>OY776117.1:136211032-138843532 GCA_963675035.1 Allygus modestus
AACGTGTAAAGCAACATTTATGACTTTAAGTTCGAAAACCAGCAACATCGCTTTATCCGAAGGGGTATTTTGGGGGGTTTTGTACCCAAAAAATGGGTTTTTGAATTTTTTACATATAATTTTGGAAAAAGTCAAATTTTAGTTTTACCATTGGATTTAGCTTAAAAAAACACACAATTTGGTATTTTGATCATTTCTCTACGTCAATTGGTTACCGAGATATTGAAAGTGCTAAACACAGTACGTTGTCTAATGTTATTCTTATTGAGGAAAAGAAACATTTTATATCTCGCTTATTTATGAACGTATACTGACAAAACTTGGTATACGGCTTCATCTGGTTGTGGACCATTGATATTTGCTCAAAAAAATTTTTTGCCAAAGGCTCCCGTAGCAGCAAACCTGCGTACTCAGCCCCATGTTATTCTTATGGAGAATAAGTAACGTGTTATCTCCCTTAATTATGAAAATAAATTAATGAAATTTGGTATGTGGCTTTACCTAAATGAGTTATATTGATATTTGAATAAAACCCCATTTTTTGTTTTCCTTCCTTCAGCAAACCTGCATACTCAGCCGCCATGTTATTCTTATGGAGAATAATTAAAATGTCATAAATCGTTTATTTATGAATGTATATTGATGAAACTTGGTATGTGGCTTTATGTGGTATTAAGATCCATATATATGCATTAGAAATTCTCTGAGTACGCAGGTTTGCTGCTACGGGGGTATTTAATGTACTCCCAGAGGTTGTTTGGAGTGGGGTCCTACTAAATGAGTTCTCATTTATCGTACAACGCTAAACACCCAGTTTCCGAACGTTGGGCTGGCAGTAGTACTCCTGATAAACTTCTAATAGCACAGACCCATTCAATAGACTTTTTCTTCTGAGGATATGGTAAGAACGTTATTTAAGGTGGACAAATACGAGACTTAGTTTATCTAAGAAAATTATTATTGCTAATATTACAAATTCAACTCTAGACGTGACTGTTGTAAGTATAATGGACTATATAGATACCCTGAACACCCTGGTAGATACATCTTAAGGTATGCAACGAAACTTACCAAACTGGACATATTTTTTAATACTAACACAAAATCAAAATTTTTGTTGTTGTTTATATGGGCATTATTTTACGATGGCCCTGTATGTGTGAGTTAGATAACGTAATTTGTATCCTTACTCGTGAGCTAAACGAAACTGGTTCAACCTCTGAGTTAACAGCTAACAAGATTTCTATGCTGTACTCATTTTTCAGTCTCGGAATTTAAAAGCCATTTAATGTTTATTGTAAAACCAACCATTTCATAACCACTGCATCTTTTACCATTGTTTTAGGAATCACTGCTTTAAATTTAGAGAAAGATGAAATTATTTATAGCACTTTTGCTTGATTTTAGCGAATTTCCCCTATAGGGAAGAAGCTATTACCGTAGGTCTCATGGTAAGCCTTAAGCCCGAGACCATGATAACTTTTTGTTTTGAGGTCCCCAGATGCCAAAAACACTATTCGTTCAAATTTATATATATATATATATATATATATATATATATATATATATATATATATATATGTCCGTTACCGCGATAACGTTTGAAAGAAGGGCCCGATTTTGACGAAATTTGGCACAAATGTGGAGAGTAATATTTATGACTTTAAGTTCGAAAACCAGATCAATCGGTCTATGGGAAGGGGGTTTTATGGGGGTTAAAATGTTCAAAAATCAGTTTTTTGAACTTTTTACCCCAAATTTTAAAAACACTAGATTTTGGTTATAGCCATTTTATAGAGCTTAAAAACATACAATTTAGAACTTTGAATCATTAAGCTAGGTTTAGTGGTTGCGGAGAAAAGTAAAAAAATTGTACATACAATTTCCCATGTTAATCTTATGGGAATATGGGTTTTTGATTTTCCTCAGATAATTTCACTTAAAACTCCACATTTCTTTCTACCAATCAGTTTAGCTTTATAAAACAATAATTTTGGCGATTTAATTGTTGTTTTACGTCCAACCACTGCAGTGATATTCAAAGTGCTAAACACAGTAAATTGTCCAATGTTATCCTTATGGAGAATAAATAAAATGTTATATTTTGATTATTTATGTATGTATATTGATGAAACTTGGTATGTGGCTTAAACTAGTTATGATATATTGATATTAGCACAACAATTCTTTCCCCGGTACCAGCAAACCTGAATTTTCGGCCCCCATGTTATTCGTATGGAGAATAAGTAAAATTTTATACATCCCTTACTTATGAACCTAAATTAATAAGACTTGGTATGAAGCTTCACCTGGTTGAGTTATATTAATAATTGCAAAAAAACACATTTCTTATCTTCCTTTTTGCAGCAAACCTACGTACTCAATTATAATGTTATTCTTATGGAGTATAAATAAAATGCTATATATCAGTTATTAATGAATATATTTTTGTGAAACTTGGTAAGTGGCTCTAGGTAGTAGTGATGCCCATGGTTATGCATTGGAAATTCGCTGGGTACGCAGGTTTGCTGCAACGGGGTATTTTATTTTAAAACAAGATAGTTTCAGAAGTTCTTGTTTAATGGATTGGAGATATTTAGGGAAAAGATGCAAACATCTTATATTATCCTCGACATATATAACAAGATGAAGAATGTAAATGAAAGTAGTTCTGTTACGCTGAAGAGCTCCTTGTCAAACTACTCTCATCACATGTCCAAAGTACCTTAAGCAATTTCTTCCCTAGAAACCACCTGACTCCAATTTAATAATGGATTAAATGAAACTTGAGAAATGTAATGTATTGAAAGGATCATTCCGCCGTTTCCTATTTTTTGATATTTTTTTATGTATCAAACTATATTTGTTTATCTGGAAGGGATCGGTCCCTTTAGTTGCAGAATAAGGCATCAGAGTTCTTGATTATATTATTAGTTGTTTAAAGATAATGAAAAAATGTACAGTTAACATATTCTAATTTTAAACGCGTTCAGATAAGTTTGTCTTAATTTGCATTTCAAAACAATACCCTTATACTCAATTATTATTGATTCATTTGAATTTATTAATTTATTATTAGTTCAAATTAATTCGTGCAAAGCAGTAATGTTGCAAACTATATGTTATACTAAAATGTATATTGTATTCACAGTTTTCAGTCAACATAGTTTTTAGTCAACTGGTTTTTTCGTTGTATTACGTTCCAGTAGAATTTAGTTTTAATATTTACTCCAGCATTATTAATTTCAGGCTGCAGAGATTTTCCCTGAGCTTAAAGGAGCTGTTTTTTATAAAAGAAACATTAAATAAACCTGCACGGGTTTTGAGACAAAATGAAATCATTGTTCCAACTACAAAATGAAAACTTTGTCCTAAAACTAACCTGGATTTGCTTGTCTTTATTCATTTTACCAAATAATTTTACCATTTAACCAAGTATTAATTTGTTAAACTAAATGTTTACTTTAAACAATACTTAATCAACTTCATTACTTAGCACCTTATCAGTCTGTTACTAATTCATTATTCAGTAAAGCTTTGAATCCCTGAAAAATAAATAATTGTTTACAGACTGATCCCCTCTTTTCCAAGTTATGTTTTAGAAAAAAACTGGAGTGTTGCTATCAATAATAGCTAAAATTTAAATCTTAACTCGCACCTTCAAAATGGAACTAACTCACGTCTCGTTTTAAAGGCCTCGACTCTTTCAGCTAAGGATCTGTACGAAAAATGTCGCGGCCCCCAACTGAGGCTGGATTTAAAACCTCGGATCAACGTTACAAGAGTCCAGCCACGCCGGCCGGTACATGACCGAACTCATTGTATCTGCCCGAGGAATTTAAACCATCGTTTCCAGGTCTAATCCGAACCCCGAGACAGAAGAATCGCGATTTTGTTTCGACTTGCAAAACCAAATTGCACCAGCAATTTTAAGCTTTCCTAATTGCCTTATTGTTCTGATCATCTACTTATAAAAAATATTCATTACATCTTAAAATTATGTCGTGATAAATTATTACATGAAGTAGATACTCACTAACCTATTTGCAATTTAAATGCTAGTACAAATAATATGTATGTAATTCAAAATAAAAAGTTTTTTATCATCATAATACTTTCACAATTCATATAACTGGGCTTTATTAGTACAATTTAGACCATAAACATAACAAGTAATATTAACAAGCATATAAATAAATAAGTCTAAGAAGCCATCTATGCAGTCTATGGCAGTTAAATCAAAGTTGTCATTATAAATAATCAGAGGTTAAGCAACAGCGGTTTTACTAACGGTAATTTACAGTCTAATAACTCAATAAAGCGTCTGTTTTTTGAGAGTCTGGATTATCCAGTTAAATTATTATTTAATTATTGGAAAATTGTATCTGTTTTAAGTATTTTAGTTTCAATAACGTTTAACTTGCTAGACTGAATAACTTCTCACTATTTAATGATTCACTTATTCATTTATTGATATAAAATGTTCTTTTTCTCTTGGGTTAGTTTTTTACATTATTACCTCACATACAAATAAGACATTTTGGAGAATTGGCTACGAGATTTTTAGTCTTTAACCTTTAGGTCTATCTTTTCTTTGGTTAAAAGAAGTTAAGCAGTGTCATAAGAGTCTTAATTTTCTTTAACTTTCTAATAACGTTTATACTCTAAAATCCCTGCGCCTTCAGTATAGAATTTTATAAGTTGCATTGTTTTTCTGTGGAGCAAACTAAAAAAATAAAACCATATAAACCGCATAAAAGCATTTTAAGGAACAAAAGAGATTTCCTAGTTAAATATATAAAAAAAATAATGGATTATTCAATTATACATGATTATTTTAAAGATGACCATACGACGATTAAAAAATAAAATTACTTCATTAATTTGTTTTTAAATGATTCCATACTTCAACAAGTCTAATAAATCAGGATTAACTATAACTATTAACTAATTAACGAGTTATACCACTATAATAACGCTGTAATTTCGAAAACAGATAAATTATTAATGAATTATCTCCAAGTAAATTAAATAATTTGGCATAGCAGTAACAAACTGAAAATGATTCATCCTAACAAATGAAATTGGATATAACACTAATCTTAGACATGTTGAAATTATTAAATTCATAAGGTGTTACGTTTCAAGTTGTATTTGTATATGCATATAAACGTCCACTGCATCATAATCAAATAAAGCGTATTGGATCAACTTCACAATGGAACATTCCGTGTTTTAGTATAGATTGAAATACTCCTGAAAGTAGGTCTTATTTACGTATTTCAAGTATCGGAAAAAAAGTTAGTTAAAAATAAATTTAAATTATACACAAAAACAAATTTTGTACGTTTTGTATTTTAATCCATGCATAACTTTATCACGTATAACACACACTCATACTATCATACTCTCCTCCAACAATCTCAGTAACTTACACTTTACGAGGCACCAATAATTGACGTTTACAACAAAGCCCTTGACGAAGGTTTTCAAAGTGTGGAAGGTAGCTTAGCGGTGTTTGATCTCTGCAATTAAATATTTGATGTAACATTTTTTTAAACTTCCTGTATATATATTTTTAAGGAAAATAACAAAATTTGATCATGCAGTGTGCAAGTTTTGTTGATTCCATAACTGACAAGCACGATAAAAAAGAAATAAGTAACTAATTACGACTGGTGTTTAGCTACTTTACAAAGATAATTGCTTTATTAACATTAACACTAGTGGGTGAAATCGGGAACTACAACTAGTGATTTAGTTATTTTTCATTTACAACCATTTCTTTTTCTTTTATTTGAACAAAGTTTTGAGTTCATGTTGGTAACATTTTACTTAGTATATGTTATGTTACAGAAGTCACATGTGAAAAGTTAAACCCATTTTCAATATCTAACTCTATATTTATTGTAAATAAAATAACAGTGTATATCGGTATAAGATTGAAAGGGTAATTTATTTCCATCTAGGAGGAACTTCTACCATAAACGTGATTGGTGTTTCATTTCCATGCGAACATGTCACTAGGTGCGTCTAGCGGCAAGCTTTAGTTTATGATAAAATGTATCCGTTAATCAATTTCCTTGTCACATTCGTCGGTGTTTAATAGATATTAAAATTTTAGTTTAAATTTTTTGTGATAATAAGAATGAATCTGTTAGTAGAATTTTTGTAGAGAGAGCATTTGATTTAGTCAATCATAATATTCTGTGTGACTCACTTTGGGGAGCTGGTGTTAGAGGCATTCCTTTACAGTGGTGAAGAAGTTATCTGAGTGACCATTCTCAATGCTTTTCTTAGTAGTGTGAGTAAAACAATTTACTATACACCTGTACGAGATATAAAACCTTATGGGCCCGTCTAATAACAAAAGAGGTGGGATTCTCCACGTAGTTCTGACAGCACTGGATATAAATCGCAACCATCGCACTCAATGGCGGACGTAACTCTGGCTCATGCCGATTGGCGCTCTCAGCTCGGCTTTGGCGGGTTTTTTAAATCTCATTTTGCTAATAAAACAACTGTCTCGCTTTCCTCGCAACTCGGAAGTTTTAATATACGATTTAACAAAGGTTGTAAGGCTGTAATAACAAAGGTTGTTTGAAATAAAAATAATATTGTAATAACTGTAACAAACTTGTAATACGACATAACCGTCTTTCACCAGCATCAATCAAGTGCGCTCTGTCTGTTCGTATGACTATGCGATTCCAAGTAGTTTTCATAATGCCTACTAGGAGGAAGCACATTCGATAGCCCCTGTTGCCGACCGCACTCAATAGATTGTGCAGTTTCTTGGTTAACCGATTTTAGCATTGCTTTTACCGTCTAGTACAAGTTTCTAGTCAATGGCGAAACTCTTAATATTATACTTGGAGTTCTCTAAAGCTCTGTCTTGGGGCCAATCTTGTTTTTAATTTACATTAACAGTCTTTGCAACAGGAAACATTCTGGGTATTTATTTTGCTTTGCAGAGGATATAGCAATTTCCAACCAAACTAAATATTAAAACGATTTAAATATCATCAGTCAGTAGGGGGAATTAGAGTCTCTTGCCTGCGGCGGGGGTGCGGGAGTGACGTCACAGCCCCCCTCATTTGCATATGAATGACCTCCCCCCCGGTTAACCTTTTAGTTGCATTCAACTGTCGCGAACTGTTGCACACTTGCTCGCTTCCCCCCCCCTCACCGGTGGACCACCCACTGAGTGAGCAGGTCAGTGACTGGGTTCAAGGACATGTTGCTCCTACTGCGCAGTTACTCGAAGGGGGGGGGGGGTAGTGAGCGAGTAAGTGTGCAACAGTTGTGCGACAGTTGCATGCAACTAAAAAGTTGCTCGCGGGGAGGTCATTCATATGCAAATGAGGGGGGACTGTGACGTCACTCCCGCACCCCCGCCGTACGCAGGAGACTCTAATTTCCCCCTACTTCAGTCACATAATCAGTATTCAAGTGTCCTGAACAAGCTTAAACTGTGGTTTATAGAAACAGAATGGTATTAAGTACGAATACAAAATTCATTAATTTCTCTCTGATGAGTAATGATGTTGAAAATATGATCGTATTTTTTAATTTAAATCTTGTCTGCTTTCAAGTGATCAGTCATGTGAAGATTGTAATTTAATTGAGAAAGTTCAACATATTCAATATTTGGGGTTCTTTTTAGACGGAAGGTTAAATTTAAAAGAACACGTCTTTAAAATTAAAGGTTATATGTATGCAGTTCTCAGACAGTTTTTTTCTCATGTCCGGTATCTGTCTTAAGAACTGTTTATTTTTCCTTGTAAATTCATAACCACAATATGGTATATTATGCTGGAGTGTAACTTATCATTCAACTCCCTACCCTTTAATGATTAGTCAAAATAAAATAATCAGAGTTATGAGTGGAGCAAAAAGGAGGGATTCATTCTTTCCTGTTTATGTGTCTCTAAATATCTTTCCTCTTAGATATTTTTACATCGATCCTGTTGGTAGAATTTTTTTCTTAAGAGTAGGTAATAATCTACAGAGCAACATAAATGTCAACTCTGGAAGGTTGCAAAATTTAAATCGAGTTCCTGGTCCGTTGTCTAGAAGAGAAGCTTATAAACGTTTTTATACATGTTCAGCTCCAATGTTATTTAATTTACTACTCATTTCAGTAACATCTTCAATAACAACTTGTTAATATATTAAAAGTCTGAAAACATAGTTATTAACAAATAGTGATGTTGAAACATTCATAGGCTGATGGGAACTGTTTTACCTCTTTTAATGTAAGTTTTCCCTATGCACCCTTGAGTTTCGATTAATTGGTCTGCATCCTTACCACTACTGCTTTTAGATAATGTCTTAATATGTATCTATAAAGTTTACCTTATGTTTGAATCTACACGCTACTATACGTGTCTAGTCTTATGGTTGGTTATATAAGTAGTCTTGGACATTACGTATGTATAAATTAAATACTTATTGTTTTACAAAATTATTTTTTTTAGTTGTACACAATATTTTTTATATAAGTTTACAAGGTAGTATTTTTTCCTAAAATACAGTTGGAATTGTTTTAAATTTAGCACAACTATTCCTTTGTTGTGTATTAGGTACATATATATTTATAGCATATAATGATACTTTTTCCTGTTATCCGTAATTTGACAGGGAGTTTTTGGCACGCTGCTCACTGAACATTTCTTATAATCTGATGCCACCTCTGCACAGCTAATGCTAAAGAGGTGGATATCCATAATTCACAGTTTATAACTGTGTAAAATTAAGGTGTTTATAACTACGGTATATAATTTAAAACTACGTAATTATAATTACCTATACTACAGTGTAATTGTGATTTGTATTGTGGTGTACATTTATGAAAAAAAGAGTTTATTTATTTATAGTCGTTTAATAAATTATCATAGGGCATGATAAAAGTATTAAAATTATTATTTACCATAAACCGATACTTACATCACAAAAGCTTAACTTTTCGAAGCCATATCGGTCTTCGTTTCAGCGCTATTGCAGTTAATCACCAATTTTTATTTATTTATTACACCCTCATTAAGTTAACTTCGTTATACTTCGCCCGAGGATATATGTCGGGTGAGCGTTTTAAACCCACATTTTTTGGACTCTTTAGGATTTGAACTTGTAATCTAATGAACTTACGAACAATACCGCTACGTCCCTGTTAATCTGTACTTTTCAATAATAATAACTTCTAACTATTTTATAAACTGAAAATAATTCTATGCTCTAACTCTTATGTTGAAAACACCCAACAAAGAAGCAACTTACGTAGCAAATTGCGGGCAGCTGTTAGGTCATAACTGACACAATAAATCATCCCAGATGGCTAAAACTTAACATTAACAGCAACATACGTGCTATAAATATAACCAAACGAGACTCTTACGTGATTAATGATTTTAAACAACGGACATTGTTGAAAGTAGGAACATGTAACAACTATATGAATTATTCTATGTAATTTCTACGTTTAATCAGAACTTATGGAGATAAAGTTGTATACTATAACTTTTAGTTAGAAGTTACTATGAGAAAAGAAAACCTAAGATTTCAACTTCCTACTTAAAAGCGAAGTAATGTTTGTAATAGGGCCTGACTATCTCTTCGCATTTATTTGATGGATATTCATTTAACAAAACTAAAACGTCAACATCTTTTCCAGAATTTGATTAAAAATAAAACGTACCTTTAGGTTCATTATTGTCACCTCTAATATTTATATAAAGTAATTTAACGTGTTTCGGCATCGTTTGATTTGTAACCTAGAACTGAAGGAATCTAATCTAATAGAGATATCTCGAGTATATCATATCGAATCATAAATTAAAATACTTAACCAAAACGACATTAATTTAACGACATTAAATGACATTAAAAGAGTATTTATATTTCTTACTATAAAAATTGTAATGCGGTATTAAATACTCCAGGTTTAATTTACAAAAATAATTAGTTTATGCTTCCAAAGATACAGCTTTATGCGATGTTTTACAAAATCTTTAGTTATAGTTAATCAAATATCTTTTAAACCTTAAACGAAAACCTTTAACTTGAAATTTATTCCAAGTTATTTAAATAATACAATAAAAAGGTCTGTGTAACCAGTAATCGTTAAGGTGAGGCTGCAGTTTCATTGTTTGAGGAGCACAATTCAATTACGGCTGTCCACTATGTCTTTGTTCCGACTGTATAATCCAATTTATAAATAATCTCAGGTTTGTATATATTTTTCCAGCGATAAATATATTTCCACTACAAAATTTAAACGCAAACATTTCTTTTTTCAACCTACGTTGTGCTCACGATCAGTCGTATCGCCGTTTTGTAGATAAATATCGTTTCCGGATCTCGCTTATATAGTTTATTAATCACCGTAAACGGTGTAAATATCGTTCGCATACCAAATATCACCGCAAACGACACGTATCATCGGCCGTAAACGTGAACCGCACCACGTAATATCGGTCGTATATTACAGGCAGACACGAAATAATGACTGTAAACCATGATTGGATCTCGTAAAATTGGCCACACCTGACAATTAGACACAAAATATATGCGGTAAATATCGGTATAAATAATATCAGTCGTAAACGGTAATGACAAACAATATGACGACCGTCTTGACATATAATTTCTTCACTAACTTTTTTAAGTTTTATAATTTATTACCTTTTAAAATTCAAATAAAATAATGAAAATGGTTACGTAAGTTAAAACTTAACAAGATAAAACATTAAACAATTGTTCTGAGCTGAAGGGGGGGGGGGCAGCTGGAACCACCACTGGAGTATGGTAATAAAGTGTACAACTAAGAGATAAATAAAATCTGGCGTTTTTAACTTTTTTAATGCAATTTGTAGAAGCTTTCACCTGTACTATATAATATATTATACGATTGGTAATTTTAGTCACTGCGTAAAATTTACTTATCATATTTTTGAATGATAATAAATATCTCGAGTTTTAAGAAAAGATCAGTAGAAACACTGACATGACTCTTCGGGCAACTTCTTTGTAGTTTCGAAACATTGCAAAAATGTATGCATAAAATAATACTGCTGTCGGTACATTATCTTTTCAAAATAAAAGATAACGTAGATTGTAATTTATAAATGTGCTCTAAAAATACTTCCTAATATTTTAGGGATCAATATAATAATTACAGGGATTAAATAGTTGTGAAGTTGATTAGAATTGGTATATGAATTTGAAAATAAGGTTAAATACATAACCGTCGATGATGATAGTGTTGATGATGACAGTTTCTTGTAATATGAATATTTTATACTGGGACAATACTAGTCCCGAAATTTGAAATCTATTAAAACTAGTGGATTGTCGGCAAGAAGGTACGCGGTTTTATTTTATAAGTACTATTTTACTGTACATTATATATGGTCGTGTAGCTCAATTTGCCATTTTGTCATGATGTTGTTGGTGTTTATCCCTCCTTTTATTTAACCCCTTAAGTTATTAATTTAATGCTATTCGCTATAGCCTACACAATGATCTGATTGGTGATGCACTCTAGTAGCAACATTTGTAACTAATGACTGCGGGCAACTACAGTTCTCGCTGCTAAGATGCAGATTTACTAAGAGCCTATTAATAGCACTAGGCAGCTGGTCGTGATAGCATGTGGGCTAAATAGTCGACAACTCAGTCAGATGTTCTTACGAAGTTTGTGGGTTCGATTCCCACTCACGACCAAAACTGACCAGTCGTGCAACTCAGTGTGTTAACCAGTCTGTGGCAGCGTTGGTGGAGAGCCCAAGCAAAATAACGATGGCAGGCTTGCTTGGAAGTAGCCGGGATTGGTTAATTCTTTGTAAGTTGCACATGGTCGTCATGTACAAATTCTGATACTATTTACTTATTTTTACTGTGTGTGTGCCACTGTGACTATTTAAACTGAAATAAACATATGCCATTAATGTATTTAAACACACAAAACCTCCATTCTAGTTCGTAGGTATAAAAATGACAAGTGAGGAACAGTATAGGTGGAAAGCTGATAGGATGGGTGGATTTTTTGTGGGAACATCCGGTCAGCTGTTTTGCTTCCATCTGTGATTGTTGTGCTTGCCACACAATGCTGATTGTTCAGTGTACATATTGCTTGGATGTAGCCACTGAGCTAGCGCATGCACAGTTCGAGGAATTCATCAGCACTCAGCGGTTCAGTGTTTCCACTTGAGGGATTTTTATCCCATATATGGGATATTTTGACTGCGTGTGGGATAACATGGGATTGTGGGATATTTTGGAAATGGGCATTTCGTCTGCTAGTTTGCTTACGATCAGACCACCTTAGCAGTAGCACTTCTAGTCTAGTGGATTTTCTCGTCGTACTGGCAGTTGCGGGGTTTCCAATTTCCCACGTTGTTATTATTTTACCTATTCTACCTATTATTATTTTGCCTATAAAACCTATTATTATTTTATAAACGTCACAGAACGAAGAACGAGCACTAAATCACACCAATGAATGTCGCTGGCCTGGCCATGTTGGAATTAACAAGGAAAATATTTGCTATTATTATTACCTATTTCGTAATCTTTAGTACTACAGTACATTATAAATATTAATACCTCTCACGGAACTAAATTATTTAACTTAGTTCACTTGCCAGCCTTATGGAAAAACGTAACACCAAAATAAAAAATCCTTTGAGGTACCGGGTACTAAAATGTAAAATATAGGTAATTAGTAGATCTAAATAAGCTCTATCTATTATATAATATTTAACATTAACTGTGTTACTGTGTTCCACTGTTTTAAAAAATCATTGGGAAAGTGTGGGATATTTAGAGGGATATTATAAGGTGAAGTGTGGGATAAAACGGGATTTTTGTATCAGCTTGTGGGATATTTTTACATACTAGTTACATACTAGTACATATTAGTGCGACTCACTTTGTGATAGTGGCAGTAGCAGGATGCTAGTCAAAGTCCGTGTATAACGCACCGTAATCCCTATATTTTTAAATTAATCTAATATCATGTAGATTCTATGATGACCCCGACACAATAACATTTAATTTAGGAATATTACTGCCCAAATATCTTTATAAAACTTTAAAACAATACCCAGCCATAAAGTCGTTCATTTCTGTCCCCTTTTGTTTAATGAAGACAGAACAAAGGACATTAACTATTTTTCTCGGTCTTTCTCAGGCTCTTTCTAAATTAATTAACTAACATTATATATCTTAGAACACCACTGGTTGATTTTTAAGCAGAAAGGTAAATTGCTGTTTAAATTAATGATCTATCAATGTTGTGTTTAATAAAAATATGTGAAGTTTTTTTTAGAGTAATGATACTATTTTAATTTCATTGTATTCATTTTAAGTTACTACAATGACAGTCTCTTACCGATTTGTTTTCATCTACATAGTACAAATGTGACACTGACTTTTAAATTGTATGGCTACTAACATTATAGTTAACTGATACCGTGCAAGGCAGTTTACCTCAGTAATTGAATGTTTAAGTTGTCTAATCGTACATTTGTAATATGAATACAAATAATGGTGTGTAACTTTTAATTAAAATTACAGTTCATATAACAAATTATTGAGTTGGGTTTTTATGAAATTACACTAATTAAAGCTAATAAAAAACCTACAGAATTTTAAATTCCCACAAACATTTATGACAGGGCGCAAATATATAAAAACCTGTTTTACCTTTTTACATCACCCAGTCATTATCTTCCATTTTACAAAACATGTGAACATACTGACTTTTTTTGGATGGAATTATTAAGAAATAAGCTTTACAATTTTACATGAATTTTACCTTTGAACTTGACGATATAAACAGCTTGAGAATTCTTTACTGATTTTACAATACAAGTTTAAATTGCCGAAAGAAACAGTTTTTCCTTGATTTATTTGTATACCCTTTAACAATTAACACTAAAGACGACAAACACGTTCTGAATTGTTTATTTTTTAAATGTACATGTAGCTTTGCAATTAAACTGGCATTTAAGTTAAAATTGTTCTATGATGTTTAACTATTTGCAATACAATTTGAACCGAAGATCCGTAAAAATCGGTAGCATAAAACTGTATTACTGTACTACTGTTATAACTGGATAGTTATTGAAGTTATATAATATGTAAAAATGTATAGTTTAATTGTTTTATTTTAATGTGTCCTTTCACTATTCAATAAATTATGACAATTTTATGGTTATTGCAACTTTATTTTAATACACGGATATTTTTGCCTGGTAAAATAAAGTGTGACGAGTCACGAGTTTATCGCATATCTAAAATTAAATATATTACTTAAATCAGCATTTACAACTCAGTATATTTTATTTAGTGTAACAGTTAATTTATTATATGAAAGCTCAAATAAACTGTCAGACACTTCTTCTTTGTATCACTAGAAAATCTATGAACTAGAATAATATATAATCTTGAGAGGTGGTATCAGCTTTGTGGGGATTAATAGTCTTGATTGCCACACTGTACCAGGTCTTTTCACTAACATCTAGAAGAATTGCCCTGGACCTTATCTTCCTGTTTAAAATAGTTAATGGCTGATTGATTGCCCTGAGCTGCTCCAGCTGTTTGACTTCCATGTTCCTCCTCGTACCCGCCGTCATCACACCACTTCTTATGGCTGCCATAGCACCGTGTCTCACTTGATGCCTTGGACAATGCGTCGCAGTTCGAGCTCTTGGGGCCGTCTCAACATAATGATTAAATCTTTGAGCCATTAATTATTGATTCTTAACACAGTCCCTACCACACTTGGTTCCCCTGAGTATCATTGCATGTGTGTGGCAGCTGGTTATGAAGGTGTTAATATTTTATGAGCTAATGGCCTTACATTACTTCCTGCTCATAATTCTTAATATAACAATTATGCTCTGTTATAGCATCTTGAGTTTACTTGTATTTATAATACCAATTTTAATTTGTTTTTATTTTAAAGACCTCGATATTCCCTTACCAAAGTGTTTTATTTTACTTGGTACAGTTTAGTTCTTTATATATTAGGAGCGTAAAGAAGGTCTTTATCACTTGAGATATTACTGTTACTGAGGGTCGCATAGCGGTAATTGTGCGAAAGCGATAAATAGATGTTACACTTGAATTATATTCAAAGTTGCTTGTACTACTGCAATTGTAGTTAAGTATAGAACAGGTAATGGAATATGTTACATGAAACGTATGTACATTTCAAAATACAACTACTGAAAACATTACCGCGAAATATAGTTGAAACTTACCTAGCACAGAGAGGATAGTAACACAGCACCTCTATCAACTGCTGGCAGCTGTCTCCTGGATTCTATATCTGCTCAAACAAAACACGTCACCTGTTTCTGTGCTTACAATTCACTTTCAAATTACTGAAAATCACTGTTAATGTAATTTTATAGAAAAAAATTAGTTTAATTGCAATGCCATCAGGTTCATTTTTTTGTGGGGATGTTAGATTGCAGATTTTAGGAAACCCTTACCTAATGCTAGAGGCACCTTAGAGCTATTCTAATGCCACCGGGAGGAAGGGATCTTCAGAGATGGGAAAGGTTGTACAGGGACAGTGGCACATTGTTATGTGTTGAGTTGATAATGAATTGTATATTTAAATTTACGTCGTTGTTTGTGACCACGTAGTTTATGTGTCGAATTTCAGATATATAAAAAATACAATGCATAATTAGATCAGCATGTCTTATTTAGTGTATATTATATGGAACGGCAGACAGGAGTGTACAAATTCAGATACACATTACTTACTCTGCTGTACATGCAAAGTCAGCAATTCTACTTCGTGTACTTAACTGAGTTATTACAGATTTATATTAGGGTTAGGTTTCATACCATCGAAAACCAATTAAAACAGTGGTGTTGTAATAAACCCGTTTATTTTCATACAGGAAAAACAAGTCCTAAAAGGTCTTAACAATACTTGAATTAAATACTCAATGAATACTAGTTATTCATGCCATTGAATTTATCTCAGCAGTACATAAGGTATGTTCTATTAAAACCTCTCAAAATTTTAATACGAAGTAAGTTAGCTACATAACATTCTCGTATCCTTTTTAACTGTTGTGAGGTAAAATGAAAGCTTAATCTATTGCTTCCTGAAGGTATGGAAAACCTTAACTTTCGACTATGTAAATCACAATTCGTATGCTTTAGATACCCCACGACGTCTTCAACACGTCACTTTTCCTTTTGTAAACCTTTTCTTGTTTTGTTGTCCTTTTGTAAATAGAAGGGCTTGTTCAAACAATTTGAGGTAAAATTCCATTTAGAGAGCAAAGGGTTTTTTTAAAGGACCAATATGTTTTCTGTATGGTAAAAATAGGAAATAGAGATGTGTCAGAAGGGTTTAGTGTTATGATAAGCTGCCTTATCAAATCAGTTAGGGCAGTGTATAACATGAACTAAAGTTATGCACTGTCTATTGATCAGTTTCACTGTCAACAAACAATTGTTAATTTAAATCATGATTTTTTTTAGACTGAACATAAATTTATATAATATGGGCCACACTTGTTAATATACTTGTCTAGTTATAGCAACTTTATGGGATTCTTTAAAAACAAGTTTATTAATAAAGTAATTTTTAAAAACTGAAATAAAACCCTTTTTGATCAGTAGATCAAAATCAAAACAATCTCACAAACAAAATTCAATTTTCCGAAAATGTTTGAATTGAAATTTTTTTGCTATTTAATATTCCCAATTTCCTAAAAACCCAAGATTTAACAGTTTACCGTTGTAAAGTAGACAACTTTTCAATGATAAATTATTCTTCATGTCAATTTTACTGAAGATACATCATACCATGAGTTTTAAAAAAGCAAATAAGTTTCTATTTCAAAATTAATTAAGGGTTAGGTCTAAAATATTATTTGAGCAGAAGTTGTAATTTGTTTAAAACTGTCATTAAGAAAACATGCTTAACTCTTCAAAATATTCCTCGCTATCTAAGGAATATTGCCCAAGTCCAAATATTTTACTAAAAATAGTTTTGCAGCCGTTACATTATTTGTTCACAAGAAATGTTCACTTAAAAAATAAAAATCATTAAAACGTCCGCAACACTACAAATTCACGTGTTAATAATTTATGTCAGGTAAACATTCAACATAAACAATTTTTGATTTATTTAAACTGTTGTTTTTAAATCAATAACAAACTTAGATTAAATGTAAAACTTTTATTTTGCCCAATAAATCTCCATACACAGTTACAATGACGTGGTTTAGTGACGTGGTGAAGTTAATGGTACCATCTCTTGCATCCTTTTTGATGTCGCAGGTTTAAAGGCTATTACGGTAAGGTGTTGAGGGATTATCACTGGTGGGTTCTTTGATACGAACGGTCACACTTAACATTTGATCGAACATCGTAAGGTCAATACGTTGTTTAGCCTGAAAAAAACAGCTAATTTATATAAACATTAAATAAAATTATCCAAATTAATTCCACTTGATTACCTTTTTAAGTTTTAGAATTGGTTAAGTAGCATTGGAAATAGGTTCCAAGTAATTTAACGATCTATGGCTTTATTTTACTTTTGAGTGTCATGCTTCTAATTGAGTAGTGTTTGTGTACTTCTTCTCTGGTTTTAGTTAAACTTCTCCATTAACGATGATAAAACTCTGATGTCAAAAGACATACACAACAAATACGAATAAGGCAGCGAAGGAAACAAAGTCCGGGGCACTGCCCCGTGTTTGTTGTTTGTGTGGCCGTATTTTGCCACCTGTGTTGTTATCATCGTTTTTGGGCAAGTTCCTTAGGATTAAACTATGGTGAGATTAAGAGAAATATAGGGCTTTGTAAGAAGAGTTCCAATTAAGCAATGTGGAAGTTTAGCTTTTAAAGTTTTCGTCACCAACACAATTATTTTAGACCTCAGTTAACGTTCTGACGTTAATAATAAAGTTAACTGTTTAATTTTGTTGTCCTCCCTAACATTTTATTCCCCAATAAGGGAAAAATACATTTTATACTTCAAAGAGTATATTACGTTGAAATATTTCTAACTTAAGAGTTTACATATCAAATATTACCTTGAGCCATATAGATTATTGTATGGTTCAAACTACATGATACTGCTTCAGATTTATGTCTTGTTAATACATAATCCGTAAATCTATGTCCACCACAACACCACTCCTATTTCTATACCATATAATGCAAGGGCTTGGGACTATATTAATTAATAATTAAGTTATTAATAATTATTGAAATTATAAGAAAAAATTACTATTACTTTCAGCAAGGAATCTATCAAATACAACACACCGAACATTGGTTTTAAAGTAGTATATTTTGTAACTGTTTGAAAAAAGTTTAGTTTAATTACAAGCAAAATGTTGATAAGTCTTGGTGTCAAGTGGTTATGATAATTACTTCTCATATTTACCGCTAATAAACAATATTATTTCAAATTAATTTATATAAATAAACAAATGAAGGTTACCTGATCCTTCTGATACGGTAAATATATCGGAGTACTGGAGATATAATCATTTTTCTTCACACCTTTCTTATTGCATTCCAGCAATAATTCCGCATGAGATGCGGTGAAGGGACAGAGATAGAGAGAATTGTAATGTTTTAATGTGCCAATCTGCAGTCGAGCTACGGGTGTGGGGATTTCCTGACCTGAAACAAATTATTGAGAAGGTTACATTGGATTTATTGTACAACTCATGTCTAACTTATACAATTTAACAACTCATAAATTTTACCCAGCAAATTTTAGTAAATCCTTGATTACTTATTTCATTAACTTATATAGGAATTTATGTTTCGGAATTATGGATATAAATGATTAATTTCATTTGATTTTTTTCAAGTTGAGTAAGCAAGAAACAAGAGCAAATTTTTTTTAGCGAATTTCCCCTATAGGGAAGAAGCTATTTCCGTAGGTCTCATGGTGACTTAAACCCGAGACCATGATAACTTTTTGTTTTGAGGTCCCAAGATGCCAAAAACACTATTCGTTCAAATTTATATATATGTATATAAATATATACAGTATATACAGTATATATATATATATATATATGGTCTTTAACACGATAACTTGAGTAAAAAACGTCCGATTTTGATGAAATTTGGCTCAAATGTGTAAAATGACACTCATGACTTTAAGTTCGAAAAACAGAAAAATCGGACCATGGGAAGGGTGGTTTATGGGGGTTTTAAATTTTCCAAACAACAGTTTTTTGTATTTTTCACCCTACAATTTAAAAGAACTTAATTTTGGTTTTGACCATGTTATAGAGCTTAAAAAAAATAATTTAGTATTTTGAATTATTAACCGAGGTTAAGTGGTTGCGGAGAAAATCAAAAAAACCTGCTCATAAAATCTCCTATGTTAATCTTATGGGAAAAAGGGTTTTGACTTTTTCTCATTTTATTTTAATGTAAACTTCACATTTGCTTTTACCAGTCTGTTCAGTTCCACAAAAAAATAATTTTGGTGTTTAAATTGTGATTCTACGCCCAACCGTTGCAAAGATATTCAAAGTGTTATACACAGTACGATGTCCAATGTTATCCTTATGGAGAATAAATAAAATTTGATATCTCGATTATTTATGAATGTATGTTGATGAAACTTGGTATGTGGCTTTACGTAGTACTGGTATATTGATATTTGCACAAACAATTTATTTTTTGTTGATTATTCCTGTAGCAGCAAACCTGCGTACTCAGCCCCCATGTTATTTTTATGGAGAGTATGTAAAATGTAATGACTCCCTTAATTATGAACTTAAATTAATAAAACTTGATATGTAGCTTCACTTGGTTGAGTTATATTGATAATTATATAAAAACCCATTTTTCTGCTCCTTGTTGCAGCAAACCCGCTTTCTCAGCCCCCATGTTATTCTTAAGGAGAATAACTAAAATGTTATATAGCGCTTATTTATCATTGAATATTGATGAAACTTATTATGTGGCTTCGCCTATTTAAATTCTATTTATATTTGCATAAAAACCAATTGTTTCTGATCCTTGTTTCAACAAACCTATTACGTACTCATTACCAATGTTATTCTTATGGAGAATAATTAAAATCGCTTATATGTGAATATATTTTTATGAAACTTGGTTTGCGGCTTTATGTGGTATTAAGACATATATTATGCATTGGAAATTCGCTGAGTACGCAGGTTTGCTGCGACGGGGGTATTTTAATTATTCTGGATAAAGTAACTAGGTTTAAGTTAACTCTATATAATGATTAATAGTGTGCAGTGACAACGTGATACCACCTATTCAGATTAAACTACTGAATGTAGAATGTAGAAGTGACCAGGTTGGTGTGAATTAAATTATCTAAGCTCAAGAATGACGAAAAAAACTGTTTTTGGTCATTTTTACTATCCTATGTATAAGGCGACGTGTAACCACCTATTAAAGAAAACTACTGAACGTAGAGTGGCCAGGATGGTGGCAATATAATTCCCTTAGCCCATGGATGATGGAAAAAATCCGATATCCTAGATTTACTCTTTTATAAGTTTATAGTTGGCGAAAACACTGTTTCTGGCTATTGTTTATCAATTTGTTTACCGTGCTATGTGTTACCTTCATTGCATCCAACCGCAGTGTAAAGTTAAAGTTCTTTTGAAAACAAAGCAGACATAATTAAATTCTTACTTAAAATTAGGTTTTTGGATTTAAATGTGCAAGCTATAAGCAAAATAAATCTATACTGGGTTAGGGTAGAGCATGATTATAATCGCTAAAACGATTATAATACTGTATAAATATACTGTATTTATATACTGCATTACAGTAATAAGTGTTGACACAATTAATTTTTAGTTAGAATTCAGCTATGTATTCTTTTATTCGCTTCTAGCTGGTACCGGCGCGACATAAACCACTTAGTTTTCCTTGACCACCATTGATTATTCTTTGACCAACATTGATTACCGTTTTCTTTGTATTATTACTTATGATAGAACAAGAAGTAAAGGTTTATTCTTTGTTACATCTTCGGTGTCGGAAATTATTACGACTGGGTGGCGTTATAGCTGAACATAGATGGAATTGTAAAGATTTTTTTTGCAATTTAGGCATTTTTATGATTTTTTAGTATAAGTCAACTACGCTGTACACAATGGTGATAGCCATTATACTTCCTAAAATGAGATTTGTATACGAGCATGAAACAAACCATTATTAAAGACTAAACTACAATTTGACAAAACTTAGATAGGAGAGATTATGTTATGTTGATTTTTTTCAGACATGTATAGAACAACGAAAAAAGTTCCATCAATGTCAGTGCACCCGTTTTCTCGTGAAAAGCGAACAAAAACACGTCCTTGAGCGTTACCGACAGACAGACAGACAGACAGACATAAATTGAGGTAACACATGTTTTGGCTTCCCTAGGGTGTAAAATGTGAAATTATGCACAAATTTCATAATTCCAAGCAATGTACAGTCAAAACTCTAATTTTATTTATATAGATTAACATGCATTTCAAATGAGGGAATATTGTTTTTTCTCTGGTTGCAATAAAACGGGAAGAAATACACTATTAGTGTGAATTATAAAGTTGCTAGGATTTACATGACCTTTCAAATGGATCCTTTCTTTTTTATTCCTATGTTAAATATTGCTATTGCACACCCACCTACTAAACCGATAATACTAAAGTTTGGAAAATAAACCAAAATGGTCTACTCCTGTTCCAAAACTTGTATGGGGTTCCACCCCACTAGCATTTAAAATCAAGCTTATTACCTTGTATCTACTACTGGACTTCATTATGGATCTAAAGTTCGGTTGGAAGGATGAACTCAAAGCAGACATAGGCATACTCCTTATCAAAATAAGATTTAGGACTCCACCCCGCTGGCCTTATTCCCATGTTAACTACAGAACAGATGTTCCTGAAATTCTACTCAAACCATGTCCTCCTCCCGTTCCGAAAGTTCTATGGGGCTCCACCCCCACGGAATTCATACGTAGTTAAGTTTATTAACAAACGTATATTTTTCAGATATTTTTACTAAACAGACTAAGCAGTTTGATAGAATTTTTGACTAAGAAATTTAATAAAATAATAATAGGTGGTGATATTAACGTCTTGGGAAATGATAACAAATACAGATTGTTGAAAGAAACCTTAATAAACCACGATATGCGGTATTTAGTTTATTTCCCTACCAGGGTTATAGAGAGTTCAAAAACTGCCATTGATAATTTTTTAATAAAAAGCAAAGATAAATCCCACATTCATGTTGAAGGAGTGATAACTTGTATATCAGACCATGACGGTCAAATATTGGCTATAAATTCTCCAAATTATGAGAAAAAGAAAACTCAGCCAATAAAAAAGTAATTCGAAAATTTTCTGCTGAAAACAAAAAAATGAGACGTGGGAAGATATATATTTTGCCCCTATTGACAAAAAATATAATTTATTTCATATTACTTTCATTGTTTTCGAGCAAGCATTCCCAAAAACATTAATGACTGTAATAGATAAAAAGAACAATTGGTTAACCGAAGAGATTAAAAATAAAAGTAAACAAGTTGTTCAAGTTACAAAGGAGTTTAGAAAAAATAGAGATGTTAAATTAAAAAACGTAGCTAAGCAGTTCAAAATTAATCTTAAACGTGCAATAAATAAAGGCAACAAAAATTACTTTGAAAATAAAATCTGTAAATCTTCTGATGTCTAAAAAACTGTGTGGGGAATAATAAATTCAGAAGTTCGTGGTAAAAGTCAGAAATTAATTAAAAGGGTATTTTTATAATCAGGAGGGAAAACTATATCGGATCCAAAAGCGGTGTCTAACATGTTTAATGACCATTTTTCTAGTATGGTAAAGAATAATGGTATTTCAAATATTCACCATGTAAGTAGTTATGATTTTCAAATAACAAATAACACAAAAGAATTGTTCAAACCTACTTTTAGTTTTATCCCTGTTGATATTAATGAGGTGGAAAAAGTCATAAGTTCATTGAAAAATACAAACTCAAGTGGATATGATGAAGTCCCAGTAACAGTCATAAAAGAAGTGAAAAAGGAAATTAGCGGTATTTTGAGCCACTTAATAAATTCATCATTTGTCACTGGTTCTTTTCCCACCCTGCTTAAAAAATCCAAAATTATTCCCGTATTAAAAAAGGTGAAGTAACAAATATAAACAACTATTGACCAATATCTTTACTCCCACCAATATCAAAAATATATGAAAAAACTGTTTCAATTCAATTAAATAACTATTTTGAAAAACGCAATTTATTTTATGATATTCAACGTGGTTTTAGATCAGGGAGATCAGTGATTAGTGCTGCAGTCTCATTCGTAGAGTCAGTAGTCAAGTCAGTCGACAAGGGAAAATGCACAACAGGTATATTTATGGATTTATCTAAAGCTTTCGATAGCGTAAAGCACTCCATTCTATTGGAAAAATTACAATATCTTGGCATATAAAAAACTCTTTGAGTTGGTTTAATTCTTTCCTTTGTGATCGCTGTCAGTAAGTAGAAATTACCTCCCTTACTAAATATAACAAAATTATTAGGGCATCGTCAGAACTTCGGCCAGTTAAATTTGGAGTTCCTCAAGGGTCCATTTTAGGACCATTACTATTCCTATGCTATCTTAAAAATATTGATAATACTTTATCATATAAGCCAGCATCCAAATTATGATTGTATGCGGTTGATTCAAACTTGAAGATATCATCTGACAAGTTTAAGGAAACTAAAATGCATTGCCAGGTAGAAATGGAGAGTATTAGTAACTATCTAATGGAGCACAATTTATCATTAAATTTAGATAAGACTAATCTTGTTCAATTTAAATAAAAACAATCCAAAAAATGGCAAGAACCAGTGGTAACGCTTAGTTCCCAAAATATTGAAATTAAATCCAGCACTGATTTTCTTGGGTTACTTATGTATCAGCATTTAGATTGGAATGGCCATGTGAACAAAATCTTAACTAAGACCAGCTCCGGACTCTTTGCTCTAAAACAAAATGACTGCCTATTGTAGTATTAATACATTACGAAACATTTATTTTGCGTATATTCACTCCCATATTTATTTTGGAATTTGCTTATTTGGACAACATCAAAATTTAACCTTGATAACATATTAAAAAAAGTGTCATTAGAATAATTCTTAATTTAAAACAGGATGTATCTGCAAAAAAAATTATTGGTCTTAAAATATTAACTGTATAATTAACTATATTTTTAATTGCATTTTAACAGCAAAAAGTTAAATAACACATCTGGATTATTTCTCCTCAATTCACCAGTATAATACCAGAAATAAAGACAAGATTATTACAAGTCGTCATAAACTGCAATTTTTTTAGAAGAAACCAACATACATGGGACTAAAGTTTTTAGAGTTTATTCCCAGGGAAATCAAATTGGAAAATAACAATACCAAATTAAAAAAATGCTTCGAAGAATATCTGATTAGCATAGCTCCCTACTCATTAAATTAATTTTTCCGCCTCTTAAAACTTGAAACTAATGTAGAAGGTTTATGGTATTATTTTAGCATCAGGGAAAATGTAATAACCTTATAGTGTAAAAATGTGATTAAATAACAATTATTTACTTTGCTTCATTAAAAAAATTTAGGTTTGATTTATTTGTTGTAAATATGTATTATATGTAAGAAAAGACACTTGACACTATTCAATGTATACTCTGTGTACTTCCTATGAATAAAGAATGTTGAATTGAATTGAATTATAATTTTTGAATTATGCTGATAACAGTTGGTAGGAAGATAGGTGCATAAGAATATAACATACAGACCCAATGAAAATATTCCGCCCACTGGCATTCAACATCTGCATGCTTGTCAGAATTAACCTTATGGGGTGATGATTTAATTTTAGTTTTTACGGTAACAATATTTTTACCAGCGGGAAAATAAACAGAAATCAGCGGTAATAAAGAAAGGTCACGTGAACAAAGTCGTACCGGGTACCAGCAAGTGCCATATGTTTTAACAAAAAATAATAATAATACTTCCTTGAAAATCAATTACACTGTGCTATTATGTTTGATTAAAAATTAAAAAAGAACAATGTTTTAAAAATTCTTGGTATTATTAAAAAGTAAAATGTGAATTTTTTAAACTCTGCCTTAAGAATATATTTATTAATACATAAAAATAAGTTTCATATGCTGCACTCTGGGATAAACGTTATAAACTCACTCTATGAGTAATTCCATTGATTTTGAATACGCTAAAATTCATAATCAAAATTATGTACATATTGCGTTACCTTTCCAGTAGTGGGCATGTGTTCTTCTGATAAACTGTGTTTACTCTATTCAGCTGTTTGATCATACAATTTGTAACAATTCTTTCTCAGTGTTAATCTTATGGACAAATTACGAACTTTAATCTTATGGTCAAATTACGAACTTTATGGGCAGCTAGGATCCTTCCTTTAGGTCCGTTCTTTATGAAATTTTGGTACAAACAACTTCAGATCAAGATTCAACGACGCCAAAAATATCAAAATCGGTTGGAAACTGTAGAAGAAGTTCCAGTCACAAAAAAACCCTAGCGTATTAAATAAGTATAAGATAAGATATATAGATACTTATATTTTTGTTAACATGTCATGTAGCATACCAATGTAAAGCTGGGTTTATCACGAATAAGAAATTTATATCGTAAAAAATATTAGTAGTGGTTTTGAAAATAAAGGGTATTCTGTAAATGTAAATATTTTACAAAAATGGCCGCCATTTTGAAAGGGATTAAGATCAGTGAATTCTCTTTTTGCCAAAATGCTTCTTTTAACATGACCTTTAAAATGATGAATAAAAACATTTTGAGATTCAAATCCGTGACCTTCAGTTTTGAAGATTTCTCTGAATAGATGTTGATGAAAAGTTTTAATTGATTGCCCATAGGTGTTTTAGTTGGAAAGAATTTTCTTTGATAACTTTAGGCACAACCGTTCTCCCGTTGTACATGCTATAAGGTTATGGTTTGACTTACCCTGTATATTTCAAGATGGATGCCATTTAGGTGGTGGGATTAAGTGGATCCTACTAAAACCTCAAATGTTATGATATAACTAGAATGTAAACCAAAATTGGTACTTTTGTCCAGCGTGTCTACATCCAATCAACTTTTGGCATTAATCTACCTAACTATAAACAAAGATTATGACAATATTTTATAGGAAATATAGCAAGTTTTAGCGAATTTCCTCTATAGGGAAGAAGCTATTACCGTAGTCGGCATGGGAAGACCTAGGCCCGGGACCATGATAACTTTTCTTTTTGAGGCCCCCAGATGCCAAAAACACCATTTGTTCAAATTCATATATATACACAGAAATTGGACAAATTTTACAAATTAGATACAGAAATAACTGGATGGTAAATGTAACATGTAAATCGGATTACCTGTACAGCTAGGGCACTATAACTCCTAATGGATGATGCTAGGACCATCGAATAAACTAAAATATGCACACTCCAAAACTTAATGTACATAAAAAGGGGAATAACAAATTATGTATTTGTAAACGGTTATTTCTTACTATATTAGTTGTGTTGATATATTTCGTAATTAAGGGTTCCATTATTAAGACTATACCCTTAAGTCCTTTGTATTTAATCATATACCCCTTACAATATAAGAAAGCACATACAACTATGATGTTTATCTTGTCCAACAATATCAACTCTTTGCCTAATATTTTATACTTTATTATTGCTTGGTTGGATATTTACAAAATTCTCTCTGATTTGGACATTATATGAGAAGCAAGTCAACTATGTAATATCATGTATAAATGTCGTTTGACAGAAAATTTGTGTAAATTGTCAAGATGTGTAAATATTTTGTAAAAGTTTCTGTTAATTTTATTGTTACAATTGACAAAATTGACATATTTGTTTACACAAAAGTGTTTTTGTAACAGTTGTAGATCGTTTGATCATCAAAAAAAACTGTAAATAAAATACCCCCTCGTCGACATTTAGTTAAATTGTACAATTGAATATGTAAAGATTTGGGAAAATACTTCTTTCAATATTGTCTATCACCTGAAGAAAAAATTGGCTTTACCAAAAATAGTTCCGGTACAAAAGCTTTATTGACTAGGCTATTAATTAAAAATCCCACCACTTTCTAAAAAGTTCACGGCGACCTAAAACATAATTGTAAACACAGCGGCAACCCTCACCCCAAATTTAAAGAAAGTTATCAAATCCTACCGGTCCATACTCTCTGGAACACAGCGTACATATTCCACCCCCCAACCAAACAGTTAGCGATTGCAAGGCGACCAGAGCGCTATTGCGACTCATCGAAAACAAAGCGTAACGAAGAACCTAGCTCACCGGTTGGTTGTGTTCTGACAAGTGGGCCCAACTCACCTTCGTACAATTTACCGTATTGTACAGCTATAAGCATATTAAAGGACTTACTAAGGTCGACTTTAAAAGTAAGCCAATTCCTCCCTGCATCCACTGTGCACTCGTAGCCATTGTGTTCTGTTGTCTCCTTGCAGTTTTTCTCCCAACCAGGTTGCGAACCTCTGACTCGCATATAGGACAGCTTAACAAGTGGTGGCGGTGGTGGCGGTGGTGGCGGTGGTTGTGGTGGTGGCGTTTTATTTCTTGAGAAAATTCCACAACACCCTACAAGCATGATTTGTTTTAGATGTTTATGAAAAAATAATATATAATTGGATTAATTTATATATTAATGGCTAACTAGATATCACCCAGAGGTCAAAATTCCATCAACAATAATTCTACGAAACATACGAATCACGCCTGTGTGCGTGAATGTTTTGCCACATCCTGCGCGAGCTGTTAAATAAGTGCATTTGAACTAGTGCTCTTATGGTGAACTTCACACGAATAACCACTTTTTATCTATCACCCTCTTTCCTTCTTACTAAGGTTTAATTTGTTTTGTGTATTTAAAAGAGACAGCTAGTTTTAAAATGGTATCAAGCAAGATAAGGAGAATATAAAACTAATCATTAATTGATCGTACCTATGCTACAAATAGCTGCAAATATCAATGTCACGTGATTGGGCTTTATCGATAATTACATTATACAAATATAATGTCAGAAAGAAATCGACGTGTGTTTAACCATAGATTAAACACACTTCTACGGAACAATCAGAACCAGATCTGGAATTGTCCCATGACTGGGTCCAATTTTGATCGGATTTGGATCATGTCTGATCAGGAAATTTTGATCAGACCTGATTGAAATTTTGTATATGTGTGTTTAGCACTTTTAATATCTCTGTGACCGGCTGACCTAAAAATAAATATCAACTTTTTTTTTTGCCAAGCATACGATATTCTGGATACAAATCTCAGTAGTGTGGGAAGGGGACTTCTGGGCCAAGTGATTGACAGCTTCCGGTCACGTGACCGGAAGCGCTGAGTCATTAAATACGTCATCTGAGGCTGAGCCAGTGACGTAGGCGGTTTTGTGACGTAATGAGTGAAAGGTTAAAGTTCAAGGTCACGGGGAGGTAATTTTAAAAAAGTACTACCTCGCACGCGTAAAATCCGATTGTGATTCGATAGTTTTAATTCGATAAAAATATCGAATGAAAAAATCGAATGAAGCAATCGAATGATACGAGTGCGAGGTAGTACTATTTCATTTATTACTTTTTTTTTACTTTTCTTTTTATTTACAATAAGTTATGTTTACAATAATTTATGTTTACAATAGTTCCCCGTTGTTCGTTGTCATCGATGTTGTTGATCCGGACGAGTTGCGGCCATCACTTCGCTTTCTGATGAAAGACGGTAGATACTTCGATTCCTGCGCAGAGTCCATGTTGTTTTTTGATGCGTAAAGTTCCAAAGATAAATCGTAACCGGACGCAATGAGAAGTCTTAACTCTTCATTAAAAGCCTCGAGGTCTTGGAAAGTCGCCAGATGAATAGAGTCATAATGAATACACCTAATTTTGATGGACATTTCAACAGAGAGCTCGATGTACACTGGTCAAGAGCCGGAGGTGTACTGACTATTCGCTAGCTAGCGTTTTGGTATCAAACAAAATAGTGGGGGTAAAGGTGTGGTGGGGCGGAGCAGATGGCGGACGGCAGATGGCAGGCGGCAGATGGTAGGCGGCAGGTGGCAAGTGCGCGGCAGATGGTTGCTACTACATCCACCATCATTAGTCAAACCCTATTAGGGATGCCATTATTGCTTCTGCATCAGTAGATATTGTGCTAGAAACTTCATGTACTTGTATTTCATCATTTGTATTGTCAGCTTGCTCAATATTAAAAGAAGAACATGTGGAAGAAACAGTAGTGCCTTGTATTTGCGAATCCATGTGAACTATGCAAGAGCCGCAGGTATACTGAAGTGATACAAGCATGTAGGATAGACACTCGCCTTTACCCCCCACCACACCAGTTTCCCCCACCAAGTTTTCACATCGCACAATAACTACGGGACATGCATTAGTTAGGGTCTAGCTCTGACTCTGTGAGGATCGGAGCTCCGTAACTGAAAACATTAACAATTCTTGCTCGACACTGTTTTTACGCAATCATAACAGTCACTGTGATCTAATTTATTGCATGTACTCATATGATGCATCTTGCGTAGCAGACAACTTGCTAAGAATGTTTCAGCCTGGAGTATTCTACGGCGAAATCGCTCACAATCCACTAACAGCGTAGACCTTCTATCTTCACAGTCGGAGAAGTAGAAGGTGGTGGCAGGCGGACTGTTGAAGGACACCTTCGTCATATTTCTGTAAAACTGTGACATCTTTAGAATAACACAAACTCTATAGGTAGATGTTAATCCTGCAAGAGCTAAAAGTATAATGATATAGCGCTAGCGTGTATGATACCCACCCGACCTACCCGCACAACAACGTTACCTCGGTATACTTTAAACTATAAATAACTTGTCGTAGTTTAATCCATAAACAAAGTATTTATTAATGTCAGGCCTTGAAAGTGTTGTTTTCGCGCTGTTTCTTCCCTAATCTCAGTCGGATCTGAATTATATTCGCACCATCTTGTTCGTCTGATTAACCCGCGTAATTTGAGTACCCACTCGCTATACTTTAACCCAATAATAAAGAAGTTATTAGTATGTAACCTTGAAAACATTTGTTTTTTCGCTATTTCTGCTATACCGTTGGTCGGATCTGAATTCTGTTTGCACCATCTTGTTCGTCTGATTAACCCGCGTAATTTGAGTACCCACTCGCTATACTTTAACCCAATAATAAAGAAGCTATTAGTATGTAACCTTGAAAACATTGGTTTTTTCGCTATTTCTGCTATACCGTTGGTCGGATCTGAATTCTGTTTGCACCATCTTGTTCGTCTGATCAATTCGCGTAATTTGAGTACCCACATGACATACTTTGGACAAACTTTGTAGTTTTTTCGCTTCTGCTACTATACCCTTGGCCGGATCAAAATTCTGTTTGCACCTCCTTGTTCGTCTGATCAATTCGCGTAATTTGAGTACCCACATGACATACTTTGGAAAAACTTTGTACCCCCCCCCCCCAACATGGGTCATGTTCAAGGTCAAGGTCAAGTTCAAGGACTTTGGGACTTAGAAAATTTCACAAAGTGGGCTGCACAAACAAACTCTCCTGCCTATGTACAGGCCAAGTCCCTAACTTGAAATGCTTAGGGTGGTCCTGAAAAGGACCGTTTGCGTGCTGAAGGTTGGTCGGGATAAGGATCAGTTCAAACTTTATTCTTCAAAACCCACTTTACCCTCCCATCTTTTCTGGTTAAGAATAACTCCTGTGTATCAGGTATCAGAGGAGGTGGCGGTGGGAGAGACTGCGGCAGACGCACCTCGATGTAGTGGATGGTGTGTTGAAACAGGAACACGTGGTCCCCGTTGGTTGCCACATATTTATACTCCGTCATCCGCTTCAGATTTCGAAACTCGACCTTGGAGACTTCAAACGGCGTCACCAAGTCGTTCAGCCCCATCACCCTTGTCCGTTGCATCACCTCATCGACAGTCGGTGTTGGAGACGAAGGTTGAGCCGCCGATGTAGAAGGCCGAGGCTGAGCCGATGTAGAAGGTCGAGGCTGAGTCGAGGGTCGTTGTTCAAAATACAGCGGATGACCATGGAGATTCCGTTTGAGAGACTTCAAAGTTGAAGGTCTCTTAAACCCGCTCCTTCTTTCCGTCGACCTCTTCAAAGATTCCTTTAAGCGCTGGAGTTTTTCAGGAGTCAGAGGAGAAGACATGGTGTAAATAGGATGGAAGAGAAAATGGATAAGATAGAGTTGGATAGAGCACGTGTGTACTGGTTGCAATCCAAAGCCGGAATGAGGCGGCTGGCAGAGTGAAGCAGGTCGTAAAGTGAAACCTTGCCCTATCCATATATGGGTAGAAAGCTGAGGACTGGTTAAGAACCGGCCCCCCCCCCCTGACGGAACCCCCCCCCCCGACGGAACCCCCCCCCCCCTGACGGAACCCCCCCCCCCTGACGGAACCCCCCCCCCTGACGGAACCCCCCCCCCTGACGGAACCCCCCCCCCCTGACGGAACCCCCCCCCCCTTTTGGGTCATGTTCAAGGTCAAGGTCAAGGTCGAGGGAAAAATGTTCTTGGAAGTGCGGGATAAAATCCCGCAACGAAGCAGGATTATCCCTTATCCCGCTTTCCCCTTAATATCCCGATTTCCCATTCTCCGTCTATATAACCCGAGATTTCGAGCGTCTCTTCGCAGTAGCCTGCCGCCCGTTGCGATGAACGTCCCACTGGGTTGCAGTGCCTGCTGCAGCGTAGGTCTGTTAAGTGTGCGTTGGGCCCGACGCGCAATTAAGAGATCCGCGCCCTTGCATGTTTAGTTAGTTTGTTTAAGCATGTTAGATAACGCTTGTAGTTTGCTGCTAGGTAATGTAGTTAGTTTAACTGTAGTTAGTTTGGTGTTGGTTTTAAAGTGTCTTTGAAGTGTTTTTATTTACTAATGAAATATGTACTTTTCTTTCACGCTCCCATTCAAAAAGGTATGGCACGAAAACCGACCTTATGTCTTTAAATATCTCAGGGGGATTATGTTTCTCAAATAAACACCTTTCCTAACCCCTTACAAAAAGGTACGGCACGAAAACCGACCTTGAGTCATTACGGCGCGCAAACCGGATGACTTTACCTATCTTAACCCTTACTCACGAGAAACAGATTCAGTCAGTTTGCTTATTTTTGGTTAAATTTAAGGGGACCTTGGTCAGGTAATTATTGTACTTCGGTTCGTAAAACTCTGACGCCTACACAGTGATGAACGTCCTTGCGGTTTCAGAGTGCACGACTGTTGTTAACTGACCATTTTGCTTGTCTTGGGGGGGATACATCTTCGGGGAAATAAACTTAAGGGGACCTTGGTCAGGTATTATTGTACTTCGGTTCGTAGTACTCTGACGCCTACACAGTGATGAACGTCCTTGCGGTTTCAGAATGCGCGACTGTTGTAAACTGACCATATCGTTTGTTTGTTGGGTGAATAATTTTTTCGGGGGAGAGGTTAGTGTTCCGTTATCAGGTTTATTGCCTATAATTGCGAGCTTTAAACTAGTCCTCTTCTCCTAATACAGAGCGGGGAATAGAGCAGTTTGTGGTCCAAGTGAGAATCACTTACTGCTCTATTCCCCGTTTTGGCAACATGTTCAGATGACCTTGACCCACTTCGGGACTTAGAGAAAATTATTGTTTGGTAAAAACATTTACTCTTACAATAATACCCCTTCCCTATCACTACCCCCCCCCCTTTCTTCAATTTACCTCCCACCACGGATCGTCGGCTATAAAAGCGGGGGCTGACCGCAGAGGTCTCACAGTCTCAGGCTGACAGCCTAGCTAGCTGTTCGCCTTAGCTGTCTGTAATAGCATCTTTAGTATATAGGTGGTACCCCTGTATACTAAAGATTCTACCTTAGCATGTTTGTATGTTATGCATGTTAGTTTGTTTTTTAGATTATAGCTTGTAGTTTGCTGCTAGAAAATGTAGTTAGTGTTGGTGTTTGTAATTATTTGTGGTGTTGGTCTTTGAAGTGTTTTATTTACTAATGAAATATGTACTTTTCTTTCACGCTTCACGCTTCCATTCAAAAAGGTATGGCACGAAAACCAACCTTATGTCTTTAAATATCTCAGGGGGGATTATGTTTCTCAAATAAACACCTTTCCTAACCCCTTACAAAAAGGTACGGCACGAAAACCGACCTTGAGTCATTACGGCATGAAAACCGGATGACTTTTTTACCTATCTTAGCCCTCACTTACGAGAAACAGATTCAGTTAGTTTGCTTATCTTGGTTAAATCTAAGGGGATCTTGGTCAGGTGATTATTGTACTTCGGTTCGTAGTACTCTGGCGCCTACACAGTGATGAACGTCCTTGCGGTTTCAGAGTGCACGACTGTTGTTAACTGACCATTTTGCTTATCTTGGGGGGATACATCTTCGGGGAAATAAACTTAAGGGGACCTTGGTCAGGTATTCTTGTACTTCGGTTCGTAGTACTCTGACGCCTACACAGTGATGAACGTCCTTGCGGTTTCAGAGTGCGCGACTGTTGTAAACTGACCATATCGTTTGTTTGTTGGGTGAATAATTTTTCGGGGGAGAGGTTAGTGTTCCGTTATCAGGTTTATTGCCTATAATTGCGAGCTTTAAACTAGTCCTCTTCTCCTAATACAGAGCGGGGAATAGAGCAGTTTGTGGTCCAAGTGAGAATCACTTACTGCTCTATTCCCCGTTTTGGCAACATGTTCAGATGACCTTGACCCACTTCGGGACTTAGAGAAAATTATTGTTTGGTAAAAACATTTACTCTTACAATAATACCCCTTCCCTATCACTACCCCCCCCTTCCTTTCTTCAATTTACCTCCCACCACGGATCGTCGGCTATAAAAGCGGGGGCTGACCGCAGAGGTCTCACAGTCTCAGGCTGACAGCCTAGCTAGCTGTTCGCCTTAGCTGTCTGTAATAGCATCTTTAGTATATAGGTGGTACCCCTGTATACTAAAGATTCTACCTTAGCATGTTTGTATGTTATGCATGTTAGTTTGTTTTTTAGATTATAGCTTGTAGTTTGCTGCTAGAAAATGTAGTTAGTGTTGGTGTTTGTAATTATTTGTGGTGTTGGTCTTTGAAGTGTTTTATTTACTAATGAAATATGTACTTTTCTTTCACGCTTTAAAACTGATCTTGGTCAAAACTTTGGTTCGCAGTTGCCTGGCGCCCGTTACTGACCAACGTCCGACTGGGTTTCAGGATGTTGTTGACCTTTGTAAAACCGACCTTGGTTGGTATGTCCTTTTCTTACACGCTATAACTAACCTTGGTCAAAACTTTGGTTCACAGTTGCCTGGCGCCCGTTACTGACCAACGTCCGACTGGGTTTCAGGATGCTGTTGACCTTTGTAAAACCGACCTTGGTTGGTCTTTGTAAAATTAATTTTAACTGATCAGTATGTTTCTCATCCTTTTCCTAACCCCTTACAAAAAGGTATGGCGCGCAAACCGACCTTATGTCAATACGGCGCGCAAACCGGTTGACATTACCCATCTTACCCTTGAGAAACTTTTGCAAATACTCCCTGCAAACCATTTGTAACTTCCTTTTGTTTGGATAAATTAACAAAAGGTTCTGTTATCAGGTTTATTGCCTATAACTGTGACCTTTCTTCAAAATTCACTTCCCTAATACAGAGCGGGGAATAGAGCAGTTTGTGGTCCAAGTGGGAATCACTTACTGCTCTATTCCCCGTTTTGGCAACATGTTCAGATGACCTTGACCCACTTCGGGACTTAGAAAAAATCTTTGTTTGGTAAGATATTGGAAGATGTCTGAATAACATCTTCAAGAATTTGGACTAACATCTGCTCCGAAGATTTATCGCGGTGAACAAGCAGTGAAACACTTTGTAGATGATTTGTATTACATTGCCTCTAAGGTGGAAGAACTCTACAAAATTAAAATACCGATGCAACCTATGGAAGAACACCAACTTCAACATCACAATTTGGCAACAACATGTTATCTGTGTAATAACCTATTTACACCAGATAACGTTAAAGTGCGCGATCACGACCATCTTACAGGAGCCTACAGAGGTGCAGCCTGTAACGCTTGCAACTTAAATTACAAAGTACCATCTTTTATACCCGTTGTTCTACATAACCTTAGCGGATATGACTCTCATTTCATAATCCCGGAGTTAGGAAGAGATTATGGGGCGATAGATGTTTTGGCAACAACAATGGAAAAATTTATAAGCTTCTCTAAAAAGGTTGACAAAATAAAACTTAGGTTTATTGATTCGTTTAGATTTATGCCTTCTAGTTACAAGACAGAAAATATTTACCAGTTTAAAATATATTAAATTTTCCTGTTGGAGAAAATTGTCCTTGTTAAATACAAAGCGGGGAATAGATCAGTTTATGGTTTAAAATGAAATCATTTCCTGCTCTATTCCCCGTTTTGGCAAATATGCTCAATGTCCTTGACCCAAATACAGAATTTTGTAGCCTCCAGCTAAAAACTTAAACTTAACCTAAAACGTACCCCCACCACTTTTTCTAGGGTATAAATAGGGGTGCATTTGCAGTGTTTTTCATTATTACGTTGACCCTTGTGAAGAGCACGCCTACATTATGATTCGCTGCGATATTTGTAAAGCTTCTTTCAGAGATGAATGGCTTTTAACCATTCATAAAGAATTGAAACATAACATCAATACAAATACAGAAGAACCAAATGAAGAAGAATTAGATTCAATCGACCAACAATTAGCAAAACATCAAGAAGAACAAAATGAAGAAGAGCACAACGAAGAAAAAGAAGAAAATGAAAAAAAAGAAGAAAATGAAGTTTCAAGACCAAGTGTCATTCATTATGCGCCTGGACCATCAGTAAATGTGGAACTACACGCCCGAGCACTTCCGGGTAATGTTGTAACCCACTTTAAAATTGACAATACAAAATTGAAACTTGAAGAATTTTTAAATAACGCAAAAGGATTGGTTAGCAAAACTCTGAAAAATGAATTAAAAAGATTAAATTTTATTAAATTTGGACTATTACTGGATGCTTTATTTTCAAACATTCAAAATGAAACCTCACCGAGAGGTTTCTTAACAAAAAACCGAACTATTATGTTTTCGTCAGATATTGATTCAATCGTATCTGAATGTTTTGAAGAGCTAATGACAAAAATACAAGAACACGAAGGAAGAGGATCTGGATGGAGTTTGTTAAGCATCACAGGGCTAGACTTAAGAGTGCACAAACACGGTTATGGAATTCGTGGCAGTAGCTATATCCCTTTACCAAAAAAGATTAGTGATACCAAATCCTGTATTAATGTGCAAAATGAAGATAATGAATGTTTTAAATACGTTATGTTGGCTAAATATGTAAAAAACCATCCTGAAAGAACAAATCAAGCATATGAAGAAGTTCAACATAAGTATAATTTTCAGGGAATGACTTACCCTGTTGCAATTACTGATATATCAAAATTTGAAAAGCGAAATCCTTCAGCTTCTGTCAACATTTTCGGCTTAGATTCGTCAAACAATGCGTACCCCTTGCGCATAACACCTATTGAGCGCAGAGATCATACGGATTTGCTATTGATCACTAAAGGGGACATATCCCACTATGTCTATATAAAAAACTTTGGAGCTCTTGTATCTAAACAAATATCAAAAAAACACGGAGAGAAAACCATTTGTAAAAGATGTTTTTGTCATGTAGGCAAACCATTAAGAAGGGGAGGTTCAGAATGGTTAGTAGAACATCAAAGGTTATGTAATGGAAACTATGAGGTTAGAATTAAATTGCCACATTCCAGCAAGGCGCAGATAAAATTTGACAAAGTAATACAACAATACCGTGTACCTGTTGCTGTTTACGCTGATTTCGAGTCTTCTTTACATCCGCTTGAACAACAAGAAGAGGACGTTACAAGAAGAAGCAAATACCAACTTCATTCACCAAACAGTTATTGCATACTAATTAAATCCACGTTGACTGAAGACCATCTTCAAAAATATGGACTATCATCTTCTCCAAAGATTTATCGCGGTGAAGAAGCAGCCAAATACTTTGTCGATGATCTGTATGACATAGCTGCAAAGGTAGAAGAACTGTATGGAACAAAGGTGCCCATGTCACCTATGGAAGAAGAGCTTCAACATTATGATTCAACAACAACGTGTTATCTGTGTAATAACACCTTTACACCGGATAACGTTAAAGTTCGTGACCACGATCATCTTACGGGAGCGTACAGAGGTGCAGCCTGTAACGCTTGCAACTTGAACTACAAACTACCATATTTCATCCCCGTAGTTCTGCACAATCTGAGTGGTTATGATTCGCACTTCATAATCCCCGAACTAGGAAGAGATAATGGAGCAATAGACGTTTTGGCTACTACAATGGAAAAATTTATAAGCTTTTCAAAAAAGGTGGGTAGAATTAAATTAAGGTTTGTTGATTCATTTAGATTTATGCCTTCAAGCCTCATGAAATTATCTGAAAATCTAAGAAGAACAGATTTGATAGAAACAAGCAAAATTGTACCTAATAGTAAAATGGATTTGGTTCTTCGAAAAGGAGTCTTCCCCTATGATTACATCGATGGACTGCATAGATTTGATGAAACATCACTACCTCCACCAGAACACTTCAGAAACAAACTTAATGATTCGGAAATATCACTTGAGGACTATCAACACGCACGTCGAGTATGGAACGAGTTAGATATGAAGACCTTAGGAGATTACTCGGACTTTTATGTCAAACTAGATGTAACTCTTCTTTGTGATGTAATGGAAGAATTCCGAAACACCTGTTTTGCTGCATACGGTTTGGACCCTCTACATTCGTATACTTCACCAGGATTAGCTTGGCAAGCCATGTTAAAAGAAACAAAATGCAAACTCCAACTTTTAACAGACATTGACATGGTTTTAATGGTTGAAGCTGGAGTAAGAGGCGGATTGACCCAAAGTGTTACCAGACATGTCAAAGCCAACAACAAATACCTTCCCGATTACGATGAAACCAAACCGTCGACCTATTTAGGATATTTCGATGCAAATAACCTGTACGGATGGGCTATGTCAAACCCACTTCCTTTTGATAACTTTAAATGGATTAATCCCGACTCTATTGACGATATTTTACAAATTCCGAAACATGGTGACACTGGATATATTTTGGATTGCGATTTTGAATACCCTGAAAATTTACATGATCTTCATTATGACCTTCCACTTCTTGCTAAAACAGAGATTTCACCAATTGGAAAACACCCCAAATTAATGATGACATTAAATAATAAACAACGCTACGTGGCTCACTTTTGGGTAGTTCAACAAGCTATCGAATTAGGACTACGTCTAACAAAAATTAATAGAGTTTTGGAATTTTCTCAATCATGCTGGTTGAAACCCTACATTGATTCAAATACCATCAGAAGAGCAGCAGCTACATCAGACTTTCAAAAAGATTTCTTTAAATTAATGAATAATGCAATATTTGGAAAAACATTGGAAAACAAAAGAAGACACAAAAATGTTAAACTTGTTACCGACGCAAAAAAATTACAGAAACTAGTACAGCAGCCAAATTTTGGAACATCTATAATTATTAATGAAAAACTTGTAGCAGTGTCCATGAAGAAGACGAGTGTGAAGATGGATCGTCCTTTGTATATAGGCATGTCAATCTTGGACATCTCAAAAACACACATGTACGATTTTCACTACAACAAAATGGTGGCGTTCTACGGAAGAGAAAATATATCTATTACATATATGGACACTGACGCTTTCATATATCGCATAGTAACATTGGACATGTATAAAGATTTACGTACATTTATTTACAAGAATGACTTTGATTTCTCCGATTATCCAAAAGATCATCCAAACTACGATAATGGCAGACACAAAAAAGTACTAGGCAAATTCAAGGATGAGGCTAATGGTGTTCTACTTGAAGAGATTGTTGCACTGATGTCTAAACTATATTCTTTGAAACTCTATAATGAAAAATAAGAAGAAGAAGAAGAAAAGAAGAATAGCTATATTAAGAAAGCTAAAGGTGTAAAGAGTTTATATTTAAAGAAGAAAGTGCATTTTGAACACTACAAGCAATGCTTATTTGAGGATAACATCATTACAGCTAAATTCAACACCATCAGAAGTTTTAACCATCAGCTGTACAGCGTGACTGAAGTTAAAAAAGCGCTATCCTGTAATGACGACAAAAGACAAACCCTTCCAGACAACATCCACACTTTACCATTCGGTCACTATTCCCTCAACCCTATTGACTAATAACCCTTTCATCGTCCTAGATCCTCTATCCTTTTCCTTTCCGTAAAAAAAGGGGAAACACAGCAATGTTAAGCTGTGTTTCCCCTTTTTTTACACAAGTTTTGAATGACCTTGAACTATATGTATATATAAGCAGATTTATACAAAAGAATATTTAATACCATATCAGCTGCCTTCGTGAAACCATCATGTCAGACCTGAAGGAGAAGATTATTAATGAACTACACAAACCTGCAAGAATAAAGTTTCCAAGAAGAAATACTGTTATAAAAGGGATAAATGATCTATATCAAGCGGATTTAATTGAAATGCGACCGCATAGCAGGATAAACAAAGGATTTAAATATATACTCACAATTATTAATTGTTTTACAAAAGTTGCAGACGCTTTGCCTCTAAAGGACAAGACTGGTAAAAGCGTAACAGAAGCCATGGAAATAGCTATAAAAAGAGATAAAAACAAAATTAAACATTTACAAACTGATGATGGAACAGAATACTTTAATACAAACTTTGCACAGTTAATGAATAAATATAAAATAAATCATTATTCTACAAATTCAGAGAAAAAAGCAGCTATTGTAGAAAGATTCAATAGAACCTTAAAAGGAGCACTGTATAAACAATTTTCAAAAAGAGGTTCTTACGTATGGTATGATGTTTTACCACAATTAATAAATGATTATAACAACAGGTTTCATAGAACTATCGGTATGAAACCTAACAAAGTAAATAGAAGAAATGCAAAAGATGTATTAAAACGCATAAAGAAAAATACAAAGCCTAAAGTAGAAAAAATGCAGCCAAGAAAATTTAATGTAAGTGATAAAGTACGGATTAGTAAATATAAGGGAGTGTTTACCAAGAAATACCTTCCCAATTGGACGAATGAAGTTTTTACAGTGTATAAAGTGCAACCGACTGTACCTGAAACGTATATCTTAAAAGATAACAAAGGAGATTTGTTGGAAGGTGCTTTTTATGGACATGAAATGTTAAAGTCAACAGTAGGTGATGTATATCTTGTTGAAAAAGTGTTACAAAGAAAAAAGGACGCAGTTAAAGTGCGGTGGTTAGGGTTTAACAAAACTGAGGATTCATGGATACCTATAAAGGACTTGGTTTAATGCAAGCAACTCATTTCATCGTTAACCTTTGAGCAGGATGGAAATTATTCACCATAAAGATCGATTCAATATTAATAACATAGATGATTTAACTGTGGATAACGTTAAAATCAACAATGGTAAACACGGTAGTTTACTTCCAAACACTGTTCGATGTATAGTAAGTGGTCCCTCAAACTGTGGAAAGACCAATGTTGTCTTTAATTTGATCACTAATCCGCAGGGATTAAGGTTTAATAACCTATATATTTTTTCAAAGTCTCTACATCAACCAAAGTATAAATTGCTGGATAAAATCCTATCTGATGTGACTGATGTTAATGTTTACAAATTTAACGCTAGTGATAGCATTATGCAACCAAACGAAGCGAAACCGTATTCTGTATTTATATTTGACGATGTATCTTGTGAAAATCAGGATACTATTAGAAACTACTTTGCCATGGGAAGACATAATAACATCGACAGCATATATATATAGGACAAACTTATAGCAAAATCCCAAAACAACTTATCAGGGATAATGCAAATATTCTAATTGTATTCAAACAAGATGATACTAACCTAAAACATATATATAGCGATCATGTGAATGCGGATATGCCATTTGAAAAGTTTAAAGAGCTTTGCGGAAAAGCATGGGCGGAAAAGTATGGATTTTTGGTTATTATGAAAGATCAAGCTATAAAAGATGGTCGTTATAGAATAGGTTTTGATAAATTCGTTTTAATACACTGATTAGCGGTATTACTGTACAAGTCGTCAAGGCGTGAAGATGGTTAACCAGGAAAAGCTATTAAAGGAAATAAAATCACTTAGTGATTCTATTAGACAAAAAAACCGAGCTTTAAAATCAGGTATAAATGAAAGAGAGCAATTTTTAGAAACAACATTCAAACCTGTTACTGAACCTTTAAAGCGATTAGCACAAAATATGGAAAAACCTTCAATTCGCTTCGAAGGAGACAAAATGCTACCAATTTCCAAATATGAAGAAGAATTTCAAAATGATGAAAGTTTTGGCCAGTTACATACATCTGAAGAAAGCGACGAGTATGAAGAAAGCGGGGATATAGAGGATTTAAAGGAAAAGGACATTGCAGAAGATACAAGTACAGAAGATACAAGTGCGGAAGATACAAGAGCAGAAGAAGAGGATATCAACCCATCCAACTTAAGCAAATTAGGCACAGATATTATGTTTAAAGGAACACTTGGAAGAAAATATACATTAAAAATGTTACATGGCACACATGCTAATCGAAATTATCATACATATGGAGCTAGAATAGAGGATAAAGGATTAATGATTGGAGATAGAAAGTTAGATATAAACGAAAATGATGATATAGTTATTGGTGATAAGAAATATAAAGGTACAACAGGTTTGTTTGAACTCATCTTTAAAAATAATCCTGGTAAATATACTAAAAAGGATTTACAATTGTTTAAAAATATACTAGAGTATACAAATGCACATAGAAAAAAATATTCCAAAGACCTACCTATTCATAGAAACAGGTCAATAAAATACACAAACATTATATCTAGTCTTTTCCCCTCGAAATCAAATAAAGCTCCAATTAAAAGAAGAGCTTTATCTTCTGCTGAATTAAATGTTTTGCATAAAAAAAGAAAAACAACTGATCCTACTACATCTGGAAGGGGATTATTAAAAAATTTGTATAAAACCAATATAATATATTACAACGATATAAATAAGTTAGTTGATCGAATGAGGTTATTACATGAAGCTATGGAAGCCGGGCACACTGGTTTAGAAAACGAATGGGTAGCTTTGGTTGATGAACTGCGAAAACGAGAAATAATTGTTCAGTAGACGTATATATATATATATATATATATATATATATATATATATAGTAAGAACCTAAACGATAGCGATTCAGTTACATCATGAGTGTGGACAAGTTTGGACGGTATTCCGAGTTTGGAGTAAAATCTGGATATAGTGAAAAAAGAGCTGGGTTTCCGTTAACACCTGATGGTAATTATAATTTTGAAGGAAAAGTAATTCAAAATGTTGGTGATCCGCTTTTGTCTTCTGATGCGGTTACGGTACAATACATGGATAAAAGAACCCCAATTGTACACGAAGACCATTGGGGGTTTTCCGGTAAAAGGTTAAGCAATATAAAACATCCCATTTATGATGGTGAAGCAGTAAATTTAGCGACTTTAAAATTGTTAACGATTTACAAAAAGAATGAAACTGATACAAGCTATGATGTAAAAAAATTAAAATTGTCAAATGTAGGTGATTGTGAGCAGGATGGAGACGCTGTAAATAAGAAAATATTTGATATAGTACACAAGAAATGGACTACAGAATATGAAAAACATATGGAAAGGTTTGGTGCAGCTTTATTTAATTATATCCATCGGGCTTCAGGAAGAGCTGTAGCTTCAGATGTTGACAGCCACAACTATTTAGACTGGAAAAAGATACACAATCCAGAAAAACCTAATCAATTAGATAAACCGTCTGAGCCTTCTAAAGCCAAGACATTAGGAAAGGGGGATCAAGTGAATGTGATTAATGAACCAACAGAAAACGATGAAGATTACATAAGAGAAAAAAGAATTTAAATACCCATGATAAGGGATAAAGCATCAGTCATATTCGAGAGATGATACAGAGAGGATGATGGAATCCAATATTACTGCGTGGAGTTTAATATCTCAAGAGCCGAGATTTCCCCAAGGAGTGCTGACAGATGGTTTTGTTCAACGGTTTGATAGATATATGGATTGGGAACATTTTTCCATACACTACCTCTTCACAATGACTATGTTAAGAATTTATTTTCACAGAGTTAACTGGATTCATATTTTACAAAGACAACAGTTTTCAGAAGACTTCCTTGTAGAGATGACATCAAATTTTAATAACTGTTGGGAAGTAATAAGTAAATATCAAAATCTCTCTGAAAATTACATTGACAATTTTAAAGATAAACTAGACTGGAATGTGTTATTTAATTATCAACGATTAAGTGGCAAGTTTCTAAGGGAACATGGCAACTATTTAGATTTTATTCATTTTACCGAAAACAACGATACCATCACCAGCGGAGAAACATTTGAAACATCTTCAATTACACCTTATTTCTATTTTTACTACTTTTATTTATTATGTCTACATTTAATTAATTAATCCATTTCTATATAATAAATGGATTTTAAACAGTATATATAATACAAGAAGCCAAGACTAATATTACATTCATTGTAAAACATTTATAGAGTGCACCTACTGATTGTAAGTTTGGCTATAAATAGTCATGCCGAGGGCTAAACGCATCAGTCATAATCGAGAGAGATTACAGAGAGGAAGGGGAATAGCATCAACAGCATTTTCTCTATTAAGTAAACCGGTTGGAGCTATAGTTAACAAGGCGATTGATTTATTACCTGTGGAATTACATTTACCTGGAGGATATCAATATTGTGGTCCTGGAACCAAATTAGAGAAACGGCTTGCTAGAGGAGATCCTGGAATAAATAAGCTTGATCAGGCTTGTAAACAGCATGATATAGCGTATTCCAAATTTGGTGATACAAAAAATAGATCAATAGCAGATAGAGCACTTTCTGAGAAAGCTTGGCAAAGAGTAAAATCTAGTGACGCGAGTATTGGTGAAAAAGCAGCGTCTTTAGCAGTAACAGCAGCAATGAAAGCAAAAACTACGTTTGGAGGAGGAAAGAGAAGAAGGCGTGGGAAAAGACCCGCTAAGAAACAAGGAGGTAATATCAGAAGAAAACGTCGATCTACTAGTGGTAAAGGTAAAAAGAAACCAACAATATGGTCAATGATAAAAAAGGGAGGAGGACTATACCTAAGACCGTATCGTGTGTATTAAATAAGAAAGAGCAATTAATAATTAAAAACAAAGAATTAACCAATGAAGAACTGATTACATATGCTTCTTGTTTGAAAATCCCATTTTTTAGAGGAGTATTTATGAAAGATGAATTACCGGTTAAAATGTGGAAAAATGAGACTGGTATAGTAAATTTGGATAATAGTGAAGGATTAGGCACTCATTGGGTGTGTTACAAGAAACTTGGTGAAACGATTTATTATTTTGACAGTTTTGGAAACCTTCCACCACCGAAAGAACTTCAACAATACTTTCGTGCGGCAGAAAAGGTTTTTTACAATTATACAAGAAAACAACCTGATGATACATCCATTTGCGGTCATTTATGTTTAGACTTTTTAGCTAAAAGTGTTAGTCAACTTTAAGATGTCTTCGTATACAGTGTCATTAACCGGTAACTCATGTACTTTGCGCAGTATTCTGTTTCCAGCGCTACGTTTGCAAAAAGGAAGACTATGGGAAGCCGCATTATTGGATTTAACAACATATAACTCTATTCCAAACGTTAGTGAAGGGATTAATAACAAAATACATTATTACAAGACAAAAGATAATAAAGGAAAATATTCAGCTTTGGAAGAATTCAGTTTACCAACAGGAGCTTATGAAATTGATAATATAAATGAAGTTATACAAAAACATATGGGAAAAGAAAATATAACGATAAAAGGCAATAACAATACAATGAAAGCCGAAATTACTTCTAAGTATTATATTGATTTTGGCCAAGAACGTTCAATTGGTAGTTTATTGGGGTTTTCTAAGGAAACAAAGGTATTAGAACCTAATACAACTCATTCTGGGAATAGAACTGTGACGATCATCAAAGTAAACAGCATAGACATTACATGTAACATTATACAAGGATCCTACAGAGATGGAGAAAATCGGCATATATTACACACATTCTACCCATCAGTCGCACCGGGTTTCAAGATAGTAGAAAAGCCTCAAAACCTTGTGTACCTACCGTTAAACACCAGTTTCATTTCAGACATCGTGCTGAACATAGTGGATCAAGACGGAAACCTTATTGACTTTCGAGGAGAAGCTATTACTGTAAGAATACATATAAAATCATCCGCTTAGATAATGGGGTTATCATTTAAAAAGAGAGAGCCAACCAGCAAAGAGGTCAGTAGCTCATCAGCTGTAGAAGGATTAACAAGTGACAACATTCGTTTTCTAGAAGAAATTGGATTAAAAGTCATTAACAATGGATATACTGGATATAGCGCAGGGCCCAACATTCGACGAGACCTTATGGGAAAAGGAATATCACACGCACAACCCTTACGCTTCGTCCAAATTAAACAATAACGATGAAATTAGGATTCCTATACAACAACAAGACATTTATACTCTTCCATGCGAAAGTTATTTATATATTGAAGGAAAAGTAACAAAAGCTGACGGTACTGTTGGAACCACTGTTCCGTTCATAAATAATCCTATGGCATTTTTGTTTGACGAGATTAGATATGAAATTTCAGGAGTTACAGTCGATTCAACAAAAAAGGTTGGAATTTCCAGTACATTAAAAGGATTAGCGTCTTTAACACCAAATGAGAAGAATCTGTTAGCTGTTGCAGGATGGGTTGCACCAGACAAAAGTATAATTACTCCTGACGCTTCGGGAAACTTTGATTATTACGTACCTTTAAGATTACTTTTAGGATTTGCTGAAGATTACAGAAGAATAATAATAAATGTAAAACAAGAACTAGTTTTATTAAGGTCATCAAACGATAATGATATTATTAAAGCATCTGCTGGAACAACTGAAGCCAATTTAGACTGGAAACTAACATTAGACAAGATTGTTTGGAGAGTACCACATGTGCGACTAAATGATGAACACAGGATTACATTATTAAGAAAGTTAAAATCCGATCGAGACATTGTAATGCCATTCAGAAGCTGGGAGTTTCATGAATACCCCGTTTTACCTACAACACAACGGCATACATGGACTGTAAAAACTTCTACTCATTTGGAAAAAGCGAGATATGTAATATTTGGATTACAAACAAAGAAGAAAAGTATAATAACTGAAAATGCTGGTGAATTTGACCATTGTAAATTAACAAACTGTAAAGTGTTCCTGAATTCACAATTCTTTCCCTACGACAACTTTAATATTTCTTTTGATAAAAAAAGGTACAGTGTTTTATACGATATGTACGCTAGGTTCCAAAATTCATATTACGGCAAAACAAATACACCTCTACTATCTCCCGTACAGTTTGAATCGAAAGCTCCGATTGTTGTAATTGATTGTTCCAAACAAAATGAATCTGTAAAATCGTCTAGTGTTGATATAAAAATAGAAATGGAATTTCAAGAAAACGTACCTGCAAATACATCTGCGTATTGTTTAATTTTGCACGATAAAATTGTTACATACACACCGTTGACCGGTATTGTAAAGACAGTATTGTAAAACGTTGTACCACCACCGGCACCGCCACTGTCGCTAACCTATAAATAGCGGAGCAACAATGCAGGTCTTCAGTTGATCGTCTATCGTCGCATGGGTAACATCTTCTACAAAATGAGTTCTCCATCTGTTGTACAAGGTGATGCAGAGGTAGCACCGTTATTGGAACGTGATAATACTAGTGAAGAAGAAATCATCAAGGAAATAACTGCATTTTTAAAGTTTGGTAAAAGAGATAGAGAGGAGGAAAGTAATGCAGAACCATCAAAGGTAGTACCAAAGAGGAAGAAGAAAGTTGAAGAAAATATTCCTCCTCACATTTTAACTGAAGTTTTTTTGCGAATCTTTTACCCCATCTCAGCATGCATCAGTAAAAGTGTATCAGTTGGATTGATGAAGTCATTGGATTATTCCCCTACAGTAATACTACACCATGGAACAAAAAAGGTTTTATTTTCGCAAAATGCTTGGGAGTCATTTTTGAAACATGTACATTTAATAGAATGTTATTTAACTAACAGTTTGTGTGGAAGGAAAACACATATTCGACTTTTGGATTGTGACAATGAAATCGATATTGTTAAACATCGTGGACAACTACAAGTGCGAATTAGAGACTTGACTCAACATGAAAATAAGATTCTACTGTCACATGAAGAATTCTACGTTTTAAACTACGCAACAGAACCTATTACAAGGTACATGAGACAGTTGGTATTTGCAAGCGCTATTATTAAAGAATATTTGGTCGATACTTTGGAAAAACAACCTGATAGCACCATCGTGTACGGACCTGTGGATACATCTATTTTTAATAGAATACCTCATGAAGTTTGCATGTGGAGAAAGTTAAAGGATTTTGAACCACTTGTAGAAATCGCTACAGAAGCTACAGAAGAAACAACACAGGAAGAAGAAACGGAGAAAGAAGAAGAAGAAAACGAAACACAAGAAGAAGAAGAAGTTAAAAAAGACTAAAGTTTGACTTAGTAAAGAAGAACACACGTGGGGTAGGCCTATTGGGGACGGTGCCCACGTTAAATATACACCAACGCGCCTGCAACTGTACGGCCTGGTATTTAACCTACCGTGGTGTGGAAAACAGTTTAGTTGATCGCTAGGTGCCATGATGAGCGGAGGGGATGAAGAAGTGAGTGTAAAGCCTTGTGTAATAGAATTTCAAGCATTTCGAAATAATGATGATAGGTTTATTATCAAGGAATTAGTAATTTTAGACTTGCTTACATTTGTAGCCTACCCATTCATGTTTGATGCTCCTTTTTCTTTTAACAAACTTAACACCAAAGCAAAAAGTACAAACAAATGGATAACAAACTACTTTCATCACATACATTGGTATGAAGGATTTATAAGCTACAGTAATCTGCACAGTATTATGTTTAACTTTTGCAAACAATATTCACATATATACACAAGAGGATTAGAAAAAAAGAACTGGATACAAAAGTACACGCACGGTGATGTTTTCGATATAACTATTAGTAAGGACTTTAACATTAATCTCGGTAATATTTGTGTCGCTGCAAAAGATCTTAAACACGGCCAAACAAACTGTGCATTATACAACGTGTATCGTTTGGCTGCTTACTTGAAACAAACGCAGGAATGTGGTGGGGGTAGCGGAGAACAGAAATGTGGTGGGGGTAGCGGGGCCTATAAATACGAGGAGACAGCACCGCTCCAGCACGAGTATTATTCGAGACTCCGAAGAGGCAACATCACAGAAGACACCACAACCACCACTGACGAAGATGGCATCACAACAGTTTCTACAAACACTGGTTGATCAATTCAACACTCATTCAAAATCCGACCTCCTGCTAACTAAAAAGTGTTCAGAACTAAAAGAACAAAAACACTACATTATTCATAACATCAAGAAAGTGGAAACCACACATGGAGAAGCAATTCTAGTTTCATTGAGCGAAGGACCTTTCTCTCCAGGAGATGAGCCGAAGTTTCAAGTATTTCTTCCAAAACGATTTGTTCAACTGCTACAAAATGAAGATTTGCGAGATATTCAACCGGGGACGTTGTATTTGGTATCACACGGTGTAAGCGGCAACAACTCGACGGAACTCACTCTGCACATCACGCATCCTTGTACATAATGTCTTTGTTTGTATTTTTCTGTTTGTATTTCTAGTCATCAATGTTAGACTTAAGCTTATTGTATTGTAAGATGTTTGTTTAATAAAGAAAATAAAAAAAAAAATAAAAAAAAAAATAAAAAAAAAATAAAAAAAAAATAAAAACAGCAACACAGCAGTATATTATTTTATATACTGCTGTGTTGCTTTTTTTAAAAATTCAAATGGATGACCTTGAACTTTCATTCAGGGTTAACTTATGAAGAGGTATAAAAGAGAGGGAGCAGTGAAGTTAGTCTCAGTCTTGTCTAACACACGCTGCAGCTAACATGTCGGTGCCACCTATGAACAATTTATTTTTCGATAACAATTTGAAGACATATTGTTGCGAGTTACAATGTTTTAAAATACCAGGCGATCAAGTTGACGGGAAAGCTTGTCGTAAGTGCAAGTGTTTCAGCTATTGCATATGTAGATGTAAAACGTATCAAATGAACCGACAAGATAAAATACAAGAATTACGCCGAAGGATTGCATTACTGTGGCGGCGAATGTAGTAGCAACCATCTGCCTCGCACCAGCTGCCATCTGCCGCCTGCCATCTGCCGTCCGCCATCTGCTCCGCCCCACCACACCTTTACCCCCACTATTTTGTTTGATACCAAAACGCTAGCTAGCGAATAGTCAGTACACCTCCGGCTCTTGACCAGTGTACATCGAGCTCTCTGTTGAAATGTCCATCAAAATTAGGTGTATTCATTATGACTCTATTCATCTGGCGACTTTCCAAGACCTCGAGGCTTTTAATGAAGAGTTAAGACTTCTCATTGCGTCCGGTTACGATTTATCTTTGGAACTTTACGCATCAAAAAACAACATGGACTCTGCGCAGGAATCGAAGTATCTACCGTCTTTCATCAGAAAGCGAAGTGATGGCCGCAACTCGTCCGGATCAACAACATCGATGACAACGAACAACGGGGAACTATTGTAAACATAAATTATTGTAAACATAACTTATTGTAAATAAAAAGAAAAGTAAAAAAAAGTAATAAATGAAATAGTACTACCTCGCACTCGTATCATTCGATTGCTTCATTCGATTTTTTCATTCGATATTTTTATCGAATTAAAACTATCGAATCACAATCGGATTTTACGCGTGCGAGGTAGTACTTTTTTAAAATTACCTCCCCGTGACCTTGAACTTTAACCTTTCACTCATTACGTCACAAAACCGCCTACGTCACTGGCTCAGCCTCAGATGACGTATTTAATGACTCAGCGCTTCCGGTCACGTGACCGGAAGCTGTCAATCACTTGGCCCAGAAGTCCCCTTCCCACACTACTAATCTCGTGTAAATAAATTGTTAAATAATGGTATACTAATGAGTAGATGTCTTTAGCGTAAGTTATCCTATGTTTTCTTATGAAGGATAAGCATACATTTATATATTGCCTAATTATAAACGAATATTTATGAAACTAGGTATGTGGCTTCAATATATAATGGTCTAATTCAATTCCACTACATAAAGTTTGTTATAGTTCTAAGGTGTCCCTAGCAGCATACCTGCATACTCCACCTTAATATTATTCTCATGAGAATAAAAATAACTTTTTAATCGTTTAATCATATTAAAATGTTCATGACACTTGTTCAGTGGCTTTTGTATTAGTGATGCGTAGGTTTACTCATTTTAAATTCACGGGGTAACTAGGTTTCCTGTGATTAGGGTAGTTCTAAATCACTTTAGTTCCTATAAAAATCAAAGAAAAATATAAGTAAATTCTGTAACATTCTAATAACCTGTCATAAAACTAATAAATATTTAATAAAAACGCTTTTGAAGTAAATTGTATATTTTTAATAAAACAAATAAAACGAATAGAATAAACCAGTCGCGAAAAGCGGCAAACAAATGATTTAAAATATAGGACATTTCTCTCTTCGGAATAAAGTAACAAGAAAGTAGGCCTAACTAATAAAAAATACCTGCAGATGACTGGTCCATGAAGACGAGAAGTAAGACAAACACAGTGTGTTGGGGCCTCATAGTTGAAGTTATTACCTGCAAAAACTCTTAGTTCAGAATACAACAGGCAGGCACGACAATTAAAACTTGGCCACAATGTCCAAGATCACACGTATCAGGAAGCTTAAATTCACACGGTGGTTTAGTTATTCTTTAAATGTTACAAGTATTTTGCATTATGGTTTGTTATGACTTTGGTTTTAAACTTTTGTAAACCCTTGAGTTGAAGTATACTTCGTCACAGCACAGTTTACGTTTATGGGAATTGATTGTCTACTATTTGTTTTTAAAATTGTGAATGGAAATGTCGTTTAATCATGGTTTTAGCACATTGCTTCCATATTTACACTCAGGGTCATTAAAAGCTGCAATAATATTTATAACTCCAACGAATCACAGATATCAGATATTCAATATTGGGATTTAATAATTGTTTACAGTGGCTTCCACAGGATCCAAATATCAATTATTAAAAATGTATTTAATATAGGACATTTAAGACTGTAACTTATTTCTGAGTAAGTGGGATATATATTTACAGTAGGATACTGTAAATTAAATAAATATATTAATTCTAACCAACACTGTGGGTAACAATTTATAAGATGTTTAGCTATACAAGATGGAACAACTGTCATAACTTCATAGTGGTATGCTTAAAAAAACTAAATCTTCAAATTATTTTTTATTTTCATATGAAAATTGATTTATTTTGTTGATATATAGGCTACTTTGTATCGTTATGGTGAAATGTGTGTAAATATCCGAAATAAAGCCTTTCATTTAGGTATCAATACAACTATAAGAATCCTCTATTAGCATAATATTAAAACTGTTAGTATGTATTTTAATAATAGTTTATCTCATTTATTTTCAATTTTAAAATATTTTCTAACAGATGTCTTTGTTTCTTTAATACAAAAGTTTGATAAGTTTATTTTTATTATATGATACATGTATGTCTAATTCAATAAAAGTTAACTAACGCATCGCTTACAATTACTTTATCTAAAAAATCAACTATTTAAGTAATATTAAAGTTTTAATATATGAGAAGTAATTAACTATTAATGTATATAGCATAAATTAAACATACGCGTAGATTTAGATACAATATGTTACATTTATATAACAGTATGTCCTGTTTCTTGTTCCATAAATATGGCAATAACATACTAGTATATTATTGAGTATTTTGCAAAATAAAATTACTTGCAAAGTTATCGTGAAATATTGTTAATGCTTACCGTAGTACAGAGGCGTAGTCCAATAGCATTACATTACTCCTAGCAACTGATGGTGGTTAACAACAGTTGACGATAATTATAACGCACCTGTTCATACTACACGTAACACCGATATCTATTTTTACCAATTAAGTTCATATTACTGAAAAACGCCGTTAACGATGTGTTGTAGAAATAAAATATATTCTGGATACAACAGAGGTGTACTTTTCTTATGTTGGTTCTGTGCACTATAGCTAATTAGGCCACTAGAATGAACAAGTTAGGATTTAGAACTTTTAAACTCTAGCACTGAGGATGTCTCCCTCTCAGATATTGTGGTATATTGTACAGCCACCAGGAGGAATAGGTCTGTGTAGATGTGAAGGATGGTACAGGGACAGATATTGTATAACCACCGGAAGTAAAGGATCTGCAGAGAAGGGAAAGTGGTACAAGGAGAGTGGAAAATTACTCTTTGAGGTATTGTAAAGCCATCGGGAGAAAGAGATCTGCAGGGATGGGAAAGGTGGAATAGGAGGAAGGGATCTGTAGGGATGGAAAAATTTATACAGGGACAGTGATATTTAGCCCTAAAATAAGGGCGTATTACTTCTCAAACAATCCAGCACGTGAGGTCAGACCGGGGCAACTCAGTTATTTTTATATACTTTCTATAAGAAAGCACGTAAAAAATTCTTGGTTTACCATTTTAATTCCCTCGCAGGCTCATGGTGCAGAACAAAAATTCAAATTTTTATATTTATTTGCTAAGCTGATCTATACATTTATTTCCGTAAGCAAATTGGTCCCCACGAAATATTTCGAGCTTGGAAGAAGTTTAGTTAAATTTTAACGATTCATTTTAAAGCTTGAGGACCAAAGACGGTGGGAAAAATATCAGAAATGTAAAAAATCACGTGGGATACGCCCCACTGGACTTCAAGGATCCAATGATTTTCTTATGGAAATATTACTACAGTGTTTTTATTAATAAGCAAAATGAACTAATGATCTGCTGTGATTATCCACTTACTCAAAAAACCATATGTTACGGGCCACAGGCCCTACTAGTCTTCTTTATATATTATTCTGTAAGCGAAATGTTTTTAGTCAACATTTTCGGAGTTTGGCAAATTGCAGGATGATGGGAGACGGCTAAAATTAACGGTCTTGATCCCAGAGACTCGGGAAAAATAGCAGTGTTTCTAAAAAATTACCAGAAAATGAGAAATAACGTAAAACATCCTCCATAAGAAAAGCATGGGGATTTAAAAACGTCTGCTTTGTTTACATTAAAACATGTGATTAAGTATGTACTCTGGTTACGAACTGGCATGTGTTCCTACTTACACTGTAAAGAGTAAAATAAGTGAGACGAGGACAAGAATTGGAGCAAGGTTAGGGGCTATGGCCCTTGAAGCCACTAGTTTAAATAAAATGGCGGTAATAACGGAGTTAAGTTTATTTAAAAAATTAACTGTAATACAATTTAAAACTCTTTTTAGGGAATAAAATCTATAACACACACCATTTTAAGGCCAAATCAAGTGCTACAGAATTAATATCTCTTTGTTTACAAAATACACGATAGGACGAGTATTTTTGCCTTATCTGACCCCCACAACCTATTTCGATTATGATCATTTTCAAAAAATATTATGTAAATAACCCACGTTGTATATTTTCTATTTATCAACATAGATACTTTGGTGTTTCCAAGTTTATTGTGTATTTTTATAAAATGTATAGTTTGGTGGGTTGATTGCATAGTAAATACAAACCAAATAGTTTGAAGTTCAAATTGTTTATCCTTTTCCATCATAAGTTTATCAATTTTGAATAAACTTATAAAATGTTTACCATTTGAATTATTCTCAGTGATTAGGTAAATGGTAAAATAGCAACTCCCTCAATGGGTTATGGGAGGGCTGTCACTGGCTAAAAATACGCACACATACTCAAGCAGGATTAATCTATATACTATTGTTTTGACTTGCTATAGTAGTTAAGGCATGGCTATATCAGCTTGATGGCTCGCAATAATAATAAATAACAATAACTATTACTAAGTTGAGCTTACTAAAGTCCTATTTTCCCACTTTAAATAATTTATATACCCCGTCGCAGAAAACCTGCGTACTCAGCGAATTTCCTATGAATATATATGTCTTAATAACACATTAAGCCTCTTACCAGAATTCATAAGAAATTTATTCATAAATAAGCGATATTTAAAATATTCATTATTATCCATAAGAACATTAGGGATGAGTAAGCAGGTTTGCTGCAACAAGGAACACAAAATAATGGGTTTTTATGCAAATATCAACAGAACTCATCTAAGTGAAGTCACATACCAAGTTTCATCCATATTCATTAATAAATAAGCGATATATAACATTTTTATTATTCTCCATAAGAATAACATGGGGACCGAGTACCTAGGTTTGCTGCTACGGGAACCATAGGCGAATTTTTTTTGTTCAAACAACAACAAACCACAATCAGATGAAGCGATATACCAGGTTTCGTCAGTTTATGTTCATAAATAACCGAGATATAAAATTTTTCTTTTTCTCCATAAGAATAACATTGGACAATGTACTGTGTTTAGCACTTTCAATATCTCAGTAACAAATTGACGTAGAGCAATGATCTAAATACCAAATTGTTTGTTTTTTAAAGTTGAATTCAATGGTATGAATTAAAATTTGATTTAAATAACAATTACATGTGAAAACTCCAAAAAAAAACATTTTTGGTGTACAAAATCCCCCCAAAATCCCCCTTCGAATGGTGCGATTTGTCTGGTTTTCGAACACGTTCAAATAAATGGTACTTTACATATTTGTACCATATTTAATTAAGATCGGACCTCTTTTACGTGAGATATCGTGCTTATATATATATATATATATATATATATATATATAAATTATATAAAAATATATACAAAAATTTTATCGAATGGTGTTTTTGGCATCTGGGGACCTCAAAACGAAAAGTTATCATGGTCTCGGGCTTAAGTCTTAGTCTTACGGTAATAGCTTCTCCCCTATAGGGGAAATTCGCTAATAGCGCCAGTACCTCCACAGTTCAGTTTTAATACGGGTAGTGCGTTACCTCAAACTATGTTTTATTTACTGCAGGTGGAAAGTGGAAATATAATATCGCCTAGACTATCTGTAAACGCTCTCCGAACATAATTATCGCTGAAAATTACGCCATGTAAACACGTGGCAGTCATATGCCATGATGAGAGGTGCGGAAAAGTTACAGACATGTGATTCGCAGATAATTTCATGGTAAAAAGATACCAACAGTCAAGGAATGGAATTTGTTTTATTAAAATTACAACTGCCAATAACCACACTACGGCAAGCATTTAGACGGTAAAAATGTCTTGGAATATTCAAATGTATCTGATGAAACATTATCTCGTAAGACGGTTAACAGTTTTTCCCACATAGGCCACCCAATGAGATACTGAAAACATTTAAATATGAGATTAAGAGGGCGCTCCAATCACGAAACCTTTTGCGTTTCTACCTGCTTTGCCAATGTTAACTTTCAAAGCCCGTTCCTCCTCAATGGATTATTCGATATCGTTGATTTATGGCTCATTTGAAATAGCAAAGATATACCTAGCGATTTCAGTAAGCAGAATGTCAATACCGTAAACAATATTCAATCAATAAATTTCCAAAATATTCAATATTTACGATTTTTATGCGCAAAATATTTATGATAACGAAATTCTGCTTACTGAAATCGCTAGATATATTTTTATCTTTAAAACGAACCATAAATAATCAATTTCGGACAACCCGTTGAGGAGGGACGGACTTTGAAAGTTAACATTGGTCTTATGGGAGAAGCAGAGGACTGGAGCCCCCTCTTAATATCCCCCTCTTAATTCAAGCATGTCAAAGAGAATTAATAGTTGATAGTTAAAAATTATTATTGTCCTTAAAAGTAAATAAAGTGAATGGAAAATAGATTAATAAATTAATTGTTTAATTATCGTACTCAGAATGTAGTGACAAATACAGCCAATGTACATTTGAAAAAAATACCCCCATAGCAGCAAACCTGCATACTCAGCGAATTTCCAATGCATATATATGTATTTTAATACCATGTAAAGCCACATACCAAGTTTCATCAGTATACATTCATAAACAAACGATTTATGACATTTTAATTACTCTCCATAAGAATAACATGGCAGCTGAGTATGCAGGTTTGCTGAAGCAAGGAACAAAAAAAAAAAGGATTTTATACAAATATCAATATAACTCATATAGGTAAAGCCACATACCAAATTTCATTAATTTATTTTCATAATTAAGGGAGATAACACGTTAGTTATTCTCCATAAGAATAACATGGGGCTGAGTACGCAGGTTTGCTGCTACGGGAGCGTTTGGAAAAAAATTGTTTTTTTTTGAGCAAATATCAATGGTCCACAACCAGATGAAGCCGTATACCAAGTTTCGTCAGTATACGTTCATAAATAAGCAAGATATAAAATTTTTCTTTTCCTCCATAAGAATAACATTAGACAACGTACTGTGTTTAGCACTTTCAATATCTCGGTAACCAATTGACGTAGAGAAATGATCAAAATACCAAATTGTGTGTTTTTTTAAGTTTAATCCAATGGAAAAAACTAAAATTTGACTATTTCCAAAATTATATATACAAAATTCAAAAAACCCATTATTTGGGTACAAAACCCCCCCAAAATACCCCTTCGGATAAAGCGATCTGGCTGGTTTTCGAACTTAAAGTCATAAATGTTTCTTTACACGTTTATACCAAATTTCATCAAAATCGGATAATTTTTACGAGAGTTATCGTGCTCACGGACACACACACACACACACACACACACACACACACACACACACACACATATATATATATATATATATGTATATATATATATATGTATATATATATATATATATATATATACAGTTTCGAACGAATTGTGTTTTTGGGGTCTGGGGACCTCAAAACGAAAGGTTATCATGGTCCAGGGCCTAGGTCTTACCATGACGACTACGGTAATAGCTTCTTCCCTATAGGGGAAATTCGCTAAAACACATTTGCTTTGTTTCTTTGGTTTTCTGTTTTAAATAAAAAAACTAAACATAATGACTTTTTGTATAAAATTAATTTGATCTAAAACTTTACTGAATAAATAATTTCAAGAGCCAAAACGCCTTTTAAAGGCAAAATCCACAAACGAAGTGATTAGAAAAGCAATATGTTTATGTTGTTTAATAGAATATTGCGGACATTTTCCATCACTGATTAGTAAAACAATTTTCACGACATTTCGGGATCTGGAATATGATCCCGTCTCCAGGTGAGAAAAAACTTAGAACATAAAAAATACACAAAATGTTAAAGGCACAATTCAGGCAAGGGTGGAAAAAACACAAATAGCTAAAACAGAGAACTGTAAAAGCAGTCAAAATAGAAAAAGTAAAAAATCAAACCAAACACAAAAGCCAGGCACAAAACAGATCACACGGCGCGACTAATCAAGCGAGACTGTTACTCTCAGACGAGGTCAGATTCCAGATCCCGAAACGTCGTGAATCTTGTTTGTACTAATCAGTGATGGAAAATGTCCGAAATCATCTCTTAAAAAACATAAACTTACCATCACCAACAATGAATTCTAAACAAAGAATATGTCCATGTTGTTTATGAATATAAATGTTTGTTTAGAATTTTATCCTTGAATAAAAATTATGTGTAAGAAGAAAAGGAAAACTCAATAAAAGTACCCCAAAAAAAGTATCTTAAAACATGAGCAAAAATTTGCAAATATCATTGAAAATATTGTAATTACTCAAGAAAAGATAGTGGATGTTGTCCATCGAAAAAGAGGAATAGGCCTACTTAAAAAAAATATATGAACTTTAGGAAGTAACATGTATTCCAATATCAGTAATGTTGAAAAAGTTCCAACTTTTATGTAGTTATTTGCCTTACTTAACCTGACAAATCGTTTTTTCGACTTCATCTCTGAACGAGCGCTGAGTTCAATAATGACCTTCAACAGCCAAGCAGAGTCAATGATGGAGTTCCCAAATTTGAAAAGGGAAAGTATATAACTGAAAGTAACACAATACAAATTACGTTATCATATACATTTAGATCTTAACCTAAAACATATGTTTGCTATTTAATAAAATAGAAGTTTTTTATCAATTTACAGAAAATTGGTATCAATGAAATCCAAGCATTTTGTTGTTCATCCTAAATGAAATACCCCCGACGTTGCAAACCTGCGTGCTCAGCGAATTTAAAATGCATAATATATGTCTTAGTACCACATAAAGCCGCATACCAAGTTTTATGAAAATATATTCCCAAATAAGCGATATACACAATTTTAATTATTCTCCATAAGAATAACATTGTGGATGAGTATATAGGTTTGCTGAAACAAGGAACACAAACAATTGGTTTCTATGCAAATATCAATATAACTCAACTAAGTGAAGCCACATACCTAGTTTTATCAATATGCATTCATAAATAAACGATATATCCCATTTTGATTAATCTCCATAAGAATAACATGGGGGATGAGTACGCAGGTTTGATACAAGGAACGAAAAAATAGGTATTTAGGCAAATATCAATATAACTCAACTAGGTGAAGTCATACACAAGGTTTTATTAATTTATGTTCATCATTAAGGGAGACATAGCATTTTAATTTTTCTCCGTAAGAATAACATGGGGGCTGAGTACGTAAGTTTGCTGCTAAGGGAACCATCGGCAAATTTTTGTTTTTGCTGATGACAATAGACCACAACCAGATGAAGCCATATACCAAGTTTGGTCGCTATACGTTCGTAAATAAGCAAGATAAAAAATTATTCTTATTCCCCATAAGAATAACATTGGACGACGTACTGTGTTTAGCACTTTTAATATCTCCGTAACCAATTATCAAAACACCAAATTTTGTTTTTTAGGCTGAATCCAGTGGTGAAAAATAAAATTTGTATTTTTCATATATTATATATAAGCAATTCAAAAAACATATTTTTGGGCTACAAAACTCCCCAAAATATCCATTAAGATAGAGCAATATGGCTGGTTTTCGAACTTAAAGCATAAATGTTGGTTTACACGTTTATACCAAATTTCATCAAAATCGGACTTTTTTTACGAGAGTTATCACACCCACGGACACATATTTACATATATATATATATATATATATATATATATATATATACACATATATATGTCCGTGGGTGTGATAACTTTATATATATATATATATTAAAAATTAATAAACTAAAAACTGAGTACCCTTGTTTATTATTTTTATATTTAAACTAACATGTTTCGGCATCTAAGGCCATTTTCAAGGTTGATAAATTTCACATAGTTTGGTTTATGTTATACAATAAAAGAAATAATAGTAAAATGTAAACAAATAAAATCAGAGTAAAATTAAATTAAATTAAAAACATATGTATAAATAATCATGGCATGGTTGGGAGTTAAAACAAGCATGAAATCTACGTATGCGGAGCATCTATTGGATTCAAACCATAACTACGAAAATATGGACACAAATATGACGGTACTAGAATATATGAAAAAAGGTAATAAAATGGATTCAAAAGAAGAACTACATATATTCATGAAATACAAAGAAAATCCTCAAAATATACTAAATTCACAAGTACCCGTTACAAATCCAATTTTTAATAAAATATGGAAAATGAGAGAGGAACATAAATAGATAGAAGAGACATTCAAGAAACTCCCAACCATGCCATGACTATTTATACATATGTTTTTAATTTAATTTAATTTTACTCTGATTTTATTTGTTTACATTTTACTATTATTTCTTTTATTGTATAACTTAAACCAAACTATGTGAAATTTATCAACCTTGAAAATTGCCTTAGATGCCGAAACATGTTGGTTTAAATATAAAAATCATAAACAAGGGTACTCAGTTTTTATTTTATTAATTTTTAATATAATAGTTGCCCTTACCAGTGAATCGAATAAAAATTTCATATATATATATAGTTTCGAACGGATGGTGTTTTTGGGGTCTGGGGACCTCAAAACAAAAAGTTATCATGGTTCCGGGCCTAGGTCTTACCATGCCGACTGCGGTAATAGCTTCTTCCCTATAGGGGAAATTTGCTCAATTATATATATTTTGACATGAGAATTACATTCTATTGTGGAAAAATAAATTGAATATTAATTATGTATATTTCTTCTTATTGATTTAGAATTAAAAAATTACATTAATCAATAAATTAATAAATAATACGATACACAATAATTAATAATACAAAATTTAACGATTTTTGTATGTATTTTAATCAAATTGATAAATTCCACTGTGAGACGGAGAATCGCAGCTTCAGGCAGAATGGCATGCCACATGTTACATTGGTTATGGAGGTTATTTATTTACTGGATGATAACTTACCCCCTTGGGCGGATTGTAATTTATTGCTTCGATGGATCTCGTATATGGTTTATGACGATAAAGCCAATTAGTAGACTGATTAAGTAGGTTGAAGATTAAATATTATAGTTATTATAGTTTGACTAAAAAAATATAAGATTGGTTATTAAGAAATAGTAGTGCACAGTATTTCCTAGGAAGGTTGTGTACTAAGTGCATTGCTGTGTCAAGTGTTTTAAAGTTAAACTTTAAAAAGTTAAAAAATTAGTTTAAAATGTTTGTATAATATTACTTATAATAATTCTAATTTTTAAAATCTCTATATTTTAAATACTGTTTTCTGTAATTGATGCTAAAATGTTTTCCTTGGTGTATGATTTTAAAATTATAAAAAATTATAAAGTTGGCCTGATCCCAACTTTTTAAGTCCGTGTATATGCCGATATTATACTATTCCCATTACATTAAATAAAAATAATCTTCACAGTATCGCTATATTATGGAAACCAGTTTTACGAGTGAATTAAGTTTTATTTGCCGGAGTTATTGAAATTTCAAGTTTGTTTAGATAACCCTTCAAATTGTGGGGCATTAAAGAAGAGAGCTTACCACTCCAGTTTTGGTCATTTATCATCATAAAATACATTGCTTTGTTAAAACTACAAAAGTTACCAATAAATTGTTAACCTTCTTTTATCATTATACGATATTGAACGGAGTAAATATACATGAACCATGTAACAAATATTAAGAGTCGGGAAAATAGGGTTGTTTTAGTAAGGAAGCGTCAGAATGTATATCTCTACATATATTATATTCCGTAATGTCTGATTCATTGGACTGTGTTATATTAAGTTCAGGTAGAGCTGAAGCAGAACGTATAAATAAAGGTATAAACTCTTCACAAGTGCAGAATCTCGTCAATAAAATGTTTGGTGAAGCGGAATTTGACAAGGCCTACAACCGGTTTTATTGCAATACCATAAGCTCAAGTTCACAAAGTGATAAGCTCGTGGTATTGAATATGCATTGTAAAATAGATTTACGTTATCAATGTTTTTAACAGCACATAAAATCTACCTCCACCAGATAAGCTAGGTACATTTAACGCTCTTCTCTTTTAGCAAAAGTTTGAATTGTAAATCAAATTTTAAAGTATTTAAAATAAATTCACTTCTGAGCTACATTTAGTGAAATATGGTTGCCATATTCCTTTGGTTTCAATAGTATCTTCGGTTTGTCTATTTTCTCTCTAGTTTCTTAATATCCTTTTGAGAGGGAACAGGCCAAAGCCTGATCTTGGGATTATCTGCCAACCTAATGTTATACAATTTGAATAACAGCCTTATGACTAATAGCAGGTGGATGTAATTACAAAAATAAAGAAAGTGTTTATCACTTTTTTTATAGTCGATCTTACGAACTACAGATTACGAGGCCGCACTCTAACCACTCAAGCCAGCTGTTAGTCAACTAATTGCCACTCCTTTTTTGCATTCATGAAAGTCTCTACTTGCTTTGGCCTGCAAATAATCATCCACTAGGAGTTTATAATATAACATCTAAGGTATGGCATTGACTTTAGGTCACGCAGTTAATTTTTAATTACAACTGATGAGGAGTCAAAAAGAGTTAAATTAAATAACCAGGTTTCATTAGCGCTATATAATTAGAATATCACTAAATCAATAATAAAAATGACCAGTCAGTGATAGTAATTGTTATTGTTAGCTTGTCCAAGATAATAGTAATCAGTTTAGGTAAATGGCTTTGTCAGGGACACTGGGCGTTCCATTCAATCAAAGTCTGCCCAGAAGGCATTGTTAAGAGATAGACTGTGTAACCGACTTCGACTGGGTGGATACAGTAAATATTGAAATAAAACATTTCCTTACTCTACCATCCGAATTCCTAACTGTCCACTTAACCTTTCAGTGTTATTTACATTTACGTAATTTAAATGTTACATTTTCGCAATATTGTATTATTATCTTGTTTCCAATGAACTGTAATTATACTCATTTACGAAATCCACGCAACCACATATGTTTTTAAGGTTATGTATATTAGTAAAGACAGAATTGATAAAATTGTGCAATATACTTACTATTTACTGAACTCGAAAAGGTAATAATTACACTTTCGAATAAACCCGTTACACTGTTAACAAACCGAAATAATAATACCCCCGTCACAGAAAATCTGCATACTTTGCGAATTTCCAATGGAGATATCAATGTCTTAATACTACATAAAGCCACTTACCAAGGTTCATAAAAATATATTCACAAATAAGCGATATATACAATTTTAATCATTCTCCATAAGAATAACATTGGGGCTGAGGACGCAGGTTTGCTACAATAAGGAACACAAAAAAATGGGTTTTTATGCTAATATCAATATAACTCAACTAGATGAAGTCGTATACCAGTTTTTATTCATTTATATTCATAATTAAAGGAGACAGAGCATTTAATTATTCTCCATAAGAATAACATGGGGGCTGAGTACGCAGGTTTGCTGCTACGGGGGAATTTGGCCAACAAATTTTTTTTAGCAAATATCAATAGACCACAACGAAATGAAGCTGTATACCAAGTTTCGTCAGTATACGTTCATAAATAAGCGAGATAAAAAAATGTTCTTTTCCTCCATAAGAATAACATTAGACAACGTACTGTGTTTAGCACTTTCAATATCTCGGTAACCAATTGACGTAGAGGAATGATCGAAATACCAAATTGTGTGTTTTTTAAGTTAAATCGAATGGTGAAAACTAAAATTTGACTATTTCAAAAATTAGGTGTAAAAATTTCAAAAAAAAACATTTTTGAGGTACAAAACCGCCCCAAAATACCCCTTTGGATAGAGCTATCTGGCTGGTTTTCGAACTTAAAGTCATAAATGTTGCTTTACACGTTTAGACTAAGTTTTATCAAAATCGAATCATTTTTACGAGAGTTGTCGTGCTCACGGACATATATACAGTTTCGAACGAATGGTGTTTTTGGGGTCTGGGGACCTCAAAACAAAAAGTTATCATGGTCCCGGGCCTAGGTCTTACCATAACGACTAAGGTACTAGCTTCTTCCTTTTAGGGAAAATTCACTAAACTAATGTAAGATCACTTGTTGACTATAACATTTCAATCTAATCTGTTTTCATTTTAATATAATTTACACATGCAACAATTCATCAGGAAACAACCAGAAAACTCATGAGGTAACGGTTAATCTTGTTTAGAACGGGGCAGCAGTGTTTGCATTGTTCTTGGAGGACAATTCAATTGGGATTTTTCATTGTCCCCGTCGTTCCGCCTCGGCGAACCTATTTGGAAATTACCTCTCCATTTGGCTGTGATTAGTTCCACAGGTACGTTAATATCTATAGCATTTTACTGTCAAAAATGAAAATCATGTTGATGGAATATTTTTAAAGAATATGGAGCTAGTCAAAGGAGTTGTTAAGATAAAATTGATTGTGTTAGTAAATTATCGAGTTTATCAAGTATATTTTTCCTCATTTAATGGGAGGTATTATTTTTTCTAAACGTCACGCTAATTCTAAACTATCTACAAATAATTTTTGAGACGTTACTGAGCTAGCGGTAGTTACTCACTCGTCTTACAATGAATATAAGATGCGTTGGATAGATATGAAACTGCCTAAACTGTTTTTTTCATATCAACCTAATTTTCAACAGTAATTTTTGAATATTAAATTTAAGAAGGACAATGTTATAAAATATATTAAAAACATTTGTATTTATCATTATAAAGTCAAGATTAAATCCAGAGCCAATCATAGCGTTGAAAATTTCACTATATAAAATGGATAGTTTCAATGAATACACTGTATTCATTGATAGTTGTTTTATATAAAGTAATTTATCTAAACCTCGCAATTTATAACGATTAAAGTAAATAATCGATTGAAAGTGTACCCTATCCCTATCTAATAGCATTAGCATTATTGAATAAATGATATCACATTTTTTAAGAGCTATTAACCTAGACTATCTTTCCACGTTATCTAAACATAGTCCTGGCTGCACATTTCACCAGGAAAGCACGCGGCAGTCATATATCATGTTGTTAGATGCAGGCGATACTTTGCATGTAATGCCCGGATCACTAACACATAAAGAATGAACTTGGTTTTAATAAAATAAAAATTGTCTGTTGCCAGCATAATATAAGCTTATAAAACATCAAGCATGTCATAGAATATTCACTGTTATATGTATAATGTTTTACAGTTTTTCTCGAAATAGCTTTGTCTAACGTATTAATAGAAAAAGAAAATAACTATTATTGAGTTTAAAAATATTATGACTTTAATACGTCTCTGAACGATTAAATATATTTTACATCAAGACAAATATTAAGACGCTTCGGAATATTCTTTTAAATATATTGTTAACAAGTTATTAGTATTTGAAGGTACTATATTCATTCTCAAATACAGCTTGCGTACAGAAAAATAAAAGTTTCACTTCTTGTTTATTTTGAAGAATCTTTTTATCACTAATATTAATTATGTAACGTATAAAATACTTAAAAAGTAAAACCTTTCTATACTTTGTTGTATCTGTTAATAAATAATTGTAATTTCAGAACAAAACTTACAAAATAATTGTTATTTGGCTAAGTTTTTATTCCATTCTATTCGACAAATGCTATTTCCACAAATAATAACATTCATGCTAAGCAGTGAATTTGTACACATTACACCATCAATCAGTTGCATTGAAATAAACTTCTCTAATAGTTTATGAAATTGATTCTTGTTGCATAACTTTATGTGATTCAACAATGTAAAATGATTGATCTCGTTTGATGCAACTACCTAAATATACCAACACCTTTTAACAGCTCTGTAAAATATAAACAACTAACGTTAAAATGAACATTGAGAATGTTCACAGATTACAACTGAGATAATAATAATATTGATTTCGAAGGAAATAAAATTTTACAACTCCTTATTTGAGTACAGATGACAATATTACTGTCGATAACAATACAATAAATTATTAATTCATTGTAGATATTTAATTTCATTACTAAAACCTAAAAACATATATACTGTATATATATATATATATATATATATATACGATTATGATGATAGATTTATAAGCATCTAAATGGCCTAGAGTAATTCTCAAAAATTAAGTTTTTTCTGCAACAAATGTTTTCAAAAACAGTATTTCCAGGGAACAGCCCACAATCTAGTCTCAGTCATAAAATCAGTCCGGTCAATAACTTTACAGGACAAATATCTTTTGTGACTTCATCCACGAACTAACTCTGAACTCTATAATCTTGAGAAGCTCAGCAAAGTCAATCATCAAGTTCACAACTTTACATTGGAGGTTTCCTTACTAATAACATAAAATATAAACTTGTTTACCATTCCTTACACAATTATATTGATCAATTCTCCAACATCTGCTTATTTCCTATCCCGTAGGGAAAACTTTTTGTTTTTATTTTATGGAAGAAAATATAAGTTTTTTTAATGAATCCATAAAGAAGTTTTGATCATTAAACAAATAATTTTCAATTATTTGCATTCATTTTCAAATATAACAATTATATAACGGTATACAATTTAGAAACCATCCAACAAAACAGATACAAACACAAATTAATTGATCGCAGCGTGAGACTGGGAGACTCACAGCTTCAGGCAGATGGCCGGCCGTTACATCCGTTATGGAGGTTATTTATTTACTGGAGGACAAATTGTGGCTCGGGGTGAAATTTTGTTTACCGCTTCAACAAATATGGTCGAAATTCAAATTTTTTACTATATTTTCGATATCATACATGACTTTTGTAGCTATCAAACAACATACTCCTATATAGCCTAATTAGACAGACTCTTGCTAAATATTTCACTAATAGCTAATATTAAATTATCAATTTACATATCTTTCATCCTTCATCCATCATTTGAGTTCCACTGCTTATGTCGTCTTTGAATTCAGCATTTGTAGAGTTGTGTTGCCACCGTAATTTTCAAATAACCCCTCTTAGCTTCCCTGAGGATCCATAAAAGTTCCAGGTTGAAATCATAAGACCCATTGCATCCGGTGACCTTCTCTATGATATAATCTCACTTCTCGATATCAGGCTTCTATACTAGAGAAACGAGTTGTGGGGGAAAGTGGCTTTTTGGATGCATGAACTAGCGATATGGAGGTTATGTCCAGCGAGTGTCCTTGGAAGAATTTACGTTAAATTGAGGTGCACTTGCTAGTGTCATTGGAGGAATGACCATTCATTATACGGATTAAGAATCAGATATAATTAGGATATAAGGATAGCGTATCAAGTTTGTTAATTCAGGATCTCCTACCCTATAATAGTTTACAGTCTAGCTTTCATTAATTTATTCATTTAAAATAACATTTTACTCATAATGTTGAAAATTAACCGTAATATTAAGTACAACTTTAAGTTACTCTGAGATTTTCTATGTTTCAGGGAGTGACGATGAGCAGTTGAGACGTCTGCCGGTTATGCCTACCCTCCACTTGGCCTTGACACTTCTTCTTCTCCTCACCAGAAGTATCTCGGCCGTCATCCGTCCCCCCCTCTCCCTGGCGCTCCCCTTGCCAAAGCTGTCCAACTCGACCATGGCACCTAGGATCAGAACTACAGAGCTCGTCGAAAGTGACGCGTACGTTCCCAACTTTTTACTCAACAGCACCAGTGCGAGAAAGAGTGACAGTGAGGAAACAAAGTTCTGTGACAATTGCTCGTACACTACGCGGAACTACTACGCGTTCCCGCGGAAATACGGGTTCAACTACGCGGACTGGCAGAGTGACGGCATCGGGGCGCTGCCATTCTACCGCGTCCGGAGCGACCTCCAGAGGTCCCAGGCTCGGGTGGTGACCGTCCTCGGGCTGTTCGAGCTGACCGTCGGTGGCTCCGAGAGGCCCGAGGGGCGGAGCGAGCTGTCGGCGGCAATGCTGGCCATCAAACACGTCAACCAGAGGAAGATCCTGGGCGACTACCAGTTGCGGATGTTGACCAACGATACTAAGGTAGGGACTTCACTAAGGGTCTGAAATTACGTTGTGTATTTTGTCTTTGCTTGTAATATAATAAAGTAACTAAACGAGTTCGCACGCAGCACGCTGACGTGACGGAAGTGAATTTCCACATAAAAAAATAGAAAAACTCAAAATCAGTTAAAAACATACATACATTTATTCCAACTTTTATTCAAATCTGAAAACATTAATTTTTTGGCTGTTCTGATGCTCTTGGTTCTATTTACCTGCAATGCTGGGAATACAATTTTGCGCATTATAAGGTTAGGAGAAGGTCCAGTCAGGCTTTAAAGTAGGTGTGAGCTTGCTGGTGATGATAAAAGTACACCAACAAATGAATAACAGGCTTTTCTAATGTAAAATCCCCATAAGACAACGTACTGTGTTTGGTAAATAGACATTTTCTTTAATAACTCGGTAAATATTTATGCTAGAATGACAATATTTATGCTTAAAACTTTCGCCTCTCGAATTCCCATCTTTTTACATGCATTCATGCACGGGGCTTTTCTGACCCTTTTTGGTCCCAAAAACTCAAAATTTGAAAGATTAATCCCCAAAAAAAGGGGTTTAGAGTTTTCCGATTGTTTTGCCCAACGAACTTGTCCAACTGATTACAGAAAGGAACGTCCCTACCAAATCTGAAGTAAATCGGACAAAAAATGCAACCGCTAGAGTGCAAACACACACACACACACATATATATATATATATATATATATATATATATATATATATATATATATATATATATATTGTGAAATTTTTATTCGATTTTTATTTTATTAATTTTTAATATATATATATATATATAAAATTTTGAACGACCCCCAAAACGTGTTCAGGGGGTCACGTTAGGAACTTCTATGGTGGTCCCGGGCTTAAGTTTCACCGTTCGGGTCATGCTAATAGTTCACTTTCCAAAGGAAATTCACTAATAACTCTAAAATAGATCCAGTCTGCCACCAGTGGTCTGTCGGTATGTCAGTTGCGCTATCGGAAATGTATTTATTCGTATATACCGTTATCCGTGGTCGGTTGTTCGTGTTTCTGTTTTAAATCAGTTTTTTTATGTTTCAACGAATTTCAAGTTTTTATAATTTTGTGCTTACAACGAAACATGTCGGCGTAATTTGTTTGACACATTTAGGCTGTTGGCAGAGGTAAGATGACGTAATAGGTCTTGAATAAAGTCAAGAGTTTTCATCATGAACTTTGACATAACGCTAGAGTAATGTCCCTAGCTATAAATCAACCTAAAAAAGAATTTTTCAGAGAACCATAAGTAGCACACCCTCAAAACCCGTCTTGTTCAACAATTTTTAGAATATATACTTTGTTTACAAAAACCTGTTCCAAATTAAAATGAATTTATGAGCTGAAATTAGCCTTGGATGATCAATTTTCGTAGATCATATTAAGTTGTATATTTACAAACAAATCACCGTTCGTTGTGGCGAGTTTATGTTATTTAAGAAACTATTGCGGGCATTTTCGATCACTTATTAGAAAAAATAAAGTTTCACGACGTTTCGGGAGTTGTACTTTTCAGGTGGAAAAGGTGTATTTAGTCTTCAAACAGCCTCATAATCATGTATTTTAATTATTATTTTAACAAAATAAAACTATAATGAGAAAACACCTAAATCTACATCGGTTTGAATACATTATGTTAGCCGACAAAACACATGACTGCTATTCCAATCCTAAATGGCTACACTATAAGTACGCACTGCAGATGGCTGGTTAAACATATCTCCATAAAAGCATCTATTCCTTCAATCTTATTTTATAATTTCTATAGCGAATTAAAATGTAATTGCCTTTTTGTTTTCTAGCAATTATAATTATTTTAATGTTAATTAAGTATATTCGCAGTAAGAAACTTGTGTATACATATTTTTTAATTTATATTTTACAAAAAAAATACATTCTCTAGTAATATATCAAACATGTTGAACTTTATTTATTTATTGGTGAAATTGAATTTCAAACATACATTCACGTTAAATATATTTTGATTTTTTATTTGTAATCCAGTGTTAAAATAACAAAATGCTATAAAATTATTATTACATACAACAAAATTAAATAAATATAAGTTCATAAAAACTGCCTACTGAAAAAGGATGAAACAATCTGCTTCCATATCCTTGTATATGCCAAACCAAAATGCATTGATTTAATTTTTATTCCATACATAAATATGCGATCAAGGTAATATATATATAGTAATACAAGTAATTGATATAAGAACAAAATCTACTGTAGGCCTTACTGTATAAACAAAATTATTGATTTGTTAGTAAATAAGCTATTTAATCTCGTATTTATTATTAAAATTACTAGCTGTGTATTTAGATAAACTAAAAAGTATTGTTCACTAGTTATAAAACAAATTTTTAAAAAGCTAATTTTGAATTGCATGTAATAAAATAAACTGCTGTTAAAAAGTTAAAGGTGTCATTGTAATAAAGCTCCAACATAATGCATATTCAAATATTTGTTAGAAAATGTCTAAATTCAAAAATTGTCTATTTACGAAATACATTTTACGCCAGCATGCAATAGCCCAGCATGCAATAGCCCAGCATGCAATAGCCCAGCATGCAATAGCCCAGCATGCAATAGCCCAGCATGCAATAGCCCAGCATGCAATAGCCCAGCATGCAATAGCCCAGCATGCAATAGCCCAGCATGCAATAGCCCAGCATGCAATAGCCCAGCATGCAATAGCCCAGCATGCAATAGCCCAGCATGCAATAGCCCAGCATGCAATAGCCCAGCATGCAATAGCCCAGCATGCAATAGCCCAGCATGCAATACAATAGCCCAAAATGCAATAGCCCAGCATGCAATAGCCCAGCATGCAATAGCCCAGCATGCAATAGCCCAGCATGCAATACAATAGCCCAAAATGCAATAGCCCATCATGCAATAGCCCAGCATGCAATAGCCCAGCATGCAATAGCCCAAAATGCAATAGCCCAGCATACAATAGCCCAAAATGCAATAGCCCAGCATGCAATAGCCCAGCATGCAATAGCCCAGCATGCAATAGCCCAAAATGCAATAGCCCAAAATGCAATAGCCCAAAATGCAATAGCCCAAAAGGTTTAAACTTTGTTGTTAGTTTAGTTTTGGGTGTTGAATCAAACACATTTTGGTGTCACTTTAAGCCTAATTTTGTTTCTTAAAACCTGCAATTAAAATGATATGGAATGTTCAAAAGTTTGTTCATCGGGTTCAAATGTGTAATACAAATTAAATTAACCTAACTACTTTCACTGCTTTTATAACTAAAAGATAAAAATACAGTCTACATATTTACCAAAATTTTATTTTATTTCATCTGATAACATTTAAACTATCTAAAGACAGACCAACAAAAATACATCATTTATCTATCTATATTATTAATACTGTACATGCAAACTTTGTAAATAATAAGAATTTTTTGTTTTATAATTTACTCCAACATATTATACACTAAAACGCGCGTCTAGGAGTGCAGATGACTGACTTTAATTTTCGATTCAGGCCTCAGGGCTCTGCCCCATGGGACTTCCAAGTCCCCATGCTAATCATATAGATGAGAGTTTTGTTTGGTTTATATCAAATGTGTTGTTTCTTAATTAAATTAAATTAAATAAACAGCTGTTATAAGGATTACCTGTAACTACAGACAGTCATTGTTTTGTTTACTATTTAACTATTTAATTAATATTTTCGCTTCTCAAAACGGGATGCGCAAGCTGCACACAGGAAATTCTAGTCAGCTATAAACTGAATTGAAAAATATTTCACATTGTATTCAATCCTGATAGGATTGGTCAATAGTCCTTAGTTTTGTTATCCATTGCATTAAATTTATTACCAGAGTTTCATCCAGTTTCCCCCAATTTCATCCAATATACAGCACATAAAATCAAAATCGAACTAAATTTTAGATAAAAAAACTAAATCGGAATTTTAAACTTGAAATATGCAACTGAAATATAGTTTACTGGGTTTTATCAATCGTCTCAACCTTCAAAAACCTTATTTTATTAATTTTACCTTCGCATTTTTACCTCCTTTTTTAACTGTATTTGTGTCTTAGTCATGTTTTTTTATTTACTCATACACAAATCACGGTACTACTTTAGATATAATGATGGCTATCATCGATGTTTAAAAAAGCTTTTGATTCAGTTTTACACTCAACTTTAAAAACTACCTAAACAACTACAGTACCAGCAGTGAACCGCTATAATGCCGCCCTGCTGTCATATTTTCTGAAACCAGGATTTATCAAAGGAAAATAATCTACTTCTGGTTCCATTAACAGTGAACCAGTAACAGTAAACCAAAACTGAAATGTAAATAGTAAATATAGAATACATAAATCTGAATTGAACTTTGCTGACACTTTTATACAATATTATAAACTCTATTCCCATTCCGCATTGAATTTTTTTCCTTACTGCTTGTAAATTTAAATCCAAAACCCTACATTTAGTTAGGCATAATTGTCTGCAATGTTTAAAAAACAACCTTAACTTTACTCCCTGTTGTATTGAATTCGGATGCAAAGTAGGGAACACATGGTAAAAAATTATTGCAAATGCAATATGGCCAAAAGAAATAGTGTTTTTTGTGAATTACAAACTTATAACTAAATAAATGTAGGATATAGTATTTTTTCATCATCCTGGGACTAAAGGGCATCTTTTGACACCAACCTGGCCTCTCTACGTTCAGTAGTTTGCTCTGATTAGGTGGTTACACGTTTCTTATACATGGGAATGTCTATAAAAGGCCAAAAATACCGTGTTTTTTGCAAACTACAAACTTGATTTAGGATATTGTATTTTTTCTTCATCCTTGGCCTAAGGGAAATCTTTTGACACCAAACTGGCCTCTCTACGCTTAGTATTTTACTTGGAATAGGTGGTTACACATTGCCTTGTACACGCTCTTATTATACAGGATGTTTAATACAATCAAAATAAGAAATAAATAATTATTGATTACTTATTTCGATATTACTTTAGTAAAACCAGGTATATATGTCCCGCCCCATGTTTAGAAAATATATATCTCAAACCATACCTCTTTTCCATTACCTCAATGTACAATAAACGATCAACAAAAAATTATAAAATATTACAAGTTCATAAACGAAATAACAAGGCAACGATACAACTTGTTTGACATTGTCGGAGAAAAGAAAACGAATTCTGTTCAAACAAGATTTAGTATGCAACAAGTAGCAAGAGCCCGGGACTAGGAGAAGGTATAACTTAAACAAACATCCTCGTATATATTTAATTTTAGGTTTGACTGTACCTTGTACATAATTACGTTAAGAGATCTCTTCCATTTTTCCTAAATCTATTATAAACATGTAGGTATCAAACGCACTACCCGCAATTGTAATTGTATTTGATGTTTTTATTTTCTATATATTTCATTCAAAAAGACAGAGGATACCACAACTTAGTTTTGTTCAAGGGACTTACATGATAAATATATTTAGAATTTTAGATGCTGACTCAGTGAAATAGGTTATTAGCGACAACAGATGTTTCATGAGGAATATGGAATGTGGATGTAACATGGGGAATTTAACATAATTTGAAAAAATAAATTCGGAGCCGTTGACCGAGCGAAAGAACCTGACGGTGGGGCTATGAAGTGGAAAATGGGGGGATTGATTGATCAACACTCTCTGCATTAAAACATATTATTACCTCAGGCAGAGAAAAAGTATTAGTAATGCCTAAGGACATTAATATATTAAATTTAACGTTTTTAGGTTAAGAAGCTCGGGTTCAAAAAACAGGACTGCTCTCATAGTATGATTTGTTAAAGATATTTAACTAAAATTAAACAATTGTTATTTGAGGTAAATGTGTAGAACCCGTACAGGGTTATTGGTTTTGAGACTAAATTACATAAATATGTTTTTTTTTATTGAAGAAAATTTAATGTGACGTAGTCTAATAATGTAAGAACTATTTCTTAAAACTGTTATTAGGAGATATCAATTATTTATAACAGATTATTAATATCATTTTGAAACTGCTACGAAACTGTTCTTGCAGTAAGTAGTTAAAAATAATGTTTAAGTTAAAGTGTTAAAAAAATATGCAAACGTCATATTACTAATTTGAATAATTTTTCAGGGAATACCTCGAAGCTGTGGTAAACAGTCTGTTTTGTTTTGATGTATCTAATATATACACAGCCGTCTTAACATATATACAGCTTGATGTGTATCTCACTCACTCAGGTATACGAATTCTAACCTACTTCTAGATTAGCTAGAAACTTGAAATTTGGCATGCAGGTAGCTTTTAGCATTTAATCCATTCTTAAAGCTAGCAGCTCCTAAGTTAAATTAAAATCGTTCTCTATACTTGGTAGCAATAATCATAGGCAATATTTTTATAATGTCGCCATTACACTCCACATATTTTTACTTATATTTCAATCCCTTATTAAAATATAAAAACTAACACGTTTTAGGGTGAGTTATAGTATCGATAAACGTCGTCAAAATGAACGTCGAATCTAAGAGAGAGGTAGTAATTCTCTTGTTATTCTTGTCATTTTAATCACCGATGAATGATTTTAGGAAAAGTATAAAGAGGAAGAACTATAACATAGTTTCCCATATAAAAAAAGAAAATAATATTTCTATTTATTTTTTTCCAATTATATATGAAAGAATATCATAATGCTTATCGTTTATATGCCAATGAGTGTTTTCGTGTCATTCAGCAAGTTTAACAGGAAAAACATCCCACGTACCATTTTATTATTAATTAAAATAAAGATTTAAGATCGTAGATAGAATATTAAATACACCTATCTGTAATCACCAAATATGTTATTAAAACTGTCCAAGTACTAATCTGATACTTTGAATGTAACCAAGTAAAATGAAACACAAGTAAATAAAGTTAAAATAATCAACACAGTAAATTTTTTTCGGGATTTGTGTTTACATGTTCACAATAAATCCTTGTCTAAAAATTTAATTAAATTACAATTTTGAACCTTAGAAATTATACGTAGACTAAATATTGTGGTGCAAACAATAATTGTGACGTCACAAAATTGCAAAAATGTGAATGAAATTCAGCATATCTCATTCTTCCTTGGAGTATAGAGTGTCGTATATGTTTTATTACTTTACTCATAGATTCTGAGGGCATATATGTCAAAATGGTTTTATTTATTCAGTAAGACCTAGTTTACTTGAACTATAACTTGATCGTAGAGGTGTTTGCTGCCGGATAAGTAGGAAATGTGACAAATGCAGTTGGTTTAAGGGTATTTACATGATGACATTAGAACTTTAGCTGAGATTAAACGTGTTACTTGTGCATTGTGTAGTTTATAGAATAAACTAGCTGCTATGCCCGTGCTTTGCAACGGGGTGAAAATTCAGAGTAGAACAATTGTAAACAAAATAATGACAGTCTGTAGGAATACTCTTTATAACAGCTGTTTATTTAAATTAACTGAATTAGTAAAACACACATGTGACATAAACCAAATAAAACTCTCCTCCATAATAATAACATGGGAACCTGGAAGTCCCGTGGGGCAGAGCCCTGAGGACATCTCTAAACGACAATAGTCTTGTGACACCCCTCGGTACATAGACTACAATAGTGCAAAGTTTCAGCAGAATTGGTCCAGTGGTTTTGGCGTTATGGAACAATAGACAGACAGACTGACAGACAGACAGACAGACAGACAGACAGACAGACAGACAGACAGACAGACAGACAGACAGACAGACAGACAGACAGATAGACAGACAGACAGACACCACCTCATTTTCATAATAGTAGTGATTAGAGAAATAGCACAGTGTAAGAATTTGCTTTCACCAGCTGTTTTTCCTATGAAGAAATATATTTACAAAACATATGATTAGCCCAAGAATTTTTCGAAGCAAACCCATTCCAATATTTCTTATAAATATTTGTCATAAGTATTGTTACATTATTCAAAATAGGATAGTAAAAATAGGATAGTATAATATTTATTGTATATATATATATATATATATATATATATATATATATATATATATATATATATATATATATTATAAAACTGTTCAACACAGACAGTTTTAACCTTTGATGATATTTCTTTACAGTGAAGTGAATTTGAACGATGGTGTTTAAACAGAATTTTGGCGATTGACGCTCGACATTCATTGAGTTTCTCTTTTTACTTCTAGCGAAAGCTAATAAAATAAAACATAGGCTGCGCCAAAAACCTTTCTAAAACTTTGAATATATATATTATTTGTTTACCATTTTCCTACAAAAAACTGTTTATAACATCAAATATATATAGAACATTTGTAGTTTTGCAAGAAACAATTGCAACTACATTAACATCGTTCACAACTGACAATATGAAGAATGGTCATTCTCAATAAAATCAACATCACAAACTTACACTATTGCAATTTGTTATGTGTTTTGAGTACAGTGTAGTTTTATTAGCGAAATATGTTTCTCTTCTAGTAAAGTTTGCCAAAATTAAATATTTTTTATGATTAATAAGCTTAATCATACTGAAAGAATTTGTAGGTATAATTTTTACTAGATTTACCTAATCATTACCCATACTTAATACGTAACTTCAGTAATAGTTTTAATTATATATTATAAAACATATGTTTTTTAAATAAATCCTCAAATATAAGTACATGCGTCGTATTGATCTAATTCATACTTAAATATTCTTTTATATTTTCCTTTACTTTGACCAAAACCCTCCAAATTATTTTCCTTGCTAAAGTAACAATCACAGGCACACATTGAACCTGCAATTAGCAAGCCACCTCACCCGGATTAGAGGGAACAGTTAATTGGTTTCCGGTTAATCTGTAAAACCCCAAACAAGAATTATTACAACTGATGGCGTTACAATTTAAAACAAAATTTTGTCTTGTCATAACTAACAGGAAAATAAAAGTTGTTCCCACACTATCCCAATTTCTGCAAGTGATACTTAAACGTAACCAGTTCCATCAAGTAACTTTGTAAAGTCATAATATTTTTGATTTTATGCAAAAATACATTTTTTCTATTCTATAACTCAAGTCATGTAAAGAAAACGTAAACGTTACTATCACGTATACAGGGTGTTTCTAAACTCTCTCTCGAATCTTCAGGAGTTGTCTTGGGGTCAATTGAACATACAAATTCGTATAAAGTTAGTATGTAAAGTCACAGAGAACGTATAGAACGTATGGAACGCCTGCGCACACTGGTGGCCCGGTTTGGAACTACTGCGGGGCGTCCCTATTGCCCTATCCCGTCATACCTCTGTCTATACGTTCTCTGTGGCAAAGTCTATCCAACATAGTTTTCCATCTTGGTAAATATATCTATTATTGGCAAATCTATTAGATCGTAGGAACTTGTTATGATATTAGTTTTAAGAACCAAGCTGATGCCTTATTCTAGTTTGTAATTGAATTTGAAGTTCGTAATTAACTTTTTTAAAGCTTGATAGTAACTTCAAAATATCAAATTTAAAAATATATATCTATTGATTCGAAAGAGGTGTACCGTTTTGTGCTAAAATCATGATGAAAAGATTTCAATAATCACTCAACTCATAGGTGCAAAATTCTTAAAGCATCCGTATATATATATTTTTAATTTCTGCATTTTATTTACTCTCTTCCTAAAGTTAATACTTAAACGATTTTGATTATTTTTCATTTATAAGATAATCTCACGTTCTAAGTCACTGTGAAGCTTAATATTTGACTTACACTTTTATTTGGTTACATTCCGAATTTTAAAATTACATCAATAAGTTGTTTATTAATTTTAAAAAATCTGTTATAATTATTACATCCACAAAATAATGCGGGGGAGTGCCTCATTTATCTCTTATTTTTCGACAATAAATAGTACATAGTTTCTTCATACAAATACAATTGTTTACGGATTTGTGGTTTTAATATATTAAGCTGTACTATTTTAACGTGGCGTACCTGAGAGCGTTAAACTGAATAACACTATGAACCCTGAAAAATAATAATACATAAGCAAACACACACCCAAAACTTAGTATAATATATAAACACACATTTGCATACGTAAAGACAGAAAGCGGAACTTGATAGACCATTTGTTGAAGATTCATATTGTGATTGTGTATACCACTGGAAAAAACTCCTGAAATTTCAGTAGAGACTTCGGAAACATTCTGTATTTTATAAAAAAATCATGAAATAAAAATCTACAAACAATATTAATTTAAAATGCCCCTGATACAATTAATGTAAATATGAAGGTAAATTATTCAGTCGATAAATATTGACGGAACTTTATTTTATTTATTTATGACGATATAGAACCCTCGCAAACTCTTGGTGCCAGTGAAACCAATAAAGTTAAAGACAATAGACCATCAACGGGAGGTTTTGAACAGGTAATGGCTATCGACTTGGGATGACAAAGGACAGTTATGTCTGAGAGTCTGTATTATCCCTGTAAAATATTGAGGCAGAGATTTTGGCGCATTTTGCAGTTTTATGTCACTTATGATAACAAACTAATCCTTAACCTTTAAAACTAATGACATTTGAGTTGTTTACACCGTATATTGTAAATATTTAAGTATTTATGATAGAACTAATTTGTTTGCTATAGCATTTTCTCTGAACACAGCGTTTCATCAAACTTTGGTCGACGAAAATTGCTTTTTTCATATAGCATTTTCATTACCTATATTTAAAATTTGTATTATGACGAAATGTTTGTTGCTGTATAAATCTGGGTTCACTGAACTATTAGTGAGGCTATCATTCATAAAAGTTTAAAAATATGTGTGAAGTGCGAAGTAAGAGGTCTGGAAACATTAACTGTCTGAGACCGTAATATCGTCGTGGAACAAATAGAAACAGTTAAAATCACCGATCTGCATTGTGCAAGGGATATAGTAGCAAGTCAGAAGCGAACTATACAGTCATTTAACTGTAAAACTGTTGTATTAAATGCCAACTTGTTGAATGATTAAGGTAGTAATTGTAAGATTTGATGGTTTCATGAATGCCTCACGTTCCAGCTAGTTTAACCAAATGTGTTTATAAAGAACGTTGGCAAAACGTAGTTTAAATTATATTTGCTAACACCTAATGCAGAATCTACGAATCTTGTGTAAATGTTCGATGCGTTGCTCTTTGACACTGTGACATGCATTCCCGTTATAACGACTTGATCTCACTCAACGAAACTCGTTTACGTGCAAAAATATCTTGAGACTTTTCAAAAGTTCATGGTAATTTAAAAATTATATATGCTAAATAAAATTGCAAAACTTTGTCCAGTCCGTAAGAACGATCTACTGGGCCGATTTTCATGTTTATTTTGTTGACTGGTAGGTAATTATGTCTAGATATGTCATAACCCATCCAAACTAACATGTCATCAATGGGCTTCGCCCCAGTGGCTCCTAAAGTTCTCAAATTAATCTTATGGAGGAAGTTTGTTTACATCAGATGATTACTTAAAACATATGTTCATTAAGTAAGATACTCCATTTTGTTTGCCAAAATATATTGCAGCGAAAAATACAACTCCTTTCTTTTTCCTTTTTTCCTTTCTTTATATATTTATATATTAGTAGTGGATAAACAGGAAAGAGGCATCACTTCCGGCGCCTTTTTCCCATGTTATTCTTATGGGGATCAGTTTTTGGACCGACGCCCGATCCTACCCTACACAAATTTTCTTTTTGGCCCCTGCCTTATTTTCCCCCATTTAAAATTTGCATTAATTTTAATACATCCTTTGCAGAAATCCACGAGTTCAAAAATAACTCCACACTAAATAAACAACACATGTAAACAACTTAGAAGTTATTGTGTAGTAGTGGTGAAATGATGGTTTAACCCCACAATCGGCGCTTTTTCCCCATGTTATTCTTATGGGGAGCCGTTTTTGCACCGACGCCAGCTCCCGCCTATAGAGCTCCCGCGCCTTAGCCTATACTAATGTCCAACCCTTGCCTATATTAAATATATTGTCCCCATCCCCATCCCTCCTCTATATTTTTAAAAATTAATTTTCAAATTCTAAAAAACTATCTTTGGTGTTTACTGTCCGATTTGTCTGCAATTTGGATATGTTATTGTCCTAGGCAAGTGTTTTAATAAATTTCACTTACATTTCCCAAATTCACTATTACGGTCAAAAATATTTTTGAAAAATACTGCCGTCAACTGAAATTTGTGTTTTAATCCAAACTATTTAAAATTCATTTTAATACATCCTTTGCAGAAATCCACGAGTTCAAAAATAACTCCACACTAAATAAACAACACATGTAAACAACTTAGAAGTGCACTCGGTTATCGCCACTAGCGCGACAATCAACCTTGAAGGAGATTCTGCAAGATCGGCACCAAGGACACAACGACCGATGCATAGTAACCGATGCGTAATTTTACAAATTGTGTGAATTGTCGGCTATATAAAGAGCCGTTGCAGGCCAGGGTCCTCACTTCATATCCTACAGCCCCAGCATCAACAAGACCTGTTGCAGATTTTAACTTAAAATTCAGTGGTTAGAATAATTTCGGTGAAAATATGTTTTTTTACTCTGGACTTAGAAAAATTTAGTGATTAAAATAATTTCGGCTAAAATATGTTTTTTTTACTCTGGACTTAGAAAAATTTAGTGATTAAAATAATTTCGGCTAAAATATGCTTTTTTACTCTGGACTTAGAAAAATTTAGTGATTAAAATAATTTCGGCGAAAATATGTTTTTTTTACTCTGGACTTAGAAAAATTTAGTGATTAAAATAATTTCGGCTAAAATATGCTTTTTTTACTCTGGACTTAGAAAAATTTAGTGGTTAAAATAATTTCGTCTAAAATATGATTTTTTTTACTCTGGAGGTTTGTAGGTGCTTTATACAATTATCTAAAAAGTAGTTTCTCAGATTTTTGATAAAGGGCTTAGTTTTTATAAAAATTTTGAATTTGTGTTTTTTTTTTAAATCTTCATATTTTGAATTTTGATCGTATTTAAATTTTTAAAATGGTAATTTTTGTTTATAAAAAGCAGAGCATGACATCTCTACAGTCATTTCAACACAAAATGTTGACCTGTGCAGTCTGTTTTATGTCTTACTCCAACAGAAGCAATTTATTACGCCATTATCGACTTGTTCACAAAGTTATTCCTAAAATTTGTAAAAAATGCCATCAAATATTTGATAATAACAATCATTTTAAAATGCATATGCTAGAGAACCACTATACTTGTGATGTGTGTAAGAAGGTTGTTAAATGTCAAAAGAAACGCCACTACCTACGATGTGACAAACAACCTTACAAGTTGTATATTTTTAACGGTGAATCAGCGGAAGTATTAGACACTCTCCAATCTTGTCCTCTACCCATCAAATGGATTCTTATTAGGAGAGTGAAATTTATCAAACACTCAGTGGACAATAATGGTGATTTAATCATTGACAAAGAATGTATTGCTGATTTTCGAAGTTTAACTAATTTATCAATTGAGAAAGCACAGCTAAAGACTCAAATTGAAAATTCACTTTTAAAAATCGATACCTCCATGCACAAGTATCAAGCCCAAGGCAGTGGATGGATATATGACCGCACCAAATACTGGCAGTTGCATGTTTATAAGTATAAACCCCTAACTCCCAAATCATACATTCCCACGCCAGAAAATATAAAATCAAAACATGCTGTTTTAAATATTAAAAACACCGATAATAAATGTTTCACCTGGAGTGTTTTAGCAAGCCTAAGACCAAGGAATAGTAAAGAAAATGCAAATCGAGTAGTTCACTACGAACCCTATGAAGGCCAGTTGAATATGACAAACATAAAATATCCAGTAAAAATATCCGACATTGATAAATTTGAAAAACAAAACAACATAAGTGTTAACGTATATGGAATTGAAGGAAAAACAATATATCCACTGAGAATAACTAAACTAAATAGCAATACTCACGTCAACTTGCTTCTTCTACAAGAAGCTCGGAAATCACATTACTGTTTAATTCGTGATTTTGACAAGTTAATGTTGCGGTCTACAAAATACAATAGTAAGAAATATTTTTGCAAGTTCTGTTTGCAACATTTTGGCACCAAAGATATATTGGAACGTCACACAACATATTGTAAAACCTTTGATGCCCAAAGAGTACAAATGTCTAAAAAAGATACACTACAATTTACGAATTACAAATATCAACTTAAAGCTCCCTTTGTGATTTATGCAGATTTCGAATGTTTTATAAACTGCGGCAAACACACTCCTTCTGGATTTGCTTATGTTGTGGTGAGAGACTCTAAAATTATTTACGAAGAGTTGTACAGCGGTGAAAATGTGATGGATGTATTTTTCGAAAAGTTATTTAAAACTTATGACTTTATTAAAAGTCAGATGGAAGTATATGTTCCCCTTGTAATGACTCCAAAGCAAGAGGCATCCTTCGAAAACTCTAAATACTGCCACATATGCCAACAGCTGTTACTGGGTGATAAAGTGCGCGACCATTGCCATCTAACAGGCAAATTCCGAGGACCCTCCCACAACGCTTGCAATTTAAACTATAAAGTAACCAAGAAAATTCCAATATTCTTCCACAACCTTAAAAACTATGATGGTCATTTAATAATGCAACACTTGGGAAAACTCAATCGCAAATTGAATTGCATAGCCAAAGACATGGAAAAGTATATATCGTTCTCTGTTGATGATTTGGTATTTTTGGATTCCTACAACTTTCTGTCTCTTCCCTTAAGCAAATTAGCTTCCAATTTAAATACATTTAGATTTATAGACAATCCACTACTACAACGCAAGGGTGAATTTCCGTACGAATACATGACAGGACCAGAAAAGTTTTTAGAGCCCCTACCACCCATAGAGGCATTTTACAGCAGTCTAACTAAAGAATGTATATCTCCTGCACAATATGAACATGCTAAAAACGTATGGAATCATTTTAATATAAAGAATTTAAAAGAATATCACGATTTATACCTTAAAACAGATGTGTTGTTATTGGCTGATGTGTTTGAGACATTTAGGGACTTGAGTTTAAAGGATTATAAACTCGACCCCGTCCACATGTACTCATTGCCTGGACTATCATGGGAGGCGTGTCTTAGAATGACCGGCATAAAATTAGAATTATTTCAAGACATTGACATGCATTTGTTTATAGAACACGCCATTAGAGGCGGTGTAAGCATGATTTCCACACGCCACGCTAAAGCCAATAAGTACATGGGCGAACATTATGACCCAAATCAAGAAAGCACCTATCTTGTATACTTAGACTGCAACTCGCTATACTCTACAGCAATGTGCGAGTCGTTGCCCGTTGATGGCTTTAGATGGACAAACGAGAAAGATTATAAATCCAATCAAAATGAAAACTTTGGATTTATTTTGGAAGTTGATTTAAAATACGATAAAAGTTTACACGATTTGCACAACGACTACCCGCTCGCACCAGAAAAAATGAATGGAAAATTAATACCAAACTTAAATGACAAAACCAAATATATTCTACATTATAAAGCACAAAAAAAATACGAAGAACTGGGTTTGGTAGTTACAAAATACCACAGAATCTTAAAATTCAGACAATCAAAATGGCTCGCCCCCTATATTAATTTTAATATTGAAAAGCGACAAAAAGCTGAACATGATTTTGAAAAAGACTTTTACAAACTGTTAAATAACAGTCTCTTTGGTCGAACAATTATGAACCAACGCAAGTTTCGTGATATACATCTTGTAGACGAGTCTAAGTTAACAAAGTATGTTACAAAGCCAAGATTTGACTGCAGCAAAATGTTCGATAACAAGTTGCATGCTGTGCATTTAAATAAATTAATTGTAAAGTTTGATAAACCAATATATTTAGGAATGACCATTTTGGATATCAGCAAAGTAATAATGTATGATTTCCACTATAATTATATGTCAAAATTTAAGAATAAAAAGTTCTTAATGACAGACACAGACAGCCTTCTTTATTCTATAGTAACAGAGGACTTTTACAAGGAAATACAATGTGACTTGGACCGTTTTGACACCTCTGCATATAGTAAAGATCATTTCTTATACTCTGATAAAAACAAAAAAGTTACGGGCAAGTTTAAAGACGAATTAAATGGTCAAATTATGTATGAATATTGTGGTTTAAGGCCAAAATTATACTCTTTCATTCCTTTACAATGGTTATACGAAAAAGAAAAGCAAAATGAGCTAGAGGTTAAGAAGGCAAAAGGAGCTGACAACGCCACAGTTAAACATCTCTTAAGACACCAACATTACTTACACTGTCTTGCAACCGGGGAAGATTACTATGAGAATGTTACAAGAATTAAATCCACAAACCACCATCTGCAAACATTAACGATGAACAAAAAGGTACTCTCTTTTGATGACGACAAGAGGTTTATTGTGGATGGCATCAACACCCTTGCCCTTGGTCACTATAAAATTGGTCAAACATAAATCAGAGACACAATAACACACTCCAACACATTTGGACACAGGCACAGATACTGGTTTACATCCATTTAACACAACTTTACACGTTCTGTCAACCGACACAAAAATAGTTTGTAAATTGTGTAAGAAATATATGTAATATAAACAAATTTAACACAATCATAACATTGTGGACATAGTGGCGTTTCTTTTGACATTTAACAACCTTCTTACACACATCACAAGTATAGTGGTTCTCTAGCATATGCATTTTAAAATGATTGTTATTATCAAATATTTGATGGCATTTTTTACAAATTTTAGGAATAACTTTGTGAACAAGTCGATAATGGCGTAATAAATTGCTTCTGTTGGAGTAAGACATAAAACAGACTGCACAGGTCAACATTTTGTGTTGAAATGACTGTAGAGATGTCATGCTCTGCTTTTTATAAACAAAAATTACCATTTTAAAAATTTAAATACGATCAAAATTCAAAATATGAAGATTTAAAAAAAAAACACAAATTCAAAATTTTTATAAAAACTAAGCCCTTTATCAAAAATCTGAGAAACTACTTTTTAGATAATTGTATAAAGCACCTACAAACCTCCAGAGTAAAAAAAATCATATTTTAGACGAAATTATTTTAACCACTAAATTTTTCTAAGTCCAGAGTAAAAAAAGCATATTTTAGCCGAAATTATTTTAATCACTAAATTTTTCTAAGTCCAGAGTAAAAAAAACATATTTTCGCCGAAATTATTTTAATCACTAAATTTTTCTAAGTCCAGAGTAAAAAAGCATATTTTAGCCGAAATTATTTTAATCACTAAATTTTTCTAAGTCCAGAGTAAAAAAAACATATTTTAGCCGAAATTATTTTAATCACTAAATTTTTCTAAGTCCAGAGTAAAAAAACATATTTTCACCGAAATTATTCTAACCACTGAATTTTAAGTTAAAATCTGCAACAGGTCTTGTTGATGCTGGGGCTGTAGGATATGAAGTGAGGACCCTGGCCTGCAACGGCTCTTTATATAGCCGACAATTCACACAATTTGTAAAATTACGCATCGGTTACTATGCATCGGTCGTTGTGTCCTTGGTGCCGATCTTGCAGAATCTCCTTCAAGGTTGATTGTCGCGCTAGTGGCGATAACCGAGTGCACTTCTAAGTTGTTTACATGTGTTGTTTATTTAGTGTGGAGTTATTTTTGAACTCGTGGATTTCTGCAAAGGATGTATTAAAATGAATTTTAAATAGTTTGGATTAAAACACAAATTTCAGTTGACGGCAGTATTTTTCAAAAATATTTTTGACCGTAATAGTGAATTTGGGAAATGTAAGTGAAATTTATTAAAACACTTGCCTAGGACAATAACATATCCAAATTGCAGACAAATCGGACAGTAAACACCAAAGATAGTTTTTTAGAATTTGAAAATTAATTTTTAAAAATATAGAGGAGGGATGGGGATGGGGACAATATATTTAATATAGGCAAGGGTTGGACATTAGTATAGGCTAAGGCGCGGGAGCTCTATAGGCGGGAGCTGGCGTCGGTGCAAAAACGGCTCCCCATAAGAATAACATGGGGAAAAAGCGCCGATTGTGGGGTTAAACCATCATTTCACCACTACTACACAATAACTTCTAAGTTGTTTACATGTGTTGTTTATTTAGTGTGGAGTTATTTTTGAACTCGTGGATTTCTGCAAAGGATGTATTAAAATTAATGCAAATTTTAAATGGGGGAAAATAAGGCAGGGGCCAAAAAGAAAATTTGTGTAGGGTAGGATCGGGCGTCGGTCCAAAAACTGATCCCCATAAGAATAACATGGGAAAAAGGCGCCGGAAGTGATGCCTCTTTCCTGTTTATCCACTACTTATATTTCAAAATTTACATGCAATCTAGTTATTTTTGTATAAATAAGATAAATTGAGAAAATTTATGATATTTAATATCATCAGTCATTATCATTATATTGAATTATGATAATATATTTAACATTATCTCATTCTTTATGGGCATAATTAAAGCCCATTTTTGGGCTTTCTGTTTTTATTTAATAATGTACATGAAATCCAGTTATTATTTCACGATGACAGATTGAGAAAAATAAGAGAAATATGGTACATAAGAGAAATATGCAAGCTATATAAGTTTTATTTTTGAGGTTTTGGTGTCAACTTAGGGCCCTTTCAAACACCTTTGACCCATTAGAGCTTTACGTTTAGAGGTATAAAAAAAACTCATGCGTGATTATAGAATTCCTAATCGTTTGTAATGATCCTCTGTTTCGTAATCGGCAAACTACCCTCGGAAAATTCAAGAATTTTTCCAATGCGTTAAAGAAAAGTGACATAGATTCTCTAAAGATTCTCTAGAAAAATCTTCTGAATATGTTTTTTATTTTTTATTTGCGTTGTATGCCTTAGGAATTAGTTGAGATATTGATTTTAAACTTGACGTAAGAATTGCATATGGTTCAGTCTAAGTTTGTTTTGAATTTAGTTTTCCAGTTTTTAGTGTTCTCAAATGGTGGTTTTAGCACTTCGGTATCATTTTTTATTTATAATAGACTCAAACCTAAGGTTTATTTGACATGACGTGACGAATCGAGTGTCAAAGCCAAAAGAGAACGTAGTGACTTTATTGGTTAATTCTAGGTAACTCTTAAAAGTTTTGTTTTAGATGTTATAAGTTATACCCGGTGTGATTCGTTTTTTGTGTAGTTGCTCTTTATCGAGTTTGTCAACATTGCTTTGTGCTGTACTAAAAACAAATAAAGAACCCTGCAGGGTGCTTTACCATTAGCTGTCGTGAAGGGAAAACAATAATTGATTAATTAAGGTTTAATATTTTATCGTGTATTGGGATGAGCTTACAAACGACACAATGAGGAAATTTTGGTTTCTTCTTACTTACTATAGGACACAACATTGATGGGAAAATATATGCATAATCAGCCAGCCCCAGAAAAGAAGGCCTGAGAATATTAGTGTTAACCTACGTTTATAAATATAACAAATATATTACGTACTTTTCCTTAAAACAAACAAGACGGTCATATATTATCTCCGCATAACTGTTTTAAGCAGATAAACTGGTAATAATACAAAACAGCTGTTACATTACATTTAAAACCCTTTGCAACTGCACTCTAGTGAATAAAATATTGGCACTAACGACTTCAAGGCTAAATAGAACGTTATCTTTATTTATAAACACTCTGGTTAATGTTAAAAAAATTAGAAATTATTTTCACGAAACTTATAAAAGAATTTCTTTTAAACGAAGCGTTGTTAATTTTTATTTTTCAAATAAACATAATATAAATCTGAGGTTATTTCATTTAATTTTGAAACAAAGGTTTATTTAAAAGCTGTTTCTGTTTTGTATGTTGCCTTACGGAGTTTACATAATGTCCAATTATATTATTATGGGTTTATTATTTTGAAATGATGTGATATTTCAACTGTTAACGTAATGAGGAGTGGAACGAACTACGTAAATACAATCCATAGGAAGATATGTATAATAAACTACAATAATATTTTAACTTGATTAGACAATACTTATCAATTACGACACTTTCAAATTTCAACATTGACTGATGCTGCAGAGCAGCATGGGTTCTCTAGTAGGGTTTTATTTGATAATGCTTGTTAATTTTAGCAACGTTTTTATCCTTAATTGGTTTTAAACTTATCAAAAACCTAATTAATTTAAAAGTAACATCCAAACGAAATTAGAAATTAATTCACATCAGGAATAGGGTTTTATTAACCTAAAAGTGTTTTGTCTGTTTTTGGTGAATTTCCCCTATGGGGAAGAATTTGCAAATTTCCCCAATAGGGAAGAAGCTATTACCGTAGTCGGCATGGTAAGACCTAGTCCCGGGACCATGATAACTTTTCGTTTTGAGGTCCCCAGATGCCATAAACACCATTCATCAAAAACTGTATTTATATATATATATATATATATCTGTGTGTATGTGTGTGTGTGTGTGTGTGTGTGTGTGTGTGTGTGTGTGTGTGTGTGTGTGTGTGTGTGTCCGTGGGTGCGATAACTCTCGTAAAAATGGTCCGATTTTGATACAATTTGGTACAAGCATGTAAAGCAGCATTTATGATTTTAAGTTTGAAAACCAGCCAGATCGCTTTATCCAAAAGGGTATTTTGGGGGGGTTTTGTACCCCAAAAATGGGTTTTTTGAGTTTTTTACACATAATATTTTAGTAAATCCAAATTTAGTTTTCACCATTAAATTCAACTTTAAAAAAACACACAATTTGGCGCTTTGATCATTGCTCTACTTCAATTGGTTACTGAGATATTGAAAGTGCCTAACACAGTACGTTGTTCAATGTTATTCTTATGGAGAAAAAGAAAAATTTGATATCTTGCTTATTTATCGCCTTTTCCTGACGAAACTTGGTATATTGCTTCACATCGTTGTGTTCTATTGATATTTGCAAGACTTTTTTTTTTGCTGTTAGTTCCCGTAGCAGCAAACCTGCGTACTCATCCCCCTTGTTATTCTTATGGGAATAAGTAAAATGTTATTCCCATAATTAATTATGAACATAAATTTATAAAATTTGGTATGTGGCTTCACCTAGTTGTGTTATAAAAATTATAAACATTTCATAAAAACCCATGTTATGTATACCTTGCTTCAGCAAACCTGCATTGTGCTTTCTGGTACAAAGCAGTGGTTTGGAGGTAATTACAGTCTACAAGGATGTGTACAGAGACCACAAAAATGGGCCGATTTTGATGAAATATGGTAAGTGGGTACTAATCCACGGCATCTCTAGGCGGTTTTTTCTTATTTTTTAAAATTTTTATTCTGAAAGTTAGTTATCCCCAAAACAACTAAATAAAATTGAAAATACCTCCATCACAGCAAACCTGCGTACTCAGAAAATTGTTAATTCATAATATATGTCTTAATACCTCATAAAGCCGCATACCAAGTTTCATAAAAAATAATCACAATTAAGCGATATATATAATTTGAATTATTCTCCATAAGAATAACATAAAGGCTGAGTATGCAGGTTTGCTGCTACGGGAATTATTAGCCAAAATTGTTTTTTGTACGAACAACAATAGACCACAACCAAATGAAGCCGTATACCAAGTTTCGTTAGTAAAAGTTCATAAATAAGCGAGATATACATTTTTTCTTATTCTGCATAAGAATAGATTTGAACAACGTACTGTGTTTAGCACTTTAAATATCTCTGTAAATAATTTAGGTAGAGAAATTATCAAAACACCAAATTGTGGGTTTTTAAAGCTGAATCCAATGGTGAAAACTAAAATTTGACTTTTTAAAATTTTACATGAAAAAATTCAAAAAACCCATTTGTGGGGTACAAAACCCCCCAAAATACCACTTCAGATGGATCGATCTGTCTGGTTTTCGAACATACAGTTAAAAAATGATGCTTTACACTTTCGTACCAAATTTAATCAAAATAGGACCTTACGAGAGTTATCGCACCCACGCTCACACACACACACACACACACACACACACACACACACACACACACACACACACACACACACACACACACACACACACACACACACACACACACACACACACACATATTTGTCTATAAATACACATATATGTGTGTCTATAAATACGAAATTCCGATCAACGCCCAGGCCAAACCATTGCACCTAGAAGCACGAAATGTTGCATGTAGACTCATCTTATAGCATAGGCACCCACTAAGAAGGGGTTTTAAGAAATTCCCATTGGCCTGTGCCCCACGGGGCTTCAAAGTACCAACCCTGTGTTAACCTTATGGACATTCACTTTGGTTTGAGCTGATGAAAACGCTATCAGCTGATTATGATTCGTATTTTTTCCACGAGTCAACCACAGAATGCAGCACACACAACTGTCGTATTCGTGGGTGAAACCGGGAACGATAGCAACTAGTATATATATATATAGTATCGAACGAATGGTGTATTTGGGGCGTGGGGACCTCAAAACGAAAAGTTATCATGGTCCCGGGCCTAGGTCTTACCATGCCAATTGCGGAAATAGCTTCTTCCCTACAGGGGAAATTCGCTAAAACCAAATTTATTGAAAACGGCACTAATGATATTATTTGAAATTTAAAGGTTTATAGAGCTTCAGTTCATTGATAAAATGAAACCCCCTGAATTCCTGGGAAAATTTGGGATCAGAGGTTACAAGGCTTAAAATGTCCAAAAATTAAATACTTTAAATCAAATGTACTTACTACCATTTAAAACAGCTCAAAATAATAAATAAAGTAGTATTTTAATTACTATTCCACTACTAATAGTTGTGGTTGAAATTAAATTGTTAATTTAGCGGTTAACGCAGTACTGTATTTTGTCTAATGTTATTTCAATGGGTATGGGTAACCTAACATAATGATTAAACCGTTAAATGTTCTCTTGCTTATACTGTAGTCGGTGGAACTAATATTATACAAGGTATTATACGTAAGCAAAATCCAATGCTACACATAAGTGGCCTGATCAAAAAATTACAAAAAGGTATATTACATAGGTAATACCTTGATATCTGAAATTAAATTGTCGAACTTAAAAAGCAAAACCGATACACATTTCATGCAATGACCACGTAAAACAGTAATAAAAATACAAAACTTAATATTTATATAAATCATATAACAAATGTCATAGTTTTTTTTTATTAAATATATTATTGCTTGGTGACAGATGCAAAGGCATTGGAAAGTATTTATTTAATACCTAGAGTTTACTGAACGTATTTCTCAGTCATAAAACTTCTTCCTATAAAATATAAAACGGAGTGATCGCAGCCGATATTAAATTGATTGAGCGTATATAAACAGTTGGTCTCTGAAAAAGTCACTATTTGTATCCTAAATCTTTATGAACCAACTTTTACTCCATAAATATTTATTCAGAATAATCATCTTGCCAAACCCAACGTCACAACGGTGAATATGATAATGATAGTTTAAATGGGTAAAATACGTAATAAAACTAACAAGTAATCATAATGTATAATATTAATGTTTAAATAGACTATTTCAATAACTAAGTCTGTATATTTATGGGTTTTTAGCTTTTCAATGCCCTTTTAATAATTTTATTTTTATAACGAGTTTGAACTTTTATTTGGTCCTTAATCGTCCACTGTATCCAATTAAAATATTCCCAAGTTTTATCGTTTGGAATATTTTTATGTTTGCTTTCCAAAACAATTAATTTTATGCACTTGTTGATGCCCTTTTTAATGAAAATCAGAAAGAACGAGACCAATATTGTGGGAGCATTGAAGAGCTGAAATGCAATTAAGATGTTTGGCTCTTGACCTGTAAAGTAGAATTATGTTGGTTTGCATTATTTTTATATAGTTTACATCCCCCAAAAAAGTATGAACGAAAATCACGATGCGGCGCGGGCGAATGTGCGGTCATGCCTGGGGGCTGCAGGTGACCTTGCTCCCCTCCTGTTATCAATAGGATGCCGGTCGTGTTCTTAATTTTCCTTTGTCTGATTGTCCGAATCGCCGCGTCGTAGATGATGTTTGAATTAAATGAGGTTTACTCATTTAATACATTCCGGGGTTCGATTTTGTATGTGTATATTTCAATTCAGAGCATTCATACTAACTTAATTGCAATAAACCAACTTTAAGATGATCATAATCAACGTAGGTTTAATGTTAACAAGACACATAATGAGAAAAGTCTATAATGGTTCTATCTGATGAATAACTCAAACTATTGAGCGCACTCGACATCGTCACGATAACTTCAATGAAGAAACAACAAAAATAAAACAATACTTGGGGTGAAAGAGTTCAAAAACAGAAGCAGAATGGCGCTGACGGCCACAGACAAGGCTGCGCCGCCCACAGACCCACAGACCCACAGACCCACAGGTACGGTCTTGGCACGTTGTTGGCAGCTGGTGGTGGAGTGTATGGTTCTGAGAAATCAGGCGAGAAATGGCCACAATAAGAGAAAACGAGTTCGCACGCAGCACGCTGATGTGAGGGAAGTGAATTTCCACATACAACACTTTTAAAACTCAAACCCAGTGTAAAAACATACATTTATTCCAATTTTATTAAAACGTGAAATCATTGATTTGTTGGCTGTTCTGATGCTCCTGATTTAATTTACCTGCAATGCTGGGAATACAATTTTGCGCATTATACGGTTAGGAGAAGGTCCGGCCAGGCTTGAAAGCAGGCGTGAGGTTGCTGGGAATAATAAAAGTACACCAACACATGAATAACAGGCTTTTCTAATGTAAAATCCCCATAAGACAACGTACTGTGTTTAGTCGATACGCAATTTATTTAATAATTCGGTTAATGTTTATGCTAGAAAGACGAGATATAACTTACAACTTTCGCCTCACTAACTAATTGCCACCTTTTTAGATCCACTAATGTTACATCCAGAAACTTGAGTCTTAGTAAAAGTTAAAACTAATCGAGCCACTTTCTTTTGTGGCTAAATTTATTCTTGTTCACTTTTTAATCCCGATTTAATCTTTTAAAACCCTAACTTTGTTGTGACTATGAATAGTTGTGGTTGGTACGGTGTAGTTTGTATATATTATAATCAGTAACAGTTTTAAAAACATCAGTGTGTTTCAAGTGTTTGATTTTAAGTTTCAGAACTAACTTAAAGGTTGTAGTCTGGCTTTTTGTCGTCAAAAGACGATAGGGAGCTATTATCCTTCTCCGTTAATCCATTAAACCCTACGCGTTAATGCACCATTTTCTGCTACCCAATGCCGGGTGTGTTCTAGGAGCGATATTTTAATTAACACTCAGATAACTTTCCAGGACTCGAGACTCACAAAAGTGCGAAGCTATTGATTTACAAGATTATATTTTGTTTTTTTATGGAAAATCAGGAATCACTAATAGAAATTTAGTAAACAATCGTCATCAACAGCAATCCCAAAGTTCATATGTGTAATAGGGGTAAAACAATTGTTCACACATATGAACTTTAGGATTGCTTTAGGATTAGTTTACTGCAGATGATATTTTGTCTGAACTTTGTTCTAAGGTATGGATAAGGTCAATCGATTTTACACGTTAACTGTTGGAAATAATTCATTGACGGCTGGTTTACTGGTTGCTTTTTTATGTTTCAAAGAAAATTCATTAAAGTAACTAGTTGTTGGTTATTTATTACGTTCGTTTATAATTAACTTCAAAAAACGCTAATTTTGAAATACATTCAATCAGGTGGGAAATCCGTCATGCCAAATTTTAAAGTGTTATTGCGAAAACACTCAAACATGCAGCATATAATGTTTGTTACAATCCTTATACTTGTCAAAATTGATAACATTTAGAATATCTCTCAGGCCTTCGCTCCATTGACCATACAAGTTATATTGTTTACCTTTGGCAGACAATGGTTTTAATTCGTCAGGTGGTTATATCAACATCTACATTTTAGTCGTAAAGGTTACTTCGTTTTTTAACAGAATTCACCATAAATGTTTTCGCCCTCTAGATATCCTCCCGGTGTGACTAGGATCGTCAAACCTTTTGTATACATTTTTTCAGATAAAATTGTTTTAAACAAAAAACGCCGCTATCTATGGGTATGTTCTGCAGTTGAACGCCTCCGAATATGGTTGGTTATTTTAACTCACATTTCACTTTTTCACATTTCGTGTTTATTTTTGAATCACCTAATACAAAATAAAATCTGTTTTAAAACCTTATTTGTATCATGTGATTACTGGGAATGATTATTTGTGTTTTTTGTGTTTGAACAGAACCTGCATTTCAGGCAATCTTAAAATCACTTCAAGATTAATTGTTGTTCATTTTTACTGCACAATTTTTTTTACGAAATTGTCTATGTTTTATGGTAGTTCTAAAAATGTTTGTTTATTTATTTTATCAATGAGCCATATGTTGGCAGCTGAGTCAAAAGATTACTCCAAATCTTTTAAGTTTTGTTTTAGTTTAAAAACTCATTATTTATAATGTTCTAATGAGACAATTTAAGTACAAAAGTGTCAAATAATATTAAAAAAGGCATTATTGTAATTTATTAAGTTTTTTAAAAATACATGATTTTTACAATAATTGCATTACAATTGTAATGAGTACTTATTATATTATTTTCATTTATGTCTATGTCATTCCACCAATAAATACAAAAAAAGTCCCTCCAGCAGTTAAAATTTATAACATATTCAGTAAAACTTTTTGAATTAAAATTCATATAAGTATTTTACCTTGCTTTTGTAAAATAACAAATATTTAAATCTTCTCTGCTACCTTTTGGCATTTTTTTAGTTTAATCTATTTTAATAATCAAATTATTTAGGTAAACTTAAGTTACATATTAAACATATTACAAATTCACTTTTCTAATATCTCGTTTCTTTAGTAGCATATTGTAGTTTCATTAAATATAAAAATAAAGATTTATGCTGTAAATGAAAACAAAAGTTGAAAAATGTATGTATTGTTTTATATTAGTTTTTAACACAGCTTCAAACAATAATACAAATTTACTGAAACGAAAATTGCATTTCAGTACTCATTGTGTTCGAAATTGAAATATCTTTTTCTTTATATGATATCTTGTCATCATGTAAAGGAACGTTATCATCTCAGACGAACGCGGAGGTTTATAAACTCCTTGACAAGCAGAAGGTAATCGGAGGCACCACATGTATCATGTAAATGTTCCGCATTGCTCTTTGATACTCCAATATTACACCGCAGATTGAATAACCCTCGCTATACCACTCAGCTGCTGAGGATTCCATCTAAATATTCATTCCGACCGGGAATATTATGTAAACGAGCGAAGATGTTCTTTCTTCCGCATTATTAATATTTAGCTTTAGCTTTGGCTTCAACATTTTGAGAAATCTATCTGAAGTAGTTTTCATTAAAACACGTTCCTTTTCAGTTCAGAAAACGGGGTTGCTTAAACAAACTACATAAATAATTACCACGTATGATCTTGAAAATAATGTATCTCAATGTAAATATTCCCATGGTGAACCAATACAAAATTTCAAAATGTCTTAGTTATACTCGTTGTCAGTTTTTTGTTGCTCAAAAATATTTACAAACCGAGTTTTTATGTGACAGGTTAGTCATACTGTATGGTTACCAAGTTACTTTGATATTCACCTGGATCCCAGCCAATCACTAAACATTTGTATAGAAGGAAGCTAGAGAGGATCAGTGAGAACGATGTTGATACAAAGCTGTCTGGGTTTACTGTACATTCAGCTTTCGACCAACAACCCAACAATTTGGTTTTGAAGAAACCAAGTTCGAAAAATAATAAAACAATAAATCATATATCTGCACCGTTACAATAAATGAGGTATACATTCCAACATAAACCGTTGTTTCAGCCCACAATGGCCACATGGTCAATTTGCAGTGCAGATGGGTCTTACCGATTCGAGGTTGAAAATACAACCATAAAAGCACTTATTCCTTCCATATTATATTTATGTTTGTGGAGAGAATTCAATATAAATGACCTTCTTCGCTTTGAAGCGATTGTAATTTTCAATACTGTTAAGGTTTATCGGTTTTTTATACGCAATTCAAAATGTATATTCTTTTACTAAGTTAGCAGCTTATTTTTGCCATACTTGTCCTCAAAAACCCTCGCTGTGATTGGTACGGAGTCCGTTGCCTTGAACTCCACGCTGACTCGCACCAAACACACAGGTTACAAAAATATATAAAAAAAAACAGAATCGAATATATTTTTGGACACAACGTATTATATTCTAATGTCTTCTAAAAGGGTATATGTTTATGTAATGTTAAAAATTTTACAGTAACACAATGTTAAATTACAATGTGTAATAATTATTTTTACGTATAAATAACCAATTATTATGTCTGTTATAATATTAAAACCAATAAAATAAAACTTCCAATAAAATAATTTAAAATGCCTTTTAAAGGACAAAAACTCCGTAAAACTGTATTAGATAAACACATTTTAGTACGTCAAATACTGTACATTACTTCAAATTGCAGTTGTACTTCAGCAACTCTTTTAAATGTTATTGCAGTAAAACTACTTTATCTTAAAAGACGTTTTAGAGTACTATTTTAGATATAGTGAATGGAGGAGTAGCTTTTCTCGGAGGAAGACAACATTTGTATAGCTTGCCAAGCGAATGATACCTGTTACCATGTGATTGGCAGCTCACCGATTGTACTGAACAAGCATTTACGGTTATAAATTGAACTCCTTGAGCCCAATGTTAACATTTTTAATTTTCAATTGGTTTGAATGGAACAATTAATGTATGCCTGTAATTAATGATGTTGCTAACGATTTATTCAGCTCAATAATCTCTTTTTTAAGTCTGAGCAAACTCCTTCTGCGGAATTCCTACATTAAATTTGTATACAGACATTGCTCGTTTAGGGTATATTATACATTTTGTTTTATTATTTTAACGTGTTTAAGTTTTACTCAGACGTACATTTCGATGTTTTTTTTTTCTTTCACCATGTATAATAAACTTTCATCCGTTGATAATTTATAGGATAACATAAGAATCTAACACTGGATTGCTGAGTAGATAACGAGGCAACGAAATAACTCTGGCGATATAGTTGCGGGAAAAATACCCCCGTTGCAGCAAACCTGAGTACTCAGCGAATGTCCAATGCATATATATGTGTCTCCCTACTAAATAGAGCCATTTACCAAGTTTCACAAAAATAAATTCATAAATAAGTGATATATAGCATTTGATTTATTCTCCATAAGGATAACATTAGGGCTGAGTACGCAGGTTTACTTCAACGAGGAAGATACAAAATAAGTGTTTTGTAATTATAAATATGACTCAACCATATACCAAGTTTTGTTAATTTTGGTTCAAAACTAAAGGATATATAAAACTTTACTTATTCTCCATATGAATAACATAGGGGCTAAGTATGCAGGTTTGCTGCTACGGCGAAAATCAACCAAAAAGAAACATTTTGAGTGCTAATATCAATGTACCACAACTAATTGAAGCCACATACCAAGTTTCATCAATATACATTCATAAATAATCGAAATATCAAATTTTATTTAAATTCCATAAGGATGACATTGGACAACGTACTGTGTTTAGCATTTTGAATATCTCTGCAACGGTTGGACGGTTGCAACGGAAAATCCAAAAACCTTTTTCCTATAAGATTAACATAGGACATTTTATGGACGCCTTTTTTTACTTTTCTCTACAACCACTTAACCTAGGTTAATGATTCAGATACCAAATTATTTGTTTGTTTAAGCTCTATAAAATGGTTATAACCAAAATTAACAGTTTTTTAAATTTAAGGGGGAAAAATTCAAAAAAAATATTTTTGGAAAATTTAAAACCCCCATTAAACTTCCTTCCCATAGTTCGATCGATCTGGTTTTCGAACTTAAAGTCATAAATGTTATTCTACACATTTGTGCCAAATTTCATCAAAATCGGGTGTTTCTTTCAAAAGTTATCGGTGTAACGGACACACATATATCTTTATTTATATATATATATATATATATATATATATATATATATATATATATATATATATATATATATATTTATACATATATATAAATTTGAACGAATAGTGTTTTTGGCATCTGGGGACCTCAAAACAAAAATGTATCATGGTCTCGGGCTTAAGACCATGCCACCTACGGTAATAGCTTCCTCCCTATAGGGGAAATTGGCTAAAAGACGAAACTTGGGCAAGAAGCAACAAGTACCTTCAGCTTCGGGACTGCAACCTCTGAGCTATGAATATTCTACCTTAAACATCGATAGAGTCCTCGTTTATGTAATGCGTTAATAGTTCGAATATTTTGTGTGTCGTGCTACTTAAAAACAATTGTGATTTATATTCAATTTAAACTAATGATCTATACCAATAAAAGGCAAAGCCTTCACTTACTGACTGACTCTTTCACTCATTCGCTCATCACGAATCCTCCTATCTCCCATTTGCCTGGAGAGTTTAAATTTTGTATACTGATTCTTTAGGCATAAAATAAGAAAACTAAATGGTTTTCATCCTGATCTGACCTTAGGGCTCCGCTAGAAGTCCCGACAAAGTTCCCATGAACTCCTTATGGATATTCATTTTTCTTTGAGCTGATGAAAATACAAACAGCTGATCTTGATTCGTAGTAGTTCCATAGACTAACCTCAGAACGCAGCACACACAACTTTCATAGTGTGTAGAAATCATTTGGAGGGCGAAGACTACGGTTAACAGCTAGTAAATGTGTATTATCTTTCCAATTAATGGTGGTGCTGAAAATAAAAAAATATATCATGTATGTATAAGCTATGTGAATATTCATGGTCTCGGAAACAAAGTGTAGGTATCAGCAACCAAATTCTCAATGATCCAAACTGAAGTATATTACACCATTTTAAAACCAAATACCCCCGTAGCAGCAAACCTGCATACTCAGCGAATTTCCAGTGCATATTAATTTATCTTAATACCACATAAAGCCACATACCAAGTTTCATCAATATACATTCATAAATAAACAATTTATGACATTTTAATTATTCTCCATAAGAATAACATGGCGGCTGAGTATGCAGGTTTGCTGAAATAAGGAACACTAAAAATGGGCTTTTATACAAATATCATTATAACTCAACTAGGTAAAGCCACATACCAAGTTCTATTAATTTATGTTCATAATTAAAGGAGATAACACGTTAATTATTCTCCATAAGAATAACATGCGGCTGAGTATGCAGGTTTGCTGCTACGGGAACTATCGGGCAAAAAATGGATTTTTGTGCAAATATCAATAGACCACAACCAAATAAAGCCATATACCAAATTTTGCCAGTTTACGTTCATAAATAAGCGAGATATACAATTTTTCTTTTTCTCCATAAGAATAACATTAGACAACGTACTGTGTTTAGCACTTTCAATATCTCGGTAACCAATTGACGTAGAGCAATGATCAAAATACCAAATTGTTTGTTTTTTTAAGCTGAATTTAATGGTATAAATTAAAATTTGATTTAAATTAAAATTACATGTGAAAACCCCAAAAAACACATTTTTGGGGTACAAAACCCCCCAAAAACCCCCCTTCGGATGGTGCGATTCATCTGGTTTTCGAACTCGTTCAAATAAATGGTACTTTACACATTTGTACCAAATTTCATTAAGATCGGACCTTTTTTACGAGAGTTATCGTGCTTACGGACACATATATATATATATATATATATATATATATATATATATATAAATATATATATAAATATATATATATATATATATATATATATATATATATATATACATATATAAAAATTTGAACGAATGGTGTTTTTGGCATCTGGGGACCTCAAAATGAAAAGTTATCATGGTCTCGGGCTTAAGTCTTACCATGAGACCTACGGTAATAGCTTCTTCCCTATAGGGGAAATTCGCTAATAAAAACGATATGAATTTATTCTCATAAGAAGTTTACAAAATTAGAAAACAAAAACAAGAAACATATGTTATTAAAAACCACATGTTAAACCAGTCTTGCAGACCATACGTCATCTCCCCGCTGAGCTGAGCTACCCTCTAAAGTTGAAGATCTATTTCTTAGTTGAGCTGCATGTTTCTTAAATAGATTTCCACCAGCTTCGATTTGCCAAGTATTCCTGCCTAATCTCTTTCGAACTTTTCCGGATCTCCATATAACTTTCCCATTCCTTATTTCTGACCAATAGAGAGGTTGTTCGATCTTGAATTCCTTTAAATTAATTTTATTTCTTACTTCATCTTCTTTTGCTCTCTCACGGGAAATTTCTGGTCTGACTAGATCTAAAATTATCGTAGTTTGCGGGCCAAAAATAGCTCTGCGGGTGATATTCCAGTTGTTACAAGAGGAGTTAGTCTGTATTTCAACAAGAAATTGTTTAGATCTGCTTTCAACCCTTCTTCTTCACATAGCTTTCTGAACACATTTGTCATTGTGTTGATGTATTTTTCAACCTGCCCATTTAATGATGGATGATTTACTGGTGTTGTAACATGTTCTATGCCAAGCTGCTTGCAGAAAGCTGAGAATTCTGAGGAAGTGAAACAAGTTCCATTATCAGACACAATGTTTGTAGGTATTCCACAACGACAGATTAAGAGTTTTAGTTTCTTTACAGTCGCTGTCGTAGTCATGGAGTTCATTGTGATTATTTCTACCCAGCCTGAACAAGCGTCTACAACAAGACGGAATGTTTTCCCTAGAAATGGGCCTGCGAAATCCACATATATTCGGGTCCAAGGTGATTTACAGTGCGGACAGTTATCAATAAACCTTTTTTGAGGCTGTCTAGCTGGGTACATATTACAAAGGGTGAAAGATTGAGATATACACTCGATCGATTCGTCGATGTTCGGCCACCAAATGTTCTCACGAGCTAAATATTTCATCTTTAATATTCCCTGATGTGTATCATGTAGATATTCTAGTATTTTTCCTCTTAGTTTCAATGGAATGACAGTTCTTACTCCCCACATGATGCAACAACCTTCATGGATAGTTAACTCATTTTTCTTTAATGCGTACACTTTCAAATCAGGGTTAAAATGAGTGAATGGCCAACCACTCACTGTGTCTTTTTACTTCACTAAGATCAGTATCTTGTTCAGTTTCTTCACTTACTTCTTTATAAGATATTGAAAGGGACGACATACTTCCAGAAAATATGAGGTTAATAACTGTATCATAACTTTTATCAGCTCCGTCAAATTCTACGCCTTTTCCAAGTGGTATGCGACTAAGACAATCGACCTTTGCAAATTTTGAGGGTAGACACATACTCTCTTTTAAATGTAAAACGTGTTAGATACAAAGCCTACTTTGCAGTCTACATGAAGTAACTGAGGGAACTCCTTTCATTGATCCAAAGATAGATAGTAGTGGACGATGATCTGTTTGTATTAAAAATTAAGACCCCAATAGATAAATACGAAATTTTTTAATGCGTATAAAATTGCTAAGGCTTCCCTTTCTATTTGGGAGTAGTTTCTTTCTGTAGACGTTAATTTTTTGGAGCTATGTGCAATCGGTTCGACATTACCATCAGGATAGCGGTGAAATGTTGCTGCTACTCTACTGAGGATGCATCTGCTAAAACTACTATGCAGTGGTACTATTGAGTGTATTATCAGTGGTTGTTAAACGGCACTAGGATTGGAGCAGATAACAGTAATTGTTTGATTTTGTTCACAGCTTCTGAACCAATTCTAAATATCTCCAATTCTGCCAATTCTACTGTCCAATTCCAAATAACTCCTTTTTTCGTAGAGTATTAAGAGAAGCACAAATATCAGAAAAGTTGGAAATAAATCTTGAGTAAAAATTTGCCATCCCAATAAATGTTTCTAGCTTTTTGATATTCTTTGGTTCGGACATGTTTAGAAACGATTGTACCTTGTCAACATTTGTAGAGATTCCTTCTTTGGATATACTCAGTCCTAAATAGTTTACTTTATCCTGCATAAATTTACACTTTGACCGATTCAAACAAAATCCATTTACCTTTATTCTTTTTATTAGCGAATTTTTTAAGACTTATCTCAATGTTTTGAGGTCTTCTTCATCGCTTTTTCCTGCTATAATGACATCATCAAGTAAAAATGCAACGCTTTGTAGGCCATCCAACATATAATGCATTCTCTTCTGAAAAATGGCGGTTGCAGGGGCTACACCAAGAAAAAGTCTACTGTACCGCAATAGTTTCTTTGATTCGTCCTCTATTGGTATTGATAAATATGCATCAGTCAAATCTAGGATAGTGAATTTTCACCACCACTCAATTTGGTGAATAATTCTTCGTGAGTAGGGAGGGGAAACTTTTGTATTTCTAAATATTGATTTAGTCCAGTGGAGAAATCTGCAAAAATGCGTAAAGCACTATTTGGCTTTCTGCCTATTACATATGGAGCTGCTCGCTCCGATTATTCAACTTCTTCAAGAATGCCATTCTTAATTAGTACTGCCATTCTTAACTGGTACTGCGTTTTCCTTTAGATATAAACGAGCTGGTACTTTAGCAGGACATATCTGTGTTGAATTTATGTTTTTTGTCTGTCTGGAAGGCCAGTACAACGTACCGGGGTTTTTCCAGCTGAGAAGTTGTTTTAACAGTCCAAGACTGGCGAGTGTTGTTTTCCGGTAGAGAAGGGTATTCGTGAAGTTCCCAAGACCGGAAGGGTATTTGCACAGATGTATCATTTGTCTTCTCCTGAAGTAAAGATCTCAGAATAAGTTTTACATATATCGATCAACTCTTTTTCGGAATTCTGTATTTGTAATGTATGTTGTGTTTGGGTAGAACACAATTCTTCTAACCGTGAAATTTATTTTATATTTTTAAATTGAGTTGAAAAATCCAGTTCATTCCAAGAATGTTTTGTTTAACACCACAAGCAACGTAGAGATTTAGGACACTACTGACTTCCCCACGTTTAACATTTACTTCTCCCAGTAACTTTACAGTCTGTCCAGTGAAAGAAATAAAACATTGAGCACTCGTACGAAGAATAGGTTTGCCTATTTCTTCCCAAGTTTCTTCAGATTAAATGGTTACACAACCGCCGGTATCAAAGTGCATAGACACCGGGTGATTGTGTATGGTCGGTTTAAAAAATATAATATGAAAATGGTGTGTCCTGTTATTAACAGATAGAACATCATAAATTCCACCCAGTGTATTAGATGTGAAATTTGGAGGGTTTTGATTTGTTTCAGTAGGAATGTCAATAACTGTTTTAATTGACTTTTTCGGTTTACAAATATTTGTTATGTGGTTTTTACTACCACACTGATAGCAAACTGGATTTGTTATTCTACAATGTATTTTCAAATGTTTACCTCCACACACAAAACAGGAACCTAAACTAACTGCATAACAGTCTTGTCCTACTTGATTATCGATAATCTGAAAGTTACTTGAAGCAACTTGGATGCATTATAATGTTTTTGCTAGTTGTAAAACTTCAGACAATGATTCGTAATCTTTTTTCAGCAAATTCTCTTTAATGTTTGAGTTAGTTAATCCCATGATGAATGCAGTTATTAATGCTTGTAGGTAAAACTGGTTGGGAAAATTAAAACTATTGATCATGCATCTCAAGTTATCATCAAAATCTGTTAAGGATTCACTATTTTACTTAAGTGAAAATAATTTTACCCTTTCAGCAACTGCTACAGTTTTAACTTTATAGTTACAAATCAATATATCAAACAAAGCTCCAAAAGAATAATCATTAATATAATTGGGCTTACTCAAGTTCATAAGAGTTTCTAAAACGTTTGGACATAAACAACTTATGAACAATAATCTTTGTGTGTCTTCATCTACAATTCTGGACAGTGTGAGGCTAGTAACAAATTTAGTGTGCCAAACCTCAATGGATATTTTTTCCGGATCCAACTTTTTGCAAGCGAACCTTGGGAGTACATTATTTCCTGTTTGCTGCTTCCGCACTTCTTCCGCATTACCTTGGCGTTTTCTAGGCATTTAACGTGGGGCAACTTACGGTTTAGTTGAAAACTCGTCGCCAGTGAAGTATATTACACCATTTTAAAACGATATGAATTTATTCTCATAAGAAGTTTACAAAATTAGAATACAAAAACAAGAAACATATGTTATTAAAAACCAAATGTTAAACTACATAGTCTTCCAGACCATACGTCACAAACGATTATTTTATTCATTGGAATGACGTAATATAAATACATCTACATCTTCACTACCAGCCATCTGTCTCACGCACACACACCATGGTACTGAGGTAAAGTTGGAACTGAATTAAAAATGTATATTTCATTTTAATAGTGATATAGCCATCACGACAGTGTCTTATAGTCATAGGTTGACCATTAACCATTAAGAGAAGTATAAAAGTTAAAATACATTCTGGAGTTGAGCTATCTTACCCGAACGTAATATAATGTAGTGCTGGAGCACAATTCAACCCAGTGGGTAATACAGGACGGATGGTTATTCTCATTTCAGCGAGCCTTTACCTCCGTTAATGAGCTCACATCTTCGAATCGATTACGTTATGTTCCTTATTAAGGTTTTACTGGAAATAATAGAAGACAGAAAGATCCATATATTTTCTAATGTACTTGATTAGTTTTATCTAGGAAGACAACATAGTGTTTCAGTGTTATTTTCCCCCACGCTATCCAATTGTAAATTTAAAACAAGCTTAACTTTGTATTACGTTGGCAGGAAGCTTTATTTTCCTTAAATATTTAAACGTATGCAACATAAATTATTTTTTTTCCGAATTTCCCCTTATTTATTTAAACACTAAAGTGCTAAATTGCATCATATCATTTTGCTTACCCCATTCGTCCAAATTACCACGAATTTTCATATTATACGTTTCCCCAACTAAACACTTTAAATGAGATCATGACAATATTAAAATAATGAACAAATCATAATTTTTTTTAGTCTGGTAGTAAAACTTTCAATAATAATCACTTTTCTGGTGTTATACGTTATCAAACGTATATTTGCTAAATATAGTCGGTCAAACTATATTTATCACATTATCATATTTTCATTTGACATGATCAAGCTCCAGCTTTTTGTAAATTATAAAAAAGCAACACGGTTAATAATTTATATTTTTACCTCATAATGTTACTAATATATTAGTTTATGATAAGTTTATTTAGCTACATGTGCTTATAATTATATAGGTATTGACATATCAGACAGTTTTATTTATGAGTACGACCTATTTTACTCCACCTATAACCCAATCGTAAATGTGTTAGCTACCGGAGAAGTAATAAATTTGACAACTTCAGTTGATTTAAGGCTCTTTATATGATGGCATTAAATGTCAAAATTTACTAAATGTTAAACTAAATCCATGTGTGATTTATAGGTAAGTCAAAATAGAAGAAAAGTATCTTTTGGGTATATGTGTCAGCCCAACGCAAATTGATACATGTTCACTTTATTTAATGTCCATCCGGACGCCGTAGCTCAGAATTAAAACGTTGACGAATCAGCCGTGCTCAAGCTGACTGCTGTGATACTTTTTCACGAGCGGTCACCACTGGATTGCCCATGTGACTATTTCGGTACATCGGTGACTTTAGATTGCCAGTAGATCACCAGACCTACTGGCTTATGGCGACGGACAGTTGAGTGTTTTTTTATAAAAATATAATATGGATATGGTAGTTTTATTTAATAAGATTTCTCTGTGTTTGTCAATATTTTTTATGAAAACAGCGATATATAAAGTACTACATTGGAATGCTTTAAAAAGGTTTGAATTTTTTCGGTTTAAAAATAGTTTGGAAACACGCTACAGTATCAAAATTACGAAAAAATCTATAATTTAGGGTTGTCATTGAATATAAATCCATCGGAAACATTCACTGTTTACTAAATGCAATATCAATTACTATGCTACCATGTTGCAATTAGATTTCACACTTGCATTTATTATTTACTATTAAAAATAGATAGGATTTTATAATATATAAAAAAGTGTTACTTAAGAAAAAGCAATATAAGAATTTAAATAATATTTTATCAACATTTTTGCAACATCACTCGCTGATAGTTGTTCTTGCTAAACAGTTCCGTGACAATCACAGGTACACATTGGGACTGCAGTTAACAAGCAACCTCATCTGGATTAGGCAGAACATGTAATTGGTTTCCGGTTAATCAATGAATACAATACCAAGCATCATTTGTGTGGAATTATTAGAACTACAATTTTACCTTCCCTAAATATGTAAATCCCCATTTTAACAGGTTATAAAACGAAACAAGCATAAACAGTTCAAAAGCAGCAAATATTTCTATATTTAAACTGTGAAATTGAATAACAATTTTAGTTTGGATTCTAGTGTGCTTATATTTTAACTCATATACCCTGAACGTTATCAACCAATTGTCGAAATGTCTTTTAATACAAATAATTGTATGTTCAAAATTATTTTGGACAATACTTCCCAAATTTTCTCGTTTTTAAAGGCATAATATTTGTTATGGTAATTTTATTCCTTGTTTACTCATGATTAATTATTTTATTTAGGCTGTATCCAATTAAGTTTATACCATAATACATTCATTGTAAATGGATTTAAAATTTGGACTAAAAGGATCGATATTTAGTCAAACGAATAGCTTTCTCGTTAATTGCCCCAAATGTGACGTTTCCTGTATCCCGAGTAACTACACTGATTCTTTAGGTTAAGGATAAGGTCAAATCTTGAACTTGTTCGTATTTCTGCTGTCGAAACCCCTCATGGCGTTTCCTGTTCAGAAGTAATATCCTCCAGTAGAGCTATTTTCATCAGGTAACTTAAAAATAGTAATCCAAATTAATGAATACCTATAATTATTTACGTTTGACTTGATTTGTGAAGTAATATGCGTAGTGTAAAGTAGGTTCGTGGGCTTCAATCAAAAGATAAGTCACTTTACATGTTCTCACTCGTAACCCGGGGTTCTGAGACACCTGGTCGTAGTTTTACCTCGTAGCTGCAATCCATGGTTGCAAAAGCAGCCCAAACCGCGCGGACCTTATTCACTTGTCTTCTTCCACTTGACCCCTTGTAATAACTACTACCAGCACTCAACTCATGTTACTGAAAATAATCTCGAGGAAGCCATGTTAGTTGGGGAGAACATTACAACGTATTGAAGGTTTGTCATCTGTTGATCCTATTTGACAAACTTTAAAATACCTATGTTGATTTATTTTATTGAGTGCCAAACAAATAAGTCCAACATGCTCAAAAAAATATTATTAGAATATTGTAAATATTAGAAAATCTGCCTAATCTCGAACCATATTAGTTCGAAAATATATTTTTAGCCATTTCACAAGATTTGTTATGACTCAAACATGTTTATGCTACAAGGAATATGAATCCAGATATTTTGTAGAGTGCCAAGTCATTAAGCATGTTTTATTTAAATTTACAAGAAAAGTATTACATAAAGCTTATTTTCTTCTTTGCCAAACATTCTTTAGAATGGCTCGGGGGGGACTTAGTTTACGCCAGGCTTTCAACCGAAATTCTAGGCGATGTAACTTTTTTGAATGTGTTACACTTAACGTAATAAATTTCATAATAATGTGTTTTTCCTTTGAAACAAATAGGAAAAACAAATTATTGATCATTCCATTTTGAGATTTTGAATAAAGCATTGTCATTTAAAATCTTTTTTTATACTTTTTCCTAATAATATGTTCGTATTATATAAAATACCTAGGCACTATACCGGTACAATGCCTATGAAAATCATGTTAAACTATAAAAATTACTTAATTGCGTACTTTACAAAACTTCATCAGGCAACTTCGGGTGTTAACCACCATCCTCCTTCAATTGAATTAATTCAAGGCAACAACGGCAACTTTATAACACTCTATTTTATCACCATATTATTATGGTGATAATAATATTTGATTTACAAGGCTACTGAATAGTTTCTCATTATTACACATCTCAATATTGCGTGATAACTGTTGACAGTATACAAACCTTACAAACTGTTGCTATCAGTAGAAACCCATTGAGAAGCAGACAATAGGCCATCAGCGAGGAGGGTTTAAGCAGATAATAGCTATCGACTTTGGATGACAAAAAGACGGTCATGACCTTAAGCTAGGCTGAGACTCCAAATCATTGCTCTAAAATATCCTGACAAACATTTAAAAATATTGTTTTGATTCTGTCTACTTTAGGGGTACAAAATATAAAAATATCTAGAGCTAAGAAGTTTGAAGATAATGTTTGCTAATGTATAAACATTAATGTAAGAGATTAAATGAAAATAATATTTTAATGTATACACACATTTATGAAACTAAAATCAACACGAAAAATATTTGTGTATATTAATACATTCTTTAAAATTACTTCTTAAGAAAGCCGCATGAAAGAATTTCCATGATTGCACAAGGTATTTCCTTATTTTATATACTTACTTAAATCAAGGTCGTTGCTGAATACAATTCCAGATTTTTAAGAAAACAAAGACTCAGACTGGGAGAGATGTCTTCCCTAATAGTCTCTCTTACTCTTTAACAAAGTTTAGCCATACCTAGAATCAATATTGGGTAAAATATTTACATAAATAAAATAACTAAGGGTTTTTTAAATTTTTATATCCTACGCCCCATGTTACTATGAAATATTGAAGCTGTGGAGCCCAGCTTGTCCGTGGGAATGAGCAGTTATACGTGTTGCTTTCTTTAGTTAACCTTTTTGAATCGTTATTACACAGTCACCATCTGTTCAAGCAATCGTCAGATAAAATACAAGTAAATGACCAGACCACTGAGAATAACAATTGGGAGACCTCTGAGGTAGCTGATTAGTTGATTGTGTATCTGACAAACATTACTCTTCACTAACACATATTTAATGCAGACAATACCGCTGTAATGCATAATTGATTATTGCCAAATTCTGTTGGCTTGGTTATTTTCCAAGACCTTAGCTCACAGAGGGATGTATCAAGAAATTTACGTTGTCTTGTTCTTTGACACTGAAGTATCTAATCTCAAAATAATGAACCCTACCCCTCTCAGCTACCGGATATTTCATTTTATTTGCCCTTAAAATATCTTAATTTTTAACATTTTATATAAAATATGTTAAAATGGCTCTGTTTCCTGGGAAGTATTAGGAAGACAATTAATTTCTATAAAAAAGAATTACAATTTCACATTCAAAAATATATTTTAAAGTTTATTTTGACCTATTGGTTTTTTATCACAACGATAGCATCGGTAAAGGTTTACAAGTGATTGATTTACGAATCTTATAAGCATAATAAAATAATAGGATGGATAATGATTCCATAGTTCGCTGATTCAAAAACTACTCGCTTCATATACTTAGAGTTTTCGTTTTCAAAGTACTTCTCAAAAGTTTGCGAGAGTTATTCTCGAGCATTGCACGTTGTAGAGCTCGGATCGATCATCGTCAAAGAGTGAATGTGGGGAATACAACATGTGGAGAGATGGCCTCATTAAAAACATTAAAACTGAAGATTTTAATGTCAAACTAACTTATTATTGAGCTAACTGATACATATTGTTTGAGGTCATTTTAATCGTTCGAGTTTAAAGTTGATATACACTTATTAGTGAATTTCCTATGGAAAGTGAACTATTAGCATGACCCGCACGGTGAAACTTAAGCCCGGGACCACCATAGAAGTTCCTAACGTGACCCCCTGAACACGTTTTGGGGGGTCGTTCAAAATTGTATATATATATATATATATGTATATATATAGACATATATATATATATATATATGTGTGTGTGTGTGTGTGTTTGCACTCTAGCGGTCGCAATGTTTGTCCGATTTACTTCAAATTTGGTAGGGACGTTCCTTTCTGTAATCAGTTGGACAAGTTCGTTGGGCAAAACAATCGGAAAACTCTAAACCCCTTTTTTGGGGGATTAATCTTTAAAATTTCGAGTTTTTGGGCCCAAAAATGGTCATAAAATCCCCAGATGTAAGATAAATGTATTTAAAAAGATGGGAATTAGAGAGGAAAAAGTTTTAAGCCCTCTCTCGTCATTCTAGCATAAATATTTACCGAGTTATTAAAGAAAATGTGTATTGACTTAACACAGTACGTTGTCTTATGGGGGTTTTACACGAGAAAAGCCTGTTATTCCTTTGTTAGAGTACTTTTATCATCCCCAGCAACCTCACACCTACTTTCAAGCCTGTCTGGACCTTCTCCTAACCTTATATTGGGCAAAATTGTATTCCCAGCTTTGCAAGTAAATAAAACCAGGAGTATCAGAACAGCCAAAAAATCAATGTTTTCAGATTTCAATAAAAATTGAACAAATGCATGTTTTTACACTGATTTTGAGTTTTAAGATTTTTATTTGGAAATTCACTTCCCTCACGTCAACGTGCTGCGTGCGAACTCGTTTTCTTACTCATAAATATTCATTCCAGGCTCTATATAGGTATATTACTAATTCTGTAACGGAAATATTTAAAGAGAAATTGTGGACGTTTGGAAAACCGCAGGTTGGTAGGAGATTGCTTAAACTTAAGTTATTACCCGAAGGAATTCGGGGAAAATAGTATTTTTGTATTTTCCTTTTATTTTACGTTAGCAATGTATTCCTTTTATGTGTTATGAAATGCAAATTGTTTTCATGATAAAATAATGGAAGACTGCAAATTATGCGTTTTTTTAGATTTCCAAAAACAGGTTAAGTGTCTGCTTTGTCCACGCATTAACAAGCGATCTTGAAAACAGGTGAGGGCTATAGTCCAAATAACCCTCCAAGAGTGGACGATTTTGATATTATACATATCAGCCAACTAACAGCATTATAATTTTTTTTCGTTTTTTGTTTTTTTCCTTCAGACGGATTTAGTACAAATGTTTAAAGGATTCATTTTATTTTGCATAATTTAATTGTTGCACAAATAAAATTTATTTTACAGTTTTTGTTCCTTTACTCTGTGACAACCCTGTTATAATCTGTCTGATATTAAAGTGCGGTCAAAAGATAAAATTAACTTCCCAGGTTTGCAAAAGAGGTAGCAAACTTAACACTCTTGAGAAATTTGAAATATACAGTGCATCAGGAAGCTCAGAGACATGATTATATCCTTCATGAAAAACTGCAATTCAAATCCCATTTTATTTTCAATGTACTCATACATCCAAGGAAGACACCACCTGTTAACCTATGTCTACTGATAACGCGGGCGAAGGGGAAGTAACCTGAAGCTGCAGTCTGCTAACCGCGCCGGGACCTATCCCAGACAGATCTACCCATCTGAAGTGGTATTTAGGGGGGGGTTTGTACCCCAAAAATGGGTTTTTTGAAGTTTTTACATGTAATATTTTAAAAAGTCCAATTTTAGTTTTCACCATTGGATTCAACTTTAAAAAAATCAATTTGGTGTTTTGATAATTTCTCTACGTTAATTGGTTCAGAGATATTGGAAGTGCGAAACAAAGTACGTTGTCCAATGCTATTCTTATGGAGAATAAGAAAAAAATTATAGCTCGCTTATTTATGAACGTATACTAACGAAACTAGGTATACGTCTTCATCTGGTTGTGGTCTATTGTTATTTGCACAAAAAACGCAATTTTTACCGATAATTCCCGTAGCAGCAAACCTGCATCCTCAGCCCCATGTCATTCTTATGGAGAATAAGTAAAATGTAATGTACCCCTTAATTATGAATATAAATTAATAAAACTTCGTATGTTGGTTCACCTAGTTGAGTTCTTTTGATATTTGCACAAAACCCATTTTTTGTGTTCCTTATTGCAGAAAACCTGCGTACTCATCCCCCATGTTATTCTTATGGAGAATAATCAAAATTGTATCGCTTATTTATGAATTTATATTGATTAAACTTGGTATGTGGCTTCACCTAGTTGAGTAATATTGATATTTACATGAAACCCCATATTTTTGTCCTTGTCGCAGCAAACCTGCGTACTCATCCCCAATGTTATTCTTATGGATAATAATTCAAATTTGATACTTCGCTTACTTTTTAATATATTTTTATGAAACTTGGTATGCGGCTTTATGTGGTATTAAGACATATATTTTGCATTGGAAATTCACTGAGTACGCAGGTTTGCTGTGACGGGGGTATTATTATTTTCTATTTGTTAACTTTTTGCCAAAATTGTTCCTTCTGAATAAAGACACGCATATGTTTAAAGTAGTATGTCTTAAACTTATTAATTTACGTCATATCTCATCATAACACAACCCGCCAAACTTTATTAGTATTACATAAATGTTATAATTCTGAAATTTGTAACCACGCTGTGTTTTTAGTAAGAAAGAGAATGTGTGGGTCAGCAGTTTCTAAGTGTGGCTCTTGTCATTAAGGAGGCTCTACCTCAGAGACTAACTAAAAAGAGGTTTCCGCCATATTTTGTTGTCCTTTTATCACGTCCTTTTAAAACAATGGTTATTTTTGTATTATTAGTCAAAAACACTTAGTCCAAGCATATTTACTAACAAAAAACATATCTTGTAATTTTTGACAAATTTTGTTATAGTAATTTACGTACAGCGTAATCGGGTGAACTCGCGAATGTATTTTTCGATTGAAAATTAACTGCTGAATCTTTTTTTTTTCTGACTTATTTAACTTGTTTGTATATTCACTACCTTATAGGTTGATTACTTAATACATAGCTTAAATAGTTTGATCTAGAAGCTATAAATATAATAATTTTTGTATTTAAGTAATAATTGTTGTGCAAACCTCTACTACAGTAGGATACCTCTTCAACCGTTACACTTGGATAGGAGATTGAGACAAAGCACAAGTTCAAATATTATGATACAATTTTAATTTGTTTTAAAATTTACAACACCAAATGTATTAAAACTATCATGAATCAAGAATAAAGAATCAAGAATACTTTATTGCCACACGACTATATAAATGGAGCATTGTCAATCGTCATAAATAACACATTTCCAACTAAACATTCATTCTTTCAGATTCATAATATTTAACTCTCTAGTACTCTTTTACAATCAAGTATTTTTTAGTCTATACAAAAATTTTGCAACATCCGCCTCTGTTTTCAGGTCTTGGGGAGCACATTGAAAAGCTTAATGGCAGAATAGTAAGTTTGGTTTTGAAAGGAAGTTGAGTTGTGTCTAGGAATATGGATTAGGTTAGTTTTGCGGAAATTATATCTGTTAGCAATGCATTGAGGAAAAATAGTGTCCTATTTAACCAGAAATTAAAGGCACTCTAAATGTAAATCGATGGAAATGTTAGAAAGTTGTTTGCCAAAAATATACCTCTGCATGATTCATATCGGTTTATATTATAAATCAGTCTTAAGGCTTTTTTTCTGCAGTGAAAATATTTTCTTAGCTTTAGAAGACTCTGCTCCCCAAATTGCGACTCCGTCGAAAAAATGAGGAAATAGGCAACAAAAATAAGCCGCCAGGAGAATTGGGAGAGACATTGATGAAGAAAAATACTATTATTAATTTTGCTTTAAACTTTTTCGATGTTTGCAAAAGTCTAGTCGGGAGTCAATGATGTCTCATAGAATATTAGTGAAACAAAAAAATTCAATGTCGTCCTCACCTTTGGTTATTACTGCAGAATCTCCTGAATTCCTTAATCTAAAGTCTATATCATTAGTTTTTCCAGGGTTAAAAACCAGATTATTGTCACTTAGCCACTGTAATAAGAGACTACATTGTATAAAAGTTCTAAGCTCTAGATTCTCTCGGAAATCATCAACAACACTCAGAGAGTTATCGTCTGCAAAAAAGCAAATATTAGCAGGGGAAATGTCTTGAGAAATATCTTTTATAAACAAAAGAAAAATATTAGGACCCAAAACAGTCCCCTCAGAAACACCAGCAGTCTACAATCTCTTTAGATTCTTCAGTGCACAAGCAACCTTTATAATCAATGAAAGATATTTCAACAGATTGCTTTCTTCCCTTGAAAAAAGCTGAAATCCTATCAAAAGCTTTACCTCTAATACCAAGATATTTCCATTTTTCAAGCAACAGTTTATGGTTAACCATATCAAAAGCCTTACGAGGTAAAAAAATATTCCAAACACATTCTTATGGCCATCTTATGCTCTAGAGATAATGTAAATAGAGCTGACTCACGTCCCATAAGTAACACATTATAGCTTGCTTATTTATGAACGTATACTAACGAAACTAGGTATACGGCTTCATCTGGTTGTGTTCTATTGTTATTTGCACAAAAAACGCAATTTTTACCATTTACCATCGGTTGTGGGATTATTTTTCCTATAACCAAATTGTTGCGAAAAAAGAGCATTATTAAATGTTAAAAATGGATGGAGACTATCAAGATAGATTTTTTTTATATAATCCTAGAAAATATTTAAGTAATATAAATTGGCGTGTAGTTGTCTTTATTAAACACTTCACCCATTTTGGCGAAGTTCCCCTATAGGGAAGAAGCTATTACCGTAGGTCTCATGGTAAGACTTAAGCCAGAGACCATGATAACTTTTTATTTTGATGCCAAAAACACCATTCGATCAAATTTATATATATGTATATATATATATATATATGTGTGTGTGTGTGTGTGTGTGTGTGTGTGTGTGTGTGTGTGTGTGTGTGTGTGTGTGTCCGTTATCACGATAACTTGATTAAAAAACAAGCCGATTTTGATGAAATTTGGCTCAAATGTGTAAAATGACATTCATGACTTTAATACGAAAACCATAAAAATCAGACCATGGGAAGGGGGTTTTATGGGGGTTTTAAATTGTCCTTAAATCAGTTTTTTGCATTTTTCACCCTGCAATTTTAAAAAAACTTAATTTTGGTTTTGACCACGTTATAGAGCTTAAAAAAGTATAGTATTTTTAATTATTAACCTAGGTTAAGTGGTTGCGGAGAAAATCCAAAAAACCTATTCATAAAATCTCTCATGTTAATCTTATGGGAAAAAGGTTTTTGGCTTTTCCTCAGTTTATATTAATGTAAACTTCACATTTGCTTTTACTTATCTGTTCAGTTCCACAAAACAATCAGTTTGGTGTTTAAATTGTGACTCTACGCCCAACCGTTGCAGAGATATCAAAGTGCTAAACACAGTACGTTGTCCAATGTTATCCTTATGGAGAATAAATAAAATGTGATATCTTCATTATTTATGGATGTATGTTGATGAATCTTGGTATGTGGCTTCACGTAGAACTGGTATATTGATATTTGCACAAAAAATTTATTTTTTGTTGATTTTTCCCGTAGCAGAAAACCTGCGTATTCAGCCCCGATGTTATTCTTATGGAGAATAAGTCAAATGTAATGACTCCCTTAATTATGAACATAAATTAATAAAATTTTGTATGTAGCTTCACTTGGTTGAGTTATATTGATAGTTATATAAAAACCCATTTTTTGTTCCTCGTTGCAGCAAACCTGCTTTCTCAGCCCCCATGTTATTCTTATGGAGAATAACTAGAATGTTGTATGCGCTTATTTACTATTGAAGAAACTTGGTATGTGGCTTCGCCTAGTTGAATTCTATTAATACTTGCATAAAAAGAATTGTTTGGGTTCCTTTTTTCAGCAAACCTACGTACTCATTACCAATGTTATTCTTATGGAGAATAATTAAAATCGCTTATATGTGAATATATTTTGATGAAACTTGGTATGCGGCTTTATGTGGTATTAAGACATATATTATGCATTGGAAATTCGCTGAGTACGCTGGTTTGCTGCGACGGGGGTATTTATCTTTAATAGCCACTCAAAATATACAAAAGTATTATCGTCTTTATTAAATTAGAACGTTGTCAAAAACAGTTAAGCAGTTGCCGTGCGGTATTTTGGTCAGAATCTGTCAATAAATATGCAATGATAACATCACTTTGTGTTTTCTAGCCTTTACCTTTCACATATCACACTAGTTTTTTGTCGTTTTTCCTAGTATGACTATAATTTTTAACATAAATAACTTAATTGTTTGTGAGAAATTAAAGTTCAGTTTCGTCTTGAGCCATTGTTAGAAGAGGAATAGATCTCCTTCGTTAATGACTCTCAGACTCCGTTAATGAGGTCACATTCACCTTGTATCGATTGGAAGACTTCATTCCCTTTTAGAAAGGAGAGCAAGAAAACACTATTCTCATTACACTGTATTTATTTAGAACTGATTAAAGTTGATCCTTTGTCCTATCACGTCTCGGTACAAGATTTATAATGTTTATTTTCAGTTTATACATGTATTTGAAAATCTCATCCGTTTAAACTGATTTTAAACGAGGTGAATTAAAGTATTTTAAAATAATACGTATAGTTTCATTGCGATTTTGTATTAAAACCCACTATAACAAAATAATTCAGTTGCAAAATAATGTAATTATGATCGCATTAATTATGTAATTTATGCCTGTATTGGTTTTGCATTTTTTCGCAAGAGCTCCAGTGTGATACCTGAGAAATAAAGGAGCTGAAATTCGTAATCAATAGAAAACTGTTTACTATAATATTTTTAAATGATTAATAATACAGGGGGAATACAGTTGTTTTTACTGCAATCTGTTTAGCGAATTTCCCCTATGCGGAAGAAGGTATTACCACGGGTGGTGGCATGGTAAGACTTAAGCCCGAGACCTTGATAACTTTTCGTTTTGAGGCCCCCAGCTGCCAAAAACACCATTCGTTCAAATTTTGTATATATACATATATATATATTATTTATATATTTATGTGTCCGTAAGCACGATAACGCTCGTTAAAAAGGTCGGAAATTTGGTACAGACGTGTAAAGTAGCATTTATTAGAACGAGTTAGAAATCCAGACGGATCGGACCATCTGCAGGCTATTTTGGGGGAATTTTGTACCCTAAAAAATCTTTTTTGGGTTTTCCACAAGTAATTTTTATTAAAATCAAATTTTGTTTTAAACAATTGGATTTTCCTCAAAAAAACAAGCTATTTGGTGTTTTTTCATTGCTCTACGTCAATTGGTTAACGAGATATTGAAAATGCTAAACACAGTATGTTGTCTAATGTTATTCTTATGGAGAAAAAGAAACATTTTATATCTCGCTTATTTATGAACATACACGGACAAAACTTGGTATATGGCTTCATCTGATTGTGGTCCACAAAAACACCAATTTTTACTGATGATTCCCGTAACAGTGATCCTGCATACTCAGTACCCATATTATTCTGATGGAGAAAACGTAAAATATCACATCTCTCTTAAGTATGAACACCAATTAATAAAACTTGGTACATGGCTTCACATAGTTGAGTTCCATTGATAATTGCATAAAAATCAATATTTTTCCGACGTATTTCGTAGCAGCAAACCTGGGTACTCAGCCCCCACGTTATTCTCTTGGAGAATAATTAAAATCTTATATATGATTTTATGCTTATTTATGGAATATATATCATGGATGAAACTTGGTATGTGACTTCACTTAGTTGAGTTCTATTGATATTTGCATAAAACCCATTATTGTGCGTTCCTTGTTGCAGCAAACCTGCGTACTCATCCCCAATGTTATTCTTATGGAGAATGATTATTATTTTATATATCGCTTATTTGTGAATATATTTGTTATGATTCTTGATAAGTGGCTTAGTACTGTTACGATTTGTATGTGCATTGTAAATTCGCTGAGCACGCAGGTTTTCTGTGACGGGGGTATTTATCCTTTTGAAGTCACCAAAATAATTAATTTTTAGTTTAAGTTTATCTGACCGAATAAAAATGATTAGCCATAAGAATATTATTGGAACTCTTAAGACCTATAGAGTACAACTATTAGCGCCTTAGGGTTAAATCAGATTAAAACCGTTTATCATTCTTATTTTAGACCTAAAGTAGGAGAATTAGTCGTGAGACTGTTAGGGTTATATATTTATAAGAAGATTATAAACAGTTTTACAACGAGATAAAACGAAAAGAATATGTGTAACTATCCGATACCCGTAGAGGCTGCGCCAGCGCTCACTACATAGCGTTGATGTTAACTGACTAAGAATCGCGTCGTATAACAAGACAGCAATTTTAAAAACGCCCTACGTATTTCTGGCGAGTGTTTCTGGCGAGTGTTTCCGCCGCTGGCCATTGCCCTTACAGTAATAGCTTATCTGCGAGCATCAGCTTCCTCGACAGTTTCTGTAGACCACTGTTCTGCCATAGTACCATTTCAGTCGCCCTCAAACTGGCCTGCCACTGAGCTCTTCTGGTCGAAGTTGTTTTTTTTTCTGAAGTTTCTTCTGTTCCGTGTGCTGCCTGCCGTAGAGCTCGTTGAAGCCTTGTAATTTTCATTTGTGCTGAAGTTTCCGGACTTTAATCCACTTTAAAAATTCTGTTTTTTTTCGAACTTTGTGACGGGTTTGATTTTCGTCTTCCTGGCATTATATTATGTATCACGGTTAAACGTGCATCAAAAGTTTAAACAATAATATAAAAAATAAATAAACTTAAAATCTGAAATTCAGAACACCTGTTTTAGTTATCATCTGATCCAGTAAATGTTAATGCCCTTAAGATTAATATGGTAAGTTTAGTGGCCACTGGGGCAAAGCATTAAATACATTTTACAACATAAATAGGCCTTTATGTTACTTTTAGATATTAGCTACCTTCCTAGCACATATCATCTTAATCGATTCAGTATTTGAAGCATGATTGAGCCACAAACAAATAGACAAACTCACAAACTTTCAGCTTTGTAATTTTAGTATGGCAAATCAGCAGTACCTTATATGATTATTTTAGATTTGGGCAACACAATGTAAGTCTTAGCTAGTGCGGTATAATTGTCGCAAGAGGAACCATACCGCAATTTTCAGCTGATGTGTTTAAAAAACTTAAGTTTTCAAAACCAAATACCCAAGACATTGTCATGATTACTCAAAAATACTCTGTCTACATTTTAAGAAATCATTTATTTGGCCTCAAAATCAAACAAAATTAATAGTATTAGTAATAGTATTATATTATATTGAATTGTTGTACTCTGTTTAAAAGGAGAAGCCCCGATTAGTGGGAAATTATTGTGCTGTTTAATGAAATGTATTATGAAAAGTTAATCATTTTTCTATTACGCTGATGGCTTTGGTAACAAAGAATAATTATTGAACTTCCAAAACAAACCCGAGTCTAACAAGCATAGACAATAAAATAAAATAAATACCCCGTCGCAGCAAACCTGCGTACTCAGCGAATTTCCAATGAATATATATGTCTTAATATTAAATTAAGCCTCTTACCAGAATTCATAAGAAATATATTCATAAATAAGCGATATTTAAAATATTTATTATTCTCCATAAGAATAACATTAGGGATGAGTACGCAGGTTTGCTGCAACAAGGAACACAAAATAATGGGTTTTTAAAGAAATATCAATAGAACTCATCAAAGTGAAGTCACATACCAAGTTTCATAAATAATACATTAATAAACATATAATACATCCATAAATAAGCGATATATAACATTTGTATTATTCTTTCATAAGAATAACATGGGGACCGAGTACCTAGGTTTGCTGCTTCGGAAACCATAGGCGAAAAATTGTTTTTTTGTTCAAACAACAACAAACCATAACCAGATGAAGCGATATACCAAGTTTCGTCAGTTTATGTTCATAAATAACCGAGATATAAAATTTTTCTTTTTCTCCATAAGAATAACATTGGACAACGTACTGTGTTTAGTACTTGTAATATCTCAGTAACCAATTGACGTAGAGCAATGATCAAAATACCAAATTGTTTGTTTTTTAAGCGGAATTCAATGGTATTAATTAAAATTTGATTTAAATAACAATTTCATGTGAAAACTCCAAAAAAAAACTTTTTGGCGTACAAAACCCCCCAAAACCCCCCTTTGGATGGTGCGATTTGTCTGGTTTTCGAACTCGTTCAAATAAATGGTACTTTACATATTTGTACCAAATTTTATTAAGATCGGACCTTTTTTCGAGAGTTATCGTGCTTACGGACACACACACACACACATATATATATATATATATATATAAATTTGAACGAATGGTGTTTTTGGCATCTGGGGACCTCAAAACGAAAAGTTATCATGGTCTCGGGCTTAAGTCTTACCATGAGACCTACGGTAATAGCTTCTTCCCTATAGGAGAAATTCGCTAAAAGAGAAAGCAGAGAATTACAGAACACATTTATACCTTAAAAACATATCTTTGAAATATTAAATGTTTGGTAACAGATGCAAAAACATCGGAAAGTAATTTATTTGACAACTGGAGTTTACTGCACGTAATCCGAAGTCATAAGCCGCTCCCTAGGAGGTATAAAATGTGGAAGTCACACTCTTTATTAAAAACCCTGACAAAATATAAAAAGTTTTTTTTTTTGTTGTTGTGATACGGTTCGCTACAGTATAACTTTACTACTATTTTTAAACATAACATTTATTCGTTTCACTAATGACACCACGCTAAAATTAGTACGTTCTTCTAAAACAAAAAGTTAATTTCTTGAACAATTTTTCACGCTGAAACAATAATTGCTAATTTTCATTTTAAACTTTCCCAAAATGTTTTCTAATAATCATTGCATTAGCCACAGTATTTCATTTACGAAGATCATTTCATGATAAAATTGTTAATAATTTCTCCTTTAAGTTTGTTATTTTTCTTAATAATTTGGTGCAGTTACATTTCCGTTTATACATTAGCATAGTAATCGTGGCAAAGTAAATACCCCGTCGCAGCAATCCTGCATACCCAGCGAATCCCCAATGAACGTATGTGTTTGTCACTACCACATAAAGCCACTCACCAAGTTGAATAAAAATGAATGATTAAATAAGTGATATATAGCTTTGTATTTATTCTCCATAAAAATAACATTAAGGCTGAGTACGTAGGTTTGCTGCAACATGGAAGATAACAAGATTTTGTTATGCAATTATCAATATAACTCAACCAGGTGAAGTTCATACCTAGTCTTATTGTTTTAGGTTCATAATTAAGGGAGATACACAACTTTACTTATTCACTATAAGAATAACATTAGGGCTGAGTATGAAGATTTGCTGCCACAGGGACCATAAAAAAAAATGTTGTGCACACATCAATATACCATGAAAAGGACAACGTACTGTGTTTATCATTTTAAATATCTCTTTAACGGTTGGACGTATAATAAATATGCAAAAATAATTGTTTTTTAGAGCTGAAGTTATTGGTAAAACAAATTTGCCGTTTTCAGTAAAATTAACTGAAGAAAAGCTAAAAAACTTTTTCTCATTAGATGAACTTAAGATATATGTCGAAGACATATTTTTGATTTTCTCCGCAACCACATAACCTAGGTAATGATTTAAAATACTAAATTATTTGTTTTTTAAGCTGTATAAAATGGTTATAACCAAAGTTCAAAGTTATTTTAAATTTTGGTTTAATAAATTGCGAAAAACTGATTTTTGGAAGATTTTAAACCCCCACAAAACCCCATTCCCATGGTCCGATCGTTCTGGTTTTCGAACTTAAAGTCATAAATGTTACGCTTCAAATTTTAGCCAAATTTTATCAAAATTTGGCGTTTCTTTCAAAAGTTATCGAGGTAACGGACGTACATATATATCTATATATATAAATTTGACAAAATCGTGTTTTGGGCACATGGGAGCCTCAAAACAAAAAGTTGTTATGGCTCGGATTTAGTCTTACCATGCTACCCACGGTAATGGTTTTTCCTTATAGGGTAAGATATTTTTTTAAACTTTATATTCGTGTAAATGATTTATTCACTTTTCTCAAATACTGCTTTTACAGTAATGTAAAAACATTAAAGCTATCGTTATATTTTTCCGGGCTAAAATTTATACAAATTATATTAAACAGCCTGTGGAACAAGCGACTGCTACAGTGTGGCAATTCCGAGCTTCACTGCCTTCAAGTAAAGATTTATCAAGTCAAGATAATTATTCCTGACCTATTTTGACGGTAACTGTAGCACTAAAACAAGCTTAAAACTGTTTTCTAGCAGTTTTAGCTTGAAAAATCAATCTAAACTACTCATGATTTATATTCCCAGCATTTTAGATGGACATAGTCTTCAACTAACAATTTTTAGTCTATCAATTACTATAAATTTGTAATATAATTTACTCCTCTTTTGGGTAAAGAAATCATAAACTAGCACATTCTAACCATACCGATTTCTACTTCACTTATAAATTATTACTGTAAAACCTTTTGTATATCTATATTTTGCACTGTTTAATGCATCTATTGATGTTTAACATTGTATAAAGTATCTATATCAATAATTATCGTACACCACAAAATGAAATAATAAAATAATTTTATCTTGTTACTATTTTTCTTATCAGTAATGTCATTCAATGGTATGTTTTCTTTTGATATTATTTGTAAACGTGTGTTTTGTGTAATTAATATTATAAGAATAGATCAATGACATAAAGAAATGCTCGGCTGGAAAGGATTCAGTGGCAGACGGCTGACGCTGTCACCGCCATCACGCCGCCCACCCCGTGCTAAGAAGACGCCCCTCGCAACACTGTTGTGGCAGCTTGTGATAGGACTGCACCGATGTTATTAACAAGGATGCGAGTATCCACGGTTACACTTTTTTTGAGTTACATATCAATTATATTGAGTATAATATTTTATGTTGAGTAACATATCTATTTTACCAAGAACATATTATTAATGTCCTCATTCTACCACATTTTCCACTTGTCTACATTTTTTTTTTTTATAGATTAATGCCCCTCTATAAAAGTATGTTTATGAATTTATTTTGGCTTATTTTGAAGAATAGAATGGCATACACTATTAGATGTATGCATGTTTCAAGTATAAGATTTAAAAAAATAACAACAGATACTGTATTTCGGATGGTTTTAGCATAGATTTTTAAAAACAAATGGGTACGTTTAGTTCCTAAATCAAGATGAAAATATCAGCGTGGCTGCAACTATACATGTAAGTGACTTAAAAAATATCGATGAAAAGAAACAAATTAAAAATAGTAAATAACTCCTAAATTACATCATAGTTTAAGGACAGGCAAGCGCATGGTACATTTCTTAGCTTGTGCAGTTTCTCTATATAATGCCATCGTGTTTATATCTACTAGAGGGGACACGCAATGCAAATTAATGTTACAGATTTGTCTACGTAGTTCCCTACTTACGCCACCAGAGATCGTTGCGGTGTAACAGACTTGTCTACGTAGTTCCCTACTTACGCCACCAGAGATCGTTGCGGTGTTACAGACTTGTCTACGTAGTTCCCTACTTACGCCACCAGAGATTGTTGCGGTGTTACAGATTTGTCTACGTAGTTCCCTACTTACGCCACCAGAGATTGTTGCGGTGTTACAGACTTGTCTACGTAGTTCCCTACTTACGCCACCAGAGATCGTTGCGGTGTTACAGATTTGTCTACGTAGTTCCCTACTTACGCCACCAGAGATTGTTGCGGTGTTACAGATTTGTCTACGTAGTTCCCTACTTACGCCACCAGAGATCGTTGCGGTGTTACAGATTTGTCTACGTAGTTCCCTACTTACGCCACCAGAGATCGTTGCGGTGTTACAGATTTGTCTACGTAGTTCCCTACTTACGCCACCAGAGATTGTTGCGGTTTTGTTCATCATATTTGTTAGGAATGTTTTCGTAGAGACTTTAAAATGTTAAAATAAACTTTTTTTGTGATGGTCATGAAAGTGATATTTTGTTTGTACGGGTCGGGTACGGCGGACGAGTTACTCAGCCTAACGACGCCGCAGATCACGTTAGTTATCTTAATATGTCGCTAGATCGCAGCACTGTTTTACTAACTCTGGCTCCCATAAGGTGTCCCCTTTAGTAGATATAAACACAATGGTAATGGGTAGTAAAATAGGGATATTTCATCGAAGTGCACATTGAAACATTAACCGACACTAAACAATGAATGTAGTGAGACGTAGTTTATTCATCCTGTTTAATAAATAATAATAATTTACAGTGGTTATACCATATATGTCAATATTATATCAACATAAACAGTTTTTCTACTTTTATTAATATTGAAACCATTTACGTACGATAGTGTTACTAAAAGTTTTATTAAATTACTTAATTTTATAATTTGATTGTAACGAACTTGTCAACTAGTAAATTCCTATAAAATTACACTTTCAAAACATTAAGGTCTTAAGATAAATCTAAAACGAAATTATAAAAAAGTACATGTTTTTGAAAATGTATTTCTATTCCACCACAATTGCCTTAATAATTCAAAGCACATAATTATTTGACTTACTAACATACTTTTCATGTAAACTTCTAAATAGTGTAATATATTTACGGTTAAATAGTACAAAAACCTTAAGCTTTAAAAGATAAAAATAATAAACATATTTTTTTAATTTCTTTGCAATGATCATTAAACTTATAAAAATTGGTTTATTTATTTTACTTAAATTATTATTGTTTATTCAATACTGTGTGGACGTTACAAGAAGTAAAATCGCAACCGGACCAGTACATTTCAAATGTGGGGTATAAGGTCCCAGCCCTTTTATAAAGGTCGTGGCTGTAGTTTAGTCGTAGAAGGTCGATAGAGAGCTATTATACTCCCCCTACAATCCTATAGTAAATCCCTAAAATCCTATCCATTAATGCACCATTGTCTGCTTCCTAAAGGACACTCTTCGGGTTTTATATCACTTAAATAACATACAGTAAACCCTTTCATCTCCGGAATCTTAATAGCTGAAAGTAGCGATGATTTAGAAGTTAAATGGTACAGACGACTTGCTACTAACTTAACCTCCGTTAATAAAGTCATGTTTTATTTCATTCACGGGGGTTTGTTTGTTCTGACTCTATACTCTGGAAAAACGTCAATGGTGTTTTTATCCTTTCGACTATTATAAATCATAACTAAATGTATTTTGTTTTTATTTTAGCGAATTTCCCCTATAGGGAAGAAGCTATTACCGTAGTCGGCATGGTAAGACCTAGGCCCGGGACCATGATAACTTTTCGTTTTGAGGTCCCTAGAACCCAAAAACACCATTCGTTCGAAACTGTATATATATATATATATATATATATATATATATATATATATATATATATATATATCTATATATATATATATATATGTGTGTCCGTGAGCACGATAACTCTCGTAAAAATTATCCGATTTTGATGAAATTTGGTATAAACGTGTAAAGTAACATTTATGACTTTAAGTTCGAAAACCAGCTAGATCGCTTTATCCGAAGGGGTATTTTGGGGGGGTTTTGTACCCCAAAAGTGGTTTTTTTGAATTTTTTACGTATAATTTTGGAAAAAGTCAAATTTTAGTTTTTACCATTGGATTCAGCTTACAAAAACACACAATTTGGTATTTTGATCATTTCTCTACGTCAATTGGTTACCGAGATATTGAAAGTGCTAAACACAGTACGTTGTCTAATGTTATTCTTATGGAGGAAAAGAAAAATTTTATATCTCGCTTATTTATGAACGTATACTGACAAAACTAGGTATACGGCTTCATCTGGTTGTGGACCATTGATATTTGCTCAAAAAAACAATTTTTTGCCAAAGGCTCCCGTAGCAGCAAACCTGCGTACTCAGCCCCATGTTATTCTTATGGAGAATAAGTAACGTGTTATCTCCCTTAATTATGAAAATAAATTAATGAAATTTGGTACGTGGCTTTACCTAAATGAGTTATATTGATATCTGTATAAAACCCCATTTTTTGTTTTCCTTCCTTCAGCAAACCTGCATACTCAGCCGCCATGTTATTCTTATGGAGAATAATTAAAATGTCATAAATCGTTTATTTATGAATGTACATTCATGAAACTTGGTATGTGGCTTTATGTGGTATTAAGATACATATATATGCATTGGAAATTCGCTGAGTATGCAGGTTTGCTGCTACGGGGGTATTGTGTATCTACGCTAGTGGCATTTTTCTACCGATTTGATATGGAACGGTCCAAACCTTGGTATTCTTACTATCTAAGGTCGACCTGTTCTTAGGATGCATCGTTAATTAACAGCCCAATGACCAATGGAAGTTGGGTCCAGTTTAAACTTTTCAATCCCGATCAGAATGTTGTGATTTTGATCAGGATCGATCTGACATTCTTCTAGTCTTCGTTTGTTTAGAAAATCTTCGAAAACGTTTATCATTTCTCGAGAGTTTCTTTATCAGTTATTGAAATATTTTAGGATTTATTATTATGCTTTTTCAATAATATTTTACTAAAATAAACAACAAAACAATTAAAAAAGCAACAAAAAAGTAAAAAGTTAATATCAGTCATATTTATACGTATTTTTAAATCTAAACATTGCCAGTATTTTTATCTCCGTTTTATTTGCAATACTTATAATATGACAAATCAAACGTATTTAATAAATAAAATTTTCAGATTTGAGACTTCATATGATTTTTTCCAATGTGAAATTTAATTAGTTAGGTTAGAACTATTGTTTTAAGAGGTACTACTTGCTATTAAATGTATTATATTCTTAAAGGTATTTAAACTTTCCCCCTTGTGACAACTAAAAAAACTGCAAATGCGTTTTACACGTTTCTAACACATCTGAACATAGCATTTCTTGTTTTTCTCCAAGTATATATTATAAGACTAACTGATTTTCAATATAATATGTATTAGATAAATGATTCAATTACAATCTAAGTTTACGGTGTTTTAAACATAACAAACGTTAATTTATCTTTGTCTACTGTATATTATGGTGATTAAATCTACAACTACCGTACCACGTATATATTACCAAATACTGGACAAACACTGAGAACTGGTTTATTATTGTGGGATAGTATAATAGCTCCAATGGAGAATTATCAGTGATTTATTCTCGACAGCTCAATTTCTCCACTTTCATTATACTACAGTAACAATGTTTGGCCCGGGCCTCGGGGATTATCCTCCGACCAATTATAGGTTCTCTCTCATCCGGATTATGTTATTTATCATTTTTAATTATCTACTTAAATTACTACACAAACTCTGTATATAACTCTCTAGGTATACTTTCATTGTTAAGGTTAATTACGTATTGATAAGCTGACAAAACGCGCCACCACGAGCAGCTCTGACAATCGCTCAAAAACTGCTGACTGAGGTGTAGAGGTTGCTCATATGACGTTTGTTAACAGTGGTATTGTAAATAAGTTTAAAAATCATTATTTTCTCTTAAGAAAACCCATTGAGTGATTTTAAAAATACTGTTAAAGTATAGCCCTTGATTGGCCCGGAGCAGCCGTAGTATAAATGTAGGCTTGCAACAACGGGAGGGATGGTGAGGTGTGAGGTGCATACTCGGGGCTGAGAGAGGGCTTGACATGAACTTGCTGACTGGCCTTGATTGGCCGGGAACCGTAGGTGCATCTTTAATTTGAAATTCTCTAGGTCACTTAAAATACTTAACGAGTTCGCACGCAGCACGCTGACGTGAGGGAAGTGAATTTCCACTTAAAAAACTTTTAAAACTCAAAATCAGTGTAAAACATACATTTATTCCAATTTTTATTCAAATCTAAAACCACTGATTTTTTGTCTGTTCTGATGCTCCTGGTTTCATTTACCTGCAATGCTGGGAGTACAATTTTGCGCATTATAAGGTTAGGAAAAGGTCCAGTCAGCCTTGATAGTAGGCATGAGGTTGCTGGGGATGATAAAAGTACACCAACAAATGAATAACAGGCTTTTCTAATGTAAAACCGCCATAAGACAACGTACTGTGTTTGGTCAATACACATTTTCTTCTATAAATTGGTAAATAGTAATGATACAATGACGGGAGGGAGCTTAAACGTTTCGCCTCACCAATTCGCATCTTTTTAAATCGATTAATTTTACATCCGGGGCTTTTATGACCCTTTTAGGGCCCAAAAACCCAAAATTTGAAAGATTAAACCCCAAAAAAGGAGTTTAGAGTTTTCCGATTATTTTTCCCAACGAACTTGTCTAACTGATTACAGAAAGAAATGTCCCTACCAAATTTGAAGTAAATGGGACAAAAGATGGGACCGCTAGAGTGCAAACACAAATACACACACACACACACATATATATACCTCTATATATATATATATATATATATATATATATATATATATATATATATATAAAATTTTGAACGACCCCCCAAAACGTGTTCAGAGGGTTACGTTAGGAATTTTTATTGTGGTCCCGGGCTTAAGTTTCACCGTGCGGGCATACTAATAGTTCACTTTCCATAGGAAATTCACTACAAAATCAGTTTTATTATAATATTTTTGTTTGGTGATTTGTTTAAAGTCTGTATGCTTATACCTATACTATTTTCCATAATTGTTTTTTTTATAGCTATTCTGTTCAATATCTAGCTTGTAACGTGAACATTAAAGTTACCGTAACAATTACTGGAAAAACACAATTTAATCAATATTGAACAGTATGGATTTCGAAGAGACTTGTCAACACTAGATACCTTAGCTGAGTACATCGATTTGGTGGTTAAAAATATTGAAGGCAGTAAATTTGTGGCATCAATCCAATGTGATCTTTCAAAAGCTTTTGACAGCATCGATCATGAAATCTTAATTGATAAATTAGAAGCCCTTAGAATAAGAGGTGTAACAGGATAAATAATGAGTTCATATTTATACAATAGAAAACAAAAGGTTAAAATAAATTTAAAAAATTATGAACAGGAGTCTGTTGGGAAACTGTAAAAATGGGAGTACCTCAAGGGTCAATACTGGGACCTCTATTGTTTGTTATTTATTTTTCGGACATCGCATGTTAATCCACCATCGAATAAACTAATTCAACTTGCATATGACACTAGTGTTGTTGTGTCTGGAAGCTCATTTGAAAATTTACAATGCTTGTTAACCCACTCACTTTTAGATCTCAATAACTGGTTTTCGGTAAATGGAATGGTGTTAAACTGTTCTAAGACAAATATTTTAAATTTCCATTTAAAAAACAATACAACAAGAAAATCACCTACCTGCAAATTTGATAATCATATAATTAACACGTTGCACGACATTAGAGTCCTAGGTCTCATTATTGACAACAAATTGACATGGACTAACCAGATTGAGAAGATTTCAAAATAACTTAATTCCTGTTTTATTTTGTTTTTTTTAGAGTTTTAGCCCAATGTGTGGACAAACCCACCTTAAAAGTTGCATACTTTTCCTTTTTTCAACGTATTTTAACTTATTATCTCCCAATTTGGTTTGCGACATCAATGGAAAATAAAAAAAGATTTTCGGCTACAAAAACGGGCTATTAGAATAATAAGCAATCTGTCATATGACGAATCATGCTTTGGACATTTCAAAGAAAAACAAATATTAACTATATTCTGATTATATGTTGTAGAATACTAAAATGCTACTTATAAAACAAAAACCAATTTACTAGTAAGCAATGCCACACCCAATATGACACAAGAAAAAAATATTATATCCAACATCCAATACATCGAACAAGAATATATGAAAAAAACTATTTATCATGCAATTGTAAAATTATTAAATAAATTAAAGATCAAATCACAAAATTTCAATTAATTCAAGCAGAGACATCAAAAAAGTAAAACTATATAATTTATAAACCCTTTATAAACCCTTTATATGTACTCGATCATGAATTCAACAAAATATAAAAGTCAAAGACAACAAAATCTATCATTCCTGTTTTTCAAATTTTTCACACATTTTTGTAATGTTATATGCAATAAAATTATTATTATTATTATTATTATTTTAACGATATCAAGAAAAGGCATTTGAACATGAAATTTTCTTGAGTCTTAATTATCAAACCTAGTTAAGTCATATAGTTTTACACTCTTGAATATAAAATTACACTTTTACGACGTATCTTGATATTTAATTATACAACAATTAAAACCAATGAGGATATAATACAGAAGATTCATTGTAAGAGACAGAAGTACGTTTAGTATTGAACTTCACCATTCTGGATGGACGCGTGGGTTTATAAATTCCTCGACAAGCGAGATGAGGAAACGGAGGCACCACATATATCGTTTACATGTTCCGCATTGCTCTTTGATACTCCAATATTACACCGCAGATTGAATAACCTTCGCTATACCACTCAGCTGCTAAAGCTTCCATCTAAATATACATTCCGACCGGGAATATTACATAATCGAGCAAAAATGAATGAATGAAAGAATTTATTCCAGAAAAAAGTTTGAACAAATACAAAATCGTACAGCACTTATAAATAACATATATATATATATATATATATATGTATATATATATATATATATTAATACATATAATATACATACAATATTATATAAGTTAAATCTTTGAAAATAATGAATAAAATAAAATCTATGCATTTGAGAAATTATAAAATAACCTTTATTGTTATAAACGAGTTTAATTATGGTCTTAGGAATAAGCGCGTCGGCTCTGCGTTGTGTCCAAAATAAAAATGACCAAATAATTTATGTGTAGTAAACATATCAAGGAAGAGCGAAATATAAAAAAACTATGAGATACCAATTAAATAGGAAAAAAACAACATGAAAACCAATTAAGGAAAGATATCCTTTCTTTCGCATTACTATTATGTAGCTTCGGCCATTGTCCTCAACATTTCAACGAAACCGTTGGAAATTTGCCTGAAAAATAACCAAAGATATGTAAAGTCCACATTAAAGTCTAAATTTTAAGTCACTAGGTATTTTGTGAAATTGTACTGCGAAGAGTATGACTACAAAGGTTTGTACCATATTTAGATTTTTTTTATAAATTTTCCAATCATTTATTAAATATTCAAGTTAAAAGTCTAGAAAACCACGAATGACCATTAAATAATTTCATGAGGGAACAAGATAGTTATAACTAGTAGAAACAAGTAGCTAGATAATCCTAGTTTAGCAAATAAAATCAGGAAATTAAAGATGGTAGAATTAAGTAGCTAGGTGGGGGTTAACCCTTCCTCTGCCAATGTAAGTAGACGCTCCTCATTCGTGTGGCAGCTCCCTGGTCGTGTTCTACCCACGTCTCCTGGTCTTCTCCAGACTTCCCTTCACCTGAAGGTACCGTCAACTTCATATTGTATAATTTGTCATTTCAGGAAATTAGTAATAAGTCCTGTCTACAGTTTAACAAAGTTTATTTATTCAATGTACATTTCAGCATATTAGGACATGGCATTTGTTGGTATAAAATATTGTAACAAAATATTAAAGTCAATTTAATAGGGAAATGGTAAGGTTTTTTGTCTCATGTAAAATCAGATTTAGATATCATTACTACAGCAAAGACTGTGCTGTTATGTTAATAGGGCTAACGAGTACTGACGAGTAACTCCTAGAAATGGAACTACGTACAGAACAACGGATTCCTTTGTTTTCCCAATATCCATTTAATTAAAGTAAAAATTGTAACTAGTTGGGGTAGAGTCAATTAAATTCAAGTATGCTCAGTAGGGTAAAGTTTTATTTTGAAAATGTATGAGAGAAATATTAATTTTAGTTAATTCAATAAACCAAAATTTGTATAATAAGTACAGGTGTAATTATGTTAAGTTAAATCCTTAACGATAAGTTTGTACCGTGCCAGTGTGGTAAAATTATAGTAAAAATGGTTAAAGGCATCAGAGCACTGGGTTTGAAGATAAAGTTGTTATCTAATAGTGTGTCAAGCAGATTTAAATTTGAGGTTTATAATAATCAGGTAACAACGACGTTACAGGTTTGTTTAAAACAAGGCATGCACAGTAATAATACTGATTCAAATTGGTCTCAACCTTTATTGCTCTTTTTGGCCTGGTTTTGTAATTATATTATTTTTAATCAATAACTCCATTGATAATTGTATTCTTATTTACTTGATAGCTAGTTAATCAAGTTGTCTTCAGTCTATGTATATTAGTAGTTTACGGTGAATTATAATAGTAGTTTTATGTGTAGTTAAGCTTTACTTACGTCCTCAGAATTTATGTATCAAATAGTTATATTGTTAAGAGTGTATTTCTAACAGCTAAATTTGTTTTAAATATCGACAAATCCTATTTTTTTTAATTAATTGTTGGTGATAGTGAGTTTATGTTATTTGAGAAATCATCGCAAAATCTTGCCAAAACTTATTAGAAAAAAAAAACAGTTTTAGGAATGAGATAGAGTCTCCAGGTTCGAAGAATACTTATAATATAACACAAATATTGAGAAAATTTATTCAAAGCTGGAAAAAAAGTTGTTTTACCTGATTAAACGTGTTTAATTAGGGAGTCGTATCAAAAATACTCTCAATAACTACCAAAGTAAACTTAAAAAGTAATTTTAATAAGTCTTCCTATACCGGATTTAAAACTAGTGAAACTCGATTGTATTTTTATTGTAAAACCAAGAGACATAAATCGTGCACTTTGCCATCCTCCGTTAAGGACCATCGATCAACCATTGACTGGAGAACTCTTTAACCTGTCTTGGACATCACAAAGAGAATTCAATAAAAACGTAGACTCCACGCTTTTGCAGGTGCCCAGATTTTATTGATAAAACTCTCTACAGTTAGATGTTATCTAGTTTTCTGTATCAATTGTTTTACTTTTCAAAACAATATAATTAGTAGGAATATATATTAAATTAAAAAAGTTGGAGAATAATGTGCTTACAATAATAATAGTTTAACAAATAGTTTATTAATCGGGTTTTAATTTTTTAGCAACCCGCTTGCAAGGAACACTGCAACCCATTCAAACCTAAAGGTAGCGGACATTTAAATTAAACGTATGATGTCCCCTTATGGAGCTGAGAGATTACTAATAATTATTTATAATCATGGAAATTAAACGGCACTGTTACGCAACAATAAGTGCTTGTGATCTCAACATTCCGAGGTGCAGGTCCCACACATCCGGTTACAAAAAACGCGCCATGTTTGTTCTAATGGAAAAGGGGCTGAAACAATTAAATCTGCTTCGCAACTCTCAGGATTTCATTTGACATGCACCATCATTAGCATGTAATATTAGCTGATCCGGTGTCTACAGAGGAATAATGCAGAACTATAGCTAGATGGTAAAATTTTACATCTTACTTTTAGCGAATTTCCCCTATAGGGAAGAAGTTATTACCGTAGGTCTCATGGTAAGACTTAAGCCCGAGACCATGATAACTTTTTGTTTTGAGGTCCCCAGAAGCCAAAAACACTATTCGTTCAAATTTATATATATGTATATATATATATATATTATTTTTAAAAACATGATTAACATTATATATATATATATGTGTGTGTGTGTGTGTGTGTGTGTGTGTGTGTGTGTGTGTGTCCGTGAATGTGATACTTGAGTAAAAAACGTCCGATTTCGATTAAATTTAGCTCAAATGTATAAAGTGACATTTATGACTTTAAGTTCGAAAACCAGAAAAATCGGACCATGGGAAGGGGGTTTATGGGGGTTTTAAATTTTCCAAAAATCAGTTTTTTGCATTTTTACCCAAAATTTTTAAAACATTTAATTTTGGTTTGAACCCTGTTATATAGCTTAAAAAACAAATAATATGTTTTTTTGAACTATTAACCTAGGTCAAGTGGTTGCGGAGAAAATAAAAAAACCTGCTCATATAAAAACTCCCATGTTAATCTTATGGTAAAAAGGTTTTTGGCTTTTCCTAAGTTAATTTTAATGTAAACTTTACATTTGCTTTTACCAATCAACTCAGCTCCACAAAATAATCATTTTGGTGTTTAAATTGTGATTCTACATCCAACCGTTGCAGAGATATTCAAAGTGCTAAACACAGTACGTTGTCCAATGTTATCCTTATGGAGAATAAATAATACCCCCGTCGCAGCAAACCTGCATACTCAGCGAATTTCCAATAAATATATAACATAACATATTAACACTTAACAGGATTCATAAGAAATATATTCACAAACAAGCGATATTAAAAATATTAATTATTCTCCATAAGAATAACATTGGGGATGAGTACGCAGGTTTGCTGCAACAAGGAACACAAAATAATGGGTTTTTATGCAAATATCATTAGAACTCATCTAAGTAAAGTCACATACCAAGTTTCATTTATATACATTTATAAGTAAGCGATATATAACATTTGAATTATTCTCCATAAGAATAACATGGGGACCGATTACCTAGGTTTGCTGCTACAGGAACCATACGTGCAAATTTTGTATTTTGTGCAAACAACGATAAACCCCAACCAGATGAAGCCATATACCAAATTTTGTCAGTTTATGTTCATAAATAAGCGAGATATACAATTTTGCTTTTTCTCCATAAAAATAACATTAGACAACGTACTGTGTTTAGCTCTTTAAATATCTCAGGAACCAATTGACGTATAGCAATGATAAAAATACAAAATTGTTTGTTTTTTTATCCTGAATTAAATGGTAAAAATTATAATTTGATTTAAATAAAAATTGCATGTGGAAACCCCAAAAAAACCATTTTTGGGGTACAAAACCCCCCAAAAACCCCTCTTTGGATGGTGCGATTCGTCTGGTTTTCTAACTCGTAAAAACAAAAAACCAGTATTAACCAGGGCCTGTTTGTGATTTGTCAAATAAATGGTGCTTTACACATTTGTACCCAATTTCATTAAGATCGGACCTTTTTTACGAGAGTTATCGTGCTTACGGACACACATATATATATATATATATATATATATTTATATATATATATATATAAATATATAAATATATATATATAAATATATAAAAATTTTAACGAATGGTGTTTTTGGCATCTGGGGACCTCAAAATGAAAAGTTATCATAGTCTCGGGCTTAAGTCTTACCATGAGACCTACGGTAATAGCTTCTTCCCTATAGGGGAAATTCGCTAAAATTTGATATCTCCATTATTAATAAATATATATTGACGAAACTTGGCATGTGGTGTCTCGTAGTACTGGTATATTGATATTTGCACAAAATTTTTTTGTTGATCATCCCCGTAGCAGCCAACCTGCATACTCAGCCCCAATGTTATTCTTATGGTGAATAAGTAAAATGTAATGACTCCCTTAATTATGAATATAAATTAATAAAACTTGGTATGTAGCTTCACCTTGTTGAGTTATATTGATATTTGCATAAAAACCCCATTTTTTTCCTTGTAGCAAACCTGCTTACTCAGCTCCCATGTTATTCTTATGGAGAATAATTAAAATTGTATATATCGCTTATATGTGAATATATTTTTATGAAACTTGGTATGCGGCTTTATATGGTATTAAGACATATATTATGCATTGGAAATTCGCTGAGTACGCAGGTTTGCTGCGACGGGGGTATTTACTTTTACCATGAAGATTAAATAAATCCCTGTAATATTAACATTGTAGCTCTGGACCAATGATGGCGAGTAGTGGACGATTATTTTAAAAAGCCCAAATGTTTCTGACAGATCCACGTGGTGGGACGATATACGTGGTGGAAAAATATTCGACCATACTCAGTAAAGCCGCCTCCCATTAAAAGCGGACAAAATCTGGCCCATTAGCGTAACAGGCAGACAGACATGTTTGTCGAACACCGATTTCAACCTGTTTTACATATAAATCTTTAACACAGCTCAAAGACTCAATGTTTTAGGCTCTGTACAGAAAAAACTACAATTTCATTTGTATAGAAAGGTCAATGTAGTATTTAATCTCAGCAATGACACAGTCCATCCAACAGTCTTTATTTAACAAAGGAGAAATTAATTATCTGATCCATGTCCTAAAATTTAAAGCATGTTATTGTTGGTAGATATAGTGTACTATGTCAAATATTAGAATATCATATCGTGAATGTAATAAAGATGTCAGACATCCTAATGAGCATGTCAGGATTTTATAGTTAACGATACAGCCTATAAAATTTTGAGTTATTTACCAATTTAGTGTAATTGTACTGGTGTTACTTAACTTTTTGTCACTCTTCTGCAAAATAATAGTATGACAAAGGACATTTTTCTGAATGTTACCAAAATATAAAGAAATATTACGTCGTATTTTTAAAAGTAAGAGTGCTAAAGATAAACCTTCAGGCAGATGAAACGAGTCATTGGTTTTCTCTTTTCATGCCCTTTAGAAATACTTCATAAATATTACAATGTTTCTGGTTTCTGTTAGCTGGGGTTCAAAGATTGTGTAAAGTTTCACGTTGATGCAATCAGTCTTTTCTATATTTTTGATTAAACATACAAGTATATCAATAAAAATACAGACACAATGTTTATTTATAATACTGTGGATTACAAATAAACCGTGTGTAAACGGCTAAACATAAGGCATAACATAATAAGAAAACCAGCAAACTACTAATATATCGAATGAAAATTTGTTCATAACAACGTATTCATATTTCATCTCAATTAAGTTATTCCATATATATTTTAACTTAATTTCTAAATGAAATCCATACCTGTGTCTGACATAAATATAAGTCACAGCAGATGAATACGTTTGTATGTATTATTATATTGTTTAATTATGTTATATTCAGTGGTTGTTGAGTATTAAATTATAATTCCTTACAATTCGTCGATTAACAACCTGTCTAACAAAGTAGTAATTTCAAGCATCACTGGCCCCAAGAAAAGATTTACCAAGCCAGGAAAATTATCTCTGATCTAATCTCTTGAGACGATAAATTTAGATTATCACAGCTTGCTAAGCAGGGATTAAGTAGCCTGCAGTTTAGCTTAAGAATACAATAATTGTGACCGTTTTACCATTTAAAATTATAGTGATACATTTTTGCTAGTGAGAAATTTCACTGCTCATTTATGAATGACCATAGCGTGCTAATGCATGTGTTGAATGTATGTACTATAGCGAAATTGAATACCACTAATACGGTTTTATAACAATTTATTTTTTTAAATAACTTCTCAATTAGCACGGTACGTAGTGTTATAATTATTGGATGTAATTAAATTACGTCTTGCAATACTTCAAAAATAACTATGTTAACACTTACTTTAAATTCATACACAAGACGGCAAATAAACATAAAATATTGTAAATTCTGTGATTTTGACCTGCACGCCTTCATTTGCCGTCTTTGGTATGAATACAGTACAATTGTAATATATTTTGAAGTTTGAGATAATTTTATTTACATCTCGTATATGTTTCAGTGCTCTTTTATAAATCTATTGGGTTCCTTTAATTGTATTACTTAAAATAATTATGTAGCTGCTAAATTTACGAAATGTAAAACACATTGGTCTATTTTGCTAATATATTTTCTAGTTTTTTAAGACAACAAATCTTTGTCAATTTAAAATTGTATAACAATTATTATAATGCCTTTCTTTACAAGCGAAATCAAACCATATTCTGTTCTTCAGTACACGACTGAACCCTACAAAATCTTGGCTAAAATAATCGATGGCGTCATAAAAAAATGGTAGGCTACGATAGATTGTGTTTCATGTATTAAAAGTAATCATTCAGTATAAAACCTCTTGTGTTTTTAATTTTCGCTAACTTAATACTCACAGAATATTACGTGAAATAATTTGAAATGTAACCGTATGCTTATAATTTATGTACATATGTTCTTGTAATATTGGTTCTTGTATTATTTGAGTCGTGCTCATAGAAAATATCATTTACCGGTTTTCAAATTTATGTAGTTCATGGGAGAATCCATAAGATGATTTAATTTCCGAGTTGGGAGTGGATGGCGTACAAGTTATGTTACAATGAGTTGGGAGTGGATGGCGTACAAGTTATGTTACAATGAGTTGGGAGTGGATGGCGTACAAGTTATGTTACAATGAGTTGGGAGTGGATGGCGTACAAGTTATGTTACAATGAGTTGGGAGTGGATGGCGTACAAGTTATGTTACAATGAGTTGGGAGTGGATGGCGTACAAGTTATGTTACAATGAGTTGGGAGTGGATGGCGTACAAGTTATGTTACAATGAGTTGGGAGTGGATGGCGTACAAGTTATGTTACAATGAGTTGGGAGTGGATGGCGTACAAGTTATGTTACAATGAGTTGGGAGTGGATGGCGTACAAGTTATGTTACAATGAGTTGGGAGTGGATGGCGTACGAGTTATGTTACAATGAGTTGGGAGTGGATGGCGTACGAGTTATGTTACAATGAGTTGGGAGTGGATGGCGTACAAGTTATGTTACAATGAGTTGGGAGTGGATGGCGTACAAGTTATGTTACAATGAGTTGGGAGTGGATGGCGTACAAGTTATGTTACAATGCGTTGGGAGTGGATGGCGTACAAGTTATGTTACAATGAGTTGGGAGTGGATGGCATACAAGTTATGTTACAATGAGTTGGGAGTGGATGGCGTACAAGTTATGTTACAATGAGTTGGGAGTGGATGGCGTACAAGTTATGTTACAATGAGTTGGGAGTGGATGGCGTACAAGTTATGTTACAATGAGTTGGGAGTGGATGGCGTACAAGTTATGTTACAATGAGTTGGGAGTGGATGGCGTACAAGTTATGTTACAATGAGTTGGGAGTGGATGGCGTACAAGTTATGTTACAATACACTAACTTTAAATGTAGATTGACTAATATTTTGCCTCTTTATCAACTACCAGGTGTTGTATTGTTTTTGTTAAGTTAAAAAACAAAAGTAGTATACATCCAGCAGGTTACAGCCTCAAAAGAAGCATACTTTGTAATCCGCCGGAGCAAGAACGCGGGCTGAGAGTTCCCCGACCGCCGCGGGGCGTTGGAGCGCTGCGTGTCTGGAGTGCTCTCCTGTATAATGACGTCACAAGCTTTTCATTCCTGCTGCAATTTAGCCACTCATCTACGCATATGAGCCACTCCACACCTTCCACTTCCTCACGGCGAATGTTATAGACTGAGTACTGTTCCTGTTCAGCCTGGCAGATTAGTAGTAAAGATGCAATTTGATCTGATCCTTTATGAAACTTTACGAAACGGAATATTTTAAGAGGAAAACGTTGGTCATATTTTGAAAGACTTATGATTATATTTATGTTCAATGGGGTTTAAACAAACATTAATTAAAAGTGGTGATAATATGAGTGGTTTGTGTAATTATTAATAAAATAAGTATTGATGTGTTATTTGAATTAAAACTTGTGTGAATTAACACAATTTTTAAGTCAAATTAACACATATACTTATTTTCTCAATAACCACATAACCCACTCATATTATCTCTTCTATAATAGTTATATAATTCTAAAACTATTTAGTATAGGTGCAACTCATTTGTATTTAAGTATTTTACATTTATTATGTGTAGTTTGAAAATAGGTACATTATCTATACTTCTCTATACATTAGCAATGCAATTGCTTCATAAATTACGGCTTGTGTGACATATGTTACAATAATTGATCAGTGAAAATAATTAAAATATTTGAGGTTTCTTGTAACTTAGTAACTTATTTTAACGTTTCCAAACATAATTTTACAAAAAGAAACACTCCAGATTTTTAAAAATAAACTCTCAGGGTTGAAAAATTAAGAGTAACCTAACCTAACCTATCAATATAGGTGTTTTCAAAAAACAATACTTTGATCCACCCGTGTCAAACATGCATTACAAATTCCCTTCTATTCCCTGCACTTTTTACCTGTCAAAGATATTTACCGTATTAAAGATTTAATCGTACCTCATCTGTTTCCTTTTCTCAGTCTTCTAAGCAAATTTGGTTAGTCTTTAGATCCTTTAGCTTGTTCCAATAAAACATATTCTGTTTACTAATTCAAGTTGTACTACTTTGTTCTAAGCAGTTTTGTCCCAACCCAATCAATTATTTTGAATACCTTGTCCTTATATCCAGCCCATATCTAACAAGTCCCTTAGCTCATTTTAATATATCAAAATGGTTATTAAACCAAAGCTATTACTAAAATCAACCCCTTGCACCAAAGTACTGCCACTACCAACAAAATTGGCGAATCTTTCATGACCACTTTTGAAAATCTAATTTGTCTTGACAAAAATTCACGCCGAATAGGAAGAAAGTATGTTGATATCACATTATACGCAAATGATATAAGAGTTTTATGGGTGGATTAAACATTTTTAGCGTGACTGTAAATTTAAAAAAACTCTTTCGAGATCGCGAACGTTTCAGTCAGGTTCCAAAGTCATTATCTGCTTTGGATCTCTTCGTCAATGAGACATTGTCTACCTCTTTTGTATTATTTTTAATAATTTCTATCGTAAAAAGGTTTGCCTTCAAGCACTTCATAACGTAAAGCCTTCTTCTAGCTAAGTTAGTATTTACTATGTGTAATCGTATAAGTAAGTTCAACCACCATCCAAGCAAAAACATAATTTATTTTACTCATAATTTATGGTTATCACGTAACATGATTTAACTCTGTGTAAATTCACCGTAGTAAAATGTTTATAAAATAAAAATTAAATATTATATATATTGTACAGTATGTTAACATTATTAATTCAGATATTAAGTGAGATATAACACTGGCTTTTATAGATTTATTTTTGAGAAGAACAATTTTTTTTATGGGACTTACAGTTTTACATTTTATTAACCTTCCCCGAATTAGAGATAAAGAACATTACAAAGTCAAAGTGATAAATTGTAGGTATTAAACACAAAGTAATTCAACCATGATGTACGAAAACCGGGACAATATTTCATTAAAAAAAGGTTCTAGTGTACGGGTTAACCGTATGCTGTCTCTGATTTATTACATGCAATATATTATTAAATTGTTACTTATCAAGTGAACGTGTAATATGATTACCTTCTTCCATATTTTTATTAACTTACTTTGAACACCTTTTGACTATCAATATAACGTTATTAAAACTAAATTAATAGACGCTTCAAGGCATAACATACAAATAAGCTGTAATTTAAAGATGTTTAATTTACCGTGTACTGGTAAAATGTACATTTAAGAAGATTGATAGTTTTTAAGTTGTCGATTTGATTTAAAATGAATATATGAGCTGGAATCAATTGTGATTACCTCTACATCATAGTTTTGACCGATCTTATGGTGTAAACCACAACTATCCTGAATCCTGCTTAGTATATCAGTAACACATAAGTACTTATTTTTCCTCATAGTATTCGATTGTCTGTCTATGTAGTTTGGTAGTTTAAAATTACGCACGGAATATTGTTATACCGTAGAAACAAAATTTGAAACTAAACGTAAGTGTTCTCCGATGGCAGTATATCAGTACCAGAAGGTGAGGGAATACATAATGGGTGTTCTTGCCACGATAACGAATATTAATGAGTTCCTTTGGAACGCTTTCCCTTCTTACATATTTCATACTTTAATATTTTGGAATTTGTCCCTAATTCTATTGTACGGACAGGTAACATACTCTAGTTGATTAATACAAATAACTACATTTTATCAGCAGAAGGTAATACTATTAATTTTAATATTCCGGCTGTAAGTATTAAGTAACATATTTTATATTTTCTTGGCTAGGTATTGCAGTGGTTAGAGTGCTCGCCTCATAATCTGATAATCTGAGGATAGCCAGATTGTCAGAAAATGTTGTGCCGGTTTGAAACTGAACCAAGCTGACATTTGCCGCTGAGCGTCAATGATAACTTTTAAGAAATTCTAGAATATAATCTACTTACTTTTGTTGCCCAAAGTATCTACTCACATCAACTTCAAATATGATATAACTATTATGTTAATAACGCATGACAATAATTGATAGCGTATGACCTCAGTCCGGAGTTGCTTCTAATTTCCTCTTCAACTTATTACTGATAAACTAACGTAACGTATGACATGAAGCAAACTTGTAAAACAGCATTGCAACATTGGAAATTATCAAACTTCCTTTGAGTGATGAGTGAAATGAAAGGGAATGATTTTATATTGACCAATCCAAATACATGTCACCCAGCATAGTCGCACACCACTTTGATCAGTGCGCAAAGCTGCTCTCAGCATTAGGTGGGACATCGCTCTGTACCTTGTATTCCTTTTAGCTGCTCTGATCTCTTCAGCTGCAATAGTTGTAGTGTAATATAATATTTTTTGATATGTATTTTTATATTAGATCGTAGAGTATAAGGTGTAGCAGCACTTATTCTAGTGTCCACGTAATTACTGGGAGACTAGTTTGTTTTACGAAAACTAAGTTATACTACTTATATAATAGTTTAGTCTTCCTACAACTTCAGTTATGAAAGTTCTTTGTACATTAATAAAAAACTTAACGATAACTTCGAATCTCACAAAATAATAGTAGTATTTCAAAAATGGTACTCTACACTCTAGTAAGGTTTTGTTCTTATTAATAACAATAATACCCTCACAAAAACGGCAAAAATTATTTCCTTCAGATATTGTAACTAACAAATTTCTGGGTTTAAATTATCTTGTATATGGGACCAAACCCCAGCAAAAATTTTATTCAAGTAATAACTACCAGTAAAAGTAACACTAGCATTACATTTTTGGAGTTTTAAATCAAAACCTAAAAACTGACAACAGCTGAAACATTCAAATTTTCACTAATGTAGTAAATATTAAAAATCTGATTTCCGTGAGAACTGTAACCAGAAACTTCGAGCCAAGTTTGCAAGTAGAGAGCGGATAACCGGAATAGATTAACGAAATACAGTATACAAAAAGCTCATAGCTGTAACAAAACAACCTATCCCAACCTAAGTTAAAATAAATAATCATAAACAACACAGCTAAAACCATGTACAGATATGAATATATACAAATTAAATACAAACCTGCAGTCACAACTAGGCCTAGCCAAGACTAGCTGAACCTTACCTTTGTTTTATCCAAAGTTGAATTGTATTTGTTTATATATTATGGGAACTAACCTTAAGATTTAAATAAATATGTATTATTCAAAAGAAACATTAGCCTACATAACGTTTAGTATTTCAAAGCAAGCAAGCGATACCCCATCATTCCAGTCTGTCAGAACAGAATCAAATTTAGCCAAATTATTGTATTTCAACCAAATTGTTTTCCTAACGGACTAAAAAGACAGTGGAATATAAACTATTTTTTCTAGTAAGATGGGGTAGAGGTTAATAACCAAAATGGTATAGATTGATATTATATTTTTATTTATTTATTTTATTATGGTATTTTATTTATTAAATGTTTGCAATGAAATAAAAAGCTAACATAAATTATAGCAAGTGTATACAGTAGAAAAGATTCACAAACTGAGATCGCGGGAAGGTGTCTGCTAGAGTGAGCCCAGCCAATCAGAAGACAGTTGAATGAAGATAGGTAGTAAACCACAGCAAGATAATAGATGGATACTATTTTTACAATTAAAGCAGTTTTACTTCTCTTTGAAAATTATTGGAATGTATATAAACAGTATAAAACTTTGAATATTTAATAATATTTTGAAAGAAATCATAATTTGGATATTATATAATGTTACGGCTAGGAAATAAAAATTTGTAATTATGTTAAGTATACAAACTATGTAAGTGAATATTTTCTCTCATAACGCGATAATAACCCATATGATAATTTAAACTTATGTTTATTTTAACGTTAATTACTATTTTGAAATGTAAATCAATCATTACTTAACGCAATTTTAACAGCTGATTTGCATATAGTGCATCAAGTATGAAAAGTGATCAGTGAAAAATATCAAGAGTGCAGTGTCTATTCTTGGGTAGAGAGGAAGTGAAAGGAGGGAGATTCGATCATTTGGTTGGATTAGAAGCTGAAGAAGAGTTTTTTATCCATTTTAATCTTTTAAAACTTAATTTAAAATATTTTCAAACTGTCTTAAATACAATTTTACCTTGATAAGTGTTACTAAATTAAACCTCAAAAGTTATTTGGAAAAGAAAAACACCATAAAAGAACTTTGGAAAACTACATAAAAACAAGGCATGGAACATTGCTAAGACACTTTTATTATTTTAAGAACTTTTAAGAAAGAAATAGAAAAACAAATTTTTATCCAAAAGAAGAAGTTTAACAAGGAATTAATTTTGTAAATCAATAATATTAATTATAGCCTACTTAATCATAGAATGAATAATCATGAACTGAGTTTTAATATGTACTTATGAACACTAACCCATTACAGCGTAGGACAGAGTTTGGCAGCTGCCGTCCGGTGGGAAGAAGAGTAAATTTATTTTTTTTATTAAGTAAATAAACGCTATAACGTATTTTGAAATTTGTAATAATGATTTTGGGGATATTATTTTTACGTGCCATGGCAAAGATCCACCCTCAAATAAGATTGTCATAGTTACCAATTGACAGCCGGTGCATTTATAAACTAATTATTTCCTTGAATTGTAACCATTCAATTTTGTTTAAATCTGTAATATTTATTGTTGTTAATTGAAGTTCGTTATTAAATTTCATTATTGTATAAATTAAATTTGTTTCTGTGTGTGATGAAAAATAATAATAAAAGATAAAATAGATATGTTATATAGCTAATTAAGTATTAAACCAGTACAATTATAATAGGTTTGTTTAAACAGTCTGTTTCGAACGTGGTAAAGTGTATATAGTTCACAAAAAAACATTATAAAGTGCACATTGTTAAAAGCTTAGAAATAATTTATGGATTGGCAACGGTAGCACCTGTAGGAACATTGAGTAATAAAAAACTGGGGTTGCCTAACTGAGCATAAAAGAGGCAAATGAGAGAAGCAAATATGCTAGCTTTGAGAAGGGCTTGTTTTAAAACCAATTCTTGGACGAACTACCTGTCGTTCTCCAAGGAAATCTTGGAATCTGAGTTTAACTAACTTTCAAAACCTAAAATCAACATCCAATATCACGCTTGCTTGAACGACTTCGACAAAATTTTCCCCCATTTAAAAACACCATGTTTGCTTCTAGACGCTTATTTGACTAAAGCAACTAATTTTATTGTATCATCAAAAAGTGCATTAATGAAGAATGTTTAAAGGGCAACGTTTATCCTTTCTTTCAAATTCGTTTTGTGGGATTTAGGGAAATTTATAAAGAAAATGTTGTGTTACATTAACATTGTTAAAAGGAATGTATATTTATCGTTTCCTTTTAGTTGTCAAAACCATATTAATTGAAATGACTATTAAAATAAAAACAAGTTTTGTTTTATTTACTTGAATAAACCCCCAGAACTATTAGCTTAAGCTATTACACGTCGAACCTATCGTGTTACAATTGTTGAAGCGTTAGTATTAGTAAACGTATATATTTAAGTTATATTTGTTTTTTAATTGTCAAATAAGGGTTAATTAACTTATTATAAATGTTATGCACCAAAACATGCTCCATTATTTTTGGCAATAAAATAACTGTATAAATTGAATTCCAAAAGTTGTTTATATAAACGGGGAACAGTAAAATAATAATATTTAAATGGGTTTTAAGATATTTGGAGTAATATTTATTTCACTGCTTAAAAGTAAAAGGAGCCGCCGAAGCATCCTATTCTTATTACCTTCGTGAATAATACGTACGTAATAATACCACCTTACTGCCAATCAAAGTGAACAGCTTGGTGAGTTATATTTTTAAATTCCCTATTAGGATAGCAATGTTATACATTATAGGGTTAGGAGGAGATATATTCAGGATAACAAGTTGGTATTAAACTAACAGGATATTGGGGGTGATAAACTACATCAATACATAAAAAACAGCCTTTTCCAGTGTAAAATCCTCATAAGACAACGTACTGTGTTAAGTAAGACAACTAAAACTTTCTTTAATAACTCGGTATTTATTTATGCTAGAATGATGGGAGAGGGCTTAAAACTTTCGCCTTACTAATCTCCATCTTCTTACTTGCATTAATTTTACATTCGGAGCTTTTCGGACCCTTTTTGGGGCCAAAAACTCAAAATTTTAAAAATTAAAATCCCCGAAAACGGGGGTTAGAGTTGTCCGATTGTTTTGCCCAAAAAACTTGTCCAACTGTTTACAGAAGGGAAGGTTCCCACCAAATTTCAAGTAAAATGGACAAAATTTGCCACCGCTAGAGTGCGAACACACACACACACATATATATATACACATATATGTATATATAAAGTTGTTAGCGACCCCCCAAAACGTGTTCAGGGGGTCACGTCAGGAACTTCTATGGTGGTCCCGGTCTTAAGTTTTACCGTGCCATGCTAATAGTTCACTTTTCTATAGGAAATTCACTAATAAAATAGTATAAACATTCCAGAGCCAAAGATTAACTTGTTCTTAAGATAAAGGTAAATACCCCCGTCGCAGCAAACCTGCATACTCAGCGAATTTCCAATGCATAATATATGTCTTAATACCACATAAAGCCGCATACTAAGTTTCATAAAAATATATTCAAATATAAGGGATTTTAATCATTCTCCATAAGAATAACATTGGTAATGAGTACGTAGGTTTGCTGAAATAAGGAACACAAACAATTGGTTTTTATGCAAATATAAATAGAATGTAACAAGGCGAAGCCACATACCATGTTTCATCAATATTCAATCATAAATAAGTGCTATGTAACATTTTAGTCATTCTCCATAAGAATAACATGGGGGCTAAGTAAGCAGGTTTGCTGCAACAAGGAAAAATGGGTATTATCAATATAATTTAACCAAGTGAAGCTACATACCAAGTTTTATTAATTCATGTTCACAATTAAGGGACTTATACATTTGACAAATGTATACATTTATGTATACATAAGTCAAATGTTCATACATTTGACTTATTCTTCATAAGAATAACATGGGAGCTGAGTACACAGGTTTGCTGCTAAGGGAATAATCAACAAAAACTCAATTTTTTGTGCAAATATCAATATACCAGTACTACATGAAGCCACATAACAAGTTTCATCAACATACATTCATAAATAATCGAGATATAGAATTTTATTTATTCTCCATAAGGATAACATTGGACAACATACTGTGTTTAGCACTTTGAATATCTCAGCAACGGTTGGGCGTTGAATGAAAATTTAAGCACCAAAATGATTGTTTTGTGGAACTGATCAGATTAGTAAGAGCAAATGTGAAGTTTACATTGAAATAAACTGAGGAAAAGCCAAAAACTGTTTTCCCATAAGATTAACATGGGAGATTTTATGAGTACGTTTTTTGGATTTTCTCCGCAACCACTTAACCTAGGTTAATAATTTAAAATACCATATTATTTGTTTTTTTAAGCTCTATAACATGGTAAAAACCAAAATTATTTTTTTTTTAAATGTTAGGGTGAAAAATGCAAAAAACTTATTTTTGGACAATTTTAAAACCCCATAAACCCCCTTTCCCATGGTCCAATTTTTCTGGTTTTCGAACTTAAAGTCATAAATGTTACTCTCCACATTTGTGCTAAATTTCATCAAAATCGGGCGCTTCTATCAAAAGTTATCGTGGTAACGGACACACACACACACATATATATATATATATATAAATTTGAACGAATAGTGTTTTTGGCATCTGGGGACCTCAAAACAAAAAGTTTTCATGGTCCGGGGCTTAAATCTTACCATGAGACCTACGGTAATAGCTTCTTCCCTATAGGGGAAATTCGCTAAAATGGTTTTATGTGAATTACCAGTCTTCATTAGTTTATTTTTAAATATTTTAAAAGTAACAAATTAAATTCATAATGCTCGGAATCATTTCTATACGGAATAACAAATGAATAAGTACAATATCAATTGTTGTCTCGGCCGCTTCCCACGTAGCAATGTTTCCGTAGCGATAAACACCCGGTTCAGTAAGTGATTTATTGTCTCTGGAGTATCTTCTATTGTCACATTTTAGTACAATATCTATTGTTGTCTCGGCCGCTTCCCACGTAGCAATGTTTCCGTAGCGATAAACACCCGGTTCAGTAAGTGATTTATTGTCTCTGGAGTATCGTCTATCGTCACATTTTAGTACAATATCTATTGTTGTCTCGGCCGCTTCTCACGTAGCAATGTTTCCGTAGCGATAAACACCCGGTTCAGTAAGTTATTTATTGTCTCTGGAGTATCGTCTATTGTCACATTTTAGTACAATATCTATTGTTGTCTCGGCCGCTTCCCACGTAGCAATGTTTCCGTAGCGATAAACACCCGGTTCAGTAAGTGATTTATTGTCTCTGGAGTATCGTCTATTGTCACATTTTAGTACAATATCTATTGTTGTCTCGGCCGCTTCCCACGTAGCAATGTTTCCGTAGCGATAAACACCCAGTTTAGTAAGTGATTTATTGTCTCTGGAGTATCGTCTATTGTCACATTTTAGTACAATATCTATTGTTGTCTCGGCCGCTTCCCACGTAGCAATGTTTCCGCAGCGATAAACACCCGGTTCAGTAAGTGATTTATTGTCTCTGGAGTATCGTCTATTGTCACATTTTAGTACAATATCTATTGTTGTCTCGGCCGCTTCCCACGTAGCAATGTTTCCGTAGCGATAAACACCCAGTTTAGTAAGTGATTTATTGTCTCTGGAGTATCGTCTATTGTTACATTTTAGTACAATATCTATTGTTGTCTCGGCCGCTTCCCACGTAGCAATGTTTCCGTAGCGATAAACACCCGGTTCAGTAAATGATTTATTGTCTCTGGAGTATCGTCTATTGTCACATTTCAGTACAATATCTATTGTTGTCTTGGCCGCTTCCCACGTAGCAATGTTTCCGTAGCGATAAACACCCGGTTCAGTAAGTGATTTATTGTCTCTGGAGTATCGTCTATCGTCACATTTTAGTACAATATCTATTGTTGTCTCGGCCGCTTCTCACGTAGCAATGTTTCCGTAGCGATAAACACCCGGTTCAGTAAGTGATTTATTGTCTCTGGAGTATCGTCCATTGTCACATTTTAGTACAATATCTGTTGTTGTCTCGGCCGCTTCCCACGTAGCAATGTTTCCGTAGCAATAATCATCCGGTTCAGTAAGTGATTTATTGTCTCTGGAGTATCGTCTATTGTCACATTTTAGTACAATATCTATTGTTGTCTCGGCCGCTTCCCACGTAGCAATGTTTCCGTAGCGATAAACACCCGGTTCAGTAAGTGATTTATTGTCTCTGGAGTATTGTCTATTGTCACATTTTTGTACAATATCTATTGTTGTCTCGGCCGCTTCCCACGTAGCAATGTTTCCGTAGCGATAAACACCCGGTTCAGTAAATGATTTATTGTCTCTAGAGTATCGTCTATTGTCACATTTCAGTACCATATCTATTGTTGTCTCGGCCGCTTCCCACGTAGCAATGTTTCCGTAGCGATAAACACCCGGTTCAGTAAGTGATTTATTGTCTCTGGAGTATCGTCTATTGTCACATTTCAGTACAATATCTATTGTTGTCTCGGCCGCTTCCCACGTAGCAATGTTTCCGCAGCGATAAACACCCGGTTCAGTAAGTGATTTATTGTCTCTGGAGTATCTTCTATTGTCACATTTTAGTACAATATCTATTGTTGTCTCGGCCGCTTCCCACGTAGCAATGTTTCCGTAGCGATAAACACCCGGTTCAGTAAGTGATTTATTGTCTCTGGAGTATCGTCTATCGTCACATTTTAGTACAATATCTATTGTTGTCTCGGCCACTTCTCACGTAGCAATGTTTCCGTAGCGATAAACACCCGGTTCAGTAAGTGATTTATTGTCTCTGGAGTATCGTCTATTGTCACATTTTAGTACAATATCTATTGTTGTCTCGGCCGCTTCCCACGTAGCAATGTTTCCGTAGCGATAAACACCCGGTTCAGTAAGTGATTTATTGTCTCTGGAGTATCGTCTATTGTGACATTTTAGTACAATATCTATTGTTGTCTCGGCCGCTTCCCACGTAGCAATGTTTCCGTAGCGATAAACACCCGGTTCAGTAAATGATTTATTGTCTCTGGAGTATCGTCTATTGTCACATTTCAGTACCATATCTATTGTTGTCTCGGCCGCTTCCCACGTAGCAATGTTTCCGTAGCGATAAACACCCGGTTCAGTAAGTGATTTATTGTCTCTGGAGTATCTTCTATTGTCACATTTTAGTACAATATCTATTGTTGTCTCGGCCGCTTCCCACGTAGCAATGTTTCCGTAGCGATAAACACCCGGTTCAGTAAGTGATTTATTGTCTCTGGAGTATCGTCTATCGTCACATTTTAGTACAATATCTATTGTTGTCTCGGCCGCTTCTCACGTAGCAATGTTTCCGTAGCGATAAACACCCGGTTCAGTAAGTGATTTATTGTCTCTGGAGTATCGTCTATTGTCACATTTTAGTACAATATCTATTGTTGTCTCGGCCGCTTCCCACGTAGCAATGTTTCCGTAGCGATAAACACCCGGTTCAGTAAGTGATTTATTGTCTCTGGAGTATCTTCTATTGTCACATTTTAGTACAATATCTATTGTTGTCTCGGCCGCTTCCCACGTAGCAATGTTTCCGTAGCGATAAACACCCGGTTCAGTAAGTGATTTATTGTCTCTGGAGTATCGTCTATCGTCACATTTTAGTACAATATCTATTGTTGTCTCGGCCGCTTCTCACGTAGCAATGTTTCCGTAGCGATAAACACCCGGTTCAGTAAGTTATTTATTGTCTCTGGAGTATCGTCTATTGTCACATTTTAGTACAAAATCTATTGTTGTCTCGGCCGCTTCCCACGTAGCAATGTTTCCGTAGCAATAAACATCCGGTTCAGTAAGTGATTTATTGTCTCTGGAGTATCGTCTATTGTCACATTTTAGTACAATATCTATTGTTGTCTCGGCCGCTTCCCACGTAGCAATGTTTCCGTAGCGATAAACACCCGGTTCAGTAAGTGATTTATTGTCTCTGGAGTATTGTCTATTGTCACATTTTAGTACAATATCTATTGTTGTCTCGGCCGCTTCCCACGTAGCAATGTTTCCGTAGCGATAAACACCCGGTTCAGTAAATGATTTATTGTCTCTAGAGTATCGTCTATTGTCACATTTCAGTACCATATCTATTGTTGTCTCGGCCGCTTCCCACGTAGCAATGTTTCCGTAGCGATAAACACCCGGTTCAGTAAGTGATTTATTGTCTCTGGAGTATCGTCTATTGTCACATTTCAGTACAATATCTATTGTTGTCTCGGCCGCTTCCCACGTAGCAATGTTTCCGCAGCGATAAACACCCGGTTCAGTAAGTGATTTATTGTCTCTGGAGTATCTTCTATTGTCACATTTTTGTACAATATCTATTGTTGTCTCGGCCGCTTCCCACGTAGCAATGTTTCCGTAGCGATAAACACCCGGTTCAGTAAGTGATTTATTGTCTCTGGAGTATCGTCTATCGTCACATTTTAGTACAATATCTATTGTTGTCTCGGCCACTTCTCACGTAGCAATGTTTCCGTAGCGATAAACACCCGGTTCAGTAAGTGATTTATTGTCTCTGGAGTATCGTCTATTGTGACATTTTAGTACAATATCTATTGTTGTCTCGGCCGCTTCCCACGTAGCAATGTTTCCGTAGCGATAAACACCCGGTTCAGTAAATGATTTATTGTCTCTGGAGTGTCGTCTATTGTCACATTTCAGTACCATATCTATTGTTGTCTCGGCCGCTTCCCACGTAGCAATGTTTCCGTAGCGATAAACACCCGGTTCAGTAAGTGATTTATTGTCTCTGGAGTATCTTCTATTGTCACATTTTAGTACAATATCTATTGTTGTCTCGGCCGCTTCCCACGTAGCAATGTTTCCGTAGCGATAAACACCCGGTTCAGTAAGTGATTTATTGTCTCTGGAGTATCGTCTATCGTCACATTTTAGTACAATATCTATTGTTGTCTCGGCCGCTTCTCACGTAGCAATGTTTCCGTAGCGATAAACACCCGGTTCAGTAAGTGATTTATTGTCTCTGGAGTATCGTCTATTGTCACATTTTAGTACAATATCTATTGTTGTCTCGGCCGCTTCCCACGTAGCAATGTTTCCGTAGCGATAAACACCCGGTTCAGTAAGTGATTTATTGTCTCTGGAGTATCTTCTATTGTCACATTTTAGTACAATATCTATTGTTGTCTCGGCCGCTTCCCACGTAGCAATGTTTCCGTAGCGATAAACACCCGGTTCAATAAGTGATTTATTGTCTCTGGAGTATCGTCTATCGTCACATTTTAGTACAATATCTATTGTTGTCTCGGCCGCTTCTCACGTAGCAATGTTTCCGTAGCGATAAACACCCGGTTCAGTAAGTGATTTATTGTCTCTGGAGTATCGTCTATTGTCACATTTTAGTACAATATCTATTGTTGTCTCGGCCGCTTCCCACGTAGCAATGTTTCCGTAGCAATAAACATCCGGTTCAGTAAGTGATTTATTGTCTCTGGAGTATCGTCTATTGTCACATTTTAGTACAATATCTATTGTTGTCTTGGCCGCTTCCCACGTAGCAATGTTTCCGCAGCGATAAACACCCGGTTCAGTAAGTGATTTATTGTCTCTGGAGTATCTTCTATTGTCACATTTTAGTACAATATCTATTGTTGTCTCGGCCGCTTCCCACGTAGCAATGTTTCCGTAGCGATGAACACCCGGTTCAGTAAATGATTTATTGTCTCTAGAGTATCGTCTATTGTCACATTTCAGTACCATATCTATTGTTGTCTCGGCCGCTTCCCACGTAGCAATGTTTCCGTAGCGATAAACACCCGGTTCAGTAAGTGATTTATTGTCTCTGGAGTATCGTCTATTGTCACATTTCAGTACAATATCTATTGTTGTCTCGGCCGCTTCCCACGTAGCAATGTTTCCGCAGCGATAAACACCCGGTTCAGTAAGTGATTTATTGTCTCTGGAGTATCTTCTATTGTCACATTTTTGTACAATATCTATTGTTGTCTCGGCCGCTTCCCACGTAGCAATGTTTCCGTAGCGATAAACACCCGGTTCAGTAAGTGATTTATTGTCTCTGGAGTATCGTCTATCGTCACATTTTAGTACAATATCTATTGTTGTCTCGGCCACTTCTCACGTAGCAATGTTTCCGTAGCGATAAACACCCGGTTCAGTAAGTGATTTATTGTCTCTGGAGTATCGTCTATTGTCACATTTTAGTACAATATCTATTGTTGTCTCGGCCGCTTCCCACGTAGCAATGTTTCCGTAGCGATAAACACCCGGTTCAGTAAGTGATTTATTGTCTCTGGAGTATCGTCTATTGTCACATTTTAGTACAATATCTATTGTTGTCTCGGCCGCTTCCCACGTAGCAATGTTTCCGTAGCGATAAACACCCGGTTCAGTAAATGATTTATTGTCTCTGGAGTATCGTCTATTGTCACATTTCAGTACCATATCTATTGTTGTCTCGGCCGCTTCCCACGTAGCAATGTTTCCGTAGCGATAAACACCCGGTTCAGTAAGTGATTTATTGTCTCTGGAGTATCTTCTATTGTCACATTTTAGTACAATATCTATTGTTGTCTCGGCCGCTTCCCACGTAGCAATGTTTCCGTAGCGATAAACACCCGGTTCAGTAAGTGATTTATTGTCTCTGGAGTATCGTCTATCGTCACATTTTAGTACAATATCTATTGTTGTCTCGGCCGCTTCTCACGTAGCAATGTTTCCGTAGCGATAAACACCCGGTTCAGTAAGTGATTTATTGTCTCTGGAGTATCGTCTATTGTCACATTTCAGTACAATATAGATTTTATTTGCTGATATAGGAAATACATATTGTTTTAATTGCTACACAAGTAAATAATATTTATTTAATACAACTTTTTTATTATTTTATACTATTAGATTAAATTGTTATATATTTAATTTTAATGTAACTATTATCTTCTATCCGTTGAGAAGAAAGCAATGATTTTATTCAGTTAACATTCGCAGACTGGTAAAGCACCAGGCTAGCCCAAAAGGGGGACTGTTTTTCAGGAGTTATTGTAATTGGTTTTAAATGTATGTGTAATAAATGGGTTTTTCATTTAATTTAATTTGCACTACAAACTTTCATGACACATTGTATGTAACCTAAATACACCAATTCATTTTTAAATTACTTTCATAACTTCATTTTCAGTTGGATGGATTAATATTCGCACAGAAATTAGAGTATAATTTAATTTATTGTTTACCTGTAATAATTTATTATTTCTTCGAAATTTACGAATTATTTGGCGACAATATTTCCATTTTTGAAATAACAATAGCAAATAATAGTAAATGTTTCCGAAAATTCGTTAAATATTTTTACACTCATGTTTTCACTTCTTAAATAACATAGGATTTAACCTACCGCTATAGTTTTAGATCTACATCTACATTATAAGAGTACCTATTATCCTCACTATATCAACATTGTGTTGGTGTGCACTTCAAGAATAATATTGTGGGGTTAACAATAGAACCTTTAACATATAAGTAGACAAAGCAAGTGACTTTGTAAATAGTTGTTAGAATAAAGTGTGTAGACGGTGAAATTCCCCATCAGCTCCCTGATACCAAGTTCTGTATGACACATTCAACATACTATTTTAGTATCGCATGTACTATGATCTTCGGGATCAAACATATTCTACAGATCGAGAAGGGAGGTCTTGGGGGTTGTTCTGAGTAGGATCATTAACTATTGATTACCAGCAGGCCCGACAGACGTTGTCCTGTTCTAATGTCATTGAATTTGTTTTATGCCAAATACTCGTTCATCTTCAAGATGAGCTCGTTCGATTCGGTCACGGAAGAGTTTGAGTTGCCATTCAAGTAGATTTGTTATTTCCATAATGAGCATATGTTTATGCCTTTCAAGTATGTTTAGATATAATCCTTGTTAACAGCTGTTTGGTGTAACTGAATCAAATGAACTTTGATCAAATCAATGGGAACTTTGAAGGGCAGTGAGACAGAGTTTTTGAGTCGGATCGTCAATTTTCTTTTATAAGAATCTTGCCCTCATATTAACGAACGCAACAAAAAAAGAATTATTGGTGCACTCAGACTCAATTTATGGCGTGACATAGGGAATAGGGATTCATTTTTACTTTCACCCCCTACACATAGGATATGGAGAAAGTATTGTTTTTGTCAAAATTTTCGAATTTGAATTTTTAGTGGAAATATTCGTTTTGGTGCTCCCTGAACCCAAAAAAGTGGTTTTTACGTGATGTCTGTCTGATGGGTGTGTGTGTGTGTGTGTGTGTGTGTGTGTGTGTGTGTGTGTGTGTGTGTGTCTGTGTGGATGTGTACAGAGCTAGAGCCCTAACCAATGGGCCGATTTTTATGAAATTTGGTATGTAGGTACTAATCTACGATATCTCTAGGCGTTTTTATTCATTTTTTGGAATTTTTTATTTTTAAGGGTAATTATCCCCCAAAAACCGCCAAAAAACATGAAAAATCAACATTTCTCAAAAACGGCTCTAAGGATTTTGATTAAACTTTAGTCGTTTGTAGAACTTTAGTTTTCCAACAAAATGACACTACCCGCATTCCTGTACAAATTCGGGTTCAGACATTACAGGACTTAAAATATCAAAAATTCAGTTTTTTTATTTTTCATAGAAAAACATAAATATAAAAAATATTAATATTCACCATTAAAGAGATCTCAAAAAACTAAATAATCTAGTATTTTAATTACTATGCTACGATTGCTGGTTGCGAAGAAAGTTTAAATTTAAATTTAGCGGTAAACGCAGTACGTTGTCCAATGTTATTCTTATGGGGAATACAAATATTACTATTTCTCTCTTATTTACTGATCAATTTCGTTCAAACTTGATATGCTTGTCAAGTTAGCATTGACAAACAGAGGAAATTTGAAATATGTTGCCCTAATAACCCTGGGGGGGAATAGGGGGAATTTACCCTCTTAAACCCACTAATGTAGCAATGGATTCTGTAGGGCCTCCAGAGCAGGGATTCGGGTGGACGTTTTTTAAAACAACTTGTTTACAAGATTTTCTGAACATTCGACCGTGCTTTGTATTCTACATTTAGTAAATAAAAAGTAATTTATTCATTAAAGTTGGGCTAAAAGGGAGACAGTATGTGTCAGTTTCCTGATACCGTTTATTATATATTAAGATACATTAGGGTAGTGGTCGGATGTGGTATATAGTATTTAGTATGTATGATGTAGTATGTAGGATGTATTATGTAGTATGTAGTATGTATGATGCAGTATGTAGCATGTAGGATACACTATGTAGGATGCAGTATGCAGTATGTAGGATGTAGGGATGTAGGTTGAGGTATGCTGAGTGGAGGCGGGATGATGACGTCTATTCACACTTCACCAGCCACAGGCTCAAGACGGTCTTTGACACTTGATTGTCCCAGGGACTGATTGCTGTTGACTCGTCTCCCTCGTCCAAATACCTGTTTCAAACCTGATTACAGTAAATACATATACAGTTTATTGATTCAGTCTCCATAATTATGTTAATGTATTCAGCGATGGTAATGATAGTTATTTGTGAAAAAATCATCTGTAACTTTTATTTTGTTAATGGACTATACTATCTAAATAATATCAATATAGCCTTGAATTTATTTCCTGTACTTTTTAATGCATTAAACATTTATTATAATGTTGATTTGAATCATGACAACAAATGTTGCCTATTTCGATTATCACATTTTCAAATTGTCATACAAGACAACCAATAATCCTACCAATATTTTAGATAATTTTCCTCGGATCTATTTTTAATTATTTTATGGTGGCAGACCTACCAGAGTGATGTTTAGTATTGCCCTAACCTCTCAACGACCCGGAATCAACTTCCGGTTAAATTCATATTACTTTCATGACTCGGACTGACCGATGGCAGGTGCTATGGAAGGCACGTCAAGCTGTTGATCCGGCTACATAATTGGTCATCAGGCCATGACAGAGACAAATGTACGAACTGGGCACTGGCAAAAACCTTTGCCTGAAGGTTACACGAACTTCTTTCTACTTTATAGCATATTTCACAGTCGCGTTTTATGAACCAACGTTTCAAAACACCACTAACGTAGATGTTTTATTATACCATGTAAAACAACATTAGAAAATGTAGTTTGTTTAGCACGTTTCTTAAATGTTGTACAATTACTTTACAAGGACAAGTCAATTGCACACTTTAAGCTTGATTCAACCCAAAATTTCTAAGTTTCAAAGTGAGGGCAAAAATAATTGTTATAAAAGCTTTAGTTAAATACGTGTCAGTAATGCACCTATTTATTTATATTTATACTTTTAACAGACCTTAGATTATCAAACCTCAATGAAAGCTAAAGCCAACCCGCAAACCTGACGCCACAAAAAAACAGTCTACACACTAATATAAACATATTTATAAAAAATATATAATATTTACTCATTCGACATTCGATTTATATTTAAGTTTTCAACTAATAAACGACTTAAATAAGAAAAACATGAGTGTTGGTTTCAAATATAACACAGTGTTTAGCCTTTCTGGCAGTTAAATACTACAATTTATTTTTTGATTTATTTGGACTTTACCTATCGCTTCTAGTGTTTAAAACTACACTACGTTTCTGGAGGTAAGGAAACTCCTCCCGTTATCAAGTGAACCCTACTTACATCTAAATATCAAACTCTTACACCTAACTAACCTACATTTTTTTGGATTTTTTTGATTTTTCTTTCACATTCTAATTTACACTAACACAAAGATAACAAAAAATCAAATACAATACACTAACACAAAATTTATATCACACCTAACTAACCTACATTTTTTTTTATATTTTCCTTTACAATTTAATTTGACTAACAGAAAGATAACAAATATATATACAAAAAATCGAATACAATACACTAACATTCGATTTTTTGTATATATATTTGTTATCTTTCTGTTAGTCAAATTAAATTGTAAAGGAAAATATTTAAAAAAATGTAGGTTAGTTAGGTGTGATATAAATTTTGTGTTAGTGTATTGTATTTGATTTTTTGTTATCTTTGTGTTAGTGTAAATTAGAATGTAAAAGAAAAATCAAAAAAATCCAAACAAATGTAGGTTAGTTAGGTGTAAGAGTTTGATATTTAGATGTAAGTAGGGTTCACTTGATAACGGGAGGAGTTTCCTTACCTCCCGAAACGTAGTGTAGTTTTAAACACTAGAAGCGATAGGTAAAGTCCAAATAAATCAAAAAATAAATTCAAATCCATCGCTATTATGAGTTTCAAAAATACAGTAAATACTACAATGTTAATAATTCAAAAATTAATCCCGAGTTATAGTTTCCTCAATGGAAAATGATACGATGAAAGTTACGGACGATAAGGGGCTTACGCTTTATTGACAATCTGCAATTAAAGCTGTCAAAAGTTGTATCTTAGGCAGCAGTGTCAATTGTTAAAAGTTACTCGTTTGGGGATTTTCAACTGTACCACAAATTCGAATGACCTATACTTATTATATATAACAAAGATTTAGAGTTTAACTAAAATTTTTCCTTTTTATACATATTTTAATACGAGTATTATGTATAGTAAAAACATACACTGTAGGCAATTTTAATTAGTGAATTTCTTTAAAGTTTGACAGGATTTAATAACTATGTGAATATTATGTTTGCTAATTCATTTCTCACTTTATGACAGGGACTATGTTGAAATTTACATGAAATGCTTCACTTAGGGTAAATTTTTAAAATAGATATAAAAACCTTCTCTTCGTTATTTTCAAGGTTCATCTTCCGCTTGCATGGACATTAATATTTTTTTGTAGATATTACTTAAACTTTAATCTACTAGAGTACCCGTACTGGTCTGCAGCATCAGTCAATGTTGCACCTTGTGTTTAGAAGTAAATGCTAATCAAGGTTATATAATGCATGTTTTTGTGATAAAATCTGAAACTACTTTTTGTTAGCGGTAATTCTAGCAAAAATTATATAACTATTTAGTGAAAAATTTGAATTTTTCACCTAAAAATGTATCAGTATTATCGTTAAACCTAATATTTTTCCTGCTAGAGTTCAGCAGCAGGGTTTTTATTTACTTTAACAGCTGTGATTTTTATGGCCAGTTTATCTGCTTAAAACAGTTATGGGGACATAATTTACTATTATTCTATCGTTGTTGTTTTAAAAGAAAGTAACCACAATATTGTTCATATGTACACACTTAGTTTAAGAATAATCTTCTTAAGATTTCTATCCTAATGCTGACTGACTGACTATTCATTCATAGCCACGCTATGTTGCCTGAGAAAATCCATGCTTTCTTCATAGTAAGGTCATCCCACTACACGATAAACGATACAATTTGATACAAAATTGAACGATACCGGTTTACAAACTTGAACGAATGTTGTTGGCATCTGGGGACCACAAAACGCAAAGGTATCATCGTCCCCGGCCTACATAGATCTTAGCTATATGTCCCTGACTACGGTAATAGCTTTTTCCTTTTGGGAGAAATTCGCTAAAAAGGCAAATATTTTACCATCAATTTTGATTTTTCTCAATGTGTGTGCAAATGGTAAAGTGTGATGCAGAGTTACTTTCTTGTTTTAAGTAATGTGCAGAGAGCAATAATGGCTTTTCTTTTCTGAAAACTACCAGTAGAAAAACTAATCACTTGAATAAAATATAACAACAAAATTTTTAAAAGCTACCCAAATTAATTTTTAACCAATAAAGTCCCTACGATTTCTTTGCTTTGACGCTCGTTTTGTGATGTCCTGTCAAAGTTGTCCCCGTTTTAGCGAATTTCCCCTATAGGGAAGAAGCTATTACCGTAGTCGGCATGGTAAGACCTAAGCCCGGGGCCATGATAACTTTTCGTTTTGAGGTCCCCAGACCCCAAAAACACCATTCGTTCGATACTGTATATATATATATATATATATATATCTATATATATATATATATATATATATGTGTGTGTGTGTCCGTGAGCACGATAACTCTCGTAAAGATTATCCGATTTTGACGAAATTTGGTATAAACATGTAAAGCAGCATTTATGACTTTAAGTTTGAAAACCAAACAGATCGACTTATCCGAAGGGGTATTTTGGGGGGGTTTTGTACCCCAAAAATGGGTTTTTTGAATTTTTTACACATAATTTTTGAAAAAGTCAAATTTTAGTTTTGACCATTCGATTCAGCTTACAAAAACACACAATTTGGTATTTCGATCATTCCTCTACGTCAATTGGTTACCGAGATATTGAAAGTGCTAAACACAGTACGTTGTCTAATGTTATTCTTATGGAGGAAAAGAAAATTTTTTTATCTCGCTTATTTATGAACGTATACTGACGAAACTTGGTATACAGCTTCATCTCGTTGAGGTCTATTGATATTTGCTCCAATAAATTGTTTTTGCATAATTCTCCCGTAGCAGCAAACCTGCGTACTCAGGCCCCATGTTATTCTTATGGATAATAATTAAATGCTCTGTCTCCCTTAATTATGACTATAAATTAATAAAAACTGGTATACGACTTCACCTAGTTGAGTTATATTGATATTAACATAAAAACCAATTTTTTGTGTTCCTTATTGCAGCAAACCTGCGTACTCAGCCCCAATGTTATTCTTATGGAGAATAATTAAAACTGTATATATCGCTTATTTGTGAATATATTTTTATGAAACTTGGTAAGTGGCTTTATGTTGTATTAAGACATTTATATCTCCATTAGAAATTCGCTGAGTGTGCAGGTTTGCTGCGACGGGGGTATTTAGGTTCAATGTAGACTTTAGAAAATAATACCAGAGTACTAAAAATGGTCAGGTTTTAAACCCATAGCTTAGCACAAAAACACACCTACATATACACACGCACAAATCCACATTCAGAAACCCTACATCGGGGAACCCCTAAGGTTTAAATGGGAATATATTTTATGAAGTTTGCAGAGAGAATCCAGAACAATATTAGGCACGTAAATTAAAAGATCATTTTGTAGAAAGGTTCATTAAGGAACGTAATGAATTAGATGATCAAGCATGTGTTTAAGAAAGCTTAAAAGGTCAATCGGTTGGAAGTTGTTAAAAGAGCCCTAATGTTAATAATAAAATCTTTCAAATTCAAATTCACTTAATCTTCACTCCCTAATTAGATCATGTAGCAGATTTTCTCAACCTCTCATTGTATAATAATAACTGGATTACATGTACATCCTTGACTATATAAACTCCTGCAAATAAAGTATTTGTGTTATGTGCTGCATTATTCTTTGGTGGTCAAAACTCTCTTGGTTATCAAACAAATGTTTCAAGTAATCATCTGATGTTAACAAACTTCCTCCATGAGAACTTGCGAACTTTAAGAGCCACTGGGGCAAAGTCCATTAACGATATGTTAGTTTGAATAGGTGATGACGTATCTAGGCATAATTACCTATCATTTAAAAAAGAAGTATGCAAATTTACCTTATAGAACGGTCTGACGGACTCGACAAAGTTTTCCATAACAAAAATTAGACATGGATAGCTGTTACCCGCAGGCTTCCCCCCGCAAATGATTTATAAAAACTATGACAGTTTTTTGTGTACTGAATTCTGAGATTAGCCCGTGGAACTGCTACGAATCAAGACCAGCTGTTTGTATTTTCATCAGTTCAAAAAATTAATAATGAATATATGGTAACTTTGTATCCTCATGGGGCAAAGCCCTATAGGATTTTTGCAATATAAATAGGTTTATATGTTACTCAGGACTACCAAGTACGCCTCTGCCAAATTTCAGCTCAATCAGTCCAGTGGCTAAAGCGTGATTGAGCCACAAATATCTAAACAAACGAACATACAAACGAACCTACAAACTTTCACATTTATAATATTAGTAGGATAATGATTAAATAATAAATATTCATAGAGGTTTACCGAAGGAATCCATCAAATACGGTTAAACGGGATTTCAATGTAAATTAAGCTGATTTTGTAAAATCTTTGTCAAATTAACTATATATTTTAGCTAAGGGTTTTTAGCCATTTTTAGTCCAACTGTGGAAATGTTTAATGTGTATTATTTCAATTACGTAGGTTATTCAAAACATCCAGTTGAAAACAGACAGTTAAAATGCACTAATTGCAAATAATTGTCAGGGTTACTAGGGAGGATAATAATTCTTTATGATTTTATTTTATAAACGTGCGCACCTTTTAGCGAATTTCCCCTATAGGGAAGAAGCTATTACCGTAATCGGCATGGTAAGACCTAGGCCCGGGACCATGATAACTTTTCGTTTTGAGGTCCCCAGATACCAAAAACAACATTCGTTCAAATTTGTATATATATATATATATATATATATATATATGTGTGTGTGTGTGTGTGTGTGTGTGTGTGTGTGTGTGTGTGTGTGTGTGTCCGTAAACACGATAACTCTCGCAAAAAATGTCCGATCTTAATGAAATTTGGTACAAATGTATAAATTACCATTTATTTGAACGAGTTCGAAATCCAGACGAATCGGATCATCCCAAGGTTGATTTTGGGGGTTTTGTACCCCAAAAATGTTTTTTTGGGGCTTTCACATGTAATTTCTATTTTAATATAATTTTAATTTTTACTATTGAATTCAGCTTAACAAAAGATAAATTTGATATTTTGATCATTACTCTACGTCAGTTGGTTACTGAGATATTGAAAGTGCTAAACACAGTACGTTGTCTAATGTTATTCTTGTGGAGAAAAAGAACAATTTTATATTTCGCTTATTTATAAACATAAACTGATGAAACTTGGTATATGGCTTCATCTGGTTGTGGTTTATTGTTGTTTGCACAAAAAAACAATTCTTCGCCTATAGTTCCCGTAGCAGCAAACCTAGGTACTTGGTCCCCATGTTATTCTTATTGAGAATAATTACAATTTTATATATTGCTTATTTATGAATGTAAATGGATGAAACTTGGTATGAGACTTCACTTAGATAAGCTCTATTGATATTTGCATAAAAACCCACTATTTTGTGTTCCTTGTGGCAGCAAACCTGCATACTTATCCCCAATGGTATTCTTATGGAGAATAATTAATATTTTAAATATCGCTTATTTGTGAATATATTTAATCCTGGTAAGTGGATTAATGTGTTACTAAGACATATAAATGCATTGGAAATTCGCTGAGTACGCAGGTTTGCTGTGACGGGGATATTTTTTTATTTTATTGTTGTACATATAAAATATTGGAATGGTAAATAGAATAAGAGCGAACTTTAATATAAATGTAATTTTTACAGAAAAATAAAAATAATATTCTATAAATAAAGAAAATAAATACATCTTTACTGTTGCTCAGTGTAACTCTGTAAAGCTTAGAATACAAACTACCTTAACTTTATATGTTTATACTTCAATTTGGTCTCCAATAATTATAAATAGATGAGGGTAGAGTGAACGCCACACAGCAAGGCGCAGAAGAGTGCTTCACGAGTGCTGACACCAGCCCCTCACCTTGACATTGATGTTTCAAATTGGCACCACTTTACTTTCAAGTTCTCATATAAGATCGTGATTTCTAATTGCAAATAACCATACTTGATTTATTTCACTGAGTAAAAATATCTCGTCATTAATTATTGTTTCTATGTTGTTTTAAAGGAATTATCTAAAATCCTCCGTAGTGAAGTTTTGCGTCCCATCACCACAGAGTTAATGAGACTAGGTCACGCACCCGAGGCGTTGTTAGGGAATTTCCTATGGAAAGTGAAATATTAGAAGGACCTGCACGGTGAAACTTAAGCCCGGGACCACCATAGAAGTTCCTAACGTGACCCCCCGAACACGTTTTGGGGGGGGGTCGTTCAAAATTATATATATATATATATATGTATGTATGTGTGTGTGTGTGTGTGTGTGTGTGTGTGTGTGTGTGTGTGTGTGTGTGTGTGTGTGTGTGTGTGTTTGTGTGCTTGCACTCTAGTGGTCGCATTTTTTGTCCGATTTGCTTTAAATTTGGTAGGGACATACCTTTTTGTAATCAGTTGGACAAGTTCGTTGGGCAAAACAATCGGATAACTCTAACCCCCTTTTTGGGGATTTTAAATTTTGAAATTTGAGTATTTGGGCCCAAAAAGGGTCAGAGAAGCCCTAAATGTAAGATTAATGGATAATAAGTTATAGAACATAATAAGGTGAAAATGTTAAGCCCTCCCTCATCATTCTAGCACTAATATTTACCGAGTTATTAAGGAAAAAAATTCAGTAAACACAGTACGTTGTCTTTTGTGGATTTTACATTGGAAAAGGCTGTTTTTCATATATTGATGTAGTTTTATCACTCCTAATACCCCCATACCGATTTTTGATCCTGATGGTACTCCTCCTAAGCTTACAATGCACAACATTGTCATCCCAATATTACATTTAAATAGAACCAGGTGCATCAGAACAGCCAAAAAACTGAATATTTCCCATTTTGCTAAAAATGTCACAAATCTTTGTATAAACTCGTTATTTGATTTTTGAAAGTTTTTATTGGGGAAATTCACTTCCCTAACGTCAGCATGCCGCGTGCGAACTCTTTTTTTGTTATTTTATTGTTGTTACATGCTTGAATAATGAGAAACTTCTGGTTATCCACTGTACATAGAAGACATGTTAGCCATTGAAAGAGAAAGGGAAACGCAAATCTATCCCCACCACAATCCTTGTTCATTTTGTCTCTAACTGGAGTGATTTTATGTTACGTGATTTTGCAATAAAACAAAGGTGATATTTTTAAAACTATTGTGAGCCCTTGATAGTTTCTTAGTTGGCTGTGTAAATAAACAGCAGAGGGATAACTTCCTAGCCCTCCGGTGTACCAGCTGACTATAAAGCTGACTATACTCCGTCCTGTAGTCAACACACACAATTTTCTTGACACATCTAGACCCTGAATGGGCTTCAACAAATGTGCATTCGTTAATTACTACATTTATCGACTATAATATATCTATCAGTATATTATACTCCAATTTATCTACTTTTAAATCTGGTGGGTAGACAAAATGTGTACTCAAGAACCCTTAAACCTCTTCTGCTGAAACACTTTCCACGGAAGGTCAAGGTAAAGGTTTGAAACGATATCCCCTGAAACATACGTTGAGCATGTAAATAGGCGACTTAATATAACGTAGACTTTTTAAACATAGGGAAGTTAGAGGTATGTTTAAATTGTTTGTGGTAGTTTCAAGACTTGTATCGGACGCCGGAAAGTTACTTAAGTCAAAGAGTTGATCAGAAACTCCCCATAAAATATGTTCATATATCTTTGCAATACACGAAAAATTATCATAAGTGACTTTTATGTTTTCTAATAATAAGTATGAGTTGTAAGCTAACAATTATATTATTCCGTAAATGGATATGTTAATGTAAGAATGTACTGAAACTGCTGGATGTTAATTTTGTGGGATCCTATGAATACAATTCCCACCGGCCAAACGGACCGTGGCCACCGCTATAAACATTGCTCCTTTGTTACGCTCTCCGTTGTTAATGGGTCTTTCTTACTACTGTTTCCTGAATTTCTAAGCTTGCTTTGTTTTTTTTTGTATCATGATATTACGTAATATTATTGAATATCTTATAAATAGTTGTTCTTAGATTCACAAGATAGAGTTTTAAACAATTTTAAATTAATTAGTAAATATATATTTCCGCTTTATTTAAATTACCTTGTTCACCTAATTTCGGTTTTATACTCAACTCAAATCTACACTTTGAGGGTTTGGACCGCATTCTCTAAAAAGCGTTTGCAAAATATTTTGTACGAAAATGCCGTTAGTGTTAAAACATTAAAAAAATCTCATTGCTGGCCATATTCCAATATTTAAAGTAGATTTTTTACCTGACACATTTATTTAGTTACAAAACCTTAACTAAACAAGGTTTAAACAAGGATTGTTGTCTTATGAGCAGTTTACCACAAACAAATAATTGTCCTCCAGTTGTCTCACTGAGACGATACAAATATATGGTTTTGGGGTGTCATTCTTGTGGTTAACATTAAACGTTCCCTGGATGGTTTAACCTTAATACCCCCGTAGCAGCAAACCTGCGTACTCAGCGAATTTCCAATGCATATATATGTATCTTAATACCACATGAAGCCACATAACAAGTTTCATCAATGTACATTCATAAATAAACGAATTATGACATTTTAATTATTCTCCATAAGAATAACATGGCGGCTGAGTATGCAGGTTTGCTGAAGCAAGGAACATAAAAAATAGGGTTTTATACAAATATCAATATAACTCATGTAGGTAAAGCCACATAACAAATTTCATTAATTTATTTTCATAATGAAGGGAGATAACACGTTACTTATTCTCCATAAGAACAACATGGGGCTGAGTACGCAGGTTTGCTGCTACGACAGCCTTTGGTAAAAAATTGTTTTCTGAGCAAATATCAATGTTCCACAACCAGATGAAGCCGTATACCAAGTTTCGTCAGTATACGTTCATAAATAAGCGATATATAAAATTTTTATTTTTATCCATAAGAATAACATTATACAACGTTCAGTGTTTAGCACTTTCAATATCTCGGTAACCAATTGACGTAGAGAAATGATCAAAATACCAAATTGTGTGTTTTTTAAGCTGAATCCAATGGGAAAAACTAAAATTTGACTATTTCCAAAATTATATGTAAAAAATTCGAAAAACCCATTTTTGGGGTACAAAACCCCCCCAAAATACCCCTTCAGATAGAGCGATCTGGCTGGTTTTCGAACTTAAAGTCATAAATGTTGCTTTACACGTTTATACCAAATTTCATCAAAATCGGATAATTTTTACGAGAGTTATCGTGCTCACGGACATACAGTTTCGAACGAATGGTGTTTTTGGGGTCTGGGGACCTCAAAACGAAAAGTTATCATGGTCCCGGGCCTAGGTCTTACCATGCTGACTACGGTAATAGCTTCTTCCCTATAGGGGAAATTCGCTAAAAATAAAGTTAGTAAAAGTAAATTAAACTATTCAAAACATATTAATTAAATAATATGTATAAAAAAGACAGGTGGTTAGAGTTTAATTACATTGATAGCTGATTAATAGCAGTATTTTACTGCTCAAGGTCTAATTAGTATTAAAGTGGTCCAGTTGAAAATTAAATATGTAAAGTAATTAAAATATATTTATAAATATCAATGGCAACTTTATTTTTTTCAATTATAATAGTAGATAAAGTCCCATCCTCCGCACGGGAATCTTGCAGACGTAGAGCCATACGTTTTGAAAAGTGTATATTATAATCAACTGTCTACCTAAATAAAATAGAACTCCATAAGATTAACAGAGGAATTTATAAGGCATGTGAGGCAAAACCTTGAAGGTGGGTGTTTCTCAAAATCTCAAAAAGCACATATTGAAGGTAAGAGATTTCGATTGATACCAAACATGTAAGAACATTAATGGTTTTAAAGGCCTAAAAACGCCGAATAAAAATCAATTTAAAAATAATAATAATGTAGAACAAGCCAAACCGTACCAGGGTTTTTAAGAAAACAGTAAGTCTGTCATACATGAACCACATACCTGAATGAAAGGTCTTGGTGAAAAAATTGAAATTTTGCTAACAAGCTAAGGCTATAAATCAAACTGCCAAATTAAAAGACATCGGTTGGAGATTAGACGTTAATAGGCGTTAAGCTGGAGATTGATCAGTTGTGTAATTTAATTTGATTAACTGAAATGAGTTAGCAAGCGAAGCTGTTGGGCAAAGCTGGTAATAATAAAACTGCGCCCTGCGATAATCTCGTTTGAAGTCTCATCCGTTGGAATTTTGCAAAGCCAATCAAATTCGTGCGGTACGATAGTCTGTTAACTGCTGTATACATTTTCATTTCTTGTTTATAATTTTAGAATCAAAATAACATTATTTAGTTGTTGAAGTGCTGTACAGTGTATTTTTAATAGTTTTCCTGTATATACTAATTTGATTTTCTTACCAATTTGCCTTTGAAGAACTTTCGTTTCAACTAAACCTTTGATTAATCTAATATTGTTTAAAGTTTGATTTTTATTATTAACTTTTTTAACCTCATATTCAGATTCACTTGTGTAACTTTTGGTAGTACTGTATTACCAAAACCTATTATAAAGGATATTTACCTCGTACTAAAATACTAGTAAACTCATACTAAACAAGTAAGTTTTACTCATACTATTAATATTATTTAAACTCTTTACAAACGTACACATCACCTAATGACATGTCATGACGTATGCTAGTTATGAGATATGTTTTGAGTTTAATTCAATTCGTTTTAAATTAATTATTGAAGTTGTTAATATACACTTTTTAATTTTAAAAAGCTTATTTGAGGAATATGGTATGCCGGAGGTAATAAAATAAATGTATTCGATGTGAAAGGATAGAAGCAGGGCAGGGCTATCCAGGGATGAGGTGACGGGGCTAAGCAGCAGCGGCGCATGGCGGGATGATGACGTCTATTCGCGGTTTGGCTTAAGACGCCCTTTGACAGTTTGCTGTCTCAGATATTGAGTTCCTAATTTGTAACCCTAGTCTCATGTGTAACATATTAAAGAGATCTTTAAAATTCCTAAGGTTCAAAACATTCAACATAAAACATAAATTAAATTAAAACATTCAAAATAAATAACATTCTAAAATGCCTTAGGACATTTTTAACATTGCAATGTTCATTTGATTCAAATTGTAATTGAAATTTATCAGATGATTTTATAACGTCATGTTTACTAGACGAACAAACTTATCGGGTCCACTACATAATTCAGCACGGATAAATGTTTCTCAGTAAAAGGTACAGGTAAATTAATAAAGTTTTCGTGGAGGAACCGGAATTATTAAATTTAGAGGTATTTATTTATTTATGTTTTTAACTCTACTGATTAATTAAAAATAAGCAAGGGATAATGAGTATGAGCTTATTCTCGCCGCATGAATGTAAAGTTTAACATTTGCCAGCCAAAGTATTCATGACAAATTAGGCCCAGGTTTTTAAACTATACTATTCAAATAAAATAATTATGAAAATTATATTTTAAATTTATACCATTAAATTGTAATATATACGATTACAAATTTAATAGTTCCAATAAGCAGTAACAGGGAATATTATGCAAGCAAACACACTGAAATGTTAATTAAAACTAAAGTTAAAAAGAAATACATTTTATATTTGTTATTACATTGATAAATAATAACTAGTTAGCATATTTATTGTGAATAGTTACTGTAAAAGATGTTTCTAAACAGGTACACAGAATTTAAAAGTTACAGTTTGACAGCAAAAGCGTTGAGTGATTAGATTTGGCACAGACAGTATCAGATGCGTTCAAAAGGCCGATAGCAATTCTCTTGATACATTTGTGTATTGCTGAATAACTTTGAGTTCAGATAGCTAATTGATATTTTTTCCTTTATACATTACCAGCTGTTCCCGCAGGCTTCGACCCGCAAATGATTCATAGAAACTATGACAGTTGTGTATGATGCATTTTGTGGTTAGCCCATGGAACTGCTACGAATCAATGTCATAGTAGGAGTTCAATCAATAATTTGAATTTTCATCAGCTCAAACAAATGAATGTCCGTAAGGAATGAATGGGAACTTTGAACCCCCGTGGTACAAATCCCTATAACATGGTCTCAAATTTAATATGCTTATATGTTACTCAGGACTGTCAAGTACCTCTCTGCAAAATTTCAGCTCAATCAATCCAGTGGTTAGAGCGTGATTGAGCCACCAAATAACTAAACATACAAACAAACCAACAAACTTTCACATTTATAATATTACTAGTGTTAGCAAAAATATTCTACATTTGACTTGCTTTAGAGAGTTACTAAACAAACATATTAGTATACAAGACACTAATTTGTGGGGTGAATATCATGAAACTTCACATTATGTACCTTTGTTACTGATGTGCTTCTGTATTTTCGATACTGATTTAGAACGACTCTATCCAAGCATATTGCAGGTGCACCTCGTTCGATGATGAATACCAAACTGCCACCATAGAGCTCTTGAATATTTCCACATTTAGTTCAATGTAAAACGGTATCAGTTTCAACAGTATGCTCGGTCACTTCTAGGAAACACATTGCAAGAGAGGTCGCCACTAGTCTTACCTGAGACCATTGCTGTACTTGTGTCATATTGTATTCTGATCTCCATAACCACGAATAGTCTTTAACAAAAGGGATATTAACTGTTTAAAGATGAGGGGTCTACACCCTAAGCTACGGATGAAATACTTTTGGTGCCACACAAACCACCCTTTTAGTCATATGATTGTTTAACCATATTACACAATCAGGATACTCTAGTATTCCCTGAAAATATTTGATCTTTTGAGGGCAAAATAATAAAAAAATAAAAAGATATGAAGTCGCATTGACTTCTAGCCTGCTAGTTTCAAATCGTATAATATCAATAATTCTTTAAATGCAGCTTGGCAAAATAATCCTGAGATAGAACCAGTATCAACGAAAAATTTCCTAAAAACACAGAAGTAACAGATTTAAATGTGTTAATATAAATAGGAAGATTATATTTTGCTATAGGTATATTCTCTCTAAAAGTAAAAGAATGAATATTCATTATTTTAGACTGATATTTTCACTCTTTAGGGTTAAGAAAATTGAGCAACTCTTTTAGAGTTAACTTTCACTCTTGCACTCTTGAGAAAAGTGAACTGGAGTCATCCTTTGAAAGATTGGAAGATTCCCACTCATTCAAAGAGTGGAACTTGTTTATTTAATAGTGAAATGCATCCTTGAAAGAGTGGAATTAAATCGTTGAAAGAGTGGAACTCGCTCGATGAAAGAGTGGAACTCACTCGTTTAAAGAGTGGAATGCACTCGTTGAAAGAGTGGAAAGGACTCGTTGAAAGAGTGGAATGCACTCATTGAAAGAGTGAAATTATGGTCTTTTCATCTTATAAAAGAGTGGAGTAACCATTTATTAAAAGACTGAAAACAACAACTATTTTGGAGTTAACAAATGATTTTCTCATCTTACAAAAGTGTGAAGTCGCCACTGATTAAAAAAATCAAAACCAAATACCTGGGAGTGAAAATATTCCTTTAAATATGAGAAATTAGTTATTTAAAAGAGTGAGTTTAATTAAATCCAAACCGTTAATTATGTGAAATTAGCTTATTAAATTACCTAGATTACTATTAGGCCTAAATCCTCTCTATTAAATATTGATATTTATTCATTAATCCATTTTTCAATTATTACAAATTATTAATAATTATAAAAATAAACATTAGGCCAAGGCCCCAAAAACACATTTTTTAGTAGATGCCTGATAGGCCTAAGAACCTTTTCCAACGATTTACCACCTCTCCACTTAAGAATCTATAATTCCATTGATTCACTACTGTTACCTGTTCAGTATAATGAGTGCTTATACTTCCTGGGTAAATAATACAGTATACATAACTGAGAGACTTTGGACCAAAAGAATATGATTAAACAAAAATAAAATTTCCTCCAGCAACAAAACTGTGAGGAGGAAAGCTTGAGACATGTTTAGTGCAGATCAGTAGAAAACTCTTATTATCTTTGACTTTGAGTTATGTCTTAAATTAAATTAATTTCTTGAAAATTACCTATCACCGTATTTATATATATCTAAATCTCAGAGAATTACCTGTTTTATTTCAGATGATTAATCAACCTGCGACCTTACCGTTCATAATTCTTGTCGGGTCACGGCTATTATCAATCGTACATTTACGCTATGGGCTCTTTCACTGGATTGCATTTACTGCCCGGGCGTTCCCGACAACGCAAAGCACACTTTCTTCTGCTGTCCACATTGGGGAAAGGCCACACCTGGAGGTCTCAACACAGCTTGGCATATTGTCTGTGGACACGGTCTGTGTGAAGATGATGTGAGGGTAAGGACAACTGGGATTGCGTGTCATGTCTAGTGTCTAGTCCTTGGCAACATGCATACAAAGATGACAGACCAAGACTGTGAAACAGGCTAGGTCGTAGTAAGTTTGTTCGGCTGGAAAATCCGAAGCCCTGAGGGCTTAAGCCTAAATTAAGCCAGTCTAAAGCTATGAGATAAACACTTCCCGGGTTAGAGCTGGAAAGCGTAGATGAGGTTTTTAGTGGGTAAACCACGACTGGTAGGAGTCCCATACTACGGGCTGCATCCGAGTGTGTGCATTTATACAATTTCCCCCCCACCAATTCAAACAAATTAGGCAATGGGACTCTTAATCGTTTATTTATTAGCACTCAACTTTTGGGATTTTCCATCCAGGTTATGAAAATTACTATTATTATATAATGGTACTAAATAATAGGCCTACTTCTCTATTTTGATATTTTAATGTACTATATCAAGAGTAATCTTACACAGCCTAAATGCCACAGCCTCTTGTGCAAGGAGAATTAGAAATTGTGTGTATAAATTGTTTTTACAAGGCCGGCGACAATCAGAAGTCTGCATCACTTAAACACTCAACCTTTCTTGATGGCTTGAAGCTTCAATCCCAGGCCTTCTAGGCAAATGTCACTAACACAACATTTATTATTTTGAAATGAGTAAAAGAGCGATAGGAAAATTTCCTATTATTGAAAATACATAATTTGGAAATCTCAGTGGATTTGAAAATACATTAAGTATGGTAAACAACGATAAATTAATGCGTGGTCTGTATGTTGAGGTTGGCCTAGGTCTGAGAAAAAGGAAAGAATTTTTAAATGGCTTTTACATCATTGATTTCAAAGGTTTGATACTTAGTTTTTGGATATGGAGAGAAATAGTTACGTGCTATGATGTAGGGCCTAATTTAATTTTTTTTTGCGAAAAGTATTTTGATTTAAGTAGCCTACTTTTGTCATTACGTATTTTTTAAATTTGTTTTTAAACATGAATCTTAATCTGTGTGTAAGATGCCATCAAAACTACGGCGAATTTTATTATGTCATTGAGAAATAACAAAGTTAGGCCCTATAGAATTTTAATAAAAGTTAGTGAGAACACTGTAGCACTTGGGCTACACAACGAAAACGCGGGTGGGGTTACGAGGGTCCTACAGTCACCGGAATTTTTGCATGCTTCTCCCATAAGGACAATGTTAACTTTCAAACACATCTCTCCTCCAAAATCGTTAATTTATGTTTAATTTTATCAAAATAACAAGTTTTAACAATAATGTGTTCATAAACCGATATGTTTGGCAACTAAACCTCAACATGGTAGGCATATAGCCTACATGGTTGCCCAGGGTCAACTAAAAGGTTCACGTCAAGTTGTATTTCATTTTTAAGCTTTGTTATTTTCAATCATTCAATTGTAAATTATAGTAGAACAACTCAGATAAACAACAATTGCCTGAAGGCTTACCATCTTCAAACTTCGCTTGGCTAGAGATAAAGGTAACGGAATAATCCTCGGGGATTTTGTCAAACCTAAAAATACATCTATTGAACCAAACAACAAAATTATAAACCCGTTGAATAAATTAATAATTTAGAATAAACATTAATAGGTAGGTAATGAAGAGTCTAGGCTATTAAGGCCTGGTTTCCACGGTGCGACGTATCTCGCACAACAGTTGTACCTGTTGCTTTTTTCGCTGTCAAACTGACTTCTGAGTTGCACTTGTCTTGTACCGTTTGCACGTCTTAACTCACGACTCGGAATGTGAGTCGTGAGTTAACCTATTCCAATAGGTAAAACATACAACAACATTTGTTTTTTTTACAATTAAATTTAAAACTTTCCCTCTTGTGTACGAAATATAAAGCATTTTCCCTGATTTTTGGCATTTTTCTAACTTTTTCTACGACTTTCTCTTACTTTCCAGATAGTGTGAACCATGGATGGGATTAATCGCATAGCCACGTCACAATCGTATCGCTTTAGGCTATTGCAAGCGCTCTTCCGATCAAATTATAAAATGAATGAGCAGGATGTGACTTTATAAAACAGCTGTTGGTTTAGTCAAAATGTATAGACTTCAACAGTAGACCATCTCTTAACTGACCCTCACGGGACCGGTCCTAGGTCGGATAACCTAAAGGTCGGTTAAAACGGGCAACTACGTAATCATGAAAAATACTGTAGAAATAAAATGTACCTATTATTGATATTATATGAATAAAAAACTGAACTGCATACCCTATATTAAACCTTACTTTTTTCATTTTTTTATGAAATAAATTGATAAACATAAATAAATTATATAAACACCACTATTCTGTCAGTATACAGTACAATACTGTAGTGTGATCCGGTAGGCTGTACAAACGCGCGACGCACAAGCGAAAAAGCTCTGTACTGTAAGTTACTTGACACACAGTAGAAAAAAACTGATGGTCCACACAATTGTGGGTTTCCCATGTGATTTGTAACAAAACTTTACCTGAACGATTACGTTTCTATTTTAGTATTAAAGCAATAAGAATGGGATCGGAAGTCTTTCAATTCCTAGAAAAGGTCGGTTAAAACGACCAGTTTAAAAATTCAGGGTGGATAAACCGACCTCTAATTTTTTACCTGGGCAGAGGCGGTTAATCCGAGCGGCGGTTGATCCGGGGTCGGTTAAGAGAGGGTGTACTGTAACTTACATGCTGACCATATTACAGCACAATTAGTTAAGCAAATTAAAACAGAGTCCAATCAAAATATAATGCTAGGATTGTTTTACCGATTAAGTATTAGATTTAGCCTCACCTCCGGGAATAGTGTGTAAAACGACACAATATAAAAGATATACATCTCGCAATAGACAATAACATAATAACACAATAACATCTCGCAATAGACAATAACAGGACGTTTTTATGATGATACGTTTCGTATCACCCAAAGTTATCGCAACATCACTAGGCCTATCGAATGAATATAAGTGTACCCCCTGTTGGCTACATAAGATTGTGAAAATATTGAGGTGAGAAACTCTAAATATTACCCATCCTGGAATATCCAAAGCAGAAAGGAGAAAGAATTTGATTTTTCTAGCCTTTATCTTTCATCTTTGTAGGTGGTGGAAACGTTAAAATTTCAGGATAACTGTAAGTTACCGACAAAAACTAAGCTCTTTTATGAATTTTACACTAATAAATCTTTCAGAAAATATAAAATATTTATAACTTCACGAACAGTACCAGTACCATGTTTTCTATTTTAACCGATTGGTGAAAAAAGTGACAGAAGCTACCTTCTTCGCATACGGGGTCAGCTACTGTCACTGTACAACTGTCACATCAGTAACTCGTTCATTCCGTTTACACGGTTCATAGTTGAATCTGACAGAAACAGTCACTGGCGACTGACATCTCTACTTGGCACGATGGAAACCAGACATTAGTACTAATATATTACTAATTAGAAGTTAAAACATCTTACTATCAATTTATGATGATTACAAAAACACTTCACTTATAATATCGGCAATTCGCCACCAGGTAATTTTGTCACTAAACACGTAGTTATCACTTTTGATTAAATTTATGCTGACGGGAAAAAAATTATCTCCATCTTCTTCTGTGTTATCCCGTCCTTTCAGCCGAAAAATCTCCCATATTCCTTCTCTCCCCCACTTTTTCAGAATTATTTCCGGATTAGATTTCAATATGTCACGTGGAGGGCACGTTCTTCTTATTGGTAGTTGACGGCAACGTGAATTCCCTGTCATATGTTGTTCTGTGGGCGGTGGCTTTGCTGATCAATTAACTTCTCTGGTCAGTGACCACCGCAGTGTAGGGTACCTGAAAACAAACAAATTGTGTTATTAACTTACAAATAAAAATATTTTTAGTAGGCAATGGATTTCGTAAGAGCTTGACCTTTAACAGTGAAATATTATTGCTTTATAAAATATAAGTTGATAGTAATCAAACCGCATATGAAACCCATATACGTACCGCACATCTGTTCCAGATTATTTAATTATATCCTAATCAAGCATACCAACAGAAACGGCTGTTAAAGACTCTGCTAAGGTTACACTACCGGTAGCTTACTTGCAATGAAGAGCTGCAGCGGTTACGTTACAATAGGTTTGGTTATTCATATTGGCTATGATGCCTTTTAAATATTGGAAAAACATGAATTAAATAAAAACAGAAAAGTTTGCTATAACTTACAAAAATTAAAATACTGTCAACGTAATTCAATTGAAATATAAATAGGCCTAGTTCAATTAAAAAAATTTAAAACATCGCTTGAATCAAGCCTAAGTTTACCCCTCCTGATAATACAAAAGTAAGCCTTCTCCTGCATTAGAGTAGGACTAACTTATATTTGATTACTCCAACGCCCATAAGACTTACGCTAGGCCTCTCATTAGCTACCTACGGTACCGTAACTTAGTCTTTGCAGGCTAATAATAATTTGTTTAGTCTAAACTGTAATAATTAGATCCATATAAACTTACAGGTGATTAGGCATATTTTTAGTGCAGATGACTTGATGGCCAGCTACTAAACAAGTTGGTGAGAGGAACGTTACTCCCCACCACAAACCTTCCTATTGGGCTGCGTGACATGTTTCTTAATGCAATACTTTTTTTAATGTTTTTTGTGTATCCACGCCAGTGGCGTTTTTTAACATTTTGATAGGGAACGGTCCAAACCCTGGTCACGTTACTAAGTAAGGACTAAATGTTCTTAGAAAGCATCATTAATTAAAAGCCCAATGAAAAATGGAAGCTGGGTCCAGTCTCGAACCCTCTCGAAATTTTGCGATCCGACAAACTCTATCATACAGCTGTTTGTTAAACACCTTTATATTTCAATAATAGTTTATTGGTTGACTGTGCCAATAAACAGTGCATAAACATTTGAGCGAGCACTTCAGTTTTGCTATCAAACAGTTGAGTTAGGCCTAAATACCTTACCTTCATTATACGGTAACCAAATATAAGAAATAAATTTACTTAACCTGTAATAAGTTATTAATTATTAATTGTATGCCTGTTTACAGTTATTTTCAGTACAAAATAACACAAACTGATGCAGGCCAATCTTTGGCCTTAGTTAGCCCTTACGCATTTACACTAAGGACTTTAGGTTAGAAAGAAATTAAGATTTAGGTTATGACAAAAATTCAAATTTCTCTCAAATGAACACTTTAATAAAATTCAAGTTATACCTACATTAAGATAGCATAAGCTTTATACAGGTTTTTGAATCTTAAGACTTGCAAGAGTTTTGCAAAAACATTAATTTACTAATAACTTACTCTAACTAGTTGAAGTTTATATATCAGCATCGCCACTGTGATAAATCCGACACTGAATTGTAACACGGCACCTTTATATATATTAGTTAAACTAACTACCAAGCAACTACTAACTAATAATAACTACTAACTACTAACTAACTGCTAACTGCTAACTACTAATAGCAAGTGAAAATAACTACATAAGAATTGATTTTAACTAGCTTACCTTGTTTTTTGCGGTTGTATGTTATGATGAAACCTTGTGTTGTGTTTACTGTTATTCACTGGACATTCCCTCAAAACCAACAACAACAAAACAAAACATCATGGAGGAGCGGAGGAACTGGTTGATTCTTGCCTTCAAAGACACTCGAAGTAGGAGTGGTTTTCGCTCTTTCAAAAGATGATTATGTCCTCATCTAATGAAAGAATGAATTTTTCATCTTTTAATGAACGAAATTTTCACTCTTTATTAAAAGATGAGATTTTTCCATTTATTGAGAGTGGATATTCATTCTTTCGGAGTGAACACCTGTCTCACTCTATTACAATAACGGTTTTTTCATTCTTTTTATTGTAGCGTGTTCAGAGATGCCGTTTAAGAAATCTCACCTCTGATGCCAAATTCCCTTAGTAACTTCCTTAATGATATTATCTCATTACACTCCAACCAAATAAGTGTTTGGTGACCGATCAGGAGGCTCAGAATGTCGAACCGCAGGACAGAGAGAGCACAACAAAATCATTACAGTTTGGATGACAACTGTATTATTTACGGTCTAATGTTCCCATATCAAAGAGAGTAAAGAGTTTGGTGGTAAATCTGCATATATTTGCATCTACTATTCCTACAGTGCTGGAATAACCCGCTGATTCAAGTGCGTTACACACCAACGGTTTTATTGAGTTTGGCAGTTCCATGTATATTTTCTCTTAGTGATGAAACCTGTTTACACTTTCAGAATTTGACATGTAATATTTGTCTTTCTGATATCATTTAAAATTAAAATCTATGATATTTACCACCTTTCATTAAAATCTTTATATAGTTATCCATACTGCACCTTCATTAAGCCTGATTAAATAGAAATATTAACAACATGTATTGGGTACGGTAATTGCCTGGTTCCAAATAAAAATGCAATATTTTTAATACAATTGAATAGTTTATTTAAAATTAAATGTAACACGGTTACGGTGTGTCCCTAGTCTCAGAAGTTTAAGGTGTAGGAATAATAGTAGTATAGTTATTAAACAAATTCCTCTAACTTTGTTTTCTAATTTCTTTTAAATATTTGTTAATTGCATAAGAAACTAATTGTCAATATGTTAGAGTATTTTTGTGGAAATTTCAGAAGCAGAATAAGTGGGGTGAATTGATGAATCACTAAAACTAAGAAAAACATAATAATTAAATAACAGTCATCCTCTTGACTCACAAGCTTTGCAATTTTCAACACACAGTGCACAGTCTATGCCAACTATGCAGCACTCTCCATGCAAAAAACAATACCAATAAAATAAAAACAAATAAAGCAAATCAAACAACCACGCGCTTATCTCTAGGTCTGTTTAACTTATATTTTATATTAGTCTAGCCTGGGCTCATCCTAATAACATGGCAGAGTCTGCATCTGTAAATCATTTTAAACTGTACAGACGAACATACAAGCGAACATACAAGCTTTCAATGTTTTTTTCAAAGTTTTGTGCAGATGAGCTGACAGGCAAAAGTTTCTCGTTGTAGAACATAATGTTTGCATCAGGGAAACAGTAGTGTTTTATCTAACATAACCCTTCTTCTAAACTAGGTGGATTTAAATAAGATGTGTTATTGCGCATCGTAGCGTGACGTCATCTGGAGGCGGAAGCGCGTCACCAATGTAATCTGACTATCCTATGTGAAGGAGTGGGGGACTTGGGTAGTCAGAATACTTCGGTGACACGCTTTTTTAGGAACGAGATTGCAACAATGGGAAACTTATGCGGCGGCTATAGCCTATCCAAAAAAATCAGGTCGAGATCAGAACGTCCACCCTCCCACTATCCCCACCACACCATTATCGTTGAGAGGGACGTATTCTATTTTGTATATATGTACATTTATGTTTCAATTGGCTAATCTAAAAATGTCCTTTTTACAAAAATAAAAAGTGCCACAGAGGCTCGTATTTTGCAATACACAAGTAAAATATAGTAATAGTTTACCATAACTTAAAATAAGCAGTTTTGGTATATGGAATATAAAACGTATACCGTTATTAAGCGTGTTTCATGCAGGCCAGGAATATAGAAGGGTTTTTACAATTAAAACAGCGTAATTTGGAGTCGTGGCAGTGGGAGCGAAACTCTGCAAGTTTAGTTGCGGCCGCGGTGTTGTGGATGGAGGGTGGGAAGACGATCCGATCCCGACCTGGGTTTTAGGATAGGCTCCAGCCGAGAGTAACATCAGCTGTCACTGTAAACCAGCTGATCAAATAAACACCGTGACGTCACATGGAGGCTGCGCTGAACATGCTCAAATTCGTCCTTCTGAATAGCACACCTTACTTAAATCCACCTAGCTTCTAAATACATTTGAATTGTGCCTAGTCATTCCCATGGACATGACTGTTCAACGATAGATTAGCTTCTTGACCCTCAATCTCTAATAAGCGCTGGCAATTATATACAGAAATTATTTATTGCTGGATAAACAGTGGTTTGCAGTGTTCGAGCTGTGGAGCTCCACAACATCCTTCCAGAATTTTTTCTGCAGCAGCATAAATTTGTGCACCTTGGACGAGAGACCCCACAGTCTATTGCCATACACATGTACGATTGGAAAATCAAGGTGGATTGGAAGCAGGCAATTACCCTTTGAATGAAACACCTCCTGGCTCCTGCTCAGTAGCCCTCAAACAGGCAATCTTGCCAATGTCCATGTTCAGCTGGATACCACGTGGAGGGACCAAGATGAAAGGCAAAGGGCAAACTGCATTCAAAGCCATCCTCAAACTGCTGTACCCGTCACCAACCCCCGAGCTGGTAGACTCGGTCCAAATGGCTTTCTGGCGACTGAGTACGATAATATGTTAATGTAGGACTTGAATGCAGTTTCTGTGAGGATACCGTATCTTGAGTAGCAGATCAATAATGTGCATCGGTGTGTAATATAAGAAACCAATCCGGCTTTTTATCAAAGGGTTGTTTGTATATTTAATTACATTGCAAATCTAACCTTTTCACGGTAAAAGTGATCTTATATATTTTTATTCTGCGATGGAAAGTGATCTTAGAATATTTAAAAATTACTTATACTATTTACGGATATAGTCGGAATATTATATCTCTCAAATTATGTTTAATTTTGATCAATTGTATTACGTTTTTAATTTATGTGTGATGATAGATTATTTATTAAATATTATATCTGTAACTATATTTAAAATATCTCAGATTAGTTTAGGATGTAATGGGTTCATTGGGTTAAAGGAAATACCGGAAAATAAATTAGCTTCAGTAATTTGTTTTAAAAGAAATAATATGAATATTTCTTAATTTGAATTAACAATTAAGATTTGCAAATACAATAACGAATATACCTCCCAATCAAAACAATTTAAAGGTACATGAGGCGAGTATCTTGTGCAGAGACACCGTTGCATAACTGATTCCAAATATAAAAGTGTATTACTGGGATTTAAGAAGAAACTTATTTCCATCCACCTAAAGAGGAAAGGAATTCCTCGTAAATGAATATGAATACAATTTTGAATACCTGGCGCTAATTAATGTTGGGTTTACTGTAAGCCATAAATACAATGTCCTAAAACGTAATAGTTGAATAAAAATGTAGGCCCATACGTGTATGGTTTCTATAACTAAGGACAACATTTAAAGTTATTTGTTTCTTTACTAATATATATGCATTAAATATTTGGGGATGTAAAGTTGTAGCATCAAACATATATTATTCAATGAAATATAACTAGTCAAAAACAAAATAAGACAACATAAAGTGCATGAAGTCAAATGTTGCGAACATGGATGGTTTATCATTAACTAATCTTGAAATCGTCTTCAGTTTTCATTGATTGCGTATTTTTATACTGTATATAGCAAAATCAATCAGGTGATATGATAGCAAACATTACTGTTACTAATACAGTAATCCCAATTGCATTATAGACATTTGTTTTCCACATGTTTTAACGTAACTCAATCAATTACGTCTGCCTTTGACTACTGAAAAATACAATTATCCTTATTGATCTTATCATACCGTATTTATTTTATATTAAAGCGATTTAGTAGTACTTTAAGCCAAAGTTGGAAAACAAATCGTTCTTGCCTTGCTAAAACTTTTGTTCCTTACTTTTAAGTATAGTTAATTTACTCTCGCTCGTTTGGTTTTATAAGAACTCTAAAACGTATATTTTGCCATGTTATAAATAGAATAGTAATTAAGAACAAACATTATTCTATCCAACCTAGTACGCTTACACTGGTTTAGTACTACTGTCAGAGTACTACATTTTGTATTTAATAAATATATTCAAATTTATATACACTTGTCTACAAGTACACAGTAGGGGTTTTCCACATAGTTTAATATTTTAAGAGTATTGTCAATGTAAGTTCAAGGATACATTTTACCGAATTAAGTGTTTGGTAAACAATTAAAATACAATTATTGTTATACGTCCTACTCCAGCAAAACTTTATGAACATGTCATTCGTATTACTTCGTAATAAGACTATTTACATGAAGACAATTCCTTATTTTAATTTTATATACTTTGAGATCCTCCCACGACCGGAACCATGACATAACAATACTCCAGCATTGACGGAGTCTCCGGCGCAACACAAACGTCCCGGATGGGATTATGAGACTGATCCTCAATTACTGACTGGGACGTGACACACCCACAACCGGAGCCTCTGCGGAGTTGGCCGGCAATACTTATTATTATATTATTTTACAGCTTATGTCCTAAATCAGTTTTAAATTTCAGTATTATTTTGAAAAATAAATCAAAATATTTTCCGTGTGTAATTTGAATTTATGATGGTAGTAATTTTTAAATTAATTAATGCTCCTTATGTGGAAAATGATATAAATTGGAATACAAAATCTTTGGTCAAAAGTGTCAAATGATAAAGATTATACTAAAGATTATACTAAACATAAATAAACAGTATCAGGAAACTGACACATACTTTCTCCCATTTAGCCGAACTTCAATGAAAACATTATTTTTTATTTACTAAATATAGAATATTATGTACAGATAAATGTACAGAAAATTTTCTAAAATAGTTGTTTACAGAAATGTCCACCCAAATCCCTTTTTGGGAGGCACTATAGAATCCGTTTCTACTTTGAGAGGGGAAATGCCTTCTTGTCTCCCCCAGGGTTAAAAGGCAACATATTTCGACATATTTCCTGTTAGTCAATATAACTTGACCTGCATATCAAGTTTTAATTAAATGTATCAGTGAATAAGAGAGAAATAGTTATTTTTGTATTCCCCATACGAATAACATCGGACAACGTACTGCGTTTACCGCTAAATTAAAATTTCAATTCTCTCCGCAACTAGCAATCCAAAATACTAATTTATTTAGTTTTTGAGCTCTTTTTACTGGTGAATAGTAATCTTTTTTAACATTTATTTTTTTATAAAAAATCCAAAAACTGAATTTTGGATGTTTTAAGTCCTGTAATTTCTGAACCCGAATTTTTTTCAGAAGTGCGGGTGGTGTAATTTTATTGGACACCTAAATCTTTACAAACCACGAAATTTTAATCAAAATCGTTAGAGCAGTTTTTAATAAATTTAGATTTGTTATGTTCTTTGACGATTTTGGGGGGATAATTACCCTTAGAAATCAAAAATTAAAAAACGCCCGGAGATATCGAGGATTAGTACCTACATACCAAATTTCATAAAAATCGGTCCATTTCTTAGGGCTCCAGCTCTGAACACATCCACATAGACACACACACACACAGACAGACATCACGTAAAACCACTTTTTTGGGTTCAGTGAGTACCAACACGAATATTTCCACCAACAACTCAAATTCTAAAATTGTTACGAAAACAATACTTTATCCATATACTATGTACATGGGGAGAAAGGAAAATCAATAACACTTATAGTTTATTATAATAATTTTTTGACATCAGTTCGGAAAGAAAAAAATACACCCGCAGTGGCAATTTTATAGATTGAATTTAATAAAACTGCGAAATAAGACAAAATAGTATACTATTTGCATAAAGAAGAGCAAGTAAAATAAAAATTATGCATAGAGGATGTCAACTGCTCCTCATAGCATTATTCAAGAGAAAGGAGAAATGCCAAGGCACATTCCTGCTTTGCTGACATAACAAATATTGTGTTTGGTTTCTTTTGGAGCCGACGGAATACATTTGAAAGAAACGTCGTTTATATTTCAACTAGATACCTTATTTTTGATGTTGAGTGCGTAATATAAATAAAGACTAACTAGGTTTTAATTATAATTATCAGCAAAATACTATTCATAAATACCTTCTAAGTCAGCTAAAGTGATCACCCTGCCCCTTCACCATCCATGAGGAGGATTTCTTAAAGAAACAAAAAACATTTTTGCTATAATCATTTGCTCCAACTTAAAACAAAATAGTAAGTGGGTATTTTTATAAACATTTTATTCCTAAATAATTCAAAAGTGTATTGCGCCAAAAAGTCAATCGTGTAGAAATTTTAATTGTTTGTAAGTTATAAAAACTTTCCTCATTTACTTATTTATGTATTGTCTTTATATTAAGAATAAAATCGTGACTTCTTACCTGAAAAAGCGTTTATGTATTCCATTAGTTACATTAATAGTGTTTATATGCTTGGAAATATAATGTAGTATTTGTATTGTCATTACAGTCATTTATAAAAAATTAAACACTTAAATAAATGAAAAGGTGAATAAGTGGATAAAACAATAACTGTAAAGCAATACTTGCTAGACAATTTCGTTTGAATCGGTTTGAGAAGAACAAAGGAGGAATGTGAATAGTGGTTGATGTTAAAGTGATGTGATCAGTTCGGTGGTGCTATTGTTTTCAGTGTTTCAAAGTAACTTTTCAAACTTTGAAATACCTTTTTCGAATCATAATACCCGTGTCAGATGCATTAGCCTAGCTTGTTACTACCGTTATCCAGTAACTTTATATGAGCTAAAATGTGTAGCTTCTACCTGTCCGTTACACTGCCACCCGTGTCAGATGCAATAGCCTACCTTGTTACTACTGTTATCCAGTAACTTTACAAGAGTTAATATGTGTTGCTTATACCTGTCCGTTACAATGCCGCCCGTGTTATATACATTAGCCTAGCTTGTTACTACTGTTATCCAGTAACTTTACATGAGCTAATATGTGTTTCTTCTACCTGTCCGTTACACTGCCGCCCGTGTCAGATGCAATAGCCTAGCTTGTTAATAGTGTTATCCAGTAACTTTATATGAGCTAAAATGTGTAGCTTCTACCTGTCCGTTACACTGCCACACGTGTCAGATGCAATAGCCTAGCTTGTTACTACTGTTATCCAGTAACTTTACAAGAGTTAATATGTGTTGCTTATACCTGTCCGTTACAATGCCGCCCGTGTTATATACATTAGCCTAGCTTATTACTACTGTTATCCAGTAACTTTACAAGAGCTAATATGTGTTTCTTCTACCTGTCCGTTACACTGCCGCCCGTGTCAGATGCAATAGCCTAGCTTGTTAATACTGTTATCCAGTAACTTTACATGAGTTAATATGTGTTGCTTCTACTTGTCCGTTATACTGCCACCCGTGTTATATACATTAGCCTAGCTTGTTACTACTGTTATCCAGTAACTTTACATGAGCTAATATGTGTTGCTTCTACCTGTCCGTTACACTACCGCCCGTGTTATATACATTAGCCTAGCTTGTTACTACTGTTATCCAGTAACTTTACATGAGCTAATATGTGTTGCTTCTACCTGTCCGTTACACTGCCGCCCGTGTTATATACATTAGCCTAGCTTGTTACTACTGTTATCCAGTAACTTTACATGAGCTAATATGTGTTGCTTCTACCTGTCCGTTACACTACCGCCCGTGTCAGATGCATTAGCCTAGCTTGTTACTACCGTTATCCAGTAACTTTACATGAGCTAATATGTGTTGCTTCTACCTGTCTGTTATACTGCCACCCGTGTCAGATGCATTAGCCTAGATTGTTACTACCGTTATCCACTAACTTTACATGAGCTAATATGTGTTGCTTCTACCTGTCCGTTACGCTGCCGCCCGTGTCAGATGCATTAGCCTAGCTTGTTAAAACCGTTATCCAGTAACTTTCCATGAGTTAATATGAGTTGCTTCTACCTGTATGTTATACTGCCACCCGTGTCAGATGCATTAGCCTAGCTTGTTACTACCGTTATCCAATAGCTTTACATGAGCTAATATGTGTTGCTTCTACCTGTCCGTTACACTGCCGCCCGTGTCAGATGCATTAGCCTAGCTTGTTACTACCGTTATCCACTAACTTTACATGAGCTAATATGTGTTGCTTCTACCTGTCCGTTACACTGCTGCCCTTGTTAGATGCATTAGCCTAGCTTGTTACTATCGTTATCCAGTAACTTTACATGAGCTAATATGTGTTACTTCTACCGGTCCGTTACAATGGCGCCCGTGTTATATGCATTAGCCTAGCTTGTTACTACCGTTATCCACTAACTTTACATGAGCTAATATGTGTTGCTTCTACCTGTCCGTTACGCTGCCGCCCGTGTCAGATGCATTAGCCTAGCTTGTTAAAACCGTTATCCAGTAACTTTCCATGAGTTAATATGAGTTGCTTCTACCTGTATGTTATACTGCCACCCGTGTCAGATGCATTAGCCTAGCTTGTTACTACCGTTATCCAATAACTTTACATGAGCTAATATGTGTTGCTTCTACCTGTCCGTTACACTGCCGCCCGTGTCAGATGCATTAGCCTAGCTTGTTAAAACCGTTATCCAGTAACTATACATGAGCTAATATGTGTTGCTTCTACCTGTATGTTATACTGCCACCCGTGTCAGATGCATTAGCCTAGCTTGTTAAAACAGTTATCCAGTAACTATTCATGAGCTAATATGTGTTGCTTCTACCTGTCTGTTATACTGCCGCCCGTGTCAGATGCATTAGCCTAGCTTGTTACTACCGTTATCCACTAACTTTACATGAGCTAATATGAGTTGCTTCTACCTGTATGTTATACTGCCACCCGTGTCAGATGCATTAGCCTAGCTTGTTACTACCGTTATCCACTAACTTTACTTGAACTAATATGTGTTGCTTCTACCTGTCCGTTACAATGCCGCCCGTGTTATATGCATTAGCCTAGCTTGTTACTACTGTTATCCAGTAACTTTACATGAGCTAATATGTGTTGCTTCTACCTGTCCGTTTCACTGCCGCCCGTGTCAGATGCATTAGCCTAGCTTGTTACTACCGTTATCCAGTAACTTTATTGAACTAATATGTGTTGCTTCTACCTGTCCGTTACACTGCCGCCCGTGTAAGATGCATTAGCCTAGCTTGTTACTACCGTTATCCAGTAACTATACATGAGCTAATATGTGTTGTTTCTACCTGTCCGTTACACTGCCGCCCGTGTCAGATGCATTAGCCGAGCTTATTTCTACCGTTATCCAGTAACTTTACATGAGCTAATATGTGTTGCTTCTACCTGTCCTTTACACCGCTGCCCGTGTCAGATGCATTAGCCTAGCTTGTTAACACCGTTATCCAGTAACGTTACATAAGCTAAAATGTGTTGCTTCTACCTGTCCGTTACACTGCTGCCCGTGTTATATGCATTAGCCTAGCTTGTTACTCCCGTTATCCTGTAACTTTACATTAGCTAATATGTGTTACTTCTACCTGTCCGTTATACTGCTGCCCGTGTCAGATGCATTAGCCTAGTTTGTTACTACCGTTGTCCAGTAACTTTACATGAGCCAATATGTTTTGCTTCTACCTGTATGTTATACTGCTGCCCGTGTCAGATGCATTAGCGTAGCTTGTTACTACCGTTATCCGGTAACTTTACATGAGCTAATATGTGTTGCTTCTAACTGTCCGTTACACTGCTGCCCGTGTTATATGCATTAGCCTAGCTTGTTACTACCGTTATCCTGTAACTTTACATGATCTAATATGTGTTGCTTCTACCTGTCCGTTATACTGCTGCCCGTGTCAGATGTATTAGCCTAGCTTGTTACTACCGATATCCAGTAACTTTACATGATCCAATATGTTTTGCTTCTACCTGTCTGTTATACTGCTGCCCGTGTCAGATGCATTAGCCTAGCTTGTTACTACCGTTATCCAGTAACTTTACATGAGCTAATATCTGTTGCTTCTACCTGTCCGTTACACTGCTGCCCGTGTTATATGCATTAGCCTAGCTTGTTATTATCGTTATCCAGTAACTTTACATGAGCTAATATGTGTTGCTTCTACCTGTCCGTTACACTGCCGCCCGTGTCAGATGCATTAGCCTAGCTTGTTACTACCGTTATCCACTAACTTTACATGAGCTAATATGTGTTGCTTCTACCTGTCCGTTACACTGCTGCCCTTGTTAGATGCATTAGCCTAGCTTGTTACTATCGTTATCCACTAACTTTACATGAGCTAATATGTGTTGCTTCTAACTGTCCGTTACACTGCCGCCAGTGTCAGATGCATTAGCCTAGCTTGTTACTACCGTTATCCACTAACTTTACATGAGCTAATATGTGTTGCTTCTACCTGTCCGTTACACTGCTGCCCTTGTTAGATGCATTAGCCTAGCTTGTTACTATCGTTATCCAGTAACTTTACATGAGCTAATATGTGTTGCTTCTACCGGTCCGTTACAATGGCGCCCGTGTTATATGCATTAGCCTAGCTTGTTACTACCGTTATCCAGTAACTTTACATGAGCTAATATCTGTTGCTTCTACCTGTCCGTTACACTGCCGCCCGTGTCAGATGCATTAGCCTAGCTTGTTAAAACCGTTATCCAGTAACTTTACATGAGCTAATATGTGTTGCTTCTACCTGTATGTTATACTGCCACCCGTGTCAGATGCATTAGCCTAGCTTGTTAAAACAGTTATCCAGTAACTATTCATGAGCTAATATGTGTTGCTTCTACCTGTCTGTTATACTGCCGCCCGTGTCAGATGCATTAGCCTAGCCTGTTACTACCGTTATCCACTAACATTACATGAGCTAATATAAGTTGCTTCTACCTGTATGTTATACCGCCACCCGTGTCAGATGCATTAGCCTAGCTTGTTACTACCGTTATCCACTAACTTTACTTGAACTAATATGTGTTGCTTCTACCTGTCCGTTTCACTGCCGCCCGTGTCAGATGCATTAGCCTAGCTTGTTACTACCGTTATCCAGTAACTTTATTGAACTAATATGTGTTGCTTCTACCTGTCCGTTACACTGCCGCCCGTGTCAGATGCATTAGCCGAGCTTATTACTACCGTTATCCAGTAACTTTACATGAGCTAATATGTTTTGCTTCTACCTTTCTGTTATACAGCTGCCCGTGTCAGATGCATTAGCCTAGCTTGTTACTACCGTTATCCAGTAACTTTACATGAGCTAATATGTGTTACTTCTACCTGTCCGTTACACTGCTGCCCTTTTCAGATGCATTAGCCTAGCTTGTTACTATCGTTATCCAGTAACTTTACATGAGCTAATATGTGTTGCTTCTACCTGTCCGTTACAATGCCGCCCGTGTTATATTCATTAGCCCAGCTTGTTACTAACGTTATCCAGTAACTTTACATGAGCTAATATGTGTTACTTCTACCTGTCCTTTACACCGCTGCCCGTGACAGATGCATTAGCCTAGCTTGTTAACACCGTTATCCAGTAACGTTACATAAGCTAAAATGTGTTGCTTCTACCTGTCCGTTACACTGCTGCCCGTGTTATATGCATTAGCCTAGCTTGTTACTACCGTTATCCTGTAACTTTACATTAGCTAATATGTGTTACTTCTACCTGTCCGTTACACTGCTGCCCGTGTCAGATGCATTAGCCTAGTTTGTTACTACCGTTGTCCAGTAACTTTACATGAGCCAATATGTTTTGCTTCAACCTGTATGTTATACTGCTGCCCGTGTCAGATGCATTAGCGTAGCTTGTTACTACCGTTATCCGGTAACTTTACATGTGCTAATATGTGTTGCTTCTACCTGTCCGTTACACTGCTGCCCGTGTTATATGCATTAGCCTAGCTTGTTACTACCGTTATCCTGTAACTTTACATGATCTAATATGTGTTGCTTCTACCTGTCCGTTATACTGCTGCCCGTGTCAGATGTATTAGCCTAGCTTGTTACTACAGTTATCCAGTAACTTTACATGAGCCAATATGTTTTGCTTCTACCTGTCTGTTATACTGCTGCCCGTGTCAGATGCATTAGCCTAGCTTGTTACTACCGTTTTCCAGTAACTTTACATGAGCTAATATCTGTTGCTTCTACCTGTCCGTTACACTGCTGCCCGTGTTATATGCATTAGCCTAGCTTGTTATTATCGATATCCAGTAACTTTACATGAGCTAATATGTGTTGCTTCTACCTGTCCGTTACACTGCCGCCCTGTCAGATGGATTAGCTTAGCTTGTTACTACCGTTATCCAGTAACTTGACATGAGCTAACATGTGTTGCTTCTACCTGTCTGTTATACTGCTGCCCGTGTCAGATGCATTAGCCTAGCTTGTTACTACCGTTATCCAGTAACTTTATATGACCTAATATTTGTTACTTCAACCTGTCCGTAACACTGCCGCCCGAGTCTGATGCATTAGCCTAGCTTGTTACTACCGTCATCCAGTAACTTTACATGATCTAATATGTGTTGCTTCTACTTGTCCGTTACACCGCTGCCCGTGTCAGATGCATTAGCCTAGCTTGTAACTACCGTTATCTAGTAACTTTACATGAGCTAATATGTGTTGCTTCTACCTGACCGTTACACCCCTGCCCGTGTCAGATGCATTAGCCTAGATTGTTACTACCGTTATAAAGTAACTTTACATGAGCTAATATGTGTTGCTTCTACCTGTCCGTTACACTGCCGCCCGTGTCAGATGCATTAGCCTAGCTTGTTACTACCGTTATCCAGTAACTTTACATGAGCTAATATGTGTTGCTTCTACCTGTCCGTTACACTGCCGCCCGTGTCAGATGCATTAGCCTAGCTTGTTACTACCGTTATCCAGTAACTTTACATGAAATAATATGTGTTGCTTCTACCTGTCCGTTACACTGCCGCCCGTGTCAGATGCATTAGCGGAGCTTATTACTACCGTTATCCAGTAACTTTTCATGAGCTAATATGTGTTGCTTCTACCTGTCCGTTACACTTCCACCCGTGTTATATGCATTAGCCTAGCTTGTTACTATCGTTACCCAGTAACTATAAATGAGCTAATATGTGTTACTTCTACCTGTCCGTTATCATGCTGCCCGTGTCAGATGCATTAGCCTAGCTTGTTACTACCGTTATCCTGTAACTTTACATGAGCTTATATTTTTTGCTTCTACCTTTCTGTTATACAGCTGCCAGTGTCAGATGCATTAGCCTAGCTTGTTACTACCGTTATCCACTAACTTTACATGAGCTAATATGTCTTGAGTCTACCTGTCTGTTATACTGCTGCCCGTGTCAGATGCATTAGCCTAGCTTGTTACTGCCGTTATCCAGTAACTTTATTGAACTAATATGTGTTGCTTCTACCTGTCTGTTACACTGCCGCCCGTGTCAGATGCATTAGCCTAGCTTGTTACTACCGTTATCCAGTAACTTTACATGAGCTAATATGTGTCGCTTCTACGTTTCCGATACACTACTGCCCGTGTTATATGCATTAGCCTACCTTTTTACTACCATTATCCAGTAACTTTACATGAGCTAATTTGTGTTGATTCTACCTGACCGTTACACTACCGCCCGTTTCAGATTTATTAGTCTAGTTTGTTACTACCGTTATCCAGTAACTTTACATTAGCCAATATGTGTTGCTTCTACCTGTCCGTTACACTGCCGCCCGTATCAGATGCATTAGCCTAGCTTGTTACTACCGTTATCCAGTAACTTTACATGAGCTAATATGTGTTGCTTTTACCTGTCCGTTAGACTGCTGCCCGTGTGAGATTTATTAGCCTAATTTGTTACTACCGTTATCCAGTAACTTTACATGAGCTAATATGTGTTACTTCTACCTGTCCGTTACACTGCTGCACTTGTTAGATGCATTAGCCTAGCTTGTTACCATCGTTATCCAGTAACTTTACATGAGCTAATATGTGTTGCTTCTACCTGTCCGTTACACTGCTGCCCATGTTATATGCATTAGCCAAGCTTGTTACTACCGTTATCCAGTAACTTTACATGAGCTAATATGTGTTGCTTCTACCTGTCCTTTACACTGCCGCCCGTGTCAGATGCATTAGCGTAGCTTGTTACTACCGTTATCCGGTAACTTTACATGAGCTAATATGTGTTGCTTCTACCTGTCCGTTACACTGCTGCCCATGTTATATGCATTAGCCAAGCTGGTTACTACCGTTATCCAGTAACTTTACATGAGCCAATATGTTTTGCTTCTACCTGTCTGTTATACTGCTGCCCGTGTCAGATGCATTAGCTTAGCTTGTTACTACCGTTATCCAGTAACTTTACATGAGCTAATATGTGTTGCTTCTACCTGTCCGTTACACTGCCGCCCGTGTTATATCCATTAGCCAAGCTTGTTACTACCGTTATCCAGTAACTTTACATGAGCTAATATGAGTTGCTTCTACCTGTCTGTTATACTGCTGCCCGTGTCAGATGCATTAGCCTAGCTTGTTACTACTATTATCCAGTAACTTTACAAGAGCTAATATGAGTTGCTTCTACCTGTCCGTTACACTGCCGCCCGTGTTATATCCATTAGCCTAGCTTGTTACTACCGTTATCCAGTAACTTTACATGAGCTAATATGTGTTGCTTCTACCTGTCCGTTACACCGCTGCCCGTGTCAGATGCATTAGCCTAGCTTGTTACTTCCGTTATCCAGTAACTTTACATGAGCTAATATGTGTTACTTCTACCTGTCCGTTACACTGCTGCACTTGTTAGATGCATTAGCCTAGCTTGTTACCATCGTTATCCAGTAACTTTACATGAGCTAATATGTGTTGCTTCTACCTGTCCGTTACACTGCTGCCCATGTTATATGCATTAGCCAAGCTTGTTACTACCGTTATCCAGTAACTTTACATGAGCTAATATTTGTTGCTTCTACCTGTCCGTTACACTGCTGCCCGTATCAGATGCATTATCCTAGCTTGTTACTACTATTATCCAGTAACTTTACATGAGCTAATATGTGTTGCCTCTACCTATCCGTTACACTGCTGCCCGTGTTAGATGCATTAGCCTAGCTTGTTACTACCGTTATCCAGTAACTTTACATGAGCTAATATGTGTTGCTTCTACCTGTCCGTTACACCGCTGCCCGTGTCAGATGCATTAGCCTAGCTTGTTACTTCCGTTATCCAGTAACTTTACATGAGCTAATATGTGTTGCTTCTACCTGTCTGTTATACTGCTGCCCGTGTCAGATGCATTAGCCTAGCTTGTTACTACCGTTATCCAGTAACTTTACATCAGCTAATATGTGTTGCTTCTACCTGTCTCTTATACTGCTGCCCGTGTCAGATGCATTAGCCTAGCTAGTTACTACTGTTATCCAGTAACTTTACATGAGCTAATATGTGTTGCTTCTACCTGTCCGTTACACTGCCACCCGTATCAGATGCATTAGCCTAGCTTGTTACTACCGTTATCCAGTAACTTTACATGAGCTAATATCTGTTGCTTCTACCCGTCTCTTATACTGCCGCCCGTGTCAGATGCATTAGCCTAGCTTGTTACTACCGTTATCCAGTAACTTTACATGAGCTAATATGTGTTGCTTCTACCTGTCCGTTACACTACCGCCCTGTCAGATGGATTAGCTTAGCTTGTTACTATTGTTATCCAGTAACTTTACATGAGCTAATATGTGTTGAGTCTACCTGTCTGTTATACTGCTGCCCGTCTCAGATGCATTAGCCTAGCTTTGTACTACCGTTATCCAGTAACTTTACATCAGCTAATATGTGTTGCTTCTACCTGTCTCTTATACTGCTGCCCGTGTCAGATGCATTAGCCTAGCTTGTTACTACTGTTATCCAGTAACTTTACATGAGCTAATATGTGTTGCTTCTACCTGTCCGTTACACTGCTGCCCGTATCAGATGCATTAGCCTAACTTGTTACTACCGTTATCCAGTAACTTTACATCAGCTAATATGTGTTGCTTATACCTGTCTCTTATACTGCTGCCCGTGTCAGATGCATTAGCCTAGCTTGTTACTACTGTTATCCAGTAACTTTACATGAGCTAATATGTGTTGCTTCTACCTGTCCGTTACACCGCTGCCTGTATCAGATGCATTAGCCTAGCTTGTTACTACCGTTATCCAGTAACTTTACATGAGCTAATATGTGTTGCTTCTACCTGTCCGTTACACCGCTGCCTGTATCAGATGCATTAGCCTAGCTTGTTACTACCGTTATCCAGTAACTTTACATGAGTTATTATGTGTTGCTTCTACCTGTCCGTTATACTGCTACCCGTGTCAGATGCATTAGCCTAGCTAGGTACTACCGTTATCCAGTAACTTTAGATGAGCTAATATGTATTGCTTTTACCTGTCTGTTACACCACTGCCCGTGTCAGATGCATTAGCCTAGCTTGTTACTACCGTTATCCAGTAACTTTACATGAGCTAATATATGTTGCTTCTACCTGTCCGTTACACCGCCGCCCGTGTCAGATGCATTAGCCTAGCTTGTTACTTCCGTTATCCAGTAACTTTTCATGAGCTTATATCTGTTGCTTCTACCCGTCTTTTATACTACCGCCCGTGTAAGATGTATTAGCCTAGCTTGTTATTACCGTTATTCAGTAACTTTACATGAGCTAATATGTGTTGCTTCTACCTGTCCGTTACACCACTGCCCGTGTCAGATGCATTAGCCTAACTTGTTACTACCGTTATCCAGTAACTTTACATCAGCTAATATGTGTTGCTTCTACCTGTCTGTTATACTGCTGCCCGTGTCAGATGCATTAGCCTAGCTTGTTACTACTGTTATTCAGTAACTTTACATGTGCTAATATGTGTTGCTTCTACCTGTCCGTTACACTGCTGCCCGTATCAGATGCATTAGCCTAGCTTGTTACTACCGTTATCCAGTAACTTTACATGAGCTAATATGTGTTGCTTCTACCTGTCCGTTACACCGCTGCCCGTGTCAGATGCATTAGCCTAGCTTGTTACTACCGTTATCCAGTAACTTTACATGAGTTATTATGTGTTGCTTCTACCTGTCCGTTACACTGCTGCCCGTGTTAGATGCATTAGCCTAGCTTGTTACTACCGTTATCCAGTAACTTTACGTGATCTAATATAAGTTGCTTCTACCTGTCAGTTACACTGCCGCCCGTGTTATATGCATTAGCCTATCTTGATATTGCCGTTATCCAACAACTTTAGATTATCTAATACGTGTCGCTCCTTATACCAGTATTTCACAGCACTGTCCATATCAGGCGCATTAGTGGTATATCTTAATCCTGATTTTTGAGCCACATGACATGAAATAAAATCAATATTATTTTATTTCAACAGGCAAAGTTAGGACCATTTGGCACTTTCTTATACTTACTTAACTTGCATACAAATGGAGATGAATATATCTGCAACATAGTCAATAATAATAAAAGTTTAACACTACGTTTTTAACAAATATTATTAATTTTACTTATTCCCTCTAATATACACACACCATCAGTGATTCCGCCCACAACAACCCGCTAGAACACACTGGCCAGTGACATTCACTCAAATTATAACTTTTTAAGTGCCACCACATACCGGGGATAGCTATCTAGGGATTTGATAGAACTATGGATGTTATGTGTTTGACATGAGTTGGTCTGTGACGCCGTACATTTTCACTGCAATGCCGTCCGGGTCAGGCACAATGTGGTGACGCTCATTAACGCTACTGTCCTGCAATGTTACATGATCTAATATCTGTCGCTCCTATACCTGTCTGTTACAATGCTAACCGCATCTGCAGCTCCTAATATGTGTCGCTCCTATATTTTTCGTTCCTATATCTGTCACTCCTACATGTTCTGCTCCTATATGTTTTGCTCCTGTTTATGTATAAATAAAATCAGTTATTCTTATCAGATGTATTTATATCTAGATATCTACCAAGTGCATTTTAAGTCAAATAATGACACGACCCATTTTGTACAAACCATTTTGCTCCCTAGCCTCCAAAGTTTAGTAAGTTTTAACAAAATCCTTCGGAAATCGTTTTATTTGGTTGCTACTTTTGTGGAATATTTTCTTACATCATACGCAATAACATTTTATAAATAAGGTACTATTTTAAGGCTTATAACATCTCTACTGAAGAATCGCGATATAGATATATTGTAATGAGTTATTTATTTTTTACGAACTGGAGGTAGCTCCTTACAAAGTCAAGTTCACCTAACTCAAAATAGGCCACTAAATTAATGAAGGGAATTTTAAAGAGTAGATGTGGGTTCAGGTCTTCGATTGGGACGGTGGGAACCACAAATTCCGACAGTGAATCTGAATCGAGTTTTAATGAGCAAGTTGCGCACGGGCCATCTAGTTTCAGTCGATTCCATTCCAACTCATCTTCGCATTAAGGAATAAAAGTTATCAGGAAGTTATTAAAAAAACAAAGCTATTTAAATAATCTTTGTTCTAATATAATATAATAATATGAATATAAACTTCAGAAATTTACTATTTCTATTGCTTGTCAGATTACTTATGGAAAGTGTACAGCTTAAACAATATTGGTATTTGAATGTTCTGTAACATTAAACCAAATACCGTTTCCCTGACCCAATCCCGTGAGGTTGTTGTAACTTTAGAACAACAGCTTTTAGATTTTTGACTCTCAATCTCCAGAATTGTTCTAGTAGCAACTTTTAAAATAAAACCAATCTAAGAACAAATACTTCCTGAGATTCGTGGGTAAATCTGGACTGTACCAATATGCACGTTTGTTTATTCATATTTCATTTTAAGTTTTTTTATACTGCACGTTAGCGATTGATTCTCTTCGGCTGCTAAATATTTCAGTTTTAGCGTTTTTTTTGTTTTTTTTGACAAAATATAATGCAATTTGTAACTCCTAACTTTAACTTATTTGTTAATTTATATGGTATTTATTCAAATTAAGTACAGCTTGATTTGTTTTTAATAGCGGAATTTTAATATTTATAATACTTTTTGCTATTAGGATCATTGTTTATTTCAAACAAACAGGATTCCGGGACGTTTTTGTCAGTTAAAAGGGGCTCTTTTGTATTTGAAACTCCATTTATATGTGATTACAGTTGCCTGAACCCCCAAAGTTCGTCCCGGAAATGGATTATCACATTTCCGCTCCACTCACTGCTGCTTCCGGTGCGATCTGTGATTCACATTAACAAATCCACTTTGGGGAACTTTATATTTGGGATCAACTTTGAAATACCAATGACTACATAGAAATACGATTCAACTCTCCAGCATATGTATCGGTTCAATATTAATAACTAATAAATATAGACTTTATTACCCATTGGTCTGTTTTCCTAAAGTAACTCCTTTTACAAGCCTTAAATTTATCATTACATTCACCGTTATTCTCATAACAATAAATCTAAAATACTCCTCAGGAAAATAAATATTTCTTATTTGGTTTTAAATATCCTTGATGTATTGCCTATAACTAACAATTATTTCCTACTATCATTACCATGTAAGCATTGCTTCGCCCAAAAGTAGAACAGCTCACTGAACAATCTTCACTCATATTATTTACATTTCAACTCGCTTAGAAAATAAATAAACAGCTCTTTACAATAATTTAAATTAATACCCCTGTCAAAGCAAGCCTGCATACTCAGCGAATTTCCAATGGAGATATAAATTTCTTAATACTACATAAAGCCACTTACCAATTTTCATAAAAATATATTCAAAAATAAGCAATATATATAATTTTAATTATTCTCCATAAGAATAACATTGGGGCTGAGTACACAGGTTTGCTGCAACAAAGAACACAAAAAATGAGCATTTATGCTGATATCAATATAACTCAACTAGGTGAAGTCATATACCAGGTGTTATTCATTTATGTTCATAATTAAGGGAGACATAGCATTTAATTATCCTCCATAAGAATAACATGGGGGCTGAGTACGAAGGTTCACTGCTACGGGATACTTTGGCAAAGAATTGTTTTTTTTTGAGCAAATATCAATATACCACAACCAGGTGAAGCCGTATACCAAGTTTCGTCATTATACGTTCATAAATAAGCGAGATTAAATTTTTGAGTTTTGGCTTTAAACCTTTTTAGGGTTAACCTAAATAACTAACTATACAAAGTCTCATTAACTTCGGTCGAGCGTTTGAAGAGCATTTCTACAAACAAACAAATATACATACTTTCGTTGTTATATATACTGATTTTTCTAAAACCCAAGGATACAAAGTCATTCATTATCTCTATTTATTTCAAAAGCACATGCAATGACATACTTTTCTTAACACTTAATCCAAGAATTATTTCGAGAATGATTTTATTGGCACACCATCTTCAATGAGGATAGAAGTTTGATATGACGTACGTTACAAATATTACCTACGTTTAAAATTAAATATATATACTGTATATTGAGGTTATTGCTTCTATTTCCCCTAAACGACTTACACATTCGCTTTACTCTTAAAGCAATAAAAAATAACGATGCAATGTCAAAATAATAACCCTACGTCCGATGTGGTTGGACGCTGGAGTATCTAGCGAGATAACCTGCCGTAACTATTTATTGGAAGTAATCAAAATTGACATCGCCTCAATTATAAAGTTTATACGCTCGTAGATATATCGTTAGAAGATTGATCCTTTCAACTAAAGTTACCAAAAACATATCCACAACCGTAGTTACATGCAATATACCATTAGGAAATCCCACCCTGAAAATAAATTTAAATATTTTTGTACCGCTAATTATTTATTTAAAACTTATCCACAAAGCTATTCCCAACTGTGCCAAAACCGTTGTAGTTGCAAGAATCACTTGATGTCCATTCAAAATCTTTTATCTTTGAGTTATCATTGGTATTTTAATCATATAATTTTTCAACTTACTTATCAAAGCACTTACACATTCAAATTTAACATGGATACTAATATACCTATCCTTCCGGTAACTTGCGCAAAATTCCTGATTGTGGAAGACGTGCCTAGCAGCGTAGATGGGTTTCCTAATCCAGCAATAATAACAACAACAACATCAACAACAACAACATAACAACAACACTACTCACACTACTGCATACTACTTCAAAATACTGCCTTAACACATATTTATAACATGCAACTCGTCATACGCTTACAGACTTTGTTTTAGTTTATCGAAGAGGTTGACGATCTCGTTTAGCCTATTATTAGTAAAATTCCTTTGGAAAGTATTTTGAACTATTAGCATGACCCGCACGGTAAAACCTAAGCCCGGGACCACCATAGAAGTTCCTAACATGACCCCCTGAACACGTTTTGGGGGGTCGTTCAAAATTATATATGTGTGCGTGCGTGCGTGCGTGCGTGCGCGCGCGCGCGCGTGTGTGTGTGTGTGTGTGTGTGTGTGTGTGTGTGTGTGTGTGTGTGTGTGTGTGTGTGTGTGTGTGAGTGAGTGTGTGTGCAATCTAGCGGTCACATTTTTTGTCCGATTTACTTCAAATTTGGTAGGGACGTTCCTTTCTGAAATCGGTTGGACAAGTTCGTTGGGCAAAACAATCGGAAAACTCTAAACCCCTTTTTGGGGGGGTTAATCTTTCGAGTTTTTGGGTTTTTGGGCCCAAAAAGGGTCAAAAAGCCCCGGATCTAAAAGGATGTTAATTAGAGAGGTGAAAGTTTTAAGCCCTCTCTCGTCATTCTAGCATAAATATTTACCGAGTTATTAAAGAAAATGTGTATTGACTAAACACAGTACGTTGTCTTATGGGGGTTTTACACTAGAAAAGCCCGTTATTCCTTTAGAGTACTCTTATCATCCCCAGCAACCTCACGCCTACTTTCAAGCATGTCTGGACCTTCTCCTAAATTTATAATGCGCAAAATTGTATTCCCAGCTTTGCAAGTAAATTAAACCAGGAGTATCAGAACAGCCAAAAAATCAATGTTTTCAGATTTCAATAAAAATTGGAATAAATGTATGTTTTTACACTGATTTTGAGTTTTAAGATTTTTATTTGGAAATTCACTTCCCTGGCGTCAGCGTGCTGCGTGCGAACTCGTTTTGTAATTCATCCTGCTATACCGGAAAATGATAACATCACGTGGTGACGGTGGAATGGTGTCAGTCTGTTCAGTCTGTTCTTGCTCGGGTGTGATAGGCATATCTGTTCGTTCTCAATGTTTGTATGCATCCATTTATGTTTGTGTATTTTAACTTCCTGACGAGACCACATGATAATTGGTAAAGGTTTTTGCACTAGCGTCGACGATGACTCTATAGTGTCCAAACATATACAACAATGTTACATTATTCTAGACTGCTAACGGAGGTTTGTATTGAAGCTCAATTTGTTACTATTACTTTGCCTATCAAAATGGACCCAAGCTGAAAATTACCCAAGCCTATCAAAATCTTGGTTACATCTGGCAAAGCTCTTATAGTAGCACTAAGACAGTGATAAAATCTACTAGCCAAGATGTTACGGCCGGTTATGGAGTATGTCGCTTTTATCGCTATTCCTACGACTGGTTAACACATCGTAGCTACCTGCTTCGTTGCCTCTCAATGATCTAATCTCGGTCCTCCAATCTTCTTGTGTGTAGTTTTCGCTATATCAAATTTAATATTGCTTTTTACCTTTTTTACAGCTTTGCCTGGATTATGCAAGTAATTTTTTGTGTATTTTTGTCATATCCTAGGTATTTTTCTCACCTGAAGACGGCATCAGACTCCAGATTACGAAACGTCGTGAAACTTGTTTTTCTTATTTAGTGATGGAAAATCTCCGCAAGAGACAACTTTACTGTTTCTTTTGATGGGTGTATTTACGTGGGCATGATGTGTTGCAGTGCGACCCTGGAGTGGGGGTAGACACGTACTTCCACGCGCTCTACACTCACACGCACACCCGCATGCCCTTCCTGCTGGGGTCCGGGTGCTCCCAGGTGACCGAGAGCCTGGCCAAGATCACCCCCTACTGGAACATGGTGCAGGTGAGAGCTTAAGAGAACATCTGTGATAGTGAATTGTTTTGGGGATATGCGCATTAAGTGGGGAAGAGAGATTTCCGCACTCACTGTTTTTTCATTGCACGTCATGTCACTGTCACTGGAATGAGGCCGGTAACCCTCCTGCATCGGAGCCAATACGTATCTGGAACTGTTCTTAGGTCTGTTAATAAATTTACAATTTATCCGTCACCGTTCACAATGTTATTATACTATCAAATTCATCATTATGTTTCATTAAATGAAATCCACGGTTAGTTAAACTCAAACACGTGGTTCTGTACGATCGTTAAACACTCAAAGTAAAGTAAACACAACGAGATCGCGCCATGGCAGACGGTTTTCCAGGCAATGTTTACAGCGTGGGCGGTTGCTATTTTCACCACATATGTATTGCTAAACAGGGCAGTTTACTGTCACGTACAATGTATTTTACTATTTAAATCAGGCTTCAGGGGTTTTTTTATTTGTCAACAAACTTAAACAAGTTAGTATAAACAACTACGTCAAAACAGTCAATTAAAAGTTGTCTAGTAACTATCCTTCCTTTCACTTCACTTTAACAATACAATAACAAACCCGTAGAGCAAACCAAATCTGTAGAGTAAGCAATTCAACTGGTGGCAACGGTTATGCATTAAATATGTGTATTAAAATGTTGAACTGACGGCGTATTGCAAACATATCCGTTGACTATTTGTTCACTTATATATTTATTGAATATCACATATCCGTAAGGTTTAGCTTTCAAACACTTGAGTCCCAGCTGGCAAAACTGCTGGTTGAAAACAGTTATTTCTATCTTTCAGTATGTACTTTTTAAGTTGATTCTCAAAATAGAAAACCAATATGAAACATAGTTTTGTTTAGCTTTGACATATTCAAAGCTCAGAAATAGACACGTTATTATGTTAGTTACGTTGAATTATTTCAGGATTTTTTTAGTTCCCGGCCTTTATTAAACCTTTTTAGTAGAATGGAACATAATTTGAATCTTCTTACTGGTAAGTGATAGAAAGGCGTGATTTGCGGCGGTTAACGTCTACGTGTTGGCACTTTTTTGATTACCTGCGGAGAGTTTTTCCAAAAAGGTGGGTAGGGGGGGAACATTATTTTAATAGCAACCCCAACTGAATGACCCCTCCTTTTAGGGTCGTATGGGAAAAATTACCCAAAAAAAACAAAAATCCTACCACCCTCTACAAAATTATGGTTTTAAAACTATTGTATTAAATGGAACTTGTATAATTCTTTCTATGTTAGTTTAGCAGATAATTAAACACAAATTGTGATAGTCAACCAAAATCTTCATTTACGTTACGTTTCATAAGCCTAAACTTAATATTAATTTGGTTTTACAAAATTAAACTGCCTTCCATAAATATTTAAAACAAATTATAATTTTTGTTTCTTCTTTAACTCGTTAAAACAATCAAAAATTAACTATGAAGATTAAAGGAGACTCCTTTACCCTATTACAAAATTCTACCCTCACTGTAGAGCCCACCAACTCATACTTCCTCAATATGACAATGTCTCTAATTTACCTTACGCTTTCCCAGCTATCCGCACCTTTTGATAAACCTATATTTGTTCCTAATGCAATTATCTGGCTAATCTTGTTTGCATAAATTACAAAATTATTATCTAATTTTCTAAGCTACCTATAAAACTACCCAATATCTTTCTATAAACCTTAATAGAACTAACTAATTTATTGGTGTTAGTCCTTTGTTTAATCTCACCAAGTATCTTTAGAGATTGAAGTTTAAGCCCATGTCAGTACTCCCCACTACTTCTTATAATAAAGTACTTGGACAGGAGCTACTTAGGAACGAGGAAGAGCCACATAGTTTTTTATTTGCGCCTTTTTTCTTTGTCATTAGCTAATCGCATAACGTCTTATTTCCTACTCCTGTTGTCCAATTTACCAATCTTTCCCTCTTTATTTTTTATCACTTGCCATGACCATCACTGCACTGATGTTGTGTTCCAGGTGTCATTCGGCTCTCTCTCTCCGGCCCTGAGTGACCACCGCGAGTTCCCCCTGTTCTACCGCACAGCCGCCCCTGACTCTTCTCAAAACCCCACTACCATGACTCTACTGATGTGTTGCAGGTGTCGTTTGGCTCTCTCTCTCCGGCCCTGAGTGACCGCCGCGAGTTCCCCCTGTTCTACCGCACAGCCGCCCCTGACTCTTCTCAAAACCCCACTACCATGACTCTACTGATGTGTTGCAGGTGTCGTTCGGCTCTCTCTCTCCGGCCCTGAGTGACCGCCACGAGTTCCCCCTGTTCTACCGCACAGCCACCCCTGACTCTTCTCAAAACCCCACTACCTTGACTCTACTGATATGTTGCAGGTGTCGTTCGGCTCTCTCTCCCCGGCGCTGAGTGACCGCCGCGAGTTCCCCCTGTTCTACCGCACAGCCGCCCCTGACTCTTCTCAAAACCCCACTACCATGACTCTACTGATGTGTTGCAGGTGTCGTTCGGCTCTCTCTCCCCGGCCCTGAGTGACCGCCGCGAGTTCCCCTGTTCTACCGCACAGCCGCCCCTGACTCTTCTCAAAACCCCACTACCATGACTCTACTGATGTGTTGCAGGTGTCGTTCGGCTCTCTCTCCCCGGCCCTGAGTGACCGCCGAGAGTTCCCCCTGTTCTACCGCACAGCCGCCCCTGACTCTTCTCAAAACCCCACTACCATGACTCAACTGATGTGTTGCAGGTGTCGTTCGGCTCTCTCTCCCCGGCCCTGAGTGACCGCCGCGAGTTCCCCCTGTTCTACCGCACAGCCACCCCTGACTCTTCTCAAAACCCCACTACCATGACTCTACTGATGTGTTGCAGGTGTCGTTCGGCTCTCTCTCCCCGGCGCTGAGTGACCGCCGCGAGTTCCCCCTGTTCTACAGCACAGCCGCCCCTGACTCTTCTCAAAACCCCACTACCATGACTCTACTGATGTGTTGCAGGTGTCGTTCGGCTCTCTCTCTCCGGCCCTGAGTGACCACCGCGAGTTCCCCCTGTTCTACCGCACAGCCGCCCCTGACTCTTCTCAAAACCCCACTACCATGACTCTAATGATATGTTGCAGGTGTCGTTCGGCTCTCTCTCCCCGGCCCTGAGTGACCGCCGCGAGTTCCCCCTGTTCTTTCGCACAGCCGCGCCTGACTCTTCTCAAAACCCCACTACCTTGACTCTACTGATGTGTTGCAGGTGTCGTTCGGCTCTCTCTCTCCGGCCCTAAATGACCGCCGCGAGTTCGCCCTGTTCTACCGCACAGCCGCCCCTGACTCTTCTCAAAACCCCACTACCATGACTCTACTGATGTGTTGCACGTGTCGTTCGGCTCTCTCTCTCCGGCCCTGAGTGACCGCCACGAGTTCCCCCTGTTCTACCGCACAGCCACCCCTGACTCTTCTCAAAGCCCCACTACCTTGACTCTACTGATATGTTGCAGGTGTCGTTCGGCTCTCTCTCCCCGGCGCTGAGTGACCGCCGCGAGTTCCCCCTGTTCTACCGCACAGCCGCCCCTGACTCTTCTCAAAACCCCACTACCATGACTCTACTGATGTGTTGCAGGTGTCGTTCGGCTCTCTCTCCCCGGCCCTGAGTGACCGCCGAGAGTTCCCCCTGTTCTACCGCACAGCCGCCCCTGACTCTTCTCAAAACCCCACTACCATGACTCTACTGATGTGTTGCAGGTGTCGTTTGGCTCTCTCTCTCCGGCCCTGAGTGACCGCCGCGAGTTCCCCCTGTTCTACCGCACAGCCGCCCCTGACTCTTCTCAAAACCCCACTACCATGACTCTACTGATGTGTTGCAGGTGTCGTTCGGCTCTCTCTCCCCGGCCCTGAGTGACCGCCGAGAGTTCCCCCTGTTCTACCGCACAGCCGCCCCTGACTCTTCTCAAAACCCCACTACCATGACTCTACTGATGTGTTGCAGGTGTCGTTCGGCTCTCTCTCCCCGGCCCTGAGTGACCGCCGCGAGTTCCCCCTGTTCTACCGCACAGCCACCCCTGACTCTTCTCAAAACCCCACTACCATGACTCTACTGATGTGTTGCAGGTGTCGTTCGGCTCTCTCTCCCCGGCGCTGAGTGACCGCCGCGAGTTCCCCCTGTTCTACAGCACAGCCGCCCCTGACTCTTCTCAAAACCCCACTACCATGACTCTAATTATGTGTTGCAGGTGTCGTTCGGCTCTCTCTCTCCGGCCCTGAATGACCGCCGCGAGTTTCCCCTGTTCTACCGCACAGCCGCCCCCGACTCTTTTAAAAACCCCACTACCATGACTCTAATGATATGTTGCAGGTGTCGTTCGGCTCTCTCTCCCCGGCCCTGAGTGACCGCCGCGAGTTCCCCCTGTTCTTTCGCACAGCCGCCCATGACTCTTCTAAAAACCCCACTACCTTGACTCTACTGATGTGTTGCAGGTGTCGTTCGGCTCTCTCTCTCCGGCCCTGAGTGACCGCCGCGAGTTCCTCCTGTTCTACCGCACAGCCGCCCCTGACTCTTCTCAAAACCCCACTACCATGACTCTACTGATGTGTTGCAGGTGTCGTTCGGCTCTCTCTCTCCGGCCCTGAGTGACCGCCGCGAGTTCCCCCTGTTCTACCGCACAGCCGCCCCTGACTCTTCTCAAAACCCCACTACCATGACTCTAATGATATGTTGCAGGTGTCGTTCGGCTCTCTCTCCCCGGCCCTGAGTGACCGCCGCGAGTTCCCCCTGTTCTTTCGCACAGCCGCGCCTGACTCTTCTCAAAACCCCACTACCTTGACTCTACTGATGTGTTGCAGGTGTCGTTCGGCTCTCTCTCTCCGGCCCTAAATGACCGCCGCGAGTTCGCCCTGTTCTACCGCACAGCCGCCCCTGACTCTTCTCAAAACCCCACTACCATGACTCTACTGATGTGTTGCACGTGTCGTTCGGCTCTCTCTCTCCGGCCCTGAGTGACCGCCACGAGTTCCCCCTGTTCTACCACACAGCCACCCCTGACTCTTCTCAAAACCCCACTACCTTGACTCTACTGATATGTTGCAGGTGTCGTTCGGCTCTCTCTCCCCGGCGCTGAGTGACCGCCGCGAGTTCCCCCTGTTCTACCGCACAGCCGCCCCTGACTCTTCTCAAAACCCCACTACCATGACTCTACTGATGTGTTGCAGGTGTCGTTCGGCTCTCTCTCCCCGGCCCTGAGTGACCACCGAGAGTTCCCCCTGTTCTACCGCACAGCCGCCCCTGACTCTTCTCAAAACCCCACTACCATGACTCTACTGATGTGTTGCAGGTGTCGTTCGGCTCTCTCTCCCCGGCGCTGAGTGACCACCGCGAGTTCCCCCTGTTCTACCGCACAGCCGCCCCTGACTCTTCTCAAAACCCCACTACCATGACTCTACTGATGTGTTGCAGGTGTCGTTCGGCTCTCTCTCCCCGGCCCTGAGTGACCGCCGAGAGTTCCCCCTGTTCTACCGCACAGCCGCCCCTGACTCTTCTCAAAACCCCACTACCATGACTCTACTGATGTGTTGCAGGTGTCGTTCGGCTCTCTCTCCCCGGCCCTGAGTGACCGCCGCGAGTTCCCCCTGTTCTACCGCACAGCCACCCCTGACTCTTCTCAAAACCCCACTACCATGACTCTACTGATGTGTTGCAGGTGTCGTTCGGCTCTCTCTCCCCGGCGCTGAGTGACCGCCGCGAGTTCCCCCTGTTCTACAGCACAGCCACCCCTGACTCTTCTCAAAACCCCACTACCATGACTCTAATTATGTGTTGCAGGTGTCGTTCGGCTCTCTCTCTCCGGCCCTGAATGACCGCCGCGAGTTCCCCCTGTTCTACCGCACAGCCGCCCCCGACTCTTTTAAAAACCCCACTACCATGACTCTAATGATATGTTGCAGGTGTCGTTCGGCTCTCTCTCCCCGGCCCTGAGTGACCGCCGCGAGTTCCCCCTGTTCTTTCGCACAGCCGCCCCTGACTCTTCTAAAAACCCCACTACCTTGACTCTACTGATGTGTTGCAGGTGTCGTTCGGCTCTCTCTCTCCGGCCCTGAGTGACCGCCGCGAGTTCCTCCTGTTCTACCGCACAGCCGCCCCTGACTCTTCTCAAAACCCCACTACCATGACTCTACTGATGTGTTGCAGGTGTCGTTCGGCTCTCTCTCTCCGGCCCTGAGTGACCGCCGCGAGTTCCCCCTGTTCTACCGCACAGCTGCCCCTGACTCTTCTCAAAACCCAACTACCATGACTCTAATTATGTGTTGCAGGTGTCGTTCGGCTCTCTCTCTCCGGCCCTGAATGACCGCCGCGAGTTCCCCCTGTTCTACCGCACAGTCGCCCCTGACTCTTCTCAAAACCCCACTACCATGACTCTAATGATATGTTGCAGGTGTCGTTCGGCTCTCTCTCCCCGGCCCTGAGTGACCGCCGCGAGTTCCCCCTGTTCTTTCGCACAGCCGCCCCTGACTCTTCTCAAAACCCCACTACCTTGACTCTAATTATGTGTTGCAGGTGTCGTTCGGCTCTCTCTCCCCGGCCCTGAGTGACCGCCGCGAGTTTCCCCTGTTCTACCACACAGCCGCCACTGACTCTTCTCAAAACCCCACTACCATGACTCTACTGATATGTTGCAGGTGTCGTTCGGCTCTCTCTCCCCGGCCCTGAGTGACCGCCGCGAGTTTCCCCTGTTCTACCGCACAGCCGCCCCTGACTCTTCTCAAAACCCCACTACCATGACTCTAATGATATGTTGCAGGTGTCGTTCGGCTCTCTCTCCCCGGCCCTGAGTGACCGCCGAGAGTTCCCCCTGTTCTTTCGCACAGCCGCCCCTGACTCTTCTCAAAACCCCACTACCATGACTCTACTGATATGTTGCAGGTATCGTTCGGCTCTCTCTCCCCGGCCCAGAGTGACCGCCGCGAGTTCCCCCTGTTCTACCGCACAGCCACCCCTGACTCTTCTCAAAACCCCACTACCATGACTCTACTGATGTGTTGCAGGTGTCGTTCGGCTCTCTCTCCCCGGCGCTGAGTGACCGCCGCGAGTTCCCCCTGTTCTACCGCACAGCCGCCCCTGACTCTTCTCAAAACCCCACTACCATGACTCTAATTATGTGTTGCAGGTGTCGTTCGGCTCTCTCTCTCCGGCCCTGAATGACCGCCGCGAGTTCCCCCTGTTCTACCGCACAGTCGCCCCTGACTCTTCTCAAAACCCCACTACCATGACTCTAATGATATGTTGCAGGTGTCGTTCGGCTCTCTCTCCCCGGCCCTGAGTGACCGCCGCGAGTTCCCCCTGTTCTTTCGCACAGCCGCCCCTGACTCTTCTCAAAACCCCACTACCTTGACTCTACTGATGTGTTGCAGGTGTCGTTCGGCTCTCTCTCCCCGGCCCTGAGTGACCACCGAGAGTTCCCCCTGTTCTTTCGCACAGCCGCCCCTGACTCTTCTCAAAACCCCACTACCATGACTCTACTGATATGTTGCAGGTGTCGTTCGGCTCTCTCTCCCCGGCCCTGAGTGACCGCCGCGAGTTCCCCCTGTTCTACCGCACAGCCACCCCTGACTCTTCCCAAAACCCCACTACCATGACTCTACTGATGTGTTGCAGGTGTCGTTCGGCTCTCTCTCCCCGGCGCTGAGTGACCGCCGCGAGTTCCCCCTGTTCTTTCGCACAGCCGCGCCTGACTCTTCTCAAAACCCCACTACCTTGACTCTACTGATGTGTTGCAGGTGTCGTTCGGCTCTCTCTCTCCGGCCCTAAATGACCGCCGCGAGTTCGCCCTGTTCTACCGCACAGCCACCCCTGACTCTTCTCAAAACCCCACTACCATGACTCTACTGATGTGTTGCACGTGTCGTTCGGCTCTCTCTCTCCGGCCCTGAGTGACCGCCACGAGTTCCCCCTGTTCTACCGCACAGCCACCCCTGACTCTTCTCAAAACCCCACTACCTTGACTCTACTGATATGTTGCAGGTGTCGTTCGGCTCTCTCTCCCCGGCGCTGAGTGACCGCCGCGAGTTCCCCCTGTTCTACCGCACAGCCGCCCCTGACTCTTCTCAAAACCCCACTACCATGACTCTACTGATGTGTTGCAGGTGTCGTTCGGCTCTCTCTCCCCGGCCCTGAGTGACCGCCGAGAGTTCCCCCTGTTCTACCGCACAGCCGCCCCTGACTCTTCTCAAAACCCCACTACCATGACTCTACTGATGTGTTGCAGGTGTCGTTCGGCTCTCTCTCCCCGGCGCTGAGTGACCACCGCGAGTTCCCCCTGTTCTACCGCACAGCCGCCCCTGACTCTTCTCAAAACCCCACTACCATGACTCTACTGATGTGTTGCAGGTGTCGTTCGGCTCTCTCTCCCCGGCCCTGAGTGACCGCCGAGAGTTCCCCCTGTTCTACCGCACAGCCGCCCCTGACTCTTCTCAAAACCCCACTACCATGACTCTACTGATGTGTTGCAGGTGTCGTTCGGCTCTCTCTCCCCGGCCCTGAGTGACCGCCGCGAGTTCCCCCTGTTCTACCGCACAGCCACCCCTGACTCTTCTCAAAACCCCACTACCATGACTCTACTGATGTGTTGCAGGTGTCGTTCGGCTCTCTCTCCCCGGCGCTGAGTGACCGCCGCGAGTTCCCCCTGTTCTACAGCACAGCCGCCCCTGACTCTTCTCAAAACCCCTCTACCATGACTCTAATTATGTGTTGCAGGTGTCGTTCGGCTCTCTCTCTCCGGCCCTGAATGACCGCCGCGAGTTCCCCCTGTTCTACCGCACATCCGCCCCCGACTCTTTTAAAAACCCCACTACCATGACTCTAATGATATGTTGCAGGTGTCGTTCGGCTCTCTCTCCCCGGCCCTGAGTGACCGCCGCGAGTTCCCCCTGTTCTTTCGCACAGCCGCCCCTGACTCTTCTAAAAACCCCACTACCTTGACTCTACTGATGTGTTGCAGGTGTCGTTCGGCTCTCTCTCTCCGGCCCTGAATGACCGCCGCGAGTTCCTCCTGTTCTACCGCACAGCCGCCCCTGACTCTTCTCAAAACCCCACTACCATGACTCTACTGATGTGTTGCAGGTGTCGTTCGGCTCTCTCTCTCCGGCCCTGAGTGACCGCCGCGAGTTCCCCCTGTTCTACCGCACAGCCGCCCCTGACTCTTCTCAAAACCCCACTACCATGACTCTAATGATATGTTGCAGGTGTCGTTCGGCTCTCTCTCCCCGGCCCTGAGTGACCGCCGCGAGTTCCCCCTGTTCTTTCGCACAGTCTCGCCTGACTCTTCTCAAAACCCCACTACCTTGACTCTACTGATGTGTTGCAGGTGTCGTTCGGCTCTCTCTCTCCGGCCCTAAATGACCGCCGCGAGTTCGCCCTGTTCTACCGCACAGCCGCCCCTGACTCTTCTCAAAACCCCACTACCATGACTCTACTGATGTGTTGCACGTGTCGTTCGGCTCTCTCTCTCCGGCCCTGAGTGACCGCCACGAGTTCCCCCTGTTCTACCGCACAGCCACCCCTGACTCTTCTCAAAACCCCACTACCTTGACTCTACTGATATGTTGCAGGTGTCGTTCGGCTCTCTCTCCCCGGCGCTGAGTGACCGCCGCGAGTTCCCCCTGTTCTACCGCACAGCCGCCCCTGACTCTTCTCAAAACCCCACTACCATGACTCTACTGATGTGTTGCAGGTGTCGTTCGGCTCTCTCTCCCCGGCCCTGAGTGACCGCCGAGAGTTCCCCCTGTTCTACCGCACAGCCGCCCCTGACTCTTCTCAAAACCCCACTACCATGACTCTACTGATGTGTTGCAGGTGTCGTTCGGCTCTCTCTCCCCGGCGCTGAGTGACCACCGCGAGTTCCCCCTGTTCTACCGCACAGCCGCCCCTGACTCTTCTCAAAACCCCACTACCATGACTCTACTGATGTGTTGCAGGTGTCGTTCGGCTCTCTCTCCCCGGCCCTGAGTGACCGCCGAGAGTTCCCCCTGTTCTACCGCACAGCCGCCCCTGACTCTTCTCAAAACCCCACTACCATGACTCTACTGATGTGTTGCAGGTGTCGTTCGGCTCTCTCTCCCCGGCCCTGAGTGACCGCCGCGAGTTCCCCCTGTTCTACCGCACAGCCACCCCTGACTCTTCTCAAAACCCCACTACCATGACTCTACTGATGTGTTGCAGGTGTCGTTCGGCTCTCTCTCCCCGGCGCTGAGTGACCGCCGCGAGTTCCCCCTGTTCTACAGCACAGCCGCCCCTGACTCTTCTCAAAACCCCACTACCATGACTCTAATTATGTGTTGCAGGTGTCGTTCGGCTCTCTCTCTCCGGCCCTGAATGACCGCCGCGAGTTCCCCCTGTTCTACCGCACAGCCGCCCCCGACTCTTTTAAAAACCCCACTACCATGACTCTAATGATATGTTGCAGGTGTCGTTCGGCTCTCTCTCCCCGGCCCTGAGTGACCGCCGCGAGTTCCCCCTGTTCTTTCGCACAGCCGCCCCTGACTCTTCTAAAAACCCCACTACCTTGACTCTACTGATGTGTTGCAGGTGTCGTTCGGCTCTCTCTCTCCGGCCCTGAGTGACCGCCGCGAGTTCCTCCTGTTCTACCGCACAGCCGCCCCTGACTCTTCTCAAAACCCCACTACCATGACTCTACTGATGTGTTGCAGGTGTCGTTCGGCTCTCTCTCTCCGGCCCTGAGTGACCGCCGCGAGTTCCCCCTGTTCTACCGCACAGCCGCCCCTGACTCTTCTCAAAACCCCACTACCATGACTCTAATTATGTGTTGCAGGTGTCGTTCGGCTCTCTCTCTCCGGCCCTGAATGACCGCCGCGAGTTCCCCCTGTTCTACCGCACAGTCGCCCCTGACTCTTCTCAAAACCCCACTACCATGACTCTAATGATATGTTGCAGGTGTCGTTCGGCTCTCTCTCCCCGGCCCTGAGTGACCGCCGCGAGTTCCCCCTGTTCTTTCGCACAGCCGCCCCTGACTCTTCTCAAAACCCCACTACCTTGACTCTACTGATGTGTTGCAGGTGTCGTTCGGCTCTCTCTCCCCGGCCCTGAGTGACCGCCGAGAGTTCCCCCTGTTCTTTCGCACAGCCGCCCCTGACTCTTCTCAAAACCCCACTACCATGACTCTACTGATATGTTGCAGGTGTCGTTCGGCTCTCTCTCCCCGGCCCTGAGTGACCGCCGCGAGTTCCCCCTGTTCTACCGCACAGCCACCCCTGACTCTTCTCAAAACCCCACTACCATGACTCTAATTATGTGTTGCAGGTGTCGTTCGGCTCTCTCTCCCCGGCCCTGAGTGACCGCCGCGAGTTTCCCCTGTTCTACCACACAGCCGCCCCTGACTCTTCTCAAAACCCCACTACCATGACTCTACTGATGTGTTGCAGGTGTCGTTCGGCTCTCTCTCCCCGGCCCTGAGTGACCGCCGCGAGTTTCCCCTGTTCTACCGCACAGCCGCCCCTGACTCTTCTCAAAACCCCACTACCATGACTCTACTGATATGTTGCAGGTGTCGTTCGGCTCTCTCTCCCCGGCCCTGGGTGACCGCCGCGAGTTCCCCCCGTTCTATCACACAGCCGCCCCTGACTCTTCTCAAAACCCCACTACCATGACTCTATTGATGTGTTGCAGGTGTCGTTCGGCTCTCTCTCCCCGGCCCTGAGTGACCGCCGCGAGTTCCCCCTGTTCTACCACACAGCCGCCCCTGACTCTTCTCAAAACCCCACTACCATGACTCTACTGATATGTTGCAGGTGTCGTTCGGCTCTCTTTCCCCGGCCCTGAGTGACCGCCACGAGTTCCCCCTGTTCTACCACATAGCCGCCCCTGACTCTTCTCAAAACCCCACTACCATGACTCTACTGATATGTTGCAGGTGTCGTTCGGCTCTCTCTCCCCGGCCCTGAGTGACCGCCGCGAGTTCCCCCTGTTCTACAGCACAGCCGCCCCTGACTCTTCTCAAAACCCCACTACCATGACTCTACTGATATGTTGCAGGTGTCGTTCGGCTCTCTCTCCCCTGCCCTGAGTGACCGCCGCGAGTTCCCCCTGTTCTACCGCACAGCCGCCCCTGACTCTTCTCAAAACCCCACTACCATGACTCTACTGATATGTTGCAGGTGTCGTTCGGCTCTCTCTCCCCGGCCCTGAGTGACCGCCGCGAGTTCCCCCTGTTCTACCACACAGCCGCCCCTGACTCTTCTCAAAACCAAACTACCATGACTCTACTGATATGTTGCAGGTGTCGTTCGGCTCTCTCTCCCCGGCCCTGAGTGACCGCCGCGAGTTCCCCCTGTTCTACCGCACAGCCGCCCCTGACTCCTCTCAAAACCCCACTACCATGACTCTACTGATATGTTGCAGGTGTCGTTCGGCTCTCTCTCCCCGGCCCTGAGTGACCGCCGCGAGTTCCCCCTGTTCTACCACACAGCCACCCCTGACTCTTCTCAAAACCCCACTACCATGACTCTACTGATATGTTGCAGGTGTCGTTCGGCTCTCTCTCTCCGGCCCTGAGTGACCGCCGCGAGTTCCCCCTGTTCTACCGCACAGCCGCCCCTGACTCTTCTCAAAACCCCACTACCATGACTCTACTGATGTGTTGCAGGTGTCGTTCGGCTCTCTCTCCCCGGCCCTGAGTGACCGCCGCGAGTTCCCCCTGTTCTACCGCACAGCCGCCCCTGACTCTTCTCAAAACCCCACTACCATGACTCTACTGATGTGTTGCACGTGTCGTTCGGCTCTCTCTCCCCGGCCCTGAGTGACCGCCGCGAGTTTCCCCTGTTCTACCGCACAGCCGCCCCTGACTCTTCTCAAAACCCCACTACCATGACTCTACTGATGTGTTGCAGGTGTCGTTCGGCTCTCTCTCCCCGGCCCTGAGTGACCGCCGCGAGTTCCCCCTGTTCTACCGCACAGCCGCCCCTGACTCCTCTCACAACCCCGCCAGACTCGCTTTCCTGACGAGGTTCCGGTGGGAGACAGTTACAGCGCTCAGCCAGAACGAGGACGACTACACCTTGGTATCTATCTTACGTGTTCATCAAAGCTTAATTTTGTCAGTAAGAGCATCCCAACAGGGTCAGAAGCTTTATAGTTTGTGTTTACAATGAAAAAGTAACTTAATGAACAAGTACAATAATAATTTTTTTTATTAAAGAAAAATTGCATTTACACTATTGTAATTTTCTCTGGTCCAAGTTAATTAGTTTCAGTCACTCGCTAAGCTTTGTATATTTTATTAAATCCCGTTTTCCTTTCAGGGCTAATACCTATCATGTAACAGTAAGATTAAAGCATTGAATACTAATTTAAAATTCATATTTTGCAAAAATTCATTAATTCTACACAAAATTTTCATATTAGGTGTTAGATCAAAACAGTAGAAAAAGTTTAAAATTGAGACTGCTAAAGCTCTAAAAGTTTAATCCCATTTGGAATAGTAAAGTGTTATAAATTTTTTTGTAAACTCTCTGTTAGTAACCCCTTGGCTTGGGAGCTCTTTTGTAACTGGTACTATCTATTTAAAACACGTTAACTAGTGTAATACGTAGTAAAATAGTTCAGTGCAATTTTTAGGTAGATTATAATGGCTCGGTATCGGTTGACACTAACCCAGTTGTCAATATCTATGTATTGAACATTGTTTCGTGTTATTATTCTGTATTGTTTGTTTTCTAATATAATCTAACCATAAATGTAAATTTTTGTATGTTGATTTCGACCGTGGAAATAAATAACTACATTTATTGTACAGCCAATTGTTAAGATTACATGTGACGAATCAATACTTTAACAGTAAGTATTTTACTTTTTCACTCAATTATATTTTAACGCCATCATTTATTTAAATATATGAACTCACAATTTAACTAAATTAACTAAATAAATTCATTAATTTTTGCCATGTTGTTATGTTGTCAAACAGGTTTGAGCTGATGTTTAATCGGCAATAGGCTACGTTTATATGTATACTTCAGCAAACATTGCTTAATTACTTTAATATTTTCCATTTAAATAAATAAGTTATATACAGTATCTACTTAGTTACCGGAGAGTTTTACTATACCATATTGGGGGATTTATAAAAATAGTTCATAAGTTATTCAAAATCAGTAAAAAATCTACAGTTTACCTAAGTGTAAAATATTTAAAAAATGATTTTTGACAAGTACACACCTTTATTACATAATACACTTTTTATTTCACTAAAGCTTTGTATAGATATTCTTTAAGCCGATGCAATGTTAAATGCAGAATAGCTTGAAAAATAAATGCAATGATATCGAGTTTATATTTCAACTGTCTGGTAATTTTAAATATATCCAGTAATATACATCTTTGTAATCACATTAATATCCCTTACAAAAATGTTTGTTTATGTATATACAAATTTTATAGATTGCATCCCTATAAATAAAATTAAATAAGTTGTGACCACTATTGGGACAAAATAATACTTGTATAAAGATCAAAATTATGTAAAACATATGAATTGTATATGATGAGGTTAGTTATTAATTGCTCCATGTTAGGGGTTTAAACTTCATTACAGTTTGATGCACCTGAATCCAATAAAATCATCAATATTGGAACAGTGTGAGGTAGTAAATTAATATCACCAACTATTTAATCAGTTGAGTGTAATAAAATCTTATCCATCTGTTAAATAAATTTTTCTACATTTGTATGTTAGATTTTTTTATAAATAATTAAGTTTTTAAGTATTTGCTAAATGTTTTACAAACAAGGATAATTAATCAAGCTGTTTGGTAAGGACCGTTTATCCAGAGACTTGTGTTAACAGTTCCATTGTTGCAATCCTCAGTTGGCTAGTTGATTAGTTTTCCTTAGACTCGGTTATTCAGTAGTAACTTACAAAACACTCGAGAGGGCGAGACCAACGAGCTTATACAACTTTATACAGACCGGTTAGGCCCTGAAACACTCAAAGTTTAGAAAGCTCAGACATTGTGCACCTAAACTAAGCTGAAAACATGTTCAGTATAATCAAAAAGAGTTTTATATTTAGAGCAGTACATAGTACAACTTTATTTAATGTTTGAGGTCAAGTGTACGCTTTCTTTATAAATGACTAGCAGACCCTTTACGGTTCCACCCGCGTAAACTATGACAGAGGTGTGTGCTGCATTCTGCGGTTAGCCCATGGAACTACTACGAATCAAGATCAGCTGTTTGAATTTTCATCAGCTCAAACCATAGTCAATGTCGATAAGGAACACATGGTAGCTTTGAAGCCCCGTGGGCAAAGTCCTAAAGTTGAATCAGTATGCAAACATTTTAACTTTCCTATTTTAGACCTAAAGAACCATTGTACAAAATTTCACTACTCTAGCATGCAGGGTAGTTGGAGAATTAGTGATGAGTGAGTGAGCTTTGCTTTTTATATATTAAGACAGATTTCAGTGCACAGTGACATAAGATAATTATATTATCTATTAATAAGTATTTACTGGTTAAAAAATAAATAATCGATACGTAGTAGTTTATTATTATTACTTCAAAGAGTAAAATCAAATTTTAAATCTTTGTGATAGCATTAAAACTATTTATTCCATGTAGACATATATTGGAAATATAATTTAAATGTGTTTTACTAACTATATCTGCACAATTAATACCGTAGCAAACTCAATGAGTTTTATGTGTTTATCATGTTTGTGAATTGATGATGTATTCTGACAATGGTCTTCCAGTGGTAAAAGCAAAGAGAAATAAACCGTTTTCGCACACCGTGTGAAACACTGGCAAACAAAGCTGTGGAACCGCTCAGTAGGAACAAGCAAACTCACTGGGCGTATTTGTCAAATCATCATATTTCTCCCAATGCGTTTTGTTTTTATTGGCAAACTCTATTTGTTATTCTGTTTGCGTTTTTATGTAACTTTTATTGAGTAAAAAAATTTAAAACGGATTTTCCCACTTATTGATAAATAATTAAAAATGTAATTCCTTTCATCCCTTATTGGGATAACCAAATGATACAAAGATATATACGAGCTCAAATCACATAACCTGGTTGACAAGCAAATACAATATTACACAAAACAAAAAATACAGTTCAACTGTCCAAAATTAAATATATCAATAGGATGATGAATAAAACAACGTAAATGATGTGTCCTAAACAATAATGACAAATAACAATAGTATAGTATAATAATAGTTGTTATTCTTTTTTTTCACGTAAGGTAGGTGTTAATATAATAATAGTTTTTTTAATTACTGAAAGTTCATACAAATTAAATCAATTTTACAAAAAAGTTATATAAATTTGAACTTTAATAATGACTTAAAATATATTTTATATCTGACCATGGCTTTAGTTAAAGAACTCAATCTTTGTGTTAATTTTTCTTTCTAAACATTAGACGTCTGTATGAAGTAGTGTAAACTCGTTGGTCTTGGTGGCCACAGTGATTTGTTAGTTATTGTTGAATCACCGAGTCTTAGAAAAACTAATCATTTACCTGACTAACAGTTATCGCCACAATGTTACTGTTGAAACTAGCTTCCAACTAAATGACCCCTCGACAAACGTTGCCTACACGTTTTTATAGTCTTTCAAAAATCGTAGATAAGAAATGTAATTGAAAATTTTGATTTGTTGTAACGACAGTATTTGCGAAAAGAAAATTTTTATTTTATTCCCAATTAGCTAACCTGTGTTACAAAGAAAAATACCGAGATCGCTCAGTCTACTATGAGTAGTCCAGGGTTCGTAAAATACTACTCAACCGACAATCACTTGAATAATATTTTATTCGTATTTAATAAACGAGTTGTCTTGGCTCAGAACATCAAAACATAAAAGATGCCATAGCGATCCGCATTTATTTATTCATCCTCGCCACTCGTAAAAGGTTTTTGGGGTTGAATTTAGAAAATAAATTTTACAAAAATAAAAACCGCTTAATGCCAATCGTGCGAGATTTTAATCTATTTAAAACCAATTTGAAAGTACCGATTAACTGCAATGATTTTTTATTTATTGGAATTTGGACCTAATTCCCTTCGCCAAGCAATAACATGAATACTGCTGGCTCCCAGGAGAGATTTATCGAACTAAATCTTAAGATTAAAAAAAATGTAAACGGTAGTAAAAACGTGAATTTAATTATACGGAGTTCAGACGACCAGCTAGACTTTGTTCACCACTGTAGCTACGATATTTAACACCTGCGTACTCTCGGTAGTGATAACGTGTTCCCTACGTGGATATTTACTACAGCGCGTCGCAGATTGATAACATCTTCGATAACTCTCTTTATACCATTAAAACAGGAGCAAATATCCTTACGTATACGTAGACTTCCTGAAATCGTCGACACACAATACTCTTATCACTAAATTAAGTCAGCATAAAATACACCAGTACAGATTCCTACTTAAACTATTTTATGCAGTGTCGATCAGCAGCTCTTCACGTTCATTACACCAGGAATGACCCGAATTGGTATTCCGGTCCTCGTCTTCGGTGGGCGAATTCGCACCGTGGTTATTCGTTCGTTTAAAATGTGTTCGTGTCCGTTCTATTAAAAAAGAATTAAATTTAGGAAAGTAATAAAACACGTTTAATTAATTTGTTTCTTATTTTATTTTAAGCTCGTAACTTTTCTGTTAGTTAACTACTCAGACAAAGCGAATTAGCAAGTTAGCAAAATCAAGCAAGCTGACAAGACATAACGTGACAAAACGTGCAGGAAAGTTCAGGCGTTACGCGCCTCCGGCGTGAGCGTAACTTAATTTATGTAAATCTTATTGTTGAAGAAATTAGGGCAAAATTTACGTGGAAAAAGCGTGCTTCTAATAACTACCCTACTATAAATGAAGCAACTACATAAATGGCTACTAAGTTAGCGGGCGTTAATGAGCGGACCTGTCGCGGCGTGAGTCACGCAATCACGACGCTTAAATTTAATTTAAATAAAGCGGGCGGCAAGCTGAAAACAATCGTTATGAACAGCAAAACTACTTTTATTAGCGTAGATGAGTCGTCAACTTACCAAAACGAAGACAAAACGTGGACACTGGTTGTCACCAAGTGAGTGCAGGACGACGACGTGGGCAGATGAACCGAAACGGACAACGCGGCGGTCAGAGAGCGAATGTCCAGCCGCTCGTGCCTCCAGCGATCTCGAAGATTCTTCTGCAGCGCCCCTGACGGTGGTCGTCGGAAGCGATTTACTCCAGCACGCGATTATGCACGTCACTGCTTCCCTTGCTTTTGTTTTCGTGATAAGAACAAAGAAGGTTCCGAGCCAATTGTTGATGATGAATAAATCGTTTAACCGAATTTCGCCAAAATATAATTTAGAATTTAATATCGATTGCGTTTTAGAATTTGACATATCCCCTAATTTAAATTAATATTTCATTAAATTTTTTTGTAATATTTGTTTTCCAACAAAATATTACCCCCCCCTAAAAAATGGACGTTACATCCCCCTCCGACTTGGGGGAAAAGAAAAAAGAAAATCAAAAAAAGAAAAAGAATACCCTCACTCGGGGTATTAGGGATCTCCCTTAAAAAAATGGTGCTCGACTTGAGCATAACGAAAAACAGAGAATGGAAATAAAACAAAATCAAACGAAAATTCTTCGCTGCGAAACAAATCTAGTGGATTCAATAGATACGGTCGAGGTTCCGCAGCTTCTTGGTCCGCATCCGGAAAAAGGTCCCGTCCGGTCGGTACACCTTCCATCGCTGATCTTTTTTTTGTTTGGGAGTCAGCTGGGCGGGCATCCCAGTCAATCGCAGCCTAATGTCTTCTGGGACTGCGGCCGGGGACGGAGGAATGTAGGGCTCCTCGCGGGACGGTCCTGGAGCAGGCGAACCGGTCAGGGAAATCTCCACTGGCGCGGCCGCCGGAGCCGGTGTCGTCTTCGAAGGGGGCTCCTCGTACCCCTCGACCTCGATGTCAGAAGTGTCGAGGTCCATCACATCGTCGTCTCGGTATGGATCCTCGCCTCCGTCGTCGTCAGCGTCGGTCTGAGGGAGGGCCGCCACGGAAGTCGTCGCTGGTGGCGTCGTTGAGGGTCCGGGTGTGGGCGGCTCAGAGACAGGGGCCGGTCCTCTCGATGCTTTCTTAACCATCACTATGTTCGAACTCCAGGGGCTATTAGAAGGTTCAATAATACCGTCGTTAAGCATAGCTTCGACTTCCGTTTTAATGATATCCTGCATGGCAGGGTTCCTAGGGTAGGGTCGTTGCTTGACCGGCTCGGCGCCGTCTTTAAGTCGGATCGTGTGTTTTATCAGGTGGGTTTTTCCGCCAACCTGGTCAAAAAGCGCGAGTTCGTCGGCTAAAAACCTTTCTAGTCGCAAATTCTGATCGTCGGAAAGCTTACTCACGGCGCACGATTCATTATCTGGCCCGGTTCGATCACCAAGGCCGTTTTCGATCGCGAGTTCGAATTGCACTAGGCCGAGATCGTTTATCTGTTGTATGCCTAATACAATATCGCTCGTGAGGCCCGGTACGTACAGCGCGTCCCATTCGTAATCGCAATCGCCGATCATACCAGTGATCCGATAGCCCGTATTTGAATGTGATAGTGCGCCGTTTGCCATCCTAACGTCAACGTTGCTATCAATAGTGTGCACGTCCCGAGATTTCATAAGTCTGGCGACGCGGTCACCTATTAGACTAACGACCGCACCGGTATCCACCAAGGCCCGAAACGTTTGATCGAAAATTCTTACACCGATATACGGCCTGGTATCGATGGCGGCGCAATCGCGATTAGTTGCGACAGAGAAATTGCTTATTTTCTGAAGCCAGGCGCTCCATTCCTCGGGGGATGGTTTCCGGTTTGCCGGCGCGGACTCGGTCGCTCCCCTCCGAACCGAATCCTGTACTCGTTTCCCGCCTCGCAGTTACACCTGGCGGTAGATATACCCTCAGTTTTACAATAAAAGCATTTAAGCGTTTTGGGCTTTGGACAATTCCGAAAAAGATGACCGGTTTTATCGCAGTTCCAACAAATCCACTCGCTGTTACCGCGGCCATTTTTCTCCAGCGCCGTAGCCCCTTGCGCGTTAACTGTGGGGTTAGGCGCGGATTTTCCTAGGTTCTGGTGACGCGAATCTGCCGGCTGAACAAAGGCAACACGTTTCTGGCCGTGCGAGTACGGTTCCTTATTCCATTTCGGCGGGTTAGCCTCAACCGCCGCGTTATCTGACGCGCGATCGTAACGTTTCCTACCGTGGTACGCTGTCTCAGGTACTAGCGATATTGCGGGGGGCGGTGGGGGACGGAAGGCGTTCTTATCACGCAGATAAGCCTCGTAATCTTCGGCGCGCCTTATCATCTCGGTCAAGGTCAAACAATCCTGACGCCGGACCATCAGTTTATAATCTGGACGCATGTTTGAGTAAATCAAATCAATCCTCTCATGAGCTGAAATTGATCCTCTTCGCCTAATCAACGTGTTAATCGCCACAACAAAATCCTTAAATGATTCTAAGTCGCCCTGGGTACGTTTCCGTATTTCCTCGTCTAAATTACGTCGATAACCCGGTGGCAGAAACTGAATTTCAAAATGGTCACGAAAATCCCGGTAGTTCGCCCACATTTCGCGGCTATTCCGGTACCATAGCAACGCGGACCCGGTCAAAAGTTCAGGGAGAGCTTTTAAAATATCGTCCGGAGTTACGGAATACGCCTCCAATAACTCTTCCAGTCGTTCGAGGAAAGATACGGGGTCCTTACGTCCGTCAAAGCGTAAATTCCATTTGCGCACAAGGTTACATATGGAAGGCGCATCGTACGTTCGTGGTTGCTCTTGAGGGGGGCGTAAATCTAGGCGGCTAATTCCAAAGTCCTGACCGGGGATTACGTGAGCCGACGTCGTATTAGGGAATGGGATAGTACCGTTAAAATATCCGGTATATGCCGTGTTAGTCGGCGCGGCGCATCCGTACGTCACACTTCCGAGCTGGTGTCTCAAATGAGCGTCGTCATCCGGCCTCAAGGTTCGCACCATAGAGCCGAGGACACGTTTAACGTGATCCGAGTCAGCATTAGGGGATAAACCTAACATCTCGCGCACGCTTGCCATCTCGTCGACATCTCTGCGCACGTTAAGTCTGTCTTTACCCGCGTAACCCGGTAGCGATAGCGTTGGAGCGATATTGAGTGTCTGAGGGGGGACTTGATAAGGAACTGACGGGGGGATCGAATTGAAAGGTGTGCGCCAAAAATCCACAAAATTTTTCCGTAATTCGTTCGTCTTGCCCTCGGTGCTAAGATTAAATTTTTGCATCTCCTTTCGTAAGTCTTCTTTAGGCAGGCTATAGATCCAACCAACCCTAGGGTCTTCGAGAGGGGTGCGGGGGACGGTGGGGGGTGGCGGCGGCAAAGTTACCATACCCGTCGTGGTAAGGGGAGGGGCCGAAGATGTGACGGCCAATGGGATCGTGGCATCGGTCGCCGGAGGCGTGGTCGTGGAAGGGGCATTAATGGCGGCCGCCGTGACTGTAGTTACGCTTTGCGTCGGCTGCTGGGTAACTTTGCGCGAGGCACCTTTAGATTTTTCAGGTGACACCACATACATCATTGATAGGAACCTAAGCCAAACGCGGCAAAACAAACTCCACGGACTCATTTTCACTCGCTAAATTTCACTATACAATGTAAAGGGGTTTAATTGCCTTTAATAAATTCAACTGGACGAATTAATTGCCTCCCTTACAATACGATAATCAGTTATCTCCAGTAACACAATGATTTAATTTATTAACACGTTTTACAACAGTGTTCCAACTATAAAGTTTGCAATAACGTAATATACTATGTTCTGAGCCACGCGTTTAAAGGTCCCTGTTCGGGCGCCATCTTGTAACGACAGTATTTGCGAAAAGAAAATTTTTATTTTATTCCCAATTAGCTAACCTGTGTTACAAAGAAAAATACCGAGATCGCTCAGTCTACTATGAGTAGTCCAGGGTTCGTAAAATACTACTTAACCGACAATCACTTGAATAATATTTTATTCGTATTTAATAAACGAGTTGTCTTGGCTCAGAACATCAAAACATAAAAGATGCCATAGCGATCCGCATTTATTTATTCATCCTCGCCACTCGTAAAAGGTTTTTGGGGTTGAATTTAGAAAATAAATTTTACAAAAATAAAAACCGCTTAATGCCAATCGTGCGAGATTTTAATCTATTTAAAACCAATTTGAAAGTACCGATTAACTGCAATGATTTTTTATTTATTGGAATTTGGACCTAATTCCCTTCGCCAAGCAATAACATGAATACTGCTGGCTCCCAGGAGAGATTTATCGAACTAAATCTTAAGATTAAAAAAAATGTAAACGGTAGTAAAAACGTGAATTTAATTATACGGAGTTCAGACGACCAGCTAGACTTTGTTCACCACTGTAGCTACGATATTTAACACCTGCGTACTCTCGGTAGTGATAACGTGTTCCCTACGTGGATATTTACTACAGCGCGTCGCAGATTGATAACATCTTCGATAACTCTCTTTATACCATTAAAACAGGAGCAAATATCCTTACGTATACGTAGACTTCCTGAAATCGTCGACACACAATACTCTTATCACTAAATTAAGTCAGCATAAAATACACCAGTACAGATTCCTACTTAAACTATTTTATGCAGTGTCGATCAGCAGCTCTTCACGTTCATTACACCAGGAATGACCCGAATTGGTATTCCGGTCCTCGTCTTCGGTGGGCGAATTCGCACCGTGGTTATTCGTTCGTTTAAAATGTGTTCGTGTCCGTTCTATTAAAAAAGAATTAAATTTAGGAAAGTAATAAAACACGTTTAATTAATTTGTTTCTTATTTTATTTTAAGCTCGTAACTTTTCTGTTAGTTAACTACTCAGACAAAGCGAATTAGCAAGTTAGCAAAATCAAGCAAGCTGACAAGACATAACGTGACAAAACGTGCAGGAAAGTTCAGGCGTTACGCGCCTCCGGCGTGAGCGTAACTTAATTTATGTAAATCTTATTGTTGAAGAAATTAGGGCAAAATTTACGTGGAAAAAGCGTGCTTCTAATAACTACCCTACTATAAATGAAGCAACTACATAAATGGCTACTAAGTTAGCGGGCGTTAATGAGCGGACCTGTCGCGGCGTGAGTCACGCAATCACGACGCTTAAATTTAATTTAAATAAAGCGGGCGGCAAGCTGAAAACAATCGTTATGAACAGCAAAACTACTTTTATTAGCGTAGATGAGTCGTCAACTTACCAAAACGAAGACAAAACGTGGACACTGGTTGTCACCAAGTGAGTGCAGGACGACGACGTGGGCAGATGAACCGAAACGGACAACGCGGCGGTCAGAGAGCGAATGTCCAGCCGCTCGTGCCTCCAGCGATCTCGAAGATTCTTCTGCAGCGCCCCTGACGGTGGTCGTCGGAAGCGATTTACTCCAGCACGCGATTATGCACGTCACTGCTTCCCTTGCTTTTGTTTTCGTGATAAGAACAAAGAAGGTTCCGAGCCAATTGTTGATGATGAATAAATCGTTTAACCGAATTTCGCCAAAATATAATTTAGAATTTAATATCGATTGCGTTTTAGAATTTGACATATCCCCTAATTTAAATTAATATTTCATTAAATTTTTTTGTAATATTTGTTTTCCAACAAAATATTACCCCCCCCTAAAAAATGGACGTTACATTGTTTTGAAATATTAGTTTTTCCTTAAGAATATCGTCACATTTAATCTGAAATAATTAGCTGAATGGACGAAAACATTTGTATCATATTGAAGCGATTAAAGAGACGGCGGTATGAGTTTATTACACACTGTTCCAATATCGGCGATGTTATTGGACTCAGGTGCATCATACTGTAATGACGTTTAAACCACTAACAATGAGCAATTAATTGATTACCAAGCATCCACATCGTGTTAAACAAGTTAAACAGCGTTTTTATATTTATTCAATGATAATTTTCCCCGGTTTCCCCGGGTGATTATAACTATTGATTTAGTTATATTTACCCTGATACACTTTTTAAATCTGTTAAGTTCTAAATGTAAAGCTGTTTATATTTATAAATGTCACATCAGCTTCACTGTATGTGAGCAGCTATTCTATGAAAACCACACAAAACCAAGTAGAAACTAGACTAAATTAGTTAAAAGTAGTTTGGTAAGTGCTTCAGAAATCCCAAAGTACTTTGAAAAATATAAATAATCCCTACCTTGAACAATTTTAGGCTTTTAAAAGACTTATGAAAGAAGATCAAAATAAACATTAATTTATTTTATGTTATAGAATTAGGTTTGTTTTGACCACATCACAAAAGTTGCTTTGATCTGTCCCCGGGTAAATAGTATATTTTTAATTATTTTCACTTTCAAAAAGTTATTATACTTCCATCTCCAGCTATAAGATAATCCAAGAGGGCAAACGTGGCTCCAGAAGGTTTTTAATTGATTTTACTTCACTGAGAATTCAAAACCACAGCTGGTAACATACACGTCAGTGTACATTACCAAATGTTTATGTGTTTTATATACAGTAGTAAAATTTTGAAAACATATAACCTTTGTCATTGTAAACTATACCTGAATATATAGACATTTTTAAGACCTTCGTAAACACGCACTACTAGTATGATTGTTTTAAAAATGAATATAGATATACAACAACCTATTTTTACTTTCTCCCCGTTATACGTAGTATATGGAGAAAGTATTGTTTTCGTCAGAATTTTCGAATTTGAGTTGTTAGTGGAAATATTCGTTTTGGTGCTCCCTGAACCCAAAAAAGTGGTTTTTACGTGATGTCTGTCTGTGTGTGTGTGTGTGTGTGTGTGTGTCCGTGTGTGTGTGTGTGTGTGTGTGTGTGTGTCTGTGTGGATGTGTACAGAGCTAGAGCCTTAACCAATGGGCCGATTTTTATGAAATTTGGTTTGTAGGTACTAATCCACGATATCTCCAGGCGTTTTTTTCATTTTTTTGAATTTTTGATTTGTAAGGGTTATTATCCCCCAAAAACCGCCAAAAAACATGAAAAATCCAAATTTCTCAAAAACGGCTCTAACGATTTTGATTAAACTTTAGTCGTTTGTAGAACTTTAGTTCTCCAACAAAATGACACCACCCGCATTTCTGTAAAAATTCGGGTTCAGAAATTACAGGACTTAAAAATCCAAAATTCAGTTTTTTGGATTTTTCATAAAAAACATAAATATTAAAAAATATTACTATTCAGCATTAAAAAGAGCTCTAAAAACTAAATAATTTAGTATTTTGAATTACTGTTCTACGATTGCTAGTTTCGGAGAAAATTGAAATTTTCATTTAGCGGTAAACGCAGTACGTTGTCCAATGTTATTCTTATGGGGAATACAAAAATTACTATTTCTGTCTTATTTACTGATCAATTTCATTCAAACTTGATATGCTTGTCAATTTAGCATTGACCAACAGAGTTAATTCGAAATATGTTGCCCCTTAATAACCCGGGGGGGGGATAGGGGGCATTTCCCTCTTAAAACCACGAGTGTAGCAATGGATTCTGTAGTGCCTCCAAAGCAGGGATTTGGGTGGATGTTTTTTAAAACAACTTGTTTACAAGATTTTCTGTACATTCGACCATGTTTTTGTATTCTATATTTAGTAAATAAAAAGTAATTTATTCATTAAAGTTGGGCTAAAAGGGAGAAAGTATGTGTCAGTTTTCTGATACCGTTTATTGTATTATAATTTAGCATTGGAGGCTAATCCACTAAGAATGATGTACTATTCTCTGAAGCAAAATAGTGGGTTCCATATCTGTTTTAGCGAATTTCCCCTATAGGGAAGAAGCTATTACCGTAGTCGGCATGGTAAGACCTAGGCCCGGGACCATGATAACTTTTCGTTTTGAGGTCCCCAGACCCCAAAAACACCATTCGTTCGAAACTGTATATATATATATATATATATATATATATGTATATATATATATATATATATATATATATATATATGTATATATATATATATATATATATATATATATGTGTGTGTGTGTGTGTGTCCGTGAGCACGATAACTCTCGTAAAAATAATCCGATTTTAATAAAATTTGGTATAAACGTGTAAAGCAACATTTATGACTTTAAGTTCGAAAACCAGCCAGATCGCTTTATCCGAAGGGGTATTTTGGGGGGGTTTTGTACCCCAAAAATGGGTTTTTTGACTTTTTTACATATAATTTTGGAAATAGTCAAATTTTAGTTTTTACCATTGGATTCAGCTTAAAAACACACACAATTTGGTATTTTGATCATTTCTCTATGTCAATTGGTTACCGAGATATTGAAAGTGCTAAACACAGTACGTTGTCTAATGTTATTCTTATGGAGGAAAAGAAAAATTTTATATCTCGCTTATTTATGAACGTATACTGACAAAACTTGGTATACGGCTTCATCTGGTTGTGGACCATTGATATTTGCTCAAAAAAACAATTTTTTGCCAAAGGCTCCCGTAGCAGCAAACCTGCGTACTCAGTCCCATGTTATTCTTATGGAGAATAAGTAACGTGTTATCTCCCTTAATTATGAAAATAAATTAATGAAATTTGATATGTGGCTTTACCTAAATGAGTTATATTGATATTTGTAAAAAAAATTGTTTGTTTCCCTTCCTTCAGCAAACCTGCATACTCAGCCGCCATGTTATTCTTATGGAGAATAATTAAAATGTCACAAATCGTTTATTTATGAATGTATATTGATGAAACTTGGTATGTGGCTTTATGTGGTATTAAGAAACATATATATGCATTGGAAATTCGCTGAGTACGCAGGTTTGCTGCTACGGGGGTATTTGTGTTCCTTATACTTAGAGCCCTCAACTATTGTCTTTAGGTAGTTACAAGTTTTGGGTTTAGACCGTTCCTTATCAAAATTTAAAATATAACATTTTTTTTAGACAAAACAAGTTGTATTCATTTTAGCGAATTTCCCCTATAGGGAAGAAGCTATTACCGTAGGTGGAATGGTAAGACTTAAGCGCGAGACCATGATAACTTTTTGTTTTGAGGTCCCCAGATGCCAAAAACACTATTCGTTCAAATTTATATATATATATATATATCCGTTACCACGATAACTTTTGAACGAAGCGCTCGATTTTGATAAAATTTGGCAAAAATGTGGAGGGTAACATTTATGACTTTAAGTTCGAAAACCAGATCGATCGGTTTATGGGAAAGGGGTTTATGGGGGTTTAAAGTTGTCCAAAAATCAGTTTTTTGAACTTTTTACCCTAAACTTTTTAAAACAATAGATTTTGGTTATAGCCATTTTATAGACCTTAAAATAACAAATAATTTAGTATCTTGAATCATTAAGCTAGGGTTAGTGGTTGTGGAGAAAAAATCAAATAATGTGTCCATAAAATTTCCCATGTTAATCTTATGGGAGTACGGTTTTTAGATTTTCCTCAGATAATTTAACTAAAAACTCCACATTTCTTTCTACCCATCAGTTTAGCTCTACAAAACAATCATTTTGGCGTTTTAATTGTTGTTTTACGTCCAACCGTTACAGTGATATTCAAAATGCTAAACACAGTACGTTGTCCAATTTTATCCTTATGGAGAATAAATAAAATGTTATATTTCGATTATTTATGTATGTATATTGATGACACTTAGTATGTGGCTTCAGCTAGTTGTGGTATATTGATATTAGCACAAAAAAAGTTTTTTGTTGACTTTTTCCCGGTAGCAGCAAACCTGCATACTCGGCCCCCATGTTATTCAAATGGAGAACAGGTAAATTTTTATATCTCCCTTAGTTATGAACCTAAATTAATAAAACTTGGTACTTAGCTTCACCTGGTTGAGTTATATTGATATTTGCAAAAAAACACATTTCTTATCTTCCTTGTTGCAGCAAACCTGCGGACTCAATTATAATGTTATTCTTATGGAGAATAAATAAAATGCTATATATCACTTATTAATGAATGTATTTTTGTGAAACTTGGTAAGTGGCTCAAGGTAGTAGTGATACCCATATATATGCATTGGGAATTCGCTGAGTACGCAGGTTTGCTGTGACGGGGGTATTATATATCTAGAAGTATACTTTCTATAAACTAATAGTAATATTATAAATTAAATATCATCAAAAACCTTAATCAGATAATATTATAACTACTAGCTGCTGTGCCCGTGCTTTTCAACGGGGTGAAAATTCAAAATAGAAAAATTGTAAACAAAATAATTGCATATACTGTTAGATATACAAAATGTGGCAACATTGTTAGATATACTCCTTATAACAGCTGTTTATTTAAATAAATAGAATTAGTAAAACACACATGTGACATAAACCAAATAAAACTCTCCTCCATATGAATAACTTGGGAACTTGGAAGTCCCTTGGGACAAAGCCCTCAGGACATTTCTAAACGGCAATAGGCCTATGACACTCCTCGGTACATAGACTAAATTTGTACAAAATTTCAGCAGAATTGGTCCAGTCATTTTGGCGTGATGGAACAATAGATAGACAGGCAGACACCACCTCATTTTTATAATAGTGGTGGTAATAGATCGGCTAGTAATAAATACGTTTTCTTATATTTAAGCTGAAATTGTCTTTACATTTTTGAGAAGCTCCAGTCCCAAAATAGTTCACTCTTCTCTTTTAAGACTATGTTAACTGTTAACTTCAGGCTGTTCAACGTATTACATTCTTAAAATATGCAGAAGGAAAACCAGCTAGCGGAATTTTATTCGGTGAATAATCGTTACTATTTAAACAATTATGAATAATTACTGTATAATGTAAATAAATAAATACCAACACCCGATCATTCCTCAGGCTAACCCTCTACACAAACGACCACGAAATTCTGAACGTATACTCTTTCCATAACTTAGGTAAGATAATGACTGGGAAAGTATTTTAACAAATTTTCATAGGGCTCCACCCCACGGGAAGTCCAAGTTCCAATCCAGTGTTAACCTAACTTTGTTTGAGCTGATGAAAATTCAAACAGCTGATCATGATTCATAGTAGTTCCAACTGATTAACCATATCATGTAGAGCACACCACAGGTTTTAACAGGGTACTGTGGCAGCTAGTAATTTATAAAGTCAAAACCATGCTTACTAGGGTCCCTGGGTATTATTTTGGTCATTAAATTTAGTCATGAGATTTTAGAGCTACCTTCAAAAGCCAATAATAGTTAGCATTGCTTTTATGGCAGAAGCAGGTGGAAATACAAACTCTTTCATGGCTGGAGCCCCCTCTTGAAGTATTAACTAATGAATTTTCCCTGTTACTCAGGCAGTGAATGACCTAGTGACCCAGCTGGAGCAAGCCAACATCACCTGCAGGGCGACCATCACCTTCGCTGAGACGGACTTCAAGGAGCAACTCAACCTGCTGAAGGTGACTCGCAAGGAAAACTCTTTCGTAGTCTTATTTTTGGGTATTTTCATTAGAAAATGTCACCTAAATTAAGTGGCACGTAGTGCTCGTAGCTTATCCCGTGTGATGAACTCTTCAGGTGGTAGATTGAGCAATTTTAGTCTCGCATATTTGAAGTTTCTTCCGAAAGCAGGTGAGGAGGAAAACAAACCTCTTGCAAAACGTAGGGTCGCAAATAATTTGTAGTAATTTGTCCTTTGCGCTCCATTGAGATAACAAAGCAGAATGAGGTTGAGGTCAGATGTTTACATCTAAATGAAAACTTATCAACTGTTTGTGTTTAGATGTTTTAATATTCCATCACTTATTTAATTGCAAGAGAAACATTTTAAAATCCGATTCAACTTAATTTATACTGTTTCTTAAAGATGTGACATAAATAAACAAATAAATAATTGCATGAATAAAATCCAGGATACCGCATATTGCGCAGTTTCCCTTATCTGTAAAAATATGGTGTGATAAAAATGTGGTTTCATATCCTGATAATATGTTTTGTTTGGTGTGGCACATCCTTCGATTTACAACATAATACAGTGTACATAAATTGGCATTACAAAATATTAGGCATTATGCAGTAAAACATACTGTCTGCAGTTAATAAAATAAAGGAGCGAGACTTCACAAACGCCATGAAATTGGTGTATGTAGACTTTTGAGTAATCCTAAAATGTGTAGGTTTTACTTCGTATAGCAAAACTTTCTAAACTAAATTTGTAAAAGAACCGTTGCTTTCTTGTTGACTGTCCAGTAGTGGATCTAGCAGAATATTGAGGTTGAGGGGACCTTGAGTGAGGTTGAGGGGACCTTGAGTGAGGTTGAGGGACCCTTAAGTGAGGTTGAGGGATCTTGAGTGAGGTTGAGGGGACCTTGAGTGAGGTTGAGGGGACCTTTAGTGAGGTTGAGGGGACCTTGAGTGAGGTTGAGGGACCCTTAAGTGAGGTTGAGGGGACCTTGAGTGAGGCTGAAGAGTCGAGGGAGAGGTTTAGAGGGTACAGAAAACATGAAGTTGGAATTTGAAAGTTAAAAGTTGGAAGTCGGATCTCCCCAGGAACATGGGGGATTTGTGCTTTATCAACCATTTAATCATTAAATATGCATACAATAAAATCTCCATATCCAAAATACCTAGTTAAACTTATTAATTGTTACAATGCGAGATCAAAGGTCATCCTTTGTAAACACAGTAGAGCTGTAACCTGTCTTACTCGTTGTGGTTTAGCGATGGTAACAAAAATTACAACTCTTTCGAACCGTTACTTAGAATGGGCCTATTTATTTAAGTGTACACGTATACAGTACGTATTTACGTTTCTGCTGAGGTGCTTCGGAAGATACAAAGAATTTCATTGATTCTTCACATTAAGTTGAACCATTCACTGTGAAAAACAATATAACCTGAACGCAATCCAATCTGTTTAATGGATTCAATTTTATTAATGGAATATTTTGCTGTAGAAATGTTTAAGGAATCGTATAACTCGTATGATCCAACATAATTAGTTCACATTTATCTGGAAAAACTCAGAGGGATGGAGGGGGTGATCGTAACCCCCCCCCCCCCCATGCAGGACGAAAGTATTTTTACATGTTAGCAAGTCAGGTTTTCCGTTACTACATAGAATCGCATTATGTAATAATAAATATAAAATAGTATATAAAGACTTATATTAGTTTTATGGATATTAGTAAATAAAAATAAGGCCTCTACGGTAATATAGGGTGAGTTTTAAATGAGTCCCCCGATACTTTTTCCTACATTTCTTAAGATATCGACTCCGGACCACCCCCGATCACTGTTGACAAACTTATACTTCATTTTGAATTAGTTAATATTTTTGGCCGCCATCTTGGATCCGCCATATTAGATTCAACTATTTATTTTTAAATGTTAAGGTAGGGTTGTGACCCACATAATATAGAAGTACTTTATTACGATGAATACAATGTCGCAATTCGTTTTTGAAAATCACTATCCGTTCTCAAGATATTTCCAAAATATTCCGAAGTATGTTCTATAAAAATATTTCCGTATAACATTTCAAAAAGTTTCAATATCATGAAAACGAAAGGTTATATTTGAAAACAGATTGCGGCTTTCATTTGAGCGGGGTTAAAAAGTTGGAAATAATGGGTCACAACCCTACTTTTACATTTGAAAAAATTATCTTATTCCAAAATAGCGGAACCAAGATGGCGGATTTTCATTTTGTCAAAATGAAGCAAATTCCACTCAACAATGATTTTTCTAAACACTAGTTCATGGTCATTATTTGATGTAATGATGAGAATATGGCCTTGTTTTAAGGTTGGGACCTTTAAAACTTTCTCCAAAATTCATTTATTTAATTCGCCAATATCTTGAGAACGGATAGTGATTTTCAAAAACGGATTGCAGCATTGTGTTCACTGTAAAAATATACTTCTATATGATGGGTCACAACTCCACCTTTACTTTTCAAAATAAATAGTTGAATCCAATATGGCGGATCCAAGATGGCGGCCGAAAATATTAACTAAGTCAAAATGAAATATAAGTTGGTCAACAATGATCGGGGGTGGTCCGGAGTCGATTTCTTAAGAAATGTAGAAAAAGGTAGGGGGGACTCATTTAAAACTCACCCTGTATATTCCAACATGTTATCACAAAGTGAAGTGTACTTTTACGATACGAGATAGTAGAGACTTCAGTAATTTAATAGGCCCATTCCAAGAGTTGTATTTCTTTTTTCAACATCCTTAAGCCTCACCAAAAAAGACTAGTTGCTCCTCTAATGTGTTTGATACAACAAATAATGTTGCATTGTGAAAATTATTTTATTTAAATAGGTATTACGCTTTAGCTTTTTGCAAACATTTTTAATACAAATGCTTCGAAAAATATAATAATCTATTATTTTTATGCTGCAAACTATATAAGTTAATTTGTTAGATAAACCAAATCTATCATACAACAAATAATTTCCTTTTTTTACAACATATCTTTATCACAAAAGCATGAAGTGTTAAAATGTTTAAAACAATAGTAAGTAGCGTAATTTAGAATGCCGATAAGCAGTATAAAACAGTCCACTAAATTCCCTTTGATGTTTGTTATAACTATTTGATGTTGCATTATGGATAAACATAAACATAATAAAGACAGATACGCTTTTTGGCCTATAAGACATACAGATATAGGAAAATAAGTTTGAAAACTTGTACTTAATCATTTAACGTTAACTAATCCATTTTAATTTGCAATACTAGTTTAGCTAAGGAATTAATATCATAAAACAATTAAGCGTTTGTTAAGCAAAGTAAGGAAACTTGTCTTCTGTATGAAGTAATCAAGTACACAAATAAACGTGTATCCTCTCCTAGCTATTTACATAGACGATAAACCAATTAGAGACTGCTGAAATGAAATTGCAAGTTCAGTTTGTATCTTGACAACTAATTCCAGTATTCGTAGGCTCATTAGTTACTCTTGAATGCGTTACCAATTACATACTGAACTCTAACTTTGCTAATTAAATGCTTCATGCTTCCTTCCAAGTCCACTATTGATAGTACATTAGTGCTACCCTATTTCCTTAACATATCGATCAATGTATCTAAATATGTTTACTATTACTTATGTTCTGAAAATAGGTTATAAAGTACTTTCCTAAATCACTTACCTAAATCAAATGAAAGGACTAAACTTCCAGTTTGCCATACAAATGATTCATTTGAGCTATATTATTTGACTCGCGGAACAAATTTACTATCTGATTATTTTTAGAATGTGCGCGTGGAGGAGAAGTGAGAGAAGGAACGGCCCAGAGGCAATGTATACATAACACTATAAGTAGGGGCACGCTTACGAAAAAACTATTTCTAGTGATAACTCCGCCCCCCAAACACATATAGAGTCACAATCGCATATTTGACTCTATTCCGACTGAATGTGTCCGAATGACCGAAAAGTGTTTACGGATAAAGTTAATTATTAAAATTCTAACAGCTGACTGAAATATATTTACAGGAATTGGTTTGTTTACCAAATACACACATTTTGACATTTTAAATGTAAGCAATGGCGTGCGTGATGAGACCAAGGTGAATAAGCAGGGACAGTCAGCGCTATATTCTCCTTTGAACTTGGAGGGCAAAAATAAAATAAAATAACATGGGGTGTCCCTATTTATAGGGTTGTATATACATTGCCAGTGGAGACCGTGAACACTGCGGTCCAAGCTGTATCCCCAACTAATTTGAATCCTCATTTCATCAATTACATTACGAGCTCACTGTTTGCCTTCCTAGTCAATGTTATGATGACATAGTGATAACTGTCCGACCTTGTCAACCTTCGTTTTCTATTGGTTTCCTTACGCAGACTTCCAATGGTGTCACAAATAATTTGCAGTAGACGATTTATATTACCACACTTTAGAGGTCAAAGATGGATTGATTACAACAATAACACAACTTTGCTATAATTAAAAATCCACATTGTGAAGCATGTTTAAGACAAACTATTTAAACGGATATTTGAAGACTTTCTAACCAAGCAAGCTATCTTGGGGATGGGGCAAAAATTAAAATGTATTATTTCCGCTTTAACTGCAACTTATAGTCAACCTTATACACCTCATTAAAAGTATAAAAAACGAAAAATTCCATATTTAATATAGTACACCAGCACCAGGTAGTTAGTATAATTAAATTATTGCAATGATTTTATTTATTTTTTCTTACACTTTTTTATTTGAAATATTGTGTCAGACGCCACATACAAAATTGTTTCGCGAAAATAAACTATAACATTATTTACTTTGGTTCATATGTTGTGTTTGTTTGTAATTTAAAAACATAAACTACGTTTTAACACTCGTAAGAATAAAATTGGTATACTTACAAGCAAAATGTACTGAAGCAATTGGTAGCTCAATGTACTAAAACAAACAATTGATATGGCATAGTTTACTATTATTATAATCGCATGTGACAGACTCTTACCTCAGACATCACTCAGATTTCATTCAAACGTTGGCAATGCCTAGCATAATTATAATAATTATAAATCAAATTTTTACACTTTGTGTTTAACATTATTAACCTCTTTTTAATACCCTCATATAGGTTTTAATGTACGTAGTAACTCCAGATTTGGTACAAGAAAGTTGCTAATCAAACATATTTTTTCAGGAATTGGATACAAGAATAATAATAGGAAGCTTTTCTCATCGAGTAGCTCCAAAAATATTTTGTGAGGTAAGTTTCACTAGTATTATACGTAACGGATATTTTTGACAGAGAGAAAGTATTTTGGTTCATTAACGTATAGTTGATAAAGCTTCAAGATTATAGGACTCTCATACCAAGCCATACCCGTAATAGTTCAGCTATACTCAGGACGAACTAATACTAAGCAACTTGCTTTGCTTTTGCTACTATCGAGATTGACATTTGCAAAACAGACTTCCTCACAATGAACTGGACAATCATGTTAATATTGTTACAAGCCTTAAACAGTTACTCTGACGTGTCATGGAAGGTTCTTCAGACTGGTTCAAACTACCTCGTTATTTGTATGTTTTCTAGTGTAACCAGCTTACCTATCCATAGTGAACAACATTTTTTATTACTTCTTCAACGAAAAAAAACACTGAGATCCCAGGCTTACGTCGGATATTCAATAACGTCTGTCGCCGTTGTAGACTAGAGCTCTCTACAGTCAGTTTAGAGAATGATTCCTAAACAAGGTGTAAGAGAGAACCATACTTTTGAGAAAGCATACTTTAGGCTCACATTGTACATTTTGATAAAACTCCATCTAATGGTGTGTTGAAAGAAACCATTACCACCAAGCAGACTTATGAAACTAAACTGGTATGAGATTGAATATCTCTATTATTTGACAGACAATAAGTGCTGCAATCGAATTATTTTCAATTTTACAGGTGAAGGGAATGTGAGAGAACTTTTTTGTCAATAGAAAATACTTGTCCAATAGAATTGTATGGATAAATAGTTATGTTTGATGTATTCCATGGTGGACTACAGGAACTGTAACTCCTACTAAACATCTGATTAAATAAATGCACATCTATTTATAGAACACGTAATTTATCCGGACCTTAATGTAGCTGGATGATTCAACAAAAATTAAAGAATTTATAGACGTGTTTACATTTTGAAAATTGGTGGTGGAAGAAACCCGGTCATGATACACAAGGTCTAGTTTACAATTTTAAAATTATGTTGAAATTCTCATGTTTTGATTCAGAAAGTTGTAGCAAAAGTTGTTGAGGAATCGATATGTTACATTAACACGCCCTTTGCTGATTGTGCCCGCTGGCAGGCCCACAGACTGGGGATGTTCGGCGCGGACTACGTGTGGCTGCTGCACGGGGACACGGGTCATCAGTGGTGGCGCAACCAGAGCCTCTGTCCCCCCAGGAGCATGGCGGCGGCGGTGGAGGGCCTCATAATAGTGTCCAGCCACAACACCATCGTCGGCAACAAGCCCTCCGTGTCGGGACTGGTGAGCAACTCATGTTTTGTATTCTATACTAAACTCTAATATGAGGAAGGTTTGTTTGGCTGCTTGTATGCTTGCATGATTGCACCTCTGATCACAAAAACGGCTCCAAAGATCTTTTTAAAAAGTTGTAAACTAATTTCTGGGTAAAAAATAAGCTCTAGAGAAGTCTTATCTTCAGGAAAAATCTAATTGTGTAAAAAAAGTAATTTTAAAAGTAAAAAAGTAACATCGGGCTTATGAATTTTAAAATCAAAACAAAAGAGTCATAGCAGCTGATGATCATCGACCAGTGTCAACCAGTGTCATAGTAGTGTACTATTATTGTAGTTTAAGTATTAACATGAGGATTCCTGAGAGCAGTGTCTAAAATAAACTAAAATGATTGAATGAAGATTGCATTACAATGGACATTCCATATCCAAAAATAATCAAAGGGACATTGGCTATTAATAACAACTGGAGTGACCAAAGCCATAAGAACAACATACAGAAAAGAGGCTAATGAGCTAAACAAGTCTGCTCATTAGTATGGGGATGTACAAAATGATGTATAATTTTCCCTATGTTTACTTAAAAAGAATTTGAGAATCGAACCCGTGACCTTCAGTTTTGGAACATTCTGTACATAGAATTTGATGAACATATTTTTAATGGATTGCCCTATGAGTTTTAGTTAGAAAATATTTTGTTTGATGACTTTAGACCAAACCGTTCTCACGTTATACATGCTGGACAGGATTATTTATTAAATATATAAACATTACATATATAGATTTGCCGATTTACCCATCTTCGGAACGAGATTAAGCTGCCAGACTTTGATTTTCTAAAATAAAATTTCAAGTCATACTGGTTTCATAGCATTAGAAAAGTGTGCAAATGGTATGACTTTTTGGGTCATTGGCTCTTAGACTATACCGAATCCAAGAAACTGTACATTTTTAGATACTACGTGATTTACGGGAAAAACATTCTATTGTTATAGTCGCTCTGTGTTAATTGACAAGTCAGTTTGATAATAATAAATAACATGCAGATTGCTCTTATAAATGTATTTATTTTTATCGTATGTGAACTCGTTATGCAATTTAACACTAGTTAGTATTAAAATAAAGGTTACATTTAGACACAATATTTTGTTAAAATTATGTATGGCGATCTCACAGTCATAAATATCCAGATGTTTTTAAAAATTTACCTTTATAAACATTAAGCAAGCCAATGTCTATAAGAATTGTGTCATAATTCGATTGCATACATAGTATTCAGAAGATTTACACAAAATGAACTGATCCATAGGATTTTTTAGTGTATTGGCAATCTTGCTACAAAATAGGAGCTCAATGGGCTCAGTGGCTTCTGAGTTCAAAACACATAATGACAAGCAATAACTTACACTAAGGGATATGGAACTTCCCCATTCTTGATCCCATAACTCATAAGCCTATGTTATTCTCATTGATTGATTGCATGGTATTGTCAAAACAAATGAATGGCCAAACCGTCAGTCACATCTGTCATCATACACAGGTGGCGCCATGACGTCACTAGTCTGACTGATCGGCTGGTCCAGAATGTGTAGAGATTGTATGTGATGCGAAACAATTTAATGTAATATTGCACCCTTCCTATGGATAAGGAAAGTGTGAAATACCGGTATTAGTCATTAAATAACATTCCAGGAATTCAGACTATGAATATTTCTGAAAAAGGGTTCCTGTCAAGCGGATGTATGTATTCTTTGAATTACATTTGTATAACTTCTGAACCACTTACAGAGATGACCCTTCTCACGTACGTTCTCTTTTTAAATTATGAATCATAATCAGTATTCGTTATCTTTAAATTAAGCCAAAAGATTCAAACACCTAAACGCTATCAAAGTCATGTCAACATTTTGAAATCTTTATTACAAAATTAATATACTAATAGAAATATGACAGTCACCCAACCTCTCACCCCACTACTACTTGTGAACATAACTGTCCGTAGACCTCAACATTAAACTTTTAGATGCAATATTGTTGGAAGAAGGGTAGTTTACAGAATGTCGCTGTTACGAAGAAACACTCTCATAAGAACAAATTGTTTCATTATTTTTAGAAAAAGGACAAATGCAGTAATATTCCATTCCAAACTGCAGTAATGTTTGCATTATCTAGTGTTGTGACAAGTCAATGTTATGAATAAATCATGATCAGAACGATCGGTTGGCAGAATAAACTGTCAAACCACCCAGTTGTGTTCATGGAGAGAATAATACTGATGTTCACAAATGTTATAATTATGTAATAAGAATTATTTCTGCAATACGTAACCTCCTCTTGTGAGACTTTAGCTTGTTTTACAATCGTACAACTTAATAAAAGTGTGATAAACTGTTTTTTCACCTTTCCTGGAAAGTTCTTTATGTATTTTGGCTTACTAATAAGCATATTCTCTCGTCATAGGTTCAGCTGGAATTCTGACCATTTTTCCGTGACAAAGTGTAGAATATTATAATACTAATTTTATATATAAACCACTAACAAAATTAGGAAAAAATATTCGATACATTAGAGCGTGTAAGCATTAGACTAAAATTTTAAGTTAAAGCTCAGCATATATTTTAGAATTGTTCCACAGAGGCTGTCTTCAGGTGGCTTTGTAGACAGGCCCTTCTACAACTTTAACAAACCTCTTGTCAGTGACAAAAGAATAATCGTTTTACTCAAACTGGTTTTATAGCTTTTGATATACTGTCTAACTATTCTCACATTATACGTAGTTTTAGTAGCATCGCAATTCTAAAATATGCTATAGAAACTGTATATATCTTGTCTGCAACATTAATCAGCCATTTTGTAAATTTGACCTCAGTGACTACCAAGAGAATGAAACATTAGCATGGTTGTGTGTTATTCCTTATTCTCGATAATTGGTTGTGTAGATTGGTTAAAGTATACATCGATGTTCTTAACAAGTTTTATGTCTGCAACATTTGGATTAATCAGAAAAATAATCTCATATATCGTTTATTTTTACCTGACCTATTCTTTACAAATCATTGTAAAGCTGAAAGAATAAGTTTAAATTATTCCTCAATACGTTTGAAGTAAATACTTCTTAAATAGTACCGCATTAAAAGCAAGAATAATTTAAAAACTTAAGATTTGAATTACTATTACCACATCTTAATTAAAATTTAATAACATACGTTTTAATTTCCATAAGAGGACATTGTGCAGTCTGTCGATATAACAAATGCAACATAGCGGCCTCTGCCCCTTGACAGGCCTGATCAATCATTTACAAAAATTACAACCGACAGTGGCGCAGATGCACGGATGAATAATTACTGTCCAGGTACTACGACGAGCCTAGTTGTTCATAGAGTGAAACATCAGAGAAAAATTTGTTGTTCTCACTTTTTGTTTTCGGAATGCAAATAATATTTAATCAACGTAATATATTATGACATAAAGAAATTATTATACAATAAATAATATTATTAACTGTATTAGTATTAAATTTAAATTCTTGGAGGAAGTATTTGAGCTTAGACAACTGTTTATAATGATTCCTAATCTGTTACATCAGTTGAGTCTTTTCTCGTTTTTACGCAAGAGCTTGTGTAAAGACACATAAATACTTTTGAGAGAAAGCGATACACACGCCTTGAATCTTGTGGGCAACCTTTAAATCAAACCCGTGATCCCTTTTACTGAATCCCAAGACAGAAACAGGTTTTCCTTATTTTTTGGCAAAAAACACGTTACGATTTTTAATGTGATTTTACAATAAAAATAAAAATGACCTAGTAATTAATTATTATTGTTCCCTTGGTCTGTTTTTAGTTCTTTGGAAAAGCGTTTGATCTCGTAGACCAAACAATATTTAAAATTTCGCTTGGGAATCTAACTGTTATTGGAGTAGGGTTTAAGGCCTCGGACTCATTTGCTTCTTTTCTTAGCTAACGGAAACAAGTCGTTGAGATTTCAATTGTAGATTCTACAGATTGCCTTACAATAATTATTCTAATACCGCCATTATCAATCGGAAGTACTCCAGGGACCATAACTGATCCAATACTTTTTTGAATCGTTATTAATGATATTTAAACAAGCTTATCCAAGGACCAATTATGTTTGTTTGCAGATGACCTTTGGTACTTCTTTGGTGAATATTTGGTGCTTTTACATTTTCTGTAAAATCTTATATTCATTCAGGTTAGTTATTTGTTACAGAGGCTAACTGATAATTACCTCGATTTAAAACCCTCAATACTAAACTGGTTGAATTCCGAATAGGTAAATTTTAAAATTTACTAAATTACTTCATTTCTTGACCGGCAATAAAGAAATAAGTTCTTTTGGATCCATTTACTATTCAGGGATAGTGACTGATGCCAAACTTAATTTTTTAAACATATTTGCAAAATAATTAAAGGTCAACTGTTATATTTTTGTTTTGAAGAGACCTAGGACAAATACTTTTAGTTTCACCAACAAGAGGAGCGATATGGTAAGACTACTGATGAGGACTGCTTAAATTATCAATAAAATTAATCACTTCCTCTCTAAAAATACATTTTTTTACCAAATAAATCTATTCTTGCATCAATCCTTATTAACTGCTTGTCTCTTGGTCATAAGAAAGAAAATTGCGTAATACAAAATGGGATCAAGAATCATTTATAATTAAAAAATAATCAGCAATGCAAGCTAAATGTTTGATGATAAATACTAGTAACTGTACTGTTCTGCATTACTTATATAACATATTTTAGGTTTATGTGCATTGTTGAAGTTTACTGCTATCACAATTTCACACAGCTGCCGACTGCGCTGAGGTTGTTGTAAAGCAACGACCGGTTCCTGTCCTCGCTTCCAGCGCCTCTCAGCAACTTCGTTCACCAGACCTACGTCGTTGTGTGGGCCATCGCCCTAGCCCTGAGGAACTCCCACCTGACCATAAACATTGTTTACACAATCTAACACAGCTACTGTGGTTGTTGTAGAGGAACGACCGGTTCCTGTCCTCGCTTCCAGCGCCTCTCAGCAACTTCGTTCACCAGACCTACGACTTTGTGTGGGCCATCGCCCTAGCCCTGAGGAACTCCCACCTGACCATAAACATTGTTTACACAATCTAACACAGCTACAGTGGTTGTTGTAGAGGAACGACCGGTTCCTGTCCTCACTTCCAGCGCCTCTCAGCAACTTCGTACACCAGACCTACGACTTTGTGTGGGCCATCGCCCTAGCCCTGAGGAACTCCCACCTGACCATAAACATTGTTTACACAATCTAACACAGCTACAGTGGTTGTTGTAGAGGAACGACCGGTTCCTGTCCTCGCTTCCAGCGCCTCTAAGCAACTTCGTACACCAGACCTATGACGCTGTATGAACCATCGCCCTAGCCCTGAGGAACTCCCACCTGACCATAAACATTGTTTACACAATCTAACACAGCTACAGTGGTTGTTGTAGAGGAACGACCGGTTCCTGTCCTCGCTTCCAGCGCCTCTCAGCAACTTCGTTCACCAGACCTACGACGCTGTATGAACCATCGCCCTAGCCCTGAGGAACTCCCACCTGACCATAAACATTGTTTACACAATCTAACACAGCTACTGTGGTTGTTGTAGAGGAACGACCGGTTCCTGTCCTCGCTTCCAGCGCCTCTCAGCAACTTCGTTCACCAGACCTACGACTTTGTGTGGGCCATCGCCCTAGCCCTGAGGAACTCCCACCTGACCATAAACATTGCTTACACAATCTAACACAGCTACTGTGGTTGTTGTAGGGGAACGACCGGTTCCTGTCCTCGCTTCCAGCGCCTCTAAACAACTTCGTACACCAGACATATGACGCTGTATGAACCATCGCCCGAGCCCTGAGGAACTCCCACCTGACCATAAACATTGTTTACACAATCTAACACAGCTACAGTGGTTGTTGTAGAGGAACGACCGGTTCCTGTCCTCGCTTCCAGCGCCTCTCAGCAACTTCGTTCACCAGACCTACGACTTTGTGTGGGCCATCGCCCTAGCCCTGAGGAACTCCCACCTGACCATAAACATTGCTTACACAATCTAACACAGCTACTGTGGATGTTGTAGAGGAACGACCGGTTCCTGTCCTCGCTTCCAGCGCCTCTAAGCAACTTCGTACACCAGACCTATGACGCTGTATGAACCATCGCCCTAGCCCTGAGGAAATCCCACCTGACCATAAACATTGTTTACACAATCTAACACAGCCACAGTGGTTGTTGTAGAGGAACGACCGGTTCCTGTCCTCGCTTCCAGCGCCTCTCAGCAACTTCGTTCACCAGACCTACGACTTTGTGTGGGCCATCGCCCTAGCCCTGAGGAACTCCCACCTGACCATAAACATTGTTTACACAATCTAACACAGCTACTGTGGTTGTTGTAGAGGAACGACCGGTTCCTGTCCTCGCTTCCAGCGCCTCTCAGCAACTTCGTTCACCAGACCTACGACTTTGTGTGGGCCATCGCCCTAGCCCTGAGGAACTCCCACCTGACCATAAACATTGTTTACACAATCTAACACAGCTACAGTGGTTGTTGTAGAGGAACGACCGGTTCCTGTCCTCACTTCCAGCGCCTCTCAGCAACTTCGTACACCAGACCTACGACTTTGTGTGGGCCATCGCCCTAGCCCTGAGGAACTCCCACCTGACCATAAACATTGTTTACACAATCTAACACAGCTACAGTGGTTGTTGTAGAGGAACGACCGGTTCCTGTCCTCGCTTCCAGCGCCTCTAAGCAACTTCGTACACCAGACCTATGACGCTGTATGAACCATCGCCCTAGCCCTGAGGAACTCCCACCTGACCATAAACATTGTTTACACAATCTAACACAGCTACAGTGGTTGTTGTAGAGGAACGACCGGTTCCTGTCCTCGCTTCCAGCGCCTCTCAGCAACTTCGTTCACCAGACCTACGACGCTGTATGAACCATCGCCCTAGCCCTGAGGAACTCCCACCTGACCATAAACATTGTTTACACAATCTAACACAGCTACAGTGGTTGTTGTAGAGGAACGACCGGTTCCTGTCCTCGCTTCCAGCGCCTCTCAGCAACTTCGTTCACCAGACCTACGACTTTGTGTGGGCCATCGCCCTAGCCCTGAGGAACTCCCACCTGACCATAAACATTGTTTACACAATCTAACACAGCTACTGTGGTTGTTGTAGAGGAACGACCGGTTCCTGTCCTCGCTTCCAGCGCCTCTAAACAACTTCGTACACCAGACATATGACGCTGTATGAACCATCGCCCTAGCCCTGAGGAACTCCCACCTGGCCATAAACATTGCTTACACAATCTAACACAGCTAATGTGGTTGTTGTAGAGGAACGACCGGTTCCTGTCCTCACTTCCAGCTCCTCTCAGCAACTTCGTACACCAGACCTACGACGCTGTGTGGGCCATCACCCTAGCCCTGAGGAACTCCCACCTGACCATAAACATTGCTTACACAATCTAACACAGCTACTGTGGTTGTTGTAGAGGAACGACCGGTTCCTGTCCTCGCTTCCAGCGCCTCTCAGCAACTTCGTTCACCAGACCTACGACGCTGTGTGGGCCATCGCCCTAGCCCTGAGGAACTCCCACCTGACCATAAACATTGCTTACACAATCTAACACAGCTACTGTGGTTGTTGTAGAGGAACGACCGGTTCCTTATCCTCACTTCCAGCGCCTCTCAGCAACTTCGTACACCAGACCTATGACGCTGTGTGGGCCATCGCCCTAGCCCTGAGGAACTCCCACCTGACCATAAACATTGCTTACACAATCTAACACAGCTACTGTGGTTGTTGTAGAGGAACGACCGGTTCCTGTCCTCGCTTCCAGCGCCTCTCAGCAACTTCGTTCACCAGACCTACGACTTTGTGTGGGCCATCGCCCTAGCCCTGAGGAACTCCCACCTGACCATAAACATTGTTTACACAATCTAACACAGCTACTGTGGTTGTTGTAGAGGAACGACTGGTTCCTGTCCTCGCTTCCAGCGCCTCTAAGCAACTTCGTACACCAGACCTATGACGCTGTATGAACCATCGCCCGAGCCCTGAGGAACTCCCACCTGACCATAAACATTGCTTACACAATCTAATACAGCTACTGTGGTTTTGTAGAGGAACGACCGGTTCCTGTCCTCGCTTCCAGCTCCTCTCATCAACTTCGTACACCAGACCTACGTCGTTGTGTGGGCTATCGCCCTAGCCCTGAGGAACTCCCACCTGACCATAAACATTGCTTACACAATCTAACACAGCTACTGTGGTTGTTGTAGAGGAACGACCGGTTCATGTCCTCGCTTCCAGCGCCTCTAAACAACTTCGTACACCAGATATATGACGCTGTATGAACCATCGCCCTAGCCCTGAGGAACTCCCACCTGACCATAAACATTGCTTACACAATCTAACACAGCTACTGTGGTTGTTGTAGAAGAACGACCGGTTCCTGTCCTCACTTCCAGCGCCTCTCAGCAACTTCGTACACCAGACCTATGACGCTGTGTGGGCCATCGCCCTAGCCCTGAGGAACTCCCACCTGACCATAAACATTGCTTACACAATCTAACACAGCTACTGTGGTTGTTGTAGAGGAACGACCGGTTCCTGTCCTCACTTCCAGCGCCTCTCAGCAACTTCGTACACCAGACCTACGTCGTTGTGTGGGCCATCGCCCTAGCCCTGAGGAACTCCCACCTGACCATAAACATTGCTTACACAATCTAACACAGCTACTGTGGTTGTTGTAGAGGAACGACCGGTTCCTGTCCTCGCTTCCAGCGCCTCTAAGCAACTTCGTACACCAGACCTACGACGCTGTGTGGGCCATCGCCCTAGCCCTGAGGAACTCCCACCTGACCATAAACATTGCTTACACAATCTAACACAGCTACTGTGGTTGTTGTAGAGGAACGACCGGTTCCTGTCCTCACTTCCAGCGCCTCTCAGCAACTTCGTACACCAGACCTATGACGCTGTTTGAGCCATCGCCCTAGCCCTGAGGAACTCCTACGTGGCCATAAACATTGCTTACACAATCTAACACAGCTACTGTGGTTGTTGTAGAGGAACGACCGGTTCCTGTCCTCGCTTCCAGCGCCTCTCAGCAACTTCGTTCACCAGACCTACGACTTTGTGTGGGCCATCGCCCTAGCCCTGAGGAACTCCCACCTGACCATAAAATTGCTTACACAATCTAACACAGCTACAGTGGTTGTTGTAGAGGAACGACCGGTTCCTGTCCTCGCTTCCAGCGCCTCACGACCGGTTCCTGTCTTCGCTTCCAGCTCCTCTCATCAACTTCGTACACCAGACCAACGTCGTTGTGTGGGCCATCGCCCTAGCCCTGAGGAACTCCCACCTGACCATAAGCATTGCTTACACAATCTAACACAGCTACTGTGGTTGTTGTAGAGGAACGACCGGTTCCTGTCCTCGCTTCCAGCGCCTCTCAGCAACTTCGTTCACCAGACCTACGACTTTGTGTGGGCCATCGCCCTAGCCCTGAGGAACTCCCACCTGACCATAAACATTGTTTACACAATCTAACACAGCTACTGTGGTTGTTGTAGAGGAACGACCGGTTCCTGTCCTCGCTTCCAGCGCCTCTCAGCAACTTCGTTCACCAGACCTACGACTTTGTGTGGGCCATCGCCCTAGCCCTGAGGAACTCCCACCTGACCATAAACATTGTTTACACAATCTAACACAGCTACAGTGGTTGTTGTAGAGGAACGACCGGTTCCTGTCCTCACTTCCAGCGCCTCTCAGCAACTTCGTACACCAGACCTACGACTTTGTGTGGGCCATCGCCCTAGCCCTGAGGAACTCCCACCTGACCATAAACATTGTTTACACAATCTAACACAGCTACAGTGGTTGTTGTAGAGGAACGACCGGTTCCTGTCCTCGCTTCCAGCGCCTCTAAGCAACTTCGTACACCAGACCTATGACGCTGTATGAACCATCGCCCTAGCCCTGAGGAACTCCCACCTGACCATAAACATTGTTTACACAATCTAACACAGCTACAGTGGTTGTTGTAGAGGAACGACCGGTTCCTGTCCTCGCTTCCAGCGCCTCTCAGCAACTTCGTTCACCAGACCTACGACGCTGTATGAACCATCGCCCTAGCCCTGAGGAACTCCCACCTGACCATAAACATTGTTTACACAATCTAACACAGCTACAGTGGTTGTTGTAGAGGAACGACCGGTTCCTGTCCTCGCTTCCAGCGCCTCTCAGCAACTTCGTTCACCAGACCTACGACTTTGTGTGGGCCATCGCCCTAGCCCTGAGGAACTCCCAACTGACCATAAACATTGTTTACACAATCTAACACAGCTACTGTGGTTGTTGTAGAGGAACGACCGGTTCCTGTCCTCGCTTCCAGCGCCTCTAAACAACTTCGTACACCAGACCTACGACGCTGTGTGGGCCATCGCCCTAGCCCTGAGGAACTCCCACCTGACCATAAACATTGCTTACACAATCTAACACAGCTACTGTGGTTGTTGTAGAGGAACGACCGGTTCCTGTCCTCACTTCCAGCGCCTCTCAGCAACTTCGTACACCAGACCTATGACGCTGTTTGAGCCATCGCCCTAGCCCTGAGGAACTCCTACGTGGCCATAAACATTGCTTACACAATCTAACACAGCTACTGTGGTTGTTGTAGAGGAACGACCGGTTCCTGTCCTCGCTTCCAGCGCCTCTCAGCAACTTCGTTCACCAGACCTACGACTTTGTGTGGGCCATCGCCCTAGCCCTGAGGAACTCCCACCTGACCATAAAATTGCTTACACAATCTAACACAGCTACAGTGGTTGTTGTAGAGGAACGACCGGTTCCTGTCCTCGCTTCCAGCGCCTCTCAGCAACTTCGTACACCAGACCTACGTCGTTGTGTGGGACATCGCCCTAGCCCTGAGGAACTCCCACCTGACCATAAACATTGCTTACACAATCTAACACAGCTACTGTGGTTGTTGTAGAGGAACGACCGGTTCCTGTCTTCGCTTCCAGCTCCTCTCATCAACTTCGTACACCAGACCAACGTCGTTGTGTGGGCCATCGCCCTAGCCCTGAGGAACTCCCACCTGACCATAAGCATTGCTTACACAATCTAACACAGCTACTGTGGTTGTTGTAGAGGAACGACCGGTTCCTGTCCTCGCTTCCAGCGCCTCTCAGCAACTTCGTTCACCAGACCTACGACTTTGTGTGGGCCATCGCCCTAGCCCTGAGGAACTCCCACCTGACCATAAACATTGTTTACACAATCTAACACAGCTACTGTGGTTGTTGTAGAGGAACGACCGGTTCCTGTCCTCGCTTCCAGCGCCTCTCAGCAACTTCGTTCACCAGACCTACGACTTTGTGTGGGCCATCGCCCTAGCCCTGAGGAACTCCCACCTGACCATAAACATTGTTTACACAATCTAACACAGCTACAGTGGTTGTTGTAGAGGAACGACCGGTTCCTGTCCTCACTTCCAGCGCCTCTCAGCAACTTCGTACACCAGACCTACGACTTTGTGTGGGCCATCGCCCTAGCCCTGAGGAACTCCCACCTGACCATAAACATTGTTTACACAATCTAACACAGCTACAGTGGTTGTTGTAGAGGAACGACCGGTTCCTGTCCTCGCTTCCAGCGCCTCTAAGCAACTTCGTACACCAGACCTATGACGCTGTATGAACCATCGCCCTAGCCCTGAGGAACTCCCACCTGACCATAAACATTGTTTACACAATCTAACACAGCTACAGTGGTTGTTGTAGAGGAACGACCGGTTCCTGTCCTCGCTTCCAGCGCCTCTCAGCAACTTCGTTCACCAGACCTACGACGCTGTATGAACCATCGCCCTAGCCCTGAGGAACTCCCACCTGACCATAAACATTGTTTACACAATCTAACACAGCTACAGTGGTTGTTGTAGAGGAACGACCGGTTCCTGTCCTCGCTTCCAGCGCCTCTCAGCAACTTCGTTCACCAGACCTACGACTTTGTGTGGGCCATCGCCCTAGCCCTGAGGAACTCCCACCTGACCATAAACATTGTTTACACAATCTAACACAGCTACTGTGGTTGTTGTAGAGGAACGACCGGTTCCTGTCCTCGCTTCCAGCGCCTCTAAACAACTTCGTACACCAGACATATGACGCTGTATGAACCATCGCCCTAGCCCTGAGGAACTCCCACCTGGCCATAAACATTGCTTACACAATCTAACACAGCTAATGTGGTTGTTGTAGAGGAACGACCGGTTCCTGTCCTCACTTCCAGCTCCTCTCAGCAACTTCGTACACCAGACCTACGACGCTGTGTGGGCCATCACCCTAGCCCTGAGGAACTCCCACCTGACCATAAACATTGCTTACACAATCTAACACAGCTACTGTGGTTGTTGTAGAGGAACGACCGGTTCCTGTCCTCGCTTCCAGCGCCTCTCAGCAACTTCGTTCACCAGACCTACGACGCTGTGTGGGCCATCGCCCTAGCCCTGAGGAACTCCCACCTGACCATAAACATTGCTTACACAATCTAACACAGCTACTGTGGTTGTTGTAGAGGAACGACCGGTTCCTTATCCTCACTTCCAGCGCCTCTCAGCAACTTCGTACACCAGACCTATGACGCTGTGTGGGCCATCGCCCTAGCCTTGAGGAACTCCCACCTGACCATAAACATTGCTTACACAATCTAACACAGCTACTGTGGTTGTTGTAGAGGAACGACCGGTTCCTGTCCTCGCTTCCAGCGCCTCTCAGCAACTTCGTTCACCAGACCTACGACTTTGTGTGGGCCATCGCCCTAGCCCTGAGGAACTCCCACCTGACCATAAACATTGTTTACACAATCTAACACAGCTACTGTGGTTGTTGTAGAGGAACGACTGGTTCCTGTCCTCGCTTCCAGCGCCTCTAAGCAACTTCATACACCAGACCTATGACGCTGTATGAACCATCGCCCGAGCCCTGAGGAACTCCCACCTGACCATAAACATTGCTTACACAATCTAATACAGCTACTGTGGTTTTGTAGAGGAACGACCGGTTCCTGTCCTCGCTTCCAGCTCCTCTCATCAACTTCGTACACCAGACCTACGTCGTTGTGTGGGCCATCGCCCTAGCCCTGAGGAACTCCCACCTGACCATAAACATTGCTTACACAATCTAACACAGCTACTGTGGTTGTTGTAGAGGAACGACCGGTTCATGTCCTCGCTTCCAGCGCCTCTAAACAACTTCGTACACCAGATATATGACGCTGTATGAACCATCGCCCTAGCCCTGAGGAACTCCCACCTGACCATAAACATTGCTTACACAATCTAACACAGCTACTGTGGTTGTTGTAGAAGAACGACCGGTTCCTGTCCTCACTTCCAGCGCCTCTCAGCAACTTCGTACACCAGACCTATGACGCTGTGTGGGCCATCGCCCTAGCCCTGAGGAACTCCCACCTGACCATAAACATTGCTTACACAATCTAACACAGCTACTGTGGTTGTTGTAGAGGAACGACCGGTTCCTGTCCTCACTTCCAGCGCCTCTCAGCAACTTCGTACACCAGACCTACGTCGTTGTGTGGGCCATCGCCCTAGCCCTGAGGAACTCCCACCTGACCATAAACATTGCTTACACAATCTAACACAGCTACTGTGGTTGTTGTAGAGGAACGACCGGTTCCTGTCCTCGCTTCCAGCGCCTCTAAGCAACTTCGTACACCAGACCTACGACGCTGTGTGGGCCATCGCCCTAGCCCTGAGGAACTCCCACCTGACCATAAACATTGCTTACACAATCGAACACAGCTACTGTGGTTGTTGTAGAGGAACGACCGGTTCCTGTCCTCACTTCCAGCGCCTCTCAGCAACTTCGTACACCAGACCTATGACGCTGTTTGAGCCATCGCCCTAGCCCTGAGGAACTCCTACGTGGCCATAAACATTGCTTACACAATCTAACACAGCTACTGTGGTTGTTGTAGAGGAACGACCGGTTCCTGTCCTCGCTTCCAGCGCCTCTCAGCAACTTCGTTCACCAGACCTACGACTTTGTGTGGGCCATCGCCCTAGCCCTGAGGAACTCCCACCTGACCATAAAATTGCTTACACAATCTAACACAGCTACAGTGGTTGTTGTAGAGGAACGACCGGTTCCTGTCCTCGCTTCCAGCGCCTCTCAGCAACTTCGTACACCAGACCTACGTCGTTGTGTGGGACATCGCCCTAGCCCTGAGGAACTCCCACCTGACCATAAACATTGCTTACACAATCTAACACAGCTACTGTGGTTGTTGTAGAGGAACGACCGGTTCCTGTCTTCGCTTCCAGCTCCTCTCATCAACTTCGTACACCAGACCAACGTCGTTGTGTGGGCCATCGCCCTAGCCCTGAGGAACTCCCACCTGACCATAAGCATTGCTTACACAATCTAACACAGCTACTGTGGTTGTTGTAGAGGAACGACCGGTTCCTGTCCTCGCTTCCAGCGCCTCTCAGCAACTTCGTACACCAGACCTACGTCGTTGTGTGGGCCATCGCCCTAGCCCTGAGGAACTCCCACCTGACCATAAACCTTGCTTACACAATCTAACACAGCTAATGTGGTTGTTGTAGAGGAACGACCGGTTCCTGTCCTCGCTTCCAGCGCCTCTCAGCAACTTCGTACACCAGACCTACGTCGTTGTGTGGGCCATCGCCCTAGCCCTGAGGAACTCCCACCTGGCCATAAACATTGCTTACACAATCTAACACAGCTACTGTGGTTGTTGTAGGGGAACGACCGGTTCCTGTCCTCACTTCCAGCGCCTCTCAGCAACTTCGTACACCAGACCTACGACGCTGTGTGGGCCATCGCCCTAGCCCTGAGGAACTCCCACCTGGCCATAAACATTGCTTACACAATCTAACACAGCTACTGTGGTTGTTGTAGAGGAACGACTGGTTCCTGTCCTCGCTTCCAGCGCCTCTCAGCAACTTCGTACACCAGACCTACGTCGTTGTGTGGGCCATCGCCCTAGCCCTGAGGAACTCCCACCTGACCATAAACCTTGCTTACACAATCTAACACAGCTACTGTGGTTGTTGTAGAGGAACGACCGGTTCCTGTCCTCGCTTCCAGCGCCTCTCAGCAACTTCGTACACCAGACCTACGACGCTGTGTGGGCCATCGCCCTAGCCCTGAGGAACTCCCACCTGTCCATAAACATTGCTTACACAATCTAACACAGCTACTGTGGTTCTTGTAGAGGAACGACCGGTTCCTGTCCTCGCTTCCAGCGCCTCTCAGCAACTTCGTACACCAGACCTATGACGCTGTGTGGGCCATCGCCCTAGCCCTGAGGAACTCCCACCTGGCCATAAACATTGCTTACACAATCTAACACAGCTAATGTGGTTGTTGTAGAGGAACGACCGGTTCCTGTCCTCACTTCCAGCTCCTCTCAGCAACTTCGTACACCAGACCTACGATTCTGTGTGGGCCATCGCCCTAGCCCTGAGGAACTCCCACCTGACCATAAACATTGCTTACACAATCTAACACAGCTACTGTGGTTCTTGTAGAGGAACGACCGGTTCCTGTCCTCACTTCCAGCTCCTCTTTTAGCAACTTCGTACACCAGACCTACGACGCTGTGTGGGCCATCGCCCTAGCCCTGAGGAACTCCCACCTGACCATAAACATTGCTTACACAATCTAACACAGCTACTGTGGTTGTTGTAGAGGAACGACCGGTTCCTGTCCTCACTTCCAGCGCCTCTCAGCAACTTCGTACACCAGACCTACGACGCTGTGTGGGCCATCGCCCTAGCCCTGAGGAACTCCCACCTGGCCATAAACATTGCTTACACAATCTAACACAGCTAATGTGGTTGTTGTAGAGGAACGACCGGTTCCTGTCCTCACTTCCAGCGCCTCTCAGCAACTTCGTACACCAGACCTACGTCGTTGTGTGGGCCATCACCCTAGCCCTGAGGAACTCCCACCTGACCATAAACCTTGCTTACACAATCTAACACAGCTACTGTGGTTGTTGTAGGGGAACGACCGGTTCCTGTCCTCGCTTCCAGCGCCTCTCAGCAACTTCGTACACCAGACCTACGTCGTTGTGTGAGCCATCGCCCTAGCCCTCAGGAACTCCCACCTGACCATAAACATTGCTTACACAGTCTAAAACAGCTACTGTGGTTGTTGTAGAGGAACGACCGGTTCCTGTCCTCACTTCCAGCACCTCTCAGCAACTTTGTACACCAGACCTACGTCGTTGTGTGGGCCATCGCCCTAGCCCTGAGGAACTCCCACCTGACCATAAACATTGCTTACACAGTCTAACACAGCTACTGTGGTTGTTGTAGAGGAACGACCGGTTCCTGTCCTCACTTCCAGCACCTCTCAGCAACTTTGTACACCAGACCTACGTCGTTGTGTGGGCCATCGCCCTAGCCCTGAGGAACTCCCACCTGGCCATAAACATTGCTTACACAATCTAACACAGCTACTGTGGTTGTTGTAGAGGAACGACCGGTTCCTGTCCTCACTTCCAGCGCCTCTCAGCAACTTCGTACACCAGACCTACGTCGTTGTGTGGGCCATCGCCCTAGCCCTGAGGAACTCCCACCTGACCATAAACATTGCTTGCACAATCTAATACAGCTACTGTGGTTGTTATAGAGGAACGACCGGTTCCTGCCTCTCAGCAACTTTGTACACCAGACCTACGTCGTTGTGTGGGCCATCGCCCTAGCCCTGAGGAATTCCCACCTGGCCATAAACATTGCTTACACAATCTAACACAGCTACTGTGGTTGTTGTAGAGGAACGACCGGTTCCTGTCCTCGCTTCCAGCGCCTCTCAGCAACTTCGTACACCAGACCTACGACGCTGTTTGGGCCATCGCCCTAGCCCTGAGGAACTCCCACCTGGCCATAAACATTGCTTACACAATCTAACACAGCTACTGTGGTTGTTGTAGAGGAACGACCGGTTCCTGTCCTCACTTCCAGCGCCTCTCAGCAACTTCGTACACCAGACCTACGTCGTTGTGTGGGCCATCGCCCTAGCCCTGAGGAACTCCCACCTGACCATAAACATTGCTTGCACAATCTAATACAGCTACTGTGGTTGTTATAGAGGAACGACCGGTTCCTGCCTCTCAGCAACTTTGTACACCAGACCTACGTCGTTGTGTGGGCCATCGCCCTAGCCCTGAGGAACTCCCGCCTGGCCATAAACATTGCTTACACAATCTAACACAGCTACTGTGGTTGTTGTAGAGGAACGACCGCTTCCTGTCCTCACTTCCAGCGCCTCTCAGCAACTTCGTACACCAGACCTACGACGCTGTGTGGGCCATCGCCCTAGCCCTGAGGAACTCCCACCTGGCCATAAACATTGCTTACACAATCTAACACAGCTACTGTGGTTGTTGTAGAGGAACGACCGGTTCCTGTCCTCGCTTCCAGCGCCTCTCAGCAACTTCGTACACCAGACCTACGACGCTGTGTGGGCCATCGCCCTAGCCCTGAGGAACTCCCACCTGACCATAAACATTGCTTACACAATCTAACACAGTTACTGTGGTTGTTGTAGAGGAACGACCGGTTCCTGTCCTCGCTTCCAGCGCCTCTCAGCAACTTCGTACACCAGACCTACGACGCTGTTTGAGCCATCGCCCTAGCCCTGAGGAACTCCCACCTGGCCATAAACATTGCTTACACAATCTAACACAGCTACTGTGGTTGTTGTAGAGGAACGACCGGTTCCTGTCCTCGCTTCCAGCGCCTCTCAGCAACTTCGTACACCAGACCTACGACGCTGTGTGGGCCATCGCCCTAGCCCTGAGGAACTCCCGCCTGGCCATAAACATTGCTTACACAATCTAACACAGCTACTGTGGTTGTTGTAGAGGAACGACCGGTTCCTGTCCTCACTTCCAGCGCCTCTCAGCAACTTCGTACACCAGACCTACGTCGTTGTGTGGGCCATCGCCCTAGCCCTGAGGAACTCCCACCTGACCATAAACCTGGCCGTATTCATTGCTTACACAATCTAACACAGCTACTGTGGTTGTTGTAGAGGAACGACCGGTTCCTGTCCTCGCTTCCAGCGCCTCTCAGCAACTTCGTACACCAGACCTACGACGCTGTGTGGGCCATCGCCCTAGCCCTGAGGAACTCCCACCTGACCATAAACCTGGCCGTATTCATTGCTTACACAATCTAACACAGCTACTGTGGTTGTTGTAGAGGAACGACCGGTTCCTGTCCTCGCTTCCAGCGCCTCTCAGCAACTTCGTACACCAGACCTACGACGCTGTGTGGGCCATCGCCCTAGCCCTGAGGAACTCCCACCTGGCCATAAACATTGCTTACACAATCTAACACAGCTACTGTGGTTGTTGTAGAGGAACGACCGGTTCCTGTCCTTACTTCCAGCGCCTCTCAGCAACTTCGTACACCAGACCTACGTCGTTGTGTGGGCCATCGCCCTAGCCCTGAGGAACTCCCACCTGAGCATAAACCTTGCTTACACAATCTAACACTGCTACTGTGGTTGTTGTAGGGGAACGACCGGTTCCTATCCTCACTTCCAGCGCCTCTCAGCAACTTCGTACACCAGACCTACGTCGTTGTGTGGGCCATTACCCTAGCCCTGAGGAACTCCCACCTGGCTATAAACATAGCTTACACAATCTAACACAGCTACTGTGGTTGTTGTAGAGGAACGACCGGTTCCTGTCCTCACTTCCAGCACCTCTCAGCAACTTCGTACACCAGACCTACGTCGTTGTGTGGGCCATCGCCCTAGCCCTGAGGAACTCCCACCTGGCCATAAACATTGCTTACACAATCTAACACAGCTACTGTGGTTGTTGTAGAGGAACGACCGGTTCCTGTCCTCACTTCCAGCGCCTCTCAGCAACTTCGTACACCAGACCTACGACGCTGTGTGGGCCATCGCCCTAGCCCTGAGGAACTCCCACCTGACCATAAACCTTGCTTACACAATCTAACACAGCTACAGTGGTTGTTGTAGAGGAACGACCGGTTCCTGTCCTCACTTCCAGCGCCTCTCAGCAACTTCGTACACCAGACCTACGTCGTTGTGTGGGCCATCGCCCTAGCCCTGAGGAACTCCCACATGACCATAAACCTTGCTTACACAATCTAACACAGCTACTGTGGTTGTTGTAGAGGAACGACCGGTTCCTGTCCTCACTTCCAGCGCCTCTCAGCAACTTCGTACACCAGACCTACGACGCTGTGTGGGCCATCGCCCTAGCCCTGAGGAACTCCCACCTGACCATAAACATTGCTTACACAATCTAACACAGCTACTGTGGTTGTTGTAGAGGAACGACCGGTTCCTGTCCTCACTTCCAGCGCCTCTCAGCAACTTCGTACACCAGACCTACGTCGTTGTGTGGGCCATCGCCCTAGCCCTGAGGAACTCCCACCTGGCCATAAACATTGCTTACACAATCTAACACAGCTACTTTGGTTGTTGTAGAGGAACGACCGGTTCCTGTCCTCGCTTCCAGCTCCTCTCAGCAACTTCGTACACCAGACCTACGTCGTTGTGTGAGCCATTACCCTAGCCCTGAGGAACTCCCGCCTGGCCATAAACATTGCTTACACAATCTAACACAGCTACTGTGGTTGTTGTAGAGGAACGACCGGTTCCTGTCCTCGCTTCCAGCTCCTCTCAGCAACTTCGTACACCAGACCTACGTCGTTGTGTGAGCCATCGCCCTAGCCCTGAGGAACTCCCACCTGACCATAAACATTGCTTACACAATCTAACACAGCTACTGTGGTTGTTGTAGAGGAACGACCGGTTCCTGTCCTCACTTCCAGCGCCTCTCAGCAACTTCGTACACCAAACCTACGACGCTGTGTGGGCCATCGCCCTAGCCCTGAGGAACTCCCACCTGACCATAAACCTTGCTTACACAATCTAACACAGCTACTGCGGTTGTTGTAGAGGAACGACCGGTTCCTGTCCTCGCTTCCAGCTCCTCTCAGCAACTTCGTACACCAGACTCACGTCGTTGTGTGAGCCATTACCCTAGCCCTGAGGAACTCCCACCTGGCCATAAACATTGCTTACACAATCTAACACAGCTACTGTGGTTGTTGTAGAGGAACGACCGGTTCCTGTCCTCGCTTCCAGCTCCTCTCAGCAACTTCGTACACCAGACCTACGTCGTTGTGTGAGCCATTACCCTAGCCCTGAGGAACTCCCGCCTGGCCATAAACATTGCTTACACAGTCTAACACAGCTACTTTGGTTGTTGTAGGGGAACGACCGGTTCCTGTCCTCACTTCCAGCACCTCTCAGCAACTTCGTACACCAGACCTACGACGCTGTGTGGGCCATCGCCCTAGCCCTGAGGAACTCCCACCTGGCCATAAATATTGCTTACACAATCTAACACAGCTACTGTGGTTGTTGTAGAGGAACGACCGGTTCCTGTCCTCACTTCCAGCACCTCTCAGCAACTTCGTACACCAGACCTACGACGCTGTGTGGGCCATCGCCCTAGCCCTGAGGAACTCCCACCTGGCCATAAATATTGCTTACACAATCTAACACAGCTACTGTGGTTGTTGTAGGGGAACGACCGGTTCCTGTCCTCACTTCCAGCACCTCTCAGCAACTTCGTACACCAGACCTACGACGCTGTGTGGGCCATCGCCCTAGCCCTGAGGAACTCCCACCTGACCATAAACATTGCTTACACAATCTAACACAGCTACTGTGGTTGTTGTAGAGGAACGACCGGTTCCTGTCCTCACTTCCAGCGCCTCTCAGCAACTTCGTACACCAGACCTACGTCGTTGTGTGGGCCATCGCCCTAGCCCTGAGGAACTCCCACCTGGCCATAAACATTGCTTACACAATCTAACACAGCTACTTTGGTTGTTGTAGAGGAACGACCGGTTCCTGTCCTCGCTTCCAGCTCCTCTCAGCAACTTCGTACACCAGACCTACGTCGTTGTGTGAGCCATTACCCTAGCCCTGAGGAACTCCCGCCTGGCCATAAACATTGCTTACACAATCTAACACAGCTACTGTGGTTGTTGTAGAGGAACGACCGGTTCCTGTCCTCGCTTCCAGCTCCTCTCAGCAACTTCGTACACCAGACCTACGTCGTTGTGTGAGCCATCGCCCTAGCCCTGAGGAACTCCCACCTGACCATAAACATTGCTTACACAATCTAACACAGCTACTGTGGTTGTTGTAGAGGAACGACCGGTTCCTGTCCTCACTTCCAGCGCCTCTCAGCAACTTCGTACACCAAACCTACGACGCTGTGTGGGCCATCGCCCTAGCCCTGAGGAACTCCCACCTGACCATAAACCTTGCTTACACAATCTAACACAGCTACTGCGGTTGTTGTAGAGGAACGACCGGTTCCTGTCCTCGCTTCCAGCTCCTCTCAGCAACTTCGTACACCAGACTCACGTCGTTGTGTGAGCCATTACCCTAGCCCTGAGGAACTCCCACCTGGCCATAAACATTGCTTACACAATCTAACACAGCTACTGTGGTTGTTGTAGAGGAACGACCGGTTCCTGTCCTCGCTTCCAGCTCCTCTCAGCAACTTCGTACACCAGACCTACGTCGTTGTGTGAGCCATTACCCTAGCCCTGAGGAACTCCCGCCTGGCCATAAACATTGCTTACACAGTCTAACACAGCTACTTTGGTTGTTGTAGGGGAACGACCGGTTCCTGTCCTCACTTCCAGCACCTCTCAGCAACTTCGTACACCAGACCTACGACGCTGTGTGGGCCATCGCCCTAGCCCTGAGGAACTCCCACCTGGCCATAAATATTGCTTACACAATCTAACACAGCTACTGTGGTTGTTGTAGAGGAACGACCGGTTCCTGTCCTCGCTTCCAGCGCCTCTCAGCAACTTCGTACACCAGACCTACGACGCTGTGTGGGCCATCGCCCTAGCCCTGAGGAACTCCCACCTGACCATAAACATTGCTTACACAATCTAACACAGCTACTGTGGTTGTTGTAGAGGAACGACCGGTTCCTGTCCTCACTTCCAGCACCTCTCAGCAACTTCGTACACCAGACCTACGACGCTGTATGAACCATCGCCCTAGCCCTGAGGAACTCCCACCTGACCATAAACATTGCTTACACAATCTAACACAGCTACTGTGGTTGTTGTAGAGGAACGACCGGTTCCTGTCCTCGCTTCCAGCGCCTCTCAGCAACTTCGTACACCAGACCTACGACGCTGTGTGGGCCATCGCCCTAGCCCTGAGGAACTCCCACCTGGCCATAAACATTGCTTACACAATCTAACACAGCTACTGTGGTTATTGTAGAGGAACGACCGGTTCCTGTCCTCACTTCCAGCACCTCTCAGCAACTTCGTACACCAGACCTACGACGCTGTGTGGGCCATCGCCCTAGCCCTGAGGAACTCCCACCTGACCATAAACATTGCTTACACAATCTAACACAGCTACTGTGGTTGTTGTAGATGAACGACCGGTTCCTGTCCTCACTTCCAGCGCCTCTCAGCAACTTCGTACACCAGACCTATGACGCTGTGTGGGCCATCGCCCTAGCCCTGAGGAGCTCCCACCTGACCATAAACCTTGCTTACACAATCTAACACAGCTACTGTGGTTGTTGTAGAGGAACGACCGGTTCCTGTCCTCACTTCCAGCGCCTCTCAGCAACTTCGTACACCAGACCTACGACGCTGTGTGGGCCATCGCCCTAGCCCTGAGGAACTCCCACCTGACCATAAACATTGCTTACACAATCTAACACAGCTACTGTGGTTGTTGTAGAGGAACGACCGGTTCCTGTCCTCACTTCCAGCACCTCTCAGCAACTTCGTTCACCAGACCTACGACGCTGTGTGGGCCATCGCCCTAGCCCTGAGGAACTCCCACCTGACCATAAACATTGCTTACACAATCTAACACAGCTACTGTGGTTGTTGTAGAGGAACGACTGGTTCCTGTCCTCACTTCCAGCGCCTCTCAGCAACTTCGTACACCAGACCTTCGACGCTGTGTGGGCCATCGCCCTAGCCCTGAGGAACTCCCACCTGACCATAAACCTTGCTTACACAATCTAACACAGCTACTGTGGTTGTTGTAGAGGAACGACCGGTTCCTGTCCTCACTTCCAGCACCTCTCAGCAACTTCGTACACCAGACCTACGACGCTGTGTGGGCCATCGCCCTAGCCCTGAGGAACTCCCACCTGGCCATAAATATTGCTTACACAATCTAACACAGCTACTGTGGTTGTTGTAGAGGAACGACCGGTTCCTGTCCTCGCTTCCAGCGCCTCTCAGCAACTTCGTACACCAGACCTACGACGCTGTGTGGGCCATCGCCCTAGCCCTGAGGAACTCCCACCTGACCATAAACATTGCTTACACAATCTAACACAGCTACTGTGGTTGTTGTAGAGGAACGACCGATTCCTGTCCTCGCTTCCAGCGCCTCTCAGCAACTTCGTACACCAGACCTACGACGCTGTGTGGGCCATCGCCCTAGCCCTGAGGAACTCCCACCTGGCCATAAATATTGCTTACACAATCTAACACAGCTACTGTGGTTGTTGTAGAGGAACGACCGGTTCCTGTCCTCACTTCCAGCGCCTCTCAGCAACTTCGTACACCAGACCTACGACGCTGTGTGGGCGATCGCCCTAGCCCTGAGGAACTCCCACCTGGCCATAAACATTGCTTACACAATCTAACACAGCTACTGTGGTTGTTGTAGAGGAACGACCGGTTCCTGTCCTCACTTCCAGCGCCTCTCAGCAACTTCGTACACCAGACCTACGACGCTGTGTGGGCCATCGCCCTAGCCCTGAGGAACTCCCACCTGGCCATAAACATTGCTTACACAATCTAACACAGCTACTGTGGTTGTTGTAGAGGAACGACCGGTTCCTGTCCTCGCTTCCAGCGCCTCTCAGCAACTTCGTACACCAGACCTACGACGCTGTGTGGGCCATCGCCCTAGCCCTGAGGAACTCCCGCCTGTCCATAAACATTGCTTACACAATCTAACACAGCTACTGTGGTTGTTGTAGAGGAACGACCGGTTCCTGTCCTCACTTCCAGCGCCTCTCAGCAACTTCGTACACCAGACCTACGACGCTGTGTGGGCCATCGCCCTAGCCCTGAGGAACTCCCACCTGGCCATAAACATTGCTTACACAATCTAACACAGCTACTGTGGTGTTTGTAGAGGAACGACCGGTTCCTGTCCTCACTTCCAGCGCCTCTCAGCAACTTCGTACACCAGACCTACGACGCTGTGTGGGCCATCGCCCTAGCCCTGAGGAACTCCCACCTGACCATAAACATTGCTTACACAATCTAACACAGCTACTGTGGTTGTTGTAGAGGAACGACCGGTTCCTGTCCTCGCTTCCAGCGCCTCTCAGCAACTTCGTACACCAGACCTACGACGCTGTGTGGGCCATCGCCCTAGCCCTGAGGAACTCCCACCTGGCCATAAACATTGCTTACACAATCTAACACAGCTACTGTGGTTGTTGTAGAGGAACGACCGGTTCCTGTCCTCACTTCCAGCGCCTCTTAGAAACTTCGTTCACCAGACCTACGACTTTGTGTGGGCCATCGCCCTAGCCCTGAGGAACTCCCACCTGGCCATAAACATTGCTTACACAATCTAACACAGCTACTGTGGTTGTTGTAGAGGAACGACCGGTTCCTGTCCTCACTTCCAGCGCCTCTCAGCAACTTCGTACACCAGACCTACGACGCTGTGTGGGCCATCACCCTAGCCCTGAGGAACTCCCACCTTTCCATAAACATTGCTTACACAATCTAACACAGCTACTGTGGTTGTTGTAGAGGAACGACCGGTTCCTGTCCTCACTTCCAGCGCCTCTCAGCAACTTCGTACACCAGACCTACGTCGTTGTGTGGGCCATCACCCTAGCCCTGAGGAACTCCCACCTTTCCATAAACATTGCTTACACAATCTAACACAGCTACTGTGGTTGTTGTAGAGGAACGACCGGTTCCTGTCCTCACTTCCAGCACCTCTCAGCAACTTCGTACACCAGACCTACGTCGTTGTGTGGGCCATCGCCATAGCCCTGAGGAACTCCCACCTTTCCATAAACATTGCTTACACAATCTAACACAGCTACTGTGGTTGTTGTAGAGGAACGACCGGTTCCTGTCCTCACTTCCAGCACCTCTCAGCAACTTCGTACACCAGACCTACGACGCTGTGTGGGCCATCGCCCTAGCCCTGAGGAACTCCCACCTTTCCATAAACATTGCTTACACAATCTAACACAGCTACTGTGGTTGTTGTAGAGGAACGACCGGTTCCTGTCCTCGCTTCCAGCGCCTCTCAGCAACTTCGTTCACCAGACCTACGTCGTTGTGTGGGCCATCGCCCTAGCCCTGAGAAACTCCCACCTGGCCATAAACATTGCTTACACAATCTAACACAGCTACTGTGGTTGTTGTAGAGGAACGACCGGTTCCTGTCCTCGCTTCCAGCGCCTCTCAGCAACTTCGTACACCAGACCTACGACGCTGTGTGGGCCATCGCCCTAGCCCTGAGGAACTCCCACCTGTCCATAAACATTGCTTACACAATCTAACACAGCTACTGTGGTTGTTGTAGAGGAACGACCGGTTCCTGTCCTCGCTTCCAGCGCCTCTCAGCAACTTCGTACACCAGACCTACGACGCTGTGTGGGCCATCGCCCTAGCCCTGAGGAACTCCCACCTGACCATAAACATTGCTTACACAATCTAATACAGCTACAGTGGTTGTTGTAGAGGAACGACCGGTTCCTGTCCTCACTTCCAGCGCCTCTCAGCAACTTCGTACACCAGACCTACGACGCTGTGTGGGTCATCGCCCTAGCCCTGAGGAACTCCCACCTGACCATAAACATTGCTTACACAATCTAACACAGCTACAGTGGTTGTTGTAGAGGAACGACCGGTTCCTGTCCTCACTTCCAGCGCCTCTCAGCAACTTTGTACACCAGACCTACGACGCTGTGTGGGCCATCGCCCTAGCCCTGAGGAACTCCCACCTGACCATAAACATTGCTTACACAATCTAACACAGCTACAGTTGTAGTTGTAGAGGAACGACCGGTTCCTGTCCTCACTTCCAGCGCCTCTCAGCAACTTCGTACACCAGACCTACGACGCTGTGTGGGCCATCGCCCTAGCCCTGAGGAACTCCCACCTGACCATAAACATTGCTTACACAATCTAACACAGCTACTGTGGTTGTTGTAGAGGAACGACCGGTTCCTGTCCTCGCTTCCAGCGCCTCTCAGCAACTTCGTACACCAGACCTACGTCGTTGTGTGGGCCATCGCCCTAGCCCTGAGGAACTCCTACCTGGCCATAAACATTGCTTACACAATCTAACACAGCTACTGTGGTTGTTGTAGAGGAACGACCGGTTCCTGTCCTCGCTTCCAGCGCCTCTCAGCAACTTTGTACACCAGACCTACGACGCTGTGTGGGCCATCGCCCTAGCCCTGAGAAATTCACACCTGAACCTCTCCATGTTCGACTACTCAGAGCGAAAAATCGCTCTCAAGCTGTTCCACACTATGGCTAACCTCAGCTTTTCCGGGATATCGGTGAGAGAACCGTTATTTATTTGATTCTCTATAACATATAAAAGTGCAATTTTTGGTCACCATAACAACTTCGTCCATGCCCCCAAAATGGGAAATTTCGGGGCAGCCCTTTTTTTACTTTCTCTATCTATACATAGTATATGGAGAAAGTATTGTTTTCATTAAAATCTTCGAATTTGAGTTTTTAAGGGGAAATATTCGTTTTGATTATCCCTGAACCCAAAATAGTGATTTTTGAGTGATGTGTGTCCGTGTGTGTTTGTGTGTGGATGTGTACAGAGCTAAAACCGACACCATTTGTCCAATTTTGATGAAATTTTGTATTTAGATACTAATTCACATTATCTCCAGACTTTTTCATTTTTTTTATTTTTCAGGGTAATTGTTCCTAAAAAATCGCTAAACAACATGAAAAATCAAAATTTCTTCAAAACGGCTCTAACAATTTTGGTTAAAATTTAGTTATTTGTAGATATTTAGGTTTCCTACAAAATGTCACTTCCCGCATTTCTGAATGAATTCGGGTCGATAACTACAGGGCTTAAGTAGTGGTGAAACCAGAAAGAGGCATCACTTCCGGCGCTTTTTTCCCATGTTATTCTTATGGGGATCAGTTTTTGCACCGACGCCCGATCCTACCCTACACAAATTTTCTTTTTGGCCCCCTGCCTTATTTTCCCCCATTTAAAATTTGCATTAATTTTAATACATCCTTTGCAGAAATCCACGAGTTCAAAAATAACTCCACACTAAATAAACAACACATGTAAACAACTTAGAAGTTATTGTGTAGTAGAGGAGAAATACGGGTTTAACCCCAGAATCGGCGCCTTTTCCCCATGTTATTCTTATGGGGAGCCGTTTTTGAGCCGACGCCAGCTCCCGCCTATAGAGCTCCCACCCGCAGGCCTATATTAAATATACCCCTTAAATATATTGTCCCCATCCCTCCTCTATATTTTTAAAAATTAATTTTCAAATTCTAAAAAACTATCTTTGGTGTTTACTGTCCGATTTGTCTGCAATTTGGATATGTTATTGTCCTAGTGTTTTAATAAATTTCACATTTCCCAAATTCACCATTACGGTTGAATTGCCAACTATTTACTGACCTTTGCACCCTAATTTCCGTTTTGACTCTTGCCATATTTTGACCCTAAAATTCATTTTAATACATCCTTTGCAGAAATCCACGAGTTCTGGCTACTTGGGAACCCGAGCCATTTGACATATAATAAATCACCCTTCCTCCTAATTACCTTCTCTACCAAATACATGTCTTTATATTTAGTCTTTAACAATTCTTCTGTATAAAATCCTCCTTTGATTATATTGCCATTCTCATCTTTCAAAATATAAGTCACAGGCTTTGTTTTCTTAACTTCTGCTATTGTAAAAAGCTCTCCCGTCCAGTTAGGGGTATATCCTTTACTAAATACATGTTTATATTTAGATATCCTTACACTATCCCCCACCTTATATTTTGGCTTTTTAACTTGTACTTTAGATGCTAACCTTTCGTGTACGTCTTTAGAGTTCTTAGCACTTACTTGGTTAGGTTTCATCCCTATGGATCTATGTACTTTATTATTATATATCCTTATTAACTTTGGAAGTAAATCCAACCACTTGTAACTCCCTTGTGCACTAAACTCTCTATACAACCAATTCTTTAAAGTTCTCTGGAACCTTTCCACAATAGCTGCCTTAGTTGTAGAGTAAGTGTGGTAGTGATTAATATTTAGAATTTTCATTAGTTTGGTAAAATGTTCATTAAAAAATTCTTTTCCGTTATCAGATTGAATATTTTTAACTCCCTTTGGGAGAATAGTTTTTATAGCTTCTGTGACTACTAATCCAGTTTTATTCTTTAGTGGAGCAGCATAAGCTTTTTTAGAAAATGTGTCTATTAAAGTTAAAATATATTTATTCCCAGAATTCTCTCTAGCATAATTCCGCATATCTATTAAATCGATTTGAACAGTTTCGTTTATACCCAACACCTTAAAAGACCTTCTAACAAAGTTCTTTCTCGCTGGCTTATGCAATTCGTAAGCAATTTTTTCCATTTTTTATTCTTTATTTTTAATGTTAACGTATCTGCCAGTCTCTGTCGTTTCAAAAACACCTCCATTGCTACCAACTAACATACCATCACTCATTCTTTGATATACATAGTTTTTTGGCAAATATGCCCCTCCATCTAAAGTCTTAAATCCGCTTAAAGATGTAGGGTCTGCAACCAACAATTTAGGATTGTACATCATCAAATCGATTTCATTATTGTCTTGCATAAATTTATTAGTTTTATTGTTAAACCTTAATGCGTGTGATTTTAAACAAATATCAAATTTAATATTGTCTTGTCTAAAAGTTTTAATATTATCGTCATACCTCAAAACCTGCGACATTAAACAAACATCACTCCTATCTTTGCCTTCAGGTATATTCTTTATTAATTTGTCCTCTGCATCCCACACATCGCCATCTAATGTTAATACATTATAATATTTATCCCCCTGTTTTATTATGCTTTTCTCACCTTTTGTTAATATTTGCTTAACAACAGCCACATCATTTGGCAATGTCCCAGGTAAAATGTTTGTTAATTGCTTATTTTTACCATCAAATTTAAGACCGTCTAAAGTCACAGTCTGATGTTTTGTAACACAATCGTTCTCATCAACAGCGGGTTTAACACGAACTAGCCTTTTATTATTAAAATCCCAAAAGTTTAGATCCATTTTTGGTACTTGAGAGACGTTTACAACATCATCGCTTTCTTTACCAGCCAACAAATTACTAATCTTTCGCTTTTTGGCATTCCAAATACCATTCTCCGATTCCAAAAATTCATAATTATTTTTGTCTTGTACAAAGACACCATCTTTTCTTATTAAAGTTTGCTCTAATGTGGGCACATCGGTTGAGCTTTCACCTCGTTTAACATTAGTAATTTTGCGTTTATTAGCGTTCCAATTATTATTCTTGGATTCTAAAAACTTATATTTAGTATTACCTTGTACAAAAACATCACCTTTCCTGGTTAACGTCTGCCCCAAAGTCGATACATCGTCAGTAAACTCCCCACCTTTAACATTACTAATTTTATAATTTAAAGCATTCCAACAATCATCTTTTAGATTTAAAGTAGTTTCTTTAAAACTTCTAGCTTCTGGTTTACTATACGGGTTATATACGCGATAAAATTTATCTATCATCTTTTTATTTAATAAACAATTCCACTTTCCCTCAATTCTTCTATGATAGAATCTATCTCATTATCCACTCCAGAATTTCCCGCCAATCGGCTTAACCAAAGCAGTCTTAACCTATCTACAAGCTCATTAGGATCGTCCCAATAAACATAGTCTATTTTATTACCAGTTACCTGCCTTAAACCTTCACCAACAGTCTTAAACAGGGGTTTAATTATATTAAGATATTTAGTGTGTTTATTGCTTGACATCGCCGCACCTGGTTTATAACCCTTTAAATGTGCATTTGTAGCTTCCAAAATCTCTTTATAATTTTGCAAATCAGCCTGACTATAGTTTACGGGTTCTTTTAAAGTTAACAATTCCCACAATCCCTTTGTCCCTTTATAAATTTTTTCTCCAACCGTAACATCATCATTGGCAATTTGAACTTCCTGATTCCCAATAAAAAATTTATTTCCTTCTCGCCTAATACCATATGTGGTGTCTGTCATACTACTTCTACTAAGGTAATTTCCTAAATAGTCTGATGCTAAAAGACCAAAATCTAATTTGTGTGGTGTTATTTGTGTTATTCTTGGTATTCTAGACGGGGTCTTTTCTAAAATCATTGGGAGAACTGGCCTCTCTGTTTTTGTGGCTAAATTTTTTAATTCTTGCAAAGGCTCTATTAAAGGTTGGAATGTTTGGAACCTCTCTTCAGCCTCTAGAAATTTACCACGTTTTAACGCCCTATATTTTTCTCTTATTTGTTTTGCAGACTCTACCAATTCTTGTTGAATATTTGTTTTCATTTTATTTACATTTTATTTATCTCATTTGACAAAGGATTATACTCAAACACCTTATCGTGTATTATTAGGCAATATGCAGATGTGTTTGAAGGGACGTTTTCTGCAGTTTCAATTTCTAATTTAATATCTACAACCCCCTCTTTGATTGATTCATTCTGCCTAGAACAATCTATTACAATTAGAGGATATTTATTTATAAAGTCAGCTCTGTTAAACATAGGATCGGGGACGGTGTTGTAGTAACTCTCCCTAAACCTCACAAACATCTCATAAGCTTTAGAGGCATCTCCATTTTCAAAGTCGAGATTTAAATCACTATAAGGATAATATTCAGAGTTTAAAAACACTTTGAGATTTTTCAATTTACAGTGATCAAATTCATCAGTTCTTTTTCGTGCACTGTTGTCCCTACCTGTTTGGAAACCAAATATAACATACCTGGGCTTCTCCAAACTCGAAGACGTCTTAACTGACCATGTGTGTCTCTTGGTTTCGGGGTATGATGGGAGTTCGTGTAGCTCCAAACTTCTAAATGCAATTTGCAAATTTTTATTTTGCAATAACATCTTTTGTAATTGAAGCTTCTCCCCATCAGATGGTACCACGTGCGGCATCACCCACTGAATCGATTTAAGCGTAATTTTAGGAATAGGATCGACACCAGTTGGAGCATTAGATGTTGTTAATATACAATTTAAGTCGTTTTTGGATCTTTTCAACACCAATTCTTGTTTAACATTTACTAAAACCTTATTAAAATCCTCAAACACACCCATTAACAGCTCTAACGGGACACAAGTACTAAACTTGCCGCTTTTATGGAACTCCTTTAAATTTTCATCAGAATCAAATGCTGCATTTGACAATTTAGTTGTTTTATTGTAAGAGCACAATATTTTCATAAGACTGGAAATTCCCGGATTTCTTACAATATCTATTTCTTTACCAGCAACTTCGTATCTAATTTCGTCAAATAAGAATGCAAATGCATTATTTATAAAATGTCCTTTATCATGATTCTCTATTTCTCCTTTAATATACAAATAACTCCTACATGGGAGTGTTAGTAAATCTTGATTATTTATGCATATTCGAATTTCATCGGAATTATTTATTGCTAAAGTGTTGTGTGGAACATAGGAGTGATTTGTAATTTTAACCAGGCTATCATCGTATTGGAATTTTCCTGCAACGTCTAGAAAATCTTCCATTTTTATTAATAGAAAATTTTAACTTCAACCCAATTGATCGCAGAAACCTGGCATTTTGCACACTCAGCCCGTTCTTGTAAATTCTCATATCTTTTTTATATGACAAGTAATTGTAGTTTCTTCTTTATTAAAGTCAATTGGCTTGTCGTGTTGATCTGCAAATGTAATGCTAACAACATCTAAACTTCTCTTATTTACAGGGAAGTATATAATATTTCTGGGGACCTCAATAATTTTGTAGCACGGAGGGGCTTCTGGGTAAAAACTGTGTATGGTGTGTGATTTGTCACCATTTAAATAAGACCCATTCGCAATATTACATTTTACTCTAATCACATTTACATTATTTATGTTGATTTTATTTACGGATTTAAACGCAATATCTGGAGTAGAAAATCCTTTAAATCCCAATAATTCAGACCCTAAACACGGTTTTGTAAAATCAAACACATGGGCAGAATGTAATGTGGCTTTCATAGTTTTATTATCGGCTATAAGTACAAAATCTGGGAGTTGCTTTTGAATTTCCTTCGCAAGCTCAAACACCTCGTATGTACCTTCAGCAATTTCAATTACATTTGGAGCTTTGTGATCGTAATAATACACATCCTCACCCTCGTCTATAGTTAATTTTGTGTCTTTAAGTTTATTTAATTTTGGAACTAGGCCTTTGTAAAATATAAGTTTGACTTTTGTATTAATTAATGCTACTTTATTTTGTATAATAACTTCAACTTTACCATCTAATGCCCGGTTTAATTCGTCAATTGTGACCTCCCCTTTTGGGGTTGTAATTTTGTGCATTTTGTAATATGTCAAAGTATTTAGAGGTTTTTTAACATTAAATATAGAATTATAACTTTGAAAATCTACCAGTCCAATTACATAATCACCATTTAATTCTATAGGAGGAAAGAACACCGACTTTAACTCTGGCTCTGTACCTGTGAATGTTATAGTAAATGAATCCATTTTTATAAACTAAAATTTTTCAGAAATGATAAACATAAAATTCCACAAATGGAACTGTTTAAATCTTGTATTTGATCAGTTGTATAGTAGATTTTAGATGGTACAAAATATTCAATTACCTCTTTTGGAGGCTGTATTCCGAATGGGTCAAAATATATTACAATATCTTTATTTTTACGATATGCTGTCCAATGTGTGCCCCTGTCACTGTCTAAATTAATAATTCCACATTCTCTTACTTTTGGGGTCAGTTTTCTTAGCTCGTTTTTTAGGTACACTCCTCGAAAGTGAGGCACGTCTCTTGCTGCCTCTAACAGCTGAAAGTTGTCCATCTTTTTTATTAAATTTTAATCCCATTCCCATTTTTGCCTTAGCCTTCATCAAATTTGTCACTGCATAAGCTGCTGCTTTTTCGGCCAGACTGGCGTCCTTTGCCGAAACCCTAGTCCAAGCCTGGTCCGCTAATCTCATATCTGCCTTGTTCCGGGCGGCTGTATCAGGATTATTCATGTAGAATATGTCGTGCTCTTTACAATAAGAGTCTAGCTTATTTTTTGGAGGTACATTTCTGGCTAAATTTTCACGTATATTAGTTCCTGGACCACAATATGAATACGACGGGATGTGGAGTGGGAAAGGAAGGTTGTTTATAAGGGTATTTAACAAGCCACGGCCTCTATATGGCTTTAAGAATAATCCCTTACCCTTCTTACACTTTCTCTTTGCCATTTTTATTATATAAAAAATTATTCAACAAAGAATCAACACAATAAAGAAAATACACCATTATATAAAAAATGTCATTTATTCAACAAAAGAACAAATTTAAAATTGCACATAAAGAAAATACACCAAAGAAGTTGGGCCTATTTCCTAATAATATTCGCTGTCTTATAATAGGGCCCAGTGGTTCGGGGAAGACTGTTGTAATTTATAACTTAATTGTAAAAAAACAAGGATTAAAGTTTACAAATTTATATATAATATCCAAATCTTTAGAACAAGAAAAATATAAAAAAATAATTGAAATATTCCGTCTGTGTGATGAAGTTAAATTACACACATATTCAAACTGTGAAATCACACCAAATGATGTAGAATCACACTCAATAGTTGTATTTGACGACATAAATAGTCCAAATATCACACAATTTTTCTCAATGGGCAGACACAAAAATATTAGCAGTTTTTACTTGTGTCAATCTTACAGTAAAGTAAACAAACATTTACGTGACAATGTTAATTTCCTAATATTATTTAAACAAGACGATTTAAATTTAAAACATGTGTATAACAATCATGTGGGAAATGATTTTTCATTTAACCAATTTAGAAATCTCTGCCATCAGTGCTGGGATAGGACTAAATATGGCTTTATTGTAATAGACAAGGAAAGGCCAAAGAATAATGGCAAATACAGATTTATGTTTGACCAATTTTATAGTGACCAAGGGCAAGGGTGTTGATGCCATCTAGAATAAACCTCTTGTCGTCATCAAAAGAGAGTACCTTTTTGTTCATCGTTAATGTTTGCAGGTGGTGGTTTGTGGATTTAATTCTTGTAACATTCTCGTAGTAATCTTCTCCGGTTGCAAGACAGTGTAAGTAGTGTTGGTGTCTTAAGAGATGTTTAACTGTAGCGCCGTCAGCTCCTTTTGCCTTCTTAACCTCTAGCTGCTTTTCTTTTTCGTATAACCACTGTAGAGGAATGAAAGAGTATAATTTTGGCCTTAAACCACAATATTCATACATAATTTGACCATTTAATTCATCTTTAAACTTGCCCGTAACTTTTTTGTTTTTATCAGAGTATAAGAAATGGTCTTTACTGTATGCAGAGGTGTCAAAACGGTCCAAGTCGCTTTGTATTTCCTTGTAAAAGTCCTCTGTTACTATAGAATAAAGAAGGCTGTCCGTGTCTGTCATTAAGAACTTTTTATTCTTAAATTTTGACATATAATTATAGTGGAAATCATACATGATTACTTTGCTGATATCCAAAATGGTCATTCCTAAATATATTGGTTTATCAAACTTTACAATTAATTTATTTAAATGCACAGCATGCAAGTTGTTATCGAACATTTTGCTGCAGTCAAATCTTGGCTTTGTAACATACTTTGTTAACTTAGACTCGTCTACAAGATGTATATCACGAAACTTGCGTTGGTTCATAATTGTTCGACCAAAGAGACTGTTATTTAACAGTTTGTAAAAGTCTTTTTCAAAATCATGTTCAGCTTTTTGTCGCTTTTCAATATTAAAATTAATATAGGGTGCAAGCCAATTTGATTGTCTGAATTTTAAGATTCTGTGGTATTTTGTAACTACCAAACCCAGTTCTTCGTATTTTTTTAGTGCCTTATAATGTAGAATATATTTGGTTTTGTCATTTAAGTTTGGTATTAATTTTCCATTCATTTTTTCTGGTGCGAGCGGGTAGTCATTATGCAAGTCGTGTAAACTTTTATCGTATTTTAAATCAACTTCCAAAATAAATCCAAAGTTTTCATTTTTATTGGATTTATAATCTTTCTCATTTGTCCATCTAAAGCCATCAATGGGCAACGACTCGCACATTGCTGTAGAGTATAGCGAGTTGCAGTCTAAATATACAAGATAGGTGCTTTCTTGATTTGGGTCATAATGTTCGCCCATGTACTTATTGTTGGCTTTAGCGTAGCGCGTGGAAATCATGCTTACACCGCCTCTAATGGCATGTTCTATAAACAAATGCATGTCAATGTCACTAAATAACTGTAATTTTATGCCGGTCATTCTAAGACACGCCTCCCATGTTAGTCCAGGCAGTGAGTACATGTGGACAGGGTCGAGTTTATAATCCTTTAAACTCAAGTCCCTAAATGTCTCAAACACATCAGCCAATAACAACACATCTGTTTTAAGGTATAAATCGTGATATTCTTTTAAATTCTTTATATTAAAATGATTCCATACGTTTTTAGCATGTTCATATTGCGCAGGAGATATACATTCTTTAGTTAGGCTGCTGTAAAATGCCTCTATGGGTGGTAGGGTCTCTAAAAACTTTTCTGGTCCTGTCATGTATTCGTATGGAAATTCGCCCTTGCGTTGTAGTAGTGGATTGTCTATAAATCTAAATGTATTTAAATTGGAAGCTAATTTGCTTAAGGGAAGAGACAGAAAGTTGTAGGAATCCAAAAATACCAAATCATCAACAGAGAACGATATATATTTTTCCATGTCCTTGGCTATGCAATTCAATTTGCGATTGAGTTTTCCCAAGTGTTGCATTATTAAATGACCATCATAGTTTTTAAGGTTGTGGAAGAATATTGGAATTTTCTTGGTTACTTTATAGTTTAAATTGCAAGCGTTGTGGGAGGGTCCTCGGAATTTGCCTGTTAGATGGCAATGGTCGCGCACTTTATCACCCAGTAACAGCTGTTGGCATATGTGGCAGTATTTAGAGTTTTTGAAGGATGCCTCTTGCTCTGGAGTCATTACAAGGGGAACATATACTTCCATCTGACTTTTAATAAAGTCATAGGTTTTAAATAACTTTTCAAAAAATACATCCATCACGTTTTCACCGCTGTACAACTCTTCGTAAATAATTTTAGAGTCTCTCACCACAACATAAGCAAATCCAGAAGGCGTGTGTTTGCCGCAGTTTATAAAACATTCGAAATCTGCATAAATCACAAAGGGAGCTTTAAGTTGATATTTGTAATTCGTAAATTGTAGTGTATCTTTTTTAGACATTTGTACTCTTTGGGCATCAAAGGGTTTACAGTGTGTTGTGTGAAGTTCCAATATATCTTTGGTGCCAAAATGTTGCAAACAGAACTTGCAAAAATATTTCTTATTGTTGTCTTTTGTAGACCGCAACATTAACTTATCAAAATCACGAATTAAACAGTAATGTGATTTCCGACCTTGTTGTAGAAGAAGCAAGTTGACGTGCGTGTTACTATTTAGTTTAGTTGTTCTCTGTGGATATATTGTTTTTCCTTCAATTCCATATACATTAACACTTATGTTATTTTGTTTTTCAAATTTATCAATGTCAGATATTTTTACTGGATATTTTATATTTGTCATATTTAACTGGCCCTCATAGGGTTCGTAGTGAACTACTCGATTTGCATTTTCTTTACTATTCCTTGGTCTTAAGCTTGCTAAAACACTCCAGGTGAAACATTTATTATCGGTGTTTTTAATATTTAAAACAGCATGTTTTGATTTTATATTTTCTGGCGTGGGAATGTATGATTTGGGAGTTAGGGGCTTATATTTGTAAACATGCAACTGCCAGTATTTGGTGCGGTCATATATCCATCCACTGCCCTGAGCTTGATACTTGTGCATGGAGGTATCGATTTTTAAAAGTGAATTTTCAATTTGAGCCTTTAGCTGTGCTTTCTCAATTGATAAATTAGTTAAACTTCGAAAATCAGCAATACATTCTTTGTCAATGATTAAATCACCATTATTGTCCACTGAGTGTTTGATGAATTTTACTCTCCTAATAAGAATCCATTTGATGGGTAGAGGACAAGATTGGAGAGTGTCTAATATATCCGCGGACTCGCCGTAAAACTTAAACACATTATAGGGTCGCTTGTCACATCGTAGGTGGTGGCGGGGTTTGTTCCGGGTGATGACTCTCTTACACACATTACAAGTATTGTGGTTCTCTAACATATGCATTTTAAAATTGCTATTGTCAAATATTTGATGACATATTTTACAAATTTTAGGAATAACTTTGTGAACAAGTCGATAATGGCGTAATAAATTGCTTCTGTTGGAGTAAGACGTGGAGCACTGTGCACAGGTCAACATTTTTTGTTGGAATGAGGGTGGTGGTTTTGGGGCTTCTATATATATCCTTGGTTGAAAATTTTAAAATTATATCTTTTTTAAATAATAAAAACATATTTTTTAACTCTAAAATAAGACATTTTTGCGGTTTAATTACTGCAAAAATTAAAAAAATTTCCAATTTGGTGGTGCAATATTATTTTTTACATACACATTTTAGGTATTAATACACATTTGGAAATGTTGAATTTGGGAAATGTGAAATTTATTAAAACACTAGGACAATAACATATCCAAATTGCAGACAAATCGGACAGTAAACACCAAAGATAGTTTTTTTAGAATTTGAAAATTAATTTTTAAAAATATAGAGGGGGGATGGGGACAATATATTTAAGGGGTATATTTAATATAGGCCTGCGGGCGGGAGCTCTATAGGCGGGAGCTGGCGTCGGCTCAAAAACGGCTCCCCATAAGAATAACATGGGGAAAAAGCGCCGATTCTGGGGTTAAACCCGTATTTCTCTACTACTACACAATAACTTCTAAGTTGTTTACATGTGTTGTTTATTTAGTGTGGAGTTATTTTTGAACTCGTGGATTTCTGCAAAGGATGTATTAAAATTAATGCAAATTTTAAATGGGGGAAAATAAGGCAGGGGGCCAAAAAGAAAATTTGTGTAGGGTAGGATCGGGCGTCGGTGCAAAAACTGATCCCCATAAGAATAACATGGGAAAAAAGCGCCGGAAGTGATGCCTCTTTCTGGTTTCACCACTACTGGCTTAATATGTGCGGAGTAAATGAGTGCTGAATAAAATTTACTTATCACCATTAAAGAAAGCTCAAAAAACTAAACAGTTTGGTATTTTGAATTATTATTCTACGATTACTGGATGCGGAGAAAATTTAAATTTTCATTTAGCAGAAAACGCAGTACGTTGTCGATTGTAATTCTTATGGGGAATATAAAATTTACAATTTTTCTCATATATAATGATCAATTTAATTGAAAATATATGCAGGTCAAGTTAGCATTGACCAACAGGGGATTTTCCCTGTAACCATGTTGGGGGGGGGTGGGGGTAAGGGGGCGATCCCAGTCTTAAAACCATTGTGTGTGGCAAAGATTCTGTAATGCATCAACAAATGGGATTTGGATGAACATTTCTGAAAAAGTTGTTTTGGAAATTTTCTGTGCATTATACCGTACTTCATATTCTATAGTTGGTAAATAAAACAAAAATATTTTGTCATTAAATCTAGGCTAAAAGGGAGAATTTGTCAGTTTCCTGATACCATTTATTTTTTTATTTAAATCCCCATCGAGCGACACCTCATTTTGAAGGTATTTATAATAGAAGAAGAATAGTTAAAACTAGTGGTTTTTATCTCAAGTCAGTACAAAATGGCACCCAATTAAAATTGTAATTTTTCCCAATGAGATTTTAGAGAAACTACTTACACGAAGGCACTGCACTATTTTTATTAATACGAATTTTTTTGACCATTTTATATCCAGCCCTTACATTAAGTATTCAATAACATGCTTATCAAAAATATGGCCAAAATTGTGACACAAACATATGGGCAAGTGTGTTGATTTTTGCTTTCCTACCTCAACCCATTAAAATGTTAACAGGGGGTATCTACACTTGTACCTAACTCATATAGGATAATTTTACAAACTTGAAACATGTGTACCACATTGAATAAAAGCTTCAGTTTTTATTTTATATTTTACATTATAATTTTGTATTCACGTTTCTAGAGGGCAAAAGATTTCTAAAATCACATGGTCATCCTAAAAGGCATCTAATACGCAAACTTCTAGTACAGAGAGACGCCTGAACATCAATGTATCTTTGTGTCTTGTTTCTATCCATCTCTTTAACTAAATCATAATACAGGGAAAAAAATCCAGTAGGTTTTTGTGATAGTAAGTAATCAATCCCTAATTAACACAGCTATACTCAATCACTTTTACCACCTTCATTTAGCAGTTTTTTTGTTGTTGTTGCAAAAATGAAAACATATGATCATTATATACCTTCGATAAAACTATTAATTCCTGAGTGTAAATAATGTCGTACATTGCACGATTAAATTTGAGACTGTGTTGAAAAAATATATAAAACTAATCAATTAACCATTTGCTTTAAAAATATTTGTATAACTGAATTGTAAAAGGTGTAGTTAATAGTTAATCTTAAAGGCATTTTCTGTATTTATTCACATTTTATATGTATTATACAAATTCACTGTGGCACTATCTTTGATAAAACACAATCCAACATATACAGTATTGCTTATTTTTATTTTGTATTAAGATACAATTTTCATTAAACCTAAAATTATATATTTTTAGTTAGTTCTTTTGCAAATCTGTGCTGGGACAATGAATGGAATCAACGTTATACCTTTACAATGAAAAGTGTAACTAAACTACTTACTGTTAAACACAATCCAATAATTGTAGCCTGACGTCACAGCTATTTCGGAAATAACTCAATTTCCGAGGACAAGTTTGAAATGGAAAAGTTTGTACAGTTTAAAATCTGTTTAAGTACAAAAGACTGCTCACCACAAGTTACCAGTTATTCAAGTTGTTCACCCAAAACTCTTCACCAAATATTGGTTTCGTTTTACCTTGCAAGGTAATATGTATTAACGGAACATACATCATTGATGCCTCTCTGGGATGTAGCTTGTTATAAGTATACGCGGTAAAACCCTAGCACATACCATTAATAATTAAACTTGGTTTGGACGAATGAATAAGTTAACACTTCAAAAACTTAACCAGTTTAGGATTGTACACTAAGTTAGAGCTGCTCCAAATTAAGTTTAAGTTTAAGTTACTATGCATTCTTGAAAATTATTTTTAAGAAATATGTGTGCAAGACTTAAACAAAGACTTTGTGTAATCTTTAGATATCAGCCTAAAATCAAACCTTATACCCCAAACCTCAAACCTCCTTATACCTAATACCTCAAATAAAGCTTAAAAATAAACGACAAATTAAATCTTTTCTTGAGTTGCGTTTAAATAACATATCTTAGTTATTAGGTAGGTTAAAAATCAAGTAACCTTTGATCGTAAACGAAATCGAAGATGGATTTGAATGAGTCACCTGTAATACATTTTAGTGAATTTCCTATGGAAAGTGAACTATTAGCATAAGCCGCACAGTGAAACTTAAGCCCAGGACCACTATAGAAGTTCCTAACGTGATCCCCTGAACACTTTTTGGGGGGTCGTTCATTATATATATATATATGTGTGTGGTGTGTGTGTGTGTGTGTGTGTGTGTGTGTGTGTGTGTGTGTGTGTGTCTGTGTGTGTGTGTGTGTATGCACTCTAGCGGTCGCATTTTTTGTCCGATTTACTTCATATTTGGTAGGGACGTTCCTTTCTATAATCAGTTGGACAAGTTCGTTGGGCAAAACAATCGGATCTCTCTAAACCCCTTTTTTTAGGATTAATCTTTCAAATGTCGAGATTTTGGGTCCAAAAAGGGTCAGGAAAGCCCCAGATATAAAATTAATGCATTTAAAAATATGTAAATTAGTGATGCAAAGGTTATAAGCCCTATATCGTCATTCTAGCATACATATTTACTAAGTTATTAAATAAAATGTATATCAGCTAAACACAGAACGTTGTCTTATGGGGTGTTTTACATTTAAAAGATGTTATTCATTTTTTGGTGTATTTGTATCATCCCAGCAACCTGGCACCTACTTTTAAGCCTGGCTGGACCTTCTCCCAAGCTTATACTGCGTAAAATTGCATTCCTAGCATTGCAGGTAAATGAAACCATGATCATCAGAACAGCCAACAAATCAATGTTTTCAGGTTTCAATAAAATTTGAATAAATATATGTTTTTACACTGGTTTTGAGTTTTAAAAGTTTTGTATGTGGAAATTCACTTCCCTCACGTCAGCGTGCTGCGTGCGAACTCTTTTTTATTTATGTCTGGTATAATATGTCCCGTGGTAAAATTGCAATAATTAAATGCGATTATAACGTGCCTACATCTTTTAAAAAACTATTTGTCAGTTGTAAAAGTTATCTTTTACAGGATACTCCTTTCATATACTAAAACCACTGCAGTTCTAGAAATGGGAATTCAACTCAAACTAAAATAAATGTATTCATCACCTTAATAAAACAATTTTATTCACGAGGCTGGCAATATGTCTTTTAGTTTGAAGGGAACAACAAGATAACTTACGTAACACTCGACAAAACATCTACGCCCTTGTTTAATTTATTGATTATAAAACATATTATCCCCTATATCTCTCCACGCACAAAGTAACTATGATGTGTTCGTTGGTGGTTTACATGCACATTGATTGGCTGATAAAACTTAATTTCTTATACTGTATAGAAATAGGTATAATTAAACTGTGTGAGGCTTTAAAAAATCCCTAATCTTAAAAGTATAATTATTATTATTACTATCTTATTTAATAATTATAATTGACTGTTAAATTAACCTCACCATGACGTGTATTGAGAAGCCCTTAGAACTTGCCCCTCGAATCTTACTTGCCAGGAGGTTGGTTACTCCGTGTGGCAAGAGTTTTCCTTCAGAACTAAATATAATCCTACCTTATATGTGGTATGAATCCAATGTGCAAACAAAATAAAAACCACACAAAATACGGCCTAGCATATCTTTGTTTGAGAGCTGTTAAGTTATATTTAACTGCACTTTTGGAAAGATTGCATGGAGTTGTACTCGTACATTACTGACGTTATTATGTTTCTTAGGGGCCAGTCTCATTTAAGGGAGCAGATAGAGTCGGGGTGTCAGCGTTCCATAGAGTACAAGGTATGTTATATATATTGATAGTTTTCTTTGATTTAAAACTTTTTAAACATAATTTTTTCAATATTTCATTATCAGGATTTAATTTATTATAAGTTCAATGTTCTTATTATAGTGCGTTTGCATCTTTGTGACAATTTTATTTAGTTGGTTTGTGTGGCGACTAATTTAATGTTTTTTTATGTGTTCTATGATAGAAACAAATGTTTCTCTAAGATCCATCATATAGCAGATTTTATCAGTTCTGCTTCCCTTCTTTACAGCTTGTATGCGAATATTTCCAACTTCTTTTTTCAGCCTCACTTATTCCCTTCACCTTCTTAGCAGAAGAAAAATTAGATATTGATTCATCAAGGAGAGACTGAGCGTTAGGATCAAAAAGGGTATTTTAAATTATGGTGGTGGAGTCCTTTATGGGACAATGTCTTCACTGGTATATACAGGTAATTTGAATAGTGATGCAGTACACTGCAGCAACTGGTGGTGGTAGTGTCCGTATTAACGTTATTCCTTTACTTTAATATGACCTTGACATACTGAGATACACCTCATATTCGACCCCCAATCATCACAAGCCCTCCTTCTGACGTTATACAACACCTCATGACGTCACACCTATCAATCAAATCGCTTTATCGTTTTATGACCTTAAACACATTAAATTTCAAATTTGTTTAGTATATTGACAGTTCAGTCCAGTAAACCGATTCAAACGAGGTTTGCACGAAATAAAATGACCAATCTATCTGTAATCTATCTGTACTATAATTCTAAGGTTATTCTGTACTGTTATTCTAAGGTTATTCTGTACTGTTATTCTAAGGTTATTCTGTACTGTTATTCTAAGGTAAGAAGAGCCTAAATATTTCTAGAAGTACATTGTGACAGTAATATGAGAGACTCGTCTTTGTAATCGATCAGCACAGAACAGTAGTGCACGAACACCTTCCGTCACAAGATTGTGTTCGGTTCTTAAAAATCTCCCACCTTCATTAAAATAACACCCCAAGTCTCTGCGTGCCTAAGAAACATCTGAAAATAACGCTTGTATCACAGGAGTTTTATAGTCAAGACGATTTTGTTAGAAATAGGGGGGAGAACACACACATACAGACTGACCAACACTAAAAAACAGAGGAGCACCATACCAATTGGCGAATGAAAGGGACGGAAGAGAAAATTTTAAATCTGAATGTGAAGTTAATGGTTGAATTCTATCCATCTTGCTTTTTGCAAGAACAATTTTGTGTAATACAGTTTGTAAAAACTAAACATCTTCGAAATAAGTATGGAAAACCGTATTATTTGGTCTTAATCTTTTAATCTCTGAGTAAGACACCGTCACAACTAGGGCTATCTTACGGATATACTACGTCACCATCCACTAGTGGAATAATGTGTCACCATCCCCTATGTTCCAGGTGGCAAGGTGCTCCGAATGGCGCTGTACGACCCCTCCACAGCCACCCTGGACTCTGACTGCTCGGGCTGTCCATTGCCAAGCGCGTCATCATCCCCTACTGGAATAATGTGTCACCATCCCCTATGTTCCAGGTGGGAAGGTCGTCCGAGTCGCGCTGTACGACCCCTCCACAGCCACCCTGGACTTTGACTGCGCGGGCTGTGTGCGCATCGCCTGGCAGGGTGACCACGTGCCCATTGCCAAGCGCGTGTTCAAGCTGCGTGTGGTCACCATCCAGCCCGCCGCATTCCTGTTGGTCGCCTCACTCGCCTCTGTCGGCATCACGCTGGCCTGCGGCTTTCTAGCGTTCAACCTCTACTTCCGCAGGCTCAAGTCAGTTTTATATTGTACATTATTTTGTATTTGTTATGAAAAATAATAATGGGTAAGAATCTTTTTTTTATTTGGAAGATAACGAGCGAATGTTGATGTTTTAAAGTTAAATGAGTGTAGGGAACTCGGGAAACATTTTATTTTGTAGGGCCGCCTTCTATTTTATTAATACGCTAAGGTGATTTTTGTTAAGACAACTCCTCCGTTATCTCCGTAGCAATTTTGACAATTAGTGTATCAACATACTTGTCCGGTTTTTTAGTTTTACATAGAGGTTTTTATTTTTAATATTTTGATTCTCAAGGGTACTGATGACCCTCAAAGTTTATTTTCTTCCTTAAGATTAACATGGGGAATAACTGTATTTGATATTCAGCTGATATACACTCTGACAAAATGCGCTTGTCACAAATTTCAGTTTCTCCAATGCATGAAATATAAAAATAACATTTTTAAGAATCGATAAGTGATGTATATACAAAACTATACTTTTATCACGCAGATAGTTACAAACCTTATTTCAACACGTTTTTATTAGCTCACTTTCTTGTCTGTTTGGTACAAATTTCGCAATCGATTTTAAAGTAACTTGGCCGTGAGCTAGAGACTTGAAAATTGAAATATAGCTCAGAAATGGATGACAATGCAATATTAAATAATTTCCTTGCAATAAAATTTATTTTATTTAAGTTTTAACTCACAATAACCGTAGTGTAAACATAAACAAACATCTCAATGTGAACATAGAACATCTGATTACAGATAACAACCATTATTTAATTTCGTTTTTTATTAACATATGTATAATTTGAGACATGATTATAATAAAAGAAACTCAAATAAACCTTAAATTTCCCACATGTCTCTGCCATTATCTGATATAGATGATTAAAATCGATTCAAAATGTTTACACAAAAAACACAACAAGTAAAATATAATTTATCCTATCCCCATATAGATTGCATAAAACATTTGTGATTGTGAATAACACAAGGCCCAATTCACACCACGAAAAACAGAACCATTAAGCCTGGCAGGCTTTCGTTGTGGATTGGTGGTTTAGCTTCACGGGGTGGCTTGTTGTCTTTTAATAATTTATCATATCCCCATATAGATTGCCTTGAACATTTTTGATTGTAAATATTTAATATTTACGAAAATACTTGTAAGATTTAAAATTAATAACGTGGGGCCCATGCAACGTGAGGTAGAACAACAGCTTCACAACAGCACATCAGTTGCTATCATTTACAGCTGTAATTTCTTATTGAGATAAAAAATAGCTTGTAATTCGATACCGGTAGGTGAATATAACCGTCGCATTATATAGCTATTAATTGCGGCCCACGTTTTTAGTTTGAAATCTTACAAGTATTTTCATAACTATTAAATATTCACAATCACAAATGTTCAAGGCAATCTATATGGAGATATGATAAATTATTGTTAACTTTTTAGTCCGTTTTAAAAACGTGGTCCTTTAAAAAGATTTTTATTAAATAAATTATTAACATCTGTAAATTTCTAATGACCTGTCTATAAATTGGTTATTACCAATAACATGCGTTACTAGTAAGGAATTTGAATAAAAGTGTAGTTTTTTCTAAACTTCGCTTAAAAATTCTTGAAATTTTAGTTTTTTTAGCGAATTTCCCCCATAGGGAAGAAGCTGTTAGCGTAAGTGGCATGGTAAGACTTAAACCCGAGACTATGATAACTTTTTGTTCTGAGGTCCCCAGATGCCAAAAACACTATTCGTTCAAATTTATATATATATGTGTTATGTATGTGTATATATATGTCCGTTACCGCGATAACTTTTGAAAGAAACGCCCGATTTTTATGAAATTTGGCACAAATGTGTAGAGTAATATTTATGACTATAATTTCGAAAACAAGATCAATCGGATGGAAGGGGGTTTTAAATTTTCCAAAAATCAGTTTTTTGAATTTTTCCCCCTAAAATTAAAAAAAAAGTTAATTTTGGTTATAGCCATTTTATAGAGCTAAAGAAAACAAATAATTTGGTATTTTTAATCATTAACCTAGGTTAAGTAGTTGTAGAGAAAAGTCAAAAAACGCGTCCATAAAATTTCCCATGTTAATCTTATGGGAAAAAGGTTTTTTGATTTTCCTCAGATAATTTTACTAAAACTTCACATTTTTTCTACCAATCAGTTTAGCTCTACAAAACAATCATTTTGGTATTTTAATTGTTGTTTTACGTCCAACCGTTGCAGAGATATTCAAAGTGCTAAACACAGTACGTTGTCCAATGTTATCCTTATGGAGGATGAATCAAATTTGATATCTCGATTATTTTTTGAATGTATATTGATGAAACTTGTTATGTGGCTTCAACTAGCTGTGGTATATTGATATTTGCACAAAAAAGTTTTTTGTTGATTTTCCCCGTAGCAGCAAACCTGCATACTTGGCTCCCACGTTATTCATATGCAGAATAAGTAAATTTGTATATCTCTCTTAGTTATGAACTAAATTAATAAAACTTGGTATGTAGTTACATTGACCTGGTTGAGTTACATTGATAATTGCAAAAATGCACATTTTTTATCTTCCTCGTTGCAGCAAACCTGCGTACCCTAATGTACCCTAATGTTTTTCTTATGGAGAATTAATAAAATGCTATATATCGCGTATTTATGAATGTATTTTTGTGAAACTTGGTAAGTGCTTGAATCTATGTAGTAGTGAGACACATATATATGCATTGGAAATTCGCTGAGTAAGCAGGTTTTCTGCGACGGGGGTATTTATGTTTTATGCATTAAAGGAACTGAAATTTTTACTGTGTTTTTCACTCCGATAGGCCAGATTTTAACCGCGCTTCACAATGAAAACTGTTGTACTGAATTTGAAAGTACATATTATGTCCATTGCCTTGTGGAGGTGGGGCAAACATAATTTCACGTTATCGCACATTATTAGGACTCTGTTCCAAAAGCTATCAATACTGCAACGTTAATCTTATAGGCATAAGTCCTTAACTAATCATAATGTGATTTCTTATGATCATTTAATCAGTTTATTAGACATCTACTTTGCTACTCTGCAACAGTATGCTAAAGCATGCATACAGTAATGAAATGGTTGTGAATTCTGGCCACGGGACACTTGCATCCCTGGAGAGTGACATGTAAAGCTTAATTGTATAGGTAAAGGTTGTAAATTGTATAGGTTGATTATCAGTCTATCACGTACAAACTACAGTAGAGTTAAGCAGATATTTGTTGTAGGCAGCCATGCCGGCCGTGTGGTGGCGGCGCCGTACAGTGGCCGGTAGGCAATGTGAACTATGCACTCATATTGCGTCGTGCAGCTAGCAGGCGCTTTTGAGGCTGATTGAACTAGCTAGAATCATTTTTCACATTCTTTTCTTTCAATGAATCATGTTAAAAATATATTTATTGCTTTCGTTGTATCTCATATCTCTTCTTCTTCTTCATAATCTATAATAATGTCAATCTATATATAAGGCAATATTTCTAAACAGAAATCCTAATAAATTCTGAACCGTAAACCGATGATAGAGGTAGGAAATGGTCCCGACCGGTAGTTTGCAAACTATTTTCCAATTTTCATCCCTTCATTCTGAAGGGCACAAGCCATCCTTAATGTTCATTATTTGCTCATAAGGATAAAAAAGAGATCTTTTTTGATTCAACTGCATTATAATGCAGCGGTATTTCTAATATAAGACAGTTAGACAGCATTAACATCGTGCATATTAATACACTAAGGCGATTTCTGCTGAGACAATTCCTTCTTTATTTCCGATTTTGACGATTGAGAAATCCAAATATTTGTCGACTTGATTTGTAGTTGTGCTAAAGGTTTTTATTTTCAACATTTTCATTATAATGGGCTTGGTGTGCCCTCAAAGTTTGTTTTACCCATATCATTAACATGCATATACTCTCGCTACAAAAATAAAATTATTTGTATGTGTATTATGAATACATTTGTTTCCAGGTACATAAAACTGTCCAGTCCCAGACTCAACAACATGGCGGTGGTGGGCTGCATTCTCGTCTACACCGCTGTCATACTGCTGGGGCTGGACCACAACACACTGCCTTCCAAAGCTGCCTTCCCCACCGTCTGCACGGTAATGCTTACAGGTTATGAAGAATATACCGGGGGGAGGGGGGGCGTATCAGGGGAGTAGACATGAACGAACTAGTAACACTCCATACCTGCCTTCCCCACCGTCTGCACGGTAATGCTTACAGGTTATGAAGAATATACCGGGGGGAGGGGGGCGTATCAGGGGAGTAGACATGAACGAACTAGTAACACTCCATAGCTGCCTTCCCCACCGTCTGCACGGTAATGCTTACAGGTTATGAAGAATATACCGGGGGGAGGGGGGCGTATCAGGGGAGGAGACATGAACGAACTAGTAACACTCCATAGCTGCCTTCCCCACCGTCTGCACGGTAATGCTTACAGGTTATGAAGAATATACCGGGGGAGGGGGGCGTATCAGGGGAGGAGACATGAACGAACTAGTAACACTCCATAGCTGCCTTCCCCACCGTCTGCACGGTAATGCTTACAGGTTATGAAGAATATACCGGGGGGAGGGGGGGCGTATCAGGGGAGTAGACATGAACGAACTAGTAACACTCCATAGCTGCCTTCCCCACCGTCTGCACGGTAATGCTTACAGGTTATGAAGAATATACCAGGGGGAGGGGGGCGTATCAGGGGAGTAGACATGAACGAACTAGTAACACTCCATAGCTGCCTTCCCCACCGTCTGCACGGTAATGCTTACAGGTTATGAAGAATATACCGGGGGGAGGGGGGCGTATCAGGGGAGGAGACATGAACGAACTAGTAACACTCCATAGTTGCCTTCCCCACCGTCTGCACGGTAATGCTTACAGGTTATGAAGAATATACCGGGGGGAGGGGGGCGTATCAGGGGAGGAGACATGAACGAACTAGTAACACTCCATAGCTGCCTTCCCCACCGTCTGCACGGTAATGCTTACAGGTTATGAAGAATATACCGGGGGAGGGGGGCGTATCAGGGGAGGAGACATGAACGAACTAGTAACACTCCATAGCTGCCTTCCCCACCGTCTGCACGGTAATGCTTACAGGTTATGAAGAATATACCGGGGGGAGGGGGGCGTATCAGGGGAGTAGACATGAACGAACTGCCAATGCTCCCAAGTTTGGTTTACAGGCTACTACCATAGATTACAGGATACTACAGTAGATTAAACAAACTAAACAGTATGTTTAAAGTGTGTCACTGCAGACCTCACAGATGCTAACATAGATAGATGTGCCAGCGGATTGTGCCAGCTGATAGTATCTTTGCAACGTGATGAAGATAAGGCCCTGAATGGGCCTGAATGGGCTCAGTTTAAAATGAATTAATTCTCATGTGGGATTCCTAGCTCCTAGAATTTTTAACTTTTTTCGAGACCACCATTGTTACAGTATTTAGAAATATTTACCCTAAATACATTCACAGTGAAAACACGAATTAAGAAGCAAAAAATGATCATTAAGAAGCAGTTTATAAATGCAAATTAGGCCTACATAAAATTGATATAATAAGTTCTAGGTGGAAATAGGTAGACATTTCTGTTCCTTTAAACCAGTCGTTTATAGTTATAATAAATATGGTAACAGATTATTTGAAATGTAGAGCTCACTAAAATTGGCAATTCATAGTCAAGTTGAATCGGTTTGTCAGGATTGGATTTATTGTGAAATCTTAGTAGAGAGTAAACAAACCTAGGCCATTTACAATACTATAAATTAAATGGTGGTCATATCTTAGATGGTAGAAGTATCAAAATCACTACCGAGAGGGTAATTTTATAATTATGTAATTAAAATTAGTCTGAATTGTTGGAAATATTTCTGTCAATATTTTTCTCCAAAGAATACCTATGTAGATTTGAATAACTGTTTTAGATTTAAAATGATTTAGTATATTGCAAAGCTAGAAAATTACTGAGTTATGCAAAGTAGTTGCATATAATTCAATCTGATTTTCTGATGTAGTAGCTGCCTGTACTGATTCAAGGCAAAGATTCAGCGTAACTTCTAACCTGTGTAAGCCTAATGCTAACCTAACCTTACTAGAAGCTAGTATAGTGGCTAGTGGCTTAGTGTAGTGGCTATAGTCCCAAAAACTTGGGGATTATGCAAGGCAACACTAAAGAGACTAAAAATTATAAGCTGTAAATTACAAGCAGCTGATCACAAACGGAATATTACGTCATTGGTTCACGTATGATGACGTAATATCGGGGGAGCATTATGGCCTGTATATTCAGTTTGGCCTTGGTTTTATGTAGTGTATATTATATTTTAATTTACTGTTTGCAAGCGAAGAAAAATAAATCTTTGGGAGAGTATTAACACATGTTAACATATAAAAAAGCAGAAGCTTGAATCACATTATAAATAATTACGGCTGATCATTAGTTTGCTTATTGATAAAAACACTGTATAGATATTACCATAAGAAAATCATTAGATCTTTAAAGTCCAATGGGGCGTAGCCGAAGTAAATTTTGACATTTCTGATACTTTTCTCTCCGAACTTGACTCTCAAGCTTTAAAATTGATCATCATAAGTTATCTTATCTTCAAAACGTATCAATGTGTTGTGTCCTGTTTAAATTTAAATCGCTAACACATCTTTTCGATTGATTGTGTAACTTAAGATTGTAGTTGACCTAATTGGTAACTTCACAATACATTGCAGAGTTAAAACTTTTTTATAGTTCAGAACAAATCTGGAACTGGAGACGTTAAGTCAGGTAATATAAAATTACTATATTTAGTCACACGAATTCAGGGACAAATAAAATAAGTAAATTAGTATTTTGCAAATGTTTCATTTTTATTTTTAGGCAAGGGTGTACTTGCTGTCGGCCGGGTTTTCTTTGGCTTTCGGATCAATGTTCACCAAAACCTACAGAGTCCATAGAATATTTACGAGAAGCGCTAGTGGAGTTGTTAAGAATAAGGTAAGTTTTAGCAAAAGCATTATGTAACGCATAAAACCATATACTAAAACAAAATATAGACTAATATTATTCGGATAATTCAGAAAAATAAAATAACTTAAATAATTACTTAAAGTTGACATAATACTTAAGTGTTCTGATTACTGTTTTCGGAGTCGATATTTAACGTTTTATTTCGAATAAACGTTAAATAATACTTAAGTATTATAAACTCGAAAGGTTTATTTATAGCAATTGGTTGGTTTTTGTTCAAACACGCTCTGCCAACACGCCTCAGTATAATCAGCTCCATTGCCTCTGTTATTTTTTGTAATGATTATTTCTGTAAGATTTTGTTAATCGTAAAGTATTTTTCATAATGTTATCACTAAATCAAAAATGTATAATTTTAAATCTATTTAATAAACTGCTGGCAATGGCAATTTGTTATGACACCAAATATTTGTTATATATTTTAGGGACCAATAGTACAAAGCACAATTTCCTTGATTTCATTTTGCTAATCATAGTTACAATAACTGTTACGATTAGGAAATAACTATAACAATAGGTTATTTTCAGGTTATCATCAGATATCAGACAGTACATTTTTACTAAGAGGAATAACAAACTCTCTTTATATTTTTCTCATAAGAAGAGCAATAAAAGCTATCTTTCTCTCTCTCTTGATAAGCTAAAGCTCTGTCGTTCGTAGGAAATTAAACCTCACTTTTTTAGAGCATGAGGCTCGTTTTCTTTTAATAAAGCTAAGCTCACCTCTTTATCTGGAAAGACGAGCGGTCTCATTCCTCTAAGTATTTTAAGACCTTATTTTATGAAGAAGCTCTATTGTCTTTGAGGTGGCACATATCTAATATAATATATTTAATATATCTATTTAAAAAGATAAAGATCGCTTTATCTTAAAAAGTGGAAGCTCTATGGAAGCTCTATTCCCTTTGATAAAATGAAGATCCCTTTCTCTCTCTTGAGAATAAACTCTTGTTTCTCTTGTAAAAAAATTGTTCTTTCCTTTACAAGGTTTAAGCTCCTGATCTCTAGATAATGTTATATATTTTTATAATCAAAGCTATTTTTTAGCGAATTTCCCCTATAGGGAAGAAGCTATTACCGTAGTCGGCATGGTAAGACCTAGGCCCGGGACCATGATAACTATTCGTTTGAGGTCCTCCAGACCCCAAAAACACCATTCGTTTGATAATGTATATATATGTATATATATATATATATATATATATATATATATATATATATACAGTGTGTAAAAAAAGTCCGTCCCACCCCCTTTAATTTTTTTGTTTGGTAAAACAAACAAATCACCTTTGGGAACGATAATTACTTAACCCCAAGTATCTTTTGACGTTATTGGAAATTTTGAGTATCCCCAAAAATGGGGGATTTAGGGGGCAACTCAAAATTTTCAAATGTAAACCCCTTTTGAGTGACCTCTCATTTTAAAGAACTTTAAAAAAAATAGGCGAATGGTGGAGGGTGGAGGTCTGTAACGTGTTTCTATCCAAAATGGCAGCTTAAAGTTTTGAATACAACTCATTCTTAAAACCTGGCGTCTAAGACTTTTGGAGTTTTAATTTCACCTTTGGTAACTTAAAACTGAAACGACTCTTTAAGAAATGCTATTAAATGAAGAACTGGTCTCTTTTTGTAATATTTAAATTTTGAGAACCAGCAAAAATGGGGGATTTTGGGGGCAACTCAAAATTTCCTAATGTAAACGCCTTTTGAAGGGGTTAAATTTACTTTTAACTGTCACCCTTCACCTAGGTTCACAAAGCTCTTAAAAATGAGGGGTCACTCAAAAGGGGTTTACATAAGAAAGTTTTGAGTTGCCCCCAAAATCCCCCTCTTTTGCGGGACACTCAAAATGTTATTTATCACCAAAAGAGACCACTTCTTCATTTAATAGCATTTCTACAAGAGTCGTTCCAGTTTTAAGTCACCATAGGTGAAATTAAAACGCCAAAAGTCTAAGACGCCTAACCCTCGTAAAAATGATCCGATTTTGATGAAATTTGGCATAAACATGTAAGGCGACATTTATGACTTCAAGTTCGAAAATCAGCCAGATTGCTCCATCCAATGGAGTGTTTTCGGGGAGTTTTGTGCCCCAAAAATGGGTTTTATGTGTTTTTTACATAAAATTTTTGAAATAGTCAAATTTTAGTTTTTACCATTGGATTCAACTTAAAAAAATAAATAATTTGGTATTTTGATCATTTCCCTAAGTCAATTGGTTACCTAGATATTGAAAGTGCTAAACACAGTACGTTGTCTAATGTTATTCTTATGGAGGAATCGACAAATTTTATCTCACTTATTTATGAACGTATAAAGACGAAACTTGGTATACGGCTTCATCTGGTTGTGGTCTATTCGTATTTGCTAAAAAAATACAATATTTCGCCAATGGCTCCCGTAGTAGTAAACCTGTGTACTCAGCCCCATATTATTCCTATGGATAATAATTAAATGCTATGTCTCCCTTAATTATGAACATAATTAATTAAACTGGTATATGACTTAAACTAGTTGAGTTATATTGATATTAGCATAAAAATCCATTTGTTGTGATCGTTGATGCAGCAAACCTGCGTACCCAGCCCCAATGTTATTCTTATGGAGAATATAATTAAAATTGTATATTTCGCTTATTTGTGAATATATTTTTATGAAACTTGGTAAGTGGCTTTATGTAGTATTAAGACATTTATGTCTCCATTGGAAATTCGCTGAGTATTCAAGTTTGCTGCGGCGGGGGTATTCCTTATCAAAAGCAAATTTCTCTTCCAAGTCCACTTGATCTTCACTCTCAACTTTGACCTGAGCCTCACTCTGAGGTTCAGGCTCATCTTTCACCTTAGCCTCAAGTCACTTTGACTCTCACGGTCACTTCTGTCTCACGTCCGTTTGTCTTTTTAACTTCATCGTCCCGCGGTCATTTTTTTACTCTCACGACCTTTTGCTGTTAGTCCGTTTGTCATTTTATTAACTTCATTTCGAACCATCCTCCTCAGGCCAATGCTGAGGGCCGTTGCTCAGTCCTTCTCCCCGGTCAACCGTGACACTGAGGATTCACTTGAGCCTCTCCTCGGAGAGCTCAGGGGTCTCCACAAGTCTGGGTTCAGACTGACCATCTGTGTCCGGGCCGTGGCGAGGGTGAACGGCGGGAGTGGCTTGGAGGCGACCCAATGTCATGACTGAGGTACGGCGGCTGTTCAATGTTTCGTCAGCCAAGCAGCCCGCCCCCCCCCCCCGTCACCCTGGCCGAGATCGTCTGAGGTCCTGGCTGAGGTGGTCGGCACCCCTATGATGAGCCCATCTTCCAGCGGCTCTCTTCCATCTGAGCTCATGTCTGAGCTGCTGCGAGTCCCTAGCGCTCCCCAGCCCCAGATCAACACCCAGTCTCATGTCAAGCCTGAACCAACACGACGACCCCCAGGCCCAGAGCCCCCCTGCCATCCGTCGTGAGAGTCCGACACTGTCACCTGAGGTACTCTCTGACGCTTCGGTCCCTGCTCCTACCCCCCACCTGTTGCTTCTGCCCCTCAGGCTACCTCACCTGTTGCCACGTTTCCAGCCTCGCCCCCAGCCACTAAACCTTCACCTTCGCTGGGTGGCTTGAGTGGCGATGATAGAGAAGATGATAAAACCAATCTCCCCATGTCTGCGGAGAGTATGACGAGGTACAGGTTACTCCGGCAGTGGTGCAGTCACTATTTTATGGGTGACAAGTTCAATGGAGAGCTGATCCAAGAATTGGAGAAGATGCTTTTGAAGGACGTCTCTAAAGAGCAGGATTTCCTGGGTGTGGCTGAATTGTTAATATCCTCCCGTTGGACCCGTGGCCGAATGATATGCCACACTGTCACTCCAAGATGAGTTTATTTGTATAGAGTATAAGGAATTATATGATGAGGTGCAACGGCGGTGCAGAGACAGCGTGGGACAATCTCCACTCGCTACAAGGGCGGCGACTCCAAAATATTTCTAAGTGTCCTATTCACTTTTTTGTCCCCACACCACCTGCGTGTGGTGCCTTTTATATTCATATTTCAATGTATTTGCCTAATGTTTTGTAACATTTATTAATAAAAAGTATTAAGACATTTATATCTCCATTCGCGGAGAAATTGTATGCATTTTATGGAAATTCGCTGAGTATGCAAGTTTGCTGCGGCGGGGGTATTCCTTATCAAAAGCAAATTTCTATTCCCATTGGAAATATGAAGTTTTCCTTCTCTTGAAAAGGCAAAGCTTTTTCTCCCTTTCTCTGTCTCTCTAGAGAAGATGGAACTATTTTTTTCGTACAAATATGAAGAAATATTTTTATTTCAAGCAATTAGTTTCAATGATTAATTAAAAGACACACTTTGTATGTTCGTGAGTACTAACAATCTTCCAAACAGTAAAATGTTGTTTACATCATCATTTCTTTAAAAAATTGTCTATTTATGATTCATTGCATGTCAGAGCACCAATATGATTGCCCTTTTAGTTAAAAATCCGTAATTGGTTTTAAACTATAAAACACTACAGAAGGCTATGTTAACGACACTTGCGCTTAAAACTGTTAGTTCGGTCACTGGCCGCTTTGAACGCTAGTAGCACTGGTCGCTCAGATGGGGTGCATTCGGGTACACCCACTCCCATCCGTTCGTTTCGTGAAATTCCAGTGAGCGGGAAAGTCCCTGGCTACTGTGGCTGTTTTAGGGCGCTTGGGCCCTCTTCAGTCATCGGATAGGGTTGGTTGGGGGCGGGGGGAGATTGACACACTGCAACAGGACATTTTTTTCCTGCTACAATGGCCAGGTGATGATCTGGGGGGTTGAAAGAGGGACACACTGCAACAGGACTTTTTTTGCCTGCTGCAGTGGCCAGTTGATGGTTTGTTGGGGGATGGAAAGATAAACAGGGTATTTTTCTTTTTTTTGTCTGCTACAGTGGTGGTTTGGGGGGTTGAAATAGGGACACAGTGCAACAGCACTTTTTTATAACGAGTGTCTGTCACAGTGGTCAGGAGTGGGAGCTAGGGGGGGTTTACATGGGGTTTAATGGTGGGGGTAATGGTGCGGGCTGCTGGTCGAGGTTTGCAAGGTGGTGGATCGTGAGGCTGGGGCGATCTGTGAAGTAGGGTTGGAAGAAAGGTTGGAGGACGTCGGAGGTGCGGGCTCTGTCGAGATAGGTAGTGTTGAGGTGGTGGAGGAAGTCACGGAGTTTTGGGATGGAGTGGGCTTCGTAAGCCGTTTGGTTACGAAGCCCAGGGTGGGAGACAGGAAGCAAGGTGGAGGGCGCGTCCATCAGTAGCCTCGAAGCTGGAAATGAAGCTGTTTGGAGCGGATAGAAGGAGCGGATAGAAGGGGCGGATACAAGGTTTGGCCATAATGTAGGTCAAGACAGGGCGAATGACAGAGGAGTACAGGCGGGCGAGAGTGGGTGTGGAGCAGCCACGGCTGCGGTGGTTTAGGATTTGGAGGGCACGAAGACGGGTGGTTGCTCTCTTCTTGGATTCACGGAGGTGGGGGACGAAGGACAATCTGGAGTCTAGGGTGACGCCTAGGTGGGTGCAGGATGTTTTTAGGGGGAGACGGACGTTGTTCAGGAAGATGGGGTCTCTCTTGGTACAAGAGAAGCGGCGGGCGTAGAAGTTGAAAAAACAGAGCTGGTTTTTGGATGCGTTGAAGAGGATGCGACATTTGTTGCAGGAGGAGAGGTATTTCTGGAGGATTTGGTAGGTTTTCCGGATAAAGGTATTTTGGTATCAGCCGGTGACCTCACGGATAAGGGTATTCGTGCCCTTCCTGCCCCGATTCCACGCAATCCCACCGACACCTCTGTGGCCTTGCCCAATTTTCTGATGACACCGCCTTTTGGATCTCCAAGAAATACCACTTCCATCCCTATCGGTGACCCGACTTATTCCCCACTCCACCCTCTGCCTCCCCTCACTACCCGACTCGTTACGCTGTCCAGGGAGCGCAGTCCTACTCCCATGTCAGCCTTATGTAGTGGTTTATAGTTGTCAGTGACTGTTGGTTTGTCACAGCTGCTCCAAGACACCCAGCTGATCTCGCTGATCTGCGCTCTGCTGGTCATCGACGGGCTGATAGTCACGCTGTGGGTGGCCGTGGACCCGATGCAGCGCCAGCTCAGGAACCTCACTCTGGAGATCAGCTCCACCGACCGCAGTGTCGTCTACCAGCCTCAGGTCGGTGGCTCAAAACGACCTTATTACGACCTTAAACGACCTTGTTTGTTATATTGTCATTACTCATGTAGAAGAAATTACCAAAGTATATATACAAAATTATTGAAGTATGTATGAACGATAGAGCTTATCACCAAACTTTGTCCTGAGGTTTATTCTAGTTTAATTGGAAAGGTACTCAAACCGCGGTCGTTTTAGTTACTGCCTTAAAACAACATAGTTTTCCCACACAAAAAAAACAACATACCCATTTCGAGTAAATATGGGATTGATTTTCCTTTTTATTTATTTTGCGACGGAGATTCTGTTTTAAAGTTGTTGGTCCAATTATTACATTCGATATGGCATGGGTTTAAACTAAGCATAAATAAAGTAACACGCACAATCAGTTTTAGAGTTACAATGAAGCAAGGGCAATAACATAACAAGCATAATGTATAAGATGCATAAAATTAATCAACGGGGCAGGCAGCAAAGCAACGTGATAGTGCAAGGATAGTAACTTGTGCAAGGATTAATAATGTAACTTGTTTCTACACTCTAAAGGAGTGATGTTTAACGTTTTTATAAAACCAACACCAAAAACAACTAAACAAATAAAAGAACCTAGCAACCAAATGTTTCTGTTGAGACATCAATGTGAGTAATAAGTTGAGAGCTAACGTTGAAAATCTCTACTGTCAAGGGGTATAATATTATATTGTGTATCTGTATTGTCTAATCAGGTCATAAGTGATTATTATGATTTGGTCTGCATTAACTTAACAGTCTAGCTGTGAACCTGAATAAACCCTGGCCGAGGACTGTCCAAATATTGGGCACCTTTATAATGGATATATATATGCAACGACTTCAAATCATCAACACTCAATAAATCACATCGTGATAAAAACAAATATACTTTAGATGAAAACAACTTCCACTGAAACCTGTCTCCAAAACTTCTTCAACATTAGTATTGTCTTCAATTTGTTTTCATATGATGGTCATGAATCAAAGGAGCGTGTTAAATAACAAAGTGATTTTATTAAAATTGAACCACCTGGTGCAACAAATATACTACCCTTCCTCCTTCCTCATACCCAACAAGACTTTCCTTCTCCCACTTTGTTAGGGATCAAAATTACAAAATAATGAGATTGTACTTGTCGATTGTCAACATCTTAAATATGACCCTTCAAGATGGCTAGACGAAATTAATTTGCTTAGAGATTTTAAAATAAAATATTAATTGTCATATTTTGCTAAAAGTACATGTTTACTAACTTTTTCTGATGGGTTTAAAATGTAAATCTTTCCTACAGAATAAATTATGTGAATGCTCTTCCAATAATACAAAATACACATTCTCATTGAATGGGTTTTATGAATTTTGAGTGGTTTTGGTCTTGATTCAGAAGAAGTGAAAAAGACGTTTTGGTAACTTAGTTGTATATTCGTAAAGATCTATTACCAATGCGTACATCCTGTACACAACTGATTCCCGCTGTGTTTCCCCTGGCAGGTTGAAGTCTGCGGGTCGCAGTTCACGCATAGCTGGCTGGGAGCTTTGTACGCTTACAAGGGCCTACTGCTGATTGTCGGTGTTTATATGGCGTGGGAGACTAGGTGAGTCAGTATGGTTGTGAGCAAGTTTTGAAAGTTTATTTTTCAATTTAATCTACTACAAAACAGGTGTGTAAGAAATGTTAAGGTACATCTACACTTTGGCCGAATCTGGAATAATGTTACACCCTTAGCTTATCTACATTTTGCATTTGTGATGATTTAACACAAATTGAACCATGAACCAAAGAACCTCAAAATAAATGTTTATTTTTAAGACATTAGGAATTTAGCATTCCTTATAGTAGTACATTTTAATTATCATTATTTTTAATAGGTTTTGTGATACTTTCATAACAAACTATAAGAAGCTATATATCATAATCTCCCAAGTAGCATAAAAATTGTTTAAAAACAATTTCAAAATATTTTAAAATTGTTTAAAAATTGTTTTAATATTAGTCAAACTTGGTATTTTTTCCATTATTAAAACAAGTTTCAAACAACTTTAAAATGTTAAAGAAATCATTTTAAAATATTTCAAAATTGTTGTGAAATTGTTTTAATATAAGTCAAACTTGGTATTTTTCCCAATATTAAAACAAGTTTTAAAACAATTTTAAAATGTTTCAAAATTGTTGTGAAATTGTTTTACTAGAAGTCAAACTTGGTATTTTTCCCAATATTAAAACAAGTTTTAAAACAATTTTAAAATGTTTCAAAATTGTTGTGAAATTGTTTTAATAGAAGTCAAACTTGGTATTTTTCCCAATATTAAAACAAGTTTTAAACAACTTTAAAATGTTAAAGAAATTGTTTTAAAATATTTCAAAATTGTTGTGAAACTGTTTTAATATAAGTCAAACCTGGTATTGTTTTCAATATTAAAACAATTTTAAATTATTTCAAAATGATGATTTATTCTTAAATTATCTGTGCAAAATTAACAAGCTGACTTTTAAAAATAGTTTAAAATTAGTTTACAAAATTTAAATTTAAACTGTTTTTCTTATATATTTTAATTCATTAAAACTTGTTTGTAAAATATTTATACATTAAGAATTCTGGATAAAAAATATATCCAATTAAAATTTTAAACGTTTTATTGAAAAATATAAATTGTAACAATTATTAAATCTATAATATCAGTCTTAATCCTCTTTCAAAATTATCTTCCACTAATTAGGTTTCTTCCTCGCCACTGATGTGTTCAGCATGGATTGTTCTGCAACAAAAATGTGTGGTATAGTAAATAAATCTAAAATATAACGACAATCACAGTTTTTAACAATGGTTTTTGTCCGCACATCTCAACCAAGCATCGTAACTATCTGTAATTCAATGCTTACATCAATGACCCATGAACTAATGAAAACCCATAACCAAAGAATAACAATGTTTGTACTTTAATTTCTAACTTTAAGCCTGTACATTCTACGTATTAATATATTTGGAAAAACTAGTCACAGAAAATACAGCGGCATATGGACTTTGAATCTCTTACTGCTTGCCGCAACATCAATTATCGTTTGCGACGTCCATTTTTGGCTTTCTTTCATCGAAAAGCTACTATATCAGATTATAAAAAAATGTTAAGTTGAAACACATTCACCCGGATAATAAAAATGGTGATGGCTGTTAGATCCTAAACTTTTTATGAATAATATCCATTATTGGGGGGGAAGGGGGGAGTAAATCCCTTTAGGGAGCATTGTATATCCAGTAATGGAATAATATCATAATCATCCACTGTTTTAGCCCCTGAGCTGTACGTATTATGTATTATCCCAGAGTTTTGAAAATTAGTAGGATTGTTTATTACCCCCTTCTGCACATCATACTTAAAGTCCACGAGCGAGGATGGTGAGCGGGTGGTGGGGAAGCCTCTTATGGGGAAATTATATGGTGAAATTTGAAAATTCCATGATTTTTGTTCACATTTCCTTATTTATTAGTTTTAGCCAATTGTCCTAGATAAATAATTGGAGATAATTAAATTTCCTATTTTGTCATAGGATTAACGGTTAAAAACTTATAGGCTTTACAAGCTGTAGAAATTACCAGCGACAAGGCTTTTTGGATGTTTCTCCTTATTCTCGGTAAATATACCTTCAACCTGGGCACAACCACAACAGAAGCATATGGATGAGTTTGTGAATGAGAAATTTCTCTATAACATACCCAAACTCAGACAAGACAAGACAATAGGAACACTTAAAATTCTATTAAAAATGATGGCGGCTGAAATATGGTGCTTAAGTACAAAATATAGTAGCTCTTTATAGTAATAGTCTTTAGCAACCATTGGATAAGCTACTAAGGAGTATTTTTTATCGTGTAGGCTTCCACGGTCCGAAGATACAGTCATGAAGTTAATTTCCGGGTTAGTCCGGTAGATGTCGAAGAAGTTGGTGGCCGATGTTTCGGATATAATTACAATATCACTGGCGACGTGAATTAGTAGCGAAAGTGTACTAAACACTCACTAATTGACTGGCACACTCGTCCGACTCTTCCGCTTATATAGGTGCCGCGGCCGTAGGTTGTAAACAGACCTGATCTCGGTCGTCGACTACCGACTATTTTACATGCCTTTAAGAAACAAGAATTTATTTAAAACTCAAATTGATACTAGAAATGATAGGAATAGAAAACAACAAAAATATTAAAAACGCTGTTTTAGCATATTTAAGAGGTAAAACTGATAGAATTAGCACAGTACTTAAAAAAAATAAATCACAACAATATTCAAACCTTACAAGAAAACAAAACAGTTTCTTCGGCCTGTCAAGGATAAAATTCATTTGCAGACACCAGGGGTTTATCATATAGAGTGCAGCTGTGGAATGAGTTACATTACAGAAAGCCGCAGAGTAATTTATACTAGACTAAAAGAACACATAAGGAACACCAAAAATGGAGATACCAAGATGTCAGCCGTAGCTAAACATTTGTATGAGATTAAACATCTAGGCCTAATAAACTCTGAGAATATTAAAGTACTAGCAGCGATTGAAGACAACTATAAACGAAAAATACGTTAGGTCTGTTTACAACCTACGGCCGTGGCACGTAAGCGGGACTATATAAGCAGGATAGTCGGACGAGCGCACCAGTCAATGAGTGAGCGTTTAGTAGGTTTTCGCTAATAATTCACGTCGCCCTGATGATGTATATTGTAATATATCCGAAACGTCGGCCAAAAACTTCTTCGACATCTACACGGACCAACCAGGAAATGAACTTCATAAATACTAAGGAATATGTTTAATCTATGATAATACTGACCTAATCATAACATTTAATCCACATGAATCTCAAAAAATGTAAATAAAACAAGAGAATTGTCTGTAGGCCTATTTTAATTAGATATGTTTTGGTATTTTTTGTTATTTTGATGTTTCATACACCAGAGAAGCCAGAAAACACCTTATTAGCTTAATTTCTGATTGTCTCCAGGTGACTTTTATATATACTGTACCCGAATTGTTTAAAAGGAGTTGATTGATTTACATATTTTTCACTGTAATGCAGGCCATTTCAAATCGCCCAATATAAATAAAATTTGTCGCTCAACATTTTTTATTTTCCTGATTTTTCTATCAAGAGTTCTTTATAGGTAGATAAACACAAAACACAGTACCTATAACAAAATGTATAGGCCTATACCATAATTTTGTTTGGCAGCCATTTTTAAAATGGTGGTTGAGCAAATTTTCATAAAAAACATGGTTTGCGGAAAGTTTAATTGCCAAGCCATTTTAAAAGATATCAGAATAATTCAAAAACCACTCTGTTCAGCATACAATGGACTTCAAGTACACATTACTTTAATTATTCTTTAATACTAGAGAGTTAGTCAAACTCTCTCTGTAAAAGATTTGAAAAAAGTCGTCAACCGTTACTTTTGAAAACCATAAAATTTTATGAAGGAAAAGGGACTCACTGATAATTTTTTATTTCTGTGTTGAATACTTTTAGGACTATGTGCAGTATAAATTTTAGTCCTGAGATGCACTCCTTTTACTTTCTCCCCCTATACATAGTATATGGAGAAAGTATTGTTTTCGTAAAAATTTTCGAATTTGAGTTGTTAGTGGAAATATTCGTTTTGGTGCTCCCTGAACCCAAAAAAGTGTTTTTTACGTGGTGTGTGTGTGTGTGTGTGTGTGTGTGTGTGTGTGTGTGTGTGTGTGTGTGTGTGTGTGTGTGTGTGTGTGTGTGTGTGTGTGTGTGTGTGTGTGTGTGTGTGTGTGTGTGTGTGTGTGTGTGTGTCTGTGTGGATGTGTACAGAGGTAGAGCCCTAACCTATGGGCCGATTTTTATGAAATTTGGTATGTTGGTACTAATCCTCGATATCTCCAGGCGTTTTTTTTTTCATTTTTTTGAATTTTTGATTTTTAAGGGTAATTATCCCCCAAAAACCGCCAAAAACATGAAAAATCCAAATTTCTCAAAAACGGCTCCAACGATTTTGATTAAACTTTAGTGGTTTGTAGAACTTTAGGTTTCCAACAAAATGACACCACCCGAATTTCTGGAAAAATTCGGGTTCAGAAATTACAGGACTTAAAACATCCAAAATTCAGTTTTTTGGATTTTTCATAAAAAATCATAAATGTTAAAAAAGATTACTATTCACCATTAAAAAGAGCTCAAAAAACTAAATAAATTGGTATTTTAAATTACTATTCTACGATTGCTAGTTGAGGAGAAAATTGAAATTTTCATTTAGCGGTAAACGCAGTACGTTGTCCAATGTTATTCTTATGGGGAATACAAAAATAACTATTTCTCTCTTAGATATGCAGGTCAAGTTAGCATTGAACAACAGATGATGTTCGAAATGTGTTGCTATTTAACCCTGGGGGGGGCAAGGGGGCATTTCCCCTCTCAAAACCACTGTGTTTAGCAACGGACTCTATATAGTGCCTCCCAAAAAGGGATTTGGGTGGATATTTCTGAAAATAACTATTTTATAACATTTTCTGTACATTTATCTATACTTCATATTCTATATTTAGTAAATAACAAATGTTTTTGTCATTAAAGTTTGGCTTAAAGGGAGAAAGTATGTGTCAGTTTCCTGATACCGTTTATTTACTGTAGCTTTTCAAAAATGGACGAAAACAAAAAATGTAAGTTTTCTTACAATACCGGTACCGGTATCTGAAAAGGGACTGAATGAAATAAAGTGAAAATGTTACTGAATGTTCTTTACACAAATAGGAATACCTCATAAAAAAATTATGACTGAGACTCAAATATATTTTACTCATGATATAATCAAGCCGTTGTGTGATAACTTGTCAGTGAACTGTCGTGTACAAATGCAGCGTTTTTACTGAAATTCATTGCTTTATTTCTCAAAATATGGTTAGGTCTCAGTCATAATTTTTTTATGAGATATTCCTATTTGTGTGAAGAACATTCAGTAAAATTTTAATATTAAAAAAAAATAAAATTATCATCATTGCACAGTGGTAAGACTATTAGGCCTACTCAAAATAAACATATAGGATACTTTTATTATCCTGACTCCCCCACTGCCATGACTTAAAATTTAAACCCCTTCTCAAAATACGTTACCTTTCAAATTGATCGATGCTGGGCAGTCATTATCCAACGGTAAGCTCCTGGGTCTGTCAGGCTTACTTGTTGTGACGAGTGAAAGTGTTCCGATATAAGTTTCATCTGAAATAGATAAACAAGTGGTAATTAACTGTACATTTATCCGGATGTTTAAAATGTTGAGGTTTCTGTTGGTAGATTCAAATGTGCCTAAGCCTACATTATACATAGTTATTAGGTACACATACATATATATACATATTGTTAGTACCGTACTATGTGTAACTTAAGAATTCCTCAACAAAAAAGCTTATCTTTAAAAAATAGTTTGAAGTTTTAAAAGTTATTTCACGAAATAGTTGTGTTTTAGGTGTATAAATATAAAGTAAGTTACTGTATTATAACACTCTATTTATGTATTAAACTTAGATATTATTAGTATTTGAATAACGGGTATGGATTCATAAGTGGTTTGATTATTTTCAACCCATATTTTTTGGTACCGGTACTATAAATATTTTATCCGAATGCGACGTTACTATCGAAACAATGTTTAAAAATGGCAATTGCTACATTAGTTAGCCTTTATCAATAATGAATTTTCAGCAGTTAAAAGCTGTTAGGCCTATAGTTTTAACAGAAATATATGCAACAGCACGCTGTGCTGTTAAAATAAGGTTATGTTAGTCGTGTAACATACTTAACACTTTTAACCTAACCACCTAAGCGGCCTGTACAACAAGTGGTAGCCCACACAAATCAATAATATTTTATCATTTGCTGTACTCTTACCTTTTACTCTTAGGAAAAAACATCGATACATAAGAAATAGGTAGGGCTATAGAAAAAAATAGTGGCTTGAAACTCATTCTAATGTAGTTTTAATACAGAATAAAAAAAGTGTTGAAAATAATGTAACCGCTTAATTAATACCAATTAAAAACCCTACCATAATTAACCCTTCGATGTATTCATTCATAACTGTTGTAACTACTCAAAAATGATATGTAACTAGTAACCTATTTTAACTACGTACCAGTAGGCAGTCCTAGTTGTAAGTTAGTAACTTAACTGTTAAGGTAGTGAAAGAAACCTGAATAATTGCACTTCAAAGCATGGACTGATTATGGATTAACCAAAATTAATTGCTACCTGCATGTTCTTTGAGTTTTAAAGTAACTTAGGCCTATATACAATTTTACAAATATCTCTGACTTGTAGTAAATAGGCCAAGTTATTTGATTCTTAATTATGAATATGGGCATATTTAGCTTCAAATAACTTTATTCAATTAAGTTTGTGACTGCCGTGTGAAATTAGGAAATAAGAACAAGTTGGAAAGCTTTAAAATAGTTGTAAAGTTAACTAACCATAACCTAGCCATGGTTTAAGCCAAAGAAAAGTGAACTAATGCAGGGTCCAGTTGAATATTGACAATAAAAATAAGTATTAAAACTAATTATAACTATTATAAAACTGTTTACTGTATTTACCTTTATCCATCGTTATGAACACTTCCAAAACAGATTTCTTGAGTACTTTCATATCGGCCGAAAGCACATAAACAAAACAACAAATCTAGAAAATAAAGGCAAATGGCGACGAGTTAGTTGACAGTTGAACAATACGTTTCATAAACGTCCGCTGTCACGTGATCTGTGGGGAGCGCGACGAGCGCTGTTTAACTGAAAGTGCTTTCAATTGTAACACACTCCTATTCAAACTTGTTTAATATAAGTTTTTTAACTTTTATCGTAATGTATATATAATCAAGTTTAAAATCGCAATTAACTCGTATTAAAATAAGGGTAATATAAGTCGTTTAACTGTTTGTTGAAATTGTTTCAAAACAACTTTTTATAATTGATATAAACACGTTTTAAAACAAGTTTAATAATGCAACTATTTTAACTATTAAAGAAATTTTTTTCAATTCAACTTTACAATTGTTAAAAACTCTTATTACAAGAAAGTTTAATATGAGTCTTCTAACTATTACAGAAATTGTTTCAAATCAACTTTACAATTGTTATAAACTCGTATTGAAACAAGTTTAATAAGTCTTTTAACTGTTATTAAAAATTGTTTCAAAACAACTTTAAAATTATTATAAAGTTGTATTAAAACAAGTTTAATATAAGTCTTTTAACTGTTATTGAAATTGTTTCAAAACAACTTTAAAATTATTATAAAGTTGTATTCAAATAAGTTTAATATAAGTCTTTTAACGGTTTTTGAAATTGTTTCAAAACAACTTTAAAATTATTATAAAGTTGTATTAAAACAAGTTTAATATAAGTCTTTTAACTGATATTAAAATTGTTTCAAAACCACATTAAAACTGTTATAAACTAATATTAAAATTTATTTTAATATCAGACATTACAACTGATATCAAAACAATTTTAAAGTTGTTTTGAGTTTGAATTAAAGTTGTTTTAATATAAAACTTATATCAAAATATATTGAAATTGTTTTAAAACAATTTTAGGACCGTTTTCAACAATTTTTATGCTACTTGGGCTACTTCCAAACATTTAAAGAGTTTTAACTATTGATTTCATCTTATGTTTTCATCTGATAAAATAATAATTACTGGATAAATTATACTTTTTCCGAGTGATAAGTGCTCTTCATTTGAGTGCAGTGTCACACAGACAACACAAACACAGGTGTATATTAATAGAGATTATGTGTACAAGCAAACTGGTTTTAGGGGTTATTGCTAGCGGATTATAAATCCTTCTAGTGACCTCTTGATAAGATTATAGGTCAATTTTAGATAAATATTTCTATGAAATTTCTCTCCCATACATTTCCTCCCTTGGATCTGGCCGTGCAGTCAGGTGAGGTACTAGAGGTATCTAGTGTCCTAACTACTCTCACTTTATTTTATCTATAGATAGTCCTAGAATGAAAGGGTACATTGGATGTTAAGTGTTGTGGGAAGCAAACCATCATCTCACCTTTCCTGCTCAATGCGCTTCGCCCTATGTCGGCATTATGTGTACTATCTGCTTATTTTAGGATTCAGTATGCCCCATTTGTTTGTCAAGCAGTGTTACCAATTCAGCGATAGTTACCCTTTACGAGGGTAAATAAAAAACATATATCAATTAGTGTTATATTCTATGATATAATTATTATTCAAATTTCTGTTTCTTTTGTGATTATAACATTAAATTTCACTATTGTATTGACCCCAATTTTGTTGACTCCGTAATGGATTTTGATTTGTAAACTCCATGAACGCCATAAGTAAAGGTTACATTTCGATCCAAGGATGCTAGAACGACAAGAAAGTTCACTAGGGAGCAGTACTGATGTAATACACAACGATGCCTGCAGGAAGCACTTAAAACCTATAAAATTCTACCACATGTCCTATCTAGTACGTCTCCTCTAACCGTAATCTTTCCTTAAAGATGGGAGTTTACAGTTTTATTTCCAGACATTCCATCCATATTCTTGCCTTTGTTGGCGTGATCACGGAAATGTTGTGGATTTTATGAGGATACAGGTAAAAAAATAGATTTGGAGGGTATTTGAGGGTAATTTAGGCAAGGATTGAGGGAAATTTGGAAAAAGATGTTGGCAACACTGTGAGTGACTCTCTGACTCTCTCGTGTTGCAGACACGTCAAGATCCCCGCGCTCAACGACTCGCAGTACATCGGTCTCAGCGTGTACAGCGTTGTGATCACGTCCGCCCTCGTGGTCGTGCTAGCCAATCTCATCTCTGAGCGGGCAACCCTCGCCTTCGTCACCATCACCCTCCTCATCCTCACCTCCACCACGACCTCCCTCTGCCTCCTGTTCCTGCCCAAGATCCACGCCATCCTGCACCACCGTGACGCCACCGTGGACCCCGTCACACACAGCATGGGGCTCAAGATCGAGTGTAACACTAGGAGGTGATGATTAGCCGTAGTGTAGAGCCTCTAGGCTAACATTTAAAGAGGTTCTTTGTCCAGATTTTTTGCAATAAAAGATTGTTCTTATGCAATTTGCGATGGCAGTGAAGATCAATAGGTTCCTTGCATACTTACATATACGTAAGAGTTTGATCACTCATTGTTAGATTTGTGTTAAAGAATCAGTTTTTTTTTATCCATACAATTTGTATATTCGTCAATTAAAGTAGACGTTTTTTACAGCTCGCTATAACATAAAACGGTTGAAAGTTAAATGATGACAATATAATTACTGGAATGCAAAATCAAGAAATTAGTTTAGTATACTTTATATAAGCGATATTCTTAATAATTTTATTATCTTACTGAAACTATTTTATCAAATATACTTGTAAATTTTATATAAATATTTAGTATTCTAACTGTCAAAAGATTTAGCAATGCAATTATTCAAGATTTGTCAGAAAATAACTGACCTCAGGTACAATTACAGGTTTGCAAATATTCCTCTTTCGTTGGCTCATAAAACATAACAACCATAATTAATATAAATATAATAAACATAATAATGAAACATAGTATTTCTATAAAATAATCAATATAAATGCTGTATTCACATAAATATTATAAATGTATGCGTATACAAAATAACTTGTAATAATAATAATTGATTACAGAATTCTAAATTTAATTCTAAACTGTATTAGTTTGGTGAGCAATATTTCTTATAATGACTTAGATTTTTAGGAAATCTTGAATTATTACAAAATATTTTAACATCAACAGTAAAATTTAATTGACACTTCTCGATCATTTCCACCCTTCTCATGTTAGAGCGTCTAGAGGACCCAAGATAGCTAGGAGGTGCAACGAGCTCAGACTACAACCGCGCTGCCTGTGGCAAAATTTGAACACACAGCGTAGTTCACTGCATGATGAATTGTAACTTTCACATTGTTTGACATGCTACGGTAGCCCACTGGATAAAGTGTTAGATTAACGATCATGCGGCCTTGGGTTAAAACCTAGTTTAAATGTGTACTTATTGAGGTCTAATAATTGTTTTTTATTTGACTTTATTTTATTTATACAAATCAATTTACTTTATGTTTTATGACAAAGAGCCGCCATACTGTGCTCTGCGCAGTTAGGTTAAGTTACGATAATTTTGTCGTGAACTGCAGCCTAATCTTTCTTTATTTTTGACACATAAATCCACTTTTAACTTGTCGAAAACCAAGATCAGCCATTCAAATCTATCTTTACGAGATAGGTTGGGCATCCCTGCCGAGGCTCATGCCAATTCGCCCCCCCCCCTCAAAGCTTGTTGCGCCTCTTGCGTTAGCTTGGATCCTTCAGCCGCTATTTCCTCATGTTTCATTTCACCCCCAGATTCCTGATCGACGACCGACGCGAGGTCTACTACCGTGTGGAGGTGCAGAACCGCGTCTACCGCAGGGAGCTGACGGTCCTGGACAATGAGATAGTCAAGCTGGAGAAGGCGCTGAGCAGCGACGCGTCCCTGGCGGCCTCCAGCTCCCACTCCTCTGTCGTCTCTCGCAAGGTGATCTTATGGAGCGGTCTATGGCGAAGATTATGTTTATGGATGAAACTATCTTGAACATTACCTATGTTTATTAACAAAATATAGAGTTGCTTTGGTGGTTCACTAGCCTAACGACTAGCTTCTTGGACTGTAGTTTAAAATAAGGATGTCCCAAGGATGTCCAAACAATTATTTAACATACTCCTACTATCTTGATACAACATTACTAATAAAATGATATAGGCAATGGCAAACACGTTTGTACAATGGGAAGGGTTAACCATTGATAACGTAATAGAATAAATTAATTTATCGTATGAGAAAAACTCTCTACAGCACAAAATATTATCTTATCCAGTAGAAGGATCAAATAATGTTTTATGCAGTAAATTATTTCAAAGTAAGAAGACTTTTTACAACCAACCAATCTTAATTAGTTGTTAAATCATTTGAATAATTTAGTCCGTCATCAAAAGGCGATGTCTCTTCTTGAATGAGGGTCGTGTATTAATAATTAACCAAAAAATTAACTGCATCCCTAAAGTTTATTATTATTTAATTTGGTTAAGAGATATTTGGTCTGCTCTTGCAAAAATATGCAATCAAACTTAATTATATGTAGTTAAATGTGATTAATATAATAAAAATGAACAGGTGTTTGCTTTTATGATTGTAGAAAAAATACATTGTTTAGATTAATTTTGTGTATGATAAATATTTGTTTAAATATTATTTAAAGTTTTCACAAATAAACATACATTTTACAGGAATCTCGTAAAATGCCCGTTTTATATTTATTACGAAACACAAACTGGTTACTGTGTTTTTGATGTATTTACCATAAGTAATCTGCATGTACCTTTGTTGGCTGTACTGTATTATTGTCGTGTTGTTTCGCTGCTTCAGAGCTGAGCTTTAAGGGTAATCAATGTGTTTACTTTTAATTTCCATCTTTTAATCTTTTAAAACCCTCCATCTGTAAATAAGCATATCAGTACTACTTTAATTCCATTTTCATATTAAACATTCAAATTTTCTATCATTTTTGTAATGAAATTTATATAGAATGTGCTTGGTATGTTTCTGTATTGCGTAATCTTTACTTGCACTTTACATATTTTTATGAGTTGAACCGATGTGGAAGTTGAGAAGAAAACAAACCCTACACACATGAAGCACACTACACAATAAAGTAAGTAAAGTTTGGCATTACTTGAATGAGAAGAGTGTTTGACGGAAATTCATTATAGACTAGAAAAATGAAGAAATGTGTTTCCCAGTGGCCCTCAAATTTAGATAGAGATATAAATTAATTTAACTAATATGTAACAGTTTTTTTTAATAATTTATAGAAATACTATTTTTAACAAATAAGATTTTCCATGCAATGCCTATTAATAACATCACTAAACCTGTTATTAATTTTTTGCTTTCTATGTAAAAGACATATTTAATCAACTTCGTTATAAAAAAACGTTGTGTAAACACAAAATTAAAAATATAACTTATATATAAATTCCTAAAAATAGTTTATATTTAAAGTCATTTTCAGTTCCATGGATATTTACAATAAGTAAACATCCTGTCAAAGTGCAGGTTACAGATACGAAAATAAGGAATATGTCGAGGTTATCTTCAATTTGTAAATATTGATTATTCGAATACGGCATGAACTCTTAAATTTTATCATCTTCATCATCAGAAGGGGCGGACATGAGTCCCCAGGCACATCAGCCGCATTGGGCTTATTGCGCACCCCCGAAAAGAAATGAGAGAGGTTTAAGAACTCCTCCCGGTTCAAGAGCATGATAAACTGCATTATCCTATCGACAAGCTCCTCAGGAGGCAGGTATCCACCCCTGACCATAGTTCCCAGAGTTGAAGCCCTTACCCCCTAAGCTCATCGCAATCAAAGAGCAGATGATCTGCAGTCTCCTCGTACTGCCCACATTTCCTGCATGCAGGATCACCATTGAAGACGCCCATCCGAGAGAGGTGTTTCCTTAGGTGACCATGGTCTGTAATCATACCTGTGATTCGCTTGATGTCCAACCTGCTGAGACCCAGGAGCTTCCTGGTGACCTGCTGGGATGGTCTCTGGAGGTTGAGCTTGCTTATCCTGTGGAGAGGGAGCTCTGCCCATCTCCTTCTATGACAGTCCCGTGCCAAAGCACTGATCACCTGCGAAGGACAAGAACGAGATATCCCACAAAAGGGGGGGGGCATGAGAGCCAAGGAAGCAGCCGAGTTAACCAACCTGTCCGCCATCTCATTACCCACAATCTCAAACCGACTTCTTTTGCAATTCGGGAACTCACTTGCCATTGAAAGCAGAACAATCCCCAAGACAACCCCTTGTTGTAGGTGTCAAAGAATTTTGGGAAGTCGCTTTACTAAGAATGCGGCTGTAAGGATCAACGGCCACATGCTTTCATTAAAAGTATTTATTATTTGAGAACATATAAAATAGATTAATACTTGAATCTAGATCATCCTACACTTGGTACTTCATTCTTGATACTAAAATAAAACAACAGAATAATAATAATTTTGTACAAAGATGCCGTTATTGTTTACCAGTGAAAGATATATAAAACATAATAACTAGGTCGTATTTTCTTCATTAACAGAGCACACTCAACACATTAAAATGTCGAAGTAAGTAAGAAAAGAATAAAGGGCATTGGTAGGGGATGAAAGGATTAGTTCCAGCCTTATGAAAAGTGACTATGTGAGCAAATCATTCTCATCGGCGGGCCATAAAACTGACTCTCGTCAAAAACCTGACCGCTGTGCGCAAATCGAGTATCCCCTTTCAGGGAGTTAGAAGCAGATGGGACTGAAATATTGGGGGGGAAGAGAATGTGGGGAATGTACATGGTGTTTTTGAGGGAGGACACCTCTCTAGACTACCTGTAAATTGCCTTGTATTCGAGTGTGAAATTAATACCTGAATTAAGTGCCTGATTAAACTTTTAACGATTGTCAGATTTGATGCCGTATTCGAGTGCCAGCTTTAAATACTACCATAGATTAAGCATATTCCTTGTGCTTAATCTATGATATTACTGAAACAAATTTGTCTACATCTAGCTGTTAGCATTAAATTAAAAATAAAACACCCCGCTTAGTTAGTTGCAGATTAAGGTATGATATTTTAAAGGAATTGATCAAGAGGAAGAGGGAACACTTTTAGAAAAACTTTAAACTTGACATGACTCTGTAACAAAGTGAAACACACAGGCAGCAATGTGGTTAGTCTTTCATCACATACACACTCACACACATTACCCCACTGTAAAGACCTGTCACTAGCACCTGCTTACAAAGCACGTCGCTCGCACCTAGCAACAAGGTTTGTGCTGTTTTCATCACTTTAGCTTTACGTTCATCGCCTGTGATAAACAGAATGGCTCATTTGCCCATTACGTATACCATTAGTGTATGCAGAGCATGCTATGTGAATGTGCATGTTATATTAATTTGTGTAACGCTCAGTAGATGTTGATCACTATTATGATGATATGTTAGTTTTAACTTGTTTGTGTTTGTTTAATATACCTGAAAGGGAGGTTACATCATTTGTTGTAATATAAATTTGTGAATTATTTAGTTGAATAGTTTGTGGAGTGAGTTATTTCTTAAACTTTTAAACGTGATTTAGGTATTTAATCCATCAGATTAAAAATTGAAAAACTCTAGTTACACGGATTGCTAAAGAACTTAAAAAGAAATTTTAAAGGTTTAAGGTTTAGGTTAAGCTTCATTTTTGTTTTTATTTTTATTTGAGGTTTGATTTTAACTTGCATAATAGTATTTGAAAGGAATTATTTGGTCATAAGAAATTAAAATCCAGAAAATTCAAAATTTCAAAAGGAATTCAATTCCAGTTCAGTTTATTTCTCCATTTTGTTCCCCTTTGTAAAACTAAATGTATAGCGTAATACTGACACCACTGTCATTGTTGCATAACTCCATGAAATCACTGTTCCATTTCACCTTTTTCGTAATGGTAGACCCTTCATTGGACCCCTCTATTTTCCCAGATTTGAGAGTATGAAAGCATGACACTATATATCGCTATTCAGAACTCTATTAAGAAAATCGAATAAAAATGTATAAATCCATTTTTTTTAGAAAATAAATTAACTACTTGATAGGATTTTTTTATATTCTTCATAACACTTTATAGATGTAGTATTTTAAAGTGTACCCTCCCGTTTTTATTTATTTCACTAAATTTTTGGTTTCAATGTAATAAAACTGAACAACTTTGTGGCTGTATAAATAACCTCTTGAGTTTATTCTAACAGCTTTTTACAACTAATGTTAATTTTCCATTGGACCAATTTTAACAATTGACTTGTCGTTGGAAAATGGAAAGATATGTAATGCACATATTTTCAAATTATTTTGAAATAAATAAGTTTGTGAAATAAATTGTGGCAAAACGAACAATTTTCCTCATGAGAGTTATTTTGTAAATTCTTTACTAAGGTTATGTAACCTGTCAAATCTTTGCTACAAAAGTTACTCCACGTACCATACTATACAGTTGATATAAAAGTCGACTATGTGTAGGCGAATTTAGTTAATATGCCAAAAAAAGGAAACTATTTCCACACAGGATAACCTGAATAAAGAAAAAATTTAAGTTTCATGTGTAAAGAAAGGAATTAATATTTGCGCGTTACCTTAATGATTTGTCCAGCCATGTAATAGAAATGAATACACAAAGTAGAACTGCCTTGGAAAAAAGTACTAACAATCATACAGACTTACTTTCTCCAAGCAAAAAGGGGGGGGATCGGTTCTCTACTTCTTTCTTAGTCAATTAGATGGTGTTTCAAACTACTTTTAAAAATACAGAAAAATCAACTTTATTAAATGACAATGTTATATTTTTCAGGTTGAGATTACATAGCTATTGTATTTTATTTTTCTATTCGTTGGCAACTGCTATTTGGCCAATGTTAGTTTCCGTCCTGCTGATTTTGTTGTGTTGACAACTGAAAAGGGCTGTAATACTAGTTTTAAAGAATGTTCCTGAACATGTAAAATACACAAGAAAGAACAACATTCAAAAATTTAATTTATTGGAAGAAGCTTTAATTATCACGGTGACTGACATCAAAAATTTGAATAATTTAAATATAGTTTGAATCATACATAATGCACAACAAACAGTTACGTTAGTAATAATTTCTTATTTCAGTATAATCACCCTTATGTCTAACTGAAATTAAATATTCTCTCAGTATATTTTCATCTATGAAGTACTGCTTATAACTCTTCCAAAAATATTTTTTCTATATCAAATTGAATTACAAGATATGTCTGGCACTGCTTTAAAAAATACAAACTTTTAGTTTTGTGTCTATAAATAAAATATAATATTACTACTACTAAACACCCTACACAAATCATAATGACAGTTCAATGAAGTGTAGAGCCAAAAGTATTAAATGTAATTTAAATTTAATGTTATCAGCCGCTGAATCACTCGTATTTCAATAAATAAATAGAATGGTATTTATTTACAGCGTTTTTCATGAATAATTAAACATACACATGGTTTTCAGAACAACTCGAGTCACATAAAATTGTTTACACAAAGCTATTTACAACAAAAAGTAATCTGTTTAAATACCTTTACTGCCAAACTGATCCTTACGTAGGTTACTCTACAGTTTCAGTTCCTGTGGAATCTCCATGAGGTATCGGATGTCAAATTCCGTTCTTAGTGAAGACTTTTTTTCAAAAAGTATACAAAGACATAATACGAACACATGTATGAACGGACGAAACACGAAAAACACTAAAACTGTGTTAATCTCGGTGAGATTGTGAAGTGCGACGAGGCATTAGCAGTAGAGGTATTTAAACCATTGTTGTAACCATTAACATTCCGAAAAAGATGCCCAGACTACATATCAATCAAAATTTACAATAAAATTCCTTCAGAAATAAAATCTTTAAATTTTATAAGACAATTTCAAAATAAATTAAAGCAATACCTTATCGATGAATGTCCATACAAAATTTAAGATTTTTTAATGAAAACAACAATGACAATATAATATAAATTTAAAATCAAAATGCTGTGGTTTCAAGATTGGATGAAGATTATTTTGTAAGATTCAAGGATTTAATTAATCAAAATTCTATTAGTTACTATTAGCATTACATACGCTGTTAAATTAACAAATTCTTAACCATAATTAAGATGTCAATAGAGAAATAAATAACTATAAAAAAAATAATGTATAAGTGGTCCTTGTAAAACCAATTTTTTAGGAATGACACACAAATTTAACCCAATAATAATACAAATCTTGAGTATTAATATTTATTTAAAGATATTCCCTGTATCATTAGAGATGTAATATTTGTTACAAATGTCGGAAAGGCATTAGAAATAAATTACAAAGACAATATACAAAAATGCACTTTCTGCAATTGTCTCATACAACACCTCGGTCTCAACACCTCGGTTCGGTTTTTTCTAAATTTATTCCATTGAAATCTGAATGAATACATTCAAAAATTTAGTATTAACTGGGCAAATTCTAATTCATTAAATTCCCTCTAGTAACAGTTTCAAATCCTAATGTTTTATTAAGGTCTAAAGATAGGCCACCAGGTTTGCTTATTTCCCTAAGAGCAATATCAGGTTTTGAACTAGGTGAATTTATGGCCTTGGATAATGCAGGGTTTCTACAGAATGTCAATTTTCTATTTCCCTGAGTTTTCCTTTACTTTCCCTAACCCTCCGGTAACACTCCCCTGACCACATAAAAATGGTCCTATGGTTGATTGCCCATATGATTCCCCCTCACCTCTTCTCGTCCAACATTGTTGCCATACGAATTTCACAAACAATGATTCAGTCTGCTTGTTTTTTTATGTTGTGTACGATAGGAATGAATTTCAAAACAGACGACAGATTTACTTTACCATATGTTTTATTAGACCAGAGCGACTTGGCAACACTGTATTAAATTCCATCGGACTACTTTGGTGCTACTTACTCTACAGACTGTCATTGTTTTGTTTACTATTTACTATTTTCGCTTCTCAAAACGGAATGCGCAAGCTGTGCACAGAAAATTCTAGTTAGCTATAAAATGTATAGAAAATTATTTCACGTTGTATTCAATGCTAATGGGATAGGAGTTTCATCCAATACAGTATATTATCCGAATATTAAACTTGAAATATGAAACTGAAATATAGTTTACTGGATTATATCAATCGTCTCAACCTTCACAAACCTTATGTGGTTAATTTTACCTTCGCATTTTTTCCTCCCATTTTTAATTGTATTTGTGTCTTAGTCATGTTTTTTATGAACTCATACACAAATCGCTATAATACTTTAGGCAGTATAATGGCTATCCTCGATGTTTAAAAAAGCTTTTGATTCAGTATTACACAAAACTTTAAAAACTACCTTAAAAACTACAATTCTAGCACTGAACCGCTAGAATGCCACCCTGCTGTCATATTTTCTAAGACCCAGGATTTATCAAAGAAAATCATCTACTCTGGTTATTTTAACAGTGATAAAACCCAATTTTGCTGCAAGAGTAAAATTAAACAAAATCTGAAATATAAATAATAAAAATAGAATAAACAATTCTGAATTGAACTTTTCTGACACTTTTATACAGTATTATAAACTCTATTCCCATTTAGCATGGAATTTCTGTTCCTTAATGCTTGTAAATTTCAATCCAAAAACCTAAAATTAGTTAGGAATAGTTGTCTGTTTTGTTTACAAAAAACAGCCTTAACTTAACTCAGCTTTATTTTTTGATTTATTTGAACTTTACCTATTGCTTCTCGTGTTTAAAACTACACTACATTTTGGGAAGTAAGGAAACTCCTCCCGTTATCAAGTGAACCCTTCTTACATTTAAATGTCAAGTTCTTACACCTAACTAACCTAAATTTTTTGGATTTTCTTAATCTTTTTCTTTTACATTTTAATTTACACAAACACAAAAATAACAAATACATATACAAAATATCAAATACAATACACTAACACAACATTTATATACACGAACAAATGGAAAACTGCATGACAATAAATTACCTGTTCTGCATCGTTGCCTCCAAGCCGACAGCAAAAACGGGAAACTTCACTCTCACGTCTCGACTGTTGAGTGCACGGTCTGGTAGTGAGTTGACATGGAATTGAAGTTTACCGTTTTTGCCGTCAGCTTGGAGGCAACAATGCAGAACAGGTAATGTATTGTCAGTTTTCTATTTGTTTGTGTATATGCATTTTGTGTTAGTGTATTGTATTTGATTTTTTGTAAATATGTATTTGTTATTTTTGTGTTTGTATAAATTAAAATGTAAAATAAAAGATTAAGAATACCCCGTCGCAGCAAACCTGAGTACTAAGCGAATTTCCAATGCTGAATATATGTCTCACTACTACATAAAGATAATTATCAAGTTTCACAAAAATACATTCATAAACAAGTGATGTATAACATTTTATTTATTCTCCATAAGAATAACATTACGGTTGAGGACGCAGGTTTGCTGCAACGAAAAAGATAAGCAGTATGTTTTTTTTTGCAATTATCAATATAACTGAACCAGCTGAAGCTACATACCAAGTTTGATTAATTTAGGTTCATAATTAAGGGAGATATACAACTTTACATATTCTCCATATGAATAACATATGGGGGCCGAGTATGCAGGTTTGCTGTTACAGGGACTATCAACAAAAACTTGTTTTTTGTAATATCAATACACCACAACTAGCTGAAGCCACGTACGAAGTTTCATCAATATACATTCATAAATAATCGAGATATCAAATTTTATTTATTTTCCATAAGGATAACATTGGACAACGTACTGTGTTTGTGCAATTTGAATGTCTCTGCAACGGTTGGACGTAGAACAACAATTAAAACACCAAAATGTTTGTTTTGTTGAGCTAAACATATTGATAAAAATAAATGTGATGTTTTTAGTAAAATTATCAAAGAAAAATCTAAAAACCTTTTTTCCTTAAGATTAACATGGGACACGTTTTTTTTTTCTCCACAACCACTTAACCTAGGTTAATGATTCAAAATACTAAATTATTTGTTTCTTTAAGCTCTATAAAGTGGATATAACCAAAATAGAGTCTTTTTAACATTTTGGGGTAAAATTTGCAAAATACTGATTTTTGGAAAATTGTAAACCCCATAAAACCCCCTTCCCATACTCCAATCAATCTGGTTTTCGAACTTCAAGTCATAAATGCTAATCTCCACATTTGTGCCAAATTTATCAAAATCAGGCGTTTCTTTCAGAAGTCATCGCGGTAACGGACACACACGTTATATATAAATTTTAACAAATAGTGTACTTGGCATCTGGGAACTTCAAAACGAAAAGCTGTCATGGTCTTGGGCTTAAGTCTTACCATGCCACCTATGGTAATAGCTTCTTCCCTATAGGGGAAATTCGCTAAAATAACAAAAAATGTAGGTTAGTTTAGGTGTAAAAACTTGATATTTTGATGTAAGTATGTTTCACTTGATGACGGGAGGAGTTTCCTTACTTCCTGAAACGTAGTGCAGTTTTAAACACTAGAAGCAATAGGTAAAGTCCAAATAAATCAGAAAATAAATTCAAATCCATCGCTATTATGAGTTTCAAAAATTTACTCAGCTGATGTATTGAATTTAGATACAAAGTAGGGTACACATGGTAAACAAAATTATTGCAAATAAAACATGGGCAAAAGAGACAGTGTTTTTTGCCAATTACAAACTTACAACTAAATAAATGTAGGATATCGTATTTTTTTCATCATCCTGGGCCTAAGGGAAATCTGTTGACACCAACCTGGCCTCTCTACGTTCAGTAGTTTACTCAGAATAGGTGGTTACACGTTCCTTATTCATGGGGATGATGAAAAAAGGCCAAAAAACAGTGTTTTTGCCGATTGCAAACGTATAACTGAGTAAATTTAGAATATCGTATTTTTTTCATCATCCTTGGCCTAAGGGAAATCTTTTGACACCAACCTAAGCAAAAAAGTATAGCAAAAAGGCCTATTAAAAAATACCTAGCAAAAAGGTATATTATAGAAGAGAACGACTCTGTGAAATCAAACTGAATTTTGGACTTAAAAATTGTTTATTGAACTATACAAACTGCCTTAACGTTTACGTTCGCATTTTATCATCAGCATAACAAATAACCCCCTGCTCCCTCCCCCCACCATTTACGTTTTATTAAATCGTGTATTTGTGTCTTTAATCATGGTTTTTTATACTCATATTCAAATCGCACTTTAGAAAGAATAATGGATATCATCATATTTACACAAAACAATAGAAACTGCCTAAACTGCAACAACAACAAAGACTACACAATTCCAGATGTGAACTGCTATAATGCCCCTTTGTGGTAATAATTTCCGTGACCTATGATTAAACACAGGAAAAAATCTATCTTTAGTTATATTATCAGTAATAAAACACAATTATTACTGCAACATTAAAGTAAACAATTAAAAGTTTAAATAGAGAATAAAGAATACTTAAATCTGAATTTTAATTACAATTAATTTTTCTGCCACTTTTATACAGTATTATATAAACTCTATTTCTACTCAGCATATAATTTGTGTTGCGTATGTTGTGTTTAGGATATCGTATTTTTTTCATCATCCTTGGCCTAAGGGAAATATTTTGACACCAACCAGGCCTCTCTGCTACTTGGAATAGGTGGTTACATGTTGCCTTGTACACGCTATTATTATATAGGATGGGGATTATAGTGTGTCATTATGATGTAAATTTACAAAACAAAATTAAATAAATTGATCTCAATAAAAACTCAATAATTGAGGATTAAAATATGTTAAGAATAAACTCCTTTGAATCCTTAGATCATCAGCCAACCACTGGGACTCCCCCTGAAAAATACTGCTACAGCAGATTGTATACAACCTGGAGCAAAGCATCCCGTCAGTTTTTTCATCATCAGGGATCAGATAGAATAATAAAACACCGAATTGTCGTGTAAATTTTATATGATGCCTCAGAGGAAGTTATTCTTGTTGTGATAATCTACCTTTTAACCTATTTTGAGACTTAACAAAGATTATAAAATGAATTTTTTGAAGTAGTGTTAAGGTGGAATAATCAATATTAGGGAGTTTTTGCACCATACGTTAAATAATCATGGTAAACGCTATTCGTTATTTTTTCAAGTGATTCACGTTATTTTCGTTTTTTCACGTTATTTTTAATAAACGTGAAAAAATAGTGATTAGCGTTTACCGTTATTATTTAACGTATGGTGCAAAAACTCCCTAATGTCTATAAGCTGCAAATTTATTTTTATATCTTTAGTACATGGGGTCGAGACGTAACAAAATAATCTTTATCTCTGGGTTCCCTGACTTTTCCTGACTTTCCCTGACCTTCCCTGACCCAATTTCCATTCTCTGACTCTCCCTAACACTCCCTGACCTCCCCTGACCGTAGAAACCCTGTAATGTTTGATCATACAAAAACATTGTAAAAATTTCAAATGCTGCCTACTGTTGATCTCGCTGTTGTCTGACGATTACTGACTCTTGTAGGACGAGCTGCCGCTCCCTCGGGGGCCGATGCCACCGACCTCCGTCAGTGGCACCCTACCGATGCTGCTGCTGTCAGTGCTGCCACCCGTCATCCCCCGGGCGAGCTGGCCGAGCGCCGAGCACTGCGTCTTTAGCCACGGGGTGACCTTCAGCTCCGAGCCGCAGCTGGAGGAGGTCGGACCGTCCACTCCGAGGCTGGACGCGGAACAAGAGGATGCGGGGAAGCTGACGGTGTTCGGGAAACTGCTGAATATGCTGGGGCCTCGGGGAACGTCCAGTAGGAAAACCTCGTCGGTGTCTTACACAGGAGGGACAGGAGCGGGGGGGATTGCAGCGGCGTTGAAGACCCACATGGGCTACATCGCCGGGCTGGTACCCAGCAACAAGAGTCGATCCGGGAGTTTGGACTCCTCTTGCAACACAAGCAGGTACTGTGTCAAGAGAGACGACGACGAAGTCTTGTCGAGGAGGATATCCAGGATGTTCAGTAAAGATGACAGTGATGACGATTCCCCACAAACGCACGCTAGGTCATCGCAGTCTTTGTCGCATCGGGTATCTTTTTCAATCACGCATCAAAATTCTCAGCCAGTTTTGAAAGTCAGAGGGTCTCCTAGGTTTCCACACAGGATTGTTCCCACCTGCAGTTTGGATGCGCTGGAAGATAGGTTTAAACATACAGACTCGAGTTTTTCTAAGAACAATCATATCCGAACTCAGAACGTCGAGGCTTCGCGTCGTTCAAAGTGTCGCTCCCTGGAGGATGCGAGCAGTCAAGTAGAAGGTTTAAGTCGATCCAACCCTCAAGTTTCATCTAGAACGGAAACACAATCATCTTCCTAATAACATTTCTAAAGAAAATACTTTTTAATAAAAATCTATTTTATTTTCTATGAGATGTATTTTTTATAAATTCAAAGTGCGGGATTATAGTGTGTGATTGTGACGTAAATTTATAAAAGAACAGTTGTATGATGTATGGTTTGTTTTTGTATAACTGTAAAAACTGAATTGTAAAAATATGTAACAGATGGAACTTAAGCTTTTGTAACTGTTTGAAACACTGGATTATGTTTCACGACTCCTAGATAACAGACATTCGATACTGGCCATAGCTGATATCAATGATAATTAGTCTGTAACTTTAACGAAAGACTGTAATGCATTTAGAAGTGGTTGATTTGAACTCAAACCTATAACCTATGATTTTCCTTTTAGAAAACACACATATTACAAACAAATCCAATCCAAATAATGCCTGAATAAACATTTTGGCGGGTTATAACCTTTTAAGAGAATACTAGTAGGTGTCCGTCGAAATTCGACAAATACAATACATTAATAACAACTGGCAAAAATCGGCAACCAATAAAAAATTACATATAAAACTTTGCCAGAGGGCGAAGCCCTACAGATGCTGGGCGTGACGTATCTATGATGGGGATTCATTCCAGAAATGTGATTTTTAAAACTAATCCAAATAACCACATGTGCCATATGACACGTCAAAATCAGAGGTCGGGAAGTGATAGAAGAAGCCAGTGAGGTGGAGCCCTGATGTATGGAAAAAATTATCCGAAGGTTTCTATTCTCCTAGCAACCTGGTATCGTCCGGAAACAGATTCGAGGAGCCTTTTTCGCAATCGCCTGGAGTACTCTGTTCTCCATAAAAATAACATGGCATAATTATAGCAAATTTTGGCGGGGGGGGGTGTACACATCCAACGTTGGGGCATCATTCAAGACATGAATCTTTGTACATGAAATTCCAAAGAACTATCACAAACTTAAGTTGGATGGTGGGAAGTGATAGAAGATGCCAGTAGGGCGGAGCCCTGAGGTCGGGAAAAGATTTGAAGCCCCTAACAACATATTATGGTCCGGGAGCAAATTGAAGAGCACTTTTTGCAATAACCTGGACTACTCATATCTCCATAAGAATAACCATGGCAGTGTTTTAGTGACTGGGGCGGAGCCCTAAGGTCGGGGTCATAAAACACCTACCCATATGTTATGGATCTTTGACAATCGGCTAATCTCACGAAAAAAAACCGGAAAAATAACACGATAATTTTGCTCGGGGGAGCGGAGCCCTAAGGTTTGTAGGGGGGACGTATCCAACGTTGGGATATCATTCATTATGAAAAAATATCCAAAGAATCATCACACGTCCAAAGTGAAGGTTGGGAAGTGATAAAAGAAGCCAGTGGGGTGGAGCTCTGAGGCCGCCAAAAAAATATCCTAAGACCTTTAGTCTCCTAACAACGTGGTATCGTCCGGGAGCAGATTTAAAGAGAAGACTTTAAGCAATTTAGGAAAAACCTTTTCTCCATAAGAATAACATGGCAGCTTTTGGTGCCACTGGGGCGCAGCCCTGAGGTTTAGGGGAAAAACAAAAAAATAAATAGCTAAAATGTGTTGGTCCCCTACAACCCCGTTTTTGAAATCACTTGGGACACATACACACTCACAACTACTTTATTAGTATTGATAGATAGTACACGAAAATAAATCAAAAGCTTGATGAGCTGATCAGCTGTCTAATGAAAATCACAGAGACAGGATTAATCATCAGCTGTTTGTTGTAAACAAAACATACTTCAAATCCCACCAAAACGGTTTGTAGACATTTACACTTTGTATCATTTAACAAACTTAAAAGGATAAAATTATAATTCTGACAATTTTGGGGAGTATCGGAATGTTTCAACTTAAAATTGGTATAAATCCCATGACCACACGTTACCTGGTTTTCTCATACTAAGGCCGAGTTCCTGGTCAAAATTTCTGCCATATGAATAACATGGAACAATTTTAGGACTTGGTACTTTGTATCATTTAATGAACTTAAAAGGAGAAAATGATAAATCTGACAATTTTGGGGAGTATCAGAATGGTTAAACTACAAATTGGTATACAAACTCCATGAATACACTTTACCTGGTTTTCTCAAACAAAGGCCAAGTTCCTGGTCAAAATTTCTCCCATATGATTAACATGGGGAAATTTGAGGACTTAATACTTCGTATCATTTAACAAACTTAAAGGGAGAAAATTATAAATCTGACAATTTTGGGGAGTATCGGAATATCCAAGCTTCAAATTAGAATGAATTCCATGACTTCACGTTGCCTGGTTTTCTCGAACTAAGGCAGTGTTCCTCAAAATCCTAGGTAAAAATTCTCCCATATGATTAACATGGAGAAATGTTATGATTTTATACTTCTTATCGTTTAACAAACTTAAAGGGAGTAATTGATAAATCTGAAAATTTTGGAGAACATCGGAATGCTTAATTATTCAAACTGGTGCAAATTCCATGGCCACACGTTTCCTGGTACTCTCAAACTAAGGCCGAGTTCCTTTAAAAATATTCTCCAATTTAAATAATATGGAGTAATTTTTTAACTGTCAATATTTTAAAAACTAAAGTGTTACTTTTGAGTTTTACAAATGTTCTGTTAATCTGCAGTGTAAAACCTTTAAAATGACACATCGATTGTCCAAATCGGTTGAAAAATAAAGACGTGTTAGGCTAAAAAAACGAAATTCCTTAGCTAATTAATATATAAGATTAGTTAAGTGTGTGAAAACTAAAGTAAGAACTAAATATAAAATAAATAATATGTTACTGAATTAATACAAATTTATTAAATACTTTAAATAAAATATACCAAAAGCAAACCTGGCCAATGGGTATTGAAAACAATCGGTTGGGAACAACTGGCTTTTGTGAAACAAATCTAAAAACTATTTATGATCGTTAAGAATTAACACCATCACTTCCAGCTGTCTCACACTCGCCATGATACAATGAAGGAGTCACAGCAATGGTAGGGAAAATGATTAAAGCCAATCAATAACAATTTACTTAAAAAATAAGGTTACATACCTTGTCGTCATCAATCCACTAGTTTATAAGATTACTATAGTTTTGGTACTAGTTTTATCCCATTATCAAAATCTGTCAGTATCACAGAATAAAATACTGTCATCATCTTGAGTTTAAAACCATTTTAACACTAAACACAAACTTGTTACTGACACATAGAAACATTAAACATTTAAAAAATTTTCAATCAGTTTACACTCAATTTCCCATGTTTGGCTGGCCAAGGACAAGAGCAGACTGATAAACTGGAACAGTGCAGGGCAAACATGATGGTTTAACCAATGCCCACTTGGGGACTTTGACCTTGTAGAAGCCTGGACAGCTGATTATTGTTTTGACTATTTCCTATTCTTTTGTGCAACCTTTCTATCCTGTCAAATAAAATATTTGAACCAGAATTTAATTTTTCATTTAATACATCATTTGGTGAATTTTTTGTACTTTTGTATATTCCCGAAACTAGTAATCTTATAAACTAGTGGACTGATGACGACAAGATATGTAACCTTATTTTTTAAGTCATACAATCAATCCAGGAGGCAAATAGCATGAATAGTACAATAACAATTTGTTTAACAAACTACAATGTGCTGCTTACAGTTTGCTCTACAAGGTACATACGATTATCTACAAACTACAAAATTGAATAAGAATTTTCATTACTCAATCTGATGATAATTATTTTGTTTTTAACTTCACGAGTGTCTATTGAGTATTACATAAAGTAAATTTATGTTTGAATGATAGAACCTACATATGTTTATCGACTATCTGTCAACATTATGAAAATTGCCCAACCTTTAAGAAGGAGTACCAATAATAATATATTGGAATATAAATGGGGTTTTCTATGTGCTTATTTTTTCATCAGTGTATATGATTTAAAATCACAGTATGTGTTTTATTTTTGCTGTACTCCTATTATTAAATAACTGCAGAATGAAAAAGTGGGTTGTATTCAAGGCCAATTTTGTATACCGTAAAAATGCTATGATGTGATTAACTATGAGTTAGAAATATCTATAAGATTTGACAATGAAACGTGTATAACTTTGACAGGACTTTCCTGCATTAGTGAAACGATGAAGCAATAACATAATTGAGAATATGTGTGACATTTACATATTGTATATTTTTAGAAATGTCGTAGCGGTTAAATGTGTACCTCAAGGATGTGTTGTTCAGTGATAAAAACATAATTTTGAATTAGCTTTAGGCCTATCTAAATCGTAATTAAGAATTTTGTAATTATATTTAAAACTATATTGTGATTTATATTTATTATTATTCTTGTTACACTATCATCAATTGGAAGAAAAATATTTAAATTGATGTTTAACGAAACTGTTGTTTTATACCTCACGCCTCTTGTGTTTTATCCTTAGGCTCGGTTCACACGAGCGATTGGTATATCAGCAAGACTATTGTGAATACCACTATTTATTTCTTTGCTCTGCTACTTCGCACAAGAAATACTTGCTGCAAATTCACAGCAAACTCACCAGTGAAAATCTCATGTGAACCGAGCCATAAGTTATAGTGTAATGAAATCATTAGGAAAACACGGTTAATTTGAAAATATTTGGATGTAAACCAATTGAACTAGGAACTAAGTAAAGCTACATTTTTATATAAACTTTTTTGATACTGCAGTATTTTTAATGACTAACCAGTATATGGTTAGTAAACCTGGTTTATAATTCTCTCAGTGATGGTGAATAGGAAATACAGAGATTTGTAAACAATAAGGTGGGTATGGAGCCTTCTAGGAACGTAAGGAAGTTTTAGAGGAATAATTCTCCTTGACATAAGGGGAGACTGTTTTTATGAGATGAGCTGGTTCTACTTCTCAACCAATTTAAATTTAAATTTTAAGTTAAAACAATAAAATTTCCCACGAAACTTCTGCTAAATCTGTAACATCATTCTTTTCTTAGAAGTCTTGCATTTTCAAAATTGTGTTTGTTACCTTTAAATGGGGTCTCATACATCAATACCCTACACAGTATCTTGAGTAGCAAAATACATGTTATTACAATTAGACCGGATACAATACATTAGTCTCATAACACTACAAACTTACATTTATATGGTACTGGTACCTAATAATATCCATATTATACCTTTAGTTTCTGCAATACATCAAAATTTAATCATATTTACGTTCATTATAATCGTTCCAAAAAAATAATAAGTTTTGTGAAATGCTTGAACAGAATTGCTTTGAATTTTTTCTTAGGCTTTCTTAGGTACTCTTCTTCCCTAATATTTGTGGGGAACACATAGAATGATTTAATTTCATTATAATTAACGCTGTTTTCCGTACATAGTAGTCATTTGAGGTATTTAAGGTGAAATTTATTGAAGACTTGCTACAGTAATTTTGGAAAGAGACTTATTGTTTTACATATTTGACAAGTTAAACCTCAACATTAAAAAAAGTCTTTACTAAAGGATTTTTTGCTTTGTGTTTTATATAGTTATCAATGCTGTCTTTTGTAAAATAAAACTTTTTTCGATTTCAGTTTGAATTTCTCCATTGGTAGACTATGCTTTATTTATTACTATAGGTAACCAACGATCCATAGTACCAATTATCCATCAATATTTTGAAGAAACACTTTTAAACTATGTAGAAATTGTAACATTAATTGAAGAGCACAAAATGATAAATAAATCAATGCATCACAGGAAGATGATGTCAAGCACCACAATCAAGTTCTTTCTCTTTAAAACACAATTTTAATTGTATGTTTAGTTTAGTTGAGGGTAAAATGAAGAAGAGATTAAAAATATAAACACAATATATATTAAGTCAAGTTTGAAGATGAGCTAAGACAAGACGTAAAGGTGTGTTTTGTAGCTTGCAGCAGTAATAATATATAATTTTAACAATCAATTCTTAAAAAATAAAAGCATACAATATAGGTGAAGGTAAAACTAAAAAATAAACAGTGTTAAATTATCTTTAGTCCATATATTGTTAAGGTGTGGAGAGGTCAATCAATTAGTGTAAAGGTGATAGCAAGACTTCTCTTTAAAATTTTGTGTTTTATTTACGGTCTGCAAAACAGTGAGTTAACCGATAGAGAGGTAACAAACATCAAGCACTAACAGCTAAGCGTCCTCCCAGGTCCCATTTCACACAGTTGGTGTCTTTATCACTTACAGCAACCACTAGATAAGCCCAGATTTTCACAATACCCGTGCCACCAAGGGTCCTCTAGCGGTAGGTTTTCCTATGTGCAAAATTTATCTGCATTGCAGTACAGAACCAGGAAATTCTCCACCTCTAAAGTTTGAGCTCAGCAGGATTCCATTTTCCTAGATCTCTTATTCGGTGATCAACTGGAGAAAACATACAACTTATTCTGGCTGTGACTGATGTGCAGAAAGTGCACCACGGACAACGGGTGTTAAAAGAAAAATTCTTGTTCTGTTATACCTTGCAGATGCTGAAATTGAAAAATAGCAAGAGGAGCAACAATACCAAATTCAAATTATTTATTGACTCATAACATCTTACAAATGTACAATGTACAGAGACAGGAGTTTCGTCATAAGCTAGGAGTTACCATACTAAATATAGTTACAAAAACAAAAATGACAACTTAATTTAAAAATTACAACAATATTTTAACTGAACAAGAAAGATACATCCAGATTCAAATGTGAGCTGTGAATTCCAGCTGGTCTGTATTACATGGTGATTAATTTATCCGACTTATTAGAAAAGTTTCTTGTCAAGTTAGTTTAAATTCAGAAACTATCCATAAAAAAAATCCTCAATATTATAATATGTTTTTTTCTAATAATAATTTGTGCAAATTTTTCAATAGCATACCGTACTTTTTGAAGTGTTCATGATCAGACTTTTTGCTAGTTTGTTAAAAATTTTGATGGCCATGTAATTTGGGCTGTTTTCATATAAAGAAAGTCTATGGTGAGGGAATTGAAATAAATGTTGATGACGTGTGGAATAACTGTGAGTAAATTTTAACTTTCCAAAGCTGACCAGATCACCGTACAGTAATTTAACAATTTCAAAGATGTATAAACCAGTAATAGTTTATAAGAATACCCAATTCCTTGAACAAAGGTCTACAGCTTGTTCTTTTTGAAATTCTAGTAAATGTCCGCACAATCGATGTTTGTGCATTGAGAAGTTTTTTGTTTTGGAACTGAATCCCCAAAGTACAATTCCATATCTAATTACAGATTCAATATAGGCATAATATACCAATTTACAAATATCATTAGATGTTGTATTAATAATGACACTTATTGCATATCGAAAAGAGTGAAGTTTTTTTGTTAAAAATTGAATGTGGTCATCCCATTTTAATTTTGAGTCGATATGAGTGCCTAAAACCTTATGAGTGTCCACCAAATTCAATGTGTTGTCTGATAAAGCATTTGCATCTGCTTTATTGTTTGTTTTAACTTTGAAGTGTATTATTTGTGTTTTTGAATTATTCATCAATAGACCATTTTTGGAGAACCATTCCTCTAGTTCTTTTGTTTGTTTTTTTTAATTGAAATCTGTAATTGACGAAAGTTGGAATTTTTTACTACAACATTTGTGTCATCTGCATACAAGAACAGATTCCCTGATATATGAGTGTCTGTGTCATTAATAAATATCAGAAATAATACGGGGCCTAAGATGGAACCTTGAGGAACACCATAAATGTCTTTTTCCCATCTTGACAAGAATTTTGTATTATTTTTAAAAATTGCAGTACGTTGTCTTCTATCTTTTAGGTAGTTTGAGAGGAGTTGTAGAGATTTACCGCCAATCCCTACTTTTTTTAGTTTACAGATTAATAGTTTGTGGTCAACACAGTCAAACGCCCTGGATAGGTCACAGAATACTCCAGCAGTACTCTGCATCCCATCAAGCGCCTCCGTGACCATGTTGACAAATTTAGTGAGGGCATTTGACCTCACACATTTGATACCACAAACACGTTTTTAGGGAACAACCCTAACGACAGAAGAAAGACCAGTTTTTATTGAAGAAAATGTGCATGATCCACATAAAATGAGATTTCCAGTAAAGAACATTATTCCCCCTTGTCTCTTCTGGGAGCTTGAGTCATAGACTGAGTCCTTGGAGGGAGTAGTGGAACTTCCTTGCAGCCTGGGATGGGTGCCTGGGAGGAAGGGCTCTTATCCGATGGTCTCCGGTCTACCGGGCTGGGGGATGAATTGTTCTGGGGCCCTCCAACCCCTGAAAGGTTGGAGGCTCTGTGCGATGGCGGTCCCTGTCTGGTGGACTTTGGGGGGACGTCGGGTTAGAGGGCGAATCTTCCTGGGGTTCTGTCACCCATAGAGCCCAGGAGCTAGATAAGGATCCCTCTCCCTTTCTGGTGCGAGGCAGACTGACCCCGTCCTACCACCTTTCCCGTCCCTCTTTCCACTCTGTCTGGTGGCTGCATAATATCCCAAAGGGAGATTTGCCTAGCCAGCTATGCCGGGGCCTCCTAACCCTCCCAAAAACAAACAAAGAATATGATTACTTGGGACATTACGTGAGAATTTGCAAATTAAAAAAGCTTGTAAGTCAAGGGGCCTTTTGCCGAATATTGCAAAGGCAGATCAGCGTGAAGGAGCTCAAATAGCTGGTTACATCGGAAGCAGGTTACCCGAGAGTTATAAATAAGGTTAGTTATTTTTGAGTCCCAACAACTTTTTGGTATTTTAAACATACGAGTAGCTTCCCCACAATAATTTGCAGATTTAATCCATATTATAACAGCTGATGTTTATTGAATTAACAAAAAACAAAAGTGAGATACACCAAATAAAACTCTCTTCCATATGAATAACATGGGAACTTGAAAGTCCCGAGGGGCAGAGCCCTGGGGCCTGAATCGAAATTCTGGCTCGACAGTGACTTAGAACTTGAAATTATCTTTGAAATAAAAAGCATCATCAAAATTGGTTAAGTATTAACTTCAGGAAGTGAGTGAACAAAGAGCAGGAATTTTTTTAATATTTAGACTACTATTACCGTTATTTACTTTCCTTGTCAATATTATTTGCTTGTCATGCTAAAGACTGTACCAGTCAACCATTTTCCATGGCAGAGAAAATGCTCTGCTCTTTAAGGTGACAAAACAAATCCGTAGTGTGTTGCAAAACATTCTTTCTGCAAGCATGGTACTCAGCAATTAAGTGAACAAGCGTTTATTGGTTTTTATAATAAACAAAAATTGTAAGAAAGTTAGTTAATTTGATAGAACTTTATAGTGTTTTGTCCGAACTTAAGTTCAGCCCAACATATGCCATTTGTGGCGGGAGCGCAGAATTGGAACAGTCAGGACCTCCCGCAGCACCGTCCTACCACAGTAAAAATGTTTGGCGGGGAACTGGCGCTGTCCCCCCACCCCGCAGCTGCGTGTACTTCACCAGGGAGCCACGTCCTCGTTCCCACTCCATACATAACAAATGCAGTTCTGCCAACTGACATAAATATCAGAACACTCCTAAAACTATACTCCTAAAACACGACAATTTCAAACCACGAATCTTGTTATTTCTAGAATCTTATATATTAATACGCTAAGTCGATTTTTGTTAGGAGAACTCCTCCGTTATTTCTGAACCGATCTTAACGAGTGAGGTACCTAAGATATTCCAATTGTTTTTTAAAACATAATAAAAAACAAACAATAAACTGAATTCAACCAAAATTACAATAATTTAATTAAGGTAGTAGCCTTATAAATAATACTTGAAGCCGTTTTTTTTTTTTTCAATGCAACTCATCCCTTATTTCTTGACTAATTTTAATGTTTGAAGTGTCAAATGGACCGTAATGTATGCAGTGGAGATATTAAAATATGTTGGCTCACTTTGGTCTGAGATCGTTGTGCCTCCTACATGAGCTCGGATCTTCTAGAAGCTTGTACAGTATATGTATTATTGGTCTCATAAATAGTGATGTAGAAAAGTTCTTTTCAAATCTAAATGACCAGTAAACTCTGTGACTATCATTAATTGTGCTGTCTTCATTGCAGGCGACCAGCACAGTGTTTCCCTCGTCCAACAACCGAGCGCAGTGGCCCAAGCCCCCAGCAACCCACAGGCGACTGTCCATCTCCTCTCTTGGTAGTTTCAAAATTTGCCAGTAGTTGTCTTGTGACTAGCCTCATTGAACATTCTCCTACACAAGAACTCGAGGTTGAATTCTCTCTGGAAAAACCAAAAGCCTGGTTTACCGTGCTTTTACCTTTCTCGGTTTAAATCTGACAGAAAAGTTTCTTGGGAAAAGTAGAGGCTTTTTGGAATCATGATCTTATAAAATTATTTCATTTGTGTACAATTGTTTTGTGATCTTACCCGTGTAAAATAATCCTGTTTTGAACTCGATACAGTAGAGTCCTGCAAACTCGGACCCCGATAACCCGGAAACCCTGGCAGAGCGGCAAATCCCTGCAATTCAAACTCCACTGACCACAGGTTTTTTTAACAGTTTAAGTTTTTTTTATTATTATGCAATAAATACTTGTTTAAAGTAGTAACAATGTATACAAACTCTTAATTTTGTCAGTGCTTTTTCTTAATTTTACTCCTTTCCCGATAACCTGGAACCCTTCAATCCACATTAGTCTGAGTTTGTGGGATAAAATGTATAATATTTTTCAGTTACAGTAGTTAAATACATTTTGATCTTGAATTTGTTTTTATTTATACTAAGGTCAAAAAAATCAAAAGAAAATTAAAATTTACAAGAACCAGTAGATTGCAGTGACTTGTCATTCCAACCCCACCAAGAGATGAATTCCATATTTTTTACAGCTGTGTATAATAGTTTCAGATTTTCCATATAGATAGACCAGTTTTCTTGTACTATGAGATAATCTCTGTAAGAGAAAAATATTTTCTATCCATTACTGTAACGACTTACATTATGCAATAAAATTTTCTTAACTATACTGAAGTATATTTAAATAAATAATCCTGCAAGTCTTATGTTAATAACTTCCTCTACATTCAATCAATCAATCAAAACTTCTTTATTCCAAAAAATTACATCGCAATACATGGAATAGAGTCAGTAACATTTCTTATTACATCACCAAGTTCCATCATGTTTAAAAAAATATATATGTCTAAATTTTAAAATTAAAATAAAATACTTACATGAGAAATATTACTAAGAAAAATATAAATTGTATACAAAAAGAAAGATAAAACAAAACAAAAACACATTGCTTATTTACTATTTACAGCATTACTATACATGTGTATAGCCTTCAAACATTACTAATTTTAAATTAAGACAATTAATAACGCTCCTAAGTTTTGTTAATTAATATTTTTAATGATTTTGTTAACAATAATTAATCAAAATCTAGTAATTATTTAATTTTAAATAACTGAAATTTGATGACTGAAACCATCGCTACACAGTTCATCACTAAAGAAGGATCTCAGTCTGGGCAAAATTCAGTTTTCTGCTCCTGGCCACAATATTGTTTTTCAGTACCCTGAACGAGTTCTGAAAGCCGAATTGCACTAACAATATTTTAATGTAGAGGGTATTTTTAATTTATGCAGCAAATTTTGAGTTTTATTTAAAAGTTAAAAACGTTATTACAATAGAAAAAATGCAAAATTAAAATTATTATTATTAAGAGATAAGTTAAATAGTAAAGTATATTCGGTTAAATGAATGTTAATATCATATAGGCCTATAAATGTCAGCCAGAAAAGCTGAATTTATTTTTATTTTTCAGTCGGCTGTCTGATCCGTTCCACGGGTGACAGCATTCAGACTTATATTTCCCTGCAACTATTATTTTATTAACTTCTAACATATTTTGTCCATTAATGCAACCCTTAAATGTATTAATGATTCATTTTAAACCCATACGGAATAGCTTTTTCAGTTACTGATTTAGTTGTTTGTTTTTTAATAACTTTTTTAGAAATATGGCTCAAAATTACAGTATTGTTGAATCCAATTCAAGTTCCCTTATTCTTTTCATCTTGCTTTTGATTGTTAAACTTTACATTCTAATTAAATACGTATAGCATAATGTCCAAAATCAAAAAGACCTGTAATGAAAATATACATAGGCACAATGCAAAGGTTAATTATACATCTTAATGATTGATTCTTATCATAGAAATGCTAAACTAAAAGTTTGATGATTTATTATTATTGTTGAATCCACTTCAAGTTCCCTTGTTCTTTTTATCTTGCTTTTGATTGATAACCTTAACATTCTAATTAAATATAGCCTAATGTCCAAAATCAAAAAGACCTTTAATTAAAATATACATAGGCACAATGCAAAGGTTAACTATACATCTTAATGATAGATTCTCATCATAGAAATGCTAAACTAAAAGTTTGATTTATTTTATAATATAACTTACTTTAGTCTAGCCACTAAATGTTAATTTAGATCTGCTTAGAGCCTAAATCCTACATGAATAAATTTGAATGTGTTGAATATCTTTTGAGCATATAAATAAATAGTTACATTTTACAAGGTGAAGTACAGCAAATGTTTACTTTTACTGTCACAGAAAAACTAAACTTAAATTTTAAACTGTCCTATTTATGCATGATGGTTTTACTATTAATTAACAAGGTCTGTCAATCCCAGTTACTACTAAAAAAATTTGTAGAAAACAAAAGGATATGGTTTGTGCTGCAGTCTATGGAGAAAATGATGAACCTTTACCAATAACAAACACATGTCTATAATTTACCTGACAGAATAAATTCATTGTTTGTCAAAAATAAACGTTGGCATTTTAAGGTCAACGGAGCGAAGACCTGTTTTAAATTGGGACACTTTCTGAATGTTAACACATGTAGAAATCCTATTTTTATATCAATATGTTGGGGTTTTGTCACAATAAAAACTTCAAATTTGGCACGGTGGATTTACAATTTGATAACATGAATTAAAAAATTAGCGTTTTAAATATTGATAAATATATAAGTTATATGGCTTTTAAAACACACTTTCGTCAAAACTTATCAAAATCTCATTTTTAATTACTACATAATCTACTGTAGAAAATAGTTTCCATAGATCCACACATTTTTGACCAGTATACTTAGCGTGATAGGTAAAAATGTTGTGAAAGCATAAAATAAAATTATGGAAACAAACCTTAACCCATTGGCTCACAACCCCGAGTATACTCGTGGCCTCCGAAAGTAGCCCGGACGTGCAACCCCGAGTATACTCGGGATAGCACTTTTTATAAAAAAATTTTTATTTTTAAATTTTTTCTTTTTTGTTTATTTGTTGTTCTAACTTGTTTTCATTTTTATTTTGTATGTATTTTTTATGCATATGCCCATCCTTGGGGAAACTTAGTCAAATTTAGGAAAAATATGATTTTGGAAAATATGTTATATCTAGGTCAAATATAAATGTATCACTAACATTTTTTATTTTCACGTAAAAAAATAAATAACCCACAAGTACATAATATTTTTTGGGCTGAAACATTATTTTTTTTGTTTTTTACATGTAACTCCTTTTAAAATTGTTTTTTATAAACTATATAGGCCTATAATATATAATATTTACCATACATAAATGCTGTAAAAAGTATCTTCTTCTTGTAGATAATTTATTTCTCTAAAGATTAGTGCAAAAATTAATTAAATTGAGCAATAATTGTTGCTATAGTGACAGTTTTAGTAAAAGTCTACATTTATGTAATTTTTCTAGGAAACTGAACAGTTTGTCAGGTGGCAAATTTCAGGTAAGCCAATGGGTTAAGCAACAATGTTGTCATTAGACATAATGTGCTCGCGATCTGGGGAAATGCTTAAACCTCTTTAACTTAACTGACACAAACAATTTCCCAAAAAAAGGCCATACCCCCCCCCCCCCCAGGAAAGGAAAGAGGACTCAGGCCTACCTTGCCTGGTTTTAAGATTTCCGGATAACTGAACTATTTTGTTGTAAATTCCAATACATTGTTAAACATTGTCACGGAATAAGTATTATTATTATTATTATTATTATTATATATTTAAATTTGCTATTTCTTGTTGGATCATTTAACAACAAAACGACCAATTTCACCACAAAACAGCACATATGCGTTTATGTTTCTTTGTATGTGTATATTGATTTGTTTTTTTCATAACTGTAAAAATGTAATAAGATTTTTATCTTCTGACCTTTCAACTATCCATTTAATTTTCTCTCACATCTGTCAACCTTGATTTATTACTCCTACACGTATGCCTCACATCACTAAAACATTGTTCTATTTAAAGAAATTTAGCTATCATTTCTAAGAGAACCAGAGGAAATAAAAGGTATAAAGTGTTAGAAGCTCTATCGTTTTATTAAAACATTCTATTTCAACTTTATGCTCTTGCTGACGCTCGCCTTGATGCCGAAAGGCTCCCCGTCGTAACGCTTGACCTCCTTGTGGACCCCTCGGACCTGAAACCCACATCAACTAATTACAAACATTATTCAATGACCACCAGTATCATCATCATCATTGTTGCAGATTAGGAAACCCGAGCATAGCTGCTAGGCACATCTTTCACAGGCAGGAATATTGTGCAGGTTACCGGTTTTATTGGGCTTGTGGAGTTTCAAATTAGGGGGGTGCGCGTGCGAGTACTCGGAACTTCGAGTTTTCGGCCGAGTATTTTAATACTCAAACTCAACTCGAAGTTTTGAAAAATACTCGAAAGTTCGAGCGAGTATTTCTTGCCGATTTCCAGAGGATGGTTAACGATTGCAACCGGCCGCAAAAGGCGATCGCATCAAGTAAAATCGGCCGAAAATCTATCGTTAAATCAGACTGCATAGTTTCGGCTGTAAATGACGACGGAAAACATAATATCGGCCAAAAATGACGACTGAATCACGTAGTAAAGGCCGAAAATTATGACGGTACACATAGTAACGGCAAAGTGGCGACTGGGCCATTTAATATCGGCCCTAGATAACGATTTCGTTATCTAATATTGATTATAACCAAGTGATATTGGCCAAATGAAAACTGGACCGTGCTTTATTGGCCGGAAACGAATGTCAAACTGTATTTTGTTTCTCAATACATAATCCAGTTTCACTGTACCGGCCAAAACGTTGTATTGTACTCATATATTAGTTAGAAACCATGTTTAGATTATCAAATATGGAGTGGTATCCAAATCCCATTACTCTATTTGAAACTACCAACTGATGGCAAATACTCGCTCGAAAATACTCGAAACTCAAAAATAATTGGCACTAATCGACTCGATTAAAAAAATCACTACTCTCACACCCTTATTTCAACTCAAAACAAAAAATATACAACAGCTGTGAACTTAGGACTAGATATAACACTTCCTCAACTGATTGAGAAAGGGACAAGTTGTCCCGAAAATTACCTGACTTTATGTTTACCTATATTTATCTGACTTTTTGCCAGTGATTTTACTTTCCTGTTGATTACACTTCTTCCCAAAATGGGTAAGTTTCTCTGGCATCTATTTCCTTTCATAGTTTTTCCTATATCCTAGCTTAGAGCCATCCTAACCAATTGGAATGCACCTTTCGCAAGTCTACCTTTCTCAACTTTTCCAAAAAAAAAGAAAACTGCTTCTCAGGCTGTTGGAGCTTTATTATGTGCTATGTAGAATTTTAAAGAGAAATTTTATAAAGATATTCAGGGGTTTATCTTTAAACTAAATTAAAGAAACTTTAAAACCTGATTTTAACATAATTAAGATCAGTTTGTTGAGCTAACGTACTTAATTTTCTTGAAAATTTCATAGGTTAAATCTTTAATTAATTTTGGTTTACTAAAATGCTCATATAAAAAAGGTAATAATCTAGTTTTTAATCAATTTATTATTGCATATGAGATTGTTAAATAAAATATTAAAATTTGTAAAACCTAAAACAGTATATTTTTTATGACTTTTTAGGGCTGTATAAACTTTACTAGGTTTACTGAAACTTTAGCAGCTGGAAGATAAATACTTACTTGACCTTTCCTTCTAACAGTTGCTTTGCGGAACTTATTCCTATGTTTGACTCTGGGATTTCTGTTCTCTTTCTTTCGTTTTGGAGTAAGACCCTTATTCTTCGCAATTTCATAGGTGATCCCTCTTTTCTCTGTGTCTTCTAAAATAATCACATAATAACAATGTACATGTAAATTCAAGAGTTTCAATGTTAAATCCTCATGACACCTCTGATTTATTTTGTTCATGAATATGAATCAAGAACATTGACCTTATTGGGTTGCCACTAGGGGTGTGCGAGTACTCGAAACTTCTAGTTTTCGGCCGAGTATTTTATTACTCGAACTCGACTCGAAACTTTTAAAACTACTCAAAAATTCGAGCGAGTATTTCCCGCCGATTACGCGTAGTAACGGCCGCAAAAGGCGATCGCATCACACAAAATCGGCCGAAAATTACGACCGCGAACGATTGCGACCGGCCTAAACGCGTAGTAACGGCCGCAAAAGGCGATCGCATCACGTAAAATCGGCCGAAAATGACGACCGCGAACGATTGCGATTGGCCAAACGCGTAGTACCGGCCCCAAAAGGCGATTGCATCGGGTAAAATCGGCCGAAAATGACGATCAGAGTGCGACATTTCGGCCGTAACTAACGATTTCATTATTTAATATTGATTGTAAGCGATGTCTGGACCAGGTGAAATTGGCCAAAAGACAACCGGGCCCTGTTTCATCGGCTGGAAATGAATGTGACACCGTGTTTTGTTTGTCAATACGTTTGTCAGTTTGATTGTACTGGCCAAAACTTTGTATTGCTACTCATATATTAGTCAGAAACCATGTTTAGATTATCAAATCTAGGATGGTATCCAAATCCCATTACACTATTTTAAACTACCAACTGATGGCAACAACTCACTCGAAAATACTCTAAACTCGAAAATAATTGGCACTACTCGACTCGATTTAAAAAAATCACTAATCGCACACCCCTAGTTACCACCAGGTGTGCTTACATGTTATGCTCAAGTACAGTTTTGAAATGTGCAAGCAATTTTATAAATAACTAGTGAGTTTAGTTACAATTATATTTTACAAGCAAACCGTGGAAAAACAAATAGGTACAGAGAGCTATCGCATATAAAAACTGTTCCGTCATTATAAATACAACACATTTATTTAAACTTTTAAATTCAATTTAGTTAAATTAGAAATAACATTTGATTTCCTAGTAAGTCCATTTGTAAGTTCTTGTTGATTTGGTAAACATTAAACTCTTGTAAATGTAAACATTGGAAAATAAATACAATGGAAGCTGTTTGAAATACAAACATATGTTTATGTTTATGTTTATGTGTTGTTGAAGGGACGGATTCAGAGATCCAAAGATTCAAAGATCCTCACACGTCAACCGAAGCTTATTGTGTGTCCCTAGTACGTTAGTATGGCAAACCAATGCCCGTACCCTTTACGAGATCCAGGAGTTTTTTACCAATACTAGCGTCCCTTTCATCACCTGGTTGCTTACAACCAAACAGAGCCCTTCTCCTTGCCCCGAGTCTCTCGCAGTCCAGTATGATGTGCTTGGCAGTCTCTTGAGACTGATTGCAGAGCCTACACACCTGACTTTCATTTCTGAGTCCGAGAGTGTGGAGATGTTTCCTGAAATGGCCATGTCCAGTTATCAAAGCAATCAACTGCTTAACCCGACCTCTGCCCAACCTCACCAACCAGTTAGTGAAGTAAGAGCTAGTATCTGCTAGCAGCCTTTTGCCAAGTGCTTGACCAGTATGACCTTGCCATTGCTGGCGATGTAAGTCCCTGGACCATTTGTTTATTGTGTGAAAAGCAGTTGTTTTGCTTATGCCACAGCTTGGCTCTGGACCAAAGAATGGCATACCGGAACCTCTTTTAGCAAGCTTATCTGCACACTCATTGCCACCTATGCCTACATGGCCAGGTACCCAACCATATGTTTACAATTGTCTGTGCACTGGTTCACCAAATCCCCCCCCCCCCCCCCCCGGGCGGAAATTGTAAGTCCAGGGAGTCTGAACTTCACTATGCGTCACATCGGGGTCACGGAGAGCTATCACATATAAATAACTGTTCTGTCATTATAAAAACAAAAAATTCACTACAAATGTAAATAGAATGTACCGGTATACATTTTCAATTAATAAACTATACCTATATAAATATCTATTTTGTACTACCACTTGAGACAATTAACCCTCTAAGTGTCAATCGACTGATTTCAGTCGACTATTTTTGACGCTCGAGTGTCAATCGACTGATTTCAGTCGACTTTGCAGACATCCAGTTTAGCGTGTATATCTCGTTGACGATCGGTCGTTTCGAACCATCCGTTATACCAAAGTGATCGGCAACATCTGGGCTTCATGACAACTAATAATGTTCGCCCTTTTGCGAACTAATAATTTTGCAGCCGTTTTTAATCAGCTGTTTAGTTATGTTTTCAATAGGAATGCTGTAATGTGAGGTTACGTTGTTGTGTATTATATATATATATATATATATGTATAAATATACATATATATATATATATATATATATATATATGTATATTTTCTTTTTCCTTATTAAATTTTGAACAAAATGTACATCTTGGATTTTAGATTATGGCTGTCTAAATATATTCTACGGGTCTCGTAACTTAAAAAATAATTTTTTTTTTTTGGGGTTGTTTAGATTTGAACCCAAACCGGACTGTTATACCATACATTTAGGCCAACAAATTTTATATTAAAAGATATCCCATTTTCTGCCCTCTAATAAAATGTATACTTGTTTACCAATATATCAAAATTTTATTTTTTTATAGCATTTTATATAAAATTCTGCAAAAGTTAAAAAATGGCGTAACATTTCAGGTTTTTTGATGTGACACCTAGAGGGTTAATATAAAAGTAATATCAATTAAATAGGCCCAAAAATTCACTCTAAGCCATGAGAATACCACCAATTTTATTTGCACATTGAAAACTATGAGTAAGGAATTTAGGGTTTCAATCCCAGGATTCAGGATCTCTAAAATTCTCAGTAAGCTTCCTAAGAATCCCGGGATTAATAGTCTCCAATCCGGAGAATGACGATACAGTGAAAACTAAGATTTTAGTAACTTGTGTGTTTAATTCCTATTAATTCCCAGTAAAAAATCATAGATATTGAAAGATATTGTGTAGGATCACATGGCTGGCCGGACAACTATACATTTTCGCTTTAACCAATCTCTGTCTCTTCTGAAATGTGACTAGTGATGACCGTTGATACAATGAGAGGGGTTTAACAATTGTTTAAAGATTGCTCAGAAACTAAAGCCAGTTTTTCTAAATTCTTAGGTTGTATTAACTTACCCTGTTCTTCTTCTTCATCTGCACTTTCTGGTTCATTTTCGTGAAGCTGAATGTCTTCAAAACTTTCAATTTTAGGCTTTTTAGAGCTTCGATTCTCCTCCTCTTCCTTAAGAAGCTGCAGTTTTCTTCTCCTTTCCGCCCTGAAATTAAATAAATTACAATGCAATTTGTGGTAATTTTTCTGTATGAGTTAAGTTGATGGTCCAAGTACAGAATGGAATTTAACAATGTGTGTTATATCTACGTATAATTCATTCCATTAGTTTTTTTAAGAGAAGTGTGGGATGAAACCTGTTATGATGATTTTTGAGACTAAGCTTGAACTTATTTCACCTTTTTATAGAGATGTGCGGATATCTGAAAAGCCGGTTCAGTTTCGGATTGGATACCGTCGTTCAAGGTAACATGACGCAATTCCTGTCGCTTTGAATGTTTTTGGTACGTAACTCGTATCAATTCATTGATGCGATATTTGTATAGTCATGTATCGCGATTCACGGCCGGATCGTATGGCCGGTCATTTTAGCAAACAGAATAAATACGGTTTATTAAGAGAAATGTGCAATAGTGAACGTTTTTTATAGTAAACAACCGCAAATTTATACAAAATTGCAACATTGCAATTCAATGACGATTCACGATTCACGGGATGGATGCAGACAACGAGACAACAGTAGTGGATTACTGGCAAATAAGTCGGTAATTTTTTGTATTTAGTCGATTTCCGATAGTATTTACTTGTCACGAATGCAATAAGCAAGCTCTTATAGAGTAACCTGTAATTCCAAAGTTGCATTAAGCAAACAGAAATGTTAGTGGATGAAATTTAGAATAATTGCTGCTACTGAAATTCAATACAATTTTAAAAACTGAGTAAAATATTGCTGACTTGCGCAAAACGAGTTGCACAGCTTTCTCCACGGCGAAGTTTCCCGGTATGATCAACGAGCTTAATCTATCTAGAGCTCTCACACTCCAAGAAAGACTTCACTTGTTTACCCCTGGACAAGAACCTTAGATATATTAAGTTCATCAAGTATTAAGCAGCGACGACCTAACAACGGATTTACGAAGGCGTCGCTTTCGCTTAGTTATCTCTATAATATCTCTACATTATTTATTTAAAAAAATTTCATCATTCGGATATCATTTGATTTTGTTAAATTCATGTATTTAAAATGGAACCGAAAAGGAAGAAAGCATGATATGTGAATTCTATAAAAAGAACGAAGTCAATAGTAAAGTTGCCAATTCTTTGAAATGCAACCTGACACTTTGTAGTCTGTTTACATTCCGGTTAAAAACTAGGTTAAACAAAGTTCCCAATTTGTAGTAAAAAAATTAAATTTGAACTAGGCCTAGTTATTAAATTTATAAAACATTCATTGGTCATGGAAGTTTTTGGTTAACTCATACAGAGTTGAAGCCCTATACTGATTCATTGTTTCAGTAGGGTCTGATTGCCTATGTTGTGCTAGGCCTATAATATGTTGTGATGTCTGCTATAAACATGAGTGATTTTGGTATTTTAAATAGGCTGTAATCATATTTAAATGTTTCCTTGTTGTTTCTCTTGCCTGACCATGTTTTTTTTATTTTTACTAGGCCTATATCCAGATAGGATAAGCAGTTATAGCATAAAGACTACTATTTTTAATCTATATCCATAAATACAAAATTCCGATCAACGCCCAGGCCAACCATTGCACCTAGAAGCATTAAAAATTAAAGATTCAAGATATTTATTGCAACATAACATTCACACAGTTTACAAACAATACATTATTTGCAAAGTAAACAGGTTACTCGTCAATATCTCTTATAAAATAAACTAATTCTATACATGAACAAGATATCAAATAAATTTGTTGTTTAGATCAACTCCAATGTATTGTCATTCAAAAAATCATGTACTTTATAATAAACCTTCTCAACTAAAATTTCTTTTAAGGCACACTTAAATTTTACTAAATTTAATTCCTTAAAATGATTTGGCAATTTGTTGTAAAACCTTAAACCCATATAGTGGGGAGTATTTTCATATAACTTTAGTCTATGTATGGGATATTGGAGTTGATCCTTAGACCGTGTGTTATAGCAATGAACTACTAGCCTATCATAAAAAGTATCAATTTGTTTATGTACAAAAATTAAACATTTAAAAATATACAATGAAGGAAGAGTTAAAATATTTAATTCCCTAAAAAAAGATTTACAAGATTAGTTGCGTTTTAAAAACATCATCGTTCTAATGTATCTTTTTTGTATTCTAAAAATAGAATTAAATTAAATTAAATTAAATTAAATGTTGCATGTAGACCCACTTATAGCATTGGCACCCACTAAGAAGAGATTTTAAGAAATTCTCGAAGGGCTATGCCCCACGGGGCTTCAAAGTTCCAACCGTGCACATGTGTTATTCTTATGGCCATTCACTTTGGTTTGAGCTGATAACAATTCTATCAGCTGATTATGATTCGTAGAAGTTCTACGGGTCGACCACAGAATGCAGCACACACAACTGTCGTATTCCCAGGGACGATGGCAGCTAGTTACCTATATAACTTATAACTATATAACCAGTAAACAAATTTCTTGTATTTTTCACTGCAGAGAAGATAATATTCACAAGTATGTACTGAGGTTGGTATATTGCTCCTCCAATTAAGACATGCTGTTTTCTGGTGAAGTTATGTGAAGTACAGTCTTCAATTACTCAGAAAGATACATTTGTAGAAATAATAACCACTTGTTGGGTTTTGAATAAAAAATTACTTAGCTTAAATATTGTACATTTATAATATATCTTGCAAGCAAAATGGAAATGTAAAGTTCCAACTTGAAAATATGGTAGTTTTAGAGATCGAGGTAAAGTAGGCTAAATATTCAAATCCGACAATTATCTTATCGAAACCATCACTATCCGATCCGTATTCGATTCGAACATAAGCTAACCGAATCAAAACCGATCCAAACTAAAAATTCACTATTCACACTTTAATACTTTTACTATAACATTTACTGTACCGACTACATGTTTCTGATAGACATTGTCCGGGTCAGGTTCAGTTAAAACACAACAAAAAAATCCTGATAATGTTTATAAAACAGAAATAACCATGAAGGAACTTTCACAAGCCTGTTATAACAAATTGATATATAAAAACATAGGCAGAGTAAACAAGCCTACCACAAAGTGGATATCTCCCGGTTGACATACAAAAGCCACAATTTAGAACACTACAATTTAAAGTACAATTATGTATTTCCAAAATCAGAATCAATCATCTTTAATCAGTTAGTACACTGTATAATAGCGTAATAAAATTAGCATAAGTCAAACTTCTTAAACTAAAATCATCTTTTAAATTACCACAAAAACCATGACTAAGTTTAGGTGACATGTGTTTATCGACAATCGACCAAACCACCTTGCTTTTGAAACCGCTTATGCTTCTTACAAAAGTAAACTATCTGAAAGGAGAGAATGCTTTAATACTTTGTATTTACAAATAACAGGTATTTTCTGTAAAGGGAAACGTATCTCGAAAATTAATTGTATGTGATGTTTGAAAGAAGAGAAGGATTCTGGAAGCTGATAGATAAAAAGATGAAAAACCAAGATTCTTTCTTAAGGTAAAACCTAAATGTTAGTATCTTATGGTCATAAATTTTCCGACCGAACTTAAAAAAGGGCGAAGAGTCAACATCCAATGAAGACATTTTAATCACTGCTCCTTGAACATAGTGGTCAGAAAGGGCTGCTTTCACAACAGAGCTACAAAACTGATGAGGAGTCTTAGTGAAAATATTATCAATTATTGTTTTTGAGTTTTTTACTTGTCTAGTAAAGCTATTAATTGTGTGGCGAAGATCATGTAAGGACATAATGTGCAACAGTTCTTACTCAAAAACATTTGACATGGAATATCATTGTTGAAACCCTCGTGCCAGTAACAAAGGTGGAAGTCTTCACTATTTCATCCAAGCAAACAATCAAAATTCTCAAAAAAAGCCACGATTGTACACAGGAATCCTGTACATAGCCAAAACTATGAGATTCATTCCACATGTAAAAAGAACTAGGCAGCAGAAAATTTACAAAAACCCTTAATGCAAAATTTTTAAACATCCATACAATCAAACATTAAACCAGTTTTAACCACAATGCAAACACCACCCTTTTTTCTAGTTTTAGGGGAATTTTACTAAATTTGTGGTAGCAAATAAAGACAGAAACAATCAGATTGTTCTAGAGTAAGATTATGCTCCGAAAGACAAAGAATGTCAAGGGCTTCACAAAAAGAGTGGATTTATTAACAGTCCACAATCGATTTTGCCACATATCTTTTGGTGCAAAACAGTTACACAATAAGGATCTGATAAGTCTGATTGAATAAGGGAAAGTAAATTGACATGGTTTCCATAACAAGATCTTCAATTCACAGTAAGTTTGTTGACTCTCCCTACCATTTATGACCTTATCAATTCAATGGACCCTAGCTGATCCTAACTTCAAATGGCCAATACAATAAGCCTGTTAAATTATTATATGTTTATTTGCTAAGCAAATGCGTGTTTAAGTTTCACTAAGTTAAAGTTTGTTTTTTTTATTTCATTGATAACAACTGTATCATTGCAGCTCTTTGGTGCTGCACTATAGCAAATATGAAAACTAACCCGCGGTTTTTCGAATCCAGGGAACACTTAATAAAACAACAGTGTGCATGAAGAACTGTGAGTTTACTCCCGCCGTTTACCCGCGCTACCAAGGGGCGGCCGCGGCCGCGCGTCGTCTGTAAATTCATACTGAGTGTGAACGCATTTGAGGTGTTAAGAGTTGTGATGTGGATTTTAGTGTTTTATTAATAAATAAGTAAGTTGTGTCTTATAAGTTTGTGTTACTCTTTACACTAAAATGGAGGATTTACCAGGACTTTCAGATAAGTGTATTAACACTGTCTGTATAGTCCACTTTTAGGTTAACCTAACCTTGTGATTTTGTAAAGGAATATATCAAAAACATATCTGTAATGAAATCTAATAGGTAAACATAAGAAGTTTGTGCTTGTTTTTTGTTCCACAATAATTGAAATTGAGTCAATCCATTAATTTTAGACTCAACTGTCCTTTGGCATTGAGCTGTTTTTAAAGACAAGTGATATGTTTTGACCTTGTTTAAGTTCCATTAATGATTTTTTTTTAATAATTTGTAATATTTTAAAACTCTATTTAAGACATGGCTTAAATTTCATCAATTGATTTGCCAGGCACTTTCAAACATATCTTCATGTTGTTACTAACTGATTGTTCTTGTTAGGACTATTATTGTTAAAATTGATGCTAAGATATGTTAGTAAATACATTTTGTGGATGGTAAGTAAGTAGGCTAATGTTTTACCCTGTAATAGGCCTTTTAAATATTAAAATAAAGTTTAACTTATAGGCCTAGATGTAATTTTATTTTCTCCATTCGTGGAAAGGTGTAGCTTAGTCATAATCTATACAAAACATAGGATAAATAAAATAAATAACACCCCCGTAGCAGCAAACCTGCGTACTCAGCGAATTTCCAATGCATATATATGTATATTAATACCACATAAAGCCACATACCAAGTTTCATCAGTATACATTCATAAATAAACGATTTAGGACATTTTAATTATTCTCCATAAGAATAACATGGCAGCTGAGTATGCAGGTTTGCTGAAGCAAGGAACACAAAAAATGGGGTTTTATACAAATATCAATATAACTCATGTAGGTAAAGCCACATACCAAATTTCATTAATTTATTTGTATAATGAAGGCAGATAACACGTTACTTATTCTCCATAAGAATAACATGGTGCTGAGTACGCAGGTTTGCTGCTACAGAAGCCTTGGGAAAAAAATTGTCTTTTTGAGCAAATATCAATGGTCCACAACCAGATGAAGCCGTATACCAAGTTTCGTCAGTATACGTTCATAAATAAGCGAGATATAAAATTTTTATTTTTCTCCATAAGAATAACATTAGACAACGTACTGTGTTTAGCACTTTCAATATCTCGGTAACCAATTGACGTAGAGAAGTGATCAAAATACCAAATTGTGTGTTTTTTTACGCTGAATCCAATGGGGAAAAATAAAATTTGACTATTTCCAAAATTATATGTAAAAAATTTTAAAAACCCATTTTTGGGGTACAAAACCCCCCCCAAAATACCCCTTCGGATAGAGCGGTCTGGCTGGTTTTCGAACTTAAAGTCATAAATGTTGCTTTACACGTTCATACCAAATTTCATCAAAATCGGATAATTTTTACGAGAGTTATCGTACTCACGGACACATATATATATATATAGATATATATACAGTGTACAGTAAACAGTGTTTTGTGTATATATATATATATATATATACAGTTTCGAACGAATGGTGTTTTTGGGGTCTGGGGACCTCAAAACGAAAAGTTATCATGGTCCCGGGCCTAGGTCTTACCATGCCGACTATGGTAATAGCTTCTTCCCTATAGGGGAAATTCGCTAAAAACAGATTATTTTTGTATGAAACCGTTAATTTATACCATATAGGCTTTAACAACCTTAATACCAAAAGGTTAAATTAAAAGTATTTTATCTTCATGGCAAAATGTTATGCAATTACTTTGGTATGATTTATTTTTAGATAAAGGTACTTAGCTTTTTCCAATGAAGCAGGAATCCATTTATTTTACTTACGATTGTTATTTTCAGATCATAGTGACTAGAAAAGTATATTTTAATAACAACATTTATAAATGGAACCCTATACACTGTTTTGATCCAATTAACTCGACCTATGTGTTTTTTTATGTGTATACTCGACTCGAACTTGAGATTCAAATCTTTTGCCATTTACTCGACTCAAACTAAGCTCGATTTAAAAAACCTGTACTCGCACATCTCTAGAAAAACCTTAGCCAAAACGGGTTTTGATTTTAGCGGGGCCAAATAAAATAAATAATGGCGGGCTCGCTTGGAAGGTGATGGGTAGTCAGTATAGATTTTGCAACTTTTTACCTTAATGTAGGCCCTACTATTTTTTACCTTAGTTAGTCTGTGGTCACAGCAACTGTATAATAATTTTATTTTTTTGTCTAACAAAAGCTAGCTTGCAGCCTAATGCTATCTTGCTTCTGGCCCAAACCTTTTTAAAATATTAATTGTCCTAGTTAGTCATCCTGATACTACATTGCAGTATATTACATTTTGGTGATTTATATAATCCAAAAGTTACCTATTTCCAGTAACTGGAGGTGGAGGTTCAGAGGATTCCAGGACTTGCAACAGTTTTCCTTTTTCTTTGAGTTTAAGTATTTCTCTTACCTAAAAGTCATAAGAGGGTTAGAATTACGACATTACGAAATAAATACATATTATATATAAAACTGATAACATTAAATTAATATTAACTATGTGATAATATTTTTACAAAAACATTCAATTTTTAAAAAGTACTATAGCTAGCCAGACTTAGACTGGCACTTGTAGAAAACCTGTATTCATCATTCTGAAAACATCAACTACTGGGATGTGAACCATTTGGACATGTGGCCACCATCATGAGTCACCAGACGTGCGAGGGTCAATGTATTCCGAGAGTGTTTATATCTGCACCTCCATCGGCCTCCCGCCATAAGTCTGTCGCCTCGTCTTGCCAAGCATAAGTGCAAGCTTACATTTGGCCGGCTGTAATTGAGGATGATTGGCTTTGATTATTTATTGAATAACGATTAGATTTAATAAATTTGTGATTTTACTCCAAAACAATACAGAAAAGTACAAGTCTGTACATATTTATAAGTTACAAAAATTGTTTTGTATGCCTCCACTCACTAAGATTCGTATATAAATACAAAACTTATTTGACTGAAAACAGCTATATGAAAAATAATCTTTAAACTTCATGATGTTCGTAAAGACACTCCATGTTTTCATGGGATAATCTCCTCGGTTGACCTATAACCCAAAACTACAAATTTTCCAAATTAAATTAATGTGCTGTGGGTACATTTAATTCAAATGTACGTTTATGTTCCTAATCATTTGTTTAAATAATTTTAGAGATGTTTTGAATAGAATGCGAATAAACCTGAGGTTGAATGATCTCCTCGTCAATTGGGTCCATTTCTTGCAGAAGTTTACGGAACTGCACCAATCTCTTGATCACAGGATGGGTGGTCACCCTCGATCTCTTGCTCTTCAACAGAAGGTAGAACGCGATGTTGGTGCAATAGCTGAAACAATGTTATGTTGTGTTAAATACTACTCTTTGTAGAATGGTTTAATACATTTCAAGAGGGCTCCTAGAAGGCTTAAGAACAAGTGGGATACTCAGAGTAGCCTCTTGTATGAGCTGTGGTATCAATTTCACGCATGATGCTCAGTCACTAGGCTAAATTCATGAAGTTTCATACAAGTTATGCCCACAAGGAATAAAGGCTAAGTAAAGGATAAATAAACAGAAAATAACAATTAAAATATACTTCCTTTCAAAAACACAGAAACCAACCTTGTATCATTGGCCAGTTGAGATGTCTGAACCATGAATTATTACGCTTAATGATAAACATGATTTATGACTGCATTTTTGCAACCCTCATAAAATGAGCTAAAAGTAAAAATTTGATGACGCAATCTAACCAGCATTGCCGGTCATCGAAGAAGCATTCAAGTATTCAAGTTGGCCTAGACCTATTATTGCCAGAAATCACAATCTAGATTAGTGATAACCACGAAAGTGAATTAATAGGTATGTAAGATCTACCAAAACTTGTAACTGGGAGTACATATTAAAGTTGTGTGTCGGCCCAAAGTTTGAGTTTTTGGCTAAGGTAAAATTCAAATGTTAGAGAAGCTAAGTAAAAGTTTAAAGTGTTCTTTTGAATAGCCTAATTATAAATACCCCCGTAGCAGCAAACCTGCGTACTCAGCGAATTTCCAATGCATATATATGTATCTTAATACCACATAAAGCCACATACCAAGTTTCATCAATATACACTCATAAATAAACGATTTATGACATTTTAATTATTCTCCATAAGAATAACATGGCGGCTGAGTATGCAGGTTTGCTGAAGGAAGGACCACAAAAAATGGGGTTTTATACAAATATCAATATAACTCATTTAGGTAAAGCCACATACCAAAATTCATTAATTTATTTTCATAATTAAAGGAGATAACACGTTACTTATTCTCCATAAGAATAACATGGGGCTGAGTACGCAGGTTTGCTGCTAAGGGAGCCTTTGGCAAAAAAATGTTTTTTTGAGCAAATATCAATGGTCCACAACCAGATGAAGCCGTATACCAAGTTTCGTCAGTATACGATCATAAATAAGCGAGATATAAAATTTTTCTTTTCCTCCATAAGAATAACATTAGACAACGTACTGTGTTTAGCACTTTCAGTATCTCGGTAACCAATTGACGTAGAGAAATGATCAAAATACCAAATTGTGTGTCTTTTTAAGCTGAATCCAATGGTAAAAACTAAAATTTGACTATTTCCAAAATTATATATAAAAATTCAAAAAACCCATTTTTGGGGTACAAAACCCCCCCAAAATACCCCTTCGGATAGAGCGATCTGGCTGGTTTTCGAACTTAAAGTCATAAATGTTGCTTTACACGTTTATACCAAATTTCATCAAAATCGGATAATTTTTACGAGAGTTATCGTGCTCACGGACACATATATATATATATATATATATATATATATATATATATATATATATACAGTATCGAACGAATGGTGTTTTTGGGGTCTGGGGACCTCAAAACGAAAAGTTATCATGGTCCCGGGCCTAGGTCTTACCATGCCGACTGCGGTAATAGCTTCTTCCCTATAGGGGAAATTCGCTAAAAATATCACACGATACCTATCGGTAGTTACTGAAATCTGTGGAATTGTGTAAACATTGGTCATAATGACCAGCCTGATAAAGTAGGTCATAACTTAACTAGGTCAAGCAATATAAGTCATAAACCATTACTTTAGCACACAATAATGCCCGAAAGCAATGGCACAGTCAAGTAATAGTGGACGGTACACAATCATCTGAAAATTATGACTGTTCTATTGATGACCAAAATACCTGTCAGACTGTGTTTATCGGCTATGTCTAAAGGACCACTCACTATTAGCTGGTACACCGAGTGTAACACATCAAATTAGTACCAGGTTTCTGAAAAAATGAAAGTCTTCAGCACTGTGATTTATGTTTTGAAAATAATCCAATTCTTTGCACAATTCCTTGCACCTATTTTTAGCTGAAAATGAATCAAACTGGTGATAAAAACTCTCAAAAACTCTAGACTTAACTTGGCCAGTAAAAATCACCAGTCATATGACCCTTTCGTTTTAAGTAATACCAATCAGACCACTAATTTAGTTTTATATTACTATTATTATTATTATCATCATCGGGACATTTAATTTTAGCAGAGAGAAGTGACTAATTTTAATTCAAGATTAGGCCGATTTACGTAACATCACTTGGAAACTGCAACTACTAAGAACCACTAGAAATATAAAGGTCTAGCTTATTATACTAGGCAATATAAATAAAATACCCCCGTCGCAGCAAACCTGCATACTCAGCGAATTTCGAATGAACATATAACACAACACATTAAAACACTTCACAGGATTCGTAAGAAATGTATTCACAGACAAGCGATATTTAAAATATTAATTAATCTCCATAAGAATAACATTGGGGATGAGTCCGCAGGTTTGCTGCAACAAGGCACACAAAATAATGGGTTTTTATGCAAATACCAATAGATCTCATGTATGTGAAGTCACATACCAAGTTTCATCCATATACATTCATAAATAAGCGATATATAACATTTTAAGTATTTTCCATAAGAATAACATGGGGACCGAGTACCTAGGTTTGCTGCTACAGGAACCATAGGCGAAAAATAGTTTTTTTGTGCAAACAACAATAAACCATAACCATATGAAGCCATATACCAAATTTCGTCAGTTTATGTTCATAAATAAGCGAGATATACAATTTTTCTTTTTCTCCATAAGAATAACATTAGACAACGTACTGTGTTTAGCACTTTCAATATCTCGGTAACCAATTGACGTAGAGCAATGATAAAAATACCAAATTGTTTGTTTTTTTAAGCTCAACCTAATGGTATAAATTAAAATTTGATTTAAATTTAAATTACCTGTGAAAACCCCAAAAAACACATTTTTGGGGTACAAAACCCCCCAAAAACCCCCCTTCGGATGGTGCGATTCATCTGGTTTTCGAACTTGTTCAAATAAATGGTACTTTACATATTTGTACCAAATTTTATTAAGATCGGACCTTTTCTTACGAGAGTTATCGTGCTTACGGACACATATATATATATATACATATATAAAAATTTGAACGAATGGTGTTTTTGGAATCTGGGGACCTCAAAATGAAAAGTTATCATGGTCTCGGGCTTAAGTCTTACCATGAGACCTACGGTAATAGCTTCTTCCCTATAGGGGAAATTCGCTAAAACACAAAACAGAGAAATATAAACCCAATTCATGTGGCCCCAAAACCCAGATCCCACTCAAAACCTTTAACACTAGAAGAATTTGAATTTTATAACGATGACAACTGATCACTGATATTATAAAGCAAATTTCAACATAATTCAACATCACATAATAGTGCTCACTTGAGGGTTAGGTGATATTTTGTTGATACAAATTTCAACATAATTCAACATCACATAATAGTGCTCACTTGAGGGTTAGGTGATATTTTGTTGATACAAATTTCAACATAATTCAACATCACATAATAGTGCTCACTTGAGGGTTAGGTGATATTTTGTTGATACAAATTTCAACATAATTCAACATCACATAATAGTGCTCACTTGAGGGTTAGGTGATATTTTGTTGATACAAATTTCAACATAATTCAACATCACATAATAGTGCTCACTTGAGGGTTAGGTGATATTTTGTTGATACAAATTTCAACATAATTCAACATCACATAATAGTGCTCACTTGAGGGTTAGGTGATATTTTGTTGATACAAATTTCAACATAATTCAACATCACATAATAGTGCTCACTTGAGGGTTAGGTGATATTTTGTTGATACAAATTTCAACATAATTCAACATCACATAATAGTGCTCACTTGAGGGTTAGGTGATATTTTGTTGATAAAAATTTCAACATAATTCAACATCACATAATAGTGCTCACTTGAGGGTTAGGTGATATTTTGTTGATACAAATTTCAACATAATTCAACATCACATAATAGTGCTCACTTGAGGGTTAGGTGATATTTTGTTGATACAAATTTCACAGCTGGACAGTTAGGAATCTCTCCGGATTTAACAAGAGTCAAAATTGGTTCCAAATGGTCTCTGGCATAAGTCATCCTTTCTGAAACAAAATAAAGTGATATGATTCAGTATTGAACACCAATAAGATATCTCAACAGAGTAGAATTTTTTAAATTTTAAAAACTTAACAATTAGGCCTAGTTTGAATTATGATCAACAGCAGCTTACATTGAGATGGATTACACGTTTTTATATGATAATGTTTTCTAAAATAACCACAGTGAAAATAAGATAAAATTAAAGTAATTGTTTATTTTGGACTTTCTTAACTTTTCTGAACTGGATTAACCAATATGAATAGAAAGGTGATGAAAAAAAAAATCATTTTTACTATACCAGTAACACCTAGAAGATTCCTGCCCATTTGCTGTAGGTACTTTTCAAGGATAGTGAAAAACATTTGTGCTGCATTCTGTTGACCAAACCAAAGAACCTCAACAAGTAAGTTAAACTAACTTATAAATAATCATTTATACGACTAAAAAAAATTAAGGAATTAGGCCTATAACAAACATTTCAATGTGCTTTAAGTCCGAATTTTATCTTAATAACACACTCAAATTTGGTTTGGCTAAAGCTTAGTAGGCCTACTGTAATATCACTTAATAAATAATAGGTCAAATCAGTATTTCATAATTGAGAGCATGTATTTCAAAATTGTTTTTAATAGGTCTTTAAATTACTGGACACTAGGACACTACTGCACTGGCCATGCAGATCGTTACCGCCTAATATGATACCAGCATTTCAAAAGTTATAAAAGTTTCGTCACCTTCAACTTCATGTCGTCAAAGAGTCAAAACGATAACATAAACAATTAGTTAAAATTAGTTCTATAATTTCTGGCTAGTTCTCTTGAGATATGCAATTTACCGACCCAAAAAGTCGTATTTATATTACACATTATCGCTTTTCTATCAAAGCTTCAAATCAGTTTCATATATCCAAACCCAATCCATACCGGTATTCTTATATCCGCGCACCTCTAAAAATTACCTAAACTTTGGCCAACACTGTTATTACGTTAAACACTAACCTTTGAAGTCCGAGATTAGTCCCAAAAATTCAGGGGATTCTTTTTCTAAAAGAGCCATCTTTTCTCTCTTGCTCAACTTACTAACATCCGTTTTGATTACTTCACTAAAATCATCAAGGATGGTGCTCTTCTCTTTCTTCTCAGAACTCTGTGAGAACAAAATAGATTACGATGACTGTAGGGTTTCAAATTACTTTAGTTGGAGGATATTTACTTAGTTATTTAGTTGGAGGCTTTATGACTTAACCCTAGGAGTGGCGCCATGTTAACGCGTAGTGTGGCGAGCTAAATTTGGCGATTTTGCAGACCTTTTTTTAAAAATCCATATAAATTCAACCGTTAGAGTAAACAAGTTAACTTTATATTCATTTTGTTCAGAAAGAACAGGAGATTCTAGAGATATTAAAATAATAAAGATCTAGACATTTTTATTTTCCGGTAAAGTGAAAAGAATAAGAAAATTTTGATATTTTTTTTTGAAATTTCAAAAGCAGCCAGGGTAAAGTTTTTTCCACAGATTTGTTATGGAAAATTCATTATATACATTTTGTAGACAATCTAATTCCCTACATAGAAATATATAACATGTTGGGGAAAGAATTTTTTTTATAAGTTTTTTGGGGCATAATGTAATAATAAACGGAAACCCGAAAAATGCGTAAACTGTAGAGTGTTAGTTTGTGATGTAAATAAGTAATGTAATATATATGTATACTAATAATGATATATATATATTTGTATAGCTAATGAAGTAAGGAATCCAAAAAAGTCATAGGTTTATGGTAAAAAATTATTGTCACTTATAAATACATGTAAATAAAATAATGTTTTGGAATTTTTGCGTATTTGGAAAAAAAAAATTTCACAGTTTTTAGTATATAAATTTTTTACCAAATATTTTACCCCCAAACCAATATAACCATGCTGTAGTACATTCAATTACCTACATAAAAATGTATAACACTTAGGGTAAATTATTGTTTTTATATGTGTTATGTAGCACTAAACAGTCGCGGATTTGGCAAATTTCACTAGGCCTATGTAGGAGTAAACACAACACTTTATAAACACTATTTGTCAAACTTCAGTAATATTTATGCATAATATAATGCATAAAGATTTCTGTTATATACACACAAACACTTCACTAACACTAAAACTCCGAAATACTAAATTATTTAGTAATAACTCATGGATAGAAATATCACAACGCACATAAAACGAAACTCAAAATGGCTGATACAAGCTGTTGACAGAACAAATATAACACAATGGAACGTTTACTCTATCGAGTGCGGCTACATTCAGTGCTGCCATCGCGCAACACCAAATTATTCGCCATTCTTTCTTCTTTCAAATAAGATATTATATGTCATGCAAATATAACATTACACTGGATATATATTCGATTTTGCAATCCGCCGGTTTACGGCGGTTCAGCATTTTACAGAAGAACAAAAATCATCTGTGTTTATAAAATCATATTATCTGTCAAATCAATATATCGATCTAAAACTCCATACCAAAATGAAATATAACTCCTTGGCTGTGCATTGGTACTACCCGCAACATCGTGCGACGAAAATTACCCGAGGTGGGTAATTTCAAAAAAGTCATGTTTTACATTTCCCAAGTGTCGGCTGCAAGTATCGTGTCGCGCCTAAAATTCATTTGATTTCTAATCGCGGTGACATTGTTATATACCTGCTACAGGGTTTGTTTATGTAATAAAATGAAAGTTCAGAATATTATCTTTCGCATGATATATATATTATTCACTTTTGAGTTGATTAATAGAGGTTTATTTACGTTGCAAAATTTTCGGTCAAAATCCGCCGGAAACCGGCGGTCAGCACAGTAGGCGACACAAAAATCCGCCGGAAACCGGCGGATCAGCACTCCTAGGGTTAAAAGTTAAAAAGTTTATGGCTTTATAACAAGCTGGGATGCATGAGAGTGCCAAACTGCCTTTTAAATATATAATAAATTATTATCTAAATTTTTTAAATTAGGAAAAAATATGAAACTTATTACTGGTACACATTTTACTTTCTCCCCCTATACATAGTATATGGAGAAAGTATTGTTTTCGTAAAAATTTTCGAATTTGAGTTGTTAGTGGAAATATTCGTTTTGGTGCTCCCTGAACCCAAAAAAGTGGTTTTTACGTGATGTCTGTCTGTGTGTGTGTGTGTGTGTGTCCGTGTGTGTGTGTGTGTGTGTGTGTGTGTGTGTGTGTGTGTGTGTGTGTCTGTGTGGATGTGTACAGAGCTAGAGCCCTAACCTATGGGCCGATTTTTATGAAATTTGGTATGTAGGTACTAATCCACGATATCTCCAGGCGTTTTTTTCATTTTTTTGAATTTTTGATTTTTAAGGGTAATTATCCCCCAAAAACCGCCAAAAAACATGAAAAATCCAAATTTCTCAAAAACGGCTCTAACGATTTTGATTAAACTTTCGTGGTTTGTAGAACTTTAGGTTTTCAACAAAATGATACTACCCGCATTTCTGCAAAAATGCAGGTTCAGAAATTACAGGACTTAACCCTTAGCGGTCGGAAGGCCTCTACGTGTGGCCACAAGATCCGTAACGGGACAAGGTGTAATATATATACGAAGTGACGCGCCTACAGCTCGGAAGGGCCACTCGTAGTGGCCCCGCGTCACTGCGTAGTTTGGCCGCCATTACTACTTCTCTTGTTTACGTCTTACGCTTGGATTAAATACCGTGTGGCGAGCCTTTTAACTCCAAAACACTGATGTTTAACCTAACATTTGACTGTAAACTCGGTCATCATTAGGATTCAATTATGTACACTCGTATTTAATAACAACTTTATTACTCAAATATTAAAACGTTTATAACAATTAAATTATTAATACTCTTAAATAAAATAAAAAAGTAAAGTATCTTTTACGGTTAAAAAAGTATCTTTTACGGTTAAAACTGATTAAAAAACAATGAAAATGGTTCATTTGCAATAAAATATTAAATAAAAACTACAAATCTAAATATATTTGACAAGTTATATAATTATCATACAGTATTATTCAAATTACCAGCTTTATTATGAGTTTACTGAAAAGTAGAAAGAACATAGATAATATATAATATTAATTTAAAATCTTGGTACTGAAACAAAATAATATTAAGAAGTATATTGTATATAAAACCATTAAAAGAACTGCAAAAAGCTTTACAAAACTAAATTGAAATCATTATTGCCTAAAATTTACACATGAAGAGTATTATAAAGAGTATTATAAATCCCGTATAGTATCGGATGTTAAGTCACTATTTGAGGCCATTTATTAATCATAAATATCAATTTATTAAAAATTAAAAGCCTTTAAAAGGATTGGTGCACAACACAAGCAGATAACTCACCAATGACAAACGTGATAATATTGTGATCAGCTAAAAATATACTGTCTTGTTGTTGTCTCCAGATAGTTCCGATGATTGCCGAGGGAGCGCAGCACCTCCCAAGCAGAGAGAATTGAAAACAAAATTACAATGTTAAATAATATGAAGAGAAACAGGGGGCCACTACGGGGTGGACAGCCGAGCTGAACAGGAAACGCGTAGAGGGCCACTACGCGTGGCCGGCCCGAGCTGTGGGGCTACCTTCAGCGCTGACAATGTCGCGTCATTAGACAGAATGAGAGGGCCACTAAGTGTGGCCTTCCCGATCTGTAGGGAAGGAAAAGAGAACGATGAATACGACCGCTAAGGGTTAAAAAATCAAAAATTCAGTTTTTTGGATTTTTCATAAAAAATCATAAATGTTAAAAAATATTACTATTCACCATTAAAAAGAGCTCAAAAAACTAAATAAATTAGTATTTTAAATTACTATTCTACGATTGCTAGTTGCGGAGAAAATTGAAATTTTCATTTAGCGGTAAACACAGTACGTTGTCCAATGTTATTCTTATGGGGAATACAAAAATAACTATTTCTCTCTTATTTACTGATCAATTTCATTAAAATTTGATATGCAGGTCAAGTTAGCATTGACCAACAGATGATGTTCAAAATGTGTTGCTATTTAACCATGGGGGGGCAAGGGGGCATTTCCCCTCTCAAAACCACTGTGTGTAGCAACGGACTCTATAGTGCCTCCCAAAAAGGGATTTGGGTGGATATTTCTGAAAACAACTATTTTAGACAATTTTCTGTACATTTATCTATACTTCATATTCTATATTTAGTAAATAACAAATATTTTTGTCATTAAAGTTTGGCTAAAAGGGAGAAAGTATGTGTCAGTTTCCTGATACCGTTTATTTAAGTTAAGTTTGAATGCAACAAATATCTGTTACTAGTCTTGAAGTAGCCTAATGTTTATAACTCAACACGAAAACAGTCCTAAAGGTTTGTTCAACAACATTTAAATACCCCCGTAGCAGCAAACCTGCATACCTACTCAGCGAATTTCCAATGCATATTAATTTATCTTAATACCACATAAAGCCACATACCGGTACGAAGTTTCATCAATACATTCATAAATAAACTATTTATGACATTTTAATTATTCTCCATAAGAATATAATGTCGGCTGAGTATGCAGGTTTGCTGAAATAAGGAACACTAAAAATGGGCTTTTATACAAATATCAATTTAACTCAACTAGGTAAAGCCACATACCAAGTTCTATTAATTTATGTTCATAATTAAAGGAGATAACACGTTAATTATTCTCCGTAAGAATAACATGGGGCTGAGTATGCAAGTTTGCTGCTACGGGAACTATCGGCCAAAAAATGGGTTTTAGTGCAAATATCAATAGACCACAATGAAATGAAGCAATATACCAAGTTTCGTCCGGATAAGTTGTTAAATAAGCGAGATATACAATTTTTCTTATCCTCCATAAGAATAACATTGGACAACGTACTGTGTTTAGCACTTTCAATATCTCAGTAACCAATTGACGTAGAGCAATGATTAAAACATCAAATTGTGTGTCTTTTTAAGCTGATTTCAATGGGGAAAATAAAAGTACTTTTTCAAAAATTGTATGTCAAAAACTCAAAAAACCCATTTTTGGGGTACAAAACCCCCCCAAAATACCCCTTCGGATAGTTCGATCCGTCTGGTTTTCGAACTTAAAGTCATAAATGCTGCCTTACACGTTTGTACCAAATTTCATCAAAATCGGACTTTTTTTACGAGAGTTATTACACGATATATATATATATATATATATATATATATATTATTTATATACAGTTTAGAACGAATGGTGTTTTTGGGGTCTGGGGACCTCAAAACGAAAAGTTATCATGGTCCCGGGCCTAGGTCTTACCATGCCGACTACGGTAATAGCTTCTTCCCTATAGGGGAAATTCGCTAAAAGAGTAACATTTCAATTCAACAAAATTATTTTAATACTGAGGTATTGGAATTTTACAATTTATTATAAGTAGCTATTGCTATTGCTATGTAATTTACTCGTGAGGTAAAAAGACCAAACAAAATAAATGTAATCCCTCTAATCTGGTACGATTTGAACAAGATAGAATTTCAGTCAGGTAATGTAAACAACACCCTTATGCAAGTGGCTGTGATGCTATTGGTTGATAATTTTAGAGGTAGATGGATACATTCTAGAGCGAGACAAACAGAGATAGTAGGAAACAGGCGTGCCAACCTAAGTGAAGTTGATTTATAACCGTACTCGATACATAATGAAAACAAAAGTGTCTTATACAAAATTATAATTTAACCTAACCTAAACTAAATGCCGCAGCGCACTGTGTAAGTTAGTGGTCTGGTCTAATCCTCTAGGTGTTATGTGTCGCTATAGCGACACAAAAAACATCCGCTGGGGTGTTTACTGTCTCTGCGTCAACAGTCAAACAGCGTTTACGGAATAGGCTCCGGGGCGCATTGAATCTTAATGAACCGGATCGAAATTGGTATCGCGATTTTCGGCAGATTCTAAGCTTTCTCCCGATGTCTGTCTGCAGATGCTTTTTACGTTCATGCCAATCGTACTTCAGCAGACAGCTGAAGTGTGAAGGTTTGTTGTGCGTCGTTAACCGAACTTCGGGAATGGTGTTGTTTTGCGATGATTTTCGTTGTTATTTGTAAAAATGGACAGTACTGACATACGTGGGGTTTCAGAAGAAAAGTTTAGTGATGATGAATGGTTGGTTGATGTTCCGGAATAAATAGGCAGCAGTAGTGATGTGTCAAAACCAAAACTCGAATCTCAAAACCACCAAAACTTTGGAAAAGTTTCGGTTTCGAGATTCGATCGGCGAGTTTCGAGAATCAAAACTCAAAACTTTTTTGTGTCATTGTTGTTTTTTTAACAGAAATCACGCCCGAGTGTTGATCAATAATGTGAAGGTCAAAAGCCTACTGTCATCGGTCATCTACCTTCACCTTTTGTGGATTATTGATTTTTTATTTGTGAAAGAACAACTCTAACCAAAGTTTATAATTAAGCTACAAATAATTGGTTCACTAGTAGTTCTGAAACTAATATTTTTCTAGGATACTTCGAGAATGGCAGTAAGTTAACTGGTTTATTTGGAGTAACTGGATTTATTTTTCATAACCAGGCAAGTAAATAGGGTTTCGCGATTTGAGTTTCGAGATTCGAGATTCGATTTTGTAAGTTTCGGTTTCGGTTTCGAGATTCGAAATTTCTGGTTTTGACCATCACTAGGCAGCAGTGATATCGAGGTAAATTATCCTTCCGACTGTAACGTCGCCAAGGCCATTTTGCTCATTTGCTATAGCACACAACAACAGATTATTATCTAAACCTTTTTTATTTGCTGCTTTACCTGATTATTTGTTTATATATTTAGTACCCTTACAAAATTTAAACCAAATTGGATATTTTGAAAATTGTATATTTTAGAACCGTTTATAATTTGATGGAGCGCAAACTTTAAAAATTTCTTATTATTTTTTATTTATTTTAACATCACATAATTTTTCTATTATAATTGTTATGAGATGTTATATATATAATATTGAAACCCATGATTTTCTGAACAAGAAAAACTATACAATAATGCAGTTTGGAGTATTTTTGAGTTTTTTACATTTATTTGAATAAAACACTGCAAAATCACCAAAAAATAGGCGAACATTAAGACCATTATTAAAGACACTTGGAGGGGTAAAATCAAAATGTCCTTTAAATTACAAATGTATTTTTTTAACTTTTGAATGACATGCTTTCTTGCTGAGGTGAAATTATGATTCCTTTTTATTGTACTACTCTCACCTTAAGTTTAATCCTGGGGGACTTTTGAGATGGGGCTGAAACAAAACATAAAAGGCACAACCAAAATATTCTTGGATTTCTGTAATTTTGGTTCATCACTATTCTGACAAGTCCCTCAGATGAGAGAAACCCAATATAAATAAATTGTAATTTTGAAGCCAATACATTTATTTAAAACTTAAAAACAGGAAGAATTTAAACCATGTCCACTCCGTTAGTGAGAGTTAAAATGTATGGGCGTATTTTTTGGTATGTTGAGAGAATTTCGGTGATCAGTTTGAGGTATTCTACGCAGCAGCAGCAGTAACCAGAGACTAATTTACTTCCCCAGGATGCCATGCCTACTTCTGCGATCCACAGGAAGGAACAGGAGAGGGTGACATCTATTTGTAAGGAAACCTTAATGCGTCTGGAGATAAGATCATACCAATTGCTACCAGATTGACTGATTCGGTTTTCTCACCTTTAGGAAATATTGCCAATATGAAATGGGACCACTTTGAAATCTTATGAATTTGAAGACCTTCCAAATAAATTACATAAAATGCTTTAATATAGCCTATTAATTATTCATGCACACTTTACTGGCTTAAATTGTACACACCAGCATGTGCTGGTACGGTACCCATAACCATATGATTCAGTCATCTTTATAGATATTGTAGGTAAGTCTTACGTATCTTTGCTAAGAATTTCTGAGAAACGATAAAAATTTAATCATAATACTTTAAAATCCAACCTAAGAGACAAAGACAAAAGCATCAGGCAAGTTACACAACTGTCAGGAAAAACTGTTAACTACACATCAAATTTACATACAATACCTATATTACCTATCCAAAATTAATTAGATCACTTTTGCTATTGGTTGTATTGGAACTTCTAATATAAGTTAACTTTAAAGTGTGTATCAGAACTAACCTTTGCTGGGAGGATACCGAGAGAGATATCAGCGTCATCTAACTCTGCAATCAGACGAGTCTGGATTGCTCGGGCCTCTTGTTCTTCCAACAGAGCAGCCTCCTCCTCCTCTGCCTTTGAAAAACCTAGGGCGATACAATGCAATTAAAAATATGTTAAATATGTTTTTACAACTAAACTAACTAACCTACAAACTACCACAGGCTACTAAAACTGGGTACAGATGGTGCCACAGATTTATGCGGAGTTCAGGAGACTGTAACTGATCTGGTCAGGACAGACGCGCCAGAGATGACACTCCCAGTGACGACCCTAGCTGTCTTCGGCCGGTTCTGTGGATGAGACCGCAGTGGGAGGGTCAGGGGCTCGCCATCGTCCTAGTTGACTATATCTGTATCTTCACAGAACTGAGATAACTATTATCCATTTTAGATGGATCAGCATGTTCAGATTCTTTTGAATTTTAAACATATCCTTCATTGAATACGTATATAAATACATGATAGATATACTTCAGGAGATTAATAAATGCATGATTAAATTTTGTCAACTAGCCTAATAATCTGTTTTTAATTTAAATAAAGTCTTCTAGATCGAACATAACCATTTAAATCTTGTCATAACCGAATTACATTTATGGCATATGTAATACTATAATTCGAGCAATGTCTATCTGTTTATTAAATTTATCTCGGAATCCAGTGAAACGATTTTTATCAAACTTTGCAGTTAGGTGCTTTTGGACCTAAAAATACGATTGGTACAAACCTCAACCCTAGGAAAATTTGTATTTTGTTAAAAATGTCAGTGGGAGATTGGAAATTTTAACATTGGGCTTATAGAGATTAAAATCAAAACAAAAGATAACAGCTGTAAATAAATCAATCAGTGAACTGTCAAAGTAGCACTTACACAAGGTAAAGTTTCATCAACATGAGATTTCTTGAAAACAGTACCGGGGTACTAGAATCATTGAATAAAGATTGCTAATGGACACCTTTTCACGTGCGAAACGAATCAAATACCATAGAGCATGGCTCGTCTCCCCAGTAGGCCCTACTGTCTCTAGCGTGGCCTAATACCTCCGTAGTCCTGGTCAACGTAGTCTGTGTTGTAGTAGCTTCTCTTCTTGCTGCCCCAAGCCTTGGGATCCGGTAGATCATCGTCTTCATTCTTCCCTTCAATGTCACTGTCCATTTCTTCACCAATGGGTTCCCCCACATCATCATCTTCGTCCTCATCATCGTCTGACTCATGGACACCAAGCACTTCTTCCTATAATATGAAATAATTAATATTTTCTCTAAACTACAAAATAGGCCTACAGAGAGAGATATGTCAACAAAGGAGAGACTCTTTGTATTGAACCCAAAATAAAATAATCAAGGCTAATTTCCATAGCTAGTTACAGGCTAGTCAAAACTCATCCAAGCCTATGTGTTAATCCAGGTAATAAACTATCCGTGTGCAAAATTTCACTTAAATCCGTTCAGCCGTTCTTGAGTTATAAAATTTGTAACTAACACCACTTTGATTTATTTATTAAGATTTTGTTCATTTATCGCTCATATATACATTTTGATTTGACCACAAAAACAACTCGATAATTCGGTATTCATACGATTATTCAAATCTTTCACGGTGCCCGCCATCTTTTAAACATGGCTCGCCGCCTTTTCAATCACGGCTCGCCGACTAGTGAACACGGCTCGACGTCTTATAAACACAGCTCGCCGACTTTAGAAAACGGCTCGCCGAGTTTTATCTGCCGTCTACAAAACACGACTCGCCGACTTTCAAACACGGCTCGCCGACTTTCAAATACGGCTCGCCAACTATCAAACACGGCTTGTAGAGTTTTTAACACGGCTCGCAAACTTTCTGACACGGCTCGCCGACTTTTGAACACAGCTCGCTGTCTTTAAAACTCGGCGAGGAAAAAAAATATTTTTACTCTTTGGCCCTTCAGGGCTTCCGTACAATTGCTTTTCTATTTATTGTATGCCTATATTTCTTACAAGGCATTAATTGCTACGGTTGGAGTAATACCATAATACTCTGAAGACTGAAAAACGCGGGAGACACGCGGTACTCGTGTTGAGCGAGTGGCATCATTGCTTTTGTTAATATATCTGACAAATTTGATGATTGAAGAAACTGAATATGTAGGATTAAGAATAAATGAACAGAAAACAAAATTTATGCAGATAAGTAGACGTCAGAACCTAGCTAGGGACAATAGTCAAAATTTAAGATGTAGGAATTACAATTTTGGTAAAGTGGAACACTTTACATACCTAGGCATAACACTTACAGATAATAATTCGGAAGAACTGGAAGTTAATAACAGAATAAGAGCAGAAAATAAAAGTTTTTTTGCATGCAATAAACTGCTTAGCTCAAGACTCCTCAAAAATAAGACTCACATTCTTCAAAAATAAGACTTTACAAAACAATCATTAGACCTGTACTACTTTATGGCTCAGAAACGTGGATAATGAACAAGAAGGAAGAGAGGAAAGTCCTTGTCTTTGAGGAGGATCTTTGGCCCGAATTATGGAGTGTGGCGAATCAAGCACAATTTTGAAATCCACCAATTATACAAGTACCCAGATTTGGTAGGGGAGATTAAGAGCCGCAGGTTGCGTTGGGCTGGGCACATCTTGAGGAAAGAGGAGACCTCAATTGTAAGCAATATACTGAGGAATATTCCTGAAGGCAGAAGACCAGCCGGAAGACCCAAAACAAGATGGTGGGACCAGGTCCAGAGGGACATGAGGAGGATGGGGGTTTCCGCGGAGGATGCTGCCGACCGATGCTGCTGGAGAGGCTGTGTTGATGAGGCCAAGTACCGACTGGAGTACGAGTGGCCACTTCAGTAAGGAAGTAAGTAACCTGAATTTATCCCACACAACTGCAAATTTTCATTGAAATCGGACCAACGGTTTTCTTACTGACCTTCTCCCAACATTTGACAAAATCTCTACTTTTAAGACCCATAACTCCCTTAATAGTAATGCGAATTATTTAATATATATCTATTTTGTTTCCTAATTTTCATCCTGATGTGAAACAAATGATAATTTTTTGACCAAACACTCTTAAACATTATCTCTGAGCTATAACGCCCCCATTCACTTAATGTCTCTGTAGTTAACTTACAGTATTTTATAATTAGGAATCAACACCAACCATCAACTTACCTCGGATTCGTCATCATCATCAATCTGTTTTGAACGTCTTTTGGCTGCCTGCTTCAACATTAACTTCTCATTGTCATCGTATTCATCGTCTGACTCTGACGGTTCATAATCATTTATTTCAAGATCTAAATCTGCATCTTGCTTTTTCTTCCTATGAGAAAAAATTAAATTTAAAGTATAATCAATAATGAAAAAAGTAGAATGGTCAATTTAAAAATAAATTAACCCTTTAGGTGCTAAGCTTCTGGAAAGGAGTAGTTGAATCTGTGATGTTTTGTTGATTTTTTAAATGTCTTGAACGCCTGAACAGTTAAAATTAATAAAAACGTGCTTCCGCTGGACACACACACAGTAAAGGGTAGGCCTAAATAAAAAGTAGCAAAACACCTGATCAGATGTGCAACTCACAAATAATTCACCCATCCTGCAGCTTGGACCCGAGCCGTCCACCTTTTGCTTAAGGTCCGCCCTCCCCTTCAACTCTGCCATAGACAGGTGAACTCTCTGAGTTGCACATGAAAACCACCGACTGTGACGTGATTCGAACCCTTGATCCAAGTGTTACCCCCGGCCGGGAAGTTAACGCCTTAGACCGCACAGCCACTGATCAGACTAGCAGCTGTAGTGAACCAGGTGGTATTAGGGCCTAGGCACTGGATGAGGTAGTTCAGTTTGTGTCTACCAGGTTTCACCACATGTCAGACTCAGACTGCAGACTAAGCGCCTAACAGTACAATCGCTTATGAAGCAGTAACAGTGTTTATTGATAACAGATTCAAAAGATGATATATCGGTCCATAGCACTGAAAGGGTTAGTACAAAATATATCAATTATAAAATATGGGTAGGCATAGTGAAAAGGGATACCACTTGAAGCATCCTAGCATCTGAGCTGTAGTGGTGTGCAAGGTGTTAAAGGGAGCCAAAACTCTGAAACCACTCACTGTATCTAGCAAGTGTTTGATGTACTCCAGTATAAATATAATATAACAATTGAACTAAATATGTATTCGATATACATGAAGGCCTTAAATGAAACTTTGTGATTGACTCGGAATTAGAAACTGCCATGAGCACTAAAGCAATAATTTCCTTCCTGTTATGAAAATTTGTTGTATCATTGATAAGATATTTCGTGATAGGTTTCAGGTCATTTCTACTCAATATATTAAACTTTGGGCTTACTAAAAGTCCGATCGTCCTCATCCGTGAAGAATGAGCGTATTCCTAGTTAACAAATTATCAAGGGATAAAACATTAAACAAATTTAAAATAACAATACATACTAACAAAATAAAATGTACTGTACACAACAAATCAGATTAAACTTATTTACAAACCATAGTTAAACTACGAAAATTATCACTTGTAGAGTTCATTTTAGTTCACTTGCCAAGGAAAGAAAATAAGATAAACAAATAAAGTAAACAAATTATATTTGAAAAACAGATGATTTAATAAGGTATAAAAATTGTTGAAAATATCTAAAATAACGATTAATTTGATCAATAATAAATACCTAATTCCAATCAATATTTATAATCGATCAATATTTTCATTTGATAATATATCGTAGGGGTGTCTGTGGAACTGTACCCTCTTAGGGTGTTAAATGTTCAAATCAGTTGTGAAGAAGAAACTATTACGGTAATCTATTATTCAAGGCTATCAAGAATAAGAAAAAGAATTAAAATAAACTAGGGTAACTTACCTATCTAAAAAATAAGATGAATATAATCAATATAATATAGGCTATTGTTTAATATAGTCTTCTTATTTTCAATATTAAAATGTAAAAAAGTTTAACTTAGCCTATCTTAATGTGTAAATGTAACTGAGTGTAAATGAGCAATTATTGCACCTCACATTGTGATGCAGCGAGATGGACTTGTCGAGATACTGTCGCCATTCCAGCAGATAAATGACCTATCAACTGACATTGACTGAGTGAGGGGGGAGAGGATGGGTTTCACGATGTGACAAATGATAAATTCTATCGACAAAAGAGTAAGTTAACATAATTAAAAACGATCAAGTCATGAGTTACTACAGGTTGAAATGTAGACAGGAGAACCTCTATAAATCTAAGTTTTACATTGTTGGTTCGGATTCCAAAATCCCAGTCACTGTAGGCCTATTGGAGCATATATCTTTCAAGATAACTCTATCCTCGTGGATTGAAACAATATAAGTTACCGGTACTGATTGTGTTATACATAGTAACAAAGATGCAATTGATAACAGCTTGAAAATTAAATACTAGATCGGTTATAAAACACCTTATAAAATTTGATGTGATCAGTAACAAAAGTTTGTGTTGTTGTTGTTCTTTTTGTCTAGGCTAACTTAATAGTTAACTCTATAGGCCTAATGTATAATAAGCTAAACTCAATTCTAAGTACAAACGCTGAAGTTGAGCAACTTTATATACGGTAACTAAGGCCTACCTGGATTGATTAACCATTTTGATATTTCTATCTGGCAGAAACTCCGCAAAATATAATTATGGAATAGAAATAACTTCAAAAGACAAGATAATTAAATAATTACTGAAAAAAACTACATAGAAACCTAAACAAAAAATGTGTTAATTAATTGTGACTCAAACTGACAACTGACAGTACACATAACCTAACCACAACAAGAACAATAATAATTTTATTATTTGCTCAGTTGCTCACACACATGACACACATGTTGCTCGAGCTGAAATATTAGGATTTAGGATTTTAAGTTTTAGGTTAGATAGGAAGTTCAGTGTGACCAACTCAGATGCGGTCTAACCGAATTTCCCTACACTTACTAACAGGAGTTTAATACAGACCAAAAGATGTCGTATGTACTATATGCCAGATTATATACTATACAACATCATGTAAATGTCTAGCATTTACATATGATGGAACCCAAGTTAATTTTATGGCTCTGGAGGGTTTATAGAATCAAGAATTAAATCATTTATTTGCCGTTGAAATTTTACATGTATTAGCAATTGTCTAAATTACATACTAGCTAATGCAAGTGGCTACGGTCAAATAAATAACATAACAATAACTTAGCCTACGGTTTAAACAGTCTTTAGAAAAATGTAACAGGCAGTGTATAAAACAGGCAGAAAGAGGAAAATCCAGTAATCTATCACTAAAACATACATGCATACATACATCTGTAAAACAGTGAAAAATCTAACTAATAAATGAAATATATGTGACAATAAAAATACCCCCGTAGCAGCAAACCTGCATACTCAGCGAATTCCCAATGCATATATATGTATCTTAATACCACATAAAGCCACATACCAAGTTTCATCAATATACATTCATAAACAAACGATTTATGACATTTTAATTATTCTTCATAAGAATAACATGGCGGCTGAGTATGCAGGTTTGCTGAAGCAAGGAACACAAAAAATGGGGTTTTATACAAATATCAATATAACTCATGTAGGTAAAGCCACATACCAAATTTCATTAATTTATTTTCATAATTAAGGGAGATAACACGTTAGTTATTCTCCATAAGAATAACATGGGGCTGAGTACGCAGGTTGCTGCTACGGCAGCCTTTAGAAAAAAATTGTTTTTTGAGCAAATATCAATGGTCTACAACCAGATGAAGCCGTATAGCAAGTTTCGTCAGTATACGTTCATAAATAAGCGAGATATAAAACTTTTCTTTTCCTCCGTAAGAATAACATTAGACAATGTACTGTGTTTAGCACTTTCAATATCTCGGTAACCAATTGACGTAGAGAAATTATCAAAATACCAAATTGTGTGTTTTTTTAAGCTGAATCCAATAGAAAAAACTAAAATTTGACTATTTCAAAAATTATAACCAAATTCCAAAAACCCATTTTTGGGGTACAAAACCCCCCCAAAATACCCCTTCGGATGGGGCGATCTGGCTGGTTTTCGAACTTAAAGTCATAAATGTTGCTTTACACGTTTATACTAAATTTCATCAAAATCGGATAATTTTCACGAGAGTTATCGAGCTCACGGACACACACACACACACACACACACACGTATATATATATATATATATATATATATATATATATATATATATATATATATATATATTCATAGTCTCGGGCTTAGGTCTTACCATGCCACCTACGGTAATAGCTTCTTTCCTATAGGTGAAATTCGCTAAAATGAGGCTGCCAACCTTTATTTAAAATACCCCCGTCGCAGCAAACCTGCATACTCAGCGAATTTCCAATGGAGATATAAATGTCTTAATACTACATCAAGCCACTTATCAAGTTTCATCAAAATATATTCACAAGTAAGCGATATATACAATTTTAATTATTCTCCATAAGAATAACAATGGGGCTGAGTACGCAGGTTTGCTGCAACAAGGAACACAAAAAATGGGTTTTTATGCTAATATCAATATAACTGAAGTAGGTGAAGTCATATACCAGTTTTTATTACTTTATTTTCATAATTAAGGGACACATAGCATTTAATTATTATCCATAATAATAACATGGGGATGAGTACGCAGGTTTGCTGCTACGGGATCCTTTGGCAAAAAATTATTTTTTTAAGCAAATATCAATAGACCACAACCATATGAAGCCATATACCAAGTTTCGTCATTATACGTTCATAAATAAACGAGATATAAAATTTTTCTTTTCCTCCATAAGAATAACATTAGACAACGTACTGTGTTTAGCACTTTCAATATCTCGGTAACCAATTGACGTAGAGAAATGATCAAAATACCAAATTATGTGTTTTTTTAAGCTGAATCCAATGGTGAAAACTAAAATTTGAATATGTAAAAAATGATATTGAAAAATTCAAAAACCCATTTTTGGGGTACAAAACCCCCCCAAAATACCCCTTCGGGTAGAGCGATCTGGCTGGTTTTCGTACTGAAAGTCATAAATGTTGCTTTACACATTTACACAAATTTCATCAAAATTGGATCAAATTTACAAGAGTTATCGTGCTCACGGACACATATATATATATATATATATATATATATATATATATATATATATATATATATACAGTTTCAGACGAATGGTGTTTTTGGGGTCTGGGGACCTCAAAACGAAAAGTTATTATGGTCCCGGGCCTACGTCTTACCATGCCGACTACGGTAATAGCTTCTTCCCTATAGGGGAAATTCGCTAAAAAAGGAACCTCTAAGAAGGGATTTATAAGGTCTTCAAGGAACTCATGTTATTCTTATGAGCATTCATCTTAATTTAATCAGGTGATAACTTAAACATATGGTTATTATTAAAAATAGCTTTGAAGGTAAAACACGAAATTTAGCACTTATAGTACTGGTGTATTTACCTCTTAAAATCAAGTACCTGCCAGCAAGCGTCAAACAGATTATTCGCCAATCCAAACATGGCCCAACCGGTTTCATTGAAGTTTAGTTTCCATTATTCAATTTTACTCAAAGACCACGCTGGTTTTACTACTCCGTGACGACAGTTGTGAATGAACGTAAACGTGTTTACAATCGTCAGTAGTACGGCAAGCCCCTCCCCTCCACCCACCAAAACATGTGACGTCACTATATTGATGCGACTGCAGCGCGATCTGTTGTCCAAACCAACAATCTCGGTTGAACCTGCTTCGTGTTCAGTTGCGCTAAAGATGCAAGCGGTGACCATATCCTTACATTTTAAATGTGTGTATTGAATTTTCAATGGCAAAATATGAAACGCGACGCAGATAAGTTATATTTGTACAGTTAAAAAATATACATATACACTTTTTTCGAAAAATTAATTTTGACGAAAACTGACGTAGGATAAAATAATTTCCGAACTAATTCTTAAATACCAATAAGATAAATCTACGGTTAAAGCGAAGCACATCAGAACGAGAAAGACATTCTTGTTTTCAGGTAATGATTTTTAAATGTTATTCGCTAAGATTGCGTTATTCATAAAGTTTATTTTCTCAAAGCGTGAAGTTTTCAAAATGTTTTGTTCGCTCACATCAACCCTTTGTTTCGAGAATTATTAACCATTGACGAACGTGCGTTTCCAACGCAGCGTAACAGTTTGTTAGCCTTCTGCAAACTAGCAGGAAACCCAGTTTATTTGGTACTAGTTCTCTAAAGAAGGGTTCGTGATCCAAACTTAAAAAGCAATATATACATCTACTCTTACTGAGCTTAAACATTTACTCGTATTGTCTAACTAAATAACCATCGCTCATAATCATCTTAACAAATTTATATTGGATGAATTATCTGAAGTATATTAGACCTTTATTCTTATGTTATACGTATGAGAACAATTTTTAAGCCAGCTTCAAAGAAAATACCGTTTACTTCCCTTTTCTTTTTTCTTGGCTTTGTAAAACAGTGACAATTAAAAAATAACGATCACGATTTAAATAGTCGTAATTAATTTATAATCACTTGTGCTCAGACACGAATTAATGCAACATTTCAGCCATGTCATTATCATTAAATTTTCAGGCGCGAAGTTTTGCAAATAACGCTTAACCTAGACAGGGGGATAATGGGGTGGTGGAGGTTGGGGAGGGGTGTCTCGTTCGATAAAGGGATGGGTTAGTATGGGGGTCACAATTGTTCCTGGTTTTTTGTGCAGTCACACAGCTTAAACAAAACTCCGTCAATGCAACTATTAACATATATTTGTGGATATGAAGTCCTCTATGACTCAGAAAGGCTACACGAATCACTAGGGATAAGCTCAAATATTTGAGTAGAGAGAAGAGCGAACTCAGGAATATCAGATCAAATCTACTGTAAGCCATGATCGAAATGTCATCCTAAAATATTAAATGATCTTGACCATTTAATACAGAATTTAATCACAAGAATTGAACGAATTTTCTTAAATTCGATCTTATGCGCATTATGCACTGTTGTTAAACTCCACTCTGTCGTCTACTGAGTGCTAGTTGGATGTCGGGCGTCGTCATTCATAGTTATTGGGTCGTCATGTTAGGCCACATCTTTGGACGTACTATTATTACATTGTTAATCTTTTCGCAACCCACCAATACCTACTATTGGGCCGCTACCCCCAGTTTTGGGGACAACTAGTGCAGTACACGGTCCAGGGGGCATATTTTAAACCAGGTGAGAGGTGAGCACAGACTTTAGACAAAGGTAGACTGGCCATCCAGGAAAGTAAAATTAAATTAAAATGTAATAAATTAGTTAATAAATTAATTAATTAAATTAAAGTAAATAAAGTGAAGTAAACATTTTTATTCTTGAACCACTAAGATGGCGGCTGTACGTTCTCCTAATCCCAACAAATAGCGTTACTTGTGTTGTGAATTTGGCCTTAAAAATACATGTAAAACATATGTTTATTTTGGATGATTTTTATCAACTGATACACCTAAAACAAAATGACTTTATTTACTAACATCAATTGTTTAGGAAATGTTTAGATGGTCCATACTGTTGAAGATCTTTATTTTAAAATCAGACATTACAATAAATATTATAATTTAAAATATTCATTGTTGAAAGTAAGAACAACGTTCTGTCTATTGCAATGATTGTGAAGCCCAAGGGGAATCAGTTATATTTCAAAGTTTGACGGAAAGAAAATCCATTTACTAACATATTTATTGGACAACTTTTGTGTTCCTTGTTTCAGCAAACCTACGTACTCATTACCAATGTTATTCTTATGAAAATAATTAAAATTGTATATATCGCTTATATGTGAGTATATTTTCATGAAACTTAGTATGCTTTATGGTGTATTAAGACGTATATTATGCATTGGAAATTCGCTGAGTACGTAGGTTTGCTGTGACGGGGGTATTGAGTTTTTATCTGAACATATGTAAATGTTACCATGTAGTTAAAATTGTGTAAATATAAAATGTGTCAGTTCTTTTTGGACCTCCCTGTATTTGAACAAAAAGTCATACAGTATTTTTGTGTTGATGTTGTTACGATACATAAAAAACTCTTTTAAAAGGCAATTTTATATGTTTTAATGTTTTTGCAACAAAATAAGGTAGTACTTTATATTGTTCAGTATTATGTCTATAGTACAAGTATAAGTCTTAATTCATGAATCAGTTTTAACAAGAGAAATATTTCTTTTATTTGCAATAATTAATTAATAAGTAAACTTTATTAATTGTTTATTTAGGTTACCACGCTCCTAATAAACATTTAACGTTTCTACAGCTTATATTTCTTACTTATGTACCACAAAGTATCAAATTTTACTATTGTATCTCAAGTTAGTTATTCCGTCTAAGTTATTTCATCTACTAAACTTAGTTAAACTACTGAGGGTAAAGGGTGAACTTTTGTCAATGATAAATATTTTTCATTGCACTTATACCAAGAGCATATTTTGTATTCGCAATTCTCTTCATAGCCGCGTTTAACAAATAAGTGCTTTACAAAGATATAATTGATAGCTTTAAAAATAATAGATACAAATGTATTTAGATTTAGGCTTGTGTTTCAATATATATGCCAGTTCATAATTCTCAAACGACACATGATTCTAAAAGTTTTATCAGAAATAAAAATATAATATTTTCCTAAAGTATTTTCCTAGTATCAACCTAATAAAACATATTTCTACTTTGAGAATTTACCTTCAAACGTATACACCTTTAACTAACTGTGGATAAGTTGCTGTATTTTCCTAGTATCAACCTAATAAAACATATTTGTACTTTGAGAATTTACCTTCAAACGTATACACCTTTAACTAACTGTGGATAAGTTGCTGTATTTTCCTAGTATCAACCTAATAAAACATATTTGTACTTTGAGAATTTACCTTCAAACGTATACACCTTTAACTAACTGTGGATAAGTTGCTGTATTTTCCTAGTATCAACCTAATAAAACATATTTGTACTTTGAGAATTTACCTTCAAACGTATACACCTTTAACTAACTGTGGATAAGTTGCTGTATTTTCCTAGTATCAACCTAATAAAACATATTTGTACTTTGAGAATTTACCTTCAAACGTATACACCTTTAACTAACTGTGGATAAGTTGCTGTATTTTCCTAGTATCAACCTAATAAAACATATTTCTACTTTGAGAATTTACCTTCAAACGTACACACCTTTAACTAACTGTGGATAAGTTGCTGTATTTTCCTAGTATCAACCTAATAAAACATATTTCTACTTTGAGAATTTACCTTCAAACGTATACACCTTTAACTAACTGTGGATAAGTTGCTGTATTTTCCTAGTATCAACCTAATAAAACATATTTCTACTTTGAGAATTTACCTTCAAACGTATACACCTTTAACTAACTGTGGATAAGTTGCTGTATTTTCCTAGTATCAACCTAATAAAACATATTTCTACTTTGAGAATTTACCTTCAAACGTATACACCTTTAACTAACTGTGGATAAGTTGCTGTATTTTCCTAGTATCAACCTAATAAAACATATTTCTACTTTGAGAATTTACCTTCAAACGTATACACCTTTAACTAACTGTGGATAAGTTGCTGTATTTTCCTAGTATCAACCTAATAAAACATATTTCTACTTTGAGAATTTACCTTCAAACGTATACACCTTTAACTAACTGTGGATAAGTTGCTGTATTTTCCTAGTATCAACCTAATAAAACATATTTCTACTTTGAGAATTTACCTTCAAACGTATACACCTTTAACTAACTGTGGATAAGTTGCTGTATTTTCCTAGTATCAACCTAATAAAACATATTTGTACTTTGAGAATTTACCTTCAAACGTATACACCTTTAACTAACTGTGGATAAGTTGCTGTATTTTCCTAGTATCAACCTAATAAAACATATTTGTACTTTGAGAATTTACCTTCAAACGTATACACCTTTAACTAACTGTGGATAAGTTGCTGTATTTTCCACTTCACCAATTACGTAGAGACATAATTGGTGAAACCAAATTATTTTTGTCTAAGCTTAGTCCCAATGTTAGTAAATATCTTTCGTATTGTAGAAATCGTGGTGAAAAATTGTTAAACCTATATTTTTGGAATGTTTGACAGTGGGTACTTTTGGTTTGGTAAAAAAGTAAAATGTTAGTGCTTACTTTAATTTTAATTAGCTTTAGTATTTGGTGGCAATTTCATTAACATTTACACTCGAGTGTTCCTCGTACCAATTACTGTAACACTGCAACACAATAGTAAAACAGTCGTAGTGATGAACAGCATCAGACCGTGCGGCGAAGAAAATCAGCTCCAAACTGCTTTGACTGTCAAGGAAAAGTATCCATGTAATCAAAAGAGCAACAAGAATATTCACGGCACTTCATTGAATTTATCCTTATTATCAACCAACTCTCCTTAAATTTAAGGACATATTTATTCTTGAGTGACAGCACAGCCTATTGAATATAAAGACCAAATATTACATAGTAGGTGGTGATACCAGATATGTTTTGAACAACGATAACGCAGATAGTACTTTACATGTATATGATCTATCTACAGGATTTTGAGCAAAATCCTGAGAAAGGTTTGTGAAAGTTCGATACTGAATCCAGCTGCCATTGGTCATTAGGCTATTAATTAATAATCCTGGCTACAGAATCAGTCGGTTTAGTCAGTAACAAGGCTACACAAGGCATCTCACCCATTCTACACTCATCATTCATTCAGGTTCGCCTTAAAATACGTGCAGGTTGCGTCGGCGCGGCGTCTTAAAGATTAAGATATCATAACGGTTTAACAATCAAACATTCAGTTACCACCGTAAATATTATATTTTTATTTCTGATAAAACTTTTAGAATCATGTGTCGTTTGAAGAATTATGAACTGGCATATATATTGAAACACAAGCCTAAATCTAAATACATTTGTATCTATTATTTTTAAAGCTATCAATTATATCTTTGTAAAGCACTTATTTGTTAAACGCGGCTATGAAGAGAATTGTGAATACAAAATATGCTCTTGGTATAAGTGCAATGAAAAATATTTATCATTGACAAAAGTTCACCCTTTACCCTCAGTAGTTTAACTAAGTTTAGTAGATGAAATAACTTGACGGAATAACTAACTTGAGATACAATAGTAAAATTTGATACTTTGTGGTACATAAGTAAGAAATATAAACTGTCGAAACGTTAAATGTTTATTAGGAACGTGGTAACCTAAATAAACAATTAATAAAGTTTACTTATTAATTAATTATTGCAAATAAAAGAAATATTTCTCTTGTTAAAACTGATTCATGAATTAAGACTTATACTTGTACTATAGACATAATACTGAACAATATAAAGTACTACCTTATTTTGTTGCAAAAACATTAAAACATATAAAATTGCCTTTTAAAAGAGTTTTTTATGTATCGTAACAACATCAACACAAAAATACTGTATGACTTTTTGTTCAAATACAGGGAGGTCCAAAAAGAACTGACACATTTTATATTTACACAATTTTAACTACATGGTAACATTTACATATGTTCAGATAAAAACTCAATACCCCCGTCACAGCAAACCTACGTGCTCAGCGAATTTCCAATGCATAATATACGTCTTAATACACCATAAAGCATACTAACTTTCATAAAAATATACTCACATATAAGCGATATATACAATTTTAATTATTTTCCATAAGAATAACATTGATAATGAGTACGTAGGTTTGCTGAAACAAGGAACACAAAAGTTTTCCAATAAATATGTTAATAAATGGATTTTATTTCCGTCAAACTTTGAAATATAACTGATTCCCCTTGGGCTTCACAATCATTGCAATAGACAGAACGTTGTTCTTACTTTCAACAATGAATATTTTAAATCATAATATTTATTGTAATGTCTGGTTTTAAAATAATAGTATATTTCGTCACTAGGATCAAAAGTGGATCTTTTTAATACGAGCTCCAGTTTAACTGCCGAGGCGAAGCCGAGGCTGGGAAATGAGCGAGTATTAAAAAGACACTTTTGATTCGAGTGACGAACTATATTTTTCGTCATACTGCCAAAAAACTTAAGGTTTAAACAAAAACAAAAGTAAAATTTACGTACTATGTCTTCATAACTTCAAATGTTTCTTTCAGCTTGTCTCTTGAAACAATCAGCTGTTGCACATGCATAACTTCGGTTCATTCATATGTATCGGTTGTTGAGTCGATCATTAAAACCAATCATTGTGGTTCGAATCAATCGGTTGTTCTTCAAATAACAATACAACAATGAATGTTTCGATAATAACAATGAATGTTTCGATTATTTATAATCGAATGAATTTTAATCGATTTATGACGACCTCGAATCAAAAGTATCATCAACAATGATCTTTTTAGTCCTAGTACGATAATGATCATCAAAACATATGTTATTATCCAATGACTAAAAAGAAGAACTTTTGAATCTCAACGCATCTGTCAAAAACAGATGTTTTTGAAGCAGTATGACGAAAAGATCTTTAACAGTATTTGGACCATCTAAACATTTCCTAAACAATTGATGTTAGTAAATAAAGTCATTTTGTTTTAGGTGTATCAGTTGATAAAAATCATCCAAAATAAACATATGTTTTACGTGTATTTTTAAGGCCAAAGGCAGCTAATATGCAATAACGTTTTTTTATTGTTGCCCAGTATGAATATTGTAATTTAGAGACACCCACTTAGTGTCAGTTTAATCATACATGTTACATTATTGTTTCTGGTTTTTGTTGTTGATTTTTATATAAAACTTTATATGTTGAAAATGTCCATAACCTGTACTTGTGTTGATCGACAGTAAAATATTCATATTCTAAATCAATTTACCCAGTTTGCTATTATAGGGTTCGGTGTCTTCCACCACTATACTTCATAATTACTGTACTATTAAAAGCGACTGTTATAAAAATAATAATATTTTATGTCAATTGATTAAAAAAAATATGTTTGATGGTGCCCAAGCAACATTACATCAATACTGTTGCCTTGAAACGCCTGCTGAAAGGGCAAATTTGAATATCAGAGATTTGTTAATGTTCAACATTACGTCATAGTTTGAAAAAACAATCCTAGGAATATTGGGAGCTGGCTGATATTCGTGTAAACAGATTACTGAAAGAAAATAATTGTTTATTTCAGTGCAAATAGAACAGGGCTTTTATTAATGAAGATTAACATAAATTATAATTTCAAAAGCTGTAAGTACCAGAAAATTTAACAATAATCAAGAAACAGAGCATTAGGCGTATAAATAGAACCTTGAATGTGAACAAGTTGACAATATTAGCCTAAGCTTCTCAAAGACAAAATTATAACTTTAAATAAAGCACGTCCAGGTTACAAAAGAGCACAGTATTGTTGACTATAGTTTTAAAAAGTAATTTAAGCTTGGAAAAAACAGTTTGACTGATTCAGATTGAAATAATAGTTATTTCAACGTCTGATGCCCCAAATCGCCGTGACACATGATTATCCGCCAAGTCACGAACACAGCTGGACCACGACGGCAACATGGTTGTTTACAATTCACAGTGAGCGCGGTCAGAAGCTATAACAATTGTAGGTTGCATTGCATTGCGTTGTTGAACGAGAAACTGGAATGCAATTTATTTCTTGTAGCTGCATTTTAGCTCAATGACTTCTGACGAGAAAGAATTGTGTTTTTATTGCTTCTAAAAATAAACGATATCAGGAAACTGGCATACATACATTTCCCCTTTTAACCCCATTTTCATCAATAAATTACTTAATATTTACTAAATGTAGAGTATAAAGTACGGTATCATGTATAGAAATCTTTTAATGAAATTTGTTTCAGAAATATCACCCCAATCCATTTTAGGAGACACTGCAGAATCATTTGTCAGTAGGAAACGTCCCCTCCTCAAGAGGTTAGGTGGCAACATATTTCGAATATTCTCTGTTGGTCAATGTTAACTTGACCTATACCAAGTTTTAATGAAATTGAACAGTGAATAAAAGAGAAATGGTATTTTTATCCCCAATAAGAATAAAATTGGACAATATATTGTGTTTACCTTTAAATGGAAATTAAAATTTTCTGGGTAAACATTAGCCATAGAACAGTAATTTAGAGTATTAATTTATTCAGTTTGTTAAGCTTTGATAATGGGGATAAGTGAGCTTTATTAAAAATTTGTAATTGTATGAAAAAAGAAGAATTTGGGGATCTATTAAGCCTTATAATTTCTGAGCCAGATTTTTCAGAATTGCTGTTGCTGTCATTTTTAGTAGAAACTTATAAAATACCATCAAACTGAAAATAAAACTGGCATTTGAAAAATTTGTAATTTACATGTTTTTTGTGTTTTTTTTACAAATACCCTTCAAAATAAAAAATAAACACCTGCAGATACCGTCTATTAGTGGGACATACATACCAAATGGTATTAACAACCGGTTCATCGGTGTGGTATGTGGTTCTGTGCACCGACAGACGTTACCTACAAATTGATCGACATTTTCGACGATCAAATTACTTTTTCCATACAAAATGTACAAGGAGAGAAAATAAAAATTAAAGTTTGGCCAAAATATAAGACGTCGTGTATTGTCGATCAGACGTCTGACAAGTGACTGGAGAGAGCCACGGTTAAAGCTGAGTACGGCCCTGATTATAAAACATAGCAGTACAATTTGTGAAATTGGCTGACCAATGCTATCTAAGTGGGAGAAATTTGTATTTTTAGGGTTTACTTTTGTAACTGTAGGAACTTTCAAATTGAATAATTACAAATTAATAAATCGTTTTGCTAGCATAATCTCTGGAACGATTTTCTTTTATCGTTCAAAGTAAACTGTACGAGCAATCCAGTTTCTTTTGGTAGCGTGAGGGAGTAACTAAATAACTACCCAATGAGGAATACTAGTATCAACCTAATAAAACATATTTCTACTTTGAGAATTTACCTTCAAACGTATACACCTTTAACTAACTGTGGATAAGTTGCTGTATTTTCCTAGTATCAACCTAATAAAACATATTTCTACTTTGAGAATTTACCTTCAAACGTATACACCTTTAACTAACTGTGGATAAGTTGCTGTATTTTCCTAGTATCAACCTAATAAAACATATTTCTACTTTGAGAATTTACCTTCAAACGTATACACCTTTAACTAACTGTGGATAAGTTGCTGTATTTTCCTAGTATCAACCTAATAAAATATATTTGTACTTTGAGAATTTACCTTCAAACGTATACACCTTTAACTAACTGTGGATAAGTTGCTGTATTTTCCTAGTATCAACCTAATAAAACATATTTGTACTTTGAGAATTTACGTTCAAACGTATACACCTTTAACTAACTGTGGATAAGTTGCTGTATTTTCCTAGTATCAACCTAATAAAACATATTTCTACTTTGAGAATTTACCTTCAAACGTATACACCTTTAACTAACTGTGGATAAGTTGCTGTATTTTCCTAGTATCAACCTAATAAAACATATTTCTACTTTGAGAATTTACCTTCAAACGTATACACCTTTAACTAACTGTGGATAAGTTGCTGTATATATGAAATATGTTTTATTAGGTTGATACTAGGAAAATACAGCAACTTATCCACAGTTAGTTAAAGGTGTATACGTTTGAAGGTAAATTCTCAAAGTAGAAATATGTTTTATTAGGTTGATACTAGGAAAATACAGCAACTTATCCACAGTTAGTTAAAGGTGTATACGTTTGAAGGTAAATTCTCAAAGTAGAAATATGTTTTATTAGGTTGATACTAGGAAAATACAGCAACTTATCCACAGTTAGTTAAAGGTGTGTACGTTTGAAGGTAAATTCTCAAAGTAGAAATATGTTTTATTAGGTTGATACTAGGAAAATACAGCAACTTATCCACAGTTAGTTAAAGGTGTATACGTTTGAAGGTAAATTCTCAAAGTAGAAATATGTTTTATTAGGTTGATACTAGGAAAATACAGCAACTTATCCACAGTTAGCTAAAGGTGTATACGTTTGAAGGTAAATTCTCAAAGTAGAAATATGTTTTATTAGGTTGGTACTAGGAAAATACAGCAACTTATCCACAGTTAGTTAAAGGTGTATACGTTTGAAGGTAAATTCTCAAAGTAGAAATATGTTTTATTAGGTTGATACTAGGAAAATACAGCAACTTATCCACAGTTAGTTAAAGGTGTATACGTTTGAAGGTAAATTCTCAAAGTACAAATATGTTTTATTAGGTTGATACTAGGAAAATACAGCAACTAATCCACAGTTAGTTAAAGGTGTATACGTTTGAAGGTAAATTCTCAAAGTAGAAATATGTTTTATTAGGTTGATACTAGGAAAATACAGCAACTTATCCACAGTTAGTTAAAGGTGTATACGTTTGAAGGTAAATTCTCAAAGTACAAATATGTTTTATTAGGTTGATACTAGGAAAATACAGCAACTTATCCACAGTTAGTTAAAGGTGTATACGTTTGAAGGTAAATTCTCAAAGTACAAATATGTTTTATTAGGTTGATACTAGGAAAATACAGCAACTTATCCACAGTTAGTTAAAGGTGTATACGTTTGAAGGTAAATTCTCAAAGTAGAAATATGTTTTATTAGGTTGATACTAGGAAAATACAGCAACTTATCCACAGTTAGTTAAAGGTGTATACGTTTGAAGGTAAATTCTCAAAGTAGAAATATGTTTTATTAGGTTGATACTAGGAAAATACAGCAACTTATCCACAGTTAGTTAAAGGTGTATACGTTTGAAGGTAAATTCTCAAAGTAGAAATATGTTTTATTAGGTTGATACTAGGAAAATACAGCAACTTATCCACAGTTAGTTAAAGGTGTATACGTTTGAAGGTAAATTCTCAGAGTAGAAATATGTTTTATTAGGTTGATACTAGTATTCCTCATTGGGTAGTTATTTAGTTACTCCCTCACGCTACCAAAAGAAACTGGATTGCTCGTACAGTTTACTTTGAACGATAAAAGAAAATCGTTCCAGAGATTATGCTAGCAAAACGATTTATTAATTTGTAATTATTCAATTTGAAAGTTCCTACAGTTACAAAAGTAAACCCTAAAAATACAAATTTCTCCCACTTAGTTAGCATTGGTCAGCCAATTTCACAAATTGTACTGCTATGTTTTATAATCAGGGCCGTACTCAGCTTTAACCGTGGCTCTCTCCAGTCACTTGTTAGACGTCTGATCGACAATACACGACGTCTTATATTTTGGCCAAACTTTAATTTTTACTTTCTCTCCTTGTACATTTTGTATGGAAAAAGTAATTTGATCGTCGAAAATGTCGATCAATTTGTAGGTAACGTCTGTCTGTGCACAGAACCACATACCACACCGATGAACCGGTTGTTAATACCATTTGGTATGTATGTCCCACTAATAGACGGTATCTGCAGGTGTTTATTTTTTATTTTGAAGGGTATTTGTAAAAAAACACAAAAAACATGTAAATTACAAATTTTTCAAATGCCAGTTTTATTTTCAGTTTGATGGTATTTTATAAGTTTCTACTAAAAATGACAGCAACAGCAATTCTGAAAAATCTGGCTCAGAAATTATAAGGCTTAATAGATCCCCAAATTCTTCTTTTTTCATACAATTACAAATTTTTAATACTGTAAAGCTCACTTATCCCCATTATCAAAGCTTAACAAACTGAATAAATTAATACTCTAGATTACTGTTCTATGGCTAATGTTTACCCAGAAAATTTTAATTTCCATTTAAAGGTAAACACAATATATTGTCCAATTTTATTCTTATTGGGGATAAAAATACCATTTCTCTTTTATTCACTGTTCAATTTCATTAAAACTTGGTATAGGTCAAGTTAACATTGACCAACAGAGAATATTCGAAATATGTTGCCATCTAACCTCTTGAGGAGGGGACGTTTCCTACTGACAAATGATTCTGCAGTGTCTCCTAAAATGGATTGGGGTGATATTTCTGAAACAAATTTCATTAAAAGATTTCTATACATGATACCGCACTTTATACTCTACATTTAGTAAATATTAATTAATTTATTGATGAAAATGGGGTTAAAAGGGGAAATGTATGTATGCCAGTTTCCTGATATCGTTTATTTTTAGAAGCAATAAAAACACAATTCTTTCTCGTCAGAAGTCATTGAGCTAAAATGCAGCTACAAGAAATAAATTGCATTCCAGTTTCTCCAATATATTGTCCAATTTTATTCTTATTGGGGATAAAAATACCATTTCTCTTTTATTCACTGTTCAATTTCATTAAAACTTGGTATAGGTCAAGTTAACATTGACCAACAGAGAATATTCGAAATATGTTGCCACCTAACCTCTTGAGGAGGGGACGTTTCCTACTGACAAATGATTCTGCAGTGTCTCCTAAAATGGATTGGGGTGATATTTCTGAAACAAATTTCATTAAAAGATTTCTATACATTATACCGCACTTTATACTCTACATTTAGTAAATATTAAGTAATTTATTGATGAAAATGGGGTTAAAAGGGGAAATGTATGTATGCCAGTTTCCTGATATCGTTTATTTTTAGAAGCAATAAAAACACAATTCTTTCTCGTCAGAAGTCATTGAGCTAAAATGCAGCTACAAGAAATAAATTGCATTCCAGTTTCTCGTTCAACAACGCAATGCAATGCAATGCAACCTACAATTGTTATAGCTCCTGACCGCGCCCACTGTGAAATGTAAACAACCATGTTGCCGTCGTGGTCCAGCTGTGTTCGTGACTTGGCGGATAATCATGTGTCACGGCGATTTGGGGCATCAGACGTTGAAATAACTATTATTTCAATCTGAATCAGTCAAACTGTTTTTTTCCAAGCTTAAATTACTTTTTAAAACTATAGTCAACAATACTGTGCCCTTTTGTAACCTGGACGTGCTTTATTTAAAGTTATAATTTTTTCTTTGAGAAGCTTAGGCTAATATTGTCAACTTGTTCACATTTAAGGTTCTATTTATACGCCTAATGCTCTGTTTCTTGATTATTGTTAAATTTTCTGGTACTTACAGCTTTTGAAATTATAATTTATGTTAATCTTCATTAATAAAAGCCCTGTTCTATTTGCACTGAAATAAACAATTATTTTCTTTCAGTAATCTGTTTACACGAATATCAGTCAGCTCCCAATATTCCTAGGATTGTTTTTTCAAACTATGACGTAATGTTGAACATGAACAAATCTCTGATATTCAAATTTGCCCTTTCAGCAGGCGTTTCAAGGCAACAGTATTGATGTAATGTTGCTTGGGCACCATCAAACATATTTTTTTTAATCAATTGACATAAAATATTATTATTTTTATAACAGTCGTTTTTAATAGTACAGTAATTATGAAGTATAGTGGTGGAAGACACCGAACCCTATAATAGCAAACTGGGTAAATTGATTTAGAATATGAATATTTTTACTGTCGATCAACACAAGTACAGGTTATGGACATTTTCACTATATAAAGTTTCATATAAAAAAAACAACAAAATCCAGAAACAATAATGTAACATGTATGATTAAATTGACACTAAGTGGGTGTCTCTAAATTACAATATTCATACTGGGCAACAATAAAAAAACGTTATTGCATATTAGCTGCCATTTACAATTGCAGGCAGGTAATGTATTTAGATTATAAAAAGGGCAAAGAACCAAGAACTCTACATACACACATGAACGTGAGCGCATTCAAATGCAATCTCAAAGACATCTCCACTCACCCCCTACGAAAACTGACTGTCTTCTGCCTTCAGAATAACTGATACAAAAGTTTAGTTCATTCCCATAAACTCCGTTGTATTCCAGGTTTTCCTGGAGTTTTTATTTATTTTCTTTATTATGAGACACAATTGAAACCTTTGCTGAGCTGCCAAATGTGGCTCATGAAATGGTATTGTTTTCAAAACTGTTAGTTATTTGATTATTATTTAATTATTTGAATCTACTGAATTTACTGTGGAACATTGTTTTTAGAAACCAAATAAATACGTACTAAATGCTTTATTTATATTAAAAACTCATAAACCTGGTTAAAAGTGTAATATTCCAACACCTTTACAAGTCTTAGAATCAATGATATTAGACGGTAACTATTTGGATCAGACGTTTCTCCCTTCTTAAAGACAGGTACAACTTTTGAAATTTTAAATTCATCTAGGGAATATCCACTCTGCAGACAGTTGTTAAACAGCAAGGTGATTAGGGATAATTTACTTCCATCACCGTTTTACAATTTACTAGTGAACGTTATATGATGTTCTTTGTTCACCATCCAGCTTATACAAGGGAATATCCACTCTGCAGACAGTTGTTAAACAGCAAGGTGATTTGGGATAATTTACTTCCATCACCGTTTTACAATTTACTAGTGAACGTTATATGATGTTCTTTGTTCAGCATCCAGCTTATACAAGGGAATATCCACTCTGCAGACAGTTGTTAAACAGCAAGGTGATTAGGGATAATTTACTTCCATCACCGTTTTACAATTTACTATTGAACGTTATATGATGTTCTTTGTTCACCATCCAGCTTATACAAGGGAATATCCACTCTGCAGACAGTTGTTAAACAGCAAGGTGATTAGGGATAATTTACTTCCATCACCGTTTTACAATTTACTATTGAACGTTATATGATGTTCTTTGTTCACCATCAAGCTTATACAAGGGAATATCTACTCTGCAGACAGTTGTTAAACAGCAAGGTGATTAGGGATAATTTACTTCCATCACCGTTTTACAATTTACTAGTGAACGTTATATGATGTTCTTTGTTCACCATCCAGCTTATACAAGAGAATATCCACTCTGCAGACAGTTGTTAAACAGTAAGGTGATTAGGGATAATTTACTTCCATCACCGTTTTACAATTTACTAGTGAACGTTATATGATGTTCTTTGTTCACCATCCAGCTTATACAAGAGAATATCCACTCTGCAGACAGTTGTTAAACAGCAAGGTGATTAGGGATAATTTACTTCCATCACCGTTTTACAATTTACTAGTGAACGTTATATGATGTTCTTTGTTCACCATCCAGCTTATACAAGGGAATATCCACTCTGCAGACAGTTGTTAAACAGCAAGGTGATTAGGGATAATTTACTTCCATCACCGTTTTACAATTTACTAGTGAACGTTATATGATGTTCTTTGTTCACCATCCAGCTTATACAAGGGAATATCCACTCTGCAGACAGTTGTTAAACAGCAAGGTGATTAGGGATAATTTACTTCCATCACCGTTTTACAATTTACTAGTGAACGTTATATGATGTTCTTTGTTCACCATCCAGCTTATACAAGGGAATATCCACTCTGCAGACAGTTGTTAAACAGCAAGGTGATTAGGGATAATTTACTTCCATCACCGTTTTACAATTTACTAGTGAACGTTATATGATGTTCTTTGTTCACCATCCAACTTATACAACCATCATATTTATAACTGTATTCGTGACAGTTTATTTTTCGATGAAAACAAGATTAAATAAAATTATTTCTCAGATGACAAATTTAACCATCTCGAAATTCCGTTTACCTCAGTTCTAAAGATAACTAAATGTTTTCAAATAACAATGATTTATTCTTGACAGTTACTACGAAAAATGGTAAACATTAAATTACAAAACTAAAAAAAACTACAAAACTACATCAAATTACAGCATGAATCATTATTGATGCAAACAGCGTAGTTGATAGTTCCGTTTTGGAATGAAACTTTTAAGTTTAATAATTTGTTGTTTCTTCAACTTTTGGGAGTTCTAGAGAGTACTTAATGATAATTAATACTACTTCAGATCCATCTTCAAATTTGCTTTTGCAATTTTGAACTGACACGTGACACAAAGAGAGGCAAAATATAAATCCTAGTTATACGTTACTCTCTAGAATAAGTGATACTCATAGTATAAACTAAAAAATTCATCAACAGTTATTTATAATAATTATAGAACTTTAAATTAAATCGGTAAATCATACGTTGCAAACTTACAAAAACTTCACGCTAAGCTCTAAAACAGCCTTTATTTCTATTTTTTTTAAATTTTGAAAATCAAACCAAACCTATGCCTGACAAAAAAATAATCCGTAGTTTTACGCCCCGCCGCTGCACATAAAGCAACATACCAAGTTTCAACAATATACATTCATAAATAAACTATTTATGACATTTTAATTTTTCTCCATAAGAATAACATGGCGACTGAGTATGCAGGTTTGCTGAAATAAGGAACACTAAAAATGGGCTTTTATACAAATATCAATATAACTCAACTAGGTAAAGCCACGTACCAAGTTATATTAATTTATTTTCATAATTAAAGGAGATAACACGTTAATTATTCTCCATAGGAATAACATGGGGCTGAGTATGCAGGTTTGCTGCTACGGGAACTATCGGGAAAAATGGGTTTTTGTGCAAATATCAATAGACCACAATGAAATGAAGCAATATTCCAAGTTTCGTCAGGATAAGTTGATAAATAAGCGAGATATACAATTTTTATTATCCTCCATAAGAATAACATTGGACAACGTACTGTGTTTAGCACTTTCAATATCTCAGTAACCAATTGACGTAGAGCAATGATGAAAACATCAAATTGTGCGTCGTTTTAAGCTTATTCAAATTGAAAAAAAAAAATAAAATTTTATTTTTTCAAAAATTGTATGTAAAAAAATCAAAAAACCCATTTTTGGGGTACAAAACCCCCCCAAAATACCCCTTCGGATAGGTCGATCCGTCTGGTTTTCGAACTTAAAGTCATAAATGCTGCTTTACACGTTTGTACCAAATTTCATCAAAATCGGACCTTTTTTACGAGAGTTATCGCACCCACGGAAACATATATATATATATAAAATAGATATATATATAATATAGATATATATATAATATATATATATATATATATACAGTTTCGAACGAATGGTGTTTTTGGGGTCTGGGGACCTCAAAACGAAAAGTTATCATGGTCCCGGGCCTAGGTCTTACCATGCCGACTACGGTAATAGCTTCTTCCCTATAGGGGAAATTCGCTAATTCTTCCCTATGGGGGAAATTCGCTAAAAATATAAATAAAACGACAATCTTAAGTACAGCATCGATATTAAGTTTAATAGACGTTTATAATATTTCAACAAATTAAAACTAAACAGTAAGACATCGGTATAAGTTGGACGCGATAAACAATCCAAATAGTTAATGTTAGCGCCGATCCCGTTATGGCCAAACCAATGTCTTTGGTAGGCCACTCTCAAGATCAGAAGGCTAGACAGTGTATCGATCGCTACATCAACTGCAGGCCTCACCGTTGCACCGTTGTGCCAAGCCAATGTCTTTGGTAGGCCACTCTCGAGATCAGAAGGCTAGACAGTGTATCGATTGCTACATCAACTGCAGGCCTCACTGTTGTATTGTTGCACGGTTGTGCCAAGCCAATGTCTTTGGTAGGCCACTCTCGAGTTCAGAAGGCTAGACAGTGTATCGATCGCTACATCAACTGCAGGCCTCACCGTTGCACCGTTGTGCCAAGCAAATGTCTTTGGTAGGCCACTCTCGAGATCAGAAGGCTAGACAGTGTATCGATCGCTACATCAACTGAAGGCCTCACCGTTGCACCGTTGCACGGTTGTGCCAAGCCAATGTCGTTGGTAGGCCACTCTCGAGATCAGAAGGCTAGACAGTGTATCGATCGCTACATCAACTGCAGGCCTCACCGTTGCACCGTTGTGCCAAGCCAATGTATTTGGTAGGCCACTCTCAAAATCAGAAGGCTAGACAGTGTATCGATCGCTACATCAACCGCAGGTCTCACCGTTGTATTGTTGCACCGTTGTGCAGAGCCAATGTCTTTGGTAGGCCACTCTCGAGATCAGAAGGCTAGACAGTGTATCGATCGCTACATCAACTGCAGGCCTCACCGTTGCACCGTTGTGCCAAGCCAATGTCTTTGGTAGGCCACTCTCGAGATCAGAAGGCTAGACAGTGTATCGATCGCTACATCAACTGCAGGCCTCGCCGTTGCACTGTTGCACCGTTGTGCCAAGCCAATGTCTTTGGTAGGCCACTCTCGAGATCAGAAGGCTAGACAGTGTATCGATCGCTTCATCAACTGCAGGCCTCACCGTTGCACCGTTGCACGGTTGTTCCAAGCACTCGTTGGTAGGGCACTCTCGAGATCAGAAGGCTAGACAGTGTATCGATCGCTACATCAACTGCAGGCCTCACCGTTGTATTGTTGCACGGTTGTGCCAAGCCAATGTCTTTGGTAGGCTACTCTCGAGATCAGAAGGCTAGACAGTGTATCGATCGCTACATCAACTGCAGGCCTCACCGTTGTATTGTTGCACCGTTGTGCCAAGCCAATGTCTTTGGTAGGCCACTCTCGAGATCAGAAGGCTAGACAGTGTATCGATCGCTACATCAACTGCAGGCATCACCGTTGTATTGTTGCACCGTTGTGCCAAGCCAATGTCTTTGGTTGGCCACTCTCGAGATCAGAAGGCTAGACAGTGTATCGATCGCTACATCAACTGCAGGCCTCACCGTTGTATTGTTGCACCATTGTGCCAAGCCAATGTCTTTAGTAGGCCACTCTCGAGATCAGAAGGCTAGACAGTGTATCGATCGCTACATCAAATGCAGGCCTCACCGTTGCACCGTTGAACCGTTGCACCGTTGTGCCAAGCCAATGTCTTTGGTAGGCCACTCTCGAGATCAGAAGGCTAGACAGTGTATTGATCGCTACATCAACTGCAGGCCTCACCGTTGTACTGTTGCACCATTGTGCAAAGCCAATGTCTTTGGTAGGCCACTCTCGAGATCAGAAGGCTAGACAGTGTATCGATCGCTACGTCAAATGCAGGCCTCACCGTTGTATTGTTGCTCCATTGTGCCAAGCCAATGTCTTTGGTAGGCCACTCTCGAGATCAGAAGGCTAGACAGTGTATCGATCGCTACATCAACTGCAGGCCTCACCGTTGCACCGTTGCACCGTTGCATCGTTGTGCCAAGCCAATGTCTTTGGTAGGCCACTCTCGAGATCAGAAGGCTAGACAGTGTATCGATCACTTCATCAACTGCAGGCCTCGCCGTTGCACCGTTGCACCATTGTGCCAAGCCAATGTCTTTGGTAGGCGACTCTCGAGATCAGAAGGCTAGACAGTGTATCGATCGCTACATCAACTGCAGGCCTCACCGTTGCACCGTTGCACTGTTGCACCATTGTGCCAAGCCAATGTCTTTGGTAGGCGACTCTCGAGATCAGAAGGCTAGACAGTGTATCGATCGCTACATCAACTGCAGGCCTCACCGTTGCACCGTTGCACCGTTGCACCATTGTGCCAAGCCAATGTCTTTGGTAGGCCACTCTCGAGATCAGAAGGCTAGACAGTGTATCCATCGCTACATCAACTGCAGGCCTCACCATTGCACCGTTGCACCGTTGCACCGTTGTGCCAAGTCAATGTCTTTGGTAGGCCACTCTCGAGATCAGAAGGCTAGACAGTGTATCGATCGCTACATCAACTGCGGACCTCACCGTTGCACCGTTGCACGGTTGTGCCAAGCCAATGTCGTTGGTAGGGCACTCTCGAGATCAGAAGGCTAGACAGTGTATCGATCGCTACATCAACTGCAGGCCTCGCCGTTGCACTGTTGCACCATTTTGCCAAGCCAATGTCGTTGGTAGGGCACTCTCGAGATCAGAAGGCTAGACAGTGTATCGATCGCTACATCAACTGCAGGCCTCGCCGTTGCACTGTTGCACCATTGTGCCAAGTCAATGTCGTTGGTAGGGCACTCTCGAGATCAGAAGGCTAGACAGTGTATCGATCGCTTCATCAACTGCAGGCCTCACCGTTGTATTGTTGCACCATTGTGCCAAGCCAATGTCTTTGGTAGGCCACTCTCGAGATCAGAAGGCTAGACAGTGTATCGATCGCTACATCAACTGCAGGCCTCACCGTTGCACCATTGCACGGTTGTGCCAAGCCAATGTCGTTGGTAGGGCACTCTCGAGATCAGAAGGCTAGACAGTGTATCCATCGCTTCATCAACTGCAGGCCTCACCGTTGTATTGTTGCACCATTGTGCCAAGCCAATGTCTTTGGTAGGCCACTCTCGAGATCAGAAGGCTAGACAGTGTATCGATCGCTACATCAACTGCAGGCCTCGCCGTTGCACTGTTGCACCATTGTGCCAAGCCAATGTCTTTGGTAGGCCACTCTCGAGATCAGAAGGCTAGACAGTGTATCGATCGCTACATCAACTGCAGGCCTCACCGTTGTATTGTTGCTCCATTGTGCCAAGCCAATGTCTTTGGTAGGCCACTCTCGAGATCAGAAGGCTAGACAGTGTATCGATCGCTACATCAACTGCAGGCCTCGCCGTTGCACTGTTGCACCATTTTGCCAAGCCAATGTCGTTGGTAGGGCACTCTCGAGATCAGAAGGCTAGACAGTGTATCGATCGCTACATCAACTGCAGGCCTCGCCGTTGCACTGTTGCACCATTGTGCCAAGTCAATGTCGTTGGTAGGGCACTCTCGAGATCAGAAGGCTAGACAGTGTATCGATCGCTTCATCAACTGCAGGCCTCACCGTTGTATTGTTGCACCATTGTGCCAAGCCAATGTCTTTGGTAGGCCACTCTCGAGATCAGAAGGCTAGACAGTGTATCGATCGCTACATCAACTGCAGGCCTCGCCGTTGCACTGTTGCACCATTGTGCCAAGCCAATGTCTTTGGTAGGCCACTCTCAAGATCAGAAGGCTAGACAGTGTATCGATCGCTACATCAACTGCAGGCCTCACCGTTGCACCGTTGCACCGTTGTGCCAAGCCAATGTCTTTGGTAGGCCACTCTCGAGATCAGAAGGCTAGACAGTGTATCGATTGCTACATCAACTGCAGGCCTCACCGTTGCACCGTTGCACCATTGTGCCAAGCCAAAGTCTTTGGTAGGGCACTCTCGTGATCAGAAGGCTAGACAGTGTATCGATCGCTACATCAACTGCAGGCCTCGCCGTTGCACTGTTGCACCATTGTGCCAAGCCAATGTCTTTGGTAGGGCACTCTCGTGATCAGAAGGCTAGACAGTGTATCGATCGCTGCATCAACTGCAGGCCTCACTGTTGCACCGTTGCACCGTTGTGCCAAGCCAATGTCTTTGGTAGGGCACTCTCGTGATCAGAAGGCTAGACAGTGTATCGATCGCTGCATCAACTGCAGGCCTCACCGTTGCACCGTTGCACCGTTGTGCCAAGCCAATGTCTTTGGTAGGCCACTCTCGTGATCAGAAGGCTAGACAGTGTATCGATCGCTGCATCAACTGCAGGCCTCACCGTTGCACCGTTGTGCCAAGCCAATGTCTTTGGTAGGGCACTCTCGTGATCAGAAGGCTATACAGTGTATCGATCGCTGCATCAACTGCAGGCCTCACCGTTGCACCGTTGCACCGTTGTGCCAAGCCAATGTCTTTGGTAGGTCACTCTCGTGATCAGAAGGCTAGACAGTGTATCGATCGCTGCATCAACTGCAGGCCTCACCGTTGCACCGTTGCACCGTTGTGCCAAGCCAATGTCTTTGGTAGGGCACTCTCGAGATCAGAAGGCTAGACAGTGTATCGATCGCTGCATCATCTGCAGGCCTCACCGTTGCACCGTTGCACCGTTGTGCCAAGCCAATGTCTTTGGTAGGGCACTCTCTTGATCAGAAGGCTAGACAGTGTATCAATCGCTGCATCAACTGCAGGCCTCACCGTTGCACAGTTGCACCGATGTGCCAAGCCAATGGCTTTGGTTGGCCACTCTCGTGATCAGAAGGCTAGACAGTGTATCGATCGCTGCATCAACTGCAGGCCTCACCATTGCACCGTTGCACCGTTGTGCCAAGCCAATGTCTTTGGTAGGGCACTCTCGTGATCAGAAGGCTATACAGTGTATCGATCGCTGCATCAACTGCAGGCCTCACCGTTTCACCGTTGCACCGTTGTGCCAAGCCAATGTCTTTGGTAGGTCACTCTCGTGATCAGAAGGCTAGACAGTGTATCGATCGCTGCATCAACTGCAGGCCTCACCGTTGCACCGTTGCACCGTTGTGCCAAGCCAATGTCTTTGGTAGGGCACTCTCGAGATCAGAAGGCTAGACAGTGTATCGATCGCTGCATCATCTGCAGGCCTCACCGTTGCACCGTTGCACCGTTGTGCCAAGCCAATGTCTTTGGTAGGGCACTCTCTTGATCAGAAGGCTAGACAGTGTATCAATCGCTGCATCAACTGCAGGCCTCACCGTTGCACAGTTGCACCGATGTGCCAAGCCAATGTCTTTGGTTGGCCACTCTCGTGATCAGAAGGCTAGACAGTGTATCGATCGCTGCATCAACTGCAGGCCTCACCGTTGCACCGTTGCACCGTTGTGCCAAGCCAATGTCTTTGGTAGGGCACTCTCTTGATCAGAAGGCTAGACAGTGTATCAATCGCTGCATCAACTGCAGGCCTCACCGTTGCACAGTTGCACCGATGTGCCAAGCCAATGTCTTTGGTTGGCCACTCTCGTGATCAGAAGGCTAGACAGTGTATCGATCGCTACATCAACTGCAGGACTGACCGCTGCACCGTTGAACCGTTGCACCGTTGTGCCAAGCCAATGTCTTTGGTAGGGCACTCTCGAGATCAGAAGGCTAGACAGTGTATCGATCGCTACATCAACTGCAGGCCTCGCCGTTGCACCGTTGAACCATTGTGCCAAGCCAATGTCTTTGGTAGGCCACTCTCGAGATCAGAAGGCTAGACAGTGTATCGATCGCTTCATCAACTGCAGGCCTCACCGTTGCACTGTTGCACCATTGTGCCAAGCCAATGTCTTTGGTAGGCCACTCTCGAGATCAGAAGGCTAGACAGTGTATTGATCGCTACTTCAACTGCAGGCTTCGCCGTTGCACTGTTGCACCATTGTGCCAAGCCAATGTCTTTGGTAGACCACTCTCGAGATCAAAAGGCTAGACAGTATATTGATCGCTTCATCAACTGCAGACCTCACCGTTGCACTGTTGCACCATTGTGCCAAGCCAATGTCTTTGGTAGGCCACTCTCGAGATCAGAAGGCTAGACAGTGTATCGATCGCTACATCAACTGCAGGCCTCACCGTTGTATTGTTGCATCGTTGTGCCGAGCAAATGTCTTTGGTATGGTACTCTCGTGATCAGAAGGCTAGACAGTGTATCGATCGCTTCATCAACTGCAGGCCTCACCGTTGCACTGTTGCACTATTGTGCCAAGCCAATGTCTTTGGTAGGCCACTCTCGAGATCAGAAGGCTAGACAGTGTATCGATCGCTACATCAACTGCAGGCCTCACCGTTGCACTGTTGCACTATTGTGACAAGCCAAAGTATTTGGTAGGCCACTCTCGAGATCAGAAGGCTAGACAGTGTATCGATCGCTACATCAACTGCAGGCCTCACCGTTGTATTGTTGCATCGTTGTGCCGAGCAAATGTCTTTGGTAGGGTACTCTCGTGATCAGAAGGCTAGACAGTGTATCGATCGCTACATCAACTGCAGGCCTTACCGTTGTATTATTGCATCGTTGTGCCGAGCAAATAACTTTGGTAGGGTACTCTCGTGATCAGAAGGCTAGACAGTATATCGATCGCTTCATCAACTGCAGGCTTCACCGTTGTATTGTTGCATCGTTGTGCCGAGCAAATGTCTTTGGTAGGGTACTCTCGTGATCAGAAGGCTAGACAGTGTATCGATCGCTTCATCAACTGCAGGCCTCACCGTTGACTGTTGCACCATTGTGCCAAGCCAATGTCTTTGGTAGGCCACTCTCGAGATCAGAAGGCTAGACAGTGTATCGATCGCTTCATCAACTGCAGGCCTCACCGTTGTATTGTTGCATCGTTGTGCCGAGCAAATGTCTTTGGTAGGGTACTCTCGTGATCAGAAGGCTAGACAGTGTATCGATCGCTTCATCAACTGCAGGCCTCACCGTTGTATTGTTGCATCGTTGTGCCGAGAAAATGTCTTTGGTAGGGTACTCTCGTGATCAGAAGGCTAGACAGTGTATCGATCGCTACATCAACTGCAGGCCTCACCGTTGCACCGTTGCACCATTGTGCCATGCCAATGTCTTTGGTAGGGTACTCTCGTGATCAGAAGGCTAGACAGTGTATCGATCGCTACATCAACTGCAGGCCTCACCGTTGTATTGTTGCATCGTTGTGCCGAGCAAATGTCTTTGGTAGGGTACTCTCGTGATCAGAAGGCTAGACACTGTATCGATCGCTACATCAACTGCAGGCCTCACCGTTGCACCGTTGCACCATTGTGCCATGCCAATGTCTTTGGTAGGGTACTCTCGTGATCAGAAGGCTAGACAGTGTATCGATCGCTACATCAACCGCAGGCCTCACCGTTGTATTGTTGCACCGTTGTGCAGAGCCAATGTCTTTGGTAGGCCACTCTCGAGATCAGAAGGCTAGACAGTGTATCGATCGCTACATCAACTGCAGGCCTCACCGTTGCACCGTTGCATCGTTGTGCCGAGCAAATATCTTTGGTAGGGTACTCTCGTGATCAGAAGGCTAGACAGTGTATCGATCGCTACATCAACTGCAGGCCTCACCGTTGCACCGTTGCACCGTTGTGCCAAGCCAATGTCTTTGGTAGGCCACTCTCGAGATCAGAAGGCTAGACAGTGTATCGATTGCTACATCAACTGCAGGCCTCACCGTTGCACCGTTGCACCGTTGTGCCAAGCCAATGTCTTTGGTAGGGTACTCTCTTGATCAGAAGGCTAGACAGTGTATCGATCGCTACATCTACTGCAGGCCTCGCCGTTGCACTGTTGCACCATTGTGCCAAACCAATGTCTTTGGTAGGGCACTCTCGTGATCAGAAGGCTAGACAGTGTATCGATCGCTGCATCAACTGCAGGCCTCACTGTTGCACCGTTGCACCGTTGTGCCAAGCCAATGTCTTTGGTAGGGCACTCTCGTGATCAGAAGACTAGACAGTGTATCGATCGCTGCATCAACTGCAGGCCTCACCGTTGCACCGTTGCACCGTTGTGCCAAGCCAATGTCTTTGGTAGGCCACTCTCGTGATCAGAAGGCTAGACAGTGTATCGATCGCTGCATCAACTGCAGGCCTCACCGTTGCACCGTTGTGCCAAGCCAATGTCTTTGGTAGGGCACTCTCGTGATCAGAAGGCTATACAGTGTATCGATCGCTGCATCAACTGCAGGCCTCACCGTTGCACCGTTGCACCGTTGTGCCAAGCCAATGTCTTTGGTAGGTCACTCTCGTGATCAGAAGGCTAGACAGTGTATCGATCGCTGCATCAACTGCAGGCCTCACCGTTGCACCGTTGCACCGTTGTGCCAAGCCAATGTCTTTGGTAGGGCACTCTCGAGATCAGAAGGCTAGACAGTGTATCGATCGCTGCATCAACTGCAGGCCTCACCGTTGCACCGTTGCACCGTTGTGCCAAGCCAATGTCTTTGATAGGGCACTCTCTTGATCAGAAGGCTAGACAGTGTATCGATCGCTGCATCAACTGCAGGCCTCACCGTTGCACAGTTGCACCGATGTGCCAAGCCAATGTCTTTGGTTGGCCACTCTCGTGATCAGAAGGCTAGACAGTGTATCGATCGCTGCATCAACTGCAGGCCTCACCGTTGCACCGTTGCACCGTTGGGCCAAGCCAATGTCTTTGGTAGGGCACTCTCGAGATCAGAAGGCTAGACAGTGTATCGATCGCTACATCAACTGCAGGCCTCACAGTTGCACCGTTGCACCGTTGTGCCAAGCCAATGTCGTTGGTAGGGCACTCTCGAGATCAGAAGGCTAGACAGTGTATCGATCGCTACATCAACTGCAGGCCTCACCGTTGCACCGTTGCACTGTTGTGCCAAGCCAATGTCTTTGGTAGGCCACTCTCGAGATCAGAAGGCTAGACAGTGTATCGATCGCTACATCAACTGCAGGCCTCACCGCTGCACCGTTGAACCGTTGCACCGTTGTGCCAAGCCAATGTCTTTGGTAGGGCACTCTCGAGATCAGAAGGCTAGACAGTGTATCGATCGCTACATCAACTGCAGGCCTCGCCGTTGCACCGTTGAACCATTGTGCCAATCCAATGTCTTTGGTAGGCCACTCTCGAGATCAGAAGGCTAGACAGTGTATCGATCGCTTCATCAACTGCAGGCCTCACCGTTGCACTGTTGCACCATTGTGCCAAGGCAATGTCTTTGGTAGGCCACTCTCGAGATCAGAAGGCTAGACAGTGTATCGATCGCTACATCAACTGCAGGCCTCGCCGTTGCACTGTTGCACTATTGTGCCAAGCCAATGTCTTTGGTAGGCCACTCTCGAGATCAGAAGGCTAGACAGTGTATCGATCGCTACATCAACTGCAGGCCTCACCGTTGTATTGTTGCATCGTTGTGCCGAGCAAATGTCTTTGGTAGGGTACTCTCGTGATCAGAAGGCTAGACAGTGTATCGATCGCTTCATCAACTGCAGGCCTCACCGTTGCACTGTTGCACCATTGTGCCAAGCCAACGTCTTTGGTAGGCTACTCTCGAGATCAGAAGGCTAGACAGTGTATCGGTCGCTTCATCAACTGCAGGCCTCACCGTTGTATTGTTGCATCGTTGTGCCGAGCAAATGTCTTTGGTAGGGTACTCTCGTGATCAGAAGGCTAGACAGTGTATCGATCGCTTCATCAACTGCAGGCCTCACCGTTGTATTGTTGCATCGTTGTGCCGAGCAAATGTCTTTGGTAGGGTACTCTCGTGATCAGAAGGCTAGACAGTGTATCGATCGCTTCATCAACTGCAGGCCTCACTTTTGACTGTTGCACCATTGTGCCAAGCCAATGTCTTTGGTAGGGTACTCTCGAGATCAGAAGGCTAGGCAGTGTATCGATCGCTTCATCAACTGCAGGCCTCACCGTTGTATTGTTGCATCGTTGTGCCAAGCAAATGTCTTTGGCAGGGTACTCTCGTGATCAGAAGGCTAGACAGTGTATCGATCGCTACATCAACTGCAGGCCTCACCGTTGCACCGTTGCACCATTGTGCCATGCCAATGTCTTTGGTAGGGTACTCTCGTGATCAGAAGGCTAGACAGTGTATCGATCGCTACATCAACTGCAGGCCTCACCGTTGTATTGTTGCATCGTTGTACCGAGCAAATGTCTTTGGTAGGGTACTCTCGTGATCAGAAGGCTAGACAGTGTATCGATCGCTACATCAACTGCAGGCCTCACCGTTGCACCGTTGCACCATTGTGCCATGCCAATGTCTTTGGTAGGGTACTCTCGTGATCAGAAGGCTAGACAGTGTATCGATCGCTACATCAACTGCAGGCCTCACCGTTGCATCGTTGCACCGTTGTGCCAAGCGGGCTGCATTCATTACTCGGTACGCTGCATCGATGACGTCACCGCAGCTCCACTCCATGCATTACGCGGCACCACGCTGCGCGCCGCACAGTGTGACATTTTAGCCATTTAGCAGGATGAAATTCAAAATATCTTACAATCCCTACAGTTAATTTCTGACATTTATCTGGTATAACCCTTATACATGAGTAAAAATCTGCGTTTCAATAGTAGTTTACATTGTTTTGCCTTTTCGCAACAAGCAATAGAATCCTTTCTCGGGTTTTCTACGGAAGATAATAACTCTGGCTCAGTTGCTGCAAGAGTTTCGAGCCTTGAAAACCAAACCCTTTGAGCCATCCAGCATTATCTATTAAAAATATGTATTTTTTCGAGAACACTTTTGCCATCTTACGTCAATTCTTCGATTAAGGTTTTTAACCGGTAGTTTAGAAAGTTTCTTCCGACAGATTAGCAACACTGTATATATTTCAAACAAAAGCAAAAACAGCATCAAACCTTTCTTCTTTACTTTTCTCACACGTGGGGGACGCCGTCACCAGCAATTAAATAAAATATATCACTATTCGATGCGCAGCTATTCGTGTGCAAATAGAATAACTACGTATAGAACACCAAATTTACATAAATACATTTTAAAGAGAGAAGGTAATATACGGTAATATAAGAAACCTCGCCTCTCCTAAACTTGGAAACCCCCTATAACACACTATACACTTCATTTACTATACACTATACACTATACACTATAACAATCATAAAAAAACAAAAACTTTCTTTCTAGGCCAAGTATGTTATTTTGAAATTAAAAATGTATCTATAATAGTCAGAGGTCAACACAAGATAAAATAATGTAGGAAGGTCATAAATAGTAGGCCTACTATATGAGAAAGGTAAGTCCTTTTAACGGCGTACACCCTAGGGTGGAGCTCCTTATCACCAAAGCCAAATTCCTAGGATAACAATTCAAAGCTTTTGTTACTTGAGGAAAGCACGATAAAATCTAAATCTATAACTTTTCTTTAGTTTGTTTAATTAAACGTGGCTTTATCATATAGTAGAAACTGAAACTATCAATTTTGGCCTTTTGTACAGCTACATGTTCAAAATATCACACTGTGCACCGCACCAAACTACAGTGGTCACGTTTACAGCGGTCAATTGTACCGTTCGTCGTGGGAAATTGAAATGTTCCATTCCAACCTTGTGATATTTTCCTGATATTATTGATATGAATAGTTTTTGTTTAAAATATTTTCTTGGTAGGTGTTGCTATGGTTTTGTGAGGGGATGTTTGTGGTGGTGTTTTGTTTGGTGGTTATTATACCTCAACTAGCTGGCCCGACAGACGTTGTCCTGTCCTAGTGTCATTGAATTTGTTTTATGTCAAATACCCGTTCATTTTCAAGATGAAGAAGTTATCCATTAAATGGTTTTGGAAACATAAATAGGCCAACGATTTAGCTATTGAACATTTATGTTCATGACAAAAATTATCACCAACAAATCAGTACACCATATTTAAATAGTTATTACATGTAATTATTTCCAATTTTATTACTAAGCTATAGTAGCTTGTAGGGGCTATAGTCCCTAATTTTTGTTAAGGTATCAATTTAATAAGTAACAAACCAGACGCTTAAATCAAATGTCGAATGTCAAAATCAAGGAAACGAAAGCAAAAAATACCTTTTACAGTCCCAATGATTTTCTTATTGAGACAATTTGAGCTAATTTCTTGATAACATGCTAGTTTTCAAAGTGACTTCTACTTCGGATAATAGCTTTAATTTTAATTATTCCTGTTGTCCTGCAATTTACCTTTATAAGTTTATTTTAGGTAATTTGATAGATAGATAGATATGTTGCAGTATCCGTTGATATTCAATATATTTAAGATGTTATAGACTGTATTATACGTTCATCCTTAAATAGAATTATATTTTTGGAACAATACATAAACCGTATCCCAATAAATCAGTTAAGTAGGTAACTGAATACAAAATGCATTTCTAAATGAATGGAACACTTTACTTTCTAGCTGCCTTTTCAAAGCTTTGTGGGCCCGAAACAAAGTCACTTTCACTAACCTTAAGTGCTGGTGTTCTCCAGTGCGACCTTTAATTCGAAGTTCGTCGACCGTAACCTTTAGTTCATACTAGTGATATAAAATGCCCGGGCATTTCTATCGGGGCAAATGACCAGGATGAAAGCCCGGGTGATTATTTATTTTAGAGACATATTGATAAACGTGATAAGACAACGCTTAAATAGTTAGGGTGTCTTACACTAATTTTAACAAACTGCACCATGTTATTCAGCAGGTAAAAACAAAAAATAATGTAGCCTAGTATAACATATCCCCTATCTCGGCCCGTTTTCTGTGTTTTTTTCTAAACAAATTTCATAAAAATGTTGTTTTAATATACTTTAAGTTTCAAGATGGGGGAGTTTAAAGTTTTCAATGTTAAATCACCACTATTATAAAAATGAGGTGGTGTCTGCCTGTCTATTGTTCGGTCACGCCAAAACCACTGGACCAGTTCTGTTGAAGTTTTGCACTAATATAGTATATGTACTCAGTAGTGTCATAGGCCTATTACCGTTTAGTAAAGTCCATAGGGCTCTGCCCCACGGAACTTCCAAGTCCCCCATGTCATTTATATGGAGGAGAGTTTTATCTGGTGTATGTACATGTGTCTTTTCTTAGTTCAATTAATTTAAGTAACCAGCTGTTTTAAGGATTATACTTACAACAGACTGTCATTAATTTGTTGAAAATTTGTCTACTCAGAATGTTCACCCCGTTGCGAAGCACGCACATATCAGCTAGTAGGGGCCTATCTAATAGGTTAAACTAAAAATTGTAACAAAATATTTTAAAATACAAAATATTTACGACTTTGGAACAAACCAAACGGTTTATCGTATGTAAAGATTGGTTAATGGATAACGGATAAACTCAAATTTAGTGTTAAAAAGTAGGGAGATAAACATATTCAGCAGTAAAAAGACCAACTTTTGGCAAATAAATTTGAATTTTCTCCTTTATCCATTAGTTAATAGTTTCATATGGCCCACCGTAGGATTTGTTGTCTATAACATATTTTAAAATTATTATTTTATTAGATATTTAACTTTGATGATTTTGAACTGCCGCCATCTTAAAACAGAGCGTTTTATGAAAACAAAATTGTTATAGAATTTACTACCTACAGTAACACGTATACCAATTTTCATGATTTGACCTTTAACGGTTTCAAAGCTAATAAGATGTTTGTAAAAAAAACACATACAGACTGATAGACAGAAAACGGGACGGGATAGGACACATTTTATGCTAAATTATTTGTTTCGATTTGACCAACATTGCTGCATAACATTGTTAAGTTTGTTGAAATGGTTGCAAGACGCCCTATGTATACAACTGCTTGAGAGTTGGTTTTGTAATTTAGAAACAAGTTTTATTAACGCTTTAATGATTGTTTTCTTCCCAAACCCACCGCAACCAACTTCTTGCTCAATTTCCTACTTCTCAATGAGTAATGCAATGCTTTTATCTAAACCAGTTGTGCATAATTCACAATGTAAATATAATTACCTAAAATTGTGATAATTTATTCATAATGTTATTTAACATTTAAGTTTTTAAACATATTTTGTTGTCAGTCTCAGTATATTAGCCGATAAATCGTAATTGTTTATTTTATGATAACTTTAATAACATTTTCAAAATGATTTGGCCGGATACATTAAGTAGTACATATTCTTTAGCTCATTGCATTATTTTGTCAAGCCCATGTCCTTGTGATAAGTTATCATTTTTAATATTGCTTGGATGCTATATAAACTAACATAAACTATGATAATTATTATTTGCAATATTCAGGCACTAACATGTTTTATTTGTTCGCAAACACTCTAGTGACAATATCTGAGTTGACGAAGTATAATGTTTTACCGTTTCAAGTTTATTCATAAAATGTTCCTGTAGTGAGGTTTTTATAATATTTTAGAAACTCCAGTAACTATTACCAGCAGTAAAGGTTAACACTATACCTTTATTATCGAGAAACGGTAATCATTGTCAACCACAGACGGTCAAATCACTTAGACAGAAGGTTGACGTTGATAGCCGCTACCTCTCGCCGCTAATTTATTATGTGACTCCTCGCCGAGAAAAAAATAATAATAATAACAATGAATACAAACTAATAGGTTGTCTGAACTCCTTCGAATATTAACTTGTATTAAATTATAAAATAGCATTATGTTAAGCTTAATTGTTTACAATATTTGTTAAACAATTTGTTTTTTAAACTGACGCGTGCGCACATTCATGACGCGTGCCCAAATTTATAACACACCCCAGTTGTCACACATCGTTACGGAGGAACGAAGGAAATGTTTTTGACGTTTGTCTAGCCATTGTCAGTTTAGTTTTTGCTCATTTTGACACATTTCCCCAAAGAAAATCAGCTTTTACTGCGAGTGACGTGGTTAGGCTTGGCTTGCGGCCATTAAAAACCTTTGCCGACTGTCGCTTGACGTAAGAAACATTATTTCCTCTGACAGAAATCCATCCATCCACATTTGTCTACGTATAACAAGATAAGCCATTACATGAAAACTGTAAGTTAATACTTCCCATGATATAAACTTAACGGCGAATTGGGTTACATTTCTTCCATTAAAAGTATTACGTTATAGAGTAGATTTGTATGTTGTTCTACTATTTATAACATATATTAGTAAACCGTTCGATTTAAAGTCAACAAATTTCAGTTTTTAAGATTTTAATGACGCGTTTAAGTGTAAATTATGATAAAATCAACATAAATACGTCAATTTAACGTCTAATTGTGTTGAATAGACATCGATTTTGAAACGGAATTCTAGTTTTTGTTTACGTCTGGCCTTTACTTCCTGACTTTTTCTAGAATGAAATACGGTTGTGAAATTTGTGAAACCAAAATACAAACGTGCAAACCAGGAAAACCCGTGGTAATTTTAACCTACACCAAGCACGATAAAACACTTTTTCATTACGACATTCGCGTAGCTCTCAACTCCTAACATTTATTTGGGAACTGCTCTTCTCTTAGGAGGCAGCACTGGTAAACTACATCAACTAATCTAATAACCTTTTAAGTTTTTGTTTTTTTAATTTTAGGCCCAAGGCCCACTTGATTAGACACATTTGATATGATAACCGACGTGCGACGTGATAACCGATTTGAAAGAACATCAGATGAAATCCTACGTGATTGAAACCGGTCTCTCTGATCACTTTGCTCAGCTGACTGTGGTGTTTCCTCTTTCACCACAACAATCATCAACGGTGGAAACAAAGTTCAGAGTGATAAACGATGAAAATGTTCGTGCCCTTAATTCTTTCCTTCAACGTGAGAATTGGATCGATGTCTTTGAATCTCCTGATTGTGATTCGGCATTTAGGCTCTTTTTAAATTCTTTCCTTCGGTTGTTCAATGATGCTTGTCCTGAACGTTCAAGAAAGCAAAAAATCCAGAAAAAAAAGTTTTGGATAACGACAGGAATTAGAACTTCGTGTGCAAGAAAACGCGAACTGTATATTTTAACCAAGACAAATTCTTCTCCAGATTTTATTTCATATTTTAAAAGGTACAAGGCTGTTCTTCGCAAAGTAATTTTTCAGGCAAAAAAGAATTACAACATCAAATTTATAAATCAAAGCAGAAATCTGGGTAGGGCAACTTGGAAAGTTGTAAATAATGAACTTGGAAATTCTTTATATTCAAACCAACCAATAATTCTTTCCGATGGTGACGTAACTATTGAAACGCCAAGAGAAGTAGAAAGAAGGTTCAATGAATACTTTGTTTCAGTGGGAAATCAATTGTCACGACATGCTTCTTTGGGGAAAGCACTCGAGTATGCTGATACTATTCCAGCTCTGCATCAACAAAATAAACCTTCACTCCATGTATTTGAACCAGCCACAAAGGCTGAGGTTCTAGACCCTATATCAAAGCTGAGAAACTCTAAGTCTAGTGGTTGGAATGGAGTAACATCTGAAGTTTTGAAAAGTTGTGCAGATTTTATAGTACTTCCTTTACTACACATTATAAATCGGTGCTTTATGGATGGCATTTTTCCAGAAAATCTAAAACTATCTGTTGTCCGCCCAATTCATAAAAAAGGCCAGAAAACTGAAATTTCCAACTACAGGCCAATCTCCATGCTCTCCTCTTTTGCAAAGGTGTTTGAAATCATCATTCTAGAAAGACTCCAGCGTTATTTCTATTCTAACACTCTTCTGACGACATCTCAGTTTGGTTTTAAAAAAGGATGTTCAACTTCTAGCGCTATCAATAATGTCGTGGAAGCAGTTTTGGGTGCCTTGGACGGGTCACAGTGTGTTGGTGCAATTTACTGTGATTTGTCCAAGGCGTTCGATTGCGTGAATCACTCTGTCCTTTTGGGTAAACTAGAGGGATACGGTGTGAGTGGTGCAGCGCTGTCACTTCTGTCCTCATACTTCTCTGAAAGGAAGCAGGCTGTTTCATTGACAAATAGAGGTCAATTTCAGGAGAATTGGATGATGGTCACTTCAGGAGTACCTCAAGGTTCTATTCTGGGTCCTTTTCTATTTTCCGTATATCTAAATGACCTTCCTGCTAATATAAATTCTGACATCGTTTGTTATGCTGATGGCACAACTGCTCTGACTTCTTGTAATAACATGCATAACCTAGAGATCGTAATGAATCAGACATACACTAGCCTAAATAGCTGGTTTGAATCAAATGGTCTTTACTTGAATGACGAGAAGACTAAAATTATGGTATTGTCAACAGTTAAACGTGATCTAGCAAATTTCAGTGTAAACGGAATAAGTCCATCAGAGTCCGCCTGTCTTCTTGGCGTTACCATTGATGATAGGCTGAACTGGTCCAAACATATTGACTCCCTATGTAAAAAACTGTCTTCACTTACTTTCGCTTTTCGAATATTAATGCCTGTAGTTGGTAAAGAAACTACCCTTCAGATCTACTACGCTTATGTATATAGTAGAATGAAATATGCAATTGGTTTCTGGGGATCGTCTAGTGAGTTCTTGAGGGTATTTAGACTCCAAAAAAGGATTGTTCGTATTATGTGTGGAGCTGGCTACCGAGCGCATTGTAAGCCTTTTTTTTAACAACTGCATCTTCTCACTCTCCCAAGTATTTATATTCTGGAGGTTTTATCCTTTTTTAAATGCAACTTCCATCTCTTTGAAGAGAATATTGCTAGACATCCCTATAATACACGTCATAAGTGTAACATGGTCTACCCTATCCATAGATTGGCACTACTTGAAAAGGGCATCCACTACTCTGCTCTACGACTATACAATGCTCTGCCCCGGCACCTGAAAAACATAGCCAGTGCAAGAATTTTTCTTAAAAAGGTAAACAATATTCTGATTGAAAGGTGTCCGTACTCGGTGGATGAATTCCTGTCAGACTGCACAAATATGTGAAGGAAATGTGCACTTTTTGCTAGAGAACAAATTTTAAAATTGTCAATTTAGCATTAAGTATTAGTTTTTAAATCTGACTTGTTTCACATAACAATTTGTTATTCACGAAGTAAATGATTTCTGATTCTGATTCTGATTCTGATTCTGACGAGAAAATCTACGAACAAATAATAAATACTCCAGTCGCAGCAAACCTGCGTACTCAGTTAATTTAAAATTCGCATGTAACTCACTACTGTATGAACAATTTACCATGGTTCATCAATACATTTGTATAATTATGCGAAATATATCATTTTATTTACTCTCCTTCGTACATTATAAGGCTGAAGACGCAGGTTTGCTGCAACTGGAACTACAACAATGGACTTTTTGCAAAATTATCAGATGAAGCCAAATAACAAGGTTGATCAATTTACGTTCATACAAAAATGAGATACTGTTCCTATCTACTCAAGATATTACTTAAGATCAACATTGTAAATTAGGACGCTGATGTGCTGCGACAGGGAATGTGATTTTAATGCAAATAGTTTGTGGAGCAAATTTAAATTTTCATTTAGCGGTAAATACAGTATGTTGTTCAATATTATTCTTATGGTGAATAACAAAGATTTAATTTCTCTCTTATGTACTTATCAATTCCATCAAAACTTGGTATATAAGTTAATAGAAAATATTCAAAATATGTTGCCACCTAACCTTGAAGGGAAGGGGATTACTACTGAGTAGCAAATGGCTCTGTAGTTCCTCCAGGAAAGAGATTTCAGGGGCAACTTATTAATAAGGATTTGACACATTTTATATATTCGTCAACAAAGTCGTTTGATACAGCACCTATTTTAAAATTACGAGTATTACTGACGTATATTTTTCAGAAAGTAAACATCTTAGATGTAGTACATTTTATAAACTTAGAATGTTTTGTGATCTCAGGGTGGCTGTGTAGTTTGAGGTAAATTACTTATTTTCTTTAAACTGGACAGTAGACAAGTTTTAAAGTTTGAACTGTCCTAAATAATACATTTGTATATTTTCTACAACATCTGTGTCTACTATCAGTTTTTTCCATTTATTTCAATAGTTTTTCCTAACTTTAACCGACAACTAGTGAGATTTTTAAAGTTATTGAATATCTTTCAAATTAAATGGGATGTATAGTACTAATACTACAATCCAAACATGAACCGCAATTATTATAGAACCTTAAATTATCTTTAAAAAGTGACATCTTAACGATGGTACAAATGCATTTTCTAAACCTACGTTATTTTCTAATTGTTGTAATGTTGAAATTTTCATTTACAAATCAAATTACATTTTACATTTGTAATTAATACGGTAAATTTCGATAATCCCTACCAGTCAATGGTACTAAAGTATTTTATAACAGTGAAAATAAGACACAGAAAAACTCGCAAATCTGCGTGGTCTATATAGTAAATTCATTCTCATTAGACATGCAAACATAACGTTTCTAGGAGCAGTCGGCTGCGGGAATAGCACCAATATTTGCTTCCAAGACGTTAACATTGTCTAGAGGTGTGTTCTAAGTTGTATTTATAATTTAAACTCCGTTCTAGCTGCTCTTGGATTATATAATCACGAATAAACAGGTATTTTACCTTCGTAAATAGAGCAATGAAGAAAATTAATCTTACGCTACGCTGCTATGTTTCGTTACGATCACATCATTGGCAAAGCAGTTTCAATGTCAAATAAATAAACAAACACATTTACCCTGGGACGAAACACACAAACCTTTAAAAACAGATTGGCCTAACATGGGGTGTGACACGGATGGTCCCAGCGTGGATAGCATACTGTCATGGTCGTGTAGAAACATGTCTCCAGGGTTAGATTCAACTATACCTGTTTAGTTGTTGTATTGAACAAACAAACGTAAACCAAAGATCAAAGAGCCTCAGGTTGGAGTGGGTTGGAGACACGGGGGTGAGTGTTCCAGGCAGTTCAGCCGCTTATTTGTATGACCAAGACCGATGCCTCAGTCGCCGCTACTTCACCACGACACATCGCGCGTCGTACTCATGCAACATAATGGCGCACAACCCGTCTTCCACAATCTTCCTTGTTTGCCGATTAGTTGCCTCGGATACGGCTACATGCTAGGTAACGCCTTGACGTTGTTGAGTTGTTTATTGTAGTTGTAGTCGTGAGAGGGGGGACCCGCATCTGTAGACATGAACCAAGGCCGAGTCTACTACAGGCCGGAGCGCTGAATTCGTGACGTCACGGTGTGAGTGCTACGCGGCCGGCGACTCCCGTAAGAAACATTCGGCGCGCTTTGGCGTACACTGCTTTAAACTGGACTACTGTCAAAACCCTTCATCCTATTTTGTGGGATATTTAAACTTAACTAAATAATGAACCACTTAATGTGCAAACATGTTTTTAAGCATTAAATAAATATTTTTAAGTTTATATAAACATAGTCAAATCTCTAAGTAGTATAATGCCATTGTATTTGTATTTGTTTGAATTTTTTCCATCTCTAAATGATATGTTGAACTTGTCATCATCTCAATTGTCTCTGTCTATGTTCAGAAGTATAAGAATTGTATATGGTTTTCTTGTAAATTCTAAACAAATGAGTTTTTTTTTTCATTGTAATTAGATTGTTGTCATAGTACTGTAATAGTTTATTTGCAATCGTTGTATAATTATTTATTAAATGTAAATAGTAATGAATTATTTGATTTGATTTGAAGTAATGTAGTAATTTTATTATATTTTTTATTACGTTTCGAAATTTAACAAAATGCAGTTGATTTTTATGTTAGGTTAGGTTTTATAAAAGTAAGAATAACCAATCATAGTATAACATTTTAAACATTAAACATTATATATTATAGTTATAATAATAACATCCCTTTTCACTGAGAAAACTAATCCGGCTGTCCGCGTCACTGAATTTTCTTTGATGATAAAACCGTCGTCAAAATGTTTCATACAAGCTTCTGCGTTTTTAGATGGTTGGAATTATTTTTTGTTTGTGGCCGACAGCCATTGTAATTCCGGTGTTCATATCAAGGAAATGAAAATACATAAGTGAAAGTTCCATCACTACTCGCACTTTTGTAATTGCTTTTACCGGCCCGCACAGAACAAACACGAGGTATCTCAAACAGACATTATTTATTAATTTATTAAGCGATACGAAATAATAGTAAAATAGTATTTATTCCGTGACAATGTACAAAATACGTAACTGCACGAGTATAAAAATTCCTACGATTCAACTAAAATAGCAAAGGTAATATAAAATAAGACAAAAACGCCGCCAAAGCATAACCGCCAGAAGCGTGGCTAGACGGCAAAGCAAGGCTAGCGGCGCGAGTTGAATTGAACGATGCCCCGCTCCTTTACCTTTGGTTATTGAACAATCAAAACAACCTATCAAAAACTATGTGAAAAGTTGTAGATAAACTAATTATCTACAACTTTTCCTCTGGAAGTTTGTTTCTACCTCAAAAACAAAAACAGTTTACGCTTAGTGACTTGTTTGTGTCCCACCATTACAAATCATAAATACTTTTAACTAATACAAATTCGAATATTTGCTTAGCTAAATTATTTTTACACTGTTTTATTCCGTATTTCATGCAGATTTCAAATATATAAGTTTCTTTCCAAATAGGTTACAGTAAAGAGGTTCAGCAGCATGTAATCGAAAGCCCGCTCCACTTAAACCGTGGCTGTATAGAACCCAGACTGTGACGTAGCGGCTAGGGGAAGGGGGAATCACTCCGGCCTGCATGAACCAACTGAGCAGAGCCTGCAGCGACAGAGCTGATGTGATCGTTAAGAAGGTGGATTGGGTGGATAGTATCATATCCTAACCTGTACTCTAATACTCTAACCGGGATCGTTGTGTCGAGGCTGTCGCAGCGACAGCGACAGAGCTGATGTGATCGTTACGAAGGTGGATTGGGTGGATAGTATCATATCCTAACCTGTACTCTAATACTCTAACCGGGATCGTTGTGTCGAGGCTGTCGCAGCGACAGCGACAGAGCTGATGTGATCGTTACGAAAGTGGATTGGGTGGATAGTATCATATCCTAACCTGTACTCTAATACTCTAACCGGGATCGTTGTGTCGAGGCTGTCGCAGCGACAGCGACAGAGCTGATGTGATCGTTACGAAGGTAGATTGGGTGGATAGTATCATATCCTAACCTGTACTCTAATACTCTAACCGGGATCGTTGTGTCGAGGCTGTCGCAGCGACAGCGACAGAGCTGATGTGATCGTTACGAAGGTGGATTGGGTGGATAGTATCATATCCTAACCTGTACTCTAATACTCTAACCGGGATCGTTGTGTCGAGGCTTTTCACCGTGCCCGGTCTAGTTATTGTTTGAAACCATCCATTTTCGAAATCCTCAGTTGCCATACCAGGTTTCACATGAATATAACCATTGACTATAGATACTGAAGCATTCTTTGGGTTGACGCTAAAAACGTTATATATACATATTTATATATTAATAAGAAATAAAGGAATAAACCTAAACAAAAAGACACAAAGTTAAGGAATAAACAAAAAGTTATCACTGTCCTGGGCCTAGGTCTAACAATGCCGACTACAGTAATAGCTTGTTCCCTATAGGGGAATTCCCTAAAATACATAACAATATTTTTGATGAGTAATTAATGTTTCTCCTAGTTTATTTTGTCATTATGTTTAATAAAAATGAGTTCTCTAGCATTTAGTTTCTGATAGTTGTTGAACTTATTTTAGAGTGATTCTCTTAGCCCGTGGATCCCTGTTAGGACCATGAACACATTACTACGCGTGTTGTGGTCGTGCATGAGGTTCTGAAGGTTCTTAGATCCAGGACTCATTTATAGTTGTAGATACATGCTGACCAAATAATTGTAATAAATGTCCTAATAAAACTGGTTGAGGTCAAACCTACTTAGAATACCTGAGCTAGTAAATTATAAATAGAGAATATTACCAATAACTATATTCTAGTAAGCTTAAAAATAACACTGACTAGTGGAATTAGTTTAACCTTTTTAATGAAGAATTTGGTGTGTTAATAAATTTAACCAAGCGAGACGGGCCTGTTTTAATAAAATAAAATTAAACCGGCGAGTGAGAGGTTCGTGTGATGTTGAGAGTGCAACTACATGAATGTCAAGTTCAGTTGTTAAGTTTACAGAATGATTTTCAAATAACGCACATGACAAATGCTTCAATGCTTAGGCCCTTATTTTTCTTTGTAGAGCTACCCATTGCTATCGCGCTGTCTGCTGTAGAAATCAACTGTTACTGCCATTCATTTTACAGCTCTACCCTCCACTACGATGATAGTTTACGCGTGTTGCGTTTACTCGTTTTGTTTAAACATCTGCGTTATGTTTACGCGTATTGCAAAATGCATAATAATTGTTTTTGTCTCATTTTAAACTACTTCATTTCTTATATGAAGTAAGATGATTGTTAGATTTTTTATTTTTAGCGAATTTCCCCTATAGGGAAAAAGCTAATTACCGTAGGTCTCATGGTAAGACTTAAGCCCGAGACCATGATAAGTTTTTGTTTTGAGGTCCCCAGACGCCAAAAACACTATTCGTTCTAATTTATATATATATATGTGTGTGTGTGTGTGTGTGTGTGTGTGTGTGTGTGTGTGTGTGTGTGTGTGTGTGTGTGTGTGTTCGCAATTTAGCTGTCGCAATTTTTTTCCGATTTACTTGGAAATTGGTAGGAACCTTCCCTTCTGTAAAACTTTGGACAAGTTCGTTGGGCAAAACAATCGGATAACTCTAATCCCCTTTTTTTGGAATTTAATTTTTCAAATTTTGAACTTTTGGGCCCAAAAAGTGTCAGAAAAGCCCCGAATGTATTATTTATAAATTAGCCCTCCTTCATCATTACAGCATACGTATGTACCGAGTTATTGAAGAAAATGTTAATTGTATTAACACAGTACGTTGTCTTATGGGGATTTTACACTAGAAAAGGCTGTTTTTCATATCTTGATGTAGTTTTATCACCACCAATAACCCTATACCAACTTGTTATCCTGACTATACCTCGTCCTAACCCTATAATGTACAACATTGCCATCCTAATAGTCAATTTAAATATAACCAGGAGCATCAGAACAGCCAAAAATAACATTTTCCAATTTTCCCAAAAAATGTTACCAGTGTTGTTTTAAACCATTTATTCGATTTTTTAAAGGTTTTAATGCGGAAATTCACTTTCATCATGTCAGCGTTCTGCGTGCGATCTCGTTCTTATTTCGCCCATAAATCTTTAACCGAGATTTTTAGAACGTATATAAGGAATACTCTGCATATTGCGAAATCTGGTTTAAAGACAAGACACATTCGAAGTAAAAATCTAAAAGTACAACGATATTATTAATAATTTCGTAACAGCAATTATGGTTGGTTCTTGTCATGTTTCAACTATGCACTTAACACATGTATTTTATTCTGTGAGAGAAACTCTGAAGGATAAATTAAGGACTTTTGGTACGAATTAGGACGATGGGAGGCCACCCAATTTAAAATTATTGAGCCAAGAGACTCTGGAAAAGTATTACTAGGAAACATTGCATGCCTGCCAGGAATAAGAACAAATTGTCCCCATAAAATAAAATTGGAACTGATTAACATCTGCTTTGATCATATTTTATCATGCGATCCAAGCGCTGCTTCTTTACTTTCCCTTTGGTTTATTTTATTCAAAATGTAAGCAGTACGTCTAAATTTTAATAATCCTAAAAACAGATATAAGGAGGCTATAGCCTCTACAAGTCACAATGCTTAACTCTAATACCTTAAAATGTTTAAGAAACCGACCACTTAACAAACAAAAAAACACTCAACCAAAAATAAGTTGCTTGGTGACTGATTTCTTTCTCTAGTTTACATTCGATACTCTTCAGTCATCTCTACTGAATGCCAAGTTAAATAAGACTTGTGAATGAACGTAAACGTGAGTTTACAACCGCCAGCGCTACAGCGCAGGCCCTCCCCATCCCCCTCCTATGTGACGTCACAGGGTTAGCGATTATCGCGCTATGGCGGCCGCGCTTGACACTCACACCTCACACCGTTCAGTTTATAGCCGTCATGTGCGGGGGTAACACCTGAAATCACGTTGGGTCTTAAATGCCTCTAACTAAACAGTAGTGTCTTTAGGGAAAAGTTTATTAACTGTACTCTTTAAGGTTGTGAATCTATTTCCATGTCATCAATTTATAGATGCGATTTTGGTATGTCTAATATCAGAATATAATTTAGAGAATAATTTATAGTGAAAGAAAATGTTTATTTATTTGCGCTAGGGTAAGAAGGTTACATCCTATCCTTTGTATATAAATGGTTCTGTGTTAATACAACACGTCTTAAAGCATCTTTCTATACTATGTATCAATAAAGTTAGTTGTCTTTATTGACATTTAGTTTTAAATTTACGAGTATTAATTTTCAATAATCCAACTTTTTCGCTAAGTTTTAGTATGTTTTTTTGCATAAAAGCTTGGTAATCTATCTTCTATCTTATATCTAAATACTATACAGCTGGGTGTGTAACTGACAGACTCGCTCACTCACGTATACGAATTCTAGACCACTTCTATTGTTTGGTATTATATTATTAGAACATTTTTGTTGTAAATAGCTTTGTGTTAACAATTTTACGTGACTCGAGTTGTTTTTAAAACCATGTAATGTTCATGGAAAACGCTCTAAATAAAAGAACATTTTATTCATTTAATTTATTTATTTATTTATCTATTTATTTATTTATTCTAGAGGAGCAAGGAACGTGAAATTTGGCATGCACTTAGGTTGTACCTAGAAACTCCGGAGAAAATTGCCATAAGTGACAGTTTTCAATTTTAAAACATTTAATCTCTATATTGAAAATTGGAAATGTTAACATTGGGCTTATGGGGTTTCAAATCAAAACAAAATAAATGATAAACAGCTGCAAAAGAACATATCCAGTACACTGTAAAAATAACTTTCACATGACAGAGTATAAACAAATGATATACCCATTGAATAAAGATAACATAGAGTGGATACATCCCAAATGAATCAAAATAGTATACTATAAAATAGTTTAAAGGACATTGATTTATAATAACAACTGGAGCGGGGACCTGGGGGCGGAGTCCTCAGCGAGCAAAGCGAGTCTTTATATATAATTCTGTAAGCGAAATCTTTAAGTCAAAATCGTGGGAGACTGGCAAATCGAAGGGAGATGGGATACGGATTAAATTGAAGGTCTTGATCCCAGTGACTCGGGAAAAATAGCAGTGTTTCTAAAAAGTTAACAGCAAACGAGAAATAACGTAAAACATAAGAAAAGCATGGGGATTTGAAAACTTCTACTTTCTTTATTTACAAACTGACATGTGTTCCTACTAAATCATCATTTTATTTAGCATGTAAACAGTAAAAAAATCAGTTGAGGCAGAGGATTGGAGCAAGTTTAGGGGCGATGGCCCCTTTAAGCCACTAGTATTGTGTGTACTAATTAATTCTATGAGTGGATATTAATATGTTGCTGTTACAACCTCTCAATTGTATTTTTATTGTATTTTTTATTGTATTTTTTACTGTATTTTTTTTGTATTTTTATTGCCAACTTTGTCTTATTTCACTCTTTTTATTAAGGTTAAATTTATGAGTTATTAATTGATTTTTTTAAGTTTATAAGTGCCTGAAAACCTTTGGATTTTACGATGGTTAAAAAGTGATCTTACTAAAGTTAAACATATTCTTAAGATAAAACTGGCAAGAGTAATACTGAAATATAGTTTTAAAAGTCCGAGTAGGCAATATTAGTGGACAGTCAAGAATATATATTCTTAAAACTGCTAACTCTAACTTACAAGAAAATAGGTTACTATAACCAAAATTATTTTTTTCTTAAGTTTCCACTCGAAATACTAGAAAGCAATAAAGGCAGGAATAGCATGGAGTAAAGTATATAATACAGATATAATCGGATATAGAAAATGAAGAGGACGAGTAACCCAATATTTATTTATTTACTTGCTGTAATACAGTAAATACCAATCACATAACAGCAGTACAAATTTTTTCTTGAAATATTTGTTGTGGGAAATATAAGTCCTCCACTTCAAAGGCACACTTCACTGAGTCCATAAATGCAAATCATATAGAAGACAATTTACAAAAAGTAGTTTCTTAAAAACAGAATAAATAACAACACAAATAATACATTAAAAATATTAACCTAACCAGGACTATCAAATTTGTGGTTAGTTTAACCATCTGACTTCATTTGCCCTTACTGACAAACAACTATAGCTGGTAATTTTATAAATGATATTCTCCTTTAAGATTTGCATTGGAATTTATAGAACCCGGGGGGGGGGGGTAGAGTCTTAAGCTTGGATGTGGATATGGACATTATCAGGTTAATTTTATATTGTAAGATATGTTCATACACAATTTTAGCTTAATCAGTCTAGTAGTTTATGCGTGATGGAACTCCAAATATCCATACATACATCCAAACGTTCACATTTATAATATTAGTAGGATTGCTTTTATATATATTGCCTCCCATAAGATTTGCTTTGAAATTTACAGGGCCCATGTGGTGGAGCCACAGTAAGGATGACTACAACCATTTTCAGGTTTATATGTAATGGCATGTGTAAGCTTTGTTCATGCAAAATGTTAGCTTAATCGGTCCAGTATTTTGCGTGATGGAAGTCTAAACATCCATCCCTCCAAACTTTTGCATTTATATCAGTAGGATGTTACAACAACGACTGTTCTGTATTCCTAAACCCTTCTTATTCGTTGAAGAATCCTTCATATTAGTACACAGGCAGGAATTTTACAAGAGTGAAGTCTAGGGAGCTACTGACTAGATTTTAATGCTTGACATGTCAATTAAAAGTGCTCGAGGTGAAGACTACAAATTTCCTCATAATTTACTGTTATAAATTTAGAGCTTCGAAGCTTCAATGTAAATCGTGTTAAATAATAGACATCGATTTAATTGTAGTTGTATTTAATGTCTGGACCATATTAACAAAACACGCACACCATCAGGAAACTATGTTACATACATTACACAGTCCTAAATAAATAGTGGAATGACAACGTAGTTACTGAGGGGTGTTGTACGTTTAGGATGAGAAGAACGTACGCTGGAGTTCGAGTTGATGGTTCCACTGACATGTTAATCCTTCGAATGCTAAAATCTATGGGTAGGGGCAGTCGCAACTAAATGGGTTGAGTACTGGCCTACCACTGTAAAGAACCGGAGTCAATTCCCAGTAAAATACATGTATTTTATAATCTCAGACTGCGACCATACTCCGGTCCCAGCCACAAGTGTAGTCCTCAGATCGAGTCAGAGGCTCTAGTGCAAACTCAAAACTGTGCCACAAGGTCAACCCAATATGCAATGCAAACTATTGGTGATTGGGCTGATAATTCATGATCTTGGCTAAAGAATCAGTCGCCGAGTCGGTCTTAGTCAGTAACAAGGCTACACAAGACATCTCACCGATTCTACACCTATCATTCATTCACATTCCCCTTAAAATACGCCCTAGTTGCGTCGGCGTCTTGGACAATAATTTAATGATATAATAGCTTTATTTTCACCTGCAGAAGCCCTGGATAAGGAGGGTTATTACGCCACAACAGCAGCAAGGGTCGTACAGGCCGAGGGCGAATTCATCTTGGGGTGCCCCGGAAGAATAGTTACACGTCAGTTCCTTTTTCCAATAGGTTTCACGTGCCTTTCTTTACTTTAAAAAAAATTTATATTTGCTGTTATTGTCTTTTATAAAATCCATTAAACTATGACGATTAGGGGAAAAATAGGTGGCTGCTTAGAGGAACGCTTAGGAAGATGCTAAGGTTGGATGGGCATGAATTTGGATAATTCCAACAGTTTGTTGGATGGGCATGAATGTGGATAATTCCAACAGTTTGTTGGATGGGCATGAATGTGGATAATTCCAACAGTTTGTTGGATGGGCATGAATGTGGATAATTCCAACAGTTTGTTGGATGGGCATGAATGTGGATAATTCCAACAGTTTGTTGGATGGGCATGAATGTGGATAATTCCAACAGTTTGTTGGATGGGCATGAATGTGGATAATTCCAACAGTTTGTTGGATGGGCATGAATGTGGATAATTCCAACAGTTTGTTGGATGGGCATGAATGTGGATAATTCCAACAGTTTGTTGGATGGGCATGAATGTGGATAATTCCAACAGTTTGTTGGATGGGCATGAATGTGGATAATTCCAACAGTTTGTTGGATGGGCAAGGAAACCTAATGGCGTGCGTGGCGACCTTGACATTTTCAGAATTGATTTGATTTAAAGTGTACTTTAAGAGATCAATGTTTTCATGCGGTTTAAATTACAACCCCCAGTAAAATATAGTTTCATGACATTCCTTGGTGCATGGAAAAACCAAACCGAGCTTTTTAAAATAAAATCATAATTACTCTAGACAAATCTTTTTAGTGTGATTTCCTACTTGAACCTATAACTACTCTCATGTAATGGCTGTGGCTTCTGACTCGTAAAACTGTCACAATAACTAATGACATATGGACTGCCTTCTCAGGTACACATTTTATGGGTGTCTTTGGATACCATAAGCACTGTAAGCGCTACGGGACGATGCGTTGTCCTTCATACATGGTTGCAGGTAGCCGGTTGGCATTCCGCCAACAGATCCTAGTTACCGCCTATTAGTGACGCTGTAACTTGCTACTCCTCACACATTATAATGTCACACAACCGTACGACGTCTCTACGATTTGGTCACACAGCAAAACGTAAACTTCCCACTCCATTACCATTCTGTCATTTAGCTTAATCATTTCAACTTGTTATGTGCTCACAATAACTCTAAATCCTTCAACTTTGTGTCAGTTTTAAAGTTTATTACTTAATGTTTTATTAATTTTTCTTCGTAGCCTTTCAATTTAAGTATAAACTCTATAACTTCCTACTCTAAAGCATATGGTTTTATTTAATCAAAATCAAAGAGTTATTTTAGAGAATATTTTTTATTCCAAAACCTTTTGTCATAAAATGTATCTTTAAATAATGAGCCAGGTTTTAAAATCTATTACAGAGAAACAACGATTGTAATGCCGAAACCTGTATCATTATTACATAACTGGCTCAACTGGCTTACGAAACACAATTAAGATAACAGATGTTCACCCCATCCTGTGAGGCTCGTCATTTGCCCGATTGCGTAAAGGCTAAAGGATTGCGATAATAGTTACGCAGTCACATTTTCTGCCGGAAATATTGACAAGAATTAAAATCGTAATTTACTTCTAAACCCATTGTAAACGTGGTAGAACTGAATGTAAAACAATGATAAATTTCATTTGGAAGGATCATTAAGGTTTCCCGAGTCATAATGTACTGGTTTTACGAGTCTGTTTTCTGGCGGTCCGCCCCAAGTTACAACCGTAACTCACTCTACCCGTTCGTTTGTCATAGGTAGTTACAGTTATGTGTTACAGTACTGTTTACCTCTGGTAAGCAAACGTGTCTTTTAAATTTACCTTTACTCTTATATACTCTTTTATAATTATAACTAACCATAACTATGTTTTAATACTTTTTTAACCCATGACCCCATTAAAAGTTACAATGTATAACACTTATAAAATGTATGGTTAATTTATTTTGAGAGTTTGATGTTTAATTAAGTTTTTGAAAATATGTTTCTAGCATCGGAGGGGTGTACAATAAAATAGTAACAACATTAAAAAAGTATTAGAGGTACTGTTTTAGATCCATTTAATGTCCTGATGTACCCAGTTTCAGTTACTAAAAAAACATATTGTTTGAATGCGCCATATAAAATTCCGCCTTTCAAAAGTAGAACAAACTAGATGTTATACAAATAAATATACAATTGGAATTATTAATATTTAACCGCTAATGTTTTACTTAATTGTATGTTTTAGTTTATCTAGGGAACCTGTTTCTCTGTCCCAAACTGTTTCCCCTATTGACTCGATTAGTGTAATTTTTCATTACGTTTGTTCTTAATATATTTCTATTAAAAGTCTCTAAAACTCCAGGAGGGACCTGATTTAAAAAAAATTAACAACTACTTTGTTATACAAGAACAATTTAAAAAATTGTAAAATAAAATCTAAGACATCTTTGTTTGTTATTTTAATAAGAAAAGTGTATTTGTAATCATTCATCTTGAAAATTGCAAAAATATTGTATCTTTTTATAAATTATAACAGGTTATTGAAAATGTCACATTTTAGCTGAAACTACAAATCACGCATCAATGAGTAATATATTTGTTTAATAATAATTTTCAGGACAAGAAAGAGAATAGTTGACTTACATTAAGGAAAGACTACATTAAAATGCTGAACACATACCCAAGAGGATAAGTAACTTACACTCATAGGGAGGATGTACACATTAAAATGCTGAACACATACCCATTAGAACATACCCAAGAGGATAAGTAACTTACACTCATAGGGAGGATGTACACATTAAAATGCTGAACACATACCCATTAGAACATACCCAAGAGGATAAGTAACTTACACTCATAGGGAGGATGTACACATTAAAATGCTGAACACATACCCATTAGAACATACCCAAGAGGATAAGTAACTTACACTCATAGGGAGGATGTACACATTAAAATGCTGAACACATACCCATTAGAACATACCCAAGAGGATAAGTAACTTACACTCATAGGGAGGATGTACACATTAAAATGCTGAACACATACCCATTAGAACATACCCAAGAGGATAAGTAACTTACACTCATAGGGAGGATGTACACATTAAAATGCTGAACACATACCCATTAGAACATACCCAAGAGGATAAGTAACTTACACTCATAGGGAGGATGTACACATTAAAATGCTGAACACATACCCATTAGAACATACCCAAGAGGATAATTAACTTACACTCATAGGGAGGATGTACACATTAAAATGCTGAACACATACCCATTAGAACATACCCAAGAGGATAAGTAACTTACACTCATAGGGAGGATGTACACATAAAAATGCTGAACACATACCCATTAGAACATACCCAAGAGGATAAGTAACTTACACTCATAGGGAGGATGTACATATTAAAATGCTGAACACATACCCATTAGAACATACCCAAGAGGATAAGTAACTTACACTCATAGGGAGGATGTACACATTAAAATGCTGAACACATACCCATTAGAACATACCCAAGAGGATAAGTAACTTACACTCATAGGGAGGATTACACATTAAAATGCTGAACACATACCCATTAGAACATGCCCAAGAGGATAAGTAATTTACACTCATAGGGAGGATGTACACATTAAAATGCTGAACACATACCCATTAGAACATACCCAAGAGGATAAGTAACTTACACTCATAGGGAGGATGTACACATTAAAATGCTGAACACATACCCATTAGAACATACCCAAGAGGATAAGTAACTTACACTCATAGGGAGGATGTACACATTAAAATGCTGAACACATACCCATTAGAACATACCCAAGAGGATAATTAACTTACACTCATAGGGAGGATGTACACATTAAAGTTCTGAACACATACACATTAGAACATACCCAAGAGGATAAGTAACTTACACTCATAGGGAGGATGTACACATTAAAGTTCTGAACACATACCCATTAGAACATACCCAAGAGGATAAGTAACTTACACTCATAGGGAGGATGTACACATTAAAGTTCTGAACACATACCCATTAGAACATACCCAAGAGGATAAGTAACTTACACTCATAGGGAGGATGTACACATTAAAATGCTGAACACATACCCATTAGAACATACCCAAGAGGATAAGTAACTTACACTCATAGGGAGGATGTACACATTAAAGTTCTGAACACATACCCATTAGAACATACCCAAGAGGATAAGTAACTTACACTCATAGGGAGGATGTACACATTAAAGTTCTGAACACATACCCATTAGAACATACCCAAGAGGATAAGTAACTTACACTCATAGGGAGGATGTACACATTAAAGTTCTGAACACATACCCATTAGAACATACCCAAGAGGATAAGTAACTTACACTCATAGGGAGGATGTACACATTAAAGTTCTGAACACATACCCATTAGAACATACCCAAGAGGATAAGTAACTTACACTCATAGGGAGGATGTACACATTAAAGTTCTGAACACATACCCATTAGAACATACCCAAGAGGATAAGTAACTTACACTCATAGGGAGGATGTACACATTAAAATGCTGAACACATACCCATTAGAACATACCCAAGAGGATAAGTAACTTACACTCATAGGGAGGATGTACACATTAAAGTTCTGAACTCATACCGTAACCATTACTAAATAAGAAATCGCAACCAATGACGAAAATATCGTTCCGGATTTATATTCAAACGTGGTTCTAATTTTAACGAAGGCGAGTCAGACGAGATATTTGTAGACCGCCTCCAGGAGCAGATTCCATCAATGTGTGCTTTTGTGCAGCCGAATCTAGCTTTTCGCAACTGATGAATAACAAAATTGATTACAATGTCAGTAAAAATTGTTTCATACCATGTTAAAGCTTGGTTAACAAACATCTATTAAGTTCACCTCCATACTGATAAAATGGAATAATTTTGATTGACTCCTATTTAGGAAGATATTTCCTCGAGGATAATACAAATTCATACTCTAATCGTGTTAAAAATTTCAGCTAACGGCCGGATGGTGAGGGCCCCAATGTTAATTGGAGGTCAGGTCAAACTGTAGTTCCCAAACGTGACTGCTGCACTTTTAACGAAATCGCCCATTTTATCATCGTAAAGCAGAATCAAATACATCATAGCAGAACCAATCATTAATTTGTGAGGGGTAATAATATGAAACTGCATTTATAATTCATTATTGGACAGGTGTGATAGGGCCGCACGTTTCACTCGTAACCATTCCGAGTAGTCCTACATAGGCTTTTCAAGTGCTATTAACCAGTTAAACGTGTCCTCAATTACTTCGATGTAAAAATATAAAAATAAATATTTTCAGCATAATTCGTAATTGTAATACCTTTAACTTATATATTTAATATGGATGAATGTCTAATCAGTTAGTTTATACATTGAATACTCACAACTAGGCTTACAAACATGTTATTATTTCACAGAAAACACTAAATCTCTGTCGCATTCCAAATTATGTATCTCTCTATCTCTATCTCTATAATTCTCTTCTCAAAACATGTTGTTAGAAACTGATTTGAGATGTTGGTAAGGTAACATTTGTTCTTCAGATTCCTAAACCGCACGAGTGATCTGCCTTTCCTGCACGTTAACTGCACGTTTCCTGTCTCTTCGAAACTCCAACATTCATCTCGGTAGATCTGTAGCAAACATTCACAATTCCTAAAACCAGGATAAACAATGCTTTATTAGTTATAGCTACAAGAATCCAGTTTCTGCCGCTAGCTGTAAACTCTTTACTTTGTCTGTAAACTCAAACAACTCGGTGTCAAGAGGTGGCTGAGAACATTCCTACAACTTACAAGTTGTTTTAGCAACTTCACAGCGAGGAGAGAATTATCTCTTTCCTATGGCAACTCGTAGGGAAGTCGAATAAATTTCCAGCTGGCGTCTTCCTCTCAATCCGTCATAATATATCAAGCAGGTTTTGGTTATTAATATCATTTAGCCTTCCCTGGCTCAATAATTTTGCTATTACGGACCTATTTAAAAACCTATTTTAAAATTAAATAGGATTAAGAATAATTCATTTGTTGTGTTATACGTTATACCAAAAGCACTCTGCAGACCCATTTTCAAAACTTTGCAAACTGACACTGACATCGATTTACATTTTACAAAACTTATTTGAATAAGGAATAATGTCTCTAAACATTTACTTAATTCAGAAATACATCTGCATCAAAATAATTTAATTTAGAGTTAAAAGTTTCAAATATTCAAAAATTAAAAAGAAAGTTACGATAAATTTCAATTACAATCTACCAGCTAATAGAAGTTATTTAAGCGAATTAAGGTTTAAGTGAAGGTCTAGAATATTTTATTAAATGACTGCCTTTACCTGCTTGATGTCTGTTAACAAAATAATTAACTAATAAATTTAACTAATATTAAGTATTTTATTACATACTACCTATTTAATAATTTTTACTAATGTGCGTAAAAAATTATGGGCTTAAACAACTAAAGAAATATTATACTTTATTTATGAATTTAGTGGCTTAAAAATTTATCGTTAAGAATGTATATTTAAAACTCTAATTTCGAATTTCATGTAATAAAATGTGAATCCACCATGCAACATTTAAAGATGTTATTGTAATAATGCATCTTCCTTGGAACGTGTCAAAATTCAAAGTGTTTTTTTTTATATTTTTTACAGAAGACTTTTTACGCCTGCATGCAGAATAGCCCAACAAGGATTTTTAATGGTTTAGTTTAGACTTTATTTCAGTAAGTTTAGTTTTGGATATTGAATCATATCCATTTTGGTGCCACTTCAAGCCAAATATTTTATTTCTTAAAAACTGTTGTTAAATTGTATTACATGTTTAAAGGTTTTTTCATTGGGCTCAAATTTTTAATACAAACTAACCTATCTACTTTACTGTTTTTATAACAACAACAAATTCAGCCACAGACGATTATATATGTGTGTATTCATAAAGGTTGTACATGTTGTTTTAAGTTTATTGTGTATATTCTGTAAATATTGACCTAAGTTTTTTTCAAGCAGTATTGAAAAAACGCTTCAAATAAAATTACGATTATATTCCGTTCTATTCTTTTCTATATTGAATGGTAGATATTGTTCACTGTACTATTGTCATGAATTATTATTAACAACGAAATTAGCTAAAGTAATTAATTAATTTACCATTAAAGGTAACATCATGACTATTCTTAAACCTAACTGTCATAAAAAGTACTATTTTAATTGTTAGATAGGATAAAAATGGACACTAGTGAAAATAAATTAATTAATTAGTTGCAAATACTGAGACATTAGAACAGCCTTGTTTTAAATGTTCAATGTCAGACAAACTGTAAATATACTATTCACATATTCAGATTTAAAATTTGTCCTCCGGGTTCAATCTAACTGCATCAGACAAATAAAAAACCAAATACACGTGCAATATATTCAAATGTATGGATACGGTTTAAAAATGTTTAGTGCACTCTCCCCTACATTGAGTAATAATTTAGTAAATAGAGTGCACCCAATTTTACTAGAGCTATATGTCTGTCTGGTGCCAAATGTCTATGGTCCTACTTGTCTGTTCGGTGATATGACAGTGGCTTCTTTGTGCACAGCATCCTGGTTCTACTGAGTCAAATTTTTCGTAAAAATATTGAATTCAAAGAAAGTACAAACTCTTATACACACTAATGACGCAATAGATCATTATTGTTTTTAAAATCCTGTAGAACATCACCCCATTGGCCTTCATCAGCTAATCTTCTGGATCTTTTAATGACTCGGTTAAACTTATTTAAATGATTACCGTGGTAACAATAAATGTAATGTTAGTTTTCAAACCATTTGGCTTTATGCCCGCGACATTCCCGTGTGAAAAATGGGAAAACACGTAAATAATACACACAACCTTCCTCGTCCATACTAATCCAGAAAATATACTTTTCGGAGCGGCTATCTATATGATAGTTGAAAATTTAACTACTACTACTACTTACTAACTACTTGGATTTTCAACTACTGTAAGGGAGGCAGTAATTCAGTATTCAGACGTAAAATAACATTAACATATAGCGCTTAGATTAAGCGTCAACATCCGCTTCGTGAACAAATGTGATCGAACTGAGTAGCTAGTTATGATTGCATATTATATAACGTCAGTGAACACCAAATTGAGGACAAACATTGCCTAGAGCTCATTTAACTTAGAGCGACGCTGAAGCTCCTTTATTTGCTAAGCCGAGCTACTTCTAAACTTCAAAACAGTCTATGTTGTTATGTTTATGTATAATACTGTAACTTAGCTCATTAACTCATCCTCACCCAACAACTCATGTAATTAGATGCAGTAGATGTGTTTTAGAAGGGAAGATTACACAGTGGTCCTATCTATAATACCCCCGTCGCAGCAAACCTGCGTACTAAGCGAATTTCCAATCCATATATATGTGCCTCGCTACTACATAGAGCCACTTACCAAGTTCCACAAAAATACATTCATAAATAAGTGATATATAGCATTTTATTTATTCTCCATAAGAATAACATTAGGGCTGAGTACGTAGATTTGCTGCAACGAGGAAGATAAGAAATGTGTATCTTTGCACTTATCGATATAACTCGACCAGGTGACGCTACATACCAAATTTTATGAATTTAGGTTAATAGCTAAGGGAGACATAAAACTTTACTTATTCTGCATATGAATAACATGGAGGCCGAGTATGCAGGTTTGCTGCTACGGGGGAAATCAACAAAAAACTCCACTTATGCAAATATTAATATACCACAACTAGTTGAAGCCACATACCAAGTTTTATCAATATACATTCATAAATAATCAAGATATCAAATTTGATAACCTCCATAAGGATAACATTGGACAACGTACTGTGTTTAGCACTTTGAATGTCTCTGCAACGGTTGGACGTACAACAACAATTAAAACATCAAAATTATTGTTTTGTAGAGCTAAACTGATTAGTAAAAATAAATGGGAAGTTTTTAGTAAAATTATCTGAGGAAAATCCAAAAACCTTTTTCCCAAAAGATTAACATGGGAAATTTTATGGACACGTTTTTTTACTTTTCTCTACAACCTAGGTTAATGATTCAAAATACCAAATTATTTGTTTGTTTAAGCTCTATAAAATGACTATAACCAAAATTGAGTGTTTTTTTTTTATTTTAGGGGGAAAATTTAAAAAACTGATTTTTGGAAAATTTAAAACCCCCATAAAACCCCCTTTCCATAGTCCGATCAATCAGGTTTTCGAACTTAAAGTCACAAATGTTAATCTACACATTTGTGCCAAATTTCATCAAAATTGGGCATTTCTTTCAAAAGTTATCGTGGGAACGGACACGAGTTATAAATACATATATATACTTACATATATATAAATTTGAACTAACAGTGTTTTTGACCTCTGGAGACCTCAAAACAAAAAGTTATCATGGTCTCAGGCTTAAGTCTTACGATCCACCTACGGTAATAGCTTCTTCCCTATAGGGAAAATTCGCTAATATATACATCTCCTTTTATTTTCCAGTGTAAATTTAGTTTTCCATTAATCAAATACTTGCAATAGGCATTGTCAATCTAGTCTAAATATTCATTTCATATTAAATAACAAAAACTATACCATGAAGGTAAAACGATGCAAACACAGCAAGCAAAATAAATGTTAAAACTAAAAACTACAAGCTACAACATGCTTTGGTATTTCATAAATTTTATGGACTAAGGAAAATGGATGGCCAACAGTAGCTCCCTCACGATAGTTTGGAAAACTTTTTGGGTCTGCATCAGAGCCTCCAACGGCAAGTGATGGAAAGATTTTAACTAGGTTACATTCTGGCTTGATTTTAAAACTTTTAGCCTTACTTAAGGTACGTCAACTTTGATTTCTTTCTCATGTATGACCATGCACATCCTTTCTACAGATTTTTGAGTTGTTTCTTCCATAGATGAAACTAAAGGATAAAGATGTATAAACTAAAATAAAGATAAGTAGGGGGCATTGGAGGGTTCTGACCCAGCAAAGGCGCGGTGAGGAGCAAGTGAGGAGCCCCCCCCGTGACGTCAGCCCCCCCCCCCGTGACGTCAGCCCCCCCCCCGTGACGTCAGCCCCCCCCCCGTCACGTGACCCATTAACCTAACTTAAACCTGGCACCTGGCGTGAGGAGCAAGTGAGGAGCCCCCAGCTGGCAGCACGCAAGTGAGGAGCCCCTGGTGACGTAATCAGCATGTAGGTGAGGAGCAAGTGAGGAGCCCCCAGCTGGCAGCACGCAAGTGAGGAGCCCCTGGTGACGTAATCACCCGGAATCAGCATGTAGGTGAGGAGCAAGTGAGGAGCCCCCAGCTGGCAGCACGCAAGTGAGGAGCCCCTGGTGACGTAATCACCCGGAATCAGCATGTAGGTGAGGAGCAAGTGAGGAGCCCCCAGCTGGCAGCACGCAAGTGAGGAGCCCCTGGTGACGTCATCACCCGGAATCAGCATGTAGGTGAGGAGCAAGTGAGGAGCCCCCAGCTGGCAGCACGCAAGTGAGGAGCCCCTGGTGACGTCATCACCCGGAATCAGCATGTAGGTGAGGAGCAAGTGAGGAGCCCCCAGCTGGCAGCACGCAAGTGAGGAGCCCCTGATGACGTCATCACCCGGAATCAGCATGTAGGTGAGGAGCAAGTGAGGAGCCCCCAGCTGGCAGCACGCAAGTGAGGAGCCCCTGGTGACGTCATCACCCGGAATCAGCATGTAGGTGAGGAGCAAGTGAGGAGCCCCCAGCTGGCAGCACGCAAATGAGGAGCCCCTGGTGACGTCATCACCCGGAATCAGCATGTAGGTGAGGAGCAAGTGAGGAGCCCCCAGCTGGCAGCACGCAAGTGAGGAGCCCCTGGTGACGTCATCACCCGGAATCAGCATGTAGGTGAGGAGCAAGTGAGGAGCCCCCAGCTGGCAGCACACAAGTGAGGAGCCCCAACTGACAGCGCGCAAGTGAGGAGCCTATTTACTACTATATTTTAATAACTAGCCTATTTACCCACCGATTCCCACGGGACTTTTCCAGAGTGTAGGCCTATCTCAAAGAAAGCGAATGACGAAAGAACCCCATAGATCCGCCATCAAACAAGGCTGCTATTAATTTATAACCGCGTTTTCCTTATGGGATATCAGCTGTTTACCGACCGATTTTGATGAAACTTCACCATATGTCGGGCAGCGACATAAGTAAACCATCCCTTAAAGAAAATTGAAAATCCACCGTTAAACGGACCCGATATTAATTTTTGAACGCGTTTTCCTTATGGGATCTCAGCTGTTTACCGACCGATTTTTATGAAACTTCACCACATGTCGGGCAGTGGTCTAAGTAAACCATCCCTTAAAGACAATTGAAAATCCGCCGTTAAACGGGCCCGTTATTAATTTTTAACCGCGTTTTCCTTATGGGATCTCAGCTGTTTACCGACCGATTTTGACGAAACTTCACCACATGTCGGGTGGCGGCCTAAGTAAACCATCCCTTAAAGAAAATTGAAAATCCACCGTTAAACGGGCCAGTTATTAATTTTTAAACGCGTTTTCCTTATAGGATCTCAGCTGTTTACCGACCAATTTTGATGAAACTTCACCACATGTCAGGCAGCGGTCTAAGTAAACCATCCCACAGGACTTTTACCAGAGTGTAGGCCTATCCCATAGGAAGCGAATGACGAAAGAACCCCATAGATCCGCCATCAAACAAGACCGCTATTAATTTATAACCGCGTTTTCCTTATGGGATCTCGGCTGTTTACCGCACAACCGCGATGACGTCATAGTTTTCCTGGAACCAGTAGCGATGACGTATTCCGAGAACTGTTTACCACTCGGACCTGTTCACTCATTAGCGAGCTTCTAGAAGCTTCTCTCGGATATGGAAAATACCCAGCTTATTGCGAAATAGGCAATCTCCCGCGCTTCTAGTTCTAGAAGGTTCGCTGGAGTGCGCGCGTGACACAGGTATAAAACCGAGGCTCGGCCGCGCGCACGCGACCTCAATGTTGTTCGAGACGTCACCATGAACGGAAGCGGTACCGACGTAGTAAACGTGGACCAAACGATCCGCTCTTTCCTAGAGGAGCTGGACGCAATGGACGAGAACGCTAACATACCGTCAGTACAGCAACAGCAGGGATGCGCGTCAAAGAAGAAGCCCGATGGGTGGACTGTAAAGAGGAAGGAAGTGCCTATCGATTCCCCATCACTGTGCTGGTCTGCTGGTGGATGTCAGTATACTGTGAAGAACCCCAGCAACAGCGGTAACGTACTGTTGAAGATGAACGTTTTCCAAGGAGGTCACTCGACTTGGACCTGCGGCCTGTATTTGGACGAGCGGCGGGACGACGAGATCTGCATGATTCTGACGGATCTGCTGACTAGGCTGCAGAACCTATGGTTGGTCAACAGCGAGACGGGAGAGCCTAGATTCAACGGAATCGTCAGGACCGTCAGTCCGCTGCCCGCCTGGAGGAAGATCGTGGATCGTTGCGTTTCCACCACCGCTGTCGCCATCCCTGAAAAGCGGAAAAAGACGAAAAAATAAATGAAATAAACGAAGTAATTCGATCCTTCCCTTTCCTACTTTTCCTTAATGTACGCTATTGTAAAAAAAAAAAAATAACTAACGTAATAATACGAATGAGCGTGTTCCTCGAGGTACATTTCCAGCCTCACCATCCCTCCACTCCTCCTCCACTCCGCTGTCCCTCCACTCCTCCTCCACTCCGCTGTCCCTCAACTCCTCCTCCACTCCTCCACTCCTAGTAATTAAATCAACAGAACACCAGTTGTCAAACACCCACGGGCTCATTCTTGTTCAGGAGTTTGAAGTGTGTGTTTGTGTAATAGTGTTGCTGTGTGACGTTCTGTCAGAGTGTTCACCCGACGTTTTGATCTAAGCTATAAAATGAACCACTTAACCGCCTATGTGTTTAATGATCAGCCTTTGTCTGTACTGTTTGACAGCAGCGATAATCCATGGTTCAAAGCTAAGGATGTAGCTACAATATTGGGCTACGCTAACCCTAAAGAAGCAATCAGAGTACATGTTAGAGAAAAATATCGCAAAACAATTCCTGAAGTATGGGGGAGCGAAAATCTCCCCCTAACCTATAATGAGAAACATTCAGGGAGTTTGAAGTGTGTGTTTGTGTAATAGTGTTGCTGTGTGACGTTCTGTCAGAGTGTTCACCCGACGTTTTGATCTAACCTATAAAATGAACCAGTTAACCGCCTATGTGTTTAATGATCAGCCTTTGTCTGTACTGTTTGACAGCAGCGATAATCCATGGTTCAAAGCTAAGGATGTAGCTACAATATTGGGCTACGCTAACCCTAAAGAAGCAATCAGAGTACATGTTAGAGAAAAATATCGCAAAACAATTCCTGAAGTATGGGGGAGCGAAAATCTCCCCCTAACCTATAATGAGAAACATTCAATCTTTCTTAAAGAGCCGGGATTATATTCGTTACTTATGAAATCTAAAATGCACATTGCCGAGAAGTTTCAAGATTGGATCTTTGAAGAAGTTTTGCCATCCATTAGAAAAAAAAAATGGTCAGTACAGACTTATAAACGAGAACCAAAGGCTGCTACAATCACTTACAAAGTCGCTAACAAATAACCGAAAGCTAGATCAAACAAATTCCGAGTTTAAAACTACAAATGATATATTGTGTATGGAAAACCAATCCATGAATCAAACGCTGATCGAACAGACATCTAAAGTGGCAGTGTTGCCTGAAGATGTAAATCTGAAGCATATATTTTGTGTGATGATTAGGGAAACCCTTCTAGAGCAGTACGGGGTTTGTGAATACAAGTGCATTCGAACACAGAGGAGGAATTTCAAACAAGCCTTGAAAAAAGCAAAGGAAGAAGGATTTACAATGTGCTACTGTAGAGAAAATGTCCCCAACGGCATAAACATAGTGAATAAGGCTAAAGAAGTGATGAATAGTTACGGCATGCACATTGACTGCAGATACAACAACATCCTAACCTCGCACAATTTCATGAATATAGTTGAACATAACATTGACAATGTATAGGTCTGCGCTTGTGGACACGTTCCAGAACCTTCAACGCTTGTCAGGTAGTAACAGTCGATACGTGCTTCAAAGATGACCAGTGCGGATGATGCAAGAAAAGTAATCACCATATCAATGAACAAAATACGTTATAAACGTAACAACATCCGAGAAAGGCTCGCAATCAAGTTAGTTTTGGATAGAGCGAGAGATGTGTTTGAGAGAAAATATCATACGAAACAGCATACTTATGAAGAAAACAAAAATATTGAATATCATGTAAAAGAATATAACTATGAAGAAAACAAAACAGACTGTTAAATTTAACGAGGAGCTAAATACACAGTACACTTACGAGCCCTGTGAGGATGTACAACAATTATCGTGGACTCAAATCGCAATAGATGAAATAAGATTCCGCAGACCGTTGGAACTGATGTTGGGTGAAAAAATCAAACATCTAACCTATTGCAACAAGATGTGTCACAGCGAGTGCATACAGTTTACTTCAAGGGTGAGCAGACGCACCACCAGTCCGTAGTACGGTTGAAGTCACACGGTAAGGACGTGAACATGGACGCTTACGCTTCTGCGGACGACTATATCAAATCGTTTATTCAGGAGATTGAGGTGATGAACAATAATGCTAGTGATCAGACATTGGCATCACCTCAGACGTCATCTGTAAAACCGATCACTGCCTGCAAGAGAGAAAGGAGGCTGAGGACGAAGACAACGGATCAAAGGCGATCAAGCGAGCCAAGGGAGTCGCTAAGGGGGTTGTTAAAAACGTCCTAACCCCCGACGACTACAGGGAATGTCTGTTCGACGGGGTGTTGAAAACCACCGTCAACACCCGTTTCCAGTCGTACCTGCACCGTGTCTTCACCGTACAAGTAGAAAAGCTATCCTTGAGCCCGGCCGATGATAAACGCTACATCTTGGCTGATGGTATCAACACCTTACCTTGGGGGCATAAGGACATTCCACCACTGTCCGCAGCAAGAAGGCGAGGTAATCCCGAGGAGGAGCAAGGCGGGCCTATGGAGCTGGACGAGGTGGAGGAGGACATGGACGAAGAGTTCCCGGTGTAGATTTAAGTGTAAATAGAACTAGGTTAACTTTGTAAATATTTTGTAAATAGTATTCGTAAGCAAATATAGTCAAACAGTTTAGTTTACAGCATACATCTGTGTTGTTACTACCCCTTGCAGTTCCCTGACATTTACTTTCAAAAGACTCCTCTAATGCAAACCGAATTTGTCGAAACTACTTTCAAAATTAACCTTTTATGAAATTGTAAAACTATCATGTTTTCAAAACAAAACATTTATTGAAACACAAACATATTACAATCAAGAACTCAAAAGGTATTTACACAAAAGTAGTCTTAAGCGAAGATGGAGTCGAAGAGCCTACGAAGGCGGTGGACAATTCTCGAAATCGCGGCAATTATCGCTAATGAGTAAACAGCCTGGGGCAGTCACGTAGGCACGGGATGATGACGTCACCGCGGTCCACGACTACACTATTTAAGGTAGGTCAATGCGTGCGTGCGTGCGTGCGTGCGTGCAGGTTTTAGTTAGGTTTACAGACGCAGGTTTAGGTTAGGTTTACAGACGCAGGTTTAAGTTGGAGTCGAAGAGCTGCACGTAGTCGCTGAGTGGTATACCGAGGACCGCCCGACAGTACAGGTAGGTGAGGCAGTAGTGGTCATAAACAGAAGTACCGTAGCCCTGGAGTCGATACCTGTTGTAGAGACCTCCATGTAGCTCAGTCCGGGGATTGCCACCAGGCGCTTCTCAATCTGGGTGGTGTTCATCGCGGGCGGAAGCAGTCCCCGCCGATTGTGTGATACCCTCATTACTACCAGTTGCACACTTTATCACCACAGGCTTCACTGTATGTGTCAAACCAGTGACTCTGGGGACTCCTGAATAACGGTCCACCCAAAGGTTTTCCAATCGCGTTATGATGTTCATAATCATAATGTAGATTTCATAGTCTTTATTTTCATCCAAATATAAGTTGCAACCATGTGTATACTGACCTCTATGATGTAACTGGATGTTCAAGAACACATTACCCTGATTGGCGGGATTATGCACTGTATGTTGATAACCGGAATCGACCCAACTGACAGTCGGTGGTGAATCGTTGGAATCTTTTTCCACAAGCTCCAAGTCTCCAGGTAGTTCCGGGGGATTGACACTTCTACTGTTGTCGTTTATGCAACTGCTATCGGCACATATGCTGGCGTTCTGGGAACCTCCCCCTTCGGTTATTTGGTTGGATGATGGTGATGCGAAGTCTCCAGATATCTCCGGAGCATTGTCACTTTCAATGTCGTTTATGCAACTGCTTTCAATACATGTGTTGACTTTCTGCAGACCTCTTCCTGCCGAGGTTTGTATGAACGATCTCGGTTGTGAGGAACGATTGTTTCTTCGCTTCTTTCTAACACAGAGGTGGTGCTGACGATGATGGCGACGAAGTCTATCTCGCGACGTGAATGACTCCGCGCAGTATGGACATTTCCAGGTCACCAGCTTCGATGGTGTGGCGACTGACCGTTTCAGTGATAGTGCTGGCGGTGGTTGTTCAGGACTTCGTGGAGAAAAGTACATGGTGCTGTAGCCTTCCATCGCTTCCAACTCCTTCAACAACGTCTGGACTGATTCATCCACTTCGATTGCACTAGCCATGTTTGTGTTTACTCTACAACATCACTAGACAAACTGAAGGACAGGTTTAAGTTAGGTTTGAGGATGCATGAACGTCGCGCGAAGCGATCACAATCACTGAAGTAATAAAGCTACGTACCGTACAGTAGAAGGCGGTGGACAATTCTCGAAATCGCGGCAATTATCGCTAATGAGTAAACAGCCTGGGGCGGTCACGTAGACACGGGGAGATGACGTCACCGCGGTCCACGACTACACTATTTAAGGTAGGTCAATGCGTGCGTGCGTGCGTGCGTGCAGGTTTAGGTTTAGAGACGCAGGTTTAAGTTAGGTTTGATCCCGCACCTTGAAACACAATGCACCTTAGGTTTAACAATGCGTGTGTGCGAGTGCGTGTACGTGCGTGAGCGTGCGTTCGTGTGCATGAGCATAAGTGCGTGTGCGTGTGCGTGCGCGTGCGTGTGCGTGTGTGTCAGGTGCAAGCCTGGAGTCTGCAGACAAGTGCACGCAGGTCTAAGTTAGGTTTACAGACGCAGGTTTAAGTTAGGTTTGAGGATGCATAAACGTCGCGCGCGCGAGGTCTAAGTTAGGTTTACAGACGCAATTGCGCGCGCGCGACGTTTATGCATCCTCAAACCTAACTTAAACCTGCGTCTGTAAACCTAACTTAGACCTGCGTGCACTTGTCTGCAGACTCCAGGCTTGCACCTGACACACACGCACACGCACGCGCACGCACACGCACACGCACTTATGCTCATGCACACGAACGCACGCTCACGCACGTACACGCACTCGCACACACGCATTGTTAAACCTAACCGCTGATGAGTAAACAGCTCCGGCCGGTCACGTAGGCATGGGGATGACGTCACCGCAGTCCACGACGTTCTAGAAGCTTCTAGAAGGTCGCATGCTCATTACATTGTGTTTCAAGGTGCGGGATCAAACCTAACTTAAACCTGCGTCTCTAAACCTAAACCTGCACGCACGCACGCACGCACGCATTGACCTACCTTAAATAGTGTAGTCGTGGACCGCGGTGACGTCATCTCCCCGTGTCTACGTGACCGCCCCAGGCTGTTTACTCATTAGCGATAATTGCCGCGATTTCGAGAATTGTCCACCGCCTTCTACTGTACGGTACGTAGCTTTATTACTTCAGTGATTGTGATCGCTTCGCGCGACGTTCATGCATCCTCAAACCTAACTTAAACCTGTCCTTCAGTTTGTCTAGTGATGTTGTAGAGTAAACACAAACATGAATAGTGCAATCGAAGTGGATGAATCAGTCCAGACGTTGTTGAAGGAGTTGGAAGCGATGGAAGGCTACAGAACCATGTACTTTTCTCCACGAAGTCCTGAACAACCACCGCCAGCACTATCACTGAAACGGTCAGTCGCCACACCATCGAAGCTGGTGACCTGGAAATGTCCATACTGCGCGGAGTCATTCACGTCGCGAGATAGACTTCGTCGCCATCATCGTCAGCACCACCTCTGTGTTAGAAAGAAGCGAAGAAACAATCGTTCCTCACAACCGAGATCGTTCATACAAACCTCGGCAGGAAGAGGTCTGCAGAAAGTCAACACATGTATTGAAAGCAGTTGCATAAACGACATTGAAAGTGACAATGCTCCGGAGATATCTGGAGACTTCGGATCACCATCATCCAACCAAATAACCGAAGGGGGAGGTTCCCAGAACGCCAGCATATGTGCCGATAGCAGTTGCATAAACGACAACAGTAGAAGTGTCAATCCCCCGGAACTACCTGGAGACTTGGAGCTTGTGGAAAAAGATTCCAACGATTCACCACCGACTGTCAGTTGGGTCGATTCCGGTTATCAACATACAGTGCATAATCCCGCCAATCAGGGTAATGTGTTCTTGAACATCCAGTTACATCATAGAGGTCAGTATACACATGGTTGCAACTTATATTTGGATGAAAATAAAGACTATGAAATCTACATTATGATTATGAACATCATAACGCGATTGGAAAACCTTTGGGTGGACCGTTATTCAGGAGTCCTCAGAGTCACTGGTTTGACACATACAGTGAAGCCTGTGGTGATAAAGTGTGCAACTGGTAGTAATGAGGGTATCACACAATCGGCGGGGACTGCTTCCGCCCGCGATGAACACCACCCAGATTGAGAAGCGCCTGGTGGCAATCCCCGGACTGAGCTACATGGAGGTCTCTACAACAGGTATCGACTCCAGGGCTACGGTACTTCTGTTTATGACCACTACTGCCTCACCTACCTGTACTGTCGGGCGGTCCTCGGTATACCACTCAGCGACTACGTGCAGCTCTTCGACTCCAACTTAAACCTGCGTCTGTAAACCTAACCTAAACCTGCGTCTGTAAACCTAACTAAAACCTGCACGCACGCACGCACGCACGCACGCATTGACCTACCTTAAATAGTGTAGTCGTGGACCGCGGTGACGTCATCATCCCGTGCCTACGTGACTGCCCCAGGCTGTTTACTCATTAGCGATAATTGCCGCGATTTCGAGAATTGTCCACCGCCTTCGCAGGCTCTTCGACTCCATCTTCGCTTAAGACTACTTTTGTGTAAATACCTTTTGAGTTCTTGATTGTAATATGTTTGTGTTTCAATAAATGTTTTGTTTTGAAAACATGATAGTTTTACAATTTCATAAAAGGTTAATTTTGAAAGTAGTTTCGACAAATTCGGTTTGCATTAGAGGAGTCTTTTGAAAGTAAATGTCAGGGAACTGCAAGGGTAGTAACAACACAGATGTATGCTGTAAACTAAACTGTTTGACTATATTTGCTTACGAATACTATTTACAAAATATTTACAAAGTTAACCTAGTTCTATTTACACTTAAATCTACACCGGGAACTCTTCGTCCATGTCCTCCTCCTCCTCGTCCACCTCCATAGGCCCGCCTTGCTCCTCCTCGGGATTACCTCGCCTTCTTGCTGCGGACAGTGGTGGAATGTCCTTATGCCCCCAAGGTAAGGTGTTGATACCATCAGCCAAGATGTAGCGTTTATCATCGGCCGGGCTCAAGGATAGCTTTTCTACTTGTACGGTGAAGACACGGTGCAGGTACGACTGGAAACGGGTGTTGACGGTGGTTTTCAACACCCCGTCGAACAGACATTCCCTGTAGTCGTCGGGGGTTAGGACGTTTTTAACAACCCCCTTAGCGACTCCCTTGGCTCGCTTGATCGCCTTTGATCCGTTGTCTTCGTCCTCAGCCTCCTTTCTCTCTTGCAGGCAGTGATCGGTTTTACAGATGACGTCTGAGGTGATGCCAATGTCTGATCACTAGCATTATTGTTCATCACCTCAATCTCCTGAATAAACGATTTGATATAGTCGTCCGCAGAAGCGTAAGCGTCCATGTTCACGTCCTTACCGTGTGACTTCAACCGTACTACGGACTGGTGGTGCGTCTGCTCACCCTTGAAGTAAACTGTATGCACTCGCTGTGACACATCTTGTTGCAATAGGTTAGATGTTTGATTTTTTCACCCAACATCAGTTCCAACGGTCTGCGGAATCTTATTTCATCTATTGCGATTTGAGTCCACGATAATTGTTGTACATCCTCACAGGGCTCGTAAGTGTACTGTGTATTTAGCTCCTCGTTAAATTTAACAGTCTGTTTTGTTTTCTTCATAGTTATATTCTTTTACATGATATTCAATATTTTTGTTTTCTTCATAAGTATGCTGTTTCGTATGATATTTTCTCTCAAACACATCTCTCGCTCTATCCAAAACTAACTTGATTGCGAGCCTTTCTCGGATGTTGTTACGTTTATAACGTATTTTGTTCATTGATATGGTGATTACTTTTCTTGCATCATCCGCACTGGTCATCTTTGAAGCACGTATCGACTGTTACTACCTGACAAGCGTTGAAGGTTCTGGAACGTGTCCACAAGCGCAGACCTATACATTGTCAATGTTATGTTCAACTATATTCATGAAATTGTGCGAGGTTAGGATGTTGTTGTATCTGCAGTCAATGTGCATGCCGTAACTATTCATCACTTCTTTAGCCTTATTCACTATGTTTATGCCGTTGGGGACATTTTCTCTACAGTAGCACATTGTAAATCCTTCTTCCTTTGCTTTTTTCAAGGCTTGTTTGAAATTCCTCCTCTGTGTTCGAATGCACTTGTATTCACAAACCCCGTACTGCTCTAGAAGGGTTTCCCTAATCATCACACAAAATATATGCTTCAGATTTACATCTTCAGGCAACACTGCCACTTTAGATGTCTGTTCGATCAGCGTTTGATTCATGGATTGGTTTTCCATACACAATATATCATTTGTAGTTTTAAACTCGGAATTTGTTTGATCTAGCTTTCGGTTATTTGTTAGCGACTTTGTAAGTGATTGTAGCAGCCTTTGGTTCTCGTTTATAAGTCTGTACTGACCATTTTTTTTTTTTCTAATGGATGGCAAAACTTCTTCAAAGATCCAATCTTGAAACTTCTCGGCAATGTGCATTTTAGATTTCATAAGTAACGAATATAATCCCGGCTCTTTAAGAAAGATTGAATGTTTCTCATTATAGGTTAGGGGGAGATTTTCGCTCCCCCATACTTCAGGAATTGTTTTGCGATATTTTTCTCTAACATGTACTCTGATTGCTTCTTTAGGGTTAGCGTAGCCCAATATTGTAGCTACATCCTTAGCTTTGAACCATGGATTATCGCTGCTGTCAAACAGTACAGACAAAGGCTGATCATTAAACACATAGGCGGTTAACTGGTTCATTTTATAGGTTAGATCAAAACGTCGGGTGAACACTCTGACAGAACGTCACACAGCAACACTATTACACAAACACACACTTCAAACTCCCTGAATGTTTCTCATTATAGGTTAGGGGGAGATTTTCGCTCCCCCATACTTCAGGAATTGTTTTGCGATATTTTTCTCTAACATGTACTCTGATTGCTTCTTTAGGGTTAGCGTAGCCCAATATTGTAGCTACATCCTTAGCTTTGAACCATGGATTATCGCTGCTGTCAAACAGTACAGACAAAGGCTGATCATTAAACACATAGGCGGTTAAGTGGTTCATTTTATAGCTTAGATCAAAACGTCGGGTGAACACTCTGACAGAACGTCACACAGCAACACTATTACACAAACACACACTTCAAACTCCTGAACAAGAATGAGCCCGTGGGTGTTTGACAACTGGTGTTCTGTTGATTTAATTACTAGGAGTGGAGGAGTGGAGGAGGAGTTGAGGGACAGCGGAGTGGAGGAGGAGTGGAGGGACAGCGGAGTGGAGGAGGAGTGGAGGGATGGTGAGGCTGGAAATGTACCTCGAGGAACACGCTCATTCGTATTATTACGTTAGTTATTTTTTTTTTTTACAATAGCGTACATTAAGGAAAAGTAGGAAAGGGAAGGATCGAATTACTTCGTTTATTTCATTTATTTTTTCGTCTTTTTCCGCTTTTCAGGGATGGCGACAGCGGTGGTGGAAACGCAACGATCCACGATCTTCCTCCAGGCGGGCAGCGGACTGACGGTCCTGACGATTCCGTTGAATCTAGGCTCTCCCGTCTCGCTGTTGACCAACCATAGGTTCTGCAGCCTAGTCAGCAGATCCGTCAGAATCATGCAGATCTCGTCGTCCCGCCGCTCGTCCAAATACAGGCCGCAGGTCCAAGTCGAGTGACCTCCTTGGAAAACGTTCATCTTCAACAGTACGTTACCGCTGTTGCTGGGGTTCTTCACAGTATACTGACATCCACCAGCAGACCAGCACAGTGATGGGGAATCGATAGGCACTTCCTTCCTCTTTACAGTCCACCCATCGGGCTTCTTCTTTGACGCGCATCCCTGCTGTTGCTGTACTGACGGTATGTTAGCGTTCTCGTCCATTGCGTCCAGCTCCTCTAGGAAAGAGCGGATCGTTTGGTCCACGTTTACTACGTCGGTACCGCTTCCGTTCATGGTGACGTCTCGAACAACATTGAGGTCGCGTGCGCGCGGCCGAGCCTCGGTTTTATACCTGTGTCACGCGCGCACTCCAGCGAACCTTCTAGAACTAGAAGCGCGGGAGATTGCCTATTTCGCAATAAGCTGGGTATTTTCCATATCCGAGAGAAGCTTCTAGAAGCTCGCTAATGAGTGAACAGGTCCGAGTGGTAAACAGTTCTCGGAATACGTCATCGCTACTGGTTCCAGGAAAACTATGACGTCATCGCGGTTGTGCGGTAAACAGCCGAGATCCCATAAGGAAAACGCGGTTATAAATTAATAGCGGTCTTGTTTGATGGCGGATCTATGGGGTTCTTTCGTCATTCGCTTCCTATGGGATAGGCCTACACTCTGGTAAAAGTCCTGTGGGATGGTTTACTTAGACCGCTGCCTGACATGTGGTGAAGTTTCATCAAAATTGGTCGGTAAACAGCTGAGATCCTATAAGGAAAACGCGTTTAAAAATTAATAACTGGCCCGTTTAACGGTGGATTTTCAATTTTCTTTAAGGGATGGTTTACTTAGGCCGCCACCCGACATGTGGTGAAGTTTCGTCAAAATCGGTCGGTAAACAGCTGAGATCCCATAAGGAAAACGCGGTTAAAAATTAATAACGGGCCCGTTTAACGGCGGATTTTCAATTGTCTTTAAGGGATGGTTTACTTAGACCACTGCCCGACATGTGGTGAAGTTTCATAAAAATCGGTCGGTAAACAGCTGAGATCCCATAAGGAAAACGCGTTCAAAAATTAATATCGGGTCCGTTTAACGGTGGATTTTCAATTTTCTTTAAGGGATGGTTTACTTATGTCGCTGCCCGACATATGGTGAAGTTTCATCAAAATCGGTCGGTAAACAGCTGATATCCCATAAGGAAAACGCGGTTATAAATTAATAGCAGCCTTGTTTGATGGCGGATCTATGGGGTTCTTTCGTCATTCGCTTTCTTTGAGATAGGCCTACACTCTGGAAAAGTCCCGTGGGAATCGGTGGGTAAATAGGCTAGTTATTAAAATATAGTAGTAAATAGGCTCCTCACTTGCGCGCTGTCAGTTGGGGCTCCTCACTTGTGTGCTGCCAGCTGGGGGCTCCTCACTTGCTCCTCACCTACATGCTGATTCCGGGTGATGACGTCACCAGGGGCTCCTCACTTGCGTGCTGCCAGCTGGGGGCTCCTCACTTGCTCCTCACCTACATGCTGATTCCGGGTGATGACGTCACCAGGGGCTCCTCACTTGCGTGCTGCCAGCTGGGGGCTCCTCACTTGCTCCTCACCTACATGCTGATTCCGGGTGATGACGTCACCAGGGGCTCCTCACTTGCGTGCTGCCAGCTGGGGGCTCCTCACTTGCTCCTCACCTACATGCTGATTCCGGGTGATGACGTCACCAGGGGCTCCTCACTTGCGTGCTGCCAGCTGGGGGCTCCTCACTTGCTCCTCACCTACATGCTGATTCCGGGTGATGACGTCACCAGGGGCTCCTCACTTGCGTGCTGCCAGCTGGGGGCTCCTCACTTGCTCCTCACCTACATGCTGATTCCGGGTGATGACGTCACCAGGGGCTCCTCACTTGCGTGCTGCCAGCTAGGGGCTCCTCACTTGCTCCTCACCTACATGCTGATTCCGGGTGATTACGTCACCAGGGGCTCCTCACTTGCGTGCTGCCAGCTGGGGGCTCCTCACTTGCTCCTCACCTACATGCTGATTCCGGGTGATTACGTCACCAGGGGCTCCTCACTTGCGTGCTGCCAGCTGGGGGCTCCTCACTTGCTCCTCACCTACATGCTGATTCCGGGTGATTACGTCACCAGGGGCTCCTCACTTGCGTGCTGCCAGCTGGGGGCTCCTCACTTGCTCCTCACGCCAGGTGCCAGGTTTAAGTTAGGTTAATGGGTCACGTGACGGGGGGGGGGCTGACGTCACGGGGGGGGGCTGACGTCACGGGGGGGGGCTCCTCACTTGCTCCTCACCGCGCCTTTGCTGGGTCAGAACCCTCCAATGCCCCCTACTAACATAACAGATTTACTTATTACAAGTGGTTTACTCTTTTAACGACTATAACCAAATTATTTATTTCAGTTCAAATAATACGAAATAGTTGACAATTTTATTTGTCATCATTTACTTAATATAAACAATAATCAAAACAAATATCATATGATTTGGAAACCAGTCTTAACAAAATCTGTTCTCCACAGTTACCGATATCTTAATGTTTAACTCTGTAGCTAGTGCTTATTTGTGGATCGACTGAGGGCAAAACGCTGGATGACTCTAACGTGGGTTCTTGGCAACCACGTCACCGGCATGTGCTGCTCAGTTATTCATTGCTTCTTTTCTTTTAAGTCGTATGTCGGATTCGCTGTCTACGAGATGGCCCTGGGGTCAAAACTCGTTAACTTAACCTTTATTTTACAAATTCTTTTTAATCGCTCCTTTACAACTTGTTTACACAAATTCATTTGCAATAAGTTGATTGATTTATTTAGGAGTTTTTAAAACAATTTATAAGTATGGTCGTTTTGTAGAATTTGGATAGGAGCTTATTACGTTAAGGGTGTCTCGCTTTAGGTAAGCTTCATAATACAGTGAGGTCCCGTCGATGGTTGTTTGTTTGTTTGACCATCCCTGGCACGGGATTCCGAAGGCCTAAGAGTGAAAAGATATAATATACACTGATAACTATACAATCTAAACCTATACAATAACCTTAATTCAAACATCCAAAATTAAATTATCCCCACCTCTCTGTGATAGAACTTTTTTCGTTCGCACTAAAATAGGTACTATAATTAGAAAAAGGTACTAACATTTGCACATATTTCCCTATCAATTCCATCATGTCAAACATAAAGTAAAAAAAACATGACAATTTCAAGCTAAAACATCAACAATAAATAGGCGATTCTCTATGATTGATTGGTTTAAGCCTCAAGCACAAACGTAAGTACATTGCTACAAATTAAAATACCTTTTTACTCTACTTTTACTCGACATTATTTCCTAGTATATTGCTAATTTAGTTTATAAGGTTTGTTAGACGAAAACCGGTTGCAACATTGTGGAGTAAGTTGCTCTTGTCTAAATCCCGTTTGAGTAATAAACGACAAAATACCCCCGTCGCAGCAAACCTGCGTACTCAGCGAATTTCCAATGTACAATATATGTCTTAATACCACATAAAGCCGCAAACCAAGTTTCATAAAAATATATTTACATATAAGCTATTTTAATTATTCTCCATAAGAATAACATTGGCAATGAATATGTAGGTTTGCTGAAACAAGGAACACAAACAGTTGGTTTTTATGCAAATATAAATAGAATTTAACTAGGCGAAGCCACATACTAAGTTTCATCAATATTCAATCATAAATAAGCGCTATATAACATTCTGGTTATTCTCCATAAAAATAACATGGGGGCTGGGAAAGCAGGTTTGCTGCAACAAGGAACAGAAAAATGTGTTTTTATATAATTATCAATATAACTCAACCAAGTGAAGCTACATACCAAGTTTTATTAATTTATGTTCATAATTAAGGGAGTCATTACATTTTACTTATTCTCCATAAGAATAACATGGGGGCTGAGTACGCAGGTTTGCTGCTACGGGAATAATCAACAAAAAATCAATTTTTTGTGCAAATATCAATATACCAGTACGACGTGAAGCCACATACCAAGTTTCATCAACATACATTCATAAATAATCGAGATATCAAATTTTATTTATTCTCCATAAGGATAACATTGGACAACGTACTGTGTTTAGCACTTTGAATATCTCTGCAACGGTTGGGCGTAGAATCACAATTTAAACGCCAAAATGATTGTTTTGTGGAACTGAACAGATTGGTAAAAGCAAATATGAATTTTACATTAAAATAAACTGAGGAAAAACCAAAAACCTTTTTCCCATAGGATTAACATGGGAGATTTTATGAGCAGGTTTTTTTGGATTTTCTCCGCAACCCCTTAAGGTAGGTTAATAATTCAAAATACTAAATTATTTGTTTTTTTAAGCTCTATAACATGATCAAAACCAAAGTTAAGTTTTTTAAAAATTGTAGGGTGAAAAGTGGAAAAAACTGATTTTTGGAAAATTTAAAACCCCCATAAACCCCCCTTCCTATGATCCGATTTTTCTGGTTTTCGAACTTAAAGTCATGAATGTCATTTTACACATTTGAGCCAAATTTCATCAAAATCGGACGTTTTTTACTCAAGTTATCGTGTTAACGGACACATATATAGATATATATATATATATATATATATATATATATATATATATATATATTTATTTATTATTTTTAAAAGAAAATTACCAGAGTACCCTTCAAAATTCATTTTTAATTCACTGACACGTGTTTCGAGGTTTACCTCATGATCACAGTGCAGCTAATAACCTTAAAATTAAAATTAAATAATCTGTAAATAAACAAAACAGTATGATAATTTTGTTAACATATGCTAAATTATCTATCTATATATGATTAATTACTTTTGATTTTTTTGATTGTTTCAAAGATTGGATTTTTTGTTGCGCCTGCATTATATTTAGTATATTAGTTTTGTCTTCTGAATAATTCATGTAAATGTGAAGCTCTTCTTTTGCATTCATATTGTCACCTTTCTTTTCAATAGACAAAACTTCTAAACTTTCTTGCAGTGTACCAAAATTGTGATCTGTAGTTAAAATATATATATTTTTTTTTTTGACAAAAGTTTTATTTACAATCTGTTCTGTAGTTAAAATATGTTCGCCAAGAAAGTTTAGAAGTTTTGTCTATTGAAAAGAAAGGTGACAATATGAATGCAAAAGAAGAGCTTCACATTTACATGAATTATTCAGAAGACAAAACTAATATACTAAATATAATGCAGGCGCAACAAAAAAATCCAATCTTTGAAACAATCAAAAAAATCAAAAGTAATTAATCATATATAGATAGATAATTTAGCATATGTTAACAAAATTATCATACTGTTTTGTTTATTTACAGATTATTTAATTTTAATTTTAAGGTTATTAGCTGCACTGTGATCATGAGGTAAACCTCGAAACACGTGTCAGTGAATTAAAAATGAATTTTGAAGGGTACTCTGGTAATTTTCTTTTAAAAATAATAATTATAACAGTAGCCCTATGCAGTGAACTAAATAATATAATATAGATATATATATATATATATATATATATATATATATATATATATATATATATATATATATATATATATATACATATATATAAATTTGAACGAATAGTGTTTTTGGCATTTGGGGACCTCAAAACAAAAAGTTATCATGGTCTTGGGCTTAAGTCTTACCATGAGACCTACGGTAATAGCTTCTTCCCTATAGGGGAAATTCGCTAACAAGCAAAGATAAAACTCACGTTATAGCATTATTATAGTGTATTTTTTAGGGTGTGATACAAAGCCGACTCACTGTTTATCAACTGTTGTTCAAACAAGTTACTTGTATAGCCCGTCGCAGCTTCGCTCGCGATCACAGTACAATATTATGTTTGAAAATTAATTACATTTGTTAAAGCACCTCGGGGTGCTTTACTCAAAATGCCTAGAGTACTTACTTCACGGTTCCTCTCCAAAGCGAGCACTTTTGCTTTGCTTATTTGCTATTTTGGACAAGTCCGCTTTACAATCTGTCTTAATTTTTAATGGTTCTAGCAACTTAAACATAAAATAGTCAAGTATATATTAAAGTTATTTACATATTGGTTCTAATCACTGCTCTCACAAAAATGATATCATGATACTTTCGAACTGAGTGTTATTTTTACAATTAACTGGTTGTTTTTAAACAGCTGTTATAGTTATAATTGTTTTTTATAAATCTTAACCCTAACTCCAGCGTTATTTTTTCGAATTATTTTCTATACAAAATTATGTTTTTTTCGGGGATGGGTCCAGTTAACTACTAACGTTAGTGATGTTTAAATTAACATGTTAAAGGCCACCAGAGCATTCCCAAATGACATACGGGACGGAAAGTTTATGGATGTTTCTGATTATGGTGCATTGCCTGCTGCCCTTCCACCAATTTTTTGCTCAATCAGTCTAGTAAGTAGTAATATGACTACCATGGACATGTTGAAGGTCATTAGGGCCGAGCCTCATTGGAACGGTAATAGGCCCTAAGCCCATAACTGTTTTTGTGTTTGTTTTTTGGGGGCTGGACCCATTTTCTTCCAAATATCTGCTCAGTAACTCATATAGTATGTACATGATGGACTTAAAAACACGTAGAAAATGCAGCGTTATAATCACAATGACTTTTGGAGCAACTTATACTTTGGAGCATTGACGGGCCAAGGGGCATAATCCTAATGACGTACGATGATTTGAAATAGCAAAAGTTTCTTGTTTCACGCAACAATGGGCAAAATGTTCCATGTCATTCAGTACAGTATTTTTTTGCGAAATGCGTAATTGATCTGGCCCATAAACAGACAGGCAGATAAACAAACTTTAATACAAATTTAAATATCACCGCTGCAGAAAAAATGCCACTGATCAAAGCTATGTAGAAGCTGATGTAGCTATGTAGCTATGTATGTTATTTTATTTATATAAAAAATTCACCCCTTCCTTATAATATCTGGTATTTCTAATAACCTGTCCATAATGTATTAACAGCTGTAATTCAAATACAATTATTCCCCATGATATCCTTAAGGACAAAAACCGAACATCTAGGGCGGCCCGTACCCTTGAGAATAAAAATATATAAAGTTAAAAACCTTATTGCAAAACTACGAACTGAGAAGAATTTTGTGATACTTCAAACATTGAAACTGGTCAAGAGATAAGGAAGGAGTGGCGTTGACAAAAAACTGCTTCTCTTATTATAAATAAGGATTTAAATGATCATTTGTGACACAGATGTTTAAACTAGACGAACGAAACAGACTGTGCAGGTATCGCTAGAGAATGTTTGTTTGGGAGCAGCTGATTGATCAAGCAACTGCCTGACTTTGATATCTAGACTACAACGAAAAAGTATTACTCTCTAGTTTTCGTACGGTAAATTAAGGTGAGTTATCGACGGCATATCTTTGCTCTCAACCCTTATTTAATCAAAATGTTACAAATAAAAAGAAAATTTGTAAAAAAAAACTGTACTTGAATAGTTTAATTCGTAGTTAGTTAAAATGCGTGACTTTAATACTATTCACTTATTCTGTTATAGTACTAATCCATCAACCTAATTATATCTGAATTATTTGTACGTTTTCCTGCGTGAAAATTTAGGAAGAAGTTAGGTTCCCTGCCTGTATAAAGGCTGTCGAAGAGGCTCCGCCTCAGTCCACGTGTCCAGAACCAACTTCCACACCTTAAAATCTACTCTTCTACTGGCCAACCGAATTCCCCATTAAAGAGCGTGTCTAGCGGCTCTCAGGGCTTCTTGGCTGCCTGTCACGGTCACGTCACGCCGCCGGACATCATGCCGCTCCAGCCGCCATTCCTGGACATACCCGTTCGTGACGATGCCCGACAACATCAGCCAACTACCATCGTCACAAGACTACAGATAGTTGAACTCACATGGCACTCCTGGATTACTTTAAACCTGTTACGGTCCTAGAAATTTGCTGTTAACCTTAGGATAACAAAAATGATAACGTTCAAATCAGATATTGATCCTGTATTTAAGGTTAACAGCAAATTTCTAGGACCGTAACAGATTTAAAGCAGTCCAGGAGTTATGTCATGTGAGTATAACGTAAAAATTTATTATTTTTAAAATCAGATACTTGAGTAAAGATTTTTTCGTTGAATAAATGTGAACGACCGTTAAATCAAACAACAGTGAGCTTTGATTTTCAATAAAACAAACACAAACATTTGTCAAAAGATTTACAGTTGTATAGGGTTTTGTGTTATGTATTTTATTAAGAGTGATGTTTATTTATTTTTTTTAATGTTTCTGTAGCAGGGGAATATCGTTTATTCAAATCGAGTACGTAAATAAAACCATAATTTGTCTTCCGACAAAGGTTTATCAGCTGCATAGTTCTGAGATAAAGTTAAAATATAGTTCCTTGTTAGTAAAACTCTTATCTATAAAGATAACTGTGTTTACACAGTTCTATCTTTATCTCCACCTCTTTACATACGTTAACCAAACTAACGGAAAGTTTACCTAAAATTATAATTGGGTTCATTGGAAACTAAAGGTAACAACTTCTATCAGTTAAAAAATATCTCCAAACATCATTTTTGAAAGCAACATAAAAACATTTAATATTCATTATAGAAATAATAAAACCGCGTTAAAGACTAAAGGGAAAAGAAATGTGTATACAAGTTAAGTACTATTAAGTAAATGTAGTTTTACCTCTATATTATAACTCTAAACTAACCGACACGAATTCCGCTAATTTCCATGTAACTACAAAATTCAATTTTGTCTTAGCATTTTCTTCTTATATAATGAATATTAATGCTTATGTTGCTGCTCTCTGACTTAAGATTTCCACCTCTTTCACCTTTGAAACTCTATTGTTAATCTTAAAGATAATGAATTATACAGTGGATTTGATGTTAACTTAAATATATGTACAATGTTGACATAACATGTTAAGTAGGCTACGGACGCTAGTTGTTATTTTATTTTAGTTTCGTCCCATGTTCAGAGAAGGCGGTGGTTATCCTCGATGCTTCACCGTAGCCCAGTTTCGAGCATTCTTGTTTCCCTGAAAAGTCAAAATTATGTTTTTTTGTAAACAAACTAAATTATGAATACGGATTGAAGTTTCCGTAAAAACTTCAATTCGAACCAAGAGTCAAATACGTGATAGTGATTCTCTCTGCATTCCGTGGTGTCATTTTCACTAACCTTTTTGTTGATAATCGTATCAACAAAATAGTATTGTACAAAACAGTAATAGCGTTCTCTATTAAATAGTATTGGTTTACATTGTATGTGTTCATTAAGAAAGTTAGTCTACTGCTTCTCCCTATGGCCTTCAAATTACAATGGTTGTCCATCTCAGGCAATGATTTTCTGTGGTCGGAATCCTAACATCAGCGTGTTAGCCGTGAACCAGGCAATGATTTTCTGTGGTCGGAATCCTAACATCAGCGTGTTAGCCGTGGAACCAGGCAATGATTTTCTGTGGTCGGAATCCTAACATCAGCGTGTTAGCCGTGAACCAGGCAATGATTTTCTGTGGTCAGAATCCTAACATCAGCGTGTTAGCCGTGAACCAGGCAATGATTTTCTGTGGTCGGAATCCTAACATCAGTGTGTTAGCCGTGGAACCAGGCAATGATTTTCTGTGGTCGGAATCCTAACATCAGTGTGTTAGCCGTGAACCAGGCAATGATTTTCTGTGGTCGGAATCCTAACATCAGCGTGTTAGCCGTAGAACCAGGCAATGATTTTCTGTGGTCGGAATCCTAACATCAGTATGTTAGCCGTGGAACCAGGCAATGATTTTCTGTGATCGGAATCCTAACATCAGTGTGTTAGCCGTGAACCAGGCAATGATTTTCTGTGGTCGGAATCCTATCATCAGCGTGTTAGCCGTGGAACCAGGCAATGATTTTCTGTGGTCGGAATCCTAACATCAGCGTGTTAGCCGTGGAACCAGGCAATGATTTTCTGTGGTCGGAATCCTAACATCAGCGTGTTAGCCGTGGAACCAGGCAATGATTTTCTGTGGTCGGAATCCTAACATCAGTGTGTTAGCCGTGGAACCAGGCAATGATTTTCTGTGGTCGGAATCCTAACATCAGTGTGTTAGCCGTGAATTAGGCAATGATTTTCTGTGATCGGAATCCTAACATCAGTGTGTTAGCCGTGAACCAGGCAATGATTTTCTGTGGTCGGAATCCTAACATCAGCGTGTTAGCCGTGGAACCAGGCAATGATTTTCTGTGGTCGGAATCCTAACATCAGCGTGTTAGCCGTGAACCAGGCAATGATTTTCTGTGGTCGGAATCCTAACATCAGTGTGTTAGCCGTGAACCAGGCAATGATTTTCTGTGGTCGGAATCCTAACATCAGCGTGTTAGCCGTGGAACCAGGCAATGATTTTCTGTGGTCGGAATCCTAACATCAGTGTGTTAGCCGTGAACCAGGCAATGATTTTCTGTGGTCGGAATCCTAACATCAGCGTGTTAGCCGTGAACCAGGCAATGATTTTCTGTGGTCGGAATCCTAACATCAGTGTGTTAGCCGTGAACCAGGCAATGATGTTCTGTGGTCGGAATCCTAACATCAGCGTGTTAGCCGTGAACCAGGCAATGATTTTCTGTGGTCGGAATCCTAACATCAGCGTGTTAACCGTGAACCAGGCAATGATTTTCTGTGGTCGGAATCCTAACATCAGCGTGTTAGCCGTGAACCAGGCAATGATTTTCTGTGGTCGGAATCCTAACATCAGCGTGTTAGCCGTGAACCAGGCAATGATTTTCTGTGGTCGGAATCCTAACATCAGCGTGTTAGCCGTGAACCAGGCAATGATTTTCTGTGGTCGGAATCCTAACATCAGCGTGTTAGCCGTGAACGTTTATTAGTTTCTCTACTGGAGTCCAGGATTTTTTCACTCTCCATGAATTTCCACGGTGTTTTGTAGAGCTAAACTGATTAGTAAAAATAAATGGGAAGTTTTTAGTAAAATTATCTGAGGAAAATCCAAAAACCTTTTTCCCATAAGATTAACATGGGAAATTTTATGGACACGTTTTTTTACTTTTCTCTACAACCTAGGTTAATGATTCAAAATACCAAATTATTTGTTTGTTTAAGCTCTATAAAATGACTATAACCAAAATTGAGTGTTTTTTTTTTATTTTAGGGGGAAAAATTTAAAAAACTGATTTTTGGACAATTTTAAACCCCCATAAAACCCCCTTTCCATATTCCGATCAATCAGGTTTTCGAACTTAAAGTCACAAATGTTAATCTACACATTTGTGCCAAATTTCATTAAAATTGGGCATTTCTTTCAAAAGTTATCGTGGGAACGGACACGAGTTATAAATACATATATATACTTACATATATATAAATTTGAACTAATAGTGTTTTTGACCTCTGGAGACCTCAAAACAAAAAGTTATCATGGTCTCAGGCTTAAGTCTTACGATCCACCTACGGTAATAGCTTCTTCCCTATAGGGAAAATTCGCTAATATATACATCTCCTTTTATTTTCCAGTGTAAATTTAGTTTTCCATTAATAAAATACTTGCAATAGGCATTGTCAATCTAGTCTAAATATTCATTTCATATTAAATAACAAAAACTATACCATGAAGGTAAAACGATGCAAACACAGCAAGCAAAATAAATTTTAAAACTAAAAACTACAAGCTACAACATGCTTTGGTATTTCATAAATTTTATGGACTAAGGAAAATGGATGGCCAACAGTAGCTCCCTCACGATAGTTTGGAAAACTTTTTGGGTCTGCATCAGAGCCTCCAACGGCAAGTGATGGAAAGATTTTAACTAGGTTACATTCTGGCTTGATTTTAAAACTTTTAGCCTTACTTAAGGTACGTCAACTTTGATTTCTTTCTCATGTATGACCATGTACATGCTTTCTACAGATTTTTGAGTTGTTTCTTTCTTAGATGAAACTAAAGGATAAAGATGTATAAACTAAAATAAACATAACAGATTTACTTATTATTAGTGGTTTACTCTTTTAACGACTATAACCAAATTATTTATTTCAGTTCAAATAATACGAAATAGTTGACAATTTTATTTGTCATCATTTACTCAATACAAACAATAACCAAAACAAATATATGATTTGGAAACCAGTATTAACAAAATCTGTTCTCCACAGTTACCGATGTCTTAATGTTTAACTCAGTAGATAGTGCTTATTTGTGGAGCGACTGAGGGCAAAACGCTGGGCGACTCTAACGTGGGTTCCTGGCAACCACGTCACCGGCATGTGCTGCTACGTTATTCATTGCTTCTTTTCTTTTAAGTCGTATGTCGGCTTCTCGATCATACGGCCCTGGGGTCAAAACTGGTTAACTTAACTTAACCTTTAGTTTACAAATTATTTTTAAACGCTCCTTTACAACTTGTTTACACAAATTCATTTGTAATAAGTCATTTATTTATTTAGGAGTTTTTAAAACAATTTACAAGTAGAATTGGGATAGGAGCTTATTACGTTAAGGGTGTCTCGCTTTAGGTAAGCTTCATAATACAGTGAGGTTCCGTAGATGGGTTTTGTTTGTTTGGCCATCCCTGGCACGGGAATCCAAAGGTATAATCGTGAAAAGATATAAGGTACACCGATAACTACCTATAAAATTGAAACATCCAACTTTAATTTACCCCAATCTCTCTGTGATAAAAATGATTTTTTGTTGGCACTAAAATAGATCTAATTAGAAAAAGGTACTATTGAAATTTGCATATATTTCACTATCAATTCCATCATGTCAAACCTAAGATAAGTAAAATACGATAATTCCAAGCTAAAACATCAACAATGAACGGTTGACTCTCTACAATTGATTGGCAAGCCTCGAACACACTTAAGTGCATTGCTACAAATTAAAATCCCCTTTAAAATACTTTATTTTTGCTCGAAATTATTTCCTAGTATATTGCTAGTTTAGTTTATAAGGTTTGTTAGACGAAAACCCTGTTGCAACAATGTGGAGTAAGTTGTTCTTATCTAAATCCCATTTGAGTTATAAACGACAAAACAATCAAAGATAAAACTTACACTATAACATTATTATAGTGTACTTTTTAACCCGATGCAAGTTCAAAAATTATTTAAATATTTTACTGTGCAATTATCTAATGCACGGCAAGAGTAGTGAATAGAATGCCAGTCTTTGATTCTTCATGCTCTTCTTCGATTACTGTGCTTTTACCACTCTTGGGGCGCGCAGCTTGCTCAGATTGATTATCGTTTGGATTTAAAACTAAGATTGAAGTTGAGATGGATTACAACTTATCGACTGAAGTAACAATTTCGAATTCAAAATTAAATTTAAAACTATTTAGGGTGTGATACAAAGCTAACTCACTGTTAATCAATTGCCGTTTAAACAAGTTACTTGTACAGCCCGTCACGGCTTCGCTCGCGATCACAGTAATATTATGTTTGAAAAGTTAGTTACATTTGTTAAATCACCTCGGGGTGCTTTGCTCAAAAAGTCAGCCAGTTTGTTTAAAATGCCTAGAGTACTTATCTTCACGGTTCCTCTCCAAAGCGATCATTTTTGCTTTGCTTGTTTGCTATTTTGGACAAGTCCGCTTTACAATCAGTCTTAATTTTTAATGGTTCTAGCAACTTGAAAATGAATTATTCAAATGAATTACGGGAAGGAAATTTGATGGATGTTTCAGATTATGGTGCATTGCCTGCTGCCTTTCCACCAATTTTTTGCTCAATCAGTCTAGTAAGTAGTAATATGACTAACATGGACATGTTGAAGGTCATTAGGGCCGAGCCTCATTGGAACGGCAATGGGCCCTAAGCCCATAACTGTTTTTTGTTGTTTCTTTTTGGGATGGACCCATTTTCTTCAAAATACCTGCTAAATAACTCCTGTAGTATATGCATGATGGACTTAAAAACACGTACAAAATACAGCGTTATAATCACAATGACTTTTGGAGCAACTTATACACTTTGGAGCATTGACGGGCCACGGGGCATAATCCTAATGACGTACGATGATTTGAAATAGCAAAAGTTTCTTGTTTCACGCGACAATGGGCAAAATGTTCCATGTCATTCAGTACAGTATTTTTTTGCAAAATGCGTAATTGATCTGGCCCATAAACAGACAGGCAGATAAACAAACTTTAATACAAATTTAAATATCACCGCTGCAGAAAAAATGCCACTGATCAAAGCTATGTAGAAACAAAACTTATTTTATTTATATAAAAAATTCACCCCTTCCTTATAATATCTGGTATTTCTAATAACCTGTCCATAATGTATTAACAGCTGTAATTCAAATACAATTATTCCCCATGATATCCTTAAGGACAAAAACCGAACATCTAGGTTGGCCCGTACCCTTGAGAATAAAAATATATAAAGTTAAAAACCTTATTGCAAAACTACGAACTGAGAAGAATTTTGTGATACTTCAAACATTAAAACTGGTCAAGAGATAAGGAAGGAGTTGCGTTGACAAAAAACTGCTTCTCGTATTATAAATAAGGATTTAAATGATCATTTGTGACACAGATGTTTAAACTAGACGAACAAAACAGACTGTGCAGGTATCACTAGAAAATGTTTGTTTGGGAGCAGCTGATTGATCAAGCAACTGCCTGACTTTGATATCTAGACTACAACGAAAAAGTATTACTCTCTAGTTTTCGTACGGTAAATTAAGGTGAGTTATCGACGGCATATCTTTGCTCTCAACCCTTATGTAATCAAAATGTTACAAATAAAAAGAAAATTTGTAAAAAAAGACTGTACTTGAATAGTTTAATTCGTAGTTAGTTAAAATGCGTGACTTTAATACTATTCACTTATTCTGTTATAGTACTAATCCATCAACCTAATTATATCTGAATTATTTTTACGTTTTCCTGCGTGAAAATTTAGGAAGAAGTTAGGTTCCCTGCCTGTATAAAGGCTGTCGAAGAGGCTCCGCCTCAGTCCACGTGTCCAGAACCAACTTCCACACCTTAAAATCTACTCTTCTACTGGCCAACCGAATTCCCCATTAAAGAGCGTGTCTAGCGGCTCTCAGGGCTTCTTGGCTGCCTGTCGCGGTCACGTCACGCCGCCGGACATCATGCCGCTGCAGCCGCCATTCCTGGACATACCCGTTCGTGACGATGCCCGACAACATCAGCCAACTACCATCGTCACGATACCACAGATAGTTGAACTCACATGGCACTCCTGGATTGCTTTAAACCTGTTACGGTCCTAGAAATTCGCTGTTAACCTTAAGTAAAGGATCAATATATGATTTGAATGTTATCACTTTTGTTATCCTAACGTACAAATTTAGGATTTAACTTCAAATCAGATAATTGAGTAACGATGTTTTCGTTGAATAAATATGAACGACAGTTAAATCAAACAACAGTGAGCTTTGATTTTCAATAAAACAAACATAAAAATTTGTCAAAACGATTTACAGTAGTATAGGGTTTTGTGTTATGTATTTTATTAAGAGTGATGTTTATTTATTTTTTTTAATGTTTCTGTAGCAGGGGAATATCGTTTATTCAAATCGAGTACGTAAATAAAACCATAATTTGTCTTCCGACAAAGGTTTATCAGCTGCATAGTTCTGAGATAAAGTTAAAATATAGTTCCTTGTTAGTAAAACTCTTATCTATAAAGATAACTGTGTTTACACAGTTCTATCTTTATCTCCACCTCTTTACATACGTTAACCAAACTAACGGAAACTTTACCTAAAATTATAATTGGGTTCATTGGAAACTAAAGGTAACAACTTCTATCAGTTAAAAAATATCTCCAAACATCATTTTTGAAAGCAACATAAAAACATTTAATATTCATTATAGAAATAATAAAACCGCGTTAAAGACTAAAGGGAAAAGAAATGTGTATACAAGTTAAGTACTATTAAGTAAATGTAGTTTTACCTCTATATTATAACTCTAAACTAACGGACACGAATTCCGCTACTTTCCATGTAACTACAAAATTCAATTTTGCCTTAGCATTTTCTTCTTATATAATGAATATTAATGCTTATGTTGCTGCTCTCTGACTTAAGATTTCCACCTCTTTCACCTTTGAAACTATATTGTTAATCTTAAAGATAATGAATTAAACAGTGGATCTGATGTTAACTTAAATATATGTACAATGTTGACATAACATGTTAAGTAGGCTACGGACGCTAGTTGTTATTTTATTTTAGTTTCGTCCCATGTTCAGAGAAGGCGGTGGTTATCCTCGATGCTTCACCGTAGCCCAGTTTCGAGCATTCTTGTTTCCTTGAAAAGTCAAAATTATGTTTTTTGTAAACAAACTAAATTATGAATACGGATTGAAGTTTCCGTAAAAACTTCAATTCGAACCAAGAGTCAAATACGTGATAGTGATTCTCTCTGTATTCCGTGGTGTCATTTTCACTAACCTTTTTGTTGATAATCGTATCAACAAAATAGTATTGTACAAAACAGTAATAGCGTTCTCTATTAAATAGCATTGGTTTACATTGTATGTGTTCATTAAGCAAGTTAGTCTTACTGCTTCTCCCTATGACCTTCAAATTACAATGGTTGTCCATCTCAGGCAATGATTTTCTGTGGTCGGAATCCTAACATCAGTGTGTTAGCCGTGGACCAGGCAATGATTTTCTGTGGTCTGAATCCTAACATCAGTGTGTTAGCCGTGGACCAGGCAATGATTTTCTGTGGTCGGAATCCTAACATCAGTGTGTTAGCCGTGGACCAGGCAATGATTTTCTGTGGTCGGAATCCTAACATCAGCGTGTTAGCCGTGAACCAGGCAATGATTTTCTGTGGTCGGAATCCTAACATCAGCGTGTTAGCCGTGAACCAGGCAATGATTTTCTGTGGTCGGAATCCTAACATCAGCGTGTTAGCCGTGAACCAGGCAATGATTTTCTGTGGTCGGAATCCTAACATCAGCGTGTTAGCCGTGAACCAGGCAATGATTTTCTGTGGTCGGAATCCTAACATCAGCGTGTTAGCCGTGAACCAGGCAATGATTTTCTGTGGTCGGAATCCTAACATCAGTGTGTTAGCCGTGAACCAGGCAATGATTTTCTGTGGTCGGAATCCTAACATCAGCGTGTTAGCCGTGAACCAGGCAATGATTTTCTGTGGTCGGAATCCTAACATCAGCGTGTTAGCCGTGAACCAGGCAATGATTTTCTGTGGTCGGAATCCTAACATCAGTGTGTTAGCCGTGAACCAGGCAATGATTTTCTGTGGTCGGAATCCTAACATCAGCGTGTTAGCCGTGAACCAGGCAATGATTTTCTGTGGTCGGAATCCTAACATCAGCGTGTTAGCCGTGGACCAGGCAATGATTTTCTGTGGTCGGAATCCTAACATCAGCGTGTTGGCCGTGAACCAGGCAATGATTTTCTGTGGTCGGAATCCTAACATCAGCGTGTTAGCCGTGAACCAGGCAATGATTTTCTGTGGTCGGAATCCTAACATCAGCGTGTTAGCCGTGAACCAGGCAATGATTTTCTGTGGTCGGAATCCTAACATCAGCGTGTTAGCCGTGAACCAGGCAATGATTTTCTGTGGTCGGAATCCTAACATCAGCGTGTTAGCCGTGAACCAGGCAATGATTTTCTGTGGTCGGAATCCTAACATCAGTGTGTTAGCCGTGAACCAGGCAATGATTTTCTGTGGTCGGAATCCTAACATCAGCGTGTTAGCCGTGAACCAGGCAATGATTTTCTGTGGTCGGAATCCTAACATCAGCGTGTTAGCCGTGAACCAGGCAATGATTTTCTGTGGTCGGAATCCTAACATCAGCGTGTTAGCCGTGAACCAGGCAATGATTTTCTGTGGTCGGAATCCTAACATCAGCGTGTTAGCCGTGAACCAGGCAATGATTTTCTGTGGTCGGAATCCTAACATCAGCGTGTTAGCCGTGAACCAGGCAATGATTTTCTGTGGTCGGAATCCTAACATCAGCGTGTTAGCCGTGAACCAGGCAATGATTTTCTGTGGTCGGAATCCTAACATCAGCGTGTTAGCCGTGAACCAGGCAATGATTTTCTGTGGTCGGAATCCTAACATCAGCGTGTTAGCCGTGAACCAGGCAATGATTTTCTGTGGTCGGAATCCTAACATCAGCGTGTTAGCCGTGAACCAGGCAATGATTTTCTGTGGTCGGAATCCTAACATCAGTGTGTTAGCCGTGAACCAGGCAATGATTTTCTGTGGTCGGAATCCTAACATCAGTGTGTTAGCCGTGAACGTTTATTAGTTTCTCTACTGGAGTCCAGGATTTTTTCACTCTCCATGAATTTCCCCGGTGTAACTGGGATATCAGGCCTAGTTATTGTAAAGGGAATAATCAATCCATACATATTACGGTTTACGTGGGTGAAGTTGTGAAGGGATTAATCCGTATGAAGTTTTTAGTATTGTACTACTAACCCGTTCTTGGATTAAGTTCAAATTAATAGCCCTCAACTTTGATTCCTACGTGTTTAATGGAGTTATTCCATTACGATGTACTAAAATATTAACATTAGAGGTATATTTTACGAGTATTTATACATATATGTGTAACGCGTGCATAACACATATTAATTGTCAAAAAATAATGTATTGTTTAAGTCATTTACTTTCAATAAAGCTCTTGGTGTTGATAAAAATGTAGGAGGTCACTGATTCATTACTTAAACTCGCCTAAAAGACATTTTTATTTTTAAACGTTATTATAGTTTCTGTCCAAACTAACGGGTTATTTTTCTCCAAACAAAATTCTCCCAAATGACAGGCCTATGGCAATAACTACTAAAATCAAACATTTGTTTCAATGATGTAAGTTAGCCACGTCAAAAACAGTGCTTCACATTGAAGAGGCCAAATTAGTGTCTTGGTTCATCAGTTCCGTGACTTAATTAACAGTTATGTGTTCCTTCCACGAACTAAGGCCGATATTGCAACATTATTGGCAATATCGCTTCATCAAAAGCATGAGGTTTCAGTAAAAATTATTAATAGTAATAGTTTTTGTTTTAGTATTCTTTTTATAACATTTTGCACCAGATTTGAACCTAAACACTTTTATTGTTTGGGACTTTTTAATTTATGCATATAATAATTGCAATTATTACTCTCTCTTTTATGAGAATATCCAGTGATTTTGGCCCATTTTTTATAAAACACCATTATAAAGTTGAAGTTTTCTTTTAACAATGAAAATCTATTTGAAGGCGTAACAAGCTAATATCTGAACCGTTTACCTGGTTGGACAGTTGTTGACCAGTCAGTTAGTGGTTAGATAAGTCTTTGATTAGCTACAAAGACCCATCCTCTATTATACAATTTGATCCAATTATTCGCATCGTCAAGAGCTTTTTAAGCTTGCAATGACTTCATAAACTGGGATATTTGCTGAGTCATGATTTATCAAGGATTATAAATTGATAAAACATTGAACTAACATCAAAGATCAGCTTTCCCTAAAATTATTTGTAGGAATTATTAGTTTGCATTGGGTCGATGTATTTTAAAGATTTTAATAACTTCATAAGAACAAAACGAATGGTTGACAGTTTTATTTGTTTAAAGTTCTAAAGAACGTCCAAGTTTTAAAATTGAAATCCAAATATTAAACCTTAAGTTTTATTCAGATCCTTTTTAGCTTAGACCCTTATCAATCGTGGAGGGAGAGTAGAAGAAATATCCCAACACGATTTATCTAGTCGCATCAAGCTGGAACGCTTCCCCGCAATAATAAGGAATCCAGTACTGTTCTTAGCGTTTTTTACTACAGCTGATTTGTATCCATTTATATTTATTGCTCTCCTGTATGACGTAAGCCACTGGAAACAAATCAATAGATCAGCGCAGCGACGGCGGGTTATGGCACCGTAGAGTGCAGCGAGTGGGTTTGGGGGAAATTACTCAGGATATTAAGACGAAGTAGGTAGGCCGCAACCACTCGAGGGTTTCTATGGATTACGTTATGGTTCACAATAACCAACAAAAACGTTATCTCTGATCATTCTATAAATGTTTAGAAAACTCAGCACTGTATGAGAATATTCTTCGTCCAAAGGTGAAACATATAAAACATTGCCTAGAACAAGGCCGGCCCTCCACCTTCCCTTTCATCTATGGTACTTTAATTAAGGCTCTGTCGGGTTGTGTAGAGTAGGTAAATACAGCCCTACCTGTTTCATTAAACTCTCATGTCACACCAAAGACAAGTATAAAAGGCATAAAAGGGTGCCGTGACAGCTCTTTTAGGTTTTTTAGAACCTTAGTTTAACGAAATTCTTCGAATTGGAAACCATGGGTTATCTATGATTACACATGTTATATAGGGTTAGAATGAAACAGCCTACATACTCCAACTCCATCAAACTGGGATTCAAACCAATTTTGAAACAAAATCTTGAATAGATGTTTGGAACCTAAGTCGTTCGTTTACAAAGAAACAGATCGTGATAAAAATAGCTTGCGTTTACCTATTAAGGGAATTCAAGTAAGATTTATCTATGAGTTTTTACTTATAGATGACAAGGGTAACGGGAAGCAAAATTAAAATATTTAGGAAGAATAATCAGTTAATTAATGCATTTAGTTTATTCAGAATATTAACCTTTCCACGTTGTAACACTCTTGGTAAACCATAACGTTATTTAAATAAGGTATATTGAAGTTTGGATGATATACCCCATTGAAACCAACCTGAGTAGTCAATAATATACAACAACAACAACAACAAAATTCACTTGTTTAAGATTATTTATTACGCATTAATTCGTATTTGGGCTTCATATGGTTTTGTCATCCGGATCATATTTTAATCTATTCATTTATTACATCGTATCTTTATTTAAAAATAGATTTGCTTTTATAAATATGGTCTTTGTTTATAAAATTATTTAAATTTACATTTACTACTATTTCTCAAACTCATAATAGCGATGGATTTGAATTTATCTTTTGATTTATTTGGACTTTACCTATCGCTTCTAGTGTTTAAAACTACACTACGTTTCGGGAGGTAAGGAAACTCCTCCCGTTATCAAGTGAACCCTACTTACATCTAAATATCAAACTCCTACACCTAACTACCTACATTTTTTTGGATTTTTTTGATTATTTTACATTTTAATTTACACTAACACAAAGATAACAAAAAATCAAATACAATACACTAACACCAAATTTATATATATACACCTAACTAACTAAAGTTTTCACTTGATAACGGGAGGAGTTTCCTTACCTCCCGAAACGTAGTGTAGTTTTAAACACTAGAAGCGATAGGTAAAGTCCAAATAAATCAAAAGATAAACTATTTCTCAAACAGGTAATATTTAGATATTTAAACTGCGGTAAAAAGTAATGTATTTCATTGAGGTATAGCATCCCTTTCTTCATAAAATTCCCGAAATTCGCAGGTTTTCTCTGACGCCGAAATTCAACCACGTTGTTTGGAGGCGTGCTAAACCGGTGTTTAATATCAGACTCCATCTAAACTTCGTAGTTTCTTTGTTGCAAGTGACCCCTACTATAGCCCAATTATATTATCAGAAGTTTAAATGTTCAAAATAAAGCTATACTTCCGTCATAGATAGCTTTATAGTCATCCGTTACAGTAGTGTGACGTAGGTTATCGCATATAATCTGACAGTAATGGATTGATCAGTGCAAATGAGTTTGATTGTGAAGCAATAAACATACAAAGTATGTTTATGTAAATCTTAAGTCAGACATGTTATGCAAGAGAAATTATATATAGTAAAGCTATTAGGTTTGTTTCATTTCTGAATTTGGTTAAAGATTATCTCATTTTTACCTTCTTATTTTTTAAGACTGTAAGCTTTGGGATCAGCTGTATTACTAACATTATATTTTATACTAGCTGATATACCCGTTCTTCGCACGGGTTAGAAAGGTTGAGATATGTTCTGACAGATAAATATCTTTAATTAAGTACTGTAACGTAATTGAGAATGAGTAATTAATATAAATAATAATGATATATAAAAAAGATAAGGGAAATTTTGATTTATTTCTACAATACATTTTTTTATACAATATTAACAACTTTGTTATATTTCGGCGAAAAAATGTACAGATTTTGTCCACTTGACAAGCGCGAACAGGCCACATAAAGTTGGCCATGACTGAAACAATCCTTTTCCAGATTAATGCCTACAATCTGCATAGTTTGCCCTTGGGCTTTGTTAACAGTCATGGCGAAGGCCAGTTTTAGGGGAAACTGGAGTCTTTTGAAATGAAAAGGTAGGTCCGTTGGGATTATGGGGATTCTTGGGATTACAACGGTTTCCTCTTTTGCGCAACCTGCCATTATTTTTGCAGTAATCAAATTATTCTTTAGGACTGTAATTACCAATCTGGTGCCATTGCACAGCCTTGGTGCATCCATGTTGCGCATTAATAGTACAGGAGCACCAACCTTTAGACAGAGTTTATGAGAAGGGACTCTCGTTAATTCTAAACTGTTTAGGAATTCCGTGGGGTAGTTTGTAGCACTCTCCTCATTTACAACGTTATCAATAGACAAAAATGTAACTTCTTTTGAGGGCAATTTCTTTAGCAACTCATTCTTAATAGTGTTTACAGTGTCATTTAATGGAGGCAAAATACTACGACTGCAAAGCCACTCACTTGAGAAATAATTCGTTTCAATATCTGGGAACACGGATAAAATTAGTTCTTCAGTGGAGTTGACAATATTACAGAAATTTCTGGGTAGTTCAATCATTTGCTGAGCATTTCTGGGGATCTTCCCTTCACCTATTTTCAGCAAGTTTGATGACAATTCGCCGGCATCGCTGTCGTTGTGTAAGTGAACTTGCATGTTTTGTGTTAGGTGGAGTTTGGATACATTATTCCATAGGTGTGAAGACTTTGAACAGGCATTGATTTCATCAGCAGGAGTGCCGCGTTGAATTACAGGCAGAGTCTGTCTAAAGTCTCCAGCCATCAACCCAACCAAGCCACCTATCAAGGAGTTGTTACCCCGAATATCACGGAGGGATCTGTGTAAAGCCATTAAGGCTCGTTTATGCGACATGGTGCACTCATCCCAAACTAATAATTGACACTAATAATTGGTAGTTTAAACATAGAGTGGGCTGTTCTTCCTCCAGGCAGTAGGGTAGCTGCTATACCGGACGATGCTACTGCAATTGCAATTTTCTTCTCTTGACGTATTGTAGCAAGTAGAACATTCATGAGAAATGTTTTTCCGGTACCTCGAGGAGCATCTAGGAAATATACTGCACTCTCTTCATTTGTGACTTTGTTAATTATAGTATCATATACCTTTCTTTGTTGTGAAGTCAGCTTAGGAATCATTTCACGAACATAATCTTGAAGCTCATTGGTCTTGTATGACAATATCCTGACTATTTCAGAGTTTGCTTCAACATCAGTCCGAGGATTTGGAAGTCCAAAAGAACTCAGTTTCTTTCCACACATTTCAAAAACCTTCTTTTCAATATCGCAAATTGCTTCGTTGTACATAATATCATTCATTTCTTCAAGTTTAAGCCTGTACACAATATCTTCAGACATTGGGTTTTTGAAAGTTTCCCATAGGTGCGTTGGGTTATAAATTCCACATGAACTCAACATGATCGAAAAAATGTAGCGGACTTGAGGAGGTGATCTGGACTGTACTGCTTCTTCTAGTGTGTTTTCCCATATTCGGTCATCTTCTAAGAGACCCAAAGCTTGACAGGTTTCTTTATAGGTTTCAAAAACTGTATTTCCAACAGTTCTTAAGTCAATGAAAGATTTTGGACCACGAATCTTGTGCAAAAGAATACGTAGACAGAAACATTCCATGTTATTGGGATGGACCGTGTACACACGTCCTATAGCAGCTGTGAACTTGACGCCAGGATGATCTTGAACAGGTTCTCCCAAAAGTCTTCGTTTGAATACTCGTGTAGAGGCATTCCATGTGTAGTAGTGAGGTACATCGGGGTAAAGAAGTGTTCTCGCAAACGGATCATTTTCACATATTTTGAAAAATGCAGTCAGAGTGGTGTTAGGTGGATTTAATAGTTTTTCTTGCATGTTGTCTTCATTGAAGTATATCCGCTGACCATTTTCAAGGTGAACACTTAAATGTGTGACTGTTGGGTACCTTTCATGCATTGGAAAGGAAAATATTCTCCAAAAGGCTTCATTGCTGCTAACGTAGTGGCCGGTTTGATAAATTTCAACTTCATTTCTTTGCAAATTAGCTTGCACATCTTGGTTTCATAAGCTGAAAACTGCTTGGTCGCTACCCTTGTGAATATATTTACAAACATATTTAATCGACTTTACTGAACTGCAATACTCGACGTTTATGTGAGCGTTGAACATTTTAGAAAGAACAGGATTGTAAGGGACAATCCAAGAGTTGTCTATACTTATAGGATCATTTCTGTTTGATGCCATAGTGATTTGAGCAGAGTTCCCACCATCTTCAGGACCGGGGAGCCTGTATATTGCGTAGCCATTCTCACTGGTCTGTGTATTGTTGATTAGCGCTCTTGGATAACCTTTAGCACATTTGCCATTTTTCATGCAGGGTGAGTTCATGTTTAATGCACCACATGGGCCGTGCACCATGTTTTTGAGAACAATATCATTCAGATGTGGGTCTACAATATTATCTGGTATCTCTGCACTGATAATTAGAGATGTGTGGTAATCCACGCTTCTGCCATTCAACCGTATACATCCAACATTTGATGGATCCAAATATTTCCCCCCTAGTAGTAACGGCGACAAACTTCGTGACTTTCTGTCGGAAAACTGTTGCAACTATGTCATGACGATCAATGTAATATTGTCCGGGCAGTAATTCTGACGTAATTTCATCCCATTTCGGGTTGCAGGTCATAGTTATAAATAAATCTGGTCGACCGTACTGCCGGACATAAGCTAGTGCGTCTTGAGCGTGTTCGTGCATGTATCTAGGACTACCAGTAAATAATGAAGGTAGAATCACAAGTTGACCGACATTATTGGGGTTCACATTTCCATCACTGGCCACCGCATCTTGTAAGTGAATGTAGTTGTGTGATCTAAGTTTACTTTGATTTCTTTTTATAAAAAAAGCCTTTCCGATGCAATTTTAACAAACATGTCAACAAAAAACTGATTTAAAAGCTGCCTGAATTGAAGTATTGCATTAAAATCATTATTATGAACCATAAAATTAAAAGCATAGAACTCCAGGGCTGTAACTTTTTTTGTTTGGTAAAGGTTGACTGGTGACTGGATTGTGTTTTGGGATGTAGAAATGATATCCTTCCTGACCATGCCAAAAGATCAAAGGATAGTGTAAGGCGTCATAAAATCTTTGTGTTTCAGAAACCCTTACCAACGTTTCGTCACGTTAACGCAAGACAATGTCTCGACTTTCAAATTCATTATTGACAACAACAGCAGCTACTTCGTTTGTCGTTGGAGCGTTGAATCGCCTCTCATGTTCACCAGGAGGACGCCTATCGGCACGTATTACTTACCTTTAGATCCTTTAGGCTGGGTAAGTTCCTTACTTAAATTGCCAATAAAAACTTTTAATTACTACAGTGAAAATTATCAATATAATGTTTAAGTTTAAAAATAAAAGGGGTTCCGCCTGCAAGGCATCCATGCATTAAACGGGTCACAGTCTAGTTAAATAAAACGTGAAAACGTCAAATAGTTCCTTTATGTTGTAGCTTTTAGCGAATTTCCCCTATAGGGAAGAAGCTATTACTGTAGGTCTCATGGTAAGACTTAAGCCCGAGACCATGATAACTTTTCATTTTGAGGTCCCCAGATGCCAAAAACACTATTCGTTCAAATTTATATATATGTATATATATATGTGTGTGTGTGTGTGTGTGTGTGTGTGTGTGTGTGTGTGTGTGTGTCCGTTACCGCGATAACTTTTGAAAGAAGCGCACGATTTTTATGAAATTTGGCACAAATGTGGAGAGTAAAATTTAGGACTTTAAGTTCGAAAACCAGATCGATCGGACTAAATCGATAAATCGATCGCTAAACACATTACGTTGTCCAATGTTATCCTTATGAAGAATAAATAGAATGTTATAATTTGATTATTTATGTATGCATATTGATGAAACTTGGTATGTGGCTTCAATTAGTTGTGGTATATTGATAATAGCACAAAAAAGTTTTTTGTTGATTTTTCCCGGTAGCAGCAAACCTGCATACTCGGCCCCCATGTTATTCATATGGAGAATAAGTAAAGTTTTATATCTCCCTAAGTTATGAACCTAAATTAATAAAACTTGGTATGTAGCTTCAAATGGTTGAGTTATATTGATAGTTGCAAAAAAAAACACATATCTTATCTTCCTTGTTGCAGCAAACCTGCGTACTCATTTATAATGTTATTCTTATGGAGAATAAATAAAATGCTATACATCACTTATTAATGAATGTATTTTTGTGAAACTTGGTAAGTGGCTCTAGGTAGTAGTGATACCCATTATTTGCATTGGAAATTCGCTGAGTACGCAGGTTTGCTGCGACGGGGGTATCATTTATTACTTAGAGGAAATTAGGATAACAGTATTTTTTTAAGGTAAGTGTGTCATTTTAATGTATTCTTTATAGTTTTATCAAAATTGAGTAGCAAGCTACAATTATATATGTTCAACTTTGATTAAAAGTTTGTTGTTATACTAATTTTCGAGTTTTTAGATAATGAGAACACAACACTTTTTGCCGTTTACTTTGTATTTTTTTAATATTTGGATATATATTTAATCAGTCGTAAATTGTTTCAACCACTTTGACAATATTCAACTGGTTCAACACCTTTATCACTTTCTTACTATAGTGACACGTGATACAAGTCTTGAAATTATGTAGTAATTAATGAATTAACTGTAGTTATGTCAACTTGATAAATAGTTTAGATTCACTCAACTAATCTGACGATTTCTAAGCAACGTCTTGCCTTGGACAATGGACGTGTTGTTGGCTGAAGGGTAAAGTGAACTCGTATCTTCGGGGCCGTCATCGCGTGCGAGACGTGCCAAGAAACGTTAAACAGTCATTAAAACCGTAAACTTCCGAACTGTCCTTGTCTACACCCCTTCACCCATACACCCCATATGTATTTGGAAAGGAAATGCATATCTGTCTAAACAAATTAAAAAAATAAACCTAACTTATCTTGTGGTACACTAGATACATACCATGAAATTGAAATTGAGGATCGGGTTTCAACAAAGAAATTGTATTACCAATTGAATTAGTCAAACTGACCTAGCTTATAGAGCAATGTGAATTTTATAAACGGTAAATTTACATAAATACGATATTTAGAGAGGAAAACAGAAAATATATAAATGTTTTTGTTATTTTTCCCTATGTAATAATGTTATAGTTAGATAATCAATTTTAAATAGTTGAGAAATCTGCGTTAAATAGTTAGGAAATTTGAGGTCTCCCCCTCCCAATAATTTTCTCGTGCGACGCCCCTGAGTGCAGCTGAGTCCGGTATCATTCATTGCAAAGTTTTGTTACTTTTATATACAAACAAAAGTTAAAACTACATAATATCCTATGGACTCGCTTATCTTCGACAGAGACGGAACGAGTTCGCCGCAAGTCCGTACGTCAGACAAGAAGTTACACTTCGTCCGAGGTCCATAGACTGCTTCCGTCACAGCTGACTCTACCGCACGCTACCTAACGGGTCGTGGCTGCATCGCCTGTCTTTACCGAGTGCAGCTGCAGCGGTGCAGTAGTGTTGTTGCAGTGTTGCAGTGTGTGTCGCTGGCTCGAGTGGTCGGATCGCTCTCTTGTCGTTCACGTTCACGTTCAGTCGGTCGTGGAGCGCGGTCTGTGTGGTGCGTGAATACCTACCGAGTGTTTTTCTTACTTTATGAATTATTTGTGTTTTTATTTTACAAGAAGTTTTACTTGTTAGTTTTTATCTTCATACTTGAGTGTGTTTTTTACTGTGTGTTTAAGTTTGTTTTGGAATTTAGGTAGTGAAGTTTAACTTTTCTTTGTTCATTCGCAGACTTCTTAATCAGGTATTTGTTTTTTTTTTTCTCATTAGTAAGTAGTTTTACTTATTATAGATAGCAATCATTGAAATTACAAACTCAAACTCAGAATGAATATTTTATTAAAACAAAATTTAAAAAATATAAACATTAATATAAATACAATATTAGGTATTGTTAATGTTTGCTATGGTGGCTAAAAGGGTTTAACAGATGGTTCCCACAGGTATTTCATTTCCAATTTTCTTGACTTTCCCTGACCTTTTCTGATCTTTTTCTGAAGATTTACCTGATCCCGCATGTCAACAAAACTAGGATTTGTCCTTAAAATTGTTTTCTCGTAGCGGTCTAAAGAACAAATTTATATTATTTAATGAGGGCTCCAGGATTGTTTGCTGAAGAAAGTTCAATATCTCAATGCACCTTACTTAGAAGAGGTGCATTAAAGCATCAATGTATTTCTGTAAATTAAAAAAAGGCATTCAATGCACTTGTATGGTTAACTCAACTTTATAGCAAGGAATCTACTGAAAAAAGTGGTAATTCTAAATGTTGACTAGGGTCTGTTATAAAGGTTAATTTATTTTCTAGTTATATATTTTATGATTTATTCTATCATAGAAGGTTAATAAACCAAACCATCCGGCATTTAAAAGTCTTAACGTGTAATTTCGTAAGGAAAAAGTCGTAAATTTGTGTCTTTAAGCAAATTTCTTAAACTATCGTATGACCAGGATAGTAAAAAGATAAATAGATGGGAAAGAACCTAACAGAGCCCAATTTTCATTTGACGTTATGTTCGCTTACAAATGTCTTTAAAGTACAAAACAATTGTCAAAACTTTAAAACTAACTAATGATTAGTTCTAATATAAGATTACACCAAATATAGATTTTGTTATTATAATCAGGTGGGAAATGTAAGTACAGTATTATTATTGATTTCTTTTCCAGTAAATAGCACATGCAATAAAAATGAATTTACAAGCCAATAGTTCTTTATAATGTAATTACTGTTCCCCTAATGGTGATCGTAGGGAAGAATAAAAGCAAAATTAAGAGCGCCGAATATAAAACGTTACTTTTTAACTGTCATAGGTTTAAGACAAACTATAATATAAGAAGTAACATGAATTGTAGTTGCATGATTTATGTGAATTTAACTAAGGAACTAAATAAATAACAAATTTACAAATAACCATGACAAATAACATTACAATAAAAACATGTTTTTTAAAACAAATTATAATCAAATACACATTGACTTAACAAAAGTAACTCAACTTTGGTGAATTCCAGTTATAACTAATTAACTTACTGACCATAAAAACAGTATGATCAAAAGGAAGGACTGCACAGCATACACTGTATGTTCAGAACTGAGCTTAATAGAAGGATTAAAATAAACAATTTCTTTTACTTTCATCAGGTTAAGTTATGCCATATTAAGTTCAGATACAAATAATGTGGCTATTATAATTTTGTTAGAAGAGAAATGCATTATTGGAACATAACAATTTATGTTTAAAAATGCTCTCACTCAAACAAATTAGTTTTTTTCAGTAATTACTAGATGTTGTGAAATTTTTCCTGACCTTTGGTCTTTTATAAAAAATTACAAGACTTTACCTGGTCTGTGGGCTATGAGAACCCTGTTAAATAAACACTGTAATATGCAACCACATTTGGGGGATACTGCCTTTAACCATTGAATATATTTGTTATGTCTTGTCAAGTTTTAAAATGTTGTATTTATTACTTCTGTATAATGTGTAGTAGTAGTAATATTTTTTGTGATTCAAAGTTCCAACGTTAATATTTACAATATATTATTGTCCTACTAAGATTTAATTAATTAGTCAAGCGATATTTCGCAATTGTACTACATTAAAATACTTTACAAACGCTATTGTAAGGTGGAGCCACAATTTTTGCGATAAGTACACGTTACGTAACAGCAATTAAATTAATACCAATAACGTTTAAAAGCTGTATGAAGTAAATTTGTTCAAGTCCCTGGCCTTTGCTTTAGGTTATAACTGTCAATCAATCAGTCAGTCAGTCAATCAATGAATGGGCATTGTTTGCTGATTTGAATGACGTCCAGATGCTCATTAGCCGCCAATCAAATGATTGCCAGTTGTGTTAACTTAGTACACTTTAAAAATTTGCAACAACGATATTAAAATATCTGAAACTACTGAAATAATACTGTTGAACCGTCGAAAGTAATTTACCAGTTTTGGCGATGTTGCAACTTATGAAAGCACAATTTGTAAATTAATCGCAAAAATATTAAACTGTAAATCGAAATAGTTATTTGTTGATATTTGTATTGAATAAAATGCGCTAGGGCCTTGTACTTAAGTATACTATTTCTTGCTTGCTTGCTTGTTTGTTTGCTTGCTTGCTTGCGACAATTTTCCCAAAAACGGCTCCAACGATGTTCGAAATGACTAATTTCTGGGATAAAAATAAGTTCTAGACAGGCCTCATCCCCAGGAAAAATCAAATAATGTAAAACAACTAAAATAATAAAGTTAAATAATAAATAAAGTTAAACAAATTAACATTGGGCTTATGGAGTTTCAAATCAAAACAAAAGAATGGTAAGAGCTGTTCATAATCAACCAGGGAACTGTCAAAGTAATACTCATGTTGTATATGATTATTAACATGTGGTTTCCTGAGAGCAGAGATTAAAAGATTTGAGTGAAGATTACATATATAGAGTAGTAAAATAAATCAAAGGGACATTGAGCTATAAATAACAACTGGAGTGACCTTAAACATGTACAAAAGAGGCAAATGAGTTATACAGATTTTGATTATCAGTAGGGAAAAGTGGTGAAATATTACTCCAAGTCATCTAAACAAACTGACTGGACTTCCCCCGAGCAAAGCTCGGCCCCCCAGGTACTTGATTTAATAACGCCCAAAAGGTTCTCATTAACGCTAGCTATCTTTTTTTTAATAAAACATCGCGTCAATTTAGCTTAAAATACCTACAAATTAAGCCGACAAGTGTCGAGTCAAAACATGAAGCCAGACGTCCAGATCTAAGCTCAGCAATTCGTTCTGTTCCTGTCCAAATTTGAAAAAGGTATTTGGAGTAGATTTATTTATATTCAGTTTGTAGTGAAATGGCCGCTATAGCGTTTATGGTTGTACCTTGAGGGTTTGAAAAGGATCTTATCATGAGCCCCCAATTTACCATTTATCACTATCTTAATGCTGATTCACCTTCAAAAACATAGTTCAAAAAATTTACCGACACTACTAACAACCGTTTTAAAATTGCTGTGCAAAATGATGAAATATTTGTTAAAATAGCTCACATTAAATTTTACTTTTAAAGTAATTAGGATTGAGGAAAATTAAAAATAATAAACCTTATTGCAGTTTTAAAGTGTGTCACAACGAATGAAGAAGTACTAGGTTAAAAATAAATTAATTCTTAAAGTTTGACTAACAACATTATGTCTATATTTAAAATCAAATATAATAATTTTATCCCATTTTGCGAGCTTTTTCCTCGCCCCTCGGGCCCCGCCGCATCGGTTTGTGGGCCCCTTAGGCTCTGCAGGCCCGGCAGTTACGCCACTGCGACTCACAGGTATCGATCTCTTCTTCATGTTAGGTTGTCCATGTTCTAAGGACCATGTTTTCTGGTAATCTCCTATTAGTGTCAGTGAGATGTAAATCAATTAAGTATTTGATCTAACAAAATGTTATAAATTAGGTTAATTGTACCATGCTTTCCCCTTGAACTGCAGCGGATTACCCCCGCCCCTCCACCCCAAAAAATACCAACATTTCTTCCAGTGTACTGGCGCCCTCATATGACCTATTCCACCGGCCTTTTCTCACCGTCAGTCCACCCCTGCTTATAAAGCGCAAAATTGTACTCACAGAATTGCAGGTAAATGAAACCGGGTGCATCAGAACAGCCAAAAAATATTTTTTCAGATTACAATAAAAATTTGGTTAAATTTATGTTTTTACACTGATTTTGATTTTTTAAAGTTTGTTATGTAGAAAATCGCTTCCTTCACGTCAGCATGCTGCGTGCGAAGTCGTTATCAATTGGCTTGTTTGCTTTTTAAAATGTCTGCACAAAATTGTATAAACGGTTAAGTAAAATCATTTAAGCGGAAAGTCTAAAAAATCACCGACACGGAACGTTTGTCATATTGACTTGTATATTTTACATTCACTGCAATAAATCGTAAAATGAATCGTATTCATAGGTGGCTGATTTGTGAAGGAAAGGCTATGCGAATAACTAACTAACTACCTGAATACGATTGGGACTTTGGGACAATTTATAAGGTGGTATTTTGTGGGTTTTCCAGAATGCTTCCTTATGCGTCGTATATCAAAGGTGTTAAGCGCGTAGTACATTTGCTTACGTTTTGGAAATCCCTTGTGATATCGTATTTTAGAATATTACTAAACAAGTCATAAATACTTCCACTGTTGGGTTTACGTCAAATTTGATTGTGTACGATTCTAATCAGGATCATTATTTAAGATAACTTGTTTTCACTTGAATAATAATGAACAACATAGGCCTACATCAGAGCTATACAATTTTCATGGATGAGAATATATGTTTTATTATGTTGATGGTTCGAGTTGATTATGTGTTATTGTATTGTTTTTTCATAAATTCACTCGCCTACGAAATTTCCCAGATAATAGTACAGAGTAATTTTTCTTGAATGACAAGGTATTTTAGGTGAGATATTATTCAGCTTTGTTTTCAACTTTTTGAGCGTCACGGCGTCAGTCACCTCAGTTAAACTGTAGCGAAGGTCAGTCAAAACTGTACAAACACATACAGTAATAACCGTCTCTTCTACGATCCCCATGTTTTACCGCACGTTAATACCTAGGTGCGGTGGAACGTCGGGATTGGAGAACGGGCGGTTGTTTGTCGTGTCCGTGTTGGTGTTGTAAATTGGTTGAAATAAAGTTAGTGGTACAAAAATATATAAAAAAATCTAAATAGTAGTAATTTATGCGTCATATATGTGGTGTATATGCGTGTATTTATGCGTCACAAATTCAATCCTCGAAAAACAAATATCTCAAATAATATTAATCCCATTTAGTTTAAATCGTTCTAAGCTGGAAACTTTTTTTGTCGGCTGATGTATATCTTGAACTCTTTTATGGTAATTTAAAGTTTAATTTTTAAAATATACACTTTGCAAATATAAGTATTTTTTTAAGGTGTAGGCTATAGCATAATGTTTGTCACGGTGTATTTATTTATAAAGTATTCTCCTGCAATCGTGCGTTACTGTAAGAAAAATAATTAGGCTTGAGCTTTCTATGTAAAGCTACAACGAGGGCGGGATTGAGCCACAAATAATTGGCCACTTCTAGTAATCATTTGGCGGATTTTGGCAGAAGCAACTATCATCAGAATCGGATTTGTGATCACTAAGCATGAGATATTTTAAATAAATGATGCATCGCAGAAAGGCTGCCGCTTATATGGCTAAGAATGGCTCGAAGCCAATTCAAGACCTGGGGCCTATTTTTGTATTGCACTTGTTGCTCAGATTGAGTGAGACATTTCCTATTCAGATTTGTTTTCCTATTTCTATCACCGAACGACAGTGAAACTAATTTACGACTGGTTCAAAAATAATTTCGATGCGCATTAATCATGTCATAAGCAATTGAATGAAGCGACAAAATGAAATTATTATTAAGTTTGATCAAGTCAGTACTTAACCTTATAGTCTTAAGATATTATGTAATTATTTAAAAAAAAAAACACATACTGTTACGTGGGAATACTTGGCCTTATGTTCATATAGCATATTTTATATGTTTTTACTACGGAATAATTTCTCAAAGTTGATAAAAATAGTTTAATTAAACGCTAATTGTCTTATTCATCTGATTCAAACGTATCCACTGATGGCCTAACGTGTGAGAGCAGGGAGTGGCAATGACATACACTATAGTTGTGAACGTGATCCCACTCACAATGTGAAGGCAGGTTTTAGCGAATTTCCCCTATAGGCAAGAATCTATTACCGTAGTCGGCATGGTAAGATCTAGGCCCGGGACCATGATAACTTTTCGTTTTAAGGTCCCCAGACCCCAAAAACACCATTCGTTCGAAATTGTATATGTATATAATATATATAAGCTTATGTGTGTGTGTGTCCGTGAGCACGATAACTCTCGTAAAATTGATCCGATTTTGATGAAATTTTGGTATAAAAATGTAAAGCAACATTTAAGACTAAGTTCGAAAACCAGCCAGATCGCTCTATTCAAAGGGGTGTTTTGGGGGGTTTTGTTTCCCAAAAATGGGTTTATTAAATGTTTTACATATAATTTTCGAAAATTCCAGCTTAAAAAACACACATTGGTATTTTGATCATTATTCTACGTCAATTGGTTACCGAGATATTGAAAGTGTTAAACACAGTACGTTGTCTAATGTTATTCTTATGGAGGGAAAGATACATTTTATATCTCTCTTATTTATGAACGTATACTGACGAAATTTGGTATACGGCTTCATCTGGTTGTGGTCTATTGATATTTGCTTAAAAACAACTTTTGAAACAACAACAACAACTTTTGAGCAGCAAACCCTGCATACTCAGCCCCATGTTATTCTTATGGATAATTATTTAATGCTATGTCTCCCTTAATTATGATCATAAATGAATAAAAACTGGTACATGACTTCACCTAGTTGAGATATATTGATATTAGCATAAAAACACATTTTTGTGTTCCGTGATGCAGCAAACCTGCGTACTCAGCCCCAATGTTATTGTTATGGAGGATAATTAAAATTGTATATATCGCTTATTTGTGAATATATTTTTATGAAACTTGGTAAGTAGCTTTATGTAGTATTAAGGCATTTATATTTCCAGTGTGAATTCGCTGAGTATGCAGGTTCGCTGTGACGAGGGTAATTATACTTACACGCGTAAACTTTCTTTCTTATGATCGAGAGTGACTATCTGAAGACCTTGGCCTTCAGTAGTATTTCCCAACTTTCAATTTGGCAACAAGTTGGTGTATCGTTATCTAAGTGAAACCGTAACACAATGATAAATATTAGGGGTCATATAGTGTTGCGGCAATTTGTATTACTGGGCTACAAAATTAGTGACTGGGCTAAAACTGTTTACTTACTAAAGTAAAATCAATTACAAATTATATTTAAATCCGATCTCATTTTGATAAGGTCATAAACTAGCCCGTTAATAAATCATTGACAATGTTTATTAATGTTACGTAGCATGTCGTTTATTTACAACAACCACGATAGTTGTATGGAGAATTTATTTTTAGTAACAAGTCGTTTTATTAAAGGTAGTCTAACAAAAAGGTCCATTATTTTAGCTAGAGTTTCCATCAAGTTACGTTCAGGGTATCTCATAATTTCAAGAGTACATTTAACTTTGAACGTAGATGAGACGCTATTTATGTCAATAGCAGGAACATGTCTGAAAGAAACACGGTTTATGGAAAAAAACGTTTAGTAAATTGATTGAAGATCATTTATGAACAAAGCTGTGCATTAAATTTTGCGGCAGTCCTATTAAGACCTCCTTCATGTCCGCAATTGGAAAAAGCTACTTAAGGTACCCGAACTTTGATTGACCAAAGTCAAAGTCAGTTGTTTCCCTTTCCCAGTACGAAGTCCACCCAATTGGACTAGTGTAGTTATCCATTATCAAACCGTAATTCCTTGATCTTGGTCTATAATCTATATCGCAACATGAAGCCCTTTGTTCCAATGCCCAACTGCAAACGACAGAATATGACTGTTGGCCCAGGCACGCGCCAGAGCATCCCACAACTGTCTCGCTTGGTCTCGGTCGTGACTGCAACATGAAGCCCAACTGCTAACGACAGAATATGACTGTTGGCCCAGGCACGCGCCAGAGCATCCCACAACTGTCTCGCTTGGTCTCGGTCGTGACTGCAACATGAAGCCCAACTGCAAACGACAGAATATGACTGTTGGCCCAGGCACGCGCCAGAGCATCCCACAACTGTCTCGCTTGGTCTCGGTCGTGACTGCAACATGAAGCCCAACTGCTAACGACAGAATATGACTGTTGGCCCAGGCACGCGCCAGAGCATCCCACAACTGTCTCGCTTGGTCTCGGTCGTGACTGCAACATGAAGCCCAACTGCTAACGACAGAATATGACTGTTGGCCCAGGCACGCGCCAGAGCATCCCACAACTGTCTCGCTTGGTCTCGGTCGTGACTGCAACATGAAGCCCAACTGCTAACGACAGAATATGACTGTTGGCCCAGGCACGCGCCAGAGCATCCCACAACTGTCTCGCTTGGTCTCGGTCGTGACTGCAACATGAAGCCCAACTGCTAACGACAGAATATGACTGTTGGCCCAGGCACGCGCCAGAGCATCCCACAACTGTCTCGCTTGGTCTCGGTCGTGACTGCAACATGAAGCCCAACTGCTAACGACAGAATATGACTGTTGGCCCAGGCACGCGCCAGAGCATCCCACAACTGTCTCGCTTGGTCTCGGTCGTGACTGCAACATGAAGCCCAACTGCTAACGACAGAATATGACTGTTGGCCCAGGCACGCGCCAGAGCATCCCACAACTGTCTCGCTTGGTCTCGGTCGTGACTGCAAATTTAAGAATAAAACAATAGAAACTTTTGTACTTTGACCGAAATTAAATGTGCAAAACGATTACCTTATAACTAGTTTAAACAAGTCCAGATCCCCCTCTATTTTTTTATTTGTAACAATAAATAAAAATCTTTTGTTTAGCACTGGGTACTGACAGTGACATAAGGTGTGTTTTTTGAAAATGTTGGCATTTTTTAGTGCCCCAAAAACTGGGGATTCTAGGGCCAACTCAAAATTGTTACATGTAAGACCCCTTTAGGTGACCCCTCATTTAAAATAACCTTTTTTACAACCGGAAGATTATGTTTTCATCTGTTATTTTTTTAAGTGCCAAAAATATTCTACACCAGAAGTGGGAATAGTGGACCCAGATCTCTCAATAGTGGAGTATCAGATTTATTTGCCGGCACTTATCGGCAAACACCATTTACTGTTTAAAACCCATTTGCCAAAATTAAACAAAACTATTTACATTACAATCTCTTTATGTCAGCTCTTGAGGACAAAATAAATACGATTATTCCAGTTATTTGCTTGCTGGGGGATTGGGTTTTCTTATTTTAGTAGCTTAATTACACTGCGGTTACTGTAATATATTTTAAAATGTTAACTAAATAATTTTAAAATATTTAAGGTTACTGTTCAGTTTGACTTCAAAAGAAAAAATCGCCGAAACTAAATCAGGTTTAAATGGGGAGAGAGTGGTAAGGTTGTGGATTTTGAACTGTGAATCCCTAATCGTTCAAATCGGCTATACAATAACTGTTTAAAACCAATACCTGTGAATGTTTAGGAAACTATTCTTTAGTATGGAAAGCCACAGTATGGACCACGAGCAGCATTTATCCCTCCACCAGCCTCTTCCCCATCTGACGTCCATTCAGTGTAATTGGAACAACTGTTCAGTAATTAGGAAGTAACAATATTAGCCTGTTGCCTATTCCGTGTCTGTTAAATCTCCTTTCATCTCAGAAACTCATTACTACCTTGGCCAAATCAATCTTAACTTTGCCTTTGTAATAAGAACGGGAGAAGAAAAAGAATGACAGATAGGACCGTATTTAGGACCTCTGGGGCCCTGGGCGTACACGAACATGGGGCCGCCCTAAAATAATACAAGCATGTATGTAGGAATATGTACATACGAAAGTTAGTTTTTCTATTCCGTAATATAACCTTATTATTTTTAATAGTCTAGTCTTTAATAAATATACCAAATATACTAATAAATTACCAATTTTAATGTATTGTCAAAACTTCAAAAAGTCACAAAATAAAAATGTTGCCTTTAATTTTCCTTACAATATTTAGTATGGTTTTAGCTCTCTTAAGCCTATATCTAATAATCTAATAATATATTAAGTTAATTTACTATAAAAACATTATGAATAGTTAAAATTACAACAAAAATGTATAAATGAAATAATCTCGTCTAGTTGCTTTACCACAAACATAATTGTACTAACATAATTAAAACAAACAAAACATAGCATATGTTTGGAAGACATATGTTTGAATTCGATACACATTGATTAGAAACTCTTTTAAAGTTTTTTCCAACATACTGCTGGATAGACTCTATTAAATAGTATTTAGGTTCGATACAGTAAAAACTCCTTATTTATATTTATTGGCTGACAAATCTATAATTATATGATAAAAGTCAAGGCAACGCAGAGAATCATTCTCTATACTCAGGATGATAAAGATTTTAATCGCTCTGGTTTAATGCTAATTGAAAGGTTACTTTTCAAAAGTTTAAACTTTAAAAAAATATTTTTGCGGATGCATTTGTGTTATCACACACTAAAATATTCTTAAAGAGATTTAAATATTTAGAAATGTAGCAAAATGTCAGTTATATTGTAGACGATTCATTTTTTACAAAGGACATTATTTTCATATTAAGTTTACTTGATGATAACACAATGAAATAAATCTTCATCTTTGGCTCTCGCCTCTTCCTACACGTTATTTTAAACTGGATGTGGGAGGTAATCCGAGAATTCAGTGTTGGCAACAATGATAAGCATACATCCTGAACCCTCATCGAGACCGGGACCGTGCTAATCGTATTGAGTACAAAGTTATTAAAAACAAATAACCTTCAAATTTTTATCAAATCCAGAAATATAATACTAAAAAAATAACAAAAAGAGAGGCTAAAAGCTACCCAATATATCACTATTATTATCATATCATATAATATCTAGGATAACCTCAAACACTTAAGACTACTCAGTGTTCTACACGTTAACTGATTTTTAACAGTATAATTTTGATACTATATTTGATAACTTTCTTTTTGGCTTTTTATTCCTAATATGTTATAATATATCATATTGAGTTTTGTGCAACAAGATCAATCAAACTTAACTTATACCGGCTTAAACGGAATATGCATATTCCAAGTACACCAAAGCATGGCGGTTATTAAACAATTCATCGGGTTAGTGGGACAGGCTCAAAAATTATAGCTCACGATTAAGATCGTCTATTGCAAATATACAATATCTACAACTTTATACTCAGCAAAATAAGGTGCTCTATTCAATACCGTCTGTAGTTACATTTCAAATGTTACCTGGCCCATTCCTGTTACTGGATTAGGGCAAATTCATCAAATCCGCACACAGTATTCAAAATAGTAAACATTTAAAATGACTTTTGTTTTGAGACTTATTTTGAACCTACATATTTTACAATTAAAAATTATTTGTATTTTTTCAGTTACACTCCCTAGCCCCCTGTATTAAAACACTGCCTAACCCCCTCCCCCTCACTTTCGTGGCCTGGGGGCCCCCCTCGGGCCCAGGGCCCCGGGCGCTCGCCCCGTGCGCCCTTAGGGAAATACGGTCCTGACGACAGACTTATTACGTCAGGAATGAAACATTGAGTACCAGTGACAACTGGAAACAAATTTGACACTGTTGAAAATATGAATTGTCCATCAACTTGTAAAGTTACATTTTATACTGTGATTTTTAACATTAATCATATTTAGATTTTCTATATTTACTCATGTCAAACGTGGCTTGAACCTTTAAATCTGTCGCCAACTCAAATATTGCCACTTGTAATAGCTAGCCTGCTACGCCAACAAATACTCACTACTTCAATATGTTGTCGTTTACGTGGTGGCACCTAAAACTCATCTTTTCTTTAGTGTATCGTTTATTGTATGAAGTCATAGTATACTGTACATTAGAGACTTTCATTTTAAATTCAATTATATTTCTTTACTAATACGAGTATTATAAAAATCGGAGAACTATTTATGATTATTCACTGCAGACTGAGAAAATTATTTCGATCATTTTATTTGGAAACACTTTAAATAATTGCCAAATAATTTAAAACTATATTGCGTGAGAGTAAACTTATTGAGTAACATTTAAAGGCACGGTAAGATGGTAAGATTAAATTTGTCTCAAATTTAAACTTAAAATAAATGTGTTAAATGACAATCACTGTGTTTTAACTATCACAAAATGGATTAGTGTGTAAATTTACTTATTTGTTATCTCTAATTAAGTCCTCAATTTATTGTTTTTCCTATTTGATTGCAATTTTTAAATATATTTATGATTTGTACAACTCTAATTACCCTAATTTTTGTAAATAAAGAGGTTCATATCAGGATCTAGATTTATATGAAATTTACTGGTTTGACCTACAACAATCCTGCCAAATATTAAGCTTATCTTAATATATAGTAACATTCTTATATTATTGCTTCACAAAAAACAAAGGGGTTCAGTATTTTCCTTTTTAAATTTGTATACGGAGTAAAATATTGCTTTATATATTTAAAACAAAATGAGTTTCCATTGATTTTTGTAAATGAACATGATTTTTAAATATAAAATATTCATTTCAAAGCGAAATGGGCAGTTTAACTACATTTACAATAATTATACTACATGTAAAACTGTTTACATGACTATACTGTTCTGAGAGTGAGAAAGAGTCCATCATTCAGTCCCTCGGAAAATACATTACAAGTTCAGAATTTAAACAAAACTAATAATTAAGAAATGAAATTAATCATTCAATGATAAAGTAATGAACTAAATAGAAAATATAATATACAATGTCACAATGTAAATCGTGGATTCCTCAGAATATAGTTTAACTTGTCAAGTCTTACACCTGTTCAGTTCGTTGCGCAAGACATGTCTCAGATGTTTTTTTTTAATCGAAAGACAATTTGATTGGGTACTAGTCACCTATATGTTATGGGCGTTAATGTTTGTTATAGTGACGACTTTTATGAAAAAAACTCATGTCATTATAAAAAAGGAAAGGACCAAGCACACATAATAATACGCTATTTATTTTTATAAATCACAAGAGATTTCAGAAAACAATAAAAACGTATTCCTTTATCTATATTTCCTTAAGAAAACTAACTCTGATGTTTTATCAAATTGTTGGCAGTCGTATTTAAGCACTCGGCTCGACTAAAAAAAAAGTAGTTTTCTTAAGGAACGCTATAGGGAACGAAAAACGTTTTTACGGTTTTCCTAATCGTCGGGTGAATTATATGTGGCGTTACGTTGTGTGTGTTTGTATATTTCTTGTTATTGTTTGTGGACTATATAAATGGCAAGAGTATTTTACATCAAAGTTTTTCGCCGTAGCAATGACTAACCCGTAACTTGAAGGTGGATAGTGCCCAATAAAATTAATTCTTTGAGCCTGATCAATTGTTTTTATATACTTCGATAAGAATGACAAAATGCTTAGTCTGTAACTGACCAAGGTTTGTTCTCAAATCTCTTTCCGTGGGTTTTACTCGCTTTGATTAACATTAATCCGGTGTGTTTTTCGTCACCATTCGCTCATTGCTTGCCAAACAATCTAATCCCTCAGACCGTACCCTTTAGTGCAGCAATTGTCGCTCTTACAAAGTGCCTGTTCTTCTTAGAACTCGTTCACAAGCATCATTAAAGTCCGATGCCTTATATAGAAACGGCAGTGTCAAACGTGTTTCAAATATTTGTGCCGACGTAGTATCATCGGCCGGCTGTTATTGGTTGGACTGTCCTCTGCGGGCCTCCCGTCAAGACGCGGAAGTTTTTTTTAAATCGTGATTTCAAACATGCAACCAAGCGAAATTTTTCGATTCATTTTTTTGCTGTCACACTAACGATACCCTGAAATCCGATTCTTTCGCCACTTTAAACATTCGAAGGACCTTGAAATTTGGTTTTCTCTTTCTCTTAACGGACAATCACTTGCGATTTAGTGCGAGTTGTCAGATAAACCTTTGTCAATTGTTTATTTATACGATATTCTTTCTTTCAATCTTTTTATATAATTCTGTAAGCGTAATTTTTAAGTCAAAATTACGGGAGTTTGGCAAATCACAGAATAATGGGAGGGGACTGAAATTAAAGGTCTTGATCCCAGGGACTCGGGAAAAATCGCAGTATTTCCAACATGTTACCATCAAACTATAAATAACGTAAAACATCTCCCATAAGAAAAGCATGGGGATTTAAAAACGTCTGCTTTGTTTATATTTAAACATGTGATTAAGTGTTTACTTTGTTTACGAACTGGCATGTGTTCTTTAATGAAGCAAGGTTAGGGGCTATCGCCCCTTCAAGCCACTAGTATCATATAAATACGTTGATATCGCTTCCAGGCTAACATTTTCAATAACAATTTTGTTTCGTTTGTTATATAATTAAACATCACGTATCACTACCAATACTTATACTTCATATAGAATCAATCTTAAATCAATACATCTATCTACAGAGCTTTAAAAAGTAACACCTCTTAAACGTATAAGGGGTATCTGCGTATCCAAAAGCGACGAGACAAACCGTGCGAATTCACTCTGAAGCAACGTAATTGTAGTCATTATTGAAACAGGAAACAAATTGTGTAAATCATTCTTTTGTGTCTGAAATCGCACGGCAAATTACATAACGGACGTCTGCTAAAACATGAACCAGTGAAATTGTTGAGGATGTAATCCTTGACCTAGAGCTCGCTAAAGGTCAAAACCGGCGTGCAGAAGGTTGTATCGATAATAACAAAGCCTGCCTGTACTACAAGAATACCATCTGTTAACTCACTTGGCGAGCTATATAAAGTGGATGGCTTATGGCTAATTTGAAAAACCAAAAAAGTAGTAAATCGAGGTAGCAGAATTTGTATATTGCTTAAAGTTATCTCACAGAAAACCACAAGAATTGACTATACCATTCCACAAGTATTAAATATTTTTAAATTCGACTCCCTGGAAGAATGGGTTTTGGAATGGAGGCGAAACTAAAAATCCGTACATGCTGTCGGGTTACCTAAGTGTAATGATAATAGTAAAAAGTTGTACCACATAGATACAGTTAATGCCCATATATGTATTACGTGGCTGTTAAATTCAACATTAATTCATGCAAAATGTGTCGGAGTATTTCTAGTGTGTAGCGCAGATACAAGATGGTAGGAATTGCAAACTGTCATGGCCATAAAGAATTACGTGGAGTTAAAACGATTGAGCTTCATTGGATAAAGCTTAATTGGATTCTTTCTGAAGCTGATTATTTTATGAGGCTTTATCTTAACGCATTTTCCGGATGCCGAAACAAAATACTATGGACCTTTTTCGTTCATTCAATGCCACTTCTCTATAGGGTCTGTGAATTCTCAGTCCAATATTGCTCTATTCTTTAGTATTACCTTTATAAATTCGACTACATTTCAGTTTGATGTACTACTGATGTAACCCAGCTATAACATCAGGCACAGGGCGTTGAACAAACGTTGTTCACGCGCCACTTCACTCTACTTGTCCAGCGCGCTGCAGCAATTAGACCAGATTTAGGATAATGATCTTTTAAACAATACTTAATAAAGACATATACTCTAAGAACCATAATAGCATACTTACCGTTCTTAATCTTCTTGGATGGTGGTGAGTAAAGTGAGTTCGACAGAAAGTGGAACAACGTAAAAGCTTTGTGTGACATACGTCACGCGAACCAAGATCGTTCGTAGAACCATTACATTAGAAGTGTTATTTCTATTTAATACCTGGATATGCCAATATAAAGAAACTTAAGGATTATTTGACTTAAAATTAAATTTACTTTAATCAATGTAATAATTATTCTGATGAAACAAATTATTTGTATCTATAGTCTATAGACAACTAATAAACACTTTTCAAAACAGTAATTTATCCTATAGATCATTTACTCACCTTTGACAAAAACACCTTAAGTGATTTTCTCCAGTAATATATAACCACTGAATTCGGTCTTAAGTTATAACGATGTCTTAAAAAAACAGCTGTCTTACTTCCAGATTATTAGATTTGGACCCATTACGTTTCATTTTTGTCATTACTCTGTACAATTTACTATTTGTGTATTTATAAAGTAAATGTTAACCATCATTGGAGAGAGAGGAGAGCTCTATGGAGCCAGGTGGTCAACACAACTCAACGTGAAACGCATACACGCAGTAATGGGGTGGTCGGCTCAAGCTGAAGTCCCTCCTCGGAGATGGCTGATAGTGGAGCACAAGTTTAAGACGTGGAAACTGAAATCCAATTTATTATATTAACCCAGATTCTTATATTAAAATTCCACTTTAGACATATTTCATTCCTAGTTTTTCCTTATTAAATAACTTCTGCTTTTCCTATATTTAAAAAGTTCTTTCCCACTTACGATTGACCTTTAGGGCGGAAATTTCGAACCAGCTATGCGGTATTAGCTCTGTGTGATTTATTGATGTGATTTATTTCCAATTTAGGGTAAAAAAAGGTTATTGAGGATCTTCGTTTCAGGGTAAATAAATATGTACTTCTATACGAGATAAAAATAAATTATTAGTATTATTATTAGAGGTGAGCACAAATAGGGATAGGCCAGGTAGATTGAATAATTATTTAATTCTAAGTTAAAACGTTTACCAATATTTTTAAACGCTTTATTTTTGCAAGGCCTTTCTTCATCATCAGATAACCTCATAAACTGTTTGAAAATGTTAGTATATGTTTTGATTAACATTAGTTATTAGAACCGGTCTTTACAGTTCTTCACTGTAGATAGTACGAAAAGCTTCGACTGGGATTTTATTTCCTCGTTGTGGACTCAAAATGTTACAAACATCCCATTATTAAGATGGTAACTTACTTTTGAATGGAAATGGTTATCACTAGGTCACCTAATAAGTGATAACAGTCACTCAAGAGCTTCAGGTCTGTGAAGTTAAGAGTCTTCATCACCTTTGAGAAAAGTTCGACCGTACAGTCTGGTTTGATTCCAAAGGACCTCGTATAGTCAGGTGCGCCAGGCTAGGACGAGGGGCGAAGAGGGGGCTCTTTTCTAAAAACATCAGACCATCTACCACCGCGCCGCCGGCCGTCGCGGTCGTCTCAATGGGTCGTCCTTCCCCGACTGCCGAATGCTACGCTACCCCAGCTCGCCATGTAGAGCTCGCCAAATGGAAAGAAAACGGTCCGCGGCATTGTCAGGCCAGACGATAAGTGAGTAATCCCGAGCGGTGAGCGCGTTGTCGTTTACACTTTCCTGTACATCGTAATAATAATAAAACTACAATGAAACTTATATATTCATTTTCTGCATAGATTTCCGCATCCAACAGTAAAAATATATTTTAGTTTACAATTATGTGTAATTTTTAAAAATAACAATACTAGAAAGCTGTAACAGCATGACATGAAAAAGTCAGCAAGCGAGAAACTTTTTTATTTTTGAGGTAGAAACAAACTTCCAGCGAGAAAGTTGTAGCTAATTAGATGATCTTAAATTTTCATTCAAAACAATTTTCGATATAACTTATAGTTTGTTCAATAATCCGATCTAAATAACCGCTATGTTCAGTTATAAGCGCGCCGTCGTCGCGGACCACGGCTCCACGCTGTTCTACCACATCCAGCATAATTAAATGATCCTCATTTTACTTAGATTTTCACCTGTAAAATATTAATTATGTACATTTTACTCCATCTTGTATTGAGATTACCGTTTTTTAATATAGCTTTCGATTTTGATAGAAAACTCAGTTATCGAGATGTAATTAGGCTCATGAGGAATCTTATAATTTGATTTGTAAAGTAAATTAGACAGTAAATAATAAGAGACTTACTTGTATGAAAGAATAAAACATTATTTGATAAGATAAACGTTATCCGATTAGTGATTGATTATATTTTACTCGTGAAGCAAAAACTTTTTTGAATCAATAATGAAATAAAATACTTCAGTAAGAAAACATAACGTTGCATTTAATAAAACAAAACTTACATCCTTTTAAACTATCTGTTACTTAAACATTTATTCCCCCTCCAAATATGAAAGCTTCTTAGTCGTAAATAAAATAGCTACAAATTTGATTAAAATGACGAATAAATATATGTTTTATATAAAAACTTAAAACTAATCCTAATGTTAACTAATGTTAACTAATCCTAAACACTAAAACTAATGTTTAGTGGAATTAGACTTGAAACAGCTGATCGATGTGGCTCACTAGCAGCGATGTCACATGATAACAGTTGATATTGACAAGAATGCAATATCTTAAAAATGGATTTTCTCCGTTATTTATGAACCGATTTCCGTAAATTTGGTGTCATTAGATTTGCAATTAAATTCTCTAAATAAAACGTAATTAACGCAATTTTTTACTATGAGCGGTTTTTAAGATATTTACGTTTGAAATTTTTAGGCTGCCGCCATTTTAAAATTAATGATAGTAAAAAAAATATTTTTTCCTGTAATTAGGTATTTAGGGAATAAAGCTAAATACCAAATTTCATTTAATTATAACTAGCCGTTCTCGAATTAAAATTTCCTATGTGAAAAAAACAAAATGGTGGCTATACGAGTAACTTTTGAGTTTTCGAAATTTTGAATATGATATTTTGGCTTGTCTATGATCCAGGAATAATACCTGAAAAGGTTGTAGAGGGTTCAGAGACACCCTGTATATATCTACATATTTAAAAAAATTCCTGATTTTTGTTCACTCACTTCCTGAAGTTAATACTTAACCGATTTTGATGATTCTTTTCTATAATCAATTTGAAGTTCCAAAAAGATATTGTACTGACATTTCATGTGTTGTTTCGAAACACTAACTAAATTGAACCTTTTAGACGGCCACACACTACTGGACTTTTCCCGAACAAGACATCGGACCAGACATCAGACCGAGCAACGAGCGCTCTCGAGGCGGTTTTTTGACGAAAGATCAATGAAAGATCGGTCCGCTGTCTTGTTCGGGGTCTGGCTCGGGGTTCGGTAGTGAACTGTATGGTACCTCCATGCGCTGCTCCGAGCGCCGGCGCCGTCACGAGCCCCGCCGCTAGCGCTACGCATGATTATTTTATATATGAATAAGTTTTGTTGTAACATTTTAAATGTTAGAAAAGTTATGGTATTTGTTATGTGTTCCTTTATTACATTCAATTTATATGTATTTGTTACCATATTCAATTTGTTATAAATTGCATGTCGCATTAGTTTTTTATTTACTAAATTATTACAACCTCGTTATTGTTGTTACAATTCTTCTACAATTAACAATATATAGTTGATGAAACCCTTATTTTAATATGTGGTCAGATAAACCATATGTTTCAGTTTAAAGTGTAAAAAGCGTATTATTGTAAAAATCAACACCAACCAAAAAGCGTAAATACCAACCATGTAGGCCGATTGTAAACTAATCTATGAATTTTCATTTACTAACTAACCTGTTACGTTCTTTGTGACCATTACAAAAATATTTGAGATTCTTGCACTTTAGGTGTTCCCCAGAAAGATGTCAGAGCGTCTCAAAGGAGGGTTAGGGGGTCGAAACGGGCTGTTTATAGCGTGACGTAATTTATGCATGGCCCCTAACCTAAACATCATGATGAAAAGTATTGTAATCAGACAGTATTTAAGTATTTAAGAGATGATCTCAACAGTTTGGGGTGAAACCGTCTGATTACACTTTTATTTCTAAAATTACTCGTTCTGCTGAATTTATAAATGTATTGAGTAAAAAACTAAAATACACTCACCTCGTACGTTGTTGTTGGCGCCATTTCACAATACCAACATTTATAATTATTTGTTTACGCTTGGCCTTTAAAAATTCCCCCGTCGCAGCAAACCTGCATACTCAGCGAATTTCCAATGGAGATATAAATGTCTTAATACTACATCAAGCCACTTATCAAGTTTCATAAAAATATATTCACAAATAAGCGATATATGCAATTTTTAATTATTCTCCATAAGAATAACATTGGGGCTGAGTACGCAGGTTTGCTGCAACAAGGAACACAAAAAATGGGTTTTTATGCTAATATCAATATAACTGAAGTAGGTGAAGTCATATTCCAGTTTTTATTGATTTATGTTCATAATTAAGGGAGACATAGCATTTAATTATTATCCATAAGAATAACATGGGGATGAGTACGCAGGTTTGCTACTACAGGATCCTTTGGCAAAAGATTATTTTTTTGAGCAAATATCAATAGACCACAACCAGATGAAGCCATATACCAACTTTCGTCAGTATACGTTCATAAATAAGCGAGATATACAATTTTTCTTTTCCTCCATAAGAATAACATTAGACAACGTACTGTCTGAGGTCTGGGGACCTCAAAACGAAAAGTTATCATGGTCCCGGGCCTAGGTCTTACCATGCCGACTACGGTAATAGATTCTTCCCTATAGGGGAAATTCGCTAACAACCCACCCTTTTTTACCGTCACCTTCCCATTACATCGACAAAAACTACAGGAAATAAAATAGAACTGAAGATCTGCGAACTGAGTACACTTCAGACTGCACGTTATCCACGGCACAGAAGGAAATACCCCTGTAGCAGCAAACCTGCGTACTCAGCGAATTTCCAATGCATATATATATTATGTATCTTAATACCACATAAAGTCATATATCAAGTTTCATCAATATACATTCATAAATAAACGATTTATGACATTTTAATTATTCTCCATAAGAATAACATGGCGGCTGAGTATGCAGGTTTGCTGAAGCAAGGAACATAAAAAATGGGGTTTTATACAAATATCAATATAACTCATGTAGGTAAAGCCACATACCAAATTTCATTAATTTATTTTCATAATAAAGGGAGATAACACGTTACTTATTCTCCATAAGAATAACATGGGGCTGAGTACGCAGGTTTGCTGCTACGGGAGCCTTTGGTAAAAAATAGTTTTTTTGAGCAAATATCAATGGTCCACAACCAGATGAAGCCGTATACCAAGTTTCGTCAGTATACGTTCACAAATAAGCGAGATATAAAATTTTTATTTTACTCCATAAGAATAACATTAGACAACGTACTGTGTTTAGCACTTTCAATATCTCGGTACCCAATTGGCGTAGAGAAATGATCAAAATACCAAATTGTGTGTTTTTTAAGCTGAATCCAATGGGAAAAACTAAAATTTGACTATTTCCAAACTTATATGTAAAAAATTCGAAAAACCCATTTTTGGGGTACAAAACTCCCCCAAAATACCCCTTCGGATAGAGCGATCTGGCTGGTTTTCGAACTTAAAGTCATAAATGTTGCTTTACACGTTTATACCAAATTTAATCAAAACCAGATAATTTTTACGAGAGTTATCGTGCTCACGGACACATATACTAAAAGTTATCATGGTCCCGGGCCTAGGTCTTACAATGCCGACTACGGTAATAGCTTCTTCCCTATAGGGGAAATTCGCTAAAAGGCGGGAGCAGGAAACTACTGTAGCGCGCCCCGTGGCATTGTGTAAAAGCAGCCCTCGGCCCTCGATAGATTTGTCGGTGAGGTATTAGGAAGTATATTTATATTACGACAATCACTGTCTATGAAATGTAGCAGAGCGATTTAATGAGCAGGAAGATCCAGACGGAACGTTTACCCAAACCTGTCAGACTTATATATTCTTTAAAACATAAGAACTAGCTTTTTATAGTTATTTTTTCTATGGTAGCCTTCTAGCCTACATGTTTGGTTTGGAACTAAAGCAAAATCTCTTTGCACATTATTTTATAGCTGAGATATTTGAAATAAAACAACGTTTTTAATTAATTACTGGTTTGTAAATAATTAAAATTAATAAAATAAAGATTTTATTTAAAAATTAATAAAATAATACATTTCTTACGTAAGATGAATCGCAACCATAGCACTGACGCAGATTTGTAATCCTCATATCCAACTTTGGAACACGGACAATGAATCTCAGAGATTTCGAACGCGTGTAGGATGTTTAAATCAATCTTTGTGTGCTTGTGTGAGTGAAAATGACAATGTTTGTGGAAAGGCTAGTAGCGCCATAGACGGCTTTGTTCGCCGGCCCCGTTTTTGCCTAAAACACGCTCTCGTAGTACCCTGTTTCCGTCGCAACCTACAAACAATTGTTGATGGGATAAATTTCTGCGTACATTTCGAATCTTACTGCTTCTTTCTATAACCTAAAAATTTCAAAATTATTTATGGAAGTATTTTTAAATAATTATGAAAATTAAGTAATTTTGGCTAATTTTGATAGATTTTCTCGATGCTAAATTATATATTTTTCAATATTATGAGGTTATATAAAAAGAGACACACTCTTCGTGATAAGTTTAAGACTATTTATGAGAAAATCGGTTGAAAAATGGTGTCAGAAACAGGGTACTACGAAAGCATGTTTTTAGCTTTTTTCGCAAGGGTGATGAAGACTCTTAACATATTCAAAACAGCTTACCTATGTGGGTTTCTGTAGCTGTTGTTAGTTCTTGATATTTCTCATATAAATATTGTTAGTTCCACCAAAATAACTATTTTACACCTTGCCACCTTCACATTATTTAAAGTAGTTACGTTGCATTATTAAGTAGTAAAATATCCTAAATTGCAAAAATACCTACATTACTTACTTACAATGCAAAAATAAAACATAATTTGCGGCATATACATCGTTAGTTCTTCGATAAAAGAGGTTAATATTGCATTTTAATGTGAATAACATGTCTACCATCTATCATAAGACTTTTATATGTCTAAATATATTGTGCTATTTTATGTTTGAGTGCGCGGCAGTCCCCATAAATAACCGTAAAGTTCAAGGTAGCTATTACTTAACACTTAACAATCTGATTGGGCTTGGAGTGTGTCTCTGTTGAGTCTAGAATGTTCTGTAGGAGCTGCGATTTCCTAGTTGTTACCGCATATCCCTTGCTTCAGACCCTTGAACATAAAGGACTCGGACAGGAACATTTTGTATAAGGTCCTAGGTGGAATGAACATGTACAGTTGTCACAGCGTCAGCGTCGTCGTCTCGTCCGACTAAGATTACACGTGGCTTTGTAATTATGGAGAATCTATTCAATGCTATCATTAAAATAAGAATTTATTGTAATGTAAAATTCTGGAAAAGGCAAACATTTATTGCCTTTATCTAACAAAACGACGTTAAAGTGTTGCCAACGCTAAATATAAATGAGAGGATGTGGAATACTTTCTGTAATTTAAAAACCCGACAAGTTTCATAAACCAGCGAGAACGATGCAATTGATGAAATCGACGGCTGGGTGAAATCAGTGCTTGGTGTATAAAATTCAAACGCAGATTTAATCCAATTGAAATAAAATCCATCCAGTAATACTTACAAAAGTATTTTCCTGACGAGAGTTGTCAGGCCAACCTACTAAAAAGGTAGACATTTTTGATATTAAAGTACAAAATTGTGTACTAAATTAAGTTTTTTACGATTTGAGTAACTACTTTGATGAATATCTTAACCGGAGATCGCCTTTAATTTACGTTTTTAATTTACAAAAACGGGTTTTATTTTTTAACTTATTTATATATTAATACGCTAGGGGTTTTTTCTTTACAGTCGTAACTCGATAACGGCTGGACGGATTTTAACAAAGGATCATACTCGTGTTTAGTCACTCTCTTGTTACGCTAACTCTTTTTTAACGGTTTAATGAATTGCTTTACAATTTTCAGGGTTGCTCTTAATTGTAAAAAGGGTGGTAATAAACTATAATTGGATTATTATTATGTTATATTTATATTTTTTCATTTTCCGGAAATATTCAGATGTGTCTTGGGCTGGGTAAGCAAACAGTCGCTCAACTGATTTTTTCAGTCAAACAGACTACGGCCGGATGTTGACAGAGCAGCTAACCAAAACAACAAACAACTGATATGTCGCCTGTAGTCTGTGGTCTCCGGGCCGGCAGTGGCCGGTCAGTTCAGTGTTCAGTAGTTCAGTTAATGGCGTTTGCGAATAAATGAGTTTTGAATCAAGAATTTGTATTAGAATCATTCCAAATTTATTCGTTTTAAAACAATCAAAATTATGTATTCAGTATTATAGTGAAAGTACCTATACGATGTAATGGAAGTTGTAGGCCATATGGAAAGGCTGCACAGTCTGTGTCTACTCGGTTACGACTTTAACCTATGTAAGGTACGATGTAAACTATGGTTCAATAAATCTACAGCTTTGAAAAATTCTGATAGCCTATCACACTAAAGTTCCAACCTGTCTCCTTTTACAATAGAATGGGTTGATTTTTAAGATACAATTTTCAGTAATGTGGAAGTAGTACGGTAAGTTTGCGATAGCTCTATTACTTGTCAGTGGCGTATTTATTTAGGATTCTTTTTTGCGGTGGATAGTATTTGGCCTTACATACATCTCACTCTTTCTCCCGTTTTTCACATGTATTTTTGAAATTTCAGGGGGATATTTCCCCCTGGATACGCCCCTGTTATATGTTGGTTATTGTTTATGAGCAATTTGGTTAGGCCTAGGCGTATTCTAATGTTATACATATCTAATTATTATGACTTTCTTGTGGTTTGAATAACTTAAGTCATGACTTTCTCACTAAAAGAAACTGTTAATTGTAAAAAAATCAATCCTAGCCAACAACAATACTAAAGTCACCAAACAGCCTGAGGCTAATGTATCGTTGTTCTATGCCTACGCTGTGGATTCAAATTGTTACTTAAAACTTTATAGGGCCTATTTCAGTAAGAGGTATAGATTTCTAACCTACTACATTTCGATTTTTTAAGCGCCTATGTAGGTTATTCATAGGTTAGTTATAGTAAACATAGTTTCATATTTAACTTTTCTTCATTTGTGATTCTGACAATAAATTAAAAGAGGAGATTATTAACTTTCATTTTTATATACAAAATTACCTCGTAGGTAGTAGTAACGGATCAATATAGCCTAATTGTAGTTATAATTTGAACACAGTTTTGCGCGTGAGACTTGTGTAAGTGCTGATATCTTGTCGTCAAAATCGTAGTGCCAGTAATTTTGGTTAAATCGGAAGTGTTTGGTGCCATTGGAAAAAGGTCATTAGTTGTTCTTGTTTTTCGTAACAATTTTTTTTTAATCAGCTGTCATGTCATGTGTTCAAATAAAATTTTGGCTTTTGGCAAAGCTCAAATTTTGTTTTTCAACTCATATATCGTATAAAGTCATAAAAGCAGTCATAGGTTAGTGTTATCTTACATAGTTTCATAGCTATATTAATTTGCGATTTTGACATTACATTAATGTTTCATAATAAGGAAGTCAATAGCAGAATCTTGAAAGTAACATTGACTACAGTTATGCTTTAGTAGGCTCGAAGTAAGTGGGCTTTAAAGACTTACTCAAATGTTTGCCCATATCCTACTATGGTAACCCCAGGGCTCTGACCCGGAAATACCTCACCCCTCAGAGCCCTGGGGTTACCCCTATTATATTCTCTTAAACTTAACTCTATTCATAGACAAATTTTAAACAAGGGTTATTCTGAGAGGTATGTTTATATGTTGAAAGTAGTAACTATTCATTTTTCTTCAAATTAAGACTTCTAATTATAATTTGCGTTTAGCTATCCACTAGGCAATTATTTTAATACGAGTAGGCCTACTATAAATTGTGTATGAAAAGTGTCACATTTATTTTACTGGCATTTTTCCAGGAATTTTTTTGAAGAATTACTTAAACGATTTTTATGGAAATTAGTCCAAACCCTTGCTTACCTGACATCCCGGTAGTTGGGCCCGTTACCCCTTGACCCGAAGTCCAAGGGGTACTATGAACTATGAAGCTAGCGAGACGCCCCTGACCGAGATGAGATGACTTCACACTCGATCAGACTCAAGATTAACACGGATTCGCGATGAAAACCCGCGACCTCGGTCGTGTAGTGCTGTAAATACCAGACACCTTCAGACTGGCGACTGACTGGTGCATCGCAGTCGTGACAAATAACGCACCAGGTGCACCTAGCACGGCCGAGGCGGTAGTGGCAACGTAGGTGGTGTAGGTGGCAACACAGCAGGTGGTTGGCTTGTACGTCTCAGCGCCACAGCTATGCCGTATCATCGTGTTTCCCCAGAAATAACTGGATATTTAAGATAAAAATATAGTTCCGAGAATTTCCGCAAGATACGAGAGATCTCTTATTTTTAGCGAATTTCCCCTATAGGGAAGAAGCTATTACCGTAGGTCTCATGGTAAGACTTAAGCCCGAGACCATGACACATTTTTTTTTTAAGGTCCCAAGATGACTAAAACACTATTCGTTCAAATTTATATATATGTATATATATATATATCTATATATATATATATATATATATATGTGTCCGTGAATGCGATAACTTGAGTAAAAAACGTCCGATTCTGATGAAATTTGGCTCAAATGTGTAAAGTGACATTTATGACTTTAAGTTCGAAAACCAGAAAAATCGGACTATGGGAAGGGGGGTTTATGGGGGTTTTAAATTTTCCAAAAATCAGTTTTTTGCATTTTTCACCCTAAAATTTTTGAAACACTTAATTTTGGTTTTGACCATGTTATAGAGCTTAAAAAAACAAATAATATGGTATTTTGAATTATTAACCTAGGTTAAGTGGTTGCGGAAAAAATCCAAAAAAACATGCTCATAAAATCTCCCATGTTAATCTTACGGGAAAAAGGTTTTTGGCTTTTCCTCAGTTAATTTTACTTTAAACTTCACATTTGCTTTTACCAATCACTTCAGCTCCACAAAACAATCATTTTGGTTTTTAAATTGTGATTCTACGTCCAACCGTTGCAGAGATATTCAAAGTACTAAACACAGTATGTTGTCCAATGTTATCCTTATGGAGAATAAATAAAATTTGATATCTCGATTATTTATGAATGTATATTGATGAAACTTGGTATGTGGCTTCATGTTGTACTGTTATATTGATATTTGAACAAAAAACAAATATTTTGTTGGCTGTCCCCATAGCAGCTAACCTGCATACTCAGCCCTAATGTTATTCTTATGGAGAATAAGTAAAGTTTTATATCTCCCTTAATTATTAACATAAATTAATAAAACTTAGTATGTAGCTTCACCTGGTTGAGTTAAATTGATAATTGCATAAAAACACATATTTTGTGCTCCTTGTTGCAGCAAACCTGCATACTCAGTCCTATGTTATTCTTATGAAGAATAAATAAAATGCTATAGATCATTTATTTATTAATTTATTTTTATAAAACTTGGTAAGTGCCTTTATGTGGTAGTGAGAAACATATACATTCATTGGAAATTCGCTGAGTACGCAGGTTTGCTGCGACGGGGGTATTTATAATTACACATGCGTTGCGTAATGGAGATGATACTTTGAAATCTTATTTGGGAACGAAATTGTATTTACGTTTGACATTGCATCTTAATCGTCATGTAGCGATTTCCAGAGCTAAACCCTCTTTCACTGCACACTATTAACTGAAATTGTACTCTTTTAGTAGATTGTTGTCTTTGTTTTGGTTGAAAGCTTGGTCGAAGGCTGAAAACCAATACGAAGATTTACAGTACCGCTCGCTTAGGAAATTAGGTTAGCTAGCGACTAGTGTTAACTAATATTAACAATACGGTTGTTTTTATGTTTGCACTCAAATCAAAATATTTGTTAACACTTATTTTATTTGCCCAGTAGTCTATCCAGTTTATTCCGTTAAGAATCTAAAAAGTACAGCATATTTATTTATCCTTATTGTTTAGTTTTAGTGTGATTTGAAATTTAACAAACTATAAAAACATTTCCCACTAAGGTTACTGTAATCTTCAAATTATGTTTTCAAAAACCGTACTAAATCTGGGAAATTTAAGCATATCAATAGCAAATTGTTTGATCCGATAACTTATTCTACGTTAAAAATCAATAGAAAATTGGGTTTTGTGTACTTAATTTTCAAATATTTTCCGGAGGGGGGCACTTCAGGACCTCACACCCCCGGTAGGGGTTGGCAGATAAATGACCCTATTTTTTCACACTACCGTATGGCAACCCTTCACTCGAGCGGGCAGAGCAGAGTCAGACAAAGGGCGCGTATCAGCTATTGCTTGCCGAGTGGTCGAAGACGGTCAGGGCTAACCCAAGCAGGCCAGGGTGACCAGTAGTCCTGGTTTATGAGGATATATACTCCTTTTAGGGGTTGCCTTTCCGCCCTCCCGGGTTTTACTCGAACGTTACGTACTCATTAAATAGATAGTTTATTACAGTTTTATAGTTACTAAATATATGTGAGTTTCTTTTCAATGCTTCCGGTGTGGAAATAATCCCTTATAAATACTCGATGTCCTTTATCCGGCATTTAGATACATAGTGGAATGGTTCCATTAGCACTGAACCTGCTAAATAAATATATTATTTATTTAAGTTAACATAATTTCAACATGACACGAATACAGACTTCAAACAAGAATGTCATACCGAGGACTGCTGATCAAATGTTGTCAAATCTTGGTAATTGACTAATACTTATGTGTGTTTCAACAATTAGATGCTTGTTATACATGCACTTCACCATTCGATCACAGCGTTACAATACGACTTGTTTGTGACCTCTTTAACAACAAGTGTAAATATACTTTGTAGTGTCGTGAGACGCAGGTTATTTATCCTTCTCTGCTCCTTTGAAAGTAAAGACAATTCATCAGGATTTTTTTCAGGCGTAACGGTAATCATCATACCTAGTTTATAAAAAATATTTTTTATCTTGTATTATGAAAATTAATTTGTGTTTTGTCGTGTATATGGTACAGTATGAATCAGAAGCAAAAAACATCCACAAGAGATTGGCAAGAAATTACAGTAAATTGCGAGTGGAGAGTCGGTTCCAAATTGAGGCAGCGGGATAGCGGATAAGTACAACCCCGCAAGGCTGCGTAACGAAGGCTATTGCAGGCGTATCTCATTATGCTGCTCATTGTAGACTTGCATCGCGCTCGTGACTGCCTCGAGATTCACTCACATTAGCCGTGTATTATCTCGTGTCGTAGTCTTGGACACGGGTCGACAAGATTTCAACCATTATATATTTTAGCCAAGTGAACCTTGGCTAATAACAACATGATCTGTGAAAGTTGTAAATGCTATTATACTTTTTAATTAAAATAATCCTTCGAGCTTAAGCTATTTTACTCATCTAAATAATAAGTAACTGGGGGACCAAGCTTTGGTCGGGGAAGATCAGTCGGTTTTTATCGATGACTTGGAGTAATTTTTCACCGCGTCACCCTAATAACGGGCATATTTATTTAGCTCTTTGGTTATTTTCTGCATGTTTAAGGTCACTCTAGCTGTTATTATAGCTCAATGTCCCTTTTATTCATTTTGGATATGACATGGCAGCCTGAATGTAATATTCATTAAATTTGTTTAGCCACTGCTCTCAGGAAACCACATGTTAATTCTACTTAAACTACATGAGTATTAGTTTGACAGTTCAATGAGTTGTTATAAACATCTCTTGTGATTCGTTTGTTTTGGTTTTAAACTTCATAAGCCCAATCTTAATTTGTTTAACTTTTCATATCCGTTTTTCTTTTTACATAATTTGATTTTCCTTGTGCATGAGGCCTGTTTAATTCTGATTTTTATCCCATAAATGAGTTATTTCCAACATTTGAAGGAGATTCGTTGGAGCCGTTTTTGAGATCACAGTTGCAAGAAAGCAACCATGCATGAAACCAACCAACCAAGCAAACAATTTTTACTAATATTAAGAGTATAGGATGTATAAGAACACCGCCAGGATATTTTTACTATTACACCACTAATACGAAATATTTACATGATTTTTATTATCTTCCAGTATCTATAATCCGATGTATTTTAAAACATTAATGAAATGACGATTTCAAGGTAAAGTAAAACATGTCGTTTTGACAGAGAGTTGTCGTTGTGAGTAGTAGAGAGTTCGTCGCGCCTCTCATACACGTTAGGAACTTGCATATACATTTTAGGTTGGATAAATACTTATTATATACGTCTTTTTGTCTAAACGATTGTATAACATACTCCCACTTGATAGGAGAATTTCTTGACAATGGGGATAATTTTAAGAAGAGATTGACTACATAAATAAAATATTAGGTTTAAATTTAGAAAAGTATTTTACTAAAATATTGATTTATATGCTTATGCAATTGTAAACAGGCAACTAAAAACTAAACTAAAACTAAGGCAACAAAATTATAATTGAAACCATTTCAGCGAATTTCCCTTATAAGGAAGAAGCTATTACCGTAGGTGGCATGGTAAAACTTAAGCCCCAGACCATGACAAATTTTCGTTTTGAGGTCCCCAATGCCATAACATCATTCGTTCAAATTCATATATATATATATATATATATATATATATATATATATATATATATGTATGTATGTATGTATGTGTGTGTGTGTCCGTTACCTCGATAGCTTTTGAAATAAACGCCCAATTTTGATGAAATTTAGCACAAATGTGGAAAGTAACATTTATGAATTTAAGTTCGAAAACCAGACCGATCGGACTATGGCAAGAGGGTTATAAATTTTCCAAAAATCATTTTTTTTTTATTTGTTACCCTAACATTTTAAAAACACTCAATTTTGGTTATAACCATTTTATAGAGCTTAAAAAACAAATAATTTAGTACTTTGAATCATTAACCTGGTTATGTGGTTGTGGATATAATTATAACAACGTGTCCATGAATTTTTTCATGTTAATTTTACGGGGAAAAGTTTTTTGGATTTTCCTCAGATAATTTTAGTAAAAAATCACATTTATTTTTACCAACAAGTTTAGTTCAACAAAACAATCATTTTGGTGGTTTAATTGTTGTTCTACGTCCAACCGTTGCAGAGATATTCAAAGTGCTAAGCACAGTACATTGTCCAATGTTATCCTTATAGAGAATAAATAAAATTGTATACAGTATCTCGATTACTTATTAATGTATATTGATTCAACTTGGCATGTGTCTTCAACTAGCTGTGGTATATTGACATTTGCACACAAAAAGTTTTTCCCCTGTAGCAGCAAACCTGCATTATTACCCTGTTATTCTTATGGAGAATAAGTAAAGTTTTAGATCTCCCTTAGTTGTGAACATAAATTAATCAAACCTGGTATGTAGCTTCACCTGGTTGAGTTATATTGATAATTAATTACAAAAAAACACTCTTCCTCGTTGCAGCAAACCTGCGTACTCAGCCCTATTGTTATTCTTACGGAGATTAAATAAAATGCTATATATCACTTATTTATGAATGAATTTTGTGAAACTTGGTACGTGGCTCAATGTAGTAGCGAAGCACATATATATCCATTGGAAATTCGCTGAGTACGCAGGTTTGCTGTGACGGGGGTATTGAATGCTACGTACACATGATTAACTGAATTCATCCCGATACTTTGTATTCGCCTATCTGAGTATTATCTCGAAAGCTATTATAATTAATCTTAAATTATTGGCTTCTGTATGTAAGTTTTTACACTGCTGGTGTGACCTCTCAGATAAGGGATGCTTCCTCGTTACATTGTATTGCTCAGTATCAGACTGATAGCGAGTAATGCAATCGAACGATAACCTAATGCGGATTAACGTATGAATAAACTGAATTGATTGTTTCTGAATCAGTAAACAAATTTTGAAATTCACATTCAGTGCGATACTGTCATCGTTATTGATTTGTATGGACACTCGTGTAATCAAAGGGATAATTTATCATTGTAGAATGTACAGCCAAAAATGTATGTAATGGACTTTGAATCACAGCTAAATAATCTTATCAACCTCGCATTAAAATTCGTTTTTTAAGTAAAATATTTTATCAATTTCTAGTAGATTAATTTAAAGATATAACTAATGAAACATGTAAAATATGGAAAATTACATCAGTACATGAAATTGGTTCAGTTCCATTAATAATATTAACTTTTGTCAATTTATTTTAATTTACAGCTAATCATTTCGGTAAAAAATAACCCAAGAATATTGATATTTAAACCATCGGAATTATTGAAACGCAAAGTGGGGGGTCAGAACAAATCTTCTTTGACACTGGGGCCAACAGAGGAACAATTACTGACCTTTGTAAGCTTCACTTTACAAAAACTGCTGCGAGAGTTTTAATTTGCTCTTTGACTAGCACTAAAAGCTTTTTGTGCTATCCCCGAGCACAAAGTTAAAACTCTGCGGCTTTGTACCTACCCAACCTTTGGCAGTGGCAATGCAGTATCTACTTTACTTATCTTCTATTTGTGACGCACAAACTTGTGGCTGACTAAAACACAATTTATAAATACCGCTTGTCCAAAAATAACAGCTAAGGCTTCAATTTTTTGTATTATTTTCGAACATCTCGAGCGACGGGCGTGTCTGTACAATAATTACTGTACACCAAAGAGAAATCAATATTAATTTAAATGACCAAACTCTATTTTTATCAAACTCTCTTCTACCACAACTCGGTGATCTTTAATTAGCTGAATATATTATACAATCGATATGTTTTATGCCAATAAAATAAATAAACGCTGATCGTATCTAAAACACTAAATATATTATGGTATAGTTCAAAAATAGCCAGTCATTAGTCATAAAAGGTGTGCTTAGTCGCAATAACAGAAGTGGAGGGAATGTTTGGGTGAGTTCAGAAATCAAATTAATAGAGATAATAAAATACTTACCCACATTTAACCTGACTAATTGATGGGCACTTAACTATTATTCATAACACCGAATGCCAGTAAGGTATTTGTCCGATTTAGCGAGGCGACATTCAATTTTGTAAACCCTATGGTTAAAGGAGGTCATATATGGTTTTAAATTGGTAATTAGTTAAAAGATAATCTACAAACAGTTTTCCTTATTTTTATCTGACCATGCTTAATGTGTACTTTCCCAGGTCGTCGTACTACCGTTCGACAACGCGCATACGTAATATGCGTTGAAACATATTATAAACAGACTAAACACCATTTAGTACAGAATTTAGTACAACGCTCACAAAGCATGAAGCTGACTTTTGTGACAGTGGGTGTGGAATTGTAAGCTTAAATTTAAAAACATGTCTTTATTGTGAGGTAATGTAAACGATTTAAATGAATGAATTATATTATAACGAAGCTACAAGTAAAGGTGGTTTGGGGAAGAAGCGATTCCAGGGCATGAACAAGTTATTGACTATCTCAGCCGCCCATCGGTCAAGGGTCTTTTAAAATCAAATCAGCGGGAAATTTTACAGCTAAAATTTTTTTTAACTATCGGCTGTCCCTTAACACTTCCCTTATCGGCTTGAATTTTTAACTTGTCTAAATTAACAAGGTTATATGTTTTGATAAATAATTTAGAAGATAATTTGTAATCTCCATATTTTGAAAATTAAAATCAGATGGTGGGATATCTATTAACCCATCAAAAAAAGAAATAATAAAGGATATTTCGCTATCAGTATTTTTCTTATATTCTGTAACCTCGCATATAAAACAGCACACATCTGTAACTCACATTAATAACGTTACTGTCCTCCATAAAATGGAAGTTCTGTTAACTTTAAGACTTTTTTAATACACAAAAACAAACTTAGAGTTAAATAACACTTTTAGTTTGATCAAACATAAAAGAGTTGCCGTTCCGTGCTCCATTGTGAAACTTTTGAAATTCGTGATTGACTACTTTGTGGATAACAACATTCAATTGTAGAAGGACAAATGCACTATGACGGCAGGAAATTACATCTCGCTTTCTATAGCGGCAACTTCCCACAGCCGTAGTGAAACTTCAAGCCCAGCAAACGGTAACGTTCTCTGGTGGACGGATAATTTATTTAAATATATATTTTTACTAATTTTAAAAACTATTCAAGTATTTTTAATAACTTAGTTTTACTTTATAATGTTAGATTAGCTTTTATTATAATTTTCTCTCTTACGTTACTGTTTAAAGTAAATACAAATTTAAAAAATGACACTAGCTGTATGAAACCTACCACCCAGGGATTCCCCTAACTAGGGGATTTCTCTAGCCCAGGTATTCTCAATTCATAACCGAAACCAGTCACAATAGCGATCTACGTTATTTCATAATTTCTAGACATTAAGACATAAAGACATCATTTCTAGGCATTAAGACATAAAGACATCATTTCTAGGCATTAAGACATAAAGACATCATTTCTAGACATTAATGATCGGATTAACTTGTTAACCTTAACAATAAGTTATCATCTAATCTAACAACTTCTAGTAAAGTCCGTATAATGTTACATATGTGACCTTTAGAACTTTCAATGTCATTGGGGCGGAGCACTGAGGTTGGAAAGCAATGGAATTTCTTTCAGGTTTCAATACCCTAATTGGAATATCCATGACAAATATTGTCTTAATACCTGCTCGGTAAGTGGGGGAATTATTGTTAAGTGAGTGAGGGATTTTACATTTTGAAGTATAAGATAATAAATCTTGCCTCAATTTGTCCAAACACCAAAAATGGATGTTATATAAACACTGCTCATGAATGATGCTCTATTCCAAAGTAAAAACAAAATACAAATTCTTAAATAGCTATGAGTCGGATTCCATTGGGAGATGCCCTCCGTCTAGAGAATACATTTGAACGTTATTCTCTACAAATTCATTCCAGAACAAGGTTGGATTGAAAACGGAAAGGAAATAAAGTGTTTTGAGTGAATGGTTTGAAAGGATAAAACTATTCCACTCATAACGATTCCTATTGAAACTCATTCGTGCAAGAAATGTAAACTACGGGTATTATATCGTCACACAAAACATAAACATTTAAATTTGATTTACATTCAAAGTCAAAATACTGAACAGCCAAAGGAATTATTAAGTGTGGATCTGGCAATCCTAATAAATGATAAAGGTGTTGTTACTTTTCAATTTTTTTTTATTTCTTTTTCAACTAATGTTGAAATGTGTTCTGCTTTGGATTTGTTTTATTATTACTGCCTCGATTGAGAATTTACTTAAAAATACGAGATACCAACTGCTGGATAATTAGAGTATTAGTAATAATAGTGGTATTAAAAATTTAATAGTAGTTATACAAAACTACCTTAGCAAGTTTTTTGTACACAAGAATACAATAATTCATTTTATCAATTAGTAAAACCATTATTATTTGTTCTATAATCATATTAGCAGACACATAGGTGGTCGTGATTAGGTGAACTATGTAGTGTTAGAGGGTGGTGTTAATTAAATTAAAATCATCAAAATAAATGAACACGCATCGTATTTCACGAGGATTATATGATTGTCTCAGTCTGCCCTGTCATGTTACAGGTGGATGGTATGATTGTTACTAATGTTTCGTATCGTGTTACATGTGGATGGTTATGTTTGTCTGATGTCAAATGTCGTGTTTCAGATGGCTGGTATGATTAACTCTGATGTCTTGTTCTTGTTACAGGTTGTTAGCGTGATTGTCTCTGATGTCTCGTGTCGTGTTACAGGTGGATAGTGTGATTGTCTCTGGTGTCTCGTGTCGCGTTTAAGATGGATGGTATGATTGTCTCAGATGTCTCGTGTCGTGTTACAGGTTGTTGGCGTGATTGTCTCTGATGTCTCGTGTCGTGTTACAGGTGGATAGTGTCTCTGATGTCTCGTGTCGCGTTTAAGATGGATGGTATGATTGTCTCTGATGTGTCGTGTCGTGTTACAGGTCGATGGTATGATTGTCTCTGATGTCGCCCCATGACCCTGGCCTGACATGTCCGTATGGTGGCTACTGGCTGTGGTCACCGCGGTCACTTGTGCGCAGGGGAGGATATGCTCTAGCGTAGACATCCGGAACAAGGTTCGAAATTAGAATATAATAACAGTACCAATGAATAAATGTATATTGAAATTTTCTTTATATATAATTCTGTAATAGAAATTTTTAAGTCAAGATTGTGGAAGTCTGGCAAATTGAAGGATAATGGTAGACGGCTAAAATTAAAGGTCTAGATCCCAGGGACTCGGGAAAAATATCAGTATTTCTAAAAAAATACCATCAAACGAGAAATAACGTAAAACATCTCCCATAAGAGAAGCATGGGAAATTGAAAACATCTGCTTATTTAACATTAAAACATGTGATTAAGTATCTACTTTGTTTATGAACTGACATGTGTTCCTTCTTAAAAAATCAGTCATTGGAGCAAGGTTAGGGGCTATGGCCCCTTCAAGCCACTAATATTCTATAATAATGCAAATTTATTTCTGTGAATAAATCAACATCTCTTTTAGCTGTAAAACTTATTTTTTAAATTTATAGTTTTTACATAGATTTAGATTTGTATGAAAATAATAAATTTTTGATAAAAACATAAATATTTATTTTACCATAGATTTTACATTTCTTAGTCTGAGTAGAATATATTAATGTCATTTTTATACAGAAAAAAGTTCTGTTCAATTTAGTAGTTTTGTTCGCTATATTGTTTTAGTTTACATATGTATACAGGAGAGCTGCGTTCATAAATATCTGAAACCCCAAGAAGACTAAGGTCAGGAAACGTGATATAGGATCAGATAAAATCGTCCAGAATAAATAATGCACACGCTTTTTTTATTTTCAGTCTTCTAATATGCACGGAGATTTTGTTTGCTACAATTTACTAGCTCTATCATTTACGATTCCAACAAAAAACTTCATTTTTTTTTTCATTTTGTATATGATATAGTTTTTTCCCCTACTCATCGATCACAATATTTGTCAGATTTGTAAGTGTGCTATTTTACTAATAGAGGAAATTAATTAATACTGTTTTGATGCTTTCTCAATCCTTTCTTCCACATAGCCCAATATTATACCGCCCCTTGATCCCACAATGCACTGAATCGACTAAGGAATGTAGACTCTACTGTACAAACACAACTTAGAACAATTACCGGTCCAGAAGCCTGAGACCTAAATTTAACGCTCAAGTTGTTTCCTATTAGTTCCCATTATTGGGGAAATAATATATCCCCATACGAAATAATATTTTCCCGATACGAAATTCATATATTTATAAATAACTACTTTGATTGCGTGGGGACGGGTTCGTTCTACAGTGATTATTACGTTACCTCCGGATGCAATTATGTGTGCGATAACGTAACAGTAATAACAGAGGAGATGTTTATCAGGAGTCTTTCCCAGTTGTGCGGTTATCTCCAGACCGCTAATCGTCACAACACAAGTTATAGGCTGTGTTTTTGCTTTCGGAAGCGGCTGCGTTACGGTAGCAGCACGGATTCAAAAACCATTGAGTCAAATTGGACTGTTTATGCATGCGGGGCACACTTTTTCGGCTGCGGTCTGAAGACTCAACCGCATTAAGTTAGAAAATGCACCTGGTTTAATAGCACAGGCGGTTTGTTACTACATCGAGTCAAATAGAACTGTTTAAGCACTGCGGCGTAGTAAATTTATGCCAATTTATGTTATGTATTTAGTGTTGCCAATTTATGTTTCGTTGGTAAGACTGATCTCATCCCTCACCACCACACGAATGTTAATCTCTGCGGATGTGCACCGTAGCCATGCATGTGCATAAACGTAACCTTCAACGGCTAACATGTGCGTTGTACTCGTGTGTTGTATAGGTATATCAACATCGCAGAATTTGTATAGTTGTATTTGTATTTTACTTTTCAACAACTTCGACACTTAATTCAATATTCCATTACGCCAAAGCCTTAAGGTGTCACGTAATAAAGAAATTATTTTATTGATGTGACCTAACGGCTTTCAAGTGATTGAATGTAATTTTGCTGGTAAATTAGTTTTAGTCAGACAATAATTTACAATTTGATTTTTATGTAATATCCAGTATATTATTTCACATACTGATGAACTATTTGGTTTCTCCCAAAATGAATATTAATTTTGAAATTAGTTTAGATGTATATGTGAATTATTTGTGTATAAATTTCGAAATATTTCTATAATTATTACATGATTAAAGTATTTTGTTAACATAAGGTTTTACTAAGAAGTGAAGTCCATCAGGAGCTTTGCAAAGTCTTATTTTTTTATCTTGCCTAAATACTTATACTGTACAACGTTTGGGTGTTATTTAACCATATATTTAGAGCAAATATTTTGCATTATTAATTTGATAACTGATTTTGTTTGTTGTTCTATTGCTATAAAAATTAAACAAAACAATTCACTGGACAGCCCAGTGTACATTGATCTTCAGTACTGTTGCAAAGCATAAGCAATGGATCCCCATTGTCAGTAATTGTTATGGACGTAAAGTGAAGATATATGTCTGGGATCACTGTCACAAATGTATCCAGATTTAGTTTGGGTTTGGGTACCACGGAATCGCGTGACTTGTTGACAACGTTGAAGTAGTACAATTGAGACACAATGGCCACGCTGTTTGCCTCACTATGGCTTCAGTGGGCAATGATCCCCATGTTCAGTGCATCATTAATCCCCCCGCGACCCCCTGATTTCTTTGGTAGATGAATTCAGGTTTTGGTATAGACTTTTGAGCCTCGTTTCATTATGTGGCAGCTAAAACAGCTCACCATGTTATCGAGGCAATAAAATAAATTAGTTTACTGAGGGGGAATTTTTCAAAACTGAGGGGGATCAGTTTTGAAAATTAAAAAAATGACTGCTTAACATATTGAACAAAGAGATTTTTCCGAATAAAGCTTAGCCTTCCAGGCCTAAAATGCACAATATGCCTTCACACACATGCACCTTCAAACACGTGCACCTTTACCCACGTGCATCTTCACACACGTGCAACTTGAAACACGTGCACCTTACCACACGTGTACCTTCACACACGTGCAACTTGAAACACGTGCACCTTACCACACGTGTACCTTCACACACGTGCAACTTGAAACACGTGCACCTTACCACACGTGTACCTTCACACACGTGCAACTTGAAACACGTGCACCTTACCACACGTGTACCTTCACACACGTGCAACTTGAAACACGTGCACCTTACCACACGTGTACCTTCACACACGTGCAACTTGAAACACGTGCACCTTACCACACGTGTACCTTCACACACGTGCAACTTGAAACACGTGCACCTTACCACACGTGTACCTTCACACACGTGCAACTTGAAACACGTGCACCTTACCACACGTGTACCTTCACACACGTGCAACTTAAAAGTTAATCTTGCCTTATTCCTGGATTCTCAACAAACTGCGCAAGAACCTACATGTGGCAGCTATAGGTGCGCACCAGGCTAAAATAATAATAATATATAACTCCATACGCATGATTAGTCGAGACAGTTAACAATTCAAGCTGAACTGATTCAATATCTGAATTCAACCTTTAATAGTTTTCCGACCTACCGCTAAGTTTCCACAGCGCCAGTAGTCTTTAGCTACTACCTCACCAGTTAAGACAGACTTGGTATCTGATATTGAGTTTTGGAAACGCCCGACGGTTGGGATTTATGAAGAGTAAACAAACTCGCCAAATGTACGTTTATTCCGGCTACACATCCTGTACGTGATAGCTGGAAAGTACATATGAGGCCAATTGGTGTTCAGCTTACTCGCGTAGTCATTTTGCTTTGAAGTCTATCCTTTTTTAAGTACATTTAAGAATCTTGCACAAAATCTCATTGATTTTGTAGCATCCACTTATAAATTAACTAAAATAGTCGGTTTTGGTGTTAAAAATGAGCTGTAGCCTTTCAATCACTCACTAGCGGGCCCGACAGAGGTTGCCCTGTCATAATGTCATTGAATTTGTTTTATGTCAAATACTCGTTCATTTGCAAGATGAGCTCGTCGCATCGCTCACTTGCCTCCCGAATTAGCTCGTTTATAAATGTTATGTTTTCATTTAAGGTTTATCATATGGAAGTGTGGGGTGAGGAAACATAAGTTTGCTGTTATTGACCGGAAACCCCCGCACTCCTCATGCCGTTGGTGCCCCACGTCAGACCATTAGAAATGTAACGTGTCTTCCCTAGTTTTGTTACTGTACGTGTTATCGTTTGCCTTTAATGTGTGTAGAAAACTGTATTTCCTATAGTTTTTTAAACACACTAAACTTTTGAAAACGTTCAATCGGAGTAGAAAATATTATTTTTCTTTGATAACCTCTTTTTTAAACGCACACAATATTTGACAGTTCAACCACACTAAGCACCAACTGTGTGCCTGTGTCTGTATAGCTGACGGTGAATTTTATACACAGTTTATGTAGTACTAATGTTTACATCCCTAACTAAAAAAAAAAACTTGCATCTACTGTATACCAAGTATGTTGAAAATGTACTGTTAAACCAAAATTGATAAGAGTGGCGTTTGAATTAGACGCAATGCTTTGGGTACGCCTTTTTTCCTTATTTCAAACCCCCCGTCCCCCATGTAACGCACCATAACGCTTGATCATACCCCCCTCCACCCCCCTATGTGTTACGTAACTCAATCGTAATAGGGTTTAAAACAGCTTAACAATTTTAAACATCGTTTTATTATCAATTTGGAGTATGGATTTCAATGAATCATTAAACTTTACTTTCTTTCAACAACATTTGTTAATAGCTTATTTCAAAGCAAAATGTATACAAACAAACAAGACTAATAATATAAACAACAAAATAAACTATCTCAGCTAAAACGTAACACATTTAATTTATAACTAATACAAATACACAACAAATTAAACAACTAAAGTTGTGGACGGCATTGCTGCATCAAGTCATGATTTAATACTCTGAAACAACACAAGACATAGGTTTAAAGCAATACAGAACTGACTCAAAACACGTTATGTATTGATTTCTAGTTTAATTGTAATTAAAATAGTATGACGGGAGTATTTTTATATAACAAACTGTAACTTTGATTTATAAATCAATTTGATTATTTTTTAACTTTGAAATATTTATAACAGTATCAATAGATACGGGAGAGCGCCAGCACTTAGGGTGAATATGTGTGAGTTACGTAACATTTATCCAAATGCCCCCCCCTCCCCCACACAACGCAGCATAACGCTATGCCATACCCCCTCCCCCTCTTTAGTGCTTTACGTAATATGTGTATGGCCCCTTTGTTTTGGCAACATTTTAACCGCTTTGCCGCCGCGCCGCCGCCGCATTGCGTTGTAAAAGGAATGTGAAACGGTTTGTTGGCACCACACATCACCTCAGTATTATTATCTATTAACATATCACTGTAGAATATCAATATCAATAGAACTCAGCTAAGTGAAGTCACATACCAAATTTCATTCATATACATTCATAAATAAGCGATATATAACATTTTAATTATTTTTCATAAGAATAACATGGGGACCGAGTACCTAGGTTTGCAGCTACGGGAACCATAGGCGAATTTTTTTGTGCAAACAACAATAAACCACAACCAGATGAAACCATATACCAAATTTCGTCAGTTTATGTTCATAAATAAGCGAGATATACAATTTTTCTTTTTCTCCATAAGAATAACATTAGACAACGTACTGTGTTTAGCACTTTCAATATCTCAGTAACCAATTTACGTAGAACAATGATCGAGATACCAAATTGTTTGTTTTTTTTATGCTGAATTCAATGGTGAAAATTAAAATTTGATTTTAATTAAAGTTACATGTGAAAACCCCAAAAAACCCATTTTTGGGTTTGGTACCCCAAAACCCCCCTTTGGATGGTGCGATTCGTCTGGTTTTCGAACTCGTTCAAATAAATGGTACTTTACACGTTTGTACCAAATTTCATTAAGATCGGACCTTTTTTACGAGAGTTATGACGAGAGTCACATATACATATATAAAAATTTGAACAAATGGTGTTTTTGGCATCTGGGGACCTCAAAACGAAAAGTTATCATGGTCTCGGGCTTAAGTCTTACCATGAGACCTACGGTAATAGCTTCTTCCCTATAGGGGAAATTCGCTAAAATTGTAAACAAAAGTTTCTTTTAGACTAATCAACATTATTTCCCGATAACGCTCGCAGTATTAATCCTAAAATCCGATTAGGAACACGGCAAATTAAAATTTAGATTATTTATAGACTGTACATCAAATGCTGTTGATTTGAGAAAATCTTCTATTGTGTATAACAACCAGGACACCTACTCCGAATCCAATGCAAATATTGGTATACGTTTATCCGTAATATTCAGTTCCCTGCTCCTTAGAGCCGAATACGGAATAGGTTCCCAGAGAGTGTTCTTGTTTGTTTTATTTTCATTTATTATACATTTCATCTCGCAAAAATTTTCTTAAACATAATTACTTTAATTCTTAAGTAATGTTGAATTTCAATTAAATTATGTCTAACGGGACCTCCACTATCAATAATTCCAATTGAGCAAAATTTACAAACCGTCCTTTTCCATAAAAAGTGCTTAAAAATGTAGTAGAGATAAGTAATTATTTAAACCACTTTTTAAATTAAATTTTGCCCTTATTCCATGGAGATCAAAAATACTATGTTTGTTTTTAAAATTCCATAGTAAATGTTATTTTGAAGTTATTAAAAGTTAAATAAATTTCAACCTTAAATAGTACCAAAAATATCTGGAATGTTGAAAAAACTAAAGATTACGTTCACCAATACTGCAAATTAGTTAGATAACAACGCTTAGACATCAAAAAGTTAAATTAATAAATCAGCTACATATTTTTTTTACTCTTCGTTGTTCTCTTAAATTATTCTTCGCCTTGTTAGCAAATAACACATTAGCTTTTTTAATAATACTTGACTATATAGCTGTACAGCTTATGTTGATTGGAGATTTGTGTAAGGTTTTTTAGTGTACTATTTCAATCCTTATGGGGATTAAAATAGATTTCTCATATATTTATGTTAGTATAATTATGGTTCTATCTATTACAATTAACTAGTTTATCTTTTATTTATTGGAAAAATAGTTTCGCAAACATACAATAAGTGAATTTCCGTTATAGTAAGACAAGTATTACCAAGTATTACATGTGATATTTATACAATTTGGAACGAGTCTACTCTGAAGCAACAGCTGTTTACAAAGAAAATATTTTGTTAATGTATACAGGTGTATCTCAGGATAAATTTAGACTAACTCAAATGTTTTTGTTCTGTTTATTTCCGACTAAGTCAGAAAGTTGGTGGGTGTGCTGCCCGCCCACTTGGGTGACAGACGTAGTTTTATGACGTCATTCGTCAGTCTTATCTCAGTCTAGGCGACAGTCATTTCGTCTTTATCGCATAATGTGGGCTCAGATCTCTGCAGTATCTAACTCGAGTGTGTGGATGTTCGGAACTCCTATAGAATCGAGCCTGGATGAAAATTAGTGTTGACCAATTCGTCCCGACAGGTGACTAGGGGGACTGTGGAAAAATGCTGTAGGGGCCCCCAGAGACTTACTATCTTGGTAATTTTTGTCTCTTTGCCTGGGGCCCCTTAGGGCCCTTGGAAATTGGGGGCTTGCGGCCCTGCATCCCGTTAAACATATAAAACGCATTTCAAATGTTAATTGATCCTTGCTATGAACAATTAACAAGTCTTACTAAGGCTGCACAAGACTGGACCTCCGAACGTCTGTTTAGGTTATCAATCATGAGGCCTTAGTGAACTCGATAAATTCGAGGTCGACAAATTTCAGATAACTCATTCATCTGTCATATTCACTGATTTAATATTATGGAGTGTAAAACACGCGTTTTAGTTGGCGATTTTAGAGACACTTTCCTGTATAGGAAACGTATGTCTTAATCCATTGAACAATATAAACTTTTTTTCTCTGTAAAAAATAACTAAATGAAAAACATTCCTATTGTTACATATTGAAACAAGTTACATCCTAGAGCTATTAATTCCTATCCACAGCGGCATTTCTGGCGATTGTGTAAATAAATGCAATTATCATGATTAAACATGATTAACGCAGTTAACGTGTAAATTAGAAAAAAACTAGATTTGTCACAAACCGCATCAACACTACCAACATTTTTCTAGTTCACAACTTAACTCAATAAATTCAATTTTTCCGTTTTATAACTTGTAAGCTCCGGCTACAACGGTTTTCAAAGTATCGAGCGGCTGGCATGTTTTTTTATTCTTTTCAAAGAGAACACAAATAAATGTCTGATAATAACAGCACAAAACTGATAGAGTCGTAAATTCAGTGATCGCTTCACCATAAATTTGTTGCCATGCGAGTTTGTCGTCTGGTAGAAGTAACCGAACCGGATGCGGTGCCGCGGTGGACTGCAAAGTTCCGACAGGAGAAGATCCATTCATTAGAGTGGTGCGGTAACCGGGTACTCCTTGTGCTTTCTTTATCGCATTCCAAAACTAAATCGACGCTATTACAGCTACTTGCAGAAGTACTGCTGACAGCAACAGTTGTTTTTACTTCATTATTTTTTTGGTTTTATTTTACTCCGATGACCATCCAATTTAAATACCATTTTGTACCGTTAAGCTTTCTAAAAAAATGGTGACGGAATATAGAAACATGACCCGGGGTTTGGACCGTTCCCTACAAAACCATTGACGTTATCGTAGACGAAAATAGAATGAGACGAAGACTGATATGAAACAATTAAAATTACCAAAAATGTTATAACTTCTTCAAAGTAGCATAATCCTCTAGGCAGTAGATTATATTTGGAATAATTTGCCTTATAAATTATCCTGATAAAGTTTTCTTTAGGTCGAGATTAGATGGAAAATTTACATTATAGTAGCCGGATAATCTTAGGCATATATTATATATACAGTATAGATATTTTTTATTTTTAATATATATATATATATATTAAATTACTGTATTCCCTCTCCATGCGTGTAAACGGTGCATTCATAGCGAAACCCTTTAAAAGCATTCACGAAATACTCGAGTGCTACAATGTGGTAGTATGTGTGACTTCATGATTTCGTTCAAATTATTTTAGTATTGTCCTAGGTTGACTTTCGAAGGTCGGCACTGGGATTAGTACCACGAAGACGTTCTAGAGTGATAGTAGCCTTTGACTTTTTTTGTGAGTAGTGTCCCTTTCCTCCTGGTCCTCCTATGATCGTAGACTGCAAAGGATAGTCCGTCGCTAGTAACTGGCTTGACCAGTCCCATCAGTTCAACAGTCCGGCCTGTCTGAGAGGTGATCAATGAGCAGTCGTTGCAGGAGGTCACGCAACAACAGTCTGGTTGGCTGCTTGCTCATCGTCAACTGTCTATACTGCCCCATTAAACTGTTAGGCGCATACAAATAGCATTATACTCAATTACTACTGGGAGAAACTCGCTACGCTCATTTGCCTTCGATTAATGACACTTACTGAGATTGTACATGCTATAGTACATTCTTTTAACCCTGTTGTGTTTACTTGATTTATAAGTTTTCGTTAAGATCTTTGTTTCCCATAAATGAGCATTGTAACTTGTGTAGTCGTGGTGTGTAACCCTAAGGCCTGGAAGTGAAATCATTACAATAACTATCAAATTTCCTAAAAGTGAAATTTATAATTTATAATTTTACCTACTGACTTTGTGAGAGAATTAGTTTTAAATCAGTGAGAGATTTTGCATTTTTATTTACATGCATACTTTTTTAAATAAAAAATAATAATAAGTGATTGCACATATTTTTTGGGATAATAAGGGGTCGTGTATTCAATATGAATTCAGTTTAACTTTAGACCTACATTTATTTATTTCTTTATTTTTTTCTTTATTGGTAAGTATCTTAATTGCCATAGTTAAATTATGGTTAAGACTAAATTACATTAACAGAGTATGTAATGCTAATAATAACTGATAGAATTTTGATTATTCAAATCCTTGAATCTTACAAAATAATCTTCATCCAATCTTGAAAGACATTTTGATTTTAAATTTATATTATATTTTCATTGTTGTTTTCATTTTAAAAATCTTCAATTTTGTATGGACATTCAACGATAAGGTATTGCTTTAATTTATTTTTGAATTGTCTTATGTTACTTAAAGATTTTATTTCTGAAGGAATTTTGTTGTAAATTTTGATTGATATGTAGTCTGAGCATCTTTGTCGGAATGTTGAATTTGGATGTGGCAAGTCTATATGGTTGATATTTCTCGTGTTATAATTATGAATTTGTCTTCTGAAGGAAAATTTATCAAGGTTCAAATGTACAAAACTTGCTGCTTGTAATATAAAAATTGACGATAATGTTAGAATATTTAATTTTTTGAATAGTTGTTTGCACGATGTTCTTCTTGAGACTTGGCAATGTGTTCTTATAGCTTTTTTCTGCATTTTAAATACAATTTTGGCATTTGGGCTTGAACCCCATATAATTAGTCCATATGATATATGTGAATGGATATAAGCATAGTATCCCATTTTATTTATGTCTAGGGTGCAGCATTTAGAAAAACATTTTATCAAAAAGATTCCTGAACTGATTTTTTTTGCAAATTTTATCAATGTGAGATAACCATGAAAGATTTGGTTGTAATGTTAATCCAAGAAATTTATACTCAGTTGCCAGTGGTATTGTAGAGTTGGCAAGTTGAACAAGTTGAATTGTTTCATTATTAAATTTTTTATTTTTTACTTTGAGGGTGTCCTATGCCCTTCAGCAAAACAATATTGGAAATTGAAAACCACTTTTCACAACTACGAATCTGGGCCATTTCTTTGACACCTAAATCGTCGAATTTGGTTTAAAAATAACGGAGGAGTTATGTTAACAACAATTGGCTTAGCGTATTATAGATACAGATGGAATTTCGGATAGTAATATAAAATAATTATATCAGCTGATAAAAATAAAATAAAAAAGTAAACTGTCAAAGTAACACTCACATGGTAAAGTATCAACATGTGACCTTCCTCCGAACAAAGCTCAGCTAATACTTTAAAGCCACCATATAATTCGTTGCCCAGCTGTGCTAAAATGAACGCTTCATTTAAAATGTGCTTTTAAATACCACTATTACATAACTGGTATTCTTAGGTAATGGCATATTATCAAGTTACTGACAAATAAGGCAGCTATTTGATTTTCACTTCCCTTCAAGAGGAAGTCTAATGTTTGTATATTGTTTAGTTAAACACCTACTCCGGAGATATCCATATTGAATTAAAGCATCAGGTAAGTTGCGAGGGAAAGTAATTAGTAATAATAAAAAACAATTGGTTATCGGAATAATAAAATCACAATACTTAAAAGTTGTATGAGTTTCATTATTTCACACGAGATCTTTTTCAGATACAAGGCTAGAATTAAACTAAATGTATAAACGGAATGCAGATTTTACAATGAATTGTAGTCTATCAGTAAACCTTTTTCAAATTATTCACCTTCATATCCTCTTTAAGGTTTTATCCAACCAATCCTGACAAGTATTGCACTCGCAGTGCCGTAACCAAATTAAACTTAATTTGACTCAGGCAGTGTAATCCGTTACAGTCATGGTTTAAGTAATAGATAACAAGATAACAGTAGATAAAACCTACTACTTACACCATGCGTTACAGTGGGGATTGAATTGGTGAATACTGAGCCTATTGCTGGCTAGCTCTAGTTTGCGACTTAAAGCGTCGGACATCTCTCAAACCACCTCCATTGTAGCTCATATTACTTTGAAAATGTATCTTGCAGCTTCATAAATAAATGTATTTGTTTAATTTAACATCAGGGTGTATTCCACATGCCCTACCTTTTTAAAGAAATAAGTAAATTGTTTTGTTATAGATAATTAGCCTCCCCAGTGTTTAGGGTGGTTACCTATGTCCTTTACCGTGTCTCACAAACACCTGACCAGCGAACCATTCAAACGCGCAGCATTTTAGTCGGGCACAGATCAAAACGACCACGACATAGCAAGCACAAAGCTCATGTTACATAGGGAGCGTATTACATATATGGTGGGAGATATCAAAGCAACCGATTCATCTTTGTACGTGCTTTGCGTTCAGGCTCCTTTTATTTCGACGTGTTCGCAAGATAATGAAGAAAAATATTACCAATGAACATAAAATTATTTAAAATATGTTATGGGAAGAATAAGGAAAAGGAATAATCTTGGATCTGTTCCTTGTTTTGTATTCGTTTAGCAGCCCGGCTAATTTAGTTTATGCCTGTACGCAGCTAATTTATTTTATCACGATATTCCATCGCTTCAGGAACCTGCAGGTATCTAAACATGTCCTCTAACGTTATCACCGGCTGGATCTTGGCCGCGCCCGAGCAGATGCCTAATCAGCTCCTGCACTCCACCGGTTATCACACCACTGGTCACCGAGTGACTGATTGGCCGCACTATTACTGCCCCTTATAATCCGAGTCTCCACTCCGATCCTAAACTAATCGCGATAACGTTGCCAAGTTTCAAAACTGGGCTTCGTCAGTGGGCTATTAATATGTTATGTCTTGTAAAACAGGTCGACCCTAGATAGCACAAGACCATCATTTGGATCTAATAATATTCCACTGGCGTTGATAAACGTAATGAATCATTAAAATCTCAATAATATAGTTGCGTATGGAAACAATAAGAACAACTAGGTAAATGTAAGTCTTTTCACACGTTTCTGAAGCTATCGTACGTCCTAGGTCTCGTAGAAGGGTGACTTGGAACATTTATGGACAGTTGGGTGAGGAAGATCTCCGTGGAGCCCTGATTTAGATTTGTTTACATTATTTTTTTCTTAAATACGAACTTAAAGTACAACCAAAATTTAAAAACTTTAAAATTAATGAATGATCAACTTTTATCAAATCAAATACACAATCAAATGCTAGAGGCGCTGGCCCCTACAAGCCCCTTGTTATCTATAAATCACTATTTTACTGTACTAAAAGATGCAATATTTTTAAGCGGCAGCTGTTCTAGCTTATTCTACTACAATTAATATTTTCGGTTATATAACTCATAACACGATGATTATGGATAATCCTTTAAATTGGCAGGGATCTAAACGTTAACATCGATCTTATGGGAGAAGCAGGAATAGAAATATCAAATATATTGGTACTGGAACCACCACAAAGGACGGTTTTATTGGAGAGGCACGGTGGCCATGATAGATTTATACTCCATAAGGACCAATGTTAAACGGAATGAATGATATTAGGTTTTTATGATCAGAAAATTATGACGTATGTTTAAAAGTGAAGTCTTTCAACATAAATATTTTGAGAGCGATGGTTTTCATTAAATAAGCACGAATAAATTATTAAAATAATTTTAAAAAATTGTTATTAACTTTTGAAATTTTCTTTCAAACTTGAACAAACTCACCCAAAATACAGAAGGTATAATGTTATAGAGGTTCGAAAAAATTGCAAACATTGCTTTTCAAACATTTTATCAATTGACGGCAACAAAATATTGTATTTAGTGAAGACATGATGAGGCAAAATGAAAGTAAAATAATTATCACCGGGTATATAGCCTGCGGTCAGCCAAATGACCCACTTTTTGGAGCGAAGGAATACAAACCGTCTGGCGAGCTCTTCAAATGAAATCAAATTAAATATAAACATGTGTAATTCAGTCGTGTTATTCTAGCAACTACACTAGTCACTTATGGTGATGGCTCTTGCAGTGTAATTTAGGATAGGAATACAAGCTCTACCAAGGAAGGGATTATTTAGATTGGTACTACTTTTTAGTTCAGTCATGTGTAGTATCTTTGGTGACGCGATATACGATTTATTCATTCATTTTTAAGATACGCTTGAACTTACCCTGTGACTCTCCTCTTAACTGAATGACTCTGATGTCAAAGTGCAAACAAATCCGACTGCATTACTTCTAACATTTCTTTCTTATCACGGTTCCAGCCAGATTAGCTAGAGGTGCTGCGCGGCTAGCGGACGGTGGAGGGCTTCCCTTACCTCACATTCACACTCACTCACTGTTCCAGCCGGACCGGCTATAGGTGCTGCGCTGCTGGCGGATGGTGGAGGGCTTCCCTTACCTCACATTCACACTCACTCACTGTTCCAGCCGGACCGGCTATAGGTGCTGCGCTGCTGGCGGATGGTGGAGGGCTTCCCTTACCTCACATTCACACTCACTCACTGTTCCAGCCGGTCCGGCTATAGGTGCTGCGCTGCTGGCGGATGGTGGAGGGCTTCCCTTACCTCACACTCACACTCACTCACTGTTCCAGCCGGACCGGCTATAGGTGCTGCGCGGCTAGCGGACGGTGGAGGGCTTCCCTTACCTCACATTCACACTCACTCACTGTTCCAGCCGGACCGGCTATAGGTGCTGCGCGGCTAGCGGACGGTGGAGGGCTTCCCTTACCTCACATTCACACTCACTCACTGTTCCAGCCGGACCGGCTATAGGTGCTGCGCGGCTAGCGGACGGTGGAGGGCTTCCCTTACCTCACATTCACACTCACTCACTGTTCCAGCCGGACCGGCTATAGGTGCTGCGCTGCTGGCGGATGGTGGAGGGCTTCCCTTACCTCACATTCACACTCACTCACTGTTCCAGCCGGACCGGCTATAGGTGCTGCGCTGCTGGCGGATGGTGGAGGGCTTCCCTTACCTCACACTCACTCTCACTCACTGTTCCAGCCGGACCGGCTATAGGTGCTGCGCTGCTGGCGGATGGTGGAGGGCTTCCCTTACCTCACACTCACACTCACTCACTGTTCCAGCCGGACCGGCTATAGGTGCTGCGCTGCTGGCGGATGGTGGAGGGCTTCCCTTACCTCACACTCACACTCACTCACTGTTCCAGCCGGACCGGCTATAGGTGCTGCGCTGCTGGCGGATGGTGGAGGGCTTCCCTTACCTCACACTCACACTCACTCACTGTTCCAGCCGGACCGGCTATAGGTGCTGCGCTGCTGGCGGATGGTGGAGGGCTTCCCTTACCTCACATTCACACTCACTCACTGTTCCGGCCGGACCGGCTATAGGTGCTGCGCTGCTGGCGGATGATGGAGGGCTTCCCTTACCTCACACTCACTCACTGTTCCAGTTGGACCGGCTATAGGTGCTGCGCTGCTGGCGGATGGTGGAAGGCCTCCCTCACCTCACACTCACACTCACTCCCTGTTCCAGCCGGACCGGCTATAGGTGCTGCGTTGCTGCCGGGTGGTGGAAGGCCTCCCTCACCTCACACTCACACTCACTCCCTGTTCCAGCCGGACCGGCTATAGGTGCTGCACGGCTGCCGGGTGGTGGAAGGCCTCCCTTACCTCACACTCACACTCACTCCCTGTTCCAGCCGGACCGGCTATAGGTGCTGCGCTGCTGCTGGATGGTGGAGGGCTTCCCTTACCTCACACTCACTCACTGTTTCAGTTGGACCGCCTAGAGGTGCTGCGCGGCTGCCGCGTTGTGTAGGTATTCCCTTACCTCAACCTCACACTCACTCCCTGTTCCAGCCGGACCGGCCAGAGGTGCTGCGTGGCTGCCGGGTGGTGGAAGGCCTCCCTCACCTCACACTCACACTCACTCCCTGTTCCAGCCGGACCGGCTATAGGTGCTGCGCGGCTGCCGGGTGGTGGAAGGCCTCCCTCACCTCACACTCACACTCACTCCCTGTTCCAGCCGGACCGGCTATAGGTGCTGCGCGGCTGCCGGCTGGTGGAAGGCCTCCCTCACCTCACACTCACACTCACTCCCTGTTCCAGCCGGACCGGCTATAGGTGCTGCGCGGCTGCCGGGTGGTGGAAGGCCTCCCTCACCTCACACTCACACTCACTCCCTGTTCCAGCCGGACCGGCTATAGGTGCTGCGCGGCTGCCGGGTGGTGGAAGGCCTCCCTTACCTCACACTCACACTCACTCCCTGTTCCAGCCGGACCGGCTATAGGTGCTGCGCGGCTGCCGGGTGGTGGAAGGCCTCCCTTACCTCACACTCACACTCACTCCCTGTTCCAGCCGGACCGGCTATAGGTGCTGCGCGGCTGCCGGGTGGTGGAAGGCCTCCCTTACCTCACACTCACACTCACTCCCTGTTCCAGCCGGACCGGCTATAGGTGCTGCGCTGTTGGCGGATGGTAGAGGTCTTCCCTTACATCACACTCACACTCACTCCCTGTTCCAGCCGGACCGGCTATAGGTGCTGCGCTGCTGGCGGATGGTGGAGGTCTTCCCTTACCTCACACTCACTCACTGTTCCAGTTGGACCACCTAGAGGTGCTGCGCGTCTGCCGCGTTGTGGAGGTATTCCCTTACATCACACTCACACTCACTCCCTGTTCCAGCCGTACCGGCTATAGGTGCTGCGCTGCTGGCGGATGGTGGAGGTCTTCCCTTACCTAACACTCACTCCCTGTTCCAGCCGGACCGGCCAGAGGTGCTGCGCGGCTGCCGGGTGGTGGAAGGCTTCCCTTACATCACACTCACACTCACTCCCTGTTCCAGCCGGACCGGCTATAGGTGCTGCGCGGCTGCCGGGTGGTGGAAGGCCTCCCTCACCTCACACTCACACTCACTCCCTGTTCCAGCCGGACCGGCTATAGGTGCTGCGCGGCTGCCGGGTGGTGGAAGGCCTCCCTCACCTCACACTCACACTCACTCCCTGTTCCAGCCGGACCGGCTAGAGGTGCTGCGCGGCTGCCAGGTGGTGGAGGGCTACGTCCAGATCGTCCTCATGGAGCGCGGGAACGAGACCGACTTCGACCTCCACTCTCTCCCGGAACTGCGGGAGATCACCGAGTACCTTATGTTCTACCGGGTCGTGGGTCTCCGGAATATCGGCCAAATCTTCCCCAACCTGAGCGTCATCCGCGGGGAGAGCCTGTTCCAGGACTACGCCCTCGTTGTGTTCGAGATGTTCAATCTGCAGGAGGTTGGGCTCCGGAGCCTCTTGGAGATCACTAGAGGAGCGGTGCGCATAGAGAAGAATCCGAGTGAGTAAAACTTCAACCATAGTATTTAAATTATAATGCTGGACTTTCTATGCATTTGAGGCCAACAAACTCGACACTTCGAACAGCACGACATCCATTTCAATTACTTTTATCCATGCATATCTTCCTTGAATATACAAATTTAATATATTTTCATTTTGAGTTACTAAGCTCTATCGTGTTTATTGCACTCAACTACTAATTTTAAAGGGGTTCGCTTACGTAAAATCATTAATTTGTTTAATATAATTCAATGAATCGTCATTCCACAAACTTGACCACTTCCAAGTCTACATTATGTCGAGTTTATTAGACTCTACTGTAGTAAACTGTTTAACCGTCCTCCAACTTATGTCTTGAGTATGCATATGTATCTTAGCAAGCAGAGAAAAATATGTGTACTTAATATAAGTGCACCGATAACATTTACTTATCATGGATTACACATAAGAGCTTCAAGGATATGGCTGAGTTCACTTAGCAGAGGGTACTAAGTGCCGAGTGTCTTCTATTGTTGTATTCGATGGAGGAAGTGTAATGGAAGGAAAATCTGTAACTCACCTTTATTGCCTTTCTCACTTCATTACACTTGGGACGGTGAACATGCCCCTTTAATCTCTATGCCAAAAACTCGCTAGTACTCCAGGAATCTGTCCCATTCATCGGTAATGGAAAATAAGACGTTGGATAATCAAAGACTCCGAAAGGTGACTATATTAATGCAATTAAAACTGAATGTACTCAAAAACCTGTGTATACACTGTGTTTTAAAAAATTAAGGAAAGGCTTTATTACGTATTAAAAACATATTATTGGTAGGAACTCAAAACGGTTTACTCCTTTTATAATTTTGTAAACTACCTTTTAGTACATTTTTAAATCATTTGTTTTATTTAAAAGGCGTCCTACAGAGGAAGTTTTGTAATTCAAATAATTAAAATTGTATACAAATAAGTAGCTGCATAAGTAAATCTATTGCTATCTTAGAAACGGAATAGTTATAAAACACATCGCCGCAAACCCGACCTTATTTTAAGCAGTTGAAAATGACAGCGGTCACAGTTTTTATTGGAATGTGATTATCTAATATTTAAATTAGAATAATTACTTACACAAAGTGCTTTCAAGGTCGGGATTATAGCTATGTTCTTGATAAATCAGAGGTCATATAGATAAATAAAGGGTATCTAAAAGGTATTTGAGTCGGAAATAAATGAAGTTTTTAAATCACAACTTTAATTACTCTGACCTGCCACTATGTTCGGCTCAGTACTCCGTTTAATTTGCGTTGTTTATATCATCAGAACTTTTGATAAGAGTTGTTATTTAATCCAGGCCACTTTTAAACTTGTATTGCGTCCTGTGAGACGTCTCGCAATCATGGAAAATGGCGTACACTGTACTTAAAAGGAGTTGATATCTATGTTGGGTTAGTTTTAATAAGCTGAGTTCCAGTCTGTGGTTGGTTTAAACTATACGAAGCCCCTCCGGAATGTTTCAAACACACAGTTCACCTATTGAATCCCTATAGCAGCGTGATAGTAAATAATCACGTTTCTCTATAACTGTTAACAGTGTCAGAGTGGAGGTCAACATTGGCTCGGTTTAGCACGGAAAAGCGCAGCGGACAGTAGTCTATTCGTCTAGTTATTCCGAGGACGGCAATGGAGAGGATAATTAGTGTTATTTACCACAGTATGTTCGTAAAATGTTCCTTGCAAGAAACGGACTAATTGCTATTATATCTATTAGTTCAATATTAATATTGTTGATGGTACGTACAGTTTAAATAAATGCAAGACTTTTATTTAGTGCTATACAATGCCCTAGATGTAGTCGATAAACCCAAATGTTTTCCTGTACCAGTGTTAGAAGTAGAGGCCCAATAAGTTTTTTTTTTTTAACGAACTCATTGTAAGATATTTTTTACCATCGCCAACGGATAAATTATTGAAAGCAGAATTTGTTTTATATTCTAGTCTACAATTACAATCCTAATTCTTGTTCAGGTAGTGTTTTCCTAGGCGACGTACTGGCATTTAATGGTATTAAATTGTAAAAGAGTGCTTGTAAAATCTTTATTATATTGCTAACATCATCATTGGTATTCGATTCCTGTTATGTCCTAGTATCTCATTACAGAAACTACTAATCTTGAAAGTTTTTCATGTTACGATACATTTCATTATTGACATTAAGGTTTTAATTTAAATTAATTCTCATACTAGTTGTTCTAAGAAGTGCTCATGATTTGTGTTTCTCGTGGTTGCCAAGTCGAGACTCCTCCGTGGTGGTATAGAAATGCGAGATTGTCCTAGCCTTTACATTGTCAATGTATTTCTCGTGGTTGCCAAGTCGAGACTCCTCCGTGGTGGTATAGAAATGCGAGATTGTCCTAGCCTTTACATTGTCAATGTGTTTCTCGTGGTTGCCAAGTCGAGACTCCTCCGTGGTGGTATAGAAATTCGAGATTGTCCTAGCCTTTACATTGTCAATGTGTTTCTCGTGGTTGCCAAGTCGAGACTCCTCCGTGGTGGTATAGAAATGCGAGATTGTCCTAGCCTTTACATTGTCAATGTGTTTCTCGTGGTTGCCAAGTCGAGACTCCTCCGTGGTGGTATAGAAATGCGAGATTGTCCTAGCCTTTACATTGTCAATGTGTTTCTCGTGGTTGCCAAGTCGAGACTCCTCCGTGGTGGTATAGAAATGCGAGATTGTCCTAGCCTTTACATTGTCAATGTGTTTCTCGTGGTTGCCAAGTCGAGACTCCTCCGTGGTGGTATAGAAATTCGAGATTGCCCTAGCCTTTACATTGTCAATGTGTTTCTCGTGGTTGCCAAGTCGTGACTCCTCCGTGGTGGTATAGAAGTGCGAGATTGTCCTAGCCTTTACATTGTCAATGTGTTTCTCGTGGTTGCCAAGTCGAGACTCCTCCGTGGTGGTATAGAAATGCGAGATTGCCCTAGCCTTTACATTGTCAATGTGTTTCTCGTGGTTGCCAAGTCGAGACTCCTCCGTGGTGGTATAGAAGTGCGAGATTGTCCTAGCCTTTACATTGTCAATGTGTTTCTCGTGGTTGCCAAGTCGAGACTCCTCCGTGGTGGTATAGAAATGCGAGATTGCCCTAGCCTTTACATTGTCAATGTGTTTCTCGTGGTTGCCAAGTCGAGACTCCTCCGTGGTGGTATAGAAGTGCGAGATTGTCCTAGCCTTTACATTGTCAATGTGTTTCTCGTGGTTGCCAAGTCGAGACTCCTCCGTGGTGGTATGGAGATTGCCCTAGCCTTTACATTGTCAATGTGTTTCTCGTGGTTGCCAAGTCGAGACTCCTCCGTGGTGGTATGGAGATTGCCCTAGCCTTTACATTGTCAATGTGTTTCTCGTGGTTGCCAAGTCGAGACTCCTCCGTGGTGGTATAGAAATGCGAGATTGCCCTAGCCTTTACATTGTCAATGTGTTTCTCGTGGTTGCCAAGTCGAGACTCCTCCGTGGTGGTATAGAAGTGCGAGATTGCCCTAGCCTTTACATTGTCAATATGTTTCTCGTGGTTGCCAAGTCGAGACTCCTCCGTGGTGGTATAGAAATGCGAGATTGCCCTAGCCTTTACATTGTCAATGTGTTTCTCGTGGTTGCCAAGTCGAGACTCCTCCGTGGTGGTATAGAAATGCGAGATTGCCCTAGCCTTTACATTGTCAATGTGTTTCTCGTGGTTGCCAAGTCGAGACTCCTCCGTGGTGGTATAGAAATGCGAGATTGCCCTAGCCTTTACATTGTCAATGTGTTTCTCGTGGTTGCCAAGTCGAGACTCCTCCGTGGTGGTATGGAGATTGCCCTAGCCTTTACATTGTCAATGTGTTTCTCGTGGTTGCCAAGTCGAGACTCCTCCGTGGTGGTATGGAGATTGCCCTAGCCTTTACATTGTCAATGTGTTTCTCGTGGTTGCCAAGTCGAGACTCCTCCGTGGTGGTATAGAAATGCGAGATTGCCCTAGCCTTTACATTTTCAATGTGTTTCTCGTGGTTGCCAAGTCGAGACTCCTCCGTGGTGGTATAGAAGTGCGAGATTGCCCTAGCCTTTACATTGTCAATATGTTTCTCGTGGTTGCCAAGTCGAGACTCCTCCTTGGTGGTATAGAAATGCGAGATTGCCCTAGCCTTTACATTGTCAATGTGTTTCTCGTGGTTGCCAAGTCGAGACTCCTCCGTGGTGGTATAGAAATGCGAGATTGCCCTAGCCTTTACATTGTCAATGTGTTTCTCGTGGTTGCCAAGGCGAGACTCCTCCGTGGTGGTATGGAGATTGCCCTAGCCTTTTCATTGTCAATGTGTTTCTCGTGGTTGCCAAGTCGAGACTCCTCCGTGGTGGTATAGAAATGCGAGATTGCCCTAGCCTTTACATTGTCAATGTATTTCTCGTGGTTGCCAAGTCGAGACTCCTCCGTGGTGGTATAGAAATGCGAGATTGTCCTAACCTTTACATTGTCAATGTGTTTCTCGTGGTTGCCAAGTCGAGACTCCTCCGTGGTGGTATAGAAATTCGAGATTGTCCTAGCCTTTACATTGTCAATGTGTTTCTCGTGGTTGCCAAGTCGAGACTCCTCCGTGGTGGTATAGAAATGCGAGATTGTCCTAGCCTTTACATTGTCAATGTGTTTCTCGTGGTTGCCAAGTCGAGACTCCTCCGTGGTGGTATAGAAATGCGAGATTGTCCTAGCCTTTACATTGTCAATGTGTTTCTCGTGGTTGCCAAGTCGAGACTCCTCCGTGGTGGTATAGAAATGCGAGATTGTCCTAGCCTTTACATTGTCAATGTGTTTCTCGTGGTTGCCAAGTCGAGACTCCTCCGTGGTGGTATAGAAATTCGAGATTGCCCTAGCCTTTACATTGTCAATGTGTTTCTCGTGGTTGCCAAGTCGAGACTCCTCCGTGGTGGTATAGAAGTGCGAGATTGTCCTAGCCTTTACATTGTCAATGTGTTTCTCGTGGTTGCCAAGTCGAGACTCCTCCGTGGTGGTATAGAAATGCGAGATTGCCCTAGCCTTTACATTGTCAATGTGTTTCTCGTGGTTGCCAAGTCGAGACTCCTCCGTGGTGGTATAGAAGTGCGAGATTGTCCTAGCCTTTACATTGTCAATGTGTTTCTCGTGGTTGCCAAGTCGAGACTCCTCCGTGGTGGTATAGAAATGCGAGATTGCCCTAGCCTTTACATTGTCAATGTGTTTCTCGTGGTTGCCAAGTCGAGACTCCTCCGTGGTGGTATAGAAGTGCGAGATTGTCCTAGCCTTTACATTGTCAATGTGTTTCTCGTGGTTGCCAAGTCGAGACTCCTCCGTGGTGGTATGGAGATTGCCCTAGCCTTTACATTGTCAATGTGTTTCTCGTGGTTGCCAAGTCGAGACTCCTCCGTGGTGGTATGGAGATTGCCCTAGCCTTTACATTGTCAATGTGTTTCTCGTGGTTGCCAAGTCGAGACTCCTCCGTGGTGGTATAGAAATGCGAGATTGCCCTAGCCTTTACATTGTCAATGTGTTTCTCGTGGTTGCCAAGTCGAGACTCCTCCGTGGTGGTATAGAAGTGCGAGATTGCCCTAGCCTTTACATTGTCAATATGTTTCTCGTGGTTGCCAAGTCGAGACTCCTCCGTGGTGGTATAGAAATGCGAGATTGCCCTAGCCTTTACATTGTCAATGTGTTTCTCGTGGTTGCCAAGTCGAGACTCCTCCGTGGTGGTATAGAAATGCGAGATTGCCCTAGCCTTTACATTGTCAATGTGTTTCTCGTGGTTGCCAAGTCGAGACTCCTCCGTGGTGGTATAGAAATGCGAGATTGCCCTAGCCTTTACATTGTCAATGTGTTTCTCGTGGTTGCCAAGTCGAGACTCCTCCGTGGTGGTATGGAGATTGCCCTAGCCTTTACATTGTCAATGTGTTTCTCGTGGTTGCCAAGTCGAGACTCCTCCGTGGTGGTATGGAGATTGCCCTAGCCTTTACATTGTCAATGTGTTTCTCGTGGTTGCCAAGTCGAGACTCCTCCGTGGTGGTATAGAAATGCGAGATTGCCCTAGCCTTTACATTGTCAATGTGTTTCTCGTGGTTGCCAAGTCGAGACTCCTCCGTGGTGGTATAGAAGTGCGAGATTGCCCTAGCCTTTACATTGTCAATATGTTTCTCGTGGTTGCCAATTCGAGACTCCTCCGTGGTGGTATAGAAATGCGAGATTGCCCTAGCCTTTACATTGTCAATGTGTTTCTCGTGGTTGCCAAGTCGAGACTCCTCCGTGGTGGTATAGAAATGCGAGATTGCCCTAGCCTTTACATTGTCAATGTGTTTCTCGTGGTTGCCAAGGCGAGACTCCTCCGTGGTGGAATGGAGATTGCCCTAGCCTTTACATTGTCAATGTGTTTCTCGTGGTTGCCAAGTCGAGACTCCTCCGTGGTGGTATAGAAATGCGAGATTGCCCTAGCCTTTACATTGTCAATGTGTTTCTCGTGGTTGCCAAGTCGAGACTCCTCCGTGGTGGTATAGAAATGCGAGATTGCCCTAGCCTTTACATTGTCAATGTGTTTCTCGTGGTTGCCAAGTCGAGACTCCTCCGTGGTGGTATGGAAATGCGAGATTGCCCTAGCCTTTACATTGTCAATGTGTTTCTCGTGGTTGCCAAGTCGAGACTCCTCCGTGGTGGTATAGAAATGCGAGATTGCCCTAGCCTTTACATTGTCAATGTGTTTCTCGTGGTTGCCAAGTCGAGACTCCTCCGTGGTGGTATAGAAATGCGAGATTGCCCTAGCCTTTACATTGTCAATGTGTTTCTCGTGGTTGCCAAGTCGAGACTCCTCCGTGGTGGTATGGAAATGCGAGATTGCCCTAGCCTTTACATTGTCAATGTGTTTCTCGTGGTTGCCAAGTCGAGACTCCTCCGTGGTGGTATAGAAATGCGAGATTGCCCTAGCCTTTACATTGTCAATGTGTTTCTCGTGGTTGCCAAGTCGAGACTCCTCCGTGGTGGTATAGAAATGCGAGATTGCCCTAGCCTTTACATTGTCAATGTGTTTCTCGTGGTTGCCAAGTCGAGACTCCTCCGTGGTGGTATGGAAATGCGAGATTGCCCTAGCCTTTACATTGTCAATGTGTTTCTCGTGGTTGCCAAGTCGAGACTCCTCCGTGGTGGTATAGAAGTGCGAGATTGCCCTAGCCTTTACATTTTCAATGTGTTTCTCGTGGTTGCCAAGTCGAGACTCCTCCGTGGTGGTATGGAAATGCGAGATTGCCCTAGCCTTTACATTGTCAATGAGAACATGAAAAGGTCGAAGGAACTTAATTATGTTTCGATCCAGGTAGATATCTAGAACGCCATTTATTTATTGGATTAGTTCTATAATTTTGCTCAACTCAGTTAGAGGCAATCGCAAAAATCATTAATGAACCAGCGCGTGTTGACGTATTGTTAGGAAATTTTGACCGAATTTCTTTTTCGTTACTAATTTCACCATCAACTTATTAAACTCGTATGATGGTTCTAATACAGTAATACAAACCCTGCCATCTCTTATCTCATGTGATGTGAAAATAGTTTACAATGGTTCTCATATACTTTATTAAAATCTAAAAATATATAAAAACGTGATTTGCAATCTTCCCGTGTATAAAAGTATATACAATTATATTTTTGGACATTTTTATTAATAGCAGTTGCACTAAATAATCAATACGTAATCAAAGGTAGTTTAAGTATCTTCTGGTCTGTAATTTCTCAATAGCTCTCAGTGGCCAGTTTTATAATGTCTTATGAAACACTATTTAGTATTTACGAAAGGTACCTACGTAATTTTAAGCCATAACTAAAGAACCAATCTTTACATTCTGGTTCTTAAAATGCAATGGTTCACGTAGCATGGACGCCGTTTTATAGAAGTAATCTATTATAATCCTAATTTACAGGCTCTAGCTCCTAAACAATCGATTTAACATAATTTTGGCGAGAAAAATAAGTGTCAAAATGTAGAAAAGGGTAAATATTTAATTAATTTGGCCGCCATGTTGAAAAATTATGACCGAATTCCATGTTTTCATTCCTATAAAAAATTAAAAAAGTATCCGATTTTACATTTTGTGCAGGCATGTTCCGTACATTTTTCACTGTTAAATTATCTCCCAACCGTATCTGGTGTACCCATCTCCAGTGACATTCGTTTTAAGCAACTCCACCAATCTACCCCAGCAGTATTCTAAGTTTTCCATTTTAACTTTTTACTTCAAACTAAAACATTTATACGACCAAGAATATTTTATTTTATTTTATGTCCAAGGTTAAGTTGCCAGAGTGAAATTTAAGACATTTTCTGATTTTTATAGTGCGAAATATACTTTAGATGGTCTCAAACGATAAAGAACAGTTGAAGTAAAGCCAAGTCCTCTAGCGTCACGTCACCTGCCTCGACCGCTCACGTGTTGGCCTGAGCTCAGAGTGATAGACGGTTATGCATATTTAAAATAACTAGCGATTGCCCAGAGGTCGAAATGCACTAAACATAATTCTACGCAAACTCAAAGCGTCACATACGAATTATGGCTGTTTGCGTGGATGTTTTGTCACATCCTGCGTGAGCAGTTCAATAAAATGCATTTTAACCAGTTTCCTTATGCTAAACTTCACGAATAACCTCACTTTCCCTCCCCCCTCCCTGAAACCCAGGTTTAATTTGTTTAATGCGGAGTTAAAACAGATAAGACATGGTAATACCATTGCAGTAGTCAGAAGTATTTTGTATTTACATTAGTCCTGAAAAATCTGATCTTGCTATTGTGCTAGCATTTTTTATCATATCAGTGGCCAAATATACAATGCAATTAATTACTGGCCTTCCATAAGACTATAATTAAAACTTTGAAGGCCTGTGGGGCGTAGCCCTGAGGGCAGCTATAAATTATAAGGGGTTTCTGTACATCTACGCGACAATACCTTTCTAACGGTGTACATTCATTTCTCCTACGATACACCCGCACTGGGAAAAAAGGAGAGACAGTTTTATATTACCTATTAATATAATGATGACGTTAAGTAACGGTGGCTCAGAATTACCTTTCTCTAAAGTAATGCAGCGATATGCTCTGTCCCCTACCCCCTTCAAATGCGGCACGTAAAATGGCATCTTCTTGCAGGCCCGTGACCCTGAGTTCAACTTATTGCCTCGTACAAAGGTTGAGTTACCGAGGCGATCGTCGCGTCCTCGTCGGTCGGGTCCGAGTCGTTATAAACGTGATAGGCGATAGCGTTCTTTATAACTATGTCTCATGCGTATGCAAAGGATAAGTCTCATTTAAATTCCAGATGCTTTTAATGAAACTCGACAACGGAAATTCTTTACAATTATACAAACAATCGAATGTATTTATGGACACGCATTTATACGAGAGTTGGTTTTAAACTTGTTGAATGGAGTTTATTAAAATTTCTTCATTACCTCATGCGCTAATAAACAAACATATTATAAAATAAATTACATTCCAGAATTTGAAGTATGTCAATAAAGTAAAGATTATGTCGTTGCTGTGTCTGTAGAATGTATAGTCTTTGTTAATGATAAACTATACTCCTCTTTCATTTTTAATGTGGAAAGCTTATTTTATTTGGGAGGTTGTACAACGTTGCATGTTGCTACAATCCTGAAGTCCATTTCTTGTTCGTTGTGTGATGATAAACAAAGTTATTGAAAGGTTTTATAGAGCGTAGTTTACCAAAATTAGAATTGTGTTTTTACAAAATTCAAAAAAAGGTAATCAAAACATAGCCATCATAAATTATTAATAAATTTGCTTACATCAATTACAAGACATTTAATTGTTCGATCCCCTTGAACAACGATATCCAGCAGCCGCACTGTCACTGTCGTATCCCGCAGACCTGCAACTGCAGTCGTGTTATATTATCATTGTAAATCAGTCAGTGTCAAAGAATGCAATTCCATATGTCGATTTAAACATAGCTTACTGACAGCTATAAATAGATGAAGATGTCAATATGTTGTCAGCCAGCCAGGTTGTTAGGCGAGGTCAAGAACATGCGCTCAAGACTGGTTGGAAGCAAGATGTGTAATATAGACTTTATTGCTGCAGTTTATCAAAGTGTACTATATGTATGTATATATGTGTGTGTGTGTGTGTGTGTGTGTGTCTGCGAGAGTTTGTTTAATGCTTTACTGACCGATTAATGTTTATTTAATTTACTCGATTCGGTGGATGAGGCTTCAGGCCAATATCTACTGAGCTTCATCCCTCTGTTGAGCAAGTACTCATTGCGCTAAACATTAGTTTACCAACAAGCCGAAAGTGGCGCATCGATAAGGATAGGTAAATTGCTATAAGTCACCGACAAAACTTTGTGCGTTTATTAAGGTGAATATGAATGAATGAGTGATTTGCCTTGTGCAGCCTTGTTACCGACTAACACCGACTGATTCCTTGGCCAGGAGCATTTATTAATAGCTCAATTACCAATGAGAGGCCGCTAGATCCAGTTTTGGCCAATCGGCTGTCAACGAACGACCCTGGCATAAGAAACAGTAGGTCTTAGGGGCAACAAAGCTATAGGGCACTCAACATACATTTCCTAATGTTATTATAGTCTTCCCACTTAACTCACACTCAAATATATTCATACCCGCCTTAAAATAGAAAACTTATCAATTGTTGTCATGAATTGATAGTTGATATTATTCGCTGAGTATGATATCAACTGGAGAGTGGTGGTAGACAATTAATGACAAATAAATGGTGATGGGTCACACAAATCGAGTCCCTTAAATGCATTATCTTTTATACTTTCCGTAGCGTATTTCAGTGCAGCACGTGTATACAAATATTTGTTATTGTTGTAAGGCGTGTTTTATTACATCCCGTCATAAAATTAATATTAGATATACAAATTTTCGATTTGCCCTTATTTCAACCAAGAAAGAAATCCCACGAAATATTGTTATATTACTGAATGGAACTAAATACCTATTAGGAACACATATAAATGCTAACACGGGCACAACTCTATTAGGCTTGTCATAATAACACTTCCATAGGAACTTAGAAGGCCTTTTGGGCTCTCAGAAAACAAATTTTCCTTATGTCATAAAAAATATCATGGAAAAATCTCCTGACCCCTACAACCTACAAAATTTAATTTTCAGGGAGTGTAAATCGCCGTTCAAACTAAAAACTAATTGATCCCAACCTGTTAAATAGTTTGTATCCTGGTGCAAGAAGAGTACGTTGTTGCTTTCATGAGAACCGCGGCGAGGAAAGGAGCAGGTTCCTCAATTACGGACGAGTCTGATCTAGATAACTAGCCCAGTCTAACTGTTGTTGGAACTAACCAGCCCTGGGAATAGCGATGCGATACGGTTGCACTTCCTGGATGTTTTAACAGAATAATCATACTCTATGCTTAATTTGAATTAATGTTTTGCTTAATATTATAGCAGTTTGCCTATGTTAAAGCAGTTGACAAAAACTAGGTAAAAAGGAACATTTTAATTGCATTACGTGTATAACTGTATAAATCCATAAACAATTGTAAACACTCAGTAGTAGATGTGAAATGAGGGTTTAACGCCACTTTCGGCGCTTTTTCCCCATGTTATTCTTATGGGGATCAGTTTTTGGACCGACGCCCGATCCCGCCTTACACAAGTTTCCTTATTAGCCTGTACTATTGTCCAACCCTTGCCTATATTAAATATATTTTCCCAATCCCCATCCCTCCTCTATATTTTTTAAAATTAATTTTCAAATTCAGGCTAAAAAACTATCTTTAGTGTTTATGGTCCGATTTGTTTAAAACTTGGATATGTTATTGTCCTAGGCAAGTGTTTTAATAAATTCCACTTACATTTCCCAAATTCACTATTACAGTCAAATTAAAAATTATTTTTGAAAAATACTATAGTGCCAATTGCCACCTTCTTTATTAAATGTCCGATTTGTCTGCAATTTGGATATGTTATTGTCCTAGGCAAGTGGTTTAATAAATTACACTTACATTTCCCAAATTCACTATTACAGTCAAATTAAAAATTATTTTTGAAAAATACTGCCAATTGCCAACTTCTTTATTAAATGTCTGATTTGTCTGCAATTTGGATATGTTATTGTCCTAGGCAGGTGGTTTAATAAATTCCACTTACATATCCCAAATTCACTATTACGGTCAAATTAAAAAATATTTTTGAAAAATACTGCCAATTGCCAACTTCTTTATTTACTGTCCGATTCATTTCAAATTTGGATATGTTATTGACCTAGGCAAGTGTTTTAATAAATTTCACTTACATTTCCCAAATTCACTATAACAGTCAAATTAAAAAATATTTTTGAAAAATACTGCCAATTGCCAACTTCTTTATTTACTGTCCGATTTCTTTAAAATTTGGATATGTGATTGTCCTAGGCAAGTGTTTTAATAAATTCCACTTACATTTCCCAAATTCACTATTACGGTCAAATTAAAAAATATTTTTGAAAAATACTGCCAATTGCCAACTTCTTTATTTACTGCCCGATTTGTTTAAAATTTAGATATGTTATTGTTGTAGGCTAGTGTATATGCACCATCCACATTTCCCAAATTCACTATTACGGTCAAATTAAAAAATATTTCTGAAAAATACTGCCAATTGCCAACTTCTTTATTTACTGTCCGATTTGTTTAAAATTTGGATATGTTATTGTTGTAGGCTAGTGTATATGCACCATCCACATTTTACAAATATTGCGGTTAAATTTTAAAAAATTTGGAGAAATACTGCCAATTGGCAACTTCTTTATTTACGGTCTGATTTGTTTAAAATTTATATATGTCATTATTCTAGGCTAGTGTATATGTACCATCCACATTTGACAAATTAACTATAATGGTCAAATTTAAAAAATATTTTGAAAAATATACAATTTCAAACTTCTTTATTTACTGTCTGATTTATTTTCGGATATGTTATAGCTCTTATATAGGTAACAAGACCACACTACCACATGTTCCATTACCCCCTACAATACAGTATTTTGTCTTTTTGTTTGTTTATTTTGCTGTAATCCCAAAACTGACTGTTTATTGTCCGATTTGCCTACACTTTGGATATTGTCCTAAGCATTTATTGTCTGATTTATTTTTTGGATATGTTATAGCCCCCAACTATTATATCTAAAATTACAATATTATTTCCACCTAAAATACAGTTGTTTGTCTAACATTGGTATTTGTGTTTTTACAAAACTATATTTTGCAAATTACTACCAATAACTCCTTTATTTACTTTTCGACTTGTTATATCCCCCTATATCTAAATTTACCATATATTTTTTTCCCTTTTAGTGCTGTTTTGTCGTAACCAAACTTTGACTGCAATATATTACTGGCCATTGCATAAGTAAATACCCCATTTCCAAATTCACTATTACGGTTGGATTAAAAAAAATAAATACAAGCTTATTATATACATCCAGCTGATAAGTAATATATATCCACAATTATGGTCAGAACAAATTTTGGATATGTTTTAAGCCAATGCCAAAAAATAAATTTTTAAAACCCAAAACAACTAAACACAAAACACTAATCTTTCTTTGTGCTTGTTTGGAGTAGTCTTTATTTTATCCAACTTAATTTTAATTTTGCAGTTAAAATCAAACTTCCCACATTCTAGCTCCCTTTCCAGCCAGTGACATAAAGGTTACGAATATTTTCAAACTGTACAATATATCTTTTTCTACCCCTATGTTGGACTTGTTTAATAGCGCACCATATTCCAAATCCTCCAGTCTACTACATTCTTTAAATTTAACATTGCCTTTAATATCTTGCATCTCTATGTCTTCTTGTCCATTGTTACGGAAACTTTCTATTTTTGGAATCGCCATAAAATGTTGCGGTTCCGTTAGTGTTAAAGCTTGCAAGTGGCTCGTTGGTAGGTAGATAAATAATGTCCAAATCACCACTGTATGGCAACACGCTATAACCTTGCCTATTCTTATTTATCTCTATAAATACAGTTTTACAGACACCTTTAACATAGTATACACCCCTCCATCCTTTTCTGCCAACACTCCCACAAACTTGTTGTTTACTACAAACGCATACACTATATAATGTCCATAATGCTCGCAGGAAGTAATCTTTTAATTTATCCTCTCTTTCCCTTCTTTCTTTAGCCAACTGTGCTTTGTATTCCTCTGCAACAGTATTTTCCACATATTCCAATGTCTTCTAATTCCAATTTCCTCTTTTTGGAACAACTCTCTAAGAAAGGCTTGGAAAGTGGCTCTATTTCTTTAATAGTGTATGGGTACAGTTTATTGGTCCGGCTTCTTAAAACGTAGGGAGTAAGGTTAAGACTTTCCACTAAGCCTAATTCTTCTAAATTGATGTGTTTAGGTATAGTGGAGAAAGGTGTATTTGATGCCCCCAGATTTGATGTAACACTTATGCTTTACACTTATGGCATCCTCCTCTATTACCTCTACATAGTTGGTAAACAGTTAAAGCTAAATGCAGATAGAGCATACTTTATTAACTTTTCCCTTTGATCTTTTGGCAGTTTTAGTTGTCCTCCAGTTATCTTCTTCGTATTACTATTACCCCAATATGCGTATTGTAATAAATCATTAAACACTAAATACTGTTTTGTAATTGATTGGCAACTTTCACCCACATGCAGAGGTACAGAATGGAGCATTTTGAAAGTACTGTTTGTTGTCTTCTATTAGACAAACCCTTTACCAAAACCTCCACAATAGATTGTTGCCTCTAACCTTGTTATTCCATTCTCTCTAGCTAGACGAGAACGTTTCTTTTAGTCTCGCATCTGGACAGTTTACAAAGTTTATTATATGGTTTCCTATACTTTTAATTGCTCCAGGGCATGTAATCTGGCATATAAATTTATTATATATTTTTACCCCGCTATTTACATTAAACCATGTTAAACAGTCTTTACTAACATTATCTACAATAACATTATATCCATTCGCCCCTTGGTAGCAAAAGTTTTCTGTAAGATATTGGCACATTTCCTCTTTATTAAATATTCCAGCCAAATCTAGTGTTATATCGAAATCCATAAGATAGTACATTTCTTTTTCCAGATCTTGCAGTATCTTTGGAAGATCTTCCAACAAATCCTTAATTTTAACATTTGCAAGCTCTATTTTATAGGGAATTGCTATAGGATCATCGTACTTTTGTTTAATTTGGTCAATATCTTTCTTTATTATTTGTAACACACCCTCGCTTTGGGAGAATGGTAGTTTGGCCACAACTAAAGAGAACTTTTTAAATATTCCTCGTAAGTAGCTATTAAACGAGCCACATATTTCCTTCTTAACTTTAAATTTATTCCGAACGTCCCCATCACAATCCGTAACATTGGTTATCTTAACTAACATTATGTTATCACAAAACGCATCCGTTATAGATGTTATTTAATTTTGGTTCACCCTCGCAATAGTTTATATTACCTATGTCTGTAAGAAGGTTATTATTACGTAGATTTTCTAATAAAAACCATATACCGAATCTTTCGTTAGTAGGTTTAATACAATTCCCCAATAAATGGCTAACAGAGTACATTTCTTTTATACAAAAAGTAGCGGAAACATGTAAACAGGACAGATTACACTATAGGCATATAGAGGTTGTAAATATATATTGTATATAAACATAGGCGAGCGGTAAGTGTAACATGTAAGTGGACACCCACACGCAAATATGGAATACCCACAAATTCGACTAAATAAGTTTATAGTCTCAATATAATTAACACATTAACATTAGTACCCAAATTGTCGAAATTCTATAATTCTATTCTTAGTCCTTGTATTAGGTTTTGTACTATTAAACCCAACATCCTGTGCAGTAGAGTAATACATGTATTTAATACAGATACGCACATTCTACAAGACCCATACATCTGTTGTATAAGCAGCAGAATAGACGTCTCATTGTGTTGTTGTAAAGTAAAACATAAATGTAAATTGTGCTGGATACAACCGGCCAGATATTAGACAGGAAATGTGTTGGAAGTGTATTGCCAAATAGTAAGACAAACACCACATAGTGCAGCACGTAATCAATCCATTACTATTTAGACAAAGGTCAGTATTGGTACAACATCCGATATATTAGCCAAACCCACAATCAAACTTGGAAAACAAACAGTAAAAGATAAATATTATAGTAACAGAAATAGTAAGAGTATAAGGACATAGTAATATTTAAAGTTTATAAAACAACACAAATGCAGAGACACAATAAATAACACACTCCAACACATTTGGACACAGGCACAGATACTGGTTTACATCCATTTAACACAACTTTACACGTTCTGTCAACTGACACAAAAATAGTTTGTAAATTGTGTAAGAAATATATGTAATATAAACAAATTTAACACAATCATAACATTGTGGACAAGAAAGCACAAAGAAAGATTAGTGTTTTGTGTTTAGTTGTTTTGGGTTTTAAAAATTTATTTTTTGGCATTGGCTTAAAACATATCCAAAATTTGTTCTGACCATAATTGTGGATATATATTACTTATCAGCTGGATGTATATAATAAGCTTGTATTTATTTTTTTTAATCCAACCGTAATAGTGAATTTGGAAATGGGGTATTTACTTATGCAATGGCCAGTAATATATTGCAGTCAAAGTTTGGTTACGACAAAACAGCACTAAAAGGGAAAAAAATATATGGTAAATTTAGATATAGGGGGATATAACAAGTCGAAAAGTAAATAAAGGAGTTATTGGTAGTAATTTGCAAAATATAGTTTTGTAAAAACACAAATACCAATGTTAGACAAACAACTGTATTATAGGTGGAAATAATATTGTAATTTTAGATATAATAGTTGGGGGCTATAACATATCCAAAAAATAAATCAGACAATAAATGCTTAGGACAATATCCAAAGTGTAGGCAAATCGGACAATAAACAGTCAGTTTTGGGATTACAGCAAAATAAACAAACAAAAAGACAAAATACTGTATTGTAGGGGGTAATGGAACATGTGGTAGTGTGGTCTTGTTACCTATATAAGAGCTATAACATATCCGAAAATAAATCAGACAGTAAATAAAGAAGTTTGAAATTGTATATTTTTCAAAATATTTTTTAAATTTGACCATTATAGTTAATTTGTCAAATGTGGATGGTACATATACACTAGCCTAGAATAATGACATATATAAATTTTAAACAAATCAGACCGTAAATAAAGAAGTTGCCAATTGGCAGTATTTTTCCAAATTTTTTAAAATTTAACCGCAATATTTGTAAAATGTGGATGGTGCATATACACTAGCCTACAACAATAACATATCCAAATTTTAAACAAATCGGACAGTAAATAAAGAAGTTGGCAATTGGCAGTATTTTTCAGAAATATTTTTTAATTTGACCGTAATAGTGAATTTGGGAAATGTGGATGGTGCATATACACTAGCCTACAACAATAACATATCTAAATTTTAAACAAATCGGGCAGTAAATAAAGAAGTTGGCAATTGGCAGTATTTTTCAAAAATATTTTTTAATTTGACCGTAATAGTGAATTTGGGAAATGTAAGTGGAATTTATTAAAACACTTGCCTAGGACAATCACATATCCAAATTTTAAAGAAATCGGACAGTAAATAAAGAAGTTGGCAATTGGCAGTATTTTTCAAAAATATTTTTTAATTTGACTGTTATAGTGAATTTGGGAAATGTAAGTGAAATTTATTAAAACACTTGCCTAGGTCAATAACATATCCAAATTTGAAATGAATCGGACAGTAAATAAAGAAGTTGGCAATTGGCAGTATTTTTCAAAAATATTTTTTAATTTGACCGTAATAGTGAATTTGGGATATGTAAGTGGAATTTATTAAACCACCTGCCTAGGACAATAACATATCCAAATTGCAGACAAATCAGACATTTAATAAAGAAGTTGGCAATTGGCAGTATTTTTCAAAAATAATTTTTAATTTGACTGTAATAGTGAATTTGGGAAATGTAAGTGTAATTTATTAAACCACTTGCCTAGGACAATAACATATCCAAATTGCAGACAAATCGGACATTTAATAAAGAAGGTGGCAATTGGCACTATAGTATTTTTCAAAAATAATTTTTAATTTGACTGTAATAGTGAATTTGGGAAATGTAAGTGGAATTTATTAAAACACTTGCCTAGGACAATAACATATCCAAGTTTTAAACAAATCGGACCATAAACACTAAAGATAGTTTTTTAGCCTGAATTTGAAAATTAATTTTAAAAAATATAGAGGAGGGATGGGGATTGGGAAAATATATTTAATATAGGCAAGGGTTGGACAATAGTACAGGCTAATAAGGAAACTTGTGTAAGGCGGGATCGGGCGTCGGTCCAAAAACTGATCCCCATAAGAATAACATGGGGAAAAAGCGCCGAAAGTGGCGTTAAACCCTCATTTCACATCTACTCTCAGTTTTACATAACTGAACACCTAACAAATTATGATGACGTAGTTAGTACAGCAGTTGTTGTCTATTACTTGGGGAATATCCTTCGACTTTTAAATGTTTTTATCATTGATTTAACCTCTTATTCCCGCCTCTATAACTAATTATTTAAAACATTATTTCTTGCGCAATAAAGGTTTCTTTGGTACCTAGTATTGCAGAACAAGCTTCAAAATAATAAAAACATATGTTTTTATAAATTGTATTCAAATGGGTCAAATTTGGCACTTTGGAAGACAGTCAAAAATAATCCCTTTAAACGTTCAGTGACACAGATTTGACCCACATATAGTTTTATAAATATCCTCTATTGTTTACTAGCCTGTTACATAATTTTTTAGTGGAGGGTTAAATTACAATAATTAATTAATCATTAAAACATTATTTTATAAAAACAAAAACATAAAAGCACAACTTTTATTCAAAATTTATCTTTCTTATTATTCTAACTTCATCCGTGTAATCTACGTAGCTGTCATCACTATCCGTAGGTGGAAGTATAATAACCTTTTGATTTTCCCTTCGCAAATGCTCTATGTGTAAATAATACAAATTTATAAGCTAAGAACTACTGTAACTGATTAAAATTTAGATGAAGTAAATTTTGTAATTTTTCTGTTTTGGCCAAAGTAAATAATGGGTTTAGCAATAATGAGCACCAAAGGGTTGATGGATTGTACCTTACATAAAATAGTTCTAGTTTAGGCTTTTTCATTTTTTTGTTACTACTTTTATTGAAACATTTAAAAAAGAAGAATTTGCCTCTAGAGCCCTTATGGACATATTTGGCACAGTTTTGGTTATAATATTTTGCCCAGTGTGCCAAATATGACCCACTTTGTTTTTGTATGATAAATCAATAGATGTATTGATTTTCAGTTTCAGAGTAAGCTAAACATACTCTAGAGTAGTATTTAAAACTATTTTTAATTTATGAATATCGAACCTTAACTGTTTCCATCCAAAAGTAAACTGCAAAGTTTAAGGTTATGTTCACTCAGATAATACAACAATCAAGAAATTATAACATGGTCTGTAGTTCACCCAAGGCTCACCAGATAGCAGCACCTGCTTGAAACTTGCTGAAAAACTGTTCCAGATTTGACTCAGTGGGAAGAAGTGGAATAAACTACTTAAATTAAATAATTATTAAATTTTTTAAATACCTGTACTGACTAAGTGATCCTAGTATCTAAAGTGATTCGGTGGCTTACAACATGAAATAATTATTAATGAAATTTTGAACTGGGTCAGATATAACCCGTTGGTAAATAATAGGCTAAACTTTTACCATATAAATAAAGTGAGTTTTGAAAATTTTAATTGGGCCTTGTTGGCACTTAAGTGCACATATTGCACACATTTGCTTAAAAAGCTTAAAGCGATGTATTTTTATTCCAAAATTGAGGGCAAACCTTTCGCAGTAACAGTAACCCCTTGACATACGCTCAGAAAGATAACTCATATAGACCTGGTTAAACATTTAAACAAGTAATATGTTTAGCAAAATGATGTGACATCAAACTCAGTGTGTCTTCCACGTATCACCACAGAGAAGGTGGTATCACTTAACAATATGTCATCCAAGGATTTTAGAAAAAACCGTTCTCTCTAGCTGGAGAATGAAAAATTGACGGGGAAAATATGATATGTGCCGGATTATGTTAATGTAATGTATGTGTGGTTATGTTATAACCAACGCGCCGCATCGTCATTCCGAGGCCTGGGCCACCACGTGAGCGGTTGAGGTAGGTCAGGGCGCCACCCAGTCTCGTGACGTCAGGTGTCTTGGCTCCTCTCCAACTATTCTTCGTCGCGTCGGTTTGGCCAAAAACAAAATAACCGAATTTCACAATGACATATTCAAAACAAAATAGAACCCTCTTCGTTCCAAGCATTAATAAGGTACTTAAATCTTAAGAGGTTAAAACTGACGCAAATTTAATACACATACTACATGTAAAATAAATAGTTTTTCAATAATGGAATTATAATAATGACAATTGGAACATTAAGAACGGTAGCAGCATTTTAGTAACTTCACGTAAACTTTAACATCATTTGCCTAATACAAGTGCGTTATTAAGGTTTTTTTTCAAAAGATCTTTCTCCCAGCAATCAACAGAACACCTTGTTTAGGTATTTTCTGTAGTTATCCTATATTCTAATATGAGTAAGGTTTGCTTGTATGCTTGCTTGCTTGCTTGCTTGCGACACGGATCTCAAAAACGGCTCCAACGATTTCCATCAAATGTTCGAAATAACTAATTTCCAGGATAAAAATAAGTTCTAGATAAGCCTCATCCCCAGGAAAAATCAAATAATGTAAAAAAAATTCAAATTAAAAGTAAAAAAAATAACATTGGGCTTATGGAGTTTCAAATCAAAACAAAATAATTTTAACAGCTGTTCATAATCAACCAGTGAACTGTCAAAGTAATACTCATGTTGTATATGATTATTAACATGTGGTTTCCTGAGAGCAGAGATTGAAAGATTTAAGTGAAGATTACATATATAGAGTAGTAAAATAAATCAAAGGTACATTGAGCTATAAATAACAACTGGAGTGACCTTAAAAATGTATAAAAGAAGCAAATGAGTTATACAAATCTGATTATCAGTAGGGGGAAGTGGTGAAATATTACTCCATGTCCTCTAAACAAACTGACTGGCCTTCCCCCGAGCAAAGATCGGCCCCCCAGGAACTGCTTTTTTTATACAGGATGAAACCAGCAATTAGTTAAACGGGCTAATCAATGAGAGAGATACAGTTGAAAACTTCGTCCTATGATTTGTTGAATAGTTTGGTCTCTTGCCAAGCCAAATTAGCTGAGCCACTTGGACCGCCTGCAATGTTTCAATGCCAGGTACCCTCAGCGTTTATGTCTTAAAACCTCAAGAATGTCCTCATAGTACAAACATATTTAAAATATATGTTAATATATATGTTAATATTGGATTAAACTAAACACGCATTTTTTCTCGCAGTATAATGTTATGTAATTTTATTATTTTAAAGCGCAGTTTTATTTTAATAAATGCAGTAGGATGTAACATTTTAAAACCCCCGACTTTGTAGACGAAATTCATTTAGTTCCATGTCGTGCATGTAATGCACTATTTCAAGACATTCTATCTAAAATCAAAATTATTTACAATATAATTCAAGAATGATGTGTCCATACTCCATATTCATCCAAACTTTGTTGTATTAATTAATTATTAAGATAACACTTAAGCCTTATAAAAATAATTTCTTGAGTAGCATAATACGTGTTGTTACAACTAAACAGGATAAAACAATGTACGTCTCACAACACTACAACATATGTATTTTAATACGTCAACTCGAATCACTTACAAAAAAAAGATGGGCCAAAGTTTCTGCGCGCGTGGCCTAACCAGCTGTCAGATTGTCGGGAGAGGGAGAGGGGGCTCTTTCCTAAAAATATCTCAATTTATCCTAAATATTTCACTAAACACTGTAATATTTATGAACATAAGAACAGCTGTTTATTTTTTTATTTCTGTGCATTTAATTGTAGGCTATGTTGTTTTGAAATATTTTCAATAGATCTTCACATTTAACGTTTATAGTTTTAATTTGTTTTTCACCTTTCATCTTTGTTTAGTTTTATTATATTTTTGTATTTTTAGTTTAGCATTTAGTTTGTCTTTGGTGTAGAACTTAGTAGAAATTAGTGCTCGTCTTTTCCCGTACGGTGTCGGTCTTTTGCACACATCAAAGCGCACGAATATTCGTTATTCCTGCAACAAACAGGGTGCTCGGAAAAACACCATGTCTTTAGATGTCTGCTTGGTAATCGGCGAATGCCAACACAAGTAGCTCGACACTCGGCAAATAATCAGCGCTCAGCGAATGACGAACGTCTTAATGTTGTCATCAGCTGTTGTAAGACAACTATTTGCTTATGTTTTTTGTGTGGTCAGTAGCATCTCTCCCACGCGCGCAGAAACTTTGGCCCATCTGGTTCATGATAGAAACTAAGATAAATAACAACAAAACACATATGACATTTTAAAACATAAACAAATAATGAGTATTTTTAAATCAGCTGTTTAAGTACGCCCTGTACACCTAACAGTACTTGCTCAATCTTTCTTTGAAAATCGCCAGGTGCACATCGAACTCCTAACGGTACTTTAGAGTATCTGAAGTACCCAAATGGTGTGGAAATCACGAGATGTTTTCGTGAAGTCTCTTCTACTTCAGTTTGAAGATAGGCGTCTTTCAAATCTATTTTGGTGGATTCTTTCCCACCTTGCAACTTAGTCATAATATCCTCAAACCTAGGAAGAGGGAGTTATATATGGATTAATAGTAGCTTTAAAATCGCCGCAAATTCGCTGAGTACGCAGTTTTGCTGCGACGGGGGTATTTTTAGTGTTTTGAGACGTATATCCTGTTTAAACCTTCTTTAATGGTTTCTGGTTATCTGATTCAAAGTCTAAGAAAATAATGGTATTTTAAGTCAATATGAGATTTTTTGATAAAGATATAGTTATACATATACTTAGAAAACAACTGTCCGATCATCAACAAAGCCAATAATTTGTTTTTTATTATAAAACTAATTAATTTATGGTGCTATGAAATTTCCGTATCTTAAAGAATCGCGGGAGTTTATTAGTCAAAAGTTAGTAAAACGTAATGTAATCTTACGCATATATTTTTTGATACTTTCGTATTTGATTTATTAAGAAATTGTTGCTATCAAATTAACATTTAAGTAATAAACACTAAAAATTGCTTAGAAAAAGATTTTTATTTTGTGTTCAATTTGTTTCTTAAACGAACATAGTTTTTAATCATTGCAATATACGATATATGATAAACTGTGCAGGGTTTTTGTGAAAACCATATTGGTTCTGGAAGGGCTGTTTCATATTTGCAAGAGAAAATGCGTGTTCACGTTAAGTGGAGATTTACCGCAATATGAGGCATGTCTGTCAGACCACGATAAACTGGATGATTATTGGGACTTGCGTACACCCCCTCTCACTCCCACCCTTCCCTCTTGCCAATGCAGTTTAAACTTGGTCAACAGTCGATCAATCTTCTCAACCATTAATACAAACTCATCACCATAAGCTTTTCTTATTGGAATTTTATTACATTTTTCTTTCATTGGAACCTTTTCTTTCTTTCAGTCGTACAATACTTTTTTGATCAAATATTAGAAATAGTTAGTCCTACATCGACTACTGCGCAGTAAAAATTAAATAAAATAACAGCTATCACATTTTAAATTTAATGTTTTTATCTATATTATTAAAAGGATTTATTAACTTTTTTCTGGCGATTTTCGACCCCTAAAACTATTATTTTATATACATATTCGGTATCAATCGAACGCTCATAACCTCTAGATGTGCCTTTTGGTGTTTCCATAAACTTTGGACCGCGGGGCTTTGCCCCAGAAGCTCTCAAAGTTTCAGTGTTAATCTTATGGAGTAATATTGTATTTAGTTATTCAGCTGATTATAGTGGTAATAAACTTTTAACGTCTGGCTCTATGTCTGCTATAGATCCCCGTGCGGAGAAGGGGCAATTTGCTAGTCTTTATGCATATATTTTTGCTGCTTTTGAACATGACTTATTTTTAGTGGTTGCGTGTTTTGGTGTAATGTTAATTAAGCAGTCTCTTGACATCCGCTGATCGTCTTGATTGTTATTCTAATACATTACCCTACTTACTTGATAAATTTCCTTAACTTTAATCACTTAACACTACTTTTATCAGCATTTTAAGCTGGTTGGTAACAATGCTTGGTATCGCGTAGTTCAAGTAACCAACACAAAATACCGTGTTTTATAAAACATGTGAGTACTTCTTAATATAAAGACTCATAAATTACTAAAGTAATTCATTTACTTCTTCAATTAATTAAGTGGAATATGTTCATATATGTTTAAGGGTCGAGAAATAATTTAACATTTATTAGCCGAAAGTAAAACGTCAAAAACTAAGTATTTTTCTTCCAAACAACGCAACCACTACTGTTTACAAAAACATTTCCCAGTACGTTAAATATACTGTCCACGATTTACCCGCAGTGCAGAGAAAGTTGCATAGTTGGACGGAGAGCATCACATGTGTTCTTAGGAAAAAACTGCAAAACTTCGCGCAGCTTCGAGAGAGACGCGTTAACGCACGGGGGAGTTACGTGATGTTTTCTCTACCTCACCACTGACTGCGGGATGCTTGCTGGATGTCTCTACCTCACCACTGACTGCGGGATGCTTGCTGGATGTCTCTACCTCACCACTGACTGCGGGATGCTTGCTGGATGTCTCTACCTCACCACTGACTGCGGGATGCTTGCTGGATGTCTCTACCTCACCACTGACTGCGGGATGCTTGCTGGATGTCTCTACCTCACCACTGACTGCGGGATGCTTGCTGGATGTCTCTACCTCACCACTGACTGCGGGATGCTTGCTGGATGTCTCTACCTCACCACTGACTGCGGGATGCTTGCTGGATGTCTCTACCTCACCACTGACTACGGGATGCTTGCTGGATGTCTCTACCTCACCACTGACTGCGAGATGCTTGCTGGATGTCTCTACCTCACCACTGACTGCGGGATCCTTGCTGGATGTCTCTACCTCAGTAGAGGAGAAATACGGGTTTAACCCCAGAATCGGCGCTTTTTTCCCATGTTATTCTTATGGGGATCAGTTTTTGAGCCGACGCCCGATCCTACCCTACACAAATTTTCTTTTTGGCCCCTGCCTTATTTTCCCCCATTTAAAATTTGCATTAATTTTAATACATCCTTTGCAGAAATCCACGAGTTCAAAAATAACTCCACACTAAATAAACAACACATGTAAACAACTTAGAAGTTATTGTATAGTAGTGGGTAAAGGAGAAAGAGGCCCCACAATCGGCGCTTTTTCCCCATGTTATTCTTATGGGGAGCCGTTTTTGCACCGACGCCAGCTCCCGCCTATAGAGCTCCCGCGCGTTGGCCAATACTAATGTCCAACCCCTGCCTATATTAAATATATTGTCCCCATCCCCATCCCTCCTCTATATTTTTAAAAATTAATTTTCAAATTCTAAAAAACTATCTTTGGTGTTTACTGTCCGATTTGTCTGCAATTTGGATATGTTATTGTCCTAGGCAAGTGTTTTAATAAATTTCACTTACATTTCCCAAATTCACCATTTCCAAATGTGTGTTAATACCTAAAATGTGTATGTAAAAAATAATATTGCACGACCAAATTGGAAATTTTTTTAATTTTTGCAGTAATTAAACTGCAAAAATGTCTTATTTTAGAGTTAAAAAATATGTTTTTATTATTTAAAAAAGATAAAATTTTAAAATTTTCAACCAAGGATATATATAGAAGCCCCAAAATCACCACCCTCATTCCAACAAAAAATGTTGACCTGTGCACAGTGCTCCACGTCTTACTCCAACAGAAGCAATTTATTACGCCATTATCGACTTGTTCACAAAGTTATTCCTAAAATTTGTAAAATATGTCATCAAATATTTGACAACAGCAATTTTAAAATGCATATGCTAGAGAACCACAATACTTGTAATGTGTGTAAGAGAGTCATCACCCGCGACAAGAAACGCCACCACCTACGATGTGACAAGCGACCCTATAATGTGTTTAAGTTTTACGGCGAGTCCGCGGATATATTAGACACTCTCCAATCTTGTCCTCTACCCATCAAATGGATTCTTATTAGGAGAGTAAAATTCATCAAACACTCAGTGGACAATAATGGTGATTTAATCATTGACAAAGAATGTATTGCTGATTTTCGAAGTTTAACTAATTTATCAATTGAGAAAGCACAGCTAAAGGCTCAAATTGAAAATTCACTTTTAAAAATCGATACCTCCATGCACAAGTATCAAGCTCAGGGCAGTGGATGGATATATGACCGCACCAAATACTGGCAGTTGCATGTTTACAAATATAAGCCCCTAACTCCCAAATCATACATTCCCACGCCAGAAAATATAAAATCAAAACATGCTGTTTTAAATATTAAAAACACCGATAATAAATGTTTCACCTGGAGTGTTTTAGCAAGCTTAAGACCAAGGAATAGTAAACATGCAAATCGAGTATTTTACTACGAACCCTATGAGGGCCAGTTAAATATGACAAATATAAAATATCCCGTAAAAATATCTGACATTGATAAATTTGAAAAACAAAATAACATAAGTGTTAACGTATATGGAATTGAAGGAAAAACAATATATCCACTGAGAATAACTAAACTAAACGGCAATACGCACGTCAATCTGCTGCTTCTAAAACATGGTCAGAAATCACATTACTGTTTAATTTGTGATTTTGACAAGTTAATGTTTAATTCTACAAAAGACAACAATAAGAAATATTTTTGCAAGTTCTGTTTGCAACATTTTGGCACCAAAGATAAATTGGAACGTCACATAACATATTGTAAACCCTTTGATGCCCAAAGAGTACAAATGTCTAAAAAAGATACACTACAATTTACGAATTACAAATATCAACTTAAAGCTCCCTTTGTGATTTATGCAGATTTCGAATGTTTTATAAACGGTGGCAAACACACGCCTTCTGGATTTGCTTATGTTGTGGTGAGAGACTCTAAAATTATTTACGAAGAGTTGTACAGCGGTGAAAATGTGATGGATGTATTTTTCGAAAAGTTATTTAAAACTTATGACTTTATTAAAAGTCAGATGGAAGTATATGTTCCCCTTGTAATGACTCCAGAGCAAGAGGCATCCTTCAAAAACTCTAAATACTGCCACATATGCCAACAGCTGTTACTGGGTGATAAAGTGCGCGACCATTGCCATCTAACAGGCAAATTCCGAGGACCCTCCCACAACGCTTGCAATTTAAACTATAAAGTAACCAAGAAAATTCCAATATTCTTCCACAACCTTAAAAACTATGATGGTCATTTAATAATGCAACACTTGGGAAAACTCAATCGCAAATTGAATTGCATAGCCAAGGACATGGAAAAATATATATCGTTCTCTGTTGATGATTTGGTATTTTTGGATTCCTACAACTTTCTGTCTCTTCCCTTAAGCAAATTAGCTTCCAATTTAAATACATTTAGATTTATAGACAATCCACTACTACAACGCAAGGGCGAATTTCCATACGAATACATGACAGGACCAGAAAAGTTTTTAGAGACCCTACCACCCATAGAGGCATTTTACAGCAGCCTAACTAAAGAATGTATATCTCCTGCGCAATATGAACATGCTAAAAACGTATGGAATCATTTTAATATAAAGAATTTAAAAGAATATCACGATTTATACCTTAAAACAGATGTGTTGTTATTGGCTGATGTGTTTGAGACATTTAGGGACTTGAGTTTAAAGGATTATAAACTCGACCCTGTCCACATGTACTCACTGCCTGGACTAACATGGGAGGCGTGTCTTAGAATGACCGGCATAAAATTACAGTTATTTAGTGACATTGACATGCATTTGTTTATAGAACATGCCATTAGAGGCGGTGTAAGCATGATTTCCACGCGCTACGCTAAAGCCAACAATAAGTACATGGGCGAACATTATGACCCAAATCAAGAAAGCACCTATCTTGTATACTTAGACTGCAACTCGCTATACTCTACAGCAATGTGCGAGTCGTTGCCCATTGATGGCTTTAGATGGACAAATGAGAAAGATTATAAATCCAATAAAAATGAAAACTTTGGATTTATTTTGGAAGTTGATTTAAAATACGATAAAAGTTTACACGACTTGCATAATGACTACCCGCTCGCACCAGAAAAAATGAATGGAAAATTAATACCAAACTTAAATGACAAAACCAAATATATTCTACATTATAAGGCACTAAAAAAATACGAAGAACTGGGTTTGGTAGTTACAAAATACCACAGAATCTTAAAATTCAGACAATTAAATTGGCTTGCACCCTATATTAATTTTAATATTGAAAAGCGACAAAAAGCTGAACATGATTTTGAAAAAGACTTTTACAAACTGTTAAATAACAGTCTCTTTGGTCGAACAATTATGAACCAACGCAAGTTTCGTGATATACATCTTGTAGACGAGTCTAAGTTAACAAAGTATGTTACAAAGCCAAGATTTGACTGCAGCAAAATGTTCGATAACAACTTGCATGCTGTGCATTTAAATAAATTAATTGTAAAGTTTGATAAACCAATATATTTAGGAATGACCATTTTGGATATCAGCAAAGTAATCATGTATGATTTCCACTATAATTATATGTCAAAATTTAAGAATAAAAAGTTCTTAATGACAGACACGGACAGCCTTCTTTATTCTATAGTAACAGAGGACTTTTACAAGGAAATACAAAGCGACTTGGACCGTTTTGACACCTCTGCATACAGTAAAGACCATTTCTTATACTCTGATAAAAACAAAAAAGTTACGGGCAAGTTTAAAGATGAATTAAATGGTCAAATTATGTATGAATATTGTGGTTTAAGGCCAAAATTATACTCTTTCATTCCTCTACAGTGGTTATACGAAAAAGAAAAGCAAAATGAGCTAGAGGTTAAGAAGGCAAAAGGAGCTGACGGCGCTACAGTTAAACATCTCTTAAGACACCAACATTACTTACACTGTCTTGCAACCGGAGAAGATTACTACGAGAATGTTACAAGAATTAAATCCACAAACCACCATCTGCAAACATTAACGATGAACAAAAAGGTACTCTCTTTTGATGACGACAAGAGGTTTATTCTAGATGGCATCAACACCCTTGCCCTTGGTCACTATAAAATTGGTCAAACATAAATCTGTATTTACCATTATTCTTTGGCCTTTCCTTGTCTATTACAATAAAGCCATATTTAGACCTGTCCCAGCACTGATGGCAGAGATTTCTAAATTGGTTAAATGAAAAATCATTTCCCACATGATTGTTATACACATGTTTTAAATTTAAATCGTCTTGTTTAAATAATATTAGGAAATTAACATTGTCACGTAAATGTTTGTTTACTTTACTGTAAGATTGACACAAGTAAAAACTGTTAATATTTTTGTGTCTGCCCATTGAGAAAAATTGTGTGATATTTGGACTATTTATGTCGTCAAATACAACTATTGAGTGTGATTCTACATCATTTGGTGTGATTTCACAGTTTGAATATGTGTGTAATTTAACTTCATCACACAGACGGAATATTTCAATTATTTTTTTATATTTTTCTTGTTCTAAAGATTTGGATATTATATATAAATTTGTAAACTTTAATCCTTGTTTTTTTACAATTAAGTTATAAATTACAACAGTCTTCCCCGAACCACTGGGCCCTATTATAAGACAGCGAATATTATTAGGAAATAGGCCCAACTTCTTTGGTGTATTTTCTTTATGTGCAATTTTAAATTTGTTCTTTTGTTGAATAAATGACATTTTTTATATAATGGTGTATTTTCTTTATGTGTTGAATAATTTTTTTATATAATAAAAATGGCAAAGAGAAAGTGTAAGAAGGGTAAGGGATTATTCTTAAAGCCATATAGAGGCCGTGGCTTGTTAAATACCCTTATAAACAACCTTCCTTTCCCACTCCACATCCCGTCGTATTCATATTGTGGTCCAGGAACTAACGTGCGTGAAAATTTAGCCAAAAATGTACCTCCAAAAAATAAGCTAGACTCTTATTGTAAAGAGCACGACATATTCTACATGAATAATCCTGATACAGCCGCCCGGAACAAGGCAGATATGAGATTAGCGGACCAGGCTTGGACTAGGGTTTCGGCAAAGGACGCCAGTCTGGCCGAAAAAGCAGCAGCTTATGCAGTGACAAATTTGATGAAGGCTAAGGCAAAAATGGGAATGGGATTAAAATTTAATAAAAAAGATGGACAACTTTCAGCTGTTAGAGGCAGCAAGAGACGTGCCTCACTTTCGAGGAGTGTACCTAAAAAACGAGCTAAGAAAACAGACCCCAAAAGTAAGAGAATGTGGAATTATTAATTTAGACAGTGACAGGGGCACACATTGGACAGCATATCGTAAAAATAAAGATGTTGTAATATATTTTGACCCTTTTGGAATACAGCCTCCAAAAGAGGTAATTGAATATTTTGTACCATCTAAAATTTACTATACAACTGACCAAATACAAGATTTAAACAGTTCCATTTGTGGAATTTTATGTTTATCATTTCTGAAAAATTTTAGTTTATAAAAATGGATTCATTTACTATAACATTCACAGGCACAGAGCCAGAGTTGAAGTCGGTGTTCTTTCCTCCTATAGAATTAAATGGTGATTATGTAATTGGACTGGTAGATTTTCAAAGTTATAATTCTATATTTAATGTTAAAAAACCTCTAAATACTTTGACATATTACAAAATGCACAAAATTACAACTCCAAAAGGGGAGGTTACAATTGACGAATTAAACCGGGCATTAGATGGTAAAGTTGAAGTTATTATACAAAATAAAGTAGCATTAATTAATACAAAAGTCAAACTTATATTTTACAAAGGCCTAGTTCCAAAATTAAATAAACTTAAAGACACAAAATTAACTATAGACGAGGGTGAGGATGTGTATTATTATAATCACAAAGCTCCAAATGTAATTGAAATTGCTGAAGGTACATACGAAGTGTTTGAGCTTGCGAAGGAAATTCAAAAGCAACTCCCAGATTTTGTACTTATAGCCGATAATAAAACTATGAAAGCCACATTACATTCTGGCCATGTGTTTGATTTTACAAAACCGTGTTTAGGGTCTGAATTATTGGGATTTAAAGGATTTTCTACTCCAGATATTGCGTTTAAATCCGTAAATAAAATCAACATAAATAATGTAAATGTGATTAGAGTAAAATGTAATATTGCGAATGGGTCTTATTTAAATGGTGACAAATCACACACCATACACAGTTTTTACCCAGAAGCTCCTCCGGGCTACAAGATTATTGAGGTCCCCAGAAATATTATATACTTCCCTGTAAATAAGAGAAGTTTAGATGTTGTTAGCATTACATTTGCAGATCAACACGACAAGCCAATTGACTTTAATAAAGAAGAAACTACAATTACTTGTCATATAAAAAAGATATGAGAATTTACAAGAACGGGCTGAGTGTGCAAAATGCCAGGTTTCTGCGATCAATTGGGTTGAAGTTAAAATTTTCTATTAATAAAAATGGAAGATTTTCTAGACGTTGCAGGAAAATTCCAATACGATGATAGCCTGGTTAAAATTACAAATCACTCCTATGTTCCACACAACACTTTAGCAATAAATAATTCCGATGAAATTCGAATATGCATAAATAATCAAGATTTACTAACACTCCCATGTAGGAGTTATTTGTATATTAAAGGAGAAATAGAGAATCATGATAAAGGACATTTTATAAATAATGCATTTGCATTCTTATTTGACGAAATTAGATACGAAGTTGCTGGTAAAGAAATAGATATTGTAAGAAATCCGGGAATTTCCAGTCTTATGAAAATATTGTGCTCTTACAATAAAACAACTAAATTGTCAAATGCAGCATTTGATTCTGATGAAAATTTAAAGGAGTTCCATAAAAGCGGCAAGTTTAGTACTTGTGTCCCGTTAGAGCTGTTAATGGGTGTGTTTGAGGATTTTAATAAGGTTTTAGTAAATGTTAAACAAGAATTGGTGTTGAAAAGATCCAAAAACGACTTAAATTGTATATTAACAACATCTAATGCTCCAACTGGTGTCGATCCTATTCCTAAAATTACACTTAAATCGATTCAGTGGGTGATGCCGCACGTGGTACCATCTGATGGGGAGAAGCTTCAATTACAAAAGATGTTATTGCAAAATAAAAATTTGCAAATTGCATTTAGAAGTTTGGAGCTACACGAACTCCCATCATACCCCGAAACCAAGAGACACACATGGTCAGTTAAGACGTCATCGAGTTTGGAGAAGCCCAGGTATGTTATATTTGGTTTCCAAACAGGTAGGGACAACAGTGCACGAAAAAGAACTGATGAATTTGATCACTGTAAATTGAAAAATCTCAAAGTGTTTTTAAACTCTGAATATTATCCTTATAGTGATTTAAATCTCGACTTTGAAAATGGAGATGCTTCTAAAGCTTATGAGATGTTTGTGAGGTTTAGGGAGAGTTACTACAACACCGTCCCCGATCCTATGTTTAACAGAGCTGACTTTATAAATAAATATCCTCTAATTGTAATAGATTGTTCTAGGCAGAATGAATCAATCAAAGAGGGGGTTGTAGATATTAAATTAGAAATTGAAACTGCAGAAAACGTCCCTTCAAACACATCTGCATATTGCCTAATAATACACGATAAGGTGTTTGAGTATAATCCTTTGTCAAATGAGATAAATAAAATGTAAATAAAATGAAAACAAATATTCAACAAGAATTGGTAGAGTCTGCAAAACAAATAAGAGAAAAATATAGGGCGTTAAAACGTGGTAAATTTCTAGAGGCTGAAGAGAGGTTCCAAACATTCCAACCTTTAATAGAGCCTTTGCAAGAATTAAAAAATTTAGCCACAAAAACAGAGAGGCCAGTTCTCCCAATGATTTTAGAAAAGACCCCGTCTAGAATACCAAGAATAACACAAATAACACCGCACAAATTAGATTTTGGTCTTTTAGCATCAGACTATTTAGGAAATTACCTTAGTAGAAGTAGTATGACAGATACCACATATGGTATTAGGCGAGAAGGAAATAAATTTTTTATTGGGAATCAGGAAGTTCAAATTGCCAATGATGATGTTACAGTTGGAGAAAAAATTTATAAAGGGACAAAGGGATTGTGGGAATTGTTAACTTTAAAAGAACCCGTAAACTATAGTCAGGCTGATTTGCAAAATTATAAAGAGATTTTGGAAGCTACAAATGCACATTTAAAGGGTTATAAACCGGGTGCGGCGATGTCAAGTAATAAACACACTAAATATCTTAATATAATTAAACCCCTGTTTAAGACTGTTGGTGAAGGTTTAAGGCAGGTAACTGGTAATAAAATAGACTATGTTTATTGGGACGATCCTAATGAGCTTGTAGATAGGTTAAGACTGCTTTGGTTAAGCCGATTGGCGGGAAATTCTGGAGTGGATAATGAGATAGATTCTATCATAGAAGAATTGAGGGAAAGTGGAATTGTTTATTAAATAAAAATATGATAGATAAATTTTATCGCGTATATAACCCGTATAGTAAACCAGAAGCTAGAAGTTTTAAAGAAACTACTTTAAATCTAAAAGATGATTGTTGGAATGCTTTAAATTATAAAATTAGTAATGTTAAAGGTGGGGAGTTTACTGATGATGTATCGACTTTGGGGCAGACGTTAACCAGGAAAGGTGATGTTTTTGTACAAGGTAATACTAAATATAAGTTTTTAGAATCCAAGAATAATAATTGGAACGCTAATAAACGCAAAATTACTAATGTTAAACGAGGTGAAAGCTCAACCGATGTGCCCACATTAGAGCAAACTTTAATAAGAAAAGATGGTGTCTTTGTACAAGACAATAATAATTATGAATTTTTGGAATCGGAGGGAAATGTTTGGAATGCCAAAAAGCGAAAGATTAGTAATTTGTTGGCTGGTAAAGAAAGCGATGATGTTGTAAACGTCTCTCAAGTACCAAAAATGGATCTAAACTTTTGGGATTTTAATAATAAAAGGCTAGTTCGTGTTAAACCCGCTGTTGATGAGAACGATTGTGTTACAAAACATCAGACTGTGACTTTAGACGGTCTTAAATTTGATGGTAAAAATAAGCAATTAACAAACATTTTACCTGGGATATTGCCAAATGATGTGGCTGTTGTTAAGCAAATATTAACAAAGGGTGAGAAAAGCATAATAAAACAGGGGGATAAATATTATAATGTATTAACATTAGATGGCGATGTGTGGGATGCAGAGGACAAATTAATAAAGAATATACCTGAAGGCAAAGATAGGAGTGATGTTTGTTTAATGTCGCAGGTTTTGAGGTATGACGATAATAATAAAACTTTTAGACAAGACAATATTAAATTTGATATTTGTTTAAAATCACACGCATTAAGGTTTAACAATAAAACTAATAAATTTATGCAAGACAATAATGAAATCGATTTGATGATGTACAATCCTAAATTGTTGGTTGCAGACCCTACATCTTTAAGCGGATTTAAGACTTTAGATGGAGGGGCATATTTGCCAAAAAACTATGTATATCAAAGAATGAGTGATGGTATGTTAGTTGGTAGCAATGGAGGTGTTTTTGAAACGACAGAGACTGGCAGATACGTTAACATTAAAAATAAAGAATAAAAAATGGAAAAAATTGCTTACGAATTGCATAAGCCCGCGAGAAAGAACTTTGTTAGAAGGTCTTTTAAGGTGTTGGGTATAAACGAAACTGTTCAAATCGATTTAATAGATATGCGGAATTATGCTAGAGAGAATTCTGGAAATAAATATATTTTAACTTTAATAGACACATTTTCTAAAAAAGCTTATGCTGCTCCACTAAAGAATAAAACTGGATTAGTAGTCACAGAAGCTATAAAAACTATTCTCCCAAAGGGAGTTAAAAATATTCAATCTGATAACGGAAAAGAATTTTTTAATGAACATTTTACCAAACTAATGAAAATTCTAAATATTAATCACTACCACACTTACTCTACAACTAAGGCAGCTATTGTGGAAAGGTTCCAGAGAACTTTAAAGAATTGGTTGTATAGAGAGTTTAGTGCACAAGGGAGTTACAAGTGGTTGGATTTACTTCCAAAGTTAATAAGGATATATAATAATAAAGTACATAGATCCATAGGGATGAAACCTAACCAAGTAAGTGCTAAGAACTCTAAAGATGTACACGAAAGGTTAGCATCTAAAGTACAAGTTAAAAAGCCAAAATATAAGGTGGGGGATAGTGTAAGGATATCTAAATATAAACATGTATTTAGTAAAGGATATACCCCTAACTGGACGGGAGAGCTTTTTACAATAGCAGAAGTTAAGAAAACAAAGCCTGTGACTTATATTTTGAAAGATGAGAATGGCAATATAATCAAAGGAGGATTTTATACAGAAGAATTGTTAAAGACTAAATATAAAGACATGTATTTGGTAGAGAAGGTAATTAGGAGGAAGGGTGATTTATTATATGTCAAATGGCTCGGGTTTCCAAGTAGCCAGAACTCGTGGATTTCTGCAAAGGATGTATTAAAATGAATTTTAGGGTCAAAATATGGCAAGAGTCAAAACGGAAATTAGGGTGCAAAGGTCAGTAAATAGTTGGCAATTCAACCGTAATAGTGAATTTGGGAAATGTAAGTGAAATTTATTAAAACACTTGCCTAGGACAATAACATATCCAAATTGCAGACAAATCGGACAGTAAACACCAAAGATAGTTTTTTAGAATTTGAAAATTAATTTTTAAAAATATAGAGGAGGGATGGGGATGGGGACAATATATTTAATATAGGCAAGGGTTGGACATTAGTATTGGCCAACGCGCGGGAGCTCTATAGGCGGGAGCTGGCGTCGGTGCAAAAACGGCTCCCCATAAGAATAACATGGGGAAAAAGCGCCGATTGTGGGGCCTCTTTCTCCTTTACCCACTACTATACAATAACTTCTAAGTTGTTTACATGTGTTGTTTATTTAGTGTGGAGTTATTTTTGAACTCGTGGATTTCTGCAAAGGATGTATTAAAATTAATGCAAATTTTAAATGGGGGAAAATAAGGCAGGGGCCAAAAAGAAAATTTGTGTAGGGTAGGATCGGGCGTCGGCTCAAAAACTGATCCCCATAAGAATAACATGGGAAAAAAGCGCCGATTCTGGGGTTAAACCCGTATTTCTCCTCTACTTACCTCACCACTGACTGCGGGATGCTTGCTGGATGTCTCTACCTCACCACTGACTGCGGGACGCTTGCTGGATGTCTCTACCTCACCACTGACTGCGGGATGCTTGCTGGATGTCTCTACCTCACCACTGACTGCGGGATGCTTGCTGGATGTCTCTACCTCACCACTGACTGCGGGATGCTTGCTGGATGTCTCTACCTCACCACTGACTGCGGGATGATTGCTGGATGTCTCTACCTCACCACTGACTGCGAGACGCTTGCTGGATGTCTCTACCTCACCACTGACTGCGGGACGCTTGCTGGATGTCTCTACCTCACCACTGACTGCGGGATGCTTGCTGGATGTCTCTACCTCACCACTGACTGCGGGATGCTTGCTGGATGTCTCTACCTCACCACTGACTGCGGGATGCTTGCTGGATGTCTCTACCTCACCACTGACTGCGGGATGCTTGCTGGATGTCTCTACCTCACCACTGACTGCGAGACGCTTGCTGGATGTCTCTACCTCACCACTGACTGCGAGATGCTTGCTGGATGTCTCTACCTCACCACTGACTGCGGGATGCTTGCTGGATGTCTCTACCTCACCACTGACTGCGAGACGCTTGCTGGATGTCTCTACCTCACCACTGACTGCGGGATGCTTGCTGGATGTCTCTACCTCACCACTGACTGCGGGATGCTTGCTGGATGTCTCTACCTCACCACTGACTGCGGGACGCTTGCTGGATGGTTAACTTAGTTCACTTTATTTATATTCACATAAGCTACTTTAAAGTGTATTTTTAAATTTTCCTATAACACATTAAATAACTGATTAGAATGCAGATTGGAAAGTATATTACGAGATTTTCCTCTATGACCTCCTAACTTAGGCGATGGATAGTTGTTATAATCTTTCCTCGAGGGATGTAGCCTATAAATGAAATCTTGAACATTACTAAGAAGTAAATACAGATTAAAGAAATAGTGCTGCAAAACTCGCCCTTTTAATGGTTAACGGTATTGACATTTTAAAGAGTTTTAAATTGTTTTAACATAAAAAATGTATAAAAAATGTCAATACCGAATTAGTTGTCTGCCTGTATTCGTTTTCGGGTACGTTCGTGTACGTCACGATTTTAGGTAAACATCCTTATATCAAAGATCATCACGGCACCTCATCAATAAATATACAGTTGGTAACTATATTAATTCCATTGAACACAAACAATAAATACAACATGTTTCAACTACTTTAAAAGTATATACAAATATCACATAATAGAGAGAACAATTTTCGCGTTATTAGTGTAAACTAGATATTTGTCTGGATTTTCTTAACGTACCGTTATTGATCCATCATTTATCAAATTTTGTGAACATTGTTGAGTTCCCTTTTGATAACCTTTTTCCGCAAGCTTGTCATTGAACAATATTAATCTAAGTATTATGTTTTTGAATAGCATTTTTTCATACAATTAGTTTTTTCATAGGTTTTTTGGTGTTGAGTTAATCCTCATCCAGTCGAATGACAAAAGCAACTTATTGTTACTGTACACTTTAAGTTCACTAAAATAAATACAGCAAACAATTATTTGTATACAATACAAACTAATTATACTAATTATAAATATAGAGCACGACTTAACTTGTGGAGTTATCTTAAAATATAAAATAATATTTGAAAACTTTAAGAACCTTAGGTGAACTATGTACAAAAGACCCTCACTCCATCATAAGACGGCCCCCAACTCTACTAGGCCACAAGGAAACAAAGTGCTTGTCATTGATCGCCGACCACGTCATTAATATAACAGATTACTTCAAAGTAAATATCTAAAAGCAATTAGTAACTGCTATTTTAAAAATTATTTATTTTATTAGTTGTCTATATATATTGTTTAAAACTACTCTTCCTTAATTTGTTTATTTTTATGCTTTCTTGAGCGTATTTCATTTTTACTCGCTCATATGCAATAAAATACGTTTTAATAATAATAAATAAAGTTCTTAAATATTGTATTACATTTGTTCAGCATTGTTTAGCGTTATGCTCGTTGTTGCATTTGAAAAGGATTTAGTAAATTACAACTCACAACACCAAAATATATTTACACTTATACTGTACTGACATACGGATAGTTAAAATTAAACTACAATATAAGGAGGTGTAAATATATTTAGTAGCGTTTTGGGACGAAATTTATTGTATCCCGGTTTTATTTTCGATTGATTTAAATGGTGCGTTATAATTGAAACCACTCTAAGTTGGTCAGACTTTATCATCTCTATTGGCCTTAGATATAACTGATTAAAGCTGTTCCGATTTTAGTATATCAAAACACTAACAAAAAGAATTTTAAAAATATGGATAGCTTTAAAATCAACACATCTTTTTCACTTTTTTTTAAATATTTGGTAGGACATTTCATATAAGTTAAAGTTGAAATATTATGCTTTAAAACTTTACATACATACAAACATATCAGAGAGTTTTAAACTTCTCCATGCACGTTAGCTGCCAATGCTCAGTGTGACGGTGCAGACAGACACCTGCAGCTGATTTATTCGAGACAGCTGATAAATTAGGTTGCATTTGCATATCACTTAGCACTCTTCAATGATTCGGTCACTTGAGATCTAAGAGTCGATGGTCATAATGGTTACTAAGATTTCAAGTATTGTGATATCATTTTACAATAATTCGCCGGAATTCTAGTTATAATATTCAGCATATGTAGTTTAGCTCAAATGTTGTAGTTAGGCTTACAATGTTTGTTATGTACTGTAAAGCTTGGTTTTTAATATAACCATTTTAAAACTGTCAATTAAATTGTAAGTCATTTACATCTACCTACGTGGACGAATACCAGAGGTCGAGCTTTGCTGGGGAAAGGCAAGACAATAGGTTTGTTTTCACTCAAGTTTTCGTCACAATGTCCATTCGTCTTTCCGTTCCAGAATGTAAATTATGTATAAGGAGGAGCTTAAGTAGATATCGTACACTAAAAACACTTGGAGGGAAGGGTATTTCTTGTAAATGGTTTTTCATGTAATTTAATTCAAATTTGTGGCTACATGACGATTAGTCCAACTTGTGAAAGCGAACAAGTAAGAAAGGAATACTTTAAGTCCTAATCAGTTACTTTATTTTGAGCGTTATTGTTTTTTACCGCAAAACTACAGTAGATGCAGAGTTAAATAGGTTAACTCCTGACTACCTTAACATACTTTTGAAGTCACAGAAAGAGCGTTTACTACCAAACGTGAATTGCTTTGTAATTAATATATTCAACGACTTCTTAGCCTTACCACAAAGTGTTATTTCAACACCCATAAGACTTCCGGCCCATTAAATAATAACGACGCACTATAACGCCACTGTGATTGTAAAACTCGTTCTAAATATAGGATTGCTAAGGAAAGATGTTACTGCTAACTGCGATAAAAAAGGAACGGAAACGTCGCAGTCGCCGTAGTTCGTCATAACAGCGCCCACTCTCGTCTGGCCGTCTGGCGTGGCGTGTCACCTTGAACTGAGCTGTCGGAATAGGAATAGTGTTGACCTAGGCCTACTAGACGTGTCACAGTCTAGACACGTAGTCAGCACAACCACTGACACGTAATTGTTGTTTATCTATATCCAACTACCTCGTCGAGTTTCGTCACTTCGGTTGACTTACAGCTTACATATAAATACATGCTGAGTATTTTTTCTTGTGTATCTACGTCAGTGATGTTTTTTAACGTGTTGATAGGGAAGGGTCCAAACCCTGGTATTGTTACTATTTAAGGTCGACCTGTTCTTAGAAAGCATCATTAGTTAATAGCCCAATGACAAATGTTGTATTTCTAAAAAGCACGACGATGTTGTATTTACTGTGGAGAGGAATTATACTATATTTTGTTGTTCGTAGGGCAATACTCACCACTGTCGTGACCCAAAACGAAGCCGGGGTCATTCAAAGGCGAAACGCAAACACGAAAGTTGAGCAACCGAACATCGCGTTGAATACATGTTTCATAATATCTCGAATATGTCTATTCTACATACTAGGAATGTAATCTTCGATAATAATTCGAATGATCTTTGTAGAAATTGTTGGATTAATACATTAATACATACTGAATCATTACAGTTTCTTTAATTCTTTTGGAAGTCGATAGTCTTAATTTCTGCTATTAATTTTACATATTAATATGATAAAACTAATGTTCACCTCTTAAAAGATTTATTTATGTTTAAATTCAGTAACTGATGATCATTTTTTTACATTGAACGAAATTATTAACAGGGTCTTTAGTAACTGTTACAGGTTATAAATAAGAATTTTTTACAATTTTTGGTTTTTCTCACGGTGCGGTGGGACAATTTTTGACCGTGCTTCCCCCAAAAGATCACTAAATAATTAGAAGGAAATATGTTAAACAATGGTTTATTACATTTGAAAGTACCGGCAGAGATTTTGGAATCGTGCGTTTTTAGTAGATAAAACCTTTTGTCTTTTGTTATCAAGCAATTACCCATAATCAATTCAATATCTTTTTAAATATATGTTTTTTTATAAATTATTCCTTAGTAAGTAAAAATTAGAAAACATAAACCAAGTTGTCTTGTTATTGTTTTAAGTTATAAACATGGTAATGTCTGTGCACTTTTTGATTGTTATCAGAAGGCAGATGCAGCACCTAAAACCTGTCCTAGTGGGGCTTGACACAATAATTGCCAGCGCGATGGCGTGCTGTAATTGTCCAGCAGGTGTTTAGTTCCCTGGACAAAGCACTCAATTCAGGAAAGTGCACGCATCGTAGACTTATATTTAATTCCAAACCATCGCGCGATATCGATTCCAAATTAGTCTTAATAATGGATTATTCGATTAACCTCAATAATATAAATGGCATGATATAATCAGCTAAGGATATTGAAAGCCGCAGTTGATGAAAGAATACCCCGGAAATATTTATAGTTTTTTTCGAAGGCAGTTTGTGTAACGTGATTAATTAATCATATAGTAATTGTATTACGTACCCAAATTTGAAAACAAAATACTGAAAGATGTTAGTAGGGATATTGGACAAATATACAAGTACTTTGGAAGTATCCCTACATCAGGAAAAACTTAATATTGCGTTAAATCGATAGAAATCGTACGAGTATCATAAATATTTTTAAAAATTATAGTCTTAACGACATAGTTTTTATAATATGACATGTTATACTCATTATATATATTTTAACGTATAGATAATGAGTAGAATGTGTACATTAAATTATATAATTGCAATGTTTTGTGGAATGGTTTGCTGTGATTGACTATGTATGCATCAGCTACGGATACCACAACTATCTAGAGTAGGACTCCAGATAGTGAGTTCCACACATTAAGACTCAATATGTATACACATACATTAGTACACACAAATATTGTTACGCTTAACAAAATATATTCATTACATCAATATACATATACTCAATACAATCGTACACTACAAAATTAAATCCCGATGAACACTTTGGTTAAGAATGTAACATCGATGATAAGAAAGGCGAACTACAACCAACTAATGTTATACTTTGGCAATGGCAAGTAAGTAATGTCTTTGATTTATACAAAATCAGGTCTGAACAGAAGTTATAATAGAGAACTCGTGCTATTATTGTTCATTATTGCTCGTGCATATAAGTTTTAGCGACCTTGAATATCTTGCAGTGGTAGTTAGAAGAAATAATATTGATTTATGTACAGAGATAGCGATGCACCACAAGCGCTAATAGAGGTAACGACTGCAGTACGGCACATCGTCAGGCATCACCATAGAACTATATTAGGTGTATTAATAGACTTCTGTTGGTATCACACACGATGAAGATGTTACCACAGATAAAGGATTGTCTGTCATGTTTTGGCTTCCCTAGCGAACACATAGCTAACGGTACAACTCCCTCCTGTTGCTTTCACAGTTATCAAAGGAGTTATCTTGTGTTTCAACAGTAGATGTGACATCACGTTACATGCTGCGAAGGGAATGAAAATATAAATATTTTAGACCTAAATGTAAGAATTGAGACGAGTCAAAGTCAACCAGCCAAAGTAAAAAATACAACTAAAATTGGTTTTAGGGGGTCGCTCCAGTTCTATGAGTATACCTGACTCTCCCATAAGGCCAATGTTCACTTTCAAGCACGTCTCTCCTCAACTGGTTTATTTAAACGAGGAAGGAAATGGCAAGATACTTCAGTGAGCAGAAATTTGATATCACAAGCAGTTCACCATACAAAATCTGAAATATTAAATATGTTGGAATAGGTTTGAACGATCATCATTTGTGATAAAATCTCTATGAGTTTTTATCTGTTTTTCCTCTATAAAATGAGCCATAACTTAATGATATCGGATAATCCGTCAAGGAGGGATGGGATTGGAGAGTTAGCATTGGCCTTATGGGGGAAGCAGGGAGATACGCGAAATGCTTCGTGACAGGAGCCCCCTCTTAAAACCCACAACGTAATATTTTATAAGAGACCAATACAAAGTGGCCAATCAGACGCCAGCAGCGTTATGTGATGTGAGGTCACGACGTCGATATATGTTTTTTTTTTATCAAAATTCTATCGAATGTATTGTAACCGTTTTTATTTGGGCCTCGGTTTATACAGGGTGATCGACAAAAGTGGGTAGATAATTTACGTATTGATTCCTTGGGTCAAAATAAGGAAAAAGTGTAACATATGTCCCATCTCTTTTCGTTTAGCGTCTGTCTGTCTGTATGTGTTTTTTACAAAAACATTCATAACTCCTTAACGGTTTGAGCTACAGCGTTGAGATTCTGCACAAATGTTCATCTTATTGGCCGCTATTTTTGAGCAAAATTTGAATAAAAACTCTTTATCAGTTTTAAAATTGCGGCTATTTTATATATTTTATATGTCTGTTTATTATGACGACTCTTTACAAAGAGACTAACTGAAGCCATTTATTCATATTGCCTCTAGAATTGAAGTTTGACTCGAAATAAAGCAGTTTTACGTACCTTTGTCAATCCTTTGGTTTGCTAGAAGATAACTAGTTTCGGGACAGTAGTTACTGTTATCTGCTAGTAAACCAAAATATTGACGACGGAAAGGTACGACCTGCTTTATTTCGAGTAACTGGAGCAGTTAATGTCCAATGTAGAATTTGTGTTAGATAGCAACCCCCGATTAATACTCCGATGACAAATGGAAGCTGGATCCAGTTTAGAACCTTTATAACATCGTCAAGACTTTTTACGGGATAGTTCTGGTCAAATTTGGTTTACAAGGCTGTACCTAGAACATTAAAGAGTAACGTAAGAGCCTAGTGTAGAACTGCACAATATTTAAATTATTACAACTTCAAGATCCGCGTATAGGTTTTAGCACAGGAAACTTGAGTTTAGGTTTTTGTGGTTTTAGGTTCTTTTCATTTGATACTAATTTTATTTTATTATTTATTTGTACACTGTAATATGCTAAATGTTAAATATATTTTTAAGGATAAATAGCTAATTATATTTCAGGCAGTTATTATTTAGTGTACTAGTTCCAGTTTGTTTCATTCTGTCTAGAGTAGTTGAATGTGTTAAATCTGAGGAGCAGTGGCGTTTGTAGATAAACTTTAACTTGAGTACTTTAGTGACATTTGATTTCACAATTTTAACAAATATCTGTCTCGTCAATTTGAAATGTTTACTAGAATTATGATATCAGAACGTATACCTAATTCAAATTATTAGCTCGAAAATGATAATTCGTATCAATTGTGTTTAAAACATAAACATCTAACCCTGCGTCACTTTCCAGTTACAACCGATCAATAGTGTGAGAGTTTTTAGTAAAATGTCATCACTGAAAGGAGAAGCCATTTAACTGGTGTATTACCAGGCCGGATATTCCGCTAGTGCTCCGCTACAACGTTATCACACACTGTACCGGTCTAAACACACCATATTTAAGAACTATGACATCATTTAAAACGTTTCTCCTCGTTCAGGTTGTTTTAATATTGTTCTAATGTCTTGATTTGCACATGCGCATTCTGTACATTAAGTCTTCATAATAATTATTAAATATTTTTCTTTGTTGCATTGTTTCTATTGCAAAGTTTATCAAAATCCTTATATATAATACTGAAGCAGTTTTTTGTAAACGCAACTCCTCCCTTATAAATTGACCAATTTTAATGTTTGACGTGTCAAAACACTCGTCTCGGTTCGTAGTTTTGCTAAAAGGTTTTTAATTTTCGATGATTTTACTCTCAAGGGCATGGGCTGCCCTCAAAGTTTGTTTTTCGCCCCATAAGATTAACATTGGGAATAACAGTATTTGAATTGCAGCTGTTAACACATTATGGACAGGTTATTAGACACACCAAGTATGTATCTATATAAATAAAATAAGTTTTGTTTCTACATCACTTTGAGCAGTGAAATGTTAAATGCAGCGGAGATATTTAAATTTTGTTTATCTGTCTGATGTTTGTTTTTGAACCAGGTTTGTTCCGCGTTTCACAAGAACAGGCTGAACCGAGTGAAATAAAACATTTTGCTCATTTTCGTGTGGGGCAGGAAACTTGTAGGCTTCTGCAAGTCATTACAGGCTTCTGCAAATCATTACTACGTCATTAGGGTTATGCCCATTGGTCCATCGCTGCTCCAAAGAAGATCTTAAGGGTACAGGTTACTCAACTTTTCACTGTGGAACGCACCATATTTGTTGTAATGAGCATTTAGTCAGCTAATTTATCTTTTACTACAGAGTAGAGGAAACACGAGCTTTACTAACTACCCCACAACGGTATACTAAACAATATAAAATAACGGCACGACAACGAACCATTGGGTAGGGGTCACATAAGCCCTTGCAACATGGTATTTAAAGCTCAGTATGTCTAGGTAGTCATTGTGATTATAATGCTGAATTTGTTATGTGTTATTAGCCCATCATGCACAAACTACATGAGTTATTGAGCAGATATTTGAAAGAAGATAGGTCCATCCCAAAAATTGGTTATGTGCTTCATTCCCGTTCCAATAAGTCTCGGCCCTATTAATGACTATCAAAATTCCCTTTTTAATCATATACTTACTAGACCGATTGAACAAATAATTGGTAGAAAATGAACAGGCTATGGGAATTTACCATAAGCAGAAATAGGCCGATACTTTCCGCCCCTTGTCATTTGCCCCGTTGGCCTTTAACATTTTAATTCAAACAACACTGACCGTTATTAGTTAACTGGACTAGTTGAATTTGCATTTGTTAGGACTATAGTTAATACATCACAATACAAACCCAACCTTTGTCTACCCATGTTCCAAAACTGCTTTAGGGCCCTCCCTAAAAGATGTTGGAGCTATCAAATTTGTGGGTAAAGAAATAAGTTTTAATTAGGCCTCATCCTCGGAAAAATATAGTTGTGTATAAAAATTTGTTCGAAAAAACAGCATTGGGGTTAGGGTTAAGACTTGTAAATAAAAACGACAGAATCTGTTCAAGAACAACCGGCCGATTTTAAAAATAACACTCACTTGGTAAAGTATCAGCATGTGATTTTTGTGAGAATAGTGATTAGAACCAATGTATAAATAAATTTAATGTATAGATTATTATTTTATGTATAATTTATAGAACCATTAAAAATTAATATGGAATAATTTAACATAAGGTGGAGTAACAGTTATTTGAAGGTTTTGGTTATGGTTATTTATCGTGGCGATTCACAATTTGATTAGTAATAATAATTATAATTTATAATGAACTAATATCATCAGTCTATTTATCTAAACTTTTATATTATGTAGCAATGTGAATAGCTGGATTTGCAATCGTGCAGGTCGAACAATATAATTTTGTGGTTGATTTCAGTTTGAACTGTTCTTTTATATTTGCTATTTTGTACGAGTAAAGAAGAAAGATTTTGAAAAAACAAAGGCTTAGAAAAATGTTGTCTTGGTGAATTTATTAAGGCGTGTATTAAAGTAATTGGAATGTAGGCCTACAGAGAAGCGGTCACGTTTGATTCCACCCTATATCAGCACAATGGTAGGACGCACTCAAAATGCCTTCCACCTGTGCTTCCACTTAAAATCCCATTTCCATTTTTTAATTTATGTTATGTGAATCATCAATGGGAATTGTGTGAATCAAGAACTGAAACTGCTGTCACTGTTCGCGAAATTATTTTTAGGGCTGAATACGTTAGAAGTGTTTACAAACTATGCCTGCCTCCAAGTTTTGGAAAGTTGTTTCTATCATCCAAGCAATATCGTGCGATCATTTTTTTCTTTAGGACGCCTTCGGTTTGAGACATTAATACCCTTGAAGTAATAGGTTGTGTACCTTATCCGCTGTCAATCTTATATCAGTAGTATATACTAGTGGAACAGGATCGACAACGGATGGTGTTTCTATACTTGAAGTCGATCTTTAATCCAGGAGACAAATTATGAATACATTGATTCCAGTTTCCTAATAAATTATAAATTAACGAGATATCATAGACGAACATTGATTGTATCGATAGTTCAAGTCAACATGCCTCCTCTTCACCACTATCTTAATCCTTATTTACACTTGGAACTGTTTGTTAATTTTTAAAGAGTGTTCATCAGACCGAAGTATCACTAGCCAGCCAGTTGTGAAATTCTGAGCGAAGAAAATACGGCATTAATGGCTTCGGTCTCCATTTTAATATTTGATATAAGGCAATGCAGTTGCATTGAACTTATGTGTTGCGTGTTCAGTTCTGAGCGTATTTTCTTTGCTCAGAATTTCACAACTGGCTGGCTAGAGATACTTCGGTCTGATGAACACTCTTTAAAAATTAACAAACAGTTCCAAGTGTAAATAAGGATTAAGATAGTGGTGAAGAGGAGGCATGTATGTATTAGAGTATAGGATATAGCGTGTGTTCAGCTTCTATTTTAGAAGCTGATGATGCAGTTGCATCGAATCAGCTTGATTACACTGAATTCATCTGACGAAGCCATCTAGTCAGTCAACTTCAGTGTAATCAAGCTGATGATACAATTGCATCGAATCAGCTTGATTACACTGAATTCATCTGACGAAGCCATCTAGTCAGTCAACTTCACTTTAATCAAGCTGATGATGCAATTGCATCGAATCAGCTTGATTACACTGAATTCATCTGACGAAGCCATCTAGTCAGTCAACTTCAGTGTAATCAAGCTGATGATGCAATTGCATCGAATCAGCTTGATTACACTGAATTCATCTGACGAAGCCATCTAGTCAGTCAACTTCAGTGTAATCGAGCTGATGATGCAGTTGCATCGAATCAGCTTGATTACACTGAATCCATCTGACGGAGCCATCCAGTCAGTCAACTTCAGTGTAATCAAGCTGATAATGCAATTGCATCGAATCAGCTTGATTACACTGAATTCATCTGACGAAGCCATCCAGTCAATCAGTGTGATCGAGCTGATGATGCAGTTGCATCGAATCAGCTTGATTACACTGAATTCATCTGACGGAGCCATCTAGTCAGTCAACTTCAGTTTAATCAAGCTGATGATGCAATTGCATCGAATCAGCTTGATTACACTGAATTCATCTGACGAAGCCATCTAGTCAGTCAACTTCAGTGTAATCAAGCTGATGATGCAATTGCATCGAATCAGCTTGATTACACTGAATTCATCTGACGAAGCCATCCAGTCAATCAACTTCAGTGTAATCGAGCTGATGATGCAGTTGCATCGAATCATGTACTGATTATGATTTCTCCATTTCGAGCTGACTGAAGGTACATATGTAATCTCTTCTTACATAATATCTACAGATTAGAGGTAAAAACCATGGATTATGGGTTTCATGTGTCAAACTAAGGGACAAATTCCTTTAAACATAGATTCGAATACATAGTTCGAAAGAGGATTGTTTTAAGAACTAAATCCATACTAGAATTCAGTTAAAACTGTACAAAAGGGAAACTAATTAGATTTTATATAACAAAGAGTCATATATTATGGTGTGGGAGAGAAAGTTCCTTTCCTTCCGGTATAGTTTTTCAAATAATTTCTTTAGTAGCATGATACGTGTTGTTGCAACTAAACAGGATGGATAAAATATGTCTTTCAACACTACAAACGTTGTAGTGTTGTAAGACTATTTTATTTATCCTGTTTAGTTTTAGCGAATCTCCCCTATAGGGAAGAAGCTATTACTGTAGTCGGCATGGTAAGACCTAGGCCCGGGACCATGATAACTTTTCGTTTTGAGGTCCCCAGACTCCAAAAACACCATCCGTTCGAAACTGTATATATATATATATATAAACACAGAACAAAAAACTACAAACAAAAACACAACACAAACACATCATTCCGGCAACACTTACACGTATACGATTGGTATTTTATCATTCCGTGTATTGTTGTATTTGTACAGAAGTATATATATAAACCAAAATACTAAGAATTGAACAACAAATCCAACAGTCCGTTTTGAGGATATATATGTATATATAGTTTTATATATATATATATATATATATATATAGCGTGTTTGTGTGAGTGTGTGTGTGTGTGTGTGTGTGTGTGTGTGTGTGTGTGTGTGTGTGTGTGTGTGTGTGTGTGTGTGTGTGTGTGTGTGTGTGTGTGTGTGTGTGAGAGAGTGGGTGCGATAACTCTCCTAGAAAAGGTCCGATTTTGATTAAATTTAATACAAACGTGTAAAGCAGCATTTATGACTTTAAGTTTGAAAATCAGACAGATCGCCCCATCCGAAGTGGTATTTTAGGGGGGTTTTGTACCCCAAAAATTGTTTTTTTGAAGTTTTTACATGCAATATTTATTGAAATCAAATTTTAGTTTTCACCATTGGATTCAGCTTTAAAAACTCACAATTTGGAGTTTTGATCATTTATCTACGTCAATTGGTTACAGAGGTATTGAAAGTGCTAAACACAGTACGTTGTACAATGTTATTCTTATGGAGAATAAGAAAAAATTATATCTCGCTTATTTATGAACTTATACTAACGAAACTTGGTTTATAGCATCATCTGGTTGTGGTCTATTGTTATTTGCACAAAAAAAATCAATTTTTAAGGATTATTCCTGTAGCAGCAAACCTGTGTACTCATCCCCCATGTTATTCTTATAGAGAATAAATAAAATTGTATATATCGCTTATTTAGGAATATATTTTTATGCAACTTGGTATGCGGCTTTATGTGGTATTAAGACATATATTATTCATTGGAAATTCGCTGAGTATGCAGATTTGCTGCGACGGGGGTATTTTACGAATCTGTCGCCCAGGTGCTCTGTCATAGAGTTAAAGTCTCCACTATCTTAGGTGGATGTGACTAAGATGTAAACTCTCGGCTAAAATAGCACACTAAATCCTTGTTCATTGTGGCCAAATGTCCAGTACTCAGCGCGGATCAGATATCACGTTTATGATGTCGTATAGAATGCTCAATCGCTCTAGATATAGTCGGCTGAGCCATCGTGTAACCTTTTAGTGCCACAAAACCGGCAGATAAGCCGGATAAGTGCAAACTTTAATGCAAAAGTCGTTTCTATTTTGCTCGTTTTATTGGTTACATTTTTTCTGAAAGTACAATAAAAATGACAATAGAACATTCACTGTCACTGTTATTTTCAAAGTTGGTACTTTTTAGTTTGTGTTTGTGCGAGTGTAAACATTGAATAAACATTGAATACTATGTTCTAGTTAATTAATGCTATCATCATTTTTAAGGTATTTTTTAAACATTGATACAAATATAAAGAAATATGCAATGAATGACATATAAATAAATAATATAGCCAAATGTTAGCAAAGTTTGGAAAATAAGTTTTTTATTCATTCTTTCCATTGGAAAACTAAAGTTATTTTTCTTAGTTTGTAAAGAACAAAGTTTAAAAGTCAATTCTCAGTCAACAATGGGACAAGTAATCTCTTTTGTTTTCTGCACCCCTCAAAAAACAGTAGCAAGGCATCCATTGTGGTGGTGGGTATTTTGCATTTTATGATGTCAAGTTAAATTTTAATATTTCATTATTATTCTAAAGAAAAAAAATATCATTTTACTGTAAGAAATTATGTCAGTTTTATGCTAATTTATTAACTAGTTTAACTTTGTAAGGCCCTATTGAAAATAATGCATATTATATAATATACTAGCGTAACACCCGTTGAAAAATCAATGGTAATTATTATGATTACTGACCATTCTGAAAAAATGATCACGGGCGTTGCCTGTAAACATATGATTCCCGGTATTGGTTTTAATTTAGCTGTGACCGTTAATTTACACAGTGAAATCAAATGTGAAGAACTTCGTTTTAGCGAATTTCCCCTATAGGGAAGAAGCTATTACCGTAAGTCTCATGGTAAGACTTAAGCCCGAGACCATGATAACTTTTCATTTTGAGGTCCCCAGATGCCAAAAACACCTTTCGTTCAAATTTTTATATATGTATAAATATATATATATATATTTATATATTTATATATATATATATATATATGTGTGTGTGTGTGTCCGTAAGCACGATAACTCTCGTAAAAAAGGGCCGATCTTAATGACATTTGGTACAAATGTGTAAAGCAAAAATGTACCCCAAAAATGGGTTTTTGGGGTTTCCACATGTAATTTTTATTTAAATCAAATTTTAATTTTTACCATTTAATTCAGCATAAAAAAAACAATTTGGTATTTTTATCATTGCTCTACGTCAATTGGTTCCTGAGATATTGAAAGTGCTAAACACAGTACGTTGTCTAATGTTATTCTTATAGAGAAAAAGAAAAATTGTATATCTCGCTTATTTATGAACATAAACTGACACAATTTGGTATATGGCTTCATCTGGTTAGGGTTTATCGTTTTTTGCACAAAATACAAAATTTTCACGTATAGTTCCCGTAGCAGCAAACCTAGGTAATCGGTCCCCATGTTATTCTTATGGAGAATAATTAAAATTTTATATATCACTTACTTGTAGATGTATATGAATGAAACTTGGTATGTGACTTTACTTAGATGAGTTCTAATGATATTTGCATGAAAACCCATCATTTTGTGTTCCTTGTTGCAGCAAACCTGCGTACTCATCCCCAATGTTATTCTTATGGAGAATAATTAATATTTTTAATATCGCTTGTTTGTGAATATATTTCTTATGAATCCTGTTAAGTGTTAATGTGTTATGTTATATATTCATTGGAAATTCGCTGAGTACGCAGGTTTGCTGCGACGGGGGTATTTACTTTTGGTAGAGCTTGAAATCGTAGATTTTGGAAATACTCTTTCTCTCAGTTGCAGCCGTGATTTTGCACGGCAGTTTTATAAATACGTGAGTAAACCTAATTTATGAACTCGGTGTCATCGTCCAAATTATTCTGAAATAGACGTGCAATTGACTTTAGTTATAGAAAAGTCTTTACACAACCTTTAAAGGTTAAGGTACCATATTTGTGACGTAAACGACCTATTTACTCACACTATAAGTATTCTATTGGAAATTATAGCAAAAAACCCCTAACAACGAAAGACTACCAATAAGTACTTGCAATTTCAAGCAGACAGGAGATAACTGTATTCTCCTACAACAATTTAACCAGTTTTAGGGTAATAACGTTGTAAAATTCGTAAATTACAAATCCAAAAGAGTTATAGCACCAAAACCTCTTATTAGTTCTTTCAACAAAATTTCAACAAATATTAAGAACGATCTCAACAGATCACCACAACGATGGTTGATTACTTCCCTTGTTATTGCTCCGATCAGCTGATTCATTCTACAAAACATGTGATATAATTTGTTTACTTAAAATGTATTTCCTTGCAACCACTGAGATATAACTAAATACTGAATGCAACACGGCAAAACTTCCGAATGATTCACGTGTTAATGCCGGTCCGTTGACTTGAAGGCTGGTCCGCCATTGATGATTACTTCTTTTTCTGTTACAGTAATTAGCTTATCGATTCTAAGTGAATTTATAACATTAAAATAATTTAAACTCTGACTAATTTGCTTTATTTGTTATGTTTGGGTATTTATCATTCCTATACAATATAATAAAATGATGAAAAATGAATGTAACCTTATGTTATGTTTAAATAATGATTTATTAGTTTGAGTTTGGCGACTCGATTTGACCAACATGTTCATTATCCTCACCAAAAAATTAGGACCGGCACGCAGTTTCCTTGCCTCGTAAGATACGTGTTGCCTCCAATATTTAGTTAGAGCTCAGTGTTTGTGGTCTACCTACCAAAGCTGAAAATATACGCCCTAAAGACTATTTATGTTTTAAATCTTGTAACTGAGGCATTTGTGGTTTCTGAGGAACTTCCATCCGGACATCAGGCATTTCAAAACTGGTGATTATATAATAAGATTGTTTTAAACAGCAGTTCAAATCCTAAACTGTCATAAGTATTGTTTATAACTATTGTTTACTTATATCAACCAACTAATTGAAGCCGGTTGTTATTAAATACGCTTCAATATTGTCATCATAAAACATATAGTAAAATTTGGAATGCTATACTGGCCAGTTTAAAACTGAAAACTATATGGTTGACTAGCTGACGTAACCGTTCTTCGAACAGGGGTTTTCTTTACCCGTTATTTAGTCAATGCAATTTGCATTTTAGTTAGCTTGAAATTTTAGTTAGTTCGTGCTTCTGCTCTTTAAGCTGTCAAATGGAAGTATCCACAGCTGTTCGCTTTACAGTTTCTTAATGTTTACTATATTCTGAAATGTAAACATTGAAACGTAGGACGTTCACGGGGCGTACGTAGCCCGAGGGGATTTTAAGGAAGTGATTAGGCCTATGTGTTGCATGGGTTCAAGGTGTACCTACGTGTAATGTTTCAGCCCAGTCGGTTCAGTAGTTTTTGCACCCGGAACATCAGACAGACAGACAGACAGACAGAAACCACCTCTTCTTTATAATATTATAGATAGATGTAAATTTTACTGCTATGAACTTGATATTACACAAATCAGTTGTTTTCTTTAAACGGAACATATATTCGTAAATATAGATAGACGTATTTGTTTTTTACAACCAACTAACAAATGTGGCATGAAAAAACATGTCTCTTGTTATTCTTAATGGCGAAATTTCGAACTTTTGTTAATATTTTTCTTACGGGGCCTTAGATAATGAACCTTTAAATATATTCCTGCACCCCTACAACCGACAAACTATTTATGTTTCAAATGTTGTACCTGGGGCACTTCTGGTTACAGATAAATTTTGATCCGGACATCGGACAAAAAAATACTGGTAATTATATAATAATAAGAAGATTTTGGATCGTGCAGGGTAAGTTGTTATAGTTACGAGATGTAATTAAGACCATCTGGAACATCGAAACTACTCGAAACTTAATCCGCTTGGATTAAGTTGTTTGAGTCGGCAATCTCTAATCAATTAATCTACACTCTTGGCTGTAGCCATTTGAAGTGTTATAGTTGGAGACTATGTTTATTTACCCCCGCGCACATATTACAATCCAAATAATTCAACTCTTTCTGACTTCCTAAGATACATAAGTCGAGCTATTCCTCATTTAATCCGTATTATTTTCTATAACTCTTATTTGACTCATGGCAATCAACTGTCAACCGTAGATATTTTTTGCTTGTCTAGCAAATCAGTCGCAAAATCAGTCTAAAATAGGAATGTTAAAGTGTTTTCATAGCGATTCAACTATAGAGCGTTACCTCACGGGGCTTCAAGTCGCTATGTTATTCCTTATAGACATTGAAATTTAAACAGCTGATCTTGATTCATAGTAGTTTCACGGGATAACCACAGAATGCAGCACACACAACTGTCATAGTTTACGCGGGCGAAGCCGCAACGGGTCTTCTAGTTAGGATACAAAACAAGATTAAGATTGACTATGTCCGAATAAAGCCAACTGAGATTTAGTCACTTCATAAAAAGCTTGCATTTCCTGACTTTGATGGAGGGGGAAAGCAGGGGATTTTAGAGGAGGGATTCTAGGCTTTTTCGAGTAGTCGTTTACTATCAATTTAAAAAAGTCTCGAATTTCTTCTGACATCGACCAGTATCGGGGCTTCATTGACTGTAACGTTTGGCAGGGGTGTTGTAACGGGTTAATCAATGTTCACACGTTTCAATTAGAGCAGAGCAAAGTTTCACGTTTGTTGCTACATCAGTAAAAAAATACATCTCCTTTCCGGCTCGATTTTAACATTTTGACAAAAAATTCTGTCTTTTCCACGCAATTTATGTGTTTATGTAAAAATTCATTAACTATTTTATTATTTGAATGATAAGTTAAGGGTAAAGCACAAACAATAATTTATTTTTGGTTAATGTGTCGACATTCCAGGACGAGCTGGTTCATAATGGCTTTCCGCCACTAGCCCAGAGTAATCAGTTGAACTGTATGAAAATATTGCCTCGTTATTAAACAAGCCATTATCGTCACGGTTTGCACGTGCAACCCATTAATTGATCAGAGTTGCAGCTGTTTTACATATTGTACATTACAGTAATTTAAACCCACTGCATAATTAATTTTTTAATTTTCTATCATGTGTCTTTTTATTTGTACATAAAAAGCAGTTTGTTTATTGATGTGTTTTTGCAGTTTTTATATCATCTGAATCAATTTATTTGATTAGTTACTGTGTTAAAAATTCACTCACCAAACTCGAAAACTATTTAACAAAATTCGGGACGGCTTCTGCGGCGCGTGAAGGTCAATCCTCGTGTCTCGGGGTTCTGGGAGAATACACTGCACTGTCACTGCCGTATTTCACAAAAACTACATATTTTTACTTGTTTATAAAAATAAGGGTAATACTACTAATACATCCAAAACATTAAACTATACCTTTCGACATTGGTCATAGAAATTTAAAAATAAACATAAAACGATAATAAATTTGTTTAAAAACTAAATACAGTACTATTCAATTCAATTCAATTCAAAATATTTTTATTCGTTTGTAGTAATACATACATACATGAATAGTGTCTTATTTCGGTATTGAACAATTTTAAACAAGTTTAAACAAGTGCGTAGGTCTTAGAATTTAATATAGGAATGAAAACTACAGCTCTTCGAAAGAATACATAGCTTTGTTGATGAGATACTGCTTTAACTTAATTTTGAATCTTTTATTTGAGACCTCATCTGTGATATCTTTTGGGATTTTATTGTAATATTTCCAATAGATCATCAACTTAGTTTTTATTTAAGAGCCAATTTGTCTCCTTGTTTTGAGTTTTGGGATAGTTTTATATACTCTGGCAACATATTAAACATTTTTGGGCCTAAAAATATAAATGAGTTCCCAAATAAAACTTTGTTGACCTTTGGCCTTACAACATTATTGCTTTTTATTACCACTTGCTTATGCAGCTGTGCCTCGAAGACATATTTCATTATTAATGTGATAATACAAATTATAATAAATCTCCTGTTATATTATTTATTCATTTTATTGTAATTTGCATGGATTTCACTCTTACAGTGACTTAGATGGCAGCATATTTTCACTCCTAAATAACAACATCGAGTTAATACATACATTTGTATTCTGTCATACACAATACAAAAGTATTTTATACTAAACAATATTCAACTAAAACATTCACTGTGCTCGCACACAGCTTTTCCAAAGCCCCAGCAGCAAACTTGATACTGGATTGATACTTGATACCATGTTGTGAACACTCGAAATAAAGCAGAGATCATCTCGAAAAAGACGTTCTTCTATGAGCAATCCTTGTTGGGGCTTCTTGTTTTCCGATATATTTGTGTAACACCAGTTTATCAGTAATTAGTGACGTTCTTCTATGAGCAATCCTTGTTGGGGCTTCTTGTTTTCCGATATATTTGTGTAACACCAGTTTATCAGTAATTAGTGACGTTCTTCTATGAGCAATCCTTGTTGGGGCTTCTTGTTTTCCGATATATTTGTGTAACACCAGTTTATCAGTAATTAGTGACGTTCTTCTATGAGCAATCCTTGTTGGGGCTTCTTGTTTTCCGATATATTTGTGTAACACCAGTTTATCAGTAATTAGTGACGTTCTTCTATGAGCAATCCTTGTTGGGGCTTCTTGTTTTCCGATATATTTGTGTAACACCAGTTTATCAGTAATTAGTGACGTTCTTCTATGAGCAATCCTTGTTGGGGCTTCTTGTTTTCCGATATATTTGTGTAACACCAGTTTATCAGTAATTAGTGACGTTCTTCTATGAGCAATCCTTGTTGGGGCTTCTTGTTTTCCGATATATTTGTGTAACACCAGTTTATCAGTAATTAGTGACGTTCTTCTATGAGCAATCCTTGTTGGGGCTTCTTGTTTTCCGATATATTTGTGTAACACCAGTTTATCAGTAATTAGTGACGTTCTTCTATGAGCAATCCTTGTTGGGGCTTCTTGTTTTCCGATATATTTGTGTAACACCAGTTTATCAGTAATTAGTGACGTTCTTCTATGAGCAATCCTTGTTGGGGCTTCTTGTTTTCCGATATATTTGTGTAACACCAGTTTATCAGTAATTAGTGACGTTCTTCTATGAGCAATCCTTGTTGGGGCTTCTTGTTTTCCGATATATTTGTGTAACACCAGTTTATCAGTAATTAGTGACGTTCTTCTATGAGCAATCCTTGTTGGGGCTTCTTGTTTTCCGATATATTTGTGTAACACCAGTTTATCAGTAATTAGTGACGTTCTTCTATGAGCAATCCTTGTTGGGGCTTCTTGTTTTCCGATATATTTGTGTAACACCAGTTTATCAGTAATTAGTGACGTTCTTCTATGAGCAATCCTTGTTGGGGCTTCTTGTTTTCCGATATATTTGTGTAACACCAGTTTATCAGTAATTAGTGACGTTCTTCTATGAGCAATCCTTGTTGGGGCTTCTTGTTTTCCGATATATTTGTGTAACACCAGTTTATCAGTAATTAGTGACGTTCTTCTATGAGCAATCCTTGTTGGGGCTTCTTGTTTTCCGATATATTTGTGTAACACCAGTTTATCAGTAATTAGTGACGTTCTTCTATGAGCAATCCTTGTTGGGGCTTCTTGTTTTCCGATATATTTGTGTAACACCAGTTTATCAGTAATTAGTGACGTTCTTCTATGAGCAATCCTTGTTGGGGCTTCTTGTTTTCCGATATATTTGTGTAACACCAGTTTATCAGTAATTAGTGACGTTCTTCTGTGAGCAATCCTTGTTGGGGCTTCTTGTTTTCCGATATATTTGTGTAACACCAGTTTATCAGTAATTAGTGACGTTCTTCTATGAGCAATCCTTGTTGGGGCTTCTTGTTTTCCGATATATTTGTGTAACACCAGTTTATCAGTAATTAGTGACGTTCTTCTGTGAGCAATCCTTGTTGGGGCTTCTTGTTTTCCGATATATTTGTGTAACACCAGTTTATCAGTAATTAGTGACGTTCTTCTGTGAGCAATCCTTGTTGGGGCTTCTTGTTTTCCGATATATTTGTGTAACACCAGTTTATCAGTAATTAGTGACGTTCTTCTATGAGCAATCCTTGTTGGGGCTTCTTGTTTTCCGATATATTTGTGTAACACCAGTTTATCAGTAATTAGTGACGTTCTTCTATGAGCAATCCTTGTTGGGGCTTCTTGTTTTCCGATATATTTGTGTAACACCAGTTTATCAGTAATTAGTGACGTTCTTCTATGAGCAATCCTTGTTGGGGCTTCTTGTTTTCCGATATATTTGTGTAACACCAGTTTATCAGTAATTAGTGACGTTCTTCTATGAGCAATCCTTGTTGGGGCTTCTTGTTTTCCGATATATTTGTGTAACACCAGTTTATCAGTAATTAGTGACGTTCTTCTGTGAGCAATCCTTGTTGGGGCTTCTTGTTTTCCGATATATTTGTGTAACACCAGTTTATCAGTAATTAGTGACGTTCTTCTATGAGCAATCCTTGTTGGGGCTTCTTGTTTTCCGATATATTTGTGTAACACCAGTTTATCAGTAATTAGTCTTCATTTTTAACTATGTTCAATGTAGTCTATTTTAAATAGTATTTGTGTCTATACAAAAATTTCCTATAAAAATAAGTCACGATATTGAGTGCTAGCTAAATTTAACAAAATATTGAATTTAGTTTTATCGATAGCACATTTATTTGTATGCAGTATCAGTTTAATCATAAAGAAGACGTTATAAATACGTGATTGCGTCCGTGAGAAATGCCGCTGCACGGTGATTCCCGAGTCAACCGCTATGGCAGTGCGGTTGAGGCCCGAGGAAATTTCAAAATGGAACTATCTCCTGGATCTAGTTATCTAAAAGGCCTTGGTCATTGGAACAGACGGGTTCCTCAACCTTCGTTTTGTCATGTCGTTCACCAAATTAAAAATTAAAATATAAACGGTTTGAAACTAGTTAGACGGTAGTTTAACACCATAACTACCGGACATTTCATACTCACCATGTCAGTGTAGGTAGGGCACGTGTTAATATTAATGAGAATGCTTCTGTAACTTTACTGTTGCTAATTCTAGTTTCCAGCCAGAATCACTTACTAACTGAAAATCAACGGTCAAATTACATCTCAAACTACACCACAATTTCGGATTTTGCGTGATGTTTTTGTATTTAAAATCTTTAGATTTCGCCTCTTTCGGTGTTACAGGGTTTGTGCCCTGAAAACATCTCATACAGGATCAATACTGTAGGAAGTTGAGGCGAACAGCAGAAGTGATAAAGTGAGTGGGTTATGTCTTTATTGAGACTGCTTATTAGAAATGAGAATTTATTTATGTGTTAATTGATATAAAACTTGTGTAATTTAACACAAATATATGCCAAATAACACATTATTAAATACTTATTCCTAATCATCAATAACCACATAATTACAGCGGCCAGCCATAAACAACTGATTACTGATTACAGACAGTGCTGCATAGCGACAAACGACTGATTACTGATTACAGACAGTGCCACATAGCAACAAACAACTGATTACTGATTACAGACAGTGCCGCATAGGATAAGGCGTGGGGGCGGGAAATGTAACTCTGAGAGTCGTCTCCCATTACACCTCATTAGTCGTGGATTGGGGGGGGAGCTTTCGGGGTAAAACTTCCTCCAAAATATCCTGGATTATAATAAAATAGTACAGCAGTTTTAAACTATACTGGCAAAATCTCAAGCCTCGGCGGCATAAATAAAACTCACACTGAACGGGTGTTAAATTCGTGTCCTTTTCATAAATTGTGCAGACAAGATATTTTACTAGAGGCGTTATAAATCATACAGTTGGCACAATTAAATGTGATACTATTTATATAATGGGAATAGTTTTGACGCTGTGATACACAATGATGAGTGTAGAAGCCACGCCGCACTGCGGGCGTGCATGTTTAGTTGTAAAATTTATTAGAGAATAAAGCCCTCTTTAGGAACTGTAGTGAGATATAGAGTGGCAAAGTTAATTAGAAAGAAATATGGAAGCCACATTCCAATTTAGGTTTTGTTTTTATTTTTTATGTTGAACCTGTCTAGCAGCTGACATCAATGAGGTAAATATATATTTAACACATGATGCCTCACTGCAGAAATTTGTGTAAACGAAACATCCGGTCAAAGAGCAATAGAGACTAACATAACTTATGAAGAGAGGATTCGATTGGTTGCTTGAGTTGACAGAGGGTCAAAACTGCGATCAGCATGTAGGCTGCAGTTTGTTAACCCAGACGAGACCTCTATAGATACCTCGTTCGTTGACATACCTCGCAGTTTGTAAGTTAATAGTGACAGCTGAGACAAATTATAATAGAGTGTTTGTATTTTATTTTACGTTTAACTAGTAGGTAAGCAATAATTTGATATTGAATATCGTTCTGTAGCTTAAAAATACCCCCGTAGCAGCAAACCTGCATACTCAGCGAATTTCCAATGCATATTAATTTATCTTAATACCACATAAAGCCACATACCAAGTTTCATCAATATACATTCATAAATAAACGATTTATGGCATTTTAATTATTCTCCATAAGAATAACATGGCGGCTGAGTATGCAGGTTTGCTGAAATAAGGAACACTAAAAATGGGCTTTTATACAAATATCATTATAACTCAACTAGGTAAAGCCACATACCAAGTTCTATTAATTTATGTTCATAATTAAAGGAGATAACACGTTAATTATTCTTCATAAGAATAACATGGGGCTGAGTATGCAGGTTTGCTGCTACGGGAACAATCGGGCAAAAAATTGATTTTTGTGCAAATATCAATAGACCACAATGAAATGAAGCAATATACCAAGTTTCATCAGGATAAGTTGATAAATAAGCGAGATATACAATTTTTCTTATCCTCCATAAGAATAACATTGGACAACGTACTGTGTTTAGCACTTTCGTTTAGCACTTTCGTTATCTTAGTAACCAATTGACGTAGAGCAATGATTAAAACATCAAATTGTGCGCCTTTTTAAGCTGATTCCAATGGGAAAAAATAAAATTGTACTTTTTCAAAAATTGTATGTAAAAAGCTCAAAAAACCCATTTTTGGGTTACAAAACCCCCCAAAAATACCCCTTCGGATAGATCGATCCGTCTGGTTTTCGAACTTAAAGTCATAAATGCTGCTTTACACGTTTGTACCAAATTTCATCAAGATCGGACCTTTTTTACGAGAGTTATCGCACCCACGGACACACATATATATATATATATATATATATATATATATATATATATATATATATACAGTTTCGAACGAATGGTGTTTTTGGGGTCTGGGGACCTCAAAACGAAAAGTTATCATGGTCCCGGGCCTAGGTCTTACCATGCCGACTACGGTAATAGCTTCTTCCCTATAGGGGAAATTCGCTAAAAATACTCACCGCATTTGAAATAGTCGCATTTCACCTTTAATAATCTTTAAAACTTTTAACCCAGTACGCTAGCAAAATCTTCCTGAAATACAATTTTTCTCGCAGGTTTAACTTTGCAAACAGTTTATACAGGCCTATAATATAATTTAATGTCAAAATCTAAGACTGAGTTTAAATAATCCAAATTATTATTTTAAATTTAAATAATATTAACATTTTGTTTGTTCAGCTGGGGAAAATAATTTTAGGCGAAGTTTATTTGTTTATGTTCAAACAAATCAATTCTAAACCGGTTCTTAATTAACCAGCGTTAAAACTTTCTGCACTTTTAATTGTGGTTTTTAAAGATTTAATTTTTTAAATGTTTTAAAACTGGGATGCAATCAACTTTTTTTAGAAAATGGACGTAATTGTTAAGAAAATTAACGTGATTAAAAAAATAGTGTAACACTTTGACTGCAATTCTAGCACGCGCGGGATAGTTTGAATACTAACCGTCCCCCAAATCTTCTTCTAGATCCGCCACTACTTCTCTTCCACGGAACTGGCAGAGTACAGTCGGAGTCAGAAGAGTAACCGCAGTTGCATGGTGTATGGTTTTTGCCCTGACCCCCTGACGGTACTCGATCGAATCGGTAGAGGGGAAATAAAGTGGGAGGTGAGAGGAGATATCAGATTCACCTTTATGCGGCCTCCGCGCGTCATAAGTTCCTCCTAGTGCCTCTATGAGCTCACTAACACAACGGTGTTCCTCTGTAGATCATGCACAACAAATAATTTGGTAGTCCCATTGACTATATATCTGGAGAATACAAGGTTTGGGGTCCCCTTGGAAAATACAATACAGGGTATTCGACATGCGTGTGCCAGCATAGAGTTAGTTGAAAAGTATTACAGCTATTAAAACTGTTAAAACTCTGATGGGCTTTTGTTTTGTATTATTTTGTGATCTTAACAATTATATTAATGGGATTTTTAACTCCGTAGATTTTTAGATGAATGTTGTTGAAGTTTTTGACACGTGAATTCCTAATGGTAAACTATTTGAACTGCGTGCTGTCTGTATCCAGTATCTTCTTATTGGCCAACTTAATTAAGGAAATACAGCGAATCTAGGAAACTCCTAAATTATAGGAACACCATAATAAGTAGGAGTTTATATTTAAACTTTTATATTTGATAGCTATTTCAAAAAAAATTAAATATTCAATTTTAAAGATATCTAAAGAATACAAAACCCAAAGACCAGGGAGTAGCAACGTAACACTTTTCAATATTTCCAATGCTTTCGAAGTATTACAGATGACACACAAAAATAAATCATCTTTTTTGTAACACTCAAAAGAATAACATGATCATTTCTTTTACTAAACCACCTTTAATTTATTCTAAACCATCGAATACATAACTAATAATTTTGTTGGATTGAATTTAAGAACACAATTGTGCAGCCGTTGGTTCAACTGCAGGTTTAAGTAGATTGTATCGATAGCAAGCAGTTCCCTTCATTTCCCTTCTGTCCGTCAAGTCACGCCATATTCCGATCACAAACAACATGCCGTTCCTGAACTTCCTCATAAATTGCATAAGCGTCCAATTACAAAATGAAACATGGACTGCACCAACGTACTCATCAGTGGCATAAGCGCCCAAACACAAGATTCAACATGCCGCGCAGCCGTGCACCAACGTACTCATCAGTGGCATAAGCGCCCAAACACAAAATTCAACATGCCGCGCAGCCGTGCACCAACGTACTCATCAGTGGCATAAGCGCCCAAACACAAAATTCAACATGCCGCGCAGCCGTGCACCAACGTACTCATCAGTGGCATAAGCGCCCAAACACAAAATTCAACATGCCGCGCAGCCGTGCACCAACGTACTCATCAGTGGCATAAGCGCCCAAACACAAAATTCAACATGCCGCGCAGCCGTGCACCAACGTACTCATCAGTGGCATAAGCGCCCAAACACAAAATTCAACATGCCGCGCAGCCGTGCACCAACGTACTCATCAGTGGCATAAGCGCCCAAACACAAAATTCAACATGCCGCGCAGCCGTGCACCAACGTACTCATCAGTGGCATAAGCGCCCAAACACAAAATTCAACATGCCGCGCAGCCGTGCACCAACGTACTCATCAGTGGCATAAGCGCCCAAACACAAGATTCAACATGCCGCGCAGCCGTGCACCAACGTACTCATCAGTGGCATAAGCGCCCAAACACAAGATTCAACATGCCGCGCAGCCGTGCACCAACGTACTCATCAGTGGCATAAGCGCCCAAACACAAAATTCAACATGCCGCGCAGCCGTGCACCAACGTACTCATCAGTGGCATAAGCGCCCAAACACAAAATTCAACATGCCGCGCAGCCGTGCACCAACGTACTCATCAGTGGCATAAGCGCCCAAACACAAGATTCAACATGCCGCGCAGCCGTGCACCAACGTACTCATCAGTGGCATAAGCGCCCAAACACAAGATTCAACATGCCGCGCAGCCGTGCACCAACGTACTCATCAGTGGCATAAGCGCCCAAACACAAGATTCAACATGCCGCGCAGCCGTGCACCAACGTTCTCATCAGTGGCATAAGCGCCCAAACACAAGATTCAACATGCCGCGCATCCGTGCACCAACGTACTCATCAGTGGCATAAGCGCCCAAACACAAGATTCAACATGCCGCGCAGCCGTGCACCAACGTACTCATCAGTGGCATAAGCGCCCAAACACAAGATTCAACATGCCGCGCAGCCGTGCACCAACGTACTCATCAGTGGCATAAGCGCCCAAACACAAGATTCAACATGCCGCGCAGCCGTGCACCAACGTACTCATCAGTGGCATAAGCGCCCAAACACAAGATTCAACATGCCGCGCAGCCGTGCACCAACGTACTCATCAGTGGCATAAGCGCCCAAACACAAGATTCAACATGCCGCGCAGCCGTGCACCAACGTACTCATCAGTGGCATAAGCGCCCAAACACAAAATTCAACATGCCGCGCAGCCGTGCACCAACGTACTCATCAGTGGCATAAGCGCCCAAACACAAGATTCAACATGCCGCGCAGCCGTGCACCAACGTACTCATCAGTGGCATAAGCGCCCAAACACAAGATTCAACATGCCGCGCAGCCGTGCACCAACGTACTCATCAGTGGCATAAGCGCCCAAACACAAGATTCAACATGCCGCGCAGCCGTGCACCAACGTACTCATCAGTGGCATAAGCGCCCAAACACAAAATTCAACATGCCGCGCAGCCGTGCACCAACGTACTTATCATAATTTGCATAAGTGTCCAATCAGCTGAGGCATTTAATCGGAAGCAAATATTAGTATGTTATCTTGGTGATTTATACGAAGGGAAACTTGGTTATCTATGTTAGACAAATATTACCTAGTCATTGTTTATTGGTTTTATTTTATAAGATTTTTCACTTCGGATTCTTAAGTACAAATACAAATACGATTGTACGATTCTTTTACAAATACGATTGTGTTTTAAAACTTGGATCTAACTATTAATATTTGTTTGCCTGTAAAATATATTATTAGAAATACTTCATATTAATTTGCTTGTATTTTTATTAATGTAATTAGCGAGAAATGAAAAGTAAATATCGAGGTAATAGCTTTACGTAAGGATACTGAAAATTGGATTAGGCCCCTACGTAAAGTGGCATGCATTAAAAACATTATGAATGAAAATTGATCAAATCTTTAAATTCCATGACGTGATGACTTTGGGTACTGTTTTTAACATTACAACTTTATTTTAATAACAGAATAAATCTGTAATATCATCAATCGATACACGTCTCAGTAAAAATAGCTCCACCACCATTATAATATGGCGCATAATTGCAAAGGTATTAAAACAAACAAACTGTATTTATAGTGGCATTATGTTAAATTAACTTGCGTGTTCAGTTGAATTGTTATTTAATGCACGCTTTGATATAGATTTTATAGTTAATCGATGAAAAATAATTAGTCGATGAAACCAAATGACTGTATATTGATCAATGGATAAAAGACAATGGATATTAAAACGCGTTAAAAAGTTGAAATAATTACGCAGTTCTTTAAATACAGCAGTTACAAGAAAAAAGATAAAAGTGTTACATAAACAAATGCATAGTAACTGTCTCAAATTAGGGCCGAGAATTAAAAAGTCATATTTGTATAACAGTTTGTTTTAATTTGGAGTTAGGGCCGATCATCAACCGTTTATCAAATGAGTGTTACATGATCGGCCCCAACCCTGAATCAAAACAAACTGCTTTTTAAAAGTAGGACTACTAAATTCCCGGCCTTAATTTAAGACAATTATTATGTACTTATTCATGCATACTCCTGACACTGGTATATTAGCAAAACTCGGTTTTCTATCCAGTGATGGTATGTATCCGCAATAATTTCTTAAACAATACAAACCGAACATCACCAACAATGAATTTTTAAATAAAGGATTTTAAAGTTATTACCTTTGAGGTACAAATGTGATTTTCACATTTGTTGAAATGTGGAATGTTGCATAAATGTTTATAAAATGAACATTTTATAAGCATATGCCAAAATGAAATCGTTTTCTTTTTTGTTCAACGATTTTGGAAACAATTTCAGCTAGAAAATTAATCACTTTACAGTATTGCGCTCACAGCAGTGGAATATTCAGTGAAGATACTGAAGAATCACCTATACAACACCAAATCCTAACATACCAACATTTTTGTACAGTATTCTTTGTCAATTGGCACTTTGGTAAAAAGCTGTAAATTTTTAATAAATTGTCTTTATATAATTAGATGTAGACAGTACCGGAAGTAATCTAAAATTTTTCATGTCAGTCATTGTAATTGTTACTTCCAAACAGGCGCGAATACAGGGAGGATTATGGGGGTCATGACACCCCCCCCCCAAAAAAATCACCCCTGAGATCTTCATTTATTTTACCCATTTTTCTCCCTATTATTCTATTTTGACAATTTATATTTTCCCCCTGTATGACCCCCCCTAAAACGATAGTCTATATCCACTCCGGTTCACAAATCCTGTATTTATATATATAATTCCTAAAAGTTCATAGTAAAAAATATTTTACACTAAGCGCTCAATCAGACCACCTTGCATTTATGCAATAGTCCATTCTTCTTAGCAAGTTTGAAAAAGCAATATTGTAATATTGTTCTTTTAATGTTGTAACTTCAAAATAACACAAATAGATTATAAAACAATGCAACAATGAAGCCCAGCAGATCGAAAATAAACTAAAGAAAGTGAAGCGTTCAATTTACAAATTTGAGAACCTTAACAATGACTCTTGGAAATCTTTAATTGGGTATGGATTTAAAACAAATTATCCTGTTGTTTTACTTGCACACAGATTAGTTTGTTCTATTAAGTACACACTAATTCTGTAGTCTGTATATTCCATGGTTCAACCGGTGCCGGTGTTACTCACAGGGCCAGGTAAGAAGGGCCGTAACATTTCGCCTGTGAGCGGACCCCCCTGTCACGTGACCCGCGACGTCACCGCGCTGACAGCCGGCTCGAAGCACCGCGATACTAGTGCTTACCCCCAGGTTACTCAGCCCTCAGTCTTCCTCATCTCGATGTCTCGATGACGCGACGCCACTCAACAACGCAATATGCGGCATTTCACTCTCGAGAGGTTCAGCTTACACGTCCATACAATGTAAGCATTTTAAACGATAAATATTGGTATTTTTTTCGTTTTTCCTATCTGCTATTCTGCAAAGTATTTTCGTTTGGTAAATATATTTTGTGTACAGAATCGATTATTGTGAGGAAAATTATACTTATAATTATTACAAAACTATGTAAGCTATGCAAGCTTACCAAGTTTCCAAAACTTTGAAGTGGAATTATGTATTACTGATATTAAAATTAAGTAAAGATATTTGGTTTTAAGTTGCTACTAATCAAGTTATCTGTTATTCAGATTGATGTGTATAGATTTGTGTGAGAACAACAATTAAGTCGGCCTTTGACCTAGTTTTTAGCACTCAAATGTAGTGAATGGACACCCTTCGTGAATAAAGGTAAATAATGAAAGGAACCCACAAACTGAAATAAGGCAAAAAGTTTTGGCTTCCTCCCAGAATACTGAATTATCAAATCTTTACCGAAAAACACATAGTAAAAAAAAAACTTCAAATATATAAACAGTGAAACTGTTGTAAATCCCTTCAATAAATACGTTTTACTAACATTACACAACTAAATGTTCACCTCCAATAGATATTGGATAAAACTAAAGTATGCAAATCAAATAAAGGCAAAAGGCAAAATAGTTTAATCCTTCTTTGTAGCACAAATCGTTTTCTATATACTATGAAAGATTCTTATTACATCACGATACATTACGGTCTTTGTTTAAAATCCATTGTTGGTGACAGTGAGTTTGTGTTATTTACATTACGTTGTCTTATGCTGAACATAACTATTGCTGAGTTTCGTGTCCATACATCCTAACTTATGTGTGACCGGTCCTGTCCATTACTCAGTGCTACTATTCTATCAGTGTAGAGTGCAAGTTATCAGGTAAACTAAACAATCGCTAAACTGTTAAACAATCGCCATGTGATTCGATCTTCTACCGCTTCTATTTTCAACTCGATACAATGTTGTTGAGTAGGCTCTCTAGTTGACATTTATTTGAGCCAATACCAACATCCATACGCTGTGTCAATCCTAACAATTAATTACCTGGCCTAGTAATGAACGGTTTGTTTCTGTTTAGTTGTTAACAACACATGAAATGCTGTAATAACTAGTTTAAAATTGGTTCCAATTCATTAAGTCTTTGTAATGAATTATAAACAGCAGCGGTATTCTGTCGTTTACTAGTTTATACTTGTATGTCGCGATTTCAATTCATCCATATTTATCATTCATTCATATTCACCTTTAATTACGCCCTAGTTGCGTCGGCGTCTTCTGCAGTGATTAGGATATGTTCCACCTATAATCACTAAAACGCCTAGTTTAATCCGATAAATTTGTTACAGTATCTTTACGTCTTCTACGTTGTATTTTAAGTTTTTAATATTACTGGAATTAATGTTTAATTAGCTTGCGCAGTACCAAACTTCAACTGGGGAATACACCGGTTGTTAGCTACCCCGGTTACTACGCCGGTTACATTTTGCGCACCTACTACACTATTCAAATAATAAATGTCTGATTAAGGTATCATTTGATTAATTAAAAGTTAATGAACATTAAAAACAATCGATCAGACTTAATCGATAATTAATCTTTATTATTATTCCATATAATTTAATGAATCAACCAATTTAAAAGCCTATTGTCAATACTAACGCAGGAGAGCTTTGGGCATAGCCTTTCGAGAATCTCTTAAAATCCCGTGTGTTGGTTACCTACATAACTGCCCGAGTGTACATCACTGATTCTGTGTTTTAGGTGTAGAGATTTGGCCTGGGCTTTGATAGGTTTATTGTATTTATAGATTCAGATTATTATTTGTCTGGTGATGAATCAAACTTTTATATTACAACCATGACTGTGATATAATATGCATTTTTCAGTTGTTCCTATTTTCAACCTACTGCTGTTTGTCTCTATTCACACTGACATTTTTGGACAATTAATTGTTCATCAATTTTAGAATAGTTGTTTAATGACATTAATTACGTGTTAAAGCTCTTTGCTGGTAATTGTGAGTTTTTGTTGATAGCTAGAACGGTTATTTACTACCTCTACATCACTGACCACAAATGCCCGCTCTACCTTCATCTTTTGCTCTGTCGATTCTATTGCTAACTATGTGGATTATCTTCCTAACTACATTGCCAACTAATTTTCACGTCTCGCATAAAACCGTGAAAAATCCATTTGATATTTACTATAGTAACCTTCTTAGGGAAATCTTAGTACTAAATAATAATGGTTCTAATCCCAGCTATCACAAGTTTCTATTATTGTCTTTGAAATTAAAATGCAAAGTACTGAATAATCTGTACTAACCCTGAGAGTATTTTTGTCCCAATCTTAAAGTATTTGTTAACAATTCATTACTTTTCAATCTACTTAGTATCGAAAATTAAAATATTATACCGAACAACAAACAATCCATAGAATTGTATTTGAATTTAATTGAAACACATATTTGCATTTGAGAATATATGCTGATTATTTTAAATCTATGTAGAAACAAAATGAGATATATAAACTAGAAGTCCATCAATTTATTATTTTATAGGAATCCACTTAATCCCTGGTCATTGATTAAGTCCTCAAAACATTGTGAAATCATTTATAAGGTGAATATGCTTTAGTGCGTTGTAAAATAATAACTAGCAAGCAGTAAATTATGTTAACAAATTTAGATAACACAGTTTATTAAATTAAAAGAAATCGTAATTGAACTTCCAACGTTTTATCAATTGCCTAGATTTTTTACAAGTTTGTCTTTTCTGTTTGGAAAATGTATCAGTCTCCCGATTCTAGCGAAGGTTTATGCTGCTCTGATATCCCTGGTTGTGTTAATCTGTACTGAGGTGTGTGCTTGAGCTAGCTAGGAGGACAATCCCACTTGCAAGCATTGTAAGGACAATTGGAAGCTCGCCAGTCAACTCTACCTCCAACAAAATCGATCTCGAGATTACCCCCACCCTACCCTTATAACATGCACATTTGACACCGCTAAGACCGCTATCACCTAAGGATGGCCTACAATTAAATGTACAATCGATAGTGCAACTACCCCCTCGTTTATATTGTCTGTAGCAATTGATTGGGATTATGTGTGCGGTTGCAAGGATTTTACTATCTTTAAATATCTAAATTACAGTCTGTATATTTATCTCTATTATTAATAAACAGGATAAAATAAAACTAATTCTCACAACACTAAACAGTATATTTACACTTATACTGTACTTACATACAAGACGGTAAATATAAAAAAAGTTGATTTTATATTGTTGAATTATTTATTTGTTGTTGTTGTTTTGTTTTTGTGTTTTTTTACTGCTTGAGTGATAGTTTTTCTTGACTTTGTTGTCTCATTGTTATTTTTCTAGTCATCGTTTATTTTTGCATTGTTATTTTTCCATAAACAAAAAACAATGGAAACAATGGTGTTTTAGTGTTAATTATCATCTGACCATCTTAAATGGTAATGTTTCGCTTTCTTCCGCTTTGGAGAGTATGTCATATTTGCTCTTAACTCAATTTCGTTTGCTGTATGTTTGTATAATGCAAGTGTAATCAAACAGCCATCTCAAGTTTGTATCCAATGTAATTGGATACAATTTGCATACTAAGATACTAATTTGCTTGTAAGCAATTAGTACTTAAGCCTTGCCAATTATTGTACATATGTAAAATGGTTTGTCCGTTGAAATACATAAATGATGAAGATATTCAACGACCACCAGAGAAAACTAACTTTCACAAGCGAACTGGAAAAAGAGGGGCAAATCAATTTGTTGGATCTAACTCTGATAAGAAGAAAAGATGAGCTGGAATTGTTTTGAATTAATATACAGGAAACCAACGTAAACGAATATGGCCATCAACAGCAAGTCCATACATCCAACAAGACCACTTCATTTCGTTCGATCATGCATAGAGCTTACAAGATCCCATTAAGAGAAAAAAAAACAGAAGGAATGAAATAAATACAATCAAATCCACAGCGCATGCCAACGGATACAGTTTATTTTTTTTAGTGCTAATAAAAAAGTTGTTATATCAAAGACAAGGAATTCGTTTCTCTGTGCTTATATGAATGTGCATTATGCATGGCATTCTAAAGATCGAGTTCTAATTGTAACATTGGTCTTTATTCTCAGGTCTACTCTTAAGGAAAAATCTGCGCCGCCGCGAGAAAATACATTGTTAAGATAAGGAAAAAGATGCGTTGCGGAGGTTTGAGGGATCTCTGTTTGTGGAAAGATAATTATGCTATCAACAGACTGTAAATGGGATTTAACCGAAGAAAGCTAATCTTACTCATACTCTTATTTATAATTTCAAAATAATGTTTATGTCTTAAGTTGTAGTTTGAAAAAGCTATTTTTTGTTCATTTACGCAAGGGCTTTTAAATGCTACTCAATTTAAAAAAAAGTAAAAACGGACATTTTTAGATAATATTTGCCTCTTTAATAGTACACGTTAACTTTAGTTAAAGGGTTTATGTAGCAGCTATAAAGAGGGATCCTGCAAACCCTTTCTTAGCTGTGTGGAAGGGTTAGACCGCAGCCTTACTCGTATTCTTATTCTCGTAGACAACATACATCATCATGTCTATTGTCAATTGTCTACTGTCTATCATCATAACACACTGTTGAAGGCAGGCGTTGTTTCTCTGCAACGCAAGAAACCGTCAGTGAGTATTTACTCGTTAGTATTGTTAATCATGCAAATTGTACGATAGCTGTTTCATTGCCACTTAGGCTATATACATGGTATAAAACATTATAATTGAATTTCGTTGACCTTACCATACACATATGACTTTTTTTACGGCGAAATTGTTTAAAACTATCACACTTACAATATGTTGCAAGAATCATCGTTGATCTGTATTTTTTGACAAGTTCATCCCACGGAACGTAAGGATGCTGTTCCATTAAGGAGTCCAATTTAGATTGAAGTCGGTTTAAACCCGTTTCTTCTGCACTTAATTGCACCGACATGACAACTCAAATGTAGCTGAGCAATATATATTCCATTAAGAATATTTTGGAAGAAAGATGATAATAGTGGTAGGCGTTGAAATGTGATTTCAATCAAAGAAATTGCAACGAACCTTAGAGTGATAATAGCAAACAGTTTATTAATTAACAACGCTCGTCTGTATTTCACACGAAGCTCAGAATGAACCTAACCTATCAGTTCTGAAGTCTAATTACTAATCATCTAATCTAATCTATTCAGTATAATCTTTAAACTTATATTTTTCTAAAATTGTAATTAAAGTAGATAATTGTAAACCAGCAACGTGTGACATGCCAATGCACTTCCATTGGATTGCAACTGCTCCTAGTCTCCAATTGAACTACAGCTCCGGCGAACTACAGATTGGCTGTAAATCAAATCAAGATAGATTGGACACTCTTGGACAAATCTTGTTTACTGTTACTCCCTAATGGCGTACAACTCTTCCATGGTCTTTAGATCTTATAAGACATGGCAAGACCAGAAGTCTCATGGTGGGATTACTAAATTACTAAAACGCTCACACAAACAAATGAGTTCTTTAAGGCGCACATCCCATATTTGTAAGTGAACAGCAAATAAGAATGTGTATATTTATTTTAAATTAAAAACTAGTTTAACTTTTTATTTAACATTAATATTAAAAATAACAATATTTGTATCGCCATTACAACAATATTGTGTTTAGGAATGTTAAATTTGACAAATCATAATTTTTAATAAGTTAATTCTACATTAAATTAATGTAGAGTTAACTTATTACAAATTATGATTTGTCAAATTTAACATAACTACAAAATCATAAAAAATAATATTGTAAAACCTAGTTGAATTAATCCTAGTTTAATTAAGTTTAGTTAATCTCATCTAATGATATTACAATTATTGGTTAAGTTTTAAAAGGTAAAAAGTTTGTATTAAATTATAAATTTAAATCATAATTAAATTAATACTTAGATCATACTATTAATTTTTGTAAAATTAAATTGGGTATTTAGACAATATTATTGGAATGGGTAATAACTTTGGGGATACTGGGTTTATAAGTTTAAACCGCATTTACAATTGTTAAAACTTATCTTCTGTAGTGCTACTATCAGAAGGAAGTTTGGTTGCGGCCGCGCGTAAAATATGCAATTCGTGATTTCTTAAAAATAACTATCAATATAAACTCATCAAAATAAGATAACAAACATTAAAAACATGTGCTAAAAACTAACTGACTATTTAAATATCGTTTGTTGGAAGTGTCTAACCATATGTTTTACGTTTCCACGAGGTTATGAAGTAGAATGATTCTACTAAACTCGATCGCCGCGCGGCCGCTCCGCCAGTCACTTTCTTTGATAATCGCACTATATAATAGTAAGCTTTCAAATATGTTATCACCCTAAAATCTCAACTACTGGAGTGCTTGCTAAAAGCGTTATAATGCTATTCACTGCTGATAAATGCTACTTAATAAACACATAGTGCTGGGGTTTCCTAATCCAGCAATAAAAAACACATGTGTTATAATAAATGAAGTTTCCATCGTGTAAATGAATGTAGCAGATTAAACAGCAATAAAGGAAAAGTCGAATGATCGTAGCGGTCTGAATTTCCAATAATATGTCGCAAAGAAAAAATCTAAGAAACAAAGTAGCCATTATTTAGTTTTATTCTACTTTATGTAATTTTGAGTAATTGTGAAAAGCTATTCTGAAAATTCCGCATTCAGTTCATAAAAAATAATAGCCAAGTTTATGTTACAATTTGCCTTTATTTATATACCTACTATCTATAAATTCTGTGTATTTTGTAAAATTTAGGACTGAAGCAACTTACATCATTATCAAATTAATCCTCTAAAGTCAAATCATTAACAAATTCTTAACTATGTGTTTTTGTATGAAATTAAAGAAACTTAACTAGTTCAATTAAAGAAACTTACTGAACTATAATATGCGCAACCTCTTCCCTAAAGAAAGCTATCTGCGATCACTCTTCACTCAACAGATGGTTCTCGCCGCTTCCCTGCAATATCAAGCGATTCTCGGTGCAGCTGCATATGTTAACAATGATTTTGTTCAGACTTCATAAAGGTACAGACTAACCAGAATCATTATTTGGAACATATTTCTGGGAAGGCGCAACGAGCATTTGAATCTTATCGGGCTTTTAATTCATGAACACGTTAATATGTCTACGCCAAATGTCCATTTGATCTGGCTAGTTTAGTTAAACTTCATAATGGTTATTTATTATAGTTCAGCCACAAATCTAGTTCAATCAACCACTTCCATTCCAATTGTGGCACATAATCAATAAATTAAGGAAAAATTACTTTAAAAACTATAATTGTAATTCAAATTCGTCTTATATCAATTTATATTACCTTTTTTAATACGTGGCTGATAATTTGTTTAATACAACACGAGAGATAATTGTGGAGAATGATGGTGCAGTATGTTTAATTCGCAGAAAGGAGGACAGTTTATTCAGCAAACAGCGGAAGATTACGTGGAAATGCAAGATGCAAACCTGAACGCGGTACTTCTAGAAACAGGTTACAGTACATAGCTTACCCGTCGCCGATGCTACAGTTCTGCTGGCAGATTCATGTACTGACCTCTCCTCAAAGATATGTGTTCACCGTTCCGCGCTTCTAGAAACAGGTTACAGTACATAGCTTACCCGTCGCCGATGCTACAGTTCTGCTGGCAGATTCATGTACTGACCTCTCCTCAAAGATATGTGTTCACCGTTCCGCGCTTCTAGAAACAGGTTACAGTACATAGCTTACCCGACGCCGATGCTACAGTTCTGCTGGCAGATTCATGCACTGACCTCTCCTCAAAGATATGTGTTCACCGTTCCGCGCTTCTAGAAACAGGTTACAGTACATAGCTTACCCGTCGCCGATGCTACAGTTCTGCTGGCAGATTCATGTACTGACCTCTCCTCAAAGATATGTGTTCACCGTTCCGCGCTTCTAGAAACAGGTTACAGTACATAGCTTACCCGTCGCCGATGCTACAGTTCTGCTGGCAGATTCATGCACTGACCTCTCCTCAAAGATATGTGTTCACCGTTCCGCGCTTCTAGAAACAGGTTACAGTACATAGCTTACCCGTCGCCGATGCTACAGTTCTGCTGGCAGATTCATGTACTGACCTCTCCTTAAAGATATGTGTTCACCGTTCCGCGCTTCTAGAAACAGGTTACAGTACATAGCTTACCCGTCGCCGATGCTACAGTTCTGCTGGCAGATTCATGCACTGACCTCTCCTCAAAGATATGTGTTCACCGTTCCGCGCTTCTAGAAACAGGTTACAGTACATAGCTTACCCGTCGCCGATGCTACAGTTCTGCTGGCAGATTCATGTACTGACCTCTCCTCAAAGATATGTGTTCACCGTTCCGCGCTTCTAGAAACAGGTTACAGTACATAGCTTACCCGTCGCCGATGCTACAGTTCTGCTGGCAGATTCATGTACTGACCTCTCCTCAAAGATATGTGTTCACCGTTCCGCGCTTCTAGAAACAGGTTACAGTACATAGCTTACCCGTCGCCGATGCTACAGTTCTGCTGGCAGATTCATGCACTGACCTCTCCTCAAAGATATGTGTTCACCGTTCCGCGCTTCTAGAAACAGGTTACAGTACATAGCTAACCCGTTGCCGATACTACAGTTCTGCTGGCAGATTCATGTACTGACCTCTCCTCAAAGATATGTGTTCACCGTTCCGCGCTTCTAGAAACAGGTTACAGTACATAGCTTACCCGTCGCCGATGCTACAGTTCTGCTGGCAGATTCATGTACTGACCTCTCCTCAAAGATATGTGTTCACCGTTCCGCGCTTCTAGAAACAGGTTACAGTACATAGCTTACCCGTCGCCGATGCTACAGTTCTGCTGGCAGATTCATGCACTGACCTCTCCTCAAAGATATGTGTTCACCGTTCCGCGCTTCTAGAAACAGGTTACAGTACATAGCTTACCCGTCGCCGATGCTACAGTTCTGCTGGCAGATTCATGTACTGACCTCTCCTCAAAGATATGTGTTCACCGTTCCGCGCTTCTAGAAACAGGTTACAGTACATAGCTTACCCGTCGCCGATGCTACAGTTCTGCTGGCAGATTCATGTACTGACCTCTCCTCAAAGATATGTGTTCACAGTTCCGCGCTTCTAGAAACAGGTTACAGTACATAGCTTACCCGTCGCCGATGCTACAGTTCTGCTGGCAGATTCATGCACTGACCTCTCCTCAAAGATATGTGTTCACCGTTCCGCGCTTCTAGAAACAGGTTACAGTACATAGCTAACCCGTCGCCGATACTACAGTTCTGCTGGCAGATTCATGTACTGACCTCTCCTCAAAGATATGTGTTCACCGTTCCGCGCTTCTAGAAACAGGTTACAGTACATAGCTTACCCGTCGCCGATGCTACAGTTCTGCTGGCAGATTCATGTACTGACCTCTCCTCAAAGATATGTGTTCACCGTTCCGCGCTTCGAAGCAAGATTTTATTTACTGATTATGGAGAATATGGAGTTATTGCAATGGGTCTGCGGTGGTTAAATTATACCCTTCGCAGTAATAGGTACCACATTTGCATTGGACGTTTTTTTCCCATCCGCACAGACCGGCGCGAGCGGCCGCGGCGGGGTAAAAGAGTGCAGAGGTGGTGGGTGGTCAAGGTCTTCTGAACGGATAAGAGAAAAACTAAAACAAAACACAAACGGAACATCTGCAAGAGCACTCAAGGCTGTCACTACGCAAATACGTATTAGGAGATGATGTGTAGCTCGGGGTTAAGAACCTCGACAGTATGTGGAGTGTCGGTAGATAACATTGTAAAGGCAGATAACACGGATACAAATATTGCATGACGTTACACACTCTTAAGTTTAAATATATTACGTTCCGTGGGACTATTTTGTCATTGAATTTTGTTTCTGTAAATTCACGACGATAAATGTTACAATTTTATTAAATAAAAGGGTTATAGGCCTAAATGGACTAAAATGACGTGCAAAATCTCAAACTGTTCCTTTGATTTACTAGTTATTATTGTTATTAGAGGATGAATTAATGTTTAATCCAAGCGAAGGTTTCGAGGAGCTACAATAACCTCAACCTCCGCTGTGTTGCAACAACTGCGATGATATCCGGATGAGTTCTCACTCTATACATCTAACATATCAGATAGCGTAATGTTGGTATTGCAAAGTGTTACAACTTTGTCGAACGTAGTTCAGTGAAATTCTTCTCCAGATGTAAAAGATAATAAGCAGACCTTCAAATTTTGTCCAACCGGTTGTCTTTAACCAAACCAGTCTGTCTTGTATCCGTATTACTGGATGAAAGACATTTTAATTTGTCCTTATCGAATTCATTTTATGGTTATTTATTTTATGTATAACAGCTATCAACTGTTATTTATAAATAATAAAAATATTTGTCTATTTATCTTCATTCAATGTCCATTATCCCGGAGCCCATTCATCCATATAAGTTCGATATTTCAAATTTCTTAAACTTTTTAGCGAATTTCCCCTATAGGGAAGAAGCTATTACCGTAGCTAGAACCACACATCACCATGTCTGGTGCATGGTGAGACTTAAGCCCGAGACCATGATAACTTTTTGTTTTGAGGTCCCCAGAAGCCAAAAACACTATTCCTTCAAATTTATATATATGTATATATATATATATATATATATATATATATATATATATATATATATATATGTCCGTGAATGCAATAACTTGAGTAAAAAACGTCAGATTTCAATGAAATTTGGCTAAAATGTGTAAAGTGACATTTATGACTAAGTTCGAAAACCAGAAAAATCAGACCATGGGAAGGGGGGTTTATGGGGGTTTTAAATTTTCCAAAAATGAGTTTTTTGCATATTTCACCCTAAAATTTTTAAAAGACTTAATTTTGGTTTTGACCATGTTATAGAGTTTAAAAAAACAAATAATATAGTATTTTGAATTATTAACCTAGGTTAAGTGGTTACGGAAAAAATCCAAAAATCCTGCTCATAAAATCTCCCATGTTAATCTTACGGGAAAAAGGTTTTTGGATTTTCCTCAGTTAATTTGACTTTAATCTTAACATTTGCTTTTACCAATCACTTAAGCTCCACAAAACAATCATTTTGGTGTTTAAATTGTGATTTTACGCCCAACCGTTGTTGAGATATTCAAAGTGCTAAATACAGTACGTTGTCCAATGTTATCCTTATGGAGAGTAAATAAAATTTGATATCTCGATTATTTATGAATGTATGTTGATGAAACTTGGTATGTGGCTTCAAGTAGTACTGGTATATTGATATTTGCACAAAAAATGATTTTTGTTGATTATTCCCGTAGCAGCAAACCTGTGTACTCAGCACCCATGTTATTCTTATGGAGAATAAGTAAAATGTAATGACTCCCTTAATTATGAACATAAATTAATAAAACTTGGTATGTAGCTTCACTTGGTTGACTTATATTGATAATTATAAAACCCATTTTTTTGTTCCTTGTTGCAGCAAACCCGCTTTCTCAGTCTACATGTTATTCTTATGGAGAATAACTAGAATGTTATAAAGCGCTTACTTATGATTGAATATTGATGGAACTTGGTATGTGGCTTCGCTTAGTTAAATTCTATTTATATTTGCATAAAAACCAATTGTTTGTGCTCCTTGTTTCAGCAAACCTACGTACTCATTACCAATGTTATTCTTATGTAAATATGTTCTTCTTAACTCGGTAAATATTTATACTAGAATGACGAGAGAGGGCTTAAAACTTTTGCTTCACTAATTCCCATCTTAAATTCATGCATTACTTTTACGTCCGGGGCTAGTCTGACCCTTTTTGGGCCCAAAAACTCTAAATTTGAAAGAATAATCCCCAAAAAAGGGGTTTAGAGTTTTCCGATTGTTTTTTCCAACAAACTTGTCCAACTGATTATAGAAAGGTACGTCCCTACCAAATTTGAAGTAAATCGGACAAAAAATACGACCGCTAGAGTGCATACACATATATATATATATATATAATTTCAAACGACCCCCAAAACGTGATCGGGGGGTCACGATAGGAACTTCTATGGTGGTCCCGGGCTTAAGTTTCACCGTGCGGGTCATGCTAATAGTTCACTTTTCCATAGGAAATTCACTAATAATTAGAGACAAGTGGGCGAAAAACGTTCTACTTATTTCACCCTCAAACCAATAAATTTTTTGGTGAATTAATGTTATGATATCAACTCCCTATTACCCCCACCACTTACTTAGACCGAATTAGAATTTTTTAAATGCCATTGATAAGAACTCTAGCATAAATTTGAACGTTATGTTTGTACAATTTATATCCGTTTATTTCATGTGAGAGCATCCAAATGAATGTCTACGAAATTTTGAGTTTCTATTTTAAGTCAAAAGCATTGTTATTCTTAAACAAAACATAGATCCACGCTATATGTATTACAGTTGCATTACATCAGTGGTGGTACAGCCTCATAACTGGGATGGCCATTGGCTAGTTACCTCGCGATGATGTAATCAGCTATTAGAAATTACAACCGGGCTGGTTGTGACAGTGTTCTTTACACCTACCAAGCTGTTCTCACTGTTTATTCCCTTGAGGAACAGAGTTACTTCCTTAGAAATACGTTAATTGACATTTCCCAAGACGTAACTTTGTGATTAATCTGTTTATAATGTTGGTGCACAATCTTTCATTTGCAATGGTCTTAGTAACAGAAATTATAATGATAAAAAATTTAATATTCATTACAGAACGAATGTGATATTTTATTCATATGAAAGTGGGTCTTCAAAGCGATATTTAGTTGTACGCACAGTTATCTGTCAACTATGTGGGAATTTAATCTATTGCAACTGTGCATCTTCAACTCGATACTGTGATTCAATCAATTTTTATTCAGTTGTGATGAAGTGGTATAACCTAACTGTGAAATAGTAGTAACCCACCCTTTCTGCGTTACAGGGCTGTGCTACGTAGACACCGTGGGTTGGGACCAGATCGCCAGGTGGGACCCTCTCAAGAACTACATCTCCCAGAACAAGCCGGCGGACATCTGCCCAGGGTGTGACCCGAGCTGTCCCCAGGGACTGTGCTGGAGCCTCAACCAGTGCCAGGTCAGTTGTAGGGTAGTACAGGGGGGAAGATCCAGGTTACGAGGGGTAGGAGGCCGTCTCGCAGGTAACCATTGCCACTAGTGACGTTTGTGGTAGGAAAAGTTACCAGACGAACGGATTTAAGAATCCTTGAGGCAGGTAATGTTTGTCGCTGCTTGGACACTATTGGTCGAAATGTTAGAACAATTAATACTTTGTAAGGCGGGACAAGTGGGGATTCCAGTAAATAGTTGTACCAACTAATAGTTATTTACGCACCTCACACCTAGGGTAGTAAGAGCGTCATTACAACCTGAGGGTGATTCTTGAAAGCACGAGTGCGTTATAACGCCCGAAGGCGTTATGGGTCTTATACCCGAGACGCGTACACTATTTGTTTGCCCCCTCCCCCTCCCCACTCACAATGTAGGCAACGTAAATATAAAAAATATTAGTTTAATTTAATTTTATGGAGTTTCATTACGAACAATCGAGATTGGAAGAAAAACAGCTGATGCTAATTGTACGTTGTGAATACTTTGATTGTTGTAAACGCAACAGTTGATGCCATTGGAACTGCTCTGCCGGGGGTGTAATCGTGACGCTGTGAGTCATTATCTCCCTGGTCTGTAATAAAGCTCACTGACTTAGTTCTCAACGTAGAGACATTTAACATTTGGTGGTCGATAAATTTAATTACTAACGCTCACAAACCTTGCCTGCCAGAAGGGATCTTTTACTAACCGCCCCAAGTAACCTAGAGAGGGTTCTGAAGACTCTGTTCTTGCTCTTCTACCATTTAATTACTAACGCTCACAAACCTTGCCTGCCAGAAGGGATCTTTTACTAACCGCCCCAAGTATCCTAGAGAGGGTTCTGAAGACTCTGTTCTCACTCTTCTACCATTTAACATCCAAATAGAAAACACTCCTGGTATCCACTCCAGGAAATTTATCTATGCTTATGACATTTCTATATCGTTCCAAAACAAAGACCTACAAACAACACACGTACACTGTATAGTGAATTACTGAAAATATAATGTTTTAAATAGAAGTTGAAGTCCAATCCTACTAAGATAAAACCTGCATGATTCCTCCAAAACGACAGGCTAACATGTATAGTTAGACGAATAGTTGACTAATAGCCAACCTTATCCACCCACATTTAGGGGAGTTACTCTCGATCTTCCCCTAAATATCAAGAACCACATTCAAAAGACAAGGGATAAGATTAGATAACTAAAGCTAACGTTGTGCAACATCTAGCCGGAGCAGCCTGTGGAGCAAGTGCCTAGGTTCTGCACACAACAGCTTTACATCTAGTATATTCCTCTGCTGAATAATAAGGGGAAATGTTATGTTCTGCTTAGTATTATACCATGAGATTGTTAAGTGGTACGCTTGTGGGGACATCTCCGGTTTGGCTCCCAATTTTTCAGTAGTATTGCCCGCCTCCTAGAATAAGACGTAAGGAAGTACTAAATACTGAGTACAACAAAATGTCAACTGTCCTATGATTACATATTTTGCTGACTCTCCACTACAGGTCAATTTGATAGTACTTAAATTAATGCGATGCGTAGGTTTTATTAGTAGTCATGATTGTTCAAAATAAAAGGAGAAGTGATATCGTAACCTGGTATACATTTGCTATTTAAGCTTAGACGAAATGCAATTCCAGATTTATATCACTGGGAAACTATCAAAAGTAATTAAGATGAATAATCTTTTTCGTCAACTTTACTGAAATATATTTTAGAAATAGATTGCATTTAGCTGTGATTCTTATAAATCTATTTAAACTTTGAATAATCTAATTATTTACTTTAGTCAACCTCGGTTTGCTAAGCATCTCAAATGTCTGAAATCGTATTACATATAGTATAACTTATTACCTTAGCAGTATAAATGTATATGTCATCAATTCTTGTAACATAAATCCAGGATTGAGAATCCAAACATTCGCTAAATTAGCGTCTGTTTTGGGAAACCAGTAGAAGCTCATTTAAAACAATTGAATACAAATCTTTACTGTCCCATAGCGTGGGGGTGACACATCTAGCTCACCATCTATATCTTGCGCTGACAGCCAAGACCTATGCGCGTGAGTGTCCATTCCACTTGCGACTTCTTGTTGTTATGGATAGATGATGGTGCAGTACTGATTGTGATCAACTTCTTCACAGTCGGTAATTTGTCGCAGCCGCACTGCGTCACTGTTGGTTTCTATTCTACTATCAACAGTTCATTGTTTGACCTTCTGGAAGTCATTGTCCAGGTATAATCTGCATCTAACAACTGGTTTGATTCGGATTTATTGCACCTGGGTTCACTCTTGAAATCAATCTCTGTCTATATTTTACTTTTATTGCAACTGCTAGTGATGATTGCGGCTGCTTATTACGTTTGAGGTGATCCTTTCATTTCCTTTCCTTTCCAGCGTTCCCTCGCCCGCGTCGTGATACCCTCATGGACGTGTGAGGTTTGCATCGGCAAAGGATCGACTAACTTCCTAACTCTGAGGTCCGGTTCTATCGCGGCTCCAGTCTTTCTCTGCTGTACCACTCAACGGTTCGCAGGGTTACGCCCTGATCCTTTCTCTGAGGTCCGGTTCCATCGCGGCTCCAGTCTTTCTCTGCTGTACCACTCAACGGTTCGCAGGGTTACGCCCTGATCCTTTCTCTGAGGTCCGGTTCCATCGCGGCTCCAGTCTTTCTCTGCTGTACCACTCAACGGTTCGCAGGGTTACGCCCTGATCCTTTCTCTGAGGTCCGGTTCCATCGCGGCTCCAGTCTTTCTCTGCTGTACCACTCAACGGTTCGCAGGGTTACGCCCTGATCCTTTCTCTGAGGTCCGGTTCTATCGCGGCTCCAGTCTTTCTCTGCTGTACCACTCAACGGTTCGCAGGGTTACGCCCTGATCCTTTCTCTGAGGTCCGGTTCCATCGCGGCTCCAGTCTTTCTCTGCTGTACCACTCAACGGTTCGCAGGGTTACGCCCTGATCCTTTCTCTGAGGTCCGGTTCCATCGCGGCTCCAGTCTTTCTCTGCTGTACCACTCAACGGTTCGCAGGGTTACGCCCTGATCCTTTCTCTGAGGTCCGGGTTCTATCGCGGCTCCAGTCTTTCTCTGCTGTACCACTCAATGGTTCGCAGGGTTACACACAGCAGCGGCCGCATGATTCCTGGAGCGAAATAAATTATCTACTAATAGTATTTTTAATTCGTTGAAGTGAGTTGTATTTACAAGTCTTCTAAAGTTTTGGAAATGAGCTTTTTAACATATCTTAATTTTTAAATCATAAAAAGCAAGTAAAGTAGTGTCGGCTTGAAAAAAATTCCTTTTGGAGTTTTTTTAACTTTAGTCCTATACATAACTTCAAAAAGTTTTTTTTCACATTGGCGCAACTCTCATAGGTACAACAAAACCCACAGCCGTAACAACGCCTTAGTTTTTTAGTTCATGTCCAATCCCACTTTAGTGCTTATGTTATGTTCATAGTGCAAAATCCGTTTTCTTCCTATTATTACTCACAGACCAAGCTCCAATTGGTATACATCAACTTTGATCGATAGTAAACTTTGTATTTTATAAACAGATTAACATACCTCGACGTCCGAAATTCCTTATTGTAATACAGTAGTTGGACCTAAATTATAGTTTCGGCTCACAGAGAACAAATATCAAAACTTAAGAACGCTAATCTGTTTCATAATGGCTTCTGGTAATAGCTCCATGCGAGCCAAAAATATTATAGTAAACCTGTAACCTGTTTATATTGATAACTAATCCTTTCTCAAGGCTTAAACATGAATTTATATTTAAATTCGGTATACTTTGGAAAATTAGCACAACACATGTTATAGTAGAATCTCTAACATATGGCCTGCTAAGCCCAAATGGGATAGCTTCAGTTCACAACAGATGGGTAGGTCATTCGATTAAATATCGACTATCGTATCAAAGACTAACGATTACCGTAATCGACTACTCAACTAGCATCTAGAGGATCACAGCTTGTTAAATTGTATCTTTCCCACTGTTCGACATGCTATGTTGGACCAGTGGTTTCAGCATCGGACTCACGATCACACGGTCCTGGGTTCAAATTCTACTTTTGCTAATTACTTTTTGGGGTCTGCGTTTTTTAATATTTGTTATTTTGTTCAAGTTCAAATCTTATTTTTGTCGTTTACTTTTTAAAGTCTAGATTTTGTTAAGTTTACCTTATATTTTTATATCAAAATTAATTTATTTGTAATATGTTAATTTTAGTGTATTAATTTATTTGCAATATGTTGCACAACGAAGATCCACCATACAGCGGTCTCCGGAGTTAGATTAGGTTAGGTTACTATAATTTTGTCGTCAACTGCAGAAAAACATGACATTTTTACACGTAAATCAATTTTTATTATGTTACAAAACAAAGAGCTAGAATCGTTAGTCTTTGATACGATATTCGATATTTTATCGAATGACCTACCCATCTGTTCTGAACTGAAGGATATCCCAAGGTGAGAATAGTTCTCACGTATCATTGCAAACAACATTACCATTGCAGGACGAACACGTAAGTTTGTATTGCGTAAAAGGCAGAGAATTCAATAAATGTCACTCCTAGAAAATCATAGGTATTTCATTATATCTGACTTAAAACGCTGACTAAGGTTTATTTGCTCAAATCATATTTTTGTCTCTCCCAGATAAAACTTAATTCCTTTTTATCCGTTTCGACTCTAATGCACATCTCTGTCCAATCAATTACCTTTTTAAGAAGTTTTCTAAAACTTTTATTTATTTTCTGATGGATAAAACCGCTTTGACTTTATTTTTATTCGTGATATTAAGTTAAATTAAAGTAGTGTTCAGATCAATTATTGGAGAGAGAGATCGAAGATAACAATTAATCTGTTATAAGGTTTACGAGATAAAATAATTCTGAATTATTCTTACGACTGCCCTTTTGCCACTCTAGATGTTCTGACGTGTGTTTCAGATCCAGAACAGCCCGGGGGCCAAGCCCGGCTGCCACCCCCTGTGTATCGGCGGATGCATGGGGCCCGGGGCCAAGGGCTGCTACACCTGCCGCAAGTTCCTCACCACCGACAACGAGTGCGTCCAGCACTGCCCCCTCGGAACGTGAGTTAGGTCTTCTGAGTTCAATCAAATCTCATAAAATCTCAGTACCAAGAGTATGTATATAGTTTGTATTTTGTTTTCCCAACATGTTTGAGACTAAATTCGTGATCACCGTCTAAAATTAAAGAAAAATTATCTTTTTTACCTATAAAAGGCAAAGCCCTCACTCGCTCATCACTAATTCTCCAACTTCCTGGGATGCTAGATAGGTGGAATATAGTACATTCATTATTAAGGTATAAAATAGGAAAGTTAAAGTGTTTTCATGCCGATTCAACTATAGGGCTTTACCCACGGGGCTTCACAGTTACCATGAATTCCTTATGGAGTTTTATTCATTGGTTTGAGCTGTTTAACTTCACACATCTGATCTTGATTCGTAGTAGTTGCACGGCTATCCACAGAATGCAGCACACACAACTGTCATAGTGTATGCAGGCAAAGTCGCAATGGGTTAGCTAGTTAATAATACAAATAACCCGCATCCAAACGTTTAATTTAATTTATAGCAGACAAAGGTTATACGTAATATTATCATATTCTTGTTAATCTATATTTTTTCAGTCAAATAAAGTAAAATATTTCTTTTGAAACAAATAAATTGCTTAAATTAACATTTGTAAAAAACATTCTTGGTGTATTCTAATAATCACTCGAGTTTTTATAGTTTTGTGAAATTAAAGCCATTGCACATAAATACAAATAATTTTAAAATAGTTTAAATTGCAATCCGGATTATTTTAAAACGTTTCAATTACGGTAGCACAAAGGTCTCGTAGCTGGAGCTAGAAGGACTTCTATTCAATCAAAATCCATATATTTTGAATTGTTGTTTAGTTTAAGTTACTCATATTTTAAGTATAAACTTTTTTACATAGCATTTACAAAACAGTGATCTCTCACATTTTATCAGTCCAATTGATTTTTTCTGAATAGTGGAGTAAAATTGTTTTATCTTAGATAGTGAAAATCATTTAAAATACTCAGTTTTCAGTCACAAGGAATACATGATTTAAAGATCCGTCATCATCATACAACTTTTCTTGTGCAATATTAATTGTTGGTGATGGTGAATTTATCTTGTTTAAGAAATAATTGAGGACATTTTCCGTCACTGTTAACTAAAACAACTTATTAGCCATGATAACTTACAACTCACAATAATGTCACTTTCACATCGCTTTTATCTGATCCTAATTATTCTAATCTATCCTCAGACTAACCTTTGTGGGTTGAATTTTCACTCTCTTTGAAACTTAAAATGCAACGAGAAATTTCATTCGTCTATAATTCGAACTACTACTATTTCTATTCCTCAATTAAACATAAAAGTAAAAAATAAAGCATCAAAAATACTTTCAATTTGTTTCAAATGATGTTCTGCTTTTAATAACGATTACTCTAGACTCCTGTTGTTTTATTTCAGGTACCAATTCTTGAACCGCAGATGCATCACGTCAGAAGAGTGCTTCAAGGCCAACAGGCGGCGGCAGAGCGCATTTGACTCTAAGGAGCACAGCTTCGTTGTCTTCAATGGCACCTGCACAGACCGCTGCCCGGCGGGGTTCCAGTTGGACGATGGAGCCAGGAGCTGCATCCCGTGCCGAGGCAAGTGCAGCAAGACGTGTCAAGGAGGCAGCATCGACAACATAGCCGCCGCCCAGAAGCTACGAGGCTGCACACTCATCGAGGGCTCACTAGAGATCAACATAAGGTCCGGGAAGCCGAAAATCATCGCTCAAGAACTCGAAGAGAACCTCGGGGATATCCAAGAAATCACGGGCTTCCTGAAAATCGTTCGTTCATCTCCCATAGTCAATCTTCATTTCTTGAAAAACCTCGTGACCATTCGTGGAGACCACGAGGAGAACTACGCTTTGCTCGTTCTTGAGAATCAGAACCTCCAGGAGCTGTGGGATTGGGATTCGAAGCCGAACTTCAAAATACTTAAAAACAGACTTTTCTTCCATTACAATCCTAAATTATGTATGCATCATATTTTGAAACTCATTGAGATCGTGCATCAAAACAATGTGACGGATGTTGAAGTTTCTAAAGAGTCGAATGGTTATAAATTCCCTTGTAACGCTGCTTCAATACACCTTTCGGTGAAGCACAGATCGTCAAATTGTATTCAGATCCATATTCCTTCGGTAGGTGTTAATTCGGAGCATTCGTTCCTTCGATACGTTATATACTACATCAAAGATCCCGGCAGAAATATTTCAAAGTTTGACGATCTCGACCAGTGCTCAGAATATGGCTGGATGTCTAAAGATATTTCTATCGATACCAACGATAAAAGAAACCCACTTTTTGTAAACCTAACCAATCTAGAACCTTATACTCAATATTCTTTCTATGTCACAGCATACACAGTGGATAGAATTGTGGCGACTAGTGAAATTCAAACTGATACAACTATCGCTTCAAAACCGTCTGAGTTACTTTCAGTACAATCGAATGCCGTATCCAGTTCCCAAATATTGGTGACATGGAAACCTCCGAGGCACGTGAATGGAAAACTAGAAGAATTTGTTGTCACGTGGTCTCCACTGGACAGGGATGATTCGCTCTTGAAACTTCGTGACTACTGCAAAAACCCCATGTCATATGTCACCGAACATAGGAAAACAAAGCCCGAGATCCCAAAAGTTACTCGAAACAAAACTTGTTGTGTGAAGGAAATAATGGAAACTCCAAAAGATGGATATGAAAAACTGTGTTCAAATATTCAGTACCTCGTGGTTCCTTCTGGGATTCATTATCTGGAACTCGAGCTTCCTTGCGAGTCATATTTCAATAGTTATCTACGAAATACCGAGCTTGACCTGGAGAATGGTAAATCCAAGAATGTCTCAGAAAATTCAATATTTACTAAACTTAAAGAATTCTCTGGAATTGTATATGTTAATGACGGGCTGAACACGAATAAAAAATCAACGTCAAACAAAGAAGTGGTCAACGCAAATAAAGTGCATTTACCACCTGAAGCCAATAATTTCACAATAAAAGATGTTAAGCACTTCCACGATTACATTGTGACGGTTGAGGCTTGCCGAGAAAAAGAGTCACTGTCAGACGGTTTTTCTGATACTAACAGATGCAGTAAAAGAGATATAGTTCTAGTAAGAACTCAGCAAGAAAAGAAAGCAGATATTATATCTAATGGAATTAAATATGAGGTAATGAACCGAACTTTATACGTAACTTGGGAGTCACCTTCAAAACCAAATGGAATGATTGTTGCTTATGAGTTAGAGTACAGACAAAAAGATGTCAGTATTCCCAAATCAGTCATGTATTGCATATCACATACAGAGTACGAAATGAATAAGCACAGCTATAACATCATTGACTTACCCCCTGGAAATTATGAGTTTAGAATTCGAGCTATATCTCTTGCAGGAAGAGGCCCATTTATGAAATTTAGAAGTTTTACAGTCACTAGACCATTCACAGTTCTTGACTACGCCATAGTTTTAGCTCTGGTAAGTATCATAATAATGATTGTTATAGCAATACTATCTTTTGCACTTAAATTCCTGAAGAACAAGAAACCTAATTTAGACGGTATACTGATAGCTTCTGTTAACCCTGAATACGCCTGCATATTAGACCAATGGGAGGTACCGAAAGAAGATATTGTTTTAGTAAAGGAAATCGGATCTGGAACCTTCGGAAAAGTCTACGAAGGCCTCTTGCAGCCAAATAATAAGCATTGCGCAGTAAAAACTGTGAACGAAAATACATTCGCCTACGACCGGAAGGTTTTCCTGAACGAAGCCTCAATAATGAAATCAGTTACGGGCGCGTATCATATAGTCCAGCTGTTAGGAGTGGTCTCGCGGGAGAAACCACCACTTGTCATCATGGAACTTATGAATGACGGTGATTTAAGATCATATCTAATATCCTCCAGAAGTACCAATCCCCCAGACAACACCACGAAATTAAAAATAGCTGCCCAGATTGCAGACGGCATGAGTTTCATGGAAGCCAAAAAGTTCGTCCATCGTGATCTAGCTGCGAGAAACTGTCTCGTGAGTAAAGTGTCGGACACTCGTCTCATAGTAAAGATCGGAGATTTCGGAATGACTCGAGATATTTACGAAACAGATTACTACCGGAAGGGGGATAAAGGTCTTCTACCCATCAGGTGGATGGCTCCGGAAAGTCTCAAGGACGGATTGTTTACAAGCCACTCGGACGTGTGGAGCTACGGGGTCGTCTTGTGGGAGATAGTCACAATGGGGGAGCAGCCCTACCAAGGTTCCAGCAACGAGACCGTGCTGAGGGAAGTCATGGTGGGTCGCTTGAAACTGCAGATTCCCACCTCCTGCCCCAGCCCTCTGAGAGACACCATGGAGGCCTGCTGGAGAAGTAAACCCTCTCAAAGGGTCAACTTCATGAAGGCGGTCGGGACTCTGGAGGGTTTCGTGGACGAAGAATTCAAAAAGGTTTCGTATTATCACAGCGAAGAAGCTATAAACACTAGGAAGACGCTTTCAGACTATGTTGAAATGTGGTCTGTGGAAGATCCATTGCTTTCAGAAGAAAAGCCGTACGCAATGAACGGTGGAATATCGATAAACGGCGGAATATCGATGAACGGTGGAATATCGATGCTATTGGCTAGAACGAATCATTTTAGGTTTCCATCAAAATTGAATCCTGTTCAAGAAAATCCTGATTCTTGTGGAGATTTTTAGCGTGTTTTAGTAACTCTAACTAGAGGTATTTGTGAACAATCAAATAATAAATGCTAAAAGTATATCTTATTTGTTTTATGTCCAATTTAGATTCAGACATCATCAGTATTCGTACTACAATAAACATCAGTATCTTAACCTCACATTTACTATTAGGTAATCTATTTATTTGTATATTTTCAAATAAATCCCGCGTTCCTTTAATATGTATAATATGTACATACAAATTCACTTTGTGTAAGGTTATTTTTAGTTTTTCTCAGAAAGAGTTTGTACTTATTTAGTTTCCTAAAGAAGTCAATAACAATATGTAAATTACATAGATAGTTACCATAAGTTTATTTTTCTACCAAATATAGTTTAACTTAACACCACTTTTTAGAATTATCATAGGAATATTAGAACAGTGTGTAATGTTTTTATTTTGAAGTCCAGGTTAATACTGCTATAAGGAACACGTTTTATAAAGCCGTTCAATCCAGTGACAAGAAGTCCTTTTGCTATCAGTAATTATTTACTATATTCTTTGTTTCCTGGAGAACGCTGTTTTCATGGTCAGTCTAAACATATATTGGCTTTATGTTATAAACGTATATTGTAATGCAAGATATGTATGTTTATAACACTAATAAAATGTCTAATTAAATGTCTTTAGACTTATGTATTTGTAATGGCTACTATAGTATTTGTAATGAGATTGTGTCCTGTATATATTAAACTTAATGTAGTTGGATGGCGATTCATTTTTTAATGTAAATAATGATTCCATATTGTGTGATTGCAGTGTGCCTTTCCTATTGTACAATATTTGTACCCAGAGTAAAACAATTATTTGTTTGACATTTTTGAACTTTATAAAAGTTATGTTGTGTACAAGATGTTGTTAAGTGTTACAATTAGTGAGTTTTAATTAATGCTAAATGTTAGCCCATCCATTTATGAGACAACCTTGTTTTTACCTGCGAAAAAAATCAGTTAATAATTTTTGAGGAACTTGCATTTAGACATTTTTTTAGTTAGGCTTAGTTTACCTAACATAGCTCAGCAATGGTGCTTTTTCAACCTTTCATTCCACATACCAAAAAATACTAATGAAATATCTACGTCAAATTTAGTCCTATTTTTAGCCTATTTAACAAATTGTCTGTCCTGTTAATCTAAAAGAAAAATTCAAGTATAATGTTGATTTTAATTAACAACTGTCCAATATGAAAATAGAGACGCGACCCATAAGAAAATAGCCAATACTTCAACTAAATTTATGTCTATTTTACCATAAAAGTTATACAAAAGATTGTTATATAAAAAATACCATGCAGATTAAAATCAGACTAAATCAAAGACAACGTTTCTTATGTAGTTTTCAACATTATATTTATAATGTAATTATTATTATTATTTTTACTTAATTTCACTTGTATGGTTTATTAACATATCTTAATACTTTATCTAATAATTTATTTATTTTTCCTAATTTTCTGAATCATAAAAAATATTTGATTTTAAGATTTTAAGTTGGGGAAATAATCTAAAACTCTTCTGATGGGGAAGGTAAAGGTTAATGTTACCATTTTTTATTAATAACTGAAGTAAACAAATAAAAAATATTCATACAAATTTAATGTTGCAAATTTTCACGTAAATTTTTGAAATTACGAATTTTGACTTTAAGGACAGTTCACAAAAGTTATTTTGGTCCCAGACTTAATTCTTACCATGCAACCAACAATAGTAAATACCCCCGTCGCCCGTCGCAGCAAACCTGCATACTCAGCGAATTTCCAATGGAGATATAAATGTCTAAATACTACATAAAGCCACTTACCAATATATTCACAAATAAGCGGTATATACAATTTTAATTATTCTCTATAAGAATAACATTGGGGCTGAGTACGCAGGTTTGCTGCAACAAGGAACACAACAAATTGGTTTTAATGCTAATATCAATATAACTCAGTTAGATGAAGTCGTATACCAGTTTGTATTCATTTATGTTCATAATTAAGGGAGACATAGCATTTAATTATTCTCCATAAGAATAACATGGGGCTGAGTACGCAGGTTTCCTGCTACGGGACCCTTTGGCAAAACCTTTTTTGAGCAAATATCAATAAACCACAACCAGATGAAGCCTTATACCAAGTTTCGTCAATATACGTTCATAAATAAGCGAGATATACAATTTTTCTTTTCCTCCATAATAATAACATTAGACAACGTACTGTGTTTAGCACTTTCAATATCTCGGTAACCGATTGACGTAGAGGAATGATCAAACCACCAAATTGTGTGTTTTTTTTAAGCTGAATCCAATGGTAAAAACTAATATTTGACTTTTAAAAAAATTATATGTAAAAAATTCAAAAAACCATTCTGGTTGGTTTTTGAACTTAGTCATAAATGTTGCTTTACACGTTTATACCAAATTTAATCAAAATCGGATCATTTTTACGAGAGCTATCGTGTTCACGGACACACACACACACACACACACACATATATATATATACAGTTTCATACGAATGGTGTTTTTGGGGTCTGGGGACCTCAAAACGAAAAGTTATCATGGTCCCGGGCCTAGGTCTTACTATGTCGATTACGGTAATAGCTTCTTCCCTATAGGGGAAATTCGCTAAAAATACTCGCCTAAAGTTTGGTTTCTAAACATTTTATATTAAATAAATGTTTGATAAATGTACTTTGGCTTCTGGTCCTATTTTTTTAATCTCATCTCATTCCTTAGAACAAGTTATTTAGATTTAATTTAAAATAAAACATTTTAAATGTAATTTAAAACATTTGATACAGTAAAATAGTCTTTTAAATATTTAACAAAGTACTGAGAAATAAGCGTTTAAAAAGAGTTAAAAAAATTAACTTTATCGCATATCAAAAACGTTAGTAAATCTTGGGACCAACCGGCCTATCTTGATGTTCATGTTGTTTCATTTATACAGGAAAACATTTACCCAACATGCAAAAACCTACTGAACTATCTATATTATATTTCATAAAGGTACAGTAGAGTGGTCAGTGTGTTGTATTTAACCATATATGTGGTGTTCTATCGCTCGATATGAGTGCAAAACAGTTTCTGATCATTATAAAATTCCTTCTTTCAAGAGGAAATATGATTGTCCTCTTTGGCATCGGCCTAAATTAATATACATCTTCATTGTGTATTTTTAAAGCTTTTAAAGTCAGCTATTAGAGTTAGATAACTATGTTGTTACCACTTTTCTGTATTCCACTTATCACTGTGTATGGTGGCAAATGTTTGTAAGTAATTTGTGATATATTTTTCTATGTTTTCATAAATAAAGAATAAACACATCAATCTGTGTTTGTTTTCCATTTCACTCCATAGAAGGTCAAATTCGTCTAGCATTGTCCTCATATTGATTTATTTGTGGAAGGCCTAGCGAATTTAAGACATTCTAAAATGTGCTTTTAGTACCTACACATTGACAGAGTATTCAGTCGCAATTTAATGTAAGGGATTGGGGGTAGACTTTCAAAAGCGGAACGATATTAAAAACCGAATTAAATTGTTAGATACGGTATATCGATTATTTAGGTTATTCTGTTATGGTTTCGGTTATTTAGGCTTCTATTATGTTATGTTTGTTTAGTTTAGGTGTCTTGACATTTGTCCAGATAAAACACGTTGATTCCACTATTACTTAAACATTTATTGCCAGAAAAAAACATTGTCATGTCATGTTTTTGTCATATTTTGTTTATTTCATTTTTAGTTTAGGTTTAATTGAAAAACAAACTAAAAACACAAACATGACATAATAACTCAAATACAGACTATAAAACATTTTGCAATCGATAAACATATCGACCTCATCAATATACTGTATCAAACAATTTCGTTCGGTTTTTTATATCGTTCCACTTATGAAAGTCTTTATAAGTCTGCCGCTGTTCGGGCAGGGGTCGGATGACGTCGAGGCGCTGATATAACCATTCTATGCCTAAAATACTCACTTGAGAAACACGCCGCCAATTATCCTCACATGTCAGTCATCTTAGTGTGTGGCTGGGTGTATATTGATGGCGGGTAATGTTTGTTTATTTCATTATAATTGTCTGATTAATTATTACTATTACTTTTCATTTGTATTCATTGCATTTTATTTTATTTCTTTGATCAAAATCATATTTTCTAAAACAACGATGTGTTGGTTGTATGTATGGTTTGTTTTTGTCATAAGGGACTTTGAGTACACTTTGCATATGTACTACTATACAAATGTGTAGCCTTTGTATTATATCACTACATAAAATTGTACTTTAAAAATGTCATTGCGTTGGAAAGACTTATGAAATACTAAACATTTAGCGTTACATTAAAATATAATATTCACTTGCTGAAACCAGGTTAGCTCAGGTTTCGAAAAGTATGTTGGATGATTAAGTTAAACCTACAACAATAAGACATTATAGATGATTCGATGCCATTTAATTTTGACATGTTGGGAGGTTTTTGTTGTTGTTGTTGGGTTGTATATATTGTACTATTTAGGAGTTAAGAGGAACTCAGTGTTTTTTGTACTGTACCAAGAAAGTAGTTTATCAGTAAATGTGTCATCAATATTTAAATATAAAGTAATACTGTCGCCTTAAAGTCAGGGGTAATTTGTACTAGAGTCCAGTAATGGCTAACCCAAAAAAATGCGGTACTATTCAATGAAAGACTACCAGTTCTCTAACTTATGGTTGGATTACGATTTGTTTTAAATCAAGTTATTAGTAAATTAAAAGTTTTGATAATGATATAATACCATGAATATTATATTTTGATCAATAATATTGAAATATCGGCTGTTTTCAGTTTTATAAATGATAAAAACAGTAACTTTCAAAACATTACAATATCCGTTTTATTATACCTATTTTAGAATAAACAGTGCAATTTTGATTTTTTTGATTATTTATTTTCATTACTGGTGAAGGTAACCTACAAAATTATGATTAAATTATTGGTTGAGCTTAAATACTAAGAATTAAGGTGTACCGAAAAAAAGAAAGGTAAATCTCTCTTGAAAAAATAATATATGTATATAAAAATATTTATTTTATTGAAATGTAGTGAGATGCTTTACTTTATACTGGGACAGTTACGTTTCCATTGGAAATCCCTGAGTTTAAAGTTTCCCTGTGACTGGTGTTTTGTATTTCTAGAGCTGAACAACTATCAAACGAAACTTTTGTAGTTGGTGTGCAGCTTTCACAATGGACGACAGTTTTCACTCAAAGGGTTTCAAAGTCGTGTGCAAAATCAACTTTCAAACCCGTGTATGACCTTTTCCTTGTTCATATCAGCTTGAACAAAGTCATAAAGTAAAGTTTCCATATTTTACTTTAAAAATGGTTTTAACTTAAATATTCCCTTATCTTCCTAGATATAATTGAAAAAAGTACTTCTAGTATTTTTCATTTCTTAAATCGTCAAACCACAAATTCTCGTGGATACAGTTCGGTGTATAATGTACATTTCAAGGACTTGAAATATTCTGAAACCGTTAACATAAAAATATGAATTAAAATGCTATGTATATGCAAGTTACGCCTAAAAACCTCGTTGGTACATTTGAAAATACATAAGTGTATCATGGAAAACTATTGTCTTTCAATATAGTGTATACAATTGCCATTGTTATATTTACAATTTTTAAATAGGTTACAGGAAAGATATATTTCTTGGAATTTTTGTCTCAAAAAGTTTTTTTATATATTCAAAAATAATGGAGCGGTGGACAGTTTTTGTGAGACATTGAATGAGAAAAACAAGTTTCGTTTATTGAAGTGAAACTTGTTTTCTCTCATTCAAGTATGGGAACGATGGCAAATGTCCACAATAACTTCTTAAATAACACCAGACGAATCATCTCGAATCTTTACTGATATTCTTCACTTGATCTCAGTCAGGAGTACTTTATAATATTCCGGGGTCAGTGTCTTTTACATGCTTTTACTTCCAACTGTTGTCATTCTTCACAGCTCTGCAGGCGCCGCAGCAATCGCCCAATCCTCTCAACTGGATGCTGCAATACTCCTTACTCTAATGCCAACAACTCTTTAAATGAGTATTGAGTAGCAAATAGCTCTCTCTATGTAAGGTAAAGTAACTCCACAGTTTTTACTCTAAGTACCATTTGGTAGAAAATGTTTTAAATGTGTTAACTGTGACTTTATCAAACAGATAAACAATAGTGTAAACCGATTAGTGTCAACACACACCAAGCGAGCTTAAACCCTGTTCACTATTTATAATTATGTTTTACGGTGTTACACGGCAGTTTAAAAATCCCAACTGATTTACAAATAAAGTTAAACTGGGTCAGGGACTTAAATGATACGAAATGTATCCCCATAAAGTAAATCCTTAAATAAATATCTCGGTGAGAATATGTAAAAAAATAATACCCATACAAGAGTCCTTATTTAAGGGCTTACATCATACAAAAATATTTAACCCAATTCTGTTCTGTTATTTGGCTTAATTTTAAAATTTGATCCAGGCGAGCAAAAGGAGCTCTCTGGTTCGCCCAACTAATGTGGAATAATGGTACACAAAAATATATATTGCTGACGAGAGAGTTGGTGGTAAATGTAAGAGAAGTTGGATCTGAATCTTGTTTTGTCCGTGTACAGAACGCTGTTGTCACAGAGAAGAAGTTAATGATTCGTTTCATATCCGCCATTTGGCGCGTATAATCACGTGGCCTTGCGTTCGTCACGTCCGTGTTAGTCCCTGATCACTGCTTAGTGCTCAAGATAACACACACAAAGTATAAATTACAATTCTGAGAAGTAGGTTGCACATTAAAAGTGTAAACGTTGAATGTTTTAGATGTTTTTCAGTAGGTTCATATTGTATTTGTTTCAGTAATGGCTGATGAACAACATGCGGGTGAATTTTGTTTCCTGAAACATTTCGGATTCCATATTACTTCAAAAAGAATTGTAGCCATTGTTTATGGCGTTTAGCAATTTCAAAAACTAAACTGTTTATTTGATTTACATATGTTGGAAAATTTAAATTAAATTTTTGGTTTTAAGAATATCTATTGCCTTAATATTGTGTATGTCCTGATTTTCGTTTTACAAAAAATTGAAAATTCTAAATGATTTAGATATGATATAAAACTGTTAAGTTAATGCCATTGAATGTGTGAAGTCTTACTGTAGTAAATATTTATTAAATACTAGAAAAAATATATTTTCTTCTCCAATACGAAAGTGGAGTGATAGTCACCAGATTGGCTTAAGTTTACTGTCGGATTCAAAATTATGGATACTCGAGTTTGACTTGCCATCAAAAATTAACCGATTGAGCTACAACAACGGCGGTTACATCAAAATTGTCCTTGTCTTATTCTTAGTGTTTCGGTGTAAACAGCAATTTTAAATTTTGATTGTAACTAATTTTTATTGCGGTTAGAATCTAAAAAGTACATGATTTTTGCCGTTTTTCTAGCAACTACGGACTTAAAAAATTCATATTTCCGAAACGGGTCAACTTATCGATTTCAAATTAGTAGGTCCTACATCGTAACCAAACGGTATTCTTACAAATTTAGAGTACTAATATATATCATCAATTGTTTTATCCTGGAACATGAAACAGTAGACTGCTCACCTACGGTATATGAGAGTTAAACATTCATCCCAGTAAAATGACACTTGGCTCGAATCGCTAACAGTTATTCAGCACTTAAAGTTAAATTGACGTAACTTTTCCACTTTAAGTCATCCAACTTGGATCAGAGGAGTTGTAATATACGCCGACAATACTGAGACGAGTCGTGTTATATTCTACTTTAATAGATCATATCAAATTCGATGTATTCAAAATTAAATAATAACGTTTTAAAGAGTAGCGAAACAACGAATTATTCTTTTCTTTCTTAAAACGTCACAAACAGATAGTTTAACAGTAAATTAAAAAACTAGACTCAAATTTTTAACTTATCTCAAATTAAATAGTATGTCTGATCAACCTGCAAAATTATTGAATGTATTTAAACGATTTAGGGCTTTAAAGGCTGTTTCTAAAAAGTAATTACTAAAGTAAATTATTAACTAAGATTTACCAACAGCGTTGTTCTATTAAAGGACATGATTAATGAGGGTCAGACTTCTCAGGGGTTTCTTGAGTATTTAAATACACGTTTATATAGATTACTTTTATCGGAAAAATACTATGCACATAAGTTGATTTTACGTGGCAAGAAAAGTTGTATATTTGTTTTGGAGGTTTATATTCAGTGAAGTATACAATATTGGTTAATTGGTACATATTGGTTAAGTGAAATAATATTATTATTTATTTTAAAAAAGCACAAAAATTCAAAATTATTTTTAAAAAGCATCAAGTATAACTGTGAAAAATAAATGAAATTTTTGATTGATCGTCACAATCCATATAATTGAAACTATACTTTTTATTGAAATAGGCACTGTCTATGGAGATGACTTAATGGCCAGCTAGTAAAAAGATGGGAAGGTTCCCCCGCAACAATCCCTCCTTGCTTATTTTATTAGATATATTTATTTATTTGTTTTATTGCAAGATTGTATACAAATCTTTTATATATACAGTTAAACACACGTCATTGATAGTTTCTTGTATGGCTGTGTCCATCATAAACATTGTATATTAACTGTGCTGTGAGTAACATTAACTTTCCCCTCATCCCTTTATTTGCTTGCTGCTCATCAATTCAACTGTGCTGTGAGTAACATTAACATTCCCCTCATCCCTTTATTTGCTTGCTGCTCGTCAATTTAACTGTGCTGTGAGTAACATTAACATTCCCCTCATCCCTTTATTTGCTTGCTGCTCATCAATTCAACTGTGCTGTGAGTAACATTAACATTCCCTTCATCCCTTTATTTGCTTGCTGCTCGTCAATTCAACTGTGCTGTGAGTAACATTAACATTCCCCTCATCCCTTTATTTGCTTGCTGCTCGTCAATTCAACTGTGCTGTGAGTAACATTCCCTCATCCCTTTATTTGCTTGCTGCTCGTCAATTCAACTGTGCTGTGAGTAACATTAACATTCCCCTCATCCCTTTATTTGCTTGCTGCTCGTCAATTCATCTCCGTACAGTAGTTATTTCCATCTTTTATGTACAGATAAGCCGAAAATATTAGTGTAAATTTGCTTCCTGATCGAACAATTGTTCCTGAATTTGCCCGTTTTTCTTGGAATTCACCTGAATTTTATCAACCTGTTCCCATTGTCATATATGAAGCTGTGAGTTGGTTTAAGCTTTCTCATGTCATTAAAGTCGTAGAGTTCTTACTCTTTATCCATAAAAGTTCGAATCCAAGTGAATTCGTCATTTTCACGAACATTTCCGCCATACCCAGTCAGCCAATTCGATTTCACCACGGGTTTTACGAACAAAGATAGTGGCATCATCTTAATTGACAAATTAAATAACAACGAGTGTATAATATCGAGTTTCTAACTTCATCACTTCATGAATAACATACAAATAACTCAAACTATATCTATCTAGGTTTGGTCACCGCATGTCTGGGGAAATGTTTCCCCGTTGTATTATGTGTCATCCGCGCACATTGTATTAAGTATATTGTTTTGAAGCATCAGTTACTTCCATCATTTAAGTTGAAGGATACTTATACTGAAAAACCGGACAAATCGCGTATTAACGGCCACAAAAGGCGATTGCATCACGTAAAATCGCCCGAAAATGATGACTGGACCGCGTAATTTCAGCCGTAAATGACAACAGAAGACATAATATCGGCCAAAAATGACAACTGAATCACGTAATAAAGGCCGAAAATGACGGCGGTATACATAATATCGGCAAAAGAAGCGACCAGGCCACGGCCGTAACTAACGATTTCGTCATCTAATATTGTCTGGACCAGGTGATGTTGGCCAAATGACAACCGGACCGTGTTTTATCGGCCGGAAACAAATGTCAAACTGTGTTTTGTTTGTCAATACGTAATCCTATTTGATTGTACTGGCCAAAAATTTGTATTGCTACTCATGTATTAGTTAGAAACCATTTTTAGATTACCAAATCTGGAGAGGTATCCAAATGATTACATTTCAATTCTGATTACACTATTTGAAACTACCAACTGATGGCACATAATGGCCCGAAAATTCTCGAAACTCAAAAATAATTGGCACTACTCGACTCGACTCGAATCAGAAAATCACTACTCCTTTCACACCCCTATCAGTAACTATTTGAAAAACAAGATTAAAATAATTCTTATAGCAATAATTTAACATGGGGTAAAATTTAATCTTTGCAACTGATTGGTTAGTTCATTTGAGGATTCCACTGAACCGTTTTATTCACGTTTTTAAAAATGAAAGATCAATCCCTCTATTTACAAAATTTACTTACATTTTTGAAATAATTTCATTTAGAATGTAAAAAATAACTTTTTAGACCTATTTTTTCACTAATTTAGGTTTTTACAATCAGCTGATTATTAAAACACGAATATTTTGTATCTAAGAACAAACAAAATAGATATAGGTTGTAGAAAAAGGAATTCAAAATCAGCTTGTTTAGAGAAAATCGTTAGTGACCATTATCTTACAACGATGCATTGCAAAGTTCAGAATGTCATATTTCAAATGGTATATAACTTGTCCACTTTCGAGTTAATTATAAATTACTTTTTAGCATCGGAAAATTTTTGGACATTAATGGTCGCCCGGCGACCATGGCCATTTTAAGGGTAAGCATTGAAATGGTCGCCGGGCGACCATTAGCCACAGCTAGGGTTAATCGTATGGGAATCGTATGGGTTTTTAGATTTTCACGAGATAATTTCACTAAAAACTCCACATTTATTTCTACCAATCAGTTTAGCTCTACAAAACAATCATTTTGGCGTTTTACGTCCAACCATTGCAGTGCTAAACACTTTACATTGTCCAATGTTATTCTTATGGAAAATAAATAAAATGTTATATTTTGATTATTTATGTAATGTATATTGATGAAACTTGGTATGTGGCTTCAACTAGTTGTGGTATATTGATATAAGCACAAAAAAATGGTTTTTGTTGATTTTTCCCGGTATCAGCAAACCTGCATACTCTGCCCCCATGTTATTCATATGTAGGTAAGTAAAGTTTTATATCTCCCTTAGTTATGAACCTAAATTAATAAAACTGCGTATGTAGCTTCACCTGGTTGTGTTGTATTGATAATTGCAAAAAAAACACATTTCTTATCTTCCTTGTTGCAGCAACCCTGCGTACTCAATTATAATGTTATTCTTATGGAGAATAAATAAAATGCTATATATCATTTATTAATTAATGTATTTTTGTGAAACTTTGTAAGTGGCTATAGGTAGTAGTGTATTAGTGATACCTATGTATATGCATTGGAAATTCGCTGAGTACACAGGTTTGCTGCGACGGGGGTACATATTATTAATTTCCCCATTTATAATATACTCTGGGTGAAGAATTGTGGCAAGCTGTGTGTGGTAACCATCTCCATTTTGATTGTCTTACTAGGGACTTTGTAAAAGAGATATCATAAACATTTGTGAACAAGCCTAATGTTCAAAAAGTAATCAAGAAGTATTTCATCTAGATTGAACTAGTATTCCAAATACCTTTTAACAAATTCATAAATTCAGTGAAACCTTTGGCAAACTTTCTTTAGACTTTCATATTGCATTATTGCAATTAGTAAACAAACCTATTACAGTAAATTCATATTATCTATACAATTCAAGCCGGCACGACACCGCTCCCTGAGAAAAGAGCATTTGTATTGTAATAATTCACTAGTAGTCATGAACTTGCAAAGACACTTATTGAAAAAGCTTGGGCCTAGTTGTCCTAATTAATTTTGAAGATTCCCATATTGTAATATTACAGTATCACTGTTCGACCCCATTAGATTAATTTGTTATCATTTCCTGTTATAATCTTGGTTAGTAAATATTGTATTGTGAACCCATAAACAATTTGTTATTATTCAGGCCTAGATATCAAAGGTAAAAGGTATTTTATTACAGCTAAGACTTACCTTGAGTGTGGTAAACCAGACGAGACATTTGGTTAAGACAACCAGAACTACAATTAAAGAAGACAAAGGTAAAAGTGTATTTATTGAATAAGATTCATCAAGTGTGGGCTAAAAGTAATAACCAAGGGAATTTTGTTCACCATGAGCTTCATCAATGTTGATGGAAGCCATATTGCTTAGTGCCTAAAGACGGTGTCACCCAAAACCACGTTTTACACTTTCACTTAATTAAAAGTATTCACAAGGCTCTGAGATAAATGAATAAACAAATTTCATTTTTTATTTCAACTTTTATTTTCTAAAGTGGTCGGTTTCCTCAGAAATCCAGGTATAAAAACGCGGCAAAACTGTCTTTTGCCGCTGCCGCGCCACGCCCGACCATTTACATAGCAGTTTGTTTTTCGGCTTAGTTGTTGTTTGTCAATTGGTTTTAGCTAGGACTAGTAATGATATTGTATTCATTTAAGGAATAGTAAATGTACAACAAAATCTAAGTAATAAATAGTTTGTTACGATACTTATTCATATGTTTATAATTTCCTCGAAGTTTCAATATATAGATGATTGTGGGTATTAAATAACTTATTCCAAATATTCGTAAACCATTAATAAATTCATTAACCTACAGATCGCTCAAGTTCATGGATTTACATTTTACTAACAATATTTTGTTCACTTATATATATAAACCCAATGCTTTTAGACTTTTTAGGTACTTCTAAAACAACTCTCGTAAAGTCGGCAGATTTTTACCACACTTTTAGAAGGTTGTACAAGCCTAATTTACTAATTAAATTTTTTTTAAATTTAAACAATTGCACAAATGTATATTTGATTATTTATTCCAAATTTATTTTTATCCATAAATAAAAACATATTGTTTATTATATTTAAATAACAACTGGTCATTTCATTTTCGTTGTTTGTGGCCTACACAAAAATAATCATTATTATATCTAGAGGTACTAGAATTTACTGAGAATTATAGAAATATTCAAAACAATTTATGGCTAAACAAATATATTATTTAACCACTTACGTGTATTTAAATAAATAAAACAATGCGCTCTTGTGAAAAGTAATCCCAGAGGGTGGTTAAATGCCGCTATTTTTTTTTTAATAGGTCCGGTCATGAAAACCAAATCCAACATAATTTACACTATCGTGCTAAATCGACATCGACATCTTGGGTCTACAACAAACAGCCGTGTCTACCCTCACTGCAACTATCTGATAAAGTGGCGGTGCGTGGTAGACGCTCGGACTAGGGCGGCGCCGCCATCTTGGATTGTCACATCCGACTGCCAGGCTGGCCGCACTCTCCGCTCCGAGTAGCTTCTCTATTGCATTATGTGCTCGCTGGGTAGAACAGCATGGAGCCGTGGTCCGCGACGGCGGCGCGCGTAGAACTGAACATAGCGGTTTGTTACATTGAATTATTGAACAAACTACAAGTTCTATAGAAAATTGTATTGAATGAAAATTTAAGATCATCTAATTAGCTACATCTTTCTCGCTGTAAGTTTTTTTCTACCTCAAAAATAAAAAAAGTTGTCGATTACTAACTTTTACATGTCATCCTGTTACAACTCTCTAATATTTTCATTATTAAAAATTACACATAATTTTAAACTAAAATATATTTATACTGTTGGATGAGGAAAAGGAATATATAAGTTTCATTGTAATTTTATTATTATTAGGATGTACAGGAGCGAGTGAACAACAACGCGCTCACCGCTCGGGATTACTCAGTTTTACCGTGTCCTACACTTTGGGTCTAGCGTCTAGCCGGACCGTTTTCTGTCGATTTGGCGAGCCTTTGGTGGACATGAATGTCAGTCCAAGCACTGCTTTGATACATGCAGCGCTACTAGCGGCGGGTCGCAGAGTTACCGCTTGGAGCTGAATTTTTAACAAGGCGCGTAAGCGTCTTATTGTAGTTTATGTAGTCATTGTTAAAGGTTAGACACGAAAAACTGTTCAAAAATCTTAGTTATTTTAAACTCTTTTTCATAATAACGGAAACTGATTTTATTTCATTTTAATCATATTGCCAGTCAGGGCAGTGGGCAAGGCTGTAAGTTGTCAGTAAATACATTATGACAGAGACTACTCAGTTGGTATAAAATACATATTTTTATTCAAGCTGGAATTGCATATCACGTTCACGATTGGTTAAGTTGAACAGAAAAGTGTCCAATGGGCATACAAATTAGACCTAAAGTTCAGGAATTCACCCATCAGACAACTGTTGAGATATGTTCATCAACTCACTTATACAGTAAAACCTCGAACAACCGTCACTCTCTGTTATCCATCGTCCGTCTATGAGGATATTACTATTTATTAAATATGTATGTAGTGGGAAGTATTATCCTTTTGTACACAGTTTATTTTAATTTCTCTGCCAAACATTACAATTTAGTTACTGTACACGTTTATATTATGATGTTTCTATTATCCGTCTATTCAGTTATCCGTCACAATCCCGGCCCCGCAGGTCACAGTTAATAGAGGTTCCACTGTAGTCACTTTTTACTTACTGTAATTTGAATTTCTGGGGGGGAATTCAGTGACCTCAGAGACCTTACAGTCTTCTGTATTTCCGGGTCTGACTCTTGATGGCTTCTAATGTCTTTAAATTGCTATGGGATACCATAAAGCAGGAGATATTGATTGGGCACACTTACTGGGGGTTTCGTTGTTGATACTCAGATCTGGGCCTGCTATATTGTACAGCCTGGACAGACAATCTGCCACCACATTTTCACTACCTTTGATATGTGAAATAGTGAACTGAAAAGAATTTATCAGGGCTATCCAGCAAGCTACCTTCCCCATCTGTCGTGGATTTTTCAACAACCAAGAAAGGGCACTATTGTCTGTGTTTAAAAAGAAATGACGGTGTTCTAGATATTGGCGGGATTTGCTCAAATCAAAAACTACTGGCAAAGCTTCCAATTCGAAATTTGAATAATTTCTTTCATGTGAATTTAGCTGGCGACTCGCATAAGCAACTGGGAGTAATTGGCCCTCTACAGATTGAGTCAACAACGCTCCTGCCACGGTTGCGGAGGAATCAGTTTGAACCGTAAAAGGAATGTCGAAATTTGGCAAGCGCAAAACTGGATGAGATACGAGAGCAGCCTTCAATGTTTCAAAGGCTCGTTGTTGCTCAGGTCCCCAAGTGAAATGCACATTTTTACACTTTAAACCCCCGCAAAACTCGGTATGAACTTTGAGTAGTAAGCACATTCCTAGGAACCTTGATAACTGCTTGATATTCTTTGGAGTGGGAAAATTTTTAATTGGTTTCATCCTGTCGGGATTCATGGAAACTTTCCCACTCTCAAAAACATGCCCTGAAAAATCAAAGCGCAGTGAGGCAACCATCATCACAGGACTGTTAGTCCCGCTTCTTTTAACCATTTAAGAACTGTGTCTAAATGAGACTTGTGGCTTTCAAGATCCTCACTGAATATTACCAAATCATCAAAGTTTTAAAACAAAAAATCATACTTAACATCCCCAAATATTTTATCAATGAGTCTTGTTAGGACCATGCTGACGGACGCCAATCCAAAAGGGAGATAGTTAAATTCCCATTGGCCACTGCCTGTCACAAATGAAGTGTACTTCTTTGAAGACTCATCTAAGGGAATTTAGTTGTACGCACTGACCAGATCAGCCATAGAAAACCATCTGCATTACCTAAATATTGGAAGGCAGCTTCAACAGTTTCAACTGGCAGTGTTGGGGAAGCTACTTTTCTAAGTAGACTAGCTACAGCTACATTTATAAAAAACTTATGGTATTATTATAGTATGTGAAGGTAAGACATGTCAAACTTATTCAAAATCTTGCTTTAGATGTGCTGGGCCATCGCCATATCACCCATCGGGTTGCCACATCACCACACCTCGTAGCCAAATAGAAGCGTAAAATAAATTCATATTACAGTAATTTGTAAGAAATTGAAAAATCTAGTTGACATCTAAAAGTTCACTTTGGTTTCACTGACACCACTTTGTTTCTCAATACCTTTTCAGACTTTTTCATGTTTTGCAACGCTATTCCATTCTTTTCCCTGACTCTTAAATGTTATTGACACCATGTGAAACTACCCGTACCCATGCAAGAGGTGAACCAAATTGCAATCTTGCTGAGTCCAATGTCATGTTTAATATTAAAGTAGACAGTGACAGCGTTTCAAATGGGACGGATAGGGATAATTTTTGTGCACCAACTTAATTATATTTCCAACCTGGGAAAATTATTTATGTCCTAATGGCTTTCAAATAAATCCTGGAGCAAAAAAAAAACTCCCGAAAAAAGTTCTGGAAATTAACTATACCTCACCAGTAATTGTATGCTGTAAAAGCAAGTGTTTCTTTGAATGTTAAGATCAGTAAACACCTCAACATCACCATTCTTAGATTTGCGGAATTGGCGATTTCTTTACAACCCTCAAGTCTTTATACCCATGTTCCTTGGATGTTAACAAATTAAATATGGGAGCAGTTAATATTGCTGTTCAAAAAGTATAATTGAGTTTTGGTCTAAAACCTCAATGCTCACTTATTAGTGAATTTCCTTTGGAAAGTGAACTATTAGCATGACCCGCACGGTGAAACTTAAGCCCGGGACCACCATAGAAGTTCCTAACGTGACCCCCTGAACACGTTTTGGGGGGTCGTTCAAAATTTTATATATATATGTGTGTGTATGCACTCTAGCGGTCGCATTTTTTGTCCGATTTACTTCAAAATCGGTAGGAACGTTCCTTTCTATAATCTGTTGGACAAGTTCGTTGGGCAAAACAATCGGAAAACTCTAAACCCATTTTTTGGGGATTAATCTTTCAAATTTTGAGTTTTTGGGCCCAAAAAAGGTCATAAAAGCCCCAGATGTAAAATTAATTCATGTAAAAAGATTGGAATTAGTGAGGCGAAACTTTTAAGCCCTCTCTCGTCATTCTAGCATAAATATTTACCGAGTTATTAAAGAAAATGTGTATCGGCTAAACACAGTACGTTGTCTTATGGGGGTTTTACACTAGAAAATCCTGTTATTCCTTTGTTAGAGTACTTTTATTGTCCCCAGCAACCTCACGCCTACTTTCAAGCCTGTCTGGACCCTCTCCTAACCTTATAATGCGCAAAATTGTATTCCCAGCTTTGCAAATAAATAAAACCAGGAGTATCAGAACAGCCAAAAAATCAATGTTTTCAGATTTCAATAAAAATTGGGCAAATGTATGTTTTTACACTGATTTTGAGTTTTAAAAGTTTTTATGTGGAAATTCACTTCCCTCACGTCAGCGTGCTGCGTGCAAACTCGTTTATATTTGTAACCGATGGAATTAACTTATGACCCATACCCTTAATAACCTTGTAACCTTTATATGTTTTCTGATATATGCCTTAGTTTTCACACAAAAAATACTTATACATCAATTTAAAGGTATTCTATAGTTTTATACTGTCTCAAACCAGGCCTTGAAAGGAGCATTGTATCGGAGATATAATCACAGTTTTAAGTTTCACAAATTATACCTCATAAATTTAAGTGTGTCAGGCTCTCATTTCTGATTCAAGTGACGTCATGTTACTTGTGAAAACCTTTAATTTTACATATAGTGTAACATGTCCTGTTATTTAAGTCTTTGTATACTCCTTAGGGGCCTTACCCTACTAACCCTAAAGGCGAGGAATCAGTTAATACCGTAAAATATAATAGTTTAGGTCATAAATGGATGCTTTCGAGTTTTATTGTTTTAAGTATGTTATTGTAAGCATTCCCTGAAAAGACCAACTTCTTTAGATCTCAACATTTTTTCCCCCTATAAAAAAGGCATTTAATAATTTTTAACGATTCCTTGAGTTTAATATTTGCATTATTAATTAAATTAATCAATCAATGAAAAATTGGCAATGGTCGAAAATAGGCTTATTTCCATAATTAAAAAAACAATCACTAATTAAATGCAAAGCACAGTAAAAATTGTTATTTTTCTAAGTCTCGTGCTTTTCTCTGTAGGGAAAAAAGGAATGAGATGTTATTAAAACAGATAAGGAAATGTATTGGTTTATTACTATATAATTCAAATAATAACATAGTTCTTAGCTAGTTAATAGTTTTAAGCTCTAAAATACACTGATAATAAAACTAAACTATTCACTTTTAATTTGTACAATACAAATTTTAAACCAAAATATTAAATTAATTTTAAGGTAATTTTTAACAAAATTTAAAACATAGTGTGATAATGAATAGGCTAAGTTGATATAAATGTACTGCCAATATCAATTAGGTTTTACATGACTGTTTAAACCATATCTGAAATGCCCAAAAATTGCACAACTATTAATGTAAACTAAGAGCTATTCAATCAGCTGGTGTTTTTAGGTTATCGAGTTAACCGAGTCATTAAAAATAACTGTCAAATGTAGAGATAACTAATACCTTTAACGCCAAAATCAATGAAAATATTGAAAAATGAGTAGCAAAAATATAACACCTAAAATTAAGCATACCAGGCAATTTTATGGAGAGAAGTGTAGGCTACATAAGAATCTGCATTATCATACTAACACCAAAATTGAAAATCATATTACATTAATAAATGTATTAAAAAGTTAAAGATATTAATTTCCTCTCCATTTGAAAACACGAAAAATAAGAACTGTCCAACTATAAACTGAACATGAAAATGTGCAAGAATTAAAAAGTTAACTTAGTACAAAAAAGTCATATTACAACATTTATTACCTAATACTTAGGATACCACTGAGGTAAAACTAACTACACTGAATGAAGAGTTGTTTAATGAGACAAATCTTCACAAAAACATCCAATTGTTCCAAAACGAGTGAAGACAGCCATGTACTGTAAACAAATCATTGATTTAAATATTGCAGATTATTTCAAAACATAACAGCCCAGCTGAAAATATTGTTAAAATCATCACTTAATGTTTGTTAAATACAGTCTGATAATTGATTCATACAAATATTGATTTACATTCAAAAATAATACTATCTTAACTGGATAGCTCACACCACCTATATAATATGTAACCTTTAAAAGAAATTTTGAAGGAGAAATTTTTGACTTTTATGAAACAGCAGATGATTGGACATGGCTCAAATTACAGGAATCAGCCCAAAGAACTCGGGAATAATATTAGTTTTGAAAATAAACTGTTTGTCGGCTAGAAATCAGGACACATTGTCCCCACAGGGAAAGATGGAGACTGTAAAACATCCGCTTTGATAGCATTTCTATGCGAGATGATGCTTGGTTCCTGCACAAAGGGTCAGGGGTCACTTTACGATGACATAGCGCCAGGGCAGTATTACAGCCTGTCCACTAGCATTAGCCTAAAAAGATAAAGACACTTGTACTAGCAGTAAGATAAACTTTCAAGGACAGTCCAAGGACGATGGCAGAAAAACACATCACATTATGTCATCAAATAAGAACAGCTACTTCAATTTTAAAAAGCTGATGGTAAGTTTGTATAATGCATAAAATACTAATTTAGAGTTCAAACAAAATTTTAATTTCACCCCTATCTTCTCATTTCTTCTATTGACTGACCTTCTACAAATCCCTACCACTGTCATCAGCTGATGACACATTCTTATTTTATATCAAGTGTCATATTTACATTTTATCGTGTTACTGATGAGATGGCTAGAGCAGAAAGTAACACTTTGGTATTTTTGGCGTGTTATGTTTTATATTTTAACTCTCTCAAGGACTCAACTGGTATGTTCGAAACATTGTTGCTCAATAAACACGGTAAAACATTAAACCTGAAATAGCAACAGTTTATTCTCACCTTGTTTGTCGCAGGTAGTGTGGAACTTTCGATGGGATGTTTAATTTGCTCTGGAAAAGACAATAGTACTGTATAAAAATTGTACCTTGAAGTAGAATAAAACATAAAAAAATCATTACTATAAATACTGTAGTTTACTAAAAATACACACTAGAGTCCCGTTAATTCGGACGCTGTCGTCTGAAAATCTGCTTAGTCCAAAAATAATTTTCTGAAGTAAAATACCCCCGTCGCAGCAAACCTGCATACTCAGCGAATTTCCATGTCTTAATACTAAATAAAGCCACTTGCCAAGTTTCATAAAAATATATTCACAAATAAGCGATATATGCAATTTTAATTACTCTCCATAAGAATAACATTGGGGTGAGTACGTAGGTTTGCTGCTACGAGATCCTTTGGCAAAAATTATTTTTTTAACAAATATCAATAGACCAAAACCAGATGAAGCCATATACCAAGTTTCGTCAAGTAATCAATTTAAGTTTTTTTTAAGCAGAATTTCAGAATCTAGGTAGAAATTAAAATTTAAAGATTGGACGAGGCAGTTACTAGGTAAGTTCTTTGAAAAATAACCGAAACTGACAACCGCTTTTTGTAAAAAACCGAACTGATCAAAAATACAACCGACCCATCCCTAGTTCAATCATATCTCTTTATTTAGAATTTCTTTGAGAAAAGTAATGATGTCATCAAGACAATTAAAATACATTCAGAAATTTAATGTAATACAAAAATACTAAAAATTACAATAGAGTTAAAAGGCAAAGAATTGTTTTTCTTGTGGATAAATGTCTCTCCAATGTAGGAATTCTTATGTATAGAAGGGTCTTATGTATTAACCGTCCAGAGGGTGAATTCTTATGTATAGAAGGGTCTATGTATTAACCGTCCAGAGGGTGAATTCTTATGTATAGAAGGGTCTATGTATTAACCGTCCAGAGGGTGAATTCTTATGTATAGAAGGGTCTATGTATTAACCGTCCAGAGGGTGAATTCTTATGTATAGAAGGGTCTATGTATTAACCGTCCAGAGGGTGAATTCTTATGTATAGAAGGGTCTATGTATTAACCGTCCAGAGGGTGAATTCTTATGTATAGAAGGGTCTATGTATTAACCGTCCAGAGGGTGAATTCTTATGTATAGAAGGGTCTATGTATTAACCGTCCAGAGGGTGAATTCTTATGTATAGAAGGGTCTATGTATTAACCGTCCAGAGGGTGAATTCTTATGTATAGAAGGGTCTATGTATTAACCGTCCAGAGGGTGAATTCTTATGTATAGAAGGGTCTATGTATTAACCGTCCAGAGGGTGGGGTCTTCAGCTTTTGCCTTGTAATTTCCTGATGTCTGGGATATTTATCACATTTATGTTACCCTATGCTTTCTTGTGTTTTAAGTATAATTTATAACACCAAATCGTGAACACCACAATAGAAAATAATAAAATAACATCTTTATGAAAATACAAAATGTTTCTAGACGTGTTTTTAACGTAACAACAGTTAATTTATCACAACTACACAATCATAATTAAATCAGTAATATTATTCGCATACGCATGAGTATGTATAGTAGATGAAAACAATTGGACGTAGTTTTATTAACTCTCATCAAAAGACAATAATAGGGTTAAAATACCTCAGTAAGTACTGAAAATAGAGGGTTTAAGATATATTTGAAATAGAATATCAAGAAAGAGAGGGGGATTAATTAAGACTAGAAAATGTTAAATTAAGCCTAAGAAATCATAGGTTGTGTCGGAATTAAAGCAAATAAATTCTGAACCTTGTTACTCATTTTAAACTTTAGCCCATGGGTTGCAACCAGGGTTATCAACGTAACCTGGAATCTTGTGAGATTCTGCCTTACACCAAAACAATTTACAAATAAATAAGGCAAGTGACACTTAATGGCAAGGGATTTATTTAGTGTAACAAAATTAATCGCAATATCATGTAATTGAGTCATTTCTTCCATGATAATCAGAAACACAGGATTACTTGATTTAGTTTTTTTTCACACTACCCTACAGATATTTGTAAAAGAATAAAAAAACTTTTTTAATTGTCAACTACCCTACAGATATATTTGTAAAAGAATAAAAAAAAAACTTAAATCAAAATAAATTAAGCTACAAAAGAAGACACTCTCTTAATCAGTAATTATTTTTAACTATCGACAAGAAGGCTTGGAGGAAAAACATTGAAGCAATCACATCAAAACTCCAATTTATCAAATAATATTCAAAAATAAAAAAATAAATCCATACTTTTCAAATTGAGTACGTTCATAGGAAGAAGTTTACTAATGAAGTTTTTTATCATTATAGAAAGTATTTGTTTTAAAGAAAGGACTACTCACTCAAATTCCAATAAATCACTTCCCCGTCTACATAAATCCATAAGAGAGTATCAACTTGTGGCTAATAACTTATAAAAAGCAAAAACAAAAAGCAGACAGTACCTGGGTAATAAGTTTACCTGCTGCGCGAGCGGGAACGGGACTTGGACCTGGACTTGCTGCGGTCCTTGGGCGTGCGGGACTTGCTGCGGCCGCGCGACCTGCTGCGCGATGCACTGCGGCTGCGACTGCGACGGTCTCGTGAGCGGGAGCGTGACCTGCTCCGGCTATACGACCTGGGGAACAACCACCCCAGAGAGTTAGGATTGTAATGTGGCATGGCAGTCTCCTTGTTACCATCGAGCCAGTTCGTATAATTTAAAAGGTACTTATGCACTTATATCTCCCTCCGATATTTTGTCTAGGAAAAAATCCCTGATGCAGAAAACAAAGCTTGCATTGTAGCTTGTTCTGAATGGTTGCTGTGATAAGGCGCTGCAGCAGTTACGCAAGGTTATGTTACTTCGATCAACAAAGCCTATTATAACCACCGCAGCACACTGTTATAGGTGGGAGGTCGTGATAGTGCATAAGTACCGTTTACTTGGTTAAGACAGCATGGAAATAATAGATGATTGCATTATTTAACTTAGCTGAATGTAAGGTCACAATGTAAAGGTAATATCAGGTGTTGGAGGCTTTTTCTGTACAAACGCAAGTTTTATCACAGGCATAATAATGTGTTAAAAGGAAGTTTGTTTCTGCAACTTTGAAACTGTACTTTCTTGTTTTAAAGATGAGGAGCTAAGGGGAAAGTGTAGAACTACTATAAGCAATTTGCAAGTGGGGTTAACCTCAGAAACCAACTCCATCAAATAACAGCACTTAGGCATATCAGATAAATAACTAGCATTTTTTAAAGAAAGTTAATAGCTTTGACAAGATTAACAAATTATATCTAAAACCAAAGATAATGGAAGTCCTGACGGTAAAGATGATGTTTACGTCAGTGGCCCGGCCATTTATAAATTTTCAAGTACAACATGTGTCATTAGTCATTCCTCATTCCTCAATACCTCATTCAACTACTTAGTACTAACCTTTTAACAAAATTAGTACCTCTCATACATTGGTGTTATTACAATATGGCCGAACCAGCAACATTTTAAAGTGAAGATATAAGGAAGAGGACCTCGTCTTTACTTGCTGACAAAAATTTAAATCAGTAGGCTTATATTCTGAAATGAAGTGTTAGGGATTTAATAAAAGTAGGCATTTAAAAAATAAAAACACCTACTGCACCCTGTTACTGCAGGCTTTAATTACTTTTTTGTTTATGGAAATACAACCCAATAACAAATTGATTCCAATGACATGGATTACGAAAAAGACTGTAATAAGCACACCCTTTTAATTTACGTAATATCTACTAAAAAGTCAAAATTACATCCTCCTTATATTATTGAAATCTGTTTAAAACCCTATTATTATCTATTTAAAGAAGTCCTACCGGTTCTCATCTTATAACCTTGAAACAGGCTTATCTTTAAATAAATAAAAATGGGTCACTTATTTAATAAAATGAACATAGCCGTGCATTACCCTATTAATTTTCAACTACATGATTTTTCAAAGATAGGTTAAACCACTCAGATTAAAATCGATAATTCCAAAATTACTAATAATGTATATGATGGTTCGACAAATTAAATATAAAGGCCCATTGTTTCGTTGTTAGGTGAGCAAAGTAATCAAAGTAATTGGATTTTAAAGAAAATAGGTAAGTTAAAATTATGTTCTAATTACTTAAGTTATATTTGGAGAAAATAAAAAGGTTAGGCTATGTATACATTTCCATCGGTGGTACACTTAAAAAATTAGGCAATTTCTTCTACCTCAATGCTTAGTTTGGAAATATTTAATAAAGGAAAAATGATTTTGGCAAAATTTATAATTTTATTTATAAATTCAGTTTTGTATTTTCAGTAGGGGTGTGCGAGTACTCAAAACTTTTGAGTTTTCGGCCGAGTATTTTAATCCTCGAACTCGACTCGAAGTTTTGAAAACTACTCGAAAGTTCGAGCGAGTATTTCCCGCCGATTACCGAACAAGCGGCCAAAACGCATAGTAACGGCCGCAAAAGGCGATCGCATCATGTAAAACAGGCCGAAAATGACGACCCCGAACGATTACGACTGGCCAAAATGCGTAGTAACGGCCGCAAAAGGCGATCGCATCACGTAAAATAGGCCGAAAATCACGATCGGATAGCACAATTTCGGCCGTGACTAACGATTTCGTCATTTAATATTGATTATAAGCGATGTCTAGACCAGGTGAAATTGGCCAAATGACAACAGGTTCCTGTTTCATCGCCTGGAAACGAATATCATACCTTGTTTTGTTAGTCAATACACGTAATCCAGTTTGATTGTACTGGCCAAAACTTTGTATTGCTACTCATGTATTAGTTAGAAACCATGTTTAGATGATCAAATCTAGGGTGGTATCCAAATCCCATTACACTATTTTAAACTACCAACTAATGGCAAATACTCGCTTGAAAATACTCGAAACACGAAAATAATTGGCACTTCTCGACTCGATTAAAAAATTACTACTTGCACACCCCTACTTTTCAGGAATCTTACTACTGCTTACCGCGTTGTATTTTTGCAGTGTACATGACAGGCGGCACACATCGTGCTGAACTGTTTAATGAATCAAATGACTCACGACTATTAGGTGACAGATCATTACTCAATATCTTTAGTCAACTACCTTGATTACTTTGGTCGTTTCTTACATTTTAACTACACCAAAATTAACACTAGTATAACATAGGCCTATGATAGTAATGATCAAAAATGTTTAATGATAATGTTCCAAAAATGAATCAATTTATCATTCTGACATTTGTAGTGAACACAATAAATGTTATTACCTGGAAAACATACACTCGGATGAGTACAAATTAAAACATTAATAACCTCTCAGTTATGAAATGACACTTGGCTAGTGACATTTAAAGACAAACCCAACAAAATATAGAACAAGAGTATAATGCTACGAAACCTCTACTAAGACCTATGTTAATAAAATGTAAAATACAATACTTGGTTACCGTGACTGAATGGGATTGATTTTAGGCAATGTGTCAAAACTCACATAGAGAGAGTGAGCGAGAGAGTCTAAACCGCAGATTGAGAACCGCAGATTGAGTGTCGAGCTACGAAGTCTACAAAACATAGGAGCAACAGAATCTTTTTCTTTCTTTCTCTCAGCGCCTCTGCCAATCATCTCGTTTTCTTACCCCTTGTCCCTTTATAATTCTGATTAGATAGATTATATCTTAAGTTCATTCCCGACATATTTTTGTAGTTACTGGGGTAATGATTCCGAATTTTGAAAATGTAACTAAGTGCTTTCCAAACAAACCATTAGTTTGCAGACTACTAACATAAAAAGGGAAACTAATTTGATTTTGATTTAAAAAACACACTCATGATGAAAAGTAGGTAATATTCATGAAGTGATTGCATTGTTTCCAGTAAGAAATGTCGCTATAACCTAAAGTTTGATCTGAAAAACCATAATCTGGTAGGTCCAGCTAAGTTCTAAATGATTGTGTGCCATGTTAAAAGGGCAACATGACACCGGTAATGCCATTTCATTATTCATTTTGTAATATTTTATTTTAAAAGATTATTTAGAAAAGAATAAACTATCTAGATGGACTCTAACTTAAAAACGCAGATTACTCATTTGTTTTCCGGAAGTAAACTTTTAATCAAATTCGAGTAACAAAAGGCTTTGGAAGAAAGATTATTTCAACTCTTTAGTGGATGATTCGAGATGATTGGCAGGATTTAGTGTGAAGAGGCGAGGCGCAGTGAGTCTGAGACCGTGACTGTGCGAGGGCGAGGTAGTTTCTACGCAGTTCAGTTATACTTTCTCTGCGTCGTTCGTTAGAAGCAGGCTGTGTGCTGTGTAATCACCACTCAGCCCCACTTCCTATAAAAACGCCAGGAAGACATTTGTTTAAGAGTTCTGTTTACAGCCGAACCCTCATCCCCCCCCAATAAAAATAACATTTCACTATAGAACAAACTAATATCAAGAACCCGAAAAAATAAATAATGAAAAGATTACAAGAAATTAAAACATTTAAAGTATTTTATACAAAAACATAATTAAACAAGATATCATTATTTATTTTATTAATATTGATGTTAAAAGTTATTAAAGAAACTAAATAATTATAACTTTTTGTTACACAAATAAAATAATTAAAAGAACAGGTTATGTAAAACTGAAGGATTTATATTCCATATCACAATAATGGTGAGATTTTAGAAATCTGACTGGTCGACAAGACAGTACTTACCTATTCGGCTTCACAATAGGCTACTAACATTAGTTTACTGCATAGCTTGAAAAATATTTGTTGGTGCCAAATTGAACAATAAGTGCTGTGTGTATGTATGGTACAATAGAAATATCCTAGGGCTGTCTTATTAACAGACCCGATAAATGGTAAATTTACCAACAATCTCCCAATACCTAATATAGAAAGTCTGGAGATCCAACGTTTAAAATTATAAAATAGAGGGTTACATCAGGTTAGATTGGTAACTGACCTGCCGCGGCGGCCACGACCCCGATAGCGAGTGCAGTCGCGAGCGTAGTGACCACGCTCTCCGCACTCATAGCAGCGGTCCTCGGGATGGAACGGACGGCTGCGGCGTGGCGGTGGCCCACGGTAACCGCTCTTGCGGGCCCCGTTGGACATCTCTACCCTCACACGCCGCCCGCACACAGTCCTGCAACATCAGACAAGTTGGATTAGGCTACTGAAGGGCACATTTTCATCCATGCACTCACCCCCCTCCCACCAACAATAAAGTGAACATGGAATTCTTCAGTAAATATAATTTTACACAGTCATCCTTGCAATATTAATGTGTTTCTTCCTTCTTTTATTCAATCAACAGAGCCTATTTCATAAAACTCACCGTCCATCCAATCCCCTCACAGCATCTTCAGCGTCTCTTGGATCTTCAAACTCAACAAAAGCGAATCCCGGAGGGTTTCTGGCCACCCAAACATTACGGATTGGTCCGTAGTAGGAGAATGCTTCTTCTAAATCTTGTTTTGAAGCAGAGGATCCTGAAAAACAATAAACATATTTATTATACTTCTAAAACATACTGTGGTAAAACACATCATTACTGGGTTAACCCATTGGCGTAGACATACGAGCTGGTCTCGTTCCTTACTTGTAATTTTATTAACCTGTGAATTGGAGTATAAAATTGGTGTTTTTAGATGGATTAATGGTGTATTTTAATTAAAATATTGTTTTCTTTCAGTTTAGAGAGTCGCATTGGCACACACACAGTAGACATAAATAAAAATTAGCAAAATCAGTGTTGACCATGTGCAAGTCTCAAAGAATTAACCGATCCCGTCAACTTCCAAGCAAGCCTGCCACCGTTTGTTTTACTTGGGCCCTCCCACCAACGTTGCCACAGGCCGGTCAACTCATTGAGAGTTGCACAACTGGTCAGTTTTGGTCGTGTGCGGGAATCGAACCCACGAACATGGTATCACCACCTGGCCAAGGTGTTTTCCACGACATAGCCAACTCAGCTAACACGACCAAAGGCCTGGCGGCGATATTAAGGTTTTTCAGTCAGTCCACGCCCCTAGCGGATAGAACCGTAGACGCCCGTGGTCATTAGTTACATATTTTGCTACTAGAGTGCAGCACCAATCAATTCCCGTTATAGGCTACTGCAAACGGAATAAAATTACCACCTCAATGGGTTAAACACAGTGACAACTAGTATTTAGATATTGTGGCCATCTGACTTGGATGGACTGAAAAAAATTAAATTAGTTTAATATTGTAAAATGTACTTTTTTATAGAATTCTCCATTCATAACTCACTCTTCTATCCACCTAATCTCCATCAATTATATCAGGGTAGAGTTATGTGGCTCTAGGCCATGATACAGAAAAAACTATGAAAGGAAAGGGATGCCAGAGAACTTACCGATTGAGAAGAAGTGTGAAGAGTCAACAGGAAAGCTAATTCACTGGCAAAAAGTCACACAAATACACACAGAAACTTGATAATTTCAGAACAATTTGTCCCTTTCTAGATCATTGAGGAAGTGTTTGTTAGTCCTAAATGGAAGCAGGCTTGCCAACTTAACGCGTTGGCTGCTGCGGACCCTAATCGGGGTTTTTTCTCAACATAGAAACTTATGCAAATTTCATGTTTAAACATGTTTGCAGCAGCGAAAGTGTTAATCAAGTTAACTTAGTAAAAAATTCAACACAATTCTACATCCATAACTCATTCTTCTATCCACCTATCTCCATCTATTATATCAGGGTTTTAGGTTATGTGGCAACTTGATTAAGTTGGCAAGCCTGCTTCCATTTAGACACAACTGATCGAGAAAGGGACAAGTTGTCCCGAAAATTATCAAGTTTCTGTGTGAATTATTTGTGTGACTTTTTGCCAGTGAGAATTAGCTTTCCTGTTGACTCTTCACCCTTCTTCTCAATGGATAAGTTATCTGGCATCCCTTTCCTTTCATAGTTTCATCTACTATGTCAGTGAGGAGACAGGGGCCTCTTCACAGCCTGGTGGCCCTGAGCTCAGAGTGTTCGCCACTGTTGGAGCCTGTGTCACTTGATGTAGTCTGTTATTCTGAGCTATGCCAAATGTTGTAATGTTAATATTTAATGTCTAAGTGTTTTACACCCAGAGCTTATTTGTTAAAGGCATTAAATCTAGTTCACCCTGACCTCCCAATACCTGCCCTCACATCTAGCCAGTATTGAACTACAAGATTTCAGAGGTACAACATTTTGATGTAGGCCTAAATACAGTAACTCTCAAAAATCAAGGTCGCACTTATCCAGACTCCCTAGTCATCCGGACCAATGATCTTGAATTAAACAAAAATTCTGTTGCAAATCAAAACAAAAAATGGAACTTCACGGTTTAGCTTTTTCATTTTTTACGCATTATCCTGCATTTCACTAATGTCATGTAGTTTGTATCGTCAGACGAGTCCTCGCTTAGCCCAACCGTGCAGTTATCCGTGTGTTAATTGTTTACATATCTAGTGCGCTGCTCCATTCAGGTCTTCTCCTGTTGATGACTCATCACTGACGACGATGTAACTCTTCAGACCGGTTACAGTTTTTGTTGCAGAATACTTAATTTATCATTTCCAGTGTTCCGTAAAATCTTTACAAATGTACATACATGTCAATACTTTCTGTTTTAACTTACTTTTATCAAGTTTTCATGTACCTAATAAATGTGTACCTCTGATAATCCGACCTTTTTTTGTGTTCCGACCATGCTCTCGGTACCGTTGGTGACGTATTAACAAGGACGTATTAACAAGGATGTACCATTTTACAGTGTGTTTATGACTTTTTTCTGAAAGGTCAATCTTGTATTAGCACATAACCTTAACGCTTTTTGTCATAATTGTTCACTATAAAGGCGGAATTGACGATTCTTACACACGTCCATGATATCCAGATTTTTCTAAATCCGGACAGGCCGTCCGCCAAAAAAGTCCGGATTTCTGAATCTACTGTAATAATATTTTTATAAAACTTATGAAACTCTTGGATTTTAAAACAAACCTATTGAAAATTCAGCTGGAACTCGTTGGAGTTAAATTTCAACCAACAAAACAATTCTTAAGATTGTAATAGAACAGAAAGCGTGAGATTGAGAAGTAAGCTGTAGTTGACACTGGTGATGATTTTAACAAACGGAATGAGAAATCTTCATTTCGTGGTCATAAAGCTTAGGCTACCTACTTATGTTTTTGGCAAAAGACAAATTACAATTTTAACTCACCTAAATCTCCAACATAAATTTTGCAGTCAGCATTACCAGAATCTCTATACCGAGACATTTTGTCCTGAAACAAAATAAAATGATCTTATAGGCTATTCAGGTTTGACTACAACAATGCGCTTCACAATATTAGAAGCACAATAACCCTACCACAGCAAATATGCCGTCTCAGCGGATTTCAAATGCAAATGTAGCCTTATAATCCTAACACATGAAGCCAATTACCAAGTTTCACCATAACATATTCATAGAGAAGAGCTGACACTGTGGTTAGGCAATCGCAACGCAAACATGACCAGTACACTAGGGCTGCCTTGATAACGCAGCATGTCGACACATTGGTGCGGCGAAACATCGTATTTGGAGAGACCTGTTGGTTGTATTTGTTTTGTGTCATCTTGCGTTTTAATGTTTCTCTGACATTAACTTTTTTGACAAGACCATCAGCCTACTCCCCAGTTCAACTGAGGTGAATGAGGGCTAAAAAAAACCCATTACTTATGATACATACATACCTACTGTTTTATTGATAAGATTCAAAAAAAGTTGAACAAAATTTACTCATCCCCCAAGGATAACACTGGACAATGTTAACTCCTAAGCACTGGCGCAGGATGTTTTAATACCCCCATGATGGAAAATTGAGTTCTGGTAACTGGAGAGTGTTAACTGCAGTACTGGGCGCCCCAATACTTTTAAGTTAAATTTTCCCCCAAACCAGTTTTTTATCCTATGGTGTGGTTGAAACTTGCTACGGGATGCGCCTACACCACCGTGCCAGCAACAGTATTTTGTCGCGGAGTTGATTTTTTCACTGAATTAAATTATCATTGAAAAGTAAAGTTTTTTATGGTGTTTTGAAAATGAACGAAGAATACCCCCGTCGCAGCAAACCTGCGTACTCAGCGAATTTCCAATGCATAAAACCACAATTTATGCATCAATGTAATTTTTATGTCTTAATACCACATAAAACCGCATACCAAGTTTCATAAAAATATATTCATAAATAAGCGATATATACAATTTTAATTATTCTCTATAAGAATAACATTGGGGATAAGTATATAGGTTTGCTGAAACAAGGAAAATAAACAATTGGTTCCTATGCAAATATCAACATAACTCAACTAGGTGAAGCCACATAACTAGTTTCATCAATATACATTCATAAATGAATAAGCGATATATCCCATTTTGATTAATCTCCATAAGAATAACGTGGGGGATAAGTACGCAGGTTTGCTGCAAAAAGGAACCAAAAAAATTGGTGATTAGGCAAATACAAAAATAACTAAACAAGGTAAAGTCATATACAAGGTTTTATTAATTTATGTTCATAATTAAGGGAGACATAGCATTTTAATTTTTCTCCATAAAAATAACATGGGGGCTGAGTACGCAGGTTTGCTGCTACTTGGGGTACCTTTGGCAAAAATTGGTTTTTGAGCAAATATCAATAGACCATAACCAGGTAACCAAGTTACCAAGTATACCAAGTTTCGTCAGTATAAAATACCCCCGTAGCAGCAAACCTGCGTACTCAGCGAATTTCCAATGCATAAATATTATGTATCTTAATACCACATAAAGTCATATATCAAGTTTCATCAATATACATTCACAAATAAACGATTTATGACATTTTAATTATATTCCATAAGAATAACATGGCGGCTGAGTATGCAGGTTTGCTGAAGCAAGGAACATAAAAAATGGGGTTTTATACAAATATCAATATAACTCATGTAGGTAAAGCCACATACCAAATTTCATTAATTTATTTTCATAATAAAGGGAGATAACACGTTACTTATTCTCCATAAGAATAACATGGGGCTGAGTATGCAGGTTTGCTGCTACGGGAGCCTTTGGTAAAAAATAGTTTTTTTGAGCAAATATCAATGGTCCACAACCAGATGAAGCCGTATACCAAGTTTCGTCAGTATACGTTCACAAATAAGCGAGATATAACATTTTTATTTTCCTCCATAAGAATAACATTAGACAACGTACTGTGTTTAGCACTTTCAATATCTCGGTACCCAATTGGCGTAGAGAAATGATCAAAATACCAAATTGTGTGTTTTTTTTAAGCTGAATCCAATGGGAAAAACTAAAATTTGACTATTTCCAAACTTATATGTAAAAAATTCGAAAAACCCATTTTCGAGGTACAAAACCCCCCCAAAATACCCCTTTGGATAGAGCGATCTGGCTGGTTTTCGAATTTAAAGTCATAAATGTTGCTTTACACGTTTATACCAAATTTCATCAAAATCAGATAATTTTTACGAGAGTTATCGTGCTCACGGACACATATATATATATATATACAGTTTCGAACGAATGGTGTTTTTGGGGTCTGGGGACCTCAAAACGAAAAGTTATCATGGTCCCGGGCCTAAGTCTTGCCATGCCGACTACGGTAATAGCTTCTCTGTCTTCCCAATAGGGGAAATTTGCTAAAGCTAATGAAGAAAGAACCAGGAGGTACCTATTAGAGGAAATTAGTGAAGGTGATGAAATTTTTGTACAATAAATTTGAAGTTAATTAAATTAAAGTTTATTGTTTTTCCTAAAATGCATAAAGTTTATTGGGTTTTCATACATTTATATATTATCCATTACCATAAACAATTAGTTTGTTCAAAATAAAAATGTAAAACAATACACAGTGTTTTTTTGTTTTTTACCAATAAATTTCTATATTTTAGTGAAAACTAAGTGATGTATTTTTTTTAGGTAAGCAAAATAAGCAATTTACTGACAAAAATATATATATATATGTTGTCTATATTTTCATAAAGCTCAGTTAGAAGTAGGGATGAGTCGATACCAAAATTGATCGATTCTCGATACCGATACCAGAAAAATCTATTCTCGATACCGATACCATCGATACCTACTATTTTTCAGTACCTATAGTTGTTAAAACTATAGTTAAAAACAGTTACCGGTACAAATTTATGTTAGGTACAATTACAATTACTTAGTAGTATTTTGTAGTTAAATTATCAATTTTGTTAATGCAATTTTGTACATCATTTAATGTTAATTTCACTAATATGCTTTAGTAATATAGAAAACAAAAACTATTTATTATAAATTCATAGTGGGAAAAACGTGGTTATAAGATAATGACTCAAAGAAATAATGTTGGTCAGCCAACTGATTAATTGCTTTCAAACGCACCCAACCCCTCCCTTCCTTTCTTATCTCCAAGGTAAGATTTTTTGCCGCCAACCCAAACACTCCCCGGGCCTTTTGTAGCGCGGGAAACGCCGGGAGTATCTCTTCCCGTGCACTTCGCAGAGCGGGTAAACGGCGGGAGTCTCGATGGTATCAGTATCAACATTGAACGAATGAATCTCGATACCGATACCAATGTCCAAGAATCAGTGGTATCGAGAATCGGTACCTGAAGAATCGGTATCGAGAATCGAATCATCCCTAGTTAGATTTAAAAATTTGTAGAACATCATCTCTAATTGTTATTTTCCAATTGAAAAACCTTTCATTTTTACCCAAAATATTCAAGGGTTTTAACAAATTAACATAAAATAGCCTAATTAAATATTAGTGAAATAGCTTAAAATTTATCTAGCCTAAAACAGTTCAAAACATCCCAAACTGTAAGGAAACCAAAGTAGTTATGACAAAATTTGTTTCATAATTGTATTTAACATTTTTTTCAAGTGGGGGTTTAGCAAACTCTTGCGCCAGTACTTAATCCTGCTTTGCCACGTAGTCGACTTTACGGTAGAAGCATTGATAAAAGGATAACTATATTTGTATGTACAAGGCATATATGAAAAAAAAATTAATTTTTACTTTTTAGCGAATTTCCCCTATAGGGAAGAAGCTATTACCGTAGTCGGCATGGTAAGACCTAGGGCCGGGACCATGATAGCTTTTCGTTTTGAGGTCCCCAGACCCCAAAAACATCATTTGTTTGAAAGAGAGTGTGTGTGTGTGTGTGTGTGTGTGTGTGTGTGTGTGTGTGTGTGTGTGTGTGTGTCCGTGGGTGCGATAACTCTAGTAAAAATCGTCCGATTTGAATGAAATTTGGTACAAACGTGTAAAGCAGCATTTATGACTTAAAAGTTCAAAAACCAGACAGATCGCCTCATCCAAAGTGGTATTTTGGGGGGTTTTGTACCCCAAAAAATGGGTTTTTTAAAGTTTTTACATGTAATATTTTAAAAAGTAGAATTTTCGTTTTCACCATTAGAGTCAGCTTAAAAAAACACACAATTTGGTGTTTTGATCATTGCTCTACGTCAAATGGTTACAGAGATATTGAAAGTGCTAAACACAGTATGTTGTCCAATGTTATTCCTATGAAGGATAAGAAAATTTTATATCTCGCTCATTTATGAACGATACTAATGAAACTTGGTATACAGCTTCATCTGGTTGGGGTCTATTGTTATTTGCACAAAAACAGCAATTTTGACCGATTATTCCCATAGCAGCAAACCTGTGTACTCAGCCCCCATGTTATTCTTATGGAGAATATGTAAAATGTAATGTGTCTCCCTTAATTATGAACATAATTTAATAAAACTTGGTTTGTGGCTTCACCTTGTTGAGTTATATTAATATTTGCATAAACAACAATATTTTGAGATCCTTGTTGCAGCAAACCTGCGTACTCATCCCCTATGTTATTCTTATAGAGAAAAATCAAAATGGTATATATATCCCTTATATATGAATGTATATTGATGAAACTTGGTACGTGGATTCATCTAGGTGATTTATATTGATATTTGCATTAAAACCCATATTTTGTGTTCCTTGTTGCAGCAAACCTGCATACTCATTCCCAATGTTATTCTTATATAGAATAATTAATATTTTAAATATCGCTTGTTTGTGAATATATTTCTTATGAATCCAGTTAAGTGTTTTAATGTGTTATGTTATATATTCATTGGAAATTTGCTGAGCATGCAGGTTTGCTGCGACGGGGTTATTATATTATGAAATGTCTTAAATACCTAAAAAAAAATACAAAATAGAAACAATATAAATATTTTTATTTCTTAAATATAATGTAAAAACATCTAGAATGTAAAATTATAATATTGGTATACACTGACAGCATCTTGAAGATTCTTTAATAAAATACCTATAAATATTTTGATATTTACCAACTTTTAAATATAACTAAATGATAAGTAGCCTTTGTTTCACATCACAAGCCCTTATTATCCTGTAGATAGCAATAACAAAACTGGACAACTAATGACTTTTATCTAGCCTAGAGAAAAATCCAAATTTTAAAATTCCCCGGCCTGGCTAAATAACTGGCTAAATTCCAAGGTGTATTTCTTTAAAAGGGCCACCAACTACACAGTTGACAGCAATAACTAATTAAGTATGATTTTTGAAAGAAAACACTGATTTTAATCATAAATCATTAAATGATAAAACAGAAATAACAAAACTATAAACGGACATAAAAATGAGCCTTATACACATAGCCTGAACGGAACAGTAAGTAATTATTTATTTTACCACTACATTTCTAACTCTGTTTATTTATTATGTAATACAAATTTAATTGTGACAGATAAATGTATATTCTGTGCCTGAAAACAGGGGGGTAGGCTAAGTGCCCAAAGACCTTTGTTTTTTTAAACAATAGTAAATGTAAATCAAATATAAAAATAGGACTGACAAGTACAGTACACTAAAAAGTAAAAGAGCCAATACAAATCAAAAAATATTAAATTAACTTTTATAATTAAATGTTAAAAAAAAACTGTGAGCATGGAGAAAAAATGGCACGGTCATAAAAAAATAGAAAAAAAGTGAAGTCAGTCAATTGTGTAATTTTATAATATCACATTGCCGCAGTGCAAATAATAAGCGATTCAGAGCCCGCATATGCTCTTACCCCATTTTGGCTATGCACTTCCTCACCTCAATTTAAAATTTTAATAATTTAAATAAAACATAATCCCTTTACTATTATGGTTTCTTGTTATTTATAGGATAAGGATGTTTTTGATGATATAAGTACCGACCTATAAAACATCATGTAATTTAATGTTTACTGTAAGTTCCTAATCTATTTTGAATTGGCCAAATACAAAAATTATTTAAATCTGGTTCTGAACATGGCAAGATACATTACTATTATGTAAATCAATTTCAGTGATTTACACTGAACCACATAAAAGTGTCAAACCATTGCCAATGTATTGGAATTGCAAAAATGATTTTATTAAACTTGTATGCCAACCTGTGAGTCTGACGCGGCCATGTTTGTTTTTCAGCGCGCACCAATTCGGGAGTTTGCAGACGTTAACACAAACTCATTTGTCTTAGGAATGGATTAAGCTGGAACACTGCAACAATAACCATTTTATTCAGCACTTCCTCCTCTTTCATTTCGTGTCCCAGCATAAAAAACTGTTTGTATTCTTATAGGTGAAGATGTTCCTCAAATGTTGCCACATGATGGAGCCTTAGTTAATGGTAAAAGGGTGGCATACCACAGTTGTTTTTTTTTCAACTACGAACGAATCCAGTTGCTAGAACTCGTGATTTTTTTTTAATTCAGGATGACCCAGCTTATATACGGTTGTTTTAGTTTATATTGTGATGCCATTACATAAGTTAGCTTATAACAGCTGATCTTGCTTCTGTGCAGTGTTTTGTTGCTATCAATAGCAGCTGTCAAATTCTTAATAGCATGATTAGCATGCTTCATAGGTGATTTGATTTGATTTCTTCCATAAGATTAACATTGGAACTAAGGGGCAAGCACTGAAGCTAGAAATTGTTCAAAACCTCAAAAAGCATACCTAGAACCAAGAGCTTTAAAATAACACACAAGAGCTTTTATGCATGCGTTTTCGTACGGACGACAAAAATTCGGACATTTTTAAATATATTGGAACAAATGAGCGCATTTATGCACTGTCGTCCGTCTTTGACAGCTATTCTGTTGTCGACCATTTATAAAACATGTCGCTGTGTTTTAGAAACGGATGACAAACGCAGTGACGGACATCTGCTCAAATTACATTAAGTGAAACAGTTTGCAACATGTCAAATATTATAGGGTGGGCAGACCACATCTCCTTTTACGTATTTTTTTTTACAAAATGCCTGTACGCCCCATCTCCTTTTACGTCTTCTTTTTACAAAATGCCTGTACCCAGCGTACAGCACAACAGGATCCATGACACTAGAACAATTTTGGCAGCACTGCCACCCCCACAAACATACGCACAACAGAAAATTTACGACGCACAACATGAAATCAAAACACGGCACAAAATTGTTGGTCCGTTTTGTTGTCGTTCGTACGAAAACGCTTGCATAAAAGAGCTCTAAACAATCATTCAAGACATTATAGTTTTGCCAGTGGCCAGCTCACAAAAATCGTTTTCTTTAATATAAAGATTGCATATATGCCTACTACCTCTTTTCACTGTAGCAAGGGTCATAACACTGATAAAATGTGACCTTTAATTTTTATGATTTTCAAAAGATTTAAAATTTGTAATTTTTTCAAAGTTTAAAGCATTTTATTTCTGGTGGGACATGGGATGAAAATCTAATTTTTTACAGTGTCCATCTGTATAAGAGAAACTACGGTAAAATTTCATATTTGATATTTTACAATGGGAAAAGTAATGAGCTAACAAAATTGGAACCCCATAGATGTTTGGGGTGTATCAACCCCTCTTATCAATGAACTTTTTCCATAGTTAAGTATCAAAGTTGAAATTTTTATTGTTCCCTCTTGTAGGCCTACACAGATGGACTCTCTGTTTTGGACTCTCTGTAGAAAATTGTATTTTTAGCGAATTTCCCCTATAGGGAAGAAGCTATTACCGTAGGTTTCATAGTAAGACTTAAGCCCGAGACCATGATAATTTTTTGTTTTGAGGTCCCCAGATGACAAAAACACTATTCGTTCAAATTTATATATATGTATATATATATATATATATATATATATATATATATATATACCGGGTGTCCCACGAAGAGGTTTAAACGTTTGATTTTATATTACGTGCCCATTCATGCACCGAACTTTTTTAAACTTTACACAGTTTACAAAGTAGGTTCTAAAAATAATCTGGAAAAATTTCAGCTCCCTAACCTTAATAGAAACAAAATGGCGGCATATTGAAAAATGTACCAATTTGCTTCCCATAAAAACTACTTTCATGATTTATTATCTGATTTGTAAACAAAATTCCACTCTCCTGTCCGGATCATCTTCAAGAAGTTGATGAACTAGGTGACTTTTGAAAAATTTAATTTTGTTTTTCTTAATAATTCTCTGTACAGAAGACTTCGGAACACCAGTTTCAAGTTCAACCTTCCTTAGTGATTTCGGTTTACCTGGAGAGCGGAGCATTGATGCGCACACCAGTTCTTCTCTTTCCTCATTAGATCGCCTAGAGTACTTTTTGACAACACTACCAGTTTCTAACAAAAGATTTTTCCACTTGGTTATTGTTGGATTACTAGGTGGTTCAATTCCTGGGTAGGCAACCTGAAATTGTCTAATTGCTTCAGTGACGTTGCCAAAAGCAATAGCCCACGCACAACACTTAACTTTTTGTTCAACGTTAAAAGCCATTTCTCGACTCCACTTTCAGTAAAACAGTACCGAAGAAAGTTAGGTTATGTTTTTATGGCTCAAGCGAAATTTTACAATCAAACAGCTGTTCTTCAACAATGAGCGTTAGAACCGCAATGTAGTAAACAAATCAGATAATAAATCATGAAAGTAGTTTTTATAGGAAGCAAATTGGTAAATTTTTCAATATGCCGCTATTTTGTTTCTATTAAGGTTAGGGAGCTGAAATTTTTCCAGATTATTTTTAGAACCTACTTTGTAAACTGTGTAAAGTTTAAAAAAGTTCGGTGCATGAATGGGCACGTAATATAAAATCAAACGTTTAAACCTCTTTGTGGGACACCCGGTACAGTAGAACTCCAATTATCCGAATTAATTGGGGATCGGGCCAATTCGGATATGCAGAAATTCGGATAATCAGGTATACCTCGGGAATTAAGCAAAAATATCACCATACATAAAAAATCAGAATTTTATCGACGGTTATTATAAATGTAGTGAACAGAAAGTGAGCGAACTGTATCAAGAATATACGTCATAAAAATTAAATTACAGGAGTTTAATTGAATACAGTATATACAGTTGCTCTTTTCAATAGGCCTACATACTGTACGTATTTCACTGTTCAATGTTGGTTATTTCACTTGAACATCTCGAGCAAAGTGAGTTTATCACTTAGCGAAAGGACAACACGTTTACGTTTTGTACTTATTTCGAACGATAATCTCGGTGAAAGAACAGTAGCGACTGAAGATAAGCAGGGCGGGAAGGGGGTATGACTCATTGTTCCCTGCGAAAATATCGTCCGGAAGGTAACAGCGCAGGCTTTTATTTTAGCGTTCACGGCGCATTATCGCTACACACGCGCTCCCACTGTTATTTTCTTGATTTTTATATTTCTATTATTTCACTCAAAATCGATTCGGATAATTGGATATTCGGATAATTGGGGTTCGGATAATTGGATTTCTACTGTATATACATATATATGTGTCCGTGAATGCGATAACTTGAGTAAAAAACGTCCTATTTCGATGAAATTTGGCTCAAATGTGTAAAATGGCATTCATAACTTTAAGTTCGAAAACCAGCAAAATCAGACCATGGGAAGGGGGGTTTATGGGGGTTTTAAATTTTTTTAATCAATTTTTTGCATTTTTTCCCCTAAAATTTTTGAACAACTTAATTTTGGTTATGACCATGTTATAGAGCTTAAAAAAACAAATAATATAGTATTTTGAATTATTAAACTAGGTTGAGTGGTTGCGGAAAAAATCCAAAAAACCTACTCATAAAATCTCCCATGTTAATCTTATGGGAAAAAGGTTTTTGGCTTTTCCTCAGTTTATTTTAATGTAAACTTCACATTTGCTTTTACCAATCTGTTTAGTTCCACAAAACGATCATTTTGGTGTTTAAATTGTGATTTTACGCCCAACTGTTGTTGAGATATTCAAAGTGCTAAATACAGTACGTTGTCCAATGTTATCCTTATGGAGAATAAATAAAATTTGATATCTCGATTATTTATGAATGTATGTTGATGAAACTTGGTATGTGGCTTCACGTAGTACTGGTATATTGATATTTGCACAACAAAATTTATTTTTATTGATTATTCCCGTAGCAGCAAACCTGCATACACAGCCCCCATGTTATTCTTATGGAGAATAAGTAATATGTAATGACTCCCTTAATTATGAACAAAAATTAATAAAACTTGGTATGTAGCTTCACTTGGTTAAGTTATATTGATAATTGCATAAAAACACAATTTTGTTTATCCTTGTTGCAGCAAACCTGCTTACTCAGCCCCCATGTTATTCTTACGGAGAATAACTAAAATGTTATATGGCGCTTATTTATGATTGAATATTGATGAAACTTGGTATGTGGCTTCGCCTAGTTAAATTATATTTATATTTGCATAAAAAACAATTGTTTATGTTCCTTGTTTCAGCAAACCTACGTACTCATTAGTTATTCTTATGGATAATAATTAAAATCGCTTATATGTGAATATATTTTAATGAAACGGTATGCGGCTTTATGTGGTATTAAGACAAATATTATGCATTGGAAATTCGCTGAGGACGCAGGTTTGCTGCGACGGGGGTATTATTCTATGACACCTTACTTCAAACTTTGCAAAAATCACAAATTTTCTACTAAAGAAAAAATATAAAAATTAAAGGACTTATCAGTGTTATGACTCTAGTCGTTATAGTGAATACACGGTAGTATACCTACATAATCTTAACTAACACGTTCACTAACGCAATTAAATGGAATTTGTCATTCACATAGACCAGTGACGCATATGTGCGTCGAATAGTTTCTCCCGATAGACCGCCGATGCATTTTTGTGTCAGATGGTCTTATTGTAATAGACTAAAGCACATTTTCGTCAGTGTCCTATTGATAGTCAAAAGCCTATTTCTTAGCGTAACGGTTAATTTTAAAAAATGTCTTTATTAGCATGATACGTGTTGTTACAACTAAACAAGATAAATAAAATACGTCTTACAACACTATAAAGTATATTTACACTTAAACTGTACTTACATACAAGACGGTAACATATACACAAAAAATCTACACAAGGCGATCAATTTCAACCATTTACACCTGTCATCATCAGGCCCAACCATAGAATGACAGAATCAAGATGGCAAACAGCTTATATACTAATGGCTAGTGGAAGTTCCGGAAACAAGTTGCGATAAGTACCACCAGAGTCAAATTTGACCTGTTCATTGAACAATTTATCCCTATCCTTACATTTTTCTTTAAAAATAAACAATTCTTCCCATGCATTCATTATATTTCCTTTCTTACAAATATGGAGAATATTCAAATTGTCTTCAATTGTTCCCAATGAGTGGCCATTTTACAGGAGGTGTTTTGCGATATTCAATCTTTCCGGTTTTCGGTTCTCCCATGCTGAAACATGATTCTTGTATCTTTTTACAAAATTAACAGTTTGACCAACAAAGAAATTATCACAATCATTCCAACTAATTTTATATACACCGGGCTTATCAAACTTATCACAATCTTCTATGTTCGGATGCAGAATTTTACTCATGGTGTTTTGTGTCTTGAAGGCTACGGATACTCCATACTTCTAAAATCGATTTGCAATATTCTGTGTTTTATCGCCAGTGATGTTAAATGCAACATACTCTCCTACTCCCGATCGTTGCTCAGAGTTGTCATATTTCGGAGCCGTTCTTGGTTCTTCATCTTCTTCAATATCTTCGTCCCCATTTCATCAATGAGTGTAGATTGGTATCCATTGGCTCGAGCTAGAGATTTGATTGTAGCTATTTCCTTTCTTCTGCTTGTTTCACTTAATGGGATCTTGTAGGCTCTGTGCAGCATTGAACGAAATGAAGCGAAAAATTAACTTCTTGGATTTAACACTAATGAGAAGAGAAGATAAGCTGGAATTCAAAATCTACATGAAGCCAACACAAACGAATACAACCATCAACAGCAAGTCCATACATCCATCAAGCCACAAGACCGCTTCATTTCGTTCAATGCTGCAGAACCAAGAACCAAGAACGGCTCCGAAATATGAAAACTCTGAGCAACGAACGGGAGAAGGAGAGTACGAGATATGTTGCATTTAACTTCTGGCGATAAAACACAGAATATTGCAAATCGATTTAAGAAGTATGGAGTATCCGTAGACTTCAAGACACAAAACACCATGAGTAAAATTCTGCATCCGAACATAGAAGATAGTGATAAGTTTGATAAGCCCGGTGTTATAAAATTAGTTATAATGATTGTGATAATTTCTATGTTGGTCAAACTGTTAATTTTGTAAAAAGATACAAGAATCATGTTTCAGCATAGAAGAACCGAAAACCGGAAAGATCGAATGTCGCAAAACACCTCCTGGAAAATGGCTAATCATTGTGAACAATTGAAAACAATTTGAATATTCTCCATATTTGCAATAAAGGAAATGTAATGAATGCATGGGAAGAATTGTTAATTTTTAAGGAAAAATGTAGTGGTTAAATAAATTGATAAATGAACAGGTCAACTTTGACTCTGGTGGTACTTATCGCAACTTGTTTCCAGAACTTCCGGTAGCCAATAGTATATCAGCTGTTTGCTATCTTGTTTCTGTCATTCTCTGATTGGACCTGATGATGACCGGTGTAACTGGTTGAAATCGATCGCCTTGTACCATCTTTTGTATTTTACCATCTTGTATGTAAGTACAGTATATGTGTAAATATACTTTAGTGTTGTAAGACGTATTTTCTATTTTAAAGCCCTGATCTCTTCGTATCAGTCCAGGGGGATATCTGCCGCACATGTGCGTTGCTTGGTCAGTGATTGACGATTGGTGACGTTGCACCGCAGACAGCAGAGCTGTTGTTAACATTGTCGTTTCCGCTACATCACTGTACAACTGTCCACTTGGCTAACTTTACAGTTTTTGCACATGCTTTAGTAGAATTTGTTTGATTATTGTGGAGAACGTTAACAAAGAAACAAAATAGGCTGACAAGGCCTACAAAATCCATTAATTTTTTCTACTATTTTCCAATATACAGTTTGCCCGATCAAGGCCGCACTAGATGCACAGGCTGTGCTGCTACTTGTGTGACGTCACAACTTAAGCCAATTTCGCAGCTGCTGTATATTCGGTCGCTTACACAATTTGAACGATTAAATAACGCTGTAATGTAATTAAATTCTGTAGTGATGTTCTACATTAGTGTAGCATAAGTTAGTAATTGGTTAGTTTTGATGTAACTACATCCCCCAGGCCAAACCTCTACACCTACAACCACAAAATTTGGCATGTATACTCTTACCATAACGTAGGTGACCACTAAGATGTGATTTTAAGGAATTTCCATTGGGCTCCGCCACACGGTAGTCAAAGTTCCAAACCAGTATTATTCTTATGGACATTTACTTTGGTTTGAGCTGATGAAAATTCCAGTAACAGCTAGTTGTTTTATATGTACTTGTTTCTATTTCTTCGTTATATAAGTAGTTGGCCAAAGGGGAAATAATTGAGAAACCCAATTTCAACCTTAATTTACGTTTAATCAGAAATAAAGTACAAAACAGTTGCCTTTTCCAACTCTTAGTTAGTCTACTAAGCTTGTCTACCTTTAATCTTTTTTGTAGTTTCTTTCCTTTGTTAACTATTAGCGAATTTCCCCTTTAGGGAAGAAGCTATTACCGTAGTCGGCATGGTAAGACCTAGGCCCGGGACCTGGGTACTGATAACTTTTCGTTTTGAGGTCCCCAGACCCCAAAAACACCATTCGTTTGAAACTGTATATATATATATATATATATATATATATGTCCGTGAGCACAATAACTCACGTAAAAATGATCCGATTTTGATGAAACTTGGTATAAACGTGTAAAGGAACATTTATGACTTAAAGTTCGAAAACCAGCCAGGTCGCTCTCTCCGAAGGGCTATTTTGGGGGGGTTTTGTACCCCAAAACTGGGTTTTTTGAATTTTTGACATATAATTTTTGAAATAGTCAAAATTTAGTTTTCAGCTTAAAAAAATACAAAATTTGGTATTTTGATCATTCCTCTACATCAATAGGTTACCGAGATATTGAAAGTGCTAAACACAGTATGTTGTCCAAGATGGTAATCTTAAGGAGAAAAAGTAAATTTTATAACTCGGTTATTAATGAACATATATATATCAATGAAACTTGGTATGTGACTTCATATGGTTGGGGTTTACTGATATTTGCATACAAAACCCATTTTTTGTGGTCCCCATGGCAGAAAACCTGCGTACTCAGCAGCTAATATTTATTATGGAGAATAAGAAATATGTGATATCTTGCTTGTTTATGGACATAAATTGGTAAAACTCGGTATGTAGCATCATCTAGTGGTGATCTCCATTGGTATTTGCATAAAAACCAGATTTTTGTGGTCCTTCATGTAGCAAACCTGCATACTCAGTCTTAATGTTTTTCTTATGGAGAATAAATAAAATGTCATATCTCGCTTCTTTATGAATATGCTTTGATGAAAGTTGGTAAGTAGCTTCATGACTTAGAGAAGTACCATTTGAAATTCGCTGAGTATGCAGGTTTGCTACAATGGGGGTATTTAGTTTTCTAATAAAAAATATCCCCTTGCTTCAAAACTTGCATTGTATGATTGTTACAGAAGCCAATACAAATCGTTCATCAAAGGGTACCGTATATAAATAATAATAAAATAAAAACTAAGAGTTTCATATTTGTTTAACTGTATTCAACTGAAAAATGTCAGTTACACACCTACAATAAAACAAATTTTCTAATGTTTTAAAAAGCAAAACATGCGATTATTTAATCAGAATGAAATTATTTACTTGTTCAGCCATTTCCCACAGAAACAGGGTAGAAACTAATTTTTTCATGTTAGATTAGGTTAAAAATAAGTAAAAAAATAATTTCATAGTCTCGAGCATACATAGTGTGGTTTTCAGAAATATATGGGAGTTTTCAGAGAACTAGAAGAAAAATAAAAATTGGAGATAAGACTTGATTACAAGTTTGCAAAGCCAATCGATCTGCAAAATTAAAACCCCGTTTAGTAACTTAGGTACATTTAATTTCAATTTTAACAGGTTTTTTTTAGTTGTAAGTGATTTTAGGTTGAAGAGTTTTGTTAATGTGTTTATCAAAAAAATGTATTAATTAACCATTTGACATTTGTACACACAAGTAACCTTTTCTCCCATCTGTCACGTCCTGTCCGTCACACATCATCTTCTAGGTTTAAATTTTTTTTATATACAGTTGTAAAAAGGAAAAGAAAGCACATGATCATCATCAAAATAACTTTACAAACCTTTAAAGTTTTTTTAATAGATAATTATTGCATAATTCACCGGCAAATTTAGTAAACGGTTGTCTAACTTGAATTCTTGTAGTGTCCAAATGACATCCCGTCCGTCACACGGTTTAATAGAAATGCTGTAACTCAATTGTATTCCAAAGCAATTTTTTAAAAAGGGACTTAAAAAATGTCAAGCCATGGCGAAAATGCTGTAGGTTTTTGGTGCATAATTTTTTTAAAATTTAATATAAGACAATTTAGCTGTCTGCTCGTCCCGTCCATCACCACAATAGAATAGCTGTGTTGGTAAATCAACGGTAGATAATCCTAGTCCTAGTAATTATTGTCGTTTGTTATTTTAATGGGTGTTGCGCTAGTTAAATATAGTGACAGGCATAGGATTCCAGGTGAGCACTTTTTCGCCTACGCTGAGATCATTTCGGTATAGAAAAATTTAACCAACCGGTTGCTTGTTTGTGTTGATTAATTTTTTATTACAATTGTTGTTTTGCGGAGGAAAAGTATAGACCTTGAGCGGATCTTCGTGAAGCCTGAGTAGAGGGCAGGGTTTAAGCTGCGGTCGCATTTGTCGCAAAATGCGACAATATTTGGGCAGGCTGTCGCTTTTTTGCTACAAAGAAAGGTATTTTATAATTTTATTGCAGAAAATCTGGTTTTAACAATACAAATTGTAGGTATTAAAAGTCCGTGATCACGATCCACAACCAAAAAAGATTAGAAGAGTAGTTGAGATGTTGTAGAGGCTTAACGTTGCGTTGGTTGCACTACGTCACTTACCGATCGTCTCTGAGCGATTGGTAGAGGGGACGAGCCTACATTACGTAAACAGTTGCTGTCGATTTCAACTGCGTACCGTGTAAACGGAACGGGCGAGTTACTGATATGACAGATGTAGTAACGAAGTGACTACGTACACGTCCAATGTAAGGGCAAATTCACTTCGCTACCGCTTAGGTTAGGTTAGGTTAGGTTACGTTACATTACGTTAGGTTAGGTTACGTTACGTTAGATTAGGTTAGGAAGTTTTCTGGCTCTCAATTTGTTTGAAAAATCACAGGAAAATTAACGTACGGTGCATAATTTGGAACAGACGTGAACAGTAGCGGCTCACGTTGGACATGTACGTAGCCTCTGCCTTGTAGTAACAGACCCCCCCTCGTGAGTCAGTTTGGCGCGCACTCCGTAGTAGCCGAGCGAATCGGCGAATGCGAGAATGTCGAGGGCTAGTTCGCCACCGAAGGGATGACGGCGCTCGCCTCGCCATCGCACCGATTCTTGTCGGTTTTTGTGACCGAGTCAAAGGAGACGAGTACTTAAGTCTCGACTCACTGCAGAATGTGAGCGGTTACACAAGCACGAGTCGCTCGAAGTCGCAACGATTGGGCGAAAGTGTAGAGGTACCTTAGCGAAAACAGACAACTCGAAATCGGTGATGCGCAAATGCGATCGCGATATGCTTTGAGGTTATGTTTCAGAGTGTGTAATGTTTGGGTTGTGTGAGTTTTAGTTGTTCTGGTGCCATATTAGGCCTATTCTACTAGAATGTTTAGTATATTTCCATTATAGACTTTAATGGTTAAAATGGAAAAGTTACCAAGAAAAGTAGACACTGCTGAATTATATATTATTTAAATGTTAACCCTTAAAAACAAATACAAGCAAAAAAACAACTTAAGACTAAAAAATAGTATAATGACATGCGATAAAAATGTGAAAAGGAAAATATATTTGCTACAAGTATTTAAGAGCTTGTAGCATTTTTGCTCAAAGATTTTTTTTACCAGCTGAATCCCTGGTAGAGGGGGTGCCAGCAGAAGAGTGGGGGGATCAGCGTTGAAGGGGAAGTTCACGATACCATGTGTCATAATACTATTCCTGCGGAAAACATTATTTGTCTAGTATTTGGAATATTTGTTACGCTCCATCAAATTATAAACGGTTCTAGAATATACAATTTTCAAAATAGCCAATTTGTTTTAAATTTTATAAGGATGCTAAATATATCAATAAAATAATCAGGTAAAGCAGCAAATAAAAAAGTTTTAGATAATAATCTGTTGTTGTGTGCTATAGCAAATGAGTAAAATGGCCTTGGCGACGTTACAGTCGGAAGGATAATTTACCTCGATATCACTGTCGCCTATTTCTCCCGGAACATCAACCAACAATTCATCATCACTAAACTTTTCTTCTAAAGCCCCACGTATGTCAATACTGTCCATTTTTACAAATAAAAACAACGAAAAACAACGCAAATCAACACCATTCCCAAAGTTAGGTTAACGACACACAACAAACCTTCACACTTCAGCTGTCTGCTGAAGTGCGATTTGCACGAACATAAAAAGCGTCTGCAGAAAGCATACATCGGGAGAAAGCATAGAATCTGCCGTAAACGGCAATATCAATTTCGATCCGGTTCATTAAGATTCAATACGTCCCAAAGCCTATTCCGTAAACGCTGTTTGACTGTCGACGCAGCGACAGTGAACACCCCAGCGGATGTGTTTTGTGTCGCTTTAGCGACACATAACACCTAGAGGGTTAACACTGGGGCTGAGTACGCAGGTTTGCTGCAACTAGGAACACAAAAAATAGGTTTTTATGCTAATATAAATAAATACACACCTAGACAGACAGACATCACATAAAAATCACTTTTTTGAGTTCAGGTAGCACCAAAACGAATATTTCCACTAATAACTCAAATTAAAAAAATGTTGACAAAAACAATACCTTCTCCATAAAAAATGTTGACAAAAACAATACCTTCTCCATGTATAAGGGGGAGAAAGTAAATACCCCCGTCGCAGCAAACCTGCGTACTCAGCGAATTTCCAATGCATATATATGTGACTCACTACTAAATAGAGCTACTTACCAAGTTTCACAAAAATACATCCATAAATAAGTGATATATAGCATTTTATTTATTCTCTATAAGAATAACATTAGGGTTGAGGACGCAGGTTTTCTGCAACGAGGAAGATAAGTAATATGGTTTTTTTGCAATTATCAATATAACTGAACCAGGTGAAGCTATATACCAAGTTTTATTAATTTAGGTTCATAATTAAGGGAGATATACAACTTTACTTATTCTCCATATGAATAACATGGGGCCGAGTATGCAGGTTTGCTGCAACAGGGACTATCAACAAAAAACTTGTTTTTTCTGCTAATATCAATATACCATAACTAGTTGAAGCCACATACCAAGTTTCATCGATATACATTCAAAAATAATCGAGATATAGAATTTTATTTATTCTCCATAAGGATAACATTGGACAACGTACTGTGTTTAGCACTTTGAATATCTCTGCAACGGTTGGACGTAGAACAACGATTAAAACACCAAAATGTTTGTTTTGTTGAGCTAAACACACACATTAATAAACAGAAATGTGAAGTTTTTAGTAAAACTATCTGAGAAAAATCTAAAAACCTTTTTCCCAAAAGATTAACATGGGAAACGTTTTTTTTTTTTATTTTCTCCGCAACCACTTAACCTAGGTTAATGATTTAAAATACTAAATTATTTGTTTTTTTAAGCTCTATAAAATAGTTATAACCAAAATTGATTGTTTTTTACATTCTGGGGTCAAATTTGCAAATACCCCCGTAGCAGCAAACCTGCATACTCAGCGAATTTCCAATGCTTATTAATTTATCTTAATACCACATAAAGCCACATACCTAGTTTCATCAATATATATTCATAAATAAACGATTTATTACATTTTAATTATTCTCCATAAGAATAACATGGCGGCTGAGTATGCAGGTTTGCTGAAATAAGGAACAATAAAAATGGGCTTTTATACAAATATCAATATAACTCATCTAGGTAAAGCCACATACCAAGTTCTATTAATTTATGTTCATAATTAAAGGAGATAACACGTTAATTATTCTCTATAAGAATAACATGGAGCTGAGTATGCAGGTTTGCTGCTACGGGAACTATCGGCCAAAAAATGGGTTTTTGTGCAAATATCAATAGACCACAATGAAATGAAGCAATATACCAAGTTTCGTCAGGATAAGTTGATAAATAAGCGAGATATACAATTTTTCTTATCCTCCATAAGAATAATTGGACAACGTACTGTGTTTAGAACTTTCACTATCTCAGTAACCAATTGACGTAGAGCAATGATTTAAACATCAAATTGTGCGTCTTTTTAAGGTGATTCGAATGGGGAAAAATAAAATTTGACTTTTTCAAAAATTGTATGTAAAAAACTCAAAAAAAATCATTTTTTGGGGTACAAAATCCGCCCAAAATACCTCTTCGGATAGTTCGATCCGTCTGGTTTTCGAACTTAAAGTCATAAATGCTGCTTTACACGTTTGTACCAAATTTCATCAAAATCGGACCTTTTTTACGAGAGTTATCGCACCCACGGACACACACACACACACATATATATATATATATATATATATATATATATATATACAGTTTCGAACGAATGGTGTTTTTGGGGTCAGGGGACCTCAAAACGAAAAGTTATCATGGTCCCGGGCCTAGGTCTTACCATACCGACTACGGTAATAGCTTCTTCCCTATAGGGGAAATTCGCTAAAAAACCATTTTTTGAAAATTGTAAACCCCCATAAAACCCCCTTCCCATAGTGCGATCGATCTGGTTTTCGAACTTATAGTCATAAATGCTACTCTCCACATTTGTGCCAAATTTCATCAAAATCGGGTGTTTCTTTCAAAAGTTATCGCGGTAATGGGCACAAATATATATACATATATATAAATTTGAACGAAAAGTGTTTTTGGCATCTGGGGACCTCAAAACGAAAAGTTATCATGGTCTCGGGCTTAAGTCTTACCATGCCACCTACGGTAATAGCTTCTTCCCTATAGGGGAAATTCGCTAAAATGGGATGGTGAGTGTGTCTGTCTGTCTGGTTTTTGTTCCTCAATCACTCAAAAACTACTGAAGCGATTGGCATGAAAATTTACAGGAATTTTCCTTATATACCAAAAAAACACATAGGCCTATTTTAGTTGTGAAAATCCGTTAGGGCTTTGCCTCACGGGTGTTCAAAGTTTCCTGATTATTCCTGAGTATTCATTTTTGTTTGAGCTGATGAAAATACACATAGCTGATCCTGATTCGTAGTAGTTCCATGGGATAACCACAGAATGTAGCGCACACAACTGTCATAGTTTTTATAAATCGTTTGCGGGGCGAAGCCTGCAGGAAACAGCTTATTAATTATAATTACTACTATGTGTGAAGCAGTTTGAAAGAAAATTTCAAGACGTATTTGGTTACTTTGTTAAAAAGTTGAGGTAAGAGTTGTAATATTTATTGAGTGGCATGTCATATATTGCAGGAGCTGCGCTCCAACCTACTATAATTTATTTGATCGATAAATGATTGATTGATTGATTATAAATATAGGCTTAAGGGTTTAAAAATTTAAAAACATGAAATTCACGCTTGGTACTCAGAATTAACTGTCAAACTTTACTATTGTTTTGATCAGCAATCAATCTTATTTAGTAAAATTCCAGTACGAAGTATGAAATTCCAGTACACAGTATGAAATTTCAGTATTCCCAGCATCAGTAGACACCCTGGTATTGAGCCATAATTACTTCTATAATCTACGACGAAGCATTTATAATTTATTCGACAAATCTTTAAAACATAATTGATTTTATTAAACTATATAACTTAGGGCTTTAGTGAAGTATGTTGAAGATATACACAAAACCTATAAGGTAATGAGTACAACAAAAAGGTTTAGAGGCAGTTCAAAGTCAGTCGCACCCCAGTGCCACGCCCGCGGTTCCCTGCGCTTCGAGCCATGGGCTATGAAGTGGTGGGGGAGCAGCATGGCCTATATATCTAGTGCGGGCTTGGTTCGATGCATATATGTGACATTTTAAAAAGTTTCTTAAACAGTAACAAAAATAATACTTATTGTTTACAAATGCATTTTAGTTTATTATGAAGTAAATTAGTTAATTTAAACCAAATTTCTCTAGTGGTCAGTTGTTAATGTTACTTCTATAGGCTAACTCCCGGTTTGTATACAACGTTCAGATTATTTCTTTTGGTCTGTGGGAATGACCGGACCAATGCAAATATGATCATTCTCTCAGTAGCAAATGTGCTAAAAAACCAAGCGTAATTTGATACATCATAATCTTAAGCTCCAAAAAGTGGCATTTATTAATGTCCGTTGCAAAACTTTGAGGATAATTTTCACCTATAAGGATACAAATAAGTCTTTTTGCTTGGACAAAAAACTAAAGAGAAGGTGATGATGAATAAAATAATTAAGTGGCAGTGTTCCTGCATAATCCATTCCTAAGAAAAATGCGTTTGCCTTAACTTCTCAACGTTAAGTGAGACGCGAGTTGAGCGAGTTGCAAACTCGCTCTGATTAGCGAGTTTAGCGTTTGCAAACTCGCTAATTTGTGAGCGCTGTAAAACAAAAATGGCCACACCAAACAAACGGGTTAGTATATAAATGTAATCAAATCATGTTTGTACTTCCAATACATATGGCAATTATATACAGACAGCATAGGCCTACAAATTAAAAATATATATAAAATGATCAAGCAACCTTCATTGGGTCTCATACGGACAAAAAACTCACTCGAAAACAGCAATAGAAATACACTGGAGATGATACGACAGTATTGAACAAGTTAATCAACAAGCCAATTTAAGTCAAGATGCGACCAGCATTACCCTGTTGCTAGCAACTGAAACGCAACGTCTCAGTTGCAGTGTCCCACCTGACTACATTCGGATCGCAACTTGATTGCTTGTTTACGACTGCAGTTGGGTTTTACAGAGCCCCAAATGGGTTGTTGGGTTTTACAAGATGTTCTGGTAGGCCTACTCTAGGAAAAACCAGTCCCATTTTTTATTTTTATTTAAATTCCTTACAATCTGGAGAATGTTGACAAAGGAGACAAATGTCTGAGCACATACTATTATAACAAAATAATATCTGTTCTTGCCAGATTATGGTGAAATGAAAAGAACAAGTCGCCTAAGACAATGGTTTGGCGTAACTGTATCGGAATGAAAAAGTATAATTCAATCATGATTAATATGGGTCTTGTTCAAAAACTAAACATTGAATTTTATTGGGATACAAGCAGAATACAGAGCCCTATTTTTTTGTGAAACAATGTCACTGAAGAGGTTTCGGATTATTAATTCTATGTTAGGCCTACATATTAATAACAATCCTGCCCCAGCTAGTAAAGCTGATCCTGGTTGTGACCGTTGGCACAAAGTTAGCCCTTTTTTGGATAAAATAAAAGTCAAATTCAAAGAATCTTTTGTTCCAAAACAACATTGTATGCCTAAATTTGACTGAAATTTCAAAAGTAACTCGAGACTTAAAGTAAACCAATTTTTAAGAGGAAGACGATAAATGTTCAGTATTGGCAATCTGATACCCTATGTAGATATGTATACCAATCATGGAAAATAATTGTATATTTGAATCATCATATATTTGAATCATTGTACATCTAACTTGTTAGTATGAAAAAAAGAACTGTTATTTACTTGAAGTTCATAAAACTATGAACAAAATAGCACAAAATAGCAGCAGAAAATAACACACTTATCGTAAGTTAGTACTATTATTAAGTTGATATAGCCTAGGGATTTTTTTTTCAACAAAAATTTTTGTATTCAAATTTAAGTTTATTATCTTAATACCTAGGTTTTCAGAAACAGCTTTTACTATGAAATAATTTATGTATTATGATTCAGTAGTTATTTCCATACAGAATATATAGGCCTATAAATTTATAAATACCTAGGCCTATATTTTAATAGCCTACATACAATCCATATACCACTGACTGACTGACCTATCATGAAATCTCCATTTAAATCTCTTTGGTAGTATGAACCTTATAGCAGCAGTAGAGCAATGTACCGGTAATCGTGAATTACATTTGAATGAAAATTACGCGCCAAGTCGATTCCACCTTGTATAAGTTATGTTGAGAAATCTTCAAACAACGTAAGTTTCCAAAAATCATAGCGAGGTCAATTTTGTTTCTAGCCAGAAATGAGTGGTACCACTGGAGTCAGGGTGGAATTCCCATTTTGGTGGTATTTAGTATAATGCCAAGTATATTCAGGCAGACGTACGGCAAAATTTGAAACTTGTCATATTTTACGTCTTTGTCGACTGGCAACATCGTCTTTACCAGACGATTAGCAAAACACATGTAAGAACATATACAATTTTCATATTGCACGTAAGTTATATTCTTATAAGATCACTGTGAAGACAAAAGAACACTGAATATTTTCCATGAGATTGCAGCAGCCTGTCTGAAAACTGTCAGATAACTTGCGTGACGTAAGATGTCTGTTATTGTTTTGCTCTAACAGCTGTTCGATGGGTTTGTTTGATCATTGTAAGTAATTTATAATCTATGTTTTTGCTGTAAATCCATGGTGTTTCTGTGAAATATGTGCAGTGAAGTGTAATGTGTGTCTGAGTGGTATTTATTTGTAAAAATTACTAAAAGTGATAAATTGTCCATTGTTGATTATAAGCCTAGGCCTGTAACTGCTGTCTTACAAATACAACTTGTCTCAACAACGCGATAACAATTTTATTTGTATACCTTTTTATTCATAGGCCCTGACTAGGCCTATATATTTTCTTGTAGGGAAATAACTACTAATTCATGTTAACTTAAGTTGCATAGCTAATTTGAAAGCATTAGGTGTTAACAAAATATTATCTAACTTAGAATAACAAACATTTTGTTTTCAACAAAATAATTTTCCAATTTAACAACTTTTGTACAAAATTGCCAAAATGGTCCAGCCACTACAGAAAACACTGCAACAAATTTGGCTGCCAGGCAGAGGGTTAACCTATAAATAACCTACCTACGACCCAAAAACCATAAAAAGTGTCGGGGTCAAAACCGGTTTACGGTGTTTGAATTGGTAATTTTTTACTATATGGTAAACACTTGGATTTTTGTAAAAGTGGTTTTAAATTGTTCCTTTCATTATTCTATAACCAGTTCAAGAGAAATTTAGCTGCGGAAAAGCCATTTTCCGGCATTTCCGACGACTTTAATATGTAAGTGTACCATCCAGTCTATCTAGGGGACCTGGTGGGATCGCGGGATAATGGGTGGGGAGATTTACCGCGAGCAGGGTAAAATGGGTAATTTATGTAAATCTAGGGTAATTTCATTAAATTTGGGTAATCTATGTAACTCAAGGGTAATTTTTGAATTAATTTATGGAAGATATGAATAACTTCAATATTCAAATAATTACGGTAAGTTATTAAAGTAATTTTGACACCTTAACTTAGTTAACTTATTGGCAAATGATGGCTTTTCTATGAGATAATGTCTTTTGAACTAACTTAAAATAAATACAAAACAAAGTCAAATAATACTGAAAGGAAGAAATTAAAACCATCTTCATATAAATTAAAGCTAGTCAAATAATTCTGAAAGGAAGAAATTAAAAACCACCTTCATATAAATTAAAGCTAGTCAAATAATACTGAAAGGAAGAAATTAAAAACCACCTTCATATAAATTAAAGAGGTAACAACCAAAGTGGCAGTCCTCACTTATGACGTCTTAAGTGTTTATCAGTTATGCTAAACCTGCAAAACTTAACCTAATTGAGAGTAACTTAGGAGAATCGAGTTACCTATTTTATACACTTAGGAGAATCGAGTTACCTATTTTATACTCTATCTTTCAACAGCTATGGAAAACCTGCCGAGCCTAACCTAACTAGGGGTATGAGGATGGAGTTACTGGTACATGTTTTAGATTCTATTTAATTATAAGCTAAGGTAAACCTGCCGAGCCTAAACTAACTCGGGGTATGGAGATGAAGATAGTTATTTAAGTTTGGGTGGTTGGTTGTTGGGGTCAGTATGGCAGCCTGTTAGGTTAGGTAGCTTTGAGTTAGGTTGGGTTTTCAAGTTTCATAACGGTCTTCTGGGTTTATTTGGTTTTGTTTTATGGTCCATGTTTGGTTTGTCCGCTAGGACATGTTTTGTTTGTATGTATTTTTTACTGTGCATATGCCCATAAGTACTTGGGGAACTTAGTCAAATTACAAAAAAATATGATTTTGGAATATATGTTACATCTAATCTTAGGTCAAATGTAAATGTATCAGTAATTTTTTTATTTTCATGTAAAGAAATAAATAACCTGTACAAGTACACAATAGTTGTTGGGCTGAAACATTACTTTTTTTACATATTACTCCTTTTAAAATTATTTTTTTTATCAATCCTACACTGGCTACGATAGGCCTACACAATACACTGGACATACCAGGCCTAGGTAGGACAATGGCCTATACAAAAATTATTATAAAAAGCTGTAAAACATGCCCTAACAACTCAATAAATATAGAACTATGCTAAATGGTGTTTTTGCATAGGCCCCTCTAGAGCAAGATGATGTGTAAATATAAGTAGGGCCTCCCGGAAACTTGGGTACTGTGAAGAGCAACTTGGCTACCAAGGTAAATTAGCCTATTCAAAACAAAATGGGAACCATGATTGGCGAAATTATGTTCCTAGTTGTGAGAGATTGGGATCGATAAAATACAACTTTTCTAAACAAAGACGGTGGCTGGAACATACTTTATGACAGAAAAGTACAGTACATAGGGCCTACCTAGGTTTTCATTACAGAAACTTAATTCTTGCAAAAGAAAAACACTGTAATACATTAAATCGGATATGCTAAATAACTGACAACTCCCTCCTAATCAATACAGTAACTTATTTGAAAACCTCTTGGCACCAATCGATCCGAGTTTAAAAAAACTAAAATTCGGTAATGGATGCTAGTGAAAAAGCCTTGGCAGAAGAGACAAATTTTTCTTTATGCAATACCGAATCTGTTCAGCTTATTGTATTAAATACATGGGTAAGGGAATAAGATGGGTTTTCTTACCTTAGTTACACGTAAATTTCAATCAATTACTTCCTCATTTGAAAAAAACTGAGCAAACTTATTCGGACACAAACACCGCTTCAACCGGCACAGAGAGAGACGAGACGAGGCGAGAGAAAACAAATGGCCAAAAGGCTGAACGGCAACGCAGTAGCGGAAAGGGGTTCACGTAAGCAAAGTTAAGGAACCAGGAAAACGACCTCAATAGAAAAAGGTAAATATAAAATGTAGCCTATTGTAAGTTCTATATTTATGTAGTTAGGAAACACAATTTCATAATAATATAAATAAGCTTACGACTGACAGTCTAAACTGGTTTAAAGTTATTAAATTTACAAATAACAACGTAACAGTTTTTAATTTTTTCAGAATTTGATCCGCTTTATTTAGCTTTTTGATTTAGAATTTTATTGACTTGAGAAATTCATGAGAAACGAGAGGAATGAGAAATCTTTATTTCGTGGACATAGTACAGGTTCACCAATAAACTCTATGTAATCTTAAGTCAGTACTTTTGGTTAAAAATGCGTGCGGTTGTGAAAGCCAGTTTTCGCTCAGTTACGTTGGCAGTAACTCTGGTGGGACACTGTCAAAATCTTTCATTTGATTCAATGTAAAAATGGTGATATTCAAAGTCTTTAAATATTAATATTTTGTCACATTTTAAGCGAAACTTAACTTTATAATCTTGACAAATATTATGATGAATTGGTTTGTATATTTCGGACAAAATTTATTATTTGAGTTGAATTAAAACACACTTGTAATGTGGCTTTGGAAATAATGTGGTGTAAAAAAGGTCAAATGACAGCGTCCAACCAACAAAATGACACCACAACAGACCAAAATACGAAATACGACGGCACGCTTTTTGAAGTTAGTAGTTTAGTACTGTAGTTAGTCTATGGCTTTATATGGTACTAAGACATATGTATACATATTGATCCTGAAGGTCAGAATGTTGCAGAGTGGCAGGATGGTCGTTTTCTTGCAAGTGACGTTGAAGTTCTGGCTGGTTGTTCCCCTGAAGCTGACGTTGGAGTTCTTCATTCCTTTGTCGAAGCCAGGGGCGGCCCGTCAGGTTTTCAGCGCCCGTGCAAAAACCAAGCTTGCCGCCCCCCCCCCCCACCAAAGCGTCTTTAGAGCGGTGCACCAGATACAGCCGCACAGGGCATCACGGCTACGAAGGCCTCGCGCTTTTGAGATTTTGATTTTGACGGGGAAGTTAGAGGCGTCATGGCCATGGCATGGAGGAAACTGTAGTCTATTGGCGATTAAAAATTAAACAACTAATGACAATTACAATTACTAGTATTAGTAGTATTTTTGTCTAGTAGTCTATATTTAGTCCAGTAAGGCGGTTCACACGAGCGAGAGGATCGCCACGATCTCAAGAGCGATCTATTCTCGGCGAGATTAGATTAGTCAAGGGCAAAGTTTGAATGGAACAAATTAATTTTTATAAAGTTTTTAATGTATTTATTATAATGTAATATTGTACGTTTTCCCCGTAAATAATCAAATATTTCAGACTTTCATAGTTATTTCACAATCTACATGATTAATATAGTTTCCAGTGAGGGGTTCAGTATAAACACTCATCTGGTGGAGTTCTAGATTTAGTTATATAAAACGAATACCCCTAACACTCATTACCTCTTTCGAAACAGATATAACCGCAAAATTCAAGGTTTTGAAAAAAGTGAGACATTTTCATGTGTGTGTCTATTACCTACAACCCCTATTGCCAACCACCCTTAAAACCCATATTTTATACCAAAATAACCTTGTACTCCGCGTATTTTTAAATCAATTTTGTTTGCCAAAAAAACATGGCATCTTAAAGTCTTTGAAGTTTATTAAATCAAAGATATTATAGTGGTTGTAGCAATATCTGGTAGGTAAATACATACCAATCCATATACTGGTAGGAAAAAGTGTAAGGGCGTGTAAACTCCGAATTTCTCTACTATATTACTGCTTCATCTCGCTGCAAGATCGTGGTGACGTAGCAGCCCTGGCGAGCTCCGGTGACTCGCACTGATCTCGTTGCGAACTCCCTTGAATCACACCATTTGTTTCCTGGCTGCTTCATCGCGCTCGCGCGAGATCGCAGCGATCTCGCCGGTGAAAATTGCCCTTGTGAGCCGAGCCTAAGGGTTGAGTATTTTGTTATTAAATTAATACAGTAGTGCAGAGGCAACACTTTATGACCAGTAGGCGATGTATAGTAGGCTCCCTTACCATTCCTCATCATCCAAAATCTTCCCCACATAGCTCTGAGATAAGATGAATGACACGTGCGCGCCTCGCTCCCTCGCTTGTTGCGTTTGCGTTCTTTCTGGTTCCGTGGGATACTGATCATGTGAAATGACAAGCTATGGAACACATTCTGCTCAGAGGCTTATGTAATTCAAAATTTTGATTGATATATTATAGTCATAGAAATTTTCCCGATTCTGATAGGCATAATTCGGTGGTGCAAGTTGCCCCCCAAAGATTTTTGAGAACATATAATATACATTTTTGAGAACATTGTAATATATGAAAAGTCACAATAATCACGTTCACGACCATGTTTTCCCCTCCAATCAAAATACAGAAATTGCGCTTATGTTCCGCGCCACTAAAGTTTTTTGACATTAACAAAAACACACCACTCAAACCCTCAAATAATTTTTAAAAATCTAAATATTATAAACAACAAATGCAAACACTTGTTGTCGACGTATCACAATAAACTGCGTATAAAAAACAATTATGTTTCTTTAAGAAAAACAATAATGAAAACAAACCTCAAAACTGAGTAGGAAGGGGGAAGTACATACTAATAAAAGTACACCGCTGTTCAGAGGGTGGGAACTATTTCGTCCGGGGGAACCAAAACAATCATCAAAACCAACCAAGATTCTTACAGTTTCGGGAATCTGTGAGGCTGAATTTTGCGATGAAAACAGTAAAGTTTGTTGTTAGAATCATTTTTGTTTTTGACAAAACTAATGTTTTCTGAATATAATTATAGTTTTTAATTTATTACACGTTTTTAAGTTATACAGATTCTATCTTCGAGTATTTAATCTTTGTGTAGCTATAGAGCTTAATTTTTTAATTTGTTTTGATTCTCTGATAATATTGAATCTTGCCATCTATGAGTTTTTGGCTCACTTTAGTTCAATACCAGTGACTCTAAAAACTCAAGTTGGGTGTAAACATGTTTTTTTTTCGTTAATACAAAATTCTGATATCCTATACAGCCGTAACTTATTTTTGATAAACTATATTTTTCAAAATAAACTAAAGGAGTGAACCTTAACAGTATAACGATCGAAGGGGACCAAAATCTGAGGAGGGCATTATATATAATAGCAATATTAAACTCAAATCATTGCAACTTCAATTAAAGATGAAATCCCGTTTCAACACTCTCCAATCCTCAAACCATATCTTTTCTCATCTAGGAAGTAGTTTAAAATAATCGACGGGGGCGGATTAAAACAATTTTAGTTAAAACGTGTAAATTGATATTTCAACATTGCAATTTTCTTTGCATCGTATTGCGCGTTTTATTCACACTCTCTATACCAATCAGAATCCCCTGAAGTTGTCACAAAACGATAGAGATCAAAACAACTTCGTGATTTGAAATAGAGGGAAGCGGAAGTTGTGTTATCTTATATGTAAATGTACTCGTATAATGAAGGTCATGGTGAATACACAACTTTCTTCCCAATAACGCCTTTCTACAAATTATAATATTAGTATTAGTACTGTATACAACAAATTTACAAATACTTTATTTTGCGCTACGGACTCCGCACCCACCCCGCGACACGTCATGAGCGCCGAGCGCCGTCCCCCCAAAAGCGCCACGCCCCGTGCTGGAGCACGGCTAGCACTGTCCTAGAGCCGGTACTGTCCTTCACCCTTAGGTAGCGCTAGATTTTTAAATTTTTAGCAATTTTCAACCAAAATCCCGTGTTTTATTATTTTTTACCCCACTAATATATACTTAAGAGCCCTAATATTTGGCATATATTATCTCAATTATAAATGAAGTATGTGGCAGAAGTCATATGACCAATTTCAATTGGTTGATCCCTTAAAAACATTTAAAATTATCCAGTTTTTCAGATTTCCCAGGGTTTTTATTGATATTTGGGTATCTTAGACTTACATACTCGGTAAAACCCAGTACCAGTTTGTTTTAATTAGTTGTACATGTCCTATATACACCACATGTATTATGAATATGGTATATTATGACTGTGTATTTCCCCAACAAATATATAATATGTTATTTTTAAATATGCTCAAAAATCTGTCTAATATGTTTAATTATTTTAATAATCTAAATTACACCCGGAGCCTTGTTATTCTGCCCAATGCATATATATGTATTTTAATACCACATAAAGCCACATACCAAGTTTCATCAATATACAATCATAAATAAACGATTTATGACATTTTAATTATTCTCTATAAGAATAACATGGCGGTTGAGTACGCAGGTTTGCTGCAACAAGGGGCGAAAAAATGGGTGTTTAGGTAAATATCAATATAAATCAACTAGGTGAATTCATATACAAGGTTTTATTAATTTATGTTCATAACTAAGGGAGACATAGCATTTTAATTTTTCTCTATAAGAATAACATGGGGACTGAGCACGCAGGTTTGCTGCTACGGGAACTTTTAGCAAAATATTGTTTTTTTGAGCAAATATCAATAGACCACAACCAGATAAAGCCGTATACCAAGTTTCGTCAGTATAAGTTCTTAAATAAGCGAGATATAATTTTGTTCTTATTCTCCATAAGAATAACATTAGACAACGTACTGTGTTTAGCTCTTTCAATATCTCGGTAACCGACTGACGTAGAAGAATGATCAAGATACCAAATTATGTTTTTTAAGCTGAATCCAATTATAAAAACTAAAATTTGATAATTTCGAAAACTATAAGTCAAAAGTTCAAAAAACACGTTTTTGGGGTACAAAACCCCCCCCAAACACCCCTTTAGAAAGAGCAATATGGCTGGTTTTCAAACTTAACGTCATAAATGTTGGTTTATACCAAATTTCATCAAAATCGGACCTTTTTTACATGAGTTATCACACCCACGGACACACACACACGTATATATCTATATAGATATGTAGATATTTATATACAGTTTCAAACAAATGGTATTTTTGGGGTCTGGGGACCTCAAAACAAAAAGTTATCATGGTACCGGGCCTAGGTCTTACCATGCCGACTACGGTAATAGCTTCTTCCCTATAGGGGAAATTCGCTAAAACCCATTTTTGGGGTACAAAACCCTCCAAAACAACCCTTTGGATAGAGCGATCAGGCTGGTTTTCCAACTTAAAGTTATAAATGTTGCTTTACATTTTTGTATCAAATTCCATAAAAATCAGACTTTTTTTACGAGAGTTATCGCACCCACGGACATATATATATATATATATATATATATACAGTTTAACAAATGGTGTTTTTGGCATCTGGGGACCTCGAAACTAAAAGTTATCGTGGTCCCGGGCTTAGGTTTTACCATGCCGACTACGGTAACAGCTTCTTCCCTATAGGGGAAATTTGCTAAAATGGGTCATATTCAAAATTATATATATAAAAATTCCAACAAATATAATTTATGGTAGTTAGGCTGGTTTTCTTTAAAATCATTCCTTAACAGTTGAAATAAAGCAACAGGTATAGGAGTTATTAATGTTTAAAGCTAATACTGTGATGTTTCTAGTCCGCCATCTTGATGACGTCATCACAGGGTTTTAGGGTGCTCTGAGAAAGTGTTTCTATAAAAGCTAGTCAGTTTGAAGAAACAACGTGCAAAATTTGCTACCAGTACAGAAGTGAAATACTATTTTCGACCTAACGATGCGGCCAGCACCGGCGCTGCGCAGGTACGCTAACTGCTGCATATGGAGCATCAAGTTGCGCGCATTACATTTCAGTGTTGCACACACTTTTATTTAAATGTTTTTGTTAAATGAACCTTTTTTTTCTTTTTAAAATGTAATTGTTTATTTACCTCATAACTACACTGAACCATATCATTCATACACTATACAATAAACAACGGTTGTTACTGGAAAAATGTGTTGATGTAAAAATCAGCTATCAACCACAACCCATGTTCTACATAATAAATTGTTAAATACTATCTTAAATTATATAGTCTTTTAACAATATTAATACAGACCACTTGATTGTTGCCTGTGATATTCAGCCTTAAAACGTGGGTGGCGATTTATGATGGTTGGCCGCTGTGGCGGCCCAAAATGCACGCGCTGTTAGTGAGCCTCTTAAGTTACGTTCCCATTATTGAAACTATAACAATCAATATATCATTCTACGCAAAATATAATTTACTACAACTTTTGTTTTAAGTATTTTCTGGAAAGCGTATTTGTATGTTAGAGAAGATTAATGTTAAATAGTATTTACAATTTTCAAATATTTATTATGATAATGCGAATATCTATTGAACCGTTGGTCTGAGCTAATTTAGTGACGGGACCATTTTCGTAGATCGTTATTTAGGCAAACAAAAAAAAAATATGATGCTACAATAAATTTTAATGGAGATAAGAGCGTCTTTGTAAACGCTTGCAGAAAGGGGTGCTAAGGGGTTTTAAAAGGGGGCTATGAGATAAACACCGGGGGCAATATAGGGGACTTTTGGGTTTTTGTACCTCTAAGTGAGTACTATTGACTGGTATATGTTTCAGTCTGTTACTAATTTCATCCGTCATTTTTCCTTCATTGCCTGGGCTAGTGATAGTGTATATATTGTGACTGTGTTCAGATTTTAATTTATCAATGCCAGATTTGATGATGGGACAGTTTCGAAACTAGTAATCTGCTAGTAAACCAAAGGATTGACGACGGAAAGGTATGTAGACCTGCTTTATTCTGAGTTGATGTTTAATTTCTAGGAATAATTACAAAAATAAGTCAATAACTGTTAAATTGTTTATTCGTTATAAATTAATAATAACAAAAATGCAAATAAACAAGATTTAATATCTGTTATTAATTAGTTTCTTTGATGCAAAACAATTAAACATATGCTTGTTACTACATTGTTACTCTGAGATATACATCTATAATGGCCAACTTTGAATTCTATCCTCTTCTTTGATTTCCCTCCAGTTGGGTGAAGATGCATCACTGGCTAACCAGTTGAAATCATCAATGAGATTCCAATTATTTTGACTAATATTCAGTCCGGAAACTTCAAAGTCTTTTGTAATTCCTTCATACTTAAGATTATATGGCGCAAACTCTACATCGGACGAATCTTCAATTATGGCTCTGCTGGTGACGTGGATATAAAACTTGCTATTTGTGGTGGAGTGTATCCTCAACTGTTGGCAAGCAATGACAAAAACACAGTCTTGGCAATTCTCTACAAACACAGATGTCGACACTGGGCCACTAAATATCGTGCACCTGGATGTGTTACTGATGTGTGTGGTGCTTGGATTACCAAATAAGTGAATTGTACAGTTTTCTAAATTCCTTAACTCTAAATCTTGCTTAGAAACAATTTCTCTCTCTAGTTTCAAATTCTCATTCTTTACATCTGAGAATCCAACTGACCTCAATGTAAATGAAATTCTTTGGTTGACATTCGTATCTATTTCATCAACCTTTTTTATATCTGGTTTTTTTTCTACCCTCTCATTTACTTTTACCTTCTTGCCTTTAAACCCAAACTTTTTCTTAGGTAATAGTTCAGCTTCCAATTCTTTCATCCTCACCTCAAGGTCTTCAATGGTTTTCATACTTTTTCTTACAGTGTAGTTAGTCAAAAATGATGTAGAAACAGATAAATATCTATTTATGTTTTGAATATCTTTACTTACTTTATCGAGGTAGTCAGGAAGTGCTTTTTGTTCCACACTTCCTTGTTCCAATGACTTTATCTTTTCCACAATATGCTTTGTGTGTTCTTCGAATGTCTCATCAAATACCTTTACATGGTCTATAGAAAACGCTTCTTTTTCTTCTTTTACACTTTTAATTTTTGCTTTTCTGTCGAGATCTCTTTGAATTAACGTTTCTTTCACATTAACATTTCCCTCTTGTGCAACCTTGTCCATCATTTTTAATTTACTAGGTAAACTAATTAGGCCTCTAAAATTTATTTAAGAATATTGAGTAATACTATTCCAAAACTTATTCTTTCTTCGGAAGCTCCCCTTTTATAACCTTATACAGCTGTTCTGTCTGTTTTGCTGAATCTTGTGCCCGTGGATGCAAGTGTTTCTGAAACAAATTAAACAAAGTTTAACTGGGGATTTGTAAAGGTAACAATTATTTCTGCAGGCAGCTCAGTCTCCCAATCCAATTCTCAGATAATAAACTAAATTTACAAACAGTGTTGAATCAAATACATTGTTAATTTGTTATTGTAAACATAAAGCTTTAAGACAATATAAAAAAATATAATAAAATATAATAAAATACTAATAACAATAATATAATATAATATAATACTTTTTATATATTATAATAAAATATAATATAATATAATAAAATATGCATATTTTGCATAGGTTATCAATTGAATTGTTTTAAACCCTAAAAAATTACAAACAAAATATGGATTTGAACTTGAGAGGAATTTAAACATTTAAAGGAAGGATCCTGGAAAAATTGGAAGATGGTCCTCGTAAATCTGACAAGAAATGTAATTTCTAGAGTAACAAAACACGCAACTGTACAGGAGATTGCTACTAATATAGTGTGAGACGATGTTTTTGTAAAAAATCGTTATAAGTACCAGATCCAGAGAATAGAAAACCTGCCAACACTTCAAGCAAGGCATAAATGCAACTAACCTGCAGAAAATTATCACTGGCATCTCTGACAGGTTAGATTTATAGAATGGTATTGATTTTCTTGTCCAGAAGAAAATACAAATGAAATCAATCTTCAACACAAGATTTCAACCGACCGGTTACACCCTCCACCATGAAATGCCCTCTATGATCCAATCCAATGTGTATTAGCAAAAAAATCTGTCAACACCATGATATATTATGACTAATCATTTATTCTGTCTCTAACCCTTTGGACCCCGTCGCCGCACAGTTTCAGCGTGACTACCTGTCTGCCGGTGGCCTGTGGCTGCAGTGTTGCGGCGCGTCGACAGCGTTTTAATTTGGCGAGATTGTCAACAGTGACCACGAAAATTTGTTTCCTGTAATATACTATAATGTTTATGATATTCGGGGCTTTTTCGTGAGGTATTTTGTTATGCTTCTGAACTTTGGGCAACACTGTATTAATAGAGTTTCTAACAGTCAGCTGTCGCTGTCATCTGCTCAGTTTGTTTGTAAACACGAAATGGTTATTTGACAGTGAAATCTATGAATATCTAGCTAATGATTGCCTTTGTAACTTATCTGATTGTGATATTGACGATGGATGGGTTAGATATCAATTGGAGTGATGTGTGTTCAGGAAATTTTGTTAAGGATTTTCATTTTAGTGGCTTTTTTAAAATTGTTCTGTTTTGTCTGTAAAGTAAATAAATGGACATCAAAAAACAAATATATGTTGAATTCTATAGACATTCCTCTATCAGAATATATATATTACATTAAAAATAACGGTATTACTGGCGGCTATGCAAGATAACTCTGCAAAGTAGATCGTCTACATGCTGAAAAAACCCAGTCCGCCACAAATACCAGTGTTAATAAATCCCGGGGTCTAAAGGGTTAAATAATGCATTATTGTAATGGAATTCGTCAAGATTCTCAATATAGGATATAGATATAACAATTTTCAATGTCAAATATTTGTTGGTTTGCCATTCTGTTTGATCATAGGTTAGTTAAAGTATATATTTTTACTTTCTTCCCCTATACATAGTACTAGTCGACCCGCGCAGAATTCTGCACTGCGAATAAAATCTTGTCAGCTGATCAGATTTTCTTTTGTTTAAATTTTCTCTCCTGCCAAAACAAACTATTCCCTTTATTTATCTTTCATATTAATCAAATTTCCAAAAATCGGTACATTTTTAGACCGTGGGTCTACTGTTTGTCAATAGCCGGCACGATAAGCTTTAAAATGAGGGGTAAATCATGGAATTTTATAAAGGAATAAGGAAGATCTCGCAGACTGAGAGAAAAACAGGGTAGAGAAATAATATATAAGATAAGGAGAAACTGGAGAAACATTCGTTTTGGTGCTCCCTGAACCCAAAAAAGTGATTTTTACGATGTTTGTCTGTGTGGATGTGTTCAGAGCTTGAGACGACACCAGTTATTCGATTTTGATGAAATTTGGTATGTAGGCACAAATCTATGATATCTCCAGGTGTTTTTTTAATTTTAGCGAATTTTCCCTATAGGTGTGGGCACACTGGACACTGACCTTCACTACTGACCGTCACTACTGCAAAACAGTAGAGATGGTCCGGGAGTATAGGAGGGGGATGGGTATGATGACCTTGATGGTGTGGGATCTTGTCCTGATACCAACTGTGATAATAGGTGTGGGCACACTGGACACTGACCTTCACTACTGCAAAACAGTAGAGATGGTCCGGGAGTATAGGAGGGGGATGGGTATGATGACCTTGAAGGTGTGGGATCTTGTCCTGATACCAACTGTGATAATAGGTGTGGGCACACTGGACACTGACCTTCACTACTGACCGTCACTACTGCAAAACAGTAGAGATGGTCCGGGAGTATAGGAGGGGGATGGGTATGATGACCTTGATGGTGTGGGATCTTGTCCTGATACCAACTGTGATAAGCTATTCTCGGACGTTCCTAGTTGCGTTCAGAATTCATTGGAACCTGGTTTTTTATCTAGCCTCAGGAAAAGTTTGAACTATCTTCCTAAATTTGGTACAAACTAACCTTAATTACTTTATTTGATTGTATGTAGGGGGGGGGGGCTATAGGATATGCCCTAACCAAGAGAAAAAAACTGAATTGTTGAAAAATCAGAATTATAGAAATATTTGAAATATAATAGGCCCTGGTTAGTATCAGCCTGTCCACTGTACCAAAATTGGTTTTATGATTGTGTTCCACACTTTACAATCTGTATATAAATCATGGCTTAGGCATATCATATTTTCAAATCGTAGTGTGCTGGGATTTCAAAAGATGAGCAGATAATTTAATTTTCACCATAGTTCAAAGTGTCACTATATTAAACATGCAAAAATGGAGGCTAAGACACTTCAAAATGAAAATCAATATTTCAAAACCCTTGACATGCATGCTGATGTCTTGCTGGTACCTGATCAATGCCTCTGGCCTCTGGAGTAATGGTATACAGGAGGACTAATCCTGTTATAACAGCCAATGAACCCTGGAATATTGTTTTCCTAAAGTCGTAGACCATATTTAAGCTAAATACTTCCGTCTTTCCGCCAAGTGTTTTGGTCGAATTCACGGATACTCTTGTCCCCAGATATAAGCTCGCCTGTTTGGTAGTAGCCTGCAACAAGGTGAATAACAGATGACAGGATTTAAGTGAACACAAAATCAAGTTCACAATTACAGTATTTAAACAGAAACATTACTCGACGACATTTGCATGAAGGCTTTTACATAATCGTTAGTTCATGACAGACTTTGAAATCAGAAAAAAGGTGTTTATCGGCACACACTTCGTCCAGCTTTTTTTACGTCTGCACATACGCCTGAGACTTATGCCGATGTGCTAATTAAAGTACAATACCCCCGTCGCAGAAAACTTGCATACTAAGCAAATTTTCAATGCATGTATATGTTTCTTACTACCACATAAAGCCATTTACCAAGTTTCATAAAAATACATTTATAAATAAGTGATACATAGCAATTTATTTATTCTCCATAAGAATAAAATTAGGGCTAAGTATGCAGGTTTGCTGCAACAAGAAATGTGTTTTTATGCAATCATCAATATAACTCAACCAGGTGAAGCTACGTACTAAGTTTAAATCATTAATGTTCATAATCAAGGGAGATATAAAACTTTACTTGTCGTCCATAAGAATAACATTAGAGCTGAGTGTGCAGGTTTGCTGCTATGGGGACAATCAACAAAAAATCATTTTTTGTGTAAATATCAATGTACCAGTACTATTTGAAGCCACATACCAATTTTCATCAATATACATTCATAAATGATCAAGATATCAAATTTTAATTATTATGAAGGATAACATTGGACAACGTATTGTGTTTAGAATTTTGAATATCTCTGCAACGAATGGACGTAGAATCACAATTTAAACACCAAAATGATTGTTTTGTAGAGCTACACCGATTGGTATTAGCAATTGTCAAGTTTACAGTAAAATTAACTATGGAAATGCTAAAAACCTTTTTCCCATAAGATTAACAAGGGAGATTTTATGAACATGTTTTTTTTGGATTTTCCCCGCAACCACTTAACCTAGGTTAATAATTCAGAATACCATATTATTTGTTTTTAAGCTCTATAAAATGGTCAAAACCAAAATTGAGTGTTTTAAAAGTTGTAGGGAAAGAATTCAAAAAACTGATTTTTGGAAAATTTGAAACCCCCTTCCCATGGTTAAATTTTTCTAGTTTTCGAACTTAAAGTCATGAATGTCGCTTTACACGTTTGTGCCAAATTTCATCGAAATCGGATGTTTTTTTCAAAAGTTATCGAGTTAACGGACATATATATGAATTTGAACGAATATTGTTTTTGGCATCTGGGGACCTCAAAACAAAAAGTTATCATGGTCTCGGGCTTAAGTCTTACCATGAGTCCTACGGTAATAGCTTCTTCCCTATTGGGGAAATTCGCTAAAAAATGTTGTTAACATTATTTTTTTTAACCCTTTCAGTGCTATGGCCCGATATATCGTCTTTTGAATCTGTTATCAATAAACACTGTTACTGCTTCATAAGCGATTGTAAAGTTAGGCGCTCAGTCTGCAGTCTGAGTCTGACATGTGGTGAAACCTGGTAGACACGAATTGAACTACCTCGTCCAGCGCCTAGTAACTATAATACCAACTGATCCACTGCAGCTGCTAGCCTGACCAGTGGCTGTGCGGTCTAAGGCGTTACCTTCCCGGCCGGGGGTAACACTTGGATCGAGGGTTCGAATCCCGTCACAGTCGGTGGTTTTTATGTGCAACCCATGGAGAGTTCACCTGTCTGTGGCAGAGTTGAAGGGGAGGGCGGATCTTAAGCAAACGGTGGACAACTCGGGTCCAAGCTGACGGAATGGGTGGATTCTTTGTGAGTTGCACATCTGATCAGGTGTTTTGCTACTTTTTACCTATCCTTTACTGTGTGTGTCCAGCGGAAGCACGTTTTTATTAATTTCAACTGTTCAGGCGTTCAATATATTAAAAAAATCAACAAAACATCACGGATTCAACTACTCCTTTCAGAAGCTTAGCACTCAAAGGGTTAACAACAGATGAGAAAAAGAATAAGACATTTTAATGGACTTTAAGGTCACATTTATTCAAAAGGATGTTCAGTCTGAAGTGGCCCGGAATCTTGACAGAGAAACCTTTTATATTTTTAGTTTTAAGCTAGCAGACCTAAATTTTCAGAAATTTTTGTTGTCATCACATTATAGGCAAAAGGCAAAAGTTGAGCAAGAGGGTGGTGGATCACAGTTGAGTTGTAGTCACGTGTTGATCAAACACAATGTTGTATACAGGGCTAACATAACGGTAATGGGTGAGTCGTGGTGGATACGTTCTATGTTCTGCTCTGTGTACTAAAATTCAAATCTCAGATTACTTTATACAATTTATTTTAATTTTGAAAAATGCATGAGCCAACTCAATAATGTGATTTAATGTAAACAAAAAATAGCAAAGGAAAATTCAGGTTTGTTTATTTTCTTTAGTTGGGGTTTGAAACAGCTGAAAAGAATTTGGGTCTATGCTCATTTGCACGCCCCTTGTAGTGAAGGGGAAGAGAGAAATTACATTTTCCATCATCACTCCTCACATAAGATACTAGTTTGGCTAACCAGTTTATGACTTATGCAATCAGCACCCACAACTTGCAACTTTTTGAAAAAAAAAAATAAAAATATTGGACCAAAGTTTTATAACAAACTTCCCGTCGATATTAAGTCAGAAGTGTCATATGGCAAATTTAAAACAAAACTAAAGAAATTTCTCATCAACAAGGCGATGTATTGTTTTCAAGAGCTTTACATTTTCCTATTTGTATGTTATTATTGTAGGTAGCAATGGTTCCAAAGTTTAAATTTTAAGTTTATTTTTTATTTTTTATTTATTTCTTATTGTCACACTTGTATATATTTTCAGATTGCCAATGTATGTGTTTGTTTCTGTAGATGTGCTCCTGCTCAAGGGCTATTCAAAGCTTGTTATCATAACCTTGACACAGGGGAGATTTTATGAACACGTTTTTTTGGATTTTCCCCGCAACCACTTAACCTAGGTTAATAATTCAGAATACCATATTATTTGTTTTTTAAGCTCTATAAAATGGTCAAAACCAAAATTGAGTGTTTTAAAAGTTATAGGGAAAGAATTCAAAAAACTGATTTTTGGAAAATTTAAAACCCCCTTCCCAATGTTAAACCTATGTATATATATTAAATGAATAAAGGCAATTTGAATTTGAACTTTAATATTTTAGTTTTTATCGATAGAAATAACTAATCTTAATATAAAAAATTAATCCCTATTTCCCTTGGTCCCGCCATAACTTGAGAATGAGTGCACCAAATTGAATAATTCTTTATTTCTTGTGCTCGTTAATGTAAAGTTTTTATAAAATAAAATGTTTAATCCGACCTAAGGGCTCTGTCCCACTGGCCTTCAAAGTTCCCATTGGTTTGATCAAAGTTCAGTTAGTTAGACCAATTGCTGTTAACAAGGATTATATCTAACCATACTTGAAAGGCATAAACATATGTTCATTATGGAAATAACAAATCTACTTGAGTGGTAACTCAAACTCTGTTTTCGATGCCGAAGTTAGCATTATATAAAACTAGGCGAGTAAGCGAAGCAAATGAGCTCATCTTGAAAATGAAAGAGTATTTGACATATAAAGAAATTCAATGACATTAGGACAGGACAACGTCTGTCGGGCCAGCTAGTTAATTAAAAAAGACTAAAGTTTAAGAGTTCAAAAATAATGAAAATGAAAAGCCTTGACCTCTCCTGAAGATAAAAACCAGCTTGATTTAACAATGATGCCTTGATAGCTACAATAGGGTTAAGCTTTTAAATTACTTATCTGACTCCATTAAATCCAATTTTTAATATTTTTTTATTCTCCGCCTGGCATTTGTCATTTAGAGACTTACTGTACTGGCATTCCTCTCCCCGAAACGATTTGGGTCTTTTTTTCAACCGTGCAAAAAGCATTGAAAAAGCGTCTTGAATCGGATAATTGTTATACCAATCGAATGATAACATTCTGAACTTTCATTTTATTACATAAATGAACCTTATAGCAGCAGTAGATCAATGTAATCGAGAGTTACATTCAAATGAAAATGTTGTGCGAAGTCGATTCCGCCATGTACGTGTTGAGAAATCTCCAAAAACAGGGTAAGTTACCATAATCATAGAAAGGTAAATTTCGTTTCTAGCCAGAAATGAGTGGTACCACTGGAATCAGGGAGAAATTCCCGTTTTGGTGGTAGGTGTTCAGTATAATGTCGAGTTATATTCATACATACTTATGGAAAAGTTATAAAATCATCATATTTTACGTCTTCATATTTTACGTCTTCAACAACTGGCAGCTTCATCTCCGAGACGATATGCAAAACACATATTATACGTAGTGTAAATTTATATTACAGTAGAGTCTTGATTATCCGACCTAAACCAGTCGCACTAAGGTCGGATAAGCGGGAAGGTCGGATAACACGGAAAATAATAAAAACAATGTACAAATTTGGATTTATTTTATATAATTGTTGGTAATCGATCGTTTGATCGTGCAGGGGGACGGTCGGAAAACACGGTCGGATAACGCAAAAAATAATAAAACCAATGTTAAATTTTTTGCATTCTAGGAGTGCGGAAATTGACCGTTTAATCGTGCACGGGGACGGTCGGATAACACGGAAGGTCGGATAACCGAAGGTTGGATAATCGAGACTCTACTGTACATGTATATTCTTTTATAAATTTGAAGAGGAAAGAACACTGAATATTTTCTATAAGATTGGCAGCCTGTCTCACCAATCGGAAAAACTTGCATGAAGTAAGATGCCTGTTATTGTCTGGCTCCAACAGCTGTTCGATAGGTTTGTTTATTCATTGTAAGTGATTTATAATCCATGTGTTTGCTATAAATCCACGGTGTTTCTGTGAAATATGTGCAGTGAAGTGTGATGTGTGTCTGAATAGTAGTATTTATACGTAAAAACTACTAAAAGTGGTGAATTGTGCAGTGTGAATCATAGGCCTGTAACTGCTGTCTCACAAATACAACTTGTCACAAAAACGCGATAACAATTTAATTTGTATACCTTTTTATTCATAACTAAATATTTTCTTGTAGGGAAATAACTACTGAATCATATTACATAGTTCATTTGAAAGCATTAGGTGTTATAAAAATATTATCTTACTTTGAATAACAAAAATTTTGTTTTCAACAAAATAATTTTGCAATTTTATATATAATAATGTTTCGAAAAACACCTTTTAGACTATTCATTCTTATATTATTGTCTTTTATAACTTTATAACCTTCAAATAAAATAAGGTTTTATTATATTTATATATTGTTTGAAGTTTTCTTTTGGCATACAAAACTGGGTATGTACAAATAGCCATTTTGCAATTTTCCCAAATTGTTCAATGTATTTCTATATAGGAAATTAGACAAGCAAAATTATCGTTTATCATAAGCATTTATAATTTTTACCTGAAAAATTTGGTTTGTTTACAAGAAGGTTTTACTTTCGAGATTTATAAAAAGAATTCCAATTTTTGTTTTCAATTTTATTATTTTGTATTGACACTTAACCTTGAACCTTGAACTTGTCCAACTGATTTTAGAAAGGAATGTCTCCACGCAATTTGAAGTAAATTGTAAATTTACACTTTCCTATCACTTAGTTAAATACATCCTTAGAAGAAGCTGGATCTTAACCCTCCCAGTGGCAAGCCTCGCAATGCGAGGTTTTCAAACGTGTATCTCAAATGGCGACCCTCGCAACGCGAGGATTTAAGACAGTTTTTTTTTCAAACGCAGAAATAACATTGAAAACGTGCTTGGAATCAGATAATCTTTACACCAATCGAAAGATAACATTCTAAACTTTCATTTTATTACATGAATGAACCTTATAGCAGCAGTAAATCGATGTAACTGAAAGTTATATTTGAATACAAATTGCGCGCGAAGTCGCCTACGCCTTGTATGTGTTCTGAAATGGCTGAAAAGAGTAAGTTTCAAGAAATCATAGACGGGTAAATTTTGGTTGTAGCCAGAAACGGGTGGTACCACTGCAAAAAGGGATAAATTCCCTTTACGGTGATGCACAGTTTTACATCGAGTTATAATCGGACAGACTTGTGGCGAAACTATAAAATAGTAATATTTTACGTGTTCAAGCCGTGGCAGAACCTCGCAATGCGAGGTTTGGCAAAACACATGTTATATGAAGTTTACATTTATATTATATGTTTGTTCTTATATCAATTTCAAGAGGAAAGAACACTGAATATTTTTCCTAAGGTTACAAGCCTGTCCCGCCAAGTGACTAATAACGCAAGACGCCGGAAGTTGGTCGATCTGTTTCGTTTGTACCCGGCACGTGGCGTACTGCTACTCATTGTAAGTGTGGTTACTATCCGAGTTTATCTGTGTAATCGGTGTAAATTTACGGTTTATATTTGGAAATATGTGTAGTGCAGTGTAGTGTGTGTGTGAATAGTAATATTTATCGCATTATTTATGCATAAATATTACTAAAAGTGATAAATTGTGCAACGTGAGTTCTCATTTTCAGATGGATCAACACATTGAAGAGATGCTTTTCGATGAAGAACTTGTTGATAATCCCGATTTTGGGACTTTTTCGGACAGTGAGGATGAGCCATTTACGACTCCTAAGCATACCATTCACCCCTATTCATACCAACCCCCCCCTCGCCCACAAAAGGAAAAACAAACTTTATATGCTAGGCCTAGGCCTAGCATAGATATCCCCCCTGAAGCCCCCCCCACTGAAGGCTCCCCTGAAGCTCCCCCCCCTGAAGCCCCCCCCACTGAAGGCTCCCCTGAAGCCCCCCCTATTGTGACACCCCCTAGGTCTGGGATCCCACCCCCCCATTTTGCCGTCCCTGGGCCAAGTTGGCGTGATATCACTCTAACCACACCTCAACAGAAACGGCCCAGGGCTTCAAAAAATTTCTCAATGGCGGAAGCCCTTATTAGGCAGATGGCAGATGAGTCTGACCTGTCAGCTGAGGAAAATTTTGACTTTTCATCTGGCAGTTCTGACGACTATGTGCCTAATATAGATGAACTGGACACGAGTGACCGGGAGGATATCCCTGCGTATTTTTTGAACATGCAATCAAAAAATAAAAATAGTGATATAATGTTTCCTGGTGACTCGCCCCCACCTAGGCCCCATTCGCCTCTCTTCCTCGAATTACCCCCTGTGGTTCAAAAAAGAAAAAAAAAGAAAATGCCCCCTGCTGTGGCTTCCCAGCAGACTGAACCACGGCCTGCGGCTTCCCGGCAGACGGCACCACGGCCTGCGGCTTCCCGTCCTGCTGTACCACGGCCTGCGGTCTCCCGGTCTTCTGCGCCACCCCCAGATGATGACGATCCCCTAGCCGCCCGACCTATGCTGGACGAGATTGGGCTTCCGCCGCAGCCTAGGCCTCGACCGGGACAACAACCCTGCGAGCCTGGACCCCAACCAACACCAAGGGAGGGAGGACCGCCCCGCCGGGAACTTCCTACTGGACCGCCATGGGTCATGGTGTATCCACCGGAGCCACCAATGGACGTAAGCTCGTCATTTTTGGTCGAAAATCCAGGCCCAACCTGTCAAAGATCAGTGAATCCTATTTTTTATTTTTTCCTTTTTTTTACAGATGCAATGTGGAACTTGTTTGTAACAGAAACAAACAAGTATGCCCACGCCAAAATAGCCGAATTGCGCAGGTCGGGAACGTTATCCCCGCATTCCCGGATGCGCTCATGGGTTGATGTATCTGTGCAAGAAATGAAAAAATATATCGCCCTTCTTTTGTCTATGGGACTAACCCGTCGTAAGAACCTCACAATGTACTGGACTACTGACCCTATATTCCATGTACCTTTTTATTCCAAAATGATGAGTCTCCGTCGGTTTCAATTGATAACCGCTATGTTGCATCTGTCGTCTCGCGTATCTCCACCCAGGGACCAACCAGGGTATGATCCTTGGGTGAAAATTCGTGAGTTCTTAGATATGATGAACAATAGTTTCAAGTCCCACTTTATTCCAAAACAACAGGTATGTATTGATGAAAGCATGGTTGGGATGAAAAACCGTACGGCTTTCATTCAATACATGCCAAACAAACGTCACTCACGTTTTGGAATAAAAAAGTTCGAACTGTGTGATAGTGCGACTGGTTATGTCCTACAGTCTGTCTTGTATTGTGGTAAATATTTCTTGGCCGGGGAATCATCGGATCCCTTCACCCACAAAGTGGTTGAATATCTGTGTAGCAAAGTGGGTTTACTGAACAAAGGCTACCACTTGTTTACTGATAATTTCTATACGAAGATTCCATTAGCCCGCTTCTTGATGCGTCGTAAAACCTACATGACAGGGACAATCAATAAGCGGAGTAAGGAAATCTCGACAGCTGTTCTGACAGCAAACCTAGAAGTTGGTCAAGCCCTTTATTTTAGAAGGAGAATTGAACCTTCGGGTTCAGTTTTGCTTGTGAAATTCAGGGAACGTGAAACCAGGAAACCGGTTCACTTGATTTCAACTGCTTCGTATGCCGAAGACACTGAAGTTACCAGTAAAAGTGGGAGAGTTAGCGTAAAGCCTGTTGTTATACAGATGTACAACAAACACATGGGGGGCGTGGATTCGAAGGACAAGAGTGTTTACCACGTCTCCTGCACACGCACCACCTCAAAGTACTGGCGGAAAATAGTATACAATTTCCTCGATATGGCTGTTTGCAATTCGTTTTTTTTATACAATTCTCACAATCCCAAACGACTGCCCAAATTCAATTTCATTCGAGAGATAATTGGAGTACTGTGTTCCGCTGATGTTCCCCAACCCCGCGCTATGCCCATTGGTGGTCCCGCTGGAGACGCCCCTGATCATCAACTTGTGCACCTCGAAGGAAGAAAACTTCGAGATTGTGTTGTGTGCAAGAGTAGAGGTGAAACAAGCAGGTCAAGCTACATCTGTCCTACGTGCAATGTAGGACTACACAAGACCTGCACAGCAAACTACCAGCACGATGGTACTCGGCCAATAGCTAGGCGACGACCACGACAACATCAATAGCGGAGTCAACGGGGATTTGGGGAGGGGGTGAGTTCAATATAATTTGTAATATTTATGCTATGCATGTTATGTTATTTTAGTTATTGATCTGCATCTAATAGTACTTAGCATATGTCTGTAACTGCTGTGTCACAAATATAACTTATGTAAAAAACGCAATAACAATTTTTTTTTATACATAAGTATATATTTTCTCGTAGGGAAATAAATTCTACACATGGCGTATACATTTGTTTTGTCACAAAAATATCGGCGTAGTTATTATAGGATTTTACTTTCGGAGTTTCATTTGAACAAACTAATTTTTTTATTTATTGGCTATTATTTTGAAAATAAACTAACCGAAAATTATGTATTTTACCATTTTTGAAATCTCCTTTCTTTGACGAGTAAAACGAATATGGGGTTCAGTAGGTTTCAAGTAATTATTACTTTGCTGTGATTCGTTCAAAAAACCCTTGCAAACTTTGTGGCACCAAGCGATCTGACTTGATTTTTCGTCTGAAAAACATAATGTTCCATTCTCATGAAGTACGCGATATAAATTTTATTTGTGTGTATTATTATATATAACTATATATTTTCTTGTAGGGGCATAACTAGTGAATCATATTACATACCTTATTTGGGATGATTAGGTGTTATAAAACAATTATCTCACTTTGAATAACAAATTTTTTTTTTTTCAAAAATAAAATTTCAAATTTCACATCTAATAAATTTTTGAAAACATTTTTTAGACTATTCTTTCTTATATCACTGTATGTATAATTTTATAACCTTCAAATAAAATAAGGTTTTGAAGTATTTATATATTGATAGGGGTAATATTTTTGAATATCAAACTGATCGCGTACAAATAGCCATTTTGCACTTTTTCCTAATTATTCTATATAATTCATAAACAGATTTTTGTTTCTATGACATATATACATTTCTACGTAGGGAATTAGATAAACGACATTTGGTAGATTTATAATTTTTACCTAAAAAAATTAGTTTGCTTACAGTAAGGTTTTACTTTCAAAATTTATAATTTTTTTAAAAATTTTTTTCAAAATTTTCATTTTTTTTTTAAATTGACCTTTCTGAATTTCATTTATTATAACATTTTCGGATTCCCCAGTTTTTTGTGAACAAAATGAATATGCATATTGATATGTTTACTTCAAAATTGGATTTATTACGAATTTCTAAAAAATAGTATGCAAAATCACCAAAATAACCCTGCCACTCCAGCCAAAACGTTCAAAGTCTTCATGCCACTGGGAGGGTTAAGTTACAAGACAGGTAGCATATAACGTGTTTCACACAACAATGTTTTACTCGCAATTGCTTTTCTATTTCTTGTATGCCTATATTTCTTACAAGGCATTAATTGCTACGGTTGCAGTAATACCATAATACTCTGAAAACTGAAAAACGCGGACACGCGGTGCTAGTGTTGTGGGAGTGGCGAGATTCGTGGAGGGTGTGGCTGGAGGGAGTGTAGGGGGCGACGCGATCTTGGACTACGCGCTCGTGCGTGGGGTGCGAGCGTGGTGGCGCTGTGCGTGTGAGTTTGTGTTAGTGAGGCCTAGTGCGGCTGGCCTACTCTACCCCGGCAAGCAATTTCCAAGAACCAAAGGAGCAGGTCACAGACCAAACGAAAAAAGATATAAACTTCAAACAAATTTTATCATGTATATTATACTGACCCGCACAACTACATCTATTATTTATACCACAAAATTGTATAAATATATTTTTAATACTTTTTTAAAGTGAATTTATCCCACACAACTGCAAATTTTCATTGAAATCGGACCAACGGTATTCTTACTGACCTTCTCCCAACATTTAACAAAATCTCTACTTTTAAGACCCATAACTCCCTTAATAGTAATGTGAATTATTTAATAAGTTATATATCTATTTTGTTTCCTAATTTTCATCCTGATGTGAAAACAATAATATATTACAAATTAATTTTTTGACCAAACACCCTTAAGATTTGATTTTCTTCCCAATAATATTTGGAGTCAAAAATGGAAATTTTTCAAAACTGAGTGATCTTGGGGTTTGATATCTAGAAAGGGGGACTAGATCAAAGGTTGATTTTTTGTGTGATAACTTACCTAACTGAGTACTTTGGATGGTATAAGTATCATTTTGTGGTTCACCGTACTTTCCGAGATATGAGCATCAATGTTAGTGGTAAAATGCAGTGTGTCCGCAGCCGATGTTGTTCAGTAGAGTACCGATGTTGTTCAGTAGAGTACCGATGTTGTTCAGTAGAGTACCGATGTTGTTCAGTAGAGTACCGATGTTGTTCAGTAGAGTACCGATGTTGTTCAGTAGAGTACCGATGTTGTTCAGTAGAGTACCGATGTTGTTCAGTAGAGTACCGATGTGTTCAGTAGAGTACCGATGTTGTTCAGTAGAGTACCGATGTTGTTCAGTAGAGTACCGATGTTGTTCAGTAGAGTACCGATGTTGTTCAGTAGAGTATCGATGTTGTTCAGTAGAGTACCGATGTTGTTCAGTAGAGTACCGATGTGTTCAGTAGAGTACCGATGTTGTTCAGTAGAGTACCGATGTTGTTCAGTAGAGTACCGATGTTGTTCAGTAGAGTACCGATGTTGTTCAGTAGAGTACCGATGTTGTTCAGTAGAGTACCGATGTTGTTCAGTAGAGTACCGATGTTGTTCAGTAGAGTACCGATGTTGTTCAGTAGAGTACCGATGTTGTTCAGTAGAGTACCGATGTTGTTCAGTAGAGTACCGATGTTGTTCAGTAGAGCAAGCATCAAAATAATTTATGTTCACATGTGAAGACTTTATTGGATAGTTAACATAAAATATAACTTTATGAAATATTTTCACTGACAGTAAGTGTATAATCATTGTATAACATGGTTTTGTTGAAATTACAAAATGATGCAAGAAAGGGTTTGAGTACTTTATTGGACAGTTTAGCATTATGCCTGTTATCATAATATTTATACATTCTATTTCTTTATTTAGAGTCACAATATTAGCAACAAAAAATAGTTTCTTTACCTTACAATAGGTACACAAATTCTTTCCATAGAAACAAACTATGGTTTCTCTCTTTTTGTGATAAAGCTGTGAAGTATTATAGCCTATTGTATATAGCGTGTCTGTGAATATAGCCTATTGTATAGGCCTAAATTAAGTTGCTAGGATAAGTTCACAAATTTAACCTGAACTGATTACTGTAGACGATATAGCCTACATATCATTTTGTGGTTAATTGTATTTTCTGAGATATGAGCATCAATGTTAGTGGTAAAATACAATGTGTCCGGCGGCCGTTGTTGTTCATCCAAATAAATTATTTTCATATTTATGGTAATGATTTTATTTGAAAGTTTACAAATATTTTAATAAAACATTTTTACTGTATCTTGCATCATAATTGATTAACATCATGGTTTAGTTTAAATTAAGAAACAATTCGAAAGAGGGTCACACATGATCCTCCAAATTAATTCTTATACTTAATAACACATTTTCTAATGTGTTATATGCAGAGGTCTTTTAATTATACAATTTACTCTTTTCCAACAAATAAATATTCAATTCAATTCAAGAATTTATGTACGGTATCCAACTCAGAATACAAATATCTTCAATTTTGGGAATTCCATATGAACTAGGCTATTGTTGCATGGTTCGCTAGTGTTAGGTTCCTAAGGTTCACTAAGACACACACCCAAAATACACTGCATTATTGATTCCATTTTAAAATTGACTTCGTTATTCAAGTTAGATTCTCACTGTTTAAGTAGAACATTTAATATTGAAAAATTATATTTTCAAAAACTGTTATATTAGATTTGTGAACTTATCATAAACTTAGCAACTTAATTTATACAATAGGCTATATTCTTATAGTATTTAACAGCATTATAAACAACAACAGAGAAACCATAGTTTGTTTCTAGCAGGATAAAATAAAACTACATCTCACAACACTACAAAATATATTTACACTAGACCAGTGTGACTGGTTGAAATCGATCGCCTTGTACCATCTTTTTTGTATATTGCCTGTCTTGTATGTAATTACAGTACAAGTGTAAATATATTTTGTAGTGTTGTGAGACGTAGTTTTATTTTATCCTGTTAATTGTGACAACACGTATTAAGCTACTCAAGAAACTATTAGTTTCTAAGGAAAGAATTTTTGTACCTATTGAAGGGTAATGAAACTATTTTTTGTTGCTAATATTGTAACTTATAAATAAATAGAATGTATAAATATTATGATACAGGTATAATGCTAAACTGTCCAATAAATTACTCAAACTATTTCTCGCATCACTTAGTAATTTCAACAAAACCATGTTATAAACTTACGGTACAGTGAAAATGTTTCATAAAGATATCTTTTATGTTAATCTATAAGTCCTCAAACGTAAAAATAAATTATTTTGATGCTTACTCTACTGAACAACATCGGCTGCGGACACACTGTATTTTACCACTAACATTGATGCTCATATCTCGGAAAGTACGGGGAACCACACAATTATACTTATATCATCCAAAGTACTCAGTTAGGTAAGTTAACACATTGATCTGGTCCCCCTTTCTAGATATTAACTTAAACCCCAAAATCGCTCAATTTTGAAAAATTTCCATTTTTGCCTTCAAATATTATATTGGGAAGGAAATCAAATTTTAATGAGTTATGTATTTTTATTAAAGACTGCTATGTGGAGCTTCTATGGGCAAAAAACTAATTTGTGGTCTCCTTCCCTTTTTGATAATAATTTTTGAAAATGGCCGCTCGGCTCATTGAAAAAACATTTTTTATAATTAATTTACAACCATGCTTATTATTTTCAAGTAACTTGAGCTACATCATTTTGAAGGTCATGATCTTACCTTCAAAACAAAATAATAAGAGCTAAAATATCTTAAAAACCAAAGAAGCTATGATTTTTAACACAAACCCTTGAAAATGCTAAAAATTACTTTCCTCGGCAACTTTAAGAAAGTATAAATCCTGAACTGAATAAGATAAAAATTTAAAAAAAAAAGTTTTATTCTTCTGGGAAGTAAGATAATTAGGCCTATCCCTACATGGTGAGAAAATTGAAAATTTCTAAAATGGTCATGCAACCATCAACCCTTTCCGCTCGAATGCCGGGGCAGCCTTTTTTAAAGTCAGCTTTTTTAATGAAGAAAAACAAATAATAATAATTAAGTGAGCAGCTGTGATTTTAAATGCAGCTGGATAGGAATAGGCAAGTAAACAATGAGAGTGGAAAGGGTTAATTCTCAAATTAAGTGATTTCACGAGGAATGACCCAAACTTAACCCTTTGCGCTCGGATAGGTTCTTTAGAAATGGTCCCCTGGGGTCGTCTGTACACACTCTGTGGCCGCAGCCATTTTCCCGCCGGCCAGGATTTTTTTCTGTCACACTTATGCTCAGCGCTCACATGTCCACACGCAGTGGACAGAGTTAAATGGCGCATGCGATCGCGAACACTCGCATGTCCACTGTGTGTGGACAGTGACAACGCATACTTTTACAACATTTCATATTCTTTCTACTGTATTGTGCTGAAATCTGACGGTGGATTTCGAAACTAGAGCAATCCCAGAATGCAACGGGCATAAATGTCGGCTGTTGCATTCTAATGTAAACCGTAAACAACAGTTAGTCAAGCGCTTTTGTCTTACGCTGTGTAGTCTTCGGCTTATATGCCTAATAATTATTATTATACGTAATATTTCAAGGATCCTTATTTTTTTATATGGAGGAAACATTAGGCCTACGTTCCGACGAAATTCATAACGCACTTGAAGGTGAAAGTGAGTGTGGCAGTGATTCGGACCATGAAAGTGACATCGACATCTTTTTCTATTTATGTTATAAGCAGTTTTTAAAATTATTTCTTAAAATGTTCTTAAATATAATTAACAATAAGTAAATTATGTGATTTTCGATGGTAAATAAATAAGTTTCAAAGTATACAACGAGTTTTCCTTAGACCTTGAATGTACGCTTCAACTTGACGTTTCAGTCTAGAGTGAAGAAAATAATTCCGAGCTGGCAGAAGCAGATGACCGACAATGGCTGCCGAGCTGGCGACGAAATCTAGTGCGGCCACTGAGTGTGGACATGCGAGCTCTGGGCGCTGAGCGTCAGAAAATAATTCCCAGCTTACGCAGACTCCATACTGTCCACTGAGTGTGGACATACGAGCGCAAAGGGTTAATAATTAAATTTACTAAATAACTCACCTTCCAGAACCCAGTTATAATTTTTGTGCATATACAATCGGAAATCTGCAACAAAATTCAACAATGTAATCTACCATGGGCATAAGATCATCAACTTACAAGTTACAGTGCTCTGCAGCTGTTATGTTAGTGTAGCCTGTGTTGTGTTATTTTAAAATAACAAAAACCAAGCATTACATAATATAGTAGTGCATTTCAACAATTTTCATGAAATAGCTAAACTTATATAGGCTACATCTTATTTTAAAGTTTAACGAGCCTATTTCTATTTGATTGTTTTACAAGCCTCATATGGAACTGCATCTTGATTCATTATAAACAAAATAACTTAGCCTAAGATGTTGGTTGACTTCATTCAATAATTAGACAACTAGGCAATCATACAAACAAACTAAATTTTCAACTAGACTAAATTTTAAACGTATATAAAGGCTATCGTAAGTGGAAGGATGTCAATAACCTTGATTTGTATTCAAGCGTTTCCAAAATGTGTAGCTGAACAGAAGACCTCCTAGCTCGAAAATTACAATTGCCTTGGCGCTTTTAACAAGAAAGCTTTTCGAAAAAATAGACGAAGTGCTAAAATATCTCCCTTCTTTATTAAACATTACATACAATTTTGAAACTCGAACAACATAAACACGCTCACGCACAAAAATGAAGATGAAGATCACAGAAATACTTACGCAAAAAGTTCCATTTCTATCAGAACTTGACACTTCCTTGCGATCATCTGATTGTAGTGAATATTGTGATCAGAAAAAAATGTTTAAGTTGAAGGCCGTTACTATATACATGATTTCTAGTTGTTGTCACAGAGACCAAATATATACTATCGGAAGGAGGACATTTATTGTCAATGATGAGGATAACAAAAATAAATTAAAAAGTATGATCGAATTCTTCACGTTATTTAATATGGTTAGTTTACGTTATTTAATCGAAATAATATAATCGTATGAGTTATTTATTTACATACCACGGACAAAGCAGTGTCATACATTAATAAATACCGGTATTAATTTAATGATGTTAGTACAGATTTTAAAATTAAGATTTTATAAAATTATTGCTAATCAACAACAAATGAAAACTTATAAAATTGTGAACTTTGATATACCTAACAAACTATTTATACAGCAATGTTATTAACGTGTATTAACGTGTTGTATGAACACTTGATAATTGTACAATCACCCCCAATACCCCTATATACCAACTTGTTATCCTGACCCTGACTGTATCTCCTCCTAACCTTATAATATACCAAATTGCTATCCTACTCAACGAGATTATAGCCTAAAGGCGGTCCCACACTACTCGAGAACACGCCTGAACGTTCGGCCGAACATTCTACCGAACGTTCACTGAACGTTCGCCCTGATGAAGCTCCCACACTTCTCGCGAACACCCACCAAACATTCGGGGGAATGTTCGAACGAACATTCCCTCGAACATAAATAAATTCCAATCAGCTGTTTGCGCATTGTCCGTCGTGTCCAACGAGCACTGTCGTGAAAACATAGACGACTCTACAGATGATGTCACTGTTGTTGCATCTACAGTCGTATTTTTTGCTGCAATAGCAGATACATGCCTGTTTGATTTTGTTAATCAGCTGATTATAAACAATTGTTGGAAATCAGCTGTAATCAGCTAGTTTGGGGGTGTTGGAAATGAGCTGTAATCAGCTGTAAATCAGCTAGTTTGGGCGTTGACGCGGCGATCGTCAATTGTTGACCACTCTGCGTTCAGTGTGCACAAGGAAACGCTTTGTATTTGACTTGTTTATAATTAATTCATAATAATCATATTAATAACAATGTTTTCATTTGTCGGCAATTAATTAACATCGAGTAAATATGTCTTCTCCTGATGTAATAAATCATAAAAGTTGTAGAATTTAGTCGTGTATAAGAAACCAACGAAAATATGAAAAGCCTATTTTTTACGAAGTAAAAAATCAAATATAAATATATCAAGTACTAGCTGATGCTGATACCGTATTTCGCAGAGCTGATTAAAATCCTACTGTAAACATCTGTTTAAGTACTCCCCTGATTCATTAAACCTATTGACCATAAGAGTAACATTGTAACTTTAAGGGTGACTGGGGCAAAGCCCTAAAGGCCTATTTTGCCAGAAGCGTCTCGTGCGTCTGTCGCTTAGCGATGATCGCTCCGCGTCAATCGCTGCCCACTGCTTTGCATTGTTTCAGGTTAGTCTATTTTCCCAGACTCGTCTATCGCTACAGCCGCCAGCGTCTGTAACTGAGCCGCCAGCGTCGATCGCGGACCACTGCTCCAAGAGCAGACGGGGACGCAGTCGCTCGCGTCTATTCGTAGAAGAACCACGTGCTTTCAATTGTTGACTGTTTGCAGTTTTTTAAAAGTTTTGTTTTTTCCGATTTCTAAAAGTTTGGCGATATGTCCCAGTCAAAGTGGTGTTTTACTACTGAGGAAGATGAAAAGTTAATAGAAGCCATTTCAGTGCACCCCGCTTTGTTTGACTTAAAACACGAGTCCTACAAAGACCAACGTGTGAAGGACAACATATGGATTATAGTTGCAGGAGAAGTGGGCAGATCAGGTATTTTCACAACTGATTGTGTAAAATGTTATATGTATTAAGCTCTACTATAGTCTGTAATTAATTAACACGCCAAAATAACCAAAAACGGTTATATAACCGTTTGTATTAACTTTTGGCGGGAAAGTTATAAATTAACTGGAATCAATTTGTAGGCATCAGGATCGGGATCAAATTAAGTTAAAAACTAACACCAACCCATGCCTCATTTTATGGTTCCTTTGGAAAGTGAACTATTAACTAAGCATGACCAGCACGGTGAAACTTAAGCCCGGGACCAAATATTGAGGACGAAATAAATTTGTTTCAGTTATCGTCTCATTGTAATTTATTGTACATATTTATAAAGGCAAAGTTAACATTATATTTAACAATTTGCATTGTCTGGTAACAGATATTGAGAAAAAACATATTTAACACTAGCAGACAGATTTGTATATGTTCATTAAAGGATGAAGTGTATTCATGTTGTTGGAAATCCTTTAGGTGTGGCGTGGTACTTTTTTTAAGCGCGATCAGTTCTGCCAACTGTAGCATCTTGCCAACTGACTTTTCCCTCTTCTGCGAAGTAAGAGGCATATGTGTTCCTCACTGCGAAGCCATTTACGTTTGCGAACCCACCCCTTCCCACTAAAGGGATGAGGTTCTCAGTAGGACGCCCCTGTGTCTGGTCAAATTCGTAGATTGCACGTCCTGTTTTTGAGAGGTAACTTTCCCTTAACATGTTGTGCAGGCAACAGCAAACAATTATCACGTCGTCGACAGTCTCAGGTTGAATTCCTATTGGGGTGAAAAATATACAGAATACTTGGGCTAAGATACCGAAAGCATTCTCTGATGTTCTCCTGGCACGGCATAATCTATAATTAAAAGCGGCTTTGATCCTGTTGGACATAGCATCTTCACGAATGTAAGGTTTCATCATGTTACTATGCAGACGAAAAGCATCATCCCCCACAAACACATGTGGTAAGACGAGATTTGATTTCGAAAGTAGTTTTGGTGGTGGAAGCAAAGTACCTTCATAAAATTTAGTGCCCAAAGCCGATTTCTCAAAAATTCCACTGTCTCCCTCTTTACCATATGAACCGACATCAACATACATAAATTTATAGTTGGCGTCTACAACAGCCAAAAGCACGACAGAAAAGAATCCCTTATAGTTGTAATACAGGGAAGCTGACTTGTTGGGACACTTTATTCTCACATGCTTCCCGTCAATGGCACCCACACAGTTTGGGAAGTTCCACCTGTCGTAATACTCTTGAGCCTTGCCTTCTAAGTTCTTTTCAGTCAGGGGTGGTAAAAAAAGTGACACAAGTTTTTCCTTCAATGCAGCCAGAGTTTCTTTCACTATTTTGCTAATTTGTGTAACAGATATTCGATACTGGAACTGCAAAGAGTGATATGTCTCCCCAGTTGCCAGGAACCTGCAAACCAATAAACATAACTGTTGTTGTTTTTAACATGAATGCATATTGTACCAAATTGTAATGCCAATGTGTTGTAGTTGCAGATTGCAAAAAGAGATGGAAAAACATTAAGGACACATTTGATAGAAAGAAACGTGATAACAATAAAACTGGATCTGAGGCACCACCAATTAAGAAAGGGAAAAAAACTTGGGCTCTTCAAGATAGGCTGTCGTTCCTTCATGCAGCAGAAGACAAGCGCAGGTAAGGATATATATATATATATATATATATATCACACAAACCTTTTTACTGAAATGGTCGTCGTATAAAAACATACATTTTTCGGTAAATTAGAAAGAAATGCGTGTTTACAACTGCCCCAAAGTCAGTATACTTGTTCTACTCAATTTATCTCTTATTTACTGATACATTTCATTGAAACTTGACATGCAGGTCAAGTTAGCATTGGCCAACAGAGGACATTAAAAATACATTGCCCCTTAACCATTTGGGGGGGATGAGGGGGCATTTACAGATTTATATATATATAAATATATATATTTATATATATATATATATAAATGTATATATTTATATATACATTTATATATGTATATGTATATATGTATGTATATATATATATATATATATATATATATATATATATATATTCCTTATGTTATAATGACCTTCGAAAAGCATAAAAATAAAAATCTTAAGTCACTTTTGTTGTATACAGTTATTGTGTTTGTTTTCAAAAGTTTCTGCAATGTTTCTCTGGATCCTGAAGATAGTGACAACAGAGAAAGTGCGAACTTCGATGAAACGGAAGATGTTGTCGACCCTTTTGATATGAGCACCACGCCCTCTCCTCAACCAGTTGTTTCGCGTCCATCCTCTGCCAATCCGCATATCACTCATTCAGCTCAAACAACGACCATAACTCCAGCTAGAAGTGAAACTGAAGGCGGAGCTATTCGTAAAAAATCGAATTATAGGGAAAAAATTTGCTCTGCAATAGAACAAAGATCGAAGGAGAGGGATGCGATGATCAGAGACCTGTTGAAACAAGACGAAGACCCCTCTGATGACTTAAGCCATTTTTTCAAAAGTATTGAACAAACTGTAAGAACATTTCCCCCACACCTGCAACAAAGAGCAAAACTTGAAACTTTAAGTTTGATTTCAAAAATCGAAAGTGACATGTGGTGTACTCGGTCAGACAATTTTTTTAGAGTCCCCCAACCGCAGATGTCTTCTTCGTCCCCATCGCCATCTTCAGCCAGCACCCCCTCTGATAACTGCTTATTGACTGTTGACAACAACGAAGGTGGACTCGCTCGTGAAACCAACGTCAATTTTGGACCCTGTTCCCATCATGAAGGTGATCCGAACTATAACTTTAATGGTATCTTTTAGATACTTGTGTTACAAAAGAAAGAACATTACTTTTCGTAATAATTAATGGCTTTGAGTGTGTTTACTACTTTTTCCAATTGTAATAAGATAAAATAATTACACTGTATTAAAACCTGTTTTTTTGAAAATGCTATTATTTATTAATTTTACACAATCAATTAAAAAGTGGGTCAAAACCATTTTCAGTCATGGATAGAAATTAGATTTATTTTTTATTACCTAAACAGAATGAGACTAAAATGATATTCATATAATAACATTGGCATAATAATAATTACAACACAACTTACCTTAAAGTTACAGCCAGCTTCTCTTCTGCTGTTATGGGATATGGCGTTTTGTTATTTAAAGACACCGTGTACAACTCCTTTTCGATTAAACTTAGCACAAAGTTGAACTGTGTAACGTCGAGCCTGAAAAACTCGGAAAACTTGGTCTCATCAGAACGTAGGTGATTTTCTATTAATATTTTAAAGTATCCCTCTTCAGATCTCTTTAAAAACATAGAACGCACTTCTTCCCTGGGTTCACACAACATTTCTAAAATTTCTTCGTCATCTATTTCCTCCGCTAATAAATACCTCACTAATATTTGCTTTTTACGGCTCATTTTACAAACAGCACCAACACCACTCCTTTCGCCACCAAAGACAACCACTCAATGATCTAATAATCGCAACAAATAGACGTTTCTGGGAAAATAGCCCCCAGCGATCGACGCTGAGCGATCATCGCTCTAGCGATCATCGCTAAGCGACAGACGCACCAGACGCTTCTGGCAAAATAGGCCTTAAGGGATTGCTAAGATGGGACGTTGAAACGGAACAGACAAAAGTCGACAGACAGTCACCACCTTTCTTTTATACATGTATAAGATAGTATAATTCATTATAAAATAAACGTTATCAGGAAACTGACACATACTTTCTCCCTTTAGCCTAACTTTAATGAATAAATTACTTTTTATCTACTAAATATAGAATACAAAGCACGGTGGAAATACAGAAAATCTTTTAAACAAGTTGTTTTCAAAAACATCCACTTAAATCCCTGTTTTGGAGGCGCTACAGAATCCATTGCTACAGACGTGGTTTTAAGGGGGGAAATGCCCCCTATTCCCCACCCCCGGGTTATTAAGGGGCAACATATTTCGAATTTGCTCTGTTGGTCAATGCTAACTTGACAAGCATATCAAGTTTGAACAAAATTGATCAGTAAATAAGAGAGAAATAGTAATTTTTGTATTCCCCATAAGAATAACATTGGACAACGTACTGCGTTTACCGCTAAATTAAAATTTCAATTTTCTCCGGAACCAGCAATCGTAGAATAGTAATTAAAAATACTAAATTATTTAGTTTTTTGAGCTCTTTTTAATGGTGATATTAAAATTTTGTTATACTTATGTTTTACTATGAAAAATAAAAAAAACTGAATTTTTGATGTTTTAAGTCCTGTAATTTCTGAACCCAAATTTTTACAGAAATGCGGGTGGTGTCATTTTGTTGGAGAACTAAAGTTCTACAAACGACTAAAGTTTAATCAAAATCGTTAGAGCTGTTTTTGAGAAATTATGATTTTTCATGTTTTTTGGCGGTTTTTGGAGGGAAATTACCCTTAAAAATAAAAAATTCAAAAAAAATGAAAAAAAAGCCTGGAGATATCGTGGATTAGTACCTACATACCAAATTTCATAAAAATTGGCCTATTGGTTAGGGCTCTAGCTCTGTACTCATCCACACGCACACACACACACACACACACACACACACACAGACAGACATCACGTAAAAACCACTTTTTTGGGTTCAGGGAGCACCAAAACGAATATTTCCACCAACAACTCAAATTCAAAAATTTTGACAAAAACAATACTTTCTCCATATACTATGTATAGGGGGAGAAAGTAAAAGTGAAGCCCCACTGGAGGATATTTTTGTAAACAAAACATCTGGCAAAGAGTAATAAAGACTAACATAACTTGTAAAGGGAGTATTTAATTGGTTTAATATATTGTTGCCATGGCGACCGGAGGGGGGACCACCAGTTGATCGAAATATGTTAGTTGTTTGCAGGGACAGTTGGTAAGGTTTTAGGAAATAAGTATAAATAATTAAATAAAGTTCTGGAACCCACTGATCGACATGTTAGTTGCTCGCATGGACAGTCGACTTAGGGCTAAGTAAGCAAGTTTGCGGCTACGCGGACAGTAACAAATCTTTTTGTGTAAATATCAATAGACCACAACTAAGCAACATACAAACTTTCATCAATATAAAATCATATACTGTATAACAGAGATATAAAGACTTAACTCTTAACCCGCATTGGCTTAGAATGACGTACTATGGTGCCGTTACTAGCCTGTAATTTTTAAAACCTTTGAATTGGAATAGAACAAATAACATCTGTTTTTGAGTGGGGAGGATGAGGGTCCTCTTTTGGTCTCGGAAAGGATGAGGTCGAGAGGTTTCGGGAATAAATAAAAATCTCTGATTACTGGCATTGTAACACACTCTTTTGCTATCCGATATAACTCCACATTGAATGGGGAGAGGATGAGGTGGAGAGGTTTCAGACATAAATAAAGAGGATACTGATTACTGGAATGGTAACACCATTCTCTTATCCGTTATAACTCCACAAATGTAAACCTATTAGTGAGGGGGGGGTGAGGATGAGGGACATAGCGAGGATCAGGTGGAGAGGTTTCAAGCATAAATAAAAAGGCTATTGATTACTGGAATGATAACACTCTTCTCTTATCCGTTTTAACTCCTCAACATAAAATAAAATAATTCAGGACTAATGTAAATAAAACATATTACTGACTACTGGAATGGCAACACCCTTCTCTTATCCGTTTTAATTTCACAACAGCAAGAACAAATAATTCAGGACTAATGTAAATAAAAAATATTACTGAATACTGGGAATGGTAACACCCTTCTCTTATCCGTTTTAACATTACATTAAAAAATTAAACCTGTTTGTAAGGGGGAGAGGATGAGTTAGAGAAGTTTCAGGTATAAATAAAAAGGCTATTGATTACTGGAATTGTAACACCCTTCCCTCATCCGTTTTAACTCCACAATAGCAAGACCAGATAATTCAGGACTAATGTAAATACAATATATTACTGACAACTGGAATGGCAACATCCTTCTCTTAGGAGGCGGGGAGATGAGGATGAGGTGGAGAGGTATCATCGGGCATAAATAAAAAGGCTACTGATTACTGTATTGGTAACATCCTTCTCTTTAGAGATGGGGAGATGAGGATGAGGTGGAGAGGTGTCGGGCACAAATAAAAAGGCTACTGATTGCTGTATTGGTAACATCCTTCTCTTTGGAGACGGGGAGATGAGGATGAGGTGGAGAGGTATCGGGCACAAATAAAAAGGCTACTGATTACTGTAATGGTAACATCCTTCTCTTTGGAGACGTGGAGATGAGGATGAGGTGGAGAGGTATCGGGCACAAATAAAAAGGCTACTGATTACTGTAATGGTAACATCCTTCTCTTTGGAGACGTGGAGATGAGGATGAGGTGGAGAGGTATCGGGCACTAGTTTTATTTATTCCCCATAAGAATAACATGGGGGCTGAGTACGCACGTTTGCTGCTAAGAGAATAATCCTTATTGCTTTTTTTGTGCAAATATCAATATACCACAACCATATGAAGCCGGATACCTAGTTTCGTTAGTATATGTTCATAAATAAGCAAGGTATAACGAATGTCTTTGGGGTCTTGTGACCTCAAACTGGGAAAATTCACTAAAATGACTTATCGTATACACATATACCTACATACATGTTTGTATTTAAGTTAGGGTGCCCCATTTTCGTATACGCCCAGGCCCCTGAGGTCCTAAATACGGCCTTGGCTACATCTTATAACTACTATGCTGAGGAATCAGTTTTATTCTATCTACTTCTTGGTGCACTTGTCAAGCTTCTTGATTGAGTCCCATAAGTGTGAGCTTTACGAACATCAATGATAAATTTACGAGAGACAAAAGAGTAGCAACCTGCGCAATATTCCTGCTTGTGGAAGACGTGCCTAGCAGCTATGCTGGAGTTTGCTAATCCAGCAACCGACTGGTGTATAAGCCATAAACCATAGACTGGGCATCCCTATTACTTTAGCAATACAGCTAGCTGGTGAAGCCCATTTTTGGCAAGTCTGCCATCTAGGTGGTCCAACATTGTACAAAATACTAGAATATAAATTATGGGAATTTAATCATATTTGGCATCATATTTATGAAAGAGTGGATACTGAAAAATGTTAAATAGTTGTTAGGCCCAGAAATATATTTATTTAATTAACATTTTAAAACAAATATGTTAGTAAATTGTTTTTTTTTTCCATAGTTTGATACGTTACTCATTCCCCTTGGTCTGCAATAGATAGCGTTACCATTGCAATAGACAGAATGTTGAGCTTACTTTCTTATATAGTTTCAAACATATACATTTTTTAAATCTCTGGTCTCAATGTTACTAACTGTTGAATAATAGTTCTATTTGATTTAGAGTAGTGAAAAATTAAGCTTTAACAGAGTAAGAACCGTTACTATTTAACAGAGCAAGTATTACTAACTACTTTATGTTAGTAAACAAATACATTTCATTCTGATAAAATCATCCACAATCAACATATGTGTTGACTTATGTGTATTTTTAAGACCAAAGTCACAACACAAGTAACGCTATCTGATGGGACTCAGAGAAATTACAAGCCGCCATCTTGGTGGTCCAGATTTAATGTGTGCTTCACTTTGATACCCTTGATGCCCAGTCTATTTTTTTCTATGGTCTGTGTGTAAGCATTGACAAATACACTGATGAGGTGTGTGGTGAAATCTCATTGCAGCATCGCAACCGCAATGCTGATCAATTCCTTGAAAAACTTAAGTCTTGATCCAGTAGGTAAAAAGCACTATTACAATTTTTGGACAAACAATTGTCATTTTCGTTTGAATTTTAAATGTATAGTGCATATTGGTTCAGAATACATATAAAATACTGATGCTCAGACTGTAGGCGTCCTCGCTACAACCGCCCTCTCTCCAGGAAGTGACTCGCGTACGTCACCACAGCAATGTCCTGATAATGTAATGGAAAGAAACGTCCAGATCAGAACAAGCGGATCATGTGTTTCCTTAGTTAATCAAGTATTTCATCTTAGTTCCTTTTTTAGAAAATATTTTTTAACTGTCATATAAATGTTATATATCTTAGTGCTTATTATGACAATACCCAGGTGTTATTCGTTTTAACCAAACTTTTAGCTATCCGACCCAGGCATCGGTCCCATGGAGGGTGTCTACTATAGTCATGGAACCTATTCCTCATAGGTTGGTACAGAGTTACATAAGCTGATTGTTTTGGTCACTCAGGCTTATTAGTTTTGCTGGATAAAGACAAAAACACTTAATAACATAATCTTCTTTATTATATTTTACACACAAACTCGATCATACTGATTTAACAATCTGCATGTTATTATACATAAATACATGCAAAGTAACTTACTCTATGTACAATCCCTTCTGTAATTGACTCCTTGACACTACCGAACAATGTACACTTTACACATAACGATAAAATGATTATAACTTAACAAAAAATATATCATTACTGACTTCGATACGAATCTCAACCAAATAAAATATAAACAACAAATTATAAACAAAATTTGAGAGTAAAATATTTTTTTTCATACACCTAAAAAGCGATATAATTTACAAAACTACAACATTTCACTAAGCCGGCTCAATAATATATAATTATAACAATCTATAAAAATATTTGTTCAATAATGGTTAATAAATCTCGAAGAATACCTAAAGATATAAAGATCATTTCTATCACATATTTACCGTAGGTAAGTCTAACTCGTAGAAAGGAATAACGAAGAAAAAAATAATTGATTTTAGTGGCGTTTGTTCAAACTCAACACGAATGTCAGGCTTGCAAACATTATTGCTCTAAGTAAACCACACGTTAGAAGGCCACTAGGACAGTTCATACAAAAATACACTATGCTTAGTCACATATTGGAGTTTCAACAGTTCCCTACACTATATTATTGCAAGAAGATATTCGTTGAAAGTGCAAGACTGGGTAGGAACATAGAGAGCTAATATAAAGGCATTCTTGAAATGTTCATACGATAAAATACCATTTGGTCGAGGATATTGGTCCAGGTTACGATTATCTAAGAAACTAACATCATTAGTTGTTCAAATGTTCAATGAAACCAAAACTAGAACCCAGACTTTAAATATTTTAAATGAGACAAATACTTTTTGTTTGAAATAAAAAAAGTACAAAACATAAGATGGAAAAGTTGTTAGAACGTTTAAAGACGACATAAAAATAAATAACTTTACATTACTTAAATACTCGTAACTAAAGATAAATGTACACTTTAAAACTATATCTAGTTACTACATTATATAATTATTTCATCTCGGAATGTACAAAATATATGTAAAACTGATGAAGATATATTCGTGTTATGCACTAAAATCTACTGTCGTAAACGCTTCAGCGATAGTCTTGTGAGGACGGCCGAGACACAGGTACGCGGGAGTATTGCTCGCAATTCAGTTGTTGACGGGGCTGGAGTTGTTGTTGGGGGTGGTGGGGGAGCCGATGTTGTCGATCTCGCGTTGGGCTCGGGAAATCTTCACCTTGTCCCTCGGAGTCGTGTCTTCGCCAGTCTCCATCGCAAACATCTTCATCTTCTCCTTGAAGCTCAGCTTCTCAGGGACCTTGGCTGACATCATCTTCTGGTTCTGCTGCTCCAGCAACCTTCTCTGACGAGGATCCCTGAACAAGTAACGCAATTATTACTCTCCTACAGTAATAGATATTTACGCACCTATGGTAGGTAAGAGCGTCATTAAAGCCTGAGGGTGATGCTTGAAAGCTAGAGTGCGAGGCGTTATGGCTCTTACTACTCAAGGTGCTATTTTATAGCCCAATACGAACAAACAAGATTTGACAAATTAAACACTAACAGTTTTAGCTACAACTGGCACTGCAGGTTAAGGTTATAACAGCATCAAAACAAGCAATAGTTGTATGTTGTAAAAACTTTATTGTAGTAAATGCAACAGCTGATGCTGTTGATGGAACAGCTGATTGGGCTCTGCCGGAAGTGTAATCGTAACGCTATGTGTCTGCAATAAAGCTCATAACTTACCTATCAAGATAGGGACATTTAAAATGTGGTAGGTCATAACTACCTGTAGTAATTACTAGTGAATCTTGACCTTAAAATATGGTAAAATCAATCAGAATGCATTCATAGTCAATGCCACATTAGATGTCCTTTTACAGCTCTTTTAGACCAAAAACTGGTTTGGAATAAATTTTAAATAGCGCATGCAAAAACTAAGCACAAAATTAGGGATGAGTTGATTCCAATTGTCGATTCTCGATTCCACCTATTCTCAGACTTACAATCGGAATCGAGAATCGATGGCCCAAAGTCGATTCCAATTCTATCGATTCCAGGCCGTCGGTACCAAAGAAAACTTAGTGTGGGAAAACAAACAGAGATAAGCTAACCAACGTTCAACAAAATAAGGTAGAAATAAAACTCCTCCCGACAACTAATCACTTCCTTTCCAGTCCCAGTAAAACTTCCAACCAACACGAAAGAAGTTCTATTTATGGATGTATACGTGAATGAAGAAAACAGATAAGGAAGCAAGTGGCTGAGTCAGTCGAGCGACCCTACGTTTTTTGGGCCATTCTTAATGGCTGGTCTATTGTTCGGTATCCGGTCGAGGTCTTGGTAAACTATTCAAGAGGTAAGAGTTTCTAGTACAAAATAGTAAAACCGAAACTAATTGTTCTACAAAGACAAATGATGGCTCATTTTTTCATCTGATTACCACAAATTAAATAGAATGTCAATCAAAGTTGTGTGACGTTCCGTTCAAGAGATACGGATCAAACAATTGCTGTTTATCAATTTTATTATTTTCCCCGACTATTCAAACTTTTCTATGTTGACTTCCTTCTTTCTCGACGTCTTATTTCTTTCTATTCAAATTTCGCACTATACCAACTTTTTCGACTGCTAGCATCCTAAAATTTATATTTATATTTATTCAAATTATTTAAAGTAGAAATTTAACATTACAGTATATTTAAAAATGTTGATCTACAATCATTAAAAATTAATTATTTAAACAAAATTTGGCTTTCAAATTTGTATTCAAAATTTAAAACCCTAAATTTAACATTAAAATATAAGTTTGGTCTCCGGACTAAGACATAAATAGGCGTCCACTGTAGAATGTAATAGACTGTTTCAAAGAGACATACTTGTAGACTTCCTGTGCTCCGATCACTCCGGGAGTGGTTCCTGTGAACGTCGTGTCCGGACTGGTAGGCGAGGCCAGCATCGTCTCAGCTTCATTGATGAAGTTCTGTGAGAGGGAGAAAACAACTGTGAGATTGCGAGCTTTTAAGACATTACTGACTAGAAATACAATTAGGACAACTTAGAACTAATCCCAGATAAATTGTGTTTAAAATGAACTCTTTTTTGCAACTGAGTCATGGTTCACACTTTTATTTGGTTAATGATTTCCCTGACATTCCCTGACCATCCTGACTTTCTGTAATTAATAGGGGTGTGCGAGTAGTGATTTATTTAATCGAGTCGAGTCGAGCAGTGCCAATTATTTTCTAGTTTCAAGTATTTTCGAGCGAGTATTTGCCATCAGTTGGTAGTTTAAAATAGTGTAATGGGATTTGGATACCACCCTAGATTTGATAATCGAAACATGGTTTCTAACTAATACATGAGTAGCAATACAAAGTTTTGGCCAGTACAATCAAACTGGATTACGTATTGACAAACAGAACACGGTTTGACATTCGTTTCCAGCTGATGAAACAGGACCCGGTTGTCATTTGGCCAATTTCACCTGGTCCAGACATCGCTTTTAATCAATATTAAATGACAAAATCGTTAGTTACGGCCAAAATTACGCAGTCCGATCGTCATTTTCGGCCGATTTTACGTGATGCGATTGCCTTTTGCTGCCGTTACCACGTGTTTTGGCCGGTCGCAATTGTTCACGGTCGTAATTTTTGGCCGATTTTACGTGATGCGATTGCCTTTTTCGACCGTTATTACGCGTTTTGGCTGGTCGTTATCGTTAGCGTCCGGAAATCGGTGGGAAATACTCGCTCGAACTTTCGAGTAGTTTTCAAAACTTCGAGTCGAGTTCGAGTATTAAAATACTCGGCCGAAAACTCGATGTTTCGAGTACTCGCACACCCCTACTAACCAAGGAAGTTAATTTTCCCTGACTCACAGCTAAAAATGCACACTTTTTCTAACAAGTTTTCATTTTCGCACAGAAGTGCTATGCGCTTTCAATTAAATCAAAATTTGTCCCTGATCTGTATAAAATAGTAAGCATTATCTCTAACTTTTGAAGTTTTTCCAACTTTTTCCCTGACTTTCCAGAAAGTTTGAACCATGTGGGGACAACCGATAAAATTGTTCTTGAACCCAAAAAAACATATTATCTACACAAATTTCTGATTTTAGCGAATTCCTTCTATAGGGAAGAAGCTATTACCGTAGGTGACAAGGTAACACTTAGGCCCGAGACCATAACTTTTCGTTCTGAGGTCCCCAGATGACAAAAACACTGTTCGTTCAAATTTATATATATATATGTGTCTGTTTCCGTGATAACTTTTGAAAGAAACGCCCGATTTTGATGAAATTTGGCACAAATGTGGAGAGTATCATTTATGACTTTTAAGTTCAAAAACCAGATCGATCTATGGGAAGGGGGTTTACAATTTTCCAAAAATCAGTTTTTTGCTAATTTTATCCCAAAATATAAAAAAAACACTCAATTTTGGTTATAGCCAATTTATAGAGCTAAAAAAAACAAAACAAATAATTTAGTATTTTGAATCATTAACCTAGGTTAAGTGGTTGCGGAGAAAAACCAAACAACGTGTCCCATGTTAATCTTATGGGAAAAAGGTTTTTAGATTTTTCTCAGATAATTTTACTAAAAACTTGATATTTCTTTTTATCAGTATGTTTAGCTCAACAAAACAAACAGTTTGGTGTTTTAATGGTTGTTCTACGTCCAACCGTTGCAGAGACATTCAAAGTGCTAAACACAGTAAGTTGTCCAATGTTATCCTTATGGAGAATAAATAAAACTTGATATCTTGATTATTTATGAATGTATATTGATGAAACTTAGTATGTGCACAAAAAAAGTTTTTTGCTGATAGTCCCCGTTATTCATATGGAAAATAAGTAAAGTTGTTTATCTCCCTTAATTATGAACCTAAATTAATAGAACTTGGTATGTAGCTTCACCTGGTTGAGTTATATTGATATTGCAAAAAAAACACATTACTTATCTTCCTTGCTGCAGCAAACCTGCGTCCTCAACCCTAATTTTATTCTTATTAGGAATAAAAAAAATGTTATTTATCACTTGTTTATGAATGTACTCTTGTGATACTTGGTAATTGGCTTTATGAAGTAGTGAGACATGTAGATATGCATTGGAAATTCGCTAAGTACGCAGGTGTGCTGCGACGGGGGTATTTAATTTAGTGTGAAAGTTGTAGTATAACGGATGAAGGAAGGGAGAAACATTGCTGTCAGACGATTTGGTAAAGTATTAAGAGTACACCCTACTATTATGTATTCCGACTCGACTCAAAGTTGTGACATTGGTCAGTCGAGCGAGTTTATCCCGCTGAAATACGAAAGATCACTAACCGGCATGAAACAATAGTTAGCAAAGTGATTAAACAAAAGAAAAGGCTGGAAAAAACATAAAAATAAAAATGTCAGACATTCATAAATTAATTCACGTTTTGATAGATTAATTCCTTCAAAAACAAAGATAAACTTACGTTAGGATCCTCTCGGATGTTGTCCAGAGGCGGGGGCAAGGGGTTGTTGGTAGGCGGGGGAGGCGGGTCTTGGAATGATACTCGTTTGGCCCCGCCGGTATTGTTATTGTTGTTGTTGTTGTTACTATTGTTGGTCACAGGGGTGACGGGGCTCCTGCCCTGAGTCTGGCTCATCACCTGGAAGCTGCTGCCCCGTTCAGGGGGTGGCGGGGGGCTGTAGCCGTTATACTGGGCGGGGGGACGGGGCGGTGAGCGGGGGTGGGAGGTCACTGGTGTCCCCTGGCTGTTGGCTTGGCTGATTATCTGCTGCTGTCTCAACTCTTCGTCCTATGAATAACTTGGGATAAAATAAGTGGCACCACTTTGAATTATTAAAAATTTGTTTTATTTAAGAAAAAATCATAACCCGATTTTTAATAGCAGTTTGAAATTTGTTGATATTCAAAATTTACTTGCTTGTTTCAGCTTTTTTGATTGCCTAACTGTTCAAGACTGTTGAACAGATTAATATAACTGATAAAGTATTAACACTTTGACTGCGCGTGGTATGCTGGCATCCCATCGCAGTGCCGCGGCGCACATGCATGGGACACTGAAATTTGAGTTCAGGCTGGGCCGGAGTATGACAATATTTTTTGTGCGTGACACCCAGGATGCGAGCTTTATTTTGGTGTAGGTTGGTAGTAAATTTCCCCCAATATCCCGGCCGACACGGGACTTCCCTGCATTGTTTTCGTCCCACTTAGTCCCTCTAGATGGCGACCCTGGTTGACTACTGCTATCTGGATTGTGCTGCGACCTGTTGGCTCTTTGTAGAACTACGTCCAGTTGTGTTGTAACGCAGTACAGCACTGTACAGTGATTTTGCCATTTGTTAGCTGGGAATTGAAAATGTGATCGCGTCTATCGGAACAGTTGCCGTGTGGCGGGAACACGACCCACGTCCCACGCGCAGTCAAAGTGTTAATCAGAAATAACCACCCAATTAGATATGAAAAAACATCTTTAGGCAATTTCAATGATGCACACTAAAACTTGAAAATGATGACAGACTTGGTGAATTCCACAGGATGAGGAAGGCATCAGGAGCTGAGAAGTTTCGCTCACTGTGACCCGCCCGTACCAACATTATCAAGCAGCATGCATTTTTTGGCCGGTTGCAGTTGTGGTTAATAAACTTGCTTTGCTTGCTGGGAGCTCTGACCCCAGGCACCCGCTAGGAGTTTCCCCTAAAGGTCGTAAATATGGTAAAAAGAATATTATTTAGTCTTCAACAAATTAAATATGGATTCCCTCAAGCATCTATTTAAGACCTAAATTTTTAAATAATTCAAAGGCTATGATTATTTTGAGGGCTCGAAATAAACCAGGTTTACAAACCTTTGCATCATCAATCCTTTTGGTTTAGTAGCAGATCACTAGTTTCGGGACTACTGTCCCATTATTTAATCTGGCGTCTTTTTCAAATCTGAACAAATGTTTAACAAGCCTTGAAAATTTACTCATTTTAAGAAATCCATTATGTTTTTGTAAGTTAAAGTGAATTTTGGTGTACCTTATAATTTTTATATTTCTATATTGACTGCAAAACAAAAACCCACAACGTTTTACAGATTGTCAGAGCTTGGCAGATTTGTTGAGCACTACTTACTCTTCTCTTCAATCGAGCTTCCGCCTCCATTTCAGCTTGTTTCATCTTTAAATCTTTCAACCTTCTGAGCCGCTCCTTCTCTTCTACTCCAGGCCTACAACAGATAATTAACACACAACTGATGTATTTGAGGTTATATATTTTTGTAAAATCTAAGCGTATGAAAGAACTTTAATTTTTTTATATTCAATACCCGGCTCGATGTTTTAACAAATACTCAATAATTGAGTGAGTTTTTCCTGCCGATTAGTGAGGGCTCACAACTGCTGTCAAATACTATGGGACTAAGCAGCATTGACCAAACTGTGTGATGTTGGCCGCAAATACCTAAATGTCCACCACAATCTAAACTATGCTGTAATGGCCCATAACATTAATCAATTTCATTAATACTGGTAAACTAATAGCATCGCTAGTCATAATAATGGTTATAAACCATGAAATTCTATTTGGAATAGTTGCCAAATATTTGAAAACATTTAAAATAAATAATTATTACTTTACCCGAGTGATTAAATACTACTTGCACACTTGTAACTAAAAATTTACATTTTGATCTTTTACACTACAACCGACATATTACAACTGAGTCAAGTTCTCACCCTGTAGGTGTGATGGTGTTATTGGGGTAGTTGTTGGCTGGGGAGGTGGGGGTAGGGGGCATGGCAGTGCGTCCCACAATGCCGTTGACCTGTTGGTGGGAGGGGTGGCGCGAGGGGGCCGGGGAGGGGGATCCTGCCATTCCCTGTTGTTGTTGCTGCTGTTGATGTTGCTGTTGTTGCTGCTGTTGATGTTGCTGTTGTTGCTGCTGCTGATGTTGCTGTTGTTGCTGCTGCTGATGTTGCTGAAGTTGCTGCTGCTGAAGTTGCTGCTGCTGATGTTGCTGAAGTTGCTGCTGCTGATGTTGCTGAAGTTGCTGCTGCTGATGTTGCTGTTGTCGCTTTTCGTCCTGCTGTCTGGCAACTCGCAAAAGACCCTGCACTCTCTCTGTGCTCTCCTGGAATGACATTTATTCATGAAAAATGAAGACAATGTTTCTATAAAACTAAAATGTGTATTTTTCCGGTTATCTGTCTGTTTGTAATTTTAAGTTGTTTTTCTCCAGTATTTCTCCAGAACCGCTGAGAGTAAAAGGATGAAACTTTCCATGAATGTTATTCTTGCTAAGCAGTATATTATTTAGGTCTGGAAAATAGAAAAAAAATTGTCCTTCTTGTTTCAAAGTGGTGGATACTAAAAATCTTAAAACTTAAATTTCATAACTTCTTATTTTATAAAAAATACAAAGATTAATTTTTTGTTGTGTTTTTTGTTACATATTCAATGATGAAATATCTGGTACCAGTACTCAATCGGTGCAATTTTATCTGCCATTATATCAATGGTGGTGGTACTGAACTTATACATTATTAAACTCCCGATTCAATTATAATAGTTTGACGCAGACGCATAATAAGAAACATGAACCAATTATTCTTTGTAGTTTTTGTATAAAATTAGCACCATTTATATAATTTACATTTAAACAAATTTTAACGTCTGCCATTTTAAATGAGAATTTTTTTCAAAATTTTACCAAAATACAATCATGACAAGCATGAAATATGTGCAACGTTTTATCTTCGTTTTCTCGGAGATTTTGAAGTAAGGTGATATAATTCAAATAAAAATTACACACATACTGATAACTGGAAAACTAAGCATTTCAGGATACTACTTTAAAGGGTTTTTCCAAACACCCTGAATACATAGGTAATTTCATTTATTGTGAACTTTTAATAATTATGTGAATTTATAATGAAGTCCAAACTAGCAAAGGTATTCAAACCGACTGAACATAGGGATTCCAGAATTCATAAAAGAATCGAGGCTATAGTCAGCGTCACATCATTGCAAGCTTCGATGCCTAGTTCCTTTCCACTCCCCTTTACCCCTCCTGCCCTGCAATGTTGCGTATGCCTGCGGTCCGTATTGAAATATTTGTTTTCAGGATTTGCTTTTCAGACATAAGTAAACAAATTGGCAACATGGCCATAAAACCCTAATCACAGCCAATCACAGCTTGCAGTGAATGACGCTGGCGAGGTAGGAGCTTACCGTGTCCTCTTCCTCGTCTTCCTCCGCCTCCTCCTCCGCCCTGCGCTCAAACTCCTTCTCCAGACGGAGGGCGCGCAGCTGCTCCTCTTGCTGAGGGTTACGAGCGGAGCCCAGAGCCGTCAGCTCAGCGATCTGCTGGTCCCGCCACTGTCTCACGGCCTCCTTGCGCATCAACATCTCCTGCAACATCAAGTGTGGTGTTCTCAGGGGATGCAGTCTAGGTCCATCTATGTTACCTCACTATTGTAGAATCAAGAATTTGTATGTATATGATATTTACAAGGAGGCATATAAAAAATCTCCTACAACTTCCGTAGTTACTTTGTACAATGGTAACAAAATAGCATAAAAACCCTGCAACAGCAAGTGTGGTGTTCCTCAGGTATGTATTCTAGGTCCACTGATATTTCCGCATCATTATTATGTAAGCTGGTAACCAAATAGCATCTCTTAAAAAATCTCCAACAACATCAAGTATAGGAAAACTGGTATAATAAATAGCTATTCAAATGTACCTTCTCTTTCTCCTCTTTCTCCCATGGGTTGGTGCCGTGCAGGTAAGCGTTGTTACTCCTATTCTGCTGTCCCTGGGCAGGGTAGTAGCCCCCCCTGGGAGGGTCCCCCATGCTAGCGGCGTAGCGGGGGGGTTGGTAGAGGGGGTGAGTCGCGACTGGGGGTGGAGGAGGGGGTGGGGATTCCCGCTTGACAAGGGGACGAATGTTAGGGGGGTAGGCTCCCCCGTTGCTGTAACCTGGCCCAGGAGCTTGATGTATTGGCCCTTGCTGGATGGGTCCTTGATTCATCTGTAACAGATAATTGAGGATTTTTAAACATTGTGTTGACTGATCCCAAGATTTGTTTTACTTAATATGGTCACTTATAAAGTCCATACAGTGGAACCTCGATAACTCGAACCTCAATAAGTCAAATTCCTTGATAACTCCATTTTTTGTCATTCCCCTTGAACTTGCCTACCTAATGCTATGTTATTTTACCTCTATAAGTCAAAGGGTTAACAGGAAACTTGTTAACTCGAATTTTGCAGTATTCTTAGCCTGTTGCCGTACCTCTATAAGTCAAAGTATTGACTAGAGAACCTCTATAATTCGAAGTTGTTGATTCACCAAACCTCCAGTGACTTTGCAGCCGGAAATTTCAACCCTCCCTCCCCACTAAATCTCTTTTCCAGGTGCTCCTGGTGTTGGTTAAACAACCGAAAAATTTATGTTGATGAGCAACACGCATATCAAACAATCATCCTCACGCTCGGGTTTCACTTACGTGAGGATTTTATTTCATAAATAAGGAACAGTCTCATATTGTTGTGAATTATATATATTTTTTAAATAAAATGGTTTTGATTTGATTAGATTTGTGTTCTGAGTCGTTAGTTAGTGTGAGTTCAGAGGTTTTGGATGTAGTACGTGAAACGTACTTTTTAGGTTGTTTTTTACAAAGTGTTTGCAGTTTGGTAAAACGTGTTGGCAAAACTCTACCCCATGAGGAGAAGTTCAAGACTATTTCAGACTACTGACACAGGAAATAAAAACAGTGACATTGGGAAGCAGTTTGGAACACCAGTGAACACTGTCGACAATTTTAAAACAAAAAAAGTGTCGTACTGCTTCACCCTAATTCCAACAATGCTCTGCGATTTTAATTTTTGTTTTGTTCCCTTTTAGTTTTGCAAATTATTTTAATAGCCTACAGTACATTAATGTTCAGCTATATTAAATTGATGCGTAGTTGGTGAGAACTGACTTCTGTACGCGGGAGGGATTTGTTTGGGGCAGGTGATAAGAAGTGAGCAACAATTCTAGAAAATAGACAGGAAGTGGTCGAACGGGAAAACATCACCAAAATACCAAACTGAGTGTCATTATTTGTTTACTTTCCTCCTCTACAATATTTTCACTGAAGGAAGTATTTCGTCCTCTACGACAACCAAAGGAGCTTTACAATATTTTTCAGGGCTTATTTTAGACATTTAAAATGGTTCAAATCTATTTTAATTTTAATAATTATTATTATACGGTATGATTAATTTTTATACATAGCTCGAACTTATGTAAGGATTATACCCTTCCATGATCCATCTATTGTGTTACCGTGACCCTCAATAAGTCGAAGTCTGTGGAAAATCACCTTGATAAGTCGAACCCCGATATTTCAAAATATTTGATAACTCAAAATTTTTGCCGTTCCCCCTGAGGTTTGAGTTATCGAGGTTCCACTGTATTAAATACGAGGGGCTTATTCGGATGTATGAGAACAATCAGACCTAAAATTTATATTAATGGTGTGTAAGTTTGGAATCAACAGCAAATTATGATCCCTTGATTTCCATGGATCATTAGGTTGCCAATTAAAGATTCCAGCTATGAGAAAGTCGGTTTTAATTATATGCAGGACTAAATGGGCAATTTTTCATCAGGCACTCATTTTCTCAGTCTAGTTAATCTGATTCATTTAACTTTACCTGTAGCCTTGACTGGGGGGAGGTGAGCCTCAACTCTCTTCTCCTGACTTCCTCTGTCATCTCTTGCAACTTAGCCTCCTGTCGCAGCATGTCCCTGGAGGACTGGGACCGCGGCGCCATACCCTGAGATAACACACTTCCGTTAAAACCGGTTTTATAGAGAAAATAAAACTTATGTTAAAGATTCAAGCTAGAATTTTCTAATGACAGATCAGAAGTTTAAAGGTCAAATTTAGCCACGTGCACGACTTGTTCAGTAAAATCATACAAAATAGAAACATATTTATATGTTTAGATTAAATATTGCAGTCTAAATGTAAAATATAAATATGTTATATGCCACAAGTTTTATTCTGAAATGTAATTCTTACCTCCAGAAAAATGTTTTCACTATATTCAAGGAAATATCCTGATTAGCCTAAAATTGATTTATCCAATTAATAAAGTGTTAGGTAGGGGTGTGCGAATAGTGATTTCTGGCTCGAGCCAAGCCGAGCCGAGCTTTTTTCTAAGTTCTCGAGCTTCGAGCTTTCTCGAGCCAAGCTTTTTTGATGGGGATTTTCTCTAGGGATGTGCAATATACCGGTAGTAAGGCAAAAATACCTTTGAGCATTTTTGATTAGGCCTATATGTATTCTTTATTTAAATTATGTTTAAAAGAACAAACATTTTATCCATTATGGTAATGTAAAATAATTTATAACTTTCAATTTTTGTCATCTTTCATTCGCTTCTTCTATATTCATTAGGCCTACGTTTAATAAATAAAGGCCTACAGTGGGAAAATAAGTACTAAAAAAGGAAAATTTATAGACCACTTGTTTACAGTAACCTACAATTTTCTTTCAATATAAAGTAGGTACATAGGGAATTAATAATAATGTAAAGGAAGAGAACTACACAATTTAAACTAGACTGATAAGCCCACATGGTTAACTACTGCAGTTACTACCGTATTTATTGACAACCATAATAAACAGACTATATGTCAATATGTAATCTCCATGTAACTTTTAGTAACCTTATGTAACCTTTAGTGATACGCCATCTTGGAATCAATGTATTTAATTGTAAAAATGGTGAAAGTGTTGGAATAAATAAATAAATGAACAAATAAATAAATGAAAGTGTTGGAATAAATAAATAAATGTAACCAAACACTTACACCCTAACCTGTCTTAATATCTTATTGTACTCGCAGAAATAAGTTATCCAATAATCATAGGCCTAGCTTATGTCGTATCAAAACTAATAGACCTAACCTATCATATCTGCTTCTGAAACAGAAGGTTTCAGAAGCAGAAGGTGGAAGAGGGTCGTTAATGCATTTTTCTTCCTCACTGCTTTAACAATTTAAGAGCATACAATTACAAAATGATATCCTTTCTACTGACGTTTATTCATAATTTCAAACAATCATGCGGAGCCGGAGTTAACAGTATGATTTTAATCGCACAGCTGATAGCTGTAGCATAACAAAACACTCCGCCATTTTGATCGTGTCTTGGTTAGGCATACATATAATAAGAATTTAATCAACCTTTTAAATAATATGACCACCGGTATTATAAACATGCGTGACGTAATTATTCAGAATTTTAATAAAATCCTTTGATTTTGTGAACATCGCAGAATAGTGTGATAATATCACCAATATGTCCATTAGATGTGATTGAGCGTAGATAAAGTAGATCCATTTCGTTTGTTGATTAGGTCAGCAGTTAAAAATATTACAGTACTTTAATATTTGGTTATTTTTTTAAACGAAGGACCGAAAGTATTAGCATTGCTGAATTATAATTATTTTGTTATGGAGCTCTATCGACAAAAACTACGAGGATCTTTACATTGATTCTGGAAAGTTTTTGATTAAAATTTACTTTTGTAGATGACTTATTTCAGTAGTTGGCGTTTAAAATATTCGGCTCGAACTTCAAACTTTTTTGCAAATCTCGAGCCGAGCCGAATACTGCAGTATTCAGCTCGAAAAAGCTCGAAGTTCGAATACTCACACACCCCTAGTGTTAGGTTATGACAACGTTTATGGAACATTACAATTCACTTTGATTCTAGACATTTCACTAACATTCACCCACGAATGGTCTCTTTGAAATTCCCTCGAGTCCCTAGGATACCCTGCTCATTCCAGCCAAGTAATGTTGCATCAATAACACGGACTTGTATAGTGGTTGGAGCTTAGTTACCAAGTCCCTGGTTTAATCCCTACCAATGGCCACTCCCTAATAGCTATGTGGTTCGGAACCATCCTTAAGCTTTTAGTTATAAAATAATAGTTAGGTCTCTGAGGTGTGGAGAACTTTCTCTGAAACAGAGAACTCACTGCACTAATAAGCCTGTTATTACTATTGATTATGGGGGCAGTACCTGCTGCATGTGTGGCGGGGGGTACTGCTGGTGCTGCGGGGGCAGGTAGGCGGAGGCCGGGCGGGGGAGGGGCTGCTCCTGGGGTCGGGCCGTGGTCAGTGACGACTGCGATCCACGAAGACTCCTCTGCAACTGCGCTGGACTCCTGCAACCACGGACAAGTTTCAGACTGACTACTCTAGGAAAGGAGTCTTGTCGAGACTGAGTATGGTTGATCTGGACTAATTGCTCTAAACTACGGTCAACATTTGGATAAACCGCACAAAGTGGTAACTATTGGCAAAATACTATTAAGTGTTGCCTATGACCAGGTGCCTAGCAGTGGCAGTGGTAGTCACAGCTGAATGTGTTGATTACCGGCCTACCACCCAAATGATCCGGGTTCAATTTCCAGTGAAACCTAACTGACTTTTGAAACTACGTGCACGTTATGCCATTGGTCCCGGCTGCTTCAGTCGTCGATAGGTCGTGTCAGAGGCACTAGTGCGACCTGAAAACTCTGACAACAGACTTTGGCCAAAAGGTTACACAAACTTTTCTTTTTTAGGTGCCTAGCAAAATCAAACTCCCTGATCTTTCCAGGTTCTGAAATTTTCCCTCTAAGTAAATACAATGAAACTTGAATAAGTCAAACTCTTTGAAATCTTCTTTAATTCAAATTTTTGCCTGGTCCCTAGTACTATAACTTAATAAACAACTTGGTTACATCAAATTTTTGGATAGTTTTATTTTTTTAGCGGTCCCTGGAGATTCAAATTATTCAAGTTCCACTGTATCGTCTACAAAATTTAGTTCAACAAAGATCAACAAATTTAATGGATGGGGAAATTGTAAGAAATGTTTTTTGGGTGGTAACATTAGCACATCCACCTTCTACACCTTGGTTGCCCACCTTTCGTCTTGGGGACTGGGCAGCTTCCCCCGGCCCGAGCCTTGGGGTATGAACCCGTTCTGTATCTCCTGGTTGCGGTAGATGCTGAGGTTCTGGTAGAACCGCTCCCCGTTCTCTCCCGCGGTGGGGCTGTTCTGCTGCTGGTACTGCTGATTGTGAACATGCTGCTGATACGACGACGGGGGGATGGGGTGGGGGTGGCCATGGGGGGGTTGGCCGGCTGCAAGACTGGGGTTGGAAGCTTGTCTGTTGCCCAGGTTGCCACTACCAGGGGGCAGATTGTTCCCTCTGTGCTCTGTTAGGTTTTGACTCGATCTGGAATCAGATATTTTTCATTGAGATTTTGTAAATTGAATACAAGTGGATCGTTAAATATCTGTAAAGAAATTGCCCGACACTATTATCCTGGACAGGCTTACTGGCAGGTGGCTCTATCTTGCACAGCTCTCTCTCTCTCTCTCTAACACGTGTAAATGACAACGCTGTGCTTCCGATGTTGCCAGTGTTGTCAAAGTGTTATATATGTGTTTTGTTTGTATTTTGATGTGGTGTAAACATCTTACAATTTTAAGGTACAAATTTCCTGATTTTTTTATAAGCTTACATTAATTATTGATGTTGACTTTAATAATTTAACCAACAATTATTAACCCATTGGCTTACCTGAAATTTGCCACCTGACACCCCATTCAGTTTCCTAAGAAAAATTACTTAATTTTTGCACTAATCTTTAATGAAATAAATTATCTACAAGAAGAAAATACTTTTGACAGCATTCATGTATGGTAAATATTATATATATATATATATATATATTATTATATATATATAAATATTATATATATATATATAGTTTATAAAAAAAACATTAATCTTAAAAAGAGTTACATGTAAAAAACAAAAAAATAATGTTTCAGCCCAACAACTATTATGTACTTGTAGGTTATTTATTTTTTTTACATGAAAATAAAAAATGTTAGTGATACATTTACATTTGACCTAAATATAACATATTTTCCAAAATCATATCTTTACGAAATTTGAACAAGTTTCCCCAAGTATGGGAATATGCATAAAAAATACATACAAAAAAATGAAAAAAAATATATAAAAAATTTAAAAAATAAATTAAAAAATGCTATCTCGAGTATACTCGGGGTTGCACCCTCGGGCTACTTTCGGCGGCCACGAGTATACTTGGGGTTGTGAGCCAATGGGTTAGGTGAAGTATTTTCTAATTAGTTTACTGTAGCCATTTAAAAATGGACAATCGGATAAAGCTGCTGATTTCGGTTGCATACTTTTGAATCTCGCAGGATGTTCTGTGCACCTGCGTTTTTCGGCAAGAACGTTTTCCTAAACTGCGATTTTCAAGTGTGGAGTGCGCCAGTGATTCAGAAGACTATATAGGGACTTTTGACAGTCATTGATAGTCACCATGCCTGTGATAAGTAAGTTTAAAAGAGAACAAATTTGTGCGTTTTTTTTTTGTTTTCACTCATTGAAGACTTGGACGAGGAACCCGGTTTTATTATCAGTTCAACGAGTATGCAGTGAGGAAAAATCATCAACTGTGCAGTACAGCAGTACTGTGCAGTACAAATGTTCCAGTACAGCCTAACTGACACACCTAGAACATTCCACCTACATATTTCTGTTTCTGTTGTACAAAGTATATTTGTATTTCTGTTTTGGCTTTGATTTTCAGAGGGGACTCTGACCACACGGTGATTCTTTTTTGTAAAGTAAGGATTACATTGCCTTACTTTATACAACTTGTCACTGGAGAGGCCAATGCAGAACATTTATTAATGCCTTTTTAATGACGTTATAAGTGTCAAGTTTCTAACTCCTTTAATCATTATTTATTCTCGTAACACTCATATCTCACTTGTAAACCAGTAAGATTCAAAAATTGCAAGAATTTGTTTTGTAATCGCAAAATATCATCTGCCAGTTGTAATTTTGTTGTAAATTCATACTACACCTTGTAGAGTTTTTAATTGTTATATTGTAAATATGTTCAATTCAATATATAAATTTCTCGCCAGTATGTAAACCACTGTGTTCATAAAAACGATAATTATCAAAGTAATTTCAAAATCATTTCAAAACATAAATTTCTTTAAATAAATCCCATAACCCTGTTGACAGATTGATTTTAAATGTGAATGATTTGAATACAAATCATCATCATTCATCATTGTTGCGGATTAGGAAACCCCAGCATAGCTGCTAGGCAATCTTCCACAAGCGGGAATATTGTGCAGGTTACCGGAAGGATAGGATATAGCAGGAAAGGAAAGGGTGGGATGGGACGGCAGCCAAATCGACCCTTCAGAGGGCCAACTCCTGTGCCCCTGTGACAGCTGGGATGAGGCTCTCAAACAGGGGACCCGTATTCAGCCCTCCAACTGGTCAACTCAACTGACAGGGTATCCAGGTATAACAGCCAGGGACCATCCATTCTCAGGTTGGCAGGTTGGGGACCAAACCCGGAGATTCTGTCCCTAGCCACTGCAAATGGAGGGACCAAAGGTGAAAGGGAAGTTTTTCATAATGGACAGCCAAAACACTTTCCATATGCAATGACAACTTCATTTGCTGTACCCAATGTCAGCCTCAAAACTGGTATAGACCAGTTTTAAGGTTGTCCTGGGACATACAAATCATTTCATGGAACAATAACCTTAATTTTATTTGATCTTCATATTATTTCATGCAGTTGCTTTAAAAACATTAAATAAATAAAGCAGACAGTATGTAAACATAGCACAAGTCTATAGTTTATAATTACATTAAGCAGACATGTTGTTCTACTAGCTGTCAGGTGGTCAGTCCCAAGATATTAAGAGCACGGTTTGCAAAGTTGGTTGTTTAATGCCACCCGCCTAAAGCGCCATTTTATGCTTACCCGCCAGTAAGCCTGTCCAGGACAATAGTGTTGTCTGCACTCTAGTTCATAAACGCTACTACAGCACTTACCTGAGAGATGACAAGCAAGTTCCAAGAGCTAACTATATTGTGTTTATTTGGTGTGATCATCAAGGTCACAATTGCGTGTAAGCAGAACATAACATACAAGCGAGAGTCAAGCTCTATTTTCTCAGATCTATTGTGATTTTCAGCAATACTTGCGTCTTTCAGTTACAAATACAACAGGATATTTACTGATAATTTTTAATAGCTATGACTAAAGATTCTGAAGGAAATAAAACACCCTATAACTACTGTATAGTATTTTATTCACAAATGGTCTACTTAAGCTTCTACACTGTGTCTCTAGTATTTACCCAAGTTTATGGTTGGGGTGTATACTGACGGTCTGGAATCGATAGAATCGGAATCAACTTTAGGCTATCGATTCTTGATATCGATTTTATGCTTGAGAATCGATGTAATCGAGAATAGACTCACTCATATTAAAAATGTAAATTGTACTTACTACAATGAAAGTATATAGAACTGTTTGGCACTACTCAATGCACCAATGTTGTGCAGATGATGAATAAAGATATTTCATTTATTAATTGACACCTGTTAAATACATTGTGGTAAAATCATCAGATTCAATATTTCTACTCTCTCAGAGCTTGTCATGACTCTTTTTATTTGAGACACCATAAACACAAAGATAGCACAATTTTCAAGAGTTTTTCTGGGACTATAGACTTCTCAATCAATATCAGAGATTTGAAAACCCCTTCAAAGCAAAATTCTCATGTGCTCTGAGATCCATTTGCCACAAAAACTTTGCTCCTTTTAAAGCACAGCATAAGTTCTTACAAAATGATGAGTGAACGTTACCTTGAGCGCAGGGTAGTGGGTGGCGGGATACTGTTGGTGGAGGATGTGCGGCTGTATCCGGGGTTGAAGATCTCGTGGGGCCTCCCCCCCGCTCCTGCCCCCACCACTGTGGCCCCACCCACTCCCCCCGCCATGCCTCCGCCGACCATTCCCCCGTGCAACTCGTGGTTACCACCTGTAGAACAAGGTTTGCTTACAATTTGTTGTTCGTTATGGTTAACCTTTGCCATCACTAATCAGAGAAAAAGGAGCATCACAGTCTGGAATATGATTCCGCCTTCAGGTGCAAAGAATATCTAGATCCAGACAATCACACAAAATAGATCAAACAAAAGACCGTAAAAATAGTCCAAAGTTCAGTAAAATTCAGTACACAAAGCAAAACACTTAAGAGACCCAGCACTAATGTACAGTGTGAAGACTAAGATGAGACTGGCTCTGGAATTGATTTGATCTTAACTCCTGGCCGCTTTTAGAGTTATTTTGGCTCATTTGTAATTTGTGTCTAGTTTTGCTTAGATTGCTGCAGATAATTTTGTTATGATCTAGGTATCCGATTCTCCTGAACACGGGATCAAATTCCAAAAGATCATGAAACTTTAACTTATTCTTATCAGTCATAGCACCAAATATCTTCAATAATTGTCTTAGCTATTGCAATAACTGCAGCAATTTGTATTGTAATAACTGATTTTCCATCACATATAATAATTTTATCACAATAAACAATTTGCTTGTAAAATAAAATAAAAAATGCAGGTGTCCACTAAATCTTCTATATACACTATCTCCTGACATTGACAGGTTTTCCAGATGCTTTGACAAGACATTTCAAGAATTATTGAAATAAAAATTGAAGATAAAACACACAATTTCAACCAATTTGTTAAGTTGCAAAGCATATTGATTGAATAGTGCTTTATTTATACACACAACACCAACTCAGCTTGAAATATGGGAGCATATTTTAAATCAGAATGCCTGATAAAATATTATCAGCTACTTAAAAAAATATTTTATTTTTAAAGTTTGATACAAATTCCTTGACTATTCTAATATTTAAATACTCCGATCAAGAGCTGACACTGACTATTCCAAGTTTTGCAGGATTTCCAGAGGTAATATAAATACACCATATACATTTAAAGAACAATTCATAACTGTAACACCTAAAATCTTTTAAACAGAGAAAAATTAACGCTCTATAAAATATTTTGATGGGTTGTATTATTGTAATTTATGTAACAATTTTCAAAACTATCCAGGAAACGCTTGAGTATAACTTGAGTGTAATTTGTGCGGTTTACATATAAACTATCACCACCCGGCATACCCAGTATGGCCAGCATAACTTGAGTGTAATATGTGCGGTTTACATGTAAACTACCACCACCCAGCATACCCAGTATGGCCAGCATAACTTGCTGATTTTCTGCCTCAGTAAGATTTTAATACTGTAAATCATAATAATATCGGTTTAGCAACACGTGTCAGCCACGGTTTGATGTATGAAACTACGAAAGTGAGAAAAGTGAAAAAACATAACTGTTTATTGTGTTATATTTTATCTGTTATAGAAAATCCTCTTATAGTCAGGGATTGAGAAAAATATAACTCTGAAAAATATACATTTTCAAGAACCCATCACGTAAAACATTCTGTCGTCTTGAATGTATGTGGTGTCCAATAATGGACAAAACAGTAAAAATAGCAAAGAAACCTGTCCTAATATTCTTACTATACTGAAATTATAAATTATAAAAACTACATTTTGTCAAGATTTATTCCTAATAACATTTGCTAAAGCAATTTTTTTCTGAGATTTAAGTTTCTCCCAACTAGCCACATATGGTAAAAGTTCTTCTCCGTGCAACTTTTTAGCATGAAAAACAAAACTGCAAGCTCAATTCGGATTCGACACAATTACCAACAAATATCTGACGTCAACTACGTGACGTGGTATACGTACTGTGCAGGGAGGGGACTGATTTTGAGCTGTGTATCTGGGGAGGCAGCTGCCCCCGCGGGCCCAGATTCTGCTGCTCGCTCAGCACCCGAGAAGGCAGATCCCTTTCGCTCATACGCCGGGGGCCTACACACACAACAGCTGTTAAGACACTAGCCTAAGGCTCAGGTACACTTTGAAACCCTTAATCAGGTGCCAGGTTTTAAAGTTGTAATTTTCAAAAAGAAAGAAGGGTCTACAAAACCCAGATTTTAAGAAATTCACATATATATTTCAGATGTGTTTATGTAAAACATAATTTTTATAACTCATTTAAAAAATTCATTCAAACATTCAAGTCAAAAATGTATTATATTTGAATACATTAAGTACTGTTTTTAAAGAAATGATCTTGACAATTTTTAATTTATTGATAGCAACAAGTTAGTTTGTTATGCGTTAAATTGTCGTTGTATGGTTTGCTTAGTCGTCATAAGCCGTACATTTTCAGAACATTCACACCGGTCAATAATGAGAAGGAGACTGAAAAGACTGGTTCAGTGCACAAGGCTGAGCCTGTAGTGAAATTACTGAGGGTAAAAATTACAGTTGGGGTTTTGTGTGACCCTGCGCATCTAATTAAGGATTAACAATAATCACCAGACACGGTAATACACATGCACTCACAGGGCTTACGCATTCATTGGGCAAAACCAAGGGAACACATGATAAGGTCACACATTGAATATTAATAGTTGATCTTAAAATCCTTAGCCGTAAATGATATTAAAGTTATTTAAAAAAATTAATACATGGATAGTATATGTTAATAACTAAACATGGGATTATATTATTGTCATGTTAGACAGATTAACTTTTCCAAAGAAAACAATTGTCTGTTAGGAAAATAAGACCCGAAAGGAAAAGCTTATATCAGTAAAAGCTGCAATCACATAATCAATAATCAACAATTACTAAATTGCATTATAATAACAATTCAACTAAGTTAGTTTTGATTGTGATTCAACTATTTGATACTGGACGAGAAGACTTCACTGAACATGTCAAATAATGTTATTTTACATGACAAGGGGTTCATGTTGTTGTTGTATGATTTTTTTTGTTTCAGTGTAAAACATAATTTTTAAGGCACACATATATATATAAATTTGTATATTACAATAAAAACTGTTTCTTAAAATAAACAGCCATAAAAGACTGAGTCAGCTTTAACAAAGTCAAATGACACAAAACAAATTATAAGATATCAAGTAAATTAAATCCACATCACATGCTGGTATCCATGCTTTATCATGCCACATTTACAATAACCATTCACAAATAAATCATAACTAAACAAACGACTCAACAAATAAATGAAGACCGAACTAGGCTCCACCAATGCGTCACCACGATGAATGGTGATCACCTCTTTACGACCAAACATATTTCTTTGAAAAATAAAATCATAAAGCAGCGGTTACGGCTGGAGAACGTGCTCTACGACAACAATGAGGCGTGCAACGCCACCTAGAAGCGAAAGGTTCTCACAGCTTACTGAACGGCTCTTGCATCTCACTGCGCAGGAGTGAGGCGGGCACGGAGTTGCGGCGCGAGCGACCATCTCCCTCGTCAGTCGTCAGCACCGTGAACACGCCCTCTCTGGGGTTCACCTCTGAAAACCTCCACGGACTAACGACAAACATCTTCTGGTCGATTTTCTTCATTTTCTTCAACTTACGACCCATTCCATCCCCGCTTCTATGAATTTTCCTCAAACTATCCTTCACTATTCCGGTGTCGAGTTTTTCGGCTTTGTAAGAAAACTCACTTTTTTGCGCCGCTTCATCGACACTCAACCACTTTCTGACGTTTTTATCTCTGAGTATGTCTTCTCTCAGGCCGTACTGTTTACTGATTTCCTCAGAAGTACAAAAATTCCCTCTTCTCTCCCTGAATCCGTTTAGCCGTTTGGAACCGATACTGCTCATCACTCCTACTTTATCGTCTTCCTGCGATTCCTCGGGTTGGCTACTTTCACTGTCGATACTCCCTAAATCGATAAAACTGTAATGTTTTTTGAGAACGGGTCTCCTTGTTCGCCTCATCTCGATTTCATCGACACTTATGGATTTCTTCTTGAGGTCTATAGGTTTAGGCTTTGAATCGATTTTCGAACAACTATCTAAGCTCAATGACATTTTCTTAAAATTAGTCATAATATGTTTCGGCAATCTTTTATTAGCCAATTCACAAGCATCTGTGCTAGGATAGGAACTTTGGTTGCTCGGTTCAGGCTCATTAGTTAAGTCTATACTATCGGAAGTCTGAGTCCAACTGTTAAATCTAATACCTCTCGCACGAGGATTTGATAGGAAAGTTTCCGTTTCTGGATTTTCATAATTACCCTCTAAAATTATATCTTCGACTACTTCACTATTTTCAGGAACTTGACTCTCATTTCCATTTATACCATCAACTTCACAGTTTCTATTTTCAAGATTGCTGGTTCCATTGGAATCCGTTAAAACCCCCTCATTGTCTTTATCGCTATCCAATTCTTTCAAAACAACTCCTTGTAGTCCTATGTCCAACAATCTATCCATACTGAAGCCAACAGGATGAAGTCCTAGGGAAGTAAATATAACTTGAAAGCGAGGTGAAGATTTGTCTGCTTCAGGAGGTTCAGGAATGATGAGCTCATCAGAGGGAGGGTTTACCCAACCATCATTGAAGTTCGCGATGTTTGGCTCCGACCTGCAGTTATTCCTGCTCAATCCCCCTCTCCCTCTACTCCCTCTATTCAAAGGACCCCCCCTGCCTCTGATAATACCGGCTTCTCCCATTCTTGAAAAGTGCTTCGCTAGAGCGGCAACTCTTCCACAACCGAATTGCAACATTTCCTCCTCACTGCTCGAATTATTTTTTGATTCGCTCGATGAACTGTTCTTCAGTGATGATAGGTCTAGCTTTAACATATCTGAAAGAAACTCGCTCATTTTACTCTGACTCGTCTCAGCGCACGTTTCACCTCTACCGAAAGCTGAAATCTTTTTTAAGAACCTTCCAGTAACTATTTCATCGAGTTCTTTTAACGCTCGATCTCTTTCTTCAGCTGAGAGTTTTGAGGCTGGAGCGTGAGCCGGACTGTTATCATCAGCCGGAAGGTTTTCCTTTACAGACACCGGTTTTAATGTTAATGTTCCCGATGACACTGAACTCGAATCTGTTGACTTTGGTGAAAAAGAACCGTTGTCACAACCGCATTCCGACGTCGATGTCGATGACACAACAGCTTCTAATATCTCTTTATAGCATTCGGTCTGTCTTTCATTGAGATTGTATACTCGTATTTCCTCACTAAACATATCTTTATAGCTCCGTTCATCCTCTCGTAGCATCTTCCATTCCCCCGATTTTGACAGGTAAAAGTCACTTTTACATCTTTTCATCCCAGGGAGGGGAACCCACCTGGCATCCCTTTCTCCCTTCGTCAAACTGATATTTTCCACGCTTCTGTTCAGCCATTTAGGACTCATTTCCGTACTCTGGTCCCTCTTTTGGAACCGTACTACATCGGCATGTTGGTTTCTACTCGTTTCCCTGGAACGACTGATGGCGTTGGCATCCTCAGAGTCGCAGTTGACCAGTTTGGCTTGGTGTTGCTGGAAGATGTCTTCACACAGGCACAGGTCGTTGTCGGGTGGTATCTTGTAGCACTTGACGCGGTTCGTCGGCACGGTGAGAAGATTAGTCTCCGAGTTAGCGGTGACCTCGGCAACTTCGATCCGGATCTCCGGAATGTTGTTCTCCAGGTGTTCGGCAGAGAGAGTCTGCGTTTGGCAGGACTGGCTGAGGGAAGGGGGAGAGAGGTAAGGGTAGGGTTCCTCCGCTAGACTCGACAAAGAAGTTTTGCGGGCAGCTGAAAGCCACACGCATGTTAGTCACCAAAAGCAGTGTTAAAGAGCAAACTGTATTAGCAGGAGAACATTTACATAACATTAATAGAATGCAATCCCTGATTTAAATCCGTTTATCAAAGGTGAGCTTTAGCATATTTTCTGAGTAAAGTGATAAAAAGTATAAATTTATAAGGATAAAGCTTAAAATCAATTTGATGATGTGTTGCACATTTTTCCAGAGTTAAAATAGAAGGTGCTCGATAAACATAGCTTCATCCCGAAGTACAATAAAAAAAAATTGTAATATATCTCGGTGTTTGGAATCAAACAACTAAATTCGGTTAATCTGTAACTTTTTTTAGCCAAACCAGGATATGCTAATACTGATTAATATGTAGGCTTACCACCCTCAGTAAAGCAATCCAATCGTCTTTAAAAAATATTGTGACAACGTTTTAAATGTAGTTTTGACGGGTTCTTCATGGATCAACATTGTGTGTGAATATTGACCTGGGTAATGTTTAATCATTTAATTTACATTCTTTTGCAACGTGTACTATTATTACAAAGCTTTAGAGCCCCTCCTGAATGCCCCTGACAAGACGTAAATTCTTTGAAACAATATCTGGTGTTTTCTATTTGGTAATTCACCTTGGACAAGGTTTTTTTGTAACATTATGGTCCAATATTTCTCTCTTCCTTGTTGTTAAACAGTGAAAAAAACCATTCGTTAAAAATTACTCATACAATGCAACATGCAAAATTTCAAAGTTATTAGTTTTTTACATGTAAGGTTACAACTTGGTTAGATAATTAGTCTTTAAAATAAAAAAAAATCATTAACCAGATATTGATTAATGTTAAAATTATTTTTATAACTACTATATTTATACAACTTAAGGATGTACTGTCACAATACACCATTGCAAAATGAAGCACAATAATATCATGATGATTTGATAGGAGAATTTCATAACTTTATTGCTAAGGTAACGAAGCAGATGGTCATTAAATAATTCAAAATGTTGTAAGTGTGCAAAAGGCATTTTTTTGCTTGCCTTGAACGTTATCAAATGTAGCCCTAAAACTACCCCTGTTGCACCAAACAAAGTTATCACAGTACTGGACCTAGACATTATAAGTGCACCAATACTAATAGTAGTAGCTAGCTTCAACATATGTTTTAGTATTCATTTAATAAATGTGTATTAATATATTATGTCAACATTAAACTACTCTGTTTGAGCCCTCAAGTGTGCTGCTTGTTTTCTCAGCTTTCATTGTCACTTCTCCTCTCCAACTGCCACCGAGACATACCTTCCCACTGGTTCCTTGACCCAACTCACTGTTTTCTCTTCACACCATTGTTCACAAGGTTAAGTACTTGCTAATTGTACGCTTTAAATTTAATACTTGGGAACTAAATTATGGGGAAAATGTTTTATTCATGACATATCTGATTTTCAGCATTATTAGTGATTCACTAGTGAGGAACAATATACGTTTGGCACAAAGCCATATTTTTAATAAATTATTGAATTTCATTAATAAGGATCGTATGGCAAACAGTTTTTTATGACATATTTATGAGCAAGTTTATGAGAAAGCTCAAAATGTAAATTGAGCTTTGGTTAGTCGCTGGCATAATGGTAAGTCAACGGACTTCAGAACCACGGTGGCGGCCCTGTCAAACGTTTTAATCCTAGTGCTGACCAGTAAATGTTATCAGCACTGTCTAGGTTATACTGTAGCGAGTGGCTCAGCCCTTGCTTTGAGTGATATGTTACATGAACAGGCCTAAGCCGATGCGGAAGGGCAAAGAATTGGAAAATAGTAGCGGCCAACCTCTTATAAAAAGAAAATTCAACACCACATAAACTATGGTCACTTTTCTATTTTAATAGTATTTTAAATTAGAACACTAGCACTTTTGGTTAATGTATTAAACCCCATTGGCAAGCTATTTAAAAGTTGAATGTTCCTTATTACAAATAAAATACAGTTTTGACAATAGTGCAATGTAAGAATATAATTGTATTTTTCCACTTCCTCTGTACGTTATCTGCTTTATTTCAGCAATGAAAACTAATGTGGGCTCAATACATACAAGTTCATTATTATCATTACAACTTCATAATGCTATTACTTACGAGAGATAAAATTCCAGGCTACTCCAATAAAATTAACTAAACAAAAAATGAGCCTATACTAATGAGACTTAAGTTTTAGGATGTAATTAAAACTACAAATAACATAAATTAAATAACTGTTTATATAATTTTGTTCACGTTTAAAAACTTTATTATAATTTGTATTCAATTGTTTTTTGAATATGTAAGAATTACGTATGACATGCTCATCTGAATACGGCTCGATTTACTGAAGAGAACTGGAAACAACTAACGATCCCCATAACCCAATGTGTATGTTGTTAGTCGTTAGTCACGTGTACAGGTTGGCGAGGAGTTTACCTCTGGCCATGACCGGGGAGGGCTGTGACAGCAGTGTCGCCAACCCGTGGTAGATGGCTCCCTGCTTGGCAACCTCTAGTGTCACCACCGGCCCCGTCCTCACCAGGTACTCTGCGGCTCTGTGGAACAAAACAATAAGACATTACAAAGAAAATACCAACAAAGGTAACTAAAATTGTTGCACTGCTGAATAAGTCAAACTAATACTGTTTACAGAAGTTAAAATACAATTTGTGAAAATAACTGTTTTTATAGACTCAATTATTCCACATAGACACATCTGAAACTACAATTGAAAGTTAAATTTGCAATTAAAAGCTATAATTACAGCCTGGCGCTGTATCAAATTTGTTTTCTGTGGAAAAAGTGCAAGGTAAATACAAGGGGTGTGCGAGTACTCGAAACTTCGAGTTTTCGGCCGAGTATTTTAATGCTCGAACTCGACTCGAAGTGTTTGAAAACTACTCGAAAGTTCGAGCGAGTATTTCCCGCCGATTTCCGGACGATCGCTAACGATTACGACCGGCGAAAACGCGTAGTAACGGCCGCAAAAGGCAACGCGTCACGGAAAATCGGCCGAAAATGACGACCGCGAACGATTTCGACCGGACAAAACACGTAATAACAGCAGCAAAAGGCGATCGCATCACGTAAAATCGGCCGAAAATGACGAACGCGAACGATTGCGACCGGCCAAAACGCGTTGTAACGACCGCAAAAGGCAACCGTATCACGTAAAATCGGCTGAAATTGACGACTGGATCGCGTAATTTGGGCCGTGACTAATGATTTCGTCATTTAATATTGATTATAAGCGATGTCTGGACCAGGTGAAATTGGCCAGATGACAACCGGGCCTTGTTTCATCGGCCGGAAACGAATGTTAAACCGTGTTTTGTTTGTCAAGACGTAATCCAGTTTGATTGTACTGGCCAAAACTCACGTATTAGTTAGAAACCATGTTTAGATTATCAAATCTAGGGTGGTATCCAAATCCCATTGCACTATTTTAAACTACCAACTGATTGCAAATACTCGCTCGAAAATACTCGAAACTCGAAAATAATTGGCACTACTCGACTCGATTAAAAAAATCACTACTCGCACACCCCTAGTAAATACCAAATTGGACTTACTTCTCCTGAGTGATGCCAACCAAACTCTGACCATCAACTTTCAGCAACTGATCCCCAGCTTGCAGTCTTCCATCCTGAAAAGAACATGTTATTAAATTAACACACAACAAAACGGATTTCAAACTGAGAACAACCACAGTTTTTCTTAAAATATCAAACTGACAGTTTCACTTATATAGACAAAACGAATATATTAAACTTGATCCCAGTATACAGATCTAACAAAAAAAGTATCAAACCATTAACAACCTGCCTGTCAAGCTTAAGCTATGGTTCCACAGACTGCGGAATTTACGGCAGAAGTGCGAAATTTTCTGCTGCGGAGATTCCGCCACGTAAAATCCGGAGAGGTGGTTCCTGTGACTCTATAAAATAACGGTGCAGAAATTCAGTTGTGTCCAAACTAGTGACGATTATGGATAGGAAGATGAAAGCCCTCGTGGCTTTGATACTTTATGATGACATTGATTATGATTTTGTCGATCTTTTGTCTTTATTAGTGCCAACTCATAGTGATCGGAGTGATATTTTTAAGAATAGGGTCAATGAAGGAGCTTACAAAATAATCGTAGACATTTGGTAGACAAAGAAACTAAATTTAAGCGCTACTTCCGGGTGCCGAAAGACCGATTTTTTTTGGTTAAATTCATTACAAAGATTACTGCTATTGTTATTATTATTTGTTTAATAAAACAACTAGAATACCCTTCAAAATTAATTTTTTTATTCACTGACGTGTTGTTAAACGACTTAAAAAATAAGGTTACATACCTTGTCGACACAATCCACTAGTTTATAAGATTACTAGTCTCGGGACTAACTTTGTCCCATTATCAAATCTTTCAGTATCACAGAATAAAATACTGTCATCGTCTTGAGTTTAAAAAACATTTCAACACTAAACACAAACTTGTATACTGACACATAGAAACATTAAACATTTAAAAAAAATTCAATAAGTTTACACTCTATTTCCCATGTGTGGCCGGCCAAGGACAAGAGCAGACTCAAACCCATTGTTAAATGGTCATTATATTTTAAAGATACATTTTTCTTGGTATATTGCACACATATTTGTTTTGTTAAAAGCATATATTTTCAATAAAAAGGCGCAAGCTTGATTTCAGAAGAATAGACATTTAAATTTGTCCATGTTACAAGGGGGGATAACCCCCCTGATCCCTATCGAATCTAGGCCGCTGGAACTTATAACAAAACTAATGACAAATTAAGATTATCTGTTTCTCAAGTTTTTCTCCTTTTGTATTCCAAATTGCGTATTTTTTATATTCTGGAAAACGTCATGGCCTGACACCAACTCAACATGTTCCTCTTCTTCGGTCGATGAAAAAGTCCCATCAACAATTTTTTTCGACGCACAATACATAACATTACAAGAAAAAATGCCCAGTCTCAATGATAGAAGGCTCCTCTCCGCTGGCGGATTCCGGACGGGCACTGCTCTGACCAGTGTGATTTGTCCGCCGGACGAAACCAAACATTCCGGATGCGTAAACGCACGTTAGTGGAACCAGTCAACAGGGAACTCCATTGAACCAGTGTCGTTATAATTACGCAGCGGAAACTTTCGTACCGTCCGCCGTGAATTCCGCAGTCTGTGGAACCATAGCTTTAAACAAGTGATTTTGGAAAATGTTTTACAACTGTATACTTGTAGCATATTGCAAATTGCATAAGGAAGCCAACTGGTTGCGGTGGTAAAAAATTTATAAAATTATTGCTCAATACACAAACAGAATATTTGACACTTATTGTAGACTAGCTGCCATCATCATCTGATTTCACCCGGGAATAAAACCTGCGGTGTGTGATCCATTCTGTGGTTAACCCGTGGAACTACTACAAATCATGATCAGCTATATGAGTTTTCATCAGCTCAAACCAAGTGAATGAATGTATATAAAAATAACACTGGATTGGATCATTGGCTCCCCGTGGGGCGGAGCCGTATTGAAATTTCTTAAAAGCCTTTCTTAGAGGTTACCTATCAATCAATCAATCAAAATAACTTTATTCCGAAAATGCACATAATAGTACTGAATGGCGTCAACAATATACAGTAATACAGTACCTATAAACAACTACCCAACTAACCAAAACATAATTTTTACCTCAAAACTAACTTATAACTCATTCCATTTGATCAAAGTTCTAAAGATAAGTAAAAAATTCTTCTGTCTTATACAGTGGTCTATTGATAAGAAATGTTTTCAGATGTTTTTTAAATAAATTAAAGCCAGATTATGTTATGGAAAGAATAGGGGATTGTCAGTTTTTTGTATTTATAGATATAGGATTTACAATATTATAAATAGAGGTATTATAATATTATAGATATAGGTATTATGGATTACATTATAAAGCTTATTTTTAGTTTTGATATTGTTCCTATGGCACGGATGAAGAGACCAACAAGTTCCAATCTACTCGTATTAAACCATGGGGTCAACTACAGTCACTATCCTTGCAGCTTGAGTAACATATTAAGCCTATTCGTTTTACCAATTGCGTTACTAAAACATAACAACAAATGATATGGACTAAACCAATGAAGTAGTAATAAATAATCACAGCAAAAAATGGATTAAAAAACTTTTAAATAACTTACAGCATCAGCTGCTCCTCCTTTTACCACTGATTTGATGTAGATTCCCAGCCTGTCCTGGCCCGCTCCCTGCAAAAAATAGATGACTAATGTAATACAAATCTGAAAAATACATATTGTCAAAAAAAAAAAAACGGTAAGAATGTTTGAAAATATTAGTCAGATTAGACAGTTCGGATCTTTATTCATTATAGCGGGGCCCGACATGTTAATTTGCACACTTGATTTCAGTTTTATAGCCTACTAGCTGTTGCCCGCATGCTTCGCCATTCAAATTATTTATAAAAACTATGACAGTTGTGTGTGCTGCATTCTGTGGTTAGCCCATGGAACTACTACGAATTAAGATCAGCTGTTTGTATTTTCATCAGCTCAAACAAAAATTAATGTCCATAAGGGATACATGGGAACTTTGTTGGGGTCTCTGGCGGAGCCCTAAGGTCAGATCAGGGAAAAACTATTTAGTTTTCTTATTTTATGCCTAAAGAATCAGTGAACAAAATTTCAACTCTCTAGGTAAATGGGAAGTAGGAGAATTTGTGATGAGTGAGGGCTTTGCCTTTTATCGGTATAGACTAAACCACCAGCAGATTGAACTCCAATAATCAAAAATGTTCCAATTTGATCCTTTCAATTAGTTTGTGGCTTTAGAGATGCGGTTTCCGGAAAAAACTAATATTTTACCTCAGCTCTCCTAAACGCCCCTAATATTTTACCTCAGACTTGCACGTTTCTCAAAGGTTCCTGTTACCATTTGGCTCTTTATAGAGTACAATTTAGAAATAATCCTGCCAAATCTACCAACAAAACTAACAGAAACATGGAGAAGCCATTCAGCCGTTCAGTTTTCTAAACGTTCGTTGTTTGGGTGGTCAATCAATCTTGTTGGTTTGTTCAAGAATACAAACTGATTCAACAATTAAAACAAATAAATGTAGCAAACAAAGAGTCCTCAAATATCTGTATTTTCAAGATCCTCAAAGTATTTCATCAAATTCAGTTGTTTTAAAATTATTTGGTTCTTATAGGTGTCACGATTTTTGATACAGCATGGAGTGTTTGATTTAAAATTATTTGGTTCTTATGGGTGTCAAGATTATTTGTTGCAGCAAGTGAGATGTTTTCCACACAATTTAGTCACTTGTTACGGACCGGTTGCAGTAAGGGGTTCAGTAGTGATATACACATGAACCAGTTGGGCAACCAGTACCCCACAACTGGTCACCAGTCACCAGTGGCCACACCCACTGCAAGCGCTGTCTTGACCACCAAGCAGTTGTAAGGTCACTTTTGAAATGTTGCTATGATTGGAGTCATGTCGCCTCGTTTAAAATAGTTCCAACCACTAAAACTTATACTTAAAAGAAAATTTGTCTATCCAATTAAAACCAATCAGAATTTAATTTGTAAATTTACCAGTGTAACAAGAAGTTTGTTTTGCAAGGCATTCCATTAAATGTCCGAAGATTTTGAATTTACCAATAAAAATCTATTGAAAAATTAGAGTTGCCAATTTATTAAAAATAAAGTAATTTGCATCTCGGAAATGCGGGATATTTGCTGTACAAAAGAAAACTTTAAAGTTTGTATTATATACAACTACAACACAAGTTAATACAAACATAATTTAATTATATTTTATTATACTATTGACAGTTTTTATTATATTAAACTATTATATATTGCCCTTGTACATATATTATAATAAAGATCATAAACTAGATGTTAACATCCTCCTACTTACTGAGTATCCAAAAAACTAACTAATTAGTGTTATTCAGGATCAAACCCCATTACAAAGTTTTAAAAATTGATTAACAACTATTGGTTAACCACAAATTAGACAATACCGATCCCTCAAACAAAGGGTAAAACTAGAAAACTATAAAAAAAACTATCTCGTTTATTGATTTGTTATTCTGTTAACTACTCATACAAAATAAGTCATCAAGATTAAGAATTTTCTAATCGATTTCTATTGGCAATAATTTGTATTTATAATGTTTGAGTGGGAAATAAAAACATATTATACAAATGGTTTATGAGGAATATAGAACGGATAATGTATCTTCAGTAAAAACTGAAAACACAAAATCACTGTATGAGGCAATTTGACGAAACCAAAATTAACGCAAGCCTCCCAATCTGAAGATTGATACTCCAAACCATAATGTCCTAGACTTAACCTCCCCCCTCCAAACCCAACTCCGCTGAGCAACTTTCGACTTCCGACACCGTAACCTCCCCCTCCCGGGGGGGGGGGGTGGTACGGGGAATTCCTGCTGTGACCGACTCCCCTCCGACCCACCACTCTCACTAATCAGAACAGGGTCAGGGTCACACTTTCCACCCGCCTCCGCCTCCGCTTCTACGGCAAACACACGGTCGGCCCGAGTTCCTGTCCGCCTACGCAACTTTCGTTATACCCTGGAAATAAAATCCGACGATGTAAAACAATCTACAGCCAACGTGAGACATACGTGACAGGCAATAACGACAAGGCAGACGGATAGGCCTCGGATAACATTCACAAGATAGTGACCCCGTGACAATGATGAACACGAACACGACGACGCGATAACGATATCGGTGACCATCTCGCGACACCGGGGTTGTTGGGGAGGTGAAAGTGTTCGGAGTGACCCGGAAATGCAGCCGCAGCCGCTCCCGAGGCGAAAGTCCGCATTAAAAATGAGTCGACAGAAACACCCGGCTCACGGCTGCCTGCACTGCCGCAACGGCGGGTTCACGTTTGTCGGGTTGCGAAACTGTGGCGCAATCAAAGCCTTCTCGTGCTTAAAATAAAGGTATCGTATGCATAAATAATTGGTTTACTATTTGAAATATACATCCCCGTGGTTTTTATTTATGGGTAGACAAAATTGTGAAAGTATTCGAAAGGCAAATGCTCTACGAAACAACCCCGTAGCCGAAATATTCTTATATGATGATCCCTGTTATTGACGGCAACCCTATTTATACAGACTAATAAACACCGTGATGGGGCTGCAAAATGATTACAGTCCAACTAATTATGGACACAAATGAGTCAGCAATAAGATAAGGCAACATTTGCAAAACTGTTGATATTAGCGGTCGCAAACATAATCAAAGTGGTTTGAGTAATCCTTCGAACTATGATTATTTAAAAAGTTTAATCATTCATTGGTTTGATTTTCTCACAAAATGTGTTTAGTGACGGAATAATTTCAGCGAATTTGAAACTGCGACTGTATCTCTACATTTCCAAAATAACTATTCCAAAACAGCGAGATAAGGCAACGCTTAAGGTTGTTAAATCGCTCGGACTCAGAGTGTTATCGCTGCACTGACGAATACCGTTCCAGGTGTGTTGGGAGGTGAGATTAGCTATAATCGAGACCATTCCGACTGGGCGCGGGTTTGGAGTAACGGCAGCACGGCACAGTAAGATGCGATCTCCGGACTCCGGGCAACGCTCGACAATGGAACCGTTCCCTCCACGCTCCGCCACACGAGACTGGTGTGAGGTATATATTAGATTGGTTGAGGTTATTTTAGAAACCAATCGTAGAAGCCGATCTTATACTTGGCCGATTGTCAACCATTGGAAGTATGACGACTATATGGTAATAATTGCAAGATAAACATCTCTACTTCGAGATAATTTTAAAGACAGCCGCGCCGATGAGATATTTGTTGCGTACCGGTGTCTTGGTAGACGGACTGAAGATCCCAGGGTTAAAATTTACCTGAGAATTATTTACCTGTTTTGGCGAGGCTTGACCGAAGGTCCCAGCACTAATGAGGGGTCGAGCGGGGATCCTGAGTCAAGCTTCGGTCTTGGGGATTGTCATCGAGTTTGATGAACGTTGACAAGGGGCGCCAATAACACCTCACACCTTGGGTCACTTATTTTGCAGTAATTAAAAATAAAATATTAACTAATGGTTGTAGTTCCTACCCTGTATTTCAGTACAAAACAATAGAAAAAACCTAATTCAATCTCCATTATTTCCTCTATGTGGGTAGTTTGCTCTTTTTGACTGCAGTTACGACAGATTTTCCCTTATATTTTCATAGATACAAAAAATATATCATACTAATATTCTAAATGTGACAGTTTGGTTGTATGTATAGATGGATGATTCATCGCATCCAAACACGACTGAACCTATTAAGGTAACATTGCGCATGAGCTTATATATCACATTAACATAAAGACCTGATAACGTAAACAAAGATTTGATAGTGCTAGTCAGGTTAATATTTGTAATGTGGTTTAATTGTTCTCGAGTGAAGCCGCGGGTAACAGATAGTACAATTATATATTAGCGGATTGTTCTATGCGTAGCTTTCGCATCCCGTGTTGATAAGTGGGAATAGTAAATGGTTAAATAGTAAACAAAACAATGACAGTCTGTAGTTAGATACAATACTTGTAACAGCTGTTTATTTAATTTGATTGGATGAAGAAAAAGCACATGTGACATAAACCAAATAAAACTCTCCTCCATATAAACTTGGAGAGTTAGAGGAAGTCCCGTGGGGCAGAGCCTTGAGGCCTAAATCAAAAATCTAAAGCCAGTTTCCACATCTGCACACCTAGACGCGCGTTTTAGTGTATATATGTGGGGGTAACGAAAAAGCCTTATTGTTTACAAAGTTTTCATGTAGCGTATTAATAATATAGATAGATTTCTCCTTAAAGGCTTTTCGGTTCACCAATCTACCTTAAAACTTCATCAAAACCAATAATTAGACAATAAATTTGAAGATTACCTTCACCGCTAAATGTGACAAATAAACTAACAATTTAAACCATTAGGTACAGCTTTTTAAATTAGCCATTTCAATTTTTAACAGTTTTCCGTATCTTTCTATTTCTCAATAAAGAATTATGTATTCTTATTTTGTGGTTAATTATTTGTCCTGTCTTTATCAATGTTGGCTGAGGATGTTATTAAAAGACAAAATGCACATTTCGGGATATAATGTAATTACATTAGCCCCAGTTACTATTTCTGTGACATCATTTTAATTTCTAGATGGATGCGAACAGAAAATGTATTTGCACATTAACTGCAGGATATTAATAGCATTACAATAATAAGTTCACTGCATACGCAGGTGTTTTGCGAGATAAATATTGTACAAGTATAAAGAAAACTATAAAAGTGATTTTCATATAAAAAACACATTTAGAAAACAAAATTATATGTAATTTTGACTTTACTTAGTAGAGTGAAAACAAATGTTGTTCTATTTGATTCAGTTTTGATTTGGTGCGGTTGTATAAAGTTATACTCTATATAAATTTAATCATAGTCTGGTTGATGTAAAGATAATACATAACCTACTTTTTTTGTCTGTTTTAACAGGTGTTCGATAGGTTTAATAATTAAATTTTAAGACTAGCAGAAAAACATAAAGTTTTAGTCTAGGATTTGCAATACAAATCCTATAACACAACTGTGAGCGTGAAACTAATTACGAAGGAGGAGATAGACAGGGCTGTCGAGAACAGCTAGTCCCAGCAGTCCCTCCTTGGCAGGTAGAGGTGGAGGCCCGAGTGCCGTATACCTCTTTTTCCAGGCTTGACAGAAGATCCCAGGACTAGTGAGGGCTAGGGAGGGGATCCTGAGTCAAGCCTCGCCAAAATATTTTACGACCGACCCTTGATCGGGCTACCCTGGGATCTTCAGTCCTACAATCCGGTGTCTTAACCAAGAATCAGACGCTGTTAACAACGAAATAGTTGAAAAGGATGACCGACTATTAAAACTTGGCGGATCAATTTCTTCTTTAAAATTTGTATCCCAGATTAAGAACATATGGACTTACTAAGACTCTAAAGGAGGATTTATAGAATAAAAAACAACCTGCGGAAATTTCATACTTGTCTATCCAATCACTGCCCAAACATTGTGATTTACTTAGTTCTGGCGTTGGTACAAAAAATACAACCATTGCAACAGATGCAAACAAATACCGTCCAAAAGTTAGAACTCTTACAACTTTTTAAATCAGCAAATACGATATATAGGAGTGGCGCCTTTCCTGTTGAGGATGAAGGGTACTTCTTGGGGTTGTCGAACCCTAGTTTATACAAGTTCTGCCCCACTGGTTGCAACTGCTACCAACGTTTCACGTGAACAAGACGGTTTAAGTTTTATAAATGTGCGGGTAAATCAACAAGGACCGTTGTCGAAAGGAAAAAACAGGTGGCGTTAGTGATGCACTTCGAGGGTGGGGAATTCCCACCGCGGTCACGCGCCGCCGCGCCAACACACTTCCCACGCAACACGCGTGCTGCGGCCGCGACCTGGCCGTGCGGCGCCGCGGGGCTCGACTGCAACTGGAGATGTGCGACAAGTGTCGTAATTTGGCATAGTATTGCGATGCGGTAGGGGACGATGTACAATATTTAGAGACGACATTTGGACAACACTCAAGTATTGTTAAGTATCGTTAATAGTGGGCTCCAGTCTCGCAAAATTTTGCGTTCCTACCTCCCTCCTCAAATCGTCGATTTGCAGTTTAGTTTAAAGAATACAAAAATACCTAACGTCTTCACTGAGCAGTATGTTGATATCACTAATAGTCACCATACAAAAATCGTAAATATTGAATATTTTTGAATTTGATCGAACGATTATTACGATTATTTTTGTATACCGACATTTTGTTCATTGAAATACTCGGCAGTCTAATTGTTTTGCTCTTTAATAAACCAACGATATCGGAAAATCTTTTGAGGGGGCGGGCTTTCAAAGTTCTCATCTAGGAGACTATATACGACCGGCGTCCATCGCTTCTCAAGCCCACGGACGAGAACAAGTAACAAGAACAGAGTGCACGGTATAGCACGGTATGTCGCACGCACGGTATCGACAGCAATTCGGTATCCATGATACACATACACGATACGATACGGTTGTCGATATCTGTTATCGATAACGAGACTGTTAGACTGTATCGCAAATCACTACTGGGCCTGTGAGCTGTGAGCTGTGAGTCATCAGCAGTTGCGTACACGGTCACAACGTCATTAGAAAACTGACTCAAGTTGAAATGGGAAATACCATCAATTACGACTACCAAACATGTTGGCTGGGTTAACTTGGTTCTAGCTGAACAAATGCAATGTACATTAGCGATGTTTGACAAAACAACCGTATGCGATTCATAAATAAAATTAGTGATATTTCCCCCTTGAAATAACCAAATCAATGATTTGGATGCGTCACAATGTTCCAAATTAAATTGAATTACAATTTTGCGTCCAATCCCAAGACAGAACGGTTGTATCCCACTTGCGGTCAGTCCTATTTGCGGTCAAGGGCAAAATCGTCCAGTCTGCGGTCACCCCAAAAATGTAGTGGGCTAATCAAATTATATTTGTCCAATTTGCGGTCACATATTTGAACACCATATAGTGAGCCTCACAACAAGGGAGCCAGAGGGATGACGCATACAACAGGTATGTACACATGTAGGGGTAAGTGACTAGAAACCATGTCCCGCAGAACAAGCGGGCCAGGGGGATGGGGGGATGACGCATACAGCAGGTATGTACACCTGAATAGGGGTGGGTGACTCGACACCATGCCCCCCCTTGTTTACTGGCAAAACAACCCCTTATGCAAAACTAGTTTTCCCCAAAACGTAACCAAGATTCCACTGTCCACTGTAATAAACGGTCATTTATAATATTATCAGACTTGATTTGTAAGTTGAGAAAAATCTGTCTAATAATATAAAAGTGGCTTTGTAGACAACTACGAACTTGAAGATATGAGTCTCAGAATTTATACAACATTTAGAATCCTTGCTGCTCTATAGACTTGATTTGTAATTATGGTAAAATCATTCTGTTATATATTTAGTGGCTAGGTATTCTAAGAACGGGAAGAAGAAGTAATTAACTATCTCTCAAGATGTGACCGTAAACTGGAAACCCTTCCACCTCCAGAACTTTGATCATCCCTTATAAAATTACACTTGACCGCAAATAGGACCGACCGCAAGTAGGAGGACACCGACAGAACAGAAGCCACGCAAAGTTACCCCCACCCTCAAACTTACGAAATGACCTGATGTTGCAATTTAGCGGAAAACGTGTTTTCAAGTTGAAAGTTTTTAGAAAACAGTATACAGTACCACCTAAAATAATGTTAAAATACTATGATTGGTTAAGTTATCATGCACAGATTACCGGAAAAAGTTGTTTTTACACATGACAAAACAGTGTATTAGCAATATACAAAGACTGTGCACCGATACGGCGAACACTTGGCCGCGCATTGACCTTCGCAGATACCCAGTAACCCGATCGTCGCCCGCCCCAGAGGCCGCGGTAGTACAGTATTGGTATTGGATTCCCGCGCCTCGGGGCCAAACACTGATCCGATCACAATCACACAATAAAACTGCCGACTTGTACAGAAACCGAACACCATACCTATCCCGGTATCAAATGAGTTTTGAAACTGAACTTACAATGTTAGGGTCTCTCCGAATAGGAGTGTTTTATTTTGACAATCAACCACTAGATGTTGTTATTAGAATCGCAATTTTAATTATTTTTATCCAAACTTTGAAGCGAATTACGAGAAACCCAAAACGCCCACTTTTGTAACAGAAACTCACTTATACTATATCACGGACACCTGAATAAAAGGCTGGAACTGCATGAAATTATACTAAATTGTTAGGAGTAAACAAATTTGAGGAAGTTAAACAGAAAAATATTTAAATAAAAACATAATCAACAGATCAAATTGACGACAGTGATTCTCATCGTTCCAAATGGTTATAGCCATATAATACTGGGAGTTTTACGAATTTCTTACTCGTCAAATACATGTGAAATAAATATACCCCCGTCGCAGCAAACCTGCATACTCAGCGAATTTCCAATGGAGATATAAATGTCTTAATACTACATAAAGCCACTTATTAAGTTTCATAAAAATATATTCAGAAATAAGCGATATATACAATTGTAATTATTCTCCATAAGAATAACATTGGAGCTGAGTACGCAGGTTTGCTGCAACAAGGAACACAAAAAATGGGTTTTTATGCTAATATCAATACAACTCAACTATAGGTGAAGTCGTATACCGGTTTTTAATAATTTATGTTCATAATTAAGGGAGACAGAGCATTTAATTATTCTCCATAAGAATAACATGGGGGCTGAGTACGCAAGTTTGCTGCTACGGGAGTCTTTGGCAAAAAATCGTTTTTTTAGTAAATATCAATAGACCATAACGAGATGAAGCCAAGTTTCGTCAGTGTTGTTTCATAAAGAAGCGAGATCTACAATTTTTCTTTTCCTCCATAAGAATAACATTAGACAACGTACGTTTTTAGCATTTTCAATATCTCGGTAACCAATTGATGTAGAGGAATGATCAAAATACCAAATTGTGTGTTTTTTAAAGCTGAATCCAATGGTGAAATCTAAAATTGGACTATTTCAAAAATTATATTCAAAAAACACATTTTTTGGGTACAAATCCCCCCCAAAATACCCCTTCGGATGGAGCGATCTGGCTGGTTTTCGAACTTGCAAGTCATAAATGTTGCATTACCACGTTTATACAAAGTTTCAAAATCGGATAATTTTTACGAGAGTTATCGTGCTCACGGACACATATATATATATATATATATATATATATATATATATATATATATATATATATATATACAGTTTCGAACGAATGGTGTTTTTTGGGGTCTGGGGACCTCAAAACTAAAAGTTATCATGGTCCCGGGCCTAGGTCTTACCATGCCGACTACGGTAATAGCTTCTTCCCTATAGGGGAAATTCGCTAAAACCATAAGGTTTAGGAGAAATGGAGATCTAAAAACCATACTGGGCTTTTAAAAGTAAAATATACCAACATAAATGACAAGATCGGTATGCTAAATCGCAAAAGAAAAATTATTGCTCGAGATAAATCTGTAAAGTATAAAATATATTGTTAGTTTATAAAAAAAACGGCACCGATCGAAATAACGGTTATTTAAAGTGGGAGAATACACAGTAAATGACGAACTGTTCATATTCAGAACAGAGGGGAAAACACCTGCGGCGACGGTGCAGGGTTGCCAACAATCGTTACGACCGACTGTTTCCGGTTGTAGGGGACCGGACGAAGCTAAACACCACTCTCCTCACACTCTAATTGCGACAGTAATAATGTCTTTCCTCCCCCGCCGTCTAGAGTCTAGAGTAAACAAAGGGAATCTTGCGGACAAAAGGCTGAAGCGAGGTATGAAGCACAGCGACATGCGAAAATCTACACTGAAAGAAATCAGTGGTTGTTGGCTCTATAGAGCGAGTGATGATTAGACGATACTCGATACATGATCAAGAACTTCAGACAAACACAATAGTAAACTCCGTACAAAACTTGTAGCAATAAAACTTAAAATGAAGATGTATTAAATTGTTCCCAAATTATTTGCAAGTTCAAGGTAACATAGCATGCAATTAAGAGTTAAATAAAGATGGACAACAACATTACAGGAAGGTCGACCGAAAACAGTTTCACCAGAAAATGGGTTGGATACCTACGTCACAATTCACCTGTCGATAATAGCGTAGAAGGGGTTCCCAGCTTGGAACGGTAAATAACTGATTAAAGTTTCGCGAATCCTATCCTATACTCTATTAGACTAAGGTTTGCTTGCTTGCGTCCGTGCCATGTGCGTGTTTGCTTGCAACTTTGATCTCTAAAACGGCTCGAACGATTTCCTTCAATTGTTGGAAATAAACAATTTATGGTATGAAAATAAGTTATACGCAGGTCTCATCCCCAGGACAAATCAAATAATGTAAAAAACTAAAACGAGTTCGCACGCAGCACGCTGACGTGAGGGAAGTGAATTTCCAAGTAAAAACTTTAAAACTCAAAATCAGTGTAAAAACACACATTAGTCCAATTTTTATTGAAATCTGAAAACACTGATTTTTTGGCTGTTCTGATACTCCTGATTTCATTTACTTGCAAAGCTGGGAATACAATTTTGCCCAATATAAAGTTAGGAGAAGGTCAAGACAGGCTTGAAAATAGGCGTGAGGTTGCTGGGGATGATAAAAGTACTCTAACAAAGGAATAACAGGGTTTTCTCATGTAAAACCCCCATAAGACAACGTACTGTGTTTAGTGGATACACATTTTCTTTAATAACTCGGTAAATATGTATGCTAGAATGACGAGAGAGGGCTTTAAACTTTCGCATCTCTAATTCCCATCTTTTTACATGAATTTATTTTACATCTGGGTCTTTTATGACCATTTTTGGACCCAAAAAATCGAAATTTTGAAAGATTCATCCCCCAAAAAAGGGGTTTAGAGGTTTTCGATTATTTTGCCCAACGAACTTGTCCAACTGATTACAGAAAGGAACGTCCCTACCAAATTTGAAGTAAATCGGACAAAAATTGCGACCGCTAGAGTGCAAACACACACACACACATATATATATATATATATATAAACAATTTCGAACGACCCCCCAAAACGTGTTCAGGGGGTCACGTTAGGAACTTCTATGGTGGTCCCGGGCTTAATTTTCACAGTGCGGGTCATGCTAATAGTTCACTTTCCAAAGGAAATTCACTAATGACAAGTTAAACAAATTAACATTGGGCTTATGGAGTTTAAAATCAAAACAAAAGAATTGTAACAGCTGTTCATAATCAACCAGGGAACAGTCAAAGTAATACTCGTGTTGTTTAATTGTTAACTTGTGGTTTCCTGAGAGCAGTGACTAAAACTGTTGAGTAAATATTGTATACAGAGTGGTCATATCCGAAATTGGGCTATAAATAACAACTGGAGTTACCTTAAAAATGCATAAAAGAGGCAAATGAGCTATAAAAATCTGATAATCAGTTGGGGAAAGAGGTGAATTGTTATTGTTACTCAAAGTCGTCTAAACAAACAAACTGGACTACCCCGAGCAAAGCTCGGCCACCAGTACTAAAGTTTAAATTCACCAATAAAATGCCTACATATTTAGAATGCCTTAATATTCAGTGAAGGTAAAATCGCAACCAGAAGGAAACACGTAATGTATGGTTGTCGTGGAACTCGAGTAATTTAGAAAGCAACATCTATGAAGAGATTAACACCGAGCCAGCGCAACGTGCACGCTTTCCACACAACGCCACAACGCCACGTCGCGTCGCTCGCTTCCGCGATGTTGCGGGCGTGTGTTACGGCTGAGTTCTTGTTACTTTGGGTCTGCCATCCCTTTAACACCAAACTGCATGGCGGGTCAGTCATGACCACGTGAGAATAACCTTACTGTAGGCGGGATGATAACCGAATTACGCAGTTTCCAGTAGTATCTGGGAGACCGAACCATATCGGCGATGTTTTATTAGTTTCGTGGGTGAAAGATATGTCCATATTGTCCATTCTACTAACAATCTTTATTCGGCGGTTCTAGCCACTGTTTTAAAGGAGTCATCTGTTGATAATTAACCTTGTGAAAGTGCTAATTTGACAGTTCACTGGTTAATTTTTTCACATCTGTAATTATTATTTTGTTTTGATTTGAAACTCCAAAAGCCCAAAGTTTAAAATTTCCAACTGTAAATGAGATTTTCAACAAAATATAAACTTTCCCGGGATTAGGTTTTTACCAATCTATTTGTTATGTCCAAAAGCCCCTAATTACAAAGTTGTAACAACATCGTCCCGCTGGATTCCGAGATAAATTTTGCAAACAAACTCGTATTGCTCGTATTAGAGTATAGGATTCGTGTTGTATGATTGCTAAAAATAACCCTTCTCAGTCAGTATCTGTGAGGTCTCCCCTATACCTCGCGCAGACTCGTGGCGGCCGAGAGCTTAGGACGGTTGGGGAGGTGTCCCTACCCCTAATCAACCATCGCTCGGCCGCTCCGGGTTTTGGCCATGAGTCACCCACTGAGCTCTCGGTACCAAGGCACAGTCGATACAACTTTTTGCATTTCGCCATAAAGTGTTAAAATAACGTCATTTTTGTAATCTGCATCAAATAACAATAAAATTAAGACCAAACACGATATAATTGCGACGCTATTAAGTATTCACCTTGTTTTAAAATAAAAGACAGTTTACAGAACAATATATATTTAAGATTATTTACAAACTAGATATTTAAAACTTTGTACATGAAGTCCATCCAGATTTCACTGGGGCAAAGCCTATTGAATATGTTAGTTTGGATGGGTGATAACATATTTAGGCATAATTACCTATCATTTAAACAGAATCATACAAATCGGTCCATTAGTACGGGCTGACGGACTGGACAAAGTTTTGCAATGTTTACAATGCAATGTTTGCAATGTTTTTTTTTTCAATATATATGATTGAATCACTGCCGCAGCAATTTACCGTGCCTGCGAATGGAGTACTTCTGAAGTCATGTTCAACACTTATAGGATAACATAACACAACATAAACTTATATAGATAGAAACACGCAACACTCGTATAAAACAACATAATGTGGTTGCTTTAAACAACCACCCCGACTGATCAGCACGTAAACAATTTACCGACGGACGGAAAACTAGTCGAGCAGGGGAATGTGTCATCCAGGATGGGAGGACCTTTGGACCGGGGGATGCATACACAATAACAGTGGAATGTGAGTCATCTGAACACTGGCCTAACCACCACACCTACAGTAGTGAAACAACCTCTAAACTTTGGCTTAAAAGTGTTGTTAGCTAAGCGTCGACTTCAGCTTATGCAAATCCGAAAAACACTTCCAATGTAAAAATTGTTAACAGCTTCAGTTACTAAATAAATATTCTTAATCTTGTTCTGTAAACTGGCTTTTATTTTAAAAATACTTGTTTCTGTTTTTCGCTGATTGGGCCTGATGATGACCGGTGTGACAGGTTGAAATCGATCGCCTTGTACCATATTTTTGTACATTTACCGTATTGTATGCAAGTACAGTATAAGTGTAAATATATAGTGTAGTGTTGTGAGACGTAGTTTTATTTATCATGTTATTTTAAAACAAAGTGAATACTTAATAGCGTCGCAATTATATCGTGTTTGGACTTAATGTTCTTGTTATTTGATGCAGATTCCAAAAATGACGTAACTTAAACACTTTATGGCGAAATGCAGAAAATTGTACCGACTGTGCCTTGAACTCAGTGGGTGACTCATGGCCAACACCCGGAGCGGCCGAGCGAGGGCTGATTAGGGGTAGGGACACCTCCCCAACCGTCCTAAACTCTCAGCCGCCACCGAGGTATAAATTACGCAAAGGACGTCCTTCAAATCATGTTGCGTCTTGATGCCGACTTTCCTAATACAATCTGGCATTCTGATGTGATTTAGCGCTACTAGGTGCCTATCAAATACCCTGCTCTCTTTAATTAATTGTACACATCTGATCAAACTTATCTGACCATTACATGCTTACAGAAATTTTAGACAAGTAATTAACAAATACAAAATAGAATACAAGGATAAAGATCATAGCAATACGATTTTAACTAATAATTTACTATTAATACTTAAACTATTATATTGACTAGAGACCGCGCAAATAAATTCACAAACAACCATAAGAACAACATTGGGGATGAGTACGCAGGTTTGCTGCAACAAGGAACACAAAATAATGGGTTTTTAAGCAAATATCAACAGAACTCATTAAAGTGAAGTCATATACCAAGTTTCATCCCTATACATGTATAAATAAGCGATATATAACATTTTAATTATTTTCCATAAGAATAACATGAGGACCGAGTACCTAGGTTTGCTGCTACGGGAACCATAGACAATATTTTTTGTGTGCAAACAACAATAAACCACAACCAGATGAAACCATATACCATTTCGTCAGTTAATGTCCATAAATAAGCGAGATATAACATTTTTCTTTTTCTCCATAAGAATAACATTAGACAACGTACTGTGTTTAGAACTTTCAACATCTCAGTAACCAACTGACGTAGAGCAATGATCAAAATACCAAATGGTTTGTTCTTTTATGCTGAATTCAAAATTCAATTTGATTTAAATAAAAATTACATGTGGAAACACCCAAAAAAAAAACATTTTTGGCGTACAAAACCCCCCTTCGGATGGTGCGATTCGTCTGGTTTTCGAAATCGTTCAAATAAATGGTACTTCAAACATTTGTACCAAATTTCATTAAGATCGGACCTTTTTTGCGAGAGTTATCGTGCTTACGGACACACACACACACACACACACACACACACACACACACACACACACACACGCGCGCGCGCGCGCGCATACACATATATACAAATTTGAACGAATGGTGTTTATGGCATCTGGGGACCTCAAAATGAAAAGTTATCATGGTCTCGGGCTTCAGTCTTACCATGAGACCTACGGTAATAGCTTCTTCCCTATAGGGGAGATTCGCTAAAAAACCACAATATCGACATTTTACAACAAAATAAGATAAAAAAAAGAAAATGCTTGTAATCATAGTTTAGTGGTGACGAAGACGTCACGGAGGTTTAAAATGAAATTAAATTATAAACTGGTCGTGCTACTTAATAAATAAATAAATAATATTAAACGATTACAGCAATAGACAAAGTCAAACTAATACAAAGGCCTGCCATACTGACAAACATAACATTTAATTACAAACACCATTAGTACGCGTTGTAACTTTGAGGAGACATTTTCGTACGCTTTGTTACTAATTATAGCACATAAAAACATTGCAAAGTTAATCATTTTCAACCCAGTTCGATACATAACAATATTAATATTTGTATACAGTCAATATTTATAGTATGAAAAATGTCTAACTACCTTATGAGATGGCGAGTGAACAGTGTGGAAATTACGTGAAGGCGATTTCCGTGGCTCATTGTTGATGAAGTGGCGCGCGTGATAAGTCCGACAAGCTTCCACTTCCGGGGGCACACGTTTGTCTACGTAAATCATCGCGACCGGCGACACCAACACACGTCAGGAACTCGAGGCGAACTGACGACAGTAACGACGGTCGACGGCACGCGTCCAACAATGCTTCAACAATGGAAGAGGGTTCGGGCGTCTTCGGTACTCTCCGGAGAACCTCGTGTGTTTCCGGCTCCGTATGGGAGTGGTCGTGGGGCGGCGAGTGGGTGGGAGGGGCAGAGCGGTAGCCGTCTGCCGAGTTCAAAGTTCACAAACCGGTCTCGCTCGCATTACCGTATGCAGCTGACACACGTACACGGTGAACTTTACCAGAACGGCGACGCTGCCATTCTCGGCCAGACCGGTCGCCGATTATACAAAGCCGGCGCGATGGAGGGACTACCCCAACACTGCCAGATGTGGGGCAGTAACGGCGACACTCTGGTAGAGCAAAAACAATCTGCTGCTTCTTTGTTTGAAATTGATAAGTATATAGGCGTGGACGTCTTTAAACGAGTAATAAGGGTGTATGCCACCAGGGGTGCGAATCCCCACCAAAGGCAACCAAAGGCAAACAGCGCAATTCCACACCAAAATTTATACTTGACCCTTCCTACCCCCTCTACATAAACTAATCCTTCAAATCATGTTTCATGTTTAAAAAATCATGTTTAAAAGTGGCAATGGCACCAGATTTTTTTTCAGAGAACAGTATAGTTACTAAGGTGAGGGTCAGGCCTAATTTGTTAATCTATAAACAGCTGTCAAATATGCAACTCATTTGATTACTGGTCTTCCATAAGATTTACATTAAAACTTTGAAGGCCTGAGGGGCGTAGCCCTTAGGTCCGTTGTAAATCATACAAGGGAGTTCTGGGAATCTACAGACAGTACTAGTGTGTTGCTATGTGTGAATTTCTCCTACGTCGCACACTCACTGAGAAAAGTGGAAGAGCAAAAATTGTGGCAATATCTGCCACAATAGTTGGCTTGCCTATTAGTATAATCATTGACTTTAAATACTGAAGTAGACTTCTCATTGCCATTGTAAAATGTGTCCCTAGTTTTGTGTATGCCAGAATTGAAAGAGGTCGTAGTTTACACCAATCACCAACAGAGTATACTGCTGTAAACTATTACTTATCCTCTCAAGGAGGGGATAATACAACAGTTGGTGTGTCAGGAAGCAATCATAAGTTGATTATCTCTTGCTTTCTGGGGTGGAGATATTTTAAAAGTTAACGTATATAACTAAAATAAACAGTTGACAGCAGCACAATCTGTCGGTGACCCAATCAAACTACTACAACTTTAAATTCTAGCATACACTAAAAGTATGCTGGGCCATATGGATGGGATGTCTCCTTCAGTATATTTATAGTCAATGGTATAATGATTGGAAATTCTACCTCTGAATGGGCAACAAAGAATTTACCATTGTGTTGCCCATGCCTATGAAATACACATTGCCCATGTGCAGCCTGCAATAACGTTGCATAACTTTGTAAGTTAAAACTTGTTGCGTAAGATGGTGCCACCATTAAAGGTTGACAAATGAAGACTGAGAATCACCCATTAAGTTATCTACATATTATGGTTTTGATGTTTTTTAGCGGTGGAGGTAATCTTTAATATGGTGGCTAAATTATCAGATTTGATTAAGTATTAAAGGCAGATATGGCCAACTAACAGAAAAAACCTTTGAGAAAACATATAAACATACAGTTACACTGTTACAGTATTACCATGTCTTAATTTGTCATTAATGTTATTGCTTTTGTACTACATTTATTGATAGAATGTTCTTGCTTCACGTTCAATCACTGGTTTTTGTAGTTGTATTTTATTAATTTGGCCTATGAGCCACGAGATAGAGTAGTTAATATAAATTTAAAATATTTCTGTTATAGGGATATCCCATTTCACGAAGTTGCAACTATCGATTGTAATAGGGACTAGAATTGTCTAAAATCTGAAAAGCCGACTTCAGAAGGTGACACATACTGTCTAGAAATGCAGAGAAAGGAATACAGTTCGGTTCTCGGTGCTTGGCATATAGGAAAAGCGAGAAACTACTGAACTCGTAAATAAAAGTAGACATTAACAAAAACAACCAAAACAAATGTTTTAAAATTAAATAAGTGATTTTTGTTTCCTGTTGACAAAAGTAGACTGTAACACTAATGTTACTAAGCCAAATAGAGGCGAAAAGTCATTCCACAGCATACGCTAACCAGATGCCAAGCACTGTGACCCGAACTGTACCCCGTTTCCTAAATTATAAGCCCATTCTGCAGATACCACAACAACCTAAAGCCATCGAGGCTTCCGACAGAGTATTTCTATTTGAATATAAATCTTATTCCGATGAAAATATTTTGTTATTTTTCATTCCGTTTTATTCCCCTGTGTGTCAGCGTAAGTTTATAATATTAGTACTATTAGTATGAACAAATTTTAATTAAGAAACTACTACATGGCAAACACTTTAGCCAGTGTTAGTCGGCTAATAGCCGCCCGACCGATTCCTTTCTCCGCCTTGCCATACAGTACAAGACAAACAGTTGTCGTACAGGTTTACCAACTAATAAATATTTAACATGGCACAAAATCTGGAACACTTTACAATGTGTTAAGCCAGTCCAACTCTACTCGCGAATACGTCTGAATGTTTGGCTGAACATTCGCCCGAAAGTTCACAGCTCATTCGTAACTACTATCAAAAATTTAATAAATTTAGTATTCGTGAAGCTCACACACCACTCGTGGAACAGGACTTATTGTTATTTTTTTAAACAGGAAAGACTACACATAAACTAAGTAACAGTTTATGTATACTTTGTTTTATAATTCCTACAAATTTTATTACAGTACGGTACTTAATTTTCTGGCATATAAAATATGTTCCTGCACTTTTTCATAATATGAAGGATATATCCCAATACATTACTCCCAATTATATCCCAATGTATATATCCCAATTATACATTACTCCTAGGAAATCTTAAACATAAACTGATTTGATTGCAATGTTAGTTAAATTTAGAACTGACAAGTAGCTTTTGACTAGCTTCTAACTTTTGTGTAGCTTTATATCATTGACTATAGAGACTAGTGGCTTGAAGGGCCGTAGCCCCTAACCTTGCTCAGTGAGTTCAGTTCGTCAACAAAGTAATCACTTAATCTGACGTTTTAATATAAACAAAGCAGACTTTTTTAAATCCCCATGCTTTTCTTATGGGGGATATTTTACGTTATTTCTCGTTTGCTGGTCACTTTTTATAAATACTGCTATTTTTCCCGAGTCCCTGGGATCAAGGCCTTTAATTTGAGCCCTCTCCCATCATCCTGTGATTTGTCTAACACCCACAATTTTGGCTTACAAATTTCGCTTTCAGAATCATCGACTATAGATACTGAAGGAGACATCCCATCCATATAGCCCAGCTGTCCCTCTTTTAGTGGTAGCCAGAATTTGAAATGGACATAGTTTGATTACGTCACTGACAGAGTGTGCTGCTGTCAACTATATATTTTAGTTATTTACGTTGACTTGTAAAGCTTCTCCACCCCAGAAAGCAAGTGATATTGTAAGTGACTTATGTTTAATTCCTGACACATCAACTGTTGTATTATTCCCTCCCGAGAGGTACACTCTGTTGGTAATTAGTGTAACTACGTCCTTTTTGAATCCTGGCTCACAAACAAATAGGGACAGGTTTTACAATGGAAATGTGAAGTCTACTTCAGTATGTATAGTCAATGTTTATATATTAAAAATAATATGCGAGTGGCTTCACAGAATAATGGTATAAGGAAATACGATCAACTAATGTTATCAAATGTGAAACAATTCAGACAGCCGGCCGCAAGCAAAATAAATATTACTACACGATTCACGACAATGTTGATCGCAAGAGGGACCTTAACTAAGATCAGTCATTGGTGAATCACGACAATGTTGATCGCAAGAGGGACCTTAATTAAGATCAGTCATTGGTGAATCACGACAATGTTGATCGCAAGAGGGACCTTAACTAAGGTCAGTCATTGGTGAATCACGACAATGTTGATCGCAAGAGGGACCTTAACTAAGATCAGTCATTGGTGAATCACGACAATGTTGATCGCAAGAGGGACCTTAACTAAGATCAGTCATTGGTGAATCACGACAATGTTGATCGCAAGAGGGACCTTAACTAAGATCAGTCATTGGTGAATCACGACAATGTTGATCGCAAGAGGGACCTTAACTAAGGTCAGTCATTGGTGAATCACGACAATGTTGATCGCAAGAGGGACCTTAACTAAGATCAGTCATTGGTGAATCACGACAATGTTGATCGCAAGAGGGACCTTAACTAAGATCAGTCATTGGTGAATCACGACAATGTTGATCGCAAGAGGGACCTTAACTAAGATCAGTCATTGGTGAATCACGACAATGTTGATCGCAAGAGGGACCTTAACTAAGATCAGTCATTGGTGAATCACGACAATGTTGATCGCAAGAGGGACCTTAACTAAGATCAGTCATTGGTGAATCACGACAATGTTGATCGCAAGAGGGACCTTAACTAAGATCAGTCATTGGTGAATCACGACAATGTTGATCGCAAGAGGGACCTTAACTAAGATCAGTCATTGGTGAATCACGACAATGTTGATCGCAAGAGGGACCTTAACTAAGATCAGTCATTGGTGAATCACGACAATGTTGATCGCAAGAGGGACCTTAACTAAGATCAGTCATTGGTGAATCACGACAATGTTGATCGCAAGAGGGACCTTAACTAAGGTCAGTCATTGGTGAATCACATATAATAAACTCTAAATGCTATTTCTTTAACCAAATAAAAGGCATGACGGTACAAACACCACCTTTATAAGTTAAAAGAAGGGATTTTAAAAATCCCCTAAAAAAATCAAATGTCCCCAACTAAAGTAAAAAAATCCCCCCCCCCCAAATTTAAATTGTATAGGGCAATCCGTATTATTTATCCTCTCTGTGGACACACCTTTATTCCACGACTGTTAAAATACAAATTTGTATTAATTACAGGTTCGTAACGCACGTTGAACAAGAAACTGTTTAACAAGCTCCTTCAGGAAATCTGACTACCATACTGAAGTTGGGTGTCAAACAACTTTATACTTTTTTGACTGATGAACCATTTTATAATATGGATGAGGTTTTTTTAGCATGGGGAGAGCTAATGTTTAGAGTCAACACTCAAGCACGAGAAATTAACAAATCAATCAATGCATTTTGCTAGGTTATTGTTTTTTCTCTAAATATTGTTGTATTATTTTGTTTATGTATTTAGTTAATTTAAATGCTAATTGCTGTTTGACCCTATCTATGTTGTTGCTATTTGTAACCCAATTCTCATATCAGATGACTAAACAAGATAAACCTTAACCATTTCATCCACTCCCCCATGATTGTTATCAATTTGTCTACAGTATATGAATTTGTTAATTTGTCTAAGAGAACGCTATCAAGTTATGAATCTCAAGTCTTTGGGATCACCCAGTCCCTACTAGTAGTGGATCAGCTTCAACGCATGGGCTTTCATAGCCAACAAATAATATATCTTAGTATTGCTTCTGTGATTGACTAAGCCAATTCCTGTAGACAAGACAGTAGAAATCCGATTTTTAGAGACCTAGAATTTGATTCTTGGCCGAAAATTTAGAATCACCAATTTCATTCAGCTAGCCAAATATAAAAAAAAATTCATTCAGCTAATTTCATTCATCTGGTGAATATAAACAATAGCAAAGCAGGGAGTTGAAAAGTATTAAAAAATATGAAGTTGAGCTTTATTTGTTTATACCTCTAGTAAGACTTCCTTTTGTAATATTTAAAACATTTTAGATTTTTTCCTATTTTCACAGTTGTAAGTGATTTCTCTTGTTACCTTCCCAGCACTGTTGACACTAACATCTGCTTTTTGTTATAACGTATCCTAGGTATTCCTCAGATCTGGAGACCGGATCAAATTCCTGACCTTGATTTTTCCAATTCATAAACTTTATTTTGACCAATAAACTGTCAACAAGCTTGTTTTTATACATCCCTGAGAAAGGAGCTTAAAACGAAAATGGAGGAAGTGGATCAGGTGTGATGCAAATCACTGCAAATGCCAGTGACAATAATTGACAGAACTGTCATGGCGATTCAATCACCCAGTATTTACCCTTTCAAATATTGACATGTTAAACTGAAAACACAGGTGAATGGCTGATATATTTCTATTTTGAAGCAAAACGATGTTAAAATACTCAGAAATAGACGTTGATTGGAGACCGAGTGATATTGTGTAGGTATTGAAATATAGATCCAATCCGCCCATTTGTTGTTAAAATCCCCATATAATCCATAACAAGTATCTGGCAAATATTTTTAACCTTCTGTTAAGCCTACGTGTTATTAAGTAATGAAATGCACAAAAAGCCTTTAACCCTAAACCTCATAGATAGCAACGAAAAATAGAACAACTGAGTCTACAATAACAAATCAATAACTTAGAAAATTGAAATTAATTTTATAATTTTCACAAATATGTCCAGTTAATCTAACCTGAAAAAATGTGTTAAAATCTCTATGCTTTAGGTCAGTTTTTTAAAGAAAAAAGCGTACTTTTTAAAATTTACAGTACATACAGAGTTTTTGCGTAAAAATTATAAGACCTGTAATAGAGTAACAAATTGATGGGGAGACTTTTATATCATCGAACTGACATTCAACTCAAGGGAGCATTTCATGAGTGCGCCAGAGTCAAGCAGCATATCCCACGGGGGAAAGTGATAAACTTTCTTTCTCTAATTAATCTTGTGTCTCAAACCAATTCAGCACCTGCTTTCTTTGAATGCTTACTGTTTAATGATTCATTCCCGTGTAATTGTTGCATCTTCGTCATGCAAATAAGTCATGTGCGAAATTATTAAATGTTCAGGTATAACACACATTTTCATAAGTTTTGTTATTATTTTGAATAATTGTTAAGGGTCTGGCTTCATAAAGGTGGTTTAATTTGTTAAGTGGGCAGGTATTAGATTTATTATAGAAAATTTATTAAAAATAATCATATTCTTTAAATGTTAAACCTTTCTGAGCATTAAATATATTTGTCAGATTACATCTCCCATAGTGAGTGTTTGACAAATGTACTCGTGTCTCATAGATTATAAACTAACTACTTGGCTTAGAAGTATGAAACAGAATTATTCCCCACTAAATCGACCTAGAGGAATAACAAAAACAAATTTAAATATTTTTTAATACAGAGTATTCCAAAAACTTAGGGTCACTAGTACGATTCTATGAATTAAAAAAGTACCGTAATCACACGTCATGAAGTAGCATGAAAAAGCCCAGAAATAGCAAACATTTTGGCAAAAGCAGAACTCGCTTATTTCTATCTGTTTCAAATGGCAGCCATTTTTATAAAATATGTTGCCATTAATAGAACACTCTGTATTTTCTAAACCACTACATTTGTTTATTTGTTTAAATTCAAATGTCTTGCTTGTAAGTCTTGTAATGAACCTTTACTCAGCTCTACTCTGATATGCTACATGATATGTAGAAGAAAAGACACTTAAAAATATTGTTATAATCTCAAAACTAAAAATTTTAAATAGTAACATAAGTCACACAGCATACCATTTCAAAGGTCTTGAAAATCCTAGAAACTTTCTAATTTACGTCAACCTCTTATCACTTTTTGATTTTTTGGAGTCAGCAAAATATATAATTTTACCATATGAAATATATGATAATTGTACAAAGCACATTAAATGAAAGACCACAGAAAACATGCAGGATTTTTACAAATAATATGAAATTCATATAGGAAAACAATGTTTTTTTCTGATTGCAAAATACAAAAGGAGATACAAAAGTTTATGCATGGTAAAATGTTGCTAAGGATTTCAAGACCTTCCTTTCCTATTTGACTTTCTTGAATTTTGGGTAAAAATTAAGACATACTTTTTTTTAATAGGCCTATATGCATTTACTTTTTAAATATTGTTATGTATAAAACCAGAATAAAGCTAAATTTATTACAAGTAAGAAATTTTAATCTGAAAAAGCATATGTTTAATGTTTTATAAAATGTAGGATATTTAATTAATGCTGATATTAAAACTGATAAAGATAAAACAAATATCCATAAAAGTTTGTCATAAAAGTAATGACAGAACTGTAACCAACATAATTACTGCAGAAGGAGCATCCAAATATTGACTCCCAATTATTTCCTGGTTCTACATAAAATTTCTGAACTTTTCATTTAAATTCTCAAACATTTCTCAGTTTAGCAAACCATTTACAGTAGAAGCTCGCTAATCCGGCATGTTCGGGACTTTGGCAGTGTCGGATTAATGAGTGCCGACTAAAAATCGCCATTATTGCGAGAACAGCAGGAATAACGCTAAAAATAGAGAGTCAAAAGGATATCACTGATCCGGTTATTCAGTTTTTTATTAAGATTTCTCTGATTTCGGTGGTGATTGAAAATGTTAAAAACAAAACATCATTTCAACCAGAAAATATATTTATAGTAAGTATTATATTTAATAAAACAGTACAGTTACTCCTGCCGATTGCCCGCAAACTCTGCCGATCGCGTCCGAAATGGAAACCCCAAAAGGCACCTCTAGAGAGTAAGAGTTTTTGATTGATACCAAATATGTATATAAAATAATAATTTTAGGGGTCCAAAATCGCCGAACAAAAATCAAGAAATTATTTTAATAATACAGATAATAGGAAAATATCAAGACATTACAGAACTGACCTAGTTTAGTTTTCATTAGTTTCCAAATTTTATGAACATTGTTTATAAATTAAGACAAATTAATTTTTGTCTTTTTTGATGCATAGTTAACTTAAGACGTAAATGATGTAAAAAAGAAATCTAACATGACTGCTCTCAAATCCCCTCTTACAGTTACAAAGGTTTTAAAACAAACACTTAACTCTGAGCAAGAAATCACTGTATATCAGTAAAACAGCAGTGTATTTGTTGCTGATGGTTTCAAATTTTCAATTTTAGATTTATGACAGTATATTCTAAATTGGTAGACATACCACGGATCTCCACGATACCACGATCTGGACCTGGGAATGACAGTGACTCCTGGTCTGCCAATTGGCTTTAACAAGGTCACGACCCTCCATGATTACTCAGCCATTCATCTTGCATCCTTTGTTTTTCTCAGACTTTGATGCCATTTAAACTTTTCCCTGTTGTTTACACTATTCTTTGTTTCACAAGGGTACCGGCAGAGGTAGAAAAAAGTCACATTACAATTATATTGAAAACTTTGAGTGTGGTAAGAAGAAAATATTAATAAAGTTACTTTAGTTAATTTCTGTTCTTATGGTACAATGATTAGTAATTTTGGAATAACAGGTAGGATTGATCAAATATTTTAATTTGTGTACTTTTACAATAGAATTTGGTAGAATTTCTTCTGATTAAGAAAATTTAAATAATTTTTGGCTACCCGAGTATTTATAACAAAAAAAGGCTTGAAACTAAACTGATGGCTCAAACATACCCTAAAACTCTCAATAAGGAGTTTCCTCCGGTTTCAATCCGCCCCAAAAATGGACAGTTGTTAAACGCTGTCCAGGATCGGTTGGAAGTTGGCTACCTGCTAAAACCTCGGGGCTCACTCGTCCAGACGCTGGGTTTTATGACTTTTATAGCCATCGGCCGCTCTCAGGCACCCTCTGGATGTAAAGAATTTCAATATTCTTTTGTAATTTAAACCTTAATTGAAAAAATCTTATGTTATTGTTAAAAATTGATTGATGTATATTGATGTATATTAGTAGATTGAATACAGACAATTTAGCTGCGCAAGATTGACCCAAATAACGACAAGACAAAGATAACGGCATAGGTAATCTCCAGATCCGGATCACAGATACCTGGTAAAGAATTTCAGGTAGAGTACAGTAGAACCCCGCTAATCCGTCACCAACAGGACCAAGAGCATGGTCGGAACACAAAAATGGTCGGGATTATCAGAGGAACGTATTCAATTCCATTAAAACATTATAAAACTGTAGTTTAAACTGAAACTATTGAAATGTATGTACAGTTTAAGAGATTGAGTATATATCACAAAATACTGTATCAACTGTAACCGGTCTACTGATTAACATCATCAATGATGAGTCATCGTCAGGAGACCCGAATGGAGAAGCACACTAGATAAATAAACAATATTAAACACTGATAAAGACTCAGTCAGACTAAGCAGGAGTTGGACCATCCGAGGTCATATTAGTGGGGTTCTACTGTAACAGTAAGTAGAAATGGGAAAGCAGGGGGCCCGGCCAAGCCATTATTCCCGGGGCTCACCAGTCCACCAAAGCTGACTGTCGCCCTGCCGCAGATAATTTTTATTTATTTATTTTATCGTTGTGACCTTCATTAGACCACTTTAGTCATCTTCTGGGTGTTTTCCGTTTTCTCTCAGTATTTCTTCATCCCCTCAGATTGTAGTTTCCTTTCTTCATATGGAATCCCTCTTTCTATCCGTCTGTTTATCTTGGTATGTAGTCTGGCCTGTTTGTTGTTTAGTATCCCAATTTTATTTTCCCTTATTCTTCAAATTTAATCTGCAACCTTCTCATCTCTTAAAGTTCTGCAATCCATTTTTTGTTTGTTTTCCTATTACATAGCTTTTCTATAAATTTCTGCTTGAATTCTCTGGTCTAATTAAGTGTCCCTGGAATGAGATTTGTTTATTTTTCACTGTGCTTGTAACAGGTTCTATTTTCTTATAAACCGTTATGTTGGAAGCTAGCCTCCAGTGTCTGTTTTATTGATAATTTGTATAAATGAAGGTTCTGATTTGCCTTCCTTCTATCGTACCAGTACAAGTAGTTTGTCTATTGCGATAGTGTTATACACTTGAGTATGTTATTACCGGCTGTGTTATTGCCGCAGATTATTGTTATACTATCAGCAAAACCCGTTGTACAAAAAATACAACGGTCTCTAGAACAATGTATTTTAAACTTTCATATAGTCTTAATGAAATTTTACTCCAGAATTAGTTTTACAAAGATACCTCTTACATTCGTCGTATATTGCCAAAGATAGATTGCAAATTTGGAGGTTGTATTGATTTATTACCTATCTATATTATTGAAAGAATTTCTTGTTTTTTGTTCAGTGATTTTGACATCTAAAACTATTACTTTGTATACATGTTTTTTAGCAATGAATAGCTCTTAGTCTCTAGATGTGCCTCCACTTTCAGAGTTTCACCCCATAGGCTTTGCAATTTCCAATGATAACCTTATGGAGTTATAATTTATTGAGTCATTGAAATGTAAATACATTTTTAAATCATTTGGCTCTATGCCTGCTAAATCCCCGTGCGGAGAATGGGTCACCAGCTAGTAGTATAAAAACGGTGAGAAATGTGATCTCAACTGATGTTATATTTTTGAAGATTATGAAATTTCCTTTAAATTGATGTAAGGCGTTAGCCACAAATCTGTTTCTACAAAAACAAATGTTGACTGGAAAAAACATACATTTCTTTACAAATGTCTACTGAATTTCTTAACAATTAATACTTTACGCTATTTTCACCTTACATTACTAAATATGTAAGACTTTCATAACTAATTGACAATCTACACAATTCAGGGTTTCCACTGAGTGGTTGACTATTTAAATCCGCCCGTCGGAACTCCAGATTTAGTTGGACAAAGACACCCCTTACATTCATGTATATTGCTGACGATAAATTTTGAATTTGGACATTTGTTTGAATTTTTATCTGTAATTCAAAAACGGTAGACAAATCGACCACAAGAGATGTTATATTCATGATGCTTATGGAATGACCTTGAAATTGATGTAAGGCGTTAGCTACAAAACTGATACTACAAAAATAGTTGACTAAAAAAAACAGTAAATTTACTAACAAATTTCTTTGAATTTCTTAAAAATGAATACTTTACACTTTTTCCACCATAAATTACTACTTATGACAGGCTTAAGTAGTCATAAGTAGTAATAATGTAGTAGTATAATGTAGTAGTATGAAAATAATTATAATATTTTCATAATTATTTGACAATCTACATAACTAAAGGTTTAAAATGAGGGGTAGACTAAAGTCTGTCCGTTGGAACGCCAGATTTAGTTGTACAAAGATACCCCTTACATTCATGTGTTTTGCTTAAGATAGGTTGCGAATTAGGAAGTTGGGTTGACATTTTATCTATAGTTAAAAAAAAGTAGACAAATTAGCCACAACAGATGTTATATTCATAAAGCTTATGAAATTTCCTTTTAAACGACAACAAAAACAAACGTGGACTGGAAAAACCAATAAACCTCTTTACAAATTTCTATTAAATTTCTTAAAAATTAATACTTTACACTTTTTCCACCATAAATTACTAAATATGTCAGACCTTCATAATTATTTGATAATCTGCACAATTCGGGGTTTACAATGAGGGGTTGACTATTTAAATCCCTCAGACAGAACTCTAGATTTAGTGGTACAAAGATACCCCTTTCATTCATGTGTATTGCTAAAGATAGATTGTGAATTTGGAAGTTGGGTTGAATTTTTATCTATAGTTTAAAAACGATAGAATAAATAATCAACCACACAGATGTTATATTCATGAAGCTTACGAAATTTCCTTTCAAACGAGATTAGGCGTTAGCTACAAAACTGATTCTACAAAAACAAACGTTGACTGGAAAAACCAATGCATTTCTTTACAAATTTCTCTATTGAATTTCTTACAAATTAATACTTTATGCTTTTTAAACTATAAATTACTAAATATGTCAGACTTTCATAATTATTTGACCATCTACATAATCAAAGATTTAAAATGAGGGGTTGACTATTTAAATCCGTCCATTGGATCTCCAGATTTAGTTGTACAAAGATACCCCTTATATACATGTGTATTGCTAAAGATAGATTGCGAATTTGGAAGTTGGGTTGAGTTTTTTTATCTATAATTTAAAAACGATAGATAAATTGACTATGATAGATGTTTTATTATTGAAGCTTATAAAATTTGCTTTACATTGATATAAGGTGTTAGCTACAAAACTGATAGTACAAAGACAAATGTTGACTGGAAACAACTATTAATTTTTGTACAAATTTTGATTGTATATCTTACAATTTAATATTTCACGCTTTTTCTACTATAAATTACTAAATATGTCAGACTTCCATAATTATTTCATAATCTACTGAATTAACGGTTTCCAATGACGGGTTAAACATTTAAATCCGTCTGGTAGAACTCCAGGTTTAGTTGTACAAAGATTCCCCTTACACAAATTGTATTTTTTTAAGATATAACAGCAAATTCCGAGGTCGTTTAGGTATTTTGCCTGTAACTCAAAAATGGTTGGGAAATCGACCAAAGTGGATGGTGATTTTCTGTAAGTAGAGAAAATTTCCTATTAACTGCTATTATGCATTTCTTGATACAAGTGATAAAGCCCCCACAAAAGTTGGACAGAAGAAAACTGTACATATTGTAAATTATTTTGTAAATTTGAGATATTTGTCATTTTCTATACATATATTATGAGCAATGTTCAACACTTTTGATATTTTTCAAATTTTCGTAATCAGAGGTTTACAATGACGCAACAAACATTATAATCGTAGAACTCGAGATCTATTTCTTTAAAGATATTTCTGCTCAATCAGAGGCTGATAAAATGCATTTATAAAAGTTTCCCATGTATTTCTTATAGAAAACATTTTATGTTTTTTACCTCATAAATCATACAAAATTCACCACTTTCATAATTTTTTGACCATTGGCACCACCAAAGGTTTCAAATGACCCATCAATTATGAAAATCGGCCTGCTGGAACTCTAGATTTAGTAGCACAAAGAAATTCCTTACTCAATTGCATTTGAGATGATGAAAGAGATAGGACCTTTTTCTATATCTTTCCTCCTCTGAAATGTCTACGACCAGTGCTTTTTCCATAAAATCCTATAAAGAGTGTTAATAGTCTTAGCACCTATAGGTTGATGTGAAAGTGCAATGAAGTATTAACTTAAATGTAATAAATATCACATCAAATATTCAGTGAAATCATGTTTTAGGATACCATGTAGGAGGACGGGTTTCAATCCCGGCACCCACACTACCCAGACTCTGCGCACCCCTACGAACCTGTGTATACTAAGACGGAGTTAGAGGGAACGGCCCAACCAGTGGGCATCATAGGTGAACACAAACATGATGGATCAGGTTGGAAAGTTACACACATCTGAGAAAACCTGTGTATACTAAGACGGAGTTGGAGGGAACGGCCCAACCAATGGGCATCATGGGTGAACACAAACATGACGGATCAGGTTGGAAAGTTACACACATCTGAGCAAACCTGTGTATACTAAGACGGAGTTAGAGGGAACGGCCCAACCAGTGGGCATCATGGGTGAACACAAACATGACGGATCAGGTTGGAAAGTTACACACATCTGAGAAAACCTGTGTATACTAAGACGGAGTTAGAGGGAACGGCCCAACCAGTGGGCATCATGGGTGAACACAAACATGACGGATCAGGTTGGAAAGTTACACACATCTGAGAAAACCTGTGTATACTAAGACGGAGTTAGAGGGAACGGCCCAACCAGTGGGCATCATGGGTGAACACAAACATGACGGATCAGGTTGGAAAGTTACACACATCTGAGAAAACCTGTGTATACTAAGACGGAGTTAGAGGGAACGGCCCAACCAGTGGGCATCATGGGTGATAACAAACATGATGGATCAGGTTGGAAAGTTACACACATCTGAGAAAACCTGTGTATACTAAGACGGAGTTAGAGGGAACGGCCCAACCAGTGGGCATCATGGGTGAACACAAACATGACGGATCAGGTTGGAAAGTTACACACATCTGAGAAAACCTGTGTATACTAAGACGGAGTTAGAGGGAACGGCCCAACCAGTGGGCATCATGGGTGAACACAAACATGACGGATCAGGTTGGAAAGTTACACACATCTGAGAAAACCTGTGTATACTAAGACGGAGTTAGAGGGAACGGCCCAACCAGTGGGCATCATGGGTGATAACAAACATGATGGATCAGGTTGGAAAGTTACACACATCTGAGAAAACCTGTGTATACTAAGACGGAGTTAGAGGGAACGGCCCAACCAGTGGGCATCATGGGTGAACACAAACATGACGGATCAGGTTGGAAAGTTACACACATCTGAGAAAACCTGTATATACTAAGACGGAGTTAGAGGGACCGGCCCAACCAGTGGGCATCATGGGTGAACACAAACATGACGGATCAGGTTGGAAAGTTACACACATCTGAGAAAACCTGTGTATACTAAGACGGAGTTAGAGGGAACGGCCCAACCAGTGGGCATCATGGGTGAACACAAACATGACGGATCAGGTTGGAAAGTTACACACATCTGAGAAAACCTGTGTATACTAAGACGGAGTTAGAGGGAACGGCCCAACCAGTGGGCATCATGGGTGAACACAAACATGACGGATCAGGTTGGAAAGTTACACACATCTGAGAAAACCTGTGTATACTAAGACGGAGTTAGAGGGAACGGCCCAACCAGTGGGCATCATGGGTGAACACAAACATGACGGATCAGGTTGGAAAGTTACACACATCTGAGAAAACCTGTGTATACTAAGACGGAGTTAGAGGGAACGGCCCAACCAGTGGGCATCATGGGTGATCACAAACATGACGGATCAGGTTGGAAAGTTACACACATCTGAGAAAACCTGTGTATACTAAGACGGAGTTAGAGGGAACGGCCCAACCAGTGGGCATCATGGGTGAACACAAACATGACGGATCAGGTTGGAAAGTTACACACATCTGAGAAAACCTGTGTATACTAAGACGGAGTTAGAGGGAACGGCCCAACCAGTGGGCATCATGGGTGAACACAAACATGACGTATCAGGTTGGAAAGTTACACACATCTGAGAAAACCTGTGTATACTAAGACGGAGTTAGAGGGAACGGCCCAACCAGTGGGCATCATGGGTGAACACAAACATGACGGATCAGGTTGGAAAGTTACACACATCTGAGAAAACCTGTGTATACTAAGACGGAGTTAGAGGGAACGGCCCAACCAGTGGGCATCATGGGTGAACACAAACATGACGGATCAGGTTGGAAAGTTACACACATCTGAGAAAACCTGTGTATACTAAGACGGAGTTAGAGGGAACGGCCCAACCAGTGGGCATCATGGGTGAACACAAACATGACGGATCAGGTTGGAAAGTTACACACATCTGAGAAAACCTGTGTATACTAAGACGGAGTTAGAGGGAACGGCCCAACCAGTGGGCATCATGGGTGAACACAAACATGACGGATCAGGTTGGAAAGTTACACACATCTGAGAAAACCTGTGTATACTAAGACGGAGTTAGAGGGAACGGCCCAACCAGTGGGCATCATGGGTGATCACAAACATGACGGATCAGGTTGGAAAGTTACACACATCTGAGAAAACCTGTGTATACTAAGACGGAGTTAGAGGGAACGGCCCAACCAGTGGGCATCATGGGTGAACACAAACATGACGGATCAGGTTGGAAAGTTACACACATCTGAGAAAACCTGTGTATACTAAGACGGAGTTAGAGGGAACGGCCCAACCAGTGGGCATCATGGGTGATCACAAACATGACGGATCAGGTTGGAAAGTTACACACATCTGAGAAAACCTGTGTATACTAAGACGGAGTTAGAGGGAATGGCCCAACCAGTGGGCATCATGGGTGAACACAAACATGACGGATCAGGTTGGAAAGTTACACACATCTGAGAAAACCTGTGTATACTAAGACGGAGTTAGAGGGAACGGCCCAACCAGTGGGCATCATGGGTGAACACAAACATGACGTATCAGGTTGGAAAGTTACACACATCTGAGAAAACCTGTGTATACTAAGACGGAGTTAGAGGGAACGGCCCAACCAGTGGGCATCATGGGTGAACACAAACATGACGGATCAGGTTGGAAAGTTACACACATCTGAGAAAACCTGTGTATACTAAGACGGAGTTAGAGGGAACGGCCCAACCAGTGGGCATCATGGGTGAACACAAACATGACGGATCAGGTTGGAAAGTTACACACATCTGAGAAAACCTGTGTATACTAAGACGGAGTTAGAGGGAACGGCCCAACCAGTGGGCATCATGGGTGAACACAAACATGACGGATCAGGTTGGAAAGTTACACACATCTGAGAAAACCTGTGTATACTAAGACGGAGTTAGAGGGAACGGCCCAACCAGTGGGCATCATGGGTGAACACAAACATGACGGATCAGGTTGGAAAGTTACACACATCTGAGAAAACCTGTGTATACTAAGACGGAGTTAGAGGGAACGGCCCAACCAGTGGGCATCATGGGTGATCACAAACATGACGGATCAGGTTGGAAAGTTACACACATCTGAGAAAACCTGTGTATACTAAGACGGAGTTAGAGGGAACGGCCCAACCAGTGGGCATCATGGGTGAACACAAACATGACGGATCAGGTTGGAAAGTTACACACATCTGAGAAAACCTGTGTATACTAAGACGGAGTTAGAGGGAACGGCCCAACCAGTGGGCATCATGGGTGATCACAAACATGACGGATCAGGTTGGAAAGTTACACACATCTGAGAAAACCTGTGTATACTAAGACGGAGTTAGAGGGAATGGCCCAACCAGTGGGCATCATGGGTGAACACAAACATGACGGATCAGGTTGGAAAGTTACACACATCTGAGAAAACCTGTGTATACTAAGACGGAGTTAGAGGGAACGGCCCAACCACTGGGCATCATGGGTGATCACAAACATGACGGATCAGGTTGGAAAGTTACACACATCTGAGAAAACCTGTGTATACTAAGACGGAGTTAGAGGGAACGGCCCAACCAGTGGGCATCATGGGTGAACACAAACATGACGGATCAGGTTGGGAAGTTACACACATCTGAGAAAATCTGTGTATACTAAGAAGGAGTTAGACCTGTGTATACTAAGACGGAGTTAGAGGGAACGGCCCAACCAGTGGGCATCATGGGTGAACACAAACATGACGGATCAGGTTGGAAAGTTACACACATCTGAGAAAACCTGTGTATACTAAGACGGAGTTAGAGGGAACGGCTCAACCAGTGGGCATCATGGGTGAACACAAACATGACGGATCAGGTTGGAAAGTTACACACATCTGAGAAAACCTGTGTATACTAAGACGGAGTTAGAGGGAACGGCCCAACCAGTGGGCATCATGGGTGAACACAAACATGACGGATCAGGTTGGAAAGTTACACACATCTGAGAAAACCTGTGTATACTAAGACGGAGTTAGAGGGAACGGCCCAACCAGTGGGCATCATGGGTGAACACAAACATGACGGATCAGGTTGGAAAGTTACACACATCTGAGAAAACCTGTGTATACTAAGACGGAGTTAGAGGGAACGGCCCAACCAGTGGGCATCATGGGTGAACACAAACATGACGGATCAGGTTGGAAAGTTACACACATCTGAGAATCTATTTGGTACTATTACAAGAACAGAGAACCTAATCCTTTGAGTAAGTGTGCAAACAGAAAATGTAAAATGTTGGTAAGTTTTGAACATTCAGGCTCGACAAAAATGTAAATAAATGTTCTTAAACGTGAAATAATCTTAACTAGTAGGACGTGTTAACACTTAAGCAAATGTTTTTACTGTGCTCCTGAATTTGCAACATCCCTTATAACTTATTGTGCGAAACTTTGTTCTCATTTCAGTTATAATTTTATGTACAGAATCCACTCTTGTTATAAGCTATAAAAAATAAGCTGTTTTTGCTCTTTCAATACTAACTAGTACCGGGAAGACCGAGCCACACTCGGTGATATTTGATTTTTTTGTGGGCGAAACAAATTTCCACTCTAATGCAATCTTTATTCAATGGTTCTAGTCACAGTTCTCAATAAATCATTCTTTGATACTTTCCCTTGTGCAAGGGCTGTGACAGTTCACTGGTTAATTTATTCACAGCTGTTATGATTCCTTTGTTTTGATTTGATATGCCTAATGTTAAATTTCCAATTTTTCAAGTGAGATTTTTAACAAATATGAATTATCCCGGGGTAGAGGTTTTTACGAATCTATTGTTTTTGTCTAAAAGCCCCTTCCATTCAAAATTGTTTAACAAAATCGTTCAACTGGATTCCAAGATAAATGTTGCCAACAACAAAACAGACAAGACATATTGCTCGTATTAGAGTATAGGATTGGTTGTGTAGCTTAGTGGTTAGCGTGCTCACTTTATAATCTGAAGTTCGCCAGTTCGGTCCTGAGCGAAATCCTGGGAAAATTTTGTGAAGGTTCGATAGTGGATCCAGCTGCCATTGGTCATTGGGCTATTAATTAATGTTCCTGGCTAAAGAATGAGTCGGTCTTAGTCAGTAACAAGGCTACACAAGTAGAGGTGTGCGGATATCCGAAAAGCAAGTTCAGTTTCGGATCGGATCGGATATCCGAATCCAATCCGAAGGCTTTATCGATATCCGATAACGTCTAGTACAAATCCGACTTATTCGGATAGACTGTATATATGGGGATAAAAAGGTAGAAACGAAACAATAAATATGTTTGGACCATTAATATGTTTTTAACATTAAATATGTTTTGACGCTTGACGTCGTTCAAGGTAACATGACGCAATTATTCCTGTCGCTTTGAATGTTTTCGGTACGTAACTCGTATCAATTCATCGATGCGATATTTGGGTTAACGTGTATCGTATCGCGATACACAGCTGGATCGTACATCATTTTAGCAAACAGAATGAATATAAAGAGAAATGTGCGATAGCGCAATGTTTTTGATATTAAACAACCGTAAATTTATAAAGTATTACAACACTGCAACTCGATTTCTAATCACGATTCACGGGATAAACGCAGACAACGAGACAACAGTAGTGGACTACTGGCGAATAAGTCGATAAATTTTCGTCGATAGTTGATTTCCGATAGTATCAACTTCCCACAAATGCAAAGAGCAAGCTCTCATAGAGTAAGCTGTAATTCAAAAGTTGCTAAATGCAAACAGAAATGTTAGTGTATGAAATATAAAATTGCTGCTACTGATATTTTCCTTCCATTTAATACAATTAAAAAACTCTGAGTAGAATATTGCCGACATGCGCAAAACGATTAACATAGCTTTCTGTACGGCGAAGTTTCCCGCTATGATCAACGAGCTTAATCTCGCTAGAGCTTTTATACTCCAAGAAAATACTTCACTTGTTTACCCCCGGATGAGACCTCTAGATATATTAAGCTTTTCGAGTATCTTTATGACGACGTTTAAGCAGCGACGACCTGACGACGGATTCAAGAAGGCATCGCTTAGTTATCCCTATTATTTATTTACACAGATTTCATCGTTCGGGTATTATTTGATTTTGTTGAATTCATGTACTTAAAATGGAACCAAAAAGGAAGAAAAGCATAAAATGTAAATTCTTTAAAAAGAACAAAGCCGAAAGTGAAGTTGCCGATTGTTTGAAATGCAAGCTGACACTTTGTAGTCTGTTTACATTCTGGTGACAAACTAGGTTTGAAAAACAAAGTTTCTAATTTGTAGTAAACAAAATAAATTCAAACTAGGCCTAGTTAGTAAATTTATAAAACAAAGGAAATTCTTTGGTTATGGAAGTTTTTGGTTAACTCAAACAGATTGAAGCCCTATACTGATTCATTGTATCAGTAGGGTAGGAGTGTGCGAGTAGTGATTTTTTTTAATCGAGTCGAGTCGAGTCGTGCCAATTATTTTTGAGTTTTGAGTATTTTCGAGCGAGTATTTGCCATCAGTTGGTAGTTTAAAATCGTGTAATGGGATTTGGATACCATTCTAGTTTTGATAATCTAATCATGGTTTCTAACCAATTCATGAGTAGCAATACAAAGTTTGGCCAGTAAAATCAAACTGGATTAGGTATTGACAAACAAACACGGTTTGTCATTCGTTTCCAGCCGATAAAACAGGTCCAGTTGTCGTTTGGCTAATATCACATGGATAGACACTGTTTATAATCAATATTAGATGACGAAATCATTAATTAAGGCCGATATTAAGTGGCCCGGTCGCCATTTTTGCCGATATTATGTTTTTCGTCATTATTTACGGCCGAAATTACGCGGTCCGATCGCCTTTTTCGGCCGATTTTACGTGATGCGATAGCTTTTTGCGGCCGTGACTACGCGTTTTGGCGGATCGTAATCATTACCGATCGTCATTTTCGGCCGATTTTACGTGATGCGATCGTCATTTGCGGCTGTTACTACGCGTTCTGGCCGGTCGCAATCGTTAGCGATCGGCGGGAAATACTCACTCAAACCTTTGAGTATTTTTCAAAACTTCGAGTCGAGTTTGAGTACTAAAATACTCGGCCGAAAACTCAAAGTTTCGAGTACTCGCACACCCCTACAGTAGGGTCTGATTGCCTATGTCGTGCTAGGCCTTTAGTATGTTGTGATGTCTGCTTTGCTATCAAAATCGTTGATTCCGGTCTTTTAAATAGGCTGTAATAATATTAAGATGTTTCCTTGTTGTTTCTCTTGCCTGACCACATGATTGTTTTTTCCTTTCGTCAAAATTTTTGAATTTGGGTTGTTGGTGGAAATATTTTTTGGTGCTCACTGAACCCAAAAAAGTGGTTTTTACGTGATGTCTGTCTGTATGTGTGTGTGATGTGTCTGTGATGTGCATGGGTGTGTGTGTCTGTGTGGATGTGTACAGAGCTAGAGCCCTAACCAATGGGCCGATTTTTATGAGATTTGGTATGTAGGTACTAATCCACGATATCTCCAGTAATTTTTTATTTTGAATTTTTGATTTTTAAGGGTAATTATCCCCCAAAAATCGCCAAAAAACATGAAAAATCAAAATTTCTCAACAACTGCTCTAACGATTTTTATTAAAATGTAGAGGTTTGTAGAACTTTAGGTTTCCAACAAAATGACACCACCCGCATTTCTGGGAAAATTCGGGTTCAGAAATTACAGGACTTAAAACATCCAAAGTTCAGTTTTTGTTATTTTTCATAAAAAACATAAATTAAAAAATTACCTATCACCATTAAAAAGAGCTCAAACAACTAAACAACTTAGTATTTTGAATTATTATTCTACAATTGCTGGTTGTGGAGAAAATTAAAATTTTCATTTTGTGGTAAACGCAGCACGTTGTCTAATGTTATTCTTATGTGAAATACAAAACTTACCATTTCTCTCTTATTTACTGATCAATTTCGTTTAAACGTGATATGCAGGTCAAGTTAGCATTGATCAACAGAGGATATTCGAAATATGTTGCAACTTAACCCTGGGGGGGACAAGGGGGCATTTACCCTCTTAAAACCACTGTGTGAGTTGCGATAGATTCTGTAGTGCCTCTAAAAAAGGGATTTGGGTGGATATTTCTGAAAACAACTATTTAGAACATTTTCTATATATTCATCTGTACTTTATATTCTATATTTATTAAATAAAACGTAATTCATTAAATAAAACCTAATTTATTAATTGAAGTTGCGTTAAAAGGGAGAAAGTATGTATCAGTTTCCTGATACCCGTTTATTTTACCAGGCCTACACCCAGATAGGCTAAGATGTTATAGCATAATGACAAGGATTAAGGATTGTCAAGGTGACGTTACATGATTTGAGTAGCTTAACCTAGGCCTACTGTTAAGTTATTAAATTATCTATACTTTTATATTATACCTATAAGCCCCAGTAAACATATATCTTGTATTTTTCACTGCAGAGAAGATAATATTCTTGAGTATGTACAGAGGTTGGTATATTGCTCCTTCAATTAGACATGATGTTTTCTGGTGAGGTTATGTGTAGTACAGTCTTCAATTACTCAGAAAGATACATTTGTAAAAATAATAACCACTTGCGTTTGAATGAAATGACTTAGCTTAAATATATTGTATATTTATATCTTGCAAGAAAAATGAAAATGTTAAGTTCCTACTTAAAAATATTGTAGTTTTAGAGATCGGGGTAAATTAGGCTAAATATCCGAATCCGAAAATTATCCGATCCGAAACCCTTACTATCCGATCCGTATCAAATCCGAACCCAAGCTATCCGAACCGAAACCGATCCGAACTAAAAATTCACTATTCGCACACCTCTAGATTGGTCATTGGGCTAATAATTAATGTTCCTGGCTAAAGAATCAGTCGGTCTTAGTCAGTAACAAGGCATCTCACCCATTCACACTCTACACTCATCATTAATTCATATTCACCTTAAAATATGCCCAGGTTGTGTTGGCATCTCAAAGAGATATTAAGAGCTTTAGTTGTTTTATCATATAGACTTATGTTCGGTTTTTTATTTTTGATTAAAGAGGGTTGATGTTTGGAGACAAGGTCAAACGTTCATCTAGAGTTAGGCCCCAGAAACGTATGGCTCCACTTATTCCACATCAGGAATGATTTGGACTTCCAAGTACTAGTCGTTTTCCAGGTGCTTACTGGCTGCTCGGATTTACAGCCAGGTCATTCCCATTATTGCAATGGTATCCCTTGGTAAGGGTGATGTGAGATGACTGGCAGATCATGCCTTCAGTAGCAGGGTGGTGTACAGCGTACATGATGAGGAGCGGAATTCTCCCAAGTATTGTGGAATGTTTTGTATAAACAAGATGAAATGACCCTTGGCGCACACCTCTTTGCAGGGGGAGATTGCGATGGTACTTCTTTTGTGTGTGTGTCTCAGTTCTACCAGTTGTTGTTGCTTTAAGTTAACACATAATAATAATAGGTTCAGTAGTTCCATAGATCTCGCCTTAAAACAAATCCTACTTGCGTATTAAGAAACAGTTCATCCATTAGCAAGTTAGGCGCTCAAGGCAAACAGCAAGATGTAACTGAACTTACACCCGCACCTTTCTTAACAAATTCCAAGAGTTACTTTCCACTATCCCGTAATTTCGAACACACCAATCAACGAGAGAAACATCAAAAGTCCTACCTTGGCAGCCACGATGCTCAGTCCCATCCCGTTGTTGGACTTGTGCAGTTTGATGAGTTGTATCTCCGGTTGCTGCTGGGTGGGGATGAAGCCGCCGGAGCGGTTGCTCATAGCACTGGGACTGCGGACCTGCCAACACAACACCACGATGAGATCAGAACGTCAAGCGAAACTATCTTAAATACTCTGATTGTGTCCAATACTTTCAACACTTTCAACTAGAGGTCGTTGATTCATATTAGCGAATTTCCCCTATAGGGAAGAAGCTATTACCGTAGTCGGCATGGTAAGACCTAGGCCCGGGACCATGACAACTTTTCGTTTTGAGGTCCCCAGACCCCAAAAACACCATTCGTTCGAAACTGTATATATATATATGTGTCCGTGAGCACGACAACTCTCGTAAAAATTATCCGATTTTAATGAAATTTGGTATAAACGTGTAAAGCAACATTTATGACTTTAAGTTCGAAAACCAGCCAGATCGCTCTATCCGAAGGGGTATTTTGGGGGGGTTTTGTACCCCAAAAATGGGTTTTTCGAATTTTTTACATATAATTTTGGAAATAGTCAAATTTTAGTTTTTCCCATTGGATTCAGCTTAAAAAAACACACAATTTGGTATTTTGATCATTTCTCTACGTCAATTGGTTACCAAGATATTGAAAGTGCTAAACACAGTACGTTGTCTAATGTTATTCTTATGGAGGAAAATAAAAATTTTATATCTCGCTTATTTATGAACATATACTGACGAAACTTGGTACACGACTTCATCTGGTTGTGGACCATTGATATTTGCTCAAAAAAACAATTTTTTACCAATGGCTCCCGTAGCAGCAAACCTGCGTACTCAGCCCCATGTTATTCTTATGGAGAATAAGTTACGAGTTATCTCCCTTCATTATGAAAATAAATTAATGAAATTTGGTATGTGGCTTTACCTACATGAGTTGTATTGATATTTGTATAAAACCCCATTTTTTGTACTCCTTGCTTCAGCAAACCTGCATACTCAGCCGCCATGTTATTCTTATGGAGAATAATTAAAATGTCATAAATCGTTTATCTATGAATGTATATTGATGAAACTTGGTATGTGGCTTTATGTGGTATTAAGATACATATATATGCATTGGAAATTCGCTGAGTACGCAGGTTTGCTGCTATGGGGGTATTTTTTTTATTGAAGAGAAGATTATTATGTTGCTTGTCATTGACATAATGAAAGTACATTCACCAATACCCTAAATTGGAACAACCTTAACACCGATATTCTGGTCAGTGAAGGCTAAAAGGTTACATTTAGGGTGTTTTAGCTCTTGATAGTTATTCCAACTTATTCAACACTCTTAGAATTTCAATTTTTTATTTTTCGACGTTTTCCAAATTTTTCTGGCTGTCAAACACTCAGCGAGAATGAATGAATGAAAGAATTTATTCCAGAACAAAATAATAACAAATACAAAATCGTACAGCACTTATAAATAACAAAAAAATATATAAGTTACATACATACCAAATTATTTAAGTATGTTAAATAAAAGAAATTATGCTTTTGAGATACTACAAAATAACCTTTATTGTTATAAACAGAGTTTAATTATGGTGTTAGGAATAAATCAACATGGGCGCTGAGGCCTGTGCGCCGGCTCTGAGTTGTGTCCAAAATAAAAATGACCAAATGACCAAAGAAACTGAGTTAGGATTGTCAAAAGCGCTGCACAATAAAAACAGTAATCAATTTTGTAAAAAATCACAAAAACAACTATGACAAGTTACATTAGAATAATACACCAGTGTCCAATGTTTCAAGATAATTTACCCTTATTTAGTCTTTACAGTTGAAGTGGCAAGATAAAAAACGTGTTCAAATTCTGTAATTCTGTAGACTAATATACAGTCGTTTCAAATAATACAGGCCACGATGGCAGTTAGTCTGGTTAACTAATCCATTGAAAATTACTCCTACACTTTTGGCAGAATAGACTGCCATTGTTGTTAGATTTACACATATTGGAAGCTATAATTAATCTTCCACACTCGTTCCAGCGGTGATACCTACCATGGGGTTGGCGGGGCCCATGTAGACGGTCCAGAGGCCGTTGGAGGTTGGCTGCACGCTGAGCCGGCACAGCCCCATGTGTTGCAGTGGGGCCACAAACTCCGCCAGCCCCGCTGGGATGCCCCGCACCACCTCGCAGCTGCAACAACACGCATGTGCAATATAGTTGGACATTCTAAAATCCTGTTGTCATGTTCACTTTAAGTGGAAATAGGAAAAAAGAATATTTAACTAAAGTAAATAAACTAATATTTTAAATAAACCAAAGTGTATGGAAGTTATGTAAATATTAGCGTTCAAAAGTGGAGGATAATTTTGGAAACTCAAGCCAAAAGTTGGAATGCCAAACAGAAATAATTGATTAACACTTTGCAAAGTGAAAAATAAAAATCCTTCAGAATTGGGAATGAAAAATGAATTACACCAACAAAATTAATAATATAAAAATTTGATCTTGGTCCCGTCGGTAATATATTTAACTTGGTTTATTTGTGTCTAGAAATGGTTCTTGGATGTACTTTGTTATGAGTTATTTGATGATTACTCTGCCTTTGACAACATACTACCCTCCTAGAACAATGGTCAATAAAGCCCACTGCCTTCTCAATCTTGAGAAACCTGTTGTAAACAAGTAATCTTCTAACTAATCGATGTCATTATTTTCTGTATCCAACCTCCTCCTCTTTCCTACCTCAACAACGCATTCTTTTTACATAACTTTTACATACTCTAATAAATATTTAAACAAACTACAGCCCTGACAAAACATTAGCGGGTACAGTAGACTTCCAGAAATCCGGATTGGCATAGCCAGTACTCCGAGGGTAGTCTGGCCCAATGGTCTTGAATTTTTAACAATATTTTGTTGCAAATGCAAACAAAAATAGCAAAATTTCACGTTTTACAGCATTTAAATTTTGACACGATTAGCCCACATTACACAAATTTCAAGTAATTTACATCAACAGGCACTTTGATTCAGTAAAATTTACGTCATCTCTGATTTACGAGGCAGTTGAAGTTGTCGCGCGATCGGAAGATGTACGGCTCATGGCCACCTCCGGGAAATTCGGATTTTTCAAACTCAAGTCCGGACAACTGCCACATAAGTACGTATGTCTGACAGTTTAGTGTACTAGTAGGAATAGTACATATTCTTTGTGTAAGGCCTAATTTGAGCATTTAGATTAGAGGGTAAAATTATTGCATTCTTGATTTTTGACTTTTTAGACCTCAAAATAATTGTCTCCAAATTACTGATGGGCCAACCTTGCCACCCTTGAATTAAGCCTATGCATAAAATCAAGTAAAGTTTGACCATTTGGTTTCGCTCTCACCTGTAGCCGTCCTCGGGCAGCAGGAAGGGCAATGCCAGCTCAGGGTCCTCCTCCAGCTTGACCTCCCGGCCGTCGGAGCGGGCCAACTCGTCAGCCAGGTTCTCTGCCGCCTGTAACACAAACCGCCTGTAATACTTATATGTCAAATAATTATGACACTTTGAAATTTGCATTGAAGGCCCAAACAATTATTCATACTTTTGGGTTAGGATGTTGCAAGGATGATTCATAAGTTTTTAATACCTGGGTAATCTGTTCATTTGGGACCATACACAAATTACGTAACGCACTTAAGGGGGGTGAGGGGGCATGGCGTAGCGTTATGGAGGGGTGAGGGGGGTTTGGATCAACGTTACGTAGCTCACACATAATCCTAAGAGCTGGCGCACCACCTTATCTATTGATACTGTTACAAATCTTTCAAAATTAAAAAATAATCAAATCAATATCTAAATAAATTAAAAGGTGGGAGTAAATTCCCCTTACTTCCTTTTCCCCCGAATGGACAAGTCATCTCTTAAGAGTAGTTATTTTATAAATTGATGAAGACTGTATACAAAAATATCACCAGATAAAAGTGTTCTTCAACAACAAATTAAAAATAACAATTACTACATTTTTACATGACATGTTTAATGATTCAAGTTGAAAAACATACAACAAATATTCAACTTAAAAAAGGATACCCTTTTACAGGGAAAAATAAATTATTTTTAAATTAATACTTTGCTAACAGGGTTTATGGCAAATCAAAATTAAGAAATTCTATGGCTATGGCTTATGGGTTTTAAATGTTTGTTCACAGAGATGGTGGGACGTACCCTGACGACGTTGTCTACCAGCTCGTGGGGCAGTCTCGGCTCGTCCGGTGTCGGTTGGTACTTCTGCAGCAAGGCGCGCAACTGCAGCGAGTTCAGCTTGAAACACGTGGACGACAATGTTGCGAGGTCCTCTGCTGAGTATTTGGGCGCCTGCAACACACAATTGTATTGACAACTCTGCCGCAATGAGCATTTCAGACATTTACTGTAAAGCATGCTGTTTTAGTCTAAAATTAGTTGTTTTCAATGTTATTACGCTTCACAAATATCATTACAGAACAAAACTCAAGGTGTTATCGAATAATTTTTTTATACATTTTACTGAATGTACAATAATTTAAAAAACTTGAATGACGGTTGGAATAGGTCAAAAATTTAGAGGATTAGAGATGGCTGAAATTTAATATAAATTAACTGCTTTTCCAACAGTGTCCTATATACACTCAGGTATAACTCTGCAGACGTTGGACACTACCGGACTATATTGGGTCAGACCCATGGAGGAATGTGTAGTTGAAGTAGAAGACGTATCTTTCGCTTACCCTCACCTTCTCCATGAGTCTTACTAATACAGTAGAATCTCACGAATTCAAAATTCACGGACAGCCAATTGATTTTGAATTAAAGGAAGTTTGAAATATAGAGGTTAACATGAATGACATTCAAATTATAGAGGCAAAGAAACCAAACGTCAATGAATTCAGATCTGAGTATGTATATGCATTAGTGAATGTTTCAACAAGCTTATTTTGTGCGCTTAATTTGAATTTCAGAGGCTTATGGTATCACAGTTTATACTATAGAGGTTGACTTCTAATTTTAGAGGTAAAGTTTCTAATTACAGAAACAAAAGTTGAATTCTAGAAGCCCGAGTAGAAACATGTTAGAATTTAGGGGCTACATGTGCGTTAAAACACTTTGAATGATTGGTATATTATTTTTCAAATATTAGAGGTTTTCTGAAAGGAACAGATAAAAATACCCCTTTAGCAGCAAACCTGCAAACTCAAAAAATTTCCAATACATATATATGTATCTTAGGACTACATAAAGCCACATACCAAGTTTCATCAATTCACATTCATAAATAAACAATTTATGACATTTTAATTATTCTCCATAAGAATAACAAGGCGGCTGAGTATACAGGTTTGCTGAAGCAAGGAACAAAAAAATGGGGTTTTATACAAATATCAATATAACTCAAGTAGGTAAAACCACATACCAAATTTTATTAATTTATGTTCGTAATTAAGGGAGATAACACGTTACTTATTCTCCATAAGAATAACATGGGAGCTGAGTACGAAGGTTTGCTGCTACGGGAACTATCGGCCAAAAAATATTTTTTAATGCAAATATCAATAGACCACAACGATATGAAGCAATATACCAAGTTTCGTCAGGATAGTCAAAGTCAAAATTCTTTATTGTCGTAAGCAAAATGAAATGCGATGACAAAAGTCGGTAATATGTACATGGAATTATAAAAATGTTTGACGATATGTACAAGTCAAACTTATAACTAAACAATTGAGTCATCGTTTAAAAATAAATGTACACTGTAATATTCTTTAACAACTAAAAATTCTTTCACGCTATTCCTGAATATTTTAAAATCATTTAACAATCTATACTTATTTGGAAGGCTATTGTACATCTTTATTGCTGAATACAAAACTTGCTTCTGAAAAAATGTGGTGGAATGTGGTAGGATTGCCAGGCGGTTGATAGGGCGAAAATTGTACGAGGAGGAACTTTTTTGAAAATATTCTCGATTTTTCATAATTAAACATGATTCCAAAATATATAGACAAGGGAAAGCCAGAATTTTATTCTTCCTAAAAATTCCTCGACATGACCTAGACGATCTCAGCCCGAATATGACTCTCAGTGCCTTCTTTTGCAATTTGAATATGCTTGCAGTAGCCGTTCTTTCATATCCCCAGATAGGAACAGCATATGCAAGGTGTGGATAAAAACAACCATAATATGCTGCTATTAAAATATCTAGATTAGAGAAAGTAGATAACCTACGCAGTATAAAAATACCACAGCTCAGTTTCTTAGACACTTTATCAAATAATTTGGGATAATATGGGAATAATTTGGGATTTGGGAATAATATGGGATGAAAATTTCAGATTTGAGTCAATTATTAAACCTAGAAAATTAGTTTCGCAGCAAGAATTAAGATCAATATCACCTATTAAGACTAACTGATTAGAAGATTTAGATCTTATACAAAAATCAATGTACTTAGTTTTATCACCGTTAACAAGAAGATTATTTGAGTCCAACCACAGCAATAAGGAACTACCCTGAATAAACATCTCAATTTCAAGTTGATTTCTGCTTTTGTTTGATACACAAAATGATGTATCATCTGCAAAGAGGCAAATATTACCTTTACCAACTGAATCAGTTATATCATTCATAAAAAGCAAGAAGAGCATCGGACCAAGAACCGAACCTTGAGGAACACCAGAACTTATCAAAGTTTGAGTTGATTCATGGTAACGAAGACATCCAGAAGGGTCAATGTATGGCATTGTTACAGACTGAATCCTTCCCTTTGAATAAGTTGATAGATAAGTTGATAAATAAGCGAGATATACAATTTTTCTTATTCTCCATAAGAATAACATTGGACAACGTACTGTGTTTAGTATTTTCAATATCTCTGTAACCATTTGACGTAGAGCTATGATCAAAACACCAAATTGTGCGTCTTTTTAAGCTGATTCCAATAAAAAAAAACAAAAATTTGATTTTTTCAAAAATCATATGTAAAAAAACTAAAAAACCCCATTTTTTGTGTACAAAAAACCCCCAAAATACCCTTTCGGTTAGGTCGATCGGTCTGGTTTTCGAACTTAAAGTCATAAATGCTGCTTTACACGTTCATACAAAATTTCGTCAAAATCGGATTATTTTGGAGAGGATTATATATCTACATATATAGTTTTGAACGAATGGTGTTTTTGGCATCTGGGGACCACAAAACGAAAATTTATCATGGTCCCGGGCCTAGGTCTTACTATGCCGACTACGGTAATAGCTTATTCCCTATAGGGGAAATTCGCTGATTACTAATTATAGAGGTTTTTTTAATTATTGAGGTTTGAATTAGTGAGGTTAAACTGTACAATCCTGCACTACCTGTACTGTGTTGTATCATACTGTGTTTATATCTACTAGAGAGGACACCATATGGGAGCCAGAGTTAGTAAAAGCGGTGCTGCGATCTAGCGTCATATTAAGATAACTAACGTGATCTGCGGCGTCGTTAGTCCGAGTTAACTCGTCCACTGTACCCGACCCGAGTAAACAAAATATCACTTTGATGACCATCTCAAAAAGGTTTATTTAAACATTTTAAAATCTCTATAAAAAGATTCCTAGCAAAAAAGTGATGAACCAAACCGCGACGATCCCTGGCGGAGTAAGATCGAACTACGACGACAAATCTCTAACATTCATTTGCATTTCGTAGTAGATATAAACCCAATGCTACCACTGATCAGTTACCTCTTGGCTGTTGAAGGTTTGTAGCCATCTAGCTGGGGCCAAGAATAGAATTATTTTGGGGTGATTTTCATTAATATTTTTAGAAACGAGTTATTTTAATAATATGTTTTTTTTCCAAATGTAGCATTTTCTAAAGATGGAAGATAATTTATTGTTGGATCTGGCATACTCATCTCCAATAAATAGTAAATCAATTTTAGAACAATACATCAAGAAATACGTTTCTCATTCTAATTATAATTAAAAATACCCCCGTCGCAGCAAACCTGCGTACTCAGCGAATTTCCAATGCAAATAATGGGTATCACTACAGTAGAACCTCGATAACACGACTCTCAAGGGGATCTCTAAAATAGTCTTCTTATCGAGGTGCACTTGTAATTGAGGGTCGTGCTATCAAGGTGGTTTTCACAACAAGACGTGTTATCGGGGTCACAGACTTTTTGCTATACCAAGCAAATTTTTTATCAAACATTTCTTATAAGTTGTGTTTTAAGTAGAAAATTACTGTATAAATCAGTCATACATAAAAAAACACACGTACAAGTAAAACAAAATTCTTTATTATTGTCATATAATTACAGTAATTAAAAAGAGTGTTAAAATTGATTGAAGAATAATAGGCCTAGTAAAGTTTATAATCAGGCTGCAATATTCATTTTACAAAATTCATGTTACCGTAAATTATTCATTGTAGGCCTACTACTGTGATAAGTTTTCATAATCAATATAATACTATGCAGAACTTACGGCAGTAAGAAAACAATCAACCGACTCAGTTCACTAAAGTATTGAGTTAATAAGCTCAAAATACAGTACCTTAACCTATTGTGAAATACTGATATGACCCGTGATAGACAAGGAAAGGCTGCAATGGGAAGGGGTTTTCCTGTTGAGACCTGAGCCCAAGACGTTGTTGTTTACTTCAAAACATCCGTTCTAACCATGGGAACTTTGCGTGAGAAAGGTTCAGTCGAGCTATAAGGGTTCCGTAACGCAAAACGGTGCGCTATTGAGGTTAGAGTCGTGTAATAAAGGTTCACTTACCCAAAGAAGCGTGTTATTGAGGTGGGTGTCGAACTATAGAGGTTCAGTTATTTGAAAAGACGCGCTATAGAGGTTTATTTATTAGTAATATGAAATTACAAAAAGACGTGCTATCGAGGTATTTATTTGAAAATGAGTCGTGTTATAGAGGTATTTATAACATTGAGCGTTATGGGAGATTCACAGGGATTTGAAAATCAGACTCATTATCGAGGTTTTTGTCTTATCGAGGGTCGTCGTAGCGAGGTTCTACTGTACTATCTAGAGCCACTTACCAAGTTTCACAAAAATACATTCATTAATAAGTGATGTATAGCATTTTATTTATTCTCCATAAGAATAACATTATAAATGAGTACGCAGGTTTGCTGCAACAAGGAAGATAAGATATGTGTTTTTTTTGCAATTATCAATATAACTCAACCAGGTGAAGCTACATACCAAGTTTTATTAATTTAGGTTCATAACTAAGGGAGATATAAAACTTTACTTATTCTCCATATGAATAACATGGGGGCCGAGTATGCAGGTTTGCTGCTACCGGGAAAAATCAACAAAAAACTTTTTTGTGCTATTATCAATATACCACAACTAGTTGAAGCCACATACCAAGTTTCATCAATATACATACATAAATAATCAAATTATAACATTTTTATATTTATTCTCCATAAGGATAACATTGGACAACGTAGGCCTACTGTGTTTAGCACTTTGAATATCTCTGCAACGGTTGGACGTAAAACAACAATTAAAACGCCAAAATGATTGTTTTGTAGAGCTAAACTGATTGGTAGAAAGAAATGTGGAGTTTTTAGTGAAATTATCTGAGGAAAATCTAAAAACCGTATTCCCATGGGAAATTTTATGGACACATTTTTTGACTTTTATCCACAACCACTAAACCTAGCTTAATGATTCAAAATACTAAATTGTTTGTTTTTTTAAGCTCTACAAAATGGTTATAACCAAAATCTAGTGTTTTTAAAATTTTAGGGTAAAAAGTTCAAAAAACTGATTTTTGGAAAATTTTAAACCCCCATAAAACCCCCTTCCCATAAACCGATCGATCTGGTTTTCGAACTTAAAGTCATAAATGTTACTCTCCACATTTGTGCCGAATTTCATAAAAATCGGGCGCTTCTTTCAAAAGTTATCGCGGTAACGGACATATATATATATACATATTATTGAACGAATAGTGTTTTTGGCATCTGGGGACCTCAAAACAAAAAGTTATCATGGTCTCAAGCTTAAGTCTTACCATGCCACCTACGGTAATAGCTCCTTCCCTATAGGGGAAATTCGCTAAAAGAGGTTACCTGACTCCAACAAGGTGAACTTATTATTTAGCCAATATAACTGTTAGAACCAGCTAGTATATTTGCCCAGTGCTCCATTACCTGCAGCAGATGTGCTGCTTGCATGATGCGGGCCAAGTGGCAGTCGGCTGCCAACTCCAATCCCTGACGTTCCGCCCACACCTCCACCTGCAGAACAAGTACAAAACTGTCAAGTTTAAGAAAAGCTAAGAGTATTTTTTACCAAATTGTTTGCAATAATAAAGTTCCTATCAACAAGAAGTTCAAGGAATGGGTTAGGAACAAATTTACCTTCTAAAAATGAATGGATGTGGCCTAAAGGTAATTATTTTTTATTATGACAGTTACTGAAGTTTGATTCACACGATTCCAAGAACTAATTAGAGGGATTTTGGTTTAGAATTATTTTTGATTATGATAGTTACGGAAGTTTGATTCATACGACTCCAAAAACTAATTAGAGGGATTTTGGTTTGGTCTTCTACCAACTATCATATAAAAAAGGCACTAGTGTAAACAAGAAAAAAATTACAATAAAAGAAAAATATGGGAAAGTGAGTGACAATGTTTGCAAAGTAAACTCTTAGGAAAGCACTTTTGCGTTTTGTGCCAGACCTAGTTAAATATTAAATATTAGGGATGAGTCGATTCTCGATACCACCGATTCTTGGACATTGGTATCGGTATCGAGATTCATTCGTTTAATGTCGATACCGATACCCCTGCCGTTTACCCGCGCTACGAAGTGCATGGGAAGGGATACTTCCGCCGTTTACCTGCGCTACAAAAGGCACGGGGAGTGTTTGGAAAAAAATCTTACCTTGGAGATAAGGAAGGAAGAGGGATGGGAGGGGATGGGTGGGGGCCGGTTGAATACAATAAACAGTCGGCTGACACACATTATTTCTTTCAGTCATTATCTTTCAACCAAGTTTTTCCCCATTATTAATTTATAATAAATAGGACACTAGTGAAATTAACATTAAATTATGTACAAAATTGCATTTACAAATTGTATTAATAATTAATTAAAAAATACTACTAAATAATTTTAAATGGTTAAACAAATTTGTAACTGTTTTTAAAAATAGGTTTAACAACTATAGGTACTGAAAAATCGTAGGTATCGAGAATCAAGAATAGATTTTTCTGGTATCGGTATCGGTATCGAGAATCGATAAATTTTGGTATCAACTCATTCCTATTAAATATTAATATAGTTCAGTTAAGTACAGAGGGCTTGGAAAGGATAACACGTAAACACATAAAAAATATTCACCGACTAAATGACTTATAATCCGCAGGACTTTGTTCTAAACCCTCTTAATCAACCACAACGTACCTGAGCCAGACGGGCCTTGAGCCTGAGGCCCCACGCTCGACTGCAGTACTGGCTGTTGGGCGCCACGATGCGGTTGAACGCCCACACGTTGACAAAGTGGAACAGCTGCGAGAACAGCTGGATGGTGAGGGCGGCGTTGACTCTGCAGCGTCTCAGCAGAGCCATGGCCGAGGCTAGCACTCCCAGGACCTGCGGGCAAACAACGGATGTGAAATGGCTCGATCGAAGCTAACACAAACACGGTGTACAGCAAGAGAGAAGGAGAATAAACCTTTAATTATTTTAATCCCTAAGTGATTTCCCCCTGAACTAAAACACTGACAGGTTGAAGTTTTGATTGAATAACAATGTTACTGTCATTAAATCTGATGAGACTATGCTTCGATAATGAAGTTTGAAGTCAACAACAACAACTTACTTTTCACACACTAGACTATGAATTGGATTAAACAATGCTGTTAGTGGAAGTTACAGAAACATCCTGTTCTACACTATGTTAGGTCTATAAATTATAGATATTACACTCCCTACCACTAAAATTTAAAAAATTCTCAACTTACAGATGCAGTGGAGGAGTCTTCAGGGTCGTGGCTGAGATCTTCCCTCTCAGAGAGGAAGTTGGGCATGACGGCCGCGAGCTCTGCTTGGAGACAAGCCACAAGGTGTCTGTGAACATATCAGTCTTGTTAATATCAGGAGGAAATAACAGGGACTTTCAAAGCAAGATGAGATAATTGTTGACTACTTTGGAATTTAGGGAACTGCTTTTAAACTGTACAAAATGTACATTGGGGTGTATATATATATCTACTTATATAAAGCTAGACGGGTTCACTCACTCACTCACTCACTGACAAACTATGAGGCACTTCCCGTAATTGAACCCCCTCGACCCCATACTTGAATTAAAGCTCTTGACGAGAAACTCACAGAAAAATTACCAAAAGTTAACATTTTTGAGTTTTGGGGGAATTTTTGGGGAGGGAAAAATTCCACTTTTTCAATTTTTCCGCTTTGAGCGCGTTTTGTACGGAAACGGTAAGAGATGGCAAAAAATGTTAAATACAAAAGTTGTAGAAAATTTAATTTCCAACTAACGATTTTTCCCGATCATCCGTTTAGCCGCTATTCATTGGAGAAGGAATAATTTTGAGTATTTTGGCCCATTTAAATGTGTACAGTTTTGGAAAGCCGTTTAATGAAAGCACACTATCTTTGGCTAATACAACATGTGTGTATCAGTTGATTTAAAAAAAAACCGCCCGTGTAGGCGATACTAATTTGCTCACATGAGGTTTATGTAAATCAGCTGTTACAAAACAAGGTGAGCACATTATCGCCTACATGGGAGGTCCAATATCGCGAATATTGTTTGTTTCGATATTGGAAAATGTAATCAACCGATTGTTTGTTCTATCGAATGATAAATTTGATGGGCCCGCGGTAGCCCAGTGGATATGTTGTCAGGTGATTCAAGATCATGTGGTCACGGGTTTGAATCCTACTTTTGTTGCTTACTTTTTGAGGTCTGCAATTTATTTCTTTAATTTGACTTTATTTTGTTTTTACAAATTCATTTATTTGTAATTTTCACAACGAACAGCCACCATACATTGCTCTGCGGGGTTAGGTTACTATAATTCTGTCGTGAACTGAAGTCTAATTTTTTTTTTTTTTTTTTTTTTACACGTAAATCCATTTGTATAACTCCAATTTAACATTGTAACCACAACTTTGTATTTATATCCGATTGACTTTGATTGAGTGAGCACTTTATTTTTTGCTTTTATTCACCTCGAAACAACCATCGTAGTCGAGAGTTCATTCGATAAAACTAACATGCAGGCGGTTGGTCAAATGTTTCGAAATCGAACCGAGATGGGACCGCCTATGTAGGTGTTAATGTGCTCACCAAAGGTCATTGTTGTGTAGTTTTTCTTTGGTTAATGAACTAAAATAGTTGAGTTTGATTTAAACTTGAGTTGACTGAGGAAGGGAAGTGAGCGAGCGAACTCCAAAAGGGGGTTTGGGGGCAAAGCCCCCAACGGTGATAAGCCTAGTATATATATACTCAGGCGATTTTTTTAAATGGGTCTATATAAAAAAAGTCTTCAATCCTCAGTCTTTGTTTATAATCCTACTAATATTATTAATGTGAAAGTTTGTAAGTTTGCTGGTTTGTTTATATATTTGTGGCTCAATCACGCTCTCATCACTGGACTGACTGAGCTGAAATTTGGCAGAGAGGTACTTGATAGTCCTGAGTAATCTATAGGCATTTTGAAGTTGTGAAAATCCTGTAGAGCTATGCCCGATGAAGGTTCAAAGATCCCATACATTCCTTATAGAAATTCAATTTTGTTTAAGCAGATGAAAATACAAACAGCTGATCTTGATTCGCAGTAGTTCCACAAGCTAACCACAGAATGCAGCACAGACATCTGTCATAGCTTTTATAAATCATTCGCGAGGCGAAGCCTGCGGGTAACATCAAGTCATAAATAAATACTGAACCTGTCAATTTTAAATACAGGGGGGTATAATAAGAGTCGCCACTAAAATGTATTTTATTTAATGATGTTGGTGGCCTATTTTAACTTTTAATCACCTTCTTACATGGGCTTCAGTCCTACACATTATATGTATCCAGGAAAGCAAGGGTTAAGCTGTTAAAGGACAAGATAGACAGTAATTATAAAATCTATGGCCAGGACTAGAATTCAAAAGCAGGCCAAAGCCATTTCTATGGCTCCGAAGTCTGTCGCCACTACCACTACGACACCCTACGCAGTGCCACCAACCTGAACGCGATCTGCACAGCGTCAGCCAGAGTGTCCTGGGCGTCCAGGGAGAACGCAGACACGTGGCGGTCGGACTTGAGAAAGTGAAGGAGCTCAGAGGCATTGGCCAGCCACAGGGCTAGCGACTTGACCTCACAGTACCTCTCCTGGACACCACAAACACATCAATAATCGCAATAAACACATCGGGGTCCGAGATTTGCTCGGGGAACGTCAGACAGTTTGTTTAGATGACTATGAGCCATCTTTACCTACATCCTCTTTCTGAAGAGTAAGGTTTGCTTAGCTCATTTGCCTGTGTTCTGCATGTTTAAGGTCACTCCAGTTGTTATTACAGCTCAATTTCCCTTTGATTCAATTAGGATATGACCACTCTCTATCTACATTCAATGGTTTTAGTCAAAAAGGTTAATATATCTAGAGATCTCGTCTCGTGTAAAAAAAGTGTAGCCCACCATGGTCAACCACCATTTTGCACCCTTCTGTCAACTCTGCTTCCATAGCAACCGACGTGGTAACTAATCAAATCCTCTATTCACAAGAAGTTACATATTTGTCAGCTGAAAAATAATTTAACTTGTAAAGAGAGGATTTGATTGGTACCTGAGTAAAATGGTGGTCAGCATGCAGGCTACACTTTTTTCCCCAGACAAAAGCTCTCGATGTATTAACTTCAATGGTTTTGGTCACCGCTCTTAGGAAACCACATGCTAACATTTAAACTACATGAGTATTACTTTGACAGTTTATTTTTATAGATATTGGCTTCATCATTTGATCACACCAAAAATAAGGAAATTCTTTCCCAATAGGCATAGCCTCAAGATAAAACACTGTAACATGTTTGAAAAGTTGTCATACATACTAAAAATTATAGTTATTTAGTTATTGTTAAGTTTAAATTTATTGTAAACATAGCCTCAACAAGGCTTTTCCATGGTTCACACTTTTATTTGGTTTAATGCTTTCCCTGACCAAAAAAGTTGTTTTCCCTGACTTTCTCTAGCCAAAAAAGTTAATTTTCCCTGACTCGCAACGTGGAATGCGCAATTTTTTCTAATAACTTTTGATTTTCGCACAGTAGTGCTTTGTCTTTAAGATTAAAATTAAAATTTTTCCCTGACTTTCCTGAAAGTGTAAACCATGTTTTGCACTTGGAGGCTGCGCATCCGTATTTCCTACAATTAAGTAACAAGGGTTTGCGCTGTTGTGGGTTTATAGCTGATTAATTATGTTGTATATTTGTTTTATGGTAGTTTATTAATTCCAGTGTAATGGAAATATGCAAATAAACCCCTATTACAATGTAACGCCCTCACAAACCTGTATGACGTTGTGTATCATAGCGGCCACCCGTGCCAGCACCAGCGTCAGCTTGTAGGCGCGCTCCGTGGGCGTCAGCTCAGGCCGGTAGTGCGTGCTGGCGCGGTACCGAGCCGCCAGGTAGAGCGTGTACGCCGGCGCCAGCTTGAACACCAGACTGCCGGGCTCCAGGTTCGTGATCAGCTCGTGCAGCAACGCCTCTTCTTTTTCTTCTCTCAGTTCTAGCACGGCCGGGAGGATAGGGTCACTCCCTCGAGGATATCGCTCGTAGTTCGATAACCTGTACCAGGGACACACCTTTTATATACTGATTTAATTTTATATTTAACTTTCCAACTGTTCACTATATTTCTCTGTACTTCTGAGGTTTTTTCACCGTCTTGTGTGCATTTTTTTGGAAAACCTATAAAAATATAAACAATGATTCAACCTACATCATCCATATATTTATTTTTATTAGCAAGAAAAGGAGAATCTAAAAACCTATTAGTTGTAATTGAATACACAGAACATGCTTACAAAACAGAGGTAAACTCAAAAAACTCATATTAAAAAAAATTTCTTTATGTGCCATAGTGGTTACAAAATAGTCACGTAGTTTACAGTTTAAAACACACCACACACACCACACACCACAACAATGGAAAAACGCAACATTTTGTGTAATCGGATACAAAAATCGCAAAAAACCACCGGAAGACTACTTCCGATACATCATTTGGTTACAAATTTCATGTAGAATCATGGTGCTGATTCGAGTATCGATGTGACACACAATAACAATGTATCGCAGCGTGACGAATACGGTCACGATTGCGACCTTTGGCAGTTGGGGGAATAATCAAATAAAATATTATTTGTCAGCCTGCAAAATTAAAGGGTGAAACAGCATGTTTGTTAGAACTACCGACATATCAGACATTTACAATAACCGTACATAAGAATATTTCAGGAATAGCTATGTAACTAATATCAACGAGTTAAACAAACAATAAGAAAGTCATATCTGACGGGCAAAGTTCTAGCAAAAGTTTCACTCTAGCAAAAGTTCTTGTGGTTCTGCACTCTAACAAGAGAGAGCACTCGAGAGAGATGGCAGCAGCTGATCAATGCAGCTAACAATACCTTTTCTTTTGAGCGCAAAATATAGTTTGCAACGCTCCAAATATAAAAAATGTTCTGAATGTTCAACATTAGACCTGACCTTTTTTAGTGTTTGTGCATTCATTGCTAACATGAAGGACTCACCATTAATGAAGTAGTCCCAATTAATTATAAAGCTTACAATTGCTATATCGAGAGCGAGACCTTCAATATTGTAAATAACAAATGAAACATTAAGCATTTGACTCTGATATTTGAAATACATTGGTAACTTTACTTTACAACCTAAGTAACAAAGACAATTTTCTGTACAATCTTCACTTTATAACTGAACATTTTGATGATTAAAAATTAAGAAAAAGCTAAGCAAAACCAATATTATTTTAGTTGAAAAACCTTTTCTTTTTGAACTTGAATAATTTATGAAGCTCGTTTAATAATTCAAGGAGGATCAGCTTTGTTTGTATATATTTTTTTAATTGATATTTCCATCTGGTTAAACAAATATAAGCAAAAAATAGGCCCATCTTGTATTAATTAAAGAAATTAAACAAGGGAGACAATCAAACTTTAAAAAAATAAGAAGAGTAATTTTAAATCTCTTAATTAGTTGCTAATAAGCACACAAAAAGAGACAAAGCTGAAATGAAATTGATTTAAAATGCAAAACAAATCAAGAAACAGTATAATTTAGGTAATCTTTATAATAGTAGTTTGTAACGTCCAGCACATGAATCTCTAGGAATTGATATAATCGGCATGCCATAACAGATAGTCAAACCACAAAAAGCACCACACAAACTTACCTTGACCTTAACCTATATAATTGAAGTGTAACCATTAATTCACTTCTATTTAGATCTTTCCTGAGGCAGCCGAGGGTATAACAAGGCTCGTGTCAACCATGTCACAGGCTTTTATCTTGACAGACATTAATTTGAAAACTGTCACTTTGCGCACCATAAGGAAAACGGATGTGAGAACCACAGAGCAGTTCAGGTGACTTGAATGTCTCGACAATTCTATGAAGAATGAATAAGAACAAAATTGTTAGACTGTCGATTTCCCTTCACCCATGCAACACTTTGACTATACAGACCTATTCCCATCCCTACTACTGCTCCCGACCGATCGCTGCGACCGCGTCTCTTCCTTGTTCCCGAGACTGGATGTAGAACGTGTCTCTACGTTTCCATCCACGTCAAACGTGGTCTCATAGTTCTGGGTGGGGGTGGGGGTAACAGGAGGCTGGCTGCCAGTCGATTGTCTGGCACAACACAACATGCGGGGTCAACACAAAGGTGCAGACAACACAACGGAAACAAAAAGCGTAAATAAACAATACAAAATAAAACTTCAATTGCAACACTCATAGTGTTAGGAAAGGCTAGTGACAAATAAACAAGAAAAACTAAATACAAATATTATAACGGAAAATTACACTAAAAATCATTAGCAAAAATGCAACCAGTTTAATAAAATAACATAAATAAATACCCATAGTAAACAGAATAATTAACTAGATAACATTTACAAGATTGGTACAAAACAACTCAGGGTGCTTGGAAAAATAAAAATAAATGTTTCAACAACATTTTTCAAACTTAAAAAAAAATAAATAAAGGCGGGGAATTAGGGAAATATATTTCATAAACATAATGCGTTATCTTTGTTCTATTTAACTGAATTTTTAGAACAAAAACTATTTGTAATAAAGGTTAAATACCTGCGATCTGCCTTGTGATCGTGATCACATGTGTCACGTTTTGTGTCTTTTAACGGGATTACGAGTTTTAATGAATATTATTCGTCATCTTCAGATTTGCACAAAACTAGACATTTTCATAACTCATAATGGTTGCGTCTCAGTTTGAAAGTACAAGACACATAAACACGAACACGAGACAGATGTACATTTATGTAGGACTCCTTTAAAAAAAACTAAACCAAGAGATCTCAAGATGATGAACTATATTTGTAGAAACGTGTAATCCAGTTAAATCCAGGATAACCTAGGATACCGAGGCAGATTTCAGGTATTCAACCTTTATTACATTTGTCAATGTGATTCAGAAAATCAACATCAATATGAAAAACTATTTCACTATTTCTATATTTTAAGAGGAGGGAGTTTGACCCGTAACTGACCGGTCGTAGGAGTAGTCGTGGGCAGTTCTGGCCGAGTCATGTCGCTGTCGTATCCTCTCGTCATGGCACGGATCGCAAAATCGGAAATTGTGTATTCGGCCAAATTTTACGATCGCTCCGTTCTGAAATAATAAATAACAGTTAAATTAATGAACAATAATAAAACAACAAACAAATAAAACAAAGCTCTACTGATTATTATAAAATAAGTTTAACAATAAGATTCCAAGTAGGAATGAAATGTGTTTACTGGTGAACTAAAAATTGCACAGCCAAAAACTTGTATACTGTTAAGACAAACCCAACATTCAGGCAAATTTCTTACCTAATTGAATTTTGATGTTATATCGTGTAGCTACATCGTGTGACTCACCTGCAGGATGGTGGTCTCATAGATCCGCTGGCCATTGACGTGGGTCTCCGCGTCCCGGCTGCACGGCGTGACGGTGACGATGCCCTCGGTGTGCGCGATCACACAGTGCCGCGGCTGGATGTTGGGCCCGAACAGCTGCAGCGTTTGGCTCTGCGAGTGTGGCGACGCGCGCTCACTCCCCACCTCCGTCACGTTAGGGTGCAGTCTGTGCCGCTTGGCCGTGCCTCCTTCTATAGTGCTCCCGTCTGTGGACACACACGGAAAACAGTGTTAGAATTGTATAACAACCATTTTGAGGATTATTAAAGCATGCTCTTCGAAACAATTACAGGTCTCCACCACTTAGTTGTCTTGGCCTTACCTTTAAGCAATGAAATAAGATCAACCACAGAATATCGTTGTAGGAATAATTTTAACCACCAGGAAGTGATTTATGAAGATACTATCTGGTCTGGTGCAGTAATCATCTGGTCAAATAAAACTTTCTCGTTAACATGGAATATGTAAAGCTCAGTGGGGTGAAGCTTCAAGAAGATATAATAGTTTTGATGCATGGTGACTTATCCAAGCATTAATGTGCATAACAAAAGAAGAATTATGCAAATCTGCCAATGGGAAGTGCCTGACAGACTGTCACCCAACTTTTAATATTTAAAAAAGTACAATTCCTGCCATCAATAAAACCAAATTATTTTATTCTTTGTAGTATGGCCAAGGATTGCTAAATGTAGGATGGAATGACACAAAGTTTGATCAAATAAACTACTTAAATAGTTTTATTCCATAAGTGATCCTACTCGTCCTCAATTTAGTACTATTGAGATTAATTAATTAATGAATTAATTAGTAGTATTGAGATTGGGTAGGATCATAACAGAATAAGTTAACTTAAACCATTTATTAGATGGAATTTTGTGGCATTCAGTTTGAGTTTGCCCCACTCAGAAGGGGGAAAAATTAAGTATAACAATTAATTTATATATTGGAAAACATAGCTGTGATAGGCTATTACATTAAATACCTAAAGTTGTATTTATGCATAAATATCGGATTTGATTATAAGTTAAACTAATCAAATCAGCTAAATAGAAAAGCCACACCAGCGATCTTTTTTTTAATTTTTAAAATATAACAATAAAAATTGTATAATAAATGCTAATTTTATTTATTTATACAAACTTAAATGTGAATCATACAACTTTTTTTCCTAACTTTACATATAACCAAGAAGTTGCAAGTTCATGTTTTGCTGTGTCAACGAATAGTTCATTGTAGTAGGAAACAAATGTTTAATCGTCTAACAAACATAACTCTCATTAATAATATAAATGCAATGATCTGTAATGAATGAGAAAATTCAAAATTGTGTGATATTGTAACACACGTGTATTGAGTATATAAATAAAAACATTATTTGTAGCGATCCATGAAACAATACATGTTGCTCACCAATTCCATTATCCAAACTGCTTTGTAATACTGAGGGGAAACAATTTCAGGGATAATCAATAAATCGTCTACGTACAATCTACTTTTGTAACCCACTCCTGCCCTACTAACAAATTCAATTTATAGACCCAATCAAATGGTGAACAAAGTGTTCCTTTGATCTATCAATTGATTAACCAATTTTGTCAATGGAGATTGCAATTTCATTGTTAAATTTCATGTTCCAATGTGCTGTGGTATAAAATGTATTTCTGTTCTTGTTTTTCTGCTGCTTTAATCAACTTAAAAATTATATTTCATTTGCCATTTAAATAATTTAATTTATTACAAGAATGTCTTGGTTTTTGACATGTAAAACTATTAATTTGTTACATGTTTTGTATCAAATAAAAGTATTTACCCTCAAAATGAGCCTTTTGGGGCTTTGAAACAAACACTCACACTTAGGACTCCCTCCCATGAGTTTTAAAAGTTCTAATGTTAATCTGTTGTACTTATTCTACTTATTTGTCAGCTTAATTTGAATTAAAGTTTCCATACCTTAAATAAACCTCGTCTCCATACCTGGGAGATCCCCGGGACACAAGATATTTTAGATTGTTTACAAAATAGCTGCTAGGCTGCAGGCTGCGACAGCTTGTGGTTTGTTTCTCTCAAATCAAACGTAATTGCCAAATTTGTTCAAATTCTTCATTATTTTACTTTATTAACTCAATTCATTTTGTGGTTAATGTTTTCGCTTGATCGTGCTGCGGCACGGATTCTTGATTTTCATTATGTGCCATACGGGGTCCCTACATAGTCTTTATAAAATATTGTAAGTTTTGTTAAGCATTTGTTTATTTATTCAAACCTTTATTTGGTTTGTAAAATTACACAGTTTGACTTAAAAAAAGGTTATGTTTGTAAATTTTAATGTTTGACTGTAAGTTTCAGGTGATTTTGCAAACGTAAGATAATTTTACCTGAAGTACGATAATTTTTAAGCACTTGTACGATATTTGTCCCTGGCCGAACTGGAGACACTGGATAGTAGTGTCTTTTATACGTGAGGAGCAGGATGAGCGATGATGGCAGCTTCTACACGTCCCGGCAAGCAAGTGATTGGTAAACAGATAACGGACAAACCGATCATTCGAGTGACAGGTGCTTCTCGTGGAAATCCCGTAGAGCCACTTCATTTCATTGTTGTTTCAATGGTGTTTTTGTTCTAAATACACCAGTTTTGTTAGGACTACGTAAAATATAACTCTGAAAAATTCTTTTAGAACTCTAACGGCTAAATTAGTTACCATATGATACATCATAAGGGGTTTTCCTTGTTTTTTAAACAGTTCTTTGAGTAGCTCTACTTTGATTCTAGGTATTTTGCTCTTTTTTCCCAACACAACTCTATCAATCTTATGACAACCAAAAAAATCGACATATTTACTCTTGAAGAGTTTTCAGGGATTACTATTTTTATATACAGGGTGTTTCAAAACTAATGTTGCTAACTTCGGGATATTGTTCCTTAAGTCAAAAGGAACGTAAATCATTATATAACCAGGTTTACTGTCTGTATGTGATTTTTAGTAGAAAATTTATATTTTAAAAACGGCTTCACCAAATTCAACCAAATTTTGGTTAAATACTCTTCTTGGTAGGTTCTTTTTTAGAAAACAATATTTTGTCATAATATATTTCTGTTAAAAAATAGCGGCCATTGAAAATTTGTAACCCTAAATATCTAAATAACTAGAAATTTTACAAAAAACCTTTTTAAATATAAAAAGTTAGAAAATGTAATTATAAATCCATATCTGCTTTAACATTGAAAATTGGTTAAAATTAACTGAACTATGACTGAAAATGGGAACAGATGGCTAAATTTTGCTTATCATTTACATTTTCTTTACTCTAAAAAGTTGTTTGTAAAATTTCTAGTTTTTTAGATATTTGAGGTTAAAGATTTTCAATGGCCGCCATTTTTAACGGAAAGATATTATGAAAAAAATTTTTGTCTAAAAAAAGAATACCAAGAAGAGTATTTAACCAAAATTTGGTTGAATTCAGTCAAGCCATTTTTAAAATATAAATTTTCTAGTAAAACTCACTTACAGACAAACAGACAGTAAACGAAAAGAAATAGACCCCAGGTTATGCGATGATTTACGTTCCTTTTGACATAAGGAAAAATATCCCGAAGTTAGCAACATTAATTTGGAGACACCCTGAATAGTATATCTATGATTTTAACTCAACAAAAAAAATTTAAAAAACTCATTTGTAGAAGATAATCACCAACCAGCGATCATTACAGACCATTACAACTGCATTAGTCTGATTAGGCTACTACAACCACCATCATGGTAACCAGACTAGATTGAAAACCTCATTACCTCACGTCACTAGAACATTAAGACATTCAAGAGTGTCTAGCAAAAGAATAAATCTCCTGACTTTTCCCAAGTTTCTAAAAAAATGTTTTGTACTTAACCAAGAAAATCAATAAAATTTGTTAGAAAAAAACCAAATTCGTTCTTATTGGTGGTAAGAATACTCATTTACTGTTTGTAGCTAGTGGAATGTCGCCTGTCATATTCAATTACAGGATACAGGCTTTAATGATCCTCAGGGTGGTTTATGCAAATAATCACACAAATTCCATGACTTAACGAAAACAAGATGTAAATAAAAGAGCGTATTACAACACAAAAAAAACATATTTACACTTCCACTGAGCTCTCACAGAATTCAGTTAATATACATAAGAGGTGGTGCATGGCAATTGACTTTGACGTGTCACACCGGCTATCCCAGACCCAATGAGAGAAACTCCTTTTCTTCATATTTATAGTCTTGAACGGAAGTATAGTATAAAATGGAAAAATATATTGTGTAGAGTAGCCACAGTTTTTTACAATTTGTTTAACTGTACAACCAAAAATAACATGCTGATCAAAATATATATTTTTTAATATTTAAAATTAGTAGAGTATTTTAAAATTTGTATTTTCCCAGATGCTTCCCTTATGTAACCTGTTGAGAGAGCACTCCGGTTTCTACCTGCTACCCCATAAGGCCAATGTGACCTTTCAAAGCCTCCTGCACGGATTATCTGATTTCATTAATTAATGGCTCATTTTAAGGAGTCAAAAAATACCTAGCGATTTTAGTGAGCAATATGTTGATATCACATATAAATCAATGATTTTGGATTATCCGTTGAGGTGACATGGACTTATATTGATCTCAAGGTGAAAGTAAAAATTGAGGTTGAGGTGAAAGTAACATTGATCTTAAGGGAGAAGAAGGTAGAAGCAAAGGACTGGAGCCCCTTTCAGCGAATTTCCCCTATAGGAAAGAAGCTATTACTGTAGTCGGCATGGTAAGACCTAGGCCCGGGACCATGATAACTTTTCGTTTTGAGGTCCCCAGACCCCAAAAACCCCATTCGTTCGAAACTGTATATATATATATATATATATATGTGTGTGTGTGTGTGTGTGTCCGTGAGCACGATAACTCTCGTAAAATTTATCAGATTTTGATGAAATTTACGGTTCGAAAACCAGGCAGATCAAACCTACCCCAAGGGGTATTCCGGGGGGGGGGTTTTGTGCCGCCCCAAAAATAGGTTTTTTGAGTTTTTTACACATTATTTTTGAAAAAGTAAAATGTGAGTTTTTCTATTGGAATCAGCTTTAAAAGACGCACAATTTGGTGTTTTGATCATTGCTCTACGTCAAATGGTTACAGAGATATTGAAAGTGCTAAACACAGAACGTTGTCCAATGTTATTGTTATGGAGAATAAGAAAAATTGTATATCTCGCTTATTTATCAACTTATCCTGACTTATACTTGGTATATTGTATTGTGTATGTGTCATATCGTTGTGGTCTATTGATATTTGCACTAAAAAATATTTTTGGCTGATAGTTCCCGTAACAGCAAACCTGCATACTCAGCTCCCATGTTGTTCTTATGGAGAATAATTAAAATGTCATAAATTGTTTATTTATGAACGTATGTTGATGAATCTTGGTATGTGGCTTTATGTGGTATTAAGATACATGTATACGCATCGGAAATTCGCTGAGTATGCAGGTTTGCTTTTACGGGGGTATTAAATATTACTATACTATTCTCTACTTGGTCACATTTGATCACATCCCTACCACCCAAAACAAATCAAATCAAATAATCTTTATTCACAATATGTATAGATAATACATCAGAATAGTGTCAAATTCCAAACTAAAAACTAAAGCCTATGACTACGTGTTATAAAACTCCTCAATAAGTATAATGGTTTTTCAAGTAGATAATTTTTTTAACATCTAAGTTTATTGATATCATTTTCAGTTTTTAACAAAATAGGAAGTTTATGTAAGAATTTTGATCCAATATATGACGTTTTCTTTGTATAAAATGCTGATCAATAGTGATGGTATTTTTATTTCGAGTATTATATTGGTGAGACTGAACATATTTCTGTTTTAAAGGATTTTGAATTGCTATTAATACCGTATCATAAATATATTGTCCATATACAGTTAATATTTTTAAAGTTTTGAAATATTCTTTTGCAGAGTGATCTGGTCTCAAATGAAAATTATTCTGACAGCTTTCTTTTGTTTCTTCAAAATTTCATTTAATTTTTTTTACCGATATAAAGCCAAGCCAAATGAAATATGAGAGTGAATATGGGCATGGTATATAATTTTTAACTCACTTATATCAATTCAAAAAAGTGACATTCTGTGTAAAACTTAATTTCCTGAGTTAATTTTAGAAAGAACTTTTTGCACATGACAATTCCAATTACAAAGAACTTTTTGCACATGACAATTCCAATTCAAATTCTCATCTATTTCCAACCCCAAATATCTAGTAAACTTTTTGATTTCTATTAGCCTAGAATCGATTGCAATTGTTGGTTTAAGCTTTCTACTGCACTGAGCAGTCTTGAAGAAAAAAAAATTTGGAGAATTTAATTTAAATTTTCATCAAACTTAAATTTTATTCAAACTACTACACACACTACCACAACCAGATCCCTTGACTCACCAGGGTTGAGCTCCAAGAAGAACGGCAACCAGTCAAAGCCATCCTCGTAGCAGTATTCGTGCATCTCTGTGCTGCTCTGGTGGTTCCATCACAAACTACTACACACACTACCACAACCAGATCCCTTGACTCACCAGGGTTGAGCTCCAAGAAGAACGGCAACCGGTCGAAGCCATCCTCGTAGCAGTATTCGTGCATCTCTGTGCTGACCTGGCGGTTCCATCACAAACTACTACACACACTACCACAACCAGATCCCTTGACTCACCAGGGTTGAGCTCCAAGAAGAACGGCAACCAGTCAAAGCCATCCTCGTAGCAGTATTCGTGCATCTCTGTGCTGACCTGGCGGTTCCATCACAAACTACTACACACACTACCACAACCAGATCCCTTGACTCACCAGGGTTGAGCTCCAAGAAGAACGGCAACTGGTCGAAGCCATCCTCGTAGCAGTATTCGTGCATCTCTGTGCTGACCTGGTGGTTCCATCACAAACTACTACACACACTACCACAACCAGATCCCTTGACTCACCAGGGTTGAGCTCCAAGAAGAACGGCAACTGGTCGAAGCCATCCTCGTAGCAGTATTCGTGCATCTCTGTGCTGACCTGGTGGTTCCATCACAAACTACTACACACACTACCACAACCAGATCCCTTGACTCACCAGGGTTGAGCTCCAAGAAGAACGGCAACCGGTCGAAGCCATCCTCGTAGCGGTATTCGTGCATCTCTGTGCTGACCTGGTGGTTCCATCACAAACTACTACACTCACTACCACAACCAGATCCCTTGACTCACCAGGGTTGAGCTCCAAGAAAAACGGCAACCGGTCGAAGCCATCCTCGTAGCGGTATTCGTGCATCTCCGTGCTGCTCTGGTGGTTCCATTTCTGCTGCGGTTTTTTCTTCCTCTTCCGCGGATGGTAGTCCGCCGGCCGACGTCGCACGTGGAACATTATGGAACCTGTGAACATTACGGAGTGACGGTGAGCAGAGGTTGTGAATCGGTTGCCACGGCAACAGGGATGAGTGATAAGGGTTTGTTTGCGTTGGTTGACAAGCTGCAAACACGACTGTCAATGTAGTCGCGATGGAGTGTTTGTTTGGTAGTATCAATTGACAAACACTTTGTCAGCTAGGAGAAAAAGGGAGGGAAAACTTAGTCAACCATAGTTAACACTTAGGTAAAACCAAAATTAGCCGAGTAAATGAGTAAAGGAGGAGTTCATATTGCAAGGATAAATGACACAATAACACATTACATGAAAGAACTGTGTTGTTACTGATTGTAGAGTCATAGTACAAGAGTCGAGTAGTTGATTCCTCAAAGCTAATTTGTTCAGTTTATTTTTCAATTATATTAATAAAAGTCAAAAGTTTGCATTAACAGGAATAATGTTTAACTCCAACTAATTGGCAATTTAAGTAGAACAAAAATGAATAATAGCACAACAATTATTTATAACAAGTAGGCTATTAAAGGATGCGTGCTAGGCCCAAAAACCCTTTTGTTCACCAGATTTAAGCTTTTAAATAAAATAACATTGGATAGCAGATCAACTGGAATTTGTTGTATCCAAAATTAAACTTTTTACATAATTTATTCGTAACTTACAACAACTGTTTTTAAGTAGCTTGATTAGTGTTTTTAATTAAGTAGTTAAACGATAAAAAAGAGTTGTTCTTTGCCGAATTTGTTTGTATTCATAATGTCACAGTAGAAGTTAGTTACTGATAGCAATTGCAAGTAATCACCCGATCTTTAAAAAAATGTCCTTATGATTACATTATTAAGTACAGTAGTTTAACAATTTAATTAGTCACAAAGTCACAATTACATAAACTTAATGTATAAACGATCAACTATAACATAATCATTTGTTTTTTCATCTAATAAAGTATGTTTCTATAGCTATTTAGCCAATGAGAAAGCTCTAAATTATCTATTTTGGGTGTAACAGTTCTTACTTTACACTACGTAACCCAACACCCGTCAAACTCGGGATGATGTTTACAGAGGGCCAAAGGTCGAACGCACAAGGGCCGTAATGGCATGGCTTGTTGCCGTATGGAGGTCGCATTGCAGATTATACACGATTCATCTATCACACTGACAAGACACAGCCAGAGTACACAGCGTTATTGCCTTCTAAACACTTCCCCTCCACCATGATCCTGGAGACCGATACTGTGATTTGGATATTTTTAATAATCTCTTTTTGTTCAATGTGGCCCGATATATTTAAACACGGTCAACATGTTAATTAGTAATTTTCGGTGTTTAAAAACCAACTACATCATAAAAGAACCAGTATAAATATACCAATTTTGTTTACAAGTTTAAAGTTGGGGGAAAATAGAGTGAAATAAATTATTAAGTATTCTAATGAAAATTTTTCCTTTTAGTGTCAAACTTTTTTATAATAAAATTAAGCGCAACAATTGTACTCGTGGATGCCAACTGGCACACTTTTTATCGTTAGAATTACTGATTCGGAAAAAGGTATGATATTAATTGTAAAGTTCTTTCTTTGAATAACAATTTTTCTTTGTTTATATACCATTAAACAGAGGAAAGTTTATCAATCACAGTCCTTGCATGCCCACTATAGGCTAGAGAATAATTTGTAATAAATCTTACATTGCAACTGTTAATCATATATAATTATGTTTAGTTTGATAAATCCGTAGGGGAATTTTTTCTGTATCTGTTACTTATTAACTGTTATTGAAAAATAATTAATCACTTCTCAACGATTAAAAAAAAATGGTGCAGGAAAGATGGATTTCAAATATTTCAGTTTCCTCTTAACTTAGTAATGGTAAATTTGTCCACTTGTTTGGTTACTTCTTCCTTGCCTAACAATCTCAAAGGTTTGTCAACCATTCCATAACAAAATTCGGAAGTTCAGTTTATATTATATTAGAAAAAATATGCCTTTCACATAAGGGCTTCAATCTGAAATTTAATTTTGAAAACAGTTGGCCTTTAAAAATAAAATGTGGTACTTATGCATTATACCGACCACCAACCTTTAGGAGAATTTCCTAGTGGGACAAACCAAACAATTTTACGGATAAAAAGTAGGGAAGTTGTATTTAGCCTAAAACTTAACAAGCATTATGGATGACTCGAGACATTTCTTGTGACCTCCTGCTTTTAAAAAAGCGCGCTGCACCGGTTTGGTTAAGTTAGTTTACAATGTATTTTGTGATTCATGAATAATTTAACACAGCCTAAACTAACCTCACCTACGCTCTGTATAAATAGGTTATCCACATACCACAATATATCTTGAACAATTTGAGATCGCTATAGAGTCTAAGTACCATGTCACCGCGCCGGCCGATGAATGACCTTCCACCTGACTTTGACCAAATGAGGGGCAGAGGAGTGATTTCGTGGCACGACTTATGATAGATTATGTTGACAGGAGTACCCTCCACAATTACAGCAACCAGACCTACCATAACCGCCGCAGCGCGCCATTTTAGGTGGTGGTCGGTATAGTGCTTAAGTACCGTGGTCTCTGCGTGCGATCGAAGTCATTGCTACGGAGTAGCAACAAATAATCTAAAAAACTGAAAAACAGTCCTTCCCCAAATAACGAATAAATTTGCGACTAAAAATACTTTACCCTCGCTAGAGTGGTTGATCCAGGAACAAATTAAAATTGTATTTTGCGAAGAATTTTGCTGTATGACGAGTATGAAGATAAAAGCAACTGATAAATGAGAAAAGGGCATTAATGTTGATCACTTATTCAAGACCAGACAATCAGATAACCGACATGCAAGCCACCGTGTAATTTTAAAACACAAGCAAATAGCGAACTCGAAAGCCCGAGTGTTTGACACATATTTATCACTTATTGTCATGATATATATTGTCAATTCTCATCTTGTTCACATACATGGAACATTTCCATATTTCATTACAATTATACCTATATATAATGGCTATTATTTTAAATATTTATTTTATGTCAGAAGTTATGCCCATTACAAAATTATAGGATTCCATTTTTTGTATTAATTTATTTGTAAAAAAATTGTATATGGAAATAAAAAATAGTTTCAATATACTGACTGACTGAAAGAAAGATCAACATTTAGTTTGTGATATCTTTACCACTCCTATTTTAATACTAGTTTCCTTTCTCTAACTAAAATATTTTAGGATTTACAGGGGAGATGAAATTTCAGTGAAATCCAATAAGAAACCTGTTACCACGAACATAGATACTAAATATTTTTTAAGAACATATGACAAGTCACCTGTTCATTGACAAATGTCATTGTATGTTTTGTAATAAATATCTTGAGTCTTGAATTGAGTCAAATATGTTGACACCTTTTCCTTGAAAGAGGATTCTAGTCAAGCAAATATAACTTTTCTACCTACTCCAATAAAATCAATGCTAATTTCAAGCCTCAATACCCTCCTGTATAGAGGTCAGTATTTAATGTTTCATGGCTCATAAGGCAAAAACAAAGGTGAACAATATTTATTCGCTATTGATAAAAAAACAATAGGGAAAGGGGTTTCACTATATAAAAAATATGAGAAGAAATAAGGAAATCTAAGGAGATGAAATATCTAATACAAAGCAATACATTATTTCACTTATGAGAAAGAGTTGACTAGTAGTGAGAACCTAAATACTTTATGATAAAATAACGCTGTCATTCCTCCGCTACTCACCATAGTACATGTGGCGTCCTCATACACGTCTGAGGGAGAAGAATCCGTAACAAACCCTAGCTGAAGGGTGGGGGAAGACGGAGGCTTGAAGAGCCCTTCCTCTGATGGCACTTTAATTAAATCGCAAAGCCACAACAGACCGGTGTTATCAGCTTGCCATAGAGCCATACAAAGCAAAAGTAATATAGCAAAGTTTTAAGTTTTTCAATAGTGTTATCTTTAAAAGTGTCTTTCAATTTGTTCCTTTTAAACAATATTTGTATCCTTTCATACTTTATTAATTCCGTGAGTAGATAATACAACCTCAAACAGATACTATAACAAATTATCTAGTGTATTTTTGAAACTCATAATAGCGATGGATTTGAATTTATTTTTGATTTATTTGGACTTTACCTATCGCTTCTAGTGTTTAAAACTACACTACGTTTCGGGAGGTAAGGAAACTCCTCCCGTTATCAAGTGAACCCTACTTACATCTAAATATCAAACTCTTACACCTAACTAACCTACATTTTTTTGGATTTTTTTGATTTTTCTTTTACATTCTAATTTACACTAACACAAAGATAACAAAAAATCAAATACAATACTCTAACACAAAATGTATATCACACCTAACTAACCTACATTTTTTTTAATATTTTCCTTTACAATTTAATTTGACTAACAGAAAGATAACAAATATATATAATATTAAAAAAAATGTAGGTTAGTTAGGTGTGATATACATTTTGTGTTAGAGTATTGTATTTGATTTTTTGTTATCTTTGTGTTAGTGTAAATTAGAATGTAAAAGAAAAATCAAAAAAATCCAAAAAAATGTAGGTTAGTTAGGTGTAAGAGTTTGATATTTAGATGTAAGTAGGGTTCACTTGATAACGGGAGGAGTTTCCTTACCTCCCGAAACGTAGTGTAGTTTTAAACACTAGAAGCGATAGGTAAAGTCCAAATAAATCAAAAATAAAAATTATCTAGGTTGGAATTTATATTTACCTAAAAATTATTTTAAATGACCCTCAACAATTGATAAGTTAAAACTTGGTATGAAATATAGTAGAATATTTAATTTAAAACTCAACAAATCTTTATTTTGGTACTTCTTTAAAATTCCTTGACTTTTCTGGTTTTTGAAATTCCGTGACTATTCCAGGAATGGACACTTTGTCAGACTAACAAATTCGTAAACCAACCATTTTAAGAAAATATTTGGAAAAATAGCCAATAAACAGAAAATTACGATCTGGCACTCCTCCCACTAATAAATTCAACAGGTTATGTCTCATGTATTCAACAAATGACACACACCTAATAAGCCCTCAATGTGTTCTCAATGCCCTCAGTCCGCCCCTTTGATGTAGTCCTTGTCAACCAACTCTCTAAGTAACTGTCCCCCCTGCTACCACAGACTCCAAGTCAGCAGTAACACTATTCTACTTTGCATCTATATTACATATGCACAATTCGAGGGGGGTAAGGGGGGCAGTCGCCCACTAGTGATAAACAAAACGTCTATTTAAAATTAATAGTTATGATTATGATCATTTTCCCTCCCCCCCAACAAAAGTTTGTTAGGAACCTCATACTGTAACATTGTATCAGAGGTGAGAGTTGTGTAAGTGTTGTTTTTGTGTTTGAAAGCGTAATTTATGGAAGAGAACAAATTAAACCAGTGTATTAATTATAATAATTATAGTGATGGAAGAAGTAAATTTGACACAACAATCTTAATATAGGTACCAAATTTCTTAGAGAATTTCCTCAACGGAAACATGCTGTAAGGACCTTGGGTTACTTTAATAATTAAACTATGAAAAACACTGGGATCTGAAGAAAATTAAATAAGTCTATTTATAGCAACAAAAGTAGTGGGATTTTTAAACTTGAAGTTAAAAACATAAAATATAACCAAAATACAAACCGAAAGATTCAAGTCTTTGTAACATAAAGGGTGGTAAATTTCAGAAAGAGTTAGGCTATTATCATTAGGCTAATAGCATATTAGGCTAATAGCATTATCATTAATGATTTAAAGGAATTAAGTACAAGACTGTAAGATGAAAATTCTAGACTAATAATAATAATTATGCCTAATATCCCTAAACAAGTAGGTACCCTTTTTTAATCAATTAATAAACAAGGGCTTTGGAGTTCACTTAAAAAAATGATTTCAAACACTCTGATACAGCCAGTTAAATTCCATGTGGCGATAACATTGACAACGGAACAATGCAAGTCACTGGATCGATATCCCAATGACACACAACAATGGTCACATTCACACTAGAGCACCTCAGGCGCCCTAGGGGTGACTCCATCACATGACAAACAATCGAGTAAAGTTAATATTTATAATGAAAAACCAATCAGGGACACAATATCATTTGAAGAGAAGAAAACAGTTTATTCTGTTTACAGAGTCTAAGAGGATAATGTGAATACAATTGTATGACAATGTTTGATTTACAGTTCACACTGAAGGGATAGACATTTCAAAATCCAAAATACCAATATTGTAAAAAGAAGTAACTTTTCAAGGGTCAATTTCCGTAATTACGGTGAATTTGGAGTGATCGACAATAACTCCAACTGTACTGAACTGGATTGAAATTTGTATCACCACAAACGTCAGATTTCAAGCTTTCTTCCCATTCTGTATCTAGGTATTTTGATTTGTGTTGGAAATATATCAACTGTTCCATGGTTCGTTATGCCAAAAAGTGCTCGTTGTTGTTATTAACGCTTTATAATTTTACAAAATTTTGGTTGATATTAAAATTCATGTGTATTACTTATGATTGAAATGTTTAAACAAATTTATCAGGGAAAATGTGAGTAACAAGAAGAAATATGTTTCTCGGCTGAGTTTACATCCGTCTTTATGGGATTTAAGTTAGCAACCTTGGTGATATGTTTTATTTACTGTCATAATATATGTTTTACTATTTTTACATTATACTAGTAATAAAAACATTAAATATATCTTTTTTATTAAAATTTGGTCAAACAGTTATCTTGACGTTTTTAATTGATAACTTTTTTATATTTTTCAAAATTAAAGTTAATTTGTTTGCAATTTATGGATGTACACCTACAGTAAAACCTCAGTGCATTAGGCAATGGCAAACAATTTGTTGCAAGGTAGCCAGTTGTATCTAGTTTAAGAAGACAAAATATCTTCTTTTATCTAGTTATCAATCAAAATTTACAATAAAATTCCTTCAGAAATAAAATATTTGTTATCATAATGCACGAAAAGCAGCTGTTTTTGGGTCTGTAATTAATCCGTAAAATCACATTTTTCTGATACATTAAAATAGTGCACCGAAAAATCAGATGTGGATTTTTTCAGTGCGCTAACCTCAAAGATTGTTTTTTCGGCCTAAATTTTCACCTGTCCAAGGCTTATATGGTCAGTAAGATAACAAAAAAGTTGTTCATCACATGGAGCAAAAGTGTGTTTTTGGTGCTTAATCGTTTTCCCGAGTAGAACACAATTGCACACCAAAAACAACCACTTTTTCTCCTTGTGATGAAAACTACTATAAATAACATAAAAATAAATTAAAGCAATACCTTATCGAGAAATGTCCATTCAAAATTGGAGGCTTTTCAAATGAAAACAACAATGAAAATATAAAATAAATTTAAAATAAAAATGTGGTGGTTTCAAGATTCGATCAAGATATTTTAGTAAGATTCCCGATTCAATTAATCAAAATTCTACTAATTATTATTAGCATTACATACTCTGTTAATTTAATGTAGTCTTAACCATAAATTAATAATGGCAATTAAGATACATACCAATAAAGAAATAATTAACCAATTGGTCAAAATTAAAATGGTTTGCTAATTAATATCAACTCTACAAAATACTAAAAATCACAAGGCATCATGAGGAATGTTATGTAAATCATATAAGGTTAAAATAGATCTTAAAGAAAGCATTCTTTAATCTGTTTGAATGCTAAGGAATAAGATTGTGATCAGGAAATCTTTTGGCGCAAAATAGCTTCGTAACTTGCATTTATATTCTACTTTTTAGACTTCAGTTCACTTCAAGTTATTTGCTACAATAATGAAAAAAACATATTAAAACTCAGATAAAAATTGACTTAAGGGAAATATTAAAGCAGGTAAAATAATAAAGCCACAAAGTCGACGGCAGAGATGTACCGAGGGAACGTTTCAATCTGATTATGAGCAAAGAATTGTTCAAACACAAACCTCCGTCTGCGCAGCGAATAAAAATGCTGAGTTCAATTCTCCCAGAGGTATCAAACTGGAGAGAAAATATTGAGTATCAAATTGAATATTTTCTCTACATCTTCACCTTGCTATATTTTATAACTGAAAAAACTACTGAACACCTGATTACTAGATGAATTATTACATTTAAAAAAATAGGTTTCCAGATGCTCTAGTAAATTTGTATAAAACAATTTAGAAATTACGTCTTCACAAATTTCAATATGTTATTTTTCTCTTTAAAACAGTTACAAAGTGGAAATACTTTGGGAAAACTTCGCTTAAGCATTGCACTAAGTACTTGAAAGCCAAGCCAGAAATGTAACCCAAACAGGATTTAACAGAGTGTGAAATAATCCATGGGGTTAGGAAACAAATGGGGTGAAAAACTTGACTGATTCTAGCACAAAAGGAACCGGCATTACCAAGGGCTAAGGCGCAATAAGAGCCAATCATCGGGGCCACCGCCCTCAACTTTGTTCGACTGTCTCTTTATTCCTAGCTTTCTCTTTGTTACTCATAATTTGTTTTAGGTGTTCAACTTATTCAACAAGCTCATTAATACTTGTGTGGATCTCACAAACTGGTATACTAAAAAAAGTATCGCTCACTTGCCTCCCGGATCAGCTCGTTCGCTACGCTCAATCGCCTCCCGGATTAGCTCATTCGCTTCGCTCACTCGCCTCCCGGATGAGCTCGATCGCTACGCTCACTCCTCTATCGAAAAAAGAGTTTGAGTTGCAATTCAAGTAGTTTTATTATTTCCATAATGATAAACAGCTGTTAACAGTATTTTAATTTATAGAAGCTGATTTAATGGTTTGTTTTTGTTATTAATTTTAACCTGTGGTATGATTTTAAACTCGATAAGCCCAATGACAAAATTTTAAATTTTCAAATGAGTTGTTCAGAAAAATGTGAGTTTTCCTGAGGTAGTGGTTTTCACCAATCGATTTTTTAGATCCAAAAGCTCCTAATCCCAAACTTTAGCAAAATCCTTTCGCTGGATCTCCAGATACATTTGGAAACAAACAAACAAAGAGATATAGCTGGTATTAGAGTATAGAATTAACTTGCAAAAATGTTACAGTATTAAATAAAAATGTATTTTGTAAATAATGGAATAGTTTCAATGATGAACTTGTGGTGATATTATTTTGATAAAAAATGTTGCTCTTTTAGCGAATTTCCCCTATAGGGAAGAAGCTATTACCGTAGTCGGCATATCGTTGTGGTCTATTAATATTTGCACTAAAAAACATTTTATGGCCGACAGTTCCCGTAGCAGCAAACCTGTGTACTCAGCCCCCATGTTATTCTTATGGAAGGTAAGTGTTATCTCCCTTAATTATGAACATAAATTAATCAAATTTGGTATGTGGCTTTACCTTCTTGAGTTATATTGATATTTGTATAAAACCCCATTTTTGTGTTCCTTGCTTCAGCAACCCTGCATACTCAGCCGCCATGTTATTCTTATGGAGAATAATTAAAATGTCATAAATCGTTTATTTATGAATGTATATTGATAAAATTTGGTATGTGGCTTTATGTGGTATTAAGATACATATATATGCATTGGAAATTCGCTGAGTACACAGGTTTGCTGCTACGGGGGTATTTATTTATAAAATCAGCAATTCTATGTTATAAAACATAACAAATTCTCTAATCTCTTTAAAACTTAAATCATTGGCGTAAATTTTAAAGTAATTTAGAAATAAATTTACTGCAGAATAATTGAAATATGAATAGTTTGATTTACCCTACGGAAGCATTATATTTCAATTGACCAACTTGTATGGTTAATGGTCCACAAAACTTTCCTATCACCAGGAACAGCCAATCACAAGTTATGACAAATAGTAAAACTAGTATATAGGAAAAAATATAAACATTTTTACAGAGCGGATTGTTGGTAAAATTAACTAAGCTGTACAATCATCCAACTCGAGTTGAAGTTAATAAACGTCTGCATAAAATACTACAACTATAACTCATATACCATAGTACAATTTTGTTCAGGTAGTCGGCTTTCTAGGTAAACTATTTTTGTAAACTTTTAAGATACCAGTATCTAGAATTAGACGACAAGAACGGAAGACACCACCGATATTGCCTATCAAGTCAAGGAGCATATCATTGGATAACAGTCGACAAATGATAGTGACGAAAGCATTTACGAGGGCGGAATTGTGTCACAGCCGTCGTAATATCTCGTCTCCTCAGGCCGCCTCGGCTGTTCCCCCGTGATATATGGTGCTGTCAGAGCGGATCTCGTGGTATCATTACTCGCTTACCCCACCACAAGCCGCACTGTCCTTGGAGGAAGTTGTTTGGAAATAGTTGCAGATTATTTGTCATTGGATAGAATTTAAAAAATCGACTGCTTCGATTGGATAAACAAATTATTAATTTGGAAAAAAGGACAAATTTACATTAACTGTCAAATTTGTCATGATTTCAAGAATGACATATAGAGTCTTTGGAGAAGTAGCACATAACAAGTTCTTAATATTATAGCAATTACAGTTAGCCAAGGACAACAGGCTGATTTGAAATACAGGTGGCCAGAGAGACTTGTTGGTTTTCTAGATTCTGAGAAAAAATCAAATTATGCTACGGAAAAACACTAAAATATATTCTTTAATTAAACAATCTAAAATTTATCGACTAAATTTAAGTTAACTAATTACTAGCCCTGACCATCACAACTACACTGGGAAGATTTTAAACATATTTTTAAATGGTATTAAATAATCACCCGATCAAATAATACTATTATAAAACTATTGCCTGCATTAATAACACTACACCTTATTTTGTAAATTATTTAACGCCTTTAAATTGGGGTTTGGCGGATTTTCCATTGATTTACAAATTAGCATTTACAAATTTAGATACTTAAAACAAAATGAGATCTGTTGTCCCCGAGTGGTGATTAAACCCAAAGACGGACTCGGCTCCTTTAATATGGAACTAGAGAGGCAAAATAGAGCAGACACAATCATCCTCCCGCTCTCTCTAGGGGTTGGACGGGCGACCCGCCTCGGGGAAAGAGATCTCCGAACCAACTGCTGTATACAAATTGCATCAAGCAGTTCTGCCGATACAATAAAATGTGGATGGGACTATAATAAGTCAGTTAATAAAGTAATGTGAAACTTAAATGAGTATACCTTTTCATAGAATGTGTTAAACAAAATTTGTAAATCTACTTTAATTAGAGATTTTCCAATAAAAAGAAAATACTGATGCTTTCATAACACTGTCACAAATAGGTGATTTCAATTGCCATTTTCTCAGTGTCGACTGATAAAATAAAATATTGATTGAGAAAGATACTGTCATATATTTGATGATATTTGTCAAACTTTCAATAACGTTAACGCGACACGAGATCTGTACACATACCACAAAATTAGTTGTATGTTAACACTAATATATGAACTAGAGACCCAAGTAATATTTTAAAATTTAATTTGTACTTTTAAACAATAATAATTTACAGTAGTTTGTTTAAATAATTTTCTTGTCTTTAAATATCTCAATAGCATTACAAATAATTTATTTGATACAAAAACCATACATCTCAAATTGTTTTTATTATTTCATCACCTGTTTACTAAAAGAATTAGCCAATTTTTTGTGGAGGCAAACAGCAATACTGCTATATCTTAAATGATGGTTGGTTTGATTTCCTAGGTCTTTACTTATAGATGTACCTTTAAGGGTTTTGGAAAATCTCTACCTTCAGAGCTTTCAAAGTACCAATGTTAATCTAATGGCAGAATATAAATTTATTTCATTTAACATTTAACAGCTGTTGATATTAACAAAACGCAGTACAGGAGCAAGAACAGCTGTTTCGAGTTAACTTTTGGAATGAAATCACAATAAATTTAATAGGACTGTGTATGAGCTGGGTATCCAAAAGAGAACTATTTGCTCAAATTCGAGAACCTGGTTATCAAAATATAGTAATATTAAACCAATAAAAAAATATTCATTTAATCAGGACAATGGTTTGGTGTACAAACCATTGAGAAACTTTAGTAGCAACTGACAAATTAACAATAACAGATGTGCCCACAGCATTCTATTGATGATACATAATTTCAGAACACAATAACATTTGAATGTGATTTCTTTACAAACCACATGCACAGGCTGTTTTCTTCCTCAGGATGAATTGGTTACAGGGTCAATTAATAATTTATTTTAATTCAAACATGAACAAAAAGAACAGTGAAGGGGTTGCATAGCCCCAACGTGCACTGGCAATATGAAGCGAACTTGACACTGGCAGGACTCTGGAAAAGGCGATATGAATGACCACAATTTCTTGGAAAGCGTTATGACTTACTTAAAGAGAATATCAATTTCAAATGGGCCCACCCCTTTGGGAGCCAGCAAAGGAATTGTTGGGAGAGAGGGGGAGGGGAGGGGAGGGGAGGGGAGAGTGTCTGTGCTTTTTCTGTGGCTATTAACCCCCAACTGGGAAAATGTAAGAAACAACCTGGTCATCATCACGCCATAACGTTTAACACTCCCTTTAAAACAAGGAACAAAGTAAATTAAGCCTTCCTGGGTCAGCCTACGCTCTCTTTGCGATCATTTCTGTTTCAGTTTTTAAAACAAAGAATTATTGTTTAAATATAAGTCTTAAAGAGATTATTAAGTTCTAATCGGATGAAAGCAGCAAATTGTTTACTTCCTGTTACATTATCGTGGATGGATTTTCCAAGAATAATTATGATTACCATTTTTGGTTCTAATTATAAAAGTAAAAGAATAACAGGCTTTAAAAACTGAATCCTTACTCATAAAGAACTTTTACTAGCAGGTTGGTTTTGTTTTTGATTATTTCATCACAGTGGCACTTTTATTATAGAAGATATATTTTGTATACAATTTTAGGATGGTTCGTTAGGGCTAAATATAAATACATAAAATTTTTAAATGAAACAAACTAATCATCCATCTAAATTATATCACTAATTATTATAGTTTTCTAGACTCTTGACAGTTAAAAGAACCTCAAAACCCAAAAAATGTCTTGTCAATTAAAGAGGACATCAAAATCGTAAAATTTAAATTTACATTAAATTGTGCTGAAAACTAAATAGAAGCACAGATGAAACAAATATATATTTATATAAATATTTTTTTCATCTGTGATAGAAGTTACAAATATAAATGATATGATAAAAAATACCCCCGTAGCAGCAAACCTGCGTACTCAGCGAATTTACAATCTATATTTATGTATCTTAATAACACATAAAGCCATATACCAAGTTTCATAAATATACATTCATAAATAAACGATTTATGACATTTTAATTATTCTCCATAAGAATAACATGGCGGCTGAGAATGCAGGTTTGCTGAAGCAAGGAACACAAAAAATGGGGTTTTATACAAATATCAATATAACTCAAGTAGGTAAAGCCACATACCAAATTTTATTAATTTATGTTCATAATTAAGGGAGATAACACGTTACTTATTTTCCATAAGAATAACATGGGGGCTGAGTACGTAGGTTTGCTGCTACGGGAACTATCGGCCAAAAATGTTTTTTAGTGCAAATATCAATAAACCACAACGATATGAAGTAATGTACCAAGTTTCATCAGGAAAAGTTGATAAATAAGCGAGATATACAATTTTTCTTATTCTCCATAAGAATAACATTAGACAACGTACTGTGTTTAGCACTTTCAATACCTCTGTAACCATTTGACGTAGAGCAATGATCAAAACACCAGATTGTGTGTCTTTTTAAGGTGATTCCAATGGAAACAATTTAAACTGATTTTTTTCAAAAATTGCATGTAAAAAAAAGCATTCTTGGGGTACAAAACCCCCCCAAAATACCCCTTCGGATAGGTCGATCCGTCTGGTTTTCAAACTTAAAGTCATAAATGCTGCTTTACACGTTTATACTAAATTTCGTCAAAATCTGATTATTTTTACGAGAGTTATCGTGCTCACGGACATATATATACATAGTTTTGAACGAAAGGTGTTTTTGGCATTTGGGGACCTCAAAACGAAAAGTTATCATGGTCCCGGGCCAAGGTCTTACCATGCTGACTACGGTCATAGATTCTTCCCTATAGGGGAAATTCGCTAATTCCCTATAGGGGAAATTCGCTAATTCCCTATAGGGGAAATTCGCTAATAGGTTAACATTGAAATCTACACTAAAGTAGTAAAAGAATATTTTAAAATGTCATAATTAACAAAAACAACCTTGATACACATTCTTTTTATTAGAATAAAATTCAAATTTTCGGCTTAAGCCTTCATCAGGAGTACAACATTTCAAAAACTAAACGATAAACAAAAATAAAAGTAAAACATATGACTTATTATACTTATTTAGAATTAGATGGTTAAGTTGTTATCTATATACATACATTTTATACATTTTATACCGTAGCAGGGTTTTGTATATAAAAATGAACACTTACAATTAATATTACATTAAATTAAACCTCGTAGATTTAAAGCATTTAACAAAAACGAGGTAAAAATAAACAGAATATAGTATAAATAAATAGCATTAAGAATTTGTCAGGTGATAAAATAAATAAATAGTATACAAGATGATAAATTTTGGTTATCTTAAGTCCAGATGGGTTTTTAGATTTCAGGACTAATTGATGGGCCTGCTCAAGTTGTCTTATCCGTCTATCTTGACAGTCAGTAGCCAATTTACATACACCCTTAAGAGAATAACATTCCTGAAAATGTTGTGAATGTTCTCTGGCATGAATGGCAACAGGCTTTTCTATCAAGGATGATTAACATCATGCCTGTGGCCATTCATGCGTACTCTAAGGACTCTTGTGGTATTACCACAAGGGCAATTTTTACAGGATAGTTGGCAAATTACATTGGTAGAAGCACAAGTAATGTTTCCACGTATTTTATATGATTTGTTAGTCTGGCTGCTAGTAAAACTAGTGGATGGAATAAGTGACTTGCAAGTGATACAACGGGATTTGTTGCAAGGATTTCAGCCAGACTTTGATCTTAAAGGTTGATTTATTTGAGGTAATTTTGGTTTAGAAAGTATGCTTTTCAAGTTGGGAGCTTTTTAGAAAATCAACCTGGGAGGTTTTGAAAATAAATTTTGAGTCAAAGGTGAGCTTTCAAGAATATTATGAGCAGCTTTTAAAATGTTATTGGTTTTAAATAAGCCAGGAAAATATTGTGTGACAAATTTTGGGTCATTATCAAAAGAATTGTTTGCAGAGTTTTTTGAACTATTTAACTGCCTATCTATCAGCTGTTTTGGTTAACCTTTTTTGCTACAAATTTTATCTATATAATTAAGATAGTCGCGGTTTTCAGATCAAAGATTTTTTGCTCGAATAGTAAGGCTTTTAGGAATCGATTTTTTAATATGAATTGGATGACAACTTGAGTAGGTAGGCCAAATAGTCCATGGTGTTAGTATCTTTTATATGGACTTTTGGTTTTAAAGCCCCATTTGTAAAGAATACATCAACATCTAAAAAGGTCAATATTTCTTTTGAATATTTGCAAGTAAATATTAGGATAGAAAAATTGTTTAGACTATCTAAGAATTAATTTAAATTGTCCATTCTGTGTTCCCAAACCATGAAAATGTCATCAATAAACCTAAGCCAAACTAGTGGTTTTAATGTTTGTGAATTTAGGAAACTTTCTTCAATATCACCCAAAAAAAGATTGGCGAAAGATGGGGCCATGCGAGTGCCCATCAGAGTTCCTTTAATTTGAATGTAATTTTGGTCCATAAATCTGAAATCGTTCATGGTTAAAACAAAATGAATCAATAATAAAATAAAATTAGTACTAGGCTTAGAGTTTGCTGGACGATGTTGTAGGTAACTTTTTACTGACACTTTTCCTTGGTCGTGAAGAATATTAGTATAAAGAGAAACAACGTCAATGGAAACTAAAATCACATCTTGACTGAGAGAAGTATTAACACTGCCAATTTTCTCTAGGAAATCAGAGGAGTCTCTAATGTAGGATGGTAAGTTCTTTACTATAGGTTAGAGGGTGTCATCGAGTAAGGCAGATATCATAAGTAATTACAGACAAGCGAACACAACTACAGCAAGCCTACGTTCATAAGGCACCCACAACCTTACCAGCCTCTGCCTCCCACCCTAAACAGAGAAACTCTAATTAATTAGTTTCAGACGCCCCATCAATAATACATGTGCTCACAATGACCCAAGTTGAGATATTGATTCGCCTACTGAATAATGCATATTCCATCTTAAACAGATTAACGTATTGTAATCTATACATATTATAAAGCCGTATAATGAACTTGTGAGAAACCATACACATGAAACATACTTTAATTAAATGTCTTCGAGGCAAAACTGGAGGACACATATTGGTTTTTGATAATTTAAAAGACAAGCCGTGATGTGGCCGTAGTATAGCGCGTTGCGGGCCTAGCTGTGCGATTTGACTCGACTATAAAACTAATATCAGGTGAACAAGCGAAGCTTTTGGGCAAAGCTAACACACACAAAGCCTAACCGGACCAGAAACTTTTGAGAATCCTGTAAATCTGATGCAAATGAACCATATACTTGAAAGAAAAGTCTCGGAGACAAAATTGAACGAAAAAGTTTTGGAGAAAACTTTGAGGTTATATATACCTCACCTAAAGCCATAAATTAAATGGATGTCAAGTTAGAAAATGTTTTAAAACATTGGAAATTATTCAGCTGTGTGATTTTATTTGTGATAAAACTGAAGACTGAAGACTGAAGACTGAAGACTGAAGACTGAAGACTGAAGACTGAAGACTGAAGACTGAAGACTGAAGAGGACAAGCAAAGCTGGGACTTTTAAAAATCTAACTGTTACAATACTGACATTGAGTGAAATGTTTGTGAAACCAGTAAAAAGTTTTGTTATCAAAGTAATTAACAAGCGCCATTAGCGTCAACAGAACAAGGTTAATTATGTAATGCGACACTGGTGAAACAGCCCTGAGAGGGTGGTGCACGCTGCACTGCTCACAACGTGCACTCATTGGTTGGCGAATGAGTTTATATTAATAGGCAAGCACAACAATGTTTGTGCGCTGTACTCAATGTGTGCGTTTAAGGAAAAATTCACACAAACTGCTAGAAAGGTATTGTCATTTAGATTTGCAGAAAACCTTTATAATTTACATCGGTCCTCACAGGCTTCCACAATTCTAATGTGAATCTTATGGAAGAACAGTAATTCATTGAATTGTACATTTGATAGCTGTTGATATAACAAGAAATGCTAGCACAACAGCAAGAACAGATGACTTATGCATAATGTAAATAAAAATACTACTACCAACAGGAATGGCAACACTCTTTTGTTATCTGTTTTAATGTAATTTATAAAATTAAACCTGGGGGTTTACAGGTTTAAATCTGAAATGAAACACACATTTTTTAATAGCCAGCAATGTTCTTTTTCAATAATCGTATAGAATTATTCTTTGTTGATACCTGAATAAAGGAGAGAATAATAAATTTGTATACTAATATTATAAAATATTATATTCCTGTATATCACAGGGAGAGAGAGAGAGCAACAAGACCCAATGTATGATAAATTAATTTATTGAGTTATTCACACAGTTCAGCATAATGAAACTGGTTCAAATGTTTTTGTTTAACTGCTCATGCAGGATGTGGCAAAAGATTTACACGAAAATGCCACACAGAATGGTACACGTAACATTATTTTTGGTAGAATTTCAACCCTTGGGCTGGTTTTTATAAATGTACAGTGTGACCAGAGAATATATTTAAAGAGAGACTCAACCTGAGTAATAGCAGGTGGTTAAGGCATTTACTTAAAATTCCCCAACCTACCAGGTTTTATACACGGTTTCACTATATCTTCCATCTCTTTTTTTAATGTTGATTAAAATAAAACCCACTTTAACTGTTCAAACCGTAAACAAAACTGTCAAACATCAAATTACTTAATCAGGCCGATTGAATTAGTTCTTTCGGCTCTTTTATTATCGGCACAATATCACCAAAAACTCGGTTTGAGATATTTCAAGCACATTTTGAAATAGAATCACGGTACTTTGGTATTATACGGATGCCACCCTTATACAGCGCGTTGCGGCAGTTATGTTAGGATGGGTTATCATAAAAATGATTGTAGGACTTTCCTTGTTTTGTTACGAATTGAACGATACCTGATGAGTCATACTTCTGGCCGCCAAACCCCCTCCAAATCAGCCAAGGCCAGGTCGTTGACCGGAGCGTGCGCATCACCTGTCACCGCCTGTATCTGGGTCAGTGTCATGAGTGATTTATTGCCATGCACTACATTACATTTGTTTTCATAATGAGTGACGTTCTTTTGGTGTGGGATTTACCTCGAAATGAAGAGGAAACCATACGTATTTTTATGATAACCCATCCTAACATAACTGCCGCAGCGCGCTGTATAAGGGTGGCGATCGGGTGTGGCTGCTAGCGGCAGCGACGCATTCAACACGATCGTAGCGGACATCGCTGCCTTTTGGGAGGCACAACACAAAGACCGCTCATCAGAATGATGTAAAATTTGTACAGTAAGTCAATAAAAGTACGTTTTTTCGAATTATGTAGTTATCCTTTGTATCCCGTAGAAATTTAACCTCCAAAAATAGTGGCATCCGTATAATACCAAAGTACCAGAATCACTTTTAAAATATAGTACTTTGCTTTTTCAGTAGTTCAAAAATCATCAGACTATTCAGTGATTTGTAAGAGTGGTATACCCCATCAAATATTATATTCTTTGAAAAATTTGAAATGAAAACAAGCTATTTTTTAATAATTTTCTTTACCAAAATATGAAATCAACATATTAACCACAAACTCAAAACCAGCAAATCACATACAAAATTATTTATTTGTGAAAGTAATAATTCCCGTTTAACATATTACATCTTTTTTATAAACAGTGACTGAACACTCTAAAATATTTCCACTGAGTATTTGGAAAAGAATTCCTGATTTAATAAAGGAAAAACACATAAGAATCTGTAAACTTCAAAAGAGAACATACCTTTAGACTCAATATATATAATTTTCTGTATACAGTAAAGAAGGAACAGATACATAGTACACGGTATCCAAGTTAAGCCTGTATCAGGATTCGTGGTGATATAAAAAGGATGAGGTTCTGGATTCAATTCCTGGCTGATCACCGAAGGATCACGCGGCGGCAGAGATAATATCACGGCTTACAAGCCATTCAACGGCGGCTAGGCTGACTCTAGCCGAATACCTTTAACACATTTAACAAATGTCTGCAGTGGTTTGATGTTTGTAAATTAAAATGTTATTGAGTAGTGAATATTTCCTTTGGCTGGTGATGATGGGGGGAAAAGAGAGATTCTGAGTTAAAAGAGAAAAAAATCAGACAATTACAAATTTGGTTAGGTGGACATTTTAATGAGTATTTATTAACATTTAATTATAACAGATATTTCAATTAAATATATGTTTATGAAACAGCATTGCACGAGAAAATTATTGGGGGGGGAGAGACCTCAAATTTTCCAACTAATTAACGCCGATTTCCCAACTATTTAACGCTGATTTCTCAACTATTTAAAATTAATTCATATATCATAGTAGAAGAACTATGACACTTAAAATATTGTTTGATGAAAACCTACAAACTGATCATAAAATTGCATTTAATGTAGTTTAGGGGATAAGAATTGTAAGCTAAATATTTGTGTATACTACACATATGGGCTATCAAATTGCAACAGAATTTAAAATGTCTCATCATTAAATCTGTGATTAATATAACAAGGTACGAAAAATAATAAAACTATCTCATTATATTAATGTGTTTAAACATTGCTGAATAATTTTATGATTTGACAATTTGTATTTATCAATTTTTCTAATCTGATTAACCTTTCATTTTTAAACAGAAAAATTGTACTTTTAGCGAATTTCCCCTTTAGGAAAGAGGCTATTACCATAGGTGGCATGGTAAGAGTTAAGCCCAAGACCATGACAGATTTTTGTTTTGAGGTCCCCAGATGCCAAAAACACTATTCGTTCAAATTTATATATATATATATATATATCTATATATGTGTCCGGTAACAAGATAACTTGAGTAAAAAACGTCTAATTTCGATGAAATTTGGCTCAAATGTGTAAAGTGACATTCATGACTAAGTTTGAAAACCAGAAAAATCGGACAATGGGAAGGGGATTTCAGTTTTTTTGTATTTTTTATTATAAAATTTTAAAAATAATTAATTTTGGTTTTGACCATTTTATAGAGCTTAAAAAACCAAATAATATGGTATTTTGAATCATTAACCTAGGTTAAGTGGTTGCGGAGAAAATCCAAAAAACGTGTTCATAAAATCTCCCATGTTAATCTTATGGGAAAAACGTTTTTAGCTTTTCCTCAGTACATTTTAATGCAAACCTCACATTTGCTTTCACCAATCAGTTCAGCTTTACAAAACAATAATTTTGGTGTTTAAATTGTGATTCTACGTCCAACCGTTGCAGAGATATTCAAAGTGCTAAACAAAGTACGTTGTCCAATGTTATCCTTATGGAGAATAATTACAATTTGATATATCGATTATTTATGAATGAATGTTGATGAAACTTGGCATGCGGCTTCACCTAGTACTCGTATATTGATATTTGCACAACAAAATAATTTTTGCTGATTTCCCCGCAGCAGCAAACCTGCATACGCAGCCCCTATGTTATTCTTATGGAGAAAAAGTAAAATATAATGTCTCCCTTAATTATGTACATAAATTAATAACACTTGGTATGCAGCTTCAACTGGTTAATTTATATTGATAATTGCATAAAAACACATATTTTGTGATACAGTACTTGTTGCAGCAAACCTGCGTACTCAGCTTTCAATGCTATTCTTATGGAGAATAAATAAAATGCTAAATATCACTTATTTATTCGTGTTTTTTTATGAAACTTGGTGAGTAGCTTTATGTGGTACTGAGAAGATATACATTCATTGGAAATTAGCTTGAGTACGCAGGTTTGCTGCTACGGGGGTATTTTGATGTTACTGTGGTGTAAAATTTAATTTTTCCCAAAAGAGTTGCTTGGGACAATCTATAATAGCAATTATTTCAAAAATAATTGGGTTTGACAACAAATCTTGAAATGTGATAATGCTTCTAAATTATTTTATTATTTTAATTTAATCAATACAGATATGGAACTTGATTCCTTTTTTTACTTGCCGCCTTGGAAAAATCATGACGAACATTTTTAAATAGTATATTTTGATGTAAAAACATTAATTAAAAAGGGATAATTTTGAAACATTATATATAAACTGTTTTTGTTTAACCGAATTGTTTTCTAAATAATTCCTCTCATAGCAGCATGTTTTCTATAGAGTTTGTTCTGATTATAACCTTAAAATGAGCTTCAATGATAAGAAAATCAAATCAGCATTCACTTGAAAATGGACTTAGAAGTATTACAACATAGAGATGTACTATCAAGTTTGACTTATGTGAATAATCACCTTATGAATCACACCCAAAACAAATACCAAACACAAAAATCATTCATTATTGCACCATTTCATCAAACACTACTTCCCTACTTTGAGGTTTAACCGCAACTGGTTACCTTTAAGACGACAGACGACGCATGCATTAGACCAGGTTAGACAACTATGCACTGCTAAGGGAGAATACCCCCAAAACGACCCGATTCACTGTATCAGTATCCCATAGATACCTTTAGCTAAACTAAACCTATAAAGTAACTCATTTCTAAATTGTAACAGTGTTAAGAACAAATCTTGGATTTGTCTGTTTATTTGAAAACAATTTTGTTATAAATTGCTGGTTTAATATTAAACAAGGTTTAATTGCAAATTTCCCAACTCACGGTCTGAAATGCTCAAAATTCCCAACTCTTACACTTTTCAAGATTATTGGGGGGGGAGCTCCCCCGTACCCCCCCCCCCCAGGGCTAAGTGAGGCACAGGGAGAAAGAGTAGTACGGGATGTCCATAAAACTATTGAACTACTTCTATTGTGTCTATCATGCAACGAACTCCTCACAAGAGCCTAGGGTAAAGCTCGAGCATTAATCTTTCTGTGGGTACATTTCCTGTTTGAATATCAACATTTTATTTCAGTAAGTAAAATCCGTCATCACAATTAATTATAAACAAAATCTCAAAAAGTACAGTCCTCTCAAAATAGTATAGCGTGAATCTTAAGGGAAATTCTTATTTATTTTAAAGGAAAAGAGAAGCTCTTTAGAAAAATTATACTAGTTCATATCCATTTTAAAATACTCGATGAAATGATTCTAAAAATATATTTACCTACGGTTACAGATAGTTATAGAAAAATGTACAGATAAGGTTATCTTCTTCAGAGAATCTGGGGAAAACACTAAAATGACGACGCGACGCCACGACGACAGGTGTATTAAAACGTTATTTACTACCTCTCAGTGATAAGAGTGGTCGTATATTTACTGGACTTAACAAGCGCGTTTCTGTCCGGCCCTACTAGCAAACCCACGTCCAAAGCCTCGCGGTGGCTCATGCGCCTTCAATCGTAAGCTAGACTAGTCCCGCACAACACCCGTGTAGCCAGATTGCCTAACTGCGCCGTAATACACTAGTTGGTGACACATGGTTTTAGCATTGACTATTTATAGTCAATGGTTTTAGTCACTGCTCTCAGGAAACCACACGTTAATATACTTAAACAACATGAGCAATACTTTGACAATAAACAGCTGTTATCGTTCTTTTGTTTGATTTTAAAATTCCATAAGCCCAATACTAATTTATTCACTTTTCATAACAGTTTTTTTACGTTATTCGATTTTTTCTGGCGACCTGTCTAGAACGTATTTTTACCCCACAAATTAATTACTTCAAAAATTTTTAATCGTTTTTGAAATCAGAGTTGCAAGTAAGCAAGCATACAAGCAAGCAAATCTTTTTGGGAGAACTACGATGACACGAGAAAGGAAAAACCCGTGTTATCAAAATTCAAGAAAACTCTTTGTCAGTTGTTAGTGTATAGCCTCTAACTCATGTTTAGAACAATTCAATATCAAGATCAAACGAACCAACTATTCAGTTATTGATTTTGTTATTACTTAACCTGTTTCTGTAATTTATGAGTGAACGTATTTAAGTTCGGTAAGAGAAATGTTGGACGTTCAGTGAATCGCAGGATGATTGGAGAGCGAGTCAAATTACAAGTATGACTTGCCTCCACCATATTAATTTTTACTTATAGGTGGGTCTCCGATGATTTGCTAGTTATGCAATGTAGTATAATAATATATACTAATTGTATACTAATTGTTTACACCGGTTTCGAGTGATTTGGACACATGTCCGGGCCAGCGACATGCCCCCACCATATTGGTTTTTAACTACAGGCGGGTCCCCGATAGTATACTAATTATAAAATGTAGTATACTAATATATACTAATTCTATACAAATTTTTCACACCAATTTTGAGTGATTTGGGCACATGACCGGGCTCGCATGTCGCCAGCCCGGAAAACTATTTTTAGCTCTAGTTCTTCACCAGTTGATATACTAACTGTGGGAATGTGTATACTAATATATACTAATTGTATACTAATTCCTGACATACCTGACATACCATTTTTGCCATTTCCTGACATGACCGGGCTAGCGAAATGCACCTATTCAATCCTGTACTGTACTTGATTTACGACCCCGGGATTTCGGGATTGCTTTAGGACAGTCATTAAAGACATTCAGTTTTACGTAGTTTAATTAAACTTGTATGGTAATTTACATCATGTTTTTTGAAACGCATCTCGCTGATACCAGCAGCAGGTTCAGTATTAGACTATTTAAATTAACTGCATTATTAGCAAGCGCTTGTACAAGTTTATGCGTTTCATGAACTGTGAAACCATTTTATAGCATATAAAAGGATGTTTTAAACAGCTGATATTTATTAAATGCTAGATATAAAGCTGAACTTACTTGATGCAAGACAGAGTTGGGTTTGAAACTAAACCGACTAGTATTTACAGCGACCTACTAGCCCACTGCAGCATTTTATTCTTCACTGTAGACAATTCTACCTTTGTTCTTTGACACCGTTCAGGTGCACATTACAATTTGCTACCGACAAAAGTTTTTTCAAACAGAATTAACTAGGATATTAAGTTGAAAAAAAACTAAGAAACAATTAAAAACCTGCGTACAAATGAAACTGTTAAAATTAAAACCGTTAGGTAAAAGTAAGTAAAATCATCACATTCCCAAATAAGGTGAAATGTGTCGTTAAGTCCAGGATAAAAGTTATTTTAATGACACATCCGTCACAAACAAACGTTTCCCGGTGACAAACGATCTGATTACGCCCTCTTATCAACACTCTGGATCAGCTGATATCTGTTATCTGCTCAATACTTGGCTCATGTTTGTAATAATCAACAGTTTGATAACCATCAAAAGGTATGTGTTACTATTATTGATCATCTACCGTTGATAGCTCCCGTTGATTATATCTGCCAACAGTTGCTTCATTTGAATAATTTACGAAATCGTTCATACTTTCCCCTCTTACTGGAATAGCTGTTTTAACATTTTCTTGTATTTTAGAGCAGTGGCCCCCAAATTGCAATACTTCAATTACTGGTACCTAAAAGAATAAGTAAAAATAAAAATTGAATCGGGTAAGACTGAAAAATTAAAACTAAAAGGGCTATCCAAAAAATAACAAAATATTTTTTAACAGACAGAAATTATATAATTTTAATCTGTCACGGAAGAAAAATAAACAAAATTGGTGAAGAAAAAAAAAATATTTTATCGCCATCCCTAATTATATACATAAACCTGTTTTATTTCAATAACTCACACACATTGTCTATGACAACATTGCAATAAGGTAAACACCACAGGTGCCGGTACATTTGTGGACGATTTAAAACCAATTTTATTTCAGTTCTAAAACAGAACAGAGCAAAACAGAGAAACACAACAGTTGAGTGAATGACTCTCCTCCGCGTTGCGGGCTACACTGTAGGCCGTAGGGTATTGCGGGAAATCATCTACTGCAAGACTGTTTCTAAGCCACACGAGTTGTAACATCATACTGCTCTCTCGACGCAATACGGTGTGAAATACCATTGGAATGGTCAAATTATTTTTATACAGTTAAAAGTTAATCATTAACAAAATATTCGACATGCCTTCATTATAATACAAATTGAGATTTTTAAAACTAATCACTAAATATAATAAGAAATCACTAAGTACAGCGGTTCAATTTTAAGTTGTCAAAACGTAAATTCTTAATTGTTAAAACGATGGTTTATTAATCATGAAAGCAGACCTGGTCATCAGCTACACTGCTGCAATGTGTAACTCCTGTAGTACTGTAGCTTAAGGGGAGGTCCCATTGAAAATGGTCAAAAATCTCAATAATATTGAAATTTGTTCTTACCAAAATTTTACTTAGATCTTTCTTTATAAGAAAAACACAACAATTTGATGTAAATATACATATTTATGAAAAAAACACATTTTAATGGTGTAAATTTCCATAGATTTTATGCCTGAAAAATATTTTTATTTAAGTATCTCGACCAAAAATGTTTAAAAAAGTAATACTAATAGTACTGGTAAACAATACAAACTTAAATAGTGAACTAGGACCATTTATTTTGGCTAAAATAAAGAAAAAAACATTATTTTTAGAAAACGCGCGATTCCCGAAAGTAGAGAATCATGAGTTAGTTTATTAAAAATGCTAAGGCTCAAAACGTATTAGAGATACAGCGGTGAAATTTTGCATGCTCGTTCTTTACACATACAGGCACAAATTTATGCACGGACTTAAAAAATATTTAAACAAATTTTGGAGTTTGACATTTTTTAGAGAAAATATTTGAAGAGATAATTTCAAATGAATACATCATTTTGTTGGCAGTAGCATACTCTTTCAAATGGCACTTCAACAATGTATCTACTACTTATAGTTACAAAGCCTTAGCGATTATTGTGAAACCCTGCAAATTTGCCTAAAGGGTGGGGGGGGGTGGTTTATAGGTGGTCAAAAAAAGGTTATTTTGTTTCAAGTAGAGTAAATACAGATAATAAAAATTAAAATTGCTCGAAATAATACACAGTTAAGGATTTAGAATTTTCAGTGGCACCTCCCCTTAAAATGCGCTGTAGTAATAAAAAAATATATCCATTTAACTCGGAACATATTTGAAAGTATTTGTAGGACTCGTCGATACGTCGACGATTTGTGTTGTTGAGTGCGGGATGATAGCAATTACGCAGTAGTTTACAACGTAATTGGAGGTTTCCAAAGTCTTTCAGCCCGATCGGTCAGTTTACGTTTGGATGACAAGTTCGGACGATCGTCGTTGTACGCCCTTGGTGTTCAACAACAAAGTGTGAACCACTTACTAACTTACGGATAAAAAAAGAAATCACGGAAATAAGTGATTAACCAAATTAATTTAATTGCTGTCCACCGAAGCCCTTCTCCACCGTATCAGAACGCCAGTCTCGCATGTCCCATCGCAGTTGGCGTGCCGTCTGCTGTTAGTAGACGACTCGGTAACAGCACAGCACAGTCCTGAGCTTTACCCCCTCAACTCGACCATCGCACTTGGAAATCTTGAAAATTAAAAATTCCCCCGTAGCAGCAAACCTGCATACTCAGCGAATTTCAAATGCATATTAATTTATCTTAATACCACATAAAGCCACATAGCAAGTTTCATCATAATGCATTCATAAATAAACGATTTGTGACATTTTAATTATTCTCCATAAGAATAACATGGCGGTTGAGTATGCAGGTTTGCTGAAATAAGGGACACTAAAAATGGGATTTTATACAAATATTAATATAACTCAACTAGGTAAAGCCACATACCAAGTTCTATTAATTTATGTTCATAATTAAAGGAGATAACACGTTACTTATTCTCCATAAGAATAACATGGGGCTGAGTATGCAGTTTGCTACGGAAACCATCGGCCAAAAAATGGATTTTTGTGCAAATATCAATAGACCACAATGAAATGAAGCAATAAACCAAGTTTCGTCAGGATAAGTTGATAAATTAGCGAGATATACAATTTGTATTATCCTCCATAAGAATAACATTGGACAACGTACTGTGTTTAGCACTTTCAATATCTCAGTAACCAACTGACGTAGAGCAATGATAAAAACACCAAATAGTGCGTCTTGTTAAGCTGATTCCGATGGAAAAAAATAAAATGTTACTTTTTTAAAGATTATATGTAAGAAACTAAAAAAACCATTTTTGGGGTACAAACCCCCCCCCCAAAAAAATAACCCTTCGAATAGGTCGATCTGTCTGGTTTTCGAATTTAAAGTCATAATTGCTGCTTTACACATTTGTACCAAATTCCATCAAATCGGACCTTTTTTACGAGAGTTATCGCACCCACGGACACACGCACCCACGCACGCACGCGCACAGTTTCGAACGAATGGTGTTTTTGGGGTCTGGGGACCTCAAAACGAAAAGTTATCATGGTCCCGGACCTAGGTCTTACCATGCCGACTACGGTAATAGCTTCTTCCATATAGGAACACGCTAAAATACAAAAATATTGTGACTTTATCCTTTTAAATTCCCATTTGGGTATGTGTAACAAACAAATTGTATCAACGCTCCTTTTATTTATCGTTAAAATATATTTCCCACGCTAGTATTGAAATAGTGTTAAAAGTTGATACCTTTTACAATACTCAGCCTTATTTCTGTTCACAATACCCTTCCTATTCCAAACTCATCTGATATGTATTGGTTGTATCCCTTCGAATATATTGAATAGCTTTAATTTACCTCCAATTCAATACCCACAAATCATATCTCGCACGCGGTGTGCATTCTAAACTAATTAAAACGACTAATTGCATTTTCCATTCAATGAGTCCAGTTTTGGCGCGATATTCTTATCAGAGAGCCGCTGATATTAATGTGTATCGGCAACAACAACAGGGAGTATCGCACATTGAGTGACAACACACCTGGAACACAACAAGCCAGATAACGTCAGCTTTGTCAGGGACGCGGCGTTTATTAATGTGTATCGGCAACAACAACAGGGAGTATCGCACATTGAGTGACAACACACCTGGAACACAACAAGCCAGATAACGTCAGCTTTGTCAGGGACGCGGCGTTTATTAATGTGTATCGGCAACAACAACAGGGAGTATCGCACATTGAGTGACAACACACCTGGAACACAACAAGCCAGATAACGTCGGCTTTGTCAGGGACGCGGCGTTTATTAATGTTACGGTTTAAAATCCATTGCATTTATAAAATATGACGAAGGATATTTCTTAAAAGATAATTTCTGTATCGGCATTTGAATGTATAAAAACGGCATTTGTATTTTAACATGCAACTGTTATATCTGCAAATAAATGCGAAACAGCAAATGATAAAAGACGGTTTACTAAATATATCTCAATGCCTAATAAAAGAGACAGACACATACCCTTTACTCAAGTGATCTTTACAAATAAGGGGTTTTGGGCTTCAGAAATTAATTGGCAAAATACTTACCCCAGAAAAATCAAATTTTTTGGGACACAACATTTCAAAATTGCTATAATCAGTAGTTTTGTCTTGAAGCAATCTACATAAATCCACATTGTCAGGAAAAAAAACACACAACAACATATGGTGCATGCTTCAAATTGATTCACTGAAGTGATACCATATTCTTGAAGCCATAACCTAGAAACCCCCGATGTAGAACTAGTTAATCATTAAGGTACAAGGAAAACAGTCAAATCTTAAATTTATAGGGGTAGAATATATTTCTATATATATATATATATATATATATAGATTGTACCAATGTTACTACCTATAGACGCAGATGTATTTCAACCAGTTATATAACTATAGTTTATCAATACTGTTATTGATGTCCATCTTTAAATTAATGCGATACATTAGGTTTTACCATTTCTCGAAAGCACTAATCAATGTTAACTATCAGCAAATATAAAACATAAAGTGAATTCCACAGGGCAATAAGTTATACAGTTCTCTGGAATACTGCTGATTCCAAACGCGCGTAACATTCTACTGTAGTTGTCCACTCACCCAACAACACCTCGCACTTCTTGTTGCGCAGTCGGACATTCGTGTAGGACCACAGGCCGATCATCTCACTGCACTGACATCAACACCTCTCTGTCTCTGTCTACACCACCATCGCGACACCCTCGTCTGCCTCCCTCACTCGCTCACTCTCTCTCTCTAACACATTGTCCCCCTCATCACGCCCTCTCTCTCTCTCTCTCTCTGATACGGCTCGAGGCGATCCGCCAGCGTGTATTTGTATCCTCCCAATGACTGGTCTTAAATTGCTATTGCGTTCAGAAAAAAAACTTAGAGAACTTTCTTCCCTTGAGTTTGTGTTTGTGCAGAACTTAGTTTACCGTCGGAATACGAGACTAGGACACATTGAATCTGAAAAGAATCGGAATAGACAGTTAAATTTCGATATGGAAATATATTAAACAAATTATTCTTTATTATTGAAATAAATGTGGACATTAAATCGACATCAGTACTCCGTAACCTATATCACGTTGTATTTGTATACAAATGTCGGCAAAACCGTTGTTGATTTCCCCCTTATTTGATCTCGCAGTAGCCTTACACAGTATTGTTAAGTGAAGAATATAATAAATTGGAAACCATTATTTCTGACACATTAAAAACAAGTCTTTGCCTCTTACATTAACCGCAAACAAAATTTGTATTTATAGGCGTTACAAAAACACGATAGCAAAAATAACGTTTCATTTAATAACCTCGGGAAACATATTACAGCGAGATAGGTTTGTTTAAAACGTATTCTCTCCGCAAAACTTCTTTATCGAATACTTAATACACCATTAACAACCTGAATACATTTCACGTATAAATTCTATATCGATTACCAACTAATGACACGTTTTCCGGTTTTACATGAAACTTGGATAACAACGAATCCAACTGCGCAAAACAACTAACAAAGGAACGCGTCTAACATAAGGTCGCACGTACAAACTCTCCGATACTGAACACCATCGACTTTTAACACTCCAACCCCAAACTACCCTAACCAATACCCTAGCCAATCAACCTTAGCTCACTTGTACTACCGAGTCGAGAGTATATACTACGGCCGGCTGCGGCGGCGGCGGTGGTGCACAGTGATACAGTGATAGTGGTATCGCAGGGTAGGCGGCCGATCCTGCGCACACCACCCCAACACCGCGGCACGCCACGACTCGCCCTTATGTACATTATTAACACCAGTCGATAAAGTAACACTGTCCACACGCTGTAGGGGTGGATACTTTTTATTAATCGTATTCTTAAGCACCGAAAAAAGAGGAAGAACGTTCCCACGAAGCAGATTTGTAACAGTTCCCACGAAGCAGATTTGTAACAGTTTAAAATTTGTTTCGATGTTGTTAAACGAGCGTGGTCGGATGAAGAAATTGTATTGTATAAACAATTACGTTCAATTCCTTAACTTGTCCACGTTTAACAGTTTACATGAATATTTTTATTTTAACTTCCAGCATTCGACGGTTTTTTTTAACCAACAGCTAATTAAACCCACTTTTCAAAGTAACTACAACTAATCAATATTGCCATTGATTAATTTATTATATAATCTTTAAACATTCATCAATAAAACTCGGATTTATATGTGTACTAGACATTACAGAATCTTCAAAACTCCCTGATATTATTTAAGTTTTAACCAAATTACTTCCTGATTTTGGGTTTCTCCAACTTCTGGATTCCCAGTTATGGTGAACTAGTCTAAACACCCCTCGCTGGCGATGATATGTATGTGATCGATAAGTGTCAGCCATTAAAATTGGTTCCATATACATTTCACACTCGACCGTTAGTGGAGCCACAGTTGGCCGTTATACTCGCGGTCGTTTGAAAAAAACTCATAAATCCGCAATCCGCATAATTAACGGAATCTCCTAGCAAATGTTATCTTATTAAAATTACCTGCGAATTTATTAAGTAGTAAATGTCAACCGATAAAAATATACTTATTATTACACACCGCAATATCTGAAAATGTTACACACACAACTTCTTACCGATTATGTGACTGGGGTCTTTCATGTGTTACAACATGTGTTTTATGTTATCACATTTCTACCTTTTGATACAATTTAACCCTTGTGTCTGGACGGATACTGGAGCGCTGGCACGGATAGTACGCGCTGGTACGCTCTGGACGGGTACTCAATGAACTGATCCAACCGTAGTAGGTAACTTGTTGATTATGACTTAATCTAAATAAATAAATACAATTTCATTATATAAATTAAAGAATTTCCAAACTACCTTTAATCCATCGTCGGAATAAAAAATGTAAACATATCTGAACAAGTAGCATTATTAAATATACATCGAATACTGGTATTTACCATTCAAATAATGTTACTATTTATTATATTTTTATTTTGCTGTGCACATAGTCTACTACTGTACCTGAAGCACTAAGCTAGAATGAAGCAGGCTCACACAAAGAATTATCGACCGCGACTGCTGAAGCAGAAAACCAGCAATCACTTGCTGAAGTAACATTTATTAAATTATTCACAGCTCTTTCTAATTTTCAATATTAGACTTCTTTTAGTAAATTATGGAATAACTAAAAAGATCTGACGAATTCGGATGAGTAATTGATCAGTAAGAATATTATAAGAAAAACGTTAACGTATTATGAAAAACGTTTGATAAAACCAACTATAGACCTAAATAAAATTGCATTTATATTGGATAAAATTACTAAATAATATAACTTGGTCAGTATAGAACCCCTCACAACGTTAATTTGTACCTTACAACGCCGCGACGTAGCGAACAAATACAAATTATATATTTCAACAGTTCTTGACAATATGTAAATGAGAACTGACAGTTCACGAAGGCGAGATGCAATCCGACCGGATGGCGGGATATCAGAGGCAGATGACTGCATCACCCTCTCATCATACGCTGCAGTGTGATGACAGTGGGCGGGGCCCGGCGGCACGTAGAGCTCAGGGATCCCCCGCAGCTCCCTCGTACCAGTTGATAGCGGTAGGCGGGTTGTGTTGACGCAGAATGTGGTCGAGGGACAATAGGTGAAGATTGCTGCACCTAAACTACGCTGCAGTGTGATGACAGTGGGCGGGGCCCGGCGGCACGTAGAGCTCAGGGATCCCCCGCAGCTCCCTCGTACCAGTTGATAGCGGTAGGCGGGTTGTGTTGACGCAGAATGTGGTCGAGGGACAATAGGTGAAGATTGCTGCACCTAAACTACGCTGCACTGTGATGACAGTGGGTGGGGCCCGGCGGCACGTAGAGCTCAGGGATCCCCCGCAGCTCCCTCGTACCAGTTGATAGCGGTAGGCGGGTTGTGTTGACGCAGAATGTGGTCGAGGGACAATAGGTGAAGATTGCTGCACCTAAACTACGCTGCACTGTGATGACAGTGGGCGGGGCCCGGCGGCACGTAGAGCTCAGGGATCCCCCGCAGCTCCCTCGTACCAGTTGATAGCGGTAGGCGGGTTGTGTTGACGCAGAATGTGGTCGAGGGACAATAGGTGAAGATTGCTGCACCTAAACTACGCTGCAGTGTGATGACAGTGGGCGGGGCCCGGCGGCACGTAGAGCTCAGGGATCCCCCGCAGCTCCCTCGTACCAGTTGATAGCGGTAGGCGGGATGTGTTGACGCAGAATGTGGTCGAGGGACAATAGGTGAAGATTGCTGCACCTAAACTACGCTGCAGTGTGATGACAGTGGGCGGGGCCCGGCGGCACGTAGAGCTTAGGGATCCCCCGCAGCTCCCTCGTACCAGTTGATAGCGGTAGGCGGGATGTGTTGACGCAAAATGTGGTCGAAGGACAATAGGTGAAGATTGCTGCACCTAAACTACGCTGCAGTGTGATGACAGTGGGCGGGGCCCGGCGGCACGTAGAGCTCAGGGATCCCCCGCAGCTCCCTCGTACCAGTTGATAGCGGTAGGCGGGATGTGTTGACGCAGAATGTGGTCGAAGGACAATAGGTGAAGATTGCTGCACCTAAACTACGCTGCAGTGTGATGACAGTGGGCGGGGCCCGGCGGCACGTAGAGCTCAGGGATCCCCCGCAGCGCAGCTCCCTCGTACCAGTTGATAGCGGTAGGCGGGTTGTGTTGACGCAGAATGTGGTCGAGGGACAATAAGTGAAGATTGCTGCACCTAAACTACGCTGCACTGTGATGACAGTGGGCGGGGCCCGGCGGCACGTAGAGCTCAGGGATCCCCCGCAGCTCCCTCGTACCAGTTGATAGCGGTAGGCGGGTTGTGTTGACGCAGAATGTGGTCGAGGGACAATAGGTGAAGATTGCTGCACCTAAACTACGCTGCAGTGTGATGACAGTGGGCGGGGCCCGGCGGCACGTAGAGCTCAGGGATCCCCCGCAGCTCCCTCGTACCAGTTGATAGCGGTAGGCGGGTTGTGTTGACGCAGAATGTGGTCGAGGTACAATAGGTGAAGATTGCTGCACCTAAACTACGCTGCAGTGTGATGACAGTGGGCGGGGCCCGGCGGCACGTAGAGCTCAGGGATCCCCCGCAGCTCCCTCGTACCAGTTGATAGCGGTAGGCGGGATGTGTTGACGCAGAATGTGGTCGAAGGACAATAGGTGAAGATTGCTGCACCTAAACTACGCTGCAGTGTGATGACAGTGGGCGGGGCCCGGCGGCACGTAGAGCTCAGGGATCCCCCGCAGCTCCCTCGTACCAGTTGATAGCGGTAGGCGGGATGTGTTGACGCAGAATGTGGTCGAAGGACAATAGGTGAAGATTGCTGCACCTAAACTACGCTGCAGTGTGATGACAGTGGGCGGGGCCCGGCGGCACGTAGAGCTCAGGGATCCCCCGCAGCTCTCTCGTACCAGTTGATAGTGGTAGGCGGGTTGTGTTGACGCAGAATGTGGTCGAGGTACAATAGGTGAAGATTGCTGCACCTAAACTGTTCACAGGTGTATAACTCCCTAGCCTAGACCACTATAGAAAAAACTCGTTCACGAAGGCTTCAACAAGGCTTATTAAAGGAATTCAAAATGTTTTACGAATGCTCCAGAGTTCCAGAGGAACACATGATTTTGCGCTTCATAACCTGCGGTTCGCCACATCGATGCTTAACAAAATCTCGAAAGTAAATGATTCTTTCTAAATACAGGACGACTCCAGGTAGTAAAAAGATCAGAGTTTGGGAATACCAATGGCGTAGACGACACACTCAAACATTTATTGTAAAACTCCGTTAGAGGACAATCATTTCAAGTCAGCTATCTTTCTACCCATAAGTTGTCCACTTTCGACGTTTAAACAACAATTACAATTTGACAAGTACAATTAAATATTTCGCCTTGGATTCGATGCAAGAGGGCGCGGATTCAATATCCGGTGCGGCTACACGACTTAAAGGTTTGGACTGTTGTTCCCCACGGATACTATACTATCCGTGGTTGTTCCCAACAACCTCGGTACACAACGCCACTCTGGGTGATGCGAGCGGTACACCCCACGCCGTGAACCTCTTGCGATTCAGCACACTGCTTGACTTCCGTGATCTCATTCCATGCTAACTACTAAGTATTCGGTAGGATTCCCTTGTCTCGGTACACGCCGTGAGAGATGGGGGCTTAGCGGGATGAGCGTGCGAGATCAGCCGCCTTCGCTAAACTGCACCATTAGGCTGGCATCACGTGGGAGCCCCTCCCCCACCCTCCCACTTATCTCCACATGGGGGAGCGGTTCATAATTAGACGCTTAAAGAGCCAGAGGTTATTCTATTTCTACACTGTACGTAACGAAATTACATTCTTAAATACTTTGAATTATCACCGATTTATTTTAGAGTTCACAGTCAATAAAATACTACTAGTACAATTACGTCGCTAAAAATGTTAATAAGTCTAGTTTGAGTGCTGACTGGCATGAATTATAATATATTTTAAACCCCTATTGCATGACAATCTAGGTGAATTTCATGCAAATATCCTGCCCGGCGCAAAATTAATTGTAAAAACTGAGTACTTTACAACATTTTATAAAAATAATACCCTGGCATTTGAAACAATTTAACACTCATTTTTTTCAAAGAAGTAAAAGCGCACGTAACGTATAACCTTATCGTTGGTACCTTACAGTAATAACATTATTTTTAACTCAATCAAAATACATTTACGATGAAATTGTATACTGTACAAATAAGATCCAACCCCCTGATTCGAACTTTATATACAAAATAAAAGGTATTACAAAACTATCCCATTTCTCCCATTTGAACCCTCTAGCAATCTTTAGCTTTATACTGTATAGCTAGAAGAGGGTTCGTTACTAAATACCGTATACACTTCGTTTTCAGGACAACTTTACACATTGTACTCCTAGCATATCTTTTGCGCAGTTTGCACGACCGAAGATTATGCTAGGAATACCTATGTGTAAAGTTGCCCTGAAAATCAACCTGAAAATCGGTTCTTCTTACCGAATCGGGTAGAAAATAGGGAATTAGCAATACAGTTATATCAATATAGTTATTTTCTTCAAAAGAATAACTCCACATTTAGTGCAACAATATTCAAGTTGAATTATAATATCCAGGTAAAACCGCATAGGTTCAGTTACTTTAGTTACCATTGTCATCGTGTGTCTACGATTATAAATCAATCATTAAAAGATTTTTGTATGTGAATAATATAATACTATGTGAACTGGCTTTTAGCGAATTTCCCCTAAACAAAAGAAGCTATTACCGTAGTCGGCATGGTAAGACCTAGGCCCGGGACCATGATAACTTTTCGTTTTGAGGTCCCCAGACCCCAAAAACACCATTCGTTCGAAACTGTATATATGTGTGTGTGTGCCCGTGAGCACGATAACTCTCGTAAAAATGATCCGATTTTGATGGACTTTGGTATAAACGTGAAAAGCAACATTTATGACTAAGTTCGAAAACCAGCCAGATCGCTCGATCCAAAGGGGTATTTTGGGGGGGGTTTTGTGCCCTAAAAATGGGTTTTTTAAATTTGCAAAAAATATATTTAGAAATAGTCAAATATTAGTTTTTACCATTGGATTCAGCTTAAAACAACACACCATTTAGTATTTTGATCATTCCTCTCCGTCAATTGATTACCGAGATCTTGAAAGTGCTAAACACAGTATGTTGTCTAATGTTATTCTTATGGAGGAAAAGACAAATTTTATATCTCGCTTATTTATGAACATATACTGACGAAACTTGGTATACGGCTTCATCTGGTTGTGGTACAGTATATTGATATTTGCTCAAAAACCCATTTTTTGCCAAAGGCTCCCGTAGCAGCAAACCTGCGTACTCAGCGAATTTCCAATGCATAACGTATGTCTTAATACCACATAAAGCCGCATACCAAGTTTCATAAAAATATATTCACATGTAAGCGGTATATACAATTTTAATTATTCTCCATAAGAACAACGTTGGTGATGAGTATGTAGGTTTGCTGGAACAAGGATCACAAACAGTTGGTTCTTATGTAAATATATATAGAATTTAACTAGGCGAAGCCACAAACCAAGTTTCATCAATATTTAATCATATATGAGCACTAAATAACTTTTTAATTATTCTCCATAAGAATAACATGGGGGCTGAGTAAGCAGGTTTGATGCAACAAGGAACAAAAAAATGGGTTTTTATGCAAATATCAATATAACTCAACAAGGTGAAGCCACATACCAAGTTTTATTAATTTATGTTCATAATTAATGGAGTCATTACATTTTACTTATCCTCCATAAGAATAACATGGGGGCTGAGTACGCAGGTTTGCTGATACGGGGATAATCAACAAAAAATCTATTTGTTGTGCAAATATCAATATACAAGTACGACGTGAAGCCACATACCAAGTTTCATCAACATACATTCATAAATAATCGAGATATAAAATTTTATTTATTCTCCATAAGGATATCATTGGACAACTTACTGTGTTTAGCACTTTGAATAACTCTGCAACGGTTGGGTGTAGAATCACAAATAAAACACCAAAATGATTGTTTTTTGGAGGTGAACTGATTGGTAAAAGCAAATTTAAAGTTTACATTAAAATTAACTTAGGAAAAGCCAAAAACCTTTTTCCCATAAGATTAAAATGGGAGATGTTATGAGTAAGTTTTTTTTTATTTTCTCCGCAACCACTTAACCTAGGTTAATAATTCAAAATACTTTAATTTTTTTAAGCTCTATAACATGGACAAAACCAAAATTAATGTTTTTAAAAGTGTTAGGGTGAAAAATGCAAAAACTGATTTTTGGACAATTTTAAACTCCCATAAACCCCCCTTCCTATGGTCCGATTTTTCTGGATTTAGAACTTAAAGTCATGAATGTCACTTTACACATTTGAGCCAAATTTCATCGAAATCGGACTTTTTTTACTCAAGTTATCGCATTCACGGAGACGCGCGCGCGCGCGCACACACACACACACACACACACACACACACACACACACACACACACACGAACACGCACGCACACACACGCACGCACGCACGCACGCACTCACGCACGCATATACTATGTCATCATTGGCACGCACACACACAAACACACACACACACACACACACACACACACACACACACACACAAACACACACACACATATATATATGTATATATATATATATATATATATAATTATTACACACATATAAATTTGAACTAATAGTGTTTTTGACATCTGGGGACCTCAAAACAACAAATTATCATGGTCTCGGGCTTAAGTCTTACCATGAGACTACGGTAATAGCTTCTTCCCTATAGTGGAAATTCGCTAAAAACTGGTATAGAACTTCACCTAGTTGAGTTATATTGATATTAGCATAAAAACCCATTTTTCGTGTTCCTTGTTGCAGCAATCCTGCGTACTTAGCCCCAATGTTATACTTATGGAGAATAATTAAAATTTTATATATCGCTTATTTGTGAATATATTTTTATGAGACTTGGTCAGTGGCTTTATGTAGTATTAAGACATTTATATCTCCATTGTAAATTCGCTGAGTATGCAGGTTTCCTGCGATGGGGGTATTTAATCCATTAAACTTTTTCTTTTACACTTTGCAACCGACAGTGAAGAACATTTAATCTTGACAAAACCCATTTAAGTTTTAACCTGATATAGACAAGACTCGAGGTGGAGCGAACTTTGAGCGGATGAGATTATCTCTAGCATGCAACACTGATATGGTTTTAGCAGTTAAGCTGCGAGTTGGTTTTATAATGTACAGTACATTTTGACTACCGGAAGAAAAGGGAATATTACAAATATTTTGGTGTACTGATAAATGTGTACTAATCAAAACAATATACACAGTAATAAATAATGTCCGCCAATCCAAGAAGATATGTATTCAAATGTATGGACTGAAAATATGAGCAAACAAAAATAAGTGTTGTGAACAAAATGTTGTTTCAATTGGTAGCTAATAACAATAGTGACTCCTCTGTAGACAAAAGTATTAGCAAGAGTAGTAGTTAGCTTCAGCAGAAGCGAATTCCGAATAACAAAAGGTTACACAATAAACGGTATCAGGAAACTGACACATACTTTCTCCCTTTTAGCCAAACTTTAATGACAAAAATATTTGTTATTTACTAAATATAGAATATGAAGTATAGATAAATGTACAGAAAATTGTCTAAAATAGTTGTTTTCAGAAATATCCACCCAAATCCCTTTTTGGGAGGCACTATAGAGTCCGTTGCTACACACAGTGGTTTTGAGAGGGGAAATGCCCCCTTGCCCCCCCCAGGGTTAAATAGCAACACATTTCGAACATCATCTGTTGGTCAATGCTAACTTGACCTGCATATCAAATTTTAATGAAATTTATCAGTAAATAAGAGAGAAATAGTTATATTTGTATTCCCCATAAGAATAACATTGGACAACGTACTGTGTTTACCGCTAAATGAAAATTTCTATTTTCTCCGTAACTAGCAATCGTAGAATAGTAATTTAAAATACTAATTTATTTAGTTTTTGAGCTCTTTTTAATGGTGAATAGGAATCTTTTTTAACATTGATGATTTTTTATAAAAAATCCAAAAATTTGAATTTTGGATATTTTAAGTCCTGTAATTTCTGAACCCGAATTTTTCAAGAAATGCGGGTGGTGTCATTTTGTTGCAAACCTAAAGTTCTATAAACCACGAAAGTTTAATCAAAAACGTTAGAGCCGTTTTTGAGAAATTTGGATTTTTCATGTTTTTTGGCGGTTTTTGGGGGATAATTACCCTTAAAAATCAAAAATCAAAAAAAATGAAAAAAAACCCTGGAGATATCGTGGATTAGTACCTACATACCAAATTTCATAAAAATCGGCCCATAGGTTAGGGCTCTAGCTCTGTAAACATCCACACAGACACACACACACACACACACACACACACACACACACACACACACACACACACACACCACACACACACAGACAGACATCACGTAAATACCACTTTTTTGGGTTCAGGGAGCACCAAAACGAATATTTCCACTAACAACTCAAATTCGAAAATTGTTACGAAAACAATACTTTCTCCATATACTATGTATAGGGGGAGAAAGTAAAAAAGCGAGTATGTAAAAAGAAATCTTGGATTTTCACAGAGAAAGAATAGGCTAATGTTTTATTTCTTGGGACGGTACAATTACGCGAGTGTAAAATGTATCGCATATCTCATAGCATGGCATTGCAGTTTGAGCTGTGTAAACAAGTTGAGCATACTCTCTGATGAGATAAACTAGATTATAAATAGTTTCCTGCGACTGGATTACGCGTTTTTTTTCAATAGTACTAATTAAAATCCCTAAATCCTTGCGATAAAAGTGAATTTATGAACTGCAAGAAATTAGTGACCCCATAATATTAGAGCTATGTCAAACATAGATTTGAACTGTTAGTGACCCCATAATATTAGAGCTATGTCAAACATAGATTTGAACTGTTAGTGACCCCATAATATTAGAGCTATGTCAAACATAGATTTGAACTGTTAGTGACCCCATAATATTAGAGCTATGTCAAACATAGATTTGAACTGTTAGTGACCCCATAATATTAGAGCTATGTCAAACATAGATTTGAACTGTTAGTGACCCCATAATATTAGAGCTATGTCAAACATAGATTTGAACTGTTAGTGACCCCATAATATTAGAGCTATGTCAAACATAGATTTGAACTGTTAGTGACCCCATAATATTAGAGCTATGTCAAACATAGATTTGAACTGTTAGTGGCCCCATAATATTAGAGCTATGTCAAACATAGATTTGAACTGTTAGTGACCCCATAATATTAGAGCTATGTCAAACATAGATTTGAACTGTTAGTGACCCCATAATATTAGAGCTATGTCAAACATAGATTTGAACTGTTAGTGACCCCATAATATTAGAGCTATGTCAAACATAGATTTGAACTGTTAGTGACCCCATAATATTAGAGCTATGTCAAACATAGATTTGAACTGTTAGTGACCCCATAATATTAGAGCTATGTCAAACATAGATTTGAACTGTTAGTGACCCCATAATATTAGAGCTATGTCAAACATAGATTTGAACTGTTAGTGGCCCCATAATATTAGAGCCATGTCAAACATAGATTTGAACTGTTAGTGACCCCATAATATTAGAGCTATGTCAAACATAGATTTGAACTGTTAGTGACCCCATAATATTAGAGCTATGTCAAACATAGATTTGAACTGTTAGTGACCCCATAATATTAGAGCTATGTCAAACATAGATTTGAACTGTTAGTGACCCCATAATATTAGAGCTTTGTCAAACATAGATTTGAACTGTAAACTCAAAGCTTAACAATCAATTCCAAAACTTGAACAATTTTAATTCACAAGGCCTTTTAGTGTTGTTACAGTGTCATGTGTTGTCAGTTGCTAAACTCTACGTCAATGTAATAGTTGTCAGTTGTTATAACACTACGCAAGGTGTCATGTGTTGTCAGTTGTTAAACTCTACGTCAATGTAATAGTTGTCAGTTGTTATAACACTACGCAAGGTGTCATGTGTTGTCAGTTGCTAAACTCTACGTCAATGTAATAGTTGTCAGTTGTTATAACACTACGCAAGGTGTCATGTGTTGCCAGTTGTTAAACTCTACGTCAATGTAATAGTTGTCAGTTGTTATAACACTACGCAAGGTGTCATGTGTTGTCAGTTGCTAAACTCTACGTCAATGTAATAGTTGTCAGTACCCTCTTCTTGCCGTGGATAATTTATTCCTGAGGATATTTTAAGAGGTAAGGCAGATCTCTTGCTAATATTAAATTGGAGACTTTTTAGAACCAAAAATTCAGTTTAAAATAATAATAATTTTTAAACCTTAATTAGTTGATACAATTGACTTTTCATGAACAGACAAATAAATTGTCATTTAAATTCTTGTTAGTTAAATTGTTTTAATTTTGTTTTTGAAAATGTCATGCCAATAATTACTTAGAGAAAACCATTTATCAGCTGTTAGGATAACTTTCAATGAATGTTTATATTTGTATAATAATTGTTAATTTCTAAGTCTGTCACAACTATTCATTTCTTTATCATGTATCAAGTATAATATTTTCCTGTTAATGCATATTATAATATATTCACGGATAAATAAGCTGTAAAAAGGGATGTTTCAATTGTCTTAAACTGCCTTCATGAATTATATTAGTTAATTGCTCACGGAGGATAAATTATCGATTGGAAATAGTAGGTTTATGGATTATTAATTTTGGTTTTAAAAAAATGAAGTTATTGCTGTGGGAAGTATTATAAATACTTATGATTGTTTTCATGTATTAAGTTTTAATTGATGTAACCAAGGTTACCAAGGTTTATGATTTGTGGTCAGTGGTTTAAGTATACAATTTTTGAGATATTGTGTAGTACATATAATTGCATAATTAAATTGAAGCTAAATATGTAAATTTAAATTCTAAACTAGATTGATATATGCAGGGATATCTTTAATAAAATCTTAGTATCTTGTTTAATCTATCTTTAAGTATGCCATTTCACAATCGTTTACCAAAACATTGAATTTAATTAATTATATATTTTTTGTTATCTGGTCAAATTCATGAGAAATGTATTTTGTCTTATTATAAATATATATATTTAAATTTAAGAGTTTCAACCAAATATTATGTAATACTATTTAGATAGGAATTGTGTAGGGTCTCGGCTGCGCCTGCTTACGGACCTACTCGGTTGACGCCTGACGGTCACCCGCCTGGACACCCAGTTGCCGCCTGTTGGTTACCCTGTCCCTGGACACCCTGACTGGCTGTTTGACTGGACACTTGGGCCTCTGCGGTCTCCCCTTCGTGGATTGCCCTGGATTGGAACCGGATCAGTGGAGCCCTCCACGACTGATAAGTCATACCACTTTATTAATTTATTTTGAGGAATTTAGTCACATTCCTTTTCTCAGAATCGATTCTTTGTTATGGCTAGCCTGGACTTGGACAAATAAGTGCGCTTTTGATTTTAAATGTCAGTGAAGGGATAAAGTGCTACTGGAGAACTATTTGGTTACATATAGAGCCACATCGCTTGGGACTTGGATCCTGCTCAGACCTGCGGTTTGTCGGATAAAACCATTAGTTAACTTGTTTGATACTTAGACTTAGGTTGTGTTTCCTTGTTTATAGTTTATAATTTTGAGTAAAATTTATATGTGTACTGTCTCATTCCATTTTCAGCACGGTGGCCACCTGCAGGTTTAATATGACCTATTTGTGTATCATGGTAATCTATAATGTTGTGTGTCATTTTGTTCTAACTTGCAAATTTTAAGAATTATTCGGATATATATCTGAAGTACGCTAGTAACTTGTTATCTTGGTGCCGTATCATTGATTCTTGGATATACCTTGAAAGTGTTGAGCATTGAGGCTCACTGTGTTTTCCTATAAATGAAGGTGAATATTTTGAATCCAGCTTAAATAAATTTGTTTTAGTTGCTCAAGTGGTCTGTTCGTTACTTACCTATTGTTTGTTTTTATAGTAATTTAAAACAAATAAATAAATAAACCAAGGCACAAATAATTTTGAGCAAATTTAATAAGTATTCTGTGGTTAAAAAAAAAAACAAATGTCAATAGATTAAGACTTAATGAATTTATGATACTTTTCAGACATTCCATTGTTGTTGAAATGTGAATGGAAGGAAAACAATGAGTAACTTTTATCTGGGTTAACCTGTTTGAGCACAATAAAACCAACAGAGTTATTTGTTTAGTAGATAGTAAACAACCCCAAGCTCATAACATGACTACGCAAGGTGTCATGTGTTGTCAGTTGTTAAACTCTACGTCAATGTAATAGTTGTCAGTTGTTATAACACTACGCAAGGTGTCATGTGTTGTCAGTTGCTAAACTCTACGTCAATGTAATAGTTGTCAGTTGTTATAACACTACGCAAGGTGTCATGTGTTGTCAGTTGCTAAACTCTACGTCAATGTAATAGTTGTCAGTTGTTATAACACTACGCAAGGTGTCATGTGTTGTCAGTTGTTAAACTCTACGTCAATGTAATAGTTGTCAGTTGTTATAACACTACGCAAGGTGTCATGTGTTGTCAGTTGTTAAACTCTACGTCAATGTAATAGTTGTCAGTTGTTATAACACTACGCAAGGTGTCATGTGTTGTCAGTTGTTAAACTCTACGTCAATGTAATAGTTGTCAGTTGTTATAACACTACGCAAGGTGTCATGTGTTGTCAGTTGTTAAACTCTACGTCAATGTAATAGTTGTCAGTTGTTATAACACTACGCAAGGTGTCATGTGTTGTCAGTTGTTAAACTCTACGTCAATGTAATAGTTGTCAGTTGTTATAACACTACGCAAGGTGTCATGTGTTGTCAGTTGTTAAACTCTACGTCAATGTAATAGTTGTCAGTTGTTATAACACTACGCAAGGTGTCATGTGTTGCCAGTTGTTAAACTCTACGTCAATGTAATAGTTGTCAGTTGTTATAACACTACGCAAGGTGTCATGTGTTGTCAGTTGTTAATCTCTACGTCAATGTAATAGTTGTCAGTTGTTATAACACTACGCAAGGTGTCATGTGTTGTCAGTTGTTAAACTCTACGTCAATGTAATAGTTGTCAGTTGTTATAACACTACGCAAGGTGTCATGTGTTGCCAGTTGTTAAACTCTACGTCAATGTAATAGTTGTCAGTTGTTATAACACTACGCAAGGTGTCATGTGTTGTCAGTTGTTAAACTCTACGTCAATGTAATAGTTGTCAGTTGTTATAACACTACGCAAGGTGTCATGTGTTGCCAGTTGTTAAACTCTACGTCAATGTAATAGTTGTCAGTTGTTATAACACTACGCAAGGTGTCATGTGTTGCCAGTTGTTAAACTCTACGTCAATGTAATAGTTGTCAGTTGTTATAACACTACGCAAGGTGTCATGTGTTGTCAGTTGTTAATCTCTACGTCAATGTAATAGTTGTCAGTTGTTATAACACTACGCAAGGTGTCATGTGTTGCCAGTTGCTAAACTCTACGTCAATGTAATAGTTGTCAGTTGTTATAACACTACGCAAGGTGTCATGTGTTGCCAGTTGTTACACTACGCCAATGTCATATGATACTTCAGGTGTTATAACACCGGGTCAGTGTTATGTGTTGTCAGTTGTAAATTCCAAGGAAGTATTGCTACATACATGTGTAATATTAAACGCCATACCGTTGGTCTCGATCCCCGAGCGCACACCCCTCATCAACAGCCTCAGTGGCTCCGCAGCAGCCGCAGTCCCCGGGTACATTGACCACAAAGCTGCGACCCAGAATAGGGGGCCATGTGCCGCGGCCACGCAACGCAGCGCTCAGGCACGTAAACAACGCGCGCTTACGATAGATCCCCATCAACATTTACATCCGGGAAATCTCTAATCGGATTCGTAACGTTTTCGTTCGTTTAAAATATTCACTGCGCGGTTCCAAATGGACCGGCTTATCGGGACAGTGGATTTTGCGATGCGAAATTCTCTCCACAAACAAGATTTGTGAACGGACAATCCGACCAATGAGTGCACTGACGGTCGGACAGCAATGTTGGTTGAGTGAGGAGTGATACTCCACTGTGCAAACTAGGACGGGTTCGTGGTGTTGTGGTCAACGGAAAACACAACACGTAGGAGGCGGAGGGCTAGGGAGCATACTTCTAATGGACAAGGCAAAACGGCAAAACAAATGTAACGCTTTTAACCGAAAACAATTCAGCAGTACTTGGTTAACTCGAAGCTGGAGAGACCAAGTTCTTTTAACAATACAGACATCGCTTAGGGTTCACACAACAACAACAACAAAACTATTCAAGTTTTCGAGTAAAATTCCAATTTATTCAGTTCTTGATGAGTATTATTTAATCAAACCCAAAATATGCGAGGTTATTTAAATGCAATTTTGAGTAGGTGTGTTTTTTAATACTACAGTATATCTGATTGAGCCTGATGATGACCGGCGTGACTAGTTGAAATCAATCGCCTTGTACCATATTTTCTGTATATTTACTGTCTTGCATGTAAGAACAGTATAAGTGTAAATATATCTTGTCGTGTTGTGAGACGTAGTTTATTTTATCCTGTATAGTAATTAGTGCCTACCTTGGACATAAATGGAAAGCGTAAATTTGTTAGTGGCCATATCGTCTACGTCTACGACAATAATGAGCTGTGTGAGTAGTGTCTACCAGAGAAGGAAAATTATAGATCGCACAATCAATCACACGTCATGTGCAAAAGTAATTATACAACGGCGTTATTTGTCTTTGAAGAAGGTAGCCGAAGGTCTGAATACATCAGTGAAAAGCGCAAAGACCGCGTCGCCGTGTTCATATTCAGATATGCAAATGGACTTCAATATTGAATCCACCAGGAGCGTGACTCCATTTACTACACGATTAATTAGTACTCCGTACTTCGGGACTTTTCGAAACTGTACACAATTAGAATTTATATTTATTTTAATTTTATTTGCAACAAAAATAAAATATTTGGGACCAGTCCGAGGCTAAAATACCTTCCTAAGTAGGAATAATTCAAATCAGATGATTTTCATAAAATCTCTAACGGAATAATAGAACGCAGTACGACATTGCAGCGACCGTGTTGTCAGGACCAACGGAGCCAACACGATTAGCCACTACCCTCCGATGGCTACATAACCGCTACATTAGGCGGCACCCTACACCACTTGACCGGGCAAATATTTGTGTTCCATTCCATATCGGCGTTCCAATTTCTCACTGAATTTTGCATTGCTTACTCGTCGTTCAGCGGCTACTCAAATCGATAACAGTGTTTGGGGGACCGAGCTTGGCTGGGGGAAGGTCAGTCAGATTGTTAGTATGACGGAGACATTTTTCACCATGTCCCACATCTGATTAAGCATATTCGCTCAGTTAATTTCCTCTTTTTTGCACGTTTAATATCACTCCAGTTGTTATCATAGCTAAATGGCCATTCAGGTAGTATTTAAATTATGCGTATTTGATTAATTTTGGGGTTCACTTTATATGTAATCTTCATTCATTAGTTTTAGCCGCTGTTCTAAGGAAACCATCTGTTAATAAAGTTAATCTAAATGATTATTATAACAATACAAATATGGTGTAACTACATATTTAAATGTTGTAACCAAATATTTTACAAGTTTAAGTACGAATGTCATACTTCAGAAGATTATAAAATATCCCCGTCGCAGCAAACCTGCGTACTCAGCGAATTTCCAATGCAAAATATATGTCTTAATCCCACATAAAGCCACATACCAAGATTCATAAAAATATATTCACAAATAAGCGACATACGCGCGCACGCACGCGGAAAAATGGTGGACAAATCGACAAATGGTGTTTTTGGGGTCTGGGAACCTCAAAACGAAATGCTATCATGGTCCCGGGCCTAGGTCTTACCATGCCGACTACGGTAATAGCTTCTTCCCTATAGGGGAAATTCGCTAAAAGTAAGAATAATAATAGTTTATTTCCCATTATAACTATTTATAATGAATAATTACACTAATTGACAACTGAAATCATAAATAAATGTCCATATTTAAGTGGCATGATAATAGACATAAATTAAAACGAATTTCATATTTTTAAATCTAACAGTATTAGTAAAAAAAAATTAAATTGGAAAAATACACTGAAAACCCTTTTATTAATATTATAAAATAATGTTTCAATAAACTTCGTATCTAATCTGTGAAGTTCAAGAACAAAGTTCGTAGTTGGTTGAAAACATATATATTTTACATAAAAAAAACAACAGATTAACTTTATTCCTGAACCAATTGTACAATCTGTAACATAACATTTCTCCTACAAACTGTCATTAAAAAAACTGACTGAAAAACGAGTAATAATTAAAGTATGTAAAAAGGTGATAAAAGACCTAGAACATTTTTTCCACGCGACGCGAAACCAACGGCGTTCTAGGGCCTGGTGATAATGACGTAACAACCCATCCCAACCCTAACGATGACGTCACGGCGTGGCCTAGGGGAGGGTTGGATGACGTCACGGTAGGAGGGGAGGGGACGCCGGCCTCCCTTAGCCACCCCCACTAACTCTCAACCACAGACATGGGCGTGTTAAAGTTTCCTATTATCCACCAAAACTAAACGACGAAACTTCTCCGTTGCTTAGTGAATTTGTCAAATAGAATATCACTGAAAGCATTAGCGAATTACTTTGGCGGTTATAATGCTTCCTTTGTACGTTTTGACATACTTATTTGATTTTGTTAAATTTAACTGTTGTAAGCGGCGCAGTCATCTAGTAGCGATCACTTGTGTCTGAATACATATTTTTGTTTGTAACACTATGTTAGACCCTGAAATAACTACCAGCCACTAAAAATAATTGAATCGATCATTTCAGAAACACGTCAAACGCCGAATTTCACGAAATTGAGTAAGTAATGAATTCTTGGTCTATTTATATAACCACATCGTTTGGTGCAGAAACCAGCCAGGTTCAGTGCTTACAATGCTGTTTGGTTGGCCACTAAAAATTGTGATTAGTGCAAAACCTGTCAAACGCCCGGACTTGGCGGGTTTCTGCAGCAAATCTTTGGGAAATTTCGTTTCCTTGATTATTTTTTTTTAAGTTGTAAATATACTATATCAATAAGGCTCTTTTATCTTTCAGTGATTAGTAGTAGCACAATGTCCACTAATCTGGGCTCAATTTTTGAAACATTTTACGAAAATGAAATGTTTTCAAAAGGTTTATTGCAGGAACCTGTTATGTGACATTTAAAGAAAATTCTCACGTCCATATTATCATGGTTTAAAAGAGATTTAATTCCTTAAAATATTCCACTCATCCAGTACTTCAATAATAAAATGTATACAAAAATTTACATTGTTGAAAAGGTTTTTTTTGTTTTCTTAAAATCACATTCTTGGCGTTTAACGTGTTTCTGAAATAATCGATTCAATTTGTATTCATGCAGACTTTTACTAATATATTTGTTGGGAACAATCTTACATAAGCGCAAGCTTACAACTTCACATTGTGTTCAGTTAAGTTTTGAACTTCTACTACCCAACTTTGGATGCAAAAGAAAAAGGAATTCCATCATTAACAGCGATATTAGAGTAAAAATGCAATAACTGTCTTTATTTTGCTTCGACATTTTAAAACTCTATACAATAATTTAACAATTAAAAAAGTAAAAATTACTATAACAAAACCAACACACGATACAAATTATTTATACATTTGTCTGCTTCTTTAAAGGTAAATTTCATAATACAGAATAATATTACTTTTTAAATCAATATTAATCAAATAACTGCATACATCCTCGCAACCCATTGAGCGCTCTATTGAAATGCCCACCTTAATTTCACGCGATATAAATATTTGTTTCTTAAGAATTATCCAAATTTTAACCCTAGGAGTGGCCCAATGCTAAAGTGTGGAATGGCAGGCACAATATCTTCACCATGAAGGTGATGCCGTACTTGAAAAATAACGTGGTCTTAAACGAGTTAGTTAGTCGGTACGAGTAAGCTGTATTACAATAGTTACTCTCCATCAAATTGACCAGAATAAAAGGTCAGAATAATAAAACGTTTCTCCCCCAACGATGTTTGCTCTATAAACAATGTTCGCAGCCCGATAAACAATTGGCGCATCAACACTAATGTATTACCGCAACATCACGCGCCGCACACGCGTTCCCGCGGCAGTCGATACGTCGCCCGACTCGTGTAAATATGTCATCGCGCATGCACTTCAGTTGTTATTAACCCACTTATCCACAAAGTGTGTTTCACTAGGCAACACTGTTCCACAACATGATCTGTACACAACTACAAGATCTACGTAAAATATATAACGAAATAAATACGCAAGGATCAGCAGAACAAACTGAAACGTGAAAGTAACTACTGCAAGTGGAAAGTCATTGTATATAAAGATAATTTATTAATACAAATGAATGCCTTCTTCCGCTGAAGTTACCGCAAAACAATGGTTGCTAATCACAATAATTTGATGGTTTATACAATAAATACTTAAAACTTTACAAAAATTCCCAACTTCTTTCCTTTTTCAAGTTTTGTACAAATTATTGTTCGTGATTGATATAGAAGATTTTACAGCCAATACTGATACTGTTAGTAAACGTTTTTTCAATTTAATCCTACTCCAAAAAGCACAAAACACTTTTGAAATTGTTCCAATAGCTTCAATAAATAAACCTATCCTCAGCTGTAAGATATAATTTATTACGAAATGCATTAGCGAAAATCATCAACGAATATTTGTTAATATCCTGATGGCTGTTGCATTATTCACATAAGGCCCGAAACAAATGTCGCGATGTACACTAAAACTTGCACATGGTAAAGTTAAAGTTAATCCCTAAAGAGCTGACGTAATACTTACATATTTCAGGAACACAGAGGAAACACTTCTTACTGAATCAAAAATTGTCCTCGTCCAATATACAGGCAATAATTAAATACTGAGGGCCAGAAAACCCAAATGCGTCGATGTAATTTTACGTTTGGAACTTATAAATTGCACATTTCTTCAGTAATAACAGTTGTTTGTGAACCAAATGGCTGATTATACTAAAACCTTTAGATATAAATAAAAACGAAGGTACATATTGATTACGTGGAGCCAGATAAAGACTTTGGCCTTCGTGTTTAAACGCCAAACCCCAGGAGTCTCAAGAGCATTATGCAAGGTCCAATAAGCTCTGTAGATCCACTTACCTTCTCTCAACTTGATACGCTTCTAACCAATAAAATAATCGGCGAGGAGTAACAATTGACTAAATTAAAATAAACCATAATAATTCTACATCTAAAGCCCAACGATGAGTTCTTATTCCTCTCCACAGTTTCTGCGCAGTGAAAGTTACATATCGAAGGAAAATTATAAAGACACCGTTTCAAAAGCTCACGAGCTCACGAAAGAGTTGTGTATTGCGTAAGGTAAGTAAAGAAGACTAATCCTAACGAATGCCAATCGTTTTAAACTCAATATTTAAACTCGATACAGGGTCCAGCTGCCATTGGTCATTGGGCTATTAATCAATGATCCTGGCAACAGAATCAGTCGGTCTTAAGTCAGTAACAAGGCTACACAAGGCATCTCACCCATTCTTCACTCATCATTCATTCGCATTCGCCTTAAAATGCGCCCTAGTTGCGTCGGCGTCTTAGACAATGATTTAAGGATTTAAATTTCTCCCGTAAATATAACTTACTATTACAAAAGAAGAACACTTTTTTATCTGAATTGTTTATAAAATTTACGTTTAATTTTAATTTATCTGGCAGAAACAATACATATCCAATAAACTCAAAACAGATAATACATTCAAGGACTATTACGTATAATATTTCAGAACTATTAAAAGCAACCAAAATTACAAATATGTACCAACGATTTATTTGTTTTGTTTTATTTTGTTACACAATTCATAGTTGGTTGTGAATAACATAATACGATATGTAAATGACGATAATGTTGCAACTTGACGGGCCCAACCTGGTCGTTAGGACTGTACAGTGGCGCACCTAGGAGAGAACCTCGGAACTGACACTGTCGAGTGGCAACACAGAACCCAGGCAAACTGTTGTCATAATGCTGCAACTTGACGGGCCCGACCTGGTCGTTAGGACTGTACAGTGGCGCACCTAGGAGAGAACCTCGGAACTGACACTGTCGAGTGGCAACGCAGAACCCAGGCAAACTGTTGTCATAATGCTGCAACTTGACGGGCCCGACCTGGTCGTTAGGACTGTACAGTTGCGCACCTAGGAGAGAACCTCGGAACTGACACTGTCGAGTGGCAACGCAGAACCCAGGCAAACTGTTGTCATAATGCTGCAACTTGACGGGCCCGACCTGGTCGTTAGGACTGTACAGTGGCGCACCTAGGAGAGAACCTCGGAACTGACACTGTCGAGTGGCAACGCAGAACCCAGGCAAACTGTTGTCATTCGGCACGATCAATAATATTGTACAACTACTGGTGTCAATTTATAATGACTTGTAATTGGTTATCGAAATGGACATTTTATACGTAGGCCTACATAAAAAATATTAGATGCTCTTAAAAATTTAAATACGTTTTATTCTTTAAAATAACAGAAGATATCGTTATACGTTCACCATTACTTGATAATAATGGAATGCATACTGTAAAGTCTATTACTACAAAAAATAAACTGAGCCTATATCTATTAAATATATTTTTTAAATGTAATTTTATTCACTTAGTAACTTATATTAATTATTGTTAATGTAAGTTTAATTAAAACATGATATCATTTTTTATAGTTGATATGTTGAAACGATTAACTAACCGAAATGATCAAATGAATACATCTAAGCACTCAGAGAAAGACTTCTCTTAAATGAAAAGTCTCTTTTATCAAACGGAGCGAAGCTGCGAGACTCATTATTGCGGCCAGGCCTAACTGAAGAGACGGATCAAAGAAAAATCCGACATGAAATGAACAAGTCTCGAAAATTAGCGTCGCGCGTCGTACATGATTAAAAACCGCTTCATAACAATTGTTGAGAACTTACTTATACTGTAATTTATTACATCTTTGACTCAAATATTTTGTTGGAACATAAATCTTATAGTAAATAGTTTAATTTACTGAAGTAAACAAACTATAAATAATTTCTCTTCAGCAGTTTTTACAATTTGTTTATTATTTATATATATTATTATTAACACAATTTAATAAACACTTAACTTTTTGTAGACACGTTCATTGTTTTTCGAACATACCAACTATGACAGATTATTGAGTATGATTACGTTCACATCCAGCTTAATTATATGGCCAACTGAAAATTGTTAAATAACTCGACTAAATAACAAAAATAATCTACATGATTAACATACCAATAGTATCCAATAAGTCATTAAATCTCTTTATGGACTGGATAGTACCATTGACGCTTGGGAAAGTTTGTTTGGCAGAACAAATACCCTAATTCTGTATTGCACATGTAACCGTGACTAAGTTGTGTCAGCATCAAGTACGTCCAATACAATTTTAAAATCATCCTTCTGGAGGAAATGATATTTACGTTCTTTTAATTTGTAAAGTCAACATAGGAATTTATAATATAAACGGGAAGTTCACAACTTAATCAAGATTTAAATGCCAAAATAAGGTAGGTTTGTAAACAATAAATAAATACCCCCGTCGCAGCAAACCTGCATACTCAGCGAATTTCCAATGAATATATAACATAACACATGAAAACACTTAACAGGATTCGTAAGACATATATACACAAACAAGCGATATTTAAAATACAGTATTAATTATTCTCCATAAGAATATAACATTGGGGATGAGTACGCAGGGTTGCTGCAACAAGGAACACAAAATAATGGGTTTTAATGAAAATATCAATATAACTCATCTTAGTGAAGTCACATACCAAGTTTCATCCATATACATTCTTAAATAAGCAATATATTACATTTTAATTATTTTCCATGAGAATAACATGGGGACCAAGTTCCTATGTTTGCTGCTACGGGAACCATAGGCGAAAAAAATACCCCCGTCACAGCAAACCTGCATACTCAGCGAATTTCCAATGGAGATATAAATGTCTTAATACTACATCAAGCCACTTATCAAGTTTCATAAAAATACATTCACAAATAAGCAATATATACAATTTAAATTATTCTCCATAAGAATAACATTGGGGCTGAGTACGCAGGTTTTCTGCAACAAGGAACACAAAAAATGGGGTTTTATGCTAATATCAATATAACTGAAGTAGGTGAAGTCATATACCAGTTTTTATTAATTTATGTTCATAATTAAGGGAGACATAGCATTTAATTATTATCCATAAGAATAACATGGGGCTGAGTACGCAGGTTTGCTGCTACGGGAGCCTTTGGTAAAAATTTTTTTGAGCAGATATCAATGGTCCACAACCAGATGAAGCCGTATACCAAGTTTCGTCAGTATACGTTCATAAAGAAGCGAGATATAAAATTTTTATTTTCCTCCATAATAATAACATTAGACAACGTACTGTGTTTAGCACTTTCAATATCTCGGTAACCAATTGACGTAGAGAAATGATCAAAAGACCAAATTGTGTGTTTTTTAAGCTGAATCCAATGGTGAAAACTAAAATTTGAATATTTCCAAAATTATATATGAAAAATTCAAAAAACTCATTTTTAGGGTAAAAAACCCCCCCAAAATACCCCTTCGGGTAGAGCGATCTATCTAGCTGGTTTTCGAACTTAAAGTCATAAATGTTGCTTTACACGTTTATACCAAATTTCATCAAAATCGGATCATTTTTACGAGAGTTATCGTGCTCACGGACACACACACACACACACACACACACACACACACACACACACATACATATATATATATATATACAGTTTCGCTAAAATTGTGCAAACAACAATAAACCACAGCCAGATGAAGCCATATACCAAATTTCGTCAGTTATATGTTCATAAATAAGCGAGATATACAATTTTTCTTTTTCCCCATAAGAATAACATTAGGCAACGTACTGTGTTTAGCACTTTCAATATCTCAGTAACCAATTGACGTAGAGCAATGATCAAAATACCAAATTTGTTTATGCTGAATTCAATGGTAAAAATTAAAATTTGAATTAAATAAAAATCACATGTGGAAACCCCCAAAACAATTTTTGGGGTACAAAACCCCCAAAAACCCCCCTTCGGATGGTGCGATTCGTCTGGTTTTCGAACTCGTTCAAATAAATTATACTTCACACATTTGTACCAAATGTCATTAATATCGAACCTTTTTTACGAGAGTTATCGTGCTTACGGACACACACACACACACACACTCACACATATATATATTATTAAACATTATTTTGCACGCTAAAAAGTAACAACTAAATTACACTTACTTAAATCTTAAAACTAAAAGTGCCCCTACGCGTGACATCATTTTGACAAACGTAACCTTTCATGTTGTACGTGACCCCTCTTCTTCTGGATATGTTTATTTAAAGCTCTCCACCGGAGTCTTTTGAGAGCTTTGTAGTTTCAAGGTGCTGACAACCAGTTCACGCGAACCCCCAGGTGTTGACCGACAGGAACGAGTCTTCAGTAATATCCATGATAGGCCTATAAGAAATAGGAGGATACACCCCTTAAAGGAGAGTGAGGTATTATATCGAAGGGGCAGGTCTCCTTAAGTTATTAAATATTTCGCTTGACCTAAAAAACGAACAAATAAATTTAATAAAGAATTTAGCTGAGGATCGTTGTGTTGAATTAATGATTGGCCAGTGGGAAGAAACAGTCGGTCTATCGATTCGTCCAGTCGCACTTCTGCTGAGGCGAATTGTCCCTTCAAGGGGCAGTAACTCCACTAGCGGTAAGTGTCAGACTATCAACCCGAACAACTATCACTGGGACACGAGTTGCCACGGCTGTATGAGGGGTGGAATCCGAATAAGGGCCTATACGTTCGGAAACAAAACTATAAAATAAACTCTCAGTACATCAAAAGGGCTTAACGATTAGAATACTTCATTTACACTGATTTTCCAGTATCAGTTTTAGTTCGTATAAGCCTATTCGTAATTGTTAAAATTTGAAATTGACGAAAAATGTAGATATAAGACAACGTTTATTGTGGTAACCATGTTTTGAAAAGGACATACTTATTATGAAGCAATAATCTACAGATTATGTGTCTCACTTAATCTAAAAGCGAAATATATTTTAAAGTCCGTCGTGCTAAGCTCTTACGTAGATAACGGGACACCCGCTAGTTTATTGAAATTAATATTGGTTAAACTATTGAACAATAACATTTTAGTTTAAGGACGTGAAATTTTCGTATTTCTTTTAAGATTTATAATGATGGAGAATAAATCACTTTTTCTTGATTTCCAGGTTAAGTCGCCCGAGTTACAAGAAAATATACGCGAAAACGGATTGTTTACTTTTAATAAACCTTTGCCACACGACAGACACGTGTAAAATATCAAACCTTATAGAGAGGTTGAAATTTGAGACCTACTATATTTAGCACTGAATTAAATGTATATTTTATGTAGCATTGAACATTGATAATACTTTTTAGTATGATAAGCGATGACGGATGAGCATTGTGTCGGTCACAGTAATCACTGTGTGTTTGTTGTGTGTGTGTAACTGACCTACGTTTACTTGTTTAAACACAATTGTTATGCATATTTTTGGAATTAATAACCATTGTAAATAACATATAATTTATCAATTAAGAAACCGACATCACGTCTGTGAGAAAGCAGTGCAATATTCGTAGGACTATATCAAACGTTTGACAGACGTGCTCTGAGAATCTTCGCACAATAGACGATTCTCGTTATAACCTTCGAGTTGTTCTGACGTGAAAACAATACTTGATAAGCGAGCTGTATGCGGTTCATATACATATAGATTGGCGGGCTCGCTCTCAAGCGGTCTGGACGGGTTGCAGGTTCAGCAGGTATTGGGGGTGGGGGGAGGGGGAGGGTTAAGGGTGCGCCCTACCCAGATTGAATTCATTGTTGTTTAGCGCCGCGCCGGCGCCGCCAACAAGCAGGGCCATGCATATTTACGCTTGAAGACCATTTTGTTCTCCTCGATCGCACTGTTATTTTACAGATTTCTACCAAACTATTTGCAGTTTCACACTTTTCAGATTCCAATCTAGGGATCATACGGTTCCTTTTCTCCAAAATAATTTTTCTCCATACGTTAGGAATCTTTAGAAAAACGCTTAATTTGAGAACATTACTAATGGCCTACTACTTATTTTGGATTAAAATAACGATTTTTAAATCGTATGATCTCTAGATGAACATTTATTGAATTAAATAACATCCAATTATTTTTAATTGGTTAACAATTTAGCCTACAATGAGGGAGATGCAAACCCCTTACTTGAGCGTGCGGAAGGGAGGTACGGCGCACCCTTAAACTGAAATGTCATTACGGTTTGGGAATGTCCGATGCCTCATATCACAGAATACAGGTACCTCGTCAGACATTTTATCACAACGAATATCATATAATGTCACGAGAATGTCAAGGATCAAAGACAGCTAAGGTTTCTATGTCTGTGACAAACCTGATCAAATACTTCATATTGGTAGCTTACAACCTGATTTTGACATAAAAATAACACGATTTAAGAATTTTTTTCATTTGCTGTATTAATGCTTGTGGCTAAGATGTTTACACTCTACCTTTATTATAACTAGTTTAAAGCAAGATTAAGTTTTAAAAATCTGCTAAACTTTCTGATGGTTTGAATATATTAGCTGTTCCAAATCTCTTATAGTTTAATCTTTCAACAAAATTTACGTTAAATGTACAGATTTTTTCCTAAATTCCCACCCACCTAAAAAAGGCGAACACAATCTTCGACACAAAAATCCTAAATCATATCCTATATTACTAGAGTCTCGTCAATCCAGCTAACTGGGACAGAAGTCTGTTCGGACTATCGCATTTTCGGATTATCCGGAAAGTAACATTTGCATTACACAAATTTATTTAAATAATCTTGTTTTGTGCATTTGTAACCCTATACGATATCTTTAAACCTGGCAATTGAATTTGTTTATCTTTAGTTGATGTCTGACAATTAACTGCCGGACATTGCAGTATTGTTAGGAAATTACATATTTGATTGTACCAACACCTTCATGACCAACATAACTTGTTACATCTGCATCGGCTCCTCTACACCGCTAAAACGCTACTCAATCATCTTACTTCCTTCACATCTCAGGCAACGTTTCCCTTTAAAAGGAATTTCATCCCTTTTTAGTAAGAACGTATACAAATCATGACAAAATAATCACAACAGCTGATCGAAAACAACCAGTGACCTGTCAAAGTGACGCTCCCGTGGTAAAGTACCATGGTATTTTCCTATGAGCAAAGCTCGGTCCCCAGGTTCTTATTTCAAACGTCACATACATTCCCGTCCACGAGGCAACCATTCGCCCTGCACAATCATAGTAATGCGGATGGTCAAAAAGCCAGTCATTAGCGAGAGTGACCAGTGACCAAGGTCCAGAGTCCCGCTAATCCCACGGGACCCTGTGACGCAGGGGCTCCAGCGGCGTCGCGTGCGATATCACGGCTCCGGATAGCGCCACTAAGTAATTGACTCTATTCCTGCTGTACGGTTAATTATGCATCGGTACAACAACAGCCCTGTATTATAACACGCGCAGTACGTTTATTAATAGAATAGGCGATAAAAATCATCGGTAAATAGGCGAGCAAAAACCTTGTCGGGCGCTATTCTCAGCGTGTGTGTGTCTCTGGTAGAAAGGTATGAAGTGTAGATTCAGAGAAACTACTTATAACTTACATCAGTCTTCAGGGCTTCGTCCCTCAAGCATTCAGTTTCAATTTAAATCTTATGGAAGAACAATAATTAATTGAATTGAATGATTGCGCAACGTGTAAAATAAGTCATGGGTTTGAGTTTGTAATAATCAGAACAGCATAGGGAATGTGTAGTTTTACTTTTTCAATAACGTCGACAATTATTCTGTAAGGTACCGGTATATGAATATCGAAGGGAAAATTAAATACAATAACACGGTACACGATAACACTTTTGAATTGCAAAGAAAGAGATAGAGAAACTAATTAATTTAGTTATTCGTGAAGTTCAGCATCATAACACTAAAAGGTTTTTGTTTAACTGTTCATACAGGATGTGGCAAAACATTTGCGCGCAAATAACCATTATTCACAGACTAATTTTTGGCCGAATTTCAACCACTGGATCGCTAGTTCAGATTAAATTACGAATATGTACAATTATAGTCGAGAATAAGTGAACACACGAACTGTGTTATTATAGTGTAGAGAAAAAATTGTATACATTAAAGTAGTGTAAAAAATACCCACTATGCAAGTTCAATGACAGCGTCAAAAACATTATTCAACTTAATTGTATAGCTGAATAAAACATTTAACATATGATATCGTAAAAAAATAAATAAAGAGGGAGTGGTGGTGTTTGCCCTTGTAGACATTTCCCATCATTTGGCCACGTGCTTCGTGGGGGAAGATCGACGCTGAACTCTAATCAATATGATCTCCCAGCCAACGAAGCTATCCATAATACACATTGATATACTTCACTGGTCAAATATTAGAAAAAAACACCTAAGGTCTAAAAGTTATCATTATTGAAATAATTTGGTATCATTATTGAAATAATCTGGTATTTTTATAAATGAAAGTTATTACTACTGGACTGCAATGGATTAATAAAGTAAAACAAAAGGTATAAATGTGTTGTAATGCAAGATTTCGATCTGTCGATTTAGTGTACAGACTAAAAGTATTTGGAAAAGTTAACCGTATGGTAAATAATTCGTTTTAAGACATTTCTGAAATAAAAATTAAATTAGCTGTAACTCGAACTGTGCTGAAAATTCTAATTTGTTCATTCAGCCCGTACATAATATATATGAAAAAATATTTGTCTGAACATTTCTCACGCTAGTAAAATCATTTATTTATAATGTACTGTAGTCAAATATTAATTGGAATTAATCATGACGTTTTAATAATACAAAATAAGCAAAATAAAAGGTAAATACTTTATAATGCAACATAAAATGACACCCACGTAAAATAGAATGCAGAGAAAATGACAATTAGTCTGCCGTTGAGCAAGCCAGTGAACCAAATGATTGATATTTAATTAACACTTGATGACATGGATTTGCAATTAATGTTCTTGTGACATTAGCCACGTTTATTAAATAAATTGTGTAAGTAAAATCCAAAATTAGTTGAAATGTTACAAGCTAAAAGCACACAATTGGTTCAAAATACAAAAATGTAATGCCAAATACCACTGACTTTGCTTGGAGTACTGACGATACTTTTCACGTCGTACGAGGGAAATAACAATTGCAATGCGGACTTTTTGCATAACCGGATCGTGATTTTCGAAAATGATTGTGAATTACGCAACATACCTTCAACAGATGAAAAATCATAAATTAAAAACTCGCATTGTTCAAATATTTAGATTTACTTTCCATTAACAAGGAGACACGATATAAATTTGTTTAAATCAGTTTCGCGAATCTATTTATTAAGATTCAAGAATTGTATTTGACACAAACAAATACACTGCATGGACATTGTCAACATAAAACACAGATGAGATGTTCATAACTATAGTGTCCTGTTGAGATGCAAAACAAGTGTATAACTTCTTCATGTACGAGAATTCTTATAACTATGTTCATTTTTACTTAGAAATAAAACTTTGGGTTGAGAAAATCATGAACACTGTAATACCCCTTAACGGCAAGGTCTTTTACTCTTTTACGCTGCGCGGAATTTTTTCGAGGGGAGATCGACCTCAAGCTCTGCAGGCAAATAGTGTTTTGCCCTGTCATAATGATATGTTATGCTGAAAAAATTATGTATGGTGTTTTGGAACTGGAAAAATTTAAACGTAGCCAAGTGAGTAGTTATATAATGATCTGTTAAAAGAGAGCATAGATGAATTATTTAAAAAATTACCAAATTAAAAGAATAAGCCAAATTGTTGGGAGGAGGATACCGGTGAAACTGTTATGACTAAAATGATTGTGTGTTATTTGAAAACCCTTAATGCCAAGATGTGCCTTTTGAGAATTTGGAAAGTAATACCTTTCACGGCTCCTCCTCCTGGACTTTCAAAGACCAAAGTTAGTTTCATGCCTAATCCTATACTCTAATAAGAGTAAGGTTTGCATGCGTCCGTGCTTGCTTGCAACTCTGATCTCAAAAACGGCACCAACGATTTCCTTCAAATGTTGGAAATAACTAATTTCTGGGATAAAAATAAGTTACAGACAGGTCTCACCCCCAGGAAAAATCAAAAAGTGTAAAAAAACAAAATGAAAGGTTAAAAAAATAACATTGGGTTTATGGAATTAAAATCAAAAGAATTGTAACAGCTTTCATAATCAACCAGGAAACTGTCAAAGTAGAATACTCGTGTAGTTTATAACTGTTAACATGTGGTTTCCTGAGTTCAGTGTCTAAAACTGATGAGTGACGATTGCATATATAGAGTGGGCATATCCGAAATAAATCAAAGGGACATTGAGCAATAACAACTGGAGTGGCCTTAAACACGCAGAAAAGAGGCAAATGAGCTACAGTTGGGGGAAGCGGTAGAATATAACGTCAAGTCATCTAATCAAACTGACTGGCCTTCCCCGAGCAAAACTCGGCTCCCAGTTATTATAACTTAATTGAATTAAACATTTAACAGCCGTTGCTACTAACAAAACACAGTACGGTAGAAACAATCTAACTTCTGTATTGACATCACAATAACTAATAAGACCGTATAATGTGAGCTGGGTAATCCCCAAAGTATGTAATTTTCTAAAAAAAAAAAAAAAACTAGACTCTCTTGTTGAATTAGTCATGTACAGGGTTGTTTAATAAACAACACTGAGGCTGTGTGTAATCCACAAAAGATCATTATTCTGATTAATTTAGTTTGGACTCCCTCATTAAAAACGTCCTGGGATTTTAGTACAGTTTCAAGTCTGTTCTGATGAGAGTTTTATACAACAACCATCAGACAGCGGCTGAACCTACGCGAGGATTACAGGAGAGATTCAGTTTCATTTGGTCCTCTGTCCGGTTTGGGTATTGGTCAAATATCACAAAACTCATGCCTTGCCTTTAATTTCAATGCAGGTAAAATAAAATTGGGGTTCTCTATAGTTAATTGATTAATTCCATTATTACTGCGAGCATATTTCAAATAATTGTTACCTGTGAAAGACTTGTAGAACCGACAATTACGATTGCTTATTAACTGGGAGGGGTGAATTTGACAGTATTTCCAGATTAGGAATCCACTTATACTGAAGACACTTCCTGCAAGGTGTATTTTTAAACACACGGTTTATGTTTTTTATTTATTATTTGCTTACTATTTGACTGCTTTTAAAGTTGTATATTTTAGTTATTTTAGATTAAAACCCATACTTGCCAGGATTGATTTATATGTTATAAAATATTTTACACCGATGATGCGAAAGTCTGCTCTAATTTCTTAAATAACGTAAACTCGCAATCACCTACAAATAATTTCAAACTCAGAATATAATTAAGATAGTAAAATTGAAATATAGCCTACGGGACATTTTCTCGCTAGTTTCTCTGACACATGCAGTTAACAATATAACCATTGACTATTTCAACCCAATGTTATTCAAATATAAACTACTAAATCTGTAAACCAAAATACATTAGACCAATACAAGAGAAAGTACTTTATTATTTAAAAATAATTCCAAGAATTGTTGGCGAATTTAAAATACAATGAGGGTGGAATTGACCAAAAAAGGTTAAACACGTTTGGCTTGTACCACGTGAATAACCCATTTGCACTTCACAACTTGTTACTACAGTATCACAATTTACACTCGTCATGTTTTTACCTATAAAAAAGTTATCACTCCCACACATAAATTAAATTACAGTATAAAGTTTCAGAGAATTTTCAAATTAATTAATGAAGCAGCTTCAGAGAAACCTAATTAAAAACTAGTGTTTAACAGCAATGCTTGCTCATGACTTCAATGTTTGCTATCTACTTCCAAGTAACCTTTCGGATTATTAGCTAATGAAGCAGCTTCAGAGAAACCTAATTAAAAACTAGTGTTTAACAGCGATGCTTGCTCATGACTTCAATGTTTGCTATCTACTTCCAAGTAACCTTTCGGATTATTAGCTAATGAAGCAGCTTCAGAGAAACCTAATTAAAAACTAGTGTTTAACAGCGATGCTTGCTCACGACTTCAATGTTTGCTATCTACTTCCAAGTAACCTTTCAGATTATTAGCTAATGAAGCAGCTTCAGAGAAACCTAATTAAAAACTAGAGTTTAACAGCGATGTTTGCTCACGACTTCAATGTTTGCTATCTACTTCCAAGTAACCTTTCAGATTATTAGCTAATGAAGCAGCTTCAGAGAAACCTAATTAAAAACTAGTGTTTAACAGCGATGCTTGCTCATGACTTCAATGTTTGCTATCTACTTCCAAGTAACCTTTCAGATTATTAGCTAATGAAGCAGCTTCAGAGAAACCTAATTAAAAACTAGATTTTAACAGCGATGCTTGCTCACGACTTCAATGTTTGCTATCTACTTCCAAGTAACCTTTCAGATTATTAGCTAATGAAGCAGCTTCAGAGAAACCTAATTAAAAACTAGTGTTTAACAGCGATGCTTGCTCATGACTTCAATGTTTGCTATCTACTTCCAAGTAACCTTTCGGATTATTAGCTAATGAAGCAGCTTCAGAGAAACCTAATTAAAAACTAGTGTTTAACAGCGATGCTTGCTCATGACTTCAATGTTTGCTATCTACTTCCAAGTAACCTTTCAGATTATTAGCTAATGAAGCAGCTTCAGAGAAACCTAATTAAAAACTAGTGTTTAACAGCGATGCTTGCTCATGACTTCAATGTTTGCTATCTACTTCCAAGTAACCTTTCGGATTATTAGCTAATGAAGCAGCTTCAGAGAAACCTAATTAAAAACTAGTGTTTAACAGCGATGCTTGCTCATGACTTCAATGTTTGCTATCTACTTCCAAGTAACCTTTCGGATTATTAGCTAATGAAGCAGCTTCAGAGAAACCTAATTAAAAACTAGTGTTTAACAGCGATGCTTGCTCACGACTTCAATGTTTGCTATCTACTTCCAAGTAACCTTTCGGATTATTAGCTAATGAAGCAGCTTCAGAGAAACCTAATTAAAAACTAGTGTTTAACAGCGATGCTTGCTCACGACTTCAATGTTTGCTATCTACTTCCAAGTAACCTTTCAGATTATTAGCTAATGAAGCAGCTTTAGAGAAACCTAATTAAAAACTAGTGTTTAACAGCGATGCTTGCTCATGACTTCAATGTTTGCTATCTACTTCCAAGTAACCTTTCGGATTATTAGCTAATGAAGCAGCTTCAGAGAAACCTAATTAAAAACTATTGTTTAACAGCGATGCTTGCTCATGACTTCAATGTTTGCTATCTACTTCCAAGTAACCTTTCGGATTATTAGCTAATGAAGCAGCTTCAGAGAAACCTAATTAAAAACTAGTGTTTAACATCGATGCTTGCTCATGACTTCAATGTTTGCTATCTACTTCCAAGTAACCTTTCGGATTATTAGCTAATGAAGCAGCTTCAGAGAAACCTAATTAAAAACTAGTGTTTAACAGCGATGCTTGCTCACGACTTCAATGTTTGCTATCTACTTCCAAGTAACCTTTCAGATTATTAGCTAATGAAGCAGCTTCAGAGAAACCTAATTAAAAACTAGTGTTTAACAGCGATGCTTGCTCATGACTTCAATGTTTGCTATCTACTTCCAAGTAACCTTTCGGATTATTAGCTAATGAAGCAGCTTCAGAGAAACCTAATTAAAAACTAGTGTTTAACAGCGATGCTTGCTCACGACTTCAATGTTTGCTATCTACTTCCAAGTAACCTTTCGGATTATGAGCTAATGAAGCAGCTTCAGAGAAACCTAATTAAAAACTAGTGTTTAACAGCGATGCTTGCTCACGACTTCAATGTTTGCTATCTACTTCCAAGTAACCTTTCAGATTATTAGCTAATGAAGCAGCTTTAGAGAAACCTAATTAAAAACTAGTGTTTAACAGCGATGCTTGCTCATGACTTCAATGTTTGCTATCTACTTCCAAGTAACCTTTCGGATTATTAGCTAAGTCTTTAATGCAGATCTTATTCTATATTATAAACCATCAATAGTGTTTATAAGAATAACCGAAGGAACATTTTTACATGAAAACCATATATTGCCCAATAAGCTCAGCTAGCCCACCTCATGCTAATTCTAAAATTAAATTAAACATCACAGATTATAAACATAAATATTTGTTGATTGTGTAAAAGATATGGCCGTTTATATACATTGAACAGTTCGATCGAAAACTAACTTTTTGGCTCAGATTTACAACAAGACCACACCCGCGAGCCCAACACGCGTTGTCCCGTTGTCCCATGTGCGGGACGGTGGTTTATCCATTCCAGAGCTATGTGGTTGACAGGCGTCAGGCGGAAGGTTTTTATCTAAAGTTCATGGATCAGTTAGATTACAGTACTTGCTCCTGGTCCCGGCCTCTTCCGCGTAAACATTATATTGTTATTAACACGCAATATTAACTCTACATCCCAGTGTTTAATAATTATACTCGCTCAACTACATGTTTACTGAATATATATTATGAATCATTGTACAAAAATGTCGCTTGCCGTAGAAAATCAATAAATAAGAGTCGTGTCATTATAAGCATAAGCGTTTGTTTAAACCGTACATGGCTTATAAGTGCTTATTTATACAAATTTAAAATGTCGGCCTATATTCTTTTGACAAATTGAATTCAAATTTGTAAACAGATCTAAAACGTAAACTGAAGTTCTTCAACATTCCCTTCCCTAAATGACCTTTAGTAAAAAATCGTGAAAATCCGTCGATTGGGAGATAAAACAGCAGTCTTTAAGGGTGCGCCGTACCTCCCTTCCGCACGCTCAAAGTAAGGGGTTTGCATCTCCCTCATTGTAGGCTAAATTGTTAACCAATTAAAAATAATTTGATGTTATTTAATTCAATAAATGTTCATCTAGAGATCATAAGATTTAAAATTCATGATTTTAATTCAAAATAAGTGGTAGGCCATTAGTAATTTCTCAAATTAAGCGTTTTTCTAAAGATTCCTAACGTATGGAGAAAAAATATTTTGGAGAAAAGGAACCGTATGATCCCTAGATTGGAATCTGAAAAGTGTGAAACTGCAAATAGTTTGGGAGAAATCTGTAAAATAACAGTGCGATCGAGGAGAACAAAATGGTCTTCAAGCGTAAATATGCATGGCCCTGCTTGTTGGCGGCGCCGGCGCGGCGCTAAACAACAATGAATTAAATCTGGGTAGGGAAGGATTCCCTTAAAGTATAGGAAGGATTTGTCTAGATGGGCCCGATGAGCTGCTCTGCTTTCTCATTTGATTTCAGTTTAAATCCAAATAGTTAAGATGAACAAGATTACAATTTTTAAATATTAACCGAAACATTAACCTTTTATTTTCATTTTAGGAGAAGTTTAATCGAAAAAATCCTTACATTTTCACACCAAGATATTTCATTCAAGCATAGAAAACTTCAAGTAAGCGGCTGGTGGTTCTTCATCCAAAATTCCTGATAGGTTCAAAGTAATTATAATATACTAAGGGCCATAGCCGCTAAACCTTGCTCCAATACTCGACCTTGTATTTTGTCTGATTTTTTAACGTGCTGAGGAAAATAATCAACATACTGTAACTAGGACACATACGTCAGTTCGCAAACAAAATAGACACATTATCACGTTTTAATTTAAACTAAGCAGACGTTCCCTATGCTTTTCTTATGCGGGATGTTTTACGTTATTTCTCGTTGCTGGGAACCTTTTGAAAATACTGCTATTTTTTCCCGAGTTTTTGGGATCAATACCTTTAATTTGAACCCCCTCCCATAATCCTGCAATTTGTCTTGTGATTTTTGTTGTGATTGTGATTTGTCTCCCATCGCCCTGCCACAATTTCCAGTTCGATATTTTCGCTTACTGAATTATATAATATTTATATAGTGTGTATGGGCAATTCAGCGTCTCGTGATATGTTCAACTGAAAAGAAATATAAGTTTGTGTGTAAGCTGAGCAGTATGAATGTGAACCAAACCAACGCGAGATGTGGATTACACCTCCTATACAGACTGTAATGCGTATCGTTCACATAAATCCTATAACCTATCGCATTTTTATAAACAATTCCTCATTACACATTAACTTTTTCCAGAGATATTAAGTTCATCAGTGATGTTATTACCAGTAATTATAAGTATGTAATTCCCACGGCCCGTATAACGCGCGGGCCAAACCACCGAGGGCTGCATCAGTCACATGTTGTGCGGAATGTAATTAACGAAACAACGCCGGCAATATTGAATTGCAATAATAAGTGAATATTGTATTTGCGTCAACAAACAAAATATATGAATTATATTGAGTACAGATAATTAATTATGCACCATTACATGTATTAAAGGTTCACTTTTGATGCAGGATAAAAGTTTAATTTATAAAATTGTTCCCGCATCGAGCGGGATGTCTATTAATCTATGATTAAACCCATTGCGTAAAATTCACTGACTTATTCATGTTTTATACCGTATGTTTGCGTGTTGTTTTAGCGTAGAATTTCAGGTATTAATTTAGTCCAAACTTAAAGATAGTAAAATCCTTTACCTAAGTTTTCAAACCAGTTAATTAAATTGCAATGTATTTTACCTGTGTATTGTGTTATTCAGTTATTCATCAATACAAACTTGGGTTTAAAATCCATTAGCACAGTATAATTAATTCAGGAAGAAAAAAAAACATTGTTTGCAACTTTAAAATTCCCAGACTTTAAAATAGTTTTACCGAAATTTCCAGACTATTTTAGATTTTCGGTACTCCCATGTACGGCTTTAAGCGTTTTATTTAAACAAAGAAAAAACTTCCCGGTACAATCGAGGGAAGACAAAAACAAATAATAGAATTTTAGAATGTGTGCAGCTACCTTAAACATTGTTGTGATTCTTGACTACGATTAGTTACGCCATTAATGACTTTAAACTTCCCGGTACAATCGAGGGAAGATAAAAGCAAATAACAGAATTTTAGAATGTGTGCAGCTACCTTAAACATTGTTGTGATTCTTAACTACGATTAGTTACGCCATTAATGACTTTAAACTTCCCGGTACAATCGAGGGAAGATAAAAGCAAATAACAGAATTTTAGAATGTGTGCAGCTACCTTAAACATTGTTGTGATTCTTACCTACGATTAGTTACGCCATTAATGACTTTAAACTTCCCGGTACAATCGAGGGAAGATAAAAGCAAATAACAGAATTTTAGAATGTGTGCAGCTACCTTAAACATTGTTGTGATTCTTAACTACGATTAGTTACGCCATTAATGACTTTAAACTTCCCGGTACAATCGAGGGAAGATAAAAACAAATAATAGAATTTTAGAATGTGTGCAGCTACCTTAAACATTGTTGTGATTCTTAACTACGATTAGTTACGCCATTAATGACTTTAAACTTCCCGGTACAATCGAGGGAAGATAAAAACAAATAATAGAATTTTAGAATGTGTGCAGCTACCTTAAACATTGTTGTGATTCTTAACTACGATTAGTTACGCCATTAATGACTTAATACTAGTTAGGTTTACTTACAATCCTCCAAAACTATACTCCAATTCTTGTAACTTACCTGAAAAGAGAACAAAACATTAGTATGAAAGGTGAAGAAAAGAAACCTTAACTATATACAAACCTCATTTATACACTAATACAATACTGATTTATGGTCAAAACGATATTTAACGTTAAAGTGACATTAACGTTTAAATTTGATTTGACACAACTGTTTAGTGTAAGAATGACGGATCAAATATGGCAATATTTTACAGGCTCTTGCAAGCCAAGACTCGCAGCAGAGTAAGCGGCGATAATTGTAACCAAACATAAATGTTTCATTGTTTCTTATAGAAGCCATTGTTTTACCAAGCTTTTCCATCTTCTGGTGAACCGATTTCATATTTTACCTCTAAAAGGTTCTTTTAAAGTTTAATGTAGAATCTAAAAACCTCAAATTAATTAAGTGTTAGCTGGTCCAATTTTGGTTTCTAAGTTATAATTGCATTTTAGTTTTACTACATGCTTCAAAGAGATTGAACAATGTCCTCAAATATGTATACTGAAAAGCACAATCAATTTCAGATTATGTTGAAATTCAATACTCGAAAGACCTACATGAAAGACCGTATTTACTATGTGACTTTTAAGTAAAGTACAGGCAACACCCCCGTAAACCACAAACTTAAACTTACTGTAACGATTAGAAACATTAGGAAAGACTTTATTGGCTTTATTAAAATTGAAAGGCAACCTCTCTCTACTTGGAGTTAATCCATTTAGTATAACGGAAGTTAATCAATAGGTATTTTTAACGACATGTCAATATTTTCATTTTAAATTGTCTGCGATTGAGAATATCACCCCAAAACGCTAGTTAAAAACAGGTTTGTATTTAATTAAACAAATTTTATTTTACAATTAATCAAAATAGAAACGTGGTGTTTACATTAAGAGGATATTTAATGAATTCAAGTGAATAGAAGACGGGGTTAGACCTAGCATGTCATAAACAAGATAGCCTTTATAAAACTACTACTTAGCAATAAACACGAATGTGCACCAGGCGTTTGCGGTTCCGGGTTGTAGGACTGAAGATCCCAGGGTAGCCCGATCAAGGGTCGGTTGTAAAATATTTTGGCGAGGCTTGACTCAGGATCCCCTCCCTAGCCCTCATTAGCCCTGGGATCTTCAGTCAAGCCTCGAAAAACAGGTATACGGCACTCGGGCCTCCGCCTCTACCTGCCAGGCGGGAGAACCGCTGGGACTAGCTGTTCTCATCGGCCCTGTCTATCTCCTATTTCGTAATTTTAACTATAGAGTTATAGTTTTAAGCTCACAGTTTTGTTGTAGGATCTGTATTGCAAATCTTAGGCTAAAACTTTGTTTTTCTGCAAGACTTAAAACAGAATTATTAAACTTATCGAACACATTTTAAAACAGACCAAAAAATAGGTAGGCTATGTATTATTTTTATAGCAACCAGGCTATGGTTAAATTGATATAGAGTATAACTTTATATAACCGCGAAAGCATAACCGCACCAAATCAAAACTGAAAAAATATAACCCAATTTGCTTTTCACTCAATTTAGTAAAGTAAAAATTACATATTTTTCTTTCCTAAATATGTTTTTTCCACGAAAATCACTCTTATAGTTTTCCTTACACTTGTACAATATTTATCTCACAACAAACTTGCGTATTCAGTGAACGTTTTATGTAATGTTATTAATATACTACAATTTGTGCAATCTACCTACCCAGCGACAAATCAGTGAGATATTTTAAACATTTAAGTCTAACACATCTAGTAATCTAATTGGTAATAACAAATCGTGCACTTTATTCAATAAAGATAAAAATGCAAGACTTTTATTATATTCAAAATCAACCTACATACTATTTTCTTACCAAATCGTGCATTATCACCTCGTCTCAAGTATATCATGAATCGGAGATCGTAGGCCTATTCCATTGGTTAAGTCCCGAAATAAACGCAATTCTTATTACGTCAAATATACACCTCGAATTTTTTTAATCAACACATGAAGCATTAAAATCAGTACAGTAGCTCTTTAAACTTCGCCCTTGCTATAAAAAACTACCTGCGTATTAATATTAAGATTGGTTGCTAGTGTAATAGGTCGTAGGGACGTCTGCAGTGTTAGAAGCAGATGGATTATTTTATTAAAAAGTCTTAGAAACTGGGACAAATAATTAACAGCTAATTGTTTGTTCCCAGAATAATATTGACTAGAATTGCTCTTGCGCAACTCGCGCATTGGAACACCTGTTTTGATTTAGTTGTAATTGTCGCTGTAGGATGGTGTCCCTATTACGTTGACAAATAAATAAATGATTATCGCCCAGTAAATTACAATTTGTATGGGGTATTTGTATGGGATTACTTATTTATTTTTCTCATTTAGCGGTGAAGGTAATCTTAAAAATTATTGTCTAATTATTGGTTTTTATGAAGTTTTACCGTAGATATGGTTAACCGGAAAGCCTATATGGAGAAATCTATCTATATTATCAATACGCTACATGAAAACTTTTTAAACAATAAGGCTTTTTCGTTACCCTCACTATTATACACTAAAACGCGCGTCTAGATGTGCAGATGGGCAAACTGGATTTAAATTTTCGTCTTAGGCATCAAGGCTCTGCCCCACGGGACCTGCAAGTTATTCATATGGAGGAGAGTTTTATTTGGTTTATGTCACATGTGCTCTTTCTTTTTCCAATTCAATTAGATAAACAGCTGTCATAAGGATCGTGTCTAACTACAGACTGTCATCGTTTTGTTTGCTATTTAACTATTTGCTATTCTCGCATCACAAAACGGGAGCAAGCTGCGCATAGAACATTTTAGTAATATATAAATGTACTAGCTGTTACCCGCGGCTTCACTAGTGTACAATTAAACCACATTACAAATATTAACCTGACCAGCACTATAAAATCTTTGTTTACGTTATCGGGTATGTATGTTAATGTTACATGTCAGCATACATAGAACATTAGCAAGTTTTAAATATCAATGAAAATATAAGGAAAATCTGTCATAACTGCAGTCAAAAAGAACCGTTTTTTTTTTATTGTTGTGTACTGAAATACAGGGTAGGAACTAAAGCCATTATTTAATATTTTATTTTCAATTACTGCAAAATTTAAGTGACCCAAGGTGTGAGGTGTTATTGGTGCCCCTTGTCAACCCTCATCAAACTCGATGAAGATCCCAAGAGCGAGGCTTTACCGAAGATCCCCGCTCGACCCCTCATTAGTGCTGGGATCTTCAGTCAAGCCTCGCCAAAACAGGTAAACAATTCCCAGGTCAATTTCAACCCGGGGATCTTCAGTCCGTCTACCGCGGTTCCGACACTCCTCATCCCTGTCACTGTGAAGGATAAGAGGATTGTGTATTTCAACATCACAATATATTTTATCTCATAGGATAACAATCCAAGGAACAAAGTTCTGAAACCAACATCAAAAACTGTAATTTAAGACTTATTTTCACAACATCGCAGCAATCAAAGATACGAGCAATTTTAATTGTTGCGTGTTCTCAACACTTTGTAAGCCTTCGACACGTAAACACAAACGGATGATTGAATCCGAAATCTGATTTAAGACCTACTGCACGACTCGTACTACTTAATATTTGAATAGTTTATCGAAACTTCTCTTATGCAGCATTCTCACCAGTCGTATAATTTTATGAAAAAGTGTTTTATTACGATTGTTATTTGAGGTTTTCAGTTGTTCCTACAGCAACGTCATATCATCGTGCGTTAACTTTCGAGTTTCTTAATTAAAAACTAATGTATTATGGATAAAAGCATGGTCATTTTGACCCTGTTGACCGATCAAAACACCGATTTATCATCCTACAACAAATATCATGTAATCCAGCGACAATATCGGTGCAAAAGTTTAAAAATCAGATTTTTTGTCTGTCTTTTGCAAGACATGCAAACAACTTTTGCATGAGAAATAGTCTCATTGGCAAAAAATCTACCCCGCTTGAGGTTTGACGGTTTGAGGTTTGAGGTCTCGAAAAGTCCGGCCCTCAAAAGGTTAAAATGGTTAAAATGACCAAAGATATTTTAACAAAAGAGTATGTATATCTGCGAACTTGTTAACAAAAAACTGTCTACGTGCTTCAACACGTAATAACAATGATGAGAATTTTCAATTTTAAAAGTGTAGCATAGGAGGGGAACGCGTAAAATAAAAGTTGTACAAACTTCGAGGTAAGTAACGTAGTTTGCAAAACCTGTTGTGAGGTGTGCGTGGAAGGACGGAAGGTTGGGAGGGATGAGACAAAATGGTAAGGGGGTGAGAGGGGGAGGTGGTGAGGGGGTACAAACTTCGAGGCAAGTAACGTAGTTTGCAAAACCTGTTGTGAGGTGTGCGTGGAAGGACGGAAGGTTGGGAGGGATGAGACAAAATGGTAAGGGGGTGAGAGGGGGAGGTGGTGAGGGGGTACAAACTTCGAGGCAAGTAACGTAGTTTGCAAAACCTGTTGTGAGGTGTGCGTGGAAGGACGGAAGGTTGGGAGGGATGAGACAAAATGGTAAGGGGGTGAGAGGGGGAGGTGGTGAGGGGGAGAAGAGTGGACGGAAGGTTGGGAGGGATGAGACAAAATGGTAAGGGGGTGAGAGGGGGAGGTGGTGAGGGGGTACAAACTTCGAGGCAAGTAACGTAGTTTGCGAAACCTGTTGTGAGGTGTGCGTGGAAGGACGGAAGGTTGGGAGGGATGAGACAAAATGGTAAGGGGGTGAGAGGGGGAGGTGGTGAGGGGGAGAAGAGTGGACGGAAGGTTGGGAGGGATGAGACAAAATGGTAAGGGGGTGAGAGGGGGAGGTGGTGAGGGGGAGAAGAGTGGACGGAAGGTTGGGAGGGATGAGACAAAATGGTAAGGTGGTGAGAGGGGGTGGTGGTGCGGGGGAGAAGAGTGGTTGCAGGAAGAGATCATTATGGGAGTGTCAGGTCTGAAGTAACTGTGACGTAATTGAGTTAAACTTACTTTTGAGGAAGCAAAGTGCACTCTGAGGTGTTGCTGACCTCACTGTCCATTTTGGAGTTAATCATAATTGATGGTTGAGGCAAACAAATTATTGTGTAATGAAATTTCGTGGATACATTGCATCAATCGTTGTATTTAAAATAAAGACCAATAAATCAGAATTTTTTTTAAGATGTTGAATAAAATCGTATATTGTGTATATAGCCTGGAGGATTGTTCAAACAAAATATGACATATTAAAATCCAAAATTATTACGGGAATTGAACACACGTAACAGTTAAAAGATAACACATTCAAATATCTATCCATTATGTTGTTAATGTATTTGCTGATATCACTTCATTGTCTTTCGCGTAACATTGTGTATACATTCTGCGACAGGTACACACTAAATATGTAGAATGCAACAATTAAATATAACTAGTAAACAATTTCTCAAAATCACATATTTTTGCACGCTGAATATTTGGAGGGGTGGCCCCAGAAAAGTAAAAACTGCAACACAATTATAACATTAATAAACGTTAATAAAGACTTAACATGAAAAGATTTGTACTTATTTTAGAGTTTACTGAAAACACATACTAAGCGGACTTTGTAATTACATGTTAAGTTAAATATTGTGATAAGTTGATGCCTTCCTACATTGGCATGATTTCATGTATGTTTGCATAATTGTACAAATTTAATAAATGCAGTGTATTTGTTCTGAATTGAACAATGACGTTGAATTACAGTATCCGGTCCCGGTATATCTGTGCTGTGTAAACCGCTCCAACACAATTATACCCGGACAAATAGACAACGACCATCCCCTCTCAACCGTGTAGCTATGTACTCGGTAAACACCCCCACCCCTCCCAATCAATTGGCATTACTAACATAATAAACAATATTACTAGCTCATTATACCCACCCCAGTTTGATAAAATACTACACAAATGGCGGTTTAATTTCTGTTTTTCTTGGCCAGGTTGCAGAAAAAAGCAAACGACATCGTGGAAAATAATATCCCCCAAAATAAATAAAACCATGCACTTTTTGTAAATAACAAACCAAAAAGCACAAACCGAAGGTAAATGACATGAATAGCTTTATCACATAAACTTTCAACAAATTACTAAAGTGTATTAATGAGTTTGATCTCTTATGCTTGGTTATAGTTTTTATCAACCGAACCTTTCTAAAATTGATCTTTTTTCTACATTATAATCTTTATAATTTTAGTTTTAACTAACGTATCCATACAGTAAACCATATTAATTAAAAAGTATTAAAGTATCATGATTACATTTTCCCCAATTATACAAGATACACATTTCATTTCAGTATTGCCCTCAGTGAGGGTATTCCATTTTCGTATGTTGCTTAATAAACGTAGAGACCAGTAGCTTACGTAATAGTTTATAAATTTAACGCCCCAACAATTTAATGATATGAAGCAACAAACAATAAAACACAAACCAAAGAAAAGTGTGCACAATTTCATTCAAATTTAAACTGGCTTATTTATTACATAGTTCTTTTACCCTCGTAAACCCAAATAAAACTCAATAACTTTCAACTTGTATTAATGACTGTTTTATAATATTTAGCAGCACAGATAAAAAAGGATTGAAGTAGGATTATTTTGATGTCATATAGTTTTTCTTCATATATTTATACCTTCTTCATACATTTTTTTAAGTCATCCAGATCTCAAGCTTATATACATCAGAATATACGAAGATATTATAAACTGCTAAATCATCAATGCCATCAGGATAAAAAAGGAAATACCATGAATTCGTCTAATGAAAGACCTTGGACTATACCAGACAAAACCGCAACTTGCAATTGCTTCATACCCCTAGGGGGACACACCCTCGCACATTGGTTGTTTATGAGCTTCGTTTTATCTTACACCCAATCGTCTTTACTACTTGTTGATTCCTCCACGACTTTCTGTTGCAAAATATAACTTTTTTGACGGGAATGGTTGCGTGTCACCCGATAAACTCAGAAACCTATATCTGCATGGGTACTGTTTATGTATTGGTTGTAAATGTGCAATGATTACACTAAACTGTTCTACCGGTTATTCGATTGATTATTGGGTATTTATGAAGTGCAGTGTTTAACACGACTATCTTTGCAAGATTATTTATCATACTTTACAATCACACAATGGTACTATTTCGTGGGAAATAACATGGTATAACAAAAGCCTTGGTACAAAAAATATGTTTGTTAGTAAATTACAAAAAATAACATTCATTAGGAATTAAAATAAAAAAGTGTCCTAACATATATCAGTATTTGACTCTTTTACTTAAAAGGATGGACTCCGGATCAGCTGAACGCGAACAAAAAGCCATTATAAATGAAATATAAAAGGAAGGGAAAAAGTTAAAAACAAAAACAAAGAAGAGTGCATGAGCGATGATAGTCACACGGAAAGCGGGACAAGACGCCTATTTCATTACACATGTTACTGGAAACAACTCATTGTTTTCTATTTGTTGGCATTACATAAGAACCTGCTTATTTTGTCAAATAACTTACACGCGTGTAATGTTTGGCTAGTGGCACAAAGCTTCGTTAGTTAATGTGGGTTAAATACATTGGGTCTATGGAATTCAATCATTAAGAGGGATTGCTTCTTAAAGAAATGTCTTATAAAAGAATACTTTTACGACGAAAATCGGATCATATAAAATAACTGGCTCGTTTTTCCCCCTTTAGTAATCGTTGATAAATGTGGTTGTAAATCAATATATTAAACAATACTAACAATTTAAAGTCTCAGTTTGGTTATCATTTTAACCATCTAGGATCTAATTCAATTAATTATTTGTAAATAAATTGTTTATTTCAATTCAATGTGAAATAGCTAAAAGTAGACTAATAACAAAAAACTGCACAGGGATGTCTCATTACAAATATATTTTTCTGTGTTTTTGGAAGATTAGATAAGCGAGAAAAGCTAATCATACTTTCAATCAGTTTCCCGTCTGTATGCCGACATGTAATTTTACTGAGCCAGTTACATATTATGGACCACTTTACATATCCACTTAATTAATACCACATGGCTATGTACCATTCTAAATGTCCTATTTAAACGTTGGGTTACTTATTTTAAATATTGGGTGTTGGCGCCAACCTAAGGGAGTAAGGGAAGGGGAAACATGTTTTAGGCCCTCGCCCTCATGCCTTCAGTCGTCCGTCTTGCGTCAACCGCATGACACCTCGGAGGCTCACGATTCGATTACTTTATTTACGTACAGTTTGTACATTCACTCAGTTTTATTATTGTTCTCGTTTTCATTTTACTCAGTTACAATAAATTCAATGGTTTTTACAATCAAGTGTTTTTAAGTCCCTAATTTTCTTAATATGCGATAAACATGCTTTGCACCGTTACATTAGGTTTTCCGTTCAGAGCTGTTAAAAAAAATACCCCCGTAGCAGCAAACCTGCGAACTCAGCGAATTTCCAATGCATTTATATTTTTCTCACTACCACATAAAGCCACTCACCAAGTTTCATTAAAAAAAAACACAAATAAATAATGATATATAGAATTTTATTTATTCTTCATAAGAATAACATTGAAAGCTGAGTATGCAGGTTTGCTGCAACAAGGAACACAAAATATGTGTTTTATGCAATTATCAATATAACTTAACCAGTCGAAACTGTATACAAAGTTTTATTAATTTATGTTCATAATTAAGGGAAACATTACATTTTACTTTTTCTCCATAAGAATAACATGGGGGATGAGTATGCAAGTTTGCTGCTGCGTGGAAAATCATCCAAAGTTTTTTGTGCAAATATCAATATACGAGAACTAGGTGAAGCCAAATGCCAAGTTTCATCAACATTCATTCATAAATAATCGAGATATCAAATTTTAATTATTCTCCATAAGGATAACATTGGGCAACGTACTGTGTTTAGCACTTTGAATATCTCTGCAACGGTTGGACGTAGAATCACAATTTAAACACCAAAATGATTGTTCTGTAGAGCTAAACTGATTGGTAAAAGCAAATGTGAGGTTTGCATTAAAATGAACTGAGGAAAAGCTAAAAACGTTTTTCCTATAAGATTAACATGGGAGATTTTATGAACACGTTTTCTGGATTTTCTCCGCAACCACTTAACCTAGGTTAATGATTCAAAATACCATATTATTTGTTTTTAAGCTCTATAAAATGTTCAAAACCCAAATTAAGTATTTAAAAAATGTTATGGTGAAAAATGCAAAAAAAATATTTTTGGAAAATTTAAAACCCCCTTCCCATGGGTCCGATTTTTCTAGTTTTCGAACTTAAAGTCATGAATGTCACTTTACACATTTGAGCCAAGTCTCAACGAAATAAGACGTTTTTTACTCAAGTTATCGTGTTAACGGACACACATGCATATATCTATCTATCTATCTATCTATCTATATATATATATATATATATATATATATATATATATATATATATATATGTATGTATATATATATATATATATAGTATACTATATGTATACTATATATATACATACATATATATATATAAATTTGAACGAATAGTGTTTTTGGCATCTGAGGACCTCAAAACAAAAATCTGTCATGGTCTCGGGCTTAACTCTTACCATGCCACCTACGGTAATAGCTTCTTTCCTAAAGGGGAAATTCGCTAAAATATATTTATTGACAGAATATTAAAATACATATTTTCTGACAGAATACTTAAAGCGTGTCCTCTCAAACCCGTACAGCACCACCCTAATGCACTGGTCCGTACTAATGAGGGTCTGCTGATGACACACTGATGGTTAAATGCTGAATGATCCGATCCTACTGGAACTAGTTCATAGGTTAGGAATCTGATCGGAATCGCTACACTAAAAACGGTGTGTTTAAAACTTAAAGTTATTTTAGTTCTTTTGTATGAGATAATAAATACTTGTATATATTGTTTTCAAATAAAGGTAAGCATTCTAAACCCTAATTCCGATTTTACTTTTCTAAATATCACATTCTGTACTCCTTTACATAACTATTTCTTGAACCAATAACACGGCTTAATGTTTTAGTTCAATAGGCGGCGAAAGCTCACTTTGTGTAGATGACCCGTCTGCCAGATCCCGAGACGTCGTGAAACTTGATTTTAAAATCAGTGAGGGAAAATGTCTGCAACAATTTCTTAAATAACAAATCTAAACTAACTTTACATTTGTGACTAAACGCTACTACTGTTTAGAGTGTAGCGATTCAGTTCAGGATCCTGCCCTACGAACTAGTTCCAGTAGGATCGAATCAGTCGGCAGTCAGCAGCGGTGTCATCAGCCGACCCTCATTAGTACGGTCCAGTGATTTAGTGTGGTGAGGTAAGGGTTTGAGAGGGACGAGTTTGAGAGGTGTGAACACTTAAAGTTGTTAGTTGTCTTCCATATTAAATCCTTCACCGTTGTTAATCTGAGTAAACATTACAGCTGTAATGCGTTCTGCAAATTATAGCTATAGAAAATTTAATAGGTTGCAATTCGTATCTGGGACGATTTCTGTGAACTCCATACGTGCAGTAAAGTGGATCCTAATATACGATTTATTTTGAACAAATCAGAGCACTCAGAGAAGGAAAACAGCGATATTAGCCACATTTAAATAGTTTATACTTTTTCTATTGACATATTTTGAACATTCTGTTTGTATCGACCTACCAAACAGCAAAGTTAGGTGAATTCATTACGGTGCATATGTATAGCATTAACGCTCAATTAACTTTCAACATTAACAGGAAAAACCAAGTGCGTGTTAACTATGCAACACAGTTTCTCTACTTCACCTGCAAGAGATGCAAACGCATCTCAATAATACACACGCTTGGTAGCAATTGCAAGTGACCACACGGCAAGAGTAAGTTTCGTATGCAGCCGCGATGTCCCTTTGAAATTTACAATTACTGAAACTCATAATTCAACCTTGAAGCTGTAACGCAACAAAGGTGTCAAATAAACAACTTGAGTCGCGTCGGTGGTTGCTCAATATCTATTATCGCGCTAAACAAGATGCAACGCTGTCTCTAGTTATAAAGTTGCATGGCGTAAATGCACATTCAGAAGGGGTCCCGCAGCCTGCTTCTACTACAAGAGACCAATGTTAACGTTCAAATCCCGTCAATTAGACGGATTATCCTATTGTTGACTTATATTATGGTATATAGAGCAAAAAAGTACCTTTCAGGTATCACAATTTTTTACATCATAAACAAAAATCCTTCAATAACATTATAATGTATAATATTTACAATTTATGTTATGAGTTAACTACTTGTGATTTTTAAAATCCGCTCACTGAAGTCCCCAAGTATTTGTTGCCCTTAAATATGAGCCAAAATTCAACGATTTCAAATAATCAGTTGGGGAGGAACGGGATTTAAAAATTAACATTGACCTTGTGGGAGAAGAAGGTAAAAACGGGAACTTTTACTTGACTGGAGCCTCTTCTTAAATTATTTTGATATTCGACTACAGTAAATCCATGGAAGAAAATCACTTACAAATTAAACGAATACATTAAATCAGGGATAATCACCCCACATCCATTAGCTGATGTGAGACATTTCGCAACGACAGGACAGGGATGGTAGTGGCAGGGGCGATGATGGGGGGGGGGGGGGTGTCGTCCGCAGCCAATCAGTAATGGACCACTGATCCGGCCGGCGTGTGACCGCTGACATTGATAGCTGTCGGATAACGGAGACGGATCAGCTCTGTGCATACCCGAGTGGCGGATACACGGAGCCGGAGCGGCGCTTGACGGGATTAGCTATAGAGCAGCCGGTCTACTCTGGCTGTACAGCAAAGTGGCAGACTGCTGTTTTACCACTCTGCACTACATTGTGTAATTTACAACTAATCTCGTACTACGAATAAAACTCAGCAACATAAATGGTAATTATTATTTAAAACATATCCCGGACCAGCTTTCCTTGTTAGTGAATTTCCTTTGGAAAGTGAACTATTAGCATGACCCGCACGGTGAAACTTAAGCCCGGGACCACCATAGAAGTTCCTAGCTCATCGTTCAAAATTGTATATATATATATATATATATATGTGTGTGTGTGTGTGTGTGTGTGTGTGTATGTGTGTGTGTGTGTGTTTGCACTCTAGCGGTCGCATTTTTTGTCCGATTTACTTCAAATTTGGTAGGGACGTTTCTTTTTGTAATCAGTTGGATAAGTTCGTTGGGCAAAACAAACGGAAAACTCTAAACCCTTTTTTGGGGATTTATCTTTCAAAGTTCGAGTTTTTGGGCCCAAAAAGGGTCAGAAAAGCCCCAGATGTAAAATTAATGCATATAAAAAGATGAGCAGTAGTGAGGCGAAAGTTTTAAGCCCTCTCTCGTCATTCTAGCATTATTTACCGAGTTATTAAAGAAAATGTGTTTCGACTAAACACAGTACGTTGCCTTATGGGGGTTTTACACTAGAAAAGCCTGTTATTCCTTTGTTAGAGTACTTTTATCATCCCCAGCAACTCACGCCTACTTTCAAGCCTGCCTGGTCCTTCTCCTAACAATATAATGCGCACAATTTTATCCCCAGCTTTGCAGGTAAATGAAACCAGGAGCATCAGTACAGCCAAAAAGAATCAATGTTTTCTGATTTCGATAAAAATTGGAGTAAATGTATATTTTTACACAGATTTTGAGTTTTAAAAGTTGTTTCTGGAAATTCACTTCCCTCTCGTCAGCGTGCTGCGTGCGAACTCGTTTAGGATTTTGTGTGTGTAGCCCTATTGTGTTTATTTTAAAACGAACCCCAATCAACAGGTGTCAAAAGTCACAGTTTAAGTGCAATACAAGTTGATAAGTTGGCATCCCTAATTTATTTACTTAATTTCCCATTAGATGGTTTCCACTGTATGATTGTTGTATGTTTTATTTGGTGTTATTCTAAGGCTATCGCGTTATGAGTACAGATGGTTTTATTGTTTTCGGAAAAGAGCGGATTGTTGCATAAATTCCGTCAAGTAGTCTATTTGAGTATCTATTCTAAAAAAATAATAAATTCGATTCATAGTCATTGGTATTAGTTATGGCAAATGCCAAAAGCGATGAAAAATAGTTTAGTTATGTCCAAATCCTGGATTGCGTTAAACAAAATCACTCTGTACACCCCGTTTACCTTGATGAAACATTTCAGCTTACTTTATTTGGGAGGTAGTGATGCATCAAAACGGAAGATATATGACAGACAGACACGACTGTCCTTTTATAGAGTAGAGATGAGGGGTTTCGAGATCCGCTTATGTTCGCTCGCTGCAAAATAACATATCTATTATCCGCTTACAGTTCAGAGAAGTCAGTTACTGTTTTAATGTTACACAAGATGTGCTGTTACACGTAGTTTTACTTCTGTAGAGCTCTTGTTCAAATAACACATCTATTATCCGCTTACAGTTCAGAGAAGTCAGTTACTGTTTTAATGTTACTCAAGATGTGCTGTTACACGTAGTTTTACTTCTGTAGAGCTCGTGTTCAAATAACATATCTATTATCCGCTTACAGTTCAGAGAAGTCAGTTACTGTTTTAATGTTACTCAAGATGTGCTGTTACACGTAGTTTTACTTCTGTAGAGCTCTTGTTCAAATAACATATCTATTATCCGCTTACAGTTCAGAGAAGTCAGTTACTGTTTTAATGTTACACAAGATGTGCTGTTACACGTAGTTTTACTTCTGTAGAGCTCTTGTTCAAATAACATATCTATTATCCGCTTACAGTTCAGAGAAGTCAGTTACTGTTTTAATGTTACACAAGATGTGCTGTTACACGTAGTTTTACTTCTGTAGAGCTCTTGTTCAAATAACATATCTATTATCCGCTTACAGTTCAGAGAAGTCAGTTACTGTTTTAATGTTACGCAAGATGTGCTGTTACACGTAGTTTTACTTCTGTAGAGCTCTTGTTCAAATAACACAGTTCGCAATTTAATATAATATGAAAATTTTCTTTAGATTTGTGAAGCTACTATTCATATAAAATGTCACTCCTCTGCCTCCAACATACCAGATCCTCACACAATTAACACTGACTCTCAAACTTTCTTCAAAACATTACATTATAATACGGACTTATTTAAGTATATGTAACGATACAAAACTAAATGAAAGGGTAATGAATTCAACAATAACCTGTTCAGCACTTAACTACAGGTATCTAAAGCTGTGTCAAGCACATTAACACCATGTCCATCAGGAACTTTCAGCGGCGATTCATAAAATAAACATCGCGATGAGAGTGAACAGTGACAGAGACGCAATGTTTGCGAGTAAGCGAATGCCGGGTTAATTAGCACCAGCAGCTGGAGAGCCCTCCGTACCCCCCCCCCCCCCACCACACCACACACACACACACACACACACACACACACAAAGCGCCCTGTAGCGCGAGACACGAGACATCAGACATAAAAGATACACGTGACATGTGCGAATTTATATGATTTTAAATCTAAAATATTTCTGCACTACCGATACATATTTGTTTTAAACATTACGCTAAAAACCATCAAAATGTTTAGTAATCTGTACTTCAAAATTACTAATGCAAATTAAATTGGTATACTAATTTATTTGTTAGATAATTTTAAAATAGAAGTGTGATAATCCAAAATTAAATAGTATCGTGTCAAAATTCCCTGTACAACAAAAGAAAACCCGAAAAAATTAAATCAAGTTTATAAATCTCTTCACAGTTGCTTCCTTCACATCACAGTGACACAATTGTTCACCAATGTCCAATTTTCGCTTTCGTGTGAAAATCATATTTGTAATCATGTAAAATCATTTATAGTTTCCATTCGTAAAAAGATAATAGAAAGCCTTATTTTGCCACTATGCAAATACTTCAAACCTCGCTGAAGTTGACTTAGTTAAATTTGCCTCCTGATAGTGATGTAACAATGAAGACGGTTATAATTTAAAGCAACCAAATTAACGAGGGGATACTGTCACTCGAACACGAGCAAATAGTTATTTTAAAATTAAAGAGATGAAATTACCTAGAGCCTAGGATATTGCACTTTTCGTATTGCCATTCCAGTAGTTACTTGATTTACACTGTATTTGCTACATATACAGTGTTCTTGTTGTTATGCTGTGTTCTGTTAATGGGCCCGCGCTTGTTAGAAAACCAATCTAACTAATTTATATTGAGCTTTGTCGGCCTGCGAGAAGGAAGTCAATCACCGTATAAGGGATTTCAGATAAAATACGCCTCCAACTATTCCAATTGACAAATTGAGCATAAAAATCGGGTCACTAGTTTCCCTTAGAGCATTATCTGCCTATTATCGCCTATTTTATATATTAAGAGCCGGCTACCCTGTCGGCCATATTGGTTTTATCGCCCATTAGAATAATGTCAAGTTCAGGCCCCAATTTTCCGCTCATCTCTTGAGATCAAATTTTGATTTTGGTGTCAATTGAAAGATATTCTTATCGCGGGTGATTATTGTGGAAGATATTTTGCAAATGAATTATAATATTTAATCAAAAATGTAATTTTTTTAAGTTTGACAATTTTTGTCTGGTAATCTGTAACACTTATACGAATTTTTACTCGCAAAAATCACTCTTTATTTTGAGTACGGAAGTCAAAAAAATTACCTAAATCAGATTGAAAATTAAATAAAATTTGGGTACTAAATAGATGTTTATTTAGCATTGCCTTTTGGAGAATCAATCCAATATGACCGAGGGGGGAGCGTGGCCTTAATATGTAACTAAATCAACAAACACTGATGATTGTCCTGATTATTTAAACCCCAAAACAACACCGGTAAAACTAAATCGACCACATCGCCTAATAGCAGGTCAGAATCGTTGCCACTCCCCTCCCGCCGGTCCGTCACTTAGCTTCCTTATCACTGTCCGACCCGAGGTCGTGTGTCGTGTGATGGCAACTCTCGTGAGATAGTGTCAACGTCCGCCGCCCCCGGGCAAGGTGGACAGCCTAGCAACTCCAGTGGTTTCCTCCACCCTGTGATTTCGCATCGATCCCCAACCCCAAAGTGTTCCGCTACCTTCTAGTTATCGCTCTATTCACTCTGTCAACGAGTCTCTGCGGACATCTACAAAGTCTATATTACTATCGCCCGAACTCCATTACAGGGTTAGTTTTCCTCGTCTCGGAGACATATCAATTTCGGTTTTCCTAGGTCCATCACGTGGTATCTATTTAAAAAATGGATAGTACAAGGTGGATGCCGAACCATTGGGATGCGGTGCTATCATTTCGATAATTGGCGGGGATCGATCCCGGGTCCTTCCGAACTAGTTACGCGCTCTAACCACTACACCAGGGCACTCCCTGGAGAGTCGAGATTACGTCTATGTTTATAATATGAGATTGTTAACCATTGTGTTGCAACGTTTTGGAAATGTGACAAACAGGTGATACCCATTGCTAAATAATTCAATTATTTGTATTTAGTTTCAATATTATTATTATTAACATACAGCAACATCACGGATTTCAGTTTAAATAGTTAACAACATAATTTTTACTACTGCATACCGTAATCAATATTGTTTCCGATTCAAATCAGATGCAAAAAAATTATAAAGGGTAAACCGGGAAAGCGCCAGTTATGCGAGGGTCAGCCTGGCACGCACCGGGAAAACTCCAACGCTACGGGTAGCTGGTAATTAGGTGGAAGATGGAATGTCCAGTGTACGAATCGTTTCTTGCGATTAAACCAATTTCATTTGCAGCGATGATTAGCTCGGTGAAAGTTCACTGGATACCTTGTTGACAATTTATTCAAATCAAACCAAATCTTCTTACCAAATTCATTGACAAAAACCAAGCCAACAATTACTGGTTTATTACTGGTTTATTACAGTAATAGTTTTGGTTTTACTGTGTCTTTCCAATATGTAAACTTTTAACAATTTAATTAATATAAACTATTGTGAAATAACGTTGCAATAAACGTTCCAAACAATGTTGGCCTACACCCAAGTCATCGTTTTCTACATCATGGTGTTCATCATGCCGTTGTTTAATTTATGATGCAAGTTTCAATGCACATCATCGGGCCCAGGAGCTTTTGACAACGTAAACGCCACGTAATACCGCGTATTGTCAATTGCGCATAGATCGACATTTCCAGATATTGGAGTAATACCATTGATCGATTATACATACTACGGAATGGATTGGATCTTACATTCCGTATGATGTACAATCAATGGAAATACATCGGTTAGTCTCATTAGAGATTTTCTTTAAGAACCGCCGCTATACACTCCCCGCACCACAACAAGCTGGAATTGTAATTACAATGACGGGGAAAATATGGTACGCGTAGGATAAATATATGTTTCCAGAAACAATGCAGATTTCATTGGTGATCACGTGACCTTACAGCTGTGTTTACGAGGTCTCTTCCGGTTAGCTATAAAATATATATATATCGAATGCACAGACCATTATGGAGTATGTCACCTTGGCATCGCAAGGTGTTAATGAGTAAAGTACTGAGTTTTCTTACGTTACTCTCGCTTTCCCAATTACAATATATTGACATTTGCTGCTTTCCTTTACTGAAATGTTGGTCCTACGCGATTTAAAGTGTGTCGTAAAGTTATAATCTGGCGACGGGGGTTTTTAGGAAGACCTCTTGCCGAAAATAATCCATCTCCGTCCAAACTGACGGGCGCTGATAGTGATGGCATGCGGTCGATACTGTACCTCCATCGACCACCGCCCACGCGGCGACAACCACGGCGGCTATAAACCAGATGACCGCGTTAATAATGCAGCACACTCGCCTGGGCGATCAATGGTCGCCGAGGTCAAGGGAAGGTCCCCAACAAACAAAAATATGGGGGTGCTATGTCTCGGGAGCAAATACAACTACCATCGAATAAGTACTGTATATATATCCTTTGCTGCCAATAGATTGCCACCGAAGAGAAAATGTTATTTCAGATTACTGTAACGATTCGGAACCATATGAAACTTGAACGATTTGTTTATTGTGTAAAAGGGAGCGAACTATGATGGGAACTGAAGTGTAGGATAGTTTGTCTTCGATAGGTACGCGCTCCACTTAGTTAGACTCTGAGCAAAGAAAAGTCTTGCCAATTAACCTGAACGTAGGGCGCTCCAATCACGAAACACTTGGCGTTTCTACCTGCTTCCCCACAAGGCCAATGTTAACTTTCAAAGGCCATCCTTCTTAACGGATTATTTGATAGGTTTTTTTTTTTTAGAGCAAACAAATCTAACGATCTTAGTGAGCAAAATGACAAAATCACAAATATTAATCGTTATAATAATTACGTCTTTTTATGGGTCTCTTATTTCTGTTATCGAAATTCTTATCACTGAAATCTTACATTTTTACTCTTGAAAATTAACAATACAGCCTATCAATGATTGGACGGGCCATGAAAGTTAACTTTGGTCTGACGGGAGAAGCAGGTAGACTCGTATAGGACTGAACCCTTTGGGGGGTTATAACCAATGAATATAACTATAAAGATAAAACTAATATTAATAACATTTTAAGATAGTGTCGACTTTATCAGTACACAAAAACCAAACAAACACGCTTACTGAAGTTTGCTTCCGACAGAATCCCTCTTTACCTCCCTATTTGCAATTTAAATGTTTTATAACGGACCGCTTGATCGTAAGGTTTGACGTATTGCATACATTAAAGGAGTATTTCGAAATAACGGACCGGCAAATAAATATGGAATTCATCAAAAATTCTCGTATCGACAACTTTGACGGACGATTCCAATAAATCCTTCTCGACCACAGTGGCAATAACATGAGCAATTTCCGTGTTGAAGCTTTTAGAACGGTTATTGGGGCGGTTCCAATAAATAATAAATGTACTACAGTAATAGTTTTGGTTTTACTGTGTCTTTCCAATATGTCAACTTTTTGTTTTATTAGTGGTAGGAATAAGGTTTCCAGGTGGAATTATTTTTTTTAACCCTTTCATGTATTTTATAATTTGAAATGTTAACGTTTTTTAACGGTTTTTTCGATATATTTTAAATGTTGAATACATTTTTTGATTTTTAACCAATTGACATGATTATTTTTTTTTTGTTCCTTAAAACTTAAAGAAACTTTTGTCTTATGGAAAATAAGATATAATAGCTAGAAAAAAGTTACAAACAAACAAAAACACTTTTTATTTTTTTCTCTAAAATATATAAAACACTTTTTTATGTATAGTTTTAGAGTCAGAGTGTTTTCCATAAGAAAAAATTGTGGTAATATAACAAAGAAATAGTGGTAAAAATTTTATAATCCTATGTATAATACCTTAAAATTTCTTCAAATTTTTGTAACAAGAAACACGGAAAATCCACCTTTGTGGCAGCTGACAGAAACAGCTGAGATATAAACACTTACAAACAGGCAGTAAGATATTGCCACTACATCATGTACATAGGCTGTATGTACATAGATGTAATATATATTTATTTTTTTAATTCTTGATGCTATCAAAGAGATGCCTGTTTTATTATGGGCCATATATGGCTGAAAAATAATGATAAACAACAAACCAAAATATTACAGTAAAAATATAATTTTTGTGATATTTCGCATACCTGCGGTAACATTTTATTTTATTTATTTTTCTATGAAAAAATAATCAGATTGACATGAAAATTTACAAACATACTCAGAAAAGTATGTAGAATAAGAAAATAACATATTTGGAAAATGTTTAAAGTTTCAAAAAATGGCCATTTAAAGGTGGCGGATCGCCTTAATTAATATAATCTATTGTGAAATAACGTTGCAGTAAACGTTCCAAACAATGTTGGACTACACCCAAGTCATCGTTTTCTACATCATGGTGTTCATCATGCCGTTGTTTCATTTATGGTCAAACCTCCCTACCTCTTAATTCAGTTGACAACAAATAATTAGGCACAATTCATGCTCAGAGTAAACAGATTGTTTTTGTCTGTTTAAATTCTGCATTTTGGAGAACTTTGGCGGTACATTTCTTCAAGTTGCGTAAATTATGTTTTTTTTATTAACTTTGTTTAGCAGCGCTCTAAAAACTTGTGTTAACGATTTTGGTTGTCCGACTAAGGGCCGCTTTCCCCAACTCAAGTTTAAACTGAACCCGAGATTTTTTTAACTTGGGTTTAAGGTACAATTTGTTTGCCCCAAAATAAACTTTCTAGACAGTTTAGTTTAATTCATAAAAAATAAAGCTGGAAATATGTTTCATACACGATTTTGTTTGTTTGTTTACGCTTTAGGAACTGAAATCAAATATTATCACAAATGATTTAAGGTTATGTTTGTTTAGCATAGAATAAAATCGTTACCTCGGGTACTCTCTACAGATGTAACATAAACCGGGTTTAAACTACCCATAACACGTTGGGAAATCGGAATTTCTCATATAAGTTTAAACCCAAGTTTAAGTAAAACTTTACTTGGAGAAAGCGGCCCTAAATCCGAGATTATTTTAAAACCAATTCAATTTTTTGTTACTTTGACAACAGCGTTTTACACAGGTAACAGATGTTCTTCAATGTAATTTGCCCCAGTGTCGTTTTAACTCCCCTTAAAGGTGCTGAAGAGCCCAAATACAATGTGTAATGTTATATGGAAGTTTTCTGATTCCCGTTTAGAATACGACAACTACACCTACTCCTTTCGGGTGACTGTGCTACGTATTGAATCTTTGATCAAAACAACCATCGCAAGGATCGTGTTGGTGGGGGGGGGGGGGACAATCGAGCATATCATCAGCGGCGGTTGACCGATTTACTGATTGTCCTCTCCTTCGCTAGCTGTGGAGTGTGGAGGAGGTGTCACAGACGGTGAGGGAAGGAGGGGGGGGGGGGGGTAAGTGAGAGAGCAAAAGACAATCAGACCAGGGCCAATGAATACAGGCCAAGGGTGAGAGAGCCAAAGACAAAGTTCCAAGAACCAGCTCAGTCGGCCATCGCCAAACAATAATTAGTTTCAATTTAACGGATTAGTTGCTTATTGAAATGCTATAGTTTATGGCATTGACCAAACTGATGTTATTGCAACTTACTACAGTAATACGAAGTACAGCGGAAAGTTGAAGGAAGATAAGGTATACAGTCGCAATGTGAAAACGGTTACTAGTCGTTATAAATCAACACAGCAAATTTAGTACTGTACTTATACTTAAGTCAGTCTTCTTGAAACATAATATATATTCTTTCTACTTTTTGGACTAGATCGTGGATATTTTTTCAAAATAGTATTAACAAATTAAATTTCATGATAAAAAACTATTATTCATAATTCCATTGTTATAAATAGGCTATTAAATTAAAGCTTTTACAAATAATAATATTAAATTCAGTGTAGTCAGTCCAGTTAAAGGAACATGACTAATCGTTTGATGCAGCATCATTCGTCAAAACCAGATTACTGTCAGAGGGAGGCGTTGTCGTAATTTAATTTGTTACTGGGATAATTATTAAATTCCTTATATAAATTTAATTGTAATATACTGCAATACACTACAATAATACACTATACAATAATACTACGTTGTTTGGAACGTTTATTGCAACGTTATTTCACAATAGTTTATATTAATTAAATTGTTAAAAGTTGACATATTGGAAAGACACAGTAAAACCAAAACTATTACTGTAATACACTGCAATATACTGGGGACGCGTTCTAGCGGCCGCAATTTTTGTCAGATTTACTTCAAATTTGGTAGAGACATTCCTTTTTACTTTCTCCCCTTATACATAGTATATGGAGAAAGTATTGTTTTCGTCAAAATTTTCGAATTTGAGTTGTTAGTGGAAATATTCGTTTTGGTGCTCCCTGAACCCAAAAAAGTTGTTTTTACGTGGTGTGTGTGTGTGTGTGTGTGTGTGTGTGTGTGTGTGTGCGTACGTGCGCGCGCGCGCGTGTGTGTGTCTGTGTGGATGTGTACAGAGCTAGAGCCTTAACCAATGGGCCGATTTTTATGAAATTTGGCATGTAGGTACTAATCCACGATATCTCCAGGCATTTTTTTCATTTTTTTGAATTTTTGATTTTTAAGGGTAATTATCCCCCTAAACACCAAAAAACATGAAAAATCCAAATTTCTCAAAAACTGCTCTAACGATTTTGATCTTTTGTCGTTTGTAGAACTGCAGTTTTCCAACAAAATGCCACCACCCGCATTCCTGTAAAAATTCGGGTTCAGAAATTACAGGACTTAAAACATCAAAAATTCAGTTTCTTGGATTTTTCAGAAAAAGACATAAACATAAAAAAATATTACTATTCACCATTAAAAAGAGCTCAAAAAACTAAATAATTTAGTATTTTGAATTACTATTCTACGATTGCTGGTTTAGGAGAAAATTGAAATTTTCATTTTGCTGTAAACGCAGTACGTTGTACCCATGTTATTCTTATGGGGAATAAAAAAATTACTATTTCTCTCTTATTTACTGATCAATTTCATTCAAACTTGATATGCTTGTCAAGTTAGTATTGACCAACAGAGGAAATTCGAAATAGGTTGCCCCTTAATAACCCTGGGGGGGAATAGGGGGCATTTCTCCTCTTAAACCCACGAGTGTAGCAATGGATTCTGTAGTGCCTCCAAAGCAGGGATTTGGGTGGATGTTTTTTAAAACAACTTGTTTACAAGATTTTCTGTACATTCGACCGTGCTTTGTATTCTATATTTAGTAAATAAAAGGTAATTTATTCATTAAAGTTGGGCTAAAAGGGAGAAAGTATGTGTTAGTTTCCTGATACGGTTTATTATAAACAGTTGGACAAGTTCGTTGGGCAAAACAATCGGAAAACTCTAACCCTTTTTTGAGATTAAGTTTTCAAATTTTTAGTTTTTGGGCCCAAAAAGGGTCAGAAAAGCCCCAAATGTACACTTATTGCACATTACCTTTTTTTAATTAAAAATCCAGAGATTCTAAGTCCTCCCTCATCATTCTAGCACAAGTACTTACCGAGTTATTAAAGAAAATGTTAATTGTCAAAATACAGAACGTTGTCATATGGGGATTTTACAATGGAAAAGGCTGTTTTTCATATCTTAATATCGTTTTATCACCCCATATACCCCTATACTAACTTGTTATCCCGACAACACCTCCTTCTAACTTTATAATGTACAACATTGACATCCTAATAGTGAATTTAAATATAACCAGGAGCATCAAATCAACCAACAAATACAATTTTTCAATAAAAAAAATTCAACCAGTGTTAGTTTAAACCCTTTATTTTACCTTTTTAAGGTTTTAATGCGGACATTCACTTTCCTCACATTAGCGTGCTGCGTGCGACCTCGTTTATTCCATGGGAGATTTCCTTTTTGAGAAGCTTTGAAATTCTTTTGTTTCAACTGTGATCCTATTTGAATTCCTCCGTTATTGTTTCTTGTTTCTAACTCCTTGACTGAAATGGCGTTTAGATATAGGGTATGCAAGCGTCTAATGAAGCAAATTGAATTTTTTTATTTGTATTAACAGTCCTGAATATTGTTTATTACATGAAAAGTGCTTTCTTAAATGTAGCTTTGGTCAAAGTATTAGCATGTATCGCCTGTGGTGCTCGTTTCAAGGTATTTTCTGTCACGGCTTATTAGTTGTCTAAATTTAATTCGATAGGCTATTATTTAAGATTTAGGTTATTTTTGAAAGGTCATAGTGCTGTAAAATAAGCCTAGAACATTCCTTGATGCTACGGATCGTATTATATATTGTTTAGATAATACACGGCAGTCGTATTGTCAATTAATTTTATCGTAATTTTAAGGATCGAGAGTAACTCGTTGACTGGCAACTACGAGAACTACAGATGCAATTTGTATTCAGTGTACACGAGTGAAGTCTTTTTTCACTCATGCGTGCTAAAAACTAACATAAATGTTCCAAAGCCGACCAACTGTTAAAAGGAACTACCTTTACGGTGAACAACGGGCAGGGGGAGGGAGGGGTCGTGACCTACAATCGCTCTGTCATTAGCGGAACAACCTGATTAGCTGATCAACCGAGCGGTTTACGAGGGCACATCACAATCACGTCGACGTCGGCGTCGATGTCGATGTCGCCTCCACGACTCGGCCACCAAACACCTCTGTGCATATACAATACCGCGTGATTGTACAGCTGTATCATGACATTACCATGCTAATAATCTTGATTCGGTGCCGTGTAACCACACAACACCTCCCCCCAACCCCTCAATGTCTTTCACCCCCTCCTCCAAAACGTCTTTCTGTTTATTCCCCCGCTCTACTGGTCTCTCGAGTATTCTTTCTTCGACGATAACGGTTTATGTTAGTCCAAACACCTCTGTGCATATACAATACCGCGTGATTGTACAGCTGTATCATGACATTACCATGCTAATAATCTTGATTCGGTGCCGTGTAACCACACAACACCTCCCCCCAACCCCTCAATGTCTCTCACCCCCTCCTCCAAAACGTCTTTCTGTTTATTCCCCCGCTCTACTGGTCTCTCGAGTATTCTTTCTTCGACGATAACGGTTTATGTTAGTCCAAACACCTCTGTGCATATACAATACCGCGTGATTGTACAGCTGTATCATGACATTACCATGCTAATAATCTTGATTCGGTGCCGTGTAACCACACAACACCTCCCCCAACCCCTCAATGTCTCTCACCCCTCCTCCAAAACGTCTTTCTGTTTATTCCCCCGCTCTACTGGTCTCTCGAGTATTCTTTCTTCGACGATAACGGTTTATGTTAGTCCAAACACCTCTGTGCACATACAATACCGCGTGATTGTACAGTTGCATCATGCTAATAATCTTGATTCGGTGCCGTGTAACCACACAACACCTCCCCCCAACCCCTCAATGTCTCTCACCCCCTCCTCCAAAACGTCTTTCTGTTTATTCCCCCGCTCTACTGGTCTCTCGAGTATTCTTTCTTCGACGATAACGGTTTATGTTAGTCCAAACACCTCTGTGCACATACAATACCGCGTGATTGTACAGTTGTATCATGCTAATAATCTTGATTCGGTGCCGTGTAACCACACAACACCTCCCCCACCCCTCAATGTCACTCACCCCTCCTCCAAAACGTCTTTCTGTTTATTCCCCCGCTCTACTGGTCTCTCGAGTATTCTTTCTTCGACGATAACGGTTTATGTTAGTCCAAAGACCTCTTAAAAGATAAACCGCGGTATCTTTATGTAACGCGGTTTTGCAATTGTTATTATTGTCATGTATATAATAGTGTTGCAGAGATAAAATATCGAAATTTACCTAACATTTTGATCTCGATTTCTTGGTAATTTTAATAATAATATTTACGCATAGTATTAAGCAGGATGATTCCCGTGCTTGAAAACACTGAACAACCCGGGGTGGAAAATCCAATATACCGGGAACGATCGGTAGGAAATTTATCACAACGTCAAAGACCTTCAAAAGGCTGAATATTTTATCAGGCGCCTTACCTTAAACATTGCTAACCCATCTTAAACAAGTCGTTTTACAAATTATTAAGTTCCAAAGAGTAATTCAACAAAACAAATTATACACTATAAAAACATTAGAATTTTTTTTCAATTTGTTGTATAGTTAAGAAACTAATTTGCAAGGGTATATATTTAATACAACCCAGACTAAACTTCTAGTGTTTAAATCGACTATAAAACTGAAGAATTCTCAATTTCATTCAGAGGCCTCGATAAATAGGTATAATGCCTCGATTAATAGAAATTGTATTTATCAAGAAAGTTGCCCCGAGGAGGTGGAGTAAGAGTTCCAGACCGGTAACGAGTCAGTGATCGCTAACTGGACCTGACGTCTTATTGGCTCGCGCGACCGCGCAATTTGGCCTGCAACATCTAAAGTCAACATACAATGTAACATTTATACAAGAATGTATAAAAACCTTAAGATTTTACAGGGGTTTAATAAACGATAACAATAATTCAAATATAAATTATTTCTAACCCTCATCGTTTAGACTTGCGTGTCGTGAGAAGTATTAATATAATCTAGCCGCTGAAAAAACGATCGTCTTAAAATGTTAGAGATATCTCTACATGTTTTCGAGATGTAAAAATCGACATGTTTCAATATACAAAATTTAAAATGTCGAAGTACTTTTAACTGCCACGACCTGTCGTAGTGTTTATTTGATTAAAAACACTTTAATCATAGAAAAATTAAAATTACGCAAAACTGGTAATGCGGGCTATAGAGTAATATCGGAGGGTTAAAACGCACATTCACTGTCGACAACACGTTTCCAGGTATAATTTGCCAGCTCGTGTCTCTGATTACGAACAAATCTTGTAACATGAGAGGAGCATTTTGATATAACCCGGCTGAGGCAGATCCCGCAGAAGTGACGGGATAAGCCCAATCTGACTGCGGGGCTCATGTTGTTGGAGTGACGTTTGTGAGGCGCTGCTTCTCTTTTACTTTTAACATTTGTCCAACTGCAGTATACCCCTTGTTATCTAGTTAGGAATGATTTGTAAAACCATCAACAGTGGGCAGTGGACAACTTGGGGATAAGCAACTTTCGTAAACCAGACTAATAACCCCTCGTGAGTTATTGGTCGCCAGCGTAAGAGCGCATCTTGTCGCTCGAAAATTTAATAAATGCAATATGTGGAAGCTCTTGGCATATTAGACTGCAAACCCAAAAAAAGTAAAGGAGGTTTGGTAAACACTACAGTATATTTCATCACTAGGGCCGAAAGCGAGGATCGAAAAGCCACTTTTGGCCCATGTGATGAACTATATTTTTCGTCTTACTGCACTATATATTAAGCTAACTGCTTTCTCAAAACTAATATTTTACAACTTGTTCACCTTTAAAAGCTTGCTCCCAAGGTGGCTTCCATCTTGTTCTTGCTATTTAAAACAAACAGCTGTTACTACAGATGTATTCAACTATTGCCTGTTATGTTTGTTTTAATGTTAGGTTAGACTAACTATAACGATATGTATATCGAATGCTGTAGACTATCGATTGCAAGACGGAATACTTTAGTCAACCGTTTCAAGCTATATCAGGAATCGGACTCGTAACGTTTCCTAGATTTAGCTGGTAATAAGCTTTCTTGAATTTCTTGGGATTTTGTAATATATTTTTTTCTGTGTCATTCATCTTGTCAGACTGAAACGCAACAAATATACTTAAACCGACAACAACGCAACAATGAATTACAATCGATAAAATAATTGATTACAACTCTCGATACAATCGATTACTTACAATCGACGTACACAAGTTTGCAGATTCACTACATTGATATTTATAAATGACAGAAACGGAACAGCTGATGACCTCGACACCAGCTGATTCTTTTCCGTCCTAGGACTGAAAAGAACTACTTTCGCCCCGCAACGCATGTATTGAAATCAGCCGTTTTCCAAGCAGTATGACGAAATAGTAGTTTTCATTACTAGTCTCGAAAGTGACTTATTGCGGGGAGAGATTGCATTTACGCGCGAGGCGAAGCCGAGCGTGGAAAAAGCTATCGAGCCCCGCAATGGCACTTTTGAGACGAGTATTGAACATTATTTTTCATTACGATATCGAAAAACTTGTAAACAACATGAATATTTTTGTTTATTCAACTAAGTATCAAGAAAAAAACCGAACTCATAACGCTGAGTTTCCGTGCTTATGTCGAGGTACAACAACAAATAATGCAACAGCTGATCGGCCTAATGCAACAGCTGATCGGTCTGCACCGCAAAATACCATAACGGTCACTTTCCGTGCACCACAAATGCACAGAAAGTTAACGTTATGTAATTTTGCCGTGCAGTAGCGGGAATAACCTATTTTCTTAGCTCATTTTACGTTTAGAAAGTGTACTTTCGTGTGTAGAGTAATGAAAAATACATTTCTCGTTTGATAAACGTATACGCCAAGCTCATAAACACAAGTTTATAAGGTTTGTCAGCTAAAATTCCTAACTGTTTTTGTGCTTGCTTAGGAGTCTGCGGGTACTTATGGGATTGGTTAAACGGTGCCTCTCTTAAATCACAATCTACTCCTATCGAATTCCATCTGGAAATGTCTGCGATAGTATCACGGTAGAAACAACATTTCACTGTCATCACTAATTCATTTATCATTTCATCACTAACCTCTATTTTAAGGACAATCTAATATTGTCAATGCGTTAAATCGAGTGGTAAATTTGCCTTGTCAAATTTGAAGGTATTATCGTTACACAACTATATCGTATACATTACAATATGTTCATTGTGATTCCTACATATATTTAACAAATTAGAAAACATAATCCATTTAGGTTTTCCCAAATTGGCCTTTAAAGTATCAATGTTTATATTTTAGGTGGATTTAACTTTTCGATAATTTAACTTATGATTTGCCGTAACGCTCATTCCGTTCATCGCGGACTGCAGCAAACACTAATACATGGTCAATTTATCAAGAATCCCCCGATGCCACCGACATCAGCTATCGCAGTCCTTAGACCGATATTTGTCGGACAATATTTTCCTATAGATTGATGTAAGGGTATGGGAGGGCGCGGAACAAGTGTTGTAAATCACCGTTGAAGATCCAATCCGCAGTGTTCAGCTAACAACCCGCTGAATATTCAGCGAGGCTCCACCTGCCTTTGACAACAGATTTATGCCCCGCCCCCATTAAACTGTGTAACACGGGTCTGGGGTGTTCTGGTCCAGCGACCTGGGCAATCGGGGATACCGGGGGAAAAGACACATGTGAGATCATACTACCATGTCTATTCAGAAAGTGTTGTTAGCAAACAAGACGACGAACGATAAGAAATTGGAAATTGAATCTATATATTAATACGCTACGGGTTTTTTCTTCTCAGTCATAACTCGATAACGGCTGGACAAATTTTAACGTTTCAGGTGCTAAATTAAAGGTATTTTTACGTAGATTTGCCATGCCATAAGCGAGAGAATTTCCATATAAAAGTATGAAATCCTATACTAGAACCGTTAATTTCCGGCTCTCAAAAGACAATCTTTTAAATGCATTCGCCATTTCAAGTCGATACAAACCACATGCAACGAGAGGGAGTACCTGTTGCATGGAATAAAACAAAGTTATGACCAATGTTATTACATAATCCTAAAACGTTTGCCATACATATTATTCACTATTTGTCATTTATCTTCAGTAATTTGTTAACAACGGCATAGTACAACTATTTCGTTAATATCGGTGACCTGTGAGTTTATTGGTTATCATCAGCCTTGAAATTAGACGGATTGCGTTGCCGTTCCAACTGAATAGAAGCGTTTCATTTATATTCTGCGCGACTCGTCAGTTTTATTTTACTTAATTGTTTTAACTTGACTGCTTTTTTCGTGTCATCAATAGTTTGGTATGCAATTCAAGTTAAATTTCAATTCCCCTTGTTAGCTTTACGGTAACAAAACTAACTGTAAGTGTAGGCCGTACATTTTAAAATAATTATACTAGAAATTAAAAACATTTAGCGCACAACTATCAGTGCAATTGATATCTCGAGCAGTAAATCCAGTTAACAAATGACGCTCATTTTAACGACAATTTTCTTAGTGTATGTTTTGTGTCATCGATACTTTTATCACAATGAAAACATGTATCTAACAAATTGTTATTGCTGATATTGTTTCTCAGGCGTTTGAAAGTCAGGGGATATTAGGGAATCTAGAGAACATAGTCTTGTATATTGCTCCAGATAAACACTCCAATAACATGTGGGGAAGGTCGGAAGAATCCTATTTGTGCCGATGTGAATACAGACGGACACATCTCGGGTGTTTATGCAGGGATCTAGGACAGTGGCCTGGTTTGTTTCGTCCTCGCAGTTCAGATTCGTGGTGTACGATTTAAACTCACCACTTGCTTTCTGGTGTTATATACATTCGATGGAATATTTTAAATTATAAAATTTAATTGTTTTACTGTAACTCAATGTGACGTAGAAAGAGATAAACGAAAGCATGGGAGATGTCAAACATTTTATATGGATTATAATTTTCACTATACAGTACATTGCCATTGTGGTATATAATATGCATTGTACAATGATTGTAGTTTAACTATCGTATTTATCACATCAAACAATACCAAATGTTACAATCCGGTTTATTAAAACCAATATTTTATTAACATTGTTTAAGGTGAAGTGTATTGCAATTACAGTGAACTAATAAACTAATTGTTAAATCAGGATTTGCAATTTTTTATTAGACACTTTATTACGATTTACTGCTAACGAAATCATAATCAGATTCTACAACTGAATACAAATATCCAATAAAGAAAGCTTGTGACAATGATGAAAACCTAAATTGCTAGAAAACTGGCGATAAAGAGGCAGTGGTAAGACGGCAAGACGGTCGGTCGCGCAATGTAATGTTCCTTAGCAACCGAGCAACAACACTGATTGCATTTGTGACGTTTCTGTCTAAGCTACTTTTATTCTCTTTTCTCCTTATTTTGTTGTGGAATATTTGACCACTGAGGGAGATCTTTCTAAATGTTATCTCGATGTATGCCTCAGCTTTTTATGCCACAGAACAATCGTGTGCAATATCATAGCTGACGTGCATGGGGATGATAATTATTCAGGTTTCGTTAGTTTTACACTCTCGTTGCCTGAGAAAGATTTTTTTTATAAGGGTTGATTACGGGATTTCAAGTTTTTTTTTATATGACCTAAGTTTATGAACGAAATACTCGAGAGAGCTTAAGGGATGTAGTAAAGTTTCAAACTCGCCAGTTTTACTATTAAACATTATACTGCCTTGTTAGAGATTCGTCCTACTACACTATACTAGTCATAATTTAAATTGTTTAATTGTCTGTTTTGAATAAACTATTACACGTTTCTCCTTTTTTAGGTCGCAAATAAATTTTCACGTTTACGTAGTTGTTTAAACATTATTAAAATGTTTCGTAGGTCTTTCTTCTCCTTTTGAAGCTAATTTATCGTTTATTGATGCTATTATGTCACCCACTAAACTAGATAGCCGTCGAAGTTTTTGCGCGTGCGTAGTTAGTTAGTAGTAGTAGTTAGTAGTAGTAGTTAGTGGTAGTAGTTAGTAGTATTCTCAGATAAAACTCAATTATTCACCACAATAGTTACATACGAGCCCAGGCTCAGTTTTGACATCATATTGTCAAAATACCCCCGTAGCAGCAAACCTGCATACTTAGCGAATTTCCAATGCATATATATTTATCTTAATGCCACATAAAGCTACATACCAAGTTTCATCAATATACATTCATAAATAAACAATTTATGACATTTTAATTATTCTCCATAAGAATAACATGGCGGCTGAGTAAGCAGGTTTGCTGAAGCAAGGAACACAAAAAATGGGGTTTTATGCTTATATCAATATAACTCAACTAGGTGAAGTCACTTACCAAATTTCATTAATTTATTTTCATAATTAAGGGAGATAACACGTTACTTATTCTCCATAAGGATAACATGGGGCTGAGTACGCAGGTTTGCTGCTATGGGAGCCTTTGTCAAAAAATTGTTTTTTGAGGAAATATCAATGGTCCACAACCAGATAAAGCCGTATACCAAGTTTCGTCAGTATATGATCATAAATAAGCGAGATATAAAATTTTTATTTTCCTCCATAAGAATAACATTAGACAACGTACTGTGTTTAGCACTTTCAATATCTCGGTAACCAATTGACGTAGAGAAATGATCAAAATACCAAATTGTGTGTTTTTTTAAGCTGAATCCAATGGGAAAAAATAAAATCTGACTATTTCCAAAATTATATGTAAAAAATTCAAAAAACCCATTTTTGGGGTCCAACCCCCCCCAAAATACCCCTTCGGATAGAGCGATCTGGCTGGTTTTCGAACTTAAAGTCATAAATGTTGCTTTACACGTTTATACCAAATTTCATCAAAATCGGATAATTTTTACGAGAGTTATCGTGCTCACGGACATATATATATATATATATATATATACAGTTTCGAACGAATGGTATTTTTGGGGTCTGGGGACCTCAAAACGAAAATTTATCATGGTCCCGGGCCTAGGTCTTACCATGCCGACTACGGTAATAGCTTCTTCCCTATAGGGGAAATTCGCTAAAAAGATATACAAATTTCAGTAAACCTTTTATTGTTAAAATTTATTCAAACAGGCCTTTATTTTACCCACACTGATCCACCTCGTTGATAGATAATACAACAAACATTTTATTGAAATTATTAAGTTTATTTTAAGTGTCCACTGATAACATTTCGTGCACCGTTTAACACGTTACTGAGCGATAAACCAAGTTCAGGGATTAACTGATTAAGATGGCTGAGAACGGAGCGCGAGGGGTGAAAAGCCTTATCAGACAGGACTGATGGGGGCCATCACTCACGGCCTGCGCCGACATCCTTGTTTTGTCTCGATTGAACACTTTTTGACAGCTCTGTGCTCGATTCATTTCGTCGTGTTCTCATCATTTACCCATTACACAATCTCATGCTTTTCGTATTGCGTAATATTCTTGATTCACAAATCTATGACAATTATTGTTCACCATGTACATACCGGTAATGAATTTAATGAAGATTATTATTAGAAAAATAAATAACCCGATATTTTGTTAAATAGAAAAATAAAGAGTATCAACCAGTGACAAATGTGATGCACGAGTTAATTTTGCATTTAACTAAGTTTTAGTTTTTTTAATAATTAAAAGTGAAATTGATGACAAGTTGGTGGAAATACATTTCCAACCACCTTCCTCGAGTGTATTCAGCTTTGATGTGCAGCCTTGCCAATTTGAATTAACAGCTAATTGGCCAACTTTACTTTCAATTAATTAGTCGGTAAACTTTTGAAATTACTTGTCTGTTAACGATGGAAAATTGAACAACTATTTATAGCAGATTCTTCAGTCTTTGAGTGATTATTTTTCTAATTGTTACCGATCTCGGCTAATCTACTTGGGTGTTTAACTCCTCAGTCCGTCCTATTTTATCAACCCCTAGAAACATTTCGTACAAATCAGCAAACTCTTTTCAGGGAAAGTTGTACTAACATCCTGAAGATCAAACTCTTTACTCTTAAGCCGAATTCCAAAATTCGGCTTAAGAGATGGTTAAGAGATGGCGAACCTTTATAATGGTTCGCAAGAGGTGACGGGACATTTGAGCGCAAAGAGAGTGAGAGCGGTAGGGCTGATTGGAGGAAGGGAGGAAAAGAATTGAATCATATGTGAACCTAAATACGCGTAAGCCAAGAATATAAAATTCGTTAAATGACAAATTGTCTAAACTTGAGCCTGAAATAAACGAATTTAATCTGCTAACATATTATCGTGTATAACAAATCGTGTTTCGTCCCCCAATTAATAAATCTATACACCACGACTTCCTGAATCTGTAAAATGCTTGTTATTTATTTAGATCCAGGGTTAAGAGCCCCTTACTTTCAGAGAGTTGGGAGTTCGACCCTTCCATGCAAGCTGGCCATTAGTCCCCATAATGCCATTGTAAATTGTCCTAAACAAATTAAATTTACAATTATTACACATAACATTATACAACTCAGCAAAACCTTCTCCCCCATCTTTAGCTAAGGAGATTCTTCTAAACTGAACTCCTCCATTATTTCTTAAATCGATTTTGACGATCAAGATATCAAATAAATTACCTCGAACCATGGTTGGCCAAAGGGGTTAGTGGGTGCATTTTCCATTAGGATTAATTCTTAGCTCAATTTGAATTCAATTGCTTTCGAATTCAATTCAGACGTCCGACAAGTAAAAGGTGCAAAGGATGCGTCCAAAATTGATGCTTTGAACTAGTATGTACTACGTTTCCGTTGTAGCCGTAACAAAAATATACTTAACATATTCATTTGCATATCTTATTCGCTATAACATAAATCAATCTGTTGTGCCTGTTTTTAATGTAAACAATTTTTCTTTACGGGGTGATTGGCAATTTGGGAATCGACGCTTTAAAAATTCAACGTCAAGCAGTTCAAAAAGCGTGATTTTGTGTACAGTCAAAAATGTTAAATTATACTTTTTTAGATCGATTGTTTTTCTTTAATACTAGTTCTTCCGGCTTAGAAATTGTTGGCACATTTTTTAGGAGTTAAACATTGTGTCTGCGTTTGCGGCCTTAATTATGTTTATCCTTTAACCCCCACGGCTTTGCTCGCGATTACACTGGAATGCCATCGAGGTACAAGGGCGGAATGGAAGTAGAGCGGCACATATTGGAGGGAACCGCTACAATGAGACAACGTACAACTGAGGGAGAACCTCGGTCGATAACAAACTGGTCGCACCGTTGTCTACGTATGTAACTGGTGTGTTCATCACCAAACTGACAGCGGCTCTCTAAGTGTCTGTGAGGAATGGAAAGGTCGATCGCCGATAACCTCCGCGACCTCTCTTGATATTAGAGGTAGAAATACACTTTTACTGCTTCCAATTAATTTTCACTTACGTGCAAAAAGGGTTGACTTTGGTTGTTTATATTTCTTGTATAGTCCGTTACTGATTGTTGAAAACGCCTATTTGAGTGTTCCTTTCCTGTCACGTGGGAAATTCGCCAGTGAACGGTGGATGACGACGTGGGTGGAAGATGGTGTAGTATCATCTCGTCCAGATAGTAGCTCGTCAAACAGCAATATTCTTAGAAAAACTCTACCATCTCGTCCAGCTCTGTTTTACAGTTGATTAAACTTGACGAGGGTTGAGGAACGCAATTCAGGTGTTTCGTAGTAGGAAGAGGTTCCTAACAGCGAGATGTTGTAGAATTTGGACGAGATAATACCTGGACGAGATGATACTTGGACGAGATAATACCTGTACGAGATGATACTTGGACGAGATGATACCTGGACGAGATGATACTTGGACAAGATAATACCTGTACGAGATGATACTTGGACGAGATGATACCTGGACGAGATGATACTTGGACGAGATAATACCTGGACGAGATGATACTTGGACGAGATAATACCTGTACGAGATGATACTTGGACGAGATGATACCTGGACGAGATGATACTTGGACGAGATGATGCGACACGGGAAGCACGGGATGGGTTAATGTGGGCTGCACGCCTGATGTACTGGATTGTATATCTTCTCAGTAAACATTTCAGATTAAAACAATCCATATAAAGGTTTTCATATATGTTACAATGTAACACCTAAACTTTTGTTTTTAAAGCCATATCTACTCTTGAATCCAGTAAACACAATTTACAGATATTTTACCGATAACCTATGTTATTTATTATCCGTCATTGATATTATAAATGAGTCGAACACAATCACCCAATTAAAGCTGAGGGTAGGTTTGGTTTGGATCTACACCGATCTTGTAATTACAATGTATCCTAAAAATCAGTTACCTTAATGTTGTAAAGTGTAAACTGGCACCACAACACACTGCTGACGTAACCGAGGGTCCAGGTGGTCGGTTCGTCAGGTAACATATTCCGATCATCACTGACTGACAGCGGCCTGTGTTCCTGTCAGTGAGGAATGGACGTCCATTGCGATCGCTGTTTTTAACTGTACCTACGTCGAGATTTATTGTTAATGTTGCCTTCGATGTTAAAGTAAACTGTTTTTCATTTCTCGTTCGGACTCGACTGATGGTGTTTCAACTACATTGTGATTGAATATCTTTTTCTGCTGTTTCAAAGTTACAGGAGTTTTCAAGGTTTTAGGGAACAGGTCAAATTCTGATCTTGTTACCGAGTAAGGCGATCATCTTCAAAAAATCACATTTTCAGAAGCTCTATTGCTACTAACGGTCCCTGATGAAATTATTCTCATCAATTTGCAAGGCTACCCGTTAGTATTGGAGCAATCGCAATAATAGTCATTTCCAGGACTAAGTTTGACACTAGTATTAATTATTTTACTTAACTCGCTTGTACTCAAAACAATATAACAATATGTTGTACAACGCTGCAAACCGTACAATTTATGTAATTAATTTAAATTCTGTTTTATTTCGTAAAGTTAAATTACCGAATTCTAGGTTTTAAACTTAAACTATTTTCTTTTCTAAGAGACACTCATACTTCTACAAACACGTTCGTTCAATCAACCTTCAAGTTGATGCAGAGCGAATTTATTTATTTGAAACAGCTCAGCAAATGACTTTAAAAGTGAAGGAACAATTCAGTATACTGATTTGAATATAATGATAATAATGTTGAAAATGTGCCCAATAATAAAGAAGTAAAACTAATTTTTAACGCTGAAAGATATTGTTTAAGACTGAATCGTATCCACGCGAGAGCTCATTTTCAATATAGAGAAACTGAGAAAGAGTATTTACAACAGAATCTAAAACAAGCATGGAATCTCGTTGATATATTTTTTTCCTGATATTTATCGTATCAATTTCTGTCACAATTACCATCTCTACTGATGGTAAGTTTTTTCTAGTTGAAGTTTTTTCAATGAATATAAATTATATTTCTAAGTAGAGTCTCGATTATCCAACTTTCGGTTATCCGACCTTCCGTATTATCCGACCGTCCCCGTGCACGATCAACCGATCAATTTCCGCGCCTAAAAAGATCTAATTTTTATACCATTTTTTTCCCCATTTGTTATTGTTATAGTCCCCGTGCACGATCGAACGATGGACTACCGCGCGCTTATATAAAAAAAATCAAAATTGTTAACATTTTTTTTATTTTCCGTTTGTTATTGTTATGGTCCCCGTGTACGATCGAACGATCGACTACCACGCGCTTTAAAAAAATAATAAAAAATGTTCATTGTTTTTATTATTTTCCGTGTTATCCGACCTTCCCGCGTATCAGACCTTGCCGCGGCCGGTTTAGGTCGGATAATCGAGACTCTACTGAAGTTTGTATTCTACCAATTAAACAATCATGCAATATTCCAACAGTATCTAATTACATGTCCATCCAAATTCGTTGCGACCCCGTGCTAGTGGCGGTTACGCCTCATCGGATTAGTGGGTCGTGGTTTTGTGGCGGCCGACAAGCTTTGTGTTATTGTTATGAAGACAATCCATATTGAAACGAGTTGAAAATACGAAACAAGAGCAAGCCTGTGTGTAGTGGAAGTCCTCTCGTTGCCAATGTTGGCTAAACTGTGCTGTGTGTTAACTCAAGCATAGCCAGATGAAAGGTATGAATTATAAACAAAATATACCCATTGAAGGTTGCTCTGGTGAGTAAGCGGTACAAAATGACCATTGTATTTGGTAGTGACTATTGAGATACCAAATATTAACCTCCTAAGAAAGCTGTCATCTATCATATTTTATCTACTACCGACAAAAAAAACCGTCGCGTCGGTTTGAAACAATTTTAAATTTTGGAACAAAAAATCCACATATGATTACAAATATCCTACATTCATCCGATTCACTAGTTATTAAGAGTGGTCTAGCAAAAACAAACAACCACACAGCGATCTATTTTTTAATCATACAATTATTTCAGCCTTAGCTTATGGCTTTGGGAGTTTTGGGGAGGATAGCTATCGGTTGTCGCACCATCGTGAGCGAATCGGTCATGTAGATATTTTGCGTGATTTTAGCAACAAACATACAACTGTTATTCGCTATTTGGTACCAAGATTATATTTTTAACCTCAGCTTTTGGAGGAGGGTTCGCTGATACGGGAAAATAAGTTGTTTGCAACACAAACGAGCGAATATCTTAATGGAAACGTAGGAGGACGTTCACGGGTGAGGGCGCCTCACTCGGAAGTTGCTTGGTTGCGTCGACTTTGAGTCCGTCTCGTAATTAACAACCAACCCCCTCCCTCCCGCCCCGTCTGTCGACTCGGGGAGTTTTATCTTCATTAGAACCAAGAGTCATCTCGACCTTGGAGTTACTGCACATTTATTAATGAGATATAACCACCAGATTGTGATCAATGCGGCGAATCTTTTGGCGGTGTTTCTTAATGTGTTTTGTTTCTGTCAGTGGCACTGGGATCCGACGTAACCCATGATTTATAACATAAAACTCATTTCGTAGACATCGTTAATTAATAGCCAAATCACATTTGGCAAATGGTATTGTTTATTTACATTTAATTTCTTTTAATTATTAAGAATTTGTAGGAATATAAGGTTCAAACGTAAGAGTGTGTGTAAGGTTTTTACTACAATACCGCCCGCAGAGTAGTCGCCATCACTTCTTTCAATTTATTTTTATTAACTGTTTCTAAATTAGAATCAACATCGTACAAATTATTGGAATGATAATATTTTAGACGATTTTTACGCGAAGAATATATTTCAACGGTGACCCTTATTTCCAGCTTGTTTCACGTTTCGAGTGTAGACTAATGATTCTACCGACTCGTGGTTTCGTGGACAAATCAAAAGTCTGTTGCATGTTATAAACTCATCCAATTATAAACCAACCATGTAAAAGTATAAATCCCTTACCTTAAGAAAGAACGAAATATAATTGTCTAAGAAAACTGATGCTCAGAAATCGATTACTGTTTAAATCCAATTAGTCCATTCGTTGGTTAGTCTGTAAACGGAATTGTATTGTAGTGTTTTTAATGTATGTAATTTAGGTTTAATTAAATTCCAATCAGGCTGAGTATCGATCATTAGATTGTATCCCTAGATTAAAATGCATTGATTTAATTGACTCAACAATAATCAGTTTTACCAAGAATAGTGTGCCTCCTTGCACACTTTTATATTGTATACAACATTCTGAGTCCGCTGGCTGCATAAAACCAATTGCCAATTTCCCCCTCTTCTCAGAGAGCTTGGCGTCTGATCCACCCCATTACGTCCTCCATAAACAACCATAAAGCAGAATATAAAAATACCAGCAGCTATTAAATTTAAAGTGCAACAGTCAAATTCAACCACAGATTAGATTTTGAGTAGGGGCACCCTCGAGGGGGTTTTTATACCCCAATATCAATTAAACAGTTCCACCAATTTCCAAATGTACCCGAAATGGTCCACCTGAGCCAAGGGGCTCAGACGAGTTTAGTTTATTACTTATTACAGGGTAAATGTAAAATAAATAAATCATTAGTTACTGACACCAATAGCTATGCTCTCCCATTTAGTTAACTGCAGAATTTATGTTCAAGAACAAGTTTACTTTCCAGTATTGTATACAGTAGTTGTAAATGTCAATCTGTCCTATTCAGACAAATATTCTGTTTTGTCAAATCACAAGTTAGATGTAGGCTTTTATTGTAACAGCTCATTAAAGCTGGCTCGAGGTGTAACACAGCTCTGGGTTGAGTACGATCCGACCTTTGGGTAAGTTCAGTACCTTCCTACGAATGTTTTTGATATAGCAGTGAATTATTTTATACTTACTCCATCTAGTTCAGCATCCATAGCCAAGTTAGTAGGCATAACCGCTCTGGTTCACCCATGCCTTCCCACCAAGTGAAAGCTTCATACCGCTACAATAGTTACGTGAATTATAAAGCTGCATTTAAAAAGGCAAATTTTAAATAGAGGTTAAAACGAATGAAATATCTGCAACCAAATTGAAAGGCGTTATGGAGTATGGGGATAATGCAGCAATATGTTCGTTCTGAAAAGAGTTGCTGAGTGTTTTGGGAAATTTAGATTTAAAATCTGAGCAGTAGGCAAGCAGAGGAGTTGTTTGGAATGTTTTGTCGCCTAGTTTGAAGTGGTGTGGTATTGCCGACCTTATGTCGAGATACCAAAGGCTTGATAGCTTGTAAATTAGGTAGATACATTTTACGTATACATCAAGTATTTAAAAAAATTAACAGACAAGAGGTTTCCTGTATTGTATCAGTTACAAAACAACTCCGGGTTAATTAGCACAAAGTTATCGCCTTTAAGGCAAATATAAGTGATTAATTAATTTTTGCTATAAGTGAAACATGTGGAGCCGAGGGTTGGGGTGTCTAATGGAGTAGTGTTTCAGCGTTATTCGAAGACAATGTTGCGAGAGTGTGTCAGCGTCGGGTAATTCAGCGAAACCAATGAAGGGCAGATAGCGAGAGGAGACGCCCATTTCCTGCCCTTTGTTTCAACTGCAGCGTCAGCAGCCTCCATTGGCAGTTCTAGAATTGTTTGTTAGTAAACACGAACCAGCGCTACGTGTTTACGTATGTGGTGCATCGCGCCGCATCCCTTCTGTTGATTTTTACCGGGCGTGGATGGTGAAGTTGCAATATAAAATAGTGCAGCAGCCTAAAGTACCAATTTCGTGAAATTGTATTGTTAATTAAATTTTAAAAGGGTTCCACGATCAGATAACAACTGCTGGGTTGTTTGACTATAACAGATAGATTATCTGTTGATTGGAAATTACGATGGCGAAAACATATGTGGCGAAGTGAATTAGATCATTGCTTTGACCGTTACTTTCTAAAAGACAAATTCTGCATCATCGCTTACTACAGAAGTACATACATAATTTATTTTAGTGAACTTAATGGAAGTTGCATTTCAAAATTCATGCATAATTCCAGGTAAACTCGCGCGGCATTTTTTATGTATTAGCGACACCTAAAACGATTTACAATATAAATTAAAGTGCTATTTTAACAAAAAATTATAACTTAAGTTATATCTCATATTTTATTATGCTTTCTAAAACAATGGGTATATACGCTGGGCCAATTACCTATATAAATAAACTTGATTTTCTCCCTATATAAAAACATTACAATATTTTAATTGATAGGAGGGGGGAATTATGTCAGCAGATACACCCAATTATATAACATTCCGTTTAACCTCGGAAATATACCATCTACTGTATTATAAGAAAAAGAAAATAGTATATACCATTCTTTTTTGTGTATCCATCGACGACATAGGCTTTTTTCAATGTTCTTGATGAGTGCGCTGTCATAATAAAGCATTATTATGACAGCTGGATCAAGTTTTGAACTTTCCAAACATTTTCAAGATTTTTGCAAGGAATAAATCTGACAACAAACCTCAGATTATGAAGCGACCAACCTGACCACTTCAACACTACCCAGCCAATGATGCTTTAACAAATTATCCAGATGCTGAAAGACTATATAGTAGAATCTGACATATAGTATTAGAATCGCATTTCCATCAACGATTACAAATTTTGACCAGACGACAATTAATTACAAATTAGCCACTTCTATTGCCCACTGTTTGTAACAACATACTAATAAATCTTATTGAGCTTGATAAATAATGTCGCGACTGCATTTCGTAACGTTTCCTCAACAATAGCTCTCACACTCACACGGCTAGCAACGCCGACCATAGTGAACGCATCGCTAACGACGCCGACCATCGAGAACACATGGCTAATGTCGCCGACCATCGAGAACGCATTGCTAACGTCACCGACCATCGAGAACACATGGCTAACGTCGCCGACCATCGAGAACGCATTGCTAACGTCACCGACCATCGAGAACGCATCGCTAACGTCGCCGACCATCGAGAACACATGGCTAATGTCGCCGACCATAGTGAACGCATTGCTAACGTCACCGACCAACGAGAACACATGGCTAACGTCGCCGACCATCGAGAACGCATTGCTAACGTCACCGACCATCGAGAACACATGGCTAACGTCGCCAACCATCGTGAACGCATTGCTAACGTCACCGACCATCGAGAACACATGGCTAACGTCGCCGACCATCGAGAACGCATCGCTAACGTCACCGACCATCGAGAACACATGGCTAACGTCGCCGACCATCGTGAACGCATCGCTAACGTCACCGACCATCGAGAACACATGGCTAACGTCGCCGACCATCGAGAACGCATTGCTAACGTCACCGACCATCGAGAACACATGGCTAATGTCGCCGACTATCGAGAACGCATCGCTAACGTCGCCGACCATCGAGAACACATGGCTAATGTCGCCGACCATCGTGAACGCATCGCTAATGTCGCCGACCATCGAGAACACATGGCTAATGTCGCCGACCATCGAGAACACATGGCTAATGTCGCCGACCATCGTGAACGCATCGCTAATGTCGCCGACCATCGAGAACACATGGCTAATGTCGCCGACCATCGAGAACGCATCGCTAACGTCGCCGACCATCGAGAACACATGGCTAATGTCGCCGACCATCGTGAACGCATCGCTAATGTCGCCGACCATTGAGAACACATGGCTAATGTCGCCGAACATCGTGAACGCATCGCTAACGTCGCCGACCATCGAGAACACATGACTAATGTCGCCGACCATCGTGAACGCATCGCTAACGTCGCCGACCATCGAGAACACATGGCTAATGTCGCCGACCATCGGGAACGTATCACTAACGTCACCGACCATCGAGAACGCATCGCTAACGTCGCCGACCATCGAGAACACATGGCTAATGTTGCCGACCATCGAGAACGCATCGCTAACGTCGCCGACCATCGAGAACACATGGCTAATGTCGCCGACCATCGAGAACGCATCGTTAACGTCGCTGACCATCGGGAACGCATCGCTAACGTCGCCGACCATCGAGAACACATGGCTAATGTCGCCGACCATCGTGAACGCATTGCTAACGTCACCGACCAACGAGAACACATGGCTAACGTCGCCGACCATCGAGAACGCATTGCTAACGTCACCGACCATCGAGAACACATGGCTAACGTCGCCAACCATCGTGAACGCATTGCTAACGTCACCGACCATCGAGAACACATGGCTAACGTCGCCGACCATCGAGAACGCATCGCTAACGTCACCGACCATCGAGAACACATGGCTAACGTCGCCGACCATCGTGAACGCATCGCTAACGTCACCGACCATCGAGAACACATGGCTAACGTCGCCGACCATCGAGAACGCATTGCTAACGTCACCGACCATCGAGAACACATGGCTATTTCGCCGACTATCGTGAACGCATTGCTAACGTCACCGACCATCGAGAACGCATCGCTAACGTCGCCGACCATCGAGAACACATGGCTAATGTCGCCGACCATCGTGAACGTATTGCTAATGTCGCCGACCATCGATAACGCATCGCTAACGTCGCCGACCATCGAGAACACATGGCTAATGTCGCCGACCATCGTGAACGCATCGCTAATGTCGCCGACCATCGAGAACACATGGCTAATGTCGCCGACCATCGAGAACACATGGCTAATGTCGCCGACCATCGTGAACGCATCGCTAATGTCGCCGACCATCGAGAACACATGGCTAATGTCGCCGACCATCGAGAACGCATCGCTAACGTCGCCGACCATCGAGAACACATGGCTAATGTCGCCGACCATCGTGAACGCATCGCTAATGTCGCCGACCATTGAGAACACATGGCTAATGTCGCCGAACATCGTGAACGCATCGCTAACGTCGCCGACCATCGAGAACACATGACTAATGTCGCCGACCATCGTGAACGCATCGCTAACGTCGCCGACCATCGAGAACACATGGCTAATGTCGCCGACCATCGGGAACGTATCACTAACGTCACCGACCATCGAGAACGCATCGCTAACGTCGCCGACCATCGAGAACACATGGCTAATGTCGCCGACCATCGAGAACGCATCGCTAACGTCGCCGACCATCGAGAACACATGGCTAATGTCGCCGACCATCGTGAACGCATTGCTAACGTCACCGACCATCGAGAACGCATCGCTAACGTCGCCGACCATCGAGAACACATGGCTAATGTCGCCGACCATCGAGAACGCATCGCTAACGTCGCCGACCATCGAGAACACATGGCTAATGTCGCCGACCATCGTGAACGCATCGCTAATGTCGCCGACCATCGAGAACACATGGCCAATGTCGCCGAACATCGTGAACGCATCGCTAACGTCGCCGACCATCGAGAACACATGACTAATGTCGCCGACCATCGTGAACGCATCGCTAACGTCGCCGACCATCGAGAACACATGGCTAATGTCGCCGACCATCGGGAACGTATCACTAACGTCGCCGACCATCGAGAACGCATCGCTAACGTCGCCGACCATCGAGAACACATGGCTAATGTCGCCGACCATCGTGAACGCATTGCTAACGTCACCGACCATCGAGAACGCATCGCTAACGTCGCCGACCATCGAGAACACATGGCTAATGTCGCCGACCATCGAGAACGCATCGCTAACGTCGCCGACCATCGAGAACACATGGCTAATGTCGCCGACCATCGTGAACGCATCGCTAATGTCGCCGACCATCGAGAACACATGGCCAATGTCGCCGAACATCGTGAACGCATCGCTAACGTCGCCGACCATCGAGAACACATGACTAATGTCGCCGACCATCGTGAACGCATCGCTAACGTCGCCGACCATCGAGAACACATGGCTAATGTCGCCGACCATCGGGAACGTATCACTAACGTCGCCGACCATCGAGAACGCATCGCTAACGTCGCCGACCATCGAGAACACATGGCTAATGTCGCCGACCATCGAGAACGCATCGTTAACGTCGCTGACCATCGGGAACGCATCGCTAACGTCGCCGACCATCGGGAACGTATCGCTAACGTCGCTGGCAATCGAGAACGCATCGTTAACGTCACCGACCATCGGGAAAGCTTCGCTTACTTCACCGATCACCGAGTATGTATCGCTAACTTCGCCTAATATTCAGAACGCGTTACGCAATCGCCGACAATCGCGACCGAAAATTCCCGCATGATCCACGCATTTTTTCCCGGTCAACAAATTTCACGCATAATTCCCGGTTTTTCAGGTTTTCCCGGTCGGTGGCAACCCTGCTAATTAAAATAATTCCTGGCTAAACATATTATTATTTCGCCCTCGAGGGTAAACAAGTCATTAAACGTCATTAAACTTGAACAAATACATATTTAATTTAATTTTAATTTTATAAAAACCTGTAGTAGTTCTCATTAAAAGAAGAAAAAAAATCATTCCTGCCCATCATATTTTTTAGACCCGTTTTCATATTTATAACATAAACATAAACATAAACGTCGCATAGAACTTTTGAATTCAAAGAGATTTTGTCAAAACAACAGCAACTTAATCACTACAAAACTAACATTGACTGAACCCTCCCGCAGCCGCTGCTTTAATCTTTAAATGTAAAATAAAATTAATTAACCAACACAAAAATTCAGCTGCGAAGTTTAAACCGTTTACGCCACCACCTCCTCAACGGCAGATATAATAACACCATCAGCGGTCGCATGGCGCGGGGACCATCAGCTGTCGGCCGCGGGGGTCGTAATGTCGCAATGCCAGAGAGGAATGACAATCCACATAAGCCGCCTCATGACAGAGACTAATGACCGCCGCCATGCGCTGGAAAATTGCTGAAAACCTCATCATAACTGACACACCACTTTTACCAAACTGGCAACCTACATCGAGAGTGTTCCTGGAGTGTTTAACGACTCATAACCGATTAGAGGTATGTATAACCTGTTGTGAACTATGGTGGCTGTTCACACGTAACTTAGCGGTTTGTAAAAGTTACTCTATAATAAAAACCTCAACGTTTTAGACCATTCGTCATGATTATAAGGTATAATGAATGTATGGGAATTCTGCCCCGTCCGGTACAATCCTTCCATTAATTGGTCTAATAAAATATATCCATTCATAATGACCCTCAGGCAAAGATATATCTGGTTGGCCAAGAAAATTAGTCTGTTAAAGGCACTAATAATAGTCTAACAACGCTACGAAAACACTAAATATGTTGGTCAACAAGTTTTTCAGATTTTAGAATTAAAGTAACCACCGAATTTCTATCTATCAAAGATGAAGTTAATAATACATAAATAAATCATTAAAAAGTTTGTTTATATTTGTGAATTGGGATTTATCGGAATATGGGAAAATAGAAATAAAACTGATTTAATTTATTAATCTTTTTATTATAACTATGAGGAGTAAAATTAAAATGAACTAATGAATGAATAGATAGATGAAAAATGGATGGATGGACGAATCAATGACTTAATAGATTTAATGACTTAATAAATATGTTTCCATCATAAAGATTGTGGATAGACAAAATGTTACAGCTTGAAATTTAATATTAAGTGAATGGGAAAGGAATACTGCGGAGTTGGTTGTGGAGAAGGGATGGAGTGTTTTAGGGGTCAGCGGTCATCATGTATAAAAACATTTTAAAGGTTAAGGTTTATCTAAAATACATTTATTTAGGAATATACTGTATACTAATAACCAACGTGGCTTAGTATTAAACACGTCCTTTTAGATATTATTTGTTTAAGAATGCACCAAAACCTAAGACGTTAAGCATGCGTTCAACACGTCCACAACATGTAAATAACATTTAATTATTTTTCGTAATAATTTTTCAAAATACACAAAATATTTTTACTAAATGTCTCTGAATATGTGTGTTGATAAAATCTATTTTTTCAAATAATATATAGTTTTATTCCCGTCCAAAAATATTACATACAAATTAGATGTAACCTTGGTTTTCTTTATAATTAATTTAATCCAATGATATAGTATAACAACAACTTTTAATAGCACAATCCTGTACAAAAATATGAAGGGCTATTTAGGAGAGTCTAAAAATATGGTTCAATATAAAAGATAAGAGCAAAGATAATCCACATATATGCTAGTCGATCTAGAATATTTCTATTTCTATTCATAAATAAGGAAAGACTATCAAATACTTAAATTGAAATATTTTCAGTTGATTTAACACTGATACACTCAGTGTAAGACAACAGCATCTGGCGTTGAATAAAATATAACCTAAACAATGTTCGGGGTTACAGTAGTTCTAAAGTGACAAACTTTAGGATTTTGCCTCCTTCAAGACTTTAAATAACCTGTGACCTTTAAAATATTGTTTTTCTCTAAACTTCTAAAAATATGGATATTGTATTAGTTTATAAAATGGAAAAAGTGTGTGTATACTGTATATACTACAAGAATTTATCCCAGAAACATGGTGTAACACGGTTGTAGGATCCAATTTGTGTATATTTATTGTGAATGGAAATAAATAGCCCAGATTTTCTCAGGACTGAACACGTAAAGTATAAATAAATAAAAACCCATGAATAAACTTATAGTATTATAAATGAAAATGCAATCCATTGCATTAATATTTGTTGTGGTCAACTATGTGTCAAAGAAATTCAATACCAGAAATTTGTTTAATGGGGTGTTTTGGGATTACTTCATACCAATCCCCGATCCCAAGATTAATCACAGATATTTTAGGGGAGTTTCCTATGAATAGAATTAATTTTTGTTGTATAAACATCCCATCACTTGACTTATGACAGCTAAAGCGAAATAATTACAAACTAATTCAAATCATAATTTTAAAAACAGTCACTGAATTGTCTGCTTAAAATATTAACAACTGAAAACATCTTTTATGTTTGTAACAAATAACAAGAGATTAACAAATAGATTTATTGTTTAAACAAAAATACACAGCAAATTATGCCTTAAATAATCTTATATGAACACCCAATTCCTGGTTGAACTTCAAATAACTGAGAATGAACAAACTTCAAAAATAGACAGGGTTGATAATCAACAAATATTAGTTGACAGCTTGATCGCTTCTATGGCACAATGCATCCCATCAACTGATACAAGAGCACTTGATAGCATCATCACCACCAGCCATAATCTCTGGCGGCCCTTTGACTAGAGCCCACCCACAAGTTTTAGGAACACGTAGCCAATGAATAAAACTGCAGCATCACTTGAAGAATTCGTAATTAGACAATTTTCCCTATAAAAGAGTTAAAAATAATTTGCCCTCAATGAACACTTATTTAAAGACTTAATTTGAAAAAGTGTATAGTTTATCTGAGATAAAAATAATTTAAACGTATAACCGTAGAAAAGGAATTAAAAATACGTGTGACCACGATTTACTTCTCGTTTAGACTATAGGCCTAAAGAACTGCCAAACAAAGTCACTGTCATTTTTCTGTGAAATATGCTTTTTTAACAAGTATGAAGATTTTAATTTCAACTAAAATAAAACCCTTGAGAAACTGCCACTCCACATTAAACTGTTATCAACGCTCCGTTATCCGCAGTAGCAATTCACAGCAGTCCGTGTTTATGCTTATTCTTTCAAATGAAAACACTATTGAATTGTATGACAAGGAAGATACTTTTGTGTTATTAACAGCTACTGATGATCTTTACGAATGAAGGTTACAAATACAAATTACATTAAAGCATTTTATGGAATAGAATTCATATAATATTGGAACATTTTATCGATAAAACAAAGCGAATCCAGGGTGTGATGCAACTAAATGACACGCCCCTTGAGTACACACATTAAACCTGAGGTCAGCCGCTGACACGTCTCTGTTATAAATCTATTCTATTCTATTCTATTCTATAAATATCCAAAGAGCCCCGATCCTTCAATAATTAATCACCTAAAGAATTTTAACTCACTCCACGTCGCTCACTTAGAAATTAAATATAATACAATTAAAAATAAATAAACACAATATGAAACATAATACGCAACCAATATCGCATAAATATGAAACACACAAAAATAAATGTGAATGACAAACATTTTAAACAATTCAATACGAATACACTGCCACTTAAGGGTTCAACATGGAACAAAATCCCAAACAAAATAATCTTTTGCACATTTAGCAAAAATAAAGCAAACACAAGTGACAGATTGTATGGAACAAACTGCTGAACAGGGCTTGAGTATGGTACGACCAATACAACTCAGCAGCACACACGTGCACCAATCAACTGGCCTATATAACGCATTGTGACAAATATCGGTGCCACCTGATGTGAAGATTTAACGAGTTCGTACGCAGCACACTGACGTGAGGGAAGTGAATTTCCACATAAAAACTTGTAAAACTCAAAATAAGTGTAAAAACATACATCTGTCCAATTTTTATTAAAATCTGAAAAAATTGATTTTTTGGCTGTTCTGATACTCCTGGTTTCAGTTACTTGTAAAGCTGGGAATACGATTTTGCGCATTATAAGGTTAGGAGAAGGTCCAGACAGGCTTGAAAGTAGGCGTGAGGTTGCTGGGGATGATAAAAGTACTCTAACAAAGGAAGAATAGGCTTTTCTAGTGTAAAACCCCCATAAGACAACGTACTGTGTTTAGTCGATACACATTTTCTTTAATAACTTAGTAAATATTTATGCTAGAACGACAAGAGAGGGCTTAAAACTTTCGCCTCTCTAATTCCCATCTTTTTACATTCATTGATTTACATCTGGGGCTTTTATGACCATTTTTGGGACCAAAAACTCAAAATTTGAAAGATTAGTCCCCAAAAAAATGGGTTTAGAGTTTTCCGATTGTTTTGCCCAACGAACTTGTCCAACTGATTACAGAAAGGAACGTCCCTACCAAATTTGAAGTAAATTGGACAAAAAATGTGACCGCTAGAGTGCAAACACACATATATATATAAAATTTTGAACGGCCCCCCAAAACGTGTTCAGGGGGTCACGTTAGGAACTTCTGTGGTGGTCCCGGCCTTAAGTTTCACCGTGTGGGTCATGCTATCATGCTAATAGTTCACTTTCCAAAGGAAATTCACTAACAAGTAGGTAATGTCCTCTCTTGTACAATTTGTTTGATTCAAACCAAAACCTCAATGATTTAAAGAAAAGGGTCACAGTAAAAAATGTACTATTTAGTCACAAATTTGAGTAATGTTTGATATCGCCTCGCTGTAAATAATTACACAATAACAAACCTTGGGATAAGAAGAGATAGTAAACTTTTAACCGGCAGTAGAAGTCGATATTTTCTTTCATTATCTAAAATTTTGCATAACAAAGTAAGCAGTTTAGTATATACTGTATCTACTTAATGTAACTTTACCTTACATCATTATCCTAAAAAATGTGTGCATTGAAAAATGCATGTTAATTGTATATACTGCTTTAATCAACGAGGTCACAGAGTCTGAGGAAGTGTTACGCACAAATAAAACAAATTTTATATGGAAAAATTATGTTTTCTACTAATACCTAAAAAACTAAAAGTGATACAAGATAGAAGTCAATTAAAAAGTTCATAGGGAATGGGAGATCTTTAAAATGGTGTGCTTTTTTACATATGTTAATGTTTGATGTTTTTATATTGGGCCTACCATTATTAAGAAGAAAAAAATGTTTAGCTTTAAAAAAATGTAATCTTATGTCGTATATCAAATCAAAGCTCAATTTATTACAAGTGAGGTATTTTAACAACAACACAAAATTTGAAGTGGCTAAGAAAATACAGTGTGTCCATAGAACATAAATTATTTTCATAGTATAGGTCGACATTTTGAAGCAGTTAAAGATTAACAACTTAACATACTTTACATTAGAATATTCCTAAACTCACAATAATGACTCTTAGATTTCTAAACACTCTGTATATAAAAAAGTTTAAAATGTTTTTACGTTATTCCTTAGGGTTGATTTTGAAGGAAATCATTTTCACCTGCCATTCTATATGAAGCCATCCACGTTAAATCTGTTTGATACACCTTTTGTGAGACACCGTGTACAATCCTACAATTAACACACTTACAAAACGTTATAAGGTTTTATATAATAAAGCTGTTTATATAGTTTTAACACAAACTTTAGAATGACAGTCTTCTTTTAATCGAATCATCCGACCAGGTGTTATACCTACTACGGCTTCTCAATGGAATTCCTGTGATGTGCAGCCAGATCCATATGAATGATGTTTTTAACTTAACACTTGATGTATTTATTTTGATATTTTTAGCAATTATTTTTTAAATTTATTTATAAAGATTTAAAAAAAGTTATACAGTAGTTCAAAGTAATGTATACATCAGTTGTCAATATTAGACGAACATTATAACCATTCTCATAACTGTATTGTAATATTAATTAGTCCTACGCACCTACGCAGGCTTTCAATACCTATCAGGTACATGCTGTGCTTATTAAACTGGCGACTACCAAACATATCAGTTTAGCAACATATAAATTTAAACATCTCGGTTTAGGAGGGAAACAAAAGTACCTCCACGAACATCCGTAACGTCTAAATGTTTCATCCCTCGCTTCAAACAAAGTCCGGCTTATGAATACTAACTCCACTTTGTCTCAGTATTTTACTTTGCAAGCAGAGCGAAAAGTCCCCACTTGGCAGCACACTGCTTGCTTGCTTAACATTGTAAAGTCACAGCAAAGCCGGCAACAGATTTAATAGAATATGCAGCGTGCAGCCGGGCTCCACAAAACTTCCATAACTTTGTTCTCGACGACTACATAACAAACATGTTCTTCGACGGAACTCTTATCCGAATGTTCTCTGGTTAAAAAAGTAATGTATTACTATGCAAGTGAAATATGTGAGATAAAACATAATATTGATACATTGAATGAAAATCGTAAATATTGTATAGAAATAGCTGTGCTTGTATATTTGATAAATATGCTAATATGCAATTTTAACTGGCCTAATGACATGTTTTTGGTAGAAAGGGTTTTACATTTTTTTTTAAATATTGATGGTGATACAAAAAATTCAAGGGTTCTCTTAATGTAACACAGGCTAGTTATTACCATCAAATACATTAATTATGGAAAACTGAAGATAACAACTGAACTGAGTATTGAGTTTGATTGGCATTCTCAAAAGCTAAAATTCAAGAGGGAGTTTGTCTACAACTGCAGTACACTAGTTTGATGCATTAATGAGTAGAGTAAACACAGAGTCATAGAGCAATCCAGGGCTGCCACAAGGCAATTGGGGGCCTAGGGCAAAAATTCTGTGGGGGGCCTCAAACCCCCCTCTTATTACCTCTTATTACCATCATATTTTACCACCTTGATATATTTTTCTTTTGGTCGGGGGCCCCCTAGGGCAGTCCTAGAACTGTTATTAAAACTCGAATATACATGGTGAATATGTTTTGTTTATGATTCTTATGCAATTCTTTCTGTTGAACTAGGAAATCTGGACCTACATATCCGTGTTTTTATTTGAATTAATTTAGTTTTTAGCTATAATATAATATTTTACTGGTATGTAATTGAGCTTAATATTGTAATATATTTCTGCTCATTTTTCAAAGTCTACTGTAATAACTGTATTACTTAATGACAAATAAAGATCTTGAAATAGTAAGACCAAAAATAAACAAATATTAATGAACCTAACTTAACCAGAAATCAAAACATTCCCTGCTGCCCATCTACAAAGGTGAGTAGCCGCAGCCACAGTGCCAACCTTGTGTTCCAAACTTGTTCACCGAGCGTAACAAGTTCACCAAGTCAACAACTGAACCTCACCGCTACAACTGTTACAATAACTCGCCAGGTCTTGGAGAGTTCATAACTGCAGCGGAAATTTACTTTGGAACGTTTGATTTCCTCGGTAAAGTTTGCATTACTGTAATTGCATCTCAGTAAAACCACCTCTCGTTCGGCATTCTTCATATAATTTTGTGTAAAATTAAATTTTAACGAACTACGCTACACATGACAACAAAATATGAAAGACGGATATTTTGTTATTGTTTTTACATTAACGCCAATTAATCACAAATACTCTACAGCCAATGACAATGAAGAAGTCCTAAAGAAGAATTGAGCAATTCGTTAGTTCCAGCAGCATAACTCAAAATAATGTTCTTCAACTTAGCATGCAGAGAGAGTACTATAGTAAATCACGACAAACAGAACCTACACTTGACCACTCTACAATGTAGTTTGAGTTATAGGGCCTACCAAAGGGTTTCGGGATTTCAGAAATAGCTACAATTTAATACTTACCATCATAATGGTGTGGGAAGTGAATATAAGAAATGTCAAGGCACTGAACAACTGATACATGAAGGATTTTGTATATAATGATATTATATACTAAAATTCGCTCCTCGCCCCAGGTTCAATATCACAATAGTAATTTTCTTCCTTTCTTAAAATTAAAGATTGCTGTTGACAACAGAAAAATAATTTAGTTTAGATGCCCTAATATAGCATTCTAACCTTTGACGTGTTTTGAACAGATAGTAAATCACCAAGTATTAATTAATCGCAGTACTTTGGACGGTGCAGATATGTGTATGCCACTGATTGAAATCAATCCCACGTTCCTCGGTGTTAGTTATTTCCAGTTAAGCTATTGATGTTCCACAGTCAGTGGACAACCCTAATCCTAGATACCAATACCAACTGGGGTGGATACAACATTACTGCAATCAAAGTCTGAAAATATCAGTTAGAGGCCACATCTAAATTACGTAACGCACAGAAAGGGGGGAGGGCTCTAGTTCAGCACGAAGTGACAAACAATTTAAAAATAACGCTAGAAATTATAAAATTACTTCAGTTTTATGAACTGATATTATTAGTATTTATTTTACTATTTATTTAAAACTGCAGTGTGGTTTATTGTTAAATCTTTTACCGAAAATGACCTTGAATTTATGAGAGGGGTCAATCCATGTCAAGTGATCAAATACCAATTACCTCACCATTTTTTTACAGGATTGATCTTTTTACATTAGATACATCTATGGAAAAGAAGCTTAAGTATGAAACAAATATTTTTTATCCTTTGCAGTTTTTTCAAAATCTTGTTCCAAAATGTCAAAAAAGTGTGGTTTTGCGCTTAAAGGGATTTACGTTTTATTTAATATCTCAAGAAAGAATAAGGACAGAAAGGTAAAATAAAAACCATTCTTTTCAGAATTAAATTAGCTTTAATTTGATATACAACATGACAGTATTTCAAGTACTTAAAATGTTCAACCCCCAAACTCAAAATTTTAAAAGCCAATTCCAAAAAAACATATATGATTTAAAATTTTCAAAAAATACCATGAATTCTTGATATTATTAATAAGGTGGGTACACAATTTCAATTTGGGATCTCAGTGCGATCACATCCAAACCTTTAAATGAAAGTAAAAAAAAACACCAAAATTTTCTTGATTATTAGTCAAACTTGGCGTGTAAGCTAAAAGATTTATCATCCAATGCATTGTTATGATAAAGTTGATTAAAAGCAAAATTTTGTCTTGTGTGAACCACTTTAACCCATAGGCCTAATAACAATTTATATTTAGTAGAAAATCACTACCTTTCAGTAATATTACTTGTGTACGTAATTAATTTTTAGAATAACCACTAATAAAATTAAAACATACCATATACAAAATCCATTAAGTTATTTACGGACTATTTTTTGTTTGGGTTTAAATATAGGTTGTAGTAGATAGTATGAGTCAGAGGGGTGGTGGGGGGGGGGGGGTTGTGAGATACTGTGCTCTTTTGATGTCTCCACATAAACAAGTACAGACTTGAAATCTTATCTTGCTTACTTTTACTTCAGTCAGAACAGTCAATGAGTTAAATCTTCTTCTGCACTAGTGAGAAGTGATTTGTGATTTTAAAAGTTAAGTGTATGTTTAACAGTTTTAGTTTTTGTAATTAGTTGTTAATTTTAAATGAATTAGTTGTAAACTACCAGTAATGCCAAAATTTGAGATGGAAAGGAATAAAAAATCTGGTACAGGGTTTATAACAATTTTTTGTTGTAATCCATAGGAAAAAAACAATCATAATGTTATAAAAAGTCTGAGACCAGTACAAGGATGGATGTTCGAAATCAATAGGGAAGTAAGGCCTGGGATGAAAATTTGTGACAGCTGTCTTAAGCAGCTATTAAGAGATAAAAATGATTTGGAATCTGTTGAGTTGGATAATCCATCAACTTCCCAAATGGACACTAACTTCACCGACCCTAATTTATCATTGGAGTATTTCAACAAATCACTAGAGAACATTGAAGAATCACCAATTACAAAAAAAGGCTGCATTCACCTGCTTACTGCGTTAAAAATTTTGAAAAAGTTACTAAAATGTTCACTAATGAGTTGATCGGTGATAGAAGCTTCTTTGAGGTTGAAGAGCAAGTTAACCCAGATTCAGAAATGATTGCGCAAAGAAAAATTTCAGAAAACTACAAAAAGTGAGAAGTTCTTGATACTTACAACATTACCTTAAGGTTGGACCGTAAAAAAAAATTGAAATTGAGTTCAGTATCAGTAATAGGATGGCCAGATATGCTAAAGAAAAGGGAATAATATCATGTCCAAACCCAAAGACCAGAATGTTGTAGATAAGTCAAAGCTTTTTACAACTCTGATGATGTGTGAGTCGAATTATGCCAGGCAAGAAAGATTTTGTAGCGATGAAAGTAAATCGAAAGAAAGAACATGTGCAAAAGAGACTGGTTTTATTAAATTTAAAAGAATGCTATGAACTGTTAAAAAAAACAGAATCAGCTGTGAAAATTGGTTTCTCAAAGTTCGCTGAATTAAGACCGAAGAATTGTATCTTGGCTGGGGGAAATGGAACCCACTCTGTTTGCGTGTGCACAACGCACCAGAATGTAAAATTAATGATTGTCGGAGGAAAGCTGAAAGAGGTGAAGATTGATGAAGCTACTGATCTTGGTAATTACAAACAATGTTTGTCACAAATAATGTGCCAAGAAAAGACCCCTGACTGCTACCTAAACAAATGTGGAAAATGTGCATGAGTATTAAACCTAAAAGGAGGGGATGATAGAAACCATCACATACAAACAATGGGTTTCTGTGGATAGGTGTACATTCGAGACATTTTGCAAGATTGTAGAAGAATTTGTGCAAAGTTTTTGTGAACAACTTGTTGGACTAAAGAAGCATTCATTTATATCCCGTCAGCAATCCAAGTACTACTAAGATTTGAAAGAAAACATCCAAGAGGTTGAAGCAGTTGTAAGTTTGGACTTTCAGAAAACTACTCTTTTGTGGTCTCACAGTCTTTCCACTGGAGTAATGACCAAGCTACTGTGCACCCTTTTGCTGTTTATTACAATGAGAAAGGAGAAATTAAGTACACAAGCTTTGTAATAATATCAGAATGCTTGATTCATTACTCGGTAGCAGTCCATTTATTTCAAAGGAAATTTATATCTTTTCTAAAAAGTGTGTTTTGCCCAGTTTGAAAAAGACCTATTATTTCTCTGATGGTTTAGCTGCGCAATATAAAAATCAAAAAAACTTCATCAGTATTTCCAACCATAAAAATGATTTTGGAATTGAGACAGAATGACATTTTTTTGCCACTGCTCACGGCAAAGGCACATGTGATGGCCTAGGAGGGACTGTCAAACGGCTTGCAGCAAAAGCAATCTTGCAAAGACCATATAATGAACAGATAATGACCCCTTTACAACCGTTTCTTTGGAGAAAAGAAAATATCCCGAAAATTAAATTTGAATATTGTACAAACGAGGATTATTCAGAAGAAGAATCTTTTTTGAAATTTTGCCTGAAAGAAGCTGTAACTATTAAAGGTACACATCAGTTTCATACGTTCATTCCTCACAGTTTGACTGAAATGAAGTGCAAGATCTTTTCCTCTTGTGATGACTTTTGGATAGAAGAAATTGTTGAAGGAGGTAAAATATTGTCAATAGATAAAATTTCAGGTTATGTTACTTGTGAATATGATCAGCACTGGTGGCTGGCAAATGTCCTATCAATGGACGATGAAAGTGAAGATGTGGAATTAACATTTTTACATCCTTTTGGTCCTGCTCCCTCATTTGTTTTTCCAGGCAAGCCAGACATTTTAAAAGTGAACTTAAAAGAAATCTTAACTCGAGTGAACCCGAACACAGCTACAGGAAGAACGTATGTAATTTCCCACAACGAAACCATTGCAGCAACAAAGACCTTAACATCAAGACTTCAATTCGCCTAATCATCAGTTCAAAAATGCATAGTCATCACTCTTCATGATTAGGTTTGTTTTTTGCTTAGAATTACTATTTGTAACAAGTGACATAAACCACTGAACAGTTTTTTTTATATATTATTTCTATCAATACCAAATTTCAGACACTTTAGGCTGACTTGTATCGTACTTATTGTACAACTATTTATAATCTTTTACATTTTTTTTATTTGAAAAAATGTGCATTTCATAGACTGTTAGCTTTTTATTGATTGTTACATTACTTTGATATTTTTGAAACTAATGAATATAGGACTTATAGCCTACGACTTGTCTATTTACATTGCAAGCTTATATACAATAATGTATTTTAATGTGATCCCATTGAGATCTCAACTTGAATTTTTGGACATAATTTATTAATAACATTAGGGATTCATAGTATTTTTTTGAAAATTTTAAATCATATGCGTTTTTTGGAATTGGCTTTTAATATTTTGAGTTTGGTTGAACATTTTTAGTACTTGAAATACTGTCATCATAATTCTGAAAAGAATAGTTTTTATTTTATCTTTCTATCTTTATTCTTTCTTGAGATATTAAATAAAACGTAAATCCCTTAAAGTGCAAAACAGCGCTTTTGTGGAAACTTTAAAATAAGATTATAAAAAACAAAATGAGATAATTTTTTTCTAAATTTTAATTTAGTTTTATGTGAACATTAAATAAACCAAAAACTAACAACCAAGCAAAACATGAGGGAAAATTTTATTTTTTTATTTTGATCACTTGTTATGGAATGACCCAGAGTTATTTTTTTTAATTGTTCAGTTTAGCTGGGATAGTTTATTTTCTTGTTTGAATATTGAAAATCTTATTAACAAAACCAAATGACAGTTTATATGTCACTTATTTTTACGGTTTATCTCGAACCATACATATATCTTTTTACATTTTTACTATACCTTACATTTTACATTTGACTGTTTTAGAGCTTTGTTAACAGATTTGTTTTTTAAGAAAAATAATAGGTATATCATTAAAATACAATTTTGATTTAAATCTTTGCAATATTACTATTATTATATTTAAAACATTTACTATGATTATTTTACATAACTCATGGGGGAGAATGAATATGCTCAAGTGTTACGGTATGTTATATGGGGGAGGAGGGGGTTTTGAAAATTATGAAAATTTGAGTTATGTAACACACACTTCCAGAGAGTATAAGTATCCCTATTTTATAAATATATATATATATATGTATGTATACGCATTTATATTTTGTATTTTATATTTATATATTTTATATTTATGTATATATGTATATTTTATGATAAATAGTATACGAAAACTGACACATGCTTTCTAGCTTTCAAACTTCTTGATGTTAACAAACAGCCTACCTTTTTTATTACCTACTGAATATGAAGTAGTGTAGCCTATATAAACATATTTCTAAACTGTTCATTAAACGTATTAAACTATTTCTAACTAGTTTAATATACTATTTTCCCACAATTATTCAACTAAATCCCTTTCTAGAATGAAGGCATTACAGAGTCATTTGCTACACACTGCAATAAAGAATAAATTATCGATATAATAAGTTGAGGTAAAACCGGGAAGCTGATTCGGAAGTTGGCGCAGAATAGAATGTTAATGAAAAATAAACTCACTGGATAAGGTGCTTACCGTGGGGCTTAAGATTAGCTAGCGACTGGCAGGGCCTCTGTACTTACCTGCAACAAAATAAAAGACAATCAAATTTATGAAACGTTTGTTTTAAATCAAAACGCTGAAATAAAATACACAAATAAATACTTTGACTAAGAGGGGAGGGGGGTTTCGTAAAACAGGGAAAACAACCTTAAAGTTATCAATAAACAATAAAACCAATCAAACAATTTAAATTTGGCAGGAATATCTGATTTGCAAATACAAAAGCTAAAGTTAAATTAATATCTTTCTCCAACCACCGACTATAACAAATACTAACATTAATCTTAAAACATATCTTCCAAATGTGGCAATGTATACACAAAACTGTATATAAGGCATGTGTTTGTTTATGGAGATAGTTCAACAGTTTCGTCACATATACTACTGTTGTAAAATTAAAGAGGAATTGTTATTAAATACAAATTATGAATATTGATAACATACTTAATTTTTTTTATTTATTTATTTGGACTTTACCTATTGCTTCTAGTGTTTAAATAGTGATAGGTAAAGTCCAAATAATTCAAAAAAATAAATTCAAATCCATCAAAAATATACTTAAATTGTGACAACGGTTGAAAACAGTTAACAGTGGCCAGAGCTGTATTCATGTTACGTGAACCACAAAACTCACAGTGCGTGACACTTCTCTCTTTATTGCTGGCAACCACAATTTAATTCAGAATGCAAATTAACATGAATTAATGTCATTGTCTGGTTAGGGAGTCTTTAATTGCGTTAATTTTAATTTAATTCATTTCAAAACGTTCATGAGTAGAAGTACTGTATTGTATGTTACAGTACAAACGGTGTTTAAGAAGCCCAAAACATCACCACACCGACATTACTGTTGTACTAGGCAATACGAGCTAACACATCCTGCTACTAAACTAGGGAGATGTATGTCTCATGCTTCCAAAATGTATAGCAATACACACAACTTACTGAGCATACTGTGTGGTCATTCCATAAGTATTGTATGTTACAGTACAAACGGTGTTTAAGAAGCCCAAAACATCACCACACCGACATTACTGTTGTACTAGGCAATACGAGCTAACACATCCTGCTACTAAACTAGGGAGATGTATGTCTCATGCTTCCAAAATGTATAGCAATACACACAACTTACTGAGCATACTGTGTGGTCATTCCATAAGTTATTTTATATAAAGATGTCTAACGCTATGATGTGTTTTGTTAAAATTATTTTATTAATTTTCTCAAATAAGAGTTACATCGAGGGTTAAAAGGCCTTCGAGGCAGAGAACTCTGAGAGCAGATGTACAATATGCTTTTGAACATCTTGATCTCTTTTAATAAATATATCAGGCATCAAATTTGGTTTAATAGTTCTTATACCCTGGACTTTCAAACATCACTGCTTGTATATTAAGATACTGTTTTTGATTTATTACTTTGGAATATTTATTAATGAATCCCAAAAACACAAAATCTTAATCATGGGCTCGGTTTTGCACATATTTTTAATGCAGCTACACAAATAAACATGAGAAACATAACAAAATACATTATAATGAAGCCTGGACTTATTTAATCGACATACATTATAACGATAGTACTATAATATCGCTCTAGTTTATAAATAATATTTTTCTCCAGTTCACCTTCACAAACATAAATACCCCCGTCGCAGGAAACCTGCGAATTTCCAATGCATATATATGTGTCTCACTACTACATAGAGCCACTTACCAAGTTTCTCAAAAATACATTCTTAAATAAGTGATATATAGCATTTTATTTATTCTCCATAAGAATAACATTAGCGCTGAGTCTGCAGGTTTGCTGCAACGAGAAAGATAAATAAACGGTATCAGGAAACTGACACATACTTCCTCCCTTTTAGCCCAATTTTAATGAATAAATTACTTTTTATTTTCTAAATATAGAATACAAAGCACGGTCGAATCTACAGAAAATCTTTTAAACAAGTTGTTTTCAAAAACATCCATCCAAATCCCTGTTTTGTAGGCAATACCATTGCTACACACATGGTTTTAAGAGGGGAAATGCCCCCTATTCCCCCCCAGGGTTATTAAGGGGTAACATATTTTGAATTTCCTCTGTTGGTCAATGTTAACTTGACAAGCATATCAAGTTTGAACAAAATTTATCAGTAAATAAGAGAGAAATAGTAATTTTCGTACTTCCCATAAGAATAACATTGGACAACGTACTGTGTTTACCGCAAAATGAAAAATTAAATTTTCTCTGCAACCAGCAATCCTAGAATGGTAATTCAAAATAATAAATTATTTAGTTTTTGAGCTCTTTTTAATTGTGAGTATTAATATTTTTTAGTTATGTTTTTTTACGAAAAATAAAAAAAACTTAATTTTTCAAACTTTAAGTCTTGTAATTTCTGAACTCAAAATTTTTACAGAAATGCGGGCAGTGTTATTTTGTTGGAAAACTAAAGCTCTACAAACTACTTAAGTTTATTCAAAATCGTTAGAGCCGTTTTTGAGAAATCTTGATTTTTCATGATTTTTGGCAGTTTTTGGGGGATAATTACCCCTAAAAATAAAAAATTCCAAAAAATGTAAAAAAAAGCCCGGAGATATCGTGGATTAGTACATACATACCAAATTTCATAAAAATCTGACCATTGGTTAGGGCTCTAGCTCTGTACACATCCATACAGACTGATAGACAGACACACAGGCATCACGTCAAAATCACTTTTCTGGGTTCAGGGAACACCAAAACGAATATTTCCACTAACAACTCAAATTCAAAAATTTTGGCGAAAACAATACTTTCTCCATATACTACGTATAAAGGGGAGAAAATAAAAATGTGTATTTTTGCAATTACCAATATAAGTCAACCAGATGAAGCTACGAACCAAGTTTTATTAATTTAGGTTCATAACTAAGAGAGATATTCAACTTTGCTTATTCTCCATATGAATAACGTGGGGGCCGAGTATGCAGGTTTGCTGCTACGAGTAAAATCAACAAAAAACATTTGTTGTGCAAATATCATTGTACCACAACTAGTTGAAGCCACATACCAAGTTTCATCAATATACATTCATAAATAATCAAGATATCAAATTTTATTTATCCTCCAAAAGGACAACATTGGACAACGTACTGTGTTTAGCACTTTGAATATCACTGCAACGGTTGGACGAAGAAAACAAAACACCAAAATGATTGTTTTGTAGAGCTAAACTGATTGGTAAAAAGAAATGTGAAGTTTTTAGTAAAATTATCTGAGAAAAATCCAAAAACCTTTTTCCTATAAGATTAACATGGGAAATGTTATGGACGCGTTTTTTTTTTTTTACTTTTCTCTACAACCACTTAAGGTTAATGATTCAAAATACCAAAATTATTTATTTTTTTAAGCTCTATAAAATTTCTATAACCAAAATTAAGTGTTTTTAAAATTTTAGGGGGAAAAAGTCAAAATACTGATTTTTGGAAAATTTAAAACCCCCTTCCCATATTATGATCGATCTGGTTTTCGAAATTAAAAGTCGTACATGTTACTCTACACATTTATTTGTGCCAAATTTCATCAAAATCGGGCATTTCTTTCAAAAGTTATCGCGGTAACGGACACACACACACATATATATATATAGAAATTAATATAATATAATACATACATAATATAATATATATAATATAATATTTACATATATAATATATATATAAATTTTAACGAATAGTGTTTTTGGCATCTGGGAACCTCAAAACAAAAAGTTATCATGGTCTCGGGCCTAGGTCTTACCATGCCACCTACGGTAATAGCTTCTTCCCTATAGGGGAACTTCGCTAAAGGGCTAAATGGCTTTTCTCAATGTTTTATGTTAAACTTATTTAGAGAGATTGCACATTTTCCAACACATAAATAAGTTACAAAGGTTCAATCTCAAGATCCATTAGAAGCAAAGTTCTCAAGTGTACAGACTGTCAAAGATCTCCTCATTAAATCTGCCTTTTGAGAGTCTTCATCTTACTTTAAAAGGAAATTGAATGAATGACCATTTTGATAATGATTGGAAGGATAAAGCAATATATTTGATAAAACTTAATCTAAAATCTGAATCCATGGGTAAAATATATTTTGCTTGCATCTTGTTAATTATAAAAACATATTATTATGTAAGTGTTAATATTTTTAAGGATTAAATATAATAAAATTTGAATTAAAATTGGGATAAAAATAAAATATCATGATTATCATCTAGATAAATATGCATGTTTTAAAAAGACAGATAACAGTGCCGCACTAATTAACCTTGCAACATTATTCATGATGTTCACCTCCGTCCATACACACAGGATCACACCTTGTTATAAGCTCAAGTGCACACATATATGAGTGTAATTTACTGGTGAAAAAATCTTAAAATTAAAGTATTTACACTATACTTTTTTCCATCTTGATTGAGTCCCAAATACTTTATTTATTTAATTACAGTGCCACTGTAATATAGCAGACATTATAATGATAGAATTCATAATTTATGTCTATTGACGAGTGGTTGAATTTTAAGTTAAATAATTATAATGTATTTATTTCACCCAAAAAAATAGTACTTTAACAAACAAAAAATACGGGATGATTTTAATGCCGACAGAAAAATGTAAAACAGCAAAACTATATTTTGTTTATTGGGTAAACCAGTTCTAGATCATCAATACTACAAAACACACAAGCAGTCCACAGTGTATCCCGCCCACTAGTCCCCTGCAGTCGCATTGTATGTTTCATTTTAAACTTACACTGCAAACAGACGGATGTTGTGGGAGTTTACACTGGATGTTTTGGCTGCGACATATTTAGGGGGTAACTAAGGTTCTGACAGGTCAAGTCCACCCATTATTCGTACTCAATAAGCAGCATTGATCCCGACAAGGGAGACACAACAATGCAATGTGTATTGGTAAGCCAATAGCCCTGGGGTGCCAATTTCTGACTCCGATATCTGATAGGCTGTTACCCTTCCGAGAATCGTATTGGATCACATATAACTAAATAGCTTTTGTCGCCACAAACTATTACATCACAGAGAACAATATAGATTACAACTTCACGTTTGATTCAGTGAACCGAAAAGACTGAAATTTCTGTTATTGTTTTCACTGTAATGACACAAACAACTTATGAATATAAATGTACAACTGTGATGTGTTGAATACAAATAAGTGCTTCACTCGACCTACTAAGTGTGAGTTTGCGTAATGGAAATGAGGTTTTAACAATTAATTTGGAATGAGTTTAACCTATATTGGCTAAAACTATTCAAAAACACACCTCTGATACACACAAACCTTGATCGGATACGTATTTCATATATCTGTGATTACTGATAGTATTTTTTTGAGGATTAATTTTCACAAAATGTTAAATGTGAGAAATAAGTTTGGATGGTAATTTTTCCCTTTCACATCAATGTGAAGAATCGTAAATGGACTGCAAAAAATACAGTCATGTTACACACTTTTTTATCCAACATTATTCCAGGCATTACGAACGGTAAGAAGCACCCTATACTAGTCGAGACTTATTCGGGTCAAATATAAAATGTATAAGTGGGCATAAATAAGTTACAAAGGTTCAATCTCAAGATCCATAAGAAGCAAAGTTCTCAAGTGTACAGACTGTCAAAGATCTCCTCATTAAATCTGCCTTTTGAGAGTCTTCATCTTACTTTAAAAGGAAATTGAATGAATGACCATTTTGATAACGATTGGAAGGATAAAGCAATATATTTGATAAAACTTAATCTAAAATCTGAATCCATGGGTAAAATATATTTTGCTTGCATCTTGTTAATTATAAAAACATATTATTATGTAAGTGTTAAACATTTTAAAGGATTAAATATAATAAAATTTGAATCAAAATTGGGATAAAAATAAAAGATTATGATTAGCATCTAGATAAATATAAATACCCCCCGTCGTAGCAAACCTGCATACACATTTGTGCCTAATTTCATTAAGATCGGACCTTTTTTAAGAGAGTTATTGTGCTTACGGACATATATATTCAGGGTTACCACCAAAGTTGCATTTCAAAATTCATGCATGATTCCAGGTTTTCCAGGTCAAAATCTTCAAAATCCCAGGTAAACTCGCGCAACATTTTTTATGTATTTGCGACCCCAATATAAATAAAAGTGCTATTATAACAACAAATTATAACTTTTTACAAAATAAAATTGTTTGTAGTTGTTAAAGTTATATCTCATATTTGTTATGCTTTCTACAAAAAAATGGGTATTTACGCTGGGCCAATTATTTATATTAATTAGCAAACTTATAACAAAATTACAATATTTTAATTGATAGGAGGAGGAAATTATTTCAACAGATACAACTAATTATATAAAATTCCATTTAAATTTGGCAATATACAATCTATTATAAGATTAAGAAAATAGTATATACCAAGCTTTTTTGTGTGTCTATCGACGACAAGGCATTTTTCAATGTTCTTAATCGGGAGTGGGCCCAAACCCTGATCTCGTTACTATCTAAATTAAACATTTTCTTAGAAAGCATTATTATGGCGACTGGATCCAATTTTGAACTTTCCAAACATTTTCAAGATTTCTGATAGGAATCAATCTGAAAAGAAACCTCAGATTAGGAAGCAATCACCCTGACCATTTATACACTACCCAGCCAGTTATGCTTTAACAAAATATCCAGTGAGTCCAAAGACTACATATTAGGAACATTTAAACGACTAACAATTTTGACCAGACCGCAATTAATTACAAATGGGCCAATTATACTACCCACTGTTTGTAAGAACATACAAATTAATCTTATTGATCTTATTAAAAAATGTCACCGACTGTCGCGACTGCATTTCGTAAGTTTCCTCCACAATAGCTCTCACACTCACATGGCTAACGTCGCAGACCATCGGGAACGCATCGATAAGGTCACCGACCATCGGGAACGCATTGCCAACGTCACCGACCATCGAGAGTAAATCGCTAACGTCCGATCATCGAGAACGCATCGCTAACGTCACTGACCATAGAGAATGTATCGCTAACGTTGCCGACCATCGAGAATGCATCGCTTACGACGCTGGCAATCGAGAACCCATCATTAACGTCGCCGACCAATGGGAGCGCATCCATAACGTCACCGACCATCAAGAATATATTGATAACGTCGCCGACCATCGAGAACGCATCGCTAGCGTCACCGACCATCGGAAACGTATCGCTAACGTCACCGACCATCGGGAATGCATCGCTAACGCCACAGACCTTCGAGAATATATCTCTAATGTCGCCGACCATCAAGAACGCATCGCTAGCGACACCGACCATCGGGAACGTATCGCTAACGTCACCGACCATCGGCAATGCATCACTAATTTTGCCGATCATCGAGAACACATAGCTAACTTCGCCTACTATTTAGAACGTGTTACGCAATCGATGACGATCGCGACCTAAAATTCCTGGTTCGGTCCGCAAAATCCACTTATTTTTCCTCTGTAACCAAAGTTCACGCATATTTACCAGTTTTCCAGGTTTTCCCGGTCGGTGGCAACCCTGATATATATACATATACAAAATTTGAACGAATGGGTGTTTTTGGCATCAGTGGACCTCAAAATGAAAAGTTATCATGGGCCTAAGTCTTACCATGAGACCTACGGTAATAGCTTCTTCCCTATAGGGAAAATTCGCGAAAAAGGGCTTGCCATCCCCAATTGAAATAAATCCTTAAAACGCATTAGAGAAAAAATGACAGTGAGACAAAGAAAGGCAATACTTAGTTTAGTTTACTGTTTCCATAAAATTTACAAATAAATAAAAAATATAGTTTAGAAATAAATAACATAATTCAACAGTACAAATTTATAAAATATGACTAGACCTTTACATAAAGCAATAAGAGAAAACCTCCAGGTTAAAAGTATAATTTTGTAACTTGTATTCATGGCTCCGTCAAAATTAAGAGCAATTACTGACACTCAAGTACAATATTCACTATCTACATCAACATATCTGCATATATACAATATTACCACCTAGCAGATTTACTAGAGTTTAAAAATAATTTTGTTGCCCAGAAACAGTAGGATAGTTATAATTTTGCATTTCCAAGCCAAAAGACGAAGACCAGTGACACGTTGTGTTATTCATGCAATGATAAAGAGTTGGAATAAATTCACTTTGGCTGCTGCAGAAGCCCGAGGGATCAAATATATATCGATGGGGCGCGCTCCGTCTCAGCGACGTATTGGGACCAGTTAAAACTGCAATCACCTCTTCTCTTACAAGACCATCGTTCGTTCGAGGGCTTACTCACTCAACAATTTCACAAACAATCTCCTTCAAACATTCACATTTTCTTATTCGTGGGTTGATGGATGTGGTTTGACTGGTATTCAACTCAGTAAAATTAAAATGTTGTATATAACTATGAAGTTTGAAATTATGGAAAAAGAAAACTGTAAATGAGTGAAGCATTTCCCCTTATTGTTAGATAAAACCTCAGAAATCGGTAAATCGATAACCTCATCAATAATTTAACAACGGTAAACATTACTTAAGACCTGTTGAAATAACTGGCTGCCCTTATCCCATATGTTTCACACACTAAAGTGAATTATCATAGGTTACAAAAGGCAAGTATAGATAGCAAACAGAAAACGGATTAAATTCACACAATAATTAATTAAGACACTTTTAATTAATTAATTTACAAAAACCAAGAGTTAAGGTTGATGGGGGCGATTTTCAACACATGGAAGTATGATGGATGCACAATTACTACTTTATAGTAAGATTTAAAAATGTTGAATACAAACTGTATACCCAAGAATATGAAGTGAAGACAATACATGGATAAGAATTAATTAATTTAATTTCTGTACATTTACAATTATAGTTATAATTATATTACTGTAATTGTAATTAGTGAACCTTTTATCCATAGTGTAAAAAAAGAAGGTGGTCTCTGTCTGAGTTCCATTTTAAACTAACAAAAAAAAAAAAAAAACAACAAAAAAACACCTGTTATGATTATGTAAAATGTTACATAAAAGTAGCTAATATATTAAGCTTAATTTATTATTTCAAGCTTACAATATATTATTTTTATAGTATATTATTTAAAATATACTAAGCTTAAGCAATATTTTAATATGGGCTATGTATAGTCCTATTTACATTTCAAAGCCCTCCTCCCAACTCTACTCTATGGGTACACAAAGATCCAATGTTCTTCTTATGGATATTAATTTATTTAATGATTACCTTGGTAGCAGTACATAATATTTTCCGAACATCTAGAGTTCCCCCCGGGAAGAACCGGGCACCAATGTATTTTACAACGATGAGTTACAAAAGAGTTTTACAAAAGAGAAACACAAAAGTTATATTTCAAGCTAATTTTTAATCAAAAAGGAAAAAAGATAAACCACCAGCTACATCAGGTTTGGACAATTATTGCCAGCCGAAGTGAGTTCATTAATAACAGCAGATGGGTTGGTGCACCACTGACCTTTACACCGCTCTTGATCAGTAGTTGTAGCAAATCATCCATTGGTTTGATTCAAAGTAATTTGTTGTCCTGATTCCATAATTTGTTTTCAATTAAAGCTAAAAATACTAATTTTTAGTTTCCAAACATCGCATGCTACATATTGTATTTCAGCGTCAAGAATTAATATAACTTAAATTCAATTGCCAAACTTCCTCTACGCACAAAAAATATCTTGTGAAACTCACAAAACACTTGTCCTACTATTAGTAAAGGTAGTGAAATCAATCTCCTCATTCACAATCATTGTTTTAGCATATTACAAGTTTTAACCATTTAAACTTTATTGAGAATTCCCTGGAGATAATCAAATTTTAAAAGGACATTCACAAATACATTCGTTTGTAAAACACATTTTAAATTCTAAAACAATGTCTAGCAATAAAAATTAGTAGGGTAGAAACCGAATACCATCACTGAGAAGTTGTTTTTCCATTTAAAGTAAGTTACAGTGTTACTGACATAAGTAATACTGTACAGATACTAAACGGATACAAAGTAACTAACAATTTTGATAAGTAGAATTACGAGAAACAAAGGTTTCTTTAATATTCTAACTTGTGCCAATCTTTTACTAAAGGCTGTGAAACTGGATTCAGTTTCGATCTCCCTGTGTAGTCTAGGAAGAACAAACGAGATCGCAGCAGCACGCTGACGTGAGGGAAGCGAATTTCCGCATTAAAACCTTAAAAGGATCAAATAAAGGGTTTAAACCAACACTGGTTACATTTTTTTTAAATTGAAATTTTTTATTTTTTGGCTGTTTTGATGCTCCTGGTTATATTTAAATTCACTAATAGGAAGCCAATGTTCTACATTATAAAGTTAGAAGAAGGTATTGTCGGGATAACAAGTTGGTATAGGGGTATGGGGGGTGATACATCGATAATAAGATATGAAAAACAGCTTTTTCCAGTGTAAAATCCCCATAAGACAATGTACTGTATTTTGACAATTGACATTTTCTTTAATAACTCGGCAAGTACTTGTGCTAGAACGATGAGGGAGGGCTTAAAATCTTTGGCTTTTAAAGTAAAATAAGGTAATGTGCAATAAGTGTAAATTTGGGACTTTTCTGACCCTTTTTGGGCCCAAAAACTCAAAATTTGAAAACTTAAAATCCCCAAAAAAAGGGGTTAGAGTTTTCCGATTGTTTTGCCCAACGAACTTGTCCAACTGATTATAAAAAGGAATGTCTCTACCAAACTTGACAAAAATTGTGACCGCTAGAGTGCGAACACACACACACACACACACACACACACACACACACACACACATATATATATATATATATACACAGGGTTGGTGAAAAGTCCCGGGACGGCTTAATATTTTTTTAACCGTTACTGATGGAGCTATACAAGTTGGTACACTGTTACTGGGCATAAAACACTATTTTACTACAATTTCAATGAGCCGCTACCACCTCAGGGGGACGGCCCACAAGGAGTCGGAAGAAAATCTTAAATAGAAGCATAGGTTGATATGCACATCAAATTAAAGGTCTTTATTATTAGAATACAATGCCGCAAATCCGACTTTAAACGGACAACCAAGCCCAAAATGACAGCTATTAAAAGATGGCTTGAATTTGAAATTTTGATAAGTAGCTGTGTGTAATCTAATGTAACACATTTAAATTTTGCATTAAAATGTAAAATTACATTAATGTAATACATTTCAATTTAATTTGCAAAAATTTACTCTCCTAGCTAATAAATTACTAAGCTGATTCAAAACTTCAGCACATCAAAATTTCAAATTCAAGCCATCTTTGAATAGCTGCCATTTTGGGCTCGGTTGTCCGTTTAAAGTCGGATTTGTGGCATTGTATTCTACTAATAAAGACCTTTAATTTGATGTGAATATCAACCTATGCTTCTATTTAAGATTTTCTTCCGACTCCTTGTGGGCCGTCCCCCTGAGGTGGTAGCGGCTCATTGAAATTGTAGTAAAATAGTGTTTTATGCCCAGTAACAGTGTACCAACTTGTATAGCTCTATCTGTAACGGTTAAAAAAATATTAAGCCGTCCCGGGACTTTTCACCAACCCTGTATATATATATATATATCGATATATAATATATATACGAGGGTCATCCAGAAAGTAAAGAACGGTTGCTTGCTGCGTCTAGCACAGCTCCCCCATCACCGCCATTGCGTGTGCGGCAGTCCACTCACCTCTCCACCAAAGTCTGAGCCGAGTCTCGTTGCTGTGCGGTCACATGTCTTATTTCTACAGCGATTCAAAATGGCGGCGGCAATCGAAAATCCCGCCAAATATGGGATAAGCAGTTTTATTCGGTTTTTGAGTTAAAAAATGTCTAGACCATCAAATTTTTTAGAAAAACACCAAATAGAATTGGTGGTGAAAGTGCAAACAAGTCTTCAAGTTGAGTTTTCAGGGGAAAAAATGGTGCAACAGGTTTAATGAAATAAAATCCATTATGCACAACGAGGATCGGAGTGGCAGGTCATTGCTTGCAAAAGACGATTTGAAAGAAAGACTTGAGGGAAGATTGGAGGAAAACAGCTGCTAAAATCTTAGCACATTACATCAATTTTAAGATTTGTTTTTTTGCACTTTCATCATTAACTTTCTTTGGTGTTTTTCTAAAAATTTCTTCGGTATGGACATTTTTTTACTCAGAGACCAATTGACACTGCTTATCTTAGATTTGGCGAGATTTTCAATTGCCGCCGCCATTTTGAATCGCTGTAGAAATAAGACGTGTGACCGCACAGCAACGAGACTCGGCTCAGACTTTGATTGAGAGGTGAGTGGACTGCCGCACACGCAATGGCGGTGATGGGGGAGCTGTGCTAGACGCAGCAAGCAAACGTTCTTTACTTTCTGGATGACCCTCGTACATACATATAAAGTTTTTAGAGACCCCTCAAAACGCGTTTAGGGGATCACGTTAGGAACTTCTATGGTGGTCCCGGGCTTAAGTCTCACCGTGCGGGTCACACTAATAGTTCACTTTTCCATAGGAAATTCACTAAAAACCACAACTAGTTTACTATAACCATTGAGTATACACCAACTCTGTATATTCAATGCTATAACTATTCCAGGGGAACAAACAACAAAAGCAAATAAGTAGTGTTGTTTTAATATGTCAAATCTAACTAGCCCTTATTACAATCCCAGGGAGTATTTAAACATATGATTAGATATCCTGACAAAAATTAACAATCATTGTCTGCAACAGATAAATATTGACACTGTAAGGACCAATGGAGTGAAGCTCTATGGGATTTTGGAATTTTTTGACTTTTGATACATGTAAGAAACATAACAAAGATATGATTCCATACACATATTATGCAACACATTTTGTACCTATTTAACCTCCAGCCCTTCCCAATATAACACAATCAAATACATAGGCATCCACCCCTCTTGTGTTGTAATGCAATCAGAGTGAAAATGTTATAAATTTTAATATTTTTAAAACACCTTATTTTGCAAATAATTGGATAAAACAGTATTTTAATGAGGTATTTGGTTGTTAATAAATAAATAAAATTTGTTTAAAGTATTCTTTACAGAAACAAAGAAAGAAGATTTTATAACAAACCCTTCAATAGCAAAGTCATAAAACAGTAAACAGTGAAGGAGGTTTTACTATGTTTGGTTAGAGATAAACTATAAAATAGAAGTGCTAGCTTAAGTAACATTTACGAGAGTCAATATTTTCTTTTCAATCAATGAAATAAACTATCCCAGCTATAAATAGTGAAAAGTACCAGTAAGAGAACATAAAACTGGAGGCAGTTTTTCATTCCAAAATATTCCTAGCATTCTATTTAAAATTATAAATGGTTTACTTATGTATTGCTGACCTAAAACCTCACCCTGCATAATTATCAGCCAACTATAAACACTAACCATTTCCCCTACCCCTTAAGTGTGTTACATAAAATATGTGATGGTCCCTGCCCTGATATGCTATGATGGGGGTTTGACATCATAAAACATAAAATTTGCTATGGTGGACATTCCATTTGAATACAAGAATTTGAAAACTGACACTTTATATAAATTATGTATTTTGAATTTTTATTTTACTGAATTTCCCCTATAGGGAAAAAAGCTATTGCCTTAGGTCTCATGGTAAGACTTAAGCCCGAGACCATCATAACTTTTTGTTTTGATGCCAAAAACACTATTCCTTCAAAGTTATATATATATGTGTCCGTGAATGCGATAACTTGAGTAAAAAACATCCAATTTCGATGAAATTTGGCTCAAATGTGTAAAGTGACATTCATGACTTTAAATTCGAAAACCAGAAAAATCGAACCATGGGAAGGGGGGTTTATGGGAGTTTTAAATCTTCCAAAAATCAGTTTTTTGCATTTTTCACCCTAAAATTTGTAAAACACTCAATTTTGAATAAGACCATTTTATAGAGCTTAAAAAAACAAACAATATAGTAATTTGAATTATTAACCTAGGTTAAGTGGTTGCAAAGAAAAACCAAAACCCCTGCTCATAAAATCTCACATGTTAATCTTATAGGAAAAAGGTTTTTGGCTTTCCTCCCTCAGTTCATCATGTAAACTTCACATTTGCTTTTACCAATCAGTTCAGCTCTACAAAACAATCATTTTGGTGTTTAAATTGTGATTCTACCCCAACCGTCGCAGAGGTATTCAAAGTGCTAAACACAGTACGTTGTCCAATGTTATCCTTATGAAGAATAAATAGAATGTGATATCTCGATTATTTATGGATGTATATTGATGAAACTTGGTATATGGCTTCACATAGTACTGGCATATTGATATTTACACAAAAAATGGATTTTTTGTTGATTATCCCCATAGCAATGAGACAAACCCCATTGGCCTGTATCGGTCTAGAGCAGTGATTCCCAAACTTGTTAGCCTGCGGCACAGTATTACAAAAAATCCTATAGGCGCGGCACACCTATTACTCAGTATTGTACCTATTACCTTAATTTTCTCTCTGTCCCCAGGCACACATGGCCGGCCTTGCGGCACAGACAGTCTAGGAATCTCTGGTCTAGAGACCAATTTACAACATCAACGTAGTTTAACAAATTGGTACATTATTTTAACAACTGTAAGCTTTACTTTTGATAGCCGAAATACATTTAAAATTATTGCATTCTATACGGTAATACGATTTCAAATCACAGTTGTTTATTAGGTACCGTACATGTAAAAAAATGTCTCAACCCAAGATTTTAACAAAAATATATGTGGAGTAGGACGTTATCAAAGTTTTAAGTTAAAGGACAAATACAGTTCTAAATACTTTTAAATTTATTAATACTAACACTCCAAAATAATGCACTCCAACATCTTTACCATGTCTCCAACACTCCTTATAAAAGTGTTAAATATTTCACTGTAGAGTCGAACCAAAGTTTTAAACTAAAACGTGAGAATGGCCTAGAAAGGTAGCCAGGCGGACCTGACATAATGCCCTCACTCGAGCATGCTCTTGAATCACTACAGACACAATAGGAGCCCGCCAGTGTTGATGGCTCTACAATATGTCCCAGCTTCGGAGAGATAGGAGGGAGTCACTTATATAACTGCATTATTGAAACATCTGTTCCAAAAGATCGTGATAAGGATGAATAGGTAATTGACACTGTACTGAATACCGTATTTGAATATCTTCCTCTTCAAATCCGGTAATCGGATTTAGAGTAAGACGGATTATGTCACATAGGTACCCAGTTTTGTTCATACAAAATGTAATATATGTGGAAAAACAAATCATTTGATGTTGTTACTCAAATTGAAATCTGTACCACTAAACTGCTGACTTTTAAAATACTTAATTGTGTTCAGTTTGTCTTTCAAAGCCTTTTAACAGGTAAAACAATTTAAACAATAATTTGTCATCACTCTGTACAGAAGGTAGCCATTTTCGATGACAGCTGATGTCAAAGAAAATGATCGTTTCCCAAGCTCTGAATTTACTTTCCCTCGCTCTCAATCAGTTTTCCATTTCTCCACTGCGCACTAATATTTCTTTACCATTAATTTTTACAATTTAAATCAGCTGTTTTTAATGTTTAACAATCTAAATGTAAACAGAAATAGGCATCGTAATGAAAAGTATCGTTCATAACTTGTACCGAAAGTGATTTTCCACACTTGCTCCAGTTAGGGTGCATTCAGAGTATTTATGTTTTAGATTATTGTTGGTTTAAGTATTTTAAGATTGCATTTTGAAACTCAAAATGGCAATGGATTTGAATGTGCTATTCTTTTATTTGGACTTTACCTATCGCTTCTAGTGCATAAAACTACACTGTGTTTCAGGACACTCCTACCGTAATCAACCGAAACGTATTGTAGTTTTAAACACTACTAGCGATAGGTCCAAATAAGCCAGTAGGCCTAAAAAATGTTTTCAGATAGTAGTAAAAGCAGTGCGATTTGAAAAATGTCAACATAGATTCTACAAAACGCTGCCATGACCTACACAAGTAATCCCTCAGTATCCGGCCTCGGCCTTCCCACCGACTGAGCGTTCGATGTTTGAGCCGAACGGGTGCGTGCGGTGCAAACGACATTGTCGGGTAAAAGCCTGAAATTGGCGCTCTAACAATAACCCTCGCTAATGCACGGCGCACAGGCGGCTGCTCAATAACCGAATAAAGATGCACAACGACCTTGACTTAGTGACTACACGAGAAACATTTCAACTGACTTAATAACACAATCGACATATGTAGTAATCGCAGGGTGTGTGATTGTTTTAACGTTTTCAGTTTAATTTTCACGCTACAGTTTAAGTAAAAAAAAAACAAGTATTCAATTGAATAAGTGATTGTAAAAGCCACTGCGACATAAATGCAGTGAAATATAGTAAAAGCCTTTTCGTCTGAACGTTGGGGATACTGTATTTACTTTTGTTAGATAAAACTATAAATTATAGTAAGTATTAGTTTACTTCCAGTTTGGTTCCCTCGATTGTAAAACCATTACTAATATAGCTATCAACGGTGATATAAAATACCCCCGTCGCAGCAAACCTGCGTACTCAGCGAATTTCCAATGCATAATATATACCACATAAAGCTGCATACCAAGTTTCATACAAATATATTCACATGTAAGCAATTTGAATTATTCTCTATGAGAATAACATTAGTAATGAGTAGATAGGCTTGCTGAAACAAGAAACGCAAGCAATTGATTTTTATGAAAATATAAATAGAACTTAACTAGGCAAAGCCACACACCAAGTTTCATCAATATTCAATCATAAATAAGCGCTATATAACATTTCAGTTATTCTCCATAAGAATAACATGGGGGCTGAGTAAGCAGGTTTGCTGCAACAAGGAATAAAAAAATGGGTTTTTATGCAATTATCAATATAACTCAACCAAGTGAAGCTACATACCAAGTTTTATTAATTTATGTTCATAATTAAGGGAGTCATTAAATTTTACTTATTCTCCATAAGAATAACATGGTGCTGAGTACACAGGTTTGCTGCTACGGGAATAATCAACAAAAAATCAATTTTTTGTGCAAATATCAATATACCAGTACTACGTGAAGCCACATACCAAGTTTCAACAACATACATAAATAATTAATCGAGATATAAAATTTTATTTATTCTCCATAAGGATAACATTGGACAACGTACTGTGTTTAGTACTTTGAATATCTCTGCAACGGTTGGGTGTAGAATAACAATTTAAACACCAAAATGATTGTGTTGTGGAACTGAACAGATTGGTAAAAGCAAATGTGAAGTTTACATTAAAATAAACTGAGGAAAAGCCAAAAACCTTTTTCCCCATAAGATTAACATGGGAGATTCTATGAGTAGGTTTTTTTGGATTTTCTCCGCAACCACTTAACCTAGGTTAATAATTCAAAATACCATATTATTTTTTTTAAGCTATATAACGTGGTCAAAACCAAAATTAAGTTTTTTTTAAATTGTTGGGTGAAAAATTAAAAAAAACTGATTTTTGGAAAATTTAAAACCCCCATAAACCCCCTTTCCCATGGTCCGATTTTTCTGGTTTTCGAACTTAAAGTCATGAATGTCATTTTACACATTTGAGCCAAATTTCATCGAAATCGGACGTTTTTTACTCAAGTTATCGCATTCACGGACACACACATATATATATAGATATATACATATATATAAATTTGAACGAATAGTGTTTTTGGCATCTGGGGACCTCAAAACAAAAAGTTATGGTCTCTGGCTTAAGTCTTACCATGAGACCTACGGTAATAGCTTCTTCCCTATTGGGGAAATTCGCTAAAATAGATAACAAGCAAAGTGCTTGCAATAACATATACACTATGTTTAAAACATATAATAGGCCTACCAGAAGCTCTTTATAACTTGTGTACTGTAGTTTAATTTTTAAAAGCAAAATAATACAGGCAATATTTTATCATCAACGTCATAAAAACAAAAATTAAGTTGTTATTTAATGTTTTTAGTTAAATCAAATGGTTTGTATTATGACTATGAAATTACAAAATTCTGCAAATAAATACATTTATCCTTAACTAGTTTACCATTATTGTTTGTAATTAAAATAACAATACTACGTTGTAGATAACGTTTAATTCGGAAAATCTTATAAAGTGATCGTTATCTTAGTTTTGTTAACAAAGTTGAGTTGCACCACGAAAACTACATCCTTAAAAGGTCCCTATAGACAAGAGTAGAAGCATCTGAAATCCGAGTATCAACAATTACTCCAAGTTACACACAAAGTAGACTAAAGGTACGTACGTCGGATGCCCCAGTCCATCATATCGTCGGAGTCGCGGCGCGGCGCGTCGACGAGGGTTGAGCGAGTGCGACAGTAGTGCCACGCGCACGGCACAACCCCCTCCCCCCACCCGGCGCATCACTGCCGCGCGCCGCCCTTATCGTCAATGGAATCGTCAGTTTTGAGAACGGAGCAAAAACAGTAACCCACCTTCCCAGGTCTGTCTCTGTCTGAGGGCCAGGAATGTGCAACTTTCCCTGGTTAAATTTCTTCGCCAACAATTCGAAACGAGACGAGGTAAAAATATAATACCGAAATTAATTTTGATTGTTGTACTGATAACGAAAAGTTACAACTATTTATTAGAGTAAAATTTATCTTGTGCAAAACTACAATTATAAAAAATAATACATTTACTTTAATGCTTTCAAATGTTATGGAGTTTCTGTCAGCAATAATTAATTTTTAAAACCATTAATGTTTTCTTTCTAAAATTGTATGTAACTCTTTCAATCTACTCCTACCAATAATATTTTAAACGAATAAATACTTTGATTTTTACTGAACCGACGCGACGGTTAGTTGAATCTAAGATGTCTCAAGAGCATGTGTATACTAATAATCCACTAATAGGGGTTGGATTAGTATCCCAGGATATTAGCCTATATTTTTATGTTACCTACGTCACTGCGGAGATATTAGCCGGAATACCGCCTATTTATCGATTCTTTTAATCAGCTGATTGAAAACAACTTCAGATTTACCAGCTTCTGAAAGTTTACTTTTCTGTACTATAATAGTAAAAATTTGTGAATTCAAATTATGTCAGCATGCTTTGATTTAAATTACATTGTTGGGTTGTTATATTGTTTGAAATTCGTCATAATTTGTGAAAAAAATGTTATAGGTACTCTTATATGAGTCAAGTTTGATTGTTTGCACAGTTATTAAAGAAACGGCTCTAACAATGTCCTTCAATTGTTGGAATAAACTAATTTCTGAATAAAAAAGTGTTTTGAAAATAAAAAATTAATCACAACAGCTATATAAACAACAAAAACCCAGTTAACTACCAATGAGTAAAGAATCAACATGTGATTTCATGAGAATAGTGACCAACACCATTGAATGAAGATTGCATGTAGAATTGACATATTACATTTGATTTTAGCGAATTTCCCCTATAGGGAAGAAGCTATTACCGTAGGTCTCATGGTAAGACTTAAGCCCGAGACCATGATAACTTTTCATTTTGAGGTCCCCAGATGCCAAAAACACCATTCGTTCAAATTTTTATATATATATATATATTTTTATATATATGTGTCCGTAAGCACAATAACTCTCGTAAAAAATATCCGATCTTAATGAGATTTGGCACAAATGTGTAAAGCACCATTTATTTGAACGAGTTCGAAAACCAGACGAATCGCACCATCCAAAGGGGGGTTTTTGAGGGGTTTTGTACCCCAAAAATGGTTTTTTTGGAGTTTTCACATATAATTGTTATTTTTGATCATTGCTCTACGTCAATTGGTTACTGAAATATGACAAGTGCTAAACACAGTACGTTGTCCAATGTTATTCTTATGGAGAAAAATAACAATTTTATATCTCGGTTATTTATGAACATAAACTGACGAAACTTGGTATATCACTTCATCTGGTTGTGGTTTATTGTTGTTTGAACCAAAAACTAATTTTTCGCCAATGGTTCTCGAAGCAGCAAACCTAAGTACTCGGTCCCCATGTTATTCTTATGGAGAATGATAAAAATGTTATATATCGCTTATTTATGAATGTATATGGATCAAACTTGGTATGTGACTTCACTTAGATGAGTACTATTGATATTTATATAAAAACCCATTATTTTATGTTCCTTGTTGCAGCAAACCTGCGTACTCATCCCTAATGTTATTCTTATGGAGAATAATGAATATTTTAAATATCGCTTATTTATGAATATATTTTTTATGAATTCTGGTAAGAGGCATAATGTAATATTAAGACATATATATTCATTGGAAATTCGCTGAGTAAGCAGGTTTGCTGCGATGGGGGTATTTGTTATTGTGAAGCTCAGAATTCCTAACGATTAAAATTACTAAGGAAGGTTAAACCCCACTATAAGCTATAAGTCGAAGTGATCCAGGCATGGTAATTCTTACTGTTTCTTGTAAAATTTAAAAATTATGCTAAACTCAAATTCAAGTGATTAGGTTCTTGCGGCCTGAAGATCAAGCTTTAATTAACTGGGAATTATGTGGTTGATAAAACTGAGACTTGTACAATGACACAGAAACAAATCTGAGAAATCATCTATATTCCTTAGTCAGCGCTAAAACTAAACTGATTGTTTCAACAAAACTTATTTCTCGAGAAATGTAACTTTTTAATACATTTTAAGGTCCTGCTTTCCTGTCCAGTTTGTTCACAAGTTGATTTAATTTTCAATAAGAAGTTACTGGAAACAACATTACCGGAGCAACATTTAACGCTTTTCCCCTTCGACTATTTTATCAAATCACCATTCTATTTCTCATTAAAAGCAGACTCTCAAAAGGGAGATTTAATTTGGTGATTTCTGTCTGCAGATAGCTCGGTCCAAAATTTAATTTCTTGCCTGCTGATATTTATCTTGTCTTTATTTAAGAGAAAACGTTATGTGTCATAGTCCAATTCCAAGTCAGATAGGGAGCATAAAGAATTATAAAGATTTTCAAACTTCGACCCAAAGAAGCGCTTGAAACATAAGCAATAATAATTAGCAAATTTCCCCTATAGGGCTATTACCGTAGTCGGCATGGTAAAACATAGGCCCGGGAAAATGATAACTTTTCGTTTTGAGGTCCCCAGACCTCAAAAACACCATCCGTTTGAAACTGTATAAATATATATATGTATATATATATTTATGACCGTGAGCTCGGATCCGATGTTTATGAAATTTGGTATGAACGTGTAAAGCAACATTTATGACTTTAGTTTGAAAATCAGCCAGATTGCTCCATCCGAAGGGGTATTTTGGGGAGGTTTTGTACCCCCAAAATGGGTTTTTTGAATTTTTTACATATAATTGTTGAAATAGTCAAATTTTAATTTTTACCATTAGGTTCAGCTTAAAAAACACACAATTTGATATTTTGATCATTTCTCTACGTCAATTAGTTACCGAGATATTGAAAGTGCTAAACACAATACGTTGTCTAATGTTATTCTTATAGAGGAAAAGAAAAATGTTACATCTCGCTTATTTATGAACGTATACTGACGAAACGTGGTAAATGGCTTTATCTGGTTGTGGTCTTGCTATATTTGTTAAAAAAACAATTTTTTGCCAAAGGCTGTTAGGGATGTAGCAGCAAACCTGCATATTCAGCTTCATGTTATTCTAATGGATGATAATTAAATGCTATGTCTCCCTTAATTATGAACATAAAAGAATACAAACAAACCCTGGCTTGGTATATGACTTCACCTAGTTGAGTTATATTGATTAGCATAAAAACCCATTTTTTGTGTTCGTTGATGCAGCAAACCTGCGTACTCAGCCCCAATGTTATTCTTATAGAGAATAATTACAATTGTATATGTCGCTTATTTGTGAATATACTTTTATGAAACTTGGTAAGTGGCTTTATATAGTATTAAGTCATTTATAGCTCCATTGGAAATTCACTGAGTATGCAGGTTTGCTGCGACGGGGGTATTTCATCTTCTTCCTTATCATTACATTAGTAGGCAAACACAGCACTGTCCCTCCTTTTTTCTCAGCGTGTGTGCGTCCAAGGAGTAATTCATAATGTGATAAAACATTCACGCAAACAGCTTCTCGCCAAATAATATTTGGTAGAATTTCGACCATTGGGTGGTCGGTCGCTAGTACAAATTTAATACCGCTTGATGATTATAGTTTCTTTCTGGGATTCACTTTTATCAACAATGGTAATAATATGAAGCATTTCAACTGAATACATTACAATATTACAGGTTTGGTGTTTTACGTAGATTTATTTTCAAATTAAAAACAGAGAAATTCAGACTGTTTACAAAGTTAAAAGAAACCTCTAAACTGTAACTATAAAACTGCTAAATGTATCAGCTTCCCAAGCAAAAATAGAATAGTACAAATACGAAGCAAACAAACTGACAAACTGACGCAGACAACAATATTTGCCATTTCCAGGAAAATGTGAATTGTCAGAATCAGCAGAGCTGAGAATGAGATTGTGACAAGACGATCTTCTGTCAATTCACAAAACAAGGCTGATTACGATATTCCCCCTTTTACTTTTTTTACCTCTAAAAAAATCCTCCTTGTACAACTATTCAGAATAATGAAATAAAGAAATACAATTCAACTTGTATTGTTGTAAATATAAAACACTGAAGTCAAATGTGAGCATAAAAATAATTTTACATTTATTCACCTTTAAAACTTAAACTTTGATAATAAAAAGTTAACTGTTTGGTAATCATGTGTAAGTATTATACAATTATTTTGTGCAAATAAAAATCATTAGTTCTAAAATAAGAGAAAAGTAACAAAATCTATATTTTAATTGATCCTAATAAATTTCAAACACTTCCCATCACACTTACCATATACGTAACATTTACAATAACACTTTGGTTAACTGCCATTAAACCTCTTTTTTATAATTTTATTTGGAAAGTGTATTCTGTTAGCACGACCAACAAATGTTGTGTATCTTTTCATTCTCCCTAATGGAACGAGAACAGATACACTGTCCTGCTTTTTATATGCTAGTGATTTATATAACTTTAAAATGTATCTTTCATTAACATTCTACTGGAGCTTGGAAAATGAAATACCACACCATATCTGTACTTCCTGGTAAACAGTTTTAAAGGATACAAAAATATGTGTTCCTCAGTAGTTCTGTGGTAAAGCTCAACAAACTAAATATTCATTAGAAAAACAGTGTGCACTTTGTGGTGAAAGGTGGAACATTGAATTACATATTCCTATGAGATTAACATTGCAGCTTTGACCGACTATGGGGCCGGGCCCTAATGACACATGGTGATTTTGAATTGCTTAAGTGTTACACTCACAGCTCCAAATGACAGTGAAAAAGTTTGATCAAATACAGTTACTGAGTGTAACCGTTACTTGTGAAACACAAAAATATTATGAATGTGTGTAAAAGACGGACATCAATTTTTAACTTTTCTATTGCCTAAAACATCAAAATAACTAAACATTTAAGGATTGTAAATGTACAGAAAAAACTATAATTGTATTTATACAGATGCCAACAAATTAGCAAATACAGTACTTGATCTTGATAACAATAATGAAACCCGCCGAGAATAGTTTATGTTGCGGAGGTCGCGAAGAGTGCTCGGAGCTTGTTAGGTAAGGACGGCCCGTGGCCTAACAAGAATCTTGATATCCCAAAACAACGCAACCCCTTCTCCGTCTATTGTCCTGCGACTTACATCTACGTTGATTGCACCAAAGTGGAGCATCACTTTAAGTTTTCTTATTTTCTTTTAATACTTTAATACTTTAATATTTTTAATGCTTTAATACTTTTAATTTCTTTAAATAAGCTTAATAAACACGATTTAATCATCAAAATTACTATTTCTATTTACTCTATTATTATTTAGATTGTGTAAATTTAGTACCTATATTGTTAAATCCTATTTAACATGTTATTATAATCTGGCTTTGATTTGTTTAGGTATTTATGATCATTTAAATCAGGCATAACAGTATATTTGTATGGCTTCCTTCCCACTGATTTTCTAAAGTCCTATGTTAATATAGAAGATTATCTCAGATGATTACTCGAAAATAGGTTCATTAACATTAATTGACATTTAAAGAGAGTTGTTTATAATGAGGTGACATGAATTAAAATAAAGAATTGAATTAAAACAAATTTGGTTTGTTTTTTTATAGTGAAAATGTATAGGACTATAATATAATCTATAAACAAACATTAGTGTTGACAGTGCAGCATGCTAGTATAATATTTTCATAATATATATTTACTATTATTAGTATCCTTATCATTACAACCATATTTAAATATAAGTCAAGGAACATGTTTTTACTATTAATTTATAATGTCCATGACAATCTAACTGAAAAGGTCATATGGAAGATTAAATTGGTGCAAAATGGCATATCCCAAGGGACCCACTTATCTTTGTACTGTAGATCCACTGATAAATACTGTGTCAATTCTGCTGTTGTTAAAGGTATTAGCACACATCTTTTGTGGGCTTTTGTTTATTATTATAATGTGACGATTAAAAACAGTAAAACTAAACTTCAAATTAGGTCAATCATCAATACTGTATTGCTAGTTGAAAAACAATGTATTAAAAAGAGATGAAAGACAATGTATTAAATAGAGACAAGTAGCCTGTCGCGGCTTCGCTCGCGATCAAAACGTAATATTATACTGACATTCTCGTATAAATATAGTGTTAATGTTCCAAAGCCAACATGGCCTGCTGATTACTCTATCCAGCTGAATGATTAAAACTCATAGTTATTTCCCAATGTTAAGCTTATGGGAAAAAACTCGAGTTTAAGGGGCCCCAGGGCCTCACTCACAAACTATTTCTCTATAAAAAAAGTTTCCTGCACAACTTCACGTTAGGCTCCTTCCACAACATGACACCAAAAACATGAAAATCGGTTCAGTAGTTAGGAGGAGTGATTGACACAAAAAACATGCTCACCTATTAAATAAGTATCGATTGGCCCCATTTAGTGGCCAAGGAGTTTCCCAATTTTCCCTGAATGCCTGTCAATAATTCTGAATGATCTAAACTCTAAGCTAAATAACTTGAAAAGTCTAGTTTACATTTTTACAAATTATAATTTTATCCACTAACTTTCAGTCTATCTAAAATTCAGTAAAATTAAAGTTTTCAACTAGCTCAAGTCTCACCGCAAAATGTAAATCATTTACGTTCCACCTGTCAAGAGTAAAATTAATCTGTTACTGTATTTAGATTTGTTGGCATTGTGTTTGTAATAAAGTATAAATTACAAAATATAATCTGTTTAAACTATGCAAATCTAATTTTCAACAGTCGAAGGTAGATCATCAGATTTACACATCTTATAAAATTTATCACAATATGTTTTTACCCGAGATTAACCCCCCCCCCCTCCTTTTGACACTGGTAGGAGATCTCTCCCCTTCCCCAGTGATATGATGTCCCTTTTTGGACCTAAACATGTACTGACAACTCTACACCTGCATCAGCTTCTTAGCCCTCACAGAGCTGGGTCCGCTCTGCCCTTTAAGGCTGACTGACAAGAGAACCCATGCTAGGGACCACAATTTCGGGAGAGACGTTCTGTCCCCTGCTGTCTACAAACATAGAGGGGCCAAGGTAAAAGGGAAGCTTTTTATAATGGATAGCCAAAGGATTGCCCGCACGCTATGACATATTCGTTTGCTGTATCCAATGACGACCTCACATAATGGTATAGGCCAGTCTGACGTTTGTCTTGGGATATGTCAATGAACATTGGAGATATACATTGTTCTGCACGCCCTACCCTTTGATGACTATAAATAAAGTCAGTCTAAAATTAAACCTCAATATTGAAGGAGTTCACTTTGTAAAATATTTATAACACTAGCTGTTCCCGCAGGCTTCGCCCCGCAAATAACCTTTATTTATAAAAACTGACAGTTGTGTGTGCTGCATTCTGTGGTTATCCCGCGGAACTACTACGAATCAGATTAGCTGATTGTATTTTCATCAGCTCAAACTTAAAGTGAATGTCCATAACAATAACACAGGATTGGAACTTTGACTCCCCATGGGGTGGAGCCCTATGGGAATTTCTTAAAACCCTTTTTAGTAAGCACGTAAGACCCAAGAGGAAGGTATGTTCCAAATTTCATTGCAATCCGTTCTGTGGTTTTTGAGATTTTGTGATGTTTTGAGTCAGTCAGTGGTATTTGGATTTTATATATTAAGATCGTTACTAATGATAGTAATTGTTTGATAACATAAATAAAACCTTTACTGAAATCAGACAATAATAACAGATATATCGTTGAACAAAGTAAAACGTCTGTTGTTGAAGAAAGTAAAACTTAACTATTTTTTCTATCCAGTAGACGGATATGGTTTGTAGCAATATGATGTTTATATGATGAAACATAACTATCTTTATGTCATGCGACGACATTTTTTAAGATCTTTCTACCGTGACTCCTTGTCAGAATGTAAATTACTGTGCATTATGAATCCAATTGAGTTTTAAGTCAATTGAGTTTGTTATATTTATTTTATCTATCATACCCTGTGGATACATTTAGCTCCAGTATATCTATTATTCTGTGATATAATTAAAAGTTACCACAAGGTGACACAACAAAGAGAAACACTGACTGGACTGGAAACACCACAGTAGAGTACAATCAACAGCTTGGGTTGACCAACAATGTTAATTAAAATTGTCGGTGGAAACTCTACGCTACGTAATTACAGATTCAGCGCCGCACGGGCTGACAGACCAATCATTAATGCAAACCACCCCAGAGGGGCGTGCAAAATGTATTTGAGCACATTAATTTGAATAACAGTTGCAGTTTGATTGAGTGAATCAATTACACCACGTGTAATCCAGGGAACTTCAGGAGCTGATTCCTCTTACAACGATAAAGAACAAACTCCCGTTAATATGGATCTTAAATTGCTTGGTTTGCAACATTTAGTTGGTGAATCGTATTTCATTCAAGGTATAAACTTGAAATTTGGCAGAATAGTTGGTCTTATTCCTTAAAAAAGTTTAACTAATTTTATTGCTCACACTAAAGCCATTTCAAGATAGTGGCCATTTACAAACTTTTTACATTTCAAAAAATTGACTTGTTTTGAAATGGCCTCAATCTTGGAACGGATTAAGTTTGGGTAATTTGAAATCAATGCACTTGTTTTACGTAGTAAAACACAATATCGTGCCAAATCTCAAGTTTCTACCTTGAACGGAACACCAACGCAATTTATACTATTGTTAGTCAAAACACAAACCGACGGCAAAAGAAGCAATTTAGTACCCATGTTAACAGGAACTCTTTTCTTTATTTTTATAAGTGGAATCAGCTCACGAAGTTTGTTGGAGTATTTAAAACACTGTACCTTAAGACAACTAAATATGAAGAGAAGTGAATTGACATTTAAGTAATCTCTCAACACTACATCGTAAACACCCGCAGAAGGAAATGATACACCATTTTAAGGGGAATTGTCAGTTGCAACCATTTATTCAGTGCTCAGTGTGTTTGCCTTGTCATACACATTCACAGACAGATTTGCTGAACATGAGGAATTTTGAAGGTACAGACAAGTCTTCTTAAGCAAAAAAAAAAACTGGTGTTTAACTACAATAAATGTATATTCATACTGTTTTATGATAAAGAAGATTTTCTTATTAATTTATTGACGTTTACTATCAGGTTTTTGTTAAGGTAATTTAATAAATATTTGGAAACTCTATTTGAAATGTTAATAAAACGCCTTGGCAGTTTATTGTTGGTCCCTTTTATTGTTGGTCTAGTAAACGCCCTTTTATTGTTGGTCTATTTTATTTATATTGGCCAAAAGACTGCTTTTAAGTTTAACGTCACAGTCCTACTCTTACAAATTATTTTTTAATTCTTAACACCGGAATCTCAATAACTTCGACTTACCTTCGATTTTGACTTACAAAGGTTCTCCAGTCAACTTTGATTTATAGAGGTTCGACGACTTTACAGTTTCAAATTATAGAGGTTTTCCAGATAAAAATTTGACTTATAGCGATAAGTTAGAGGCACTGCTTAGAGGTGCAGCAGTAGGTTAAAAAGACTGCAAAACTTAAGTTATTGAGATGTTTCATGGGGAACAGAATAAAATTGAGTTATCAAATATTTTGTAACATCTAAGTTTGACTAATCAAGATCATCTTTCACAGACTACGACTTATTGAGGGTCACGGTAACACAATCGATGAGTCATAGAATAGTAGGATCCTTACATTATTTTGTATTTTGTACGCAGTTTACCATAATTAATCATACCATAGTTACAGTTTAAATTTAAAATAATTTTGACGATTGAAAATGTATCCAATAAGCCTGGAAATGTTTTCTAGCTTCTTTGGTGAACATACTAGAGGATGAAAAAAATGTATCAGTCGTAGAGTAGGAAAGTAAACAAACAATGACTCACAGTTCAGCAATTTGGTGATGATTTGCCCGTTTTACCACTTCCTGCCTATTATCAGACGGTTTTTTGTTCCCTTCATATCGCCTACCATAAACACACTTCTCCTCACCTTTGAAGCTAAGTCAGTTCTAAAAAACTACAATTCATCCAAGCATTAGAACCTTCAAATTCGGACTAACTAATGACTAACTGAGAATATATAGGAGGGAAGGGAAGGTGGGAATCTCGGGTTGCAACATGAACGTTGGAAGTTCATTAAATACAGTAACTAGAGTTTTCAAATCTGAACCTAATGTAAGATTTCGACTTACAGAGGTTCTCCAGTCAACTTTGATTTATAGAGGTATGGCGACTTTACAGTTTCAAGTTCAGATAAAAATTTGACTTATAGCGGTAGGTTAAAGGCACTGCTTAGAGGTGCAGCAGTAGGTTAAAAAGACCGCAAAACTTGAAGCTATCAAGATCTTTCCCGCCAACCCTTTGACTTCAGGTCAAATAGCATAGTTTTAAGCAAGGCAAGGTGAGGTTCAACTGTATGTAACTACATTATTTAGGATTTTTGTGTTTACAATGAAGTTAATAATTAAAATAATTTCAGCTGGCTAAAACATATTCTCAGGCACGTCATATTCTTACATTTTTTATAAACAATCATAGACGATTTAGAGTTAAAACAGTAACGTGGGCAGCAGAATTGCGGTGAAGTAGCAGGGACAGTCAGCGCTGTTTCCTCCTCTGAACTCGGGGGCGAAAATAAAAAGAAATAACCAGGGGTGTTCCTACTTACATGTTTTACTGTATAATATCTCTAAAAAATGTGAAACACATCTTAACACATTCACCAACCTATTTATTGCAGGGCCTGGAAAATGCAACAATTTTTGCCACACCAGGCTTCTGCTTACCCATTTCCTTACCAATTACTTCAACCACCTCATCTTCTTCAAACTGATCATAATCCACACTGCTGTTGTCATTTACTAAACACCCATCGTCATAAATAATGCAACCAACTTACTGTTTTGTAAACATTTACTGGCTATTTCAAGCACAAAGTTTACAATTGCACAGCTGCAGTCAAACACCCCTGCTTCAGCTTGTGTTTACAAAAGTGTTGCCAACCAAAAATGAATTGGTAAATGAGGTAAAACCAATGTCTGTCTCTGGTTATTTACTGGTTGATTGGTAAGCTATCACAGAGGTTGGTAAATAACGTTTTGTATGGGTGGTGATGCTGCCCATTGGTAAACCAGTGTATTAAAAGTAGGCAAGACAGTCTCGTCACAGTATTCCATCAAGCCCGGTGGCATTAGTGGGAAGGGCCGTCAGTAGGCGTAAGTAGGTAAATAGGATAGTGTACTTAATGTAAATAAGAGAATGTACTTTATGAATAATACTAAAATTTTCTTTGATTTACTGAGCATAATACTTATTAAACACTGTGCAAAATATTTAAAGTAATTCAACTTACACACTTATATACTCGTCAAGTTAGCAGATTTGACTAGACATAGAAGAAAAAACTTTGATCATCTTCAAATTCTTCTAACAATCGGCCCTAATTCTTCCAAGTTGCAAAAGTAAGGATAAGGAATGAAGTCTTCTATTCAGGATAGGAAAATTGGGCTCACAGATCTGGAAAAGGAAAAGGAAACTCACTTTATGGGTTGGGTGAATGATGTAAATTTGGTAGAAGTGATATATAGTTTTAAGAATGAGGTAATGTGGCTGTTCAGATCTAGAGTGAGAGGAGACGTCCCAGTCTGCAGAGCTGGCAGGAGGCCAACTGCCACTCTTCTGAACAAGTTACAACCCAAATGTCTAATAGTCACATTTCTCAACTGGTCACATTTTTTTGAGAGTCTGAGACTAGATCGCAAAAGGGGGGTTAAATAAACAATGACATGCTAACTGGGCCTAAATCTACTCTATTTTAAGCTCACAGGACACACACACACACACACACACACACACACACACACACACACACAATTTTACTTCTATATTTTTATGAACTACACTAAGTGTTTTAGGCAACCAGACAATATTTATTTCACAAGCTTCAGGAAAGGAGAGGGGGGATGTCATCAGTTCCAAATAGGTTGATGTGCTCTACAACGGCTCCTATTATTATTTTGGGTTGTAGGGTTATGGCTCAATAGTGCAAATCATCGCAAATCAAACTGTCCAACTCAACAAGATTATGAGAATGAATAATAACTCATAATAACAAATTCACTTCCTCAGGTTTCAGTACTTTGTGGCATAATTTCTCTGGTGATTAAATATAAAGAAGTACATCTAATAAATTATATAAAAAGGATTATCAATCAACCAGTACACTCTTTTGCAGACCTCCCACCCAGAATCTCATAGAAATAATTGGAATTCCCAGACCCCTGCTTTATCCTAAATTAAAGGAAACATTTAATCTGAAACACCTTGAGAAGTATCTTAGGTCCAGGCAGGACATTATGAAATCTTAGTTCCTGATCAACCTTCCCTGAATTTCTATGAAGTTTACAAAACAAATTTGGACAGAAAAGTACATACAGAACTTTTGGAAATCTAAATAGAGGCAGTGTCAAACAATCCGGTCACGGAACTTCAGAGGTAGAGTGCTGCTGGCCTCGCAAGTCAGACGTGGCCAATCGTAGGTTCGATCCCAGCTGACTACAATGATACTTTTTCACAAGCGGTCCTATTTGCTTGCCCATTTAACTATTGCCGTCATGGTTCTTCGTTGTGTTCAGATTGCCAAACAGGCCTGTTAGCCCATGGCGACGGGCAGTTGAACTTTTAATTAAAGAAAGTAAAATCTCTGATTGTGGGCCCAATTATCAAATTTTGATCCACATAGTCTTATCACTGAACTCTATGTGACTTCCAAGGAGGGTTAACAGGCCTCCAAGTGGCAGCGGTATGGTTCTAAATTACTCGAGGGGTACAACTGAGGTAAGAGAAAGGAAATGTTTTAATAACACAGTGTTGCGGCCTGCTGACGAGGGGGAGGGGATGTTCCAATGGCCGGCGACACTTGGACACCACAGCCCTTAAAAATCAGTTCCGTCCCAACAGCCGTCGGACTCAAGTGCAAACACAGCCGTGTATTTAGATTCGATACATATTACATATTACTTTGATTCATTACATTTACAAGCTTTACTTTAGTTTACATTACCATTTCATTCACCATACATTTTAACCAGTGTCTTTCCTTATTTCTTGTTTCCGAATTTGCTTATTCAGGGATAAACGTGCGTCGCGCCGTAACATTGGTCCTGCGTCCCCGGATTTGATTCAGCAATATTACTGGATTACGAGCAGTGCTCGTGTTTTAAGAGTCAAAGTTTTGAACAGTGAAGTTTTGGCGGAGAAAGCTTGTCTTCAAGCAACAAAAACTAAGCAACCCTCCAACTCCATCACGCCAGGCCCGAGAGGCCCAGCAATTGTCTCCGCAGCCGAGCAGCCTTCTTAGAACAGCCCCGGCCCTGAACATCTTCAACCCTTCTTGGCCCTTAGTGAGTGAGTCGTCATAAATTTCAGTCCCTCTTCTTTTCAACTACAGTTCATTCATTCCAGTTCCTAAAAGGAATGACTCCTGTCACTGACCCAAACCCTCAGTTGACACTGGCCCTCAGTTGACTATCACTTTCCTTTTTACTGTTTGTAAACAAACCCATTACATTGCCAATTCTTCTGCCAATTAATATTCAGACTTCAAGTTCCAATCATTAATTCATTCATTTTTCTATTCATTCTGATGAATGACATAATATAATACTCCCAGTCCAATACAATTATCATTAACCCTTTGTGAGTTTATAACGCCAATAACTGATAATAATGGCCGGCGATAATCTCATCACAGATTAAACCAGTGCTAACGAACTAAAGGTCCTGATACACAAGAGAGGACAGTGTAAAGCCAAGCTCACTAGATTTCAGTCATACATAGAATCACAGTCGCCAACTGTCAATGAAATAAAACTTAGACTAGCTAGGTTAGGGACAGCTTTCAATGAATTTGAAGGTATTCAATCACAAATTGAACTAAAAAACATATATGATACATCACAAACTAAAAAGAGGGATTCTTTTGAATCTCTTTTCTATTCATTATTAGCTCAGGATGAAGATTTCATACAGAGTCAATCAATGCAAACTCAAACTGCTACCGGCAACAGCCCCACGTACAAAAATATCATTCCAAACCCATCTAGCCAGGTTCAAGTTAAACTACCACCCATCGACTTGCCATCCATCAATGGAAGGTACAAGGACTGGTTGTCATTTTCTGAGACGTTTATACATACATACATACGTTTTTTCATAAATGAAAATGAGTCACTGAACAAAGTCCAAAGATTTCATTTCTTAAGAACAGCATTAAAGTATGAAGCTGCACAGTCATTCAGTCCCTAGAATTAATATCAAGCAATTACGAAGTAGCGTGGAGTTTATTAGAGAACCGCTACAGAAACAAAATTATTATTATAAAACCCATGTGAAGGCATTATTTGACCTTCCAACAGCAGAAAGGGAAGCAGCTTCTACCCTTAGGCCCTTGTTAGATGGTGGTTTGAAGCATGTCCGTGATCTGAAGGTATTAAACCAGCCTACAGACACCTGGGATACACTGCTACTACACATCATAACCAGTAAGCTACACTTCACGTTACAAGGAGAATGGGAGCTGTGAACATAACCAGACTTGCTTCCAACATTCAATCAGCTGACTGCCTTCTTGTGTCGGGGACGTCAGATGCTAGAAACAACTCAAAGCACATCACGTAACTCAAACAGTAATAGTTCTAGCACATGGTCAAAATCAATGCAAGAAACATGAATGTTGGTACAAAACCATTACTGCCACTTGGGCAATGGTAAACATCCAATTTACTACTGTCAAGGCCTGACCAAGTTATCTCATGGTGAACATTACCAGAGACTTAGCCAGGCAAGTATTGTTTTAACTGCCTGAGACCTGGCCACAAGGTGTCAAAATGTCACTCAAAAGTTGTAGAGTGTGTTCACAGAGACACAACACAGCACTTCACCCAGAAACAATGTAAAACCTGCAAACCCCACCAAGTGAAAATTCACCACATGAACCCGTCGCTGAACAAGAGGATGGTGCTCTGTCCAGTGCGCACACAGCTTCTACCAGCGAAACATTTTCTCACATTTTATTATCTACCGCAGTGGTAGATTTAGTAGGCCCAAATGGCATGCATATTCGATGCAGAGCATTGCTGGACAATGGGTCCCAATCGTGTCTTGATGGAAAACATCGGTCATCAGTTAAGACTCCCAAGAACGAACGATTCTTGCCAGGTGTTGGGTGTAATCAACACCACAATCAATGTGAAAGGCGTCACACATGCTACTGTTAGGTCTTGTGTCAGTAACTACAAGGCAGATTTAACCCATTGGAGTAGACATACGAGCTGGTCTCGTTCCTTACTTGTAATTTTATTAACCTGTGAATTTGAGAATAAAATTGGTGTTTTTAAATGGATTAATGGTGTATTTTAATTAAAATATTGTTTTTTTCAGTTTAGAAAGTCGCATTGGCACACACACAGTAGACATAAGTAAAAATTACCAAAATCAGTGTTGACCATGTGCAAGTCTCAAAGAATTAACCGATCCCGTCAACTTCCAAGCAAGCCTGCCACCGCTTATTTTACTTGGGCCCTCCCACCAACGTTGCCACAGACCGGTTAACTCATTGAGAGTTGCACAACTGGTCAGTTTTGGTCGTGTGCGGGAATCGAACCCACGAACATCGTATCACCACCTGGCCAAGGTGTTTCCACGACGTAGCCAACTCAGCTAACACGACCAAAGGCCTGGCGGCGATATTAAGGTTTTTCACTCAGTCCGCGCCCCTAGCGGATAGAACTGTAGACGCCCGCGGTCATTAGTTACATATTTTGCTACTAGAGCGCAGCACCAATCAATTCCCGTTATAGGCTACTGCAAATAGAATAAAATTACTACCTCAATGGGTTAAGCTTTGTGGTGGTTAACAGAATCACAGATTTGCCCAGAGAACATGCCAATACAAGAATTCAGGATACCAAAATACATCACCATAGCTGATCCTGATTTTGGAAAACCAGGTCGAATCGACATGCTCCCGGGGCAAGAAATGTTCCTAGAAATATTGTGTATTGGACAGCGAAGGACACGTGGATTCCCGACTCTTAAAATACTAGATTAGGTTGGATAGTAGGAGGAAAGATGGACTACAACAGAAAATCACCAATCCAAGATAGTACAGCATGTCATTTAACTACTACCAATCAAATCACCACACCACAGCAACGAACCTGGAATCTAGAAGAACCAGCAGCCAAGACAGATCTTACACATGAAGATTATCTCTTGAAAACCAAAACCAGAGAAGATCACAGGCGACATTCAGTGTCAGCCCTACACATCGACCTCAAGAAACATTGTTGCTCAATTTCACAACTGTACAGGCAGGAAAACATAAAGATACCTCAAAGAAACCAAGTCATAAGAGAACCATCGTTCGAACCATGAAAAATTATCAGGTTGAACAATACTACACGTGACACAGCAGCAACTCCGCATTCCGTCAAAAGCACATTACGGCAATTAGAAGAAGGATTTAATACTATTCTAACTCAGGTAAAGGCAGTTTTAAACTCACGTCCTCTCACCCCTCTGTCAAATGATCCTTCTGACATGTTCAGTTTTAACTCAACCACATTTCCTTACCCTCGACTCACTCACAACTATCCTCTGACAACTATGATTGAGACTACTCCAAGAGCTACATCTACCAAGATGGCAGCGAGTGCAGCAGCTTCTCCAATATTTATGGGCGCTGCGCTGCAAGCTCTTAGAGACTTGTAGCAAAAATATTTTTCTTTAGCATTATTATCGCATGTCATTACTATTTTTTGTAGCAAGTTGCTTTTTACGTGTATTTATTTTTAAGGTTAAACATTTAAATAATAATCTATATCATTCAGAGTCAGGTTCTTGGTAAATTATCCATTTGTAACCACTAATATCTGTAATGGAAATATACTAAACAATCAATCAATCAATATTTCTTTATTCGACAAATGCACATGGTACATAGAATAGAGTCAGTCATATACATAATGAAAAACAGTAGAAACAATAGAGAATAGAGATCCCCCGTGGTCCCTACAGTTAAAAATACACATCAATACAAACATTAAATTACTAACCAACAATAAATTGCTATACAATAATCAAAGAATAGCTACACATTTGTATTGGCTATAATTTCCCAAAATTCATCAAAAGAATATAAGGAAAGCTGCAAAATATACTCTTTTAACTGATTTCTAAATTTTATTAGATCTTCTTCAAGTAAAAATTTTCTTGGTAAATTAAACAAAAATTTACTGCCCATAAACTGAGTTTTCTTTTCACAAAATTTTAAATTGTGGTTCTCCATCTCTCTGTCCAATCTCGTATTATATTGATGATTTTTAGTGTGTAAAAGGGGGTTTGCATTTTTTTTAACATACATTATGGTTTCAAATATATATAACCCATAAACTGTTAACATCCCAAGATCTGAAAAATACTGTTTTACTGAATCTAATCGTTTAAGCTTAAAAATAATTCTCAAAGCCTTTTTTTTGAAGTAACAAGATTCTGTCTAAATTCCTTTTTGTTGTTGCACCATAAACACTTATACCATAAGCTAGATGCGAGTGAATTAATGCGAAATAAACTGTTTTCGAAGAATTAATGTTGGAAATTTTAGCCATTTGACGCAGAGCGTAGAGTCCAGAGGACATTTTTTTACTAATATAATCTATGTGGTCATCCCAACTTAAATTATCATCAATTATGAGCCCAAGAAATTTAGATTTTTCCACTTGATCAAATCCATTATTATCTAGTAATATATCAGGACTCATTTTTGACCTAGCTTGTTTTGCGGAAAATGAAATGAAATTAAACTTTTTAGTATTTAGAAAGAGATTCCTTTCATCCAAGAAATCTTTTGCGACTGAAAGATTCGCAAAAGAAGACATTTCAATTTCTTCCTTTGTTTTGCCTGAAACCGTGACATTCGCATCAGCAAATAAGCACATACAGGCACTGTCTTGACACAGTCCAGGCAATCCCACAAGATAACACAGGAAGAGAAGAGGACCCAGTATTGACCCCTGTGGGACCCCATGCTTTATAGTTTGTAGATTTGAATTAAATTTTCTGGTATATCGAAATTTACTAAATGTTTTATTAGATGTGTTTTGTATTTCAACATATTGTTTTCTGTTACAGTATTTAAATAAGAATCAAACCAAGAAAGTTCTTTTCCCTTAACATTTATACTTTTTAGACATTCTATTAACTTTATATGTGATACACTGTCAAAGGCTCTTGTAAGGTCCAAAAATATGCCAATTACCTTTTCACCTCTATCTACTGAGTTTATGATTGACTCAATAAAATGTACACTTGCTGTAATAGTTGATTTGCCTAACCTAAATCCATGTTGTTGCTTGTCTAGTAACTGGTATGTTTCTACATAATTTAATAATTGAATATAAACTACTTTTTCAAAAAATTTTGAAAATACAGGGAGCAGTGATACTGGCCTATAGCATTTAGGATCTGTCATATTTCCTTTTTTGAAAACTGGAATTACTTTTGAAATTTTAAGTTTATTTGGAAAATGCCCAGAAATTAGTGAAGAATTAATAACACGAGTAAGTGGTTTTAAAATTAACTGAAGAGATTGCTTGATTACTGTTATTGGAATGTGATCCGACTCCTGTGGAGAGTTTATTCTCAAAGGCCATTATGATTTTCTCTAATTCCTTTTCACTGATCTGTTGAAACCTAAACGTTGGTGATGTATAAAAGGGTTTTTCACCAGCAGATTTATTTGTGTTATTGGGCCTTATTATGTGAGGCAGTACCAGACTGACAACCGCAGTAACGAAAAAGTGATTAAAGATATTACTCACTTCAATAGGCTCTGAGCTTGATGTTCCATTTGTGGTTATTTTAATGTTGTTGGTGAATTTTGGTTTATTATTTATTTTAGACTTTATAATGTTCCACAATGATTTGGATTTATTAGCAGAACTTAAAACTTTCCTGTCAAAAAACATCTTTTTCTCAATGTTTATTTGATCCTTTAGTTCTTTCTTTAAGTTTTTTATTTTTAACATTAAGTTGTCCTTTTTTGATATTCTACATACTTTTTCTAATTCTACTATGTCAATTTGTTTTTGTTTTATGTCTCTAGAAATCCACTGATTTGGATTTTTATCTTTCTGTACCCCCATAAGTTTAGGAAAACAGATTTCAAAAAAATGAATAAATACAGAGTGGAAAACATCATACTTGGCGTACACATCAGCTCGATAGATTTCATGGCAACTTTCCTTAGCTAACAAAGTTAAAAACAATTCTACATTATTTTGGGTAAATTTCCTACATTGTTTTTAATGACATATGAATGCTCATTTTTAAACCTAAAATTTCCAGAGTTTTAGCATCATGGTCTGAAATATGAGTTATTATGCCTGATATTTTCAACTGCCTATCTTCTATATTTCTAACAAAATTGTCTAACATTCTAATAGAAGAATATAGCACCGAAAGAACTGAAAATAAAACAACATAACCTCAAAGCATATCACGATCGCATTTGCTTATCACCGATTTTGATTTGTCTCGTTGTCTGTTTTCACCAAGCCTGTTCTCTACACTTTTGCCCGATCGTTCGTCCGAGTGAATCGGGCGAGCGACTCGTGCTCGTCTGACCATTGACCATCCACACTGTAGCGAGTCGAGACCGCGAGCAGCCTCAAGTATGGAGAACCTGCCGCTCGTCTCCTTTGACTCGGTCACAAAAACCGACAAGAATCAGTGCGATGGCGAGGCGAGCACAATCATCCCGAGCGGTGGCGAACTAGCCCTCCACATTCTTGCATTCGCCATCGCTCGACTAGACTTGCCTACCACAGAGTGTGCACCAAGCCAAGTCACAGTGCATGATGTCTGTTACGGGATTAGCTACTGTCACTGTATAACTGTCATATCAGTAACTCGCAAGTTCCGTTAACACAGTACAACAACAGCAACTGTCACTGTCTACCTAATGGAGGCTCGTCTCCTCTACCACTCGATCAGAGGCAATATCAGAGGTAAAGTGACCTAGTGACCAACGCAATGTTTTCAAGCCTCCACAACATCCCAACTACTCTTCTAGTCTTCTGTTTGGTTGTGGATCGTGATCACGTCGCATTACATTCAATATTAACTCTTATTTGAAGTACTGTGAAACAAAAATAAGTTGTCAAAGAAAATGGACTTTTAATACCATTTGTATTGTTAAACCTGATTTTCTGCAATAAAATTTTAAAATGTCTATACTTTTCCTTTTTACAATTTATTCATTTGATCAAAATGTTATTCATGGAATATCGTTGTTTGGATATATTATGATGCCATTTAATTTGTTGTACATAATTGTCATCATCAAGAAATCAAATCATTTATCACAGCAATTTGAGTTCTCTTCAACAATTGCTTAGAATAGAATTGATGCCTATGTTATGTCATTGTCCTTTGTTGTAGGTACTAATATTTGCATTGTGTTTTTTGTTAAACTTGTTCAATGCCATTTTTATATGATCAATTGTTAATTGTATATCTAATTTTACATTAGTATTGTTATTGAAAGTCACAACCTTTCAAGGGGGGCGGTGTGTTCCATCGGTATGCCCTTCCAGCAGGGTGTCTACTGATGAGAAGGAGCGGATGTTCCAATGGCTGGCGACACTTGGACACCCCAACACTTGAAAATCAGTTCCGTCCAAACAGCCGTCGGACTCAGGCGCGAACACAGTCGTGTCTTTAGATTCATTACATATTACTTTGATTTGTTACATTTACAAGCTTTAGATTCGCTTACATTGCCATTTCATTCAAGATTAATTACATTTCAAATTCATTTACTTATGTTCATGTATGAACTCTTTATTACAGTGTAAAATAAATTCAGTAAATTTCAAACATTGTCTTTCCTTATTTCTTGTTTCAGAATTTGCTTATCCCGTGATAATCGTGTGTCGCGCCGTAACACACAGTTATTATCGTCTTTAAAATAATATCTGTACACAAACTATTACTAAATTAATCAGGGTTTCTACAAAATTTCAATTTTCTATTTCCCTGACTTTTCCCTCACTTCCCCTACATATTAATACATATTTAATATTACATATTTAATATTATTTAATATTACATATTTAATATGTAAAACATTATTTTCTATATGTCTTAGTATTTTCGATTTAGTAACGTGTACAATTATTACATATTTAATATGTAAAACATTATTTTCTATATTATGTGTGTCATAAATGTTAGTAAAATAAAATAAAATAAATTGATCTCAATAAAAACTTAATAGTTAATAGGGGTGGGTGAGTAGTGTTTTTTTTTAAATCGAGTCGATTATTGAACCTAACTACTCAAGTATCGAGTCGAGTAATTCTTTAACAAGTAAAAAAAAACTCATTTTAGCGAATTTCCCCTATAGGGAAGAAGCTATTACCGTAGTCGGCATGGTAAGACCTAGGCCCGGGACCATGATAACTTTTCGTTTTGAGGTCCCCAGACCCCAAAAACACCATTCGTTCAAAACTGTATATATATATGTGTGTCCGTGAGCACGATAACTCTCGTAAACATTATCCGATTTTGATGAAATTTGGTATAAACGTGTAAAGCAACATTTATGACTTTAAGTTCGAAAACCAGCCAGATCGCTTTATCCAAAGGGGTATTTTGGGGGGGTTTTGTACCCCAAAAATGGGTTTTTTGAATTTTTTACATATAATTTTCGAAATAGTCAAATTTTAGTTTTTACTATTTGATTCAGCTTAAAAAAACACACAATTCGGTATTTTGATCATTTCTCTACGTCAATTGGTTACCGAGATATTGAAAGTGCTAAACACAGTACGTTGTCTAATGTTATTCTTATGGAGGAAAAGAAAAATTTTATATCTCGCTTATTTATGAACATATACTGACAAAACTTGGTATACGGCTTTATCTGGTTGTGGACCATTGATATTTCCTCAAAAAAACAATTTTTTGACAAAGGCTCCCATAGCAGCAAACCTGCGTACTCAGCCCCATGTTATCCTTATGGAGAATAAGTAACGTGTTATCTCCCTTAATTATGAAAATAAATTAATGAAATTTGGTAAGTGACTTCACCTAGTTGAGTTATATTGATATAAGCATAAAACCCCATTTTTTTGTGTTCCTTGCTTCAGCAAACCTGCATACTCAGCCGCCATGTTATTCTTATGGAGAATAATTAAAATGTCATAAATTGTTTATTTATGAATGTATATTGATGAAACTTGGTATGTAGCTTTATGTGGCATTAAGATAAATATATATGCATTGGAAATTCGCTAAGTATGCAGGTTTGCTGCTACGGGGGTATTATTTTTTTATGGAAAACAATGTTTTTTACATATTAAACTTTAGTTAGAAACATAAAATGTTATTGAATTATTAATGTTAATATTTATTTTAATTTTAACCTTTATTTTACCATGAATGAATAATGATTTTAATGAAAAATAATAAATATATGTGAGGTGGAAAGCAAAAAGGGACCTCTTGTCGGCAAAGTAGATTTTTTAGTACAGTCGTAATAAGTCATCCGGGTACAAAATATCAATTTTTGTTTTTTTGCATATTACTACTCTTTATAATGTCGTTTACAAGACACAATCAATTACAAAACAGTTTCGAACGGATAAAATACTCAAAATAATCGATAAAGGAGACCGTGTCCTGCCTAGGAAAAGGTACCTATTGTCGCTTATGGAGCAATAACATGGCCGACATGAAGTCCCATTTCTCAAACACACAAGTTCACTTCGCATTACTTTAAAAACAAGTCTTCCCTGAACTCTAGTGGTAACTGAGGGAAGTACAATAGGTTTCTCATGACAGGAGAACATTGTCTTGTTATAATAATGCCCGCTTTGAGAGCAGGGACCTTTTTCTTCGTAGGTTAACAAGCCAATAAATGTTATTGATATTACTATTACAGCATTATTATGTATTTTTCTTTAAAATATACTGTTAATAACTATTAATAATCACTAATAATTAATATTACAGCATTGGTGGTAAGTTTGTAAATATAATTTTGTAAGTAGAAAGGTTTGCAGCCATGCATTATCAGTCAGCCAATCAGCAGTTGTTTCTCCGTTCTTCCCTGAGAATCTACTCCCACTTTACCATCCTCTAATACTGTCCAATAATTACGCTGGTTTTTACGGTTCTTCCCTAGGTTCCTGTAATTATTTACAGACCCCACGTCTAAAACTTTATATTGATGTTAATATTGATGTCTTAACTGCTGTGTATTTCGCACATATACAAAGCCACCTGTCATATGGTATAGTGTCATGGGGTTATGATAATAATATAAGAAAACTATTGCTGCTACAGAAGAGAGCCTTAAGAATCATGTTCAGGGTTAATTGTAGGACCCACTGCAAACCACTTTTTAAGAAACTCAAAGTAATGACTGTTCCCTCTTTGTTTATATTAGATTGTTTAATGTACATTAGAACTAATGTAGAGCAGTTTCAAACTAATAGCTCTGTTCATAACTACTTTACTAGGCAAAACAATTATTTAAGAACTGACCAATGTAACTATCAAAGGACAATTAATTCAACTTTTGAGCTTGGTAAAAGAATGTATAATAAATTACCGAACCATGTAAAGCAGCTAGATTTAATTAGATTTAAGTCTTATCTGAAGCGACTCCTCTTAGAACTAAGTGTATATAGCGTTGAAGAATTTGTTAATTATTTAAATGTTTAAGTGTGTTATAACTAGTTGAATTGTAAAAATGTAATGACGATGCACCAGTTTGATGTTACCTGCTGTAACCCATATAATGTTATGTGCAAATAAATACTTTGACTATGTTGTCGCAATCAGAGTCACAGTCACTGTGTCCTCAGTCGTACTACTACACAATAAGAAACTAAAAGAATATCTCATCAAAAACATCCGAGAGTATTGCAAAGAAGAGTTAAGGATATTATTTGCCCACAACTAGGACCTGCTATCTAACCTGAACCTCTACCCATGAATCATGCTGATGAGGCCCCAACTGACGACCCGCCATCTGTTTCTGGCCCTTTGCCAAGCGTCGCAAGCGATCAGTTTGAAAAAATAAAAAAGACTTAAGAAAAGTTTGTTATATCATTTTACAGACGAGAGGGACGAGACAGACCAATGAAAATAAAAAATAGCATTTGATTTAACCTTGCTTGAAAAAAATCCAGGCTTTCAACGTCATTGGATTAAATAGCCCCGGTGAGTACGTGTCCCTTGTAACAGTGGTACTGTATCAATTATATAATATTAGGGAATACTTAAATCGACTAATACAGGCTTTGTTTTGATATAAAATGCATTCCTTAAATGTAAATAATAAAGATTTTGTAGTGTTTTAAAGTTTTAATAAGCGTTTTTCTCACAAAGCCCATTTTTATTTTACAAAACTCAAACGTCTGTAACATGAACAAAAAAATCGTAAAGACATAATGCTTTTAACAAACTGGTTGTAATTAAAAGCTTGATTTGAAAATATTAATAACTCAAAATCAGTAATTGCCAACAAGAGGTCCCTTGCTTTCCGCCTCACATATACTGTTTTCAACAACAATAACAAACAAAAGACAAGTATTACAAATATATATCCATACAAAGATGTTGGGTTAGTTTATCAAAACCAGAACATTTGAACAAGAAGTGATTTTCTGCCCACAGCCCAAACACTCCCTGTCCCCCCTCACTTACTTATCTTAACTCACAGGTATCTAAAAAATAACCCACCTGTTGTCTCCTTTCATATGAGCTAAAAATAGATTTTAAGTTTATTTTTATTCATTTCAGTCACTTATTTTGTTAAACATTTGTTAGCGGCGTAAACGTGGGTAAACGGCGGGAGTGTATACACAATTTTCAACTGTTTGGGGTAAACGGCGGGAGTAGTTAACTACTCGACTCGAATTTTCGAGTAGTCTCTAATACTCGCTCGGCCTTTGAGTATTATAAAATACTCGACAAGTACTCGAAAACTCGAGTACTCGCCACCCCTAATAATTGAGGATTACAAGATGTTAAGAATAAACTCTTAGGAATCCTTAGATCATCAGCCAACCACTGGTACTCCCCCTGAAAAATACTGCTACAGCAGATTGTATACAACCTGGAGCAAAGCATCCCGTCAGTTCTTTCATCATCGGGGATCAGATGGAATAATAAAAACACCGAATTGTCATGTAAATTTTATATGATGTCTCACAGGAAGTTATTTTTGCTGTGATAATGTCCCTCATAACCTATTTTGAGACTTAACAAAGATTATAAAATGAATTTTGTGAAGTAGCGTTGGTGGAATAGTAATCAATATTGTCTATAAGCAGCAAATTTATTTTCAAATATTTAGTATGTGGGGTCGAGACGTAATAAAATAAGCTTTATCTCTGGGTTCCCTGACTTTCCTTGACTATCCCTGACCGAATTTCCATTCCCTGACTTTCCCTGACTCTCTCTCTGACCTCCCCTGACCGTAGAAAGCCTGTAATGCAACTTACAGTCAGCTGATAAATGTTACTATCAGTGTTCAGTGTTGTGCACTGATGTGTCTGTGGTTGCTATCAATAGTGTTGGTTTAATTTGAATATTAACAAGATGCAAAGGACTTAAAGACTCTCAACCACAGTAGTTATTGTATCTATAACATTGTCTAACTGCTTCATTGTAATTGGGTTTTTACTGGTTGTGAAACATAAAAATAAAATAAAAACAAATACAAAAATAACAGGAGGAACAAGAAAAGATCAGGTTTCTAGGACTGTAGAATATATGGCAACAGCGTGGATGCGGAAGTGTCGGCAGCATTTGTCATTCAATGCATCTTTTGGAATTAATGGATGTGGGATTCAGGATCATGTTTACAATGTCCAATAACAATTAGGCCACTAGTACTAGTAATGCAGAACCATCTTGACTTCTGAGCGTGATAAGCCTGACAGTCTTGAAAGCACTTGGTAGTAGTCGCCATTGTAAAGAGATAACTGTTTTTATTTTTTAGCGCTTTGAGCACCAAGGGCCAGTATATTGGCGTTTGAATCTGCCCCATCACTGTTAATTACAGAATAAGAAATTATTCTGCAGTCTGCATCTGACATGTGGTGTAACCTGGTAGACACACACGGAACCAACTCGTACTACGTCCACGGCATAATACCTCACAAACCGATATAACTGCGAGCCAATCAGGTTAGCTGAGCGGTTTTTTATATTTTATATTTTATTTTATTTCAATGCCAACGGCATTTTTGTTAATTGAGTACACAAACGCTTTTAGGGAAAGCGGTTCAAACCCCCAACATTTTAATGCCACTCCCCAGGCCAGGGAGAAGTGTTTGGATCGAGGGGTCTAATCCTGTCTCAGCCGGTGGTTTTTATGTGCATTGAGAGTTCACCTGGCTGCAGCAGAGTTGAAGGAGAGAACAGACCTTTATAATAGTTTATTTTAAGTTTTTATTTACTTAAAAATGTTGTATTAAGTTTTTAATAAATTTATACTTCAAGCAAACGGTGGACGGCACCGATACGAGCTGTCATTTTACAAACATACAAAAGAAACAGACATTTACACTAGTAAACATGAATGGTGAACATGAATATTTCACTCACGATACTAGGAGCAGCTCCTCATTTAATTCGTCAAGGCTGTATAGTGGCCTATTTATTAGACACTCGCGTAACACAGCTTTGTGCGCACACACGTACCGGAAGGGTTGTAAAAAATCTCACTGTTCGTGTGTGTGTGTATCCACTTGAAGCATGATTTTTTTATAATTTTAAGAGTTCAGAGGTTCATTATATTTTTAAAAAATCAATAAAACAACAACGTTTCTACCACTCCACACCCTAATTTATAAGACTCTCGACGTGACTCACCTCTGGACTGGGGGTGGTTCATGAGGATGGCCAGAGGACACTCGTCGTCATCCAGGATGTATTCCCGGTTGTTGATGGTGTTATTGTTGCCGGGGCCGACTTCTTTGTTCTCTGCGTTCGGGTCTATCGCTGTGTTCACCTAAACATGGTACAATACAGGGTGGATGTTATTAAGTCTGTATACTATCTTCTCACCTCATCAAATTTCAGCTCTATTGGTCTGTTAGTTGATGTGTGATGGTTAAAAAAGAAATTTTGAGACTACTGGGACACAGCCCTGAGGAATTGTTGGAACAGGAGTAGGCATGTGCTTGTTTCTCATGTATAATATCGATTTACAAAACATTTACACTCAATCGGTGCAGGAGTTGGTGTGTCGTGTTTAACTTTAGAACTGAGTGCCAAAGAGCAAAGCCCCCAAAAGACTTATGGAACTGGAGTAGGCCTATATCTGATTCTGGTAATATATACAGAATCAGTCCTCTTATCGAATTCTACCTCAATCGGTCCAGCAGTTTGTGAGTTCTCTTAACAAAAATCTCCTTCACGTATTAATATAGGACTACAAGAAGATTCCCTATGAGGAATATTTGTTACTTAACACTGACTATATAAATTCCATCTATATTTCCATTCCTATTCTTTATTTTCATAAAACAACTTAAACATAAAATTTGTTTATAATATGGTATTGCCTTGGCATATATATAATGATTATCCATTAGTATACTTTCCCCCTTTTAGCCCAACTTTAAGGAATAAATTACTTTTTATTTACTAAATATGGAATACAAAGCACGGTAGAATGTACAGAAAATCTTGTAAACAAGTTGTTTTCATAAACATCCACCCAAATCCTTGTTTTGAAGGCACTACAGAATCCATCTCTACGCACGTAGTTTTAAAAGGGGAAATGCCGCCTATTCCCCCCCGCAGTAACCCTGAGCAACATATCTCGAATTTCCTCTGTTGTTCAATGCTAACTTGACAAGCATATCAAGTTCGAACAAAATTGATCAATAAATACGAGAGGAATAGTAATTTTTGTATTCCCCATAAACATTGGACACGTACTGCATTTAAAATGAAAATTTACCGAATGTTTACGGAAATGCGGGTGGTGTCATTTTGCTGGAAAACTAAAGTTCTACAAACGACTAAAGTTTAATCAAAATCGTTAGAGCCGTTTTTGAAAAATCTTGATTTTCCACGTTTTTTGGCTGTTTTTGGGGGATAATTACCCCAAAAATTCCAAAAAATGAAAAAAAAAACGCCTGGAGATATATCGTGGATTAGTACCTACATACCAAATTTCATAAAAATCGGACCATTGGTTAGGGCTCTGGCTACACATCCATACATACAGACAGCCAGACATCACATAAAAATCACTTTTTTGGGTTCAGGGAGCACCAATACAAATATTTCCACTAACAACTCAAATTCCAAAATTTTTACAAAAACAATACTTTTCCCATATACTATGTATAAGGGGAGAAAGTAAAAATGTAATTAAGAACACATTTTATTTTGTTTAATTTTCCCAATAAACAACATTAATTTACATTTTGCCTATTCACAACATGACCTCTTCAAAAGTTAATGAATCACAAAATGAAAAATAAAAAACAGAGGTAAAGTCCAACTGATAACGGCGATAAGAAGCTTGAAATACACACCAACACCATTCTGTTTTCATTCCCAAGTAACATGCAGTTGACCACAAGACACAAACAAGAAGTCACCCAGTTTAATTTAGAAACATTCATTTTCCTATCCTAATTTCAGTTGTTCTTTGACCAAAAACAGTTTACGAAACCTTCAAAGTTACTCATGTAGTGCTACTTGATCAGAAAGAAATAACAGGGAAATTTTCATCACAGTGAGTTTTCCGAAACTTTGCAAACTTCAAGATGGATTCTCAAGAAATTATTGCAGCCATTGAGGATGTCAGGGGTAGTGTGAAAATCAGCCGCAAATACGACGGACGAAACATGAGTGAGTCTGCCCACGTTCTTATCAGTGACACGGACCAAGAGGTGCCGACCAACTGTTTGGACCCAGCTTACTGCGGCGTCTGGGGCAACGTGTGGATGTCAATAGCAACGCCTGTAGTGCTACTGGCCACCATCGTGCTCATGGTGTGGATCGTGAACAACAGAATCAACCCGAACACCACGTGAGCACTGGCTCGAGGAATTTAATTTTCCTTGTAAAAGTTAAAAGTACTGGTTTAGAGAAAGTATAAACAATTTTCCTCTCAAAGCTGAGTAAAACTCTAAAATAATTAAAATTTGTGTTCTACTGTTAATGGTTCCTTAGTAAAATTTAAAATTGTTTGGGATTCAGTTTATTTATAATAAGTTAATTATAGATAATTATATAATACAGGAAAATGTATTAAGAAAGTATTCCTATTTTGTGTTTTGCAAAGGAAATCTCAAAGTAAAATATCAAAATATTTAAAACTTATTCCTCCATCACATAAGCCTTGAATAAAAGTCGAGGAGTACGAAGGGGTACGATAAACCTATTTAATGCCTGTAAATATATTGAATTATTCATATTTAAAAACAGTAAATAAAGCTTAACATCATTCTGGTTGTTCAGAAAACACCTCAGACATTAAGGCCCGGTGCACATTCGCGGTTTGCGGCGGCGGCGCGGCAGCGGCGCGCTCTTAGATACATTGGAGCAAATGGAGAATTGCCAAGCAGTGCACATCAACGGTTTGCAGCGGCGGCGCGGCGACGGCGAAATCTTCGCCGCAGTTTTGTCCAGCCGCAAGGTCTGTCGGGGCATAGAATCAAATGGAGCAGTGCACACTCGCGGCGGCGGCGAGTTCGCCGCAGGCCTCGGACCTCTCCAGTAGTGATGGAAAACGACTTCAACTCAGATGTTTTTATTATTAAAATTCGGGAGCCCGTTTTTTTACATTACAACTGGTTTATTAAACTATAATAATTTGTTTAAACAAACTTTAACTATGTATTATCGTACAAAACTAAATTGTGTTATGGAATTTATAAAATAATGCATTCAATAATAATAATTCAAATTATTTATTTTCTCGCATGCCCATTCTGTTCTTACACTGCATTGCATAACTATCTCTGTAGCTAAAGCTTTTTGAGAGAAAATGCAATCGTAGTTTACATATCGTTGTTTTACATTATTATATTTTTTGTAGAATTAAAACACTTTTCTTGATCTTACTTGTTTAGATTAATTTATTCTGATGGGCAAAACTAAAATTTCACATCCGGAGTAGTCTATCTATTGTACTGACAGGAAGTGTGATGCTACCCAGAAATAACCGTGGGGCGACTGGTCTAGCCATATAATATTGCAGATACAAAATTTATTATTAGACAAAACATATTAGTTAATCTATATAATAATAGGTTAGGAAATTGTTGTGGTACCGATTTCTCGGATGTGTGGCATCGTAGAATTATGAAACTTGGCACACTTATTTAGTACTATTAGGGGATGTGCCGAAATGAAAATAATTTTTGTTTGGATGTGATTTTGGCTTTCAAAGTTTACATGTTATCCTTATAGAGGAACTTGCGTTCTGCTTTTTATTGTTTTTCATTTAATAAACAGCTGTGTTATTCAAATAAATATGTGGCACCAACAGCAAGATCAGATGATTCATAAATAAAAAATATTACTGACTACTGGAATGGTAACACCCTTCTCTTAACTCTTCCGTTTTAACTCTACATAAAAAATCTGTTTGTGAGGGGGGGGGGGAAGAGGGGCGGGAGATGATAAGTTGGAGAGTTTTCAGACATAAATAAGAAGGCCACTGATCTTACGCCTTCTGCTATCCGTTAACTCCACGTTAAAAAAATACCTGGAGGTTAGGATGGGGGAAGGGGAGGGAGAGCTGAGTCCAGTAGATAATAAACTTGCTTATATATATATATATATATATATATATATATATATATTCGTCGACTTTATATTCAAAATATATTTGGGCGGTCTCTAGTTTGTACATGCCAGCAATACCTTATCATAACAACAAAAACAAAGTTTACAATCATTCATAAATATTGTATATTGAATATTAAATTAAGTACAGTATTTACTTTAGATTCGTACGATTATATTTTAAGAAACAAATTAAATATCGAGTTGGAAAATGTATCATTTTTTTAAATTGTTGTTTATTATTTATTTTGTTACCAAAGTTGTTGTTATAGAGTAACAGATTGATTATTACCATTGATTATTCACTTTATGTATAATCAATGCTAATACTATATAGTCGCCGCCGCCGCCGCTGATGTGCACTACCTTTCTCGTCGCCGCATGCCACAGCGGCGCCACCACCGCAAACCACTGATGTGCACCGGGCCTAAGCCTATAACTTGTTCTTGGGGCTTTGCCACATTGGTCTTCATAAATGTATTTTATTAAAACTTATGAAGAAATATGTGTTTATAAACCATTAAACACCATAGAACACACACAAACAACTGGTTGTTTCCTCGATATTCAAACTTACGTCTGCACACATTTCTATGGGGGAGTTACTGGTTTTATTTTCACTAACCACAGTAATCAATGGCCTGCTAATGCCAACAATAAAAAAAGTCTCTATTGATGTTCAAATTTTCCAAAAAGTCTTTTAGTTTTCAAACAAATTTTGTTGTCATAAGCAAAATTCTGCATACTAATTACATAAAATGAACTCTTACGTTTACTTTTAATAATAAATCATAACTGATCGCAGAACAATTATTCATAGACCTAACTGTAGAAGAGAAAGTCACAGAATTCAATTTGCGAGTTACGTCTACTCATACAAATTAAGTATGAGATCCCACGTACTCAGGCCACTAACCTTAAGATAAATAAATTTGCTTTCCTTAATATGACAAAAATAAGTATTTTTGTGAAATAAGAATGATTGTTATTTATAGGTAGCGAAAGTTTGTTGTTATGTTATGTTTGACTTTAGTTTGCAATTTATTTATATTTTGTATTGTATCTAGCTATTATTGCCATTGTACTTGTTAACGTTCTTTTATATGGTTTTTATTAGGTGAAAATTATAGGGCTTAGCCTTCTTATGGCCCAACTCTGCTTCCCAGCTCATAAAAACTAATAAAAAACAAGACTACAGTAAAAGCCCGCTAATCCGGCATCCGATGGTCCGGCACTTTCAATAATCCGGCATTGGTCTAAGGGTTCTAATAATTCTTTTTTCTACACTGCATAAGCCTTTTGAGCGCGTTGGGCAGAGTTTGGGCGCAATCGGCAGAGTTAATATCTTAATATCTCTTTAATACGCAACCTGGGTGTATTTTAAGGCGAATATGAATGAATGATGAGTTTAGAATGGGTGAGATGCCTTGTGTAGCCTTGTTACTGACTAAGACCGACCGATCCTTTGGCCAGGATCATTAACTAACAGCCCAATGACCAATGGCAGCTGGATCGAATATCGAACCTTTTACAACATTTTCTCAGGATTTTGCTCAGGGTCAAACCGACGAACTTCAGGTTACGAAGCGAGCACGCTATAACCACTGTGCTCCCCAACCAATTTATATCGCGGGCAATCGGCAGGAGTAACTATACTGTGTATATTAAACAGTATTTGGGGGGCCGAGCTTTGCTCGGGGAAGGCCTATCAGTTTGTTTAGACGACCTGGAGTATTATGACACCACTTCCCCTACTAAAAATCATAATTTTATAGCTCATTTGCCTCTTTTCCACACTTGTACGGTCACTCCAGTTGTTATTTGTAGCTCAATGTCCCTTTGATTTATTTTAGAACTCTACATATGTAATCTTCACTCAAATCTTTTAATCTCTGCTCCCAGGAAACCACATACCGGTACCGGTATGTTAATAATCATAAACAACATGAATATTACTTTGACAGTTCATTGATTCATTATAACCAGGTGTTACAATTCTTTTGTTTTGATATTAAAGTCCATAAGACCAATGTTAATTATTTTAACTTTTCATTTCAGTTTTTTTACATATTTGATTTTTCCTGGGGAAGAGACCTGACTAGAACTTATTTTTATACCAGAAATTAGTTATTTCCAACATTTAAAGGAAATCGTTGGAGCCGTTTTTGGGATCAGAGTTGCAAGCAAGCAAGCACGCACGCACGCATGCAAACCTTACTCGTATTAAGAGTATACAATAATACTGTAAATCTATTTTCTGGTTGAAATGTTGTTTTGTTTTGAACAGTTTTCATCACTACCGAAATCAGATAAAGTACATTAAAACACAGAATAATGGCCTGTAATGATTTCCTTTTGACTCTCTATTTTTAGCTGTACTTTCGCTACTGTTGCAGAAATGGTTATATTAAGACGGCGCTCAGTAATCCGGCATTTTCGGTAATCCGGCACTGCCAAAGTCCCGAATGTACCGGATTACCGAGCTTCTACTGTAATAATATAGTCAATGAGCTAAGAGAGGTGAGTAAATAATGGCTGCTTAATACGTTCACGGCGGCTGACATATTTAAACATAAAAGTTGCATATCTTTCCACGTTAATTCCATGATAACAGTAGTTACAACCCGCAACCAATATGTTAAAAGCTAGTTTGACTGGAAATCAAACCATTTCGTCTTCAAATTCTTTAACTTGCAGATGGCTGGTTTCGGGACAATTCATCTGCTAATTAAATAAAGGATTGATGACAGAATGGTGTGTAAACCTGTTTAATTTTGAGTAATGAGTTTCAAAAAGCATTGAAACTAAATTTAATAGATGAGGTCAGTACTTCAGAGAGTATGAGATATTATCTAAATACAACACTCATTAAATTTATGTTACTACAGTAGACTCTCAGAAATCTGGACTATTGTGGCGCACGGCTTGACCAGATTTTGAAATTTTTGATTTCTTAGAGATGGGCTTGAATCATCGATTCCACCTTTATAGTGAGCAATTATGCCAAATGCGTTTACGTTTATGTGCAAAGAGGAAGCTTCCAGAAGAAAGTTTTAGGCTAAATACTCCATGATACAATAGACCTCGTTAATCTGCCACCAACTGTTCCGAGCATGGTCGGAACACAAAAAAGGTCGCATTATCACAGGAACACATTAATTACATGAAAACGTAATAAAACTGTAGTTTAAACAAGAAATATTAATGTATATCTATTTTTAAAGATTTATCACTATAAATCATAAATAAAGTATACTGTTATAAATCGGTCACCGCTCTACTGATTTACATCGTCAGTGATGAGTCATCGACAGGGGAAGACCTGAACCGAGCAGCGCACCGGATATGTAAACAATAACAAACAGAGCCAATAACATTGTCAGAGGACTCGCCTGACAATGCGAACTACATGCCATTAGTGGAAGTTCCGTTTTCATTTCCAATAGCAAAATTTTACAAATTCAAAATCTTAGGTCCGGATAACCGGGAGTCCAGATAAGTGCGATGCGGATTTCTGAGAGTCTACTATACTGTTATTCTACGAATCTCACCTGCACGAGACAGAAGTTGTGCGCGTCCTCGCGGTCCAGCCCGTACTTGGCCAGCATCTCCCGCACCACCTGCGCCGCCGTGTCTCCCACACTCAGCAGCAGCGTCTTGTACGGCACGTCACTGGGGACAGAAATACGAGATCAACACTAGTAGTTAGACGGATTATTGCAAATAGTTGATTGGATGTGGAGACACTGGACAAAAGCACCAATTTTTGATTACATGCTAGATATATCATGAGCATCGAGTTTTGAGTATGATCCACTCAATCCCACCACCTACATGGCGTCCATCTTGAAATATACAGGGTGAGTCAGACCATACCCATCCAGCATGCATAACAGAAGAACGGTTCGGTCTAAAATCATCAAACAAAATTCTTCCCAACTAAAACGCATATGGGCAATCTATTAAAATATTTTCATCAAAATCTATATACAGAATGCTCCAAAACTGAAGGCTACGGGTTCGAATTGAAAAAAATTATGTTGTGAACATAGGGTAAATTATACATCATTTTAAAGGTCTTGTTAGAATAAATATTTTGATGAAAAAAAATAATTCATTTATCTTTATCCGTTTCAAAATGGTGGCTGTTTTTGTGTACTAAATTGACATTTACAAAAGAACCTGTATGTTCTAAATCACTACTCATGACTGTTTTCCAATTCAAATTTCTTACTCGTGATAAACCTCAGCTTTACTCGAGTATGCTACATGATACTCTTTAAAAAACAAATCAATATTTCAATAATTTTTGAAAATGTTTATATATGGGCAAAATTCAAAAAAGTCAAGTGGTCGTGTATGTCAAAAAGCATACCATTGAAAATGTTTGTTAACACGTTCAATGCTGACAAACATGTTTAAACATGAAAATCACATAAGTTTCAATGTTAATTAGAGGGTGGGAATTATCGTCCTCCGCATCCAACGTGTTAAAAACCATGTCATGTAGCACACCATAGTAAAGCTGAGTTTATCACGAGTAAGAAATTTGAATCGGAAAAAAGACATGAGTAGTGGTTAAGAAAATACAGGGTATTCTGTAGGGGTGGCCGAGTAGTGTTTTTTTTAATCAAGACGAGTATTGAACCAAACTACTCAAGTATCGAGTCGAGTCAAATAGTTCTTTAAGAAGTAAAAAAAACTAATTTTTTTGTATTGAAAACAATGTTTTTTAATATTAAACTTTAAACATAACATTTTATTGAATTATCAATGTTATTATTTACATTATTTTAACCTTTAATTTTACCATGAATGAATAATGATTTAAATAAAAAAAAATATATATATAGGCTTACTGTTTTCAACAACCATAACAAACAAAAGACAAGTATTACAAATATATATCCATAAAAAGATTTTGTGTTGGTTTATCAAAACCATAACATTTTAACAAGAAAGTGATTTTTTGACCCCGACCCAAATACTCCCTGTGCCCCTCTCTTACTTATCTTAACTCACAGGTATCCATAAATAACAAAACTGTCAATGTACCCTTTCATATGAGCTAAAAATAGATTTTAAGCTTATTTCTCTTTATTTCAGTCACTTATTTTGTTAAACATTGGTTAGCGCCGTAAACGTGGGTAAACGGCGGGAGTTGTCAATTACTCGACTCGATTGAGTATTTTTACTACTCGACTCGGCCTTCGAGTAGTCTTTGGTGCTCAAACTAATACTCGAAACTCGAGTACTCGCTCGCCCCTAGTATTCTGTAAATATCAATATCATATTACACAAAAATGACTACCATGTTGAAATGTATAAAGATAAATAATAATGGGTAAAGAATTCTGTTTTCACCAAAATATTTCTTTTAACACAACCTTGAAAATGATTTATAATTTGCCCTATGTTCACAAAGTAATATTTTTTTAATTCGAACCCGTGACCTTCAGTTTTGGAGCACTCTGTATATAGATTTACATAAAAATATTTGTAATAGATAGCCCATATGCGTTTTAGTTGAGAACAATTTTGTTTGATGACTTTAGACCAAACCGCCCTCCCGTTACACATGCTAGACAGGTATGGTCTGACTCACCCTGTATATTTCAAGTTGGACGCAATGTAGGTGGTGGAATAGAGTAGATCCTACTTAAAACTCGATGCTTATGATATTTCTAGCATGTAAACCAAATTTTGTGCTTTTGTCCGGAGTGTCCAATAAGTTGTCATTAATCTGCCTGACTAAAGCACAACTGCAGGAAAAACTCTCATCAACCTTTTTTGCAGTTAAAAGATTAAAACGGATAACTGACACAAATATAACAACCACAGCTTATCATGTACTAGTTGCAATCCAAATAAGATATGGAATCATAGCCTGAGGAACTGCATCTGACACACTTATCCAACAAATTATGATACTGTACTTAAAACAAAAACATCAGAATTATTGAAGAGCTACAGTAGAACCTTGATAGCAAGATTCTCTAGGGGATTTGGGAAACAGTCATTTATTGAGGTACTCCTCTAGTTGATGTTTGTGTTATCAAGGTAGTGTACACTAAAAAGTCGTGCTATCAAGATTACTGGTTTCTCTAAAACCCCTTTATAGCATGTGCATTTTGGGTCAACTCTCGCTAACACTTTTTGTTTTAAGAAGTACATTTATTATTATTGTATCAAAATTAATTGAACACAGACCACCGAGACAGCGGGTGCATGACTAACCTATCACAGATGTTTGTTGGGGGTCAGGAAGGGTGGGAGTGGGGTTTTCATGTTTAAACCTGAGCCAAAGGAATTGTTTCCTTCACAACATAAACTAATGAGTCACTGCCCATGGGAACAATGTACATGGAAGATTGAACTCGTGCTATAAAGGTTCCATTATGTTAAACGACGCACTACTGAGGTTGAAGTAAAAAAATGTATGCTATTGAGGTTTGTAGAACAATAATAGATGTACTATAGAGGTAAATTTAACATTAAGTGTAATGGCAATCTAAAGGAATTGTAAAAATGCACGTGTTATCGAGGAAGTCAAGCTATTTAGATCATAGTATATGCAGCCTCTGGATTGTTTATATTATTTCTAGGCTTACCTTAACAATCAAAAAAGTTTAAATCCAAATCGATTTCAGGTCTGTAGACTCATCATCAGTGGATGTATAGGAAACCAAGTGTTTTAAAAGTTATCATCCTTGACTGGATTTCGTCTAGATTTCACACATATATACATAAACATGGTTTTAGACACTGAATAGACATTTTATCGGAGCTCCCAGCCTCAAACTTGTCTTGTTGATGGCTTGACCACCTCGTGATATCAAGCCATCAACAAGACAAGTTTGAGGTTAGGCTGGGATCTCCGATAAAATGTGCCTATTCAGTGTCTAAAATGCGATTATGTATATATGTGTGAAATCTAGACGAAATCCAGTCAAGGATGATAACTTTTAAAACACTTGGTTACCTATACATCCACTGATGATGAGTCTACAGACCTGAAATCGATTTTGATTTAAACTTGTAACTTGATTTGGATTGTTAAGGAAAGCCTAGAAATAATACTATTTAGATCGTTTTAGCAAGTTTCTACTGTACAATATTAAGACCACTGCGACCCACACTTTATCAATGATTAAGTTCTATGTCTGATTTCTTTCTATCTTGGAAACAAAAAGCCTAATCCTCCTAAAAACAATCGGACTGTCACAAATATAAACTAAGAAACAAAATAAATTATGATTTTCGCATAGCACTGATTAACAAAAACAAGTAGCATTATGGGGGTAAAACTCTACAACTCCTTACCGGAAGCTATAAAAATTATAAATAACAAAACAATGTTCATAAAAAACTCAAACCAAATGTTTTAAGGCCTTACTGAATTCTCATAGAACTTGTTGAGGATCGTAATAACTAGTAAGTAGCCAGGGATACGCTCACATACAGCCCACGAGGGTTTAAGCTGCGGTCGCATTTGACGCAAAATTCGACATGCACCACGAAAATGCGACAATATTTGGGCAGGCTGTCGCTTTTTTGCTACAAAGAAAAGTTTAAGAAATTTTTTAATTGTATTGCAGAAAATCTGGTTTTAACAATAAAAATTGTATTAAAAGTCCGTGATCACGATCCACAACCAAAAAAGATTAGAAGAGTAGTTGGGATGTTGTAGAGGCTTAACGTTGCGTTGGTTGCACTACGTCACTTTACCCTTTACTTTATCGCCTCTGAGCAAGTGGTAGAGGAGACGAGCCTACATAACGTAAACAGTTGCTGTCGATTTCAACTGCGTACCGTCTAAACGGAACGGGCGAGATACTGATATGACAGTTGTAGTGACAGCTAACCCCCTAGCAGACGTCATGCGCTGTGACTCGGTTTGGCACGCATTTTGCAGTAGCCGAGCGAATCGGCGAATGCAAGAATGTCGAGGGCTAGTTCGCCACCGAAGGGATGACTGCGCTCGTCTCGCCATCACACCGATTCTGTCAGTTTTTTTGCCCGAGTCAAAGAAGACGAGCGGCAGGTCCGCCATACTTAGTGCCGTTCACGGTCTCGACTCGCTGCAGAATGTGGACGGTTACGTGAGCACGAGTCCTCGAAATTGCAACGATCGGGCGAAAGTGTAGAGGTACCTTAGCGAATCAGACAACTCGAAATCGGTGATGCGCAAATGCGATCGCGATATGCTTTGAGGTTATGTTTCAGAGTGTGTAATGTTTGGGGTATGTAAATTTTAGTTGTTCTGGCGCTATATTAGGCCTATTCTATTAGAATGTTTAGTATATCTCCATTACAGACTTTAATGGTTAAAATGGATAAATTACCAAGAAAAGTAGACTCTGCTGAATTAAATATTATTTAAATGTTAAACCTTAAAAACAAATACAAGCAAAAAACAACTTATGACCAAAAAATAGTATAATGACCCGCGGTAAAAATGCGAAAAGGAAAAAAATTTTGGTTTCGTCAGGAAACGTCAATTGGTTCCTGAGATATTGAAAGTGCTAAACACAGTACGTTGCCTAATGTTATTCTTATGGAGAAAAAGAAAAATTGTATATCTCGCTTATTTATGAACATAAACTGACAAAATTCGGTATATGGCTTCATCTGGTTGGGGTTTATCGTTGTTTGCACAAAATACAAAATTTTCACGTATGGTTCCCGGAGCAGCAAACCTAGGTAATCGGTCCCCATGTTATTCTTATGGAATTCAAATGTTATATATCGCTTACTTATAAATGTATATGAATGAAACTTGGTATGTGACTTAACTTAGATGAGTTCTAATGATATTTGCATAAAGACCCATTATTTTGTGTTCCTTGTTGCAGCAAACCTGCGTACTCTTCCCCAATGTTATTCTTATGGAGAATAATTAATACTTGTAATATCGCTTTTATGTGAATATATTTCTTATGAATCCTGTTAAGTGTTAATGTGTTATGTTACATTTTCATTGGAAATTCGCTGAGTATGCAGGTTTGCTGCGACGGGGGTATATTAAAATTGTGAGAACCTACTAGGCAGTATCAATATCAGCAAATCAGACATTGTAAATTTGTCAATCTAAGAAAAATAAGTCTAATGCAAGAACATGAACTCAAGTTTTTTTTAATCTTAATCAACCGTTCGGCATACTTACTTACTTTAGAGATTCAGACACCAAAATGGTTTTGAGTGGGAATCGACAGGGCTTCAGGGATGATTTTTTTTCTCAAAACCCCTACTTTACTGGGATGACCAGTAAACAAATTAGAACCATCCTAAAATTGTAATTCAAAAGAAGTTGCTCGAATAAGACTTAAAACCTATTTTCATTTTCACAGAAAATGTTTCACAAAGAAGAAATAGGTTGTTGAATAACTTGCACTTTTGGTCAGATGCAATAAGTCACACACAGCTTCTAAACAACAGGGATGGCTCGGGAGGACGGGTGGGGGTACAATAACCCTGAAGGTAGCAAGGATAGAGATGTGCCAAGCAGGTACTTCGAACACAGCTGAAGCTAGTTCCACCGAGTCTGCGGAACTGCTTCCAAAACCAGTTCCAGCTGCAGCTAGTTTAGCAAGCGTGCAAGGCGCTATAGCTGTTTTCGGAACAATCCGCTGCAATGGTTTTTGGAACAAATCAAAGCTGTTACAACTGTTCAACAGCTTTAGCTGGCTGTATTCTTGTTCACTTGGAACTGTTTTCTCTCCTGGAGCATTGGAACTAAACAGTTCCAGTTCTAGCTACTACGACACACCTCTTAAGACTTCAAGTCTTTGGCCTCATCCAACTATGCAACACCTGTTTTCAGGCATTCCTAGTTTTAATAACAACTGAATGATGGCCGCTTTTTTGACTAGTCTAAATAAACAAGTTTGAATTATCCAAAATAATATTTGCATTAACCTAGTTTTTTTATTGTTTTTATAGAAAATGCTAGACTAATAGAAAAATTTAAGTAAAGATTAGGCGTGGATTTAAATGATCCACGTTCCACACCCCACCTGCACAACGCCTCGCCGTATATCTTGAGTGTGCCGCCGGTGTCCGGGCCGCCGTCCTTGCTGCGGAACTGCTGCAGTTTCCGCTCAAGCTGCTGGTGCCGCCGCCGCCTCATCACGGCCTCGGGGTTGGAGATCGACCGGGTGAAACTCGTCTCCGGGAGAGCTGCACAAGTTCACAATATTGAAACTAATGTATTTCAATTTATTTTTCTTTATCCTACCACATAACGTGAGACTGCATAAATGTGCATGCAGCTACAATTTGATCATCAGTTGCATACATAACAAAACAACGTAAACATTACATATTACTTTAAGCATACATTATGTACTACATTTGTAGAAACTTCAGTAGTCTACCATAATTAACAAACAAAATCGCCCAAATAAAGAAACCAGAAACAAAAACTATACGTACACATTTACTGAGCAATCAAGAAACACACATATGTTTTAATCAGGCATCAGTTTTTTAATGCTATGATACTTTCTTACCTGTGGTAATTCTAGAGCTATAATAGTGGACAATTAAGTTACCAGTTGAGGGCGTGGTTTGCCAGGCTAGCAACCAAGATCAGCCAATAGGAGACCACACCAATAGCATTGCCAAAACTCCACACCATCTGATCGGAATAAAATTTGAGTGATATTTATCTATGGCAAAATGGCAACAGTGACAGCATACAACCATGCTATTGGCTACAGCCCAACTGTCAACTTAATTGTCCGCTATTATAATTAATGCCAACAATATTAAATTGTAATTAAAAAGTATATTTTTGTAACTAAACCAAAACCAATCAGTGTTTCAAATGCCTCGAATTATCAAGCAGTGTTAGGAATAAGTTGTACGAGATTTTAATTTGAGCAGTCTCCCATCAACGTGTGATTTTACCAAACTCCCACAATTTTGACTTCAAAATGTTGCTTACAGAATTATATATATTAAGCCAATTTCCCATGTTTTAAGTACACAATAAAAGGTTTGTGAGATCGATCCTGACCAAAATCAAAAATGTCTGAAACTGGATGCAAGTGACTTTGGTTATTGGGCTATTAAATTAACGATCCTTGGGAAGAATCAGTCGGTCTTAGTCAGTAACCAGGCTGCACAAGACAACACTCTAAAACTCCACACTCATATCTCTTTTGTTCTCGTAACTTATCGATTTATATTTGTCTTAAATTACCTCTTAGTTGTGTCAATGTCTTAAACAACAATTTAGTGAGAAACTATAAGTCACATACCAAAGAGCCATATACTTAACATGATTGTCTCAAAATGGAATTTTCCAAAAACTATTTGAGTTTAAATAAAATTACCCTAAACTTATTTTTGAAGGCAGAGCAGGCTCAATATTACCAATATGGAATATAGTATTTTATTTAGATAAATTAAAGCTGGCAATACTACTATTCCAGGACAAAAATATCGCAAGTTTGCTTTGAGGGAATCTCTTTGGAAATATATATAATTCAAAATTTAAAAGTATACCATGAGAATCCTCCTAACAGCATACAAAAGAGTGAGGTTTTCAGAATTAATCTTTTATCTTCTCAATCAAAGTTGAGAAAGATCTAATAGTATAGTAATAAATTAAAATTCGCCCACGATTTTTTCCTAATTCTTTAGCAGGTCTTACTAATTAGTGAGTAGTATTACACAATCAGTATCATACCCTAAATGATTCATTTCCAGGTAAATAAGTTCCCCAACTTCTAACCTGTGTAAAGTTTCTCTGCAACCCCGGAGTCGTTCTCGTCCGAAGTAACTCCTCCCGTACTTTTTAATCTGTTCAGCTTCTCTTGTTTCTTCAGTTGCTTCTTTTCTCTTTTGGAAAGTTTCCTTTTGAAACTTGAACCACTTTCTTGGAATGTCCCCTCTGGCATCTGAAATGCAAAACACTATTACGATTAGATGTTATTAGTTTTCATGATAATTTAGAGCACAACCTGTAGAGGCTTTTTGTTCGTAGGACCATGGAATACCCCACCGTCATTTATTACTAAGTTTTAGGTGAGTATGGTCCCCTAGGGGGGAGAGGGGTGACCAGTGCCTACACACTGTCAGAGGGGCCCACAAAATGCCTCGCTCTAGGCCCCATCACATCCTACCCTTTCCATTTATGAAACTTCCCTTTTTTATAGTGGTCTGTGCAAAATTCCTGTTTGGAAGACATGCCTCACAGTTATATGCTAGATTTTCCCTATCATAAAATTAAATAATTGGTTCTTCGACTATTTTTTTTGTCATTTACTTTACCTACTACTTTCAATATAACTTTGGAATCTAATTCAAGATGTCTTACAACAATTACAAATTTACTTAAACATATATTTACATACTAAATATAAATATTACGTTATAAAAGATGGTGTTGATGTTATAAAAGACTATTAATTTCAATCAGTGTCACCAATCTTCATCAGGCCCAGTGAAAGAATGATTCTATAGGTTCATTACCATGCTAATCAAACAATAAAAACTTTAATATAACTTTATAACTTAATCTTCGGACTCATTTTATATAATGAAAGTATTAAACATTCTATTACCATATATAATCAGAGACGATACTTTCAATCTTACAAGAAAAACCGCTCGAGAAAACCTACTACAGGACATTCTGAACATAGTAATTCATGAATAAACCAATGTAAACCATTTCAAGGTCAGCGTTGCTCAACACAAAGAGAGATAAAAGGTGGTTATTGCGCAACAGATAAACCTACGCCAGCCGCGGCAGGAAGCAGCGAGTGAGATTCATTCTTATAAGGTGTTATCGTGTCCTACTGCCAGACGTCTACTAGCATGAGAAGAGAAGGAGGGCCTTCGTAGTTGGCTCCGTGCCCACGGGAGTGTTTTGCATTCTTGGCTGACAACCAGCTGATGATATTTGTCAAGGAAGCATAAATATTGACACGTTCAGCAATGCCAATAGTATTTAGTATAAGCAAACTCATCACAAACACAAGGCTGAGCAATGCATTATTATGTTTTAACAATGTGATGTGCTAACACATAATTTTCAATTTGACTTACTTTTTGCAGTTATTTAAAGATTTACAGTAAACACGGAAAAATATATCTGTAGGTAGTTCAAAAATGTAATGGGGGTGGTTTAAAGATGCATTAAGAACGCTTGTATACATTTACACAGTACACACTTAAGAGACGTAAATACATATAAAAGATGGTACAAAGCAATCAATTTCAACATTCTCTTATGGGTGACTGCTGGGACTAGTCAAAATTTGTTTTCTTTGTTCTATCTGTCAAATATATTTACCATCGTGTAAGTGAAAATAAGTGCTGTTAGACAATTTTATAAGCACCTACCGTTGTTTAAAAGTTGAATATAATTGGTTAATACCTACCAACATTTTTTTGGTGTAGTAAACATTTTTATAGTTAAACTAATGCATTTTTATTTTACCAAATTTTAAATTAAAATAAAAGATTTATTTAAAAAATATACTCACTCTTCTCTAATCCCAAAAATGAAAAGAATGCTTGCACAGATCAATATAATTAGTTAAAATTTATACTAAAGTGAAAGTGTAATTAACTACAGTTTAACTTTTTTAATTTTAAAAAAGGAATTGTATTTATTAACTTACCAGTGTTTTACACAATTTCATGCTCGGTAGGCCTACATTTGTTATTAACATGTTATACAAGGGCAAGAATTTAATAATTATCTTTTTGACAGTTAAATATCCTAATAAATGACTATTATTGTAAAATAGCGAACTATAAATCTTAAAATCTAATATTATTAAACAACTAAAATCATTGAAATATTTTCTCAGATAAATTTATGTTTTATTTATTGACTGATTGATTTTTTAGTTGTTTTACTACAACTCTATAAAATATAGAGTTAATATTAATTTCCAAATGCACTTTAAGTAGAGGGAGATATATTGATTTATAGGAGAGAAAATAGTTCCAGAATCACTTCCAGACAGCAGCACTAGCCAAAGCGACGACCTCAACGTATACTACATTGTAATCTTTATGAAAAACACTTCTTTTTTCTATAAAACAACAAACAAATTAAACACAGCAGATTATGTATCCATTTGATACAAAGTTGTTATATGAATATATATTAACTAGCCTAATGGCAATTTATAGTAAGCTAAAATCTTTACCATAAGCAAATTGTATAGAATTTAATTTTTGTTTTCTCTTTTATTATCTTTCTTCAATACCAAATATTATTTGCAATTTTAATTGCACAATCTTAAAGCCCTAAAAAGATAATAATTAAATCTAGTTAAATTGTTTTGCTTGCTGTATTACAAGAAGAACGTATTAAGAAATATGAGAACTTGCCCAAATAAATTTTAGTAACACATTTCATAACTTAAAATCCTACTCATGATCAAATTGTAGTCAAAGTATTTTCAAAGAAAACGACTTGCTTTCATTAAAACCCAACAGCCAACCTCCCTCAATCGTTAATACGTCCTCTATACTGCATTATTTTGCAAGGCATTTTTCTGGTCCTTCAAAATAAGTCATAAATTAACATCGGCTTAAGCTAATTTATTGAGGCTATGGGAGTTAAAAGTTAACATTAATCTAATGGGAGCAACAGCCAAAAATGTGAAATTGCTTGAGACTGAAGCGTTTTCTCTTAACAAAACACATCCACTAATTAATATGACGATATGTCACTTTTATCATTGAACAGGCTCGTATTTTTATTTTCAGTATCAAATCAAATAAATCAATTCAGTTTTAAATCAATTACAACATAAGTAAATGATTCTCAGACAGCAAAACAGATTCAATCATTCCCAATTGGTTGCTCAAAGTGAGTGAGCAGTTTGCTGAATGTTAGCAGTTCGTCGTGCTCTAAGCTATAGATAAGAGTGTTAATCACACAGGTCCAAGACAGAATGTCAAGCGTCAGCTCGGTACAATACTAACATTTGTCTTGTCGTCGATCCTCCTCAGCAAGAACCGCCCCTCCCTGTCGTCTTTGTGCCAGTTGAGTTGCACCAACAGAGGTTTCTCTTCGTTCCCCAGCCTCCTCTCTTCTAGAACAAACAATTCGTTCACTCGGTTATTGTTACCAGAACTACACTACTAGCTTGCGGTGGCTTGATTTCCCTGCCAAAACTAAGTAAGTGTTCACAAAGGTAAACATATGATATCAAATAGCCAAAATGATTATTGCCAGCAGAAGACTAGTTATTAACCCTTTCAATACCAGCGCCCGAGAATTGGATGTTTTTGGCTTGGAAACGATTTTCTAACATACGGATAAGAAATGTACTGTGACATTTGGAAAACTATCACGATTATTGGGATATTTAAAACAAAAGTCAATCAAAACACTGAGTCAAAAGTCGGAAGATTAGAGCCATAAACTTCTCTTTACTTTAGCATATCACAGTCACCACGTTACCATTAGAGCATTACCATGTCTGCGTAACTTTTTTTGTAAAAAACAATTTTAAAATCCTGAGAATTTGGAACAACTTAGGGTTATGGTTTGTTAACTTTGACAGTAACTGTATAATACTGTATAGTATCGTATAAGTATTGAGGTGAAATAAAATCGTTCCTAATATAAAATTCATAAATCATATTACAAAGTATAAAAATCAATAAAAACCACATTGAATAAACTAAATGTTACCTAACCTCAAACCAAACCCAGCACTTAAATCTACTACAGAGGGACTTGGTTGTTATTTAACAGCTGGTTCACCTGTTAAGCCAATCCATTTACGACGAGTCTGACCTGTAGGCAGGATCACAGACCACCGGCGACACTCATAGCTGCCTAAGATGTAAATAACCGAAAATTGTGTTACGTTAAATCTGTATGGGCTCTATCGATTATCGATTGACCTATACACACATATATTACTACTATTATAACTAGAAATATTTAACAATACAATAATCATAACCTAAAAATGTTGTTCTCTTAAATATTTTTAATTTTTTACATTGTTCTAAGGTACAGGGAAAAGCAACTTATCCAACTTTCAAAGAACTTATATCTCCATATTACTGGAAATAGTGTATAAAAGCAAGAGCATAAACCTTCAATTCTCTGTATTATTAAAAGAATTTATTGATTTTTGTTCAGTGATTTTCAGCCTCTAAAACTAAAGTCGACTTTCAGAAATCCGGACTAATGTGGCGGACGGCTGGTCCGGATTTAAAAAACCCCTGGATTTCCCGGAGGTGGGTATGAGTTATATATACTAGGCATAAACAAGGAAAAACGACTTTTGTAAAGTGGGCGCAGAGAACTGAGACTCTCATACCTCCTCCTGCCGTGCGACAACTTCCACTGGCTTGTAAATTATAAATAGCATCAATTTTACTGAAACAAAGAGCGCCCGACAATGCAAACTACGTGATATTTGTGTAATTTAGGCTAATCATGTGCAAACTGAAGGCAGTAAAATGTGAAGTTTAATTTGTTTTTGTTTTTGAAACACAAAACTCAAGATCATCGGTTCGGACTAGCTGATCCGGATTTCTGAGAGTCTGCTGTATAATTTTTGTTCATATTTGGTACTAATGAAAAACTCTTTCTCTCTTGATGTTCCTTTCAGGGGTTTTGAAAATCATGCTTTTTCAGCGCTCCACCACACGGGCTTTCAAAATTCCAATGTAAATTATAGCATATAGAGTTATTTCATCAATTTTACTATTTGATTTTTTCAGCCCTCACTACAAATTTGTTACAGATGTCAGACTTTAACTTCCAAACCAGGCTTTCACTACTGATGAATGTACTTTTTATGCAAAATACACCGTTCAGTACAAGTAATTTTGAGTTACTTTCCCTAACAAGTTATCTGCTGTTTCTGGATTTGCCTATCCTCCCAGTTACTTGAAACCTGAATATTTGCCCTAACTATGTTTTCATTATATAATGTAACAAAAATTGCCTTAAATTGTTGCTATTTCTGATCCAGGACACATCCCACTCTACTTGGCTGTTTCCCTATTGTCCTTACACTCACCTCCGTTCTCGTGTATCTCGTACAGCGCATACTCGGGGACTGAGAGCATCCTCATGTCGGGGCGGAACTTCTCTATCAGGGTCTCTATGACGTCCTGCGCCGTGGCGTCACTAGCCACCCTGATACACTTGGTGGCCACCTTCTGTCCGGCGTCTTGGAAGTAGAACCTCATCACTCCGTGAAACTCCAGGTTCTGGAAAAATAACCATTGGATAAAATAAGCTAAATAATATCTTTTAAACAATAGCACACTGTCATAGCAATACAAAACAGAGCATATGTTTTTTGTGCCAAATTGCAGTAAAATAATCATTATTTTGGTTTTCGTATACGTAATTATATAACCTCTAGTTCTAAATGTTTATATTTAATCTTCATGATGCACTACTCTTTTTTAATTATTGATCTCTAGGTCCAACAAAAAAATAGATTTTGGTAAACCTTTCATCTATATCTATAAAAGGCACCGCCCTGGCTGACTGACTCACTCACTCAACACTAATTCTCCCCCTTCCCAAGTAGTTAGAGAGCTGAAATGTTGTACACTGATTCTTTAGGCATAAAATAGGAAAACTAAATGGTTTTCATCCTGATCTGACCTTAGGGCTCCGCCAGAGACCCGGCAAAGTTCGCATGTATTCCTTATGGACATTCAATTTTGTTTAAGCTGATGAAAATACAAACAGCTGATCTTGATTCTTGGTAGTTCCATGGGCTAACCACAAAATGCAGCACACACAACTGGCATAGTTTTAGCAAATTTCCCCTAGAGGGAAGAAGCTATTACCGTAGTCGGCATGGTAAGACCCAGGCCCGGGACTATGATAACTTTTCGTTTTGAGGGGTCCCCAGATGCCAAAAACACCATTCGTTCAAAACTGTATATATATATATATATTATATATGTGTGTATATATATATATATATATATATATATATATATATATATATGTATGTATGTATGTATGTATATATATGTATATATGTGTATATATGTGTGTGTGTGTCCGTGAGCACGATAACTCTTGTAAAAATAATCCGATTTTGACAAAATTTGGTATAAACGTGAAAAGCAGCATTTATAACTAGTTCGAAAACCAGACAGATCGACCTATCCGAAGGGGTATTTAGGGACGGTTTTGTACCCCGAAAATGAGTTTTTTGAGTTTTTTATATAACATTTTTGAAAAAGTCAAATTTTAGTTCTTTCTATTGGAATCAGCTTAAAAATACGCACAATTTGGTGTTTTGATCATTGCTCTACATCAAATGGTTACAGAGATATTGAAAGTGCTAAATACAGTACGTTGTCCAATGTTATACTTATGGAGAAAAAGAAAATTTGTATATATCGTTTATTTATCAACTTATCCTAATGAAACCTGGTATATTGCTTCATATAATTGTGGTTTACTGATATTTGCACTAAAAACCATTTTTTGACCGATAGTTCCCGTAGCAGCAAACCTGCGTACTCAGCTCCCATGTTATTCTTATAGAGAAAAAATAACTTGTTCCAATGCATTTATGTTATCTCCCTTAGTTATGAACATAAATTAATAAAATTTGGTATGTGGCTTTACCTACTTGAGTTATATTGATATTTGTATAAAACCCCATTTTTTGTGTTCCTTGCTTCAGCAAACCTGCATACTCAGCCGCCATGTTATTCTTATGAAGAGTAATAAAAATGTCATAAATCGTTTATTTATGAATGTATATTGATGAAACTTGGTATGTGGCTCTATGTGGTATTAAGGTACATATATATGCATTGGAAATTCGCTGAGTACGCAGGTTTGTGGTACGGGGGTATTTATAAATTATTTGCTGGGCGAAGCCTGCAGGAACAGCTAGTCTAATGTATAAAATAGCTAACTATTAAAACCAGGTTTTTATTTCTACTTTTACAAAACAAAATTGCTCTTTTATAGGGTACTTAAAAAATTAATGGCATTTGGATGAAATTCGACAAGAATAGTTAAAAAAGCTGAGGGGGTTTGTAAAATTAATAAATTTAGACAACTATTTTCTATCAACTTTGAATTTTAAAATATCTCCAGATGTATAACTATTTACAGTTACCAAATAAATTATGTTAACATTTTCCCCTTTGAAATTTGTAATTCCTCATTATTGCAACAATGTTAACTGGACAAAGGTAATCAGCCAATAAATGGGAGTGGAGGATAAAATACGGTCCAATAATGTCGTCAATAACTAAAATATTGGTTGGTTGGTTGGTTGCAACTCTGATCTCTAAAACTGCTCTAACGATTTTCTTCAAGTTGGAAATAACTAATGAATGGGATAAAATAAGTTATAGACAGACCTATATATATAAAATTTTGAACGACCCCCCAAAACGTGTTCAGGGGGTCACGTTAGGAACTTCTATGGTGGTCCCGGGCTTAAGTTTCTCCGTGCGGGTCATGCTAATACTGTAGTTCACTTTCCAAAGGAAATTCACTAATAATGCATGTAGAAACATATTTTAAATGTACTGGGTTTTTATGTAAAGCATTTTTATCAGTAGTTGTCAAGTGACTGAGAACAGCTGTTGTATTGTTTAAATGCCGTTGCACACGCCACATGCGCTTTAATTGTAGCCACTTCGGCCATTTACACTAACAGAATGAGCCTCTCATGTTTGCCTAGCAGTTCTTTATTGTAATTTACCCACATTTACCAAATTATATAACCAAATTACCTAATATAGACAACATTTTTAACGCTTTTTTTAGGTCATCTTTTAATATAAAAAGAAAACTGTTGCTATACAAATTGAATCAAGATAGTTAAATTTTAAAACGAGTTCGCACGCAGCACCGCTGACGTGAAGGAAGTGAATTTCCACATAAAAACGTTTAAAACTCAAAATCAGTGTAAAAACATACATTTGTCCAATTTTTATTGAAATCTGAAAACATTGATTTTTTGGCTGTTCTGATACTCCTGGTTTCATTTACTTGCAAAGCTGGGAATACAATTTTGTGCATTATAATGTTAGGAGAAGGTCCAGACAGGCTTGAAAGTAGGCGTGAGGTTGCTGGAGATGATAAAAGTACTATAACAAAGGAATTACAGGCTTTTTTAGAGTAAAATCCCCATACGACAACGTACTGTGTTTAGTCGATACACATTTTCTTTAATAACTCGGTAAATATTTATGCTAGAATGATGAGAGAGGGCTTAAAACTTTCGCTTCTCTAATTCTCATCTTTTTACCTGCATTGGTTTTACATCTGGGCCTTTAATGACCCTTTTTAGGCCCAAAGATTCGAAATTTGAAAGATTAATTCCCAAAAAAGGAGTTTAGAGTTTTCCGATTGTTTTGCCCAACGAACTTGTCCAACTGATTACAGAAAGGAACGTCCCTACCAAATTTTAAGTAAATCGGACAAAAAATGTGACCGCTAGAGTGCAAACACACATATATATATATATATATATATATATAAAATTTTGAACGACCCCCCAAAACGTGTTCAGGGGGTCACGTTAGGAACTTCTATGGTGGTTCCGGGCTTAAGTTTCACTTTCCAAAGGAAATTCACTAATAAAATTTGTGGGAGGTAAATCCACACCAAATACCTTTTCCACATTTTGACAGGAACAGAACGAAATGCTGAGCTGGGATCTGGACGTCTGGCTTCACGTTTTGATTCGTCGCTGGTCGGCTTAATATTTTGGTATTTTATGCTACATTGACGTGATGAAACTATTAAAAACATTATAACTAGCCTATATGAGAACCTTTTGGGCGTTATTAAATCACTAAAACTAGACACGAACTTATTAAAGTTATGTATTTGGAGGTTAGGAAACGTCTGGGTCAAGTAACCTTATCCCAGAATTTATAATAATGGCTAGGGATAGGGTGAAACTGTACGATTATAAGAAATGGGAGGGGGAGGGGGCTGAACATAATTTTGCGGGGGGAGCCAAAAAAATCAGTTACGCCAACAGTACACTTCAACAGGGCTGTCGCGAGGAGGGAGGGGCAACCGGGGCACTTTGCCCCAGGCCCCCAAATTCCCCGAAAAATAAAATACAAATATATTACAATAGGGGTCTCTGGCCCCCACAAATTTTTGCACCAGGCCCCTGATCGTCTCGTGGCAGCCCTGCTCAACGCCACCGGAAGCCAGACAGGATCGTCATCGTGCAGGAATGTGCAAATAAAACAAGGAATCCAGTCGGCCCCCAGTCAATAAGGCCAACAGGACCCGAGGCGACCGCGCGGGTGACAATGTGACAATGCTGAGCCACCGGAAACCCTTGTTAACCGACTCATCATCGGTATTCCAGGCGCGGCAAGGCGCTCTAGTGATATCACTGGCTCCAGGCCTCTCACACTCCAAATGACTATATACTATCACTATCTACTCATTAGCTTTTAAAACCAAAAGATAATATGGAAATTAAAAAGAAAGGCGCTTTATCAGCAAGAGACCACTAAAGTTGTTTTGGTGATATAATCAAAAATCTACTTTTGTGACCAACGTAAATAGAACTCTAAATTGTAAGTCATAATTAATGGGAAATTGAAAATGTAATCATCTGAATAAAGACAAAAAATGCATATATGCACCGGTACAAAAGTAGGCTACATGAGATAGCCACGATGAAAAGTAGTTACGTCAAATAAATTTAAGTAAATCTCGAGTTTTTTTTTTTTTTTTTTTTTTTTTTACATAAGACAAAATTGTGTTAAAGTGTGTCTCCAGGGGGAAAATATCGTAAATTCTTAAAACCTTCTTAATTTATTTAGAATCCTTCGTCTAATAATAGAATTTCGTCTAGAAATATAATTTCGACTAGAAATATAATTTATAGCTTTTCAATGACTTACATTAAATTGGTAGTAATATTAATTTAACGTAAACTTCAGAGTAACAAATTATCATACAGATATATTTAAACTACGTAAGCTTCTTTCTAAATACCTCAGAGTAAGTTAAACTTCAGTGCAAAATACTGTACATGTTTACACATTAACTTATGTATAGAAACCACAAAATGTGAAATAGTACTGTAATTTAACAACAATTTTATTTGCAAAGTTAAAAACAATTCGTTGTTAGACTGGCAACAAAAACGGTCGTATCACACACAGACACGTAGGAAACAGAAATAAGTTAAACAAAACTAAAAAAAACTTCGCGCAAGCTCGTGCAGAACATTATTTATGTCGCAAGTTTAAAACAAAAGTTTGACGGCATTTCCGTCAAAACTAGTAAACATGATAAAGGGAAGCCAGGAAGTCTTGCCGGAATGTTGGCAGCGCTGTCTGAGCATTGTTGTCACCCTCGTCGAGGGGAGGGATATTTCGTCGGCGCGCGCACCCTGCAACCCTGCATCATCGGCAACTCTAGTAGTTCACGCTCTGTCGACAGAATGCGGTAGTATGCTCTAGGCCGAGTGTTGGTTTTGTTACACCTTAATCAAGCTCACGAAGCAAATAATTACAATATTTATCAATTGGAATCAGCAACGATAACTTCCTGTATTGCAGTAGGTACTATGTGTAACAATACTTGACTAAACAGAGATAATATGTTCATATTAAGGCATGCAAACTAGCAACATGTTTTACCTGTTTACACAAGGACATAAATAAGTTTTCCTATTTAAGCTCTTAATCACTACTAATTAACGAAAATAAAGTTGTACCACGTTAAATTCAGTGACATCATGAGTATTTTTAAATATAATGAATAATTTAAATATAATCTTAGTAATCTTCAACTCGCCTACAAATTACATAAATGAAAGCGGATTCGGTGGATTTTAGAATCCCTGTGTCTAGATCAGAAGCATTGCAAGTTCAGGAAAATGCCAATAAATGGCAAACAGCTACAAATCTCAAATGATGTTTTACATCCACTTACCTATTTCATTTATCAATCCTACTACCACTAACACGCAGACATCATGCACGGGTGTGTCGCCGGTGAATATATTTATGAATGGTAAATTGTTAGCGTGAGTTGGATTTCTCGTGTGAATCTGACACTAAGCCAGGAAAATGAACAAATGACACAACAACAAATTGCACGGACATCTCTGCAATTTTGGATTTCTGAACATCCAATTTCGTTATCCTACGTGTTTCCATCTCAGAATAAATCCACAACTCCATCATAAACCATAATACCCCCGTCGCAGCAAACCTGCATACTCAGCGAATTTCCAATTAATTATAACATAACACATTAAGCCACTTAACAAGATTCATAAGAAATATATTAAAAAACAAGCGATATTTAAAATATTAATTATTCTCCATAAGAATAACATTGGGTATGAGTACGCAGGTTTGCTGCAACAAGGAACACAAAATAATGGGTTTTTATGCAAATATCAATAGAACTCAGCTAAGTGAAGTCACCTACCAAGTTTCATCCATATACATTCATAAATAAGCGATATATAACATTTTAATTATTTTCCATAAGAATAACATGGGGACCGAGTACCTAGGTTTGCTGCTACGGGAACCATAGACGAAAAATTTTTTTTTGTGCAAACAACAATAAACCACAACCAGATGAAGCCATATACCAAATTTTGTCAGTTTATGTTCATAAATAAGCGAGATATACAATTTTTCTTTTTCTCCATAAGAATAACATTAGACAACGTACTGTGTTTAGCACTTTCAATATCTCAGTAACCAACTGACGTAGAGCAATGATCAAGATACCAAATTGTTTGTTTTTTTATGCTGAATTCAATGGTGAAAATTAAAATTTGATTTTAATAAAAGTTACATGTGGAAACCCCAAAAAACCCATTTTTGGGGTACAAAACCCCCCCAAAACCCCCTTTTGGATGGTGTGATTCGTCTGGTTTTCGAACTCGTTCAAATAAATGGTACTTTACACGTTTGTACCAAATTTCATTAAGATCGGACCTTTTTTGCAAGAGTTATCGTGCTTACGGACACATATATACATATATATAAATATATAAAAATTTGACGAATGGTGTTTTTGGCATCTGGGGACCTCAAAATGAAAAGTTATCATGGTCTCGGGCTTAAGTCTTACCATGAGACCTACGGTAATAGCTTCTTCCCTATAGGGGAAATTCGCTAAAACTGACAAAATCAATCTGAGCTGGCACGAGCCCCTCACACGACTGACTGACAGTAAAGACCGTAGACAATAGAAGTGTCGCGTCGCAGCGTCGTGTCAAGGGCCGATAGAAAGTAGACCACGGCGACGCCGACATCGGGGACGGAGAAATTCGAGGGGCTCCCCCTCCCCCCCACCACCGGTAGAGTAGGCCCCGTCGGTCATGAACCATTTACTGCGGCTGTGACGGGATCATAACACAACAGCCATGCAGCCGCCGCAGCAGCGAGGTCAGGGACCCGACAGCCAGCCGGTGCGCTTAGCCCAATTGTTTTTAATTTGGCTGCGCGTCGACTAAATAGAATGCAGTTATATCAGGGTAAACGTACGAATAAGTCTACTATAGTGAAACAGGTGGGGATGACTACAGTGGAGTTAACGTTGTGTCTGCGCGCCTCCTAGGTGTAATAGATTGGATTGTATTTCAGGTGGGGATGACTACAGTGGAGTTAACGTTGTGTCTGCGCGCCTCCTAGGTGTAATAGATTGGATTGTATTTCAGGTGGGGATGACTACAGTGGAGTTAACGTTGTGTCTGCGCGCCTCCTAGGTGTAATAGATTGGATTGTATTTCAGGTGGGGATGACTACAGTGGAGTTAACGTTGTGTCTGCGCGCCTCCTAGGTGTAATAGATTGGATTGTATTTCAGGTGGGGATGACTACAGTGGAGTTAACGTTGTGTCTGCGCGCCTCCTAGGTGTAATAGATTGGATTGTATTTCAGGTGGGGATGACTACAGTGGAGTTAACGTTGTGTCTGCGCGCCTCCTAGGTGTAATAGATTGGATTGTATTTCAGGTGGGGATGACTACAGTGGAGTTAACGTTGTGTCTGCGCGCCTCCTAGGTGTAATAGATTGGATTGTATTTCAGGTGGGGATGACTACAGTGGAGTTAACGTTGTGTCTGCGCGCCTCCTAGGTGTAATAGATTGGACTGTATTTCAACACACTAGGCACATAGTGAGAGCAAGCCTGCTAAAGTGACTTGAGCTCGTTCATTCACCTGGTGCATTTTAGCTGAATTGTTCTTACATTGGGTAAACGTGAGATATTATTGTGCATTTTAATGGCGAACGAGGCACAAATTAAGTATATTCATACTATAGTGTCCTGAACCAGTGGCGCATTTCAGTGACAATGTTGCTGTCTCTGTAGCCGGATGTATCCAGACTAGGCCTACTCACTACTGACTACGATATATAGCCACAGGTCTCTTCTCAGTTATTTACAAGTTGGTTTACTCGATAATGGCTGAATATGTGAATTCTCTGTATCTGGATGGGAACATTCCCGTAGAAACTATAAAAACCCCGAGTACGAGGTACTGAAGCTTCATTGCATATATTTTGATACACAACTTAAGAAATTGTATATATATCCAACACTGGGTAATTGATGTGTACCAGAAATTGACTGTTTTCAATTTGAAGTACCTTATTCGTGGTACCCGGTGTTTGAATAATAAATTTGTTTATTGAATGCAATCAGATTACGATATGTGTAGCTAAATATGACGCACCTTTATGTTCAACCATTTTTCTCTACGGTTCATTCATTACACGGTTTGATAATTAATTGTAAAAACATGCAGATCAAATCACTTCCAATGTCAAATTGCAAGTGAATTACAAAAGTATTTATTTAAAAAATAAAAATATAAAATGATTCAATTGGCAAAATACATTTTTAAATAATTGTAACTGAACACTCCTTCAAATTGTCCAATACATATAAATAACTTGTAGAGCATTCAACATGTAACAGCATATATAGCACTCACACTCACACTACCGATTTTTGTACGGGGCGAGAGACGTATTTATCATGTTTACCAACTTTATTAACACAACTGATTCAGGAAATGACAAAACCACTGACTCCACCAGTGATGTGGCCCCGTACAACGGCACTGGTCACTAATCCCAGCTGTCCGCCAGTTTATCAGGTCACAGGCGACTATCCCCCGGCCACGTTTAATTGCACGTTTGTTAACCCACCGCCACTAACCCGGGGCAATTACACTGCACTACAATACCAGCAGCACGTGCAGGCCGATATCCTGATGATGCCCCGTGTGTTCAGTCGCAGAGTGCAGTAATTCCTTGTACATCGTTTGTTAACCCACCGCCACTAACCCGGGGCAATTACCCTGCACTACAATACCAGCAGCACGTGCAGGCCGATATCCTGATGATGCCCCGTGTGTTCAGTCGCAGAGTGCAGTAATTGCTTGTACATCGTTTCGTATTAGTTAAGTGGTAGTACAGTAATTGGTATACAAACCTTCCACTAGTATACTGCTGTGTAATTACACTGCACTACAATACCAGCAGCACGCGCAGGCCGATATCCTGATGATGCCCCGTGTGTTCAGTCGCAGAGTGCAGTAATTGCTTGTACATCGTTTCGTATTAGTTAAGTGGTAGTACAGTAATTGGTATACAAACCTTCCACTAGTATACTGCTGTGTAATTACACTGCACTACAATACCAGCAGCACGCGCAGGCCGATATCCTGATGATGCCCCGTGTGTTCAGTCGCAGAGTGCAGTAATTGCTTGTACATCGTTTCGTATTAGTTAAGTGGTAGTACAGTAATTGGTATACAAACCTTCCACTAGTATACTGCTGTGTAATTACACTGCACTACAATACCAGCAGCACGCGCAGGCCGATATCCTGATGATGCCCCGTGTGTTCAGTCGCAGAGTGCAGTAATTGCTTGTACATCGTTTCGTATTAGTTAAGTGGTAGTACATTAATTGGTATACAAACCTTCCACTAGTATACTGCTGTGTAATTACACTGCACTACAATACCAGCAGCACGCGCAGGCCGATATCCTGATGATGCCCCGTGTGTTCAGTCGCAGAGTGCAGTAATTGCTTGTACATCGTTTCGTATTAGTTAAGTGGTAGTACAGTAATTGGTATACAAACCTTCCACTAGTATACTGCTGTGTAATTACACTGCACTACAATACCAGCAGCACGCGCAGGCCGATATCCTGATGATGCCCCGTGTGTTCAGTCGCAGAGTGCAGTAATTGCTTGTACATCGTTTCGTATTAGTTAAGTGGTAGTACAGTAATTGGTATACAAACCTTCCACTAGTATACTGCTGTGTAATTACACTGCACTACAATACCAGCAGCACGTGCAGGCCGATATCCTGATGATGCCCCGTGTGTTCAGTCGCAGAGTGCAGTAATTGCTTGTACATCGTTTCGTATTAGTTAAGTGGTAGTACAGTAATTGGTATACAAACCTTCCACTAGTATACTGCTGTGTAATTACACTGCACTACAATACCAGCAGCACGTGCAGGCCGATATCCTGATGATGCCCCGTGTGTTCAGTCGCAGAGTGCAGTAATTGCTTGTACATCGTTTCGTATTAGTTAAGTGGTAGTACATTAATTGGTATACAAACCTTCCACTAGTATACTGCTGTGTAATTACACTGCACTACGATACCAGCAGCACGCGCAGGCCGATATCCTGATGATGCCCCGTGTGTTCAGTCGCAGAGTGCAGTAATTGCTTGTACATCGTTTCGTATTAGTTAAGTGGTAGTACAGTAATTGGTATACAAACCTTCCACTAGTATACTGCTGTGTAATTATACTGCACTACGATACCAGCAGCACGCGCAGGCCGATATCCTGATGATGCCCCGTGTGTTCAGTCGCAGAGTGCAGTAATTGCTTGTACATAGTTTGTTAACCCACCGCCACTAACCCGGGGCAATTACCCTGCACTACAATACCAGCAGCACGCGCAGGCCGATATCCTGATGATGCCCCGTGTGTTCAGTCGCAGAGTGCAGTAATTGCTTGTACATCGTTTCGTATTAGTTAAGTGGTAGTACATTAATTGGTATACAAACCTTCCACTAGTATACTGCTGTGTAATTACACTGCACTACAATACCAGCAGCACGCGCAGGCCGATATCCTGATGATGCCCCGTGTGTTCAGTCGCAGAGTGCAGTAATTGCTTGTACATCGTTTCGTATTAGTTAAGTGGTAGTACATTAATTGGTATACAAACCTTCCACTAGTATACTGCTGTGTAATTACACTGCACTACGATACCAGCAGCACGCGCAGGCCGATATCCTGATGATGCCCCGTGTGTTCAGTCGCAGAGTGCAGTAATTGCTTGTACATCGTTTCGTATTAGTTAAGTGGTAGTACAGTAATTGGTATACAAACCTTCCACTAGTATACTGCTGTGTAATTACACTGCACTACAATACCAGCAGCACGCGCAGGCCGATATCCTGATGATGCCCCGTGTGTTCAGTCGCAGAGTGCAGTAATTGCTTGTACATCGTTTCGTATTAGTTAAGTGGTAGTACAGTAATTGGTATACAAACCTTCCACTAGTATACTGCTGTGTAATTACACTGCACTACAATACCAGCAGCACGCGCAGGCCGATATCCTGATGATGCCCCGTGTGTTCAGTCGCAGAGTGCAGTAATTGCTTGTACATCGTTTCGTATTAGTTAAGTGGTAGTACATTAATTGGTATACAAACCTTCCACTAGTATACTGCTGTGTAATTACACTGCACTACGATACCAGCAGCACGCGCAGGCCGATATCCTGATGATGCCCCGTGTGTTCAGTCGCAGAGTGCAGTAATTGCTTGTACATCGTTTCGTATTAGTTAAGTGGTAGTACAGTAATTGGTATACAAACCTTCCACTAGTATACTGCTGTGTAATTATACTGCACTACGATACCAGCAGCACGCGCAGGCCGATATCCTGATGATGCCCCGTGTGTTCAGTCGCAGAGTGCAGTAATTGCTTGTACATCGTTTGTTAACCCACCGCCACTAACCCGGGGCAATTACCCTGCACTACAATACCAGCAGCACGCGCAGGCCGATATCCTGATGATGCCCCGTGTGTTCAGTCGCAGAGTGCAGTAATTGCTTGTACATCGTTTCGTATTAGTTAAGTGGTAGTACAGTAATTGGTATACAAACCTTCCACTAGTATACTGCTGTGTAATTACACTGCACTACAATACCAGCAGCACGCGCAGGCCGATATCCTGATGATGCCCCGTGTGTTCAGTCGCAGAGTGCAGTAATTGCTTGTACATCGTTTCGTATTAGTTAAGTGGTAGTACAGTAATTGGTATACAAACCTTCCACTAGTATACTGCTGTGTAATTACACTGCACTACAATACCAGCAGCACGTGCAGGCCGATATCCTGATGATGCCCCGTGTGTTCAGTCGCAGAGTGCAGTAATTGCTTGTACATCGTTTCGTATTAGTTAAGTGGTAGTAGAGTAATTGGTATACAAACCTTCCACTAGTATACTGCTGTGTAATTACACTGCACTACAATACCAGCAGCACGCGCAGGCCGATATCCTGATGATGCCCCGTGTGTTCAGTCGCAGAGTGCAGTAATTGCTTGTACATCGTTTCGTATTAGTTAAGTGGTAGTACAGTAATTGGTATACAAACCTTCCACTAGTATACTGCTGTGTAATTACACTGCACTACAATACCAGCAGCACGCGCAGGCCGATATCCTGATGATGCCCCGTGTGTTCAGTCGCAGAGTGCAGTAATTGCTTGTACATCGTTTCGTATTAGTTAAGTGGTAGTACAGTAATTGGTATACAAACCTTCCACTAGTATACTGCTGTGTAATTACACTGCACTACAATACCAGCAGCACGTGCAGGCCGATATCCTGATGATGCCCCGTGTGTTCAGTCGCAGAGTGCAGTAATTGCTTGTACATCGTTTGTTAACCCACCGCCACTAACCCGGGGCAATTACACTGCACTACAATACCAGCAGCACGCGCAGGCCGATATCCTGATGATGCCCCGTGTGTTCAGTCGCAGAGTGCAGTAATTGCTTGTACATCGTTTGTTAACCCACCGCCACTAACCCGGGGCAATTACCCTGCACTACAATACCAGCAGCACGCGCAGGCCGATATCCTGATGATGCCCCGTGTGTTCAGTCGCAGAGTGCAGTAATTGCTTGTACATCGTTTCGTATTAGTTAAGTGGTAGTACAGTAATTGGTATACAAACCTTCCACTAGTATACTGCTGTGTAATTACACTGCACTACAATACCAGCAGCACGTGCAGGCCGATATCCTGATGATGCCCCGTGTGTTCAGTCGCAGAGTGCAGTAATTGCTTGTACATCGTTTCGTATTAGTTAAGTGGTAGTACATTAATTGGTATACAAACCTTCCACTAGTATACTGCTGTGTTTCCTAATGTTTTAAGCACTACCAACAAATCTATAGCAAAAATATAATAACTAGCATTTAATACGTTGACCAACACTTAACATATTGACAGCAAACTCAATATTGCGATGATTAAATGGAAGTTTCACCTATGGTACACAAGATGAACGATCAGGTGTATCATTTAGCTCAAGAAAACATGATAAAAAAAATCGCACCGGCATCACGATATGGGCGAAGAATATCCCTGCACGCTAGTCGCTAGTCTAAAAACAATAACATAAGAAAATAAATAACACTGAATGATATGGTAGGAATTATTTCAGAGGTGATGAAGGTGAAGTTTCTTTAATGCATATTGTATGCAATCAGCTCGCTGACTTTCTATTGGGAGAATAACCTAGCTCCAGACTCAAAATACAGAGAATTGTAAACAAAACTTCCAAGATTTGCGTCCTAATACAGTGCCACACAATTAATTACGAATATCAATCAAGTTTATGTTGGTGGGTAACATCCTTAAAATATTAGTGTGTACATGTTATTTATTTTTGTAATATAATGACTCATTTATATTACCTCATTTATATTATATTACTCATTTATATTACTCATTTATATTTATTATTATGTTATTTATGAGAAAGTTGCTTTGCCTAAATAGAAATGTCTCGTTAAAGTTTATGTTTAATATCTTAGATTAACCTAACCCACAAGGGTATTGTGACATCTGCACTAGGTAAAATGGTTATATTACCACTACATTGTGCAGTATAACTAGGTTAAAAATACATCCCTCGTTGTCCAAACATTACTATAATGAATGTGTCACAGCAAGGTATCACCCATTCGATGAAAACTGCACAGCTTCAGCGAAAATACAATCGATGACGGCGGCGAAGCAATAAAAACATATAACATCCAGCCAGCGCGTGGCACGGCGTCCAAATTTGATTACCGTGCAAATAGGTCAGGAATGCGAACGAGCGTTATGCAAGGGTGATAGGAGGGGGGAGGGGCAAGGTCGGGGGTCACGTGACCCTCTTAGCGGGGATTATCGCCTCCCACCCTCGTTTAGCGAGTTCGCGCCCGCCCGCTAACAAACGCACAACACTGTGGGTAAACGGAGCACGTTGTCTCGTGACACTTCTGAATGTGGGGATCGAAACAGCAAACACGTTGGATAAGTTGGACAAGGAAGTATAGAGATACTGGAAAAAGTTTTCGGTAAAATCAACACAAGAGCTGATGCAGTCAAAAGGTTTCCCTCTTTTTGCTGTAATGTATAACGAATGTTGCGTAGTATTTTGTTATGTAAAGAAACACATTATTAATATGGGAACACGCAGTATGGCCGGCCTCCCTTCTACAATTTAAAAACTCAATGAATTTGCAAATAAGTTAGCTTGTGACTTTTCCTATTGTATTATCGTAAGTATTAAATTTCCATGAATTATTTGTTCAAGCAAACCTAATTTAAGCATGAATATTGAGTCAAATGATCTATGATACGGTAATAGCTTTCCTGTAAATTGCAACTTTAAGATATTTTTTTAAAATTGTAATATTCTAAATAAGTTACACGAAAATGTTGCAAAAAACTAGCCAAAATTAATATCCTATACCTAGTATGAGTAAGATTTGGTTGGTTGGTTGGTTGGTTGGTTGCAACTCTGATCTCTAAAACTGCTCTAACGATTTTCTTCAAGTTGAAAATAACTAAAGAATGGGATAAAATAAGTTCTAGTCAGGTCTAACCCCCAGGAATAATCTATTAATGTAAAAAAAGAATATGGAAAGTGAAATACTCATATAGTTTGGACATTAACATATTGTTTCCTGAGAACAGTGACGAAAACCACTGAATGGAGATAACATATAGAGAATTAATCATATCCAAAACCAATCAAAAATACACTGAGCTATAACAATTGGAGATACCATAACATTCATAAAAGAGGCAAATGAGCTAAGCAATTCTGCTCATTGTAGTAGGAGGACTCCAAGCCGCCTAAACAAACTGACGAGCAAAGATCGGCCCACCCAGGTACTCAAATTTATTTTCGTGCTGTTTAAATATTATTTACCGTTAAACAACAAACAACACACTAGACAAACTGTTTCACTAAAATGTAATAAGAAACACTTCCATCCAATAACACTGATGGAAATCCCTTAGCGCTAATAAGTTTCATTATTGTACTCGAAACATTACTATGAACATGTCATAACGCATCATAACCACCAACACGGCCCCTTCAACAGTAACGCACTTGAAGTGGAATATCCACCGGCAAGAGAGGAAGCACTTCAAGTTCCGAACAGCTTTCATACTCCACACGAGGAGACTCGAGATTTCTATCGGTAGTAAACGCGGAATGCGGGGTTTAACTTCTTCCTGAGCCCGGAATCGCCGTCCCATAACAGCGCAGTCGCGAGAACAACAAAACGTTATATACGTCTTAACATTTACAACACATCCAGCGGATGGAATTCCAATTAGATCTAGATTATTTGATCTTTTTAAGACAAAACAACTATCGAGATGGTATAACCCGTTCATAACAAATATGGCGTGGAGAAAAAATCATAACAAAGTTTGCAATTCCTAACCAAAAAATGGCTTAACTTTTAAATACGTTTACTTTTAAGTACGTTTACTTAACACAATTATTTGGGAAATTACCACGTCACCGTGAACAGTTGCCGTATTGAGTAAAAGGTGTAAACATTACCATTAGTTTCAGTAAATTGTTTCTATTACAGCTAAAGTATCAATTATACCTAATGAATTAAATCGTTTTCCGTCCAATTTCGTATAACATTGAATCAATCATGATTGATTAATTTGAACAAACTCGAATTACATTGTCATTCCATCACACCACATTGGCGAAATCCGGCATTGTAAATTGTACTCTAGTAGTTCTATACGGGCGATTTGCCTGGTGTATTTGTTATAATTATACGTAGTCTTACATAGGTAAGTCGTACGGCATTGTACTATAATTGTTCATCATTTCCTCACCCCACCGGCCTTTGATTTCCCCTAGTTAATTTTATGGTACGTAATTCAATTTGTTTTAAAATGTTTCTTTAAACATTCGTTCACAGACAGATTCGTTTCTCTGTGCTATAACCATGGGAGTTCACAGAACGTAACACATGCAACTATTCAATTCCTTCGAGTTTACTCAATGTTTTCTGCACAAGAGGTTTAAGCAATGAAAAATCCGAATCAACAAAATACCGGACAAATTCACTTGTAACCCAAACATTTTAAAAATACGATTGATCTTTCCGTTTTCAAATTAAATAACAAAACGTCATATAGTACGAAATTACGATTAAGCTGTAAAAACAAATTAAGCTAGACATTAAACCCAAAGAGAAACTTTTATGAGCCATATAGAGTTTACGATACACTGAGATTTAACATAAGATAAAATACCGGAGGGAATACCGATGCAAATTACATTTTCCATTAAATTTGATTGCACAAAGTGTGTTTCCGCAGGCCATTTCAATTACAAGTTTTACAAACAGTACGGGGAGAAATAAAACAAAGCGCTTCAACAAAGAACATAAAACCGTCCCGGCCCCAACAGGGACACACTGTACAGGGATATTCACTCAGCTCACCGGGGCGCGCGCAATCCGTTTTGAGAATTGCCGCGATTCAATCTCACAAGTTGGGAAGAGTCCAGGAAAACATCGCCTTTGATAAACACCCTGGGTAACCACCGCGCAGGTGAATTACCGCCCCGACGGGGAGAGATTCGTCTAGGCGTGATTATGCGCGACCGCCGGCGCAGGGGAAACACGGTAATTGCCGCTATTAATGAGCTTACACTCGAGTGAAAATGTGCTGCCCACAGCCAAGTCAACTGTACTGTTTCACATACTACTTAGCAGACATCATATGACTGTAAGGAAAACAATTTCACTGAGGTTTAGGCAGGAAAAAACCTTTATATTTTAATAAAATTGTTAGGCCTATTGATGAATTACTTGAACTAAAATTAATAAGACCGATATTGTTAATCATCTTATTAAAAAATAAGGTGATTTTTGTGAATGGGCTACCGCCGAAACTACTAAGTTTCAATTCATGGTAGACCTGTTAATTGAAGTCCTTGGTGTCTAGATGTGCCTTTGGGGGGTTTGGAAGGCGTCCACTTTCAAGGCTCTGCCCCTGGCCTTTCAAAGTCCCAATGTTAATATTATGGCAATGTAGAAATAAATGTATTGAACATTTAACAACAGCTGTTGATATACTAATAATAACAGAAGCAAGAACAGCTGTGTTACAAGCTGTGTTGTAAGAAAACTTGTGGAATGGCATCTCAATAACTATTAAGACGGTATATGGGCTGGATATTCCCAAAATAACAAAATATTTGCTCTAATCCGAGCAGCTGGATTTGCTAGTTACTTTTAAGTAAAAAATAACATGATTTGTAACGGAATATTATCTTAGTATGGTAATTTATTTAAATGAAAAGACGAAAACAGCTATAACGTTGTATTTTGGTTAATCGTGTTGCACTTAGGAAATGTTTACTGTACATCTGTCTCTTGGTTTACTCAGGAATGGCGTCTCGCGACCTTGAGAAGCCCAGAAAAGGTGCGATTTCGAGTGGCGGGGGAAGAGTTAAATAACCACAAGAATCATCATCATCTATTACTTTCGCCGGTTTCAAGTAGGGAAAAATCGCGTCATCCATTTACAAAACACTAATATTGAGAACACTTCCAGAAACAATAATAGACCCTATATAAAAACATATTTGTATCTCCCCTTATTTGATAGGGAGTGAATTTGTTTCAACAAATTGTTCCACCGACAGCTTTATTGCATGCCTGAGCCGCGTACAAATAGCACCGCCCAAACACGTGAAACATGGCGCGTCGGTAAATCCTGCTCATTGTGGAGCACTGTTTACCAGGCGGTTGAAATTGAAATTGAATTTGTACAAACAAAAGTACGAAATACAAAGTCAAACCTTTTTGTATTGAAATAAATGTTCAAGAGAATTGTGTGATGAATTCAACAACTCTTTTAAAAACTTTTTTCTTGACATGTAATGCAAAATAAATTAAAGTTAAACTAGTAAAGGTCTTTAAAGATTATTTGGTATTTTTAAATTAATATTTTAATTCTTAAAAATACTCAATTTTCCCCCAACATACAAAATGCAAATATTAATCGAAATACTTGGGAGAATACATCTATATATTCATGTGAAAACTATTCCAACTCCCAAAAACTTGTATTTGTGACGCTGCGAGATTTGATGTTAAAACATGAATCCATCTATATCAAATAAATAGTTCATAAAATAAATAGTAATCGGTTAAGTAGGCCTACCGTCTTGGCTATTCTAAATTTATTTACCGGAGTTTCTTTATGATATTTGTAAAACCGTCAAGTAAATTATGTCAAGCTTAATTATACGAGTATTATATATTAACTGCCTTAAATTCAAATCCTTTAGAGCTTTATTTTCGACATAATTGATCTTATTTAGCAAAACTTGTCTATCCCTTTAGGTGTAAATTCTTAACCGACATAACATGAATTACGTACTCGGCTTCAATACTCAGATAATGAATTACTAGAGGTAACTTCAAATATAGCGTGAATTCGGTGTCTAGAGTGGCAGCAGTACAGAGACAAGGAAGAGTAGGACAGGGTGTTCATTGTGCCTCTATACTTCATCCGCGGTGTCTACCCCCTTGCCACGTGTAATAAGGTCACGTCTCTCACACCTTGTCAGTGGTGTCTAGAGTGGCAGCAGTACAGAGACAAGGAAGAGTAGGACAGGTTGTTCATTGTGCCTCTATACTTCATCCGCGGTGTCTACCCCCTTGCCACGTGTAATAAGGTCACGTCTCTCACACCTTGTCAGTGGTGTCTAGAGTGGCAGCAGTACAGAGACAAGGAAGAGTAGGACAGGGTGTTCATTGTGCCTCTATACTTCATCCGCGGTGTCTACCCCCTTGCCACGTGTAATAAGGTCACGTCTCTCACACCTTTTCAGTGGTGTCTAGAGTGGCAGCAGTACAGAGACAAGGAAGAGTAGGACAGGGTGTTCATTGTGCCTCTATACTTCATCCGCGGTGTCTACCCCCTTGCCACGTGTAATAAGGTCACGTCTCTCACACCTTTTCAGTGGTGTCTAGAGTGGCAGCAGTACAGAGACAAGGAAGAGTAGGACAGGGTGTTCATTGTGCCTCTATACTTCATCCGCGGTGTCTACCCCCTTGCCACGTGTAATAAGGTCACGTCTCTCACACCTTGTCAGTGGTGTCTAGAGTGGCAGCAGTACAGAGACAAGGAAGAGTAGGACAGGGTGTTCATTGTGCCTCTATACTTCATCCGCGGTGTCTACCCCCTTGCCACGTGTAATAAGGTCACGTCTCTCACACCTTGTCAGTGGTGTCTAGAGTGGCAGCAGTACAGAGACAAGGAAGAGTAGGACAGGTTGTTCATTGTGCCTCTATACTTCATCCGCGGTGTCTACCCCCTTGCCACGTGTAATAAGGTCACGTCTCTCACACCTTGTCAGTGGTGTCTAGAGTGGCAGCAGTACAGAGACAAGGAAGAGTAGGACAGGGTGTTCATTGTGCCTCTATACTTCATCCGCGGTGTCTACCCCCTTGCCACGTGTAATAAGGTCACGTCTCTCACACCTTTTCAGTGGTGTCTAGAGTGGCAGCAGTACAGAGACAAGGAAGAGTAGGACAGGGTGTTCATTGTGCCTCTATACTTCATCCGCGGTGTCTACCCCCTTGCCACGTGTAATAAGGTCACGTCTCTCACACCTTTTCAGTGGTGTCTAGAGTGGCAGCAGTACAGAGACAAGGAAGAGTAGGACAGGGTGTTCATTGTGCCTCTATACTTCATCCGCGGTGTCTACCCCCTTGCCACGTGTAATAAGGTCACGTCTCTCACACCTTTTCAGTGGTGTCTAGAGTGGCAGCAGTACAGAGACAAGGAAGAGTAGGACAGGGTGTTCATTGTGCCTCTATACTTCATCCGCGGTGTCTACCCCCTTGCCACGTGTAATAAGGTCACGTCTCTCACACCTTTTCAGTGGTGTCTAGAGTGGCAGCAGTACAGAGACAAGGAAGAGTAGGACAGGGTGTTCATTGTGCCTCTATACTTCATCCGCGGTGTCTACCCCCTTGCCACGTGTAATAAGGTCACGTCTCTCACACCTTGTCAGTGGTGTCTAGAGTGGCAGCAGTACAGAGACAAGGAAGAGTAGGACAGGGTGTTCATTGTGCCTCTATACTTCATCCGCGGTGTCTACCCCCTTGCCACGTGTAATAAGGTCACGTCTCTCACACCTTGTCAGTGGTGTCTAGAGTGGCAGCAGTACAGAGACAAGGAAGAGTAGGACAGGGTGTTCATTGTGCCTCTATACTTCATCCGCGGTGTCTACCCCCTTGCCACGTGTAATAAGGTCACGTCTCTCACACCTTGTCAGTGGTGTCTAGAGTGGCAGCAGTACAGAGACAAGGAAGAGTAGGACAGGGTGTTCATTGTGCCTCTATACTTCATCCGCGGTGTCTACCCCCTTGCCACGTGTAATAAGGTCACGTCTCTCACACCTTGTCAGTGGTGTCTAGAGTGGCAGCAGTACAGAGACAAGGAAGAGTAGGACAGGTTGTTCATTGTGCCTCTATACTTCATCCGCGGTGTCTACCCCCTTGCCACGTGTAATAAGGTCACGTCTCTCACACCTTGTCAGTGGTGTCTAGAGTGGCAGCAGTACAGAGACAAGGAAGAGTAGGACAGGGTGTTCATTGTGCCTCTATACTTCATCCGCGGTGTCTACCCCCTTGCCACGTGTAATAAGGTCACGTCTCTCACACCTTTTCAGTGGTGTCTAGAGTGGCAGCAGTACAGAGACAAGGAAGAGTAGGACAGGGTGTTCATTGTGCCTCTATACTTCATCCGCGGTGTCTACCCCCTTGCCACGTGTAATAAGGTCACGTCTCTCACACCTTGTCAGTGGTGTCTAGAGTGGCAGCAGTACAGAGACAAGGAAGAGTAGGACAGGGTGTTCATTGTGCCTCTATACTTCATCCGCGGTGTCTACCCCCTTGCCACGTGTAATAAGGTCACGTCTCTCACACCTTTTCAGTGGTGTCTAGAGTGGCAGCAGTACAGAGACAAGGAAGAGTAGGACAGGGTGTTCATTGTGCCTCTATACTTCATCCGCGGTGTCTACCCCCTTGCCACGTGTAATAAGGTCACGTCTCTCACACCTTTTCAGTGGTGTCTAGAGTGGCAGCAGTACAGAGACAAGGAAGAGTAGGACAGGGTGTTCATTGTGCCTCTATACTTCATCCGCGGTGTCTTCCCCCTTGCCACTTGTAATAAGGTCTCGTCTCTCACACCTTTTCAGTGGTGTCTAGCTAGCAAGACAGCCAAAATTCCCTGACTCTCCCTGTTTCCAAAAGGGATCACCCACTGGTGAAAATCGTTTATGTAGTTGAAGTTGAACTTTAATCATTTGCTCATTATAATATGTGGTGGTCAGACAATTATTCCATCGCCGGTTGCCATGGCCGCGACTCTTGCGTCTCTCGGTAATTATTTCGACAATACAGAACTATTACAAACCTTGATCGTACTTTTGATGCAACAAACCTTAGTTTCCACTGCATGTTATATACAGACTGAAGTTGACTACACCGGTTCATCTTCATTTTTATTGAATTTCCTTTGGAAAAGTGAACTATTAGCATGACCCGCACGGTGAGACTTAAGCCCGGGACCACCCTAGAAGTTCCTAACGTGACCCCCTGAACACGTTTTGAGGGTTCGCTAAAAACTTTAAATATATATAGATTACACAGACACTCTAGCGGTCGCAATTTTGTCCGATTTACTTCAAATTTGGTATGGGCATTCCCTTCTATAATAAGTTGGACAAAACAATCGGAAAACTCTAACCCCCTATTAGGGGATTTTAATTTTTCTAATTTTGAGTTTTTAGGCCCAAAAAGTGTGAGAAAAGCCCCGGATGTAAAACGAATGCATGTGAAAAGATGGAGACTAATGAGGCGAAACTTTTAAGCCATCTCTCATCATTCTAGCACAAGTATTTATCGAGTTATTAAAGAAAATGTCAATTGTCTTAAAACAGTACGATGTCTTATGGGTATTTTACCTCGGAAAAGGCTGTTTTTCATATCATGATGTAGTTTTATCACCCCCAATACCCCTATACCATCTTATTATCCTGACTATACCTCCTCCTAACCTTATAATGTAAAACATTGGCATCCTAATAGTGAATTTAAATATAACCAGGAGCATCAGAACAGCCAAAAAATAAAATTTTACATTTTGTTTAATGTTAGCAGTGTTGTTTTAAACCCTTTATTAGATTTTTTAAAGGTTTTAATGCGAAAATTCACTTCGCTCACGTCAGCGTGCTGCGTGCAAACTCATTAATAACTTCCCCGACCTTTAAACATACTGCTGGACCTTTCCCGATTTTCCCTTTGCAACCAGTTAGCAGCGATCTGGGAAGTACATGTCACTGTGTTAGCTGACATGTAGTGAAGGTTCCGCACTGGGCCCAGTTGCTATTTGTCATTGGGTTTTCTAAGAAGTCGACCTTAGATAGTAACCAGATCAGGGTTTGGACTGTTCCCTATTAAAACGTCAAAATGCCAATGGAGTCGATTGACACAAAACCAAAACCACAGGCATCCGTGGTTCGCCACAAATTACGGATTGAATAACAGTCACAGAATGTGTCGTTGGCCATCGGACACCACGCCATTCATTTTCAGATCAAATACTTTCTTGAAGTGCTGAGAGAATACCTTACTTTCTAAGTAATATAACACTTGAAAACGTAGACTCGGTCCCAGGGCAACCTTAAAACTGGTCTATACCAGTTTTGAGGCTGACATTGGATACAGCAAATGAAGTTGTCATTAAATATGGTAAGTCTTTTGGCTGTCCATTATGACAAACTTCCCTTTCATCTTTGGTCCCTCCATTTGGAGCGGCTGGGGACAGAATCTCAGAGTTTGGTCCCGAACTTGAGAATGGATACCCTGTCAATTGAGTTGGCCAGTTGGAGGGCAGAATGCGGGTCCCCTGTTTGAGCCTCATCCCAGCTGTCACAGGGGCACGGGAGTTGGCCCTCTGAAAGGTCAATTTGGCTGCCGTCCCATCCCACCCTTTCCTTTCCTGCTATATCCTATCCTTCCGGTAACCTACGCAATATTCCCGCTTGTGGAAGACGTGCCTAACAGCTATGCTGTGGTTTCCTAATCCAGCAACAATGAGTAAATGAAAGCACGTAGACTCGAGTTTTTACATCATTGGGTAAAAATATTTCGATAATTCCAATATGTATATACTTGTTTGTTAATTCTGAGCCGAAAAGTTGTCTTGTGTATTTTATACCAGGTCAGAGGCATTTTGTAAGTTTCAATAAGGAACCATCCAAACCCTGGTATTGTTACAATTTAAGGACAACATATTAGCCTTACGGCCTTAGGAGACAAATGGTCTGTAATGTGAATCAAATTAAAACAATTTAGACACTCGTCATATTTCCGCGAAAACGAGTATGACGTAAGCCAGGGTTCCCAGACTTGTTAATGCGTACTGTATCACTTAAACATTACACGAATTCTTCGCATACCTACTACTTCAACTCAAGGTAAAAGGTAATTTTGTACATCTTAATTATTTATGAATATTTGTATACGTAAATGGCTTCATACGGTAGTGTACATAAATAAATATGCACCGTAAATTCACTCCGTGCGAAGGTATGCTGCGACGGGGGTATTTTTATACGGGGGAATCAAAGGCATCTAATTAAAACTGCTGTACTTCGTTTAATCTACTTGTGGAAAAATGTTGCTGTCAACTACACGAAATTATGATACGAGCTATCAGCAACTTAGGTGATCACATCTACAATTGAATTACCCGATGACTCAGGGCGGGAGGTCACGTTATCAGTCAAGCGGTGATAACGGCGCGGCGGCACTGCGGTCACATGATCTTTGTTTCCGCGAACCTTGTCAACACTTCACGCCGCACTTCCGGCAGCGGTGGGTATCCCAGGAATCGACGAGTATTCCTAGGAATGAAGACATTAATTGTGAAATGTGAGAAATCAATTCGTTCTGATAACGCCCAAGTCCTCACCAGTTTTGTATCAAGAGGAAATTAGATGTCCAAGTAACTAAATTGTGGGCTTCATGTTAAAAAACATAATTATAAAAATATCAAATTATAAATTATTATAAGGTGCGTCGGTATTCGTACAGATAGTCAGATCAAAAGCGAGACAAACAAGCGTTATCAGTTTTAAATTAAAAAGAGATGATTCACTTGTGAAATGTCTATTAAAGAAAGTTATTTACAGTTCAATGTTCAAGCCGTAACGGTTCAATCAGTGAAGTTGTAGAAGTGCGAGACGTGATACAATAAAGCACTTTGACGATCTGTGAAAATAATTGGCTTTTGATAAGATTACTCAAGCTATGAGATCCGACACATCAATAACGTGTCGCAGTTGTTGAACATACAACCATTTGGTCGACATGCTACAGGTTCAATCAGTGAAGTTGTAGAAGTGCGAGACGTGATACAATAAAGCACTTTGACGATCTGTGAAAATAATTGGCTTTTGATAAGATTACTCAAGCTATGAGATCCGACACATCAATAACGGGTCGCAGTTGTTGAACGTACAACCATTTGGTCGACATGCTACAGGTTCAATCAGTGAAGTTGTAGAAGTGCGAGACGTGATACAATAAAGCACTTTGACGATCTGTGAAAATAATTGGCTTTTGATAAGATTACTCAAGCTATGAGATCCGACACATCAATAACGTGTCGCAGTTGTTGAACATACAACCATTTGGTCGACATGCTACAGGTTCAATCAGTGAAGTTGTAGAAGTGCGAGACGTGATACAATAAAACACTTTGACGATCTGTGAAAATAATTGGCTTTTGATAAGATTACTCAAGCTATGAGATCCGACACATCAATAACGTGTCGCAGTTGTTGAACATACAACCATTTGGTCGACATGCTACAGGTTCAATCAGTGAAGTTGTAGAAGTGCGAGACGTGATACAATAAAGCACTTTGACGATCTGTGAAAATAATTGGCTTTTGATAAGATTACTCAAGCTATGAGATCCGACACATCAATAACGGGTCGCAGTTGTTGAACATACAACCATTTGGTCGACATGCTATAGGTTCATTATTTTGATCATTTTACACCGTACGCAAGTGAGTCATAAAGTGATCATTAAACACTCAAATTAAATTCGATCGTAAAACCTCTGTTACCGTACATACAACTTATGAAAACTTTACCCTTCCTACAACGGAACTACGCAACGTATATGAGCGAAAAATACAAATTATGTAAACAAATCAAATCCTAGAAGGGGAATGGAGGTTGGAAACATCCGTTCACCACCAACTTCCAAGCCAAAAACTTTTGAAATCAACTATTTCAACCACGCGATAAAAATCAGAAACCTTGTCCTATATTCCATGGCGAATGTTTCAAGCCCAGGAGTCAGTTTGCGTGCCTTATCAACAAGGCCAGCGCACTGATAAGCGCCACACTATACCTGGGAGCGGCGCTTGCCACAGCACAGCATCTCAACGGATCGCAGATCACCGCACAACTCCACACTACTGTAATACCTCTCTCTGTAAAACTGTACTGAATACACAACACCGGGCTCATCGCAACGCCCGTCCGCGGACATCAGAGATAAGCTAATGTGTGTGACTCACCGCTGTACACAGTGTGCAACAAGTTATCGCGCAATTATAACGATCATACTGACCTATTCACAGCCAAGGTTCTGGTCCAATATAGAGAGGATTTTTAATTCAAATGACATGGAAAGTTATCGAAAAAATTATATTTAAAATTAAAGATTGGCGACAAAAATACTGTTTTGTCTACAAAAATTCTGTTTACGTATGCAGAAGTAAAAAGTAGCAATTAATAACACTGTTACCCTATGGTCCGTATTCTATAACAATTTGTATATTTAAAATGTAAAACAACAATATTTGGTGTAGTTCGTCAGAGACTTCCACTGAACCGGCTCACACGCGGGTTGTACTCAATAAAAGAGCAATTTCTCCATGTCTTTGTATAATTTACACACTTTTACTATATTACATTGTTGTAAAAAAATTGCGAGTAAGCATTTATAAAAGTAGTGACACAAAACTTTTGCCATATTTCTCAGAGAGTTTAATAGTGTAGAACTAGCTTCGCTGACACATTTTCTCGAAGTCATTCCCAATCTTCACAAATTAACATCAAAACAAAACTTATAATTTTCCGAGTCCAATTGACGACCACCGAGAACGGGGAGTAAAAGCCCTAGAGTTGCTAATCATTTCGCCAACATGACATCATTTCGGCTCTCAAGACAACTCGGACCACAAACTCGGCGCTTCTCCGTCGCACGCGCCCTTCGTTACCAAGGCCTTGGCAAATATTTAACGGCACTGCGGCACTAACCACACAGTCCCGCAATCAGCCTCTCTGTATTCCGAAGCTGGTGAAACAAGAACGATATTTCATCAGAGTCGCGATCGATGGCGGCCAATATTTCCGTGCGGTTTCACCCGCTTCTTTGGCACCGTCCGCGAGTTCTTACATTTATCGCGTGAAATGTCTGATTTATGTTAACACCCGGATTGATCAATCGGGTTCGGCTGCGGAAATCTGTTTCCGACGCCTACATGGGAGTGGTGATTCATCTATCTTGTCGGGAAAAACAGATTTTTGCGTTACGAATATTGATTCGAATATAAATCAACCATAAAACGCCAAGGGTGATTTTTATCCGAACTCAGGCTACTACAGCGAATCGATAGAATCATTTATGTAAACTGTTTAGCTGCAAACAACTGACAACATGTGGCGGCAACATTGCGAATAAGTGAAGTGAAACATAAACGCTACTTCATCAAAACACAACTCGTGTAATTTCTATAGATTTCTAAGTTTAGTGACGATTACGGCTACACAAATAAAACTCTTCATCATCAAAATAACAAATAACAAATAACAAAATTCTTCATCTTAAGCCTTCAGTCTTTCTCTGTAATAACCATCACAAGAGTGCCCCTAACTACTGTACTGGAAAATTCGCTGACTTATCGTTGACCTGTGCACAACTTAATTGCTTCCCGACCTTTCCCAGTTTTACAATTTACCGGAAGACACACTCTTTAAGGATTATCTTAAATTAGTTGTAAATACAATAACAGAGTACGAACTTCGAACACCTCATTAAACTGCAAATAATAACCAAAACAAGACAATACAGAAGAGTCAGCTATCCAAACTAATTAGGCCCAGGACTAGTTCGGATATTCAAACAAAAGGGAATGTTCATTGTAAACCCCGCAGTAACAATAAAATACACCCGTCGCAGTAAACCTGCATACTCAGCGAATTTCCAATGAATATATAACATAACACTTAACAGGATTCATAAGAAATGTATTCACAAACAAGCGATATTTAAAATATTAATTATTCTCCATAAGAATAACATTGGGGTGGAGTACGCAGGTTTGCTGCAACAAGGCACGCATAATAATGGGTTTTTATACAAATATCAATAGAACTCATCTTAGTGAAGTCACATACTAAGTTTCATCCATATACATTCATAAATAAGCGATAAATAACATTTTAAGTATTTTCCATAAGAATAACATGGGGACCAAGTACCTAGGTTTGCTGCTACAGGAACCATAGGCGAAAAATTGTTTTTTTGTGCAAAAAACAATAAACCATAACCAGATCAAGCCATATACCAAATTTTGCCAGTTTATGTTCATAAATAAGCGAGATATACATTTTTTCTTTTTCTCCATAAGAATAACATTAGACAACGTACTGTGTTTAGCACTTTCAATATCTCGGTAACCAATTGACGTAGAGCAATGATCAAAATACCAAATTGTTTGTTTTTTTAAGCTAAATTCAATGGTATAAATTAAAATTTGATTTAAATTAAAATTACATGTGAAAACCCAAAAAAACACATTTTTGGGGTACAAAAACCCCCAAAAAACCCCCTTCGGATGGTGCGATTCATCTGGTTTTCGAACTTGTTCAAATAAATGGTACTTTACACATTTGTACCAAATTTCATTAAGATCGGACCTTTTTTACGAGAGTTATCGTGCTTACGGACACACACACATATATATATATATATATAAATATATATATATATACATATATACAAATTTGAACGAATGGTGTTTTTGGCATCTGGGGACCTCAAAATGAAAAGTTATCATGGTCTCGGGCTTAAGTCTTACCATGAGACCTACGGTAATAGCTTCTTCCCTATAGGGGAAATTCGCTAACAGGACCCCCGTCCATCCACGTATGGTGAAATCAGGCAACCATTAAAACCTTGTAAAACACTATACAAATAAAATTAGAGTTTTATCTGTACGCAGCTGAGAATTTTTAAATGTTGAGTTACTCATATTTTGACGTTTTAGACACCAGAGAAACCGAAATCGATGTTAAAAATGTCTGTCTTACAATTGATAGGTAAATTTCATGGGAAAGCGGCTTTACCGAATATGACCAAACCTTTCACATTGTGCTGTGTAGCTGAGAGAAAGGCTCATTCAAATCAACATACGTCATGAGGTATCTTCCCCATAGTCGGCTATAGTTCACAATATTAAACTTATGTAACTGCACTTAGTTTATGATCACGATGGTAACAGTCAGTATGACCAAACCTTTCACGTTGTGCTGTGTAGCTGAGAGGAAGGCTCATTCAAATCAACATACGTCATGAGGTATCTTCCCCATAGTCGGCTATAGTTCACAATATTAAACTTATGTAACTGCACTTAGTTTATGATCACGATGGTAACAGTCAGTATGACCAAACCTTTCACGTTGTGCTGTGTAGCTGAGAGGAAGGCTCATTCAAATCAACATACGTCATGAGGTATCTTCCCCATAGTCGGCTATAGTTCACAATATTAAACTTATGTAACTGCACTTAGTTTATGATCACGATGGTAACAGTCAGTATGACCAAACCTTTCACGTTGTGCTGTGTAGCTGAGAGGAAGGCTCATTCAAATCAACATACGTCATGAGGTATCTTCCCCATAGTCGGCTATAGTTCACAATATTAAACTTATGTAACTGCACTTAGTTTATGATCACGATGGTAACAGTCAGTATGACCAAACCTTTCACATTGTGCTGTGTAGCTGAGAGGAAGGCTCATTCAAATCAACATACGTCATGAGGTATCTTCCCCATAGTCGGCTATAGTTCACAATATTAAACTTATGTAACTGCACTTAGTTTATGATCACGATGGTAACAGTCAGTATGACCAAACCTTTCACATTGTGCTGTGTAGCTGAGAGGAAGGCTCATTCAAATCAACATACGTCATGAGGTATCTTCCCCATAGTCGGCTATAGTTCACAATATTAAACTTATGTAACTGCACTTAGTTTATGATCACGATGGTAACAGTCAGTATGACCAAACCTTTCACGTTGTGCTGTGTAGCTGAGAGGAAGGCTCATTCAAATCAACATACGTCATGAGGTATCTTCCCCATAGTCAGCTATATTTCACAATATTAAACTTATGTAAATGCACTTAGTTTATGATCACGATGGTAACGGTCAGTATGACCAACCCTTTCACATTGTGCTGTGTAGCTGAGAGGAAGGCTCATTCAAATCAACATACGTCATGAGGTATCTTCCCCATAGTCGGCTATAGTTCACAATATTAAACTTATGTAACTGCACTTAGTTTATGATCACGATGGTAACAGTCAGTATGACCAACCCTTTCACATTGTGCTGTGTAGCTGAGAGGAAGGCTCATTCAAATCAACATACGTCATGAGGTATCTTCCCCATAGTCGGCTATAGTTAACAATATTAATCTTATGTAACTGCACTTAGTTTATGATCACGATGGTAACAGTCAGTAAAATGTTAATTGTGTAAACATCTGACTTTATACCTGCAAGGATCCCGTGCGGAGAACGGACCACCAGCTAGTCAATAAACAATTTACAGCATTACAGGTTTGATCTGCATCACGGATCTGAACAGCTCGTAGTTTCTCGAGCCATTTAGTGAGAATACTATCGTACACAATTGCATTACCGGCATGCGACTGCAATAACAATAATCACGGTCGACAATAAAGGTGTGTAGCAACAGTAACGCAGAGCGACGTGATGCAGTTAACCTTCCCTCACTGAGTCACTCGTGACGTCACGGTCACCTTGAGCTCACACGGAATGTTGTGGTGCCTTCCTCCGGCGGCCTTCGGGTAAATCAACAAGTCCGCTCCGACAAAGTCCTTCCTCCTCAACAGTCATATGTGCCCGTGGTCTGCATATAATACGTAACGCAGCTAAGGAGGGACGGAGGGGTATGGCAGCATTACGCCGAGCTGAGCGTAATAAGGGGAGAGAGCATAATAAACGGCGCCGGCGTCACGGCCACGGCGACGCCGTGCACACTGAACGCTAATTTATCAAAAACAAAGATTTTTGTATTCAGAAAACTTAACGCTAGAGATTACAAAATCAATACGGTTTATATTGTAAGACTTATTTTTCCGAGATTTAAATGTCGTACCATAGCACGGATATAGTTCATTATCTTTGAACATAGACAAAACAATTCTGTATTTTTTATCATTTAAATTTGGGTTGTATTGTGCAAATTCACAATAGTGTAACAGAACTAAACATTTATGAGTATACTATTGAATCCCTATGTTCTATGTTAAAAGTAAAATATTGTTTTAAGAATTTTTTTGAACTGGCAGGCCTGGTAAAAATAACGGTCACAATATAAAAAGATTAAAAGTTTATTTGTACGTCGGGAGCGTCGCTGAGAAATGCAAAATACTTGAAACGCTTCCACAAACAAATGTAAGTTCAAATAAAACTAAAACCAACGTATTTGGTAAATGAAAAATCTTACAAAATCCCAAAGAGTATTTTTCCAGATTTGTGACTGCTACGGAAAAAATGCGTAACATAACACGTCTAAGGGGAAATAGGGGAACGCTGCGTCAGAGATACGTGATTGAAAAGGCTGCAACTAACGAACAATGCATTGTTTTATTATTTATGTAGACCAGTTTGGGTAATAGTAACGAAAATACTTTAAAAAATGCTTAAAAAACGTTGTAATTTATTACATTAATCTCTACTCTGTAACATAAGCATGTTTATGTAGTAGTGTGATAATACCATTAACACGAGTTACACGTCAAACGGAAGGACTTCACACCAGGACCAGGTAAGACTGCTTAACTTACTGCTCCACACGCCTTTCAAGCCTGAAAACAACAGTCGTACAATATTGGAGACCACGACATGAATTGGCGCGGTGACGTATGCGCGTATATCACCTGCAGCCTCGACAGATCAACATGCGGGAAACACCGCGCCGGTACGGAAACCCGACAGCGGGGAGGAAGGGCTGTTATTGTTGACTCCGGGCCCGGAACACGGTGCGATCAAATCTGTTATCCCTTTGACTAAATCGTCTGACACCGGCCGGTGTTTGACCAAGTGGTAATCAGTGGTGGTGGTGGTGGTGGATGCTAAGGTGAAAATGTGGGCTTATATGTAATATCAAGAGAATCACAAACCAAAATCAATCATGATTCGTTTCGTTTTCAAACATTACGTGGAGCTCAAAGGTGGATTATCGCCTTTATATTATAAGCAAACGTCACTGAATTAGTTTTATAACATTCATTTTGTTTTCTTCAAACACTTTACTTCCGCGGACGAAATAAAAAGAATGGGCGAAACCATGAAGGAAAATGCGAAATGTCCTAATTCCAGAGCAAGCGGGAGCCACGAGAGGTATTGTCGACACTATTCAACCACAATGACTAGAAATCAATAAATGTACAAACTGACGCAAATATTTGAACTAACGATAAGTGAGAACGCCACGTTAGCCGACCCACAAGGGGAACATAGGCGGCGAAGGCACGCGCGCATCTCTCACACTTGTCACACGATTTACAAACCCCGGCGGCGCGGCGCAATAATCGGGCGAGCTGAGTGATAATTACAGATGGCGAGGGGGAGCCGACAGATGGTCCAGTTTTTATATCGACTCGTGCCCTTGTGGGTAAAAACTGTTTTTTTAACCGTTATGATTTGTTTCATATGCACTAAAACGTTTGATGACTGCGCCTCCAGTGTTTACATTCCCTGACGATTCCACATTTTCCCAAATTTAAATTTCTTTTTTACACTACTGATGTACAATTGTAAAGTAAATTTAACGTAATAAGAATCGGTTGTTAATGATGATTTACTATTCCACAGTTCAAATTTCCACGATACGAATGTCTTTACCCCCAACCGTAGTCCTCTTCAATTCTGCGGTACCAACTGGCGGCTGATGGACATTCACCCACTTCACGTATAGTACAATGCGGTGAGAGATATTGTATAGAATGGTAGGAGCTGTCCAGCGCCTGTAGCCCTGGTGGCGAGACTATGTTTAATATATTATTAAATACCCCCGTCGCAGCAAACCTGCTTACTCAGCGAATTTCAGATGCACATTTTGGTCTTAATACTACATAAAGCCGCTTACCAAGTTTCATAAAAATGTATTAACAAATAAGCGATATTTTAATTATTCTACATAAGAGTAACATTGGGGATGAGTATGTAGGTTTGCTGACACAATTTTGATGAAAATATCAATACAATTCAACTAGGTGAAGCCACATACCAAGTTTTATCAATATTCATTCATGAAAAAGCGATATATAACATTTGAATCATTCTCCATAAGAATAACATGGGGGCTGAGTAAGCAGGTTTGCTGCAAAAGGAACGCAAAATATGGGGTTTCATTCAAATATCAATTTAACTCAACTACGTGAAGCCACATACCAAGTTTCATCAATCTACATTCATAAATAAGCGATTTATACCATATTTTAATTATTCCCCATAAGAATAACATGGGGGATGAGTACGCAGGTTTGCTGCAACAAGGAGCACAACAAATGGGTTTTTATGCAAGTATCAGTATAACTCAACAAGAGGTGAAACGAAATACCAAATTTTATTCATTTATGTCATAATTAAGGGAGACATAAGATTTGACTTATTCTCCAGCACTAGCTGTGTACCCGTCCTTCGTACGAGTTGTATATAAATGTTAGATTAACTAAAGCAAATAACAATCCACATTATTTTACAATATTAAAATTACATTTTACACACGTTTAATGTACAATTAAATCAAAGTCAACGAAATATACTGGCAGATAGTTCGGGTACTGTTGCTAAGTCGAGGAACTCTGTCGGGTAGTAAACGGCATGTGGTTTGCGACTCCAAATCGGTACACGTAACACTTTGGATTCGCTTTTAGGAATAAAAGAACTCAAGTACAAAAAAATATATATCGGGGAGGGGGGCATAAATATAAAATCGGGGGAGAAGAAAATATAAAATCGGGGGGGGCCCAAAATAAAATCGGGGGAGGGACAAAAATAAAATCAGGGGGAGCGAAAATATAAAATCGGTGGGGGGGCAAAAATATAAAATGGAGGGGGGACATAAAACTAAAATACAAAATCGAAAAGGGGGAACAAATATATAAAATCGGGGGACAAAAACTATAAAATAGGTAGGACATAAAATAAAAATAAAAAATCTAATCGGGGGGAGCAAAATATAAAATCAGGGGTGGGGCAAAAACTAAAATATAAAATCGAAGAGGGGGGGAGTAAAATATAAAATTAGGGGTGGGGCAAAAATAAAAATGGGGGGAGTAAAAATATAAAATCGGTGGGGGAGCAAAAATGGAAAATGGGGGGACATAAAATAAATATATAATATAAAATCGAAGAGTGGGGGAGCAAAAATTTTAAAATCGAAGGGGAGCAAAATATAAAATCGGGGGGGCAAAAATAAAAATCGGTGGGAGCAAACATATAAAATGGGGGGGGCAAAAACATATAAAATTGGGGGGGAGCAAAAATACAAAATGGGGGTACATAAAATAAAAATATAAAATCGAAGAGGGGGGAAATATCGGGGGTGGGGCAAAAATATAAAATAGGGGGGGGACAAAAATATAAAATGGGGGGACATAAAATAAAAATGTAAAATCGAAAAGGGGGCAAAAATATAAAATCGGGGGGGGGGAGTAAAAATAAAAATCGGGTGAGGTACAGGAAGTATTGGTAAAAATTGTTTTTTGTGCAAATAAGAATAGACTACAACCAGATGAAGCCACATTAATATTTGTTCATTAATAAGCGAGATATAAAATTTGACTTATTCTCTATAAGATTAACATTGGACAAAACGTACTTTGTTTAGCACTATCTCGGTAACCAATTGACGTAGAGCGGTGATCACGATACCAAATTGTTTGTTTTTAAGCTAAATTTAATGGTCTAAACAAAAGTTTGGATTTAAAATAATTACATGTAAAAAGTTCAAAAGACAAATTTTTGGGTACAAACCCCACCCCTCCCCAAACCCCCTTTAAAATAGAGCAACCTGCCTGGTTCTCGAACAAATGAAAATAGATCCTGCCTTACAAGTTTGTATCAAATTTCATCAAAATCGGACCATTTTTACGAAAGTTATCGTGCATACGGACACATATATATTTGTATATAGGTATCTATATACATATATATATATTTGAACGAATGGGGTTTTTGGCACCTGGGGGCCTCAAAACGAAAAGTTATCATGGTCTCGGGCTTAAGTCTTACCATGAGACCTACGGTAATAGCGTCTTCCCTATAGGGGAAATTCGCTAAAAGCAGGACAACAAGCAATAAATATTAACCGTTGACTAGACAGGAGCGGGAGAGTTGACCTGTTGATACACTGTGTGCAGGTGCAGGATAGATGGCTGGCATACAATTGGCTCGTACAAAGCACAATTTAAACTTTTAAAGGTATCGATAAATAATAAACCCGTCTGACAGAAACTCATAACCGTAGATGGGTTTAGTAATAACATGTTAGGTGCACTTAGTTACCGATCCTAGTAAGTTTTAATAGTTTATTGCGAAAGTATTCCAATTGTACTGCACGAAACTGTCGTTATGAATCCACCAACAAAACCAAATATTTCTATTCCAAAACTCACAAGATAGTGTTGAGTTATCGCCTCCACTAATCTTTTTTTAACTACCGGAGCTTGGAGTTACTGCGTTCGCTTAGTACAGTACTGTACAAGGTCCGCCCGATTGATACTGAGCAACATGTGTCAAATTTATAAAAGGTACGACACTGGATCCTGGTAAAAGGTTCTTTTGTTATTGGGCTTTTTTCAGCGTACAAGTCGGCCTCAGTCAAAAAATTGCGCCACGTCTAAAACAAAACATATATTCGCATAGGATAGAAAAAAACTACGTCTCACAACCTACGAAATACTGTACTTTCGTACAAGACGGTAAATAAACACACAGGATGTACAAGGCGATCGATTTCAACCAGTTACACCGGCCATCATCAAAATGATGATATCAGAGAATATCATTATCTCTGTTCAATAGCATGTTTAGTTTATCAATCTTAATGAGTAAAAATACATGTTTCAAATCAATATTTCTAGTCTCCAATGTCACTAAGAGAAAGTCGTAGCCTCCCCCTGCGCGGGGAGCTACAATAGGGTTGTAAAAGACCTAACGGTGCCATCGCCTTTGTCACCGGGGCCTGGTCGGCAGGGCGGTGGCATTGGAATAGTCAGTTCTCAAAACAGTGTAGGACAGGGAGACATCCTCTCTTGTAATTCATTCATAGTTTTCTCTTAGCTCATTCATAGTTTAATACAGTTAAATCAAATTATAAATACAGTCCACTTTATAGTTTTTAACATTACATAATTAAATATCAGTTCTTTACTCAAATGTATTATTTTATTTTCTAATTCCAAAACTTTGGCGTAGTTACGCGTCGCAACAATCTCATTAGGCCTGATGATGTCCGGTGTAACTGGTTGAAAACGACCGCCTTGTGATATCCTTAATGTATATTTCTTGTTTGGTATGTAAGTACAGCAAAATAGTAAACATGTTTTGTAGTATTGTGAGCCTTAGTTTATTCTACAATGTAAAACGTATCATGCTATTGAAGAAATTACACATAAAATCGCAAAAATGCTACCGGCGTTGGAACACACATCGGCGCAAAATTGCTTAGAAATATAGTTACATATTTAAATAACAATTGTTTCCACGCTTTTTCGAGACATACCAGTTTCCTACGCTGATATTGCAATATAATTATTCTTCCTTTGAGCCACGTCCCTAATTTAACTGCATTCCAAACTATATTATCTGACGCGCAACACACACGTTATAATAACCGCAGTAACGTGCGACACACGACGACCGGAAGTGTTGTGCGGCCTAACCAGTGATCCATGCGGCCATTACCAAGCTACAGCGGCCATTTCATGTGCGAGCCAATTGTATGCCGGCCATCTATCCTGCACCTGGTCAACTCTCCCGCTCCTGTCTAGTCAACGGTTAATATTTATTGCTTTTTGTCCTGCTTTTCCAGACTCTAAATCGTTATCCCTGTATTGATTTCCGTACGATTTGTGCGTAAACCGTCATACAAATTTCAACACAAAATTATATGTTGGATCATATTTACGTAAAAGTCTGCTTTTCCCACCCCCGACGCCGCACCGATCCACCGATTGGCTTTCATTGTTTGTCCATCTGTACTTTGATAAACGTAAACATAGCCGCATACCGCATAACATTGTATTAATCTATAACACACACCACCTTCCAAAACGCGATGGATTTAAAAGTAAAATCTGGTTTTATATAGAAGTTCCATTCAAACAGCAAAACTTTCGGCGGCGGTTCTGTGATCTGTAGTCTACAAGTTAAATATTTAACAGGCAATTATGGTTTTATTTCTTACCAACACCATTCAACACGACTTGGATGCTAGAATAATAATGCATAGACGATTAGAACCCATGTTTGGATACAGATTTGCCCCTATGTATAAGTTCAAAAGTTCCACATTCACAACTTAAGCAACTTTTTCCCTCAGAGAAGAACGATTAAGAGGAATAATCTTATTTTGCACGCAATGAGTATTTGCAGAAGTGTTGTCTGCAACAACAATAGTTTTTTAGCGAATTTCCCCAATAGGGAAGAAGCTATTACCGTAGTCGGCATGGTAAGACCTAGGCCCGGGACCATGAAAACTTTTCGTTTTGAGGTCCCCAGACCCCAAAAACACCATTCGTTCGAAACTGTATATATATATATATATATATATATATATATATATATATATATATATGTATATATGTGCCCGTGGGTGCGATAACTCTCGTAAAAAAGCTCCGATTTTGACGAAATTTGGTATAAACGTGTAAAGGAACATTTATGACTTGAAGTTCGAAAACCAGCCATATAGCTTTACCTTAAGGGGTATTTTTCGGGGGTTTTGTACCCCAAAAATGGGTTTTTTGACTTTTTTACATATATTTTTGAAATAGTCAAATTTTAGTTTTCACCATTGGATTCAGCTTAGAAAAACACACAATTTGGTATTTTGATCATTTTTCTACGTCAAATGGTTACCAAGATATTGAAAGTGCTAAACACAGTACGTTGTCTAATGTTATTCTTATGGAGGAAAAGAAAATTTGTATATCTCGCTTAATTGTGAACGTAAACTGACGAAACTTGGTATACAGCTTCATCTCGTTGTGGTCTATTAATATTTGCTAAAAAAAATTGTTTGCCAAAGGCTCCCGTAGCAGCTAACCTGCGTACTCAGCCCCCATGTTATTCTTATGGAGAATAATTAAATGCTCTGTCTTCCTTAATTATGAACATTATTGAATAAAAACTGGTATAAGACTTCACCTAGTTCAGTTATATTGATATTAGCATAAAACCCTATTTGTTGTGTTCCTTGTTGCAGCAAACCAGCGTACTCATTCCCAATGTTATTCTTATGGAGAATAATTAAAATTTGATGTATCGCTTATTTGTGAATATATTTTTATGAATCTTGGTATGCGGCTTTAGGCCTATGTGGTATTGAGACATATATTTTGCATTGGAAATTCGCTGAGTACGCAGGTTTGCTGCGACGGAGGTATTTTTTTTTATACTGATGTAATTTCCACACGAGCTCCACAACTCCTGGAATGTAGAACTTGTAAAATAATTGCCAGAAATAAAGGATTTGTCTGTTGTGTATTGAATATTTATAATACAGTATATCAAGTGGATGTACTGTATAAATTTATAGTTACTGTATATAGCACTATTCTGTGTATATAGTACCGTATATGTACTGTGAAGTATGTGTGTATGTAGTATATAGTGTATCCACTATAGTACTAATTTTGCGGTGACTATTTCTTAACTGCATCCGTATCAGAACTATTCTCTAATTTCTTTTTAATTTTCGCGGATTAACGAAAGCTGTGATACAAAATTTGTCGATTCATTGAAAATAGCATCAGTAAACGTATTTGCTGTCTTATTAGTCATCCTAAAAGACATAAAACATATTCCCATGAGATTGTTTCGCCTCTGACTCACGTACTCTTGTTATTTCCTTGAACACCCCCAACCAACTGAACTATTTAATCCCCCACCTTACTCATTCCCCCATCATCAGTTCCATTCCCCCGCCCGCACAAAACAGTCAGCGGAAGCGAGATTTCGATTACTCGGCCGAGAGGAGTCGGCAATGAACATTTCGAGCCTACAAAAAAGACATAATCGTAAGAACCCTCGTAATTTGGATGATTGCCGGGAGGCCGGCGTGTTTTGACGCTTCTATGAGCGTCTAACGGAATGCCAATGGGACCTGGGAGGTCGAGCCACCTAGTGAAGCTAGGGAACCGAGGTTAGTGGCCAAGCTGGAGTTCATTAATTATGTGAAATCTATTTGTTTTGACGCTTCTATGAGCGTCTAACGGAATGCCAATGGGACCTGGGAGGTCGAGCCACCTAGTGAAGCTAGGGAACCGAGGTTAGTGGCCAAGCTGGAGTTCATTAATTATGTGAAATCTATTTGTTTTGACGCTTCTATGAGCGTCTAACGGAATGCCAATGGGACCTGGGAGGTCGAGCCACCTAGTGAAGCTAGGGAACCGAGGTTAGTGGCCAAGCTGGAGTTCATTAATTATGTGAATCTATTTGTTTTGACGCTTCTATGAGCGTCTAACGGAATGCCAATGGGACCTGGGAGGTCGAGCCACCTAGTGAAGCTAGGGAACCGAGGTTAGTGGCCAAGCTGGAGTTCATTAATTATGTGAATCTATTTGTTTTGACGCTTCTATGAGCGTCTAACGGAATGCCAATGGGACCTGGGAGGTCGAGCCACCTAGTGAAGCTAGGGAACCGAGGTTAGTGGCCAAGCTGGAGTTCATTAATTATGTGAAGTCTATTTGTTTTGACGCTTCTATGAGCGTCTAACGGAATGCCAATGGGACCTGGGAGGTCGAGCCACCTAGTGAAGCTAGGGAACCGAGGTTAGTGGCCAAGCTGGAGTTCATTAATTATGTGAAATCTATTTGTTTTGACGCTTCTATGAGCGTCTAACGGAATGCCAATGGGACCTGGGAGGTCGAGCCACCTAGTGAAGCTAGGGAACCGAGGTTAGTGGCCAAGCTGGAGTTCATTAATTATGTGAAATCTATTTGTTTTGACGCTTCTATGAGCGTCTAACGGAATGCCAATGGGACCTGGGAGGTCGAGCCACCTAGTGAAGCTAGGGAACCGAGGTTAGTGGCCAAGCTGGAGTTCATTAATTATGTGAAATCTATTTGTTTTGACGCTTCTATGAGCGTCTAACGGAATGCCAATGGGACCTGGGAGGTCGAGCCACCTAGTGAAGCTAGGGAACCGAGGTTAGTGGCCAAGCTGGAGTTCATTAATTATGTGAAATCTATTTGTTTTGACGCTTCTATGAGCGTCTAACGGAATGCCAATGGGACCTGGGAGGTCGAGCCACCTAGTGAAGCTAGGGAACCGAGGTTAGTGGCCAAGCTGGAGTTCATTAATTATGTGAAATCTATTTGTTTTGACGCTTCTATGAGCGTCTAACGGAATGCCAATGGGACCTGGGAGGTCGAGCCACCTAGTGAAGCTAGGGAACCGAGGTTAGTGGCCAAGCTGGAGTTCATTAATTATGTGAAATCTATTTGTTTTGACGCTTCTATGAGCGTCTAACGGAATGCCAATGGGACCTGGGAGGTCGAGCCACCTAGTGAAGCTAGGGAACCGAGGTTAGTGGCCAAGCTGGAGTTCATTAATTATGTGAAATCTATTTGTTTTGACGCTTCTATGAGCGTCTAACGGAATGCCAATGGGACCTGGGAGGTCGAGCCACCTAGTGAAGCTAGGGAACCGAGGTTAGTGGCCAAGCTGGAGTTCATTAATTATGTGAAATCTATTTGTTTTGACGCTTCTATGAGCGTCTAACGGAATGCCAATGGGACCTGGGAGGTCGAGCCACCTAGTGAAGCTAGGGAACCGAGGTTAGTGGCCAAGCTGGAGTTCATTAATTATGTGAAATCTATTTGTTTTCTTTCAGTAAACGAGAAAGTTATTTAGTGCGTTATTACTATCGACAACTTTTAAAATAATAATAATAATGTACCGGTACTTCAAATACTAAAATCAGGATAATAAAGAGTTTATCAACCGATAAAGAGTCTCCAAGTTTATTCTGTTGCCTCCAAGAAAGGGTGTATAAAAACGAACTCAACTATAGATAGCTTCACACCCTCAACCTGGGAGAGTATTAAGCAACCAGCAACCACATAACCGGGCACATTCCGACGACACATAAGCAATCCCGTCCCGTTCTAGTGACTAAGACCACTCCTACCTACTGTCTACTCCACCAACATAGACAGAGTCTCCCACTCACTACTCACAAGCGGGGAGAGTATGAAGCAACCAGCAACCACATAGCCGGGCACATTCCGACGACACATAAGCAATCCCGTCCCTTGCTAGTGACTAGGACCACTCCTACCTGTCTACTGTCTCCTCCACCAACATAGACAGAGTCTCACACTCATGAGCGGGGAGAGTATGAAGCAACCAGCAACCACATAGCCGGGCACATTCCGACGACACATAAGCAATCCCGTCCCTTGCTAGTGACTAGGACCACTCCTACCTGTCTACTGTCTCCTCCACCAACATAGACAGAGTCTCACACTCATGAGCGGGGAGAGTGTGAAGCAACCAGCAACCACATAGCCGGGCACATTCCGACGACACATAAGCAATCCCGTCCCTTGCTAGTGACTAGGACCACTCCTACCTACTGTCTCCTCCACCAACATAGACAGAGTCTCCCACTCACAAGCGGGGAGAGTATGAAGCAACCAGCAACCACATAGCCGGGCACATTCCGACGACACATAAGCAATCCCGTCCCTTGCTAGTGACTAGGACCACTCCTACCTGTCTACTGTCTCCTCCACCAACATAGACAGAGTCTCCCACTCACAAGCGGGGAGAGTATGAAGCAACCAGCAACCACATAGCCGGGCACATTCCGACGACACATAAGCAATCCCGTCCCTTGCTAGTGACTAGGACCACTCCTACCTGTCTACTGTCTCCTCCACCAACATAGACAGAGTCTCACACTCATGAGCGGGGAGAGTGTGAAGCAACCAGCAACCACATAGCCGGGCACATTCCGACGACACATAAGCAATCCCGTCCCTTGCTAGTGACTAGGACCACTCCTACCTGTCTACTGTCTCCTCCACCAACATAGACAGAGTCTCCCACTCACAAGCGGGGAGAGTATGAAGCAACCAGCAACCACATAGCCGGGCACATTCCGACGACGCATTAGCAATCCCGTCCCTTGCTAGTGACTAGGACCACTCCTACCTGTCTACTGTCTCCTCCACCAACATAGACAGTCTCCCACTCACAAGCGGGGAGAGTATGAAGCAACCAGCCACCACATAGCCGGGCACATTCCGACGACACATAAGCAATCCCGTCCCTTGCTAGTGACTAGGACCACTCCTACCTACTGTCTCCTCCACCAACATAGACAGAGTCTCCCACTCACAAGCGGGGAGAGTATGAAGCAACCAGCAACCACATAGCCGGGCACATTCCGACGACAAATTAGCAATCCCGTCCTGATCTGTGACTGTGCGACCACTGCTACCTTCTATTTACTGTCTCTCTTTTCACACCGTCACTTTCCGTTTCCATCAGTTTTTTTACAGTCTATATTTTTAGCATATTCTGAACTTTATTTTTATATTTGTACCAAGAGGATTTACGGTTTTAATCAATTTCGAAATTAAACCTTGCGTCCGTGTTAGCTTATATTTTACGGTTAAGATGTAAAACAATAATGCTTATATCATGTATTTACACAAAAGTATCTATTGGCTAATCGTTTCCCCCAGGTGTAACATTTAAAAATAAGTTTATTTAAATCAAAATGGCTGTATAAAATCAAATTAACACCACTACTGCCCTAATAGATACGCTATTACAAAAAGGGTTTACACTACAGTATATGCTGTCTCTCTTTATACGGTATCGACGCCTTCGGGAATCCGACCAAATACCTTTATAAACACACCCCACAAGTGTAGGCGGTTCCAACAAAATATAGTATCACACTATAACGACATACTTTACAGTATAATTCACTAATGCTATCACTTTGCACCAAAGCTTAGCTTTTTAAAACTGTACTGAGTGGCCCTCATCCAATATAGTTCAAAAGATTTAGATTTAAAATTGGTAGATAATAACACTCCTTTATAAGTAGGAAATAATTATAATTTTTACCCTTTGCAGTGGAAACATTAACTACACTAATGCAATAAAACGGTTAAAGGGAACATTTTATCAATACAACAAAACAAAAGATGAATATAAATTAAGGACGAATTAGAAACCATCCACTAAACTGTGTCCTGTTGGGAGGCAAACCCCAGTGTACAACATAAAAAAGTTATCAGTCTAATCAAAAGCGCGAAATAGGAATACAAATGCTCATTATGAAACGCGCACGAACATTCTTCACGCTAATCTATCTAGCTGTTGTTTATTGTAACACGATATATCAATTTATTAATTCGAAAGACAACTCCACCTCCCTGGTAAATAGTCGCTGTCTGACTAAGAAGTCTGTTTAGCAGAGAAGACGCCACTCAACATGTGCTAATGAGAAATAATTCCATGTCAACATACTGCAGGCTCTTGTGTAATATAAAATATGGCTTGTTATAAAATTGTTCTAACGCAGACTATTCAGCATAACGTTTTACTTACTACTTGAAATCACAAACAATATTAAAACATTATGTATGTAATTAGATAAACATTTAAATACTGTAATACTAAACATAATTTGATTATGATTAGGGGTTCTCTCCCATCGTGTTAATAAGGAAGTGATGAGAGTTTCAAACTTCCTAAAAACGTACACAGATTGTTTTCATATTATTTGGTTTGAACAACTATGTGAAAGAAAGACATATAAAACATTAACTATGTCGTAATATATCTTCACTAACGTTGCAAATTCATCACATTAAATTATTGAAAGTAACACAGAAATGGTAGGGGGTGGAAAAATTAGTTCTAGCCCGAAGTAAAGTTACCCCGTGCGCATCACTTTTCGGGGGCCATAACTGACCCACGACAAGAACCTAATCGCTGTGCGCAAAAAGAATACCCTCTTAATACAATCTTTCACTTTTTTGTGGGTGCAGTCCTTTGTGGGAACCATTCCGGTAGGTCTAAACTGAGTGAGGGGAGAAACTCATCCTAGACTCATCCTTAGATGAAACCCGAGACCTCTCGAATGTAAGGTGCAATAACAGTAACTTGCTACCTAACTTTTGTACATTGTATTGCATTGTCATGCAACATGCGACAACGCAGAACTCGGGTGGATTCTAACTGAGTGAGGGGAGAAACTCATCCTAGACTGGCCTTAGATGAAACCCGAGACCTCTGGAATGTAAGGTGCAATAACAGTAACTTGCTACCTAACATTTGTACATTGTATTGCATTGTCATCTAACATGCGACAACGCAGAACTCGGGTGGATTCTAACTGAGTGAGGGGAGAAACTCATCCTAGACTGGCCTTAGATGAAACCCGAGACCTCTGGAATGTAAGGTGCAATAACAGTAACTTGCTACCTAACATTTGTACATTGTATTGCATTGTCATCTAACATGCGACAACGTAGAACTCGGGTGGATTCTAACAGATAACTTTGCTGCCGTAGATCCAAGTCAAAATCAAACTTTTGGGCAACTTTGTTATTTCCACATGTTTTGTCCATCTGCAATGTTACTCCAAGGTTTAGTATGAAGCGGTTCTTCACGGGTTGCTACAATTAACTACTGTACTAACATCTTCACTGAAGCCGCGTTGTATGCGACGGTAACCCTTGCACAACACGTTCTGTCGAAAAGAAGCCCAGAAGCAATGTCGGCGCGGCTCGGGCATAGTCCTGTGGTGTCACATGGCGTCCCTGCTCCTTCTTCGGCATGGCGTGAACAGCCTAATCGGCGTGTTGCAAGAGGAATTACCATTGTACGGTTCACTGTCTCGGCGCCACGTCCTACTGCAACGTCGGTGCGGCTCGGGTATAGTCCCGTGGTGCCGCATGGCAGCCCCAGCTCCATCGCAGGCGTGAACAGCCTAATCGGCGTGTTGCAAGAGGAATTCCATTGTACGGTTCATGGTCCCGGCGCCGCGTCCTACTGCAACGTCGGCGCGGCTCGGGTATAGTCCCGTGGTGCCGCATGGCAGCCCCAGCTCCATCGCCGGCGTGAACAGCCTAATCGGCGTGTTGCAAGAGGAATTCCATTGTACGGTTCACTGTCTCGGCGCCACGTCCTACTGCAACGTCGGTGCGGCTCGGGTATAGTCCCGTGGTGCCGCATGGCAGCCCCAGCTCCATCGCCGGCGTGAACAGCCTAATCGGCGTGTTGCAAGAGGAATTGCATTGTACGGTTCACGGTCCCGGCGCCGCGTCCTACTTATGCACCTGTTGTGGCAGGGGACGTACCATGGCCAGTGTACCGCGGCCATGAGAGAGAGTGGTTCAATAATGGTTGGCCGAGTTTCGAGCATGATACTACACTTAACATGATACTACGTATATGATGTGGGATTATAGAATAAGGTCGCGTCAAAATTGCTCTACTTAAATAAAAAATTACAGTGAAAAATAGACTTCGCAAGATACTACTGTTCAAGAGTGACGATTATATACAATTTTGGGAATCTAAGAAAAGCATATAATTTAGTTCATGACGTAATTACTTTAAGTGTTCTTAAGTGTTGTAAGACGTCTTTTATTACATCCCGTAAGTAAATATTTTGCAGCACAACATTTAACATATATATTTATATGAATTTCTTAAAGAATGTGACACATTACATATATGAACCATAATCAATTCGATAAGAATACTATACCAGTAGAGTTTGCAAATGATTGTTATATACAAAAAGAAAACATTTTTCGGTACCTTAATAACTATAAGATTCCCGCTTATATATCACCACCATGAACCTTACCATGAACTTTGGAGAAAGTCATAAGTCCGAATCTGACTTAGCCATATACAAATTAAAGGTTTCGGTGTGAAATCGGAGCTAAATATTAGTACCGTATCTATATAGTTATGGACCCTTAAGGCCATAAATTAAATAAATACAAGTGCCAAGAGGAAACATATTTTTGATACTGGAATGCGTGTTATCTGATTTTACTATAAAACTGAAATCTGGTGAAGACTGAAATCCTGGTAAAAACTAGTTACTTTAATTATCATTAATTTGTCCGTCTCTACACTTGTAGTTCTCGTTTGAACTTTTTTCTGATGGCAACGTTTCTTGACACCTGTTTACTTGTTATTGTAGATCTTCGCATTTGAACATGTTCCGGTATAGTGTGTTATCATATGATAACAACTGTTGAAAACTAATTCATCACACTGCCAATCTGTTAGTATTTCCGATTCCGTCCTAGGCCATTTGAACAGTCTCCTCGAGAACTGAGCAGACCGCTGCTGATGACTCACTGCTGACTTCACCGAGTCATCAGTCGAGGAGCGCCTCCAGAGGTCTCGAGGCGAGGCGAGCTGAACCAATTACCGGTCCACACGGTGCAGCGACGCGGACTCGGGCCCATTACCATAGATGCCATTACTGAATACTTGAGCGTGTAAGGCGCTCATGGGACAAGGACTGTGAAAAACGAACTTAATAGCTGTCGACCGACGAAACTACCGCTTAACGTTGGTGCTGAGTGCAGCACGGTGAGGCCGAGGTAAATGGCAGCGTGTAACCTTCACAACTGCGACTCGGCTGTGAGCAGCATTCAGCACAACGTCGCAGAGGCAGAGATGGCCGAGAGAGAACCTTGCAGGATAAATAACGAGTTAAACAGTTTTGAATTTAAACAATGTGATTGTTTCGATAACACAGTAACCAAAGAGCTTGCAAGTATAGTCTATAATACAAAGAGCAATACATTTCAAATTCAAAGTAAAATTTGCTACTTTTACTGGTTCAATACCTAACTTTTATTTCAATATGTAAATAAAACTTCCCTTCAGCACAGTGTTTCGTTGAACCAGATTTAATTACGGAACAAAACAAGAATGGACCAAATTTAATACAACATTTAATGTTGCAACGTATAGTAATTTATAAAACAAGAAATTATTGTACATGTTGTTTTAAATATAATGATCTCTTAAACAAAAAGAAACACTTTCTTTGCAGCCATAAAACCATTTAGATAACACGCATATTATATGAGTAATTCAGAAATTTCAAATATTTTACAGCCGTCTTATTTGTTCTCTTCACACCAATTCCTTTTAATTCTTATACAGTTTACGTTATAACTACAGTTGTCTAGCATTTAACAACTCATTCATTGCACTTTAACAACTTTAGACTTTACTTATTAATAAGTCAAATACGATTATGCAAGCTAATTGTAAAAATCAAAGCCCTTTAATCTTAACGTTAAGTCGGAGCAATTTCCTGACTGAACAGTGAGTCAGTCCCATTGTCCCCCCTAGCATACGCGGTGTCATCAGCATAATACTGGGAAGTCAACATGTATCACACGGAGGTCCCTGTACCCCAGTTCCGAGAAAGGTGTTGGTGGACCTCACAAGGAATGAAGAACGAAGTCAGGTTAAAGAGAACTGTGTGACTTGGTTCAGAACATTACCTTTGAATGCAATGTGTCTTCTCTATGTTCTGGAGCGGTCGACTGTTATTGTAATTGCGAAACGGAATTGCAATTTTAAATTAATGTAGGAGTAACAAATAAACACTCTTAGGAAACCATTAAACATGATTTAGTCTAACAGTGCCAAAATTAAAAACTACAAACTACGCACATGTTCCAACTTATTTCACCTTGCAAACGGTAAGATCCAACCCGATCCAACCCGATCCAACCTAGGAAATAAGAAAAGTGTCAAATGAACATATCTTCTCCGCCCGCTAACAGAAGTTAACAAATATTCCTCACCTCGGTTGCACTAAATAGTTACTATGAGCATTCGTAGAGAACAGATTCATGATTAAATTATAATTTTCCGACAAATTTATCTTTGTTAAATCAAGTTTCATAAGACAAATTAAATATGTAATAGTCAAAACGATAAAAGGGACAAGTGAATGGTTTCTTCATAATACCATTATAATACTCTTCACTTTCGTGGCAGACCCTCGACCATCACCGCCGTTACGCGGACTGACGGACTGACCGGCCAGAGCGTCGCACCGCGGCCGCGGCAGGTACTCTCATCTGTGCTCTGTGCTCGCGGACGGCGACGGCCACCATCGCGATGCGAGATGTAGACGCTGGACGCTGGACCCAGAGTGCCGGGAGCAGCGGACCAGCCAGAAACCGGTCCCCCCGGTATCGCATTACACTACACCTGTCTGCCTCCTCGCTACCTTCCCTCTCGTTCGCCGTGTTACTACCACGGCTATTACGGCGTCCGTTGTGACGTCTGTAACGAGTGCGCCGCGTGGATCACACTGTACAATTCCGTCGCCAAATCCTTCACACTCGCATCCGCTTCCGGTCTAGTGATCCCCATAGCAACATACTAAGGGGGAGAGGGGGTTCCAGGGGCTCCAGTCACAAACCATTTCGCGTTTCTACCTGTTTCTCCCGATAAGATCAGTAATAATTTTCAAATTTGTATAAATATACCCAGGAAGTTCATTAACTTTGGCAACACGGTGCGCCTAAGTAAGTAAACAAAGAAACTTAATAAAAGAAAACTCAGTAATACAACTCTTCATGTTCTAAATGATATATTGAACACAATTTTAGGTTGGGAACCGGGGATGTTATATATTACGCGCGAAGCGGTTTTTGAGATTATTTTTACGGAGGTAGGGAGCCCTCTTAAGGAGCAACACTCAAAAATGGCGTCCGGCAGCTTCCGGTGAAGAAGACTCTTAAAAATCACTAAAAAACTATATGGCAAAACTATATGTTTATTTTAAATGTAATTTACTGGCTTATCAGAATTTAGAGCGTCTGTTCGCACATACCTACCAGTGATTTGAGCTTGCAGCGTGTTGCCTCAAGTTTTCCGCTTAAAGCTTCAGTGTTTTCTGTTTGTTTTTTGTTTTAAGTTCCGTGGTTTCCCATTTTCCTGCCGTATCAAATTGATTCTCATATTCCTAACGTGTCAGCAAATCTTAGTTCACCAATCATAATAATTATTTTAAACATTAAGTATTCAGTAGTCTAGTATTCCATTTTTATCACTCTCATGTTTAGAATGTTTTTAGGGATGACATTAGTAAAACAACCCTATTTCATATACTCTCGAAAATCACAAAAAAACAATTGCTGTACCTAGTATCTAGTTAATCCTTCGATAACTTGAAATATTAGGCTATATTTTTAATGTGATGATCGGAGTAGCGGTAACCCGTGCCCTCGGAGGCCGTCTCTTAGCTCATTACACGGCGTTGCATTACCATATCCACCACGCGATGCCCGACCACCGCCCGCGCCGGTTCACACGAGGTTTGTTTACTGTTACCTGCGCTTCCGGCCCGATAGCTTCCGGTCAATTCACTCTGTTCCCACCATACACCGGCACCGAGCACCGCGCCACCGATCATAACTAATTGTGCCAAACCGCGCGTGCAGGAGTAAACACACTGCTTGACAACAAGGGTAAATGAACGGCAAGTACAACATTGCTTTATTGCACTTCAAACACGACAAACATAATATCCCGACATTTAATAATCACTCCACAAAACATGGGAATTAGCAGTTTATAAATATACTAGCAGATATCAGAGCTATCGTACCCGGTTTCACCCGGCGGTGACAAAACCAGTGGTGTGTGCTGCATTCTCTAGTTAACCCGTGTAACTACTACGAATCACGATGAAATGTTTAACCAAAGTGAATGTCCAGTAGAATACCATTGGGTTGGAACTTAAGACTCCCAGTGGGGTGAAGCACTATGGGAATTTCTTAAAATTCTTTCTTAGAGGTTGCCTACGTTATAGAAAGAGTATTCATACCATTTCGTGGTTATAGGTGTAGATATTTGGTCTGCTGCATGGTTGGTGTTTCGTATTAATAGATAACAATAGACTGGATACAAACAAACTATTCGACGCGGGCACTTGGATCGGTTCGATCCGTTGTCAAAGGTTCAGGTTCAGTTTAGCCGTTGCGCCGGAAGACCAGAGCCCCAGAGCCCCATTCAAGTGTCGCCCCGTGTCACTGTACCACTGTTGCCGGCGCGGCTCCACCACGTGTCAATCAATCTCTGGCCATGTGTTCCACCGGGTCTCCCAGGCTCGTCACCACTAAACGAACCGCAAATATTGATTTTTTCTTTAAAAAAATAAAACTTCTTTACTCATCCCAAAATTGTGATTTAATACCTATTGTTCTTGATGGCTAACAAAGCCATCTTGCATCATACAGTAATGCAAAAGATACGTAAATGTTCTAGCCTCATTTCGGCGGTATGCTATGATACATTTTGTAACCTTAACTTGCAGTTTTAATAAATATTTTTAAGTTTTTGTTACAAAAATGATTTATTCTACGACTTTATACTAACCAAATTAAAAATATTATTTTCTGATAGAATATATTTTATATTTATAGAAATATACAACATATTTTATGCACTACATATTTTATTGATAAAAATTACCTGACTGTTTAGTTTAACAAAAACAACAACCAACACCTCAAATAAACTCTTCAAATTCAAAAGAAGTCGCCTAATTAAAACTGTGTTTCAAGTGGATGCGGCCTTAAAGTATAAATATTAAGCAGCTTCTTTGACAGCAACGCGCGACGCGAGACGCGGGGATAACGCCCTTGTCAAACAACGGCGGAGTATAAATTACCAGAGTGCTATTGCGCCTGTGTTCTCGCCTCTTGACTAACCTTGTTTTCTAATTTGGACGTTCAACGAAAACATCTACACGCCTGTTTGGGAATGTCGTATAGAAAACACGAAGTGTAGGCGTAAGGAAACAGCCAGAAATTTCAGTGACCCCAAGAATGACCTGCTGCTAAGTTTAGACCAAGGTGTCTACCAAAATTTTCTTCCTCAAGTAAGAGATAAAACTTTGTATGTATTAATTTAATTCAAGTAAAAACGTACTTTGATGGTGATTAAAATATAATAAAATTTTTAAGAGACGTTTTTCAACAAACTGTTCCTCAGAGTGTTTTTATATTTAATTAATTGTTACTAAAACTCACGGTGTGTAACATGTCAGTAGGCCTATTACTACATTAACGCCTGGTAAAACGCTGTTTGCTGGAGCTTACTCACAGTTATGTGACTTTCAAAATTGAGTTCAACGTTCCCTATTTCCTTTGTTGAGGTGAAACATTACCACCTGACGGTAAATCTATCGATCAACGACGCAACGCAAATTTCAATATTTGTTTTCCCAAAATGTAGGAAATTTGACGCTGATTATAGAAATGATGGTTTTTCCGCATAAAAGTCGGGAAAACCCCAGAAAATCGGAAAAATGGAAAATAATATTTTATATTATATTCCTGTCATGTGGGTATTCAAACCCACATGACAGGATTTAACCCTCAATATGTACGTGCAATTACTTTCCCTATCACACTTTTTTCCGCGGAAAAGTCGGGAAAACCCCGGGAAATTGGAAAATATATTTGTTTATAAAAATACTATCATGTGGGTAGGCCAAAGGTTTCGGAATTTCACCCTAGAAACGTACTTTCAATCACTTTCCCGATCACACTTTTTGTCCGCGGAAAAGACGGAGAAACTCCAGAAAATCTGAAAATATATTTCTCTTATAAATACTAACATGTGGATTTTCAAAATGTGCGGAATTTCACCCTGAAAACGTAGGTGCAATTATTTTCCTGGTCGGACAATTACTAAACAAGCTACGAGCCGATAAACCTCAAGCGCGCAGGAAACGTAAAAAAATGCCGCGATATCGGTAAACACGGGTTATCCAGCGCTCTGCGGAGTTAGGTTAGGTAAGTTTATCATAAATAACTAATACATCTATCATAACCTAACCTAACTCCGCAGAGCGCTTTAATTTACGTTTATACGCTCAGTTGAATAGATTGTAAACGTCTATTGGAAATATCTTGCTTATTAATAGTCCGAATGGTAAATTAATTGCACGTACGTATTCAGGGTGAAATCCCGCACATTTTTAATACCGACATGACAGTATTCAAAGAAAAAATATTACTTTCCAATTTTCCGATTTTTCGGGGTTTTCCCGATTTTTCCGCAGAAAAACCTATCATTTCTATATTCAGCGTCAAATTTCCAACATTTTGGAAAACAAATTTTGAAATTTGCGTGGTGTCGTTGATGTTGATCGATTGATTTACCTTAGATTCTAGCCAGCAACTCGAATCAACCTACCGTTGTCCGTAGAACTATTAAGTTGATTAGCTCCAGTTGATCGACGTCGATCAGTTGTACAGCAGTTACGCGATCAACTGGAGGAACTGCTCGACTTCATTCCACGAATCTGATTCCTTTAGAAACACCGCGGATTCAACTGCAAACTGGAGCGATCACTTTCAACATTAACTTGCAATATTACATTAAACTGTTGTATTGATTGAACAAATAGATAGTGCTCAGTGATTAAACTAAATGATTGCGGTAAATATGATACAACATTTCCCCTAACTGAGAAAGAAGTCTCTAAATTATTATGACGTACAATCTTGTCATACGAATGGAGTAATTATACATTGATTCAATGCAGTTTTTAATATGCGCTAAAATATTCGCTCTGAGAATTCCCTACAGAATACCGGCAGTATTGAATTGTTTATAGAAAGGTTGAACATGATTGTACAGAAACTGTATGTTTAATACAGTCTATATTTTATTAAAATATTTTGTTATTTAATTTAAGTGATTTCAACTGAAAAACTATTATTTTTAATGATGTTTAGTACTAATCTAATCTCTTATCGGGACTTATAAAAGCATCCACCTTCAGGGCTCCGCCCATGGCCTAATGTTACTCGTAAAGTAGTACAGTTAAAGTAATAAAGTCGTAATGTTAAACTTTAGGTATTATAGGGTAGCGAAGTTCGATATATGGCAGATAGTTGTAGAAAAAACACGCGGCACAACAGTAAGGAAAAAACTCAAGCACAACGTATACAAAATAACACCTTTTAAGACACTATAATAATACAAATTGACAGAACATTTTCCGAGCTCAGCAATTCCATGCAAGCATAATATTTCCTCAAGTTCGAGCAACAAGATTCTCTCGTCATAGTTCAAAATTATTGTAGATATACCATAGCCTTTATTTTACCCAAACTATGTAAAATTATGCATTCAAAACATTTATAATTGCATGTTAGAATTACACCTTGAAACAATGCACGAAAGCACTTGATTTCCCATCATAATCATAGCGACAGAGCACACTAAGCATAGCAGTTATTTTATTATATATAAAAATAGACGAATTCAAGCAAATACTTGTATAACACGACAGAGTTTTCAACGTCCCATAATATCATGAAAATAAAAATCAAAGGATAAACATGTAATGTATATAGTTTTCGTAATGTCACCCACGACAAAATGTAAGTGTAATTTATTTCTCACGGACTGGATAAATACAAATGTATACAACCACAAAACAATCTGACCGTTTTACTAACGGCTGATTCACTAGGATTTCTGGTTGGTATGGTGTAGACATTCCATCAGGCATTTAAGCTATGATTTTCCTCGTGTCTTCGCAACTTTGACTTCCGAGTGTTCGATTAATTCTAACTGTATACAATTATAAAACATCATGCCGCAACAGTTGGGTTCGAGAGAATATTTTATTTTATTTGAAAATTACTCAAACTACGTTCATCAAAGGGGTCATTATCATTAGGTGCCCTACGTAATACCGCACACACGTCTGTTACGTCCCGAGTGCTAATATCAAGCTAATACTGATCATGTTCCCTCCGAGCTGCTGCAGTGGGGGAGTCCAGAGAAACTTATCTCCCACAGAGCTCTTACGACCCAGCTAACAATCGGCCGAATCATAATCGGAAGTGAAAGGAGACACAACAAAGCCGCAATCCGTTTCCGGAGGAAGTGACCACTTGATCCCGCCGAGGTATTCGAGGCGCCGCGCCCCATCGGCTCCCATACTCCGGCACTGCGGCATATCCCCGACCCCAACCTCATCCGCCCGTCTTATTAAAACGCCATTTGTCCGCCTTACAGGAAGTCACGGGTCGGCGACTCTGAAGTGCAGGGGAGGATTGTGTTGAGTAGTGTAGTAACCCGGCAGGAAGGATAATCTAAGATTGTTTCAGACAAGTATAATTAGTCGATTTGCAATATTTGTACTGTATCCAAAAAATAGTTTTATCTTATTTAAATCGTGACCAAATGGTGTTCTTCTTAATAGATCGATGAAAATTAATGCTAAGACAAATGTAAGTCGAACCTGATTTTTTCACTCGTCACCGAAATTCATTGTTCCCATATGAGGACGTATCGGTAAGTTAAAAACTCCTAAGGTGTTTTTTTATCTATTTTTCTTCACAATTTTGAAACAAGCCAGGAAAAATTGGTCCTTGCATTAAATATTACTTATTTTATAACTTTTAATTTCTTATGAAAAAAACACATTGTACAGACCAACTGTGGCATTTAAAAATGAAACTTGAAATATTCCATAAGATCTACAAATCACGGGGATTTTTCAATTGTATATATCAATTAATTATGTTCGGGTAAAACGTATATAACGATCACAGGTTGTGTTTGCAGCACTATCTCCTTAGCGATAAACAACATAGTAAAAACATCATAGGCTTATGATAAACTGAATTATTTCCCGACTTGGAAACGTTGATGTACGTTCAACCACAGACAAGAGGGGTACAACCCATCATAGTTACTCAAAATAGTCTAATAATTTTACTTTAAAACATGAAACAATATCAATGTAAATTCATTAATTTTATTTTTAAATACGATTCTAAACAAACAAAAATTATATTTAGCGGAAGATATATTTGACTACCGAACCTCTCAAACGTAGTAATTGGATGTTAACGTGTTGTTCACTATATTATCTCAAGTCTACAAATAAAAACTTGACCGACTTTAGAACATACTCAAACCTCTACGATACCCGTTAACCGGATACATTCAATTACAAATGATAAACAACTTGATACAAAATTATTAAAGTAAATTAATGTTTATCCAAATTCAGCCCTAATTCGCCCGGGCCGACTAGTTGGCCGTGACACACAGCACTCCGCACCTGTTCCGTGTTCTCACGTCCCAGCTGGTTGGTCAGCCAAGCGTCCCGCCGACCACCTGTTATGCCCCTATCTCAATTATTTTCACGCCGAGCATGGCTGTCAAAGTCCGCGTACTCACCGACTGCTAATCTACTAGCCCACTACAAGGCGTTAATACTATGTACATCTCTCGTCCGAATATTCTACTCAAGAGTGAAAACGCAACCGCTAGAAAATGGTTAACACTGTATACGGAATAGTCAACATGAAGCTGAGATTGATGGTTTTATTTGTTTGTAAGAGGAAAATATCGAAAACTAACATAAAATAAAAATTGGCTTTACTTAATAATCGCTCGGCCCGAAAGTTATTCTACATTACCTTTTCTGAGATTTGCGTCAAGTCGAAAATCAGTAAGACCAAAATAGTAAATATAATTTAATTTAAAACAAAATTACTCAATATAGTTGTTATTGTCTGGCCGATCATACTTATAAAAGATTCCGGCGTATTGGTGCTGTCTGGAAAAACATTACAGTAATTGCGTTGACGAGGAAAACGTTCATACATATATCTATTAGATACATGGGTTCGCTTTGTTGCAAAGAAGCGTCCAACGTTTAAAGAGAGTTCCACTTAAAAGTTTATTAATGGGAGAAAACAAAAAGAAACCAGGAAACTATGCATTGGCCACCGAAATATACTTTTTCTGGTATTTTGTTTTACAATAATACCCAAGTAGGTTTAGGTAGCCTATTTATATACAAAATAAAAAGAGTAAACCTGTACTTCGTAAAAATAATTAAAATTAATCAAAGGTATCAGGAAACTGACACATACTTTCTCCCTTTTAACCCACCTTTAATGAATAAATTACTTTTTATTTACTAAATATAGAATACAAAGCACGGTCAAATGTACAGAAAATCTTGTAAATAAGTTGTTTTCAAAAATATCCACCCAAATCCCTGTTTAGGAGGCACTACAGAATCCATCGCTCCACACGTGGTTTTTAGAGGGGAAATGCCCCCTATTCCCCCCCCAGGGCTATTAAGGGGCAATAAATAAGAGAGAAATATTAATTTTTGTATTCCCCATAAGAATAACATTGGACAACGTACTGCGTATACTGCAAAATGAAAATTTAAATTTTCTTCGCAACCAGTAATCATAGAATAGTAACTAACGATACTAAGTCATTTAGTTTTTTGAGCTCTTTTTAATGGTGAATAGTAATATGTTTTATATTTATATTGTTTTTTGTCCAAAAACTGAATTTTTGATATTTTAAGTCTTGTAATTCGTGAACCGGATTTTTTACATAAATGCGGATGGTGTCATTTTGTTGGAAAACTTAAGTTCTGCAAACGACTGAAGTTTAATCAAAATCGTTAAAGCCGTTTTTGATAAATCTCGATTTTTCATGTTTTTTTGCGGTTTTTGGGGGATAATTACCCGTAAAAATCAAAAATTTAAAAAAATTTAAAAATGCCTGAAGATATCGTGTATTAGTACATAACAAATTTCATAAAAATTCTGAACATTGGTTAGGGCTCTAGCTCTGTACACATCCATCCATACAGACAGACAGACAGACATACATACATCACGTAAAAATCACTTTTTTGGGTTCAGGGAGCACCAAAACAAATATTTCGACTAACGACTAAATTTCGAAAATTTTGACGAAAACAATACTTTCTCCATATACCATACTATGTATGTATAAGGGGGAGAAAGTAAAACCAACCACAATTCAGCTATGAAATATTTATAATTAAAAATTATAGCAACAAGTGTTTCATAAAGGGTTTGAACGTTAAAGCTGATAAAATTTTAAGTCCGAGTCTGATCCAAATGAGAGCGGCAAGCCGAGGCGAGCGGCAGACCGCAGCAAAGCGCGCCAAATCCACGGCTTCATTTCACTTCTCACAAGAACCGGTTTGGTGTTTTTGTGGGCCAAAACCCTGCGATGGGCGTCGACCGGCCACTTTCCTCCGCGGGATGCTGGCACCGCGCGGCGGCGGCACTGGAGATGCGCGAAACGATTACTTTCCGGTACCGTCCGCAACTGATACTGTTACATTTCTACAAGAGTGCCTCGGTACCGGTTACTTTCTGTTGGTGAATAGCCCTATCTCCTAATTTTACGTAATCGATTATCATATACAGTTATCCTTCAGACTTGTCCAAGCAGTCTCGGGTATAAACTTGTTGCTGACGGGCGAGTGACTCAGAACCGATACTGTTACATTTCTGCAACGAGTGCCTCGGTACCGGTTACTTTCTGTTGGTGAATACCCTATCTCCTAATTTTACGCTATCGATTATCATATACAGTATATCCTTCAGACTTGTCCAAGCAGTCTCGGGTATAAACTTGTTGCTGACGGGCGAGTGACTCAGGCTGTAATCATGAGTAGGCCTATACTCTAGGATCCGATACAGTACTTAACTTTCCAGTATCCAGATATAGGATAATGATAACTCTTCCAAATACTTTAACATAAAACGTGTTAAAAAGTTTTTTTCGGGTTAAGTTGACGTAAAATTTAGATGTGTCAGTTCAACGTCATTTTAAAATTGTAGATGAATACTGTATTCCGCATTTTGGTTTGTCTCAGTTTGAAAATAACTGACTAAAATGTATAAAATTTATGAGTATAAACTGCGATCATAAAAGCTCATATAACTTACAAATAACATGTTGGCTCTCCCCTCAACGCATGTTTAAGCAACTAGAAATGTGATTTTAAAACGTTAACCCCTTTATCCACCATCAATAGTGACACGATTGTCATAAGAAATATTACTTTAATTCAAAAATATTTATTTATTTATCTATTTTTGTCCGTACGCAACCGCATAATACAGCTTAATTAATACAAAATAAAAACTCCGTTCTAACAAGGACAACCCGACAACCTAAAGAGTCCATTAAATCATGGAAGGCGAGTTCTAGGATCCGCAAACAGTATTGAAATGCATTGCCCGTCCCGGTCTAAATCACCGAGCCAAATTGTGCGAGTTGCGGCCCGTGGGAAATGCGGCGCCAACTCAGCTCGTTATTCTGATTTAACCCGCAGCCAAACAAACAGCCGGGGGCTCATCTGTTATCGACTTAGACCAATTAGCACTGCAGTGCGAGTTACAATGTACAGTGATAGAATGTGCAATCTTACCAATCGTCTACCGTACATTCTACACGGATTAGGTACTTAAGAATGAACTGGGTTCAAAATTAGCTGGGTAGCGTTGTGGGTAGCGTGCTCGCTTCATAATAAATTAACGTCGCCAAATCAATTCTGAGCAAAATCCTGAGAAATGTTTGTGAAGATTTGATTCTGAATCCAGCTGCCATTTAAAGCATCTCACCCTAGACTCATTATTCGTTCATATTCGCCTAATGGCCTAGATGCGTCGGCGTCTTATACAGTGATTAAGTGATCCAGCTGCCATTTAAAGCATCTCACCCTAGACTCATTATTCGTTCATATTCGCCTAGATGCGTCGGCGTCTTATACAGTGGTTAAGTGATCCAGCTGCCATTTAAAGCATCTCACCCTAGACTCATTATTCGTTCATATTCGCCTAATGGCCTAGATGCGTCGGCGTCTTATACAGTGATTAAGTGATCCAGCTGCCATTTAAAGCATCTCACCCTAGACTCATTATTCGTTCATATTCGCCTAGATGCGTCGGCGTCTTATACAGTGGTTAAGTGATCCAGCTGCCATTTAAAGCATCTCACCCTAGACTCATTATTCGTTCATATTCGCCTAGATGCGTCGGCGTCTTATACAGTGGTTAAGTGATCCAGCTGCCATTTAAAGCATCTCACCCTAGACTCATTATTCGTTCATATTCGCCTAGATGCGTCGGCGTCTTATACAGTGGTTAAGTGATCCAGCTGCCATTTAAAGCATCTCACCCTAGACTCATTATTCGTTCATATTCGCCTAATGGCCTAGATGCGTCGGCGTCTTATACAGTGATTAAGTGATCCAGCTGCCATTTAAAGCATCTCACCCTAGACTCATTATTCGTTCATATTCGCCTAATGGCCTAGATGCGTCGGCGTCTTATACAGTGGTTAAGTGATCCAGCTGCCATTTAAAGCATCTCACCCTACACTCATTATTCGTTCATATTCGCCTAATGGCCTAGATGCGTCGGCGTCTTATACAGTGATTAAGTGATCCAGCTGCCATTTAAAGCATCTCACCCTAGACTCATTATTCGTTCATATTCGCCTAATGGCCTAGATGCGTCGGCGTCTTATACAGTGATTAAGTGATCCAGCTGCCATTTAAAGCATCTCACCCTAGACTCATTATTCGTTCATATTCGCCTAATGGCCTAGATGCGTCGGCGTCTTATACAGTGATTAAGTGATCCAGCTGCCATTTAAAGCATCTCACCCTAGACTCATTATTCGTTCATATTCGCCTAGATGCGTCGGCGTCTTATACAGTGGTTAAGTGATCCAGCTGCCATTTAAAGCATCTCACCCTAGACTCATTATTCGTTCATATTCGCCTAATGGCCTAGATGCGTCGGCGTCTTATACAGTGATTAAGTGATCCAGCTGCCATTTAAAGCATCTCACCCTAGAGTCATTATTCGTTCATATTCGCCTAGATGCGTCGGCGTCTTATACAGTGATTAAGTGATCCAGCTGCCATTTAAAGCATCTCACCCTAGACTCATTATTCGTTCATATTCGCCTAGATGCGTCGGCGTCTTATACAGTGGTTAAGTGATCCAGCTGCCATTTAAAGCATCTCACCCTAGACTCATTATTCGTTCATATTCGCCTAGATGCGTCGGCGTCTTATACAGTGGTTAAGTGATCCAGCTGCCATTTAAAGCATCTCACCCTAGACTCATTATTCGTTCATATTCGTCTAATGGCCTAGATGCGTCGGCGTCTTATACAGTGATTAAGTGATCCAGCTGCCATTTAAAGCATCTCACCCTAGACTCATTATTCGTTCATATTCGCCTAATGGCCTAGATGCGTCGGCGTCTTATACAGTGATTAAGTGATCCAGCTGCCATTTAAAGCATATCACCCTAGACTCATTATTCGTTCATATTCGCCTAGATGCGTCGGCGTCTTATACAGTGGTTAAGTGATCCAGCTGCCATTTAAAGCATCTCACCCTAGACTCATTATTCGTTCATATTCGCCTAGATGCGTCGGCGTCTTATACAGTGGTTAAGTGATCCAGCTGCCATTTAAAGCATCTCACCCTAGACTCATTATTCGTTCATATTCGCCTAGATGCGTCGGCGTCTTATACAGTGGTTAAGTGATCCAGCTGCCATTTAAAGCATCTCACCCTAGACTCATTATTCGTTCATATTCGCCTAGATGCGTCGGCGTCTTATACAGTGGTTAAGTGATCCAGCTGCCATTTAAAGCATCTCACCCTACACTCATTATTCGTTCATATTCGCCTAGATGCGTCTTATACAGTGGTTAAGTGATCCAGCTGCCATTTAAAGCATCTCACCCTAGACTCATTATTCGTTCATATTCGCCTAGATGCGTCGGCGTCTTATACAGTGGTTAAGTGATCCAGCTGCCATTTAAAGCATCTCACCCTACACTCATTATTCGTTCATATTCGCCTAGATGCGTTGGCTAGATGCGTCTTATACAGTGGTTAAGTGATCCAGCTGCCATTTAAAGCATCTCACCCTACACTCATTATTCGTTCATATTCGCCTAATGGCCTAGATGCGTCGGCGTCTTATACAGTGATTAAGTGATCCAGCTGCCATTTAAAGCATCTCACCCTAGACTCATTATTCGTTCATATTCGCCTAGATGCGTCGGCGTCTTATACAGTGGTTAAGTGATCCAGCTGCCATTTAAAGCATCTCACCCTAGACTCATTATTCGTTCATATTCGCCTAGATGCGTCGGCGTCTTATACAGTGGTTAAGTGATCCAGCTGCCATTTAAAGCATCTCACCCTAGACTCATTATTCGTTCATATTCGCCTAGATGCGTCGGCGTCTTATACAGTGGTTAAGTGATCCAGCTGCCATTTAAAGCATCTCACCCTAGACTCATTATTCGTTCATATTCGCCTAATGGCCTAGATGCGTCGGCGTCTTATACAGTGATTAAGTGATCCAGCTGCCATTTAAAGCATCTCACCCTAGACTCATTATTCGTTCATATTCGCCTAATGGCCTAGATGCGTCGGCGTCTTATACAGTGGTTAAGTGATCCAGCTGCCATTTAAAGCATCTCACCCTACACTCATTATTCGTTCATATTCGCCTAATGGCCTAGATGCGTCGGCGTCTTATACAGTGATTAAGTGATCCAGCTGCCATTTAAAGCATCTCACCCTAGACTCATTATTCGTTCATATTCGCCTAATGGCCTAGATGCGTCGGCGTCTTATACAGTGATTAAGTGATCCAGCTGCCATTTAAAGCATATCACCCTAGACTCATTATTCGTTCATATTCGCCTAGATGCGTCGGCGTCTTATACAGTGGTTAAGTGATCCAGCTGCCATTTAAAGCATCTCACCCTAGACTCATTATTCGTTCATATTCGCCTAGATGCGTCGGCGTCTTATACAGTGGTTAAGTGATCCAGCTGCCATTTAAAGCATCTCACCCTAGACTCATTATTCGTTCATATTCGCCTAGATGCGTCGGCGTCTTATACAGTGGTTAAGTGATCCAGCTGCCATTTAAAGCATCTCACCCTAGACTCATTATTCGTTCATATTCGCCTAGATGCGTCGGCGTCTTATACAGTGATTAAGTGATCCAGCTGCCATTTAAAGCATCTCACCCTACACTCATTATTCGTTCATATTCGCCTAGATGCGTCTTATACAGTGGTTAAGTGATCCAGCTGCCATTTAAAGCATCTCACCCTAGACTCATTATTCGTTCATATTCGCCTAGATGCGTCGGCGTCTTATACAGTGGTTAAGTGATCCAGCTGCCATTTAAAGCATCTCACCCTACACTCATTATTCGTTCATATTCGCCTAGATGCGTTGGCTAGATGCGTCTTATACAGTGGTTAAGTGATCCAGCTGCCATTTAAAGCATCTCACCCTACACTCATTATTCGTTCATATTCGCCTAGATGCGTTGGCTAGATGCGTCTTATACAGTGGTTAAGTGATCCAGCTGCCATTTAAAGCATCTCACCCTACACTCATTATTCGTTCATATTCGCCTAGATGCGTCGGCTAGATGCGTCTTATACAGTGGTTAAGTGATCCAGCTGCCATTTAAAGCATCTCACCCTAGACTCATTATTCGTTCATATTCGCCTAGATGCGTCGGCTAGATGCGTCTTATACAGTGGTTAAGTGATCCAGCTGCCATTTAAAGCATCTCACCCTACACTCATTATTCGTTCATATTCGCCTAGATGCGTCGGCTAGATGCGTCTTATACAGTGGTTAAGTGATCCAGCTGCCATTTAAAGCATCTCACCCTAGACTCATTATTCGTTGATATTCGCCTAGATGCGTCGGCTAGATGCGTCTTATACAGTGGTTAAGTGATGGATAAATAACACACGTCCTCGATGTAAGCTTTAATCCCAAAGCTAGTTTCCTTGTCAACGAAATAAACTCGGATGGCTACATTTTGAAATCGATTGTATAATATAATGAATTTAAGTTAATCTTATTAAATTGAGAATCCAAACAAAAACACTAAAAGCTTCTCTGGTAGGAGGAACGTATGAAATTCATTTTACATTCACCAAACGTTTGACTGATTGCACAGTCTTTGATTCTGTAGCTCTTTTGCGATCCCTTTGTCTATCCAGCTTTGCCAAGATTCCCCCAAAAATTGTTGTCTACGTATTCTTCGTTCCTTAAGGTGGTATTAAATTGCAGGCCCTGTCGTATTAACAAACAGTGATGGCAAATTTCTACCGGTACTAACACCTCATACAACATAATGTCACTATCACCATCAATCTATATCATACAAATGTCTTAACTTGTAATGGAATCTTACCTCGTTTGGCTCGGAGAGCTCGAACAGATCCAGCCTGTTGGCGTTCCACTGGGCGATGACGCTCCGCAGCGCCTCGCGCTCCTCGGTGCGGCGCACCACCATGGCCATCTCGGGGTTCATCCTGGGGCCCTGCAACACCAACCTGAGTGTCATCATGGCCACCTTAAGAGGGGGCTCCAGTCACGTTACATTTCGACTTTCTACCTGCTTCTCCAATAAGGCCAATGTTAACGTCCTCCTAATTAGATTCAAACCCGTTGGTTCATGGCTTTGTTTAAAGAGCAAAGATATACCTCGCGATTTCAGGGAACATAATTGTGAGACAGTATCACAAATATTAATCGTTTGGCAAAATTCCAAAGTATTCATTTGGGATTTTTGTCATGGGTTAGCTATTATCGGCATTGTATCAACATACTGCGTCTCTATAAATGAGTCACGAATCAACAATTTCGTTTAATCCATTGAGATGAGGAGGAATTTGAAAGTCAGCATCGCTCTTGTGGGGAAACAGGTAGAGAAGCAGGTGACTAGGGCCGGACACGAGACATTCAGGAAAACTGAGGAAACCAAAAACCTTAAAATACACACTTTTTATTATTAAATCTCAACAGTGAAGCAACAATTACTTGATAATAATTTGTTCACCAAATCGATCCTGAGTAAAATGTGAAGATTCTATAATGAACCCAGATGACGTTCGGCTACACATTGATGATGCTTTCTTAGAACATGTGAAGCTCGATAGTAACAAGGCCAGGGTTTGGATCGTTCCCTTTCAAAACATTAAAATATTCAAAAACGAACAAGAATTCATTTTTCGGAGTATAAGAGAGATCCGTCGTTAAAAATAAACAATCACAGACAGTTATAAACGAGAAGACAATGTCAACCACAGTTCCAGCGGGATTTATTCGCCACCCCGACTCCGCGCAGCGCAGGGGTCCAATGTCCGAGGAGCTGGTGATTTAGCGACCCAGCCTCAACACTAGGCCGTGATCCTAGGTTGGGGTCGCCGAGTGTCACCCTGAGCGATGGGCTAATTTGGCGCCGCTTCCCCTCCCCTCCCGGCCACCTCCAACGCCGCTCTCCTCCCGCCACTCGGAAACGTGAGGGTGTATTGTATTGGGGCTGCACCACCGACTCACCGACACTCCCCACACAGCATTTACTTTCATCCCTCATCCCTCTACTCTCAACTGTCATATATACGGTAAAATTGTCGTGTTCCAAAAGGCATTTCGTATAAATTTCTTTGATAGGAAACGTCCTAAAAACTAGATGGTCTTGTTACAATATATCCGTACTTCTAAAGCATCGTAATAGCCCAATAACAAATGACAACTGGGCCCCAGAATCAGGTACTGCAGAGTTAGCAGGTTTTCCAAACCCACAAGGTTGTATGAATTAATTATATTGCATCTAAATCTTGGTACAAATCAACTGACGAAGAATTAAAGTGTTCAGATCAATTTGAAAGCTAAACAACGTAAATTTTATAAATTGGCAGAACCTCTTCTCTGACAAACCGACCGGAAAGTTTAATCAAATTAGTAAATTAAACAGAAGCAATCGATGTAACTTTATGAAGTCAGTTCTAGCTAGATCAACTTTACTGTGTAGTTTTTTACATAGTCTCTTTTGTTGTTTCTTTACTGTAAATAAAGTTGATTATAATTAACAAATTATTATAACCGTTTTAAAATGTTCTATTGTCTTTAAGGTAGAGCTTCGTTTTCAATGTTTTCCAAAATTAAGTCTAATTTTGTTTAAGAATTGAATTATTGAATTAATTGAATTTAATTTAAGAATTGTAAACAGTTAATTTAAGAATATTGTAATGTCGGGAGCATTTTTACTTAACAAAAAGATATCACCGGTACACTTAGAAAAATATCTGTACTATAACTTGATGTGTTGCATTTTGTGTACAGTAGTCTGTTTACAGAGATTATACCTAACAGCAGTTCTCCAGAACTAACAAGGACCAACGGACCTACTGCACCCATGGAGACAACAAACACAGCACGGTTGCATAACCCCGGCCCACCACAACCCGTGATCCGCAGCGGGCCTACAACAACACAGGTCCAGATCCCAGTGACGATAACATCAACAGCCACTCGGCAACACAACATCGCAACGCGTATCTTCTTAATCCAGAGTGGTACGCGGTATTTCAGGTGGTACGCGAGAACATTTCTAGTTGTATGCAAATTTGTTAAAATATTTCAGTTTTAATAATGATAATAATAATAATTAATGCTATAGAGGGGATACATTCTTCAACTCTGTGGAGAAATTTATTTTTTTTATCTGGAAACACTGATCCATCTCAGTTTGTACCTAACAACTGATTTGTGCGACCGTGGGTTTTACGAGTTAGTTTACGTTAAAGGTTAGTAGACGAATGGACTAGCTGTAGAGAACGATTTGAGATTTAAAATAAGCTCAATTTATCCTGACAAACACTTTAATTAAAACATAAACAACTAAAGGGTTCTCACTAAATAGTTCTTTTCATGGCGTCAATGTTTAATTATTTGATTGTATTTAATATTAATTGTTAACATTTAATTTGTTTGGTTATTTCGTAGCAATTTCACTGGGAACCACTAATCCAATCCAATCATTGCTAACTAGCGCCGCGCCGGCCGTCGCGGTCGTGCGTCGTCGCGCGCTGGCCCGTCTTGCGGTCCAGTGTATCAAGTGTATACTTTTCCCCATACTTTTCCCCCAGCCAGCGTGGCGAATGATTCCATAGTATATAATTCTATCTCCCGCGACACTGACGCCGCTGTGACGTCACGCTCGTGGGCGCTCTGGACAAATCTCCCCGCAACTTCCACTGATTGGGGCAATTTCCCCCTCCAGCGTCGCTGTTTTGCTTACAATGACGCCCTCGCGGCAATACATAACAGATTACAGCAGAGAAATAACGAACGCGGCGCAAAAAGGTGTTACCTCGCGCAAACAAATTATTTTTACTTTCCTTGTTGTCTTCAGAGGAATTTATCCCTCAGCTGGTCTAAAATAATAATACGTATTTAATGTAACGGCCGGTTTTTCTGTGGTGTTGTTTAATTATGAACGCAAATAAAGGTTAAAAATGACTCCAATAATCAGTAAATTGTTTCACTTGTAGCTTTGCAAGTTCTGTCCAACAAACTTGTCAATTTGTAGTTGTCAAGTTGTCAACAAAAGACTAAATTTGTAAAAAATAAGAGAAAATTGACAAAATAATAATAAGATAATTGATGAAAATTAAAATAAGGAAGTAAAAGAACAAATAAGAGGATAATCTGCAATTTTGAACTAAAGGATCCTTCAATGTTTTTACTTTAGAGAATATTATCTTTGAAATCTAAGGAATAAGTTATGGGATGTTGACAACTTTTTATTTGTTGAAAAATGTATGAGATTTTAATTATAATCTATCTTAAGAGTCTTCATCACCGGAAGTTGCCGGACGCCATCTTGGTGTTTTGTTCCATAAGGCCAATGTTAACTTTGTGCCTCCGTTACTTCTCACCTGATCGTCACAAACAATTAATTTTGGTGTAAAATTAAAGGTTTCGTCGTTCTCTAGGGAAATACAATAGTCGAATTTGGATTTGGTAACAAATTAATGAGAACATGTACAGTGTTTCAGTCCAAAATTAAATTATTTACTATGCAACTATGGAACCCAAATTAAAAAAATTCGACATTGTATTCCCCTAGAGGACGGCAAAACCTTTAATTTGACACCAAAATTAATTGTGTGACGATAAGGTGAGGAGTAATGGAGGCACAAAGTTAACATTGTCCTTATAGAGCAAAACTCCAAGATGGCGTCCAGCAACTTCCGGTGATGAAGACTCTTAAGTTTATAAACAACATTCCCATAATTTTAACCAACATATCCCAAAGAACAGAGAATTAGTAGGATACATTACAAAAACATTACAGTAGGATAAACGTCGTTCAAATAAGGCACTACGGATTTACCAGGAATATAATATAACTAACGAGGTGTAGAAATAACTATTTTAACTTTATTACACAAAGTCCGAACTTAATCGGTCTAACATAGCCAGGATCTAAAATGTAAGTCCTAAACAAATTCTTTTTCAATAAAAATAGTTCATCTGTTTGCGCTCTTCAACACTAGGTTTAATCACATCCTAACTTGGCTCAAACCTAAGCGATAAAGAGTTAACAGCTACCATTTCAAGAGCGGGCTCGTTAATACGTAAATTAGTCGAAACACTAAAAACCGAGGGGTTGTGTTCCGTAGCCATAAATCACCCCGTATTCAGGGGCCGGGCGGCGGCGCCTTCCGTTCAAAAATAGTCCCGTAAGTTCTGAGATTTCAACGTTAAGTGGCGCCGGCCTGGTTTTTGTTTCCTGGTCTTTTACTTCCTAGTTTGAGGAAAAGATATTGACCCTAGTACAAAGTAAAAGGGGCAGTAATTTCCTCATTTGGCAGAATTTTTTGTTGTCATTATTATTAAAATACTTGATATAAAGCATTTATTATATGATACAGTAATTAATTATATTCACAATTCAGAGCTGTTACGATTATTAATATTAAAATAATTAAAAAAGAACCTTTAAAATAAGGATTTATTATTTTTGATAAATATTATTTGTTGTACATTAGCCTACAGAGTGATTTCGCTTATAGCAAACTATTTGAAAAACACATTTATTACCTCGCTGCTAATGATATTAACCCAAGCCATGAAAATACCACACCGCGACATACAATAACCAGACTTCGGCTCAATCAGGATCCGGCAAAATCCGGGATGAGTGTGTGGCTGATAACCACCATAAATATAAGTCTACATTTATTTATAAAACCATCATAACACCCCACCAAAGGTGTATACACATATTTCAATACCTCATACCATTATTCTGCATTTGTGTTTATCAAATGTTTTAGCGCTGGGAATTTAATCATTGATGTGAGTGAAAAACACAAGAAAACCTGTTTCTCAATATTAATTGAATGAAAAGTAATTAATTCACGTAACCTTTAGTTGTTGAGCCAAATCCTCCTGAAATTAACACCACCAGAATTTATCCATCAAATCCGATTCGACTGAGTAAATAACGTGATTGTTCTCCTTGTAGAAGATAATCTTCTTTAATGTGACAAACATTTTCACCTAAGGTATCCAAAATTAGGCATAGCCTTAAAAATAGTTTCTAAATAAACGAGAAGTGGTAATTTGAAAAATGTTATTCTCTTTTTCATAAGTCAATATATTTCAACTATAGCGAAACTTTTAACGACAAGAACGCGATTGGTTTCAACAGTTTCATGGTTCTGTTTTAACATTTGAAAGGCGGGGAGAGAACTCAATGTACCTTCATTGGGCCTGAAGCAGCTGCCAGGGTGGGGGAGGGGGAGGGGGTTTCAAGGACCTCAATGACACAAGGAGGATTAAATCTCACCCACAGCTGATCCTTACATCCTTCAACCCTTTCTCGCTTTCCCACGCGATACACGTTGATAGAAAGTTAGAATGGGCTAGAATTTCACCGGAGGGACATTATGTGCCAAACTATACCGAACCATCCCGCAAACACTTAACAGTCAACGTTCCTTTTTCGATACCGGTATATTGGATTTATTTGTTAATAGGAATTAAATTAATGTTGTACAAGGAGGCATCTTATATTTGTCATAAGACCTTTAGCCATTGATTTTAATTAAATCGCGTTAGTTTTTTCATTTTTTAAATACGTTTTAAAGTTTTTAACAGCAATCTTTTTGGGGTTTTAAAAATAATAATTTGCAAACATCGTTTGGTATCAATCAAAATCTCTTACTCTCTTGATAGGCATTTTGTGAATTTTAAATAAATATCCACCTTCACGAATTTTTGCTATGGGTTTTCAAAGTTCCAATGCTAATGTTATAAAGATTCTCATTTTACGTTATAAGCTGCTTATAATATACAATTTTCAAAACGCCTGCCAGATCCACGTGTGCAAAGAACGAAACACCGGCTAAACACATTGACTGTTTTGGTGAGTAAAACATAGGCCTACACCCGTTTATATTTAAAAAACTGCCATGAGTTTTAGCACAGAATGTATACTGAATCTAATAATAACTAATTGTATACCTATTCATGTTATAAGCTGATTCAGTAAATATTACCAATTGTTACTAAACAGGAGATAGAGTAATCCCCATTATAAATCGAGTAAAAATAGTTTGATTTAACAGCTTTTATCAATTTTGTACTGACCGTTTTCCACTAGGGGTAAGTGTTGGATTTCAATCTTAAGGAGAATACGAAAGCACAGTTCAAATTTAATATGATAAAACTAACTAAATTATGTTAAAAAAAAACATTTTCAAAATACTACAGATTTTTATTAGGCCAAATCATTGTTCATTTTCATCAATAAAACATTTCATATTTCTTAAATATTCCTCCACATGAAGACACGAGAACTTTACAGTAAAGGTAAAACGATAATTCCTTTACACAATGAAGACTATACATGTGGACTCAGCTAATTGGGAACGAACGGAATTCGACGTTCGCAAACAACGGCGCGTGTATAACGAACCCAGAGGCGATGCTGAAGCCTATTGAAGCGTATCAAGGCTTTTACATGCATTAGCAATGTTTTATTTTATAATTCTCTTACATTTTTGTTACATTTTAACCTGTAGTCTTATCTTACAAATGTTAAATTTAAAAAAATTCAAAGAAGCATTAGTTAAGAAAAATCCTAAATTGTTTTATACTGTAGCACTGTAGTTCGCATTGTTTATAATTTAGGCTTATTAATGGATTAGACTTTTTTGTTTAATTAGAATATCTAATGCTTTAAATATTGAAACAACAATTATCCTCCCTATGAAAAGACTGTGATTAATCAGGGCCGTTCTCGGAAGAACACTTTACATACATTCTGACTGTCACTAACAATTATTCTTACAAGCCAACAAATTTAATGGAACACGTGACGGGCCCGCACACAGAGTGACAGAGACAGAGACAGAAGACGAAGAGGGGGTTGGAGCAAGACAAATAGAGCAATTAAACGAAGAGCCGCGGATAAATGACACGTGTTGGGGAGTTGGTATAATAGTAACCGGGGAACCAGAGAAAAGTCAGTTATTACAAGAAAAATGTTCAATTAAAAACAATTAACTTGATTGATTGACCTATTTAAACATAATATGAGATTTTGTAGAGGTCCAATCCTTAGTTTTGCTATCGATTATAGATACGTACGTGCCACGTACACGCCTGGGACCCATGTGAGCGGACAAACGGTTGGGGAAAAGAGGCCCGTCAACGTATACTAATACAATACCCCCGTAGCAGCAAACCTGCGTACTCAGCGAATGGATATAAATGTATCTTAATGCCCACATAAAGCCACATACCAAATTTCATCAATATACATTCATAAATAAACTATTTATCACATTTTTAATTTTTCTCCTTTAGAATAACATGGCGGCTGAGTGTGCAGGTTTGCTGAAACAAGGAAACCAACAAATGGCTTTAAAACAAAAATCAATATAACTCAATTAGGTAAAGCCACATACCAAGTTTTATCAATATTCATTCATGAATAAGCGATATATAACATTTGAATCATTCTCCATAAGAATAAACATGGGGGCTGAGTAAGCAGGTTTGATGCAAAAGGAACGCAAAATATGGGTTTTCATTCAAATGTCAATTTAACTCAACTAGGTGAAGCCACATACCAAGTTTTATCAATCTACATTCATAAATAAGCGATTTATACCATATTTTAATTATTCTCCATAAGAATAACATGGGGGATGAGTACGCAGGTTTGCTACTACAGGAAGTATCGGTAAAAATTGTTTGTGCAAATAAGAATAGACCACAACCAGTTGAAGCCACATACCAAGTTTCATTAATAATCGAGATATACAATGTTACTTATTCTCCATAAGATTAACATTGGACAACGTACTTTGTTTAGCACTTTTAATATCTCGGTAACCAATTGACGTAGAGCGATGATCAAAAGACCAAATTGTTTGTTTTTTAAGCTAAATTTAATGGTCTAAACAAATGTTTGGGTTTAAAAAGAATTACATGTAAACAGTTCAAAAAAAACCATTTTTGGGGTACAAACCTCCCCCCCCAAAAAAAACCTTTAAAATAGAGCGACCTGTCTGGTTCTCGAACTCATGAAAATAGATCCTGCCTTACACGTTTGTACCAAATTTCATCAAGATCGGACCATTTTTTACGAAAATTATCGTGCCTACGGACACATATATTATACCTATGTATATATAGGTATAATATATATATATATATATATATATATATATATATATATATATATATATATATATATATATATTATAGGTATTCATCTATATGAATTTGAACAAATGGTGTTTTTGGCACCTGGGGGCCTCAAAACGAAAAGTTATCAAGGTCTCGGGCTTAAGTCTTACCATGAGACCTACGGTAATAGCTTCTTCCCTATAGGGGAAATTCGCTAAAACACCAAATTGTTCGTCTTTTTAAGCCGAATGAAATGGTGGAAATCTACTTAAGAATGGTAATTTGATCTACTAAAATATTATATGTAAACAACTCAAAAAACCCATTTTTGGGGTACAACCTCCCCTCCTCCCAAATACCCCTTAGGATACCGCGATCTGGCTGGTTTTCGAATTTAAAGTCATAAATGTTGATTTAAATGTTTGTACCAAATTTCGTAAAAATCTGCCATTTTTACGAGAGTTATCGCACCTACGGACAGTCATATATATATATATATATATATATATATATATATATATATATATATGAACATTAGTGGCTTGAAGGGGCCATAGCCCCTAACCTTACTCCAATACTTTGCCTAATCTGATTTGAACACATGTCAGTTCGTAAATAAAATAGATACTTAATCACATGTTTTAGTGTAAACAAAGCAGACGTTTTTAATTTTCTATGTTTTTCTTATGGGGGATGTTTTACGTTATTTCTCGTTTGGTGGTATTTTTATGGAGATAAAACTATTTTTCCCGAGTCCCTGGGATCGAGACCTTTAATTTGAGCCGTCTCCCATCATCCTGCGTCTTGCCAAACAATGTTAACCTAAAAATTTCGCTTACAAAATTATATAAAGATATACAACAATTTTTATAAAAGTAAGAATTATATATAGAAAGTTTTGAACGAATGGTGTTTTTGGCACCGGGGGACCTCAAAACGAAAAAGTTATCATGGTCCCGGGCCTAAGTCTTACCATGCCGACTACGGTAATAGCTTCTTCCCTATAGGGTAAATTTGTTAAGAGGATTGGAGAGGAAGACAATTTTTCCAATCTTCCCGTTTGTATAGTTGCTGATGGGAGGTGATTAAGAGATTTTCATTAAATCATAAATCTTCTAAATCGATTCGTTTTCGTAAGAGAATTCGCTAATTAAGGACACTTTTTCACAATATCAAAATATTAAAACCTATGAGACGTATTGGTACTTGATAAGCTAAAAAGACGTAAATTTTACGCAGTGAGTAAAACTACACGCAAACAGCCATTATTCATAAATAGTTATTATTATAATTTCTACCACCGGGCTATCGCTAGGATGCATATCGTAGTTATTAATAACACCAAACATGAAAAACGTCTATGTATCAATCAGTTGTTAGGATTAATATCACTTTTATTATGAGGCATATAATATGGGACCCACTGAAAAGCTACATTCACTCGTTGAAGGTTTTGTACGTAAATGTTATGTATTTGTTCCAATAATTTCTGAAATAAATAAGTAGCCTATTAACTATATTGTAAAATCCAACTAGAAAATCCAATACGAAGGGACACCCACATACATCGAGCATATTTTAACAGCTATTTCAGAGAAAAAAAACTGGTATACTCATACGTAAAATTTACGTAATAACAACAGGGTTACCACCAAAGTTACAATTCAAAATTCATGTATAAGTCCAGGTTTTCCATGTAAAAATCTCAAACTTCCAGGTAAACTCGCGCGGCATTTTTTATGTATTTGCGACACACGATTTACAATGTAATTTAAAGTGCTATTTTAACAACAAATTATAACTTTTTAAGAAGTATATTATTATTTTTTTATTTGAGTTATACCGGTATCTCATATTTTTATGCTTCCTGAAATAAATGGATTCATACTCTGGGTCAATTGTTTATATTAATGAATTTAATTTTTTTCTCTATATAAAAACATTACAATATTTTTATTGATAGGAGGAGGAAATTATGTCAACAGATACACCCAATTATATAAAATTCCATTTAACCTTAAGAATCATAAAATAGCATATATATATATATATATATATATATATATATATATATATATATATATATATATATATATATATATATATATATATATACCATAAGCATAACTAAACATATATAACATAGCATAATATTGGTATATATATATATATATATATATATACACCAATCTGTTTTTTGTGTCTATCGACGACAAAGGCATTTTCAATGTTCTTCATAGGGAGTGGGCCCAACCCCTGATCTCGTTACTATATAAATTAAAAATTTTCTTAGAAAGCATTTTTATGGCAGCTGATCCAGTTTGAACTTTCCAAACATTTTCAAAAATTTTGCTAGGAATCAATCTGATAACAAACCTCAGATTATGAAGCGACCAACCTGACCATTTATACACTACCCACAGGCGTGGATACAGACTATCGTTTTAAGGAGGGGGGGGGGGGTGAGGGGGTGTCATGAGGGAAATAATATCTAAATTGTCAAAGTGCAATAACCTTTAAAGTGAAAAATGTGTAAAATACGTGAAGGTGAGGTTTTGGGGGAGTCATGACCCCCATGACCGCCCCTGTATCCGCACCTGACTACCCAGCGAATTTAGCTTTAACCAATCATCCAGCGACTCCAAAGACTACATATTAGAAACTGAGCTCCATATCGATGATTACAAATTTTGACCAGACAAAAATTAATTACAAATGAGCCATTACCATAGTCTATTACCTACTGTTTGTAACAACATACACATTAATCTCTTTGATCTAAAAAAATGACATCGACAATCGTGAAATCGTGACTGCAATTCGTAAAACAACAATAGCTCTCACACTCACATGGCTAACGTCGCCAACCATCGGGAACGCATCGTTAACGTCGCTGACCATCGGGAACGTATCGCTAACGTCACCGACCGCCGGAAACGTATCGCTAACGTCCCCCACCATCGGGAACGCATCGTTAACGTCGCTGACCATCGGGAACGTATCGCTAACGTCACCGACCGTCGGGAACGTATCACTAACGTCACCGACCGTCGGGAACGCATCGTTAACGTCGCTGACCATCGGGAACGTATCGCTAACGTCACCGACCGTCGGGAACGTATCACTAACGTCATCGACCATCGGGACCGCATCGCTATTTTTTTGAACTAAAACATACCGTATAATCAACTATATAGGATCCGAGCGACAATGTACTAAACATGTATCAAAATAGTCCTACTTATTTACAAACCCCTGTAGGGTAGCATAATAATAATCATAAGTAAATTAAATATGTCAATTCTCAAACTTGAGTAAGCCATTGACATAACTACTAATAATAATGTTTTCATCACTCTGTATTTGAAAATAGCCCATTACCATGCAGCTGAGATCTACGAAAATTATCGATTTTCTTGTAACATTACAATAGATTATCAGCTGACTTTGCCTGTCTTCCTGTCCCAAACAAAACTTCCTATCCTAAACAATTGAAGTTCCCGTTTTACTCGACAGAAGCATCAGTGTAATTTCGTTATTTTTGACGATCCTGTGTTCAATCAGCTGACTTTAACATTAAAATTAATTGTAAAACCGTGTTGTGTTTACTTATATAAAATTACAAGACTACCTATGAAATATCAGATAATTTGTTTTAGCGAATTTCCCCTGTAGGGAAGAAGCTTTTACCGTAGTCGGCATGGTAAGACCTAGGCCCGGGACCGAGATAACTTTTCGTTTTGAGGTTCCCAGATGCCAAAAACACCATTCGTTCAATACTATATATATGTCCGTAGGTACGATATCTTTCGTAAAATGGGTCCGATTTTGATGAAATTTGGTACAAACGTGTAAAGCAACATTTATGACTTTGAGTTAGAAAACCAGACAGATCGCTTTATCCGAAGGGGTATTTTAGGGGGGTTTTGTACCCTAAAAATGTTTTTTTTTTAGTTTTTTACATATAATATTTTAGTAAATCCGATTATAGTTTTCACTATTAAATTCAGCTAAAAAATTTGGTTTTTGATCATTGCTCTACGTCAATTGGTTACCGAGATATTGAAAGTGCTAAACACAGTACGTTGTCCAATGTTATTCTTATGGAGAATAAGAAAAATTGTATATCTCGCTTATTTATCAACTTATCCTGATGAAACTTGGTATATTGCTTCATATCGTTGTGGTTTATTGATATTTGCACTAAACAACTTTGTTTGCCTATAGTTCCCATAGCAGGAAACCTGCGTACTCAGCCCCCAAGTAATTCTTATGGAGAATAAGTAACGTGTTTATCTCCCTTAATTATGAACATAAATTAATAACATTTGGTATGTGGCTTTACCTACTTGAGTTATATTGATATTTGTATAAATCCCCATTTTTTGTGTTCCTTCCTTCAGCAAACCTGCATACTCATCCGCCATGTTATTCTTATGGAGAATAATTAAAAGGGTCATAAATCGTTTATTTCCTGCAAACCTGCATATATATTGATGAAATTTGGTATTTGGTTTTATATGGTATTAAGATACATATTAAATATGCATTGGAAATTCGCTGAGTACGCAGGTTTGCTGCTACGGGGGTATTTACCTCTAATGCTTTAAGAAATCTAATTTAACTTTTCACCATTGGGTTTGGCTTAACAAAACGAACAATTTGGTGTTTTGATCATTTACCTACGTCAATTGGTTAAAGATTCAAAGTGCTAAACACAGTACGTTGTTCAATGTTATTCTTATGGATAATAAGAAACATTTTATATCTCGCTTATTTATGAAAGTATCCGAACGAAACTTGGTATATGGCTTCCATTTCGTTGTGGTCTATTGATAATTGTGCAAAAACAATATTTTGCCGATGGTTCCCGTAGCAGCAAACCTGCGTACTCAGCGCCCATGTTATTCTTATGGAGAATAAGAAAAATGCTATGCCTCACTTAATTATGGACATAAATTTATGTAACTTGGTATGTAGTTTCATCTAGTTGAGTTACATTGATATTTGTATAAAAAACCATAATTTGGTTCCTTGTTGCAGCAAACCTGCGTTCTCAGTCCCACATGTTATTCTTATAGAGAATAATTAAAATTGTATAAATTGCTTATTTATCAATGGATACGGATGAAACTTGGTATGTGGCTTCACCTGGTTGTGGGCTGTTGATTTTTCCATTAAAACCTAATATTTTCTGTTCCTTGTTGCAGCAAACCTGAGTAGTACTCAATCCCACGTTATTCTTATGGAGAAAAATTACAATTTTATATACGGCTCATTTGTGAATATGTATCTATGAAACTTGGTATAAGTGGCTGTATATGGTATATCAATATATGCATTGGAAATTCACTGAGTATGCAGGTTTGCTGCGACGGGGGTATTTTAAGTTTAGTGTGGTTATTTGCATCGTGATGAAAAGTATCGTTCACTACTCGTCACTATATATATTATTTATATATTATTTTAAAGTCCTATTTCGGGGCTCGATTGCTTTTTCCACGATCGGCTTCGCCACACGCGTAAAATAATGCTATCTTGCCCCAAAATAGGTCGCTTTCGTGACTAGTAGTGAAATATACTATTTCTGTAATTTCATGCTTTTACAGCTTGTTGTTCATTTAACCTTCTTACCGATGAAGATGTCCTAAGTGGCATTTACACGTTAAGGGGAAAATAAAAAAGTTTAAGAAAGCATGACATTCCCAAAAGAGTTATTACTCTCAAATCAAACATTGTCCCACATGTACCTTATTCTGAATCCGGCTGCTATCACAGGTACATGCCACTGCGGTAAGTACACATACACATCACAAAACACACTATCAAGAAAATTACTGAAACGCCGACGGCGAACATGAATCCAAAGCTTCCAAGATCACAGCGACGCGGGGCCGAGACGGCACGAGGGGTGGCGGCCAACTGAACGGACTACAGCCCCACAGTCCACAGTATCCCTGCAGTATCATGCCCAGGGGGAGCGGCGACCATTAGAATGCACTGCAGGTGCTGTCAGTGGGGTCGCATTGTTCAACACTACAGTAAAACACGAGTCAGAGAGAAATCAATAATTTGTTAACGATTTACAAGGGGAGGGCAACCTGTCTAGAGGACTTTGTTCCGGAAGCTTCAACTGTTTCTGAAGAAGATCAATTTATAATTTTCTCACATGGGCAGTGTTCTGTCGTATGTTTGACTGCATGTAAATCATACACAGTTTAGCTAAAATAAATATAGATTGAAAAAAATTAAAACTTAATGGGGTTTTAAGTTTAAGGGTTTTCGATGGCACATGCTTCTGCGACACGAGAAATATTATTGCTTGCACGTTATTTGTGTTTAGTCTCAAAAATATCTCTCCATAAAAAACTATTTTTAAAATAGAACGAGATAAACACAATCGCTATTGTAGATATGTTTACTAGTCTAGATGCGCATCAAACTCCTGTAATGTAATGCATATCTTCTGGATCTGTATTTCTTCCTTACAGATAAATGTTGTGTAACACACCCACCAATTTGCCTATGAATGTGGCACCCGTTAGAGTATGTTATACTTCACCAGTAGCCTCTGGCACAGTAGCATAACAGTTTCAAATAACAAACAATGAATCCGATACACACAGACTTGGAACAGTTTGAAATTAAAACCCGCCCACCAACACCAAAACCATGTGCTAAAGTAAGACGCACAAATTGTGATGATATTCCAGAAGTTGGCATGCAACGGCGCATCTCACGTCTGTACTGTGATTGTTAGTACAAAAGCTGTTAAATGTTAAATTGAATTGCCATAACATTACCATTGGATATTTCAAAGACCTAGGGGGCGGAGCCCTGTAGGTGGACGCTTTCAATACCTCCAAAAGGCACATTTAGCCGTTAAGGGCTTTTAAGTAACAACAAAAACAATTATTCAAGGTTTATAGTTTCGCCGGTATCCTGTTAAAAAAAACTGCTTATTCTTTATTTTTATTTTAAATAGATCTTAACATCCTTTTCGGAATTTGTAACACGAAAAACACTGCAAAAATAATACACTCAATATGTAATAGCAATAACACTAAATACATAAACAGTAACTATATCGTAATATAACGCTATAAATGTTAAAGAAGAAAGGTAAAATCCGGGTTAAAACTCATTTGTGTACTACCAACGTTCCAGTTGCAAAGTAATATGGAGTTGGTAAAGTTTTTAGCCCAAACAACTGAATGTTCAAAATGGGGCTTTAATGAAAGTTGAATAAAAGGTCTGATTGCTTTCGCAGACTAAAGAAGTCGGAATTGGATTCATAAGTTGGTTTCTTTCCGAGATTTACTGCCGTTAAAAAGTATACTCGGGGGGAAATAGAAACTAGCATTAAAACAACAATAAATTCTTCAAATGGGATTTCAAGCTTAATATGCTACGCACACTCAGTTTTCTTGTAAAAGAATAAACCGTGGATCAAACAGCTGTTTTCTTTTCTGTATTATCATACAACCAACACAGAACACGCCACACACACACACACACACACACACACACACACACACACACACACACACACACACACACACACACACACACACACACACACACACACACACACATATATATATATATATTATAAGCCTATTTCCAAATATGAACCTGAGAAAATTTTCAAAATAAAAAGTACTACCCATAAACTTCCAAATGGTTTGTTCATGTTTTGTAAACTCTATACAAGCTATGGTTACTAAACGCAGTCACTGAACGTAAAAGAATATTTCATGTAACAAATATCTGCTTAGAATTAAATACGCAGCATACATGCACTACCAAGTTGGAACTTTATTTAAACTCGTAACTTTTTTGTGCTGGAAAAGTGTGTAAAAAATATAAAGATAAGTGTGGTCGTTTGGCCACTATTGCGCCCCTCCCCCACCAAGTATGAAGTGATTATTACTCTCATTACTATTTTCAAATCTCGTTTACTCTCAGTTTAGACATACCTTTCAATCCGTAGCACCATTGACAGTACATATAGTCAATGGTATCACCCTGAATAATATGTTTCATCGTTCATTCAATTACCAATATTAATTTGTAAACAATAATTTTCAATGACGATCAGTGTTACAGCCCAACACCTATAAAACCATTTGTCGAAGTTACTTCCACGTAGAAACTACACCGATAATCACAAACACCCGAACCCAACATGGGAAAACAAGACGTTACAAAAGTGTTTGTATTACGAGGGAACCCCACGAGAGGAATGAAAATTTAAGCGAACACAGGATGAATAACAAAGAGAGTGCAAACAGAAAATAATTAAATCGCATTCGAAAGAGAGCAGGGTCAGAAGCTGAATAGCCGCGGATAAAAGAGTTACAAAGGGGTGGAAGCAACCCCCGGGGGTGAAGGGGGGTTAGGGGGTTGGGAACTCGAATAATTCGGTTCATTCACGGATTACTCGTAAAGCGTGGGCCATTCATCCGCCCTAACATCCCCCCTCAATCAACCGCTATTCAACTGTACGTCGGACTTAAACTTGCACTTAATTAACGTTTGGTCAATAGTGTACAATAGGTCGCCTTTAGCAATGGTCCTGGAGCGGTTAGGTAAGCGGCGAGGGTCGTGAAACACTGATGAAGGGAAATTAATGTACAACATAATAGAAACTCGGAAAAATTCCTGCCGAGTGGAGAATGTTTCTCGTTCATTTTAAAACTGCTTCTATAATCCGGAAACCGCATTTTGCAATTACGGAAGTTTATGAAATATTTTGACGTTGTGTACGTATAACATCTCCAACCAAGGATTTAAAAATAGAAAAAACGTTACTTAACAATAATTATATTTTTTTACATCATAGAAATCATTCACAAATCTTTTTCCAGTGCATTAGGTCAAGTGTATCCGAAATGCAAAACTAATAAATACGCACAATACACCAATTAGGGAAACAACTCTGTACGATGCACACTGCCTTTTCACACTGTCATTTTACGGAGACCCGTTTTTAAAGCACAATAATATAAAATTACAGAAATGCCGAGAGTAATTACAACTAATTAATTCAAAACTATAAATGTAAACAACAGAATCTGCAAGAAAACTATTTCTAGAAGCGAGATACTTCTATGGTGTCAGTAATGTAAAGTTAAATTAACTTTTCTTCACTGCCCTCTCGCGAACACTTTGTATAATACAACACGAGACCACAATTAGAACTCGGTGATTAGCTTTGGATCTCCTTTGTTTTAGTCTTGCACTTTTCAACAAACAGAAAATCTGAATTGCAAATTGAGAAGATAGTAGTACCAGATAAGATTAAAAAAATAAAACTATGCGGAAGGAAATTCTTAAAAAATGAGTGCAATGTAGAAATAGAACATTTCAGAGATAACTTTAGAATAAATTAAAAAATAACTTCATCCAAAAGTAATGTTCATGAAACAACAAACACCCTATAAATTTAAACTTGAACGCGACATTGTATATCGAAAGGGCTAACAACGTTTTAAAATTTGTTCTTACATCTATTTTACAAACAATTCTTACATTTACATGTAACAAAAATCATAAGTTGTTATAAAACAATGTCAACTTGTCATGCACGTCTAAGGAAAACGTTAACATTCATTCAATGAGCTGACCCGATTTGAACCGACTGAGCTTCGAGTTATTGGGTCCTGTCTTCATACGAGAAATACACCACCACACCAGTGTTTTTAGCAGTGTGGCATTTTTGGAAAAGAGCACTACAGTAATTTTACTGTTACAAAACATGTGTTTTGTTTTTCCTTAGATGATACTGCAAACAAGAGTTTCAAAGAATACATCGATTTTGTTTATTATTTAACTCAAACAACTCATAAAGCTTTGCTTTTACGGTGACATCTCAGTTTCGATGTACTCCAGCTTACTATCGACTTTGTTAATTTTTGTATTAGGTTTACTGTAAGTTCTCCACTGCCCCTGGCTCCCCTGCAACTCCAGTAAACACAGACCAATAACTCCCAGGGCCCAGAGCCCAGAGGCTCTGAGGTTCCCCAAAAAATAGATTCTAAGCAAAATTATGATTTTCTTATAGTTCTTTGTTTAAAATTCATTTGTTGGGGAAAGTGAGTTTATGTTAAGTGAAACTTATTTTTCTCATCAAGTGATGACGAATGCCCGCAATAACTTCTTAAATCACATTCTTATGGTTCTAAACTAGATTCAACTTTCTTTATTCATTGGGCTGTTACTAATGTTGCTTACTCGTAGTGCTTAAGTTTATCGTAACCGTTTAATACTAAGTAAAGTTAAACTTACTTAGTAAAACTTACTAAGTAAGTTTATACTAAAAAAACTCTTGAAAAAAACGTCTGATAAAATCCACGAACTCTCTGATAAAATTGTAGGTTACTCCTGGACCTAAGACAAATCAAAATGAAAATAAACTAAAACTACAAAATCTCTTCCAAACCCACCTAACAGCAGCATTTCTTTTTTCAATTATAAAATATTTATTAAAACGGTTATTTTAAACGGTTGGCTTTTGAAAGTAATTTTACACTCTTACGAATCTTGATGCGATCTGATTAGGAAGAGTAATCGCATACATCCGACATCTATAATCCGATTTTCTTAAACCTTAAAGCGTTAGATTTACAATAATTTGGCATAAACAAGTTATTCTTAAAAAAGTTACACGATTTTTCGTTTAAAATCTAATAAAGATCCGAACACTATAAAGCAGTAAAAGATTACTGCTAAAAACATTAAGAATTCTTCCAAAGTATGCACTTTAAAAATAAAGTACATAATTTGGAACAATTCTAATAGTGTTTTTTTTTCTGGAATTAGATTTTCAGCATAAACCTCAATACAACAATGCTTATCAAATTAAAACCTGTAAAGTGAGAAAATGGCGGCTTTTGCGATAGCCAACGGGTTTTGGGCATTTCCGTAATATGATTGTCTTATTCCCAGAGACAATAATTCAAAATGTCATCATGACCTGTAGTCACAGACCACGCCACTTGCTTTGCCACTATACACTCATGCAAACACTGGCGTAACGAAGACGAATGGTCCCACTGAGTTAACCACGCCATTAGACAATCGGCACGATACGAGGTGAATACCGCAGAGGGCTCTCGGCGACCATTAGCATGTTGCGGATCAACCAATGGGAGAACAAAGTAAGATATGTTGAAATCGTTTCAGTAAAAATACATATAAGTATCATTTTGATCGTTTCTCATTGTATAAACAGGTTACGTACCTTTCTATAATACAGATTCCCTTGCTCAAAGATGTAGCCAGGCCCGTAGAGAAGGGACGGCAGGTAAGGATAAATCCGGGGGCCCCAGCCTCCCACGGGGCTCGGAAAAGAACAAAATAGTAAAAAATATATCGGTATTAATGAATTTAATCAGGTTATGAATTTAATAGAAATAAGAAAGCTGTAAATAACTCAAGATTATATATGGGGGGCCTCAATTACATGATCATAACCTAAAGGTGTGGGGAGCCATGTTGAGGTCTAGCTGGGAGGCCCGCCACGGCTCTCTACGGCCCTGGATGTAGCTATAAGCAGGAATTGCAATCATACTAACGCGAGATATAAAAATACCTCTTATAATCAAACTCATAATCTTGGCATTAAATATTGAAAGCGCAATATTAGGGAAAAGGGAATGAGCGTTAAAAAGTTATCCTCCGTGTAAAGCAAACTCAAAGCGCGCAGTGAGAGTTGAGAGATTCCTAAACAAAGCACACGAACGAGCGTAGCGAATATACACTACGTGACCAAGATTGTTAAAATAATTGAGCCAACTTGAACCTGATTGTAAACTAAGTGTTGTTGGCTTAGTACACAAGTATTCTTTTCATATTTGTATCAAAAGAATATTCGTGGGAGGAACCTAGATCACACCGAAATCTTAATCTATGAAAACAATTATTGACTGTAGTAAAAAATAAAACAGGATCAGTAAATATTGTTCTATCCCCCAAAACAAAAGAATGGAGTGTAAATCTCAATTTAATCCTGTGATCTGTCAAAATACAATATTTTTTAAACACACAATGCAAATTTTATGTGGATACTAAATGCCAGCTATTACGTATACACCTTGTTTTCAAATTTAGATGACACCTTTTCACACACAGAGGACGCGTGTTGGTAAATTCCAATGTAACAAGCGAGTAGCGCAGACGGCTGAACGCACGAGAACGCTCCCGTGTTACGCACGGACAGAACGTGGAGCCGAGGGCATTCCACACGCAACAGGAGCGTACGCAACGCATTCCCGGGCCACGCTCACAATACCAGCAATAGGAAGAAACAAAATATAGAATACATGTTCAGCCCTCCAAACCACTAAAGCCATGACGTCAGACGTAAAACGAAACTTTTCAGTAGGCTTTTAGGGATGAGTCGATTCCAATTGTCTATTCTCGATTCCACCGATTCTCAGGCTTAGAATCGGAATCGAGAATCGATGACCCAAAGTCGATTCCGATTCTATCGATTCCAGGCCCTCGATACTCCCGCCGTTTACCCATATTTACGCCGCTAACCATTGAAAATTCGAGTCGAGTTGTTGAAAATTGTATAGCTACTCCCGCCGCCAACCCAGATTTACGCCGCTAACTAATGTTTAACAAAATATATAACTGAAATAAATACAAATAAGACTAAAATCTATTTTTAGCTCTATGAAAGGAGACAATGACAGGTGAGTTATTTATGGATACCTGTGAAGTAAGAGAAGGGCGCGGGGAGGGTTTTGGTTCAGGGGCAAAAAACTTACCTTGGAGATAAGGAAGGAAGACGGGACGGGGGGGAGGAGTGCGGTCCGGTTGAAAGCAATAAATCAGTCGGCTGACCAACATTATTTCTTTGAGTCATCTTACACGTTTTTCCCATGAATTTTGAATTTATATTAAATATTAAACAGATTTTAATTTTCTATATTACTTCAGTATACTAGTGAAATTAACATTAAATTATATAACAATTGCATTACAAATTAGTTCTTGATAATTAACTAAAAAAAGCTGCTAAATAACATTACAGTATATTTCAAAACGTTGATCTACAATCATTAAAAATCAATAAAAAGAAATTGCTATCTAACTTTTACACAACAATTAAAACCCTAAATTTAACTATAAAGCCCCACTATACGAGCATGGTCCATGCTCGGGGGTATTTATTTTTTATTAACAATACAAATGTATTTTATCGGTCAAGAATTGTTAACATCCAAAGTGAGTGATTGTAACACAAGACAACCAATTTCAACAAATATCATGGGAGGTTTATGTGACTTAAAGCATAACAATTGTATGAAAAATAAACATGCAATTCAACTTAGTTTTTTTTATTATCATTTATTTTTATAAGTTTATTAATGAAAAATAATCACCAACCAACTGTCTCAATTTATTAAATACAAATCACTTACTGACAAACTCATTGTCTTTACTCATTTTTAAAACATTACTTTGCTATTTCACCTATTATTGTGTATCGATGGAATTGGAATCGAGAATCGATTTGTAAGAATCGGAAACGGAATGGGAATCGACTCATCCCTCTTTATTACATGTCCACCTACCCTTTTTATAGCTTAGCATCTCAAAGCAATGGTATTTTTTTTACAACCCAAGATTTGTAAATAAAAACTACAAATATATAAAATAACTTAAATATGTTTTATTCATATTGGCATTTTCTACCGATAACTCGTACAACTTTTATGATTAACAATTTTATTTAATAATACCATTGAGTCAATGACAATACTAAGGGTCCAAAACAGACTTCCCCATGGCATCTATATATTTAATTCCGTAAGCGAATCGGTCCCCACGAAATACCTCGAGCTAGTAGGGAGAAGTTAAATTAGGTTATGACGATTCAATTTTAAAGCTTGAAGGCCAAGGACGGTGGGGAAAATATCAGAAATGTCAAAAATTACGTGGGCTACGCCCCACTGGACTTCAGAGATCCAATGATTTTCTGATGGAAATATCACTACAGTGTTTTTATTAATATGCAAAATGAACTAATAATCAGCAGTGATTATCCACTTACACAAAAACATATGTTAGGAGGGCTATTGCCCTTGTAAGCCACTAGTTAATATTTTTCAAAACCATATTCTAACTTTTAACGTAAAAACCAACGAGGTAGAATAAAGCTCTCGTCTCGTGTTAAAAAAGTGAAGCCTCTTTGGAGGATAGCCTACTTTGGTAAACCAAACATCTAGTCAAGTAGAAATAAAGACTAACATAACTTGTGAAGGGAGCATTTGACTGGTTAGCATATTTGTTGCCATGGAGACCGGAGGGTATAGAGGGTCAAAATGGCGGAGAGCATGTTAGCACAGTTTTTTACCCCAGACGAGACCTCTATGGATATATAACTAGTTGGTAAAAACCTCGAAATTACAGTAAATCAAATTAACTGTGTTGCAACGAGGCACATCAGCTGAGGGGAAATAAGCAGGTATAAATAAAGTAGTACTGTCGACTTAATGAACTTGTAATCTTGCACAGCGACTTTTTTTAATTATTGTAAATGATGGGTTGTGCTAAAAAGCACCCCATATAAGGAATTGTTATGATAACGCTAGTCTTTTTGATAAAGCTGGGTCCAATTATTGCAAAACCTTCCATCAAAGCGTATCCCTTTTAATGAGTCCACCTTAATTTTAACAAACCTCTACCACCTTTTAGCGAATTTCCCCCATAGGGAAGAAGCTATCACCGTAGGTCTCATGGTAAGACTTAAGCCCGAGACCATGATAACTTTTTATTTTGAGGCCCCCAGATGCTAAAAACACTATTCGTTCAAAGTTATAAATATATAATTATGTATGTGTGTGTCCGTTAACACGATAACTTGAGTAAAAAACGTCCGATTTCGATGAAATCGGGCTCAAATGTGTAAAGTGACATTCATGACTCCCAAGTTCGAAAACCAGAAAATCGGACCATGGGAGAGGGGGATTACGGGGGTTTTAAATGTTCCAAAAATCAGTTTTTTGCACTTTTCACCCTAAAATGTTTACAACATTCGATTTTGGTTTTGAGCATTTTATAGAGCTTAAAAAACAAATAATGTAGTATTTTAAATTATTAACCTAGGTTAAGTGGTTGCGGAGAAAATCCAAAAACCTGCTCATAAAATCTCCCATGTTAATCTTATCTTTTCACGGTTTTTGGCTTTTCCTCAGATCATTTTAATGTAAAAATAAACGGTATCAGGAAACTGACACATACTTTCTCCCTTTTAGCCCAACTTTAACGAATAAATTACTTTTTATTTACTATGTATAGAATACAAAGCACGGTCGAATGTACAGGAAATCTTGTTAACAAGTTGTTTTAAAAACATTCACCCAAATCCCTGCTTTGGAGGCACTACAGAATCCATTGCTACACTCGTGGTTTTAAGAGGGGAAATGCCCCCTATTCCCCCCCAGGGTTATTAAGGGGCATCATATTTCGAATTTCCTCTGTTGGTCAATGCTAACTTGACAAGCATATCAAGTTTGAATTAAACTTATCAGTAAAAAAGAGAGAAATAATAATTTTTGTATTCCCCATAATACGAACATATTAACATTGGACAACGTACTGAGTTTACCGCAAAATGAAAATTTCAATTTTCTCCGAAACCAGCAATCGTAGAATAGTAATTCAAAATACTAAATTAGTTAGTTTTTTGAGCTCTTTCAGTTGTTTTATCTATGATTTCTATCACACTTTTCCAGGCTGTGGACTGGCTAAATATTTGAAACATTTACAAATGTCTAGGCGTGTTTAAAATTTTTTTTATTTTTTTATTTTTACGGGGACTTAGTACTTTTATGTGTAAACTAACTTTATGTGTAAACTAACTTTAAGACTGCAGAGAAGCTTTTACACAAACTAAAAAACATACGAAAATAATAAATAAGTCCCATAGTTAATAAATCAAACAAAACTGTAAAATGTATAGGTGGTGCTGTAAAAAGGCCAAAACCAAATCAATTAAATAATATCGAAGAAATAATAATCAACGATTAAACAAATTTCAATAATATGATTGAGATGTGAAATATTATTATAAAAAAACAATATAAGTATAAACTCACGAAAAAATAAATAAATGACGGCCGCGTGCCGTTTGTTTGTTTGTTTTGACAAACTGTGAGTCACTCTTCAAAAGTATTATCGAGCGATATATCTATAACTTCACTAAGTTTTGAGGGTATTAGGCCTACCCTGTATTTTTTCATTGTGTTAATGTCTGAATTAAACGTTTTTAGTTACGTGCAGTCCTTAAAAATATGTACTAGTAATTAAGGGGTTCACATCAGCTAGTAATTAATAATGTTGATTGTTTAAGAACGGGTCATGACCCTGTCATAGGTGTAAAAGTTAAATTTCTACTAACATATTGGCATAATCAAAGTAGACCTAAATACTGTCCGATTTTCGTGAAGTTTGATATCAAATTTATCAGGGTTTTGTCATGATGCTAAATATAACAATCATTTTCCTAATGTTTTAAAAATAAGACACATTACATATTCCTACTGTACTGGGTACTTAGTGAGTCACGCGTTCAGCCAAGCGGCGATAATTTAGGGCCGGTGGCGAGGAGGGGACTGAATAGACCAGATTACCTACGGGCCGATGGCTCTGCCCAGCGTTAAGTTGTGTCCGACTATAATGGTGAATAGTAATATTTTTTTTATATTTATTTCTTTTTATGAAAAATCAAAAAAACTGAATTTTTGATATTTTAAGTCCTGTAATTTCTGAACCTGAATTTTTACAGGAATGCGGTTGGTGGCATTTTGTTTGAAAACTAAAGTTCTACAAACGACTAAAGTTTAATCAAAATCGTTAGAGCCGTTTTTGAGAAATTTTGATTTTTCATGTTTTTTGGTGTTTTTTTGGGGATAATTACCCTTAAAAATCAAAAATTCAAAAAATGAAAAAAACGCCTGGAGATATCGTGGATTACTACCTACATACCAAATTTCATCAAAATCGGCCCATTGGTTAGGGCTCTAGCTCTAGCTCTAGCTCTAACACATCCACGCACGCACGCACGCACGCACACACACACACACACACACACACACACACACACACACACACACACACACACACACACACAAAAAGACATCACGTAAAAAACACTTTTTTGGGTTCAGGGAGCACCAAAACGAATATTTCCACTAACAACTCAAATTCGAAAATTTTTACGAAAACAATACTTTCTCCATATACTATGTATAAGGGGAGAAAGTAAAAACATCTTTTCCTCAGATCATTTTAATGTAAACTTCACATTTGCTTTTTCCAATCAATTCAGCTCTAAAAAACAATCATTTTGGTGTTTAAATTGTGATTCTACGTCCAACCGTTAGAGTTATTCAAAGTGCTAAACACAGTACGTTGTCTAATGTTATCCTTATTGAGAATAAATAAAATTTGATATCTCGATTATTTATGAATTTAGATTGTTGAAACTTGGTATGTGGCTCCACGTAGTACTGGTATATTGATATTTGCACAAACAATTGATTTTTGTTGATTATCCCAGTAACAGCAAACCAGCATACTAATGTTATTCTTATGGAGAATAAGTAAAGTTTTATATCTCCCATAATTATGAACATAAATTAATAAAACTTAGTATGTAGCTTCACCTGGTTGAGTTATATTGATAATTGCATAAAATCACATATTTTGTGTTCCTTGTGGCAGCAAACCTGCGTACTCAGCCCTATGTTATTCGTATGGAGAATAAATAAAATGCTATAGATCACTTATTTATTTATGTATTTTTATGAAACTTGGTAAGTGGCTTTATGCGGTAGTGAGGAACATATGCATGTATTGGAAATTCGCTGAGTACGCAGGTTTGCTGCGACGGGTGTATTTATAAACCCTTTTTCTTCTGTCAAATCTCGATCATACCTTTTTATTAGAAACAAAGATCAACCCTTGAGATAAGCTCTTAACAACTTGCAAGAGGCCTACTTTAATCTCAATCAAAGCTCGGCCCCTCTTAACAAGCCTTACTTCTGAAAGCCTAGCTCATCCAACATGTAAGTCTTGGCGTGGTGGATGTTGTTTGTTATTCAATTAACATACTCCATCAAACAAATGAACAGACTAACAGCTTAATTTGGGATTCATTAAGTTTGTAAATTATCCCGATACCAATGCAACTAAATTGTTAATCAATAAGACACGATTAATCGTCAGTTCTGGGGTATGGACGGGCCGGTATAAATCGAACCTGAGGTAATAAGTTTCTTTGCGACTGTCGCCGCCGCTCGGTGTAACAAACGACCAACTTTTGTCCGACCCGGAAACACTATTAGGACACAATCGGTCGTCCCCCGAATTTTTTTACTATCAGCCGATGTTGTATCTAGTATTTTTTCTTGAAATTAATTTCGTACTTGATCCAAAGAATTATTGGGGAATTGCACGTGAATCATATATAAAACAAATATGACTGATTGTATACAAGTATACGAAGCAGATTTGTATTAAGGCAACTCCTGCGATAACTCAGAACCGTATCGGCCAATTCAAGTGTAAAAACGCCATTTTAAATATGCATCAATCCTGAGGACGAAGCACACTCATATGCCTAATCAATTTGTAACTGCCTTAGAATTCGCAGGTGAGTATGTGTCAGCACCCATAATGACGAGAGTGAATTACTATTTGAAAAATCCGAGTCCAATGGCTGAGGTTATTTACCACTGCAAAAGCCCTGACCGGAATCTAAAGAAACAAACAAATAAAGCTTATCGTAGATAATCTCTCGATAAGTTATGGAATTTTGTAGATATCTCGAACAACATACCTCATTCTCGTAGTTCGTATTCACGTCACAAAGTATGTTACAACAAAATATTATAGAGATCAAAACACACCATTCTAGTTAATATTCAACAGGCGCAGTCTTAACCCCCCGGATACCATCAGAAGTTGAAGAATCACTTCCTTATAGCTGAAAGTTCTCTTTAGAGGTGTAAAATATGATGCCTTTAACTAAAAATAGGACAAAATAGGTAAATCCACAACATATTTTTAATATGTGCTAGAATATAAGTTGTGTTCCAGACGATAATAAACGATATCACGTTGCACAACAGTTTTTCAGCATAGTTTTGATTTGCTACCGTATCTATGTATATTTACCATCGCGACAACTATCATAATCGACAAAAATACTTACAGAAAAAATCCCAAATAACAATCATACTACGGAAAACAACTCGTTACAGAATACATGGTTCCTCAAATCAGCTTGTAATGAGAAAGATTGTACAGAGAAGTGTATTGACTATGTCGTATCAACTGTTTTCTACAAAGTAAAACCAAACGAAACCAACTAAAAATAAACTGCCAATAAATATAACCCTGGACTATACAAACGTTCGCGCGGGCTTCCACACCGTGCAATTGAGAGCACGTGTTGCCGGTGACTATTTATGTCTATTGCTGAAACCAATCTCGTCACAATTTTACGAAGGCTATCGGCAATAGCATCTATTGGTTAACCGATTCTACAACTTTAAATAAGTAAAAATATGATTTCCCATTCCCTGAGTTAAATGTTAAACATTACTAAAACCACCATAATTTAAGTAAAAGTAGATGGAAATAAACATTAATAAATAGTAGGGGTGTGCGAGTAAACGAAACTTCAAGTATTTGATCGAGTAATTTACTACTCGAAATTTTCGAGTAGTTCTACAATGCAGATCAATACATTTTTGTAATATATTAAAAATGAACTACAGAGATAAGAAAACAAAACACAAATGTATTTGGTATTTTATTTCATCCTTAATCCTGTTTAAGTTTCGTATTCATCAATAAATTAAATATTCTGCCAAGCACAGAACCACTCGGTACGCAGACGACATACTAAATGACGACTACGAATCGCATCGCTTAGCCCGTCAGCTAAGATGCAATGCCGCCAGCTGTGCCGTTACAAAAACGGAAAAAGTGGTTTATTTTACCGGTAAGTCGTTTGTCTTCTCCTTCGTCAGTAATCTTATTTTAACCATTTTCACTTGTTTATTTAAATTTAAAATAACTATTATCTTGTAGTATCAAGGAACTACCTTTTGCTACGCAGTAACGTAAACGATAGGAAACGACGACAGAGACGAAAAGAGAACGGCACCTTAGTCCTAATGAAGTTGTATAGTTCCACTGAATCATAACGACATTTAGTTTGTTATTTAAATTATGCAATGGTTTGGGAATCGGTAAGACGATTCGAACATATTTATATCACAATGAAATCCATCTTTAAATTTGGCGTCGAAAATAAAATAATACCATGTTGTAAAATGTGTCTTGAAATATGCCTGTTATATAAATCCCGCCATATCTTCCTCTGTGCCTCTTCCTCTTTCTACTGGCTACAACTAAGATTGTTATTAGCCGTTTTGTAAAACGCCGACGCCCGACAGTTGACAGTTCGGCTCGATATGCCGTAGTTATTGATTTGTAATGTTGTAAAAGGGTGAATAATAGATTTTGTGTTTTATTTGGTCATTTTAATTATTAAAGTAGGACCACAATGGATACAGGAGCTGAAGAAGACGTCGACGATCCATTGCCGGTTCCAGGTACTAGTAGTACTCCTGAAGACGTAAGTCTACGCCTAGGAAGTACAAAACGACCTTCTGCCGTAATTTGGCGTCATTTTACTAAACTTGGGCCCTGCGAAGGTAGGTGTAACTTGTGTTCAAGTATACCAAAGTTGAAAACTGGGTCTACAACCTCAATGATACGGCATTTGGAAGGCAAACAACCAGTTGCTCACAAAAGTACGTTGCTGAGCAGAAAAGTGTGGAAGCCAAAACAAAATCAAAACAACAAAAACTTGCTCCCTTTCTTAAGCAACCAAAATTAGTTGACATGTTTTCAATGGGAGAAAAGTGGCCTCACAATCACCCAAAAGAAAAAGGGATAACAACAGCCACTACAACCTGGATGGCGAAAAGCCTTCACCCCTACAGCTTAGTTGAAGAGAAGGGGTTTGTTGACCTAATGAAAGTTGTTGAACCTGTATGTTGTGCCATCCAGGACAACATTTTCAAGAAACCTTATACCAGTTCTTTATGCTCACACTAAAGCAAAAGTTGAGAGTGAGATAAAAGTGAATGTTAATGATGGCATCTTCTCTGTGTCAGTAACAACAGATTTATGGACATCATCTGCCAATGATGCTTTTTGTCCGTCAATGCCCATTTCTTGGACAGTAGTTTTAAATTAAAGACATTCTGTTTAGAAAATGCACACTTTGAAGGGGAGCATAATGGATGCAACATTGCAACCAAATTAAAGGAAATTGTAGAACAGCAGTACCAATTTAAAGCTTCACGAACAGTTCCCATTTTTTGCATTACAGACAATGCAACAAATATGGTTTCAGCATTATCCTGTATCACAGATTGTAACACCTGTCATCTCAGGTGTTTTGCCCACACACTGCAACTTGCACTGTATGATGCCAAGAGGGATGTAGTAGGAATGATCAAAATGCTGTCCAAAGCAAGATCAATTGTTGGCCACTATAAGCACAGTTCAGTAGCTCAGACTAGACTGAGCAAACTTCAAGAACAGCTACATATGAATTAAACCCTACACCTAATTCAAGATTGCGAGACCCGCTGGAACAGCGAATATATATATACATGTTTTCAATGGAAGAAAAGTGGCCTCACAATCACCCAAAAGAAAAAGTGATAACAACAGCCACTACAACCTGGATGGCGAAAAGCCTTCACCCCTACAGCTTAGTTGAAGAGAAGGGGTTTGTTGACCTAATGAAAGTTGTTGAATATGTTGTCACGTTCATTGGAATTGAAGCAACCTATTTCAAAAGATTTGGTGAATGTTGGTAACATTGATAATTTATCATCAAATGAGTGGGAACTTGCAGAGGGCTATACCACAATCCTAAAACCCCTAGATACTGCAACGACGTTGGCTTCAAGCAACTCTTTGCCTTCACTGTCTTCGCTACTACCAGTAATCGACGGCATTAAAGCAGTGCTAAGACACTATGTTCAAGCTGGTAAGAAAGGGATGATGTTTGCCTTGAAAAATCTATTAAAACCCGATTTCCAGATGCACAATATCTGATGAACAAGCACTATCTTTTAGCTATGACTGTAGATCCAAGATATAAGACAGTTGTATTGGAAGAGACCCAGACAAAAACGGTTGTGGAAATGCTAGAAAAGGAAGCCCAGCAGCATCAAGAGAGGTTGAAACAACATAATTCTTCCGCTTCAGCTAGTTCATCTACAGTGACCTCAGAAGGACAGAAAGGTAAATGCCTGTACAATTATCAGAATTGTATTCACTAAATCATAACCAAATGTCAAATCAAAGTTCCCTCCATATTTCTTTCAACTAAGTAGGCATATGCCCATAGTAAATTTGTTAAGAATAAAAGGTAATTGATGTCACTGACCTGTTCCTATGAAAACAGTAGGCTCTAAAAATAATGATTCAAACATAACAACAAAATATAGGACATTAAATTAGCTACCGGTACCATAAAAATATTGTTTGAATTTGTTTTAAATTATGTTTCACGTTACAAGTGTTAGGAAACTAAAGTTAGACCTAATTAATTGTTCAGTTTGTTCTATGCAAGAAACCTTGATAGCCTATCTGTAATATTACATTGTAGTTATAGGTACCTATTTAGAAACCTCGGTGTTTAAAGTGAAATTAAGTCGCATACAAGGAATAAATTAACTGTCCAATTTCAAATAGATACGGACATATATAGCCTACATTCATTTGTTCTTTTTTAGATACCCCAGATGAAGCTTTTTCTTTGTGGCACAATTTCCAAAGTCGGTCTGTAAAGTGTCAGGTGAAGAAGCTATAGAAACAACAGTTATTAACAATCAAGTGGAGGCATATCTATCAGTTCCCACAACAGACATGAAAGAAGACCCCTGCAACTGGTGGAAGGAAAACTGCTGCATACATACTTACATAGCACCTATTGCTAAGATGTATTTGGGTATACCAGCAACGGAGGTCGAAAAGAACGTGCGTTTTCTAGTGCAGGTAATGTGGTGAACGAACGTCGCCGCAGTTTGAAACGAGATCGCACGCAGCACGCTGACGTGAGGGAAGTGAATTTCCATACACAAAACTTTTAAAACTCAAACCCAGGGTAAAAACATACATTTATGCCAATTTTATTGAAATCTTAAAACATTGATTTTTTGGCTGTTCTGATGCTCCTGGTTTAATTTACCTGCAATGTAAGGAATACAATTTTGCGCATTATAAGGTTAGGAGAAGGTCCAGACAGGCTTGAAAGTAGGCGTGAGGTTAATGGGGATAATAAAAGTACTCTAACAAAGGAATAACAGGCTTTTCTAGTGTAAAACACCCATAAGACAACGTACTGTGTTTAGCCGATACACATTTTCTTTAATAACTCAGTAGATATTTATACTAGAATGACGAGAGAGGGCTTAAAACTTTCGCCTCTCTAATTCCCATCTTTTTACATGCATTAATTTTACATCTGGGGCTTTTCTGACCCTTTTTGGGCCCAAAAACTCGAAATTTGAAAGATTTCCCCAAAAAATGGGTTTAGAGTTTTCCGATTGTTTTGCCCAACGAACTTGTCCAACAGATTATAGAAAGGAACGTCCCTACCAAATTTGAAGTAAATCGGACAAAAAATGCGACCGCTAGAGTGCAAACTCATATATATTATATATTATTGTCTTTTAAAACACTTTTCAAAGGAAATTCACTAACAAGAACACGTCAGTGAGCTTGTCTTCTTGCATCACAATATTTGAGCCTCTTAACAAGTAAATTCAACCAAGAACTGTGTTATTTATTGGTGCAAAATGGTTGATTTGTCTTTTCTTGTTTCCTTACATTAGGTTGATGTACTCTATGTGTTACCTGTTACACAATTTTTCTTTTAAGATTTATATATGCCCTATACCAGTGCAATGTTGTTTTTTATTCTTAAATTTATTTCCGTTAGAGTGTATTTTTAAATAATTAAGTTTTTGTTATTTAAACATGCCTACCTCTGTTGTTAAGATATTCTGTTTTTTTTATTATTGTTGAGTTTCCTAAATATCTTTTTAATTTATTAAATACTTACCTTATGCCTATGTATTATTTTTGATTTGTATTTTTAGTATTTTTATTATGTTATTTTTTATGCTGAAAAATATTATTGCAGTCTTTCTGTTGATAATTTTATAAACAAGTTCCCAGTGAGTAAGAAATGTGATATTTATCTAAAATACAATGTTACCCTATTGCATTATCTTTATAATAATTTAAAACAAGTCCTATAGGCAACGTGGCAATATGTACGTTTCTATACAATTAGGTTAGTTTCCTTTTTCTCTTTTTATAATACAGTTATATGTACTGTAATATGTATATGTTGTTATTGTTAGCCAGCACTGCTAATAAAATCAAAAAGGGTTTATTTCAGAGGGCCCTAATTAAGAAAAGATTTCTCGATGCAAGTCAAGTATTAATATTAATATATCACGGTCAGGAGATTTGTGTTAAGTAAATTATTGTTTTTGGGACTGAATTGTTTAATTTTGTTTAATTCAATTAAGCTTGCAGTATTAAGGGTTGTGATTTTGTTGCAGTGATTTTTGTGATTGATTTTCCCACTATGGGATTGTTTTATTTTATTTAATTAAGCCTTTATAACATTAAGAACTTTTAGTCTTAAATGTGGTATTTATTTATTATGTTTGTTTATAATGCTGCTAGATATTAATACGATCTCTTTTTGATATTTTACAAATAAGTTCCCAACACGTAAACTATTGTGATATTTACAAAACCAAGTCAACTAAAGCCCAAGTCTAAACAGGCTGAACAGTCTAAACAGGCTTTTTATCTGTTGTGTTAATGAAAGTCCTGTACATGTCACTATGTTACATTCAGGCCTACTGTACCATACATGTTTCCTTAAACTTTAGTAGGGTACCTAGTTGATTTTTCTGTTTTACTATATTCTTAGCAGTTGTAATCAGTAGTAGAGTTTTGCTGATTGTCTCTTCATTTTCCATTATTCACTTCCAATAAGCATTTCCTAAATTAGTCGTTATAAACAGTACATATAAATATTCTTACTATAAATTAAATAGTAACACCATAACCCTTAATATCCAACAGTGCTCTTAGAAATGTTTCTTTCAAGTAGTTTAATACTACATAACTACATAGTAGTTTAATACTACATACTTTAATACTACATAGCACTTTAATACTACATAGTAGTTCTTTAAAGTGTCGTACATAATTTTTACAAGGTAAATAAAGCATTTCTCTCTGCAAGACTAATATAAGCCTACCAAGATTTACAACTAAGACTGATATTAAATATAGACTGATTTACATTTGATTTGTGAAACGAATAAATACATGTATTAAGCAGATATATTATTGTAGTTTGTCAACTGTCTTATAAAGAAAAAAAGTAATAAAGGAAATATATTTTGTTATTACAATTCATCAAGGATTTTATTTATTTCAATATCATTAATTTTATTATAGGCTAGGTTATACAATAATTGATCAACCTTAACTAATATGGAAGAAATGTTGGCAAAAGTAAAGATAAAATAGCAAATACAATTGGAAAATATTTGCTTGCATAAAAAATAGGTCTGATCTGTTTTCACTGTAAAACACTTAAATCTATCTTCTATATCTATAAAAGAGGAAGTATGTATGTATGTATATATATATATATGTAGCCTATGGACTCCGAAAACGCTCGACAGATTGTAATGAAACTTTCAGGCATTATTAAGCATTATTCAAGGATGGTTTGTGTGAAGTTTGGTGCAAATCTGTCCAAAGGGCTCCGACCCAGAGGGCATACAAGGGTGCAGTGTCAGGTTTTAGAAATTTAATGTTTACAAAATTAACAGCTGTAATTAAAAAAGCAACGCGCGCCGGGTAACTGCTAGTATGGTATAAATATTGAATATTTAATTTTCATTTCACTGTAATGCAGTTTATTTTAAAATGTTGAGAATCAAAATCCTTACATTTAAAAAAGGGATGAAAATGGAGGTAAAAGATTAATAAATAGAAAAAAGCAATATAATAAAATAATTTAAAACCTTAATTTGTTCAGATACAATCTATACCTAAATAAAGTTTTACAAATCTTACTTAGGGTTAGTTTACTTACCTGTCAGCATTTATTTTTATGGCTAGTTGAACGGGAAAACGCTTTTGTAAATACTCACTCGAAAATACTCGAAACTCTAAAAAATGGCCAACTACTCGACTCGAACCCTAAAATACTATCTCGTAATACACTTGTAACGTGAAACATAATTTAAAACAAATTCAAACACTTTACTCGCACACCCCTAATAAATAGTTTGAACTGTTTCATTTGCTTTTAGTAGGGAATACAGTACCTGTGATTTAATCAAATAACTCCAAACAACGGTACTCGTAAAAGGAAATTCCCTTGACGAATTATTACCCTAATTAACGGTTTATTGTCCACTAATAACACTTTCCGACGGCAGTTAAAAGAAAATTATCCATCGCGAGACAGCTTACTAAGAGATAATATATTTCTTCTCAGATGACTATTCCAAATTACATTTGGGGACAGCAGAATTTTTGAACGCAAGTTAGATTAAAAGCAATAAGTCGGCCCCTGATCCTTAAATATACGCGTTCTGCGACGCTATTCAGTAAAATATTAAGAGGAATTAAGATTATTAAAGATTGATTCAAAACTAATTTAAAGACAACATAACTTCGTGCCTGGATGGAATACATTATTTTAAAACTAAAAATCGACATCGCAAACAACATGAATGAATCGCAATAAGAATATTAATTAGTCAGGATAATAAAGCGAGTTTCGAGTTACTGATTGAATCTGCAGATGTCCAATCATGGACTGATAATTGGTAAACAAATTACAGTAATTCTGTGCTAAACAGTATAACAGAAAGATGAAATTCTAGTGAAAACTGAAAATTAGGTATAATCCGTTAAGAACTTGTGACCAGATATACTGTTAATATGCTATTTATACCACGCTAAAGTGTTTTTTGTAAACGGTTATCAGCCACACATTTCGACAGGTGAGATATCAAAATTGTCGCCTTGATCCGTGATTATTAAAAGTGGTTTTACATTTTCAATAATTTATTTCTGAATGGCTCAGTCCGTCCTCAAAAATAAGTGTTTCGCCCTTAAGTACACCATGGAGATAAATTGAAATAAAATTGCATTCTAAAAGACTATGCAATGAAGCGCAGTTTTATAGCATTACAATTTGTTATGACCTGAATATAAATACCACACACAACTGAAATGACAGAACAAATTGTAAAGAGCTATTACAGTAAATATTTTAATAATAAAGTTACAATTCGCAGCAAATTTACTCGTTTCGAGCAACTAGTAGCAGTACTGTTTATTGCTCAAAAGCTGTACTACAACCAAATAACAGTTAGTTTAGACGTTTATTGACGCAAACTTCAAAACGCCAACCTCATATGTCATGATTTGTATACCCGCACACACCAGTCTTATAGTTTATATGTTTGTATTCAGCAACGAATGCAATATTTCCATCACCACACGGAAGTGTCGCGGCGAGTAACGGATTCGGCGTGAATGAAAAACAGATTTGGGCCAAATTGAGGTTTAATGACAGGAGCAGGCGCGACGTGCAATGACGCCGGCTAGGCCAGGACAGGTGTGTGGAAAAACGTTGGAACATTGTTTATAGGTTATATATATTTTAACGATCAGTATTGTAATTTCTTAAAGTTAAAATTTGAGTGGTTTGGACCGCTTCCCTAAAAGCGTTTGTGTAATCCATTAATAAAAATGCCGTCGGCATTGAAATGCATAAAAGTTATAAACTACACACATAAACTTTGTAAACAAAATGGTGTATGTTTGCTTGGTTGTAGCTCAAACCACACAAAACCGCTATACCTAAGCACAATAACCATTTATAAAGAAATAATTTACAACAGTTCACTACTATGAAGTGTGAAAAGTATGTAATGCGTTTGGAAAAGAATGTATTAAAAATATCATAAATTACCACTCACACATTTATACTTCGCATAGCTCCAAATTACGAGTGCAGGATGTCATTTAAAATTACAAATCTGTTCTTTCTTCACCGCGAATTACGTAAGCACAATTACACCAGTGATTTATTTCTCTTTCAAGTCACATTCGACACGATTCCCCGCAGGAAGACGAGGAAAGCTTCACATCGTAGGATGCAAGTTGACGGCGAGTCGCGAGAAGTATTAAACTGATAGCCTCATAAAACGTGCCGGCGGCAATGGCGTCTCCCACCTCAGTCTACGGCGACACGGCGACAGGTCGTCGCTGCCGCACCGTTTGTGACACTCCAAGACAAACCACCGGCCTAAAATGTTGTCTTTGCTACCTCATTGCGCTAACTTTCTTCTGTTATGTGTGTACCCCTTATTTATATCTTGGACGGAACTATAAATACATTTAGAACGCACGTTTGCTGAGGAAGGGTTGAACTATATATTCATTGCCTATTTCGAAGTCAATCAAACCTCGTTTTGCTCGGATGGGATTACAATGTTTTCTTGTTTGTTTAAATGAGAACGATATTGTGTCAGGTAGTTATTCCAAGCACGCTGAGCCAGACGCCAGCCAATATGGCATTTTCAGTATTACAAACGCTAATTGGAGATATGTTAACGAGTGTAAATTTAAAGTTGAAAAAAACACAGGGGAAAAAATAGAAACTATAAACGATAGTTTATATGTTTAGTTAAAAAGCACAAAAACGTGTTGCGTAAAAATAACGCAATATACCTCATAATCATATTGCCTGAGCTTACTATGATTTTTCAGAAATTCGGAAAAATCCTGGCTTTTAGCGATTTTATCGGGCGCTCCTATACGAATATTATGCTAAATTGTATAATTTGTTTATAGGTTTGCTTTAATTAATTATTAAATTATTAACTTTTGCATGCACCCATTTTTTGGAGTGCAAATGAGATGTTGAAGAAGCTCTGAACATCTGAAAAACTGCCACAGAGATCACAGGGAGACATTAATCAAAATCCTGCTTTTTTGGCCTGGGGGCTTTTTGACAGGCGGAACTAAACTTATTAAAATAAACTAGTGTGTCTAATGCTCGAAATCAAATGATGTTATTGTAATGTAAAATCTGACTATTATAATTATGTATTATCTGACTATTCTGTAAGCACTTTACAGAATGTGTTTAATTTTTGGGTTTTGTGTTTTTAGCTTATTATATATTACGCTAATGATGTTAATCTGCGTTTAAGTGCATTACAAACTGTTTTAGAATGCAATTTAGAGGCGGCCGTATTAAATAATAAATTAAAACCACTTTGCAATTACTCTTCCGAGTGTAAGTATATATTCCAAATGCATAACAAATAAGACATTCTAGAAAATCAAAATTCCAGAGAAAATTGCCCCAGAGATCAGGATGTAATTAAGGACGAGTTTGCTGAGGATCGGGATCAGGAAACACATTCTGTCGCCGACGTCCTTTGTGGCTAACCAAACAAATCTAACCCTACCCTCACTTACTTAACGCGACAGTTGTTTAAAATTTAGAGTTATCTGTATATAACGTTTTATAATTGTTATAAAGGTTATTTTCACTTATGGAATGGACTATAGGGTTAAAGCACACGAATTGTTATGTTTGTAATCCTACTATAGCTAGTTCACTAAATATTCCCGTGATGACTTTAGCAAAGAGAAAAAGTAGTTTTTCTCATTTCAACTTTTAACTGGTCAAAAATAGTCCACCCTTGTTGGTTAGCGCAGACAACCCTAAGGAACAAGTCTGGCAGGCGACGCGACGTCGCGTCGTACACACGACGGAAGGTGTAGGCCTACCTGTCAGTTGACTGACACCGTGATGTCTCTGCGTCTGGCGAACATAACATACGGGCGTAGTTTTAATCTAAACTACGATTAGTCCAGTTAAAAGGTATTTTTAACTAGAAAGTTTATGGGCAATTGTTTTTAATCGCAAATTTATATTTTTTGGGGTGCTGAAGACGAATCTGAAGTTGTCCAACAAAACAGAGAGACAACCACAACCAAAATTAAATTAAATTTCCACGAAATAAAATATGTTTTCCAAAGTCGCATGTTCGTTTTACGACTCGTTTTAAACAGCCAAAGTTGACATCTCGTCGGCAGGGACAATCCAGGTTACGATCGCCATTCCGCCGACGGTTTGGATCAGTTCTCGGCCAATACATAGCACGTCATTTATCGCGGCCCAACTCTCACACCCGGCCTGAATAGCAAATCGCCAATCACAACTGGCTGAATATCGTTCAATATGCGACGAAAATGTTTAAAAACGACCACTTATTCGGTAAAAACTACTAAGAAAAGTAAAAATACCTGTTTAGCTGGGAAAATCGGCAAGATTCATAAACTACAACGTAAGAAATTTCATAAAAATTTTATTTTTAACACTAAACTAGCCAATGTTTTAATATTTCTACCTAATTTATAATCAACTTAAAATGTATAATCAAACATTTCTGTTAAAACAAAATAATTAAAATTGAAGGGCAAACAGAATAAATAAATCGAAAAACATTGTCTGCCCGCTGAAATTTAAAGTATGCATTATCTTTGAGGGACAAGCCGGTAAGTGAAGCAGTGGTATTCCATCAAACCGGTCTTATAATTTCGTTCCAATCTGGAAGATGATGGTCCAAAGAAACTTACTCCCACAATTTCCAAAACCCAACTCTTCAAGTACTTCTTTCAAAGATTATTTCCCGTGTAGTGGACTAATTTTCAGAATCGTCCTAAAATATACAAATCTCAGAAGATATTCATAAATTTGTAATGCGAGGAATATGAAAAATAGCGGGAATATCCACAGAAACCAGCTTTACAAGATGATTACCATTGTGATACCGGCCGGCCGCAGTGATCCTTGACCCGTTCTGGTGTGGCTGCCATGAACTACGCCCTGCAGCTACTGTCATTCATTCACGATAAACAAATGTTAAATCTCAAGTTTACCTTCAACGAATTTAATTTATTTCACTAATTTCATAAATGCACTGAAAAAAGTAGTTCAACAATATTTTTTCTGAATTAAATATTATATAGTGAATATTTTACATTACTAATTAAACAAGTGAAAAATAAGTATGTACATAAAGAGCATATGGCAGTATTGAGGTACGTACCGCAATATAGATACTATCGAAGTCAATTCATTTTGTTGATGTGCAATTGCGCTGCGAAACTACAACTGTGTGGTTTAAATCACATTACGATCCAAATAATAAAAAATATGTGTGCTGTGGTGAATTTCTTATTGCAGTTCACCTAAGTGAAAAACATGTTATAAATCGTGTTAAATAATTATCTGACTAGATAATTCAAACGATTACCGGTAACTTTGATTTGATTTCAAAAGAGCTTTGTTTCAGACCACAAAATAGGAATATTATCAAGCCCCCAAAATCCTAGAACTATAAGAAAATACAATTTAATTTATTTGATTTATAATTATACAAAAAAACTGTTATAAAGCTTCAAAGGATTACAGTTATCCGAACGAAAATTATTTAAATCCTATTATCTAATGCGGACATCACTTACGTATAAACTACACATATTCAAAGATATTATATCAACATTTAAGACTATTTCATATACAGTTTAACCGTTGCAAATGCCGCACTGCTCCTCCGGAGTGCGGATTCTCATTGTTGAAAGATCTCTCCATTCAACACCCCTGAGATTCGCAATGAACCGCCGACGTCGAACTCGGTTTGAATTTCCCCCTTCACAGTAATTAGCACTCCACAGCGACTCGTTGTTCCAAGCTGGGGGCCTCACAATAGCGGCAACCCGAGCCGCCCCTATGACGCCACCTGCGATGAGCGGATCACTCAACAAGTGCACATAGTGGTGCGAGGTGCGAGGTGCGAGGTGCGAGGCGGTTCACCGAACAAAGTGTCTCTAGCTCGCGGAAGTTTCCTGGTATTAAAATAAAAATAATTTAGCATTACCGATAATATAGCTACATAATAACTCCTTTAAAACGTTATCTTTGACGCTAATCCACTTTTTAACAATACTAACTACTTAAAAAAAATAAAATAAATCCATACAAAGCCTGCGAATACCTGAATCGAACAGTGCGGACCTAATAGAAGAAAAAACAGACAATAATCACGACTAAGAGTAAACAGTGAATTAAATAAACTCCAACCCGCATGACTGACTTGCAATTGGAAAACTAATCGAACTTTCATTCACCAAAACCGGATTTAACACTATCCATTTCGTATCTGAAATATATTTGTTCTATAACTTAAGTTAAATACACTTTTTCAATGTAGCCTAAAAGTTATGTTACCAAAACACTTAAAATATGTTCATAGTTTAAACTACATCACGTGACAAGTGCTTCATTTCACCACTATCAACTAGGACCAAATACAAGGATAAATTGCAAAACAATTTGAATGAATTCTTGGAATAATGTTATTCTTTGAAAGATACTATCCCCAACAAAGCTACTATAATTCTAATATGCTACTTATATTACTTTTCCATCTACCCATCCATACAATGTAAGTTACGACGATTTTTGTAAACAGAACTCCGTTAATTTATAGACCGCATTAAAAAAGTCCTGAAAAGTAGCTGTGCAAAGTGGTTTTCAATTGTTGATACTCCTATTCTGGAAGACACAGGCCGCGCAACAAAGTGGTTTTCAATTGTTGATACTCCTATTCTGGAAGGCACAGGCCGCGCAACAAAGTGGTTTTCAATTGTTGATACTCCTATTCTGGAAGACACAGGCCGCGCAACAAAGTGGTTTTCAATTGTTGATACTCCTATTCTGGAAGACACAGGCCGCGCAACAAAGTGGTTTTCAATTGTTGATACTCCTATTCTGGAAGACACACGCCGCGCAACAAAGTGGTTTTCAATTGTTGATACTCCTATTCTGGAAGACACAGGCCGCGCAACAAAGTGGTTTTCAATTGTTGATACTCCTATTCTGGAAGACACAGGCCGCGCAACAAAGATAGTTTTACGCCCATAATGATATCGTAGAGATTTTAAATTTTAATTCAACAGTAAAAACTGCTGTAATGCAATTAACACAGATTTACAGCACCAACTAGGCCTAATTATATGAACAAATGAGAACAAAAACACTGTAACTACTGTATTGGCAACACAATCTGTTTATTACCTGTGTTAGACAAGTCTTTTAAAATATGTAAAATGCACCTTTTCTCGGTTTCTGACAATTGATTAAATGCTTCACACTATTTTGCACAACCCCGACTTTACTCTTAAATCCGGGTCACCACTGCAGCGGGGCAACGCGCCGAGGAAGACAGCGGTAAAAGGCGTTAACCATGGGAATTTCACAAGAAAATCATTTAGAGCTCGCCAATTAGCTTAATTGCCGGCGAGTTATAGAGTTGCATAGCGGGCGGCCGACACGCTAATGAAACTATGGGACGGTGTAAATTGCCAGACTTTCAATAGAAACGGGAGCGCTATTCAGCCGTACAGCCGTACAGCCGTACCACGGAGGAAAGGTCAGCCCGGTTCTGGTCTGCACCCGTCAATGGATCACGATTAATTAGTCCACAACACGAACTTCTACTTGACCAAAACTGAGTCGAGAACTATTTATAGCTCCGTATGCCAGGTATATATAATTCAGGTACAATTCTTCATCGAAATGCTAACTGTCAAATAATTCCAAAATGCATACGTGTAGAACTTTTTTCAAATGTTGATGTCACAAATAATTGCATTCTGTTCACGGCAGTTGTATTGTAAAGGGATTAGTTTGGAACTCGCCACTTGGCTCCATTAGTTAGTCTTTTAATGGAGGGAGATCTCTGTACACGGATAGTTTTCCATCGGACCTTTACATGCGAATTAAACTTATTAAAATGTCGGTTAACAGTGTCCTCAGAGTTAATCTAAAATTTTGATGGGGCACAACTCTGGGTCCGTCAAGCCTTGAAATTTATTACTGAAATTTATTTAGTTTTTAAATTTATTACTGGCTAATAAGACTGAAAAACCTTTGAAAGCAACAATAGTAGACTCCTTATATACGACGATATAATGTAGAAAGCTAGTCTTTAAACGAATAATTGCTTATTAAATAAGACTAAGATGTCGCATAACTAACAGTTTTTATTTAATTTAAATCTAAGGTTAAGAAAACAAGATAAACTAAATGCAGCTATGAATGAGTTTAAAATGAAAAACGTATATAATACACGTTAAGTGCTCTGACCTAAACTTCCAATGGTTTTTACTACAGAAAATCACCGACCAAACAAACAATCCCGACCCAACGACGCAGGAGTATGTGTAATGAGCTCTCCTCGGAGTTGAAAGGTCCACTCGACGGCGTCATATTGGGATCGGACCTCGTAAACACGGCGATGGACGGCGCTAACCGACAACTGGCTTTTAACAATCCCGACCCAACGACGCAGGAGTATGTGTAATGAGCTCTCCTCGGAGTTGAAAGGTCCACTCGACGGCGTCATATTGGGATCGGACCTCGTAAACACGGCGATGGACGGCGCTAACCGACAACTGGCTTTTAACAATCCCGACCCAACGACGCAGGAGTATGTGTAATGAGCTCTCCTCGGAGTTGAAAGGTCCACTCGACGGCGTCATATTGGGATCGGACCTCGTAAACACGGCGATGGACGGCGCTAACCGACAACTGGCTTTTAACAATCCCGACCCAACGACGCAGGAGTATGTGTAATGAGCTCTCCTCGGAGTTGAAAGGTCCACTCGACGGCGTCATATTGGGATCGGACCTCGTAAACACGGCGATGGACGGCGCTAACCGACAACTGGCTTTTAACAATCCCGACCCAACGACGCAGGAGTATGTGTAATGAGCTCTCCTCGGAGTTGAAAGGTCCACTCGACGGCGTCATATTGGGATCGGACCTCGTAAACACGGCGATGGACGGCGCTAACCGACAACTGGCTTTTAACAATCCCGACCCAACGACGCAGGAGTATGTGTAATGAGCTCTCCTCGGAGTTGAAAGGTCCACTCGACGGCGTCATATTGGGATCGGACCTCGTAAACACGGCGATGGACGGCGCTAACCGACAACTGGCTTTTAACAATCCCGACCCAACGACGCAGGAGTATGTGTAATGAGCTCTCCTCGGAGTTGAAAGGTCCACTCGACGGCGTCATATTGGGATCGGACCTTGTAAACACGGCGATGGACGGCGCTAACCGACAACTGGCTTTTAACAATCCCGACCCAACGACGCAGGAGTATGTGTAATGAGCTCTCCTCGGAGTTGAAAGGTCCACTCGACGGCGTCATATTGGGATCGGACCTCGTAAACACGGCGATGGACGGCGCTAACCGACAACTGGCTTTTAACAATCCCGACCCAACGACGCAGGAGTATGTGTAATGAGCTCTCCTCGGAGTTGAAAGGTCCACTCGACGGCGTCATATTGGGATCGGACCTCGTAAAAACGGCGATGGACGGCGCTAACCGACAACTGGCTTTTAACAATCCCGACCCAACGACGCAGGAGTATGTGTAATGAGCTCTCCTCGGAGTTGAAAGGTCCACTCGACGGCGTCATATTGGGATCGGACCTCGTAAACACGGCGATGGACGGCGCTAACCGACAACTGGCTTTTAACAATCCCGACCCAACGACGCAGGAGTATGTGTAATGAGCTCTCCTCGGAGTTGAAAGGTCCACTCGACGGCGTCATATTGGGATCGGACCTCGTAAACACGGCGATGGACGGCGCTAACCGACAACTGGCTTTTAACAATCCCGACCCAACGACGCAGGAGTATGTGTAATGAGCTCTCCTCGGAGTTGAAAGGTCCACTCGACGGCGTCATATTGGGATCGGACCTCGTAAACACGGCGATGGACGGCGCTAACCGACAACTGGCTTTTAACAATCCCGACCCAACGACGCAGGAGTATGTGTAATGAGCTCTCCTCGGAGTTGAAAGGTCCACTCGACGGCGTCATATTGGGATCGGACCTTGTAAACACGGCGATGGACGGCGCTAACCGACAACTGGCTTTTAACAATCCCGACCCAACGACGCAGGAGTATGTGTAATGAGCTCTCCTCGGAGTTGAAAGGTCCACTCGACGGCGTCATATTGGGATCGGACCTCGTAAACACGGCGATGGACGGCGCTAACCGACAACTGGCTTTTAACAATCCCGACCCAACGACGCAGGAGTATGTGTAATGAGCTCTCCTCGGAGTTGAAAGGTCCACTCGACGGCGTCATATTGGGATCGGACCTCGTAAACACGGCGATGGACGGCGCTAACCGACAACTGGCTTTTAACAATCCCGACCCAACGACGCAGGAGTATGTGTAATGAGCTCTCCTCGGAGTTGAAAGGTCCACTCGACGGCGTCATATTGGGATCGGACCACGTAAACACGGCGATGGACGGCGCTAACCGACAACTGGCTTTTAACAATCCCGACCCAACGACGCAGGAGTATGTGTAATGAGCTCTCCTCGGAGTTGAAAGGTCCACTCGACGGCGTCATATTGGGATCGGACCTCGTAAACACGGCGATGGACGGCGCTAACCGACAACTGGCTTTTAACAATCCCGACCCAACGACGCAGGAGTATGTGTAATGAGCTCTCCTCGGAGTTGAAAGGTCCACTCGACGGCGTCATATTGGGATCGGACCTCGTAAACACGGCGATGGACGGCGCTAACCGACAACTGGCTTTTAACAATCCCGACCCAACGACGCAGGAGTATGTGTAATGAGCTCTCCTCGGAGTTGAAAGGTCCACTCGACGGCGTCATATTGGGATCGGACCTCGTAAACACGGCGATGGACGGCGCTAACCGACAACTGGCTTTTAACAATCCCGACCCAACGACGCAGGAGTATGTGTAATGAGCTCTCCTCGGAGTTGAAAGGTCCACTCGACGGCGTCATATTGGGATCGGACCTCGTAAACACGGCGATGGACGGCGCTAACCGACAACTGGCTTTTAACAATCCCGACCCAACGACGCAGGAGTATGTGTAATGAGCTCTCCTCGGAGTTGAAAGGTCCACTCGACGGCGTCATATTGGGATCGGACCTTGTAAACACGGCGATGGACGGCGCTAACCGACAACTGGCTTTTAACAATCCCGACCCAACGACGCAGGAGTATGTGTAATGAGCTCTCCTCGGAGTTGAAAGGTCCACTCGACGGCGTCATATTGGGATCGGACCTCGTAAACACGGCGATGGACGGCGCTAACCGACAACTGGCTTTTAACAATCCCGACCCAACGACGCAGGAGTATGTGTAATGAGCTCTCCTCGGAGTTGAAAGGTCCACTCGACGGCGTCATATTGGGATCGGACCTCGTAAACACGGCGATGGACGGCGCTAACCGACAACTGGCTTTTAACAATCCCGACCCAACGACGCAGGAGTATGTGTAATGAGCTCTCCTCGGAGCTGAAAGGTCCACTCGACGGCGTCATATTGGGATCGGACCACGTAAACACGGCGATGGACGGCGCTAACCGACAACTGGCTTTTAACAATCCCGACCCAACGACGCAGGAGTATGTGTAATGAGCTCTCCTCGGAGTTGAAAGGTCCACTCAACGGCGTCATATTGGGATCGGACCTCGTAAACACGGCGATGGACGGCGCTAACCGACAACTGGCTTTTAACAATCCCGACCCAACGACGCAGGAGTATGTGTAATGAGCTCTCCTCGGAGCTGAAAGGTCCACTCGACGGCGTCATATTGGGATCGGACCTCGTAAACACGGCGATGGACGGCGCTAACCGACAACTGGCTTTTAACAATCCCGACCCAACGACGCAGGAGTATGTGTAATGAGCTCTCCTCGGAGCTGAAAGGTCCACTCGACGGCGTCATATTGGGATCGGACCACGTAAACACGGCGATGGACGGCGCTAACCGACAACTGGCTTTTAACAATCCCGACCCAACGACGCAGGAGTATGTGTAATGAGCTCTTCTCGGAGCTGAAAGGTCCACTCGACGGCGTCATATTGGGATCGGACCTCGTAACCACGGCGATGGACGGCGCTAACCGACAACTGGCTTTTAATTTTTACTCCTGCATACGTTGGGTCGGGATCGTTTGTTTGGTCGGTGATTTTCTGTAGTAAAAACCACTTGGAAGTTTAGGTCAGAGCACTATTTGAAGCAGAAAACGTGTATTATATACGTTTTTCATTTTCAACACACTCATAGCTGCATTTATCAACATAAGTGGCAGTTCCTAGAAACCCGACAATACACTGACTGGGCTTAACGTTGTATTTTTTGTTTGTTTAAAAAGCCGTTTTGAGACAATACAATCAAGTGGCTCTTACTGGTTTTTGAAACAATACATATATTTTGTATGCTTCCCCGTTACTTCCTATGCACCTGTCACTTTACGAGGCACAACTTCAAACTACAAGTTATTATTAATGAAAATAAATCCAAACTGTTAGTAAACAATTCTAAAAAGAACTCTAGATATACATAAAGTAAAGTAAAATGAATTGGCTGAGCTATAACATTACGAAAAAACAAAACATAGTAGAAAATATGGGCATGAAATATCTAATATGGAGGCGAGAAACCATGCTCCCACTATGTCCAAAGCACTTCAGCTCAGTAAAATAATCAAGTTTAAAGGAGAAATTACGTGATGAGTCCTGCATGAATACGGGTTTATAAATATTAACTAAAATAATAAGTGGCCATAAGGACGTGCACGTAGACATCGTGTACATATGAGAACGTTTTCGCTGATAAAAGAAATCACTTCCAAATTAGTCAACCATAACATAGGTGGCAAATTGAGTAAGTCTTAAAGGGCATGTCCCACTTAAAATTGTTGAAGCAAAAACTTTTAATTTATATATCTTTCCAATACGTTTCTGACCGTGATACTTTTGCAACCGTCGAAACGTTTGAAATCTCCTCCGACGAGTCAAACCACCAAAAATTGTATTATTTATAACTCTGTTGTATCACCTCCTGGTCCGTCTGTGGTTGAAGATCACCTGCCCCAAACAATAACCTCGTGTGTGCCCATTCAAGCGGATCGCAATAATGGCCAACTGTGAAACCTAACCTCTACATTCAAGTGCATACAAGTGCACCTCTACAACAAGGTGATTCAACGGTAAGCGTGCAACGACTGCAAACCACTGAGGACAACTTACACGGTGCCTACTGACGCAAAACTTCATCATGCCCCGCGCTGGCGAAGGCCGTATAATATTGTGAGATTGTGAGCCGCTATAGTGGAAGGTGTAGCGGTTGTAGCGGTAATGTTTGTGGAGACGGCTGTGCCAGGCGGCGGCGCTCGATATCTGACTCACGCGAACACAGGGGCGGAGGCGCCGCGACGCTGCGATCAGAGGCAGTAGGCGCCCCGACGCGCCCCGGAGCACAGGTGGACGCTCAGCCGCGTGGTGGCACGCCCATCCACCATATAGGCAACACATAGGGTAGGAAGACATATCACAGATAACCTAACAACTTTAACGTACTGTACTAATAAAAAGAAGTTGGCGGTCCCTAATACTGCGCTTGTCCACGTGAGTCACATTCTCGTGCGTGTAACGTAGCGAAAGAAAGAAAGTGGTGATCCGTTGTTAACTTTTCCTGGTGGGTCTTTTTTTGTTAAACCCTCAACTGCTCTCTGCTGTTTTGTTACAAACAGCGAGGCACCGTTAACAGAAACAGTCACATGCGCATCCAGTAGTGACCGCTCGTGAACAAGTATCATGGTAGTCAACAGGGATCGAACCTACGTTTGACCACGAGTTACCTGCGAGGCCGGCGCTCTACCGCTGAGTTAACGCGTCCGGTATTATTAATTACCTTACCAACTAGGATTCGATCCCAATTCTGAAGTCCGTCGTCCAGTGACCACTGTACCAACGACCCACGTGACATGATACAATAGAGGAGTTTGAGGGCGTAGGGTTGTAATAGAGGATTAACATAAATAAATGCTAACCCGTTTGTAAGTGTCGGAATTGCAAAGATTCAAGATTCAAGATGTTTATTTTCCATAAGATACATTTGTTTGTACATTGGAAATTGTCAGAAATTGTTTATATGTTAGAAACATTTGTCAATATAGTTTTAAAAAGTTACAGATAAATTGCAATTTACTACAAGTTAGTCATGGAAGTGGATTTTATGGGCGGACTTGGGAGAAAAAAACAAAAACAAAGAAGCAATGGAAATGTGAGAAAGGCACAGATTAGTTGGGTCTGTTTTAAAGAATCTTAATTTCAGAGGTGGTTAGTTCAAAAAACTCAGAGAATAGAACGGGTTTAAAGTTAACCACTTATAAATAACATTTTTAAATTTAACATAATTCATTGTAAGCAAATTTCCAGGCAGTTTATTAAGACATTTCATCCCAAGCGTTCTATGGCTTGATTTAGTTCTTTCCAGTCTAACATATGGAATGTCTAGCTTATTTTTGAACCGTGTATTTCTGCTGTGTACATCAGCTCTAAGTGCATATGATTGGTAATTCTTAAAACTAAATAACAAAATATTATAGATATACAAATTAATAACAGTCAAAATTTCATAGTTAATAAAAATGGGTTTACAGTGTTCTTGTTGGTTTACATTTGCAATTATTCTTAATACTTTCTTTTGAATGACTAGGACTCTTTTTACATGTGCACTGTTACCCCAGAAAATTATTCCATAACTCAGTGCCGATTGCAACATGTTAGCAACATGCAAATGCAACATCATAGCAACCAGATTAACCAACTTCCCTGTCTGCACTTTAGTTGTCACCATAACTTCCTCAGTAAGAGGTTTCTTACAAGATCTTCCTGGAAACAAATATCAGCAAGTTTATATGTGCATAAAATGGAGCACCTTGCGGACAGCTCACGATCGCCGGCGCCAGGTGTGGAGTAACAATGATTCCAACTACACTAGCAATTTAAAAAACTACAACTGTTATAACTAATTTCATTAGCTAGTTCTTCTTCAACGTGTTTTTATACTTGGCGAATTTTAAATAACAATAGAGCAGATAAAGATTTTAAAAGGGTTTTCTACTTAAAGTAATTGAAAGATTTCTGTAATGCCGTTGTTGTCCGACTGCGCAGGGTCACTCCCCACTGACTTATATCTCATTACTTAAATGCCGGGCGACGTATGAAACAATTACTTTAACTTGGTGTTCTTCTATTCTTTTTTAAATTAAACCAAGTTAAAACTGTATATTTTACAAAACATTATCAATAGGGTTAACATTTAAACGGAATTAGACGTTCGCTAACAAACGGCTGCGATACGAACGACACTACAATTCTTTGACTGACTAAGTTTTAAATCATTTAAAATCAATTTAGGCTTAATCAAATTTAAAATCAATTTTACTGGACCATATTTTAACCAGGTAACGAAAAAAGTCCTAATTTCCACTTTCTGGCATAAGCCGCAGAGCACGTATTATGTACTTAAATTCAGTCATGTGTTTTCAACCGAGTAAACCTAAAAAAACACTAAATAAAAATGTTTATAAAACATTAAAAATAATGATTACATTTTAAAATATCGAGCGTGTAAGACAATAGACTCCACATGTGCCGAGATGGCGGGTCGAGATATTATTCATGTATATTCTTTCTGCCCACACCGCACTCAGAATCCGCCGCCGGCTCACGGTAAGGTCTCGGATTTCTTTTACACCGTCGTGAAATACCGGGTCGGAACTCGCCCTGCAATAAAGTTCCAATCCCACCGACCGAGTTTTGGTCAAAGACAAGACACGTGTTTGGACTCCACCTGCTCTTCTTATCTCTGTGACTTTGCTGTTCTCAACTTTCAATTTTACGGTGACTTCCATATATATTCTTTTGTCATTTTATAATGGGATCTTAATATTTAAGTAAAACAGCGAGGCACCGCTGTAATATTTAAGTAATATTTAATATGTAGCAACAAATGGAACAACTCTCGACAGTAAAATTCAGGGGGTCACTTAAATATTTGTAGGGCCTTCAAAAATAAATCCTGTAACCCGAATGGATTTTAGATATAATTCAAGAGTATAAAGATAAATTAAGGATGCTGAAGCATTTTAAATCTAAATAAAATATTACAATAAGAAGAGCATATATAACAGTTCCCACGAATAAGATCAGTTTCTATTATTTTATTTATCGTATTTCTATTTCTAAAACATAATTCCATAATTTAATGATCGAGTGGTATACCTGACCGAATCTCTTCACACATCTATCCGATTCGTAATTAAATACATCAGGAATGTTGTATGTAATATGTATCATTCCCTAACACAATCCGTGTTTGTACAGTATTAAAATCCACACCCAACAAATCTTCTCCGAATATAAACATTGTATTCAATTAACTGCATTTTTTCAAATCTAAATCGGTCTGACTTTATGCAAAGGTGGATTACATCGAAGAAATAAACCCAAGGAATGGAGTACAAAACTAAACTCGATCTCAATTTCCTAGTTCCGGCCTGACCAAACCCCATCCATATGCAACGTCCCGCTATCGAGACACCGACCTGATCGCTTTATTTTCAGTGATGAGCGGCCGCGCAGGGTTATTAGCGACAATGAGCACGTTGTCAACAGCAGACGCGCGCCACACCTCGCATAAATCAGCGGGCCCACGCGCCGCGGGCCAATGGGCACAATAAGCTGGGGGTTCTGGCGATAATGGCAGCAACAAATCGCGGGATAATGTTGTCAATGGCGCCACTTCATGATGTTTTAGTAGACATCGCTTAAAAAAGTATATTAAAAAGTGTTGCCCACTATACATCGGTTAATATTTAATACCCCCGTAGCAGCAAACCTGCGTACTCAGCGAATTTCAAATACATATATATGTATCGTAATACCACATAAATCCACAAACCAAGTTTCATCAATATACATTCATAAATAAACGATTTATGACATTTTTATTATTCTCCATAAGAATAACATGGCGGCTGAGTATGCAGGCTTGCTGAAGCGAGGAACACAAAAAATGAGGTTTTATACAAACATCAATATAACTCAAGTAGGTAAAGCTACATACCAAGTTTTATTAATTTATGTTCTTAATTAAGGGAGATAATAGGTTACTTATTCTCCATAAGAATAACATGGGGCTGAGTACGCAGGTTTGCTGCTACGGGAGCTATTGGCCAAAAAATGTTTTTAGTGCAAATATTAATAGACCACAACGATATGAAGCAATATACCAAGTTTCATCAGGTAAAGTTGATAAATAAGAGAGATATACAATTTTTCTTATTCTCTATAAGAATAACATTTGACAACGTACTGTGTTTAGCACTTTCAATATCTCTGCAACCATTTGACGTAGAGGAATGATAAAAATACCAAATTGTGTGTTGTTTTAAGCTGAATCCAATGGTAAAAACAAATATTTGACTTTTTCCAAAATTATATGTAAAAAATTCAAAAAACCCATTTTTGGGGTACAAAACCCCCCCAAAATACCCCTTCGGATAGAGCGATATGGCTGGTTTTCGAACTTTAAGTCATAAATGCTGCTTTACACCTTTATACCAAATTTCATCGAAATCTGATAATGTTTACGAGAGTTATCGTGCTCACGGACACACACACACACACACACATATATATATATATATATATATATATATATATATACAGTTTCGAACGAATGGTGTTTTTGGGGTCTGGGGACCTCAAAACGAAAAGTCCCCGGGCCTTTTTATCATGGTCCCGGGCCTAGGTCTTACCATGCCGACTACGGTAATAGCTTCTTCCCTATAGGGGAAATTCGCTAAAAATTGAGCCATCAACTACCAAAGGTACCATAGATCCCCATAACCTACTCTAAAGTAGGTTCTCAATAATGATTGGGAGGGTTTAAGGCCCGTATGAAAGAAATAATGCTGCAAGAAGCTGTAGGTTAATAGGATATGCAGGTTTGTAACAAACTGGGTTTTATAAAATATCACTTGCAAAAAATCTATCTAGGCCATAACGAATATCATTAATAATTCGATCACGTTATTCAACGATGCAATTTGAATACTACATTTTTGTAAACGGAAGAATTACATGCGATTACGACGCAATTAGTGCGTGCTGTCCAGTTGTTCTATAATATCTCACTATTACAAATTAAAGTTTGCCGAAATCCTACTAACACTCACATTTCGAGATATTTCCTCAGTCCAGACTAAAAATAACTGAGAGTTTGCGAACGATGCAATTAAAAGTTCGCTATTTCGATGTTACTATCTTTACTTTTACATAATTCAAGTTCTTGGTAACATTTTCCACCATTTCGTACACATAAACGTTTTACACTACAACATTATGCTTATGAATATTTGAAAGTATAACTAAAGCACGAGTTACGGAGACATAAAACTTGTTTGATTGACCACTCGTAACATACAGCAGCGCCCTGAACATTCCCGCAGTCAATAGCTGTCTCTACTCTTTGTAGATGCTGCTACGAGTCTTCCACATTCGACCTCAGACTGTACTACGGCAAACGGCGATTTCCCAGGCCGCTAATCCGTAACTCAATCCTCCGCCGATGCTTGTCATTACGGACGCGGCGGCGGTTTCACTTAGAAAGCCGAGTCTAGATCGCCGGAAATGGCGCACCGGAAGTGATAAAAAGCGGTTAATTGTCAACAATCAACAGAGGAATGCTGGCCGTCCGCTGTGGTACTGGGTCACTCCGGCCGCTCAGTGCCCAGTGCCCAGTAGCAACTACATCGCGCTACGGTCACAATCTGTAAACACAAATAAATTGTGATTAAAGAACTTTGGGGGATTATTTTGCAACAGTTCCGTTATGAAACCGGCAGTGTAATAAATATATTATGTTATGTGTGTAGCCCACTCTATATGAAACTCGATTTTTTAAATAGTTAGATTCGTTTTAGCCTAAATTGCAAGTACCAAGTACTTAACTTAACATCAATCAAATGATTTAGTATTCCCCTTCGAAATCTCTTTAACAACTTCACTAACTGAGGACACCCGTCAAACTTTGAACCATTTAAACACATTATATAAGTGGTTGGTAGTAAAGAAGGCCCTTTGTATTCCGAAGTTCATGTATAAATGCTGTTTTCTTGCAGGCAAAAGATTGACATCTCGTACGGTACCATATAGCCGCCTTTAAAGAAGGCCGTGGCGTATTAGAATTGGCAACGCCGCAGGAGAAGTTACCGCGGGCCTCGCCGCCCGTATTAGCATGGGGAAAACGAGACGCCGCTTCTAAAATCGTTATTTTTTACTCTTCAAGTTAGAAAATACCGTTTAAGTGATGTTTATCGTTTTGATATCGAGTGTCATACCCTGTTGTGTACCCAAAAGGTTCATATTTAAACTGAGAATAAAGTTAAGCATGTTTATAGTCAGTGTTGCTGGGTTCTATAGTAAAACTATAATGCCTAGCACCAAGAATGTCTAAAATTGGTAATCTTACCTCCGTCTGATGGTCCAATATTGTTGACAGTTTATGACTGCTTACATGTTTCGTTGCAAGTACAACATTTTCAAAGCTTGCAATACGTCAAATGCTTAAAATATGACGGAGGTAAGATTACCAATTTTAGTCATTACTATAGTCCAGGGGCTAGCAAAATGAATTTTAACCAAGAATTTGCTAGGAATTTAATAATTTTAATCACTTTTTAAAATACCCCCGTGTGCAACAAACCCACCCACTTATTGAATTTAAAGTTAAGGATATATTTAATACGTTCAACACAGGTTTACTAATTAAGAGTCGAATACATTTATTTTTGCCGTAATTTGGCTGTTTTAAAGTTGTTAATCCATAGCAAAGGCAAGTTATGCTTTTTATTAGTTTAGTTAATTACAACTACCTTTTATCATTAGTTTTGTTTTATAAATATCTACAGATAAGACAGCTTAGTACCATTTACTAAATGGTAATAAAGTACAGTATTATTTTAAACAACATAATAAACAAGATTGAAAACAACGACATACGACTGTTTATTTAAAGACAAAGCTTACTTAATATAGCAACAAGTAAAAATACAACTCATGGGCTATACATAGTATTAACATTTTGTCTGCACTTCTATTTTCCAAAGAAATAATTGTGTGCCTCGTATTGAATTTGTCACTGTTTATTTGTACTTAAAGCAGTTTATTATTAGTATTTATTCAACATATAAATTTGAAAATGTATTCATAGGACATCTAAAACGATAAGTTACTCTGACCATGGTTTTTTTCAAAGCAATGATCTTTAAAACTTAACAGAAGTACATGATTCATATAGGTATATTATTTTAGTTTACTACGAATTTGTATGTTTAATATTATTTTTCTGTTATTTTATACTTTATCAACAATCCCTGGCGCCCATTATATTTGTTCCCTCTCCAAACAAAATAATAAAAATATAGCTAAAATGATTTAAGAGACGCGTTATTCGACTGGCGGCTGTGGGCTTTGTGCCGGCAGTGACTCCTCTGCTCTGTGAGATGGTGGCGTTGCTAGTTCGAACGCCGCGGCCTTCTTTAATGGTGGCTATGACAGTACTAACAAAATAACATGATGTGGTATGTTAAGGATCGAGTTATTTATTTTTCACAAATGTCAGATTAATTTTCATTTATTAAATACGCTACGTTCCCCGATAAAACACGTTCCAAATATGTTAGGTCACACCACTATATAGTGTAAAAGGAAAAGCTATTTCGGCATATTTCCATCGCACTTTTATTTTTTTAAACTGATGCCACAAATAGTTGTTGGTCGTAAGAATTGTTTGTATAGTATAATAATTTACATTCAATTTGTCCTAAATTTGCAATTCACCGATCCTCATTTATCACACTCGCAAACATTAAAACTAATTTAATTACACACAAATCTAACTTTATTTACAACGCTTTGTTTTGTAGATAAGGAGGGAAACTATTATGGTACCGGCACGACTAACGGAAAAATGTCGCAGGACGAGGAAATGGCGGAAACGCCAGTCTCGCCGGTTCCGGGCGGCTGGGAAGAGGGGAGAGGGAAATGCTGCACGGTAGCGGTAGTGGCATGGAAGCACAAATATATCCAAATTGCATCTCGAAAGTCCAACCTTTTAAATTTAGTATCCAACAGTTTTTTTACGTTTTTTTACCAAAATTACTATTTCAAACTTGGTTTTTTATAACATTTTTTTAAACGAACCAACAATAATTTAAGTTGACTTTTTATTACCAAAGAATGTCGAAAGGCTTATCCTACGCCTATTCACCTGTGCTACTGGCCAGTGCCCATTAAAGTGGATTTACAGTAGTTTATGATTCTGACAAGTAGGCCCCTCATCGTTATCTTAAATAGCTAGTAAACTGCTGTAATTTTAATGATATAATGGAAAGAGTCGCAAATTTCCTTTGTGCCGTTTGACCCTACACAATCGCTTTAGATACTCTGTTTCACGTTCACCGTGCAGTACAAATCTTATGGAAGATGGTGCCTGAACTGTAAATTGCTGATGTTATATCTATATAGGTTGCACCAACTCCTTCCGCGACCCTCTTTAAGTCGCTCAAGTATGCTTTCAGGACGGCTAGAACTAAAATTCTCATAGGATTATGGAACTCCATACTGCACGGTGACCGTGGGACAGCGCACAAGTAACTTATCGCGCGGGTCCGACTTATCATAGGTCTGACGTCACCGGACCGCAGTTCGACGGACACCGGACCCCCGGACTGGCGGCCGGCATCAATTACGCAAGGCCATGACACCGGGGTGGTGGTGGTGGTGATGGTGGTGATGGTGATGGTGGTGGCGGTGGTGGCGGCGGTGGTGGTGGTGGCGGTGGTGGTGGTGGCGGTGGTGGTGCAACATTGCAACAGCGTTGCGGCTCAAACTAGCCGTTTTCGCTTTCACTCGATTTTCTCATTGATCAACTACTTACTCCACGAATTCGGCCGGAAATGCTACCGTAGTAACAAATGGTCTGTTCAAAATGAAGATAATAGTAGTTTCACAGAATGAAGATTGGCGAGTTAGTGGAAAAGCGTTGTAGAGGTCTGCAGATTTAACGTTTACGGCTACGATAATTATGTTACCTAAACATTGTAAACCGTGTTTATAGTAACTCAACTCTAATCTTGATTTAGGCATTTAAAATTGAATCTATGTCTGTAAAAATGGAAGTTCGTGTACTCTATATCATCCTGATACAAACCCTTACACTACGCTCCGTGGCATGGGTAGACAGGAGCCTCAATTGTTACCTTAAAGTGAAACATGTACCTAAAACTCCAGAGTATAGTTATAAGCTGAGTAGTTTTTAATGTATAATTTTTCATCCACACCTCTTAAGGTATTCGTAGGGTAATATTAAATTGATGGTTATTAAATTAAGTATTTAACGGTGTTATGGACAAAACGCTATTTACAATGCGTCTTTATGCTTCTTCGGGGATTGGTAATAACAAGCAGTTGCGAAAATAAGTTAGGTTCATATAAATAGGATATAAGGTGTGAAAGGTGAAGTTCTGTGAATAAGCTGCGCTAGATTTATATTATCATTAAACTATTTAGGTTTCTAAAAACTCTCAATTTGAAACTTGTTTGGTATCAATAAAATACATTGTCTTCTAAAAGACCTTACCGCCTTTGAAGAATTGAAAATTTCCTACTTTAAGGCTTCGTCCCATGGGCTTTCAAAGTCCCAATATCAATCTTATTCAGTCGGTCAGTTGAATCCAAAAAAAACATAAGGCTGCGATATCCGGGACACTAGCTAGTCTTAACAATAAAGTATGTAGTTTATTTTAGAGAGAACATCGATAGGTATGCATTATTTAGGAACACAGGCTGCGAGATCCGGGACACTAGCTAGTCTTAACAATAAAGTATGTAGTTTATTTGAGAGAGAACATCGATAGGTATGCATTATTTAGGAACACAGGCTGCGATATCCGGGACACTAGCTAGTCTTAACAATAAAGTATGTAGTTTATTTTAGAGAGAACATCGATAGGTATGCATTATTTAGGAACACAGGCTGCGAGATCCGGGGCACTAGCTAGTCTTAACAATAAAGTATGTAGTTTATTTTAGAGAGAACATCGATAGGTATGCATTATTTAGGAACACAGGCTGCGAGATCCGGGACACTAGCTAGTCTTAACAATAAAGTAAGTAGTTTATTTTAGAGAGAACATCGATAGGTATGCGTTATTTAGGAACACAGGCTGCGATATCCGGGACACTATCTAGTCTTAACAATAAAGTATGTAGTTTATTTTAGAGAGAACATCGATAGGTATGCATTATTTAGGAACACAGATATTTAAATACCTGTCCAACATACATTGTCTGCGATATCCGGGACACTAGCTAGTCTTAACAATAAAGTATGTAGTTTATTTTAGAGAGAACATCGATAGGTATGCATTATTTAGGAACACAGGCTGCGAGATCCGGGACACTAGCTAGTCTTAACAATAAAGTATGTAGTTTATTTTAGAGAGAACATCGATAGGTATGCATTATTTAGGAACACAGGCTGCGATATCCGGGACACTAGCTAGTCTTAACAATAAAGTATGTAGTTTATTTTAGAGAGAACATCGATAGGTATGCATTATTTAGGAACAAAGGCTGCGAGATCCGGGACACTAGCTAGTCTTAACAATAAAGTATGTAGTTTATTTTAGAGAGAACATCGATAGGTATGCATTATTTAGGAACACAGATATTTAAATACCTGTCCAACATACATTGTCTGCGAGATCCGGGACACTAGCTAGTCTTAACAATAAAGTATGTAGTTTATTTTAGAGAGAACATCGATAGGTATGCATTATTTAGGAACACAGATATTTAAATACCTGTCCAACATACATTGTCTGCGAGATCCGGGACACTAGCTAGTCTTAACAATAAAGTATGTAGTTTATTTTAGAGAGAACATCGATAGGTATGCATTATTTAGGAACACAGATATTTAAATACCTGTCCAACATACATTGTCTGCGATATCCGGGACACTAGCTAGTCTTAACAATAAAGTATGTAGTTTATTTTAGAGAGAACATCGATAGGTATGCATTATTTAGGAACACAGATATTTAAATACCTGTCCAACATACATTGTCTGCGAGATCCGGGACACTAGCTAGTCTTAACAATAAAGTATGTAGTTTATTTTAGATAGAACATCGATAGGTATGCATTATTTAGGAACACAGATATTTAAATACCTGTCCAACATACATTGTCTGCGAGATCCGGGACACTAGCTAGTCTTAACAATAAAGTATGTAGTTTATTTTAGAGAGAACATCGATAGGTATGCATTATTTAGGAACACAGGCTGCGAGATCCGGGACACTAGCTAGTCTTAACAATAAAGTATGTAGTTTATTTTAGAGAGAACATCGATAGGTATGCATTATATAGGAACACAGGCTGCGAGATCCGGGACACTAGCTAGTCTTAACAATAAAGTATGTAGTTTATTTTAGAGAGAACATCGATAGGTATGCATTATTTAGGAACAAAGGCTGCGAGATCCGGGACACTAGCTAGTCTTAACAATAAAGTATGTAGTTTATTTTAGAGAGAACATCGATAGGTATGCATTATTTAGGAACACAGATATTTAAATACCTGTCCAACATACATTGTCTGCGAGATCCGGGACACTAGCTAGTCTTAACAATAAAGTATGTAGTTTATTTTAGAGAGAACATCGATAGGTATGCATTATTTAGGAACACAGGCTGCGAGATCCGGGACACTAGCTAGTCTTAACAATAAAGTATGTAGTTTATTTTAGAGAGAACATCGATAGGTATGCATTATTTAGGAACAAAGGCTGCAATATCCGGGACACTAGCTAGTCTTAACAATAAAGTATGTAGTTTATTTTAGAGAGAACATCGATAGGTATGCATTATTTAGGAATACAGGCTGCGAGATCCGGGACACTAGCTAGTCTTAACAATAAAGTATGTAGTTTATTTTAGAGAGAACATCGATAGGTATGCATTATTTAGGAACAAAGGCTGCGAGATCCGGGACACTAGCTAGTCTTAACAATAAAGTATGTAGTTTATTTTAGAGAGAACATCGATAGGTATGCATTATTTAGGAACACAGATATTTAAATACCTGTCCAACATACATTGTCTGCGATATCCGGGACACTAGCTAGTCTTAACAATAAAGTATGTAGTTTATTTTAGAGAGAACATCGATAGGTATGCATTATTTAGGAACAAAGGCTGCGAGATCCGGGACACTAGCTAGTCTTAACAATAAAGTATGTAGTTTATTTTAGAGAGAACATCGATAGGTATGCATTATTTAGGAACACAGATATTTAAATACCTGTCCAACATACATTGTCTGCGAGATCCGGGACACTAGCTAGTCTTAACAATAAAGTATGTAGTTTATTTTAGAGAGAACATCGATAGGTATGCATTATTTAGGAACACAGATATTTAAATACCTGTCCAACATACATTGTCTGCGATATCCGGGACACTAGCTAGTCTTAACAATAAAGTATGTAGTTTATTTTAGAGTGAACATCGATAGGTATGCATTATTTAGGAACACAGGCTGCGAGATCCGGGACACTAGCTAGTCTTAACAATAAAGTATGTAGTTTATTTTAGAGAGAACATCGATAGGTATGCATTATTTAGGAACACAGATATTTAAATACCTGTCCAACATACATTGTCTGCGAGATCCGGGACACTAGCTAGTCTTAACAATAAAGTATGTAGTTTATTTTAGAGAGAACATCGATAGGTATGCATTATTTAGGAACACAGATATTTAAATACCTGTCCAACATACATTGACTGCGATATCCGGGACACTAGCTAGTCTTAACAATAAAGTATGTAGTTTATTTTAGAGAGAACATCGATAGGTATGCATTATTTAGGAACACAGATATTTAAATACCTGTCCAACATACATTGTCTGCGATATCCGGGACACTAGCTAGTCATAACAATAAAGTATGTAGTTTATTTTAGAGAGAACATCGATAGGTATGCATCATTTAGGAACACAGATATTTAAATACCTGTCCAACATACATTGTCTGCGATATCCGGGACACTAGCTAGTCTTAACAATAAAGTATGTAGTTTATTTTAGAGAGAACATCGATAGGTATGCATTATTTAGGAACACAGATATTTAAATACCTGTCCAACATACATTGTCTGCGATATCCGGGACACTAGCTAGTCTTAACAATAAAGTATGTAGTTTATTTTAGAGAGAACATCGATAGGTATGCATTATTTAGGAACACAGATATTTAAATACCTGTCCAACATACATTGTCTGCGATATCCGGGACACTAGCTAGTCTTAACAATAAAGTATGTAGTTTATTTTAGAGAGAACGTCGATAGGTATGCATTATTTAGGAACACAGATATTTAAATACCTGTCCAACATACATTGTCTGCGATATCCGGGACACTAGCTAGTCTTAACAATAAAGTATGTAGTTTATTTTAGAGAGAACATCGATAGGTATGCATTATTTAGGAACACAGATATTTAAATACCTGTCCAACATACATTGTCTGCGATATCCGGGACACTAGCTAGTCTTAACAATAAAGTATGTAGTTTATTTTAGAGAGAACATCGATAGGTATGCATTATTTAGGAACAAAGGCTGCAATATCCGGGACACTAGCTAGTCTTAACAATAAAGTATGTAGTTTATTTTAGAGAGAACATCGATAGGTATGCATTATTTAGGAACAAAGGCTGCGATATCCGGGACACTAGCTAGTCTTAACAATAAAGTATGTAGTTTATTTTAGAGAGAACATCGATAGGTATGCATTATTTAGGAACACAGATATTTAAATACCTGTCCAACATACATTGTCTGCGATATCCGGGACACTTGCTAGTCTTAACAATAAAGTATGTAGTTTATTTTAGAGAGAACATCGATAGGTATGCATTATTTAGGAACACAGGCTGCGATATCCGGGACACTAGCTAGTCTTAACAATAAAGTAAGTAGTTTATTTTAGAGAGAACATCGATAGGTATGCATTATTTAGGAACACAAGCTGCGATATCCGGGACACTAGCTAGTCTTAACAATAAAGTATGTAGTTTATTTTAGAGAGAACATCGATAGGTATGCATTATTTAGGAACAAAGGCTGCGATATCCGGGACACTAGCTAGTCTTAACAATAAAGTATGTAGTTTATTTTAGAGAGAACATCGATAGGTATGCATTATTTAGGAACACAGATATTTAAATACCTGTCCAACATACATTGTCTGCGATATCCGGGACACAAGCTAGTCTTAACAATAAAGTATGTAGTTTATTTTAGAGAGAACATCGATAGGTATGCATTATTTAGGAACACAGATATTTGAATACCTGTCCAACATACATTGTCTGCGATATCCGGGACACTAGCTAGTCTTAACAATAAAGTATGTAGTTTATTTTAGAGAGAACATCGATAGGTATGCATTATTTAGGAACACAGATATTTAAATACCTGTCCAACATACATTGTCTGCGATATCCGGGACACTAGCTAGTCTTAACAATAAAGTATGTAGTTTATTTTAGAGAGAACATCGATAGGTATGCATTATTTAGGAACAAAGGCTGCGAGATCCGGGACACTAGCCAGTCTTAACAATAAAGTATGTAGTTTATTTTAGAGAGAACATCGATAGGTATGCATTATTTAGGAACACAGGCTGCGATATCCGGGACACTAGCTAGTCTTAACAATAAAGTATGTAGTTTATTTTAGAGAGAACATCGATAGGTATGCATTATTTAAGAACACAGATATTTAAATACCTGTCCAACATACATTGTCTGCGATATCCGGGACACTAGCTAGTCTTAACAATAAAGTATGTAGTTTATTTTAGAGAGAACATCGATAGGTATGCATTATTTAGGAACACAGGCTGCGATATCCGGGACACTAGCTAGTCTTAACAATAAAGTAAGTAGTTTATTTTAGAGTGAACATCGATAGGTATGCATTATTTAGGAACACAGGCTGCGAGATCCGGGACACTAGCTAGTCTTAACAATAAAGTATGTAGTTTATTTTAGAGAGAACATCGATAGGTATGCATTATTTAGGAACACAGATATTTAAATACCTGTCCAACATACATTGTCTGCGATATCCGGGACACTAGCTAGTCTTAACAATAAAGTATGTAGTTTATTTTAGAGAGAACATCGATAGGTATGCATTATTTAGGAACAAAGGCTGCAATATCCGGGACACTAGCTAGTCTTAACAATAAAGTATGTAGTTTATTTTAGAGAGAACATCGATAGGTATGCATTATTTAGGAACAAAGGCTGCGATATCCGGGACACTAGCTAGTCTTAACAATAAAGTATGTAGTTTATTTTAGAGAGAACATCGATAGGTATGCATTATTTATGAACAAAGGCTGCGATATCCGGGACACTAGCTAGTCTTAACAATAAAGTATGTAGTTTATTTTAGAGAGAACATCGATAGGTATGCATTATTTAGGAACACAGATATTTAAATACCTGTCCAACATACATTGTCTGCGAGATCCGGGACACTAGCTAGTCTTAACAATAAAGTATGTAGTTTATTTTAGAGAGAACATCGATAGGTATGCATTATTTAGGAACACAGGCTGCGAGATCCGGGACACTAGCTAGTCTTAACAATAAAGTATGTAGTTTATTTTAGAGAGAACATCGATAGGTATGCATTATTTAGGAACACAGATATTTAAACACCTGTCCAACATACATTGTCTGCGAGATCCGGGACACTAGCTAGTCTTAACAATAAAGTATGTAGTTTATTTTAGAGAGAACATCGATAGGTATGCATTATTTAGGAACACAGATATTTAAATACCTGTCCAACATACATTGTCTGCGATATCCGGGACACTAGCTAGTCTTAACAATAAAGTATGTAGTTTATTTTAGAGAGAACATCGATAGGTATGCATTATTTAGGAACACAGATATTTAAATACCTGTCCAACATACATTGTCTGCGATATCCGGGACACTAGCTAGTCTTAACAATAAAGTATGTAGTTTATTTTAGAGAGAACATCGATAGGTATGCATTATTTAGGAACACAGATATTTAAATACCTGTCCAACATACATTGTCTGCGAGATCCGGGACACTAGCTAGTCTTAACAATAAAGTATGTAGTTTATTTTAGAGAGAACATCGATAGGTATGCATTATTTAGGAACAAAGGCTGCGAGATCCGGGACACTAGCCAGTCTTAACAATAAAGTATGTAGTTTATTTTAGAGAGAACATCGATAGGTATGCATTATTTAGGAACACAGGCTGCGATATCCGGGACACTAGCTAGTCTTAACAATAAAGTATGTAGTTTATTTTAGAGAGAACATCGATAGGTATGCATTATTTAAGAACACAGATATTTAAATACCTGTCCAACATACATTGTCTGCGATGCTATAATCGCATCAACTCAACATGCTTATAATTGTTGAATAATCATTTCAAAACAGTGTTACAGACTGAAGTAGTACCCCACATGGCTATGTGGATCACTGCGGAATTCCACCAGGCTGGTATGCGGAACCAAAGGGAGAGTTGACAGCTAGGCGGTCGTCTGTCGCTCCTGGTAGGGCTTCACCGACGCCCGACGTTAACCCAACTGGACGGTCGACAACTGACACTGGTGATTATCATCAACTCTGGACTCAGACATCGCACCTATTGCACTATCCCGCAGCATCTCACAACTAATACGCCTGCAATGTATTTTAGTCTATGGGCTAGCTAAATAACTAAATACAACGGATGATTTTAATTTTGGGTACAGACTGATAATTGATTTTTTTAATAAGATAAAATCCTAGTAGGTCATTGTTTCCGTCACTTTAAAGACTAATCAGCAAAATTAATTTAAAAAAATATTAACATAATTTCACGCTATAGAAAGACGATTTAAATTTACTTACGCACGAGTGATGGATTAAATGCACCTTTTACGGACCTGTAAAAACAATGTTTGTTAATACTAAAAACAAAATAAACAAGAGAAAATTATAAAACTTAAGACTAATTAGAAAAATATATAATGCTTTAAAAACAATTAGGTATAAAAAATGTTCTTTAAAATACTGAAAACAATAAATATAACAACATTGTACAATTTAAACTGATATGAATAAAATACCATACATATTTACATGGCGCAATGTATAATAGCTGTATATATATTTTTTAAAGGTGTGAAAATTAAAAGTGTAAATACAGTTGTTCGTTCCCCTCAGTAAAAAGTGAAAGGAGGCAGCATCAACCCTCGTTAGAGGCCGCTCTCCTCGTTTGAACTTGAAACGCTAAAAGAACAGTTCTTTAAACAAGACGTGGTCTCGAGTTGCCTTTTAATAAAATGAAGGAAAGTGTGAGATCAGATCTAGAGGCGGGTTTATCTAAGGAGGGTTTCTGCCCTACTCCAACATGTAAAGGTTACCGTTTGATGCACGTATAGATTGTGGGGAGGATTCAGACAAGTTGATGTTGTTATTAAAACACTCATAAGGTATACATCAAGGCCTAAACAAAACTTAGCTTTCGTCAAACCGCTTTAAGTTGGTATCGGTTTGTTCTCCAGTCCTCTGATTCTACTTACCTGCTTCTACCATAAGAGCAATGTTAACTTTCAAAGCCCGTCCCTCTACAATGGATTATCCGAATTCGATGATTTATGGTTCATTTCATACAAAGAGCTCAAATATACTTGGCGATTCAGAGGTCGAATTTCGATATCACAAATGGTTCACCCCAAAAAAAATAGTAATTATTAAATAGTATGAATTTTTGTAATGGTTATTATTTTTGTGATATCGAAATTGTGTTCATTGAAGTCGCTAGGGATATTTTTGCCTTTTAAAATGAGGCATAAATTAACGATTTTGGATCGTTGTGGAGGGATTTTTAACACTGACCTAAAGGGGGGGAGCAGGTAGAAACGTAACAAGTTTCGTGACTTGAGTAATCAATAAATAATCTCTAAAATATTAAACTAATTTCTTGATTTGTGTTCGGCTTTATTCGACCTCAAGTAATAATCTTTGATACCAATGTAAAGCTCCTAGGTCTAGTCTCTTTGCAAGCAAAGGTGAAATCGATAAGGATGACCGTATATCAATACGAAAATAAGGATAGGCCTACCTCGCCGATACGACCGGCATATGAATGTACCCGCAGATAATACTATAGTATAGACAGACAACGAACAACATGTATGAATGCCATTATGACGCTACGGTACTGATTAAATCAGACTGTATTCGTTTGTCCATGGAATTAAATTAATGACTTTTACAAATCACAATGACATAAAATATATAAGATTAATCTTATGTTATCTTAGTGATATTCTAACCGATATTTTAACATGAGGCATTAAACGATACAATCACCTGATCTGTAATAAAACTGAAAACATAGATCAAGGCACAGTTCGTAAAGGTTAATTTTTAACTTCGCATATCGATTTGGCTAAAGGAAATTCTTGATGCACGCCAAAATAACCCTTTAAGGTCCCTTTACAACAGGAATGTGTCTATGTTTGTAACTAGTGGCCAGGATAGAAGGGGGGAGTGCTGAAAATCAAACTTCACTTTATTTACTGTCGACAAGGGGAGAAAATTATCTTCCCTCCAAGTTTAGGTCACTTTATTGCTGTTACACCTGCACCCTTTTATTGCCGCTTCTTAGCTTTAAGTTAAAAGGAAAATGTATGCGTTTATAAATCGCCTTAACATATTGTATTATTGTATAATACGAATTGCCTTTATGTTATTGGATTGTAAAGCTATCAAGTGTAAGCAAAGAAAAATGAACTATTTGGTGTAAGATAAACGAGAAATCGCAGAATTCCCCTATCTACTGGCGGAAGTCTGCTGTAAACATCTGGTAAAAATAGGCTCGACTGCGTCAAAACAATCAACGCCCTGAACCGATAAAGCTGAGCACATAACTCTGGCCTGGAGTTCCTACAGCAACATTGTAATGCAGTTGTAAAACACACTGCCTCAATACCAGTACAGACCGTGTTATGTATTCGCGCAGTGATTATTTGATTTATTTTTAATAACACAATTTTTCTTTACTTTTGACTGAAGAGGAAGAGCAAATTTAGGATGAAAAGTAACACGAAAACTGCTCTTGAAATAGGATTTAAATGTCACTGCTAATTAATAATCTTTAAGAAAACTAACGCAAAACATAGGTAATTATATGATTTACTTTTTACATTGAATTTTATTCACATTTTGCGGATTGTTGAGTTATGAGTATTTTTTTAACCAGAAGACTAGAGACAATTTTAGAAGCGAACACGTCGAAGAACTATTTTTCCCCCAGTGGCGTTATTTCTGACCTATTTTCTTAAATACACAATTGTATGAGCAATTAACTACATTGCTAGTGATGTCAAAATATATTTTCATAATACATACATACATTTATAACAACCAACAAGTGTTAAGACCATCAAAATCATCATCGACTCCATATTCAACTAGAGACCTAGATTAAGCGTTTAGCCTATTTTAAAGCACACATTCCATACGCAAAGTAAAATATCGCAGACGATTCGGTTATTCGTCAAAGTTGCAATGTTAACAAAATAAGAATGTGCATTGTTGGGCGATGCGAATTGCATTGGCTTCCTAGACAGACAGACAGGCAATCGGATAAACCCAGAAAGAGGGGGGGGAGGGGTGAATCTTGTTACCGTGTTTCGTAATCACTTCATTAGATCAATAGTGGCTTGACGACCGCTCTGTCTGAATACTTATTTCTCAATGGAGTAAAATACTGTAGATGAAAACCAACGTCATAGCAGAGTTATCTCTGTAATTGTTTGAAAAAAGTCCACTCGATTTCGACCAAAAAAATCACAAATATTACAACAAAAAATTGCAAATTTTCAATTGTTTAAAAGGGTACTTTAAGATGTAAAATATATTCTTCCGCCGATTTCTAAGAACGTTCTTATAAAAATAATGAGTTAAAACAATCAAATGTCGGCTCGTTTGTGTGCACAATTTCCGAGTTAAAATTTATAAAATATTCGGGCCGTCTGATCCAGAGCAATTTACTCAAAAACTAGGTTAAGATAATTTTTAGTTAATCTTGAGTCTTGAGAAACGCGAGATGCTTTTGAACGAGTGCAACATGGAATTGTAACTTTTGGATGCATTAAAGTAGATTTTATGTTATACTGGTTTAACAACGTTGGTGAAAATGCGTCATGGTTTTAGGGTCGAACCCCGAACGTAACACGAACCGCAGACCAAAGCACCAAAGCACGGTTCTCATGTTTATTTTAGTTCAGTCGAGAGATTGTAAAATGCAGTCAACAGCTTAACACACTATGTGGTTATGTCTCGATTGACTGGTCTCATCTCCCTAAGTAAAGACAATCGTATGCCCAAACGACCACTTTTAACAATAATACGAATAGTGTCTTGATTTGCATAAACCAATATTTTCTCGGAGTAGTTCGTAATTTTTGAGGAAAATTATACAACAAATAAAATTACCAGTAAGACTTCTTAAGGAGAAGTTTATTGGTACGATTAAGAGGTGTCCTGTGCACCTTACCCTGCGGCCGCAATGGAAGAAGTACGATCTCTTTATCTGCGATATTTCGAACACGACAGGTGAGCGAGGTTGACAAGTGAAGATTGACAATCTGTAAATTACCTTTGCTTTCGTTCTCTACGATCTCTCGGTACCCGTGTTCAAACTCCAAAGATTCCCCGGTTGCAAGACACCTTACCTTAGTCCCCTGCTTGTGCTTACAAAACCGTCAACCTAATCTAGGTTGCGGCCTGGTGTAGTGGCAGAGCGCATGGCTGTGACCCGCAAGGTCCCGGTGGTTCGGAACCTACCTAAAGCTGTAGGGTCACCTATCTATAAAACCCAACTGTATGAGAACTATCTCAATATTAGAGACCTCTTTCTACTAAAAGCGATACTATGAAATACAACAACACCTAGTATAGTGTCCATGAAATACAAGTGCAAAAAACTGAGTCTGCCGTAAAAAGTCAATGCATCTTCACGCCTCGTCGAATCTAATATTAGATTCTTCACCACCTCTAGTGAAGCCTCTCGCACCTCTCAGACGAGATCAGTCCAGTTGTGTTCTGGTTCTGATCCTGTACCTGTTTATGTTTATTCCAAAACCTGTTGCTTCCCCTTCCACTTTCATCGCGCGTCTCCGTGGTGCCGCCGACCCATTTGTACGTTCACACACCAAACCAGTCGGCGTGATCTTGTAATACAGAGTAGGCCTAATGCTGGCGCCGCGTCGCGTCACACTACTCTTTAGCATCAGGCTCGACATGTTAATGTTCATTCAACATGATCTTCTATGACCGATTGCATAGATATGTCAGTAACTCAACCGTTGACGTCTTGAACTCTGGCCTGAGGGATCAAGGTTCAAACCCCGGCGTGCTCATACATACACATGGGTCTGAAGCGCCTTCTCCAAAAAATCGTTAATCATTTTTAACAGTGAATATGATTGCAGTACAAGACGTTAAATTGGGGATATCTCACGTCAATGACGCTGGCCCGGCCATGGTGGAATTAATAAGTAAAATGTGTGCCACATTATATTTAGTACCTTCATCCATTAACAATATTAGCACCTCTCGCACAGACCCAGGTTATTTAACACTTTGCCACTTTGGGGAAAACTGACGTCGATTCATCGAAAAGGTATTCCTGAATTTTGACCATATATTAATTACCTGGGGTAGAAGAAATTTTCACTAGACTTTTCGAGTGTTCCTGTTCGTTTGCTGGTTAGGGCTTACTAGTTTCCACCAGCAATAGCATCGAGTGCTTCAGGCCCGTAGTAGTAGCAGTGGCTTCAGACGACGACTGTTACAACAGTATTCGTCTGGTACTTCGAGATGCGTGCTAGGAGGCTGTGCAGCCATCTTAGTATTGACACCCGGTGTGAGAACCGAGTGGCGTGTCTACGACCGATTTACAACGCCGTGACGTCATCCATTGCGCCGCTCGGCCGACGGCCCACTTTGAACTGACCGGCCGAAGGCCAAAAGCGTGTAATTCACTCTGATGTAAGCGCTGTCAATCGCACTGAGCTGATTAAAGGTTGGGTGGAATAAAACACGGGGTATGGGCCGAGCGTATAAACACTTGTATAGCCACGCGACAGAGCCAGTCAGAAATTTCATCGGGCTATGATGTACGATAAGATTAGTTGTTCCTGTGTTTTCGATCAATCAATGAATATCTTAAGATCAATTTTAGCTGTTGATGTGAGAATTTAAAAAAAATGAGTACACGGAAAGGAAACTTCATTGAACTAAGGTTGAAACTAACCCCAACATGTTTCTCTTTCGAAATTTAAATTAAATGTTACACCAAAGCCGTTACGGAAAATACAAACATTGTTTTAAACACCTTCGTGTCTCCAAAATCAGTCGATACAAACCCCCACCATTTTTGTAAAATACAAAAATATAATATTAACAAGCAAGCAGGCCTTACATATGACGTCCCCTACAATTGCAAACAATTTAATCATTTATAAACAATAAGGGCGAAACTCCATATTTTACACTTCGGAATGAAAACGTCCACAAATCAAAGTGGTGGCTCGGTGAGAATTCGATTAAAACTTGCGCCCTTTGCCAGCTACAATTTGTAGTCCGGCCGACGACACGTCACAGAGTGGGTTTCTCTGTTTCATCTTGTTACTCTGGCGAATTCCGTTTCTTTTTTCATTCCCCAAACTACTTTCAGTTATCTTAGAACATTGTAAAAGACGTTTATTTTAAAGGAAGTCTGCTTACAAAAGTTCTGACGTCAATTTAACAAGTAAAATCCAAAGAACTACCCGTAAAGGTATTTAAAAACAAAAGTTTATAGTTTATTTCTGTAAAATATTATTACTCGCATTCTTCACAAATGATAATGAATAATAAAGATTACTACGTAATTTTCCAATGAACCGGCCTTGCAAGATTTGAGAGGGAAATTTAACATCTTTTACAGACAATCCCGCAAAAGTAGCAATACTGATGAAAAACTAAATAAAGAGCTACGGTACTGAATATTTTGAAAAGCCATGTTCATCAAGAGAGCACAATCTTGGCGAAGACATTCCGTCCCCTGCTCTCGACAAACACGGAGGGACCAAGGTGAAAGCGAAGCTTGTCATAATGGACAGCCAAAACATGCTGTGACACCTTCATTATCTGTACCCAACGTCGACCTCACAACTGGTATGGGCCAGTCTGAAAATCCTCCTGGGATTGGTTGCGACTTTAATATATTTTTGAAGTTTTATTACTTAAAGTTCGCAATCCAATCGTACTATAATAAAAATAAATACTTTATTATTAATATGTTACTGCAAAGTGACGTGCATAAATGGCGAAGTAAAATACATTATGTCTTGTTCGGGAAAAAGTCTGGTAGTGTGTGGCCGTCTTGTATTAAACAATTTTATCCCTACACACGATCGTGTTTTCTACGACGAATAAACATCCAATACCAATACCTCCACAAACGAAACACTAATAAAATCACCAATTTCCCAATCACAATTCCGAGGGCGCGTTTCCAAATCCACCTTTGATAAAAAGGGCAGATATTAAAGAAAAACAAGAAGGTGGGAGGGGGGGTGACGGGCGATGGACCCATTATAAACAGATTGGCTCATTTCCGGATGAATGGACGCGTCGGAAGGGGTGATGATCGTGGGGGGGGGGGCGTTCAGGAGATTGCAGCTGGGGAGTACGAGGGTAAACAAACCAACAACCCGCGGCCGAGTCAATTTAAACTCGCATTTAAAAACAGACGAGCTATTTAACACGCGGCTCCTCAACCATCCAGAACTATCGCGGAACGACAAAATGTTATTGTAACCAACCTTTTAAAAGTTCGGTCTTCCTTTAATAGCCTAATTAGTTTCTGGTGAATAATACCAACAAAATTCCAAGTACCCATTCTCATTCTGTAACATGACAAATAACTACCGTTTTACATTCTGATGATCACCGATTTCAATGCATCAAATCATGGCATTAATCACCAATATTCCTTTACATTTTTATGTCCGATTAAAATATGTTCCAACTCAATAAAACCGATTGATATAGGACGGAGACTAAAATGTTTGCTACACACTCGGTAATAACGTTATAGCTGAACTGGAATAACGCGCGAATACGAGAGTGGACCACGGACTATCGGATCCCCTTTAATAAATTTATTCGGTCTGATATTAGTCCCATAACTAAATTCATACACCACGATGCAATGCCGACTCGGCGAAACAGTCTCATGAGCCCAACAGTAACAGTGAGGGTCAACTGGGCCCGCGACCCACGTCCACACAGCTGATTCATGGCCCGGTGACGTATCGCTCAGCTGCGACTACAACAATCCCTTCTCTCCATTCATGATCACCGTTCGCACTGTTTTGACTTCCGCCTCGAGTTATGGCGGCTGCGTGCCTTATTCTTGTCAATAAATCGTTCTAAACACGTTCCGGGAAAGCTGCAGGCTCATAATCAGCTTTTTTTATCGATAACGGTACCAGAGTACGGTGCCCAAATTGGGTTTGTCAAATGGAGAGTTTAAGGAAAAAAAATGTGAAGGAAAGGGATTGTCGTGTCGATTTGTGTACGTACATTATAAAAAATGCATAGTTTATATATTTGGCAGTTAGGCTAAAAGCTCGAAACACAAAACGAAAAGTAATGATGCAATTTGACATAACATGGACTGTGTCGCAAAATAATGCAATAATGCACTTGCAATCAAATTTATACGGTGATTTTTAAAAGGGGACAACACTCGCAAATTAAAAGTTAATTGATTTTATCGCTCACAAAACAATGAACTGAATGTACGTCTGGTCAGCTATAGTTGTTTGAAAGCCTTTGGCCCGAATAAGCTCCTTAAGTAAACAGTTTGTAACCCTAAAATGTAAGTTAGTTTAGTCTATAGCATTATTGATCAGCTAATTTTACTCACAGCGAAGATATTTCACTCGGTCAAATACAAGTTACACGTTTAATAAACACACAGTAATAGTATTTCGATTATAATTATTAACTTAGCCACTATAGGCTCTCTGCGTAAAATTCCCTGACTTTTCCACGTTGAATACTTGTGTAGTAACTCAACACTCAATTCCCTGAATTTCCAAGGTGTACACTTGTAGCAACTCGACACACAATTACACTTGTTCAATAAAATATCGGTTTGAAGCAAGTAGCGTGTTCAACTTCATAACGCTAAAAAACGTAATTTAGGAATTTTCCAAAATTCCCTGATTGATTCCTGAGGTTTACTTAGTGTATGAATCTTCCGAGTTCCATAATTCCCAGATATGGTTGACTGGATTTCGTTAGCCAAAACCCAAAACGCTGAAAACTTATTGATACTGAGGTTTTTAAAGTGGAATTCGTCTCGTCGCAACGTACACTGCAGCTCGTGATGTGCACATCCACAGGAGAGGCGCGGAGCTCCACCAGCGCCGAGTCGTTTAGAACCTTTCTCCGCCATTAGACATGACTCAATCCTAATGCTCACTCAGCACTTTCATTCAATTCAATGTCTGCAATATTTATTCACTCTTTCCGTCAAACCTTATTCATGTTTACTTTAGTGTTTTTCTTTTAAGTTCACGTATCCCTTCCATGTACGGGTATAAGAGTTGGTAACCGTGAAACTGTAATTTGTCAATCTCCATTGTGATACTAAACTAGCTCTTAGAGATACAACTATACTTGTTAGTGAATTTCCTATGGAAAAGTGAACTATTAGCATGACCTGCACGGTGAAACTTAAGCCCGGGACCACCATACAAGTTCCTAACGTGACCCCCTGAACACGTTTTGGGGGGGGGGTCGTTCAAAATTATATATATATATATATATTTATTATTTTAAACACAGCACCCTGGTTTAAATTATTTTATTTCAAGACCGACATGTTTCGGACCTTAAGGCCATAGGTAGTCATGGTCGTAAACAAAACTTATAATTTAAACCAGGGTACTGTGTTTAAAATGTTTAAAATAATAATTATATTAGTAGCCCTTTTTACTGAAAATTACATATATATACATATACATATATATATATAATGTTTGTGTATATATGTATATATAGTGTGTGTATGCACTCTAGCGGTTGCATTTTTTGTCCGATTGACTTCAAATTTGGTAGGGATGTTTCTTTCTATAATCAGTTGGACAAGTTCGTTGGGCAAAACAATCGGAAAACTCTAACCCCCTTTTTTGGGGATTATTCTTTCAAATTTCGAGTTTTTGGGCCCAAAAAGGGTCAGAAAAGCCCCGGACGTACAATTAATGAATGTAAAAAGATGGGAATTAGTGAGGCGAAAGTTTTAAGCCCTCTCTCGTCATTCTAGCACAAATATTTACCGAGTTATTACAGAAAATGTACATCGGCTAAACACAGTACGTTGTCTTATGGGATTTTTACATTACAAAAGCATGTTATTCATTTGTTGTTGTATTTGTTTCATCCCCAGCAACCTCGTGCCTACTTTTAAGCCTGACTAGACCTTCTCCTAACCTTATAATGCGCAACATTGTATTCCTAACATTGCAGGTAAATTAAACCAGAAGCATCAGAACAGCCAAAAATCAATGTTTACAGGTTTCAATAAAATTGGCATAAATGTATGTTTTTACACTGGGTTTGAGTTTTAAAAGTTTTGTATGTGAAAATTCACTTCCCTCACGTCAGCGTGCTGCGTGCTGCGTGCGAACTCGTTTCTTTTGATGGTCCTCTTGGGTTACGAAGGCGGCGCTAGAACTTATCTTTGCGACTATGTCCACCATTTCAATATAAGCTTTACCTTCTCGGGAAGTCGGCATGCCAATACGTGTGTTTTGCTAGAATTCGCGTTTGTAATTTTAGATCGTTCAGTGTAAAAATTCATAAAAACTGGTTTTATGATAAGCTACCGGTATTGTACATACAATTCCAATTAAACTTTACATTCAACGCGTTTTCCCGCTCAATAGAAGACGGCCAACATTTAACTATTCCAACCGATTATTGAGAATTAACGCGGCGCTGAGTGCAATCAATCCACACGAGATGAAACTGTCCACCTGAAGCTACTAGGCCCTCATCCCAGCACCTTATCCACGACTGCGATCGCATACTGTGTGATGTACGAGTGAAAATCCAGGCCAACCATTAGACTGTAGTGTTAAAATTAGTAGTTAAAATTAACATTGGACTTATGGGCGGCCTGGTTTTCACTCGAGCAACGCACAGTCCGCACTGTACCGCTAGTGTTCAAAGCGTTTGCGGTCACCGACTAGTCAGGATTATATAACTCTATGGTTTGGATGCAAAGCTTATCACACGAGCCACTCGTGTAATGAACTCCGCCGATGTTTATCTCGCGCCTCCCCGTGGCAGATATGTACATGTACATCGTACCACACCGCCCAGAGCCCAGTTAGCATTTGCAAATCAGACCAATAAAAACTCTCTTTTCAAAAAGTTAAGGTGCCTAGAATTAAAGTGAAAAGTGATTGTTTGTTGGTAGTTCAAACTTCCCTTTCAGGAAAATTCTGAGACAATCCGTGTTTCATAAGGTTTGGTGTACGTAAGTGGATTGTATATTGCAAGTCTTAGTTTTTGTTTTGTTTTTGTTCTTTTAAAATAAAACATGCGTGTGCGTATGTAACAGCATTGTATTCATTGGTATGATTATATTAATTGGTGTAATTCATTGGTATTCATTGTGGTACATGTATGAATGTTTAAGACGTAGTAATTAGGCATTTTACGTTCAAACAACAAATAAAGATTCAAACCAAAATTTCCAGGTATTTTCTCCGATGAATTTGGTTAATAAGTTTCAAGACTATTTCTGGCAATTTTGCGTACAAATCGCGAGTAAAAGAATCCGTAAAAATCTAACTGGAAGAATCGATAAATATCAATCTAAATTTCGTATCAGCCAACTTTCGACTTCTTTTTCTTATGTTGGTTTGAAATATCCGACAGCCCATTAGCTTGTCAACAGTAACCGGACGTTGGCGCTGGAAGTATAAGAGATCTGGTCGCGGGGGTGGTAGTGTATTATTAGCCCTTATTCCGCGTTTATAATTATAAACGCTGTTATAAATGTTACAGAACTGTTATGTGTTATAGCTGTTATAAAATATATAACAGCTATCACATTAGCCGCCCTAATGCAGTAAATAAGAACTGTCAATCTTCAATTATCAGAAAGTAAAGAGGACTAATTGAACACGATACATTACTAACCCGGACTACTATTCCACGAGTTACCTATCTCTGTATCAAGGGAAAAATTACGAAACTACGGAAACAAATTTTCAAAACAACCAGTTTCAGAGTCCAATGACAGCAGTAGGCAGTATTGTGGTGGGCGTACCCCGCGCGTGCTGTTCTCCCGCTCCGACACAACGCACGTCTATTCTGGGAGCAATACAGGCAACATTCGCCACCGCTATCAGCGGAACTCGTCTGCATCTGACTCACTTCAGAGTCCAATGACAGCAGTAGGCAGTATTGTGGTGGGCGTACCCCGCGCGTGCTGTCCTCCCGCTCCGACACAACGCACGTCTATTCTGGGAGCAATACAGGCAACATTCGCCACCGCTATCAGCGGAACTCGTCTGCATCTGACTCACTTCAGAGTCCAATGACAGCAGTAGGCAGTATTGTGGTGGGCGTTCCCCGCGCGTGCTGTTCTCCCGCTCCGACACAACGCACGTCTATTCTGGGAGCAATACAGGCAACATTCGCCACCGCTATCAGCGGAACTCGTCTGCATCTGACTCACTTCAGAGTCCAATGACAGCAGTAGGCAGTATTGTGGTGGGCGTACCCCGCGCGTGCTGTCCTCCCGCTCCGACACAACGCACGTCTATTCTGGGAGCAATACAGGCAACATTCGCCACCGCTATCAGCGGAACTCGTCTGCATCTGACTCACTTCAGAGTCCAATGACAGCAGTAGGCAGTATTGTGGTGGGCGTACCCCGCGCGTGCTGTCCTCCCGCTCCGACACAACGCACGTCTATTCTGGGAGCAATACAGGCAACATTCGCCACCGCTATCAGCGGAACTCGTCTGCATCTGACTCACTTCAGAGTCCAATGACAGCAGTAGGCAGTATTGTGGTGGGCGTTCCCCGCGCGTGCTGTTCTCCCGCTCCGACACAACGCACGTCTATTCTGGGAGCAATACAGGCAACATTCGCCACCGCTATCAGCGGAACTCGTCTGCATCTGACTCACTTCAGAGTCCAATGACAGCAGTAGGCAGTATTGTGGTGGGCGTTCCCCGCGCGTGCTGTTCTCCCGCTCCGACACAACGCACGTCTATTCTGGGAGCAATACAGGCAACATTCGCCACCGCTATCAGCGGAACTCGTCTGCATCTGACTCACTTCAGAGTCCAATGACAGCAGTAGGCAGTATTGTGGTGGGCGTTCCCCGCGCGTGCTGTTCTCCCGCTCCGACACAACGCACGTCTATTCTGGGAGCAATACAAGCAACATTCGCCACCGCTATCAGCGGAACTCGTCTGCATCTGACTCACTTCAGAGTCCAATGACAGCAGTAGGCAGTATTGTGGTGGGCGTACCCCGCGCGTGCTGTTCTCCCGCTCCGACACAACGCAGTCTATTCTGGGAGCAATACAGGCAACATTCGCCACCGCTATCAGCGGAACTCGTCTGCATCTGACTCACTTCAGAGTCCAATGACAGCAGTAGGCAGTATTGTGGTGGGCGTTCCCCGCGCGTGCTGTTCTCCCGCTCCGACACAACGCACGTCTATTCTGGGAGCAATACAGTACAGGCAACATTCGCCACCGCTATCAGCGGAACTCGTCTGCATCTGACTCACTTCAGAGTCCAATGACAGCAGTAGGCAGTATTGTGGTGGGCGTTCCCCGCGCGTGCTGTTCTCCCGCTCCGACACAACGCACGTCTATTCTGGGAGCAATACAGGCAACATTCGCCACCGCTATCAGCGGAACTCGTCTGCATCTGACTCACTTCAGAGTCCAATGACAGCAGTAGGCAGTATTGTGGTGGGCGTTCCCCGCGCGTGCTGTTCTCCCGCTCCGACACAACGCACGTCTATTCTGGGAGCAATACAGGCAACATTCGCCACCGCTATCAGCGGAACTCGTCTGCATCTGACTCACTTCAGAGTCCAATGACAGCAGTAGGCAGTATTGTGGTGGGCGTTCCCCGCGCGTGCTGTTCTCCCGCTCCGACACAACGCACGTCTATTCTGGGAGCAATACAGGCAACATTCGCCACCGCTATCAGCGGAACTCGTCTGCATCTGACTCACTTCAGAGTCCAATGACAGCAGTAGGCAGTATTGTGGTGGGCGTTCCCCGCGCGTGCTGTTCTCCCGCTCCGACACAACGCACGTCTATTCTGGGAGCAATACAGGCAACATTCGCCACCGCTATCAGCGGAACTCGTCTGCATCTGACTCACTTCAGAGTCCAATGACAGCAGTAGGCAGTATTGTGGTGGGCGTTCCCCGCGCGTGATGTTCTCCCGCTCCGACACAACGCACGTCTATTCTGGGAGCAATACAGGCAACATTCGCCACCGCTATCAGCGGAACTCGTCTGCATCTGACTCACTTCAGAGTCCAATGACAGCAGTAGGCAGTATTGTGGTGGGCGTACCCCGCGCGTGCTGTTCTCCCGCTCCGACACAACGCACGTCTATTCTGGGAGCAATACAGGCAACATTCGCCACCGCTATCAGCGGAACTCGTCTGCATCTGACTCACTTCAGAGTCCAATGACAGCAGTAGGCAGTATTGTGGTGGGCGTACCCCGCGCGTGCTGTTCTCCCGCTCTGACACAACGCACGTCTATTCTGGGAGCAATACAGGCAACATTCGCCACCGCTATCAGCGGAACTCGTCTGCATCTGACTCACTTCAGAGTCCAATGACAGCAGTAGGCAGTATTGTGGTGGGCGTTCCCCGCGCGTGCTGTTCTCCCGCTCCGACACAACGCACGTCTATTCTGGGAGCAATACAGGCAACATTCGCCACCGCTATCAGCGGAACTCGTCTGCATCTGACTCACTTCAGAGTCCAATGACAGCAGTAGGCAGTATTGTGGTGGGCGTACCCCGCGCGTGCTGTTCTCCCGCTCCGACACAACGCACGTCTATTCTGGGAGCAATACAGGCAACATTCGCCACCGCTATCAGCGGAACTCGTCTGCATCTGACTCACTTCAGAGTCCAATGACAGCAGTAGGCAGTATTGTGGTGGGCGTACCCCGCGCGTGCTGTCCTCCCGCTCCGACACAACGCACGTCTATTCTGGGAGCAATACAGGCAACATTCGCCACCGCTATCAGCGGAACTCGTCTGCATCTGACTCACTTCAGAGTCCAATGACAGCAGTAGGCAGTATTGTGGTGGGCGTACCCCGCGCGTGCTGTCCTCCCGCTCCGACACAACGCACGTCTATTCTGGGAGCAATACAGGCAACATTCGCCACCGCTATCAGCGGAACTCGTCTGCATCTGACTCACTTCAGAGTCCAATGACAGCAGTAGGCAGTATTGTGGTGGGCGTTCCCCGCGCGTGCTGTTCTCCCGCTCCGACACAACGCACGTCTATTCTGGGAGCAATACAGGCAACATTCGCCACCGCTATCAGCGGAACTCGTCTGCATCTGACTCACTTCAGAGTCCAATGACAGCAGTAGGCAGTATTGTGGTGGGCGTTCCCCGCGCGTGCTGTTCTCCCGCTCCGACACAACGCACGTCTATTCTGGGAGCAATACAGGCAACATTCGCCACCGCTATCAGCGGAACTCGTCTGCATCTGACTCACTTCAGAGTCCAATGACAGCAGTAGGCAGTATTGTGGTGGGCGTTCCCCGCGCGTGCTGTTCTCCCGCTCCGACACAACGCACGTCTATTCTGGGAGCAATACAAGCAACATTCGCCACCGCTATCAGCGGAACTCGTCTGCATCTGACTCACTTCAGAGTCCAATGACAGCAGTAGGCAGTATTGTGGTGGGCGTACCCCGCGCGTGCTGTTCTCCCGCTCCGACACAACGCACGTCTATTCTGGGAGCAATACAGGCAACATTCGCCACCGCTATCAGCGGAACTCGTCTGCATCTGACTCACTTCAGAGTCCAATGACAGCAGTAGGCAGTATTGTGGTGGGCGTTCCCCGCGCGTGCTGTTCTCCCGCTCCGACACAACGCACGTCTATTCTGGGAGCAATACAGGCAACATTCGCCACCGCTATCAGCGGAACTCGTCTGCATCTGACTCACTCAGTACGGGCATAACTCGCAGCCAGAACCGGGCCCGCTGACTACCACCACCAGCTCCGTGTCGATCAGGCCGATGATTCAGTCATTAGACTATGTATAGAATGCCTGTTAAGGGCATTTAAGGGCACTGAAAGAATTGATTTACTGTCAGCGAGTGCAGATTCTCCTCACTTTCTTACATTGGCCAACCTGCATTTTGAGAAATAGCCAACATAAAATTTGCATTTTTTAAATGTTGTAACTAAATACAGTAGGCTATATAGCTATATATTTTCTCGGGACATTTGGTTTAAAAAGAGATTTTCAACTTAAAGTCGTTTTAAACATTTACACATAAAATTGTATTAGAACATTTGCATTTAGGCCTTAAAATCAACTTTCAAATGTGTGCATGTTGTACTAAAACACGCCCGTCGCAACAAACCTGCATACTCAGCGAATTTACAATGAATATATAACATTACAACACTTAGGACTCATAATAATATACCGGTACCTATTCGCAAACAAGCGATATTTAAAATATTAATTATTCACCATAAGAATAACATTGGGGATGAGCACACAGGTTTGCTGCAACAAGGAACAGAAAATTATGGGTTTTTATGCAAATGTCCAAACCATTGTATTCTTACTGTCTAAGATCACGCTTTCCTTTTCGATGTGTGGTTCCGTGCCTTTACATGATTTGCAAATCAACCCGCACTTTTGACGACTAACCACACCAAAGCGCACTAAAGCTACACCGTCATTCTCCGACCTGCTTGTGTTAACAGACGGGTACGACAATAATTAATCCCGGCTCATTCTGGGGACCGCTTAAGCACCCAGTCAGTATTTTTAAACAGACCAAAAGGAAAATACAACACATTAGTTTTCAAGCGGCAGCAATTCGCTATCGCTAGCTCTCTGAGGATGTTCCAGTAGCAACGGTCTGATGTCCATCTCGGCCGCCTGACCCACTAGCGCGTTCTGCCGAGACTAGCAGCACAAAAGGGACCGAGCGACAACAGAGTACGGGAGAAAAAGGTGAAGCCTACATGTTCGACCGCCACTTTCCTCAGGAAACCAATCAAATCCTCTCTTCACAAGTTAAATATTTGTCCGCTGACTGTCATACAACTCGTGAAGAGAGGATTTGACTGGTTAAACCATGTTGGTTGTCACAGGGCCGCACTCAGTGGGGGAGGCGGGGGGGGGACAACTGCCCCGGGTCCGTTAGGGGTGCCCGCGCCGGTGTCTTATTTAGGACACTATTATATAAAAAAAAGGTCACCAGACGGCAACAGGGGCCCACACCACCAGGCCTGCCCAGGGGCCCGTGGAAGCTGAGTACGGCTCTAGGTTGTCATGGGAGCAGAATTAGTTGACAAAGGGGGAAATGGCACTCGACCATGTAGGCTTAACTTATGAAACTAGACCCTTAGATATATTTAACCTCGTTGGTTACGATATGCAGAACCCAATATAAAAGAACTCCCGATGAATTAGTCAAAACCAAGTATTACCCCACTGGTCAAAACTCTGTAGAAGAAAAACAGCGTAAAACAAAAGTCACTCATCGACAAACAATACAACATTTACCTGCAGCACGCCACGTTTGCTATTAACCTTGAGACAAAGCTCGCGAGTGGCGATCTGCGTCGCGGTAAGTGCTAGGTGCATGACAAGGCCTCCGACAGGAAGTCTCAGTCCCAGTCAAGCGATGTCTCCGGGTGGGCGTGCGTTTCCGTCTCCTTTGTGTGGCCTATGGTAGTCGCCGTACACCCTACACCGTATACACCCACAACACTTGCGCAACTCGAGTACCTCACACCACAGATAAAGGACCTACTCTGTAGTGCTCACACTAACACTTGTTACCGACAGTCACGAGTGGCCAAACAGACGTTTAACAACTGACAGAAGTGGTTTGGTGGATTGCCGAGAGGGATTATAAGTTACTGCTGCATTCCTCATAAATACCTGCTTCATAATAAAAAGTGTTGAAAATGCTCTGATCTTGTCAAGTATAAAAGTAATGATTAATGGATACAGAATTTATTTATTTAGAATATCTTTTCTGGATTACGCCGTTGCGTATAAAGCTCGTTAGCTTTGAATTTTAGAACAGGCGCAGTCCCTGCTAAATAAAACTACTTTAAAGATTTGTATTAATATTATTATTATTATTGCCCTCCATAAATTATCCTTCTCCCAAATTCTATGATTACCAATTATTGTAAACTAAAATTCGTGTTTCGTTGTTGTTTTATCTGAGCCGACGTGAACACGCTGAGATTTCATCAAGTTACAGATCAATCATGTCTCGGTTTGGGTATATCGGTGCCGTAATTGGAAGTCGATGCGATCAACACAAACGCGTTTAAATCCCCCATACAGATCTAATGACAAACGTAAACGTATAAGCAAACTGATTCAACAGATCTAATGACAAACGTAAACGTATAAGCAAACTGATTCAACAGATCTAATGACAAACGTAAACGTATAAGCAAACTGATTCAACAGATCTAATGACAAACGTAAACGTATAAGCAAACTGATTCAACAAGATGTAAATAAATATAGAGCTCTCGTCTCGTGTTAAAATAGTGAAGCCTCACTGGAGGACATTTTTGTAAACAAATGATCTGGTAAAAGAGTAATAAAGACTAACATAATTTGTGAAGAGAGGATTTGATTGGTTAAACATATTATTGCCATGGAGACCGGAGGGTATAGAGGGTCAAAATGATGCTCAACATGTAGGCACCGTGTTTTACCCCAGACGAGACCTCTAGGTAGATATATACCTCGTTGAACTGATTACGAGTTCTACCATTTAGAAATATCCATTGTTCTATACAACATGAAATATGAAGAAATTATATACTGTACATTCCATTGCTCAAAACATGCTATTAAACCATTAAATATACAGAGTATATATACTGAGTATACTTTTAGTTAGTATATATATACTCAATAATTAATCTTTCAGCACGAACTTTTCAATTCTAAAATCAAATATATTCCCAAATGACGATTTCGCCAAACCCGGCTCGGCGCTGAGGCGGCAAGGCGAGAGGGGGCGCTAGCTCAGCTCAGCACGCTGATGTATCGTCTCGTCGGTCGCGTCGCCCTCGAGCCGAGGCATTCCTGGTACGGGGCGACCGCCGTCGTTCCTGCAACTGCTGACGCCGCGTCCACCGAGTTTCTCACAACGCCAGCTCCGAGAATTGAGTTCACAACTGAAATGTCACGTCTTCGCTTACTTTGCATCAATATTCGGTTACTCTCCAGGCTCAAGCAAAATTTGTCAACAATTAATTGGATGACTTTTTGCATATGAGCATGCATTTGTTAACAAATCTAATGAATTTTTATTCAATGCAATCCGTCAACGCATTAGCGATTGAATACACCTTTAGGGTTTGCTTGCACAATTCGGGGACAACAATCAGCTCCCAATGTGCAAGAAACCCTTAAGAAATTGTAAAGTGCAATTTCTCGCTTACGCGTTGACAGATTGCGTTGAATAACGTGTCATTAGGTTTGTGATAAGAATGTTTATAGCGTCATTTTTTATATCTTGTAAAATTAAAAAAAATAATGATTTGTTTGATATATTTGACTTTAAAATATTAAAACTGGCACCATTTTGAAAATATTTAGGCCAACTTAATAATAATGTTTATTATTTGCTTCTTTGGTTATTTAACGTACGTGCAAAGTTTAGTTTCTGTTGCTTTAAATAGTTCTCCAGATATTGTATGTTTTATTCAAAATACAAAATGGCGGCTAGCAGCTAAATACTAAATGGAGGTTCGAGCTATGTGTGTATTCAATTTGTTGTTCAAATTGATAAGTACTACCAGCCCCCAAAGTTTGTAATGACACTTTCTGAACAACCTGTATAAACTACATAAGCCCTAATAAATTATTAATTGTAAAAAAATACAACCGAGTGAGGTAGAAAGTTAGTGAAAATTGGAAATCATAATCGGGAGGTCTTGGGTTTCATCCCAGACTGGTCATTCTTAAGACGAGTTTGTACAGTTTCTCTATAAATGCCGGAAAGATTCCCAAAAGGGTCTTATCTGTTATGAGGGCAACTCTACTTCTAAAATAAACATTTCCACACACCATATCTACTCTGAATATAAGACTCAATCAACCTCGAGAGTGTTTTTCAGTAGCTTCCAAGATAAGAGCCATTTGCCTTGTCTACCAATATCAATCAACTTGCCATTAAAATGCAATTAGGCTTCACTACTACTGTATTATGACTTCTTCAGATTAATACACTGTAATTAATATTTCAGATTAATAAGCCATTTAGGGGCATCTATACATAATACGTAATGTAATTTCAACACTCCCCCTCCCTCATATACCACACTTGAACACGCCTCCAACTTGTCTCTAATGTTACGTAACGTTACCTATCGTATTAAATGTTAAAAAACACGTATACATTTTAAACATCCATATAGGAGCCATAATAATTTTGAAAAATTGTTAGGGGCCTATTAAAATATACTTAGCATCCCGCCCCTAACCCTGAGTTACCCCTTAAGTTCACTTTTTTTACTTTAAGAAGATTAATCATTGCATTTTATTTTAACGTGTGAGTGTAAAAAAACATTTCCCTCAGTATTCAAGCTACTTAAATAACCTTGTAACCCTTTACAGTAACAAACACTACTATCACCAAAGCCATCACAACTCTCATAAGAATATTAGGAGATTATTTCTAGAGTAGCAATAAATAGACGTATTGTTACAATTAACAGGATAAAATAAACTAAGCCTCACAACAAAATATATTTACACTTACAGTACTTACAGACAATACAGTAAATATACAAAAAAGATGGTACAAGGCGATAAGATTTCAACCAGTCACACTGGTCATCATGAGGCCCAATCAGAGATTCTCTGATTTATCATCCTCTATTTACCGCCTTGTATGAAAGTACAGTGTAAAAGTAAATATATTTTGTAACGTTTTGGGATATAGTACATGATATATTACATGACATAATTACATGATATATGCATGGCCCTTTTTAAAATGCACAGATTTACTTACCCTGACTATATGTCAGCTTACTCTCAACTGCATTAAACAAAGTTAAATAAAAGACAAATTTTCAGATAATAAAAATCATAATTAGTTTAAGTAACTAACTGATTCATGCTGGAGTAAATACTGAATTTGAAGAAATCGACGGTGGGAAAATTAAACAGATTTTACCACTGATTTTCCAAATAAACGGGAAACAAAACTTGACACTACTGCTCCTACACATTTTAAGAACAAAACTTCTGATTAAAATATTGTAGCCTAATTTACTTGTTGTTCTAGTTCATATTGAATTTTAGCTGTAAAATAACTTTGACACAAAAGATTAAATAAGCTAATTAAGCAACCCAACCATGCATGTTTAGCAGCTTCCATAAAATGTACATAAAATTCACCCTCAAAGATTTACAGCGTGGCCAAATGAGAAGACAAGGCGCGTGTGTGGTATGAATTCCGAGACAAAAGCCACTCCCAAGTGACAATCGACTTGTTAGTATTCTACAGTTGACAATTCCCACTCCACCTCCCCTGGAATGTGTGACCGGCACGTCTGGCCAACTGAATAGGCCTGTAGCCGTTCGACTCAAGGTGTATAGTTTTGGAAAATTTACTAACAAGGATTTACTTTTCCCTACACTAAAAGTAAGTCTAGAAGATTTGCGCCTAAACTATAACCTACAGACACTTCTTGTAAAACTTTTGATTATAAATAGGAAAGTGTGTAAAAATGAACTGCTAAAATTTACCTCTGTAACTTTTGCTTCTTTCACAAGTTAACAGTTAATAAAAGGTACCTCTCGTAAGTACCTCTCGTACTTACGTTCTCCTCTTCAACCCGTTGGCCCAGATTGATAGGGCTTGGGATTCGTCAGGATGTAGAAATTTTGCTTTATTTTAACAGAAGTTTAACTAAAAAAAAACTATGAATTTACTGTACAAATGTCATCTACTTCATACACAGATTTTTCTACCAGGAAAGATTTTAAGTTTGTTTTGAAAGACTTAACAGTTGGACTATATCTTATTGTTTTTCTTCTAATTGTTCTTACTTAGTTACTTATGATTCTAAATTGCTAACTTTTAACTAATTGTTTGCTCGGATGTGCTCAGGAAAAGTGGATATAAACAGTGATGCTATCGGGATCTGAGGGCAATGGCTGCCATGTGCTAAGCCTAGCTTCTCTTTACAAAAATCAGTGTTATTACTTACAAAATTCCCTAGGCTATTTAAATATAGCTCACAAATGATCTTCTTTGACTTGATAATAAATATACTTGTACTTGTGGTCTCCTTTACTTTATTGTAGTGAGTAGAATGTGTTTTGTATTTACTCTGGACGTCAACAAAAGGTAGGTGTACAATTTCTAAGATTTCTTTACTATTTGAATAAAATACAAAGTTACAGAGGAACAATACAATATTTATTTATCTATTAGTACAATTATGTTTCAAAAAGGTTCTCAATTAAAGGGATTTACAATAATATACAACTCAGGGGGAACAGTTACAATGTGTGGCCTAGCCTAGAAGGTAAATGACAAACATACTTGTAGGCCTAAAACTAAATGTTCATATTTTGGGTTCTAAATGGGGTTTCTTTACAAATGAGGGCTCTTTTTCTCAGGGGGGAGTATCGTGCTGACTTGAATAACGTTGAATAATATTAAGTCCAATTAAGCTGATGTGTTGAAAAATTACAACAATGGAAATTTTGGTTGTTGTCCAAAAGGAGAGTCCAATGGTTTCACTGACTTTATGAATGGTTAAAATACTCAAAATTAAATTTGGAAAGATAGTTCAATATAAAAATACTCTCTTGAGGTTACTTTAACTTTCAGAACATTAGGCTTGTTCTATTTAAATGTCTGTATTCTTTCCAGTCCCTAAATAGAATACAATGGAAGGAGTTTACCAATCTGCTTACAAATGTTCTTCGCTCAAATACCAGTTTTTGGGGAAAATCAAATAAAAAGGAGTGAATTTAAAGATGGTATTAATTGAGCAGTAAGTCCCTAATAAAATGAGCACTAAGCAATGCAAAACTTAGGCCATACTGGGAAATTTAAAATAGGAACTGTGTCCTTCACAGATTCTAGGTCTTAACACTATGGCATCTGGAGAAAGAAGAAAGATCTAGTAGAGATGAGGTCTGGAAGCATGGTCCATTGTTGAGAAGCACATGGTCACATAATTGTTAACACTGGTCACTGTAATTTAGATTCCTTAAGGACTATTTTTGAAAAGTATATTATATTAAATTTTAATTTTATTGCAATCCTCTCACATAACTTATATCTAAAATATTATTATTAACAAACATATTAAATTAAGTGAGTAGGCTATTATATGGGGATAGGCTATGAATAATTATTGGTGATTAAATTAATGAAATACATATTATTATACAATTGCACAGATAAATAAACATTAAATATATAGAGGGGAATGCTTTCTGAGGAGTGATAATAAATGATGATTATTATTAGGCACAAACATGGGACAATTAATACAAATAACACATTTAGGGGAAATTAATTAATTAACACATTTATATGGAAACTTAAATATAAAATAACACATAATAAGAAAGTTTATTACTAAATGATGAATGAATGGACATGTAATACTATATATAGTAGTAACAATATTGTGAGGCACAGCCTGAAAAATCTCATTTCCTATGCAGAAAGGTTTCTTTTCAAACAATTTTGTGCTGTGAGAAAATGCAAAATGTTTTTTTGAGTGTTGTAAGATGCAAGGTTCAACGGTTCAACCACCTGTGTCTTATCTGAGCTCCTGAGTTAATGACCTTCTAAATGCCACTCCTCTCAGCAGTGATGAAAAAGATAATGTGAACTAAAAGATTTACAGTAAATGTCCTTAAACCTTAACTTATGTATCATCTTAGCGTTGACCAATTGAAAACCTTATTTCTTACTTATTGTTATTACACTTAACAAAGGTGTTGAACTGAATTGGTAGTATAATTTGAAGGCTTAGAAAATATATTTAAACATACCTTGCTTAGTTCCAAAGACTCTTGATGGTTTCAACTAGGTCTATAACAATTTTTAGCAAGCCTCCTAACAAGCCTTACAGAGTCGGTTTAACTTTGCGTGGGGACAAGTAAATTTGAAAACAAACTTTTCAAAATATAACCTATTTGCAGGTATTTTACTCAGCAAGGTAACTTAAATAAATAAAACTAGCAAATCCAGCTGCTCCAATTTGAGCAAATATTTTTTTCACTTTTTGGAAATATTCAGCTCATATAATGTCTTATTGGTTTACATTGAGATGTCATTCCAGAAGTTTTCTTAAAACATCTGATTTTCTTAGCTTCAGCAGTGTTTGTTAGTATCAACAGCTACTAAATGTTCAATTACATTTATTTCTATTCTTCAATAAGTGACATTCTTCTTAACAATGAAAGCCCAGGTGGACATCTCCCTGAAGGTGAATATCTCCCAAATCCTCAAAAGGACACTGAGGGCTTTAAAATTAACAACAACCAGGATTTAAAACCCAATCGTTTTGCTGGCAGCCCGCTCACTAAAGTCACCTACCTATTTTTTTAATATAATGATAAGTTGTTAAAAGTTCATGAGTTTAAACTGTACATAACTTACATAGACTAGTTTTCCAAAACGATCTTCAAGTTGACGATAGATCAGTTTTAAGATTCATTGTTCATCCTAAAATTGGCTAAAAAACACACGTTGTTATCCTTTACAATTTAAAAACTTCTCAGAGTCCCTAACTTTTGGCGCACAGTTCCACAAACATCCCTATTGATAGAAATTATTTAACTTATAGGCCTATTGATTACAAATATCGATTGAAAATTGATTGAATTGGACACACGATATTTGTAATCGGTCGTACTGTGCGGTCTATTATATTTACAGTAACAGCCTATACGCTATAGATTATATTTAGTGTTTCTAAATAAAAACAAATTTAACTTAGTTTTCAAGTTTGTTTGATTTGTTGATTTTCTGACAGCAAAATAAAACTTGGTTCTTTTCCTCTTATTTTTGTTTTCATTACCATGTCACTTCACCACACATTTTTCACATTGTGGAATTTTGGGTATTACAGATTTTTCTTGTACCTTAGCTATCATGAAAAAGCAGATTCAGTAACTTACATCTCTTATCAGGCTACCTACATATTTAAGTTTAAACTAAATATAAACTAAACTTTTTAATCAATATTTATAAGTTACGGTACTTGATCTAAGTTAAGTACCGTACCTACCCATGTTTTCATTCAATAATAGATTTTAGGGACATCTGCGGAATTGTACCCCCATTTTAGCGAATTTCCCCTATAGAGAAGAAGCTATTACCGTAGTCGGCCCAGTAAGACCTAGGCCCGGGACCATGATAACTCCCCAGACCCCAAAAACACCATTCGTTCGAAACTGTGTGTGTATATATGTATATATATATATATGTCTCCGTGGGTGCGATAACTCTCGTAAAAATGGATTTTAATGAAATTTGACACAAACATGTAAAGCAACATTTATGACTTTAAGTTTGAAAACCAGCCAGATCGCTTTATCCAAAGGGGTATTTTGGGGGGGTTTTGTACCCCAAAAATGTTTTTTTTAGTTTTTTACAAATTATATTTTTGTAAATCCAATTTTTGTTTTCACCATTAAATTCAGCTAAAAAAAACAAACCATTTGGTGTTATGATCATTGCTCTACATCAATTGGTTTCAGAGATATTGAAAGTGCTAAACAGAGTACGATGTCCAATGTTATCCTTATGGAGAAAAAGAAAACTTTTATATCTTGCTTATTTATCAACTTGATCTGACGAAACTTGGTATATTGCTTCATCCAGTTGTGGCCATTGATATTTTCACGAAAAACAATTTTTTTGCTGATAGTTACCCTAGAAGCAAACCTGCGTACCCAGCCCCCATGTTATTCTTATGGAGAATAAGTAAAATGTTATCTTCCTTAATTATGAACATAAAATAATAAAATTTGGTATGTGGCTTCACCTTGTTGAGTTTATATTTATATTTGCATAAAAACTCATCTTTTCTGTTCCTTGTTGCAGCAAACCTGCATACTCATCCACCATGTTATTCTTATAGAGAATAATCAAAAGGGTATATACGTTATCGCTTATTTATGAATGTATGTTGAAACATTTTTGTGAATTTATTTTCATTAAACTTGGTATTAAGACATATCTTATGCATTGGAAATTCATTGAGTATGCAGTTTGCTGCGACGGGGTTTTTTTCAACCTAAAAAGGGGAACTCCCCCATTAGCCTATACTATAATATTAAGAATCACAGCCTAGACATTTTTCTCAACAAACTGCATGATAGGAGAAATTCACGCAAAGCCTACCGTTAGAAAGTTATTGTCGTACAGATTTGCAAAAACCCTTTATAATTTACTTCAGCCCTCGAAGGCTACGCCCCACAGGCCTTCAAAGTTTCAATGTTTTAAAACCTTATTGAAAACCATTAAGTTAACAATGAAATTGAAGGTTATATTTGACAACTTTTGATACTTATTAACAAATTCTAGGGGTAGAGTCCTGCAGAAGCTCTACGATATATTATCAGTTGAACAATCGATTATTTACAAATCGATATTGTAATCGAATGATACTCGTAATTAGTAATCTAATAAAAGTCAATGTAAATTGGTATGGTACATTCAATGAAAAACTCGATTATATTTATAAATATTAAAAAGTAATATAATATGAAAAAAGTTAGCCAAACTAACTAAACAAATGAATGTAAAAAAGCGAGCAAAATTTAAATGAATAGAAACTCAAATTAGTAAACAAGTGAACATTATTGTTAAACAATTAAGCACAACTAAACCTATCTATTACTTACACTTACATAGGGCCAACTCTACATGATTGTTGGTTTTAGAACTCTTCTGACAAGGAAAAACAACTTGATTTTCACGTCGATGATACGTTTCGCACGTCAGTGACTTAAAAGACCGACGTTTCGCAAGCCTTATACATCGAATAGGCCTTTGTGGAAAGAGACCGACGTTTCGGTTCATGTACCGTTAACTCCAGACTTTACTGGGCTATTTTTTATTAATCAATGTATAATCAAACATACTTAGTTCAAAAATAAGGTAGGTACTGTTATACTTTAACAAGTAAAGAGTATTATTGGAAAGATTTGATTTTCAAATAAGAGTTGACTTAAATAACCGGGTGCAGTTCCGTATCTGGGCTACCTTACCATCGAATGAAAATATCGAAGTTTTAACAATCGATGTATTTATCGAACAAGTTTAATTGAACATTATTCGGTTTTTTATAATCATATGTTTTTTAACAATAATAATTGAAATTGTTTATTTACATTTTACAATTACTATAACTTAAAGTTAATAGAAATGGAAGCCGAACGTGATTGTGATTTTGTGAATTTTCGCTATTTGTGTAAAAATGTGTTCAGTTCGATCGAAAAATGTGTTAGTTTTCTTCAAGAAAAAGAACTTATTATACCTTATAATCCTAATTGTAATGTGAGTGGAGACAAAACATACGTGGTGAAAATTCCGTCAAATTCCGATGCCAAAAAAAGGTCAATGGCGGCCACGACGTAAGAATTAATGCGTTGGAAAACACCTTTTCTGAAAATGCAAAGTTCGGTTTGATTAACATTCTAACTTTAGTTTAAGTTATTATTTTTGTTTCTATTTGTTTGTCGGTTACTTTTAGTAGTAATCGATATAACGAATAATTTGAGTAGTCAATATATTGATGGTTAAAACTTTGATATTTTAATTCGATAAATACATCGATTGTTAAAACTTCGATATTTTCATTCGATAGTAAGGTAGCCCAGATACGGAACTGCACCCAAATAACCCAGTGAGTGGAGATAATAACAAAAGGACTGACTGACAGACTATTCTGTTTAGTTATAAGTCATGTTTCATTGTAAGTGTCAATCATCAACAAAAAATAGGGAATGAATAACTAATAACATTGTTCTTTTTCATCCAAAATTAATTCTGTGTAGATGGGTATTGGTAGCATAAATGAAATGTTCCCTTAAGCTTATATGATGTGGATACTTATTATTTATAATTTCCTTTAGCGTAATTTTATAAGTTACGGTACTTGGGTCCCTGCTACGTATTGCTAATTATTGATTTTTTACTGTAGGTACCGGTACATAATGTAAGACCTGATGATTGATGACAATTTTATTCTGGCCTAATTTACAGATACTACTAGATAACTAGTAAATTAGGCCCTAAGAAACCACTCAACAATCTAGGCCACATAGTCTAGCATTCTCTCTATAATTCAAGGCTAAGTTATTTAGACTATACATTCCTCAACCAATCCAATATTACATTAGCCTAAATAGGCTTCCAACCATCAACAATTTTGTGAAATGTAAAAGCAATTTCTAAACTTTTTTGAAAAAGATGTCAAACACTTCAAAACTAATCTCCAGGGCGCGCTGAATCTCCGCGCCTGCTCTGAAGCGGCCATCTTACAGTGGAATCCAATCCCAGGCCCAGGCCAGTTAACCTTCAAAAGTTATTTCCCTCTACCTGTTTGAAAAGTACGTTACAAATATTCGTAGTTCACAAAATGTTTAGTTGTTAATCTCCATTATCTAAACTATGACAACTAAAATTATAATAAATTGCTTATAGTAGCGTTTACCTGTTGTTATAAATCCCCTCAAACAGGTAGCCGTAGACAAGGTGAATAAAAACACAATGTCGCACTTAACACTTCACAAAACTTTATAAACTTCATTCTTCGTTTTAAATATACGTATTATTGCACATCATTATCACTAAAAATATATAAACAATCACTTCTTACCACTTTAACGACTTTTTAAGTCACGAACATCACTTATAAGTTTGAAAACGCGTAAATTTCTATCCACGACAACAACCACATACGCACTCAACAAAACCACTAAACAAAATCTCGTTTTCGAAGCGGCGCATGCGCAGAGGAAACAACTCAGGTGAGCAACTGACGGCGCATTCTGTCGGCAAACCTTCTTACTACGTTAAATTGAAAGGTAGCGTGAGGCACACTCTCTAGGAGAAGTAGCGAACTACAAAGTTTGTGTCAATTTGTCTATTTCAAATTAATTTTGTGCACATCAAATATCTACACATGGTATCATTCAACAACCTTAAGCTCTCTTTCTAATAGAGGTATTTTTATGGCTATACCAAGGCAGCACAATAGTCCATTTGAATTCGCTGAGGATGCAGGTTTGCTACGACAGGGGTATTTAACTTTCTCCCTATCTACATGCATATACTGTAGAAAATATTGTTTTACAATTTGAGTTATCAATTGAAATATTCGTTATGGTGCTCCCTGAACCCAAAAAGTGGATTATTTTAAGGTGATGTTGGTCTATCCTCTGGCTATAGAGACAGAGACCAATACGGACCATACCAAAAACAGACCGATTTTGATCACTAATCCACGTCATTTCCAAGCGCTTTTGAATATATTTTGTAATTGTTTATTTTGAAGGATAGGCCCCCAAAAATCGCCAAAAAACATGAAAAATATAAATTTCTTAAAACGGTTCTAACGATTTTATTCCAAATGTTCTGGTTTATGGTTAAGGTCACTAATAAACTGACACCACTGCCAGGGGCGGGTCCAGAGGTCGGGGGAGGGCGGTCACCAAGTTACCTAGTTTTACCTGGTTAATGTTTCTATGACTGAACTATGCAATAGGTATATTTCCTGATGTGTTTAAAATCTCGCATACTATCCCATTATATAAAAAGAATGATAAGAGCTTGCCTTCAAATTAATTGTAGACCTATTTCGTTGATTCCAGTCAATCATTGGTAAGGTAGTTGAGATGGTTGATAAAGAATTGTTGTATGATCATTTTATTAGTAATAACTTGTTTAGCTCTACACAATTTGGTTTTATTCCTAAGCGTTCTACTGTGAAATCTGTTGAAGAACTGATAAGTAATGGTTTGCTTTTGAACAAAAGTCTGTTCTCTGTGCGACCATGATTGACTTATGTAAGGCAAGGCTTTTGACAGTATTGAACATCATGTAATTATCAGTAAACTTAGATTTTATGGTGTGTCGGATGTAGAATTAAAGTTTTTTGAAAGTTAAACCTTAAAAACAGAAAGTAAATGGTAGGCCTAGTTGTTGGTGAAGAAATCTAGTGTTAAAAATATTTTGGTAGGCGTGTCGCAAGACTCAATTCTGGGTCCTGTTCTATTTATAATTACAATTAATGGCCTATGTTCATATGCAGGTGAGAATGTAATTTTGTATGCTGATGACTCAACCTTTTTTGAGATGAATTCCTGTATGCACACAATTTAATCTTTGTTTCCTCTTATTTCATTACGTATTTAATTCTATGTGAAAATCTTCTCAAAAGCTCATCGAAACTTTGGACCTTGTTCGGTGCTGTGTTACTTTCAACATCGGACAAGTTACAATAAACTGGAGGCTACGAGCGAGATTTCCTCAGGACATTCTGCTCAGAATACATTAAGAATATTGTCTCTTTTGTGTATTTGTTTAGTTAATGTCAGATTTGTTTCATATTATTTCTTTTTTTCATGTTCCTGGGTGATCCTAGCTAGGGCGAACTCGATTTTATGATTAATGTGCATAAAATCATTGTACATTAACAATTATGTGAATAATGACATGTAATCAGAAATAAATAATTATAAACAACAAAATTTGAAGCAAGTTTTTGCTTCTAGCCTAGCCACTGGATATTTATTGCCTAGCATCAGATTTGGTTTACACAAAAATCAAATTTATAACGTGTAAACAAACCACAGCTGATAGCCAACAACGGTCAACCAGTGAGCTCTATCTATCTATGACTGGAGAGACTACTGCTGGTTCGATTTTTGAGCCACACAATTTTTCCCCTCTTTAGTACCAACATATCACGAACATGGTACCTTGTACATTGTGTCATTGTGTTATGTTGGTACTAAAGATGGGAAATATTGTGCTTCCAGCTGATTTTCTACGGCACGCTTTTTAGTCAGAAACTGCATGGCAGTAGTCTCTCCAGATTGTATAGAGCCATTGACTATACACACTACCTGAGTGTATAGGCAGTGATGAGCTCACTGCGGTCAACAGACGAAATCCAGTAAAAAATAATCAACGAATGCAAACGTACAAACCTTAGCCGCATGCGTCTAAAATTCACCTCCGGTACCATGTTGAAGACACTGAATTTTCGGTCTGCCGACTGGGAAAACTGCAACAATATCGCAACCAATGAGCTCTACGTAATCTCGTGACACTCGGGAATTTCTATTTTTGTGTAAGGCGCTTTTAGGTGAAAGACATAGATCTAAGAAATGTGATATGTATTAAAAATCAAAGTTTAGAATCTCACCTTTCTATCGGTTTATACTTTATTCCATTTACCAAATTTTTAGGTATAATAGCTTTAATTTTAATGAAACAAAGACGGGAGCGGCGAAATTTGACTCTCCCAACCAAAATACGGGTTTTTGTGAGGCTTCTGCCTCCTTTGTTCATTCGGCTTTATTCAAACTTTCATTGTAGGCCTGAATAATCAAATAAAATATAATAATTTTTAGGTTTGGGAGGGTGACTGCCCGTACTGCCCCCCCTGGATCCGCACCTGACACCATACTATCTCTGTATGTATAAAGAAAATTTATTAAAAATAAATTTACACCTTATTCTTCACAATTATTGAAGCTGCTATAACAAAGGATTACCAACAATAAAATGTTGGCTAAAACTAAATCAGTTTACATTGGATATGAAAAGGTTATTTGTTAGATATACATCAATTTTGTTGTGCACATGGTTCCTCAGAATAGATGTGGTGAATTTCATTGTGGTTGTGGCTATTGTTTGAAGTTTTTCTTGTGGTAAATACAACTTTTTCCATACATCCGCGACAAAGGTTGGGATGGTAACTCTTGTCCCGATCAATATTTCGATACTTTTTAGTTGATGTTTATCTTTAAAATAGTTTTTGGTCATATCGTATATTAATTTTTTTAGCGAATTTCCCCTATAGCTATTACCGTAGTCGGCTTAGTAAGACCTAGGCCTGGGACCATGATAATTTTTCGTTTTGAGGTCCCCAGATGCCAAAAACACCATTCGTTAAAAACTGTATATATATATATATATATATTTAAATATATGTGTGAATATATATATATATATATATATATATATATATATGTGTGTGTGTGTGTGTGTATATATATCTATATACGTGTCCGTGAGCACGATAACTCTCGTTGAAATAATCCGATTTTGACGAAATTTGGTATAAACATGTAAAGCAGCATTTATGACTTTTAAGTTCGAAAACCTGACAGATCGACCTATCCGAAGGGGTATTTGGGGGGTTTGTACCCCAAACATTTTTTTGAGTTTTTTACATATATTTTTAAATAGTAAAATTTTTTTTCCATTGGAATCAGCTTAAAAAGACGCACAATTTGGTGTTTTGATCATTGCTCTACGTCAAATAGTTACAGAGATATTAAAAGTGCTAAACACATTACGTGGTCCAATTTATTCTTCTGGAGGATAAGAAAAATTATATATCTCGCTTATTTATCAACTAATCTTGATGAAACTTGGTATATTGCTTCATATCATTGTGGTCTATTGATATTTGCACTAAAAATATTTTTTGGCCGATAGTTCCCGTAGCAGAAAACCTGCGTACTCAGCTCCCATGTTATTCTTATGGAGAATAAGTAACATGTTATCTCCCTTAATTATGAACCTAAATTAATAAAATTTGGTATGTGGCCTTTACCTACTTGAGTTATATTGATATTTGTATAAAACCCCATTTGTTGTAAAAATGTCATAAATTGTTTATTTATGAATGTGTATATTGATGAAACTTGGTATGTGGCTTTATGTGGGATTAAGATACGTATATATGCATTGGAAATTCGCTGAGTACGCAGGTTTGCTGCTTCGGGGGTATTTCGTGATTGACTTCTTTAGCTTGTTCTTTGTTTTAGCGAATTTCCCCAATAGGGAAGAATAAGCTATTACCGTAGTCGGCATGGTAAGACCTAGGCCCAGGACCATGATAACTTTTTCTTTTGAGGTCCCCAGACCCCAAAAACAACATTCGTTCTAAACTGTATATATATTAGGGGTGTGCGAGTACTCAAAACTTTGAGTTTTCGGCCGAGTATTTTAATACTCGAACTCGACTCGAAGTTTTAAAATATACTCGCAAGTTCGAGCGAATATTTTCCGCCGATTACCGGACGATCGCTATTACCGGCCAAAATGTGTGGTAACGGTTGCAAAAGGCGATGGCATCACATAAAATCGGCCGCAAATGACGATCGGACTGTGGAATTTCGGCCGTAACTAACGATTTAGTCATCTAATATTGATTATAAGCGATGTCTGGACCAGGTGATGTTGACCCAATGACAACCGGACCGTGTTTTATCGGCCGGAAACAAATGATAAACTGCGTTTTGTTTGTCAATATGTAATCCAGTTTGATTGTACTGGCTAAAACTTTGTATTACTACTCATGTATTAGTTAGAAACCATGTTTAGATTGAAATCTAGGGTGGTATCCAGATCGCATTACATTATTTTAAACTACCAATTGATGGCAAATACTCACTCAAAATTATACTCAAAACTATAAAATAATTGGTACTACTCGACTCGACTCGACTCGATTAAAAAAATCACTATTCACACACCCCTAATACATATATATGTGTGTGTGTGTGTGTGTGTCCATGAGCATGAACTCTCAGAAAAATTATCCTATTTTGATGAAATTTGGGATAAACGTGTAAAGCAACATTTATGACTTAAAGTTCGAAAACTAGCCAGATCGCTCCCTCCGAAGAGATATTTTGGGGGATTTTGTACCCCAAAACTGTTTTTTTAAAATTTTTTATATCCTGTATAATTTTTGGAATAGTCAAATGTTAGTTTTCACCATTGGATTCAGCTTAAAAAAAAACAACACACTATTTGGTATTTTGATCATTCCTCTCCGTCAATTGGTTACCGAGATATTGAAAGTGCTAAATGCAATACGTTGTCTAATGTTATTCTTATGGAGGAAAAGAAACATTTTATATCTCGCTTATTTATGAACGTTTACGAACGAAACTTGGGATTTGGCTTCATCTGGTTGTGGTCTATTGATATTTGCTAAACAAAAATATTTGTTGCCAAAGGCTCCCTTAGCAACAAACCTGCGTACTCAGCCCCATGTTATTCTTATGGATAATAATTAAATGCTATGTCTCTCTTAATTATGAACATAAATGAATAATACCCCCGTAGCAGCAAACCTGCGTACTAAGCGAATTTCCAATGCATATATGTATGTATCTTAAAACCACTTAAAGCCACATACCAAATTCAATCAATATACATTCATAAATAAACGATATATGACATTTTAATTATTCTCCATTAGAATAACATGGCAGCTGAGTATGCAGGTTTGCTGAAACAAGGAATTCAAAAAAGGGTTTTTATGCAAATATAAAAATATAAACCAACTAGGTGAAGCTACATACCAAGTTTTATTGATTTATGTTCATAATTAAGGGAACATATTTAATACATATTTAACATATTTAATTTAAGTTCATATTTTAGTTTTTCTCTACAAGAATAACATGGGGGCTGAGTATGCAGGTTTGCTGCTACGGGAACCAGCGATAAAAAATTGATTTTTGCGCAAATGACAATAGACCACAACCAGATGAAGCCTCCGTGAGAAAAACATTGGACAACGTACTGGTTTAGCACTTTTAATATCTCCGTAACCAATTGACGTAGAGCAATGATATACGATCAAATTGTGTGTTTTTTTAAGCTGAATCCAATGGCAAAAAATAAAATTTGTCTTTTTCAAAGATTATATGTAAAAAATTCAAAAACCCATTTCCGGGGTACAAAACCCCCCCAAAAATACCCCTAGATCGATCAGTCTGGTTTTCAAATTTAAAGTCATAAATGTTGCTTTACACGTGCGTACCAAATTTCATCAAAATCGGAAAATTTGTACGAGAGTTATCGTGCTCACGGACACATATATATATATAAATACAGTTTTGAACGAATGGTGTTTTTGGGGTCTGGGGTCCTCAAAATGAAAAGTTATCATTGTACCGGGCCTAGATCTTACCACGCTGACTACGGTAATAGCTTCTTCCCTAAAGCGGAAATTCGCTAAAAACTGGTATATGACTTCACCTAGTTCAGTTATATTGATATTAGCATAAAAACCCATTTTTTGTGTTCGTTGATCAGCAAACCTGCGTACTCAGCCCCAATGTTATTCTTATGGAGAATAATTAAAATTGTATATATCGCTTATTTGTGAATATATTTTATGAAACTTGGTAAGTGGCTTTATGTAATATTAAGACATTTATATCTACATTGGAAATTCCCTGAGTATGCAGGTTTGCTGCGACTCATATATCTTGCGGTCATATTTTAAATTTACTGTCCACAACTAAAATATCCGCTCTTCGGATTGATCCATTATCTTCTTCCCACAATTTCTTCATACACCTCATAGCCTTTGTCCCTAAATGATTTGTGATTAATGATTTGTCTAATTTTATTGTGGCGTTCATTTCTGAGCAATTCTCCAATCTATTGTATATTTCCTAAATTTAAATTGGGCTAAAAAGGAGAATAAAATAAAAGGAGATATGAATAAAATTTGATTAATGGAACTTAATAAAGATTCAATTTTAACCCCAAACACTTTTGGGGCTAGGCAAGGCAACACTTGTTTGGGGTTACAATTTCAAATGCAAATAACTTATTTACCTACCTTACTACTACATGAAGCCACTTACCATGCTTCATCGACAAATATTCATAAATAAGCGAGAGATGACATTTGTTTTATTGGCCTTAAAAAAAAAAAAAAACGTATTAGGACTGAGGATGCAGCTTTGTTGCAACAGGGACCATGGGGCTTTCATAAATATCATTGGACAACAATGGCCAGAAGAAGACTATGAACAACCATGAAGAAGAGAAACATCAGTGACGATTCCCCGATCTTAAGAACCGTGGCGAAGAGGATATGGTAAATGGTAAATGGAAGCAACGTAAACAAGTTTTTTTTAAATTTACGTTCATACAAAAGCGAAATATACATACAAGTGTTCTTATTCTCCGTGAGAGTAACATTAGAAATGAGTGCAGGTTTGCTGCCACAGGGGAAACAGAAAATTGGGATTTTTATGCAAATATAAAAATAGATTACACACATTGATAGTATAGAAAGCGTCCTGCATTGGCAAGATGTGCCGAACCAGTCAATATCCTGATTGCTTTCTTTAGCAAAGGGACATGTTTCACTTTATGGCAATTTCCCCAGAGACATGGTTATATAATTATTTGACAATCCCATTAAAAAAAGGCAAAATAAGCAAACTTTAAGTAATAGACAATAGACAATATAAAATGATCTTTATTGACATATTCTTCAAGAACAGTACATGGCGTCAAAATTATTGTTGGAATACATAGTTTAGAATTGGTTGTCAGTTAATAAGTTGATCACCGGGGAACTCTTTCAGTGTGTAAAATGGTCTCTTTTGCAACCAGGCTGTGAGTTCAGTCTTGAGCCTCTCTTTGGTTGTCTCTCTTCTGAGGTGGTCCGGTAGGTGGTTGAAACAAAGGGCTCCTTTGTAGGATGGCTTCTTTTCATGAAGACTCAGGTGGTGGGGTGGGAGGACAAAGCTTGAAGCATTCCGTGTGTTGTGTTGTTGTAGGTCTTTGTGTCTTGTTTGCTGGCTGGAGACTGTATGCAGGATTACCTCACGGATGTAGAGTGACGTTGCTGTCAGTATTTTCAGATCTTTGTATGCTTCTCAGCAGCTTTCTTGGTATTTTAGGCCTGCTAGGCACCTTATTGCTCTCTTTTGATGTATGAGGATTCTTTCCAAGTTGGTGTTAGCCGTTCCTCCCCATACCACTGTGCCGTACCTCAGGTTTGCTTAAAAAAGAGCATGGTAGGCCGTTCTTGTTGCTTCTATGCCACTTATACGTGCATTAATCGCCTGATGACATAGATGCCTGAGCAGAGTTTCTTGCAAAGATAGTCGATGTGCTGCTTCCATGAGAGCTTCGAGTCTACAACAAGGCCGAGGTATTTGGTTTTGTTTCCTAGTTCTATTCCGGGAAGTGTAAGAGGTGTATCCCTGTTTTTGGTGATGAAGTTGATTTGGACGGTTTTGTTTTTGTTTAGTGCCAGTTCATTGTCGGAGCAGTATTTTTTGTTGAGGGTAGTGGTAGCTTGTCAGTTGAGTTCTTCTATTGAGTTGTGCGCTATGGTGATGACTGTGTCGTCTGCATACATTATGGTTTGGCAGTAGTTGTCCAGCTGGTCTGGAAGGTCATTTGTGAGAAGGAGGAACAGGACTCGCCCCAGGACTGATCCTTGTGGCACTCCTCTTGTTACATTGGCCCATTCAGAATATACCTTTTGAGTTGCATTATTCTGTGTGTATGGTATTTCAACCACTTGTTGCCTTCCATTTAGGTAACTACGAAACCATTTTCTTGTATTTCCCTTTATGCCTAGGGCTGCCAGTTTAGTAAGGCAAAAAAACATGTATTTTTGGGTTCAGTTACCCATTAATATCTTAAAACATTAAACAACTAATTTCAAAACACCTAAATAAAAAATAAGTCCAATTTGATGTAGACTATGTATTTATAGTAGAAAATAATTAGTTATCTTCTACTCAACAATATATTTTAATATCATCATCATTATATTAACCCTTTGAGTGCTAAGCTTCTGAAAGAAGTAGTTGAATCCGTGTTGCTTTGTTGAATTTTTAAATATATTGAACGCCTGAACAGTTAAAATTAATAAAAACGTGCTTCCGCTGGACACACACAGTAAAGGATAGGTAAAAAGTAGCAAAACACCTGATCAGATGTGCAACTCACAAATAATCCACCCATCCCGTCAGCTTGGACCCGAGCCGTCCACTGTTTGCTTAAGATCCGCCCTCCCCTTCAACTCTGCCACAGACAGGTGAACTCTCCATGAGTTGCACATAAAAACCACCTACTGTGACGGGATTCGAACCCTCGATCCAAGTGTTACCCCCGGCCGGGAAGGTAACGCCTTAGACCGCACAGCCACTGATCAGACTAGCAGCTGCAGTGAATCAGTTGTATTATAGAGACTAGGCGCTGGACGAGGTAGTTCAGTTCGTGTCTACCAGGTTTCACCACATGTCAGACTCAGACTGCAGACTGCGACATGGATCTCAAAAACGGCTCCAACGATTTCCTTAAAATGTTCAAAATAACTAATTTCTGGGATCGCCTAACGGTAAAATCGCTTATGAAGCAGTAACAGTGTTTATTGATAATAGATTCAAAAGACGATATATCGGTCCATAGCACTGAAAGTGTTAAAAGAATAAGGCGTTTTTTGTGCAGATGATTATGGCCAAACTACAGGGTCGATTTTGACGATTTACGTGTCGTTTGAAAGCCCTTAACGTCTAGATGTGCCTTTTGGGGGTCTCAAGTCAGTGCGTGGAACCACACACCCTTGGGAAACCCTCAAAGTAAGGTTTCGGCCCATTTAAATAACATTGGGCAGCAAATCAAAACAAAAGAAGCAGAACAGCTGGGATTAAAGATACAAACATATGGTTTGCTAAATTTAATTAAACTCCATAGGCTAACATTTCTTATCAATTTGCTGAGGCAGCGATCAGTATTTGTTATTTTCTCCTTTGCCCTCGGAGTTTTTAATTTGTAACAAGTAACACAATATGTCCAGGTTTTGCAAGTAAAAGAGAGTTTCATCTAATTAAACTATAAATTGTATACGTTTCACCATGTATTTGTATTAACTAAATAAATATCTAATTTCCAATATAGACATGAATTTACAGATACAAAATAACAATTGAAACATCTTTGATATTAAGTTTAATTAGTCAACGCGGACAATAATAAATGAGTTACCAAGGAAACAATTTATTCATGATTTTCTAAAACCTAGGAAACGGACTCTGGTATATATGTGTCCGTGAGCACGATAACTCTCGTACAAATTATCTGATTTTGATAAAATTTGATATAAACATGTAAAGCAGCATTTATGACTTTAAGTTCGAAAACCAGACATATCCGAAGGGGTATTTTGGGGGGGTTTTGTACCCCAAAAATGGGTTTTTTGAGTTTTTTACATATCATTTTTTTTTTTATCAAATTTTAGTTTTTCCATTGGAATTAGCTTAAAAAGACGCACAATTTGGTGTTTTGATTATTGCTCTACGTCAAATGGTTTCAGAGATATTGAAAGTGCTAAACACAGTACGTTATCCAATGTTATTGTTATGGAGGATAAGGAAAATTGTATATCTCGCTTATTTATCAACTTCTCCTGATGAAACTTGGTATATTGCTTCATATCGTTGTGGTCTATTGATATTTGCAAAAAAAACATTTTTTAGCTGATTGTTCCCGTAGCAGCAAATCTGCATACTCAGCTCCCATGTTATTCTTATAGAGAATAAGTAACGTGTTATCTCCCTTAATTATGAACATAAATTAATAAAATTTGGTACAGTAGAGTCTCACAAACTCGACTCCCGATAACTCGACACTCTGGGAAACTCGACACCTCATTTACTATACAGTACATGTATTACAGGACTATATATTTTGGAAACGAGGACAATTAGTTATTAATTCTCAATTTTTAAGTATTTATCTAATTTTTATATTTTTCTTAAGTTTGTAATACAGTATCATTATACATTTATACTATAATGTGTTTAAGTAAAATCTAATACAGTATACAATTTACGGCTAAATAATGTGTTTTCCTCCCCTCCCGATGTAATTCTGGATAACTCGACATTCCACAAACTCGACAGGGTCTTCGTCCACATTGTGTCGAGTTTGTGAGACTCCACTGTATGTGGCTTTACCTTCTTGAGTTGTATTGTTATTTGTATAAAACCCCATTTTTTGTGTTCCTTGCTTCAGCGACCCTGCATACTCAGCCGCCATATTGTTCTTATGGAGAATAATTGAAATCTCATAAATCGTTTATTTGTAAATGTATATTGATGAAACTTGGTATGTGGATTTATGTGGTATTAAGATACATATATATGCATCGGAAATTCGCTGAGCACGCAGGTTTGCTGCTACAGGGGTATTATTCATTTATGTTTATAATTAAGGCAGACATAGCATTTAGTTATTATCTATAAGAATATCATGGGGCTGAGTATGCAGGTTTGCTGCTACAAAAATTATTATTTTGAGCAAATATTAATAAACCACAACCAGATAAAGCCGTATACCAAGTTCCGTCAGTATACATCCATAAATAGGCAAGATATAAAAAGAATAATAATAACATTCTTATTCCTCCATAAGAATAACATTAGACAACGTACTGTGTTTAGTACTTTCAATATCTCGGGAACCAATTGACGTAGAGGAATGATCAAAATACCAAATTGTGTGTTTTTTTTAAGCTTAATCCAATGGTAAAAACTAAAATTTGACAATTTCCAAAATTACATGTCAAAAATTAAAAAAAAAAACATTTTTGGGGTACAACACCCCACCAAAATACCCCTTCAGATGGAGCGATCTGGCTGGTTTTCGAACTTAAAAATGTTGCTTTACACGTTTATACCAAATTTAATCAAAATCGGATCATTTATACGAGAGTTATCGTGCTCACGGACACATATAAATATACAGTTTCGAACGAATGGTATTTTTGGGGCCTGGGGACCTCAAAACGAAAAGTTATCAAGGTCCCGGGCCTAGGTCTTACCATGCCGACTACGGTAATAGCTTCTTCCCTATAGGGGAAATTCGCTAAAAGGATGCTGTAAGACTGAATAAAATATACTATTATGTGCACAAAAGTCTGATTCGATTTAGAATACCTCACTGGCATGTAATCTTAGACTATGCCTTTGAATCAGACACAACTGACGCTTTCTTGTATGTCATGTACGTATGGATGAATAAAATATATTGATTGATTGATTGATCTGCTTTAGCAAAGAAAACTTCATATCCGATTAACTCACATTCAAGGATACCAGTAGTGGGCTCTTTATAAATCTGTGTTACTAGATAGGATAGAGATGCTGTACGGCCCTTTTGTGAATAGAAAATGTGCAAGCTTGATCAGGAGTAGTTGTACTGACGATTCACTTTGCACTGGTAGAGTTGAACTACATCTTGACTACGACTGCATGATGGGGTCTCCACATCAGCTAATACCTAAAAGAAGAGACTGAGATCTGGTTTTATTATTCACGTTGATGGGGATCAAACTTTGACCTACTGACATCCCAACATTGACATTGGCAAATTTACTTATTAATTGAACAGCCAAGGCAAAAACAGTGAGTGATTCCAAGGCATGGAACTAACCTTTGCGTACATTATACACCATTCAAAGAGCTATCGGAGATTGAGAGAATTTGACACATTCAGCAGAGTTCTGCTGCTGGAACTACTAAACTTCAGTTTGTGGAATCATTGATTCAATATGTTTTTACTGCTATCCTTTATATGGAACATCTCAATGCAGCATATTATATAAATTTAGAAAGTCTAGAATTGTAGTTAGGAAAAAATCTTTCTCATATTTTAGCACAAAATAGTAGGTACAATAACCTTCCTTTTGATTTGAAAGGGAATTTGTTACTCTAACCAAGTCAATGATAAACGAGTCTGCAGTCAAAAGGTAGTCGACATGCATGGAGAAGTAATGTCGGTATTATTGTTACCAACAGCCCAAATTTACTTGACAATTGTTGACTATATGCTAGCAACTCGCCTTATCAAGGTGACCTTACTGACTTTGACTTACTGAGGGTGACGGTAACGCAACCGATGAGTCATGAAGAGTAGAATCCTTATATTATCTTGTGTTTTGTGAGCATTGTATCATACCGTGATAGTTAACCCTAACAGAATAGCTGGGGTTTCCTAATCCTGATTAACAAAAATAGTAATAAATAGGCATGTTCAAGGGGAATGACTAAACTTCGACTTATCAAGGAATTCTATTTAATGAGGTCCCCAGTAGTAAATTCAATGCACAGATTTGAAAAAAGGGCAGCAGTCCCGAAACTAGTCTTGTATCTGCTAGTATTTACAGGATTGGAAACGAATAAGGTATGTTCTGATTCAATAAGAATAAGAATGTCTTTATTGTCTTTGAACAATTACAAAAATTGCAATCGACATTGTCAAACTAAATCTAAAATTGACTGCAATGCTACAAAAAATAACAACTAAGCAAGTCATGAGTGGTCATATAACACACTGTAAGGAAAAAAAATGCTAACATATTTTTAGGAAAACAGATCAAAAAACTTAAGTTTGTACAATGAAAGAACTAATACAAGACTCATACTCACTTGGTAGAAAGCTTGTGCCACCAGCCACTCAAGCAGAATATTTTTAAAACCTTTTGAACTGCTTTTAATACTTTCGGGTAGCATATTAAAATACCTTAGACTAATTTGCAAAAAGTGGTGTTGGGATTTAGTTAATCTAACATGGGGAGTATTCAGATTTCTCCTATTTCTTGTGTTGTAGCTGAGAACACTATCCCTGGTGTTATAAATACCCAAATTGTCCTTGGCGTGGAGTAATCAATGTAAAATAAATAAATAAACCAGGGACAGTTAACATGGATAACTCAACAAAATATTTTTTACTAGAGGTAAATTTTTAAAATCCAAGAAAGGTTCTGAGTACCCTTTTTTGCAGGATAAAAATTTCTTTTGCGCAAGTGGAATTGCCCCAAAGAATGATGCCGTAATTTAAATGTGAATAAAAAAAGTGCATAATAAGTCATGATCGATGGCTGAGACATGTCTTAAGCTTCTGGATCAAGAAGATGACTCTAGATAATTTTTTGCAGATTAAATAAGTATGTTGATTCCGATTGAGCTTACTGTCAAGAGTTATACCGAGAAGTTTAACGGAATTCAATTCTTTATTATTTAAGGAGGAGGACAATGAAAAGCTGTTCAGTTTTATTGGCATTACTTTTGAGAGAATTGGCTGCAAACCAACAGCTAAAGGCTAAAGGTCATTGATGCAGTCATAACTTCTAACTCCTGGGAATCTTTATTTGCTGTCAAAAATGTGGTGTCATCAGCGTACAATATTGATTTATAGGGCAAAACACTAGGAAAGTCATTAATGTAGACTACGAAAAGGAATGGCGAGAAAACTGAACCTTGCGGGATACCACGATCCACCCTTAGTAGGTTTTTATTTGTTGTTAGAAATTACAGCTTGGAATCTGTCACTGAGGTAGGACTGAATTAGTGATAGTTCTACACCATCTATTTTGTAATTCCTTAACTTATTCAGAAGTTGCTTGTGGCAAACAGGATCAAAGGCTTTACTAAGATCAACCAGTGTGGCATTAGCATAGCATGTTTTCAAATTATTCAAGTACAAAAGATACCACCTCTTTGACGGCTTTCATAGCATTCAGACCAGACCTGCAACCGAATTGAGATGGATTAAGAAGATTGATTGCTTCGAAGTGGCTATAGTAAAATTCCTTTGATTATTTTAGAGAAACAAGATATTATTGAAACAGGTCAGTATTTTCTACTTTTGTGCGGTCCCCTTTCTTGTAAATGGGGATAATAATGGAGGTCTTTAGAAAGGATGGAAATTAACCCTGTTTCAAAATGATATTTACTAAACAGCAAAGGGGTTCTAAAATGATATGTATTATTTTTTTCATTACGAAATTTGTCAGACCATGATAATCTTCTGATCTACAATTGCTCAGTTTATAGACACAATGGAGGGTATCTTGTGGTTGTATTTGACTTCACTTAAACCTCAAGACATGTTCAACATTTAGATTCAGTAAACTATTGTCCTGTGCTACTGACTGATGCGGAACAGGGTGATTTCCCGGGTTTATAAAACCATTATTTAACTCATTAGGATCAGTTGGGATGGATGGCTGGTGTCCACTATTATCAGCACTATCTTTTATTATTTGCCAAGCTGTACGACATTTGTTTTTGATCTTGAAATGATTTTATAAAAAATCTTTGCTTTACATATTTTGTTTCTATATTTAGTTTTCAGGGAGTTGTATGTAACTATGTAGGAAGGGTCACTTTAGGATTTTTCATAAGCAATTAAGAGCAGAATTTTTAAGTTCTTAAGGAAAGGAGTATACCAGTTACATTTTTTAAATTGAAGAACAATATATGAACAACTAAAAAGTGAGAGTCAATGTCAATAACATACAGTAATGACTGTAGAGAAATATGTTATCTCCTTTTCTTACTTTAAAACTTGATATTGCGATCTGCACTATTGTCCTTCCCTGTGGGCACTAATGGGCTGTGGTATTATTAATAGCTGAAGACCACTGTTATTGGTTGTAAATCTTAGGGAACCAAAGTCACACGCTTTAACAATTGCTGTGTTAACATGTTTAAACATGAAAATATCATATTTTTCAATGTTGAGCCAGTGTGTTAACATCAGGCTGTGCACCCATTTTATAAATTTTAATCAAAAAATGGTTTTGTATTTACTCGAGTTAAGGGTAGAAATTAAACAACTGCATTTCATACAATTTTTTAATTAAAAAATATTTTCTATTTACAATAAATTTCTAAAGTCAATATTTACAACAGGTAAATTATGTACTATTATCAATCCATATTTTAATGTAGTTAATAGCAATCCATAGGAAGCAGTGTTTTAACCTTTTTCAACATCATTGTATAACAATTCTTATAAGAACTTACATTACAAAATAAAATACAGTAAAATATGGTATACCTTACCTGTAAACGTTTAAATAAATAAATGGTTAATTTGTTGAAAGAACTAAAGGTGAGGCTTAAGAGTGAACAAATGTAATGTATAATATGACAAATAGTGTTCTTATCTAAACAATAAGTTTATATCTTATAAAATGACAAAAATAACAAACAATATACTGAGCGTCTCCATTTAGCATACTCTTTATATTCAATGGTAACACATAATTTAAGAGACAATTATAGAGGTGAAAGTAAGAAAAAGATGTGTGAGAAAGTGATTCTTATACCATGTGAAACACATACAAAATAGAAGTGGCGCCTCAACTGATTACTGTAAAGTGCCTCATCCTACCTGATCGTAAGAGTGAGGTAGACTTCAGATAGACAGTGTCAGCATGCTGTTTATTTTTTGTTACTAATTCATAAACGGAATCAAATAAGATGGTTGTAATTTGTACACTGTGATTTGTAAAGCAGTCAATGAACTTCAAGTAAAGTATGTTAGATCTTGCATGAAAAATGCTGAGAAAAAACTGTCTGGCATTGAACTTCTATTTTATTTTACTGTTTATAAATTAATAACCACAATTTGTAAGGTAATCCTTACCAAACATTAACACCCAAACAACAAACAAATTAATAAACAAACTGGATCACAAATTATGGAATAGCGTAATAAAGTGCAGCTAAAACTGAGCGTTGAAAAAGCAACCTTCTAACAGAGCGTTTGAAAGAAACATGGATGTTTACTAAACGCATTACATCCATGCGTAGAGATGCACATCCCCCAACAATCCCCCCTATATATATATATATATATATTTGTTTTATATATTGTTGCTGTAATACAACAATATATAAATGGATATAACAGAAGTATACAGAAAATGATAATTTTGCAAACATAAAGTACTTTCTTATTTGAGTTATGTGTACTTGTGAATAAAGTATCAAGGTATCAAAGGTTTACAGGTTTTGAATGAAAAATAGTATGAAATTGCTTAGGAGCTACTACCATTGTTTATAGATCCTACGAAATGTTCCGAAGGAATGATAACCAATGCTACTACTGTACTAAAAACTGACCTGAATTAAAATCATAATTGTAGCCTGTTTGGTAACATGATTCTTAAACCTTAATCACAAGCTCCTAAAAACCTGCACCTTCTCAATATTTTTAAGATTTAAATTAATTATTAATTTTTAGTTGTATATAGGCCCTAACCCAAATGAAACAAATAGGTCAAATTTTAATAGGCCTGACAATCCCAGTTATACTAGGAAAATATAAACAAATGTTTGGATTATCAGACCAAACAAAATCATCTTTCTGTCTTCAGTAGATACTCATTGATAATGTAACGTCCATGAGGGGTTTTTAAATATTTTCTGAGTTTTCATACTTTTAGGAATCATAATGAGCATTTTATTTGGAGCTTTGCCACGATGTCACCTTCATACAGTGGATTTCTATTTTACTAATTTGCATTTCAATTTCTGCATTTAAATTTATGATTACAGTAGACGCTCTTTTATCCGGCATGTTCGGGACCACGCCCATGCCGGTAAATCGATTTTTCCGGATAATAGAACTTTTTAGTTATTAATGGGAATACAGTAATCTGAGAGTCTGTCATCTCGCTACAGTAATGAGCTGTGGTCGCGTGCGTTGGTTGACCTTGGCACTGCTCCGGAACACCTGCATTTGTGAACGGATAGACAGACAGACAGACGGGCGGACAGACAGCCGGGCGGAAGTTGGCATCTAAAAATAGGTTGAATACAGTAGTGTACTGAGCAAAGTTTACGAACATCACTGAACGTTACTGCTTGAGACGTAAACAAACAACAGGTGACTAAGAAAAAGGCGGGAACAGTCCAGCGCAGTCGCAGTACGAAACGGAAACGACCGAAAATACCTGGAAAAACCCGGGTCGCCTGGTGCCGGTTAATAGAATGTGCCGGTTCATAGAATGCCGGATAAAAGAGCGTCTACTGTAATTGAAAAATAAATCAGTTTATGTATAAAACATATCTTATTTTAAAATCTGAAATATTTCAAACTTGACCTGACTTCCTCATTAAGATTATTGTTTACAGCGGGTATGTACTGTTTCCTGGTCACTATCATTAGCAAACAGATTGTATGATTTAATGATTCTAGCCTACAGTAGAATCCTCTAGTCCGGCCTTGGTTGGTTAGGCCTTTGAATGGTCTGGTCGGTCCTACGGCGAGAGTCATCCGCACGCAATAAGATTTGCCACGGCAGAAAGCAACAGGGCTCAACTTGTTTGTTTAGATTAGGTTATAACATAAACAAACCATCTCAATTCAGTTGAGTGATTTTGTTTCAGACATATTGTACATTGAATATATCTTTAATTGTTAACTTATTTTATTGTCAACTCATTTTACGGGGTTTTATTTTTAATTGGGATTTTATTATTATGTATAGTTAGTATTGTATTTGAACTGTTTAGTGTAAAGAGCAGCCGCAAATATGTTTTTTTGTTTAAATGAGTGAAAAACTGTGATATACGATAGAGACCCTGCAAGATAAACTTAATATGTTCTAGCATCTAGAGATACGGGTGAATCAGCCATAAGAATTATTGAGTTTAATGTCCGTTTGCTTTGTTTAAACCATATTAACTCTTCCAAAGTGTTACAATATTTATGTGCTAACAATAATAGTCATTTGCGAGCAATGGACTATAATATACGCAATTTGAAACTTGCACATGTACGTATTGTTGCTTTACAGAATAAAATATATAATTTACCTGTGATTTGATTTCTATATGATTCCATTTTAAAAACTAGCGATGACATTATTTTGCAACTGATTTTAAGTATGGGTCGAGTGGTGCTAGTGTTTATAAAATTGGATAGTAGGCACCTTTTATGATTTCAATTTGATAAAAATACCTTAAATAGCCTAATTTATATGTCAAATTTAATCTAAAAATTGGCATAAAACAAAGCACATATGCTTTACAAGTTTATGATTTAATTTAATCTTTTGCAGGTTATCAGTAATAATGTAATTTATCACTATTTCTGTAAAGCCATGGTTTCAGCGGTTTATCACAGCCAAAACCGCAGTGCAACAGAGTTGTAACAATGCTTCCAACAACAGTCTATAACAAGTTAGTGTTACTTTTTCAATCTTACCTCTATGCAACAATAGACATCTGAAAAACAACTTGATATTATTTGCAAGCATCATTATTTACATGTATTTCAGTCTATGACAAATTAAAAGTAAATTACTTAAAACTTTTTAAACCTTCCTGAATTATTTATTTGTCTAAATAAAATGAATTAGATAACCTACTTGATTGAAACTACCTGGACCTCTGAATCACCCAGTCTTCTAACTCTTCTCTTGATTTGAATCGGTTTAGGCTTTTCATGAGACAGCGGTGTGGGTCCTGTGTCAGTAGATGGTGTTTTGGATCCTGCGTTGTCAGTAGATGATTTGATTGTACTTTGTGGGTTTTCTGCACTGGTATCTTGACCAGGTGTGGAACATGGCTTATGAAGTGACTTTGCAGAGTTTGTTTGACTTAACTCAGCTTCTTTTGTAATCATTCTGATACTACTATCTAGTTTGTCATTTGTAATGGACATATTTGTTTTTACTACTTGGACTGTCTTGTTGACAGATGATTCAACGCACCTCACATTCTCACTTGAGTACTGCAAACCATGTTCTTCGCTAATATTAATACTTTTTACAACAGAATCTTTAGGTGTAATTTCTTCACTTATCTTAACTCGACCTTTTAACATTTCAATTTCTTTCCTCATTTTCTCTAGTTCCTCTTTGTAACTTAAAATAGTATTATTATCAGAATTTTCTTCACTTTGTTTGTCCAATTTATGATCTGCATCTTTTGGTAAGCTGGTGTTTTCTATTGTATCATCATTGGGGTATTTTCTGCTAAACTGATTAACATTGTCTGACTTCTGTCTTGAAGGGCTACAGATTCTTGAACTCCTGTCACAAGAATCGGAGGAACTGCTCCTTGATCTTCTACTGCAATTTCGGCTTCTATGTCTCGGCCTCTCTTCAATATTTCTATGTTTTGCATCTGAACTCCTGTCTCTTGATCTATCACTCCTGTACTTGTATTTGTAATGGGAACTCCTGTTGCGATATTCCTTCTCATGATGTTTATGGCGTCTATGGTCTGGACTTGGAGATCTCCTACGATAATCGTCATATCTTGAACGTCGACTTCTACCTCCACTAACTGTTCTTCTTGGAGAATATGAACGGTTGTTCTTGCTTCTATTATGGTCAGGACTTCTGCTATGTGACCCGCTCAAGTTGTGGCGATTTCTTCTCTCATAATCTGGGGATTTCCTAAACGAAACTTTATGATAGCTTCTGCTTCTTTCACAATCTGGACTTCGGCTCAGAGACCTCTTCAAGCCCCTGAGATTTGTCTTCCCCACATCTGGGGATATACTTTTTGTGTGACATTTCTGGGGAATTTTATGGCTTCTGGGACTAGGACTACTTGATCTCTTCGATTGACTATATATTTTTCTTTCTGAGTTTAAATTATTAGAGGTTGATATCCTAGAATCCTTTTGAAAACCACTTACTTTACTTATACTCTCCTTTCTTGAATTGTCATCAGACTTCCTAAAAGGTATTTCACTTACTTCTTTAGGAGAGTTTTTCATAAAAATACTTTCACCCATCTTTTCTACAGGTTCAACGTTGTTGGGATCTTTAGAACAACAATTTGAACCAGTTATACGCTGTTTATTTTTATGAATGGAAGGTAGATTGATGTGAATTCCCAAACGGATTTCGGGACCAAGGCTAACAGAGCGTCGATTGTTTCTCCTTTTTCTTTGATGTGAAACATTAGGTGATGTAGAATGAGGTTTTATTTTATTCTCTATTACTTTTCCAGATAAAACAGTATTGTTTTCCTTGATCAGAGATGTTTGGGCTGTATTTTTTTCATCCGACAAGTCATTTGAGCTTTTGTCACTATTCACTACGGTCTCTGATAATTTAAGCTGGTTTAAATTTTCTTTCTCAAGTTTGATTTGGTGTTTACTTACACGAAGTTTTTTATTTATATTGGCTATGTGTGATATTTGATTAAGCTCACTATTTTTATTGTTATCTTTGATACCATCTGATTTGGAGCATAGGTTACCTTCTTTAGCCGCAAATTCTTCAAAACGTTGGGTTTTTTTCATGGACATTTCAAACACATCTTCTGACTTCTTCGATTCTATATTTTTCATAATATTTAAATAATTTCTTGGTAAAGGCTTTTGCACCATTTTCAAACTTTCACTTCTCTTAAACATTTTAGTTGCATCGCTGTTTGTAGAAACAAGGGATGAAAGTGCCACATCTTTTGTTGGACATTCATTTACACCTTTTGATACTGTTTCACCACCAATTACAGTGGAACCAGCTACATTTACACCAATTAATTTTACAGTGGAGCCAGTTAAATTTGTATCTTGCTCCAAATTTGTAAGCTCCTCCAATACTTTGCCACTGTTTAGTTTTTCAACAACTTGTTTATTTGTTAACTTGCCTAACTCAATACTATGTGTAACCATTTCTTTAACAGATTTATTAGTGTCCATTTTATTTAAGTTATATTTTCCAAAAATCTCCTGTGCTTTAGAAGAACCTTTTTGTTTTGTCTGCATCATAGTTGGCTGCGTATTATATGTTGTTGAAAGTTCAGATTTAACTTTATTCTCAGTGGTTAAGCGTCGTACTGGTTTTGTTCTTTTAAATGGATTATGTGTTGGGGATTGTGTTTTTTTGCTGTTGCTCACATTATCATTATCATGGTAAGGTTTTATAGTTTTAGAAGTTTCCAAAACGTTTTCAATATCTCTTTGCTGATCTTGACTTATTGATTTCTGGGACTTATCTTTAACATACTGAACACTGTCTGTTGTGTTGGTTTTACATGTACTGTATTTTTGTGAATCCTTATCTTCTTTCTCAACTTTCGCTAGAGGTGTTAAACTGCAGCCGGGAGCTGGTTCTGCTGAAGGATTATTAAGATTGCAACATTCTGAAGTTGCCTCATCTATTTTATTTAGTCCAACAGAAAGTGAGCTGCTGTTATTTTGGAAACCCTGATCGAGAGGTTTTAGAAACTCAAAGCTGTTGTTCTTCGATACTTCACTATCTCTACAACTTGCACATTCAGGTTCTGATTGCTGGGTTTGAGACAAAGGGTTATTGAACAATTTACTCTTCTTGTCGGGGGTTCTAATGGGTGAAATATCCCGCATTCGGGTCAAAGCAGATACAAACCCCAAGGTATCTTCAGCTAAAGCAAAAACACTGTTTTCAGAATGTTTGAAAGCAGAAACTAAAGTTAGTTGTGGAGGTGATGGAATGAATCTTGCAACTGGAGTTTCTTCTTTTTTGTTATTATTTAATATTGTATCTTTATTATCACTAGGCGGCAAACTTTGGGATTCACTTGACTTTTCTGGAGATGAAACTTTATCTAAGGATGCAGAAGAGTGTGAAGTTTCCAAATGCAAATTTCTTAAATTATCTTCTCCAGCTTTAGGTCGATTACCATTGTTGGGGTCACTTGGTTTATTTCGTTCATTAGATGCAGGTGGGCATTCAGAAATTTTGTCTTCAGAGATTGTTTTTCCACATGTTACTGTGATTTGAGGCAAAGAAATTGTACTTCCTTTTTCTTCTTGATTATCAATGATCTTGTTTACTGTTAATGAGTTATTTTTATCCTCATCAGTATTGTTAGATATTGTACAAGCTTTACTTTCATCTGAAATACCTGAATTAGCCACATTTTCTACCTCTATTGCAGATTGTTTTGCTTCAGCATCTTGAGAAAATGCCTGAGATTCAGATTCAGATTTATTGTTTAAGCCAACATTTAATTTGACTAATGTATTTTCATTAATTACATCTACATTTTTTTGGTCACTTTCGGACACCCTAGGGGAAGTATTTTGAGAACATGCCGTTGTGTCAATGATTAATTCTTCATGATTGTCACTGTCTAATGAAGGGCTGTCAGGAAAAATTGGTGAACTGGGATGTGGTCCTCTTTCAATTGGGGAGGGTGTTCTTAAACTAGGATTTTCGCTTGGTCTTTTCTGTATTTCTCGATTGCTTTTAACATCAGATTTCATTGGACTTTCACCAAATAATGATGAAATAAACTTTGTTTTCTTAATAGTTTTGGGATATGTGTCTCGTCTAGGTCTTTGAACCTCTTGGGGTGAAGTTTTGTTTTCAGACAACTTCCGCTTTCTAGACTCACTTTTTGTTTCTATAGGGGATTTATCAAGTATCTCCTTACTTGGTGGAGTCACGTCAGGTATGGACTTCGCTGATTGAACGACTAATTTTCCAAATGTAGCTGGAGATATTGTAAGTTTATCTGTAGTCCTTTTGTTGAGATTTGTCAGCAGTCTGTTGGTTTTACTGGTAGGATTGCTATCTAAACTTTCCTTGTTGGGCTCTTCATCCTTAATATTATTGACGACATTGGCGTGAGGTGAATAAAGTCCTGCTCTTTGATTTTTCAATATATTGTCAATTGTTTCATTTATAGAGACAGAATTTTGTTGACTATCTTTCAAAGTATTTCTGAGATCACACTGAATTATTAATTTTTCAGCAATTGGCTTCGAGGTGCTTTGCTTCGGTGTTTCATTTTTAATTGGTGTGGTGTATTGTTTTTGTTTTTCTGGGGATAGTTTAGTTGTTAATGGGGCTGATGTTTTAGAAGGAGTTCCCAATTTAATAATTTCTTGTACATCTTTTTGCAGTTTCAAAGTTATATTTTCTACTTTACAATCACTCTTGGTTGCCTCAGTTTCTTCACTTGTATATTTTAGTTTTAGTTCAGTATTTTCAGGCAATTCATCTTTGATAACAGATACATTAGATTTTGGCGGACTAACACCATGAATTCTTTTATACAGTCTTCTTGAATAAGCTGTTGATGGGCCTTTGAATGGTGGGGGTGTGGGTTTAGCTTTGTTACTTACACTAGGTTTTGGAGCACTGTATTTGTTATTACTAATTAACTCAACAGGCATCACACTTTCTTTGCCTTCCTGAATACATGAAACAGTGGAATCACTGTTATTTTCTACTGAAGGTATTTTAGTTGATCTGGTACTTTCTAACTCTTCTGAAGGTCCTTCGGATGGTCTGGGATTCTCTGGTACTCTTGTTGGTCTGGGACTTTCTAATGATGGGTTTGATTTGACCATATTTGGTTTCTTGATTGGTGATCTCTGTTTTCTTAGCGACAGGACTGCACATTTTCGAGATCTTTGCAAAGGTTGGTTGACAGATGCCTTACGAAAAACCAAATCATCTTTTCTGTAAAACATAAGCACAGTGAAAATACATATATATTTGAGAGCCAACTCGAATTGTGTAATTACAAGAGACACAATATATTTCAAATTAAATCTAAGTCATCTGAAAAGTACCTAACCATCAGAATTTCCCAAATATTATGACTGCTTGTAAATGTACTCAAGAATTTAAGTATAAAATAGCATCTGAAATTTTTTTAAGTCCATATGTGTGGAGGAAATGTTTCTTTTGAGGAAGCTGGGCATTTAATTAATCTATGTAATCTTTCATTTTATTGTTATGTTAAGCTCATTGATGACTTTTGTTTGTTTATATTGTACAGTACACCTCGGATTATCTGGACCCGAATCATCCTGATCCTGGATTAACCAGTCGAGATTGACCAAAGTAAAAATATTGCAAATTACAGTAAAAACATGATTTTTCTTCCACACTAGAACCTTCTAAGTCTCAGACACAACTGCAATACATTCATGTACGCCTTAAGTATCATAGAAATGGCAATATAGAGAGAGCCACCGTACGGTCAAGGTTTTCTACCAACGGGACAAACATCGGATGGAGTGAGGCACTGGGCTGTGAAATACAATTCCCATCAACTACCATGCACGCCGCCTCCAATATGTTGTGTTGTTTCCATTTCGGCTCATTAAACACAATACTAGTGTAGGCCCATTCAACTGTGTGGGTGTGGTCTTCAGAAATACTGAGAAGCCCACATAGTGGAATGGGCCTACACTAGTATTGTGTTTAATGAGCCGAAATGGAAACAACGTAACATACAGCCCGGTGCCTCACTCCATCCGATGTTTGTCCTGTTGGTAGAAAAACAAATTCAATTGAAAGTAAACAGCGACAGAACAATAGAACCCCCGCCCCCTACTGCTGATAAGGATGTGATCCCGCCAGACAGGTTAGTCGCGGTAAGACAGTCGGAGCGAATCCTCACCAAACACCGTAGGCGACAATAAAATTCCCCTGAGGAAGTGCGTTGTTTATTTGTTCGTGCAAAACATCGGGACGTAGTGTGTAGATCCGGTTTGTGTTGTGTTTTGTGTGTGTTTTTTTATGATTGACAAAGGATCCAAGCTGCATTTGATACTATAGTGGGTGTTGCCCAATAACTAAACAAATAAGTATAAACTGAGCTTTAAATGTCATGTTGCAAGGGCTTTTGTGTTCCCTACCCAATGTTTTGTTGCCATGCCATTATTTTATATTGTTTAGTATACCGTTCTGGCGTAGTTAGTAAAGCACGTGTTTCCTCCATTCTGTAGTAAAAGATAAATTAGCGGACTAAATACTTATTAGAACAAATATGGTGCCTTCTACAGTGAAAGGTTGAGTAACCTGTACCCATAAGATCTTCTTTGGAGCAGTGACGGACCAATGTGCATAACCCTAATGACGTAAGTAATGATTTGCAGAAGCCTAAAATTTTCTTGCCCCATACGGAAATGAGCAAAATGTTTTATTTAATTTGATTCAGTCTTCTTTTGTGAAACGCGGATCAAACCTGGTTCATAAACAAACAGACAGATAAACAAAATTTAAATATCTCCTTTTGCATACAACATTTCACTGCTCAAAGCTATGCAGAAACAAAACTTATTTCATTTACATAGGATAGATAAATACTTTCCTTACTTATCATCTGGGTCAATACCACCAAATGGGATAACTTAGGTCTCCATGAGAAAAATGAAAAATGAAATTATACATTTTAAAAACCTTTATTGTTTTGACTAAACAACCTTTTTCCCTACCTTTTAACCCTATCCGACATTCCAAATAATAAATAAATAACGTGTAAAAGATTAAATGTGTCTTTATTTACCCATCGGTCACTCGTCTCCAACTGGCTTGGAGGTTATGCTGATCAAAACAAATATGTCAAGCAGACGATTGCCAACGACTGTGGTGTATAACTAATGCCAATATAACCTGTACTTCTACACGTTAACATCGGTCTGGAGAAAGTTGAGTGGGAAAATGGTTTTTTCCTATTGACAACTAATGTCTCCAAATCTCCGTGGTTTAAGGTTCGCGTAAAACTAACGGAATGACCAGAAAAAGGTGCGGCGGTAAAAAGAGCGGGAATCATCTGATCTATTCTTCTAACGTTTGATAGTTTGTTTGATAAGTGTAGTTTTTTTCATAAAAAGTTATAGATTTTCAGAAATATCTACAAAACCAGGGAAGAATTATATTGTATGTCAATTCACAAACAGTACGGTCACACTTATAAATCATAACATGTTATTCTTTTATGAAAAAGCTAAATATATCATAACAAGTTAACAAGAACTAAACAAAACCTCAAAACGTGGTTAGCCTACAAAGATTAACTGAACGACTATTAAAAATAATGTCTTGAATATATAGATCGATCATGAACAGATCTCTCACGTGACCGGTACTGTTAAGTGTGACCGATCTATATATTCGAGACATTATTTTGAATAGTCATTCAGTTAAGCTTTGTAGGCTAACCACGTTTTGAGGTTGTGTTTAGTTCTTGTTAACTTGTTATGATATATTTAGCTTTTTCATAAAAGAATAACATGTTATGATTTACAAGTGTGACCGTACTGTTTGTGAATTGAGGTACGATATAATTCTTCCCTGGTTTTGTAGAAATTTCAAGAAATCTGTAACTTTAATAGTATAACAAAACCTCCTTAGCCTTTATTTTAATTTACCTAACCTTGCTTTACATAACCGTAGCCTAGATACTCAATGATTAGTCCAAAAATACAATTACATCATAGTTAAATTTATTCAAGATAACAGTTGAAAATAGTGAACAAAATTACAGTTAGGGCCTATTGAATTATAGTTACAAAATTATTTTTACAAATATCTGCTCCGACTCTCAAATGTAGGCTATGATGACTCTTAATCTCAAGGGCGGTTCTTTGCCATGGCACATAAAAAATGATAATTATCAAAATTTTAAATAACCTTAAATAAAATATCTAATAAAACAAAATTGAGTTTCCTTTTTTAGCGGCAGCTACCAAACAAAGAGCTTTGCTGAGATGGATTTAACTTAGTATTTACTCATGTTGGAATCTAATTTTCAAAAGTCTTTTTTCTTGTTTCAAAAGTTCTCTGGTTTAAATTTGGAAAATTTAGATAAATACAATTAAATTAAAGATAGTTTGCAACTAATTTAGATTAAAATTTAAAAGATTCAAATGGATTAAAATATGATTATTTGGTTCAATATATGTCTCTCTTCTTCAGCTTCCCATTTCACCACCACTTTTGATTTTGAATTTCTCTCACTTCTTTTTCACACAAGAATAACCACTGCCCTCTAGATCTTATTCACTGCTATCACTTTTTCCATACTTGTGTCATACTATATGTAAACCATTTGGTAGCTGTTAATATCACGTTAATAGTAAAATAACTCAATAAAAAACACTATTTAATTTTAAAATAAATGCATTTCATATAACAAAATTATCAAGTTGTGAGAGAAAATATTCACTTACAGAGTTTATATGCCTGATATAATTACAATTGTTATTTTCTTGACTTTACATTAAGTAACCTCAAATTATGATTTCTTTTATACTATTAATTAAGGTTCAAAAGTATTATATAAATCATATACATTATAAAAATACTCAGAGAAGTGACAAAATGTGCTACAATATAACAATATCATACCTCTATGGCCTCTTTATGTTGTACATCCTATCCTCACTCTATTGCCTTCTGATTTGGCTCTGGCTGTCAGTTCAGTTTGAGAAAACATTTCACTTATAACAGTCCCTAACCTAACATAATATTTTAGCATTTCCATTTCATTTCAAGCTTTAAATAAATAGGCCAATCTGTACCATTTGGGTTATTAACTTCTTCCCTACATATTAGAAACTGTTTTTATACTACACTGTCTTTTTAGTTTGTTGGAGATATAATTTGGCTAGTATGAAAGGCTAAATTTGGTTCTGACAGATTGATTAGAAGGGTAGTCCTAGCTTGTTATGAAATACTTAATGATATGTAGGCTATTTGTTTCTAAAAAAAAAATACAATTACATAAATTCTAAGGTTAGCACCCCTAAACTGTTTAACATTTTGAAAAGAATAATCTTAGGTAGGTACAATTTCAGTTAGGGCCTAAGTTTAGAAGCAGGTTTGTACATAGATTTTACATAAAGTTGTTTCAAATGTGTAGGCTAATTAGAAGTAAATACTTAAAAACATTTAGGCTATGTATGTACTGTTATAATAGTAAGTTTCATATGTTACAGCAATGAATAAGTTTTATTGTCTTTTATATATATAATGTTACCTTTTACATGTATAAGTCACGTGAGTTTACCAAACGGTCACTGTTGTGGTCACGTCTGTTACAGACTGGTGATGTCTGCTACAGGCTGGTCTCGGGGTAAAAATACTAACTAAACGACGATAATATATGTTTATTCAAATATATATTTACATAAAACTGATGAAAAAATGTATTCACATCTGACAATAGTAAAATCATCATTTTAAAATGTTTTCCAATGAATATATTTTAGGTATTAGCTACCAAATTATAATACACTTCCAATTTCAATACCATTTTCTAATTTTTAAAGGTTGAAATGATGGTATCAGGAAATAAATACACGTTATTTTGTTGTTATTATTTATTCAATGAAACATTCTGTCAGTTGTTTGCAAAAAATGTCTTAAACTCGTTTTTTGTGGGAGGTTAAGTGAGTGTGACCGATCACTGAAAATGTTTGTTTTTTCATATAAAAAATGAAAATTGTGCTCTGCTGCAGCATTGGAGTGTTCCCAACAATGTATGAGACTAAACAATCAATAGTAGAAGACAGTTTGACAATCTGAATTTTAAAAATTGTCCTTAACCTAAATTATCCCATTTGGTGGTAATGACCCATCTGGTATTGCTAATAACCGGTCCATAATGTGTTAACAGCTGCAATTCAAATACAATTATTTCCTATGTTAATGTTATGTGTAAAAAACAAACTTTGAGGGCATCCCGTGCCCTTGAGAATAAAAATATAGAAAATTAAAAACCTTATTGCAAAACTACGAACCGAGACAAATTTGTTGACACTTAAAACATTAAAATTGGTCAATAAATAAGGGAGGAGTTGCGTTTACAAAAAACGGCTTCACGTATTATATATAAAGGATATACATATAAAGCAATCTGAGGCATACAATGAATGAAATGTTATTTGCCTGTAGACTGTGTAAAGACCTCCACGCTTAAATCAGATATTGAGTTGTTTGATATTTGAAAAGTAAATTTAATTTGCTTGGTGATCTTTAAAGTGATTAATAATAAGATTGATTAAGTTAATAAGAATATTACATTTGCATGAGTTGAAATCAACCATTTTAAAAATAAATGCTGATAAAATCTGAGTAAATATATAAAGATAATTTATTTTTTTATAAATTAACACCTTATTCTACATTGTAACTTCCTGAATAACAAAGAACGCTGTCAAAGAATAAATTTATTTTATTTTTATTTGATAAATTGTTTTATATTTTGCTAGTAATCTATTTAACATGCAATACCTATCAATTGTTACTACTTACTCTTTCCTTAGTTCGTTTATTAACCTGTCTTTCCTTTTGATCTCAGCTTGGGCAGTCTTGAACAGTGATGATGAATTGAAAGAGACAACCTTAAATTTCTCCTTTAATTCTCCATAATCCTTACGAAGCTCTTCATAGTTCTTCTGTACAGAACTTAAACTTTTCAACAGCAATTCTTTTTCTCTGCCGAGTTTATTAACTTTTTCCTTAAGCTAAAACACAAAAAAATACTGGAGAATCTCATTCCTAATAGTAGAGGTGATCAATAGAAATCAATACACAAATGTGAGTGACACATAGTGATACAAATACGTCATTGAGCCGATGGGCGGCATCAGTAGACACCAATAGGTATTGATTTTATATCGTCTAATTGAAATTTTCATTTAGCGGTAAATGCAGTACGTTGTCCAAATATAAATCAACAGAAGTACAGGTAAATCAAGATGGATCAATATAATCCAGCTAATTGTAAAATATCAATTATGTAAACACAAGTTGTTTTCATTTATGTTGGCATTTATGAGGTTTTAAAGTCCACTTGTAACAATAATAGCATTAAAACATAAAAATTGGTACCTATAAACTTCTACTTTGAATTGACAGTTTGCAGCCCTCGTTGAAACAACAAACCAAACCAATGAACGGCCAGTACGCGTGGTCTATCTAGTATGCTAGAAGTTCAATGTTTTGCCGCTAGGTCGCTCTAGTGACTAACTTGAACCAGTTTAGTAAAACCTTGCATTTGCAACTTCTTAGGTCCGAACGGACCTAAGTGTCACTCGAAACGTACCCCATGTTTAGGTCCAATCAGACTTACATGGCAGCTAACATGTTAAGGTTGAAAACAATTTATAATACCTGTTATTAACATTAAAGGAACAAGTGATCTTGTAAGTAATTGTTTTTACAAGCTAGTAGGTGAGGATGACATTGAATTCAAACATATTAAAATATTAAATCTACGTATTGTGGCTTAGCAGTGACCACTCGACTGTGACTGAAAGTATGACTTATGAAAGCACGACGAGTGGAATTCAAGCAACACAAGTATGATTGACATTTATGATAAACTTAACAAGACATTAATATTTAAAGATTTTGAATTAGGCTATCATGGAGTCACTACTCTTGGTTTGAAAAGCGTTTTGTTGTGAAAGCCAATTTTTGCTCCCTTATGCTGGCGGTAATTCTGGTGGGACAGTGTCGAATTCTTCCATCTGGTTCAATAGAAAAATTGTGATATTAAAATAATCAATATTCTCCGCACAGGGATCTAGCAGACATAGAGCCAGACGTTTTAAAAGTGTATTTCCAATACAATCAGGTGACTAACTAAATAAAATATAACTCCATAAGATTAACATTGGAACTTTAAAAGCCTGTGGGGTGAAGCTACGAAGGTGGAGGTTGTTAAAACCCCCAAAAGGCACATCCAGAGAGTAAGAGGTTTTCATTTATATCAAACATATTGTTTTAGGGATTTAAATCGCCAAAAACGAAATCAAGAAACTATTTTAATAATATAGATATCACAACCGCCATAACCACCATGGCACGCTGTAAAAATGGTGCTCTGTATAAAACGTAATTACCTTATTATGTGAAACTCATGGAGAGGTCACTTGGCAGAGTTAAAGGGGAGGACAGGCCTTAAGTAGACGGCTCAAATCTAAACGAAAGGAATGGGTGAATTCTCTGCGCATATATGATAATCAGGTTTTAGCAGCTTTTAACCTATTCTGACTGTGTGTACTCAGAAGAAGCACATACAAAATGTAATGTTCAGTTATTAAAAGACACTAACAAAACACCACATATTCAACTAAGTTAACCTACTCCATCACAGGCTTAAGGTTTAAAGGGTTGAAAACTAGGTCTTCATGAAGCACCACTGGAGAGACCAAAGTAATCCCTCCCCATAAAATATATAGGTACCGGTAGTTGGTTATTTCCTTTACCCCCTTTGCGCCTCATTTGTAAGTAGCCTATAGTAAGAATGATCTACGAAACACTATTTGACTGAAACTGAAAAACAATTCATTCAATTCTATAACTGGCCTAGCCTGAGAGGAATTTATGCAGAAAATCCTCACAACCTATGGCAATGCATAGCCTAACCGTAACATTGCCCTGTGGTAATAACGTTAAGTAGGGTCATATCAGATTTTGTATTTATTTGTTTATTTTTACTGAATGCTATTTATCAAATATTTCCTAACCTAGCCTAAGTTAACTTCCCTCAGCAAGCTATATAAAATTGGTATTCCAATCAAGAAATACTTCCCGCTAAGTTAAAAAAATGTCCTCATGAGGTCTGTGAAACCGAAAATATACTTATCTTGGCCATACAACAATTTCAATCAGGCTGGTTACAAAAGCACATTTAAAAATATTCAATCAGTTACTTATTTACTTGGCTACTTGGTGATCCGCCCAGCTGCCATAAATGTAGGCATAGAGCGTCATCAAAATGTGATCAACAACCAACATGCCACCAACTAATTGGTGATTAGTAAAGGTTTTAAGGTAAGGATATAGGGGACAGTGAGTGTAAATTTGGGCGACAAAAATCACTCAAGCTATAAATAGCAAACCTGCGTGTACTCAGCGAATTTCCAATGCATAATATACGTCTTAATACAACATAAAGCCGCATACCAAGTTTCATAAAAATATTTTCATATATAAGTGATTATAATTATTCTCCATTAGAATAACGTTGGTAATGAGTACGTAGGTATGCTGAAACAAGGAACACAAACAATTGATTTTATGCAAATATAAATATAATTTAACTAGGCAAAGCCAAGTTATGTCTAAGTTTGATGATACCAAGTTTCATCAATATTCATGAATAAGCGCTACATAACATTTTAGTTATTCTCCTTAAGAATAACATGGGGGCTGAGTAACCAGGTAAGCAGGTTTGGACTGAACATGGTCCCAGTCTGATAAATTGGTCTCCACTATGAGAATTTCTAGGCAACCAGAATTGCTCAATGCTTTCTTCTGCCAGACAAAAATTCTCATGCGATTAAATTCAGTCGCCCCCAAAGAATGATTGAGAGGTAGACGTTTAATACGGTTCACCAAATAATTACTTCACTTCTCTTACTTTATCTTTACACCTTTTCACATTAGCCTATTTATCAGTGGTGCACTTGTGCCGGAAAGCCGTTCCGGCACTGGTTTTATGACATTAACATGAGTGAAAAATCATGTAAGGAGCATTTTAACTGCTTGGAGTTCTTGATTTATTTTGTATAAGATGTCATAACATTTGTTATGTTAAGTTTAAAAACGGTTACAGTTATTGTTTTTGAGTAGGATATTTAATCCTACAGTACTAATCTCGTGACTACTTTTGTATAAACAGTATTTTCGGCTTGATGAGGGAGTGCACTCAAGGTAGTCACCAGCCATTGAACTAACTTGCAACTTTGTATAATTTTTGGGCACTGCGTGTCTGTAGTAATCTTCCGGTGCGATTCATTGCCTAAGTTTTGTTTAATTTTAAAATAACATAGTCTGTTGTGAATACTATTTTGAGCGATCGTAAGTGTGTTTGTTAGGTTAGGTGACAGTGCATAAGTGCATACACCTACAAAACAAGCCATTCCGCTATTCCCAAACAAACAATGGACTAAGGAAAAAATGGAAACAATATTTATTGGCTTTAGAACTGTCCAAACTCTGATTTTATTTAAAAATTTAAAAATTGAAACTAGGTAACTTATTTTGTTTACGAAACTGTTATTTTTAAGTTGGTCAATGTTTATAGGGAGTGTTACTTTTAAAAGGGAACAGAGGGTAAAATGGCGGTCGCATATAGGCTTCACTTTTTTACCCAGGCGAGAGCTCTAGAGATATTAACCTCGTTGGACAGGCCGGTTGCAATAACACTCATCGTTAGTGATGCCGTAAGACATTAACAACAGAACAATCGTCTATGACAATTTTACGATTTATTAGCGTTGGGATGTCCACCGGACGGCAGTGTCTGAGCATCTGCACGAGCCATTATGTTGAGCAGTGTACTGTGTACTATAAAGTATTACCCTTTTGTACGTGTTTTATATTCATTTCTCTCCCAAACTTTTTAAATTTAGCTACTGTACACTATAGCCGTTTATAAAATGACATTTCTTATCCGTCTATTCAGTTATCCGTCACAGTCCCAGTCCCGAAGGTGACGGTTAATAGAGGTTCCACTATACTCGAATACTAAAGACAATTTCAAAACACAAATCTTGCCTTTGTTAGCATTTTGAAAACATAACGTGATACCTGAAATTAATTAGGCCTATTTACTTGAAAGAGAATGTTTAAATTGTTTTCAAAAACTTTTAACCTGTAGGCCTAAAGCATGGATTTAATAGAAGTTAAACTTAGCGCCTAGTTCATTTAGGCTATAAAAGCCTTTGGAGTGATAGATAATATCCAATGTCATAAACTTGGGCACTTTATCTTTGCAAATCGCAGTAGCTTGATAAGTGCAAAAGTGTTTAAAAGTTATTCAGTGATAACTCTTTTTTTAAATTAAGTAATATGCATACGTTAAACCTTTGACTGCCCAATGGTGAACTACTCGGTGCCTCTGTCGTTTTGTCAATTCAAATTTGTTTGTAAATACATCAGAATTTAAAAATGGTAAAATAGGCCTTAATAAAATTCAGATAGGTAGATAAGTTACTGTAGGTGTTTTTTGGAAAAGTAAAAAAGAATACAAAAAGTGAAAAATATGACATAATTTCAAAAGAAAATTTTCAAAGTAAAAAACAAGAGGTTTAATAATTTTCAACAAATATTTTGCATTTGGTATTATCATTATTTAAATCAAATGATTTTCATATATTTTATATCACTATTTGCTCTAACTTATATTTCATTTTAACTTAATGTTTTTCCAAAAAGTGACTGGGAAAAATTACCTCCAATGGTGAAATGTTATGGTTTTATATACGGAGTTCCAAATTGTACAGCGCACTATGGAGATTAGGTTATCAGACATTATTTATGAGTAACAAAACCTATCTTAACCTAACACTGTTAGTTTTTCTGTACACAGAAAAATACACGTATTTGTATTTCAAATTACAACATGATTTAATTGCTACAAATTCACAACCGATAAGCCGATATAACCAATGTAAGTCTTATCAATTATCATTTTGAAACAGTATTTTGATGGTACTGTCAAACCTACACAAAAATATCGGTTGATAACAATTTATCAAACCGCTTATGGAACCATCTCCCAAAAAACTTTCTCAGCACACTGCGGCGGTTAGTTTAGGTTTTCTAATTACTGTACACAACACGATAGTTTCCAAGGGTACCATGGTTTTACCCTGAATGCTGGAAGTTGGAAGAACTGATGTTGTGAACAGAGTGCGTAAAAGGGTGTGGCTTGTTGGTACCTAGTATACGCGGCTGCTACATTGGATACTAAAGGAATTCGGGCGCTAAACATTTATTACTGACCGGGTTCCCTGCTAGGTACCTACTGAATTGCTGTATTGTTGGATAGTGTCAATTAGCAATAGAAATTTCAGGACCACTTGCAGAGAAAAGTCAAAACCTACCCTAGCCTAAATTAGTCCTAGCTTACCTAGGAGCAATTTAGATAATAAATTTGTTCTAGTTGATATATTACCTTAGCTATCAAACTGTCCTGATCAGAGAGAACATCAGAATATATATCAACTTCCTCATTACTCTCGCTTGAAGTTTTATTTTCTGGTTTAACCTCTGAATCACTCATTGTAGGTTATGTGTCAAACATATTCTCACGTTAGCCAAGAGAGAAAGCTGCAATATTTGTTAGTAATTCAAGATATATAACTTAACTAATTAACATGAAAATCAAACAAGCGAAGAGAGAAAATTATTACTTTATCGACTTTAACATGAACTTCAATTAACAAAACAACAACAACAAAACAAAGAAGATCGACAAACATTTGACACTTTAGCATAGAGTACAATACAATAAGCAATCAAGTTTTAGCGCCAAAAATGTTCAACGATCAATGCGTAAACTTTTATTAGACAATGGTTTAAAACCCCTCCACGACAACTACAAGGTTCGTCGAGCTTTCGGCTCACAACCCAGGTACGATCAGTATGATCATTTGCATAAGAGTATCATTAAGAGTAATGTCATAGACTAACTACAGTAGTTAGTCTATGGTAATGTTAATGTTCGTAGTTCGCAGGAAAGATGTCTTACGAGGGCGTCCACCTGATGCATAAATCAACATAGTAAAAGTATTGCCAAACTTACAGGGGATAATAATGGTACAGCTATTTTTAAATTGTCACTGGACATGCAGAAAGACAGTTTAAACCCATAATCCATTAATCTAATAATACAAATAAACCAAAACTATAGTTAATTTCATAAAATTACAGCTGATAAAATGATGTAATTAGTTAACAATGTTTTGATTACAATTATGAAGAAAATATGGTACTCGTACGATAAATATCGTGTTTCCAGCAACACTGCAGATTAGATTGGTTATCACTTGACCTTACAGCTGTTTACGAGGTCTCTTCCGGTTAACTATAAATCCTTAAATAAATCGACTGATCAAACCTTTACAAAGTATGTATGGACCTTGCGACAACTACACCAGTAGCGATATACCACGGATATTTTCTAATATCCGCGCATTATAATGTAAACCGAGGGGATGGTATTTACATCATGACCGTAAACCTAGTCATTTATATTGAGTCACTTAAAAATAAAACCTCTAAGTAACAATGAATAACAAATTATAAAAAACTTAACTTAAATCGGAAGTGAGCACGGATACTTTGATTTCAGCATTTTAATTTAACATTATCATGAACAGCAGATGGTATAGTCTAAACTGTTTAAATTAATATAACAAATTATTTGATAGAATAAAAATGGTTTTCCAGAAGCCAATTATAAAACTTGACTAAACTGATTTTATTGACCCGGATTATCAATTTATGCCTCACTTATAAACTCTCAAGCCTACCGCAAAATGACTTTTCAGTGGTTTGGAAAGTCGAACATATTCACAATCAATTGCATTTTTTATTTTTCTAGTATTGTGACAATGAACATTACCGTGCTATTTTAAAATACCCCCGTCGCAGCAAACTTGCGTCCTCAGAGAATTTCCATTGAATATACATGTCTTAATAACACACTAAGCCACTTAGCAGGATGCATAAGGAATATATTCATAAATAAGCAATATTAAAAACATTAATTATTCTCCATAAGAATAACTTTGGGGATGAGTACGCAGGTTTGCTGCAACAAGGAACACAAAATAATGGGTTTTTATGTAAATATCAATAGAACTCATCTAAGTGAAGTCACATACCAAGTTTTATCCATATTCATTCATAAATAAGCGATATATAACATTTGAATTATTCTCCATAAGAATAACATGGGGACCGAGTACCTAGGTTTGCTGCTACGGGAACCGTTGGCGAAAATTTGTTTTTTGTGCAAACAACAACAAACCACAACCAGATGAAGCCATATACCATGTTTCGTCAGTTTATGTTGATAAATAAGCGAGATATTAAAAAAAATTGTCTTTTTCTCCACAAGAATAACATTATTAGACAACGTACTGCGTTTAGCACTTTCAATATCTCAGTAACCAATTGACGTACAGCAATGATCAAAATACCAGATTGTTTTTTTTCAAGCTGAGTTCAATGGTATAAATTAAAATTTGTTTAAAATAAAAATTACATGTGAAAACCCCAAAACCCCCCTTTGGGTGGTGCGATTTGCCTGGTTTTCGAACTCGTTCAAATAAATGGTACTTTACACGTTTTTACCAAATTTCATTCAGATCGGACCTTTTTTACGAGAGTTATTGTGCTAACGGACACATATATGTATAAATATATATATTTTTATATGTATATATATATATAAATATATTTATATATGTGTATATATATACTTCTGGTTTTATATATATATATACACATGTATAAATAAACATTTTAACGAATTGTGTTTTTGGCATCTGGGGACCTCAAAACGAAAAGTTATCATGGTCTCGGGCTGTCTTACCATGAGACCTACGGTAATAGCTTCTTCCCTATAGGGGAATTCGCTAAAGAGGTTGGAAGCATAGACTATAACCACAGTAGTTAGTCCCATTTGGGTCTTGAACCTACTATCTTCAACTTACTGAACTTACGCCGCCATTCTGATTCATATGAGCTGGATGATATACTGGGATCTATAAGTGACCAATAGACTACGACCTACACGACAAAACTCTCATGTTGCATGCTTATCCCTGGTTTCAGATATTTAGTAAATGGTATTGACTATTGAGGTTTTAGTTACTTAGGATGTATTATTCCGTAAATGTCCTTTAATTCTTAAAACTCATCTTTCTTAATAGCCCTTAGGCGGCAATAGCTTGAATCCGCCATTGCTTTTAACAATTTCTTTATTGACCATGTCGATGAAGTAAGTAAAAAGGTACCTGACAGTAATTTTGATAGCTCATTTTATGTGAATAATTGTTCTAAGCCTAATAAAACCTTTTGTTTTCAACCTGTTAGTGTAGAAAATGTGTAGATGAAAATTGTAAAACTTAGTAATAGTTTGTGTCTAGATATTTATGGTATTAACCCTAAGGTATTGAAAATAGCTGTTAGGTATGCGTATATGTGAACTGGTGACCCATCTTTTTAATGACTATCAGTTCAAAAAAGGAAGACTACTGAGCCTACTTTTTAATATTATTTGTTCATGTTTTTGTTAGAATAATTATTAGCACATTTGCTCGTTGCATGTAATTTTACATTTGCAAATAAAGAATGAAAGACAACAACAACAAAAAAATTACTTAGTAACAGCACTTTTCAGATAAGTAACTATAGACCAATATCAATAGTTCCTGTCATATCTAAGATTTATGAGGCAATAATGCAAGAGCAAACGTCAAGCTATTTTGAAAAATATGGAATATTTACTGATAAACAATATGGTTTTAGACCTAAGAGAAATACAAGTAGTGCAGTTGGAAGTTTAATAAATAACGTTGTTACTGATTTAGAAAAAGGCTTATCTGTTAATTTTAGGTCATATGACATGTCAAAAGCTTTTGATACTGTTCAGCACAACATACTTGTTACTAAACTCTCCTTTTATGGTTTTGACTCAGACTCTGTTAATCTTATAACATCTTATCTTACAGATCAAAGTAACTTTGTTTATAAAGATGGATAATTTTCTAAGGGTAGGTTAGTTAGATGTGGGGTGCCTCAAGGCTCCATACTTGGACCCATTATTTTTAATATATATATTAGATAGGTGTGCTAGTAACAATTTGTCATTGAATCTAGATAAAATATGTGATATGTGATATAGTTTTTAGCTACAATAGAAGTCATATAAATGAAAGTGATGTTAAAACCATTAACATTTTTAGATATAGTATTAGATTCTAATCTTAGTTGGCATCCACATGTAGAATATGTTAGTAAAAAACTAGCCAAAGGATTGTTTATGCTTAGGCGGTTAAAATATTCGGTTGATTCCTCTGCATTGTTACAAGTATATTATACACAAATTCAAAGTTACCTGTGCTATGGAATTCTGTTGTGGGGCTTTAGTTCATGGTCTTGTAAGCTTTTTATACTTCAGAAGAAGGCAATTAGAATGATATGTAATGTTGATAATCAACTCATTGCAAACCATTGTTTTCTATTGACTTTTTCTTCTTTGTATTTATTCTTTAGTTTAAACTATGTCCATTGTAATGTTGAACAGTTTAAATTAAATAGCTATATACATCAGTATAGCACATGGAATAGAAATAACCTGAGAGTTCAACAACTGTGCTACAGTAGTTATCAAAAGAATTTTTTGTATAAACCAACTAAACTTTATAATTCAGTTCCTGAAAAATTTAAAAAGTTAACTATTTTAGCCTTTAAGAACAAGATTAAGTTTATACTATTAACTGGATGTTTGTATAATGTAAATGATTTTTTAAAAATTGATTGGAAAAAATATTTGTGAATTCTGAATTTTTACATCTAACTGAGATGGCAGAGCATAACCTTTTTTTTCTACCTGTGCCAACTGTTGGTTATTGTACCTATACATACTATTTTTGTAACTGCACCTGTTGTGCCTTCTTAATGTTTATGTATAATTTTAATTATTTTTTTTATTTTTATACCTGTATATAATATGTAATATGTATAGTTCCTTTTTTACTTATTGTGACGATGTCGATGCATTCTTGAATGTTTATATGACAAATAAAGTTCTTAATTCATGGTCTGGTTCTTAATCCTGTAAAGTGTGTCGTGCTTAATTTTGGTTCCTCTTACTTGAAACCTGCTAATAGTCTTCTTGGGAAGGTGCAGCTGGATGGCAGGGATCTCTGTTTCTGACTCTGTCAAAGTTCTGGGCGTCAAAATTGATTCTCAGTTGAATTTTCGCTCCCATGTTAGTTACATTTGTCAGAAAGTTTTAAATAGGTTAAGAATGTTCCATCGACTGAAGCAGTGGTACGTGGGGGGAATCAGGGGGATATATCCCCCCTTGTAACTTGGAAAAATTAAAATTGATATCCTCCTGAAATCAAGCTTATGCCTTTTGATAAAAAAGAAATGCTGTTATGCACTGAAAAACAAAATAAATGTGTGCAATATCTCCAAAATATGTTATTTATATATTAAGAAAATTGTTCGCATACTAGTAGCAGTCGCGTAATAGCAGATGAACTGCACCGGCACACGGCACGCACGGTATTTGCGCGCCACAAGTGGGACATGAGTCACCGAACAGTCTACCCTCACCCCCTAGCAGCCAGGTAGTCAACTAGTGCACCTGACCTTGACCTTGAGTCTAGTCGGTCTTAGTGATGTGCTTAACTTACGGTTGCCATATTAGAATTAGATTTGTAATTTAGTTAACTGCAGAAAGCCATAAAGCTTCATACTCTTTTTTCTTCGTTCTATACCCGCAAATATATGTAAAAGTCAACAATATTTCCCGACGAAATAAAGACAAAGAGTAACAAATAATAGAGGTTAGAGTGAACAGGAAAATAAGGGTTTAGCTTATTTGGCAATCGTTGCATGACGATGAAGTTGCAAACGTAAATATATTTTCGTTCACAGATAACATTTAAAAAAATACTGATTACTTTTTATTGATGGTTTAGGTCTTGGATGTGTACGCGTATAAATAATTATGAATGTAAGGGACACGTCAATGATGTCTTAAATTTTGTATACCGGTTATCCGAGCTAGTCACGAACACAGTTTTTTGTTTCGTATTATCTAATGAGATATCCCCCCCTTAACAAAGGTCTATCTATGCCACTGGACTGAAGTTTGTGCTGACTGGAGTTGATAAGAGCTATGCTCTTCCCAATAATTCATTATGCCCTTTCATCCTTTGGCGAATGTCTGACCGTGGATAGTACCGGTAGTGTTTCTGATGAGGTTGAAAATAGAGCCCTCAGGTTACAAACCTCTTAGGAAGTTTGATCATATATCTGCATATCGTGAACAGGCTAAGGTTCTCTCCTTGGGGAAGCAGTCTTTCCTTCAGACTGTATCCATTGTACATAAGGTACTGTCTTCAAATGTACTTCCTTATCTGAAGAGGAAGCTTGTGCCTCGCGAATTGGTTAGGAAACGCTGTACCAGGCAAGATGCCTTGCTTGTAATGCCAAGAGTGCGGCTTGAGTTAGGGAAGAAAGGGTTCTTGTACATTGGACCCCAAGCATACAATACCCTTCCTCCAAGCATGAAATCGTTGAATTATAACTCGTTCAAGGCCAGGTTGAAGTCATAGGTTTAATTAAGAGCATTTGGTTTATGTTTATAATCTGACCTGTATTTTTATCATACTTTTCTGTAATGTCTGTTTTGTTAGTGAATTTCCTTTGGAAAGTAAACTATTAGCATGACCCGCACGGTGGAACTTAAGCCCGGGACCACCATGGAAGTTCCTAACGTGACCCCCTGAACACGTTTTGGGGGGTCGTTCAAAATTGTATATATATATATATATATATAGACATATATATGTATATATATATGTGTATATATGTATATATATGTGTATATATACCGGGTGTCCAGCCTAAAGTGTTGCAATAGCTAACTTTTTTATTTTATGTCTGACAGTAAACTTCTTATGGAGGACCCCCTTTATTTTTGTATGCTGCTTCTAAGTATGTATTTCAATTATCAAAATTTCCCGCCATTTTTCCAATATGGCGGACAACTTTGTTTTTTCTTATGGAATACCCTGTATTTTATTATGATTTTAGATAGCAAACGAGATTTTAAAAAGTTTTTATTCTTGGTATTTTTTTCCTAAACCTAATCAATGAGGCTCTAGAGCATTTTCACTGTAACTTCAAGAATCATACGGTCGAAAGTCACAGCTGTGCAACATTGGTAATTACACATGTTCAAGTAAATCAAAAGTATGAGGTTTCCTGTTCCTGTTTATTCGTTGTTGTGTTTATGCACTGTCTTAAGAGTACAATTTAATGTGACTGTGTACTGTAATAGTGTTTTTTTATTGTTACAATGACTTTTAACGAACAAGTGGATATGTTATTAATCTTAGGGGAATGCCACAAAAACACAAGATCCGCAGCTGAACTGTATGCCACTCGTTTTCCTAACAGGTGGCATCCATCAGGTATGAGCTTTTTACGCCTTGAAAAAAAAGCTCGTTTAACAGGTAACTTGGGTCCTAGAAAACGGAATCGAACACATCCTATCACCGATTTTGATACAGAAGCAGATGTTTTGGCCTCAGTTATGGTTGACCCGCACCTCTCTACTCAAGAAATTGAGAGGTATACAAACATAAGTAAGAGTTCAGTTTCAGTAATATTACGGAAACATAAATTTCACCCATATCATGTCATTCTTAACCAAGAGATACGAGAAACTGATTACCCTACAAGGTTAGCATTTTGCACATGGTTGACAGAACAAATCCAGTTGCAACCTCGTTTTTTGTCAACTGTTTTATTTTCAGACGAGGCAACGTTCCTCAGTACCAGACATTTGAACAGACATAATATGCATTATTGGTCTACTGACAACCCTCACTGGATGCAGACCATTGATAACCAAAGAAAATGGTCATTAAATGTTTGGTGTGATATTTTCGAAGGCAAAATTGTCGGGCCTTACTTTTTCAATGGCCCGCTAAACGAGATCGACAACGCTAACTTTATAGAAAACTATCTTCCTGTTCTTCTAGACAATTTTCCCCTTCAGGCCAGAATGGATGTGTGGTTCCATCAGGACGGTGCTCCACCACACTTCTCCAGAGTGGCCAGAGAAACCGTCAATGATGTGTTTGAAGGATGTTGGATAGGGAGAGAAGGCCCAGTTGCATGGCCACCGAGATCACCAGATCTCACACCACTGGACTTTTTTCTTTGGGGTGCGATTAAGGACAAAGTGTTTAAAACCCGACCAACGACACCTGCAGACATGAAGTGCAGGATCCAAGCCGCCTGCAGTGACATAAATGAACAAACTATTATTATTTCGCAAAGAGCTCATGAAGAGCGCTTGGCTATGTGTATTGAGCAACATGGACAGTTGTTTGAGCATCTTATGTAGAACTAGGATAATTGAGCTCTCTTGTTGTGAACGTGTACATAATTTAATCTAAGTGTTTTAAACTGTAAATAAATAAAGATAAGCAATATCATTCACATTTAAAAGCTGTGTTTTACTATTAATTTTAACTTAACTATTTTTCAGAACTAAAAACTAATAAAAACTACTAAAACTGAATTTACTTAAAAATGGTATTTTAGTGTCTCTAGAGCTTCATTCATTAGGTTTAGGAAAAAATACCAAGAATAAAAACTTTTTAAAATCTTGTTTGCTATCTAAAATCATAATAAAATACAGGGTATTCCATAAGAAAAAACAAAGTTGTCCGCCATATTGGAAAAATGGCGGGAAATTTCGATAATTGAAATACATACTTAGAAGCAGCATACAAAAATAAAGGGGGTCCCCCATAAGAAGTTTACTGTCAGACATAAAATAAAAAAGTTAGCTATTGTAACAATTTAGGCTGGACACCCGGTATGTGTTTGCACTCTAGCGGTTACATTTTTTGTCCGATTAACTTCAAATTTGGTAGGGACGTTCCTTTCTGTAATCAGTTGGACAAGTTCGTTGGGCAAAACAATCGGAAAACTCTAAACCCCTTTTTGGGGGATTAATCATTTAAATTTCGAGTTTTGGGCCCAAAAAGGGTCATAAAAGCCCCAGATGTAAAATCAATGCATGTTAAAAGATAGGAATTAAAAAGGCAAAAGTTTTAAGCCCTCTCTCGTCATTCTAGCCTAAATATTTACCGAGTTATTAAAGAAAATGTCTACCTACTAAACACAGTACATTGTCTTACGGGGGTTTTATACTAGAAAAGCCTGTTATTCCTTTGTTAGAGTACTTTTATCATCCCCAGCAACCTCACGCCTTCTTTTAAGCCTGTCTGGATCTTCTCCTAACCTTATAATGCGCAAAATTGTATTCCCAGTTTTGCAAGTAAATGAAACCAGGAGTATCAGAACAGCCAAAAAATCAATGTTTTCAGATTTCAATAAGAATTCGACAAATGTATGTTTTTACACTGAATTTGAGTTTTAAAAGTTGTTATGTGGAAATTCACTTCCCTCACGTCAGCGTGCTGTGTGCGAACTTGCTATAAATTGATATAGATACAATACCCCCGTCGCAGCAAACCTGCATACTAAGCAAATTTCCAATGTATGCATATGTTTCTTACTACCACATAAAGCCATCTACCAAGTTTCATAAAAATCATTTGTAAATAAATGATACATAGCAATTTATCTATTCACCATAAGAATAACATTAGGGCTGAGTATGCAGGTTTGCTGCAATAAGAAATATAAGAAAAGTGTTTTTATGCAATTATAAATATAACTCAACCAGGTGAAGCTACGTACCAAGTTTTAAGCATTTATGTTCATAATCAAGGGAGATATAAAACTTGTTGGCCATGAGATAACATTAGGGCTGAGCATGCAGGTTTGCTGCTATGGGGACAATAAAAAAAAATAATAATTTTGTTGTGCAAATATCAATGTGCCAGTCCTATTTGAAGCCACATACCAAGTTTCATTAATATACATTTACAAATAATAGGGATATCAAAATTTAATTATTCTCCATAAGGATAACATTGGACAAAATACTGAGTTCAGCACTTTGGATATCTCTGCAACGGTTGGACGTAGAATCACAATTTAAACACCAAAATGATTGTTTTGTAGAGCTGAACCGATTGGTATTAGCAAATGTCAAGATTACAGTAAAATTAACTGTGAAAATTCTAAAAACCTTTTTCCCATAATATTAACTTGGAAGATTTTATGAAACCGTTTTTTGGATTTTCTCCGCAACCACTTAACCTTGATTAATAATTAAAAATATCATATTATTTGTTTTTTTAAGCTATATAAAATGGTCAAAACCAAAATTGAGTGTTTTGAAAATTTTAGGGTAAAAAATTCAAAAAACTGATTTTTGGAAAATTTAAAACCCCCATAAAACCCCCTTCCCATGGTCCGATGTTTCGGGTTTTCAAACTTAAAGTCATGAATGTCAATTTACACGTTTGTGCCAAATTTCATCAAAATCGGATGTTTTTCAAAAGTTATCGAGTTAACAGACACATATACAGATATATACATACTGTTTATGTGAATTTGAACGAATAATGTTTTTGGCATCTGGGGACCTCAAAACAAAATGTTATCATGGTCTCGGGCTTAAGTCTTACCATGAGACCTACGGTAATAGCTTCATCCCTATAGGGGAAATTCGCTAATAAAGGAAAACATTTAAACAAACCAAATGAATGACATTCCAGAGGATTGATAAATTGTTAAATACCAGGAAATTAGAATGAATGAGCGATAAGATAACGCCAGCTCAGGCGCCAGGGTGGCAGGGGGGAAGGTCGGTCTCAAGGTCACCGCGCTCCCCCCTCCACCCCTCGCCATCACCAACACACTTGCAATGCGGTCTGCGTCTGCAACTGCCACGGCGCACAGTGGGGCCAAACACAATAAACGTAGCATAAATCCAAAACATTATTAGTGAATTTCCTATGGAAAAGTGAACTATTAGCATGACCCGCACGGTGAGACTTAAGCCCGGGACCACCATAGAAGTTCCTAACGTGACCCCCTGAACACGTTTTGAGGTGTCTCTAAAAACTTTATAGATATGATAATATATATCGCACTCTATTTTCAAGGTTTTAATGTGGAAATTCGTCTTGAGTACCATCTTTTGAGTATATTTTACCGTCTTGTATGTAAGTACAGTATAAGTGTAAATATACTTTATAGTGTTGTCAGACGTATTTTATTTATCCTGGATATATATATATATATATATATATATATATATATATATATATATATATATATATGTATTCGCACTCTAGCGGTCGAAATTTTTGTCCGATTTACTTCAAATTTGGTAGAGACATTTCTTTTTATAATCAGTTGGACAAGTTCGTTGGGCAAAACAATCGGAAAACTCCAACCCCCTTTTTTTTGGGATTTTAAGTTTTCAAATTTTGAGTTTTTGGGCCCAAAAAGGGTCAGAAAACCCCAAACGTACACTTAATGCACAATAACTTATTGTACGTAAAAAGCCAAAGATTTTAAGCCCTCCTTCATCATTCTAGCACAAGTACTTACTCAAAGAAAATGTTAATTGTCAAAATACAGTACGTTGTCTTATGAGGATTTTACACTGGAAAAGGCTGTTTTTCATATTTTAATATCGTTTTATCACCCCCCATACCCCTATACCAACCTGCTATCCCGAAAATACCTCTTTATAACTTTATAATATAATTAAAGTTATAATATAGGATACATTGGTATCCTAGCAGTGAATTTAAATATAACCAGGAGCATCAAAACAGCCAAAAAATAAAATTGGTCAATTTCCAAAAAAAATGTAACCAGTGTTGGTTTAAACCCTTTATTTGATATTTTCAAGGTTTTAATGTGGAAATTCACTTCCCTCACGTCAGCGTGCTGCGTGCGATCTCGTTTTTAACTTGTGTTGTTTTGACTTGAGTTGTCTTGAAAAACAGTTTGTACTGAAGAACACTTGTAAATAAAGGCATTATTTATTTATTTATTTATTCAGAATCAACATAGTACCATGTATACATATTTTATATACATTGCATAATATTTAACCTAATGCAGCCCCCACCAAATTTTGCACTTGTTTTATTTGGAGGAGAATATATGTCTCTAAGATCTCCGTTTTACAGCATTCGTGGGTATCCTCTAGACATATGATACCCTCCAATAAGCACATTTGTTTAAGACAATATTTTATTGTCCGCCAAGATAACCTTATTGTACACTTTTGTATCTATATTATAGTGAAAGTTATTATAAATATTATATATCATAAATTAAATGTATATCAAACAAGGTTTTCTTACAATATTTACTAAATAAGAAAATTTATTTATCCGCATAGTAGGTTTACTAAATATTTGATTTTAATTATATTTATTTCTCTAACTTTATATATATAAAGTGACTTATGTAAACTTAGTAATAGTTTGTGTCTAGATATTTATGGTATTAACTCTAAGGTATTGTAAATAGCTGCCAGGTATATATGTGAAGTATATGGGCGAACACAGTTTTTTGTTTCGTATTATCTAATGAGATATCCCCCCCTTAACAAAGGTCTACCTATGCCACTGGACTGAAGTTTGTGCTGACTGGAGTTGATAAGAGCTATGGTCTTCCCAATAATTCATTATGCCCTTTCATCCTTTGGCGAATGTCTGACCGTGGATAGTAGAGTGTTTCTGATGAGGTTGAAAATAGAGCCCTCAGGTTTGTAATCTTAGGAAGTTTGATCATATATCTGCATATCGTGAACAGGCTAAGGTTCTCTCCTTGGGGAAGCAGTCTTTCCTTCAGACTGTATCAGTTGTGCATAAGGTACTGTCTTCAAATGTACCTCCTTATCTGAAGAGGAAGCTTTTGTGCCCCGTGCATTGGTTAGGAAACGCTGTACCAATAAACTTGCTGCTAATTTCAGTATTTAGGTGTTTTTTTTATTTTGTGGTTTATATATAATATAAGTAAATTTATAAATTTATATATAATTATATACAAGTCAAGCAATTTCAAAATGGATAACAACCAAAAAATGATTAATTCCTATATATATATATGTATATATGTATATTTGTATATATATATTCAAAGATAAGCCAACTAACTGTAACAAGCATTAATGGATCATGAATAATTTTCTTTAAAACCCCTTAAAAATCAAAATCCAGCCCATGGGTAAATAAATGTATGAGTTATTAGCATCTGAAGCAATAAGCTGTATATTCTTACGATTCTGGGACTAAGTCCCTTTATACACACTTATTCCATCAACAATATGGGATTGTATGTAGACATGCAGTCATTTTTTAAAGCAGTTAAATCACATGACATCATTTGTCATAAGTCATATGATCCTGAAATCCAAACCTCATAATCCCAATACATGTTAAACAATTTAAATTTAAAAGCAAGTTTTCTACTACATTTCAGTTTTCCTAGGTTTGTTATTTGCCAATTGATATCTGCACCTAAGTTTCCTAAGTTTATAAGCAAAACACCTCCAGTGCAATTCTGAGATCCATTTTGAATAAATACATTGCTCGTTTAGTATAGGATAATATATAGTTCTTGTTGTAAGTTTGTTATCTTAATCAAAAATTATTCCTAAAATCACAAATAGACAGAACCATTTTATTATATGCATTTTTTATGTAAGTTTGCAGTTTTTTGGTTTTTTTGTTATGTACATTTTGACCGAAAAATTCAACATGGTTACATTTAATATTTATAAAATAAATGTCTTAAGCTTCAAATTTCCAGAGCAAATAATTTCTTTTAACAGTTGTTACAATGTCATTAGCATGTAATATTTAAAACAAACAACAACATTCAATGATCCTTTTTGCCCCTGAGTTTTATGCTTCTTCTTGTTTTTAGTGTGAGTAAAAAATTATACCTACTTTAAATAATACCTTGCACAACTGTATAGGAACATGGGACAAGGTACAGGTAATACATTTCTAAACAATGTTTAAAGAACTTGTAGTGAAAAAGGTGTGAATACAATTGTTGAGATGGCGGGAACTGGAGGGCCGGTTCAATAGCGCGGGTTGCGAGGCGATTCTGCTCTCCTGATACCAAAGTACATCCTAGAGATGACGTTGGCGCTGCACAGCGAAAGGGTTAAATAAGTTCGACTTCGCAGACGCGCCGGGGTTTCACACTCGGAGGATAGTCTAACGGGGAGATCCTCTTTGTGTTGAGGCAGGTCATGGTTGGAGATTGCGCCGGACGAGTCCAAGTTTTGGCGGACTCTCGTCTGAGGGGTGATCGGTCATCGACCTACCGCAACGTCCCCGCTCGTGGACTCGACTTCGCAAGTGCATAAGTTAAAAAAAAATGTATAAGTGAAAACGTAGGAGATCGGTGACGTCAACGGTGACGTAGCGAATGCACTGGAGTGATGTCAAAAACTGGAGGTTCGCTCGGCATCTTTAGCGGATCAGTTTGCCGAGAGGTGCGGATGCGAAAACATGCCGTGTAAATGTTAGGTTGATATTATTCCATAGTGCGAATTATTTTATAAAGTTAATTCGTACAAAGTCATTATTAAGGTGTAAACAAATTTGTGCGTTAATTTTTAAGTGCTATTACCTCGGAAAAGGTCCAATTATAATATCACCGGAAATATCCACTTTTCCAGTAAATTCCTAAGAAATGTAATTTTGACAGGACCCGTAAGTAAAATAATTAAAATAGGCTATTTTTATAACAAATCTCAATAACACTGTTATTTCGTTAGTTTACTGAATATGTATAATAAAGAATTTCTAAGATTTCTTTTATATTCTTATTTAAGAACTTAATAAACACATTATTTAAAGTTGCGCTTGTTAATTAGTGAATAATTAAAAATAATTTAAGCTGTAGAGCTATTAATCTGTATTGAAGTATTGGGTCCTCTTTATTTTAGGATAGGAAAGTGTGATGTTTTAAATTATTACATATTAGTATTTATTGCAAGCATGGGGTATTGATTTGTTAGTGAATTTCCTTTGGAAAGTGAACTATTAGCATGACCCGCACGGTGAAAGTTAAGCCCGGGACCACCATAGAAGTTCCTAACGTGACCCCCTGAACAAGTTTTGGGGGGTCGTTCAAAATGTTATATATATACACCTATATACATTGCATAATATTATATATATATAGTTTATATATATATATATATATTTATATATATTTTGGTATATATATATATATATATATATATATATATATATATATATATATATATATATATATATGTGTGTGTGTGTGTGTGTGTGTGTGTGTTTGCACTCTAGCGGTCGCATTTTTTGTCCGGTTTACTTCAAATTTGGTAGGGACGTTCCTTTCTGTAATCAGTTGGACAAGTTCGTTGGGCAAAACAATCGGAAAACTCTAAACCCCTTTTTTGGGGGATTAATGTATTAATGTATTCAAATGTTATTCTAATATTACATTTTGCGAATAATTTAACACTAAGTGTATACCCACTTTTTTTAGATCATAGTGGTTTTGTGTTATGTGACACATCGTCTATTATCATACAAACGAAAAAAATACGGTACTAAATTTAAACAAAATCAAATCAAAATCTCTTTATTTGTTCAATATAATACAACATGTGTACATTGAATAGTGCCAATTAAATAAAAAAAGTTTATTTCCTTTTATGTAATTTTAAATTTGTTCATAGTACAAATATTAAGTAGTTTTATATTTTGTGTATTTTTGTGTTTTAGCGAATATCCCCTATAGGGAAGAAGCTATTACTGTAGGTCTCATGGTAAGACTTAAGCCCGAGACCATGACAACTTTTTTTTTGAGGCCCCCAGATGACTAAAACACTATTCGTTCAAATTTATATATATATATCCATATATGTGTCTGTGAATGCGATAACTTGAGTAAAAAACGCCCGATTTCGATGACATTTGGCTCAAATGTGTAAAGTGACATTTATGACTTAAGTTCGAAAACCAGAAAAATCGGACTATAGTAAGGGGGGTTTATGGGGGTTTTAAATTTTCCAAAAATCAGTTTTTTTCATTTTTTACCCTAAAATTTTTAAAACACTTAATTTTGGGTTGACCATGTTATAGAGCTTAAAAAACAAATAATATAGTATTTTGAATTATTAACCTAGGTTAGTTAAGTGGTTGCGGAGAAAATAAAAAAAACCTGCTCATAAAATCTCCCATGTTAATCTTATGGGAAAAAGGTTTTTGTCTTTTCCTAAGTTAATTTTAATGTAAACTTCACATTTGCTTTTACCAATCAACTCAGCTCCACAAAACAATCATTTTGGTGTTTAAATTGTGATTCTACGTCCAACCGTTGCAGAGATATTCAAAGTGCTAAATACAGTACGTTGTCCAATGTTATCCTTATGGAGAATAAATAAAATGTGATATCTCCATTATTAATGAATGTATATTGATGAAACTTGGCATGTGGCGTCACGTAGTACTGGTATATTGATATTTGCACAACAAATTTATTTTTGTTGATTATCCCAGGAGCAGCAAACCTGCATACTCAGCCCCTATGTTATTCTTATGGAGGATAAGTAAAATGTAATGACTCCCTTAATTATGAAGATAAATTAATAAAACTTGGTATGTGGCTTCACCTTGTTGAGTTATATTAATTTTTGCATAAACAACCATTTTTGTTTGTTCCTTGTTGCAGCAAACCTGCTTAATCAGCTCCCATGTTATTCTTATGGAGAATAATTAAAATGTTATATACTGCTTATTTATGATTGAATATTGATGAAACTTGGTGTGTGGCTTCACCTAGTTAAATTCTATTTATATTTGCATAAAAAACAATTGTTTTGTGTTCCTTGTTTCAGAAAACCTTCGTACTCATTACCAATGTCATTCTTATGGAGAATAATTAAAATTGTATACATCGCTTATACGTGAATATATTTTGATGAAGCTTGGTATGTGGCTTTATATCGTATATTACGCGCATTGGAAATTCGCTGAGTACGCAGGTTTGCTGCGACGGGGGTATTTATATTTACAAAATTGTAATAATATCGCAGTACAAAACTGCGTCTATAGAAAATATTTATTTTGTATTTAGGACGTTTATAAATTGAATAATTTTCATTTTAGATTCAACCGTAGTCTGATCCAAGTTGGCTGCCTTTGTCCCGGCCCGGCGCGAGTATAATTAGCGAGGCCGAGGACGAGGCGGTCTGTGTTGTGGAAGGTCATGAGCCGTGGGCCGTGGGAGGGGGGAAGGGGGGGGGGCGAAGGCTGCCAACAGAGGTTACTCCCGGTCACCCGCCGCGCCGCCGTGACGTCATCGACACACCCGTGACGTCACCAGTCGATTTTCACACCTCCAACTTGCTCCGCTCCGTATGGGTTGTAACATCTTTTGTTTCGTAAGTCAATTTAAGTTACAGAAACCACATACCAAATCCGTCATAGAGATGAAATGACGTTTTCTATAAAAGTTTCGAAGTCTTTAATATTTTAAACATGATTACAATTTGTGAAGTTTGTAGTGTAATTAGTTCGATTTTAGAATTGTCATCATCACAATTACTTTTCTCTGAGCACCCAGGTTTCTGAGACAAGGACGCGGGTATTTTAACGTTATACAATCAGAGCACTAATCCCAAAAATTAAACAGTTTTAAAATGTTTGGCATAAACAAACTTTCATTTGAATGTGGGGCATTGGTTGCCATAATCTCCTCAATACTAGTAATTAAGGTTCTGACAATTTTTCTAGAAGCTTGTTTATATTGTTTAAACATTTTTGTTATCCTGAGAATATAAAGGCTAAATCATCTACATAGAGTGTTAAAGAAACTTTCAGGATTTTGGGATATGATTCTTCATACAAAAAAAAGAAAAAGTTCATATGAAAGTATGTCCTAGAACGCTTAGTTTTCCATCTATCTGTCTGTATGTATATTTTTCTTAATATGTTATATCTTTGGAACATCTGAAGATATCGTCTTCAAACTTTGGTACATGCATTATATCTAACAAGACCAATTTTAGTATGTAGTATCAAGTTTCTACTTTGTACCATTTAAAAATGGCAGTAATTTTTGTTTTTCAAAGCGGGATGCAATAAAAAATGTCTTACAACACTTAAGATATATTCACACTTATACTGATTCACATACAGACGGTAAACATATATAAAAGATGTTACTAGGCTATCGATTTCGACCAGTCACACCAGTCATCATCAGGCCAATGAGAGAACTGACCAATGTCAGTTCTCTCAACTGAACATAAGTCAGTTCTCTCAACTGAACATAAGTCAGTTCTCTCAACTGAACATAGGTCAGTTCTCCCAACTGAACATTGGTCAGTTCTCCCAACTGAACATTGGTCAGTTCTCCCAACTGAACATTGGTAAGTTATCCCAACTGAACATTGGTCAGTTCTCCCAACTGAACATTGGTCAGTTCTCCCAACTGAACATTGGTCAGTTCTCCCAACTGAACATAAGTCAGTTCTCTCAACTGAACATAAGTCAGTTCTCTCAACTGAACATAAGTCAGTTCTCTCAACTGAACATAAGTCAGTTCTCTCAACTGAACATAAGTCAGTTCTCTCAACTAACCAATGTCAGTTCTCTCAACTGAACATAAGTCAGTTCTCTCAACTGAACATAAGTCAGTTCTCTCAACTGAACATAAGTCAGTTCTCTCAACTAACCAACGTCAGTTCTCTCAACTGAACATAAGTCAGTTCTCTCAACTGAACATAAGTCAGTTCTCTCAACCGAACATAAGTCAGTTCTCTCAACTGAACATATGTCAGTTCTCTCAACTGAACATAAGTCAGTTCTCTCAACTGAACATAAGTCAGTTCTCTCAACTGAACATAAGTCAGTTCTCTCAACTGAACATAAGTCAGTTCTCTCAACTGAACATTGGTCAGTTCTCTCAACTGAACATTGGTCAGTTCTCTCAACTGAACATAAGTCAGTTCTCTCAACTGAACATAAGTCAGTTCTCTCAACTGAACATGAGTCAGTTCTCTCAACTAACCAATGTCAGTTCTCTCAACTGAACATAAGTCAGTTCTCTCAACTGAACATAAGTCAGTTCTCTCAACTGAACATAAGTCAGTTCTCTCAACTGAACATAAGTCAGTTCTCTCAACTGAACATAAGTCAGTTCTCTCAACTGAACATAAGTCAGTTCTCTCAACTGAACATTGGTCAGTTCCCTCAACTGAACATAAGTCAGTTCTCTCAACTGAACATAAGTCAGTTCTCTCAACTAACCAATGTCAGTTCTCTCAACTGAACATAAGTCAGTTCTCTCAACTGAACATAAGTCAGTTCTCTCAACTAACCAATGTCAGTTCTCTCAACTGAACATAAGTCAGTTCTCTCAACTGAACATAAGTCAGTTCTCTCAACTGAACATAAGTCAGTTCTCTCAACTGAACATAAGTCAGTTCTCTCAACTAACCAATGTCAGTTCTCTCAACTGAACATAAGTCAGTTCTCTCAACTGAACATAAGTCAGTTCTCTCAACTAACCAATGTTGAGAGAACATAATGCTGGTGAACATAAGTCAGTTCTCTCAACTGAACATTGGTCAGTTCTCTCATTGGCCTGATGATGACTGGTGTGACTGGTCGAAATCGATAGCCTAGTAACATCTTTTATATATGTTTACCATCTGTATGTGAATCAGTATAAGTGTGAATATATCTTAAGTGTTGTAAGACGTTTTTTATTACATCCCGTAAGTAATAACAACACGTAATATGCTAATAAAAAAGTTGTTTTTCAAAGCTAAATATCTTAAAAACTGTAAAATTTATGAAAAATCTGCAACTATCAAAAAGTTGTGTAATTTTGTCCTAAAATTAGTGATGAAGATATTTACTATAGGATAATAAACAACTAAGTTGTTGTAATTTTTGTAAGTTAAAACATGATCTTTCAAACTAGAAATGGTAAAAAAGAATGTTTCATATCTTTTATTTTTTCCAATTCTTAAACTAAGACATTTAAAATGAGGTATCACTTAGTATTAATAACCTAGTATTAACATTGATTTGCACCAATTTCTTATTTGTGTTCTCTTTTTATATTAAGTTTTGTGTTTTTGTGTTAATGTTAGTACTGTCCAGATGAAACACACACATCCGGGGAACCCACGCTCGAGGTCCACTGGTAGAAGGTAGAAGGTCTCAGACGGTAATGTATTGTCTGATTGGAAGTTATTGTCTAGGTTGGTGTTGCAGTTCAGGCCAAATGTCTCTCCTAAGGAACATCTTCCTCCATGTTGATTCTATTATCAATAAATTGTTATATGATAATGTAACTGATACGATCAGTGGAGGATATAGTCCTTCTGCAAATATTTCATGAGCGTTGATTAAACTGAAAGTTATTACCCCTTTAAAGAAGGATAAATATACTAAAACTTTAACGCTCGTTTTTCTAAAACGCCACTTTTAGCGAATTTCCCCTATAGGGAAGAAGCTATTACCGTAGTCGGCATGGTAAGACCTAGGCCCGGGACCATGATAACTTTTCGTTTTGAGGTCCCCAGACCCCAAAAACACCATTCGTTCGAAACTGTATATATATATATATATATATATATATATATATGTGTCCGTGAGCACGATAACTCCCGTAAAAATGATCCGATTTTGATGAAATTTGGTATTAACATGTAAAGCAACATTTATGACTTTAAGTTCGAAAACCAGCCAGATCGCTTTATCCGAAGGGGTATTTTGGGGGGGTTTTGTACCCCAAAAATGGGTTTTTCGAATTCTTTACATATAATTTTGGAAAAAGTCAAATTTTAGTTTTTTCCATTGGATTCAGCTTAAAAAAACAAACAATTTGGTATTTTGATCATTTCTCTACGTCAATTGGTTACCGAGATATTGAAAGTGCTAAACACAGTACGTTGTCTAATGTTATTCTTATGGAGGAAAATAAAAATTTTATATCTCGCTTATTTATGAACGTATACTGACGAAACTTGGTATACGGCTTCATCTGGTTGTGGACCATTGATATTTGCTCAAAAAAACAATTTTTTACCCAAGGCTCCCGTAGCAGCAAACCTGCATACTCAGCCCCATGTTATTCTTATGGAGAATAAGTAACGTGTTATCTGCCTTCATTATGAAAATAAATTAATGAAATTTGGTATGAGGCTTTACCTACATGAGTTATATTGATATTTGTATAAAACCTCATTTTTTGTGTTCCTTGCTTCAGCAAACCTGCATACTCAGCCGCCATGTTATTCTTATGGAGAATAATTAAAAAAACATATATCGTTTATTTATGAATGTATATTGATGAAACTTGGTATGTGGCTTTATGTGGTATTAAGATACATATATATGCATTGGAAATTCGCTGAGTACGCAGGTTTGCTGCTACGGGGGTATTTAGTTTATAACCTTTTTAATTAAACAGTTTTTTACTTTAAACTTTTTATTCACAAATGAATTAAATGTCCACATAATGGATCACATAAAATACACCACACTACTGAAATCCTTTATTGTTACAATTTAAATAGACTCATATGTAAATATAGCAGATTAAGCTAAAAATAATACTGAACACAGGACAACAAACAAAAAGAAAATTATACATAAATTGAAAGATGCTTGAACAAAAGGCCGAAAGATTTAATAAACCAACTAATAGTAATTAAAAATACTATGATCTCAGCCCTCTGAATGAAGACTGCTGCCACATGAAGCATATTTTGTAAAATTCATTTGTTAGGGTGAACATTAATAAATATACGGGGTGATTAATAAAAACTTAATTTTATACAAATAAACTTTTTATAAAATCGAACCAAAATGTGCCGACAGGAAGATGTTTTGAAATACAATAGTTTTAAAATGATTTAAGTGGTAGAAATAAACTGCCATTTTTTATTATAACTAGAGACCCCATAGTAAAGGGATAAATCAAACTTTACTTACTCTTCATAAGAATAACATTAGGGTGAGTATGCAGGTTTTCAGCTTCGGGGACAATCGACAGAAACATTAACATGCAAAAATCAATAGACTAAAACTAGGTGAAGCCACATACCAAGTTTCATCAATATACATTCATAAATAACCGAGAAGCAACCGTTTATATATTCTTCAAAAGAATATCAATGAAATGAATGAGAACCGACATTTAATACAAACTGTAAAGAATTAAAATAAAGATATCCGATAAATTTGTAAATTCCGGGAAAAGAGAATGAATGGAGCGATAAAATAGAGATAACGCCGGCCCAAGCGCCAGGGTGGCAAGGGGGAAGGTCGGTCACAAGGTCTCCGCGTTCATTTATAGCATTAAAACAGCGCCTGCAAACTTGAATAAAAACCTACAATACACGCATGTACTGCCTTCAACATCAACTAAAATGGAAGGCGTTATCAGGCTAACGTGAGCCGGTGAACGAGTCACGTTCAACACCTGCATGTTGTTTTGATTAAGGAACTGTCTTTTAGAGATAAGTGAAGCATAATCCACTGGCAGTCAACGAAACGTTCCAGATGCTCAGCATGGAAGGAGGTACAGGAGTCCCAAAGATAATTATTACCAGCGGCAGGCTAAAACGCTACAAATAAATATGAAATCTTTTCCGCACAAATGTAGACACTGGAAAATGGAAAAGTTGCGTATGACGCATGCTTTAAAGAATCTTAATTTCTGGTAGTTGCTGGATGCTATCTTGGAGTTTTGTTCCATAATGCCAGTTAAATTTGTGCCTCCGTTGGCATGATTCCGGTCTACACCGGAGTTAGCAACGCGTGTTGCTAACATCTGTCGATGCCATTTTATAAACCACCTCTCAATTTGTTGGTAACAATCCATGTTTCAAGAAAAATACCGTGTTAGCAACACAAATTGTGGCATCGACCGAGTGTCGGTAAAATATGGTAATAGCCTTTGATCTTTTCGAATTTTGATAGCATTCCATCAGTTTAACTAAGAACGTTTTGTTGACTGAATAAAACTAACAATATATTTCCACATATATAAGTCGAGCTAGGCGAGTTGTCAGGTGAGGCCGAACCTCTGTATTCCTGTGTTTTGTTTTGGCCTGCTTTACAGAGAAGTAACATACTGCTGATTTTGTGTTTTTCACACTTAGGTAATCGAGGAGGCGCTAAGTGAAACAGGCAGTGATCAAACTGATCAACTATACCACAAACATTTGCGTTCTCTCCCTGCAAATCAATCATAATAGTACCATAGAATAAAATACGTCTGATAAAAACAATGAAATCGTTGATTTCGAAATCATTAAACAGTAACTTAAACTTGTACGAGTCTCCGGTCACTGCAGAACGCAATGTCACTGCAAGCTTGAACACAAATAAAATCACAAAACGAAATGCTGCTAACATTTTATGTAATTTTTTTAATAAAAGACACGTATAACAAAAAAGTTGGTAAAAAATGGGATGAGAAACAGTACAAATTTATGCCTTGGATGAAACAATAAGAGACCCAGAATGTGAGATGCAACTGGGTGCAACATGCATCAGTTTTTATCGATGTATGTCACTAAATAATTTTCTTATATGAGTTTTTGAAGCTAAAAGTTCTGAATCATGATGTAAAATCATTTACCCCACAACACACCGTAATTACTACCAGTTACTAGTAACTGACAAACCGTTCTCTGCACCATATCTTGCAAGTGTATGATGTAGCCAGATGTTTGAGTATTTTAAACTGTATTTAGATGCATATCTAAATAAATTAACTTTAAATATAAATTTCAATTTTTTTAAATTGTCAACATTAATCCCTAATGGAAGACTTTTATACCTGAAAAATAGTTAACTGTTATAGTGCTGGATGGAAAATGTATGAGCAAAATTTGAATCCATTCAGTGCAAAAGAGAGCCAAAATAACTATTACATGTTAAAAGTATCCAAAATTGAGTTCTACAGGTCTAAGCGAAAGACTGCCATGGCATTTTGTGTATCTAAATATGCAGTTCATACTAAAAATCTGACAAAACTAAAACAATAAAACGTACAGAAGTATATTTTTTCATATGGCTAAAATAATATATAAACCTGACATTTAATCACAGGTGTGTTATTTTACCAAACATTTTTTTGATTAGTAGACTTTGGTCCGTATTTTATCACTTTGCGATGTTACTACAAATTTATTACCTACCTAAATTTTACCTCCCCATGTTACTCATATGGAGAATAAGTAAAGTTGTATATCTCCCTTAATTAAGAACCTAAATTAGTAAAACTTGATATATAGCTTCACCTGGTTCAGTTATATTGATAATTGCAAAAAAATATTACTTAATTTCCTCGTTGCAGCAAACCTGCATCCTCAACCCTAATGTTATTCTTATGGAGAATAAATAAAATGCTATATATATCACTTATTTATGGATGTATTTTTGTGAAACTTGGTAAGTAGCTCTATGTAGTAGTTTGTCACATATATATGCATTGGAAATTCGCTGAGTATGCAGGTTTGCTGCGACGGGGGTATTTATTTGTTTTTGCATAAAGAACATTTTATATATACACATTTAGATTTGTACCTAACTGTAGTAAACCTATGGCATATTTGTAACTAAACCAACCATATAAACTTTAATATTAGTTTGATTACCTATATTACTACTATAATATTACGCGATATTACTTTGAAATCTCCGCCTTCATCAAACACCCAACCTGGTACTCTTCACGCGAAATATGTTGAGCCTCCGCTGCCGGAGAGACTGAGATAACCAGCTGGGCTACTGAACATGGAGTACCGACGAACAGTTATTTTGTTTACATAACAACAACATTATGATTAGTTGACTGAACAGATAATGGAAACAGCAGATGACAGATTTAGACTGATGTCCCCACAGCTCAAGATATTCTGTGTCACGTGTACATCCTGTGGTGTTTACTAACTTGGTTAGTAATTTTTACAACATCTTATAGTCTCCAGAACTATTCCTGTACTGACAAAATAATGATATTTAAAAAAATCCCGTAACCAAGACAGAAACTTTTATAATAATATACTGAATTAACTCCTAGTCAAGTCATCTTTATTGTCACAACAAACGTTAACAAATTTTCTGATCAATACAGAAATATAACAGGTGACAGTGTCATTGTTAAATATATCAAAATAAAACTATACATGCAATCTTAACTAACTAAAATGTTAACAATATAAAACACTACAACAAACTCTCCCAGCTGCTGTCTTCAAAAAGCTGCTCTAGTTGTTGTATTTAGTTTTGTATATGGCCTAGCAAGCTTACTACCGACTCTCTTTAAAATAAATTTAAGATTCCAACCACTGTCTTTTTGAAAGATTCAATTTTATTCACTTGGTATATTTAGTATTTAACAGTCGTCTTTTATTGCATTTTTAGTGAATTTCCCCTATAGGGAAGAAGCTATTACCGTAGTAAGCTTACCATGTTACCATGACTTTAGCTCGAGACCATGTTAACTTTTCATTTTGAGGTCCCCAAATGCCAAAAACACCATACATATATATACATGTGTGTGTCCGTAAGCACAATAACTCTCGTAAAAAAGGTCCGATCTTAATGAAATTTGGTACAAATGTGTAAAGTACCATTTATTTGAACGAGTTCAAAAACCAGACGAATCGCACAATCCGAAAGGGGGTTTTGTACCCCTAAAATAGTTTTTTTGGGGTTTCCACATGTAATTTTTATTTAAATCAAATTATAAATTTTACCATTGAATTCAGCATAAAAAAATAAACAATTTGCTATTTTTATCATTGCTCTACGTCAATTGGCTACTGAGATATTGAAAGTGCTAAACACAGTATGTTGTCCAATGTTATTCTTATGGAGAAAAATACAAATTTTATATGTCGCTTATTTAAGAACATAAACTGTCGAAACTTGGTATATGGCTTCATCTGGTTGTGGTTTATTGTTGTTTGCACAAAAAACCAATTTTTCGCATATGGTTCCCGTAGCAGCAAACCTAGGTAATCAGTTCCCATGTTATTCTTATGGAGTATAATTAAAATGTTATATATCGCTTATTTATGAATGTGTATGGATGAAACTTGGTATGCAACTTCACTTAGATGAGTTCTATTGCTATTTGCATCAAAAACCATATTTTGTGTTCCTTGTTGCAGCAAACCTGCTTACTCATCCCCAATGTTATTCTTATAGAGAATAATTAATATTGTAAGTACTGGTATCGCTTGTTTGTGAATATATTTCTTATTAATCCTGGTAAGTGGCTTAATGTGTATATATTCGTTGGAAATTCGCTGAGTATGCAGGTTTGCTGCGGCGGGGTATTTTATATTCTACTGTTTGTTTCATATTAACTTTTACCCAACTCTTCTTCGAAATTCACAAATAAGACCCCTGTTACAGGTCTTCTACCCACACCTGACTTCCCCTTTCGATGTCCACTTTTCCATCTATTCCACCAAAAAGCAAACTTCCAAATTATGGGAATGTTTTGTTAAATAAACTTAAGACATATCTTAACATAAGTAGGTGTGTTTTAATGAAAAAAATGTGAAAAATCCTATTCTTTACCAAAGCATATGAAAATGAATTTACCAAAATCGGTAATTGGTCCACATGCACACAAGTTTAGTTTAATGGCATATTACTTATTCTTGCTTTGTCATATTAACGTGCCCTTGGCTGTAAAGACCTGACCCAATTGAAGAGGCAGACTGTCCTGTCTGCTGCAATGACCCCCACAGTATACTGGTATACTGACCAAAGCCGTGATGACAATCTGTGGACTATGCTCGCTCTTGGTTATCTCCTAATATGACAGTAGATCCTTCCCGTATTGCAGGAATGAGTTTCACACAAACTGGTAACATTTATTAACACTTTTACAATAAACTAATATTATTGATAGCATTTGAATTATTTTTACAGTGTACTGTGGGATAGAGGTGGAGTTAATAACGAGGGGGCCGCTTACTCCAGCATCATTGGGTAGGGAAGATAACCAACTAATACAGGCATTGCATACTGATAATTGTGTATTAACTAATATTATTGATAGCATTTGAATTATTCTTACAGTGTACTGTGGGAAAGAGGTGGAGTTAATAACGAGGGGGCCGCTTACTCCAGCATCATTGGGAAGGGAAGATAACCAACTACTACAGGCATTGCATACTGATAATTGTGTATTAACTAATATTATTGATAGCATTTGAATTATTCTTACAGTGTACTGTGGGAAAGAGGTGGAGTTAATAACGAGGGGGCCGCTTACTCCAGCATCATTGGGAAGGGAAGATAACCAACTATTACAGGCATTGCATACTGATAATTGTGTATTAACTAATATTATTGATAGCATTTGAATTATTCTTACAGTGTACTGTGGGAAAGAGGTGGAGTTAATAACGAGGGGGCCGCTTACTCCAGCATCATTGGGAAGGGAAGATAACCAACTACTACAGGCATTGCATACTGATAATTGTGTATTAACTAATATTATTGATAGCATTTGAATTATTCTTACAGTGTACTGTGGGAAAGAGGTGGAGTTAATAACGAGGGGGCCGCTTACTCCAGCATCATTGGGAAGGGAAGATAACCAACTACTACAGGCATTGCATACTGATAATTGTGTATTAACTAATATTATTGATAGCATTTGAATTATTCTTACAGTGTACTGTGGGAAAGAGGTGGAGTTAATAACGAGGGGGCCGCTTACTCCAGCATCATTGGGAAGGGAAGATAACCAACTACTACAGGCATTGCATACTGATAATTGTGTATTAACTAATATTATTGATAGCATTTGAATTATTCTTACAGTGTACTGTGGGAAAGAGGTGGAGTTAATAACGAGGGGGCCGCTTACTCCAGCATCATTGGGAAGGGAAGATAACCAACTACTACAGGCATTGCATACTGATAATTGTGTATTAACTAATATTATTGATAGCATTTGAATTATTCTTACAGTGTACTGTGGGAAAGAGTGTGAAGGTGCTATTTACCGTTAATAAGATTTTAATTAATTATTGCTGACTTGGGTCTCGGTTTAAGTTAAGATATCCGCAAGTACAGACAATTTTATGCACAGCTCAGTCGGTAGAGCATGAGACTCTTAATCTCAGGGTCGTGGGTTCGTGCCCCACGTTGGGCGCCATTATGTGAAGGTGCTATTTACCGTTAATAAGATTTTAATTAATTATTGCTGACTTGGGTCTCGGTTTAAGTTAAGATATCCGCAAGTACAGACAATTTTATGCACAGCTCACTTTTAATCTTAATCTCAGGGTCGTTTTTATTATAAATAGAATCTAAAAATGTTTGTAAAATAAGAACAAAAGTTAAGTTTCAAAAGTCAAAATTTATTTAATAATATGTTACTGAAAAATTAATACATGAAATGCTAAAATAATTATTATGGTTGACAACTTAAGTTATAAATCAAATCTTATTCTATAAAGACGAATACACTTTAAAATAGTTCACTGAATGGTGAAGGAACTTAGCTGTTTTTTACAGTCGTTGTGAAGTCTCGAAGTTCGTGGAGTAGAGTACAGCATGGTGACGCCTTACTACCGGTGAACAGCGACGGATCAATGCTCACGATGATTATTTAAGTGTTTTTAAGAATCTCACAATGTCTGGTGTTTCAAATACAACACACTCGCCCACAATTAATCTCAAGCTATTAAAATAAGGTCTCGTTCTCGCCACTTATTACTTTTATAAAGTTCATCGGTCGGTGAATGTATAAGCTCAGGACGGGTTCTCGGTGAAGATGTTATATATTGCTACTTAGGCCTCGGAAACTAACAAATGACTTCCGCGCACGCTGATGGTACTCAGCTAAGACTATATTGTCCAACCGTACACGGGTGTTGACTACGACTTCACATGTACACACCACGACGCTGGTATCTGACGAACTCTATGTCCATGGGACACGGCTGGTAGCTACGGACTATGCACACACCTCGTCGGTGGTACTTGAGGAACTGACTACTGACAACTCTAACACACCCTACGTCTAACAGGCACTAGGCCTCGGTGTCGACTCGCGGGTTCACACCGCGACGGTGCTTGAGAAACTGCCCCTGCGGCCGCGGTGGTCGGCTTATAAGGGAACTAACCACGTGACTACCCTCGACCAATGAAATTTGATTCTAGAGTACCGTGGCCTGAACCGTAGATCGTACTGCGCTCAGTATCACGGTCAGTAACTTACGTTACTGTAATTTTTGATCCCCCGCCTACTGTGAACCACCGTCTTTCTCGTTGTAACTGGAATATATTTGACCGTTGGAAGTTACTGAATAAATCTCAACTGTTTTCTGACTTTATATTTTAATATTACTTTACGATGTTTTATTGAATTTATTTGATTATTATTAGGTTATTATTTAATTGTTACTAGGGTTTTCGACCCACTACAAGAGGTGGAGTTAATAACGAGGGGGCCGCTTACTCCAGCATCATTGGGAAGGGAAGATAACCAACTACTACAGGCATTGCATACTGATAATTGTGTATTAACTAATATTATTGATAGCATTTGAATTATTCTTACAGTGTACTGTGGGAAAGAGGTGGAGTTAATAACGAGGGGGCCGCTTACTCCAGCATCATTGGGAAGGGAAGATAACCAACTACTACAGGCATTGCATACTGATAATTGTGTATTAACTAATATTATTGATAGCATTTGAATTATTCTTACAGTGTACTGTGGGAAAGAGGTGGAGTTAATAACGAGGGGGCCGCTTACTCCAGCATCATTGGGAAGGGAAGATAACCAACTACTACAGGTATTGCATACTGATAATTGTGTTTTAGCTGTTATTTACACATAATTCCAGTTGGGTGTTTTTTTTCTGTAACATATTTGCTATTTTGTAACTGTCATTGAAAAAAACAGTCAATCACTTTCAATTGTAACCACAGAAGAAGGCATTCGGGCCACTGACAATGGTGAGGCTGCGGGTCTATAGCCGAAATATTACTGATTTATGTGTGTTTTTAGTCTACTGTTCAACTCATAATTCTTGTACAAGATGAGTTAGCTGTGTCCTACCTCTTTCCTCCTCTGAAATTTCTAAGCCCAGTCCTTTTTCCATAAAATCCTAACCTTTGTTAACGCATTGCAGATGAAAGACGCATCCACACGGCGAGTAGACTGAATGCCGAAAGATACACCACACATCAATAGTTCTGTGTTTACCAAACTTAGTAGTAACTCTCGATTGCCGTTAGGTTTTGTAAGGCAATTTCTTGAAAAGCCTCTAAATTGCACAAAGATGTGTACCAAGTGTTTTCTGTTTAATTTGACAGATTGTGTGCAGATGCATACTTGATATTCTGCTTTCAGTTTCGCCAAAGCTATTTGGTCTTGAGATTTGTTTGAGATAAGTGAAAAAAATTCGTTCATCAGAATTAGACACATTATTATTAGAAAGGGGAAGAGACTTTGATAGTGATAATAATAACTCATACCTAATCTAATTTTTCCAACTGTTTCTGGTGTTATGGTGAATCTGAATTGAAGTACCAGTTTCAAAGTTGTTATAATTTTTTCATGTAAACAATTGTTTCATACACATAAAGACCGACTTTCATAATTCCCAGCTCTTTAAGTTTCCTGTTCCTGTTTGACCTGGGACCAGGATAACCTTCTCCCTGGGACCAGCGCCCCTTCCCCCAACAAATACTGGACTCAAGATCAGAAACGCTTTTTAGGGTATCATCAATCGCACCGTTAGAAGCACTATATACAGGTCCAAGTGTAACCTGGTAGACAGAAATGGTACTAACACAACTACCTAGCTTGTAATGAACACTGTCCGATACAACACTGCTAGTCCATCAGGTTGGCTGAGCTGTCAAACGCGCTATTCCCCCGGTCATGGGTTGGTGCTTGGATGGAAGGTTAGTCTGTTTTTTATGTGCAACTCTAAGAAGTTTACCTATCTGTGGCAGAGTTGAAGAGGAGAGTGGACCTTAAGCAAACGGTGGGCGGCACGGGTCCAAGCTGACGGTATAAGTGATTTTTTCGTGAGTTACATAACTGTTCAGGTGTTTTGCTACATTTTACCTATTCTCACTGTGTGTCTGTCCTCCGGAAGGCCATTTTTTAAGGATTCAAAGGGTTAGTGGCTTGATAATTGTATTTGTTCAGTTATATTCAGTACTGAAGTGTTATAATTATGGTTTTATTTTATTTGTGTTCAATTTATTATTTTTTTTAAGAAAATTTAATTTTTGTTTTTCTGTCTTGAATCATAAAGATTTTTGATCAAACCTTCATGACAATGTTACTAAACTTATATCACAGAATTCAATCAAAATACAAGATCAAAAACTGTAGGAGAAAAACTTAATGACATTGAATATAATTAATGGTGTCAGCTCCAGTAGAAAGACAATGGTGTATGTGTTTTAAGTGAATGTCCAAGAATAAATAAAGAACTTTATAGACTACAGGGATTAACATCGGCTGAGTACACAGATATTATTAAGATGATTGATGATGTGGCTCCTGTAAGAGGAATAAAAGGCAGGTCCAAGGATGGCAACCAGTGTAGACATTGTTCTACAACTGAGCATTATACAGTTGAAACTTTGCCACATGTCCTTGGACTTTGTCCTCATGGCAGTCTATTAAGATTCGCCCGCCATAACCGCCTCAGAACTCTGATAGCTGACGAATTTCGAGCCAAATCTTATGAAGTCTATGAAGAAGTCACTGCCCTCGCAAATAGTGAGACTACAAGAAGGTGCAACATTATTGCAATAAATAAAAAGTGTGCAAAAGGCTTTATAATTGATCCGGCGGTAAGGTTTGAGTTAAATAATAACCAACCAAAAGAATTAAACCGAGAAAAGATTAATATTTATTCACCTACCGCTCAGTACTACAAAGACAAATATAACCTAAAGGAAATGTAAATTATTGGCTTATTAATTGGCTCAAGAGGAACAATAACAACATTTTTCAAAGATTTTTGGACCAAAATTTATTTTTATAAGAAAAAATTATACCAAATTTCACTTTTGACAAAGAAAAGTTCTGTTCAAATTAAAAAAAAAAGTCATTTATATAATAAGTAAGTTAAAATTGTATAGTATTCTTTGTATTAGGAACTTGCAATGAGCAAGAAGATGTAATTTATATATATTTTTGTTATAGATTCAAGATTCAAAATTTCTTTATTCACAGTATACAATCGTGTACATGAATAGTGTCAAAATACAAGGTTATTTCAAGTACAGTAAAATAACAATGTGCCAATAACTAAACCAAACTAAATTAAACTAATTAGGTATTAATGTTAATACCTAATTAATATTTTCAAATTCAGTGTTAAGGAATTCCTCAATACTATAAGGAGCCAGATTAAGTAAATATAATTTTAGCTTCTGTATGAACTTAACTTTGTTATATTCCTTTTTAACTATGCCAGGTAGATTTCTTAAGAAATACCTTTTGATGTATGAGGTTTTTTTTTTGAATAGTTGTAGGTGGTGGTGTTTATGGGCAATGGTATTTTCCCCCTGGTATCATAATTATGAGATACTTCTTTTTCATTTATTTTATAAACATGTTGAATAGTTTCAAAAACATATAAACCATGTACTGTGAAAATTCCCATTTCTTTAAAATAAGGTTTTACCGACTCATTAAATTTAAATTTTTGTATTATTCTAATGGCCTTTTTTTGCAAAGTTAAGATCTTTTTCAAATTTTGTTGTGTTGTTCCACCATAAACACCAATTCCATAACTAATATGTGATTCAACAAGAGTATGATATATAATTTTTAGAACTGTCTTATCGCAAAGAAAATACATTGTCCGTAAGACGTACAAACCAGAATTTATTTTACTTACTAAATAATCAATGTGGTAATTCCAGCCAAGATGTTCATCAATAGTCAGACCCAACAATTTTGAAGTTTTAACTTGATTAATAGTTTTGTTATCTTAGAACCTTGTGTTCTACTGTGTTGTGTACACACAACACAGTAGAAAAGGCCAAAAACACAAACACAAACTGCATGTGTACTGTGTTTCTTTTAGCGAATTTCCCCTATAGGGAAGAAGCTATTACCGTAGGTGGCATGGTAAGACTTAAGCCCGAGACCATGATAACTTTTCGTTTTGAGGTCCCCAGATGCCAAAAACACCATTCGTTTAAATTTATATATATGTATATATATATATGTCCGTTACCGCAATAACTTTTGAAAGAAACACCCGATTTCGATGAAATTTGGCACAAATGTGGAGAGTAGCATTTATGACTTTAAGTTTGAAAACTAGATCGATCGCATTATGGGAAGGGAGTTTTATGGGGGTTTACAATTTTCCAAAAATCGGTTTTTTGCAAATTTGACCCTAAAATGTTAAAACCACTCAATTTTGGTTATAGCCATTTTGTAGAGCTTAAAAAACAAATAATTTAGTATTTTGAATCATTACCCTAGGTTAAGTGGTTCTGGAGAAAATCCAAAAAAACGTGTCCCATGTTAATCTTATGGGAAAAAGGTTTTTAGATTTTTCTCAGATAGTTTTACTAACAACTTCACATTGCTGTTTATTAATGTGTTTAGCTCAACAAAACAAACATTTTGGTGTTTTAATCGTTGTTCTACGTCCAACCATTGCAGAGATATTCAAAGTGCTAAACACAGTACGTTGTCCAATGTTATCCTTATGGAGAATAAATAAAATTCTATATCTCGATTATTTATGAATGTATATTGATGAAACTTGGTATGTGGCTTAAACTAGTTGTGGTATATTGATATTAGCACAAAAAACAAGTTTTTTGTTGATAGTCCCCGTAGCAGCAAACCTGCATACTCGGCCCCCATGTTATTCATATGGAGAATAAGTAAACTTCTATATCTCCCTTAATTATGAACCTACATTAAGAGAACTTGGTATGTAGCTTCACCTGGTTCAGTTGTATTGATAATTGCAAAAAAACACATTACTTATCTTCCTCGTTGCAGCAAACCTGCGTCCTCAACCCTAATGTTATTCTTATGGAGAATTAATAAAATGCTATATATCACTTATTTATGGATGTATTTTTGTGAAACTTGGTAAATAGCTCTATGTAGTAGTGAGTCACATATATATGCATTGGAAATTCGCTGAGTACACTGGTTTGCTGCGACGGGGGTATTTTAGAACCACACCTTTTTTATTTTACTTGTGCGGAATAATATAAAATTTGTTTTATTAGCATTAAGGGTCAAATTGTGATGTGTTAAAAGTTGTTTAATTTTTGTTAGTTCTAATTTGGAAGATGTTTCAATGTCAGTGATTGATCTTCCTGAGGTTTTAAGATTAATATCATCTGTATATACACTTAGTTTACAACTTGGCTGAGTTAAAACATTTGGAAGGTTTTTAAGATAACATATAAACAAGTGAGGGCCCAAAACTGAACCCTGTGGGACCCCTGAATGAATTTTGTTCAAATCTGACTTTGTTCTTTTAATCCAATTATGTTTTGTCAGATATGAGAGTTCTACAAATTGATGTATGATCATGAGAAATTCCCCTAATACCTAACATCTCAAGCTTGCTGATAAGTATGTTGTGCTCTACATTGTCAAATGCCTGTGACATATCCATAAAAATCCCAACGGTATTTAAATCTTTATCAACTGAATTTATGATGGACTCAATAAGACTTATTGCTGCAGTGACAGTTGATCTACCAGCACAAAAACTATGTCATTCATTATCAATCAAGGTAGAACTCAGTTAATCTGTTGTAAACGGTTTTTTCATATACTTTTGAGATTGCTGGGAGAACTGACACTGGCCAGTAGTTAGAAATTTCTACAATTCTTTTTATAAATTGGTACAACTTGAGCAATTTTTAGCTGCTTTGGGAAACTACCTGTTATAAATGACGAATTTATGAGGTGTGTCAAAATAAATTTTAACTACACTTTTACTTTTTTCAAAATTTTAACTGATAAATCATCATAGCCAGATGATTTCTCATTTTTTAAGGAGTCTAAAATTGCAATTATTTCTCCATCAGTAACAGGTTCTAGATGAAATTTATTTTGCGAAAGATAATCTGTAGGATTGCTGTCTATAACAGGAACAGGAACAGGGGGCCAAACGTTAATTTTGTTTGGCAATTTTATAAAAGATGAATTAAATAATTTAGTTACTTCTTCCAGACTTCTTTCTATCCTGTCATCATTTTTTAATGAGATATCTTCAATTATTTTTTCTTAGTGAATTTCCTTTGGAAGTGAACTATTAGCATGACCCGCACGGTGAAACTTAAGCCCGGGACCACCATAGAAGTTCCTAACGTGACCCCCTCAACACGTTCTGGGGGGTCGTTCAAAATTATATATATATATATATATATATATATATATATATATATGTGTGTGTGTTTGCACTCTAGCGGTTGTATTTTTTGTCCGATTTACTTCAAATTCGGTAGGGACGTTCCTTTCTGTAATCAGTTGGACAAATTCGTTGGGCAAAACAATCAGAAAACTCTAAACCCCTTTTTTTGGGGATTAATATTTCAAATTTCGAGTTCTTAGGCCCAAAAAGGGTCATAAAAGCCCCAGATGTAAAATCAATGCATGTAAATAGATGTGAATTAGTCAGGCAAAAGTTTTAAGCCCTCTCTCGTCATTCTAGCATAAATATTTACCGAGTTATTAAAGAAAATGTGTATCGACTAAACACAGTACGTTGTCTTATGGGGGTTTTACACTAGAAAAGCCTGTTATTCCTTTGTTAGAGTATTTTTATCATCCCCAGCAACCTCACACCTACTTTCAAGCCTGTCTGGACCTTCTCCTAACCTTATAATGTGAAAAATTGTATTCCCAGCTTTGCAAGTAAATAACCAGGGGTATCAGAACAGCCAAAAAATCAATGTTTTCAGATTTCATTAAAAATTGGACAAATGTATGTTTTTACACTTATTTTGAGTTTTACAGGTTTTTATGTGGAAATTCACTTCCCTCACGAAAGCGTGCTGCGTGCGAACTCGTTTATTTTTTACTGTTGTAAAATTCTTTGTTAATAAATTGACCATGAGGTGTTTGAAATGTTTGTTTTACGAGCATTAAGATCACTAGATGAATAACTGTTAGAAGTTCTAGTGTGCTTACTTAGATTAACAATACTTTCTTTTTCTTGCCTTAACTTATTACTCATCCAGTTGTTCTTTTTGTCACTAGTTTTTATATTTATTACTGGAAAACATTCATAAAAATGTTAAAAAATATATTGTTAAAAATGGAATATTTATATTCTGTTGGAGCCATATACACTTCCATCCAATTGTAATTGTGTATTTTGGATTTTAACATCTGAATGTTATCCGAACCAAAATTGCGACAAGTTTTGGTTTTAGCGAATTTCCCCTATAGGGAAGAAGCTATTACCGTAGTCGGCATGGTAAGACCTAGGCCCGGGACCATGATAACTTTTCGTTTTGAGGTCCCCAGACCCCAAAAACACCATTCGTTCAAAACTGTATATATATATGTGTCCGTGAGCACGATAACTCTCGTAAAAATTATCCGATTTTGCACAAAGATGAAATTTGGTATGAACGTGTAAAGCAACATTTATGACTTTAAGTTCGAAAACCAGCCAGATCGACCTATCCGAAGGGGTATTTTGGGGGGGTTTTGTACCCCAAAAATGGGTTTTTCGAATTTTTTACATATAATTTTGGAAATAGTCAAATTTGATTTTTTCCCATTCGATTCAGCTTAAAAAAACACAAATTTGGTATTTTGATCATTTCTCTATGTCAATTGGTTACCGAGATATTGAAAGTGCTAAACACAGTACGTTTTCTAATGTTATTCTTATGGAGAAAAATAAAAATTTTATATCTCGCTTATTTATGAACGTATGCTGACGAAACTTGGTATACGGCTTCATCTGGTTGTGGACCATTGATATTTGCTCAAAAAGACAATTTTTTACCCAAGGCTCCTGTAGCAGCAAACCTGCGTACTCAGCCCCATGTTATTCTTATGGAGAATAAGTAACGTGTTATCTGCCTTCATTATGAAAATAAATTAATGAAATTTGGTATGTGGCTTTACCTACATGAGTTATATTGATATTTGTATAAAACCCCATTTTTTGTGTTCCTTGCTTCAGCAAACCTGCATACTCAGCTGCCATGTTATTCTTATGGAGAATAATTAAAATGTCATAAATCGTTTATTTATGAATGTATACTGATGAAACTTGGTATGTGGCTTTATGTGGTATTAATATACATATATATGCATTGGAAATTCGCTGAGTATGCAGGTTTGCTGCTACGGGGGTATTTTTCTGATTATCTCTACAATAACTAGCAACATTAAGTTCCATCACCTGGCCATCATGATCTGATAGGCAAGTAATTAATCCATACACATGTAACTGTTTATCAGTTATGTTTGTTAACAAATTATCAATTGCAGATTGAGAATTATCAACTACCCTTGTGGGGAAATCTACTAAATATCTCATTCTGTGGCTTTTTAAAATGTTATGTAGTTCTTTAAAATCTTTATTTTTTTCATTACATTTATATTAATATCCCCTGCTACAATAATATTTTTACTAAAATTTAAAACACTATCAATTACAGAGCTAAGCCTATCCAAAAATAATGAGCTGCTTGCACTTGCGGAACGATAAATTCCTTTCAATAAAATAAATTTACTCTCGCCGTTTTCATATTTCAGGAGCAGCAGATCTTCAATATTGAATTGATGACTGTCCCTTCATTGACAATGATTTACCTTGCTGTAGAGTGGCGCATAAAGGGAGGCCGCCATCGTGGATGGTGTTGTGGAGGGGTGGGGAGAAGGAACATGAGCGCCGATGGTGACTGGTGCATGCCCCCAGTCTTGGTGTTTGTTGTCAGCTGCACAAAGGCTGCTACGGCTCTGTGTACCAACAACAGGTAACAGATCATAGGATGGATTGCTCGGGGGACTTTATCATAGAACTCATTGAAAGTTGTGATTTGCTTCTACTTTATTACAACACAATGAACTGGGGTCATTCATTACGGATTCTCATAGTATACGGTGATATAAAGAAATATGGAATGAATTTTGAAATAAATATTGAATACACAGAGGCCTTCTTTATCTACTTAGACTACACTATTTTCATCAAACATTATTTATTTGGTCGCAAATAATATTAAGTGTTTTTTAATTAACACTTTTGTTAATTAAAAAAGTGTTTTTAAAGTGAGGGAAGAGTTTTTTGACTACGAAAATCCCCAATCCGACTTGGACAAGTCTCGGAATAGCGGAGATATGTGTTAGGGCTACTAAAATTATTAGTACATTCATTATTATTTATTACAGGAAATATTTCAACTAAGAGCCCTTCGATTGTAAAAATAGGTTAGGTATTTATTGACTATGATTATGGGCTTATGTCCCAAAAAATGTAGTCAAATAATTATATCAAATTAGTTTAAAAAAGGGTTCTTAGTTGAAATGTTTTTATTATAACAATTTTATGTACGTACCAAGACTTTTTCAGTCGGGAAGACGAAGAATTTCCCTATACATCGACGAATCTGTTGTGAAAAACAGATTAAAAAGGACTAAGACAGTATTTAATGACGATGGAGAATTATCCCAAGGAAGTGTTTGACCCCAATTTCTAATAATGAATTTGTTAGATATTTCTGGCCAGATCTTAATGATGCAGCTAAATGTTTTGACAGACTTATTGAGAAGCATCATGCAATTTTGGCTATAAAGACAAAAAGAGAGTCCTGCCTCGCGCGGCCTTATACAGTAGAACTTCGATAGTTCGTCACTCGATAGTTGGACAGTCTGTATACTTCGACACGGGCCGTGACGACATGACATGACAATAGCGGCGACCGACAGTGTTCGTGACGGGTTCGCCGGTCAGTATCCGAAGCCCGCTTATTGTTTTCGTGAACTTGCGCTACCGACTTTTCTATAAATAACTCATCCTTCCCACCTCCTACCCCATCCTATCCACCCCCTTCCTTGCCCTTCCCAGCAAGTAGGTGAAGTCAGTTCGCTCGAGACGCTGCGGGATTTAATTTAATTTTAGTTATGTTTATTTTATTTTTGTTTAGTTTTAAATTACTGTATTCATTAAATTAGTTTTACTCTACTTTCTAAATTAAACTCGTGTTCTAATATGCCCTGTATTAAAATGTTCCATATGCTCCCTATAGTTCGACATTTCGATAGTTCGACATTTCGATAGTTCGACATTTCGATAGTTCGACACCCCTTTAGTCCACAAAGTGTCGAACTATCGAGGTTCAACTGAGTAAGGAAGTTGTTTTGTCTAACGATACCAACACTAAATACCGATTGGGACCGTTATCAGCAGACTTATACACCGTATGGATCAGAAAGTAGACTGCCTAATTCAAAACAAAACCTACTGGTACTCCTGGTAGAACTTCTGAAGAGACCTATTTTGATCTGTTGGAATTAACATGAGGTGACTCTTGACATGGGGGTTTTCAAGATTAATAATTTTTTGACCTTTTGTCGACGGATATCCTGTGGACATGGGACAGACTCGCCATTGCCACCGACAGAACGATGCACTGGAGCAGTCAAAGCGATTTCTACCAGAAATTGAAGCAGCCAAGACCTACTAAAAATTATTTTTATATTTTATTACTTGATTATTATTATAATATGTGTACATCTTTACTTTTTTCAATCTTGCCTTTATTTTTGAGTATTTTGCAGTATAGTTAGTGTCATGGGTAAAGGCAAAGTTCCCCAGGTAAAGCATCATGTCTTAATCATTTGTTAACAAACCAGCGCTTTGTTGGGAGCGGCCACCCAGCATCCCCTTGCTCTTTCCAAGAAATTCCATGTCCTACTACAATCTATAATATTATAAAGAAGAGGTGGTTTCTGTCTGTCTGTCTGTCTGTCTGTCTGTCTGATGTTCTGGGTGAACACAAAAACTACTGAACCGACTGGGCTGAAACTTTACACATAGGTAGATCTTGAACCCATGCAACACATAGGCCTATTCACTTCCTTAAAATCCCCTCGGGCTACGCCCCGTGAAGTCCTAAGTTTCAATGTTTACATTTCAGAAGAAAGTAAACATTCAGAAACTGTAATGCGAACAGCTGAAGACACTTCCATTTGACAGTTTAAAGAGCAGAAGCAAGAACAGCTGTTTCAAGCTAACTTACCTTTCTAACCCGTGCGAAGAACGGGTACATTCAACTAGTTTATTATAAATTTATCCACTAGGCATACAGCAAAAAATGATAGATAATTTTTTCGTCTAAAGTAGACGAATAAGACAAAATTTTAATCACAGTTCCAGTTACTGCCATAACAGGGAATTTCAATTTAGTAGAACATATAGTAGGACATGGAATTTCTTGGAGAGAGCAGAGGGATGCCGACCATGCCGGATGGCCGCTCCCAACAAACCGCTGGTTTGTCAACAAAGCATTAGGACGGGTTGTTCTATCTGGGGAACTGTGCCTTTACCCATGACTCTAACTATACGACACTGCTTTACAGAATAACTCAAACAAATGTTAAAAACTAAATTAAATGTAAAAAGTGTCATATATACAAGAAAAATTACAGAGTAAAGGCAGTTCATTTTTTTAAGTTGGCACTATTAAATAATCTCTTAACTTAAGTTTAAAAGCTGGGACCGCTAATTGTTTAAGGTCCCAGGGGAGGTAATTGAACTGCATCAGACCAAAGTAGGAGAATCTTCTCCTTCCCACTTCCAATCTCACTTTTAGAAAGCAGCGCATCTTGCCGGGTACTGCGCTGAACCACCTCCCTACGAGCCACAAGCCTCTCCTCGAGGTACTGCGGCTCAGGCTGTGTCAACTCCCAGTGGACGAGAGAGCAAGTCTGCATCCTGCATTCGGCATCCGTTGGCGTACAGCATCCCGATAGGCAGATATGTGCTCTCTTCTTCGACTACCATAGACAATTGCACTTCAGCATTCCTCATTTTCAAACATTTGTATTAATGGTTAATTTTTATTTAACCACTCAGATTGGGAGATAAATGCTGGTAAAGTTTGATCCATGCAATAGAAAACATCTTGAACTTATGCTGTTTCTTATCACCCTACCCACTAAGGTTAGGAGGAAAACACCCAAGAATAAAAATGTCTAGGTTATAGTTAGATTCTAATAACACCATATACATATAATTGTAGTGGGGTTTGTATTTAAAAATTTTAAGTTGGCTACCATATTGGAAAAATTACTAACAATGCAAAACTTTCAGTATCAACAAACAATAAAACATCAAAAGTCTAGGGTTGTTGCCACTTAATTAACTTTTTTAATCATCTCAATTTTTAAGTAAAATGTGTGGCACATCATTGTATTACAGTCGACTCTCAGAAATCTGGATGAGTCATCGACAGGAGAAGACCTGAATGGAGTAGCGTACCGGAAACGTAATCAATAACTAACACAAGCAAGGACTCGGACCATCAGAGGTCGAGTTAGAGCGCCTGACGATGCAAACCACATGACGTTTGTCAAATGCAGGAAAATCAAGTGAAAAATAACGGTGCTAAACCGTGAAGTTCCATTTTTTCGTTTTTATTTACAGCAAACGAATTTAAAATAAAAATCAAGATCATCGGTCCGGATGAGTGTGATTCGGATTTCTGAGACTACTATAACAGGCAAGCACAAAAATTGTCCTACTTTTTTCTCAGGTTGTGTGCATTGTAGGAGAAATTCACGCATACGAGTTAGGTATTGTCATGTAAATTTGCAGAAAATCTTCATAATTTACATCAGCCTTCAAAGCTACCCCCTACAGGCCATCAAAGTTTTAATGTCAATCTTTTGGAAGAACAGTAATCAATGGAATTGTATATTTGACAACTTTTGGTATAATGGCAAATGTTAGCAGAACAGCAAGAATAGATTTTCCAGGGATAATCAGATAGGGTTAACGTTCCTGCAAACATAAATTAGTTGCTAGTTTATATAAATCACCTTGTTGTACAAGATATTAGATACTTGTGTGCTATAATCAGTAATTTTATGATGTGAGGGAAAAATTAACAAAGGTTAGTGTTTTAATATTTTACCCTGAGAAGGAGAAGGGGTTAATCAACATTTTCAAATACCAATATGGTCATATGATATAAGACAAAATTATGATTAAAATAATACCCAGACCCGCGGATCAAATTGGCAGACCAAACTGTGTCGTAGTTAATCTCAATCTTGTCTCCTAACAAAATTATGTTAGTTTTGCAATTATTAGAACTCAATTTGTGGCAATATTCTATAATCTTGTTTTATGTGCAGCAATCTTATTTACAGTAAAATCTTTCCTAAACATTTTATTTAACCCTTTCAGCGCTATGGCCCGATATATCGTCTTTTGAATCTGTTATCAATAAACACTGTTACTGCTTCATAAGCAATTGTACCGTTAGGCGCTCAGTCTGCAGTCTGAGTCTGACATGTGGTGAAACCTGGTAGACACGAATTGAACTACCTCGTCCAGCGCCTAGTCTCTATAATACCAACTGATCCACTGCAGCTGCTAGCCTGACCAGTGGCTGTGCGGTCTAAGGCGTTACCTTCCCGGCCGGGGGTAACACTTGGATCGAGGGTTCGAATCCCGTCACAGTCGGTGGTTTTTATGTGCAACTCATGGAGAGTTCACCTGTCTGTGGCAGAGTTGAAGGGGAGGGCGGACCTTAAGCAAACGGTGGATGGCTCGGGTCCAAGCTGACGGGATGGGTGGATTCTTTGTGAGTTGCACATCTGATCAGGTGTTTTGCTACTTTTTACCTATCCTTTACTGTGTGCGTCCAGCGGAAGCACGTTTTTATTAATTTTAACTGTTCAGGCGTTCAATATATTAAAAAAATCAACAAAACATCACGGATTCAACTACTCCTTTCAGAAGCTTAGCACATAAAGGGTTAAGAAAAGTTAAGGAAAGGGGGAGAGGTTGTTTTGGTTGTTTTGATGCTTCCCAAAATGCTTGTCTTGCAGGCCAGCCTTAAGCATCTACTTCATCACATTCAGTTCTGCTGCCTCCGCTCGAAAAGACAATGATTTCCTACTTAGTAGAAGGGTGTGCAGCCATCTACTGGGTTCCTTTTGAGTCATACTCAGTCTTCTATTTAAAATACAACCAAAACTCACTTTCAATAGATCTCCAGCCATAAGCATAATTCGGGAGCAAGGGGAGCAATTTTGGAGGACATATTATTGTAATATATGAAAATTTAACACTAATCACGATCACGACCATTTTTGCTCCTCCAGCCCTGATGAGCAGATTGTGTGTGGACAGTATATTGGTAAAAAGAGACAGAGATTGAAGTGTTCACTTTCTTGCAGAATTTTTGTCGTAAGCATATCAGTATTTGATCCTTGTATTGGATAAGTCAGGAGAATTTATTTCAGAATCGAGATTGCAGCCGTCGAACTAGTTACATTTGGGGTGAATTTAAAGTGACCTTAACTCTCTAATGTAACATTTAACTCACTGGTCACAATGCAACAGGGCAATGGTCACAGTGGTGAAAGGCCCTGAGAGTTTATTGTTTTGTTTGTCTCTGTGTTCACGTTTGCCAGCTGCTGACTCGTATTGGATGAAACTATTTTTATATATCAGACTTAATTAAATCTTCAAAATATTGGGGGATTTTATAACAAATAATTAAACACACTATTTATTATTTGTAATATTGCCTACATGGCACAGTTATTTAGTGGATAAACTGCATTAATTTAAACAAATTGTCATACTATCAAGGGACTTTGTACAAATATTAACTGATTGAAATCCTATACATTCCTAAAAATAAATGTTGTTCTCAAGCCGCCATCTTGGGTAATGGTGAGGTAAACACATCAATCAAACATATACCACTTAGAGTATTTTTACCACGGTTAACCACTCGGTAATGTATGTGTAGTAATGTTGTTCAATAACACCCCTCCCACATACTCATGTGGGAGGGGTGTTATTGAACAACATTACTATAAAAACTCTCCATGGAGAAGCATGTTTTGCTAAGTGAACATATATATACCAGAGGCATATTATCTACATAGACATTCATGGTCTATTTAATCAAACACAGTCAACAGATTAATGTTCAGATAGATTCTGTGAAAGGATTGCTTACGTCGAAGGTTAAAACTCTTATGGTTGTGATTATGACTACATGTTCACAAATGAGTGTAACCACAACAGGTAAGTAAATCTCAGCCGGATTGTAAAAGTCAAAGTCAAAGTATTTATTTGCACATAACATTATATGGGTTACAGCAGGTAACATCAAACTGGTGCATCGTCATTACATTTCTACAATTCAACTAGCTATAACACAACTAGCTATAACATTTAAATAATTAACAAATTCTTCAACGCTATATACACTTAATTCTAAGAGGAGTCGCTTCAGATAAGACTTAAATCTAATTAAATCTAGCTGCTTTACATGGTTCGGTAATTTATTATACATTCTTTTACCAATCTCAAAAGTTGAATTAATTGTCCTTCGATAGTTACATTGGTCAGTTCTTAAATAATTGTTTTGCCTAGTAAAGTAGTTATGAACAGAGCTATTAGTTTGAAACTGCTCTACATTAGTTCTAATGTACATTAAACAATCTAATATAAACAAAGAGGGAACAGTCATTACTTTGAGTTTCTTAAAAAGTGGTTTGCAGTGGGTCCTACAATTAACCCTGAACATGATTCTTAAGGCTCTCTTCTGTAGCAGCAATAGTTTTCTTATATTATTATCATAACCCCATGACACTATACCATATGACAGGTGGCTTTGTATATGTGCGAAATACACAGCAGTTAAGACATCAATATTAACAATTAACTGAAAGTCTTCTAATCATAAATATTGCTTTAGCTATTCTTTTGCACACAGATGTAATATGTTTATCCCACTTAACATTAGTCTGCAAAGTAATACCTAAAAACTTAACACTTGACATTTCATCAGAGGAATTTCCAAAACTGAAATTTAGGCTTTGCGTCTTCTCTTTGTTTAAACATAAAATGTTGGCTGCAGACCAGTCTTCAATTAAATTATTAGACCTGAGTAGCAGCTGATCATTTAAGAGACCACTACTACTATTACAACTGATTTGTATGGCCAGGTCGTCTGCATACATATAAGGTATCCCATATTCATTGGAAATGGCAGCAGGTAGATCACTAACATATATTATAAAAATAGTAGGACCTAATATCGAGCCCTGAGGCACACCTGTAGACACTGGCAAGTATGGTGAAAAACATCCATTAAATAAGACAGACTGGTACCTCTGTGACAAATAAGACTTAATCAGATTTAAAGAAACTGTGTCAAACCCATGAAAACCAAGCTTTTGCAAAAGTACTGTGTGAGCCACAGTGTCAAATGATTTTGACATATCGTAAAAGCTACTACATACCTTTTTCTAGCATCTAATGCTGATATACAATCTCTAGTGAAATTGACAATTGCTGTGCTTGGTCCCCTCTTAGACCTAAAGCCATACTGACTATCAGAAAACAGTTATTTATTTTCAAAAAATATTTTAATTTGATTATTTAACAAAACTTCAAACACTTTAGACAAAACTGGAATTATTGATATAGGACGATAGCTTTCATATTTTACTTTTGAGCCTTTTTTAAAGATAGGAATAACTTTCACTAATTTTAAACACTGTGGAACAACACCCTCATCAACACAAAGATTAAACAGGTATGAAAGTATTTCAGCAATGTATGGTGCCGCTAATTTCAAGATCTGAGAATTAATAAAATATACATCCAAACTTAAGCTATCACTTAAAGAATAAATTGCTCTGAACACTTGTTCAACGGACACATTATTGAATGCAAAAGATTTGTGTACGTTGTTGCAAGGACTTAGTTTATTTAAATAATGTTGAACACTTTCATTTGCCTTTGGAACACTTTGAACAGTTGATTTTACATTGCCAACAAAGCAGTTATTGAACATGGTGCAACTTAAGCTTAGTGATTCCTTATCAACAGAAGGCCTCTCATTTTTGTTCAGACCCTCATTTACAATAGTCCAGATGACCCTAGGTTTATTATTGGCATTTTTTACCCTACTAGAGTTATAAGCTAGTTTAGCTTGTTTCACTGCTTTTTTATATTCAGATTTTAGCCTGTTATACTGAACATTGTACATTGCACACCCAGTATTCTTAAATTGACTGTACATAAACAGACACTCTTCTTTAAGTAAAGACAAACTAGCATTATACCATTTAAACTTTTTAGGCCTGTTCTTGTCTGTTTTTTTATGCTGAAGCGCAAAAGCAACTTCAACCGTACTCATAAATACATCCATAAAGTATTCAAACTTATCGTCAATACCATCCAACCTATACAAAGATAACCAATTAACTTTACTCAATAAGCATGTAAAATAAGCAACATTTAAATCATATACTGGTCTGGTTATCTTGAAACTTCTGTTATCATGTTGTGTTGTGTTACTACTTACAGAGATTTCCAATTTACTACCGAAAATTAAAGCATGATGGTCAGAAACAACCATCGGTACCACCAAAGCTACATTGATCCTTTCAGAAAGCACAGATACTGATATATTATCAATACACGTGCCATCCTTACCACCACGAATACTAGGCCTAGTGACCTCAAATATAGTATTTTTTAAATTGAAACTTAACAATAAATTCTCGACAACATATTTTTTGACACTACCCAACAAAGTATTAACATTGTAGTCAGAGCATAAAATTATTGATGCATTAGTCTTATTTCTACTACTTAAAAGATTAAATACATTATACATACATTCTATAAAAAGTTCAGTTTGTGATGAAATAAAAACCATCTGCAACTCAACTAACATGGCCGTGTTCCATATTACTGCCTCCTGACAATAGGCAGTATTGGTCAGGAAAATCAAATCAGAATCATTTATTGGTATGCGAAAACAATGTTGTAAAAGGCAAAAAGTCAGTTGTTATAAGTGTTCATTGGATACAATGATGAAATAAATAGAAAAGTAGAAAACCAACGAATACAACTAAATTTAGTAACTACATAGCGTCATTAATAAACTCTTAAACTCTGTAGAACTTTTTCTCTGTCAGATTCTTTTTGTTATTTAAGAAATCAATGTGGACCCTTTCTCAACCAGTGATGAAACATGTTTGTAAATAATTTCTTAAATAATATAAACTCACCACAACCAACAATGCATTTTATCAAAGAAGATACTTTCTACAACATTTTTTTAATTTGATGAGGTTATTCTCTGCTCTTAGGAAGTGAGTTTGGAGTGTGGTGAATCAGAATCAGAATACCTTATTACCGTTACGAGTTCAACAAGCATGGCAACACCTGCATCATCTGTTTTGATGGAAGGTGGTTCGGGATTGGGGAAAAACTAATTACATTATTTATATTTTCTTATAAATTACTGTCTAAAAAAGGTGTAAAAACTAAAAAGGTTAAAAAGATTTAAATTTAAAAATAAAGGGAAAAGTTAAAACATTGCACTTGTAGAAAAAGGTTTGGCAGATCTCTTATCAGATAAAAAACAATTTTGATGACATACATCTTCCTAGCCTAACGGTTAGCGTCTTGGACTTCTGTTCAAAGGGTCACATATTCAAATCCTGTAGTGTCCAGTAAAATGTGAGGGGTTTGAACCGCTTTCCCCAAAAGCTTTTGCATTGTCTCTTAACAAAATTGCCGTTGGTGTTGAAGTACAAAAAACATTCTGATTTCTTTCTTTTCTTCCTGCACACTCTCGTACAGGATACGAGAGTGCACTCTCGTGCATACTGGATTCTGCGTCCCAAAGAGCAGTTTAATAGGATGTGTCAGAAAGAGAGAGGGTGTGAATGTTCCTCCTGACAATCATTGTAAAACAGACACATAAAGTACACAGTATATTTGCATGAGCAAACTCATTGTCATGCATTGAATTACTTACATTGGACACTCCAGTCCGAGCTAAGGGTACGATCATTATATCCGTCAGTCATGGAGAAACAGCTATAAACGACGTTGTGTATTTGCAAGTACATGAGCAAACTCATTGTCATGCATTGACTCACAGGCTGAGGTTCACAAAACGTTATATGGCCAAAGTAATGTCCATGCGAGATATACACAGAATGTGGGCATGGCGTGGTTGAGGTTTCCAAGATGGTCTGATAGATGGAGAGGGTACAGATCTGATCTGGATTTGTTATTAGGATTTGATTTATTGCTTGTTGCAAAGTACGTTTTCACAAGAGAGTTCATATCCGTTTATTTTATTAATGGACAAATAAGCTACATATAATTAGTACCACGTGGAAAATATAGATGACAGTAGATTATATTCTGACTAAACATCGCAAGATCTATAGAATAGAAAGCACATTGTTGCCCATGTCTGCTTAGCTGCATAAAGATCAATAATAATTATAATCATTAGTGAATCTCCTATGAAAAAGTAAATGATTAGCATGACCCGCATGGTGAAACTTAAGCCCGGAACCACCATAGAAGTTCCTACCGTGACCCCCTAAACACGGTTTGAGGGGTCGCTTAGAACTTTGTACATTTATATATATATGCGTGTTCGCATTGTAGCAGTCACAATTTTTGTCTGATATACTTGAAATTCGGTAGAAACTTCCCTTCTGTAAACAGTTGGGCAAGTTCGTTGGGCAAAACAATCGGATAACTTTAACCCATTTTTTAGAGGAATTTAATTTTTCAAGTTTTGAGTTTTTGGGATCAAAAGGGTAAAAAAGTCTTGAATGTAAAGTTATTGCATATTCAATTATTGTACCTAAAAAGCCAAAAAAATGTAAGCCGTCACTTATAATTGTAGCACAAGTATTTACCGAGTTATTAAAGAAAACGTTAGGTGTCTAAACACTGTTATGTTGCCTTATGGGGATTTTACATATCCCCATAAAGGCTGTTTTTCATATCTTGATGTAGTTTTGTCACCCCAATACCCCTTTACCAACTTGTTATCCTGACTATACCTCTTCCTAACCTTACATTGCCTTCCTAAAAGTGAATTTAAAAATTACCAGGAGCATCAAAACAGCCAAAAAATAACATTTTTCAATTTTTAAAAAGAATGTCATTGTGATGGTTTAAACCTTTCTATTGATTTTTTAAAGGTTTTAATGTGGAAATTCACTTCACTCACGCTAGCATGCTGCATGTGAACTAGTTTTAGTACACAGAGACATTTAAATACAGTGTGTGTGTGCACGTCCATGAGCAAAGTGATTGTACTTTAGTAAGTTACATGGACTTGCATTAAACCAGTCACTACAGTCTGAGGTAAGGGTAAGATATCAGGCTGTGTAACAATTACTGTGATTTACTTAAAGACATATACGGGAGGGTTTGTAAATGCAAGTACATGAGCAAACTCATTGACATGCATTGAATCACTTATACCTGGACACCGTCGTCCGAGGTAAGGGTAAGATTGTTCTATGTAACGGCAAGTGTAACAGCGAGTACATAGTGGCCCAGCTAGTTTGTATGTATTTGTAACCTAATGCTCTACCATAACCATCAAATGCTATAATGTTATTCTCTACTCTTTAAACAGATTTTTTAAAGTAATTTTTCAAACTAGTCGGAAATTAAGTACTTATTTTAGTTGCTTTTCCAATTCAGACATAATTATAGCATTCATACTTAATTTTTAATTTTAATGTAACCAACATGAAATATTATTAAATCAACTTGATATCAAATAGGCTGTGCAGCAAATTATTTGAATATATTTAAAATTTGATTTTGAGTTCTATTAGAATGCTATAAAGAGTGTTACAGTTCGGGTCACAGTGCTTGGCGCCTGGTTAGCGTATGCTCTGGAATTACTTTTCGCCTCTATTTGGCTAAGTACCGTTAGTGTTACAGTATTATTTTGTCAACAGAAAGCAAAATTAAGGTTTTTAATTTTAAAACATTCGTTTTGGTTATTTTCGTTATCGACTGCTTTTATTTATGTGAAATGTGTGTTGTTTCTCGCCTTTTCCAGGCGTCAAGCACAGTGGCCCGAACTGTACTTTTAATTATTACGTTGTCACACGTTACTGTTTCGAACTCTTTGGCATTTTGTAATTTTATAAAACACATCCGGATTCATTATCGGTATTGTTGTGCACTCATTTATCACAACCTCATACCTGGTTATACGTTTGTATTTATTTTAACAGTAAATATAATGGCTTACTGTTTAAGAGCTGGTACCTTTTAACCAAGATGTGTCTCAACTATTAAACCCATTTTGAGAAAGTTAAAGCTCTCCGCCTGCTAACTACCGACTAACATCAAAACTCACTTTACCGTCTTGTACTGATTAAATATGAATGAGATTCCTCCCATGGCCCAATAACCTCTCAAGGATCTTCTACCAAGTCCAATAACACAGAATTTTCCACTTTAAATATAAAATGTGAAAGTATGAAACTTTGTTAATTAGATATTTTATAACATGTTATCTTTGTTTATCTTTATTTTTTATAAAATGTTACTTGAGAATTATTTTCAGGCACACTAAGAAACAAAGATTCAATTATTTGTGACTTAATGTAAGTCTGAAATGCTATATAGTGAATGCCTCAATAATAAAACACTTTTTTCCAAAATGTATTAGTACTGATAATTGATAAAATGATTTAAGTATTGATATTGGCCTTAAAATTGGAGACAGTTTTTATGGATTAGTTTACTGTTAGTACATATAAAAAGTCATAGTGGTTGAGGACTATCAACAAATATTCCCTCCAAAGTAAAACATGTTTTTATGACTTTTACAGATCTACAGCTCTAGTCTTATTTTATTAAATGAACAGACGAAAAAACATGTGCATTTCATTTAAATTTTATAACTTGAAAAGCAGTGTTAAATAATGATATTGATGAAAAGGAATGATTAGAACCTAACTGTTAAGGATTAAACTACATAGTATGGAACTGTTTTCCTTAAACAAATTTTATTTAAAAACATTAGTTAAAATTAAAACAATCTAAATATCAAATTCCATAAACCCAAATCTGTCAATGAAATTGTCAGCGAATGAGAGGTCATAGAAAGCTGGGAGAGGTCTTATTTTTAAGGTATCTGGGCATGTAATTCTGGGGAAAATTATTCAGTTTTCTTAATTATGTACCGAAAATTTGTCACGTAATCAAAAAATTCCCATTTAAATAGCATGGGGATTTAAAAACATCCGCTTGGATGCGTTAAAACACGTCATGTGACTACTTTGTTTGTGAACTGCCATGTGTTCCTACTTATATTGTTTTAATGTCCTTAGCGTGTTTTTTAAAGTGTTGGTAATTGAGTCGGTTTATCCATTTATGATATTATTTAAACCAAAATTATCATTTATTCCTCTGAAGAATGTTTTATTTTAATTAGTAAAAGATGTTTTCCATTAGTAATTAGTAAAAGTTGTTCGGTCCTACATTCATATTTTCTTGCCTTAAAATTATTTATGAAATTGCAATAAACAATAGTAGATTATAAAAAATATTTAAAACTTAAATAGCTTGTAAACTATGAAGGACATAATATGAACATATACATAACATTTTTTGTTGTAAATAGTCCTTATAACAAACAAGCCTGTGAAGTTTGGTCGTCGACTTTTGAGACACCCTGTTTAAAAAATCAAGGTGTCTATAAATAGCTCTTGGACTTATCTCAACTAGTTTATTATTGAGTGCTGATATACTTCCATACATACTCAAAGTCTTTGGTTATCCAGTATCCAGTATGGCCAGCTACCCTTACACCTCGGTATCTCTCGATATATCTGATTGTTTCTATGAAGGTTGGTTAGTTGAAGTCTGAGTCTCATGATTGAGCTTGGATAGCCAGACAAGTGAAGCTCTTGGAAGATCTTCCTTGCCAGTCCAATACCACTTGAAAGGGGGTCCCTTAGAAGAAAGGCTGTTATTCAGCAAGCTCATGAAATTTTACAGAAAAGAGCTCAGCTTAAGGCATTCAAAATATAAAAAATGGTCATAACACAAATTCAATTACCTAGACGATAAAAAAGGTTAAGCTAATCAAACTTTTGGTTTGCATTTTCATGCCCATGTATATTTATAATAAAATATTTCTTGAAAAGAGTTCAGAGTTCTAGAATCCATTTCATTGTGGGTATTAAGACTTATACAACGTTACACCTAAAATTCTCATTTATATAATAAAACTATCAATACCCCCGTAGCAGCAAACCTGCGTACTCAGCGAATTTCCAATGCATATATATGTATCTTAATACCACATAAAGCCACATACCAAGTTTCATCAATATACATTCATAAATAAACGATTTTTGAAATTTTAATTATTCTCCATAAGAATAACATGGCGGCTGAGTATGCAGGTTTGCTGAAGCAAGGAGCACAAAAAATAGGGTTTTATACAAATATCAATATAACTCATGTAGGTAAAGCCACATACCAAATTTCATTAATTTATTTTCAAAATGAAGGTAGATAATACGTTACTTATTCTCCTTAATGGGGCTGAGTACGCAGGTTTGCTGCTACGGGAGCCATTGGTAAAAAATTGTTTTTTTGAGCAAATATCAATGGTCCACAACCAGATGAAGTCGTATACCAAGTTTCGTCAGTATACGTTCATAAATAAGCGAGATATAAAATTTTTATTTTCCTCCATAAGAATAACATTAGACAACGTACTGTGTTTAGCACTTTCAATATCTCGGTAACCAATTGACGTAGAGAAATGATCAAAATACCAAATTGTGTGTTTTTTTAAGCTGAATCAAATGGGGAAAACTAAAATTTGACTATTTCCAAAATTATATGTAAAAAATTCGAAAAACCCATTTTTGGGGTACAAAACCCCCCCAAAATACCCCTTTTGATAGAGCGATCTGGCTGGTTTTCGAACTTAAAGTCATAAATGTTGCTTTACACGTTTATACCAAATTTCATCAAAATCGGATAATTTTTACGAGAGTTATCGTGCTCACGGACACATATATATATATATATATACAGTTTCAAACGAATGGTGTTTTTGGGGTCTGGGGACCTCAAAACGAAAAGTTATCATGGTCCCGGGCCTAGGTCTTACCATGCCGACTACGGTAATAGCTTCTTCCCTATAGGGGAAATTCGCTAAAAACCGACTAAGTCCAGTAATTTGTTTCTATTTAAATAACACAAAGACCCTCTGTGAATTCAAAACTTTTAAACTATCATAAGACCAGTGACAGGTGACAAATGCAGAACGTAACGAGTTATGCAAATGTGCAGAGTTCCGTCACTGACACAGCATACATGATCGGCTAAGCTCTCCGGAGTTGTTCATTTAAGTGAAGGAAATAGCCATTGTAACGTCTGTTGGGAGAAATGACCCAGCATTGCCTACTATTTAATACAGGATCCCCTTTAAAGTTATTGTGGGAGGTGAGAAAATAATCATCCCTCCTCAAACGTGTCTGTTTTTTTTAGCGAATTTCCCCATAGGGAAGAAGCTATTACCGTAGGTGACATGGTAAGACTTAAGCCCGAGACTATGATAACTTTTCATTTTGAGGCCCCCTTATGCCAAAAACATCATTCATTCAAATTTTGTGTATATATATATATATATATATATTCGTATATATATATATTTATGTGTCTGTAAGCACGATAACTCTCGTAAAAAAGGTTCGATCTTGATGAAATTTGGTATAGACGTGTAAAGTAGCATTTATTTGAACGAGTTTGAAATCCAGACGAATCGGACCATCCGAAGGAGTATTTTGGGTGGGGTTTGTACCCCAAAAACGGGTTTTTTGGGGTTTTCACGACATGTAATTTTTATTGAAATAAAATGTTAATTTACACCATTGAATTAAACTAAAGAAATTTGGTGTTTTTCTCATTGTTCTACGTCAGTGGTTCCCAAACCTTTTTATCTGGGGACCAACCTTCATCCTGGATTTTTTTCGCGACCCACATATTAAATAATGTTGATAATTGTTATTACTATTATTATTGTTATTATAATTATAGTGTAAATGATTTACTGAGAAATACACCTCTAAACGAAAATGGTGAAGGTGATATAATTTAAGACACAATATTTAGTCCAAAAATACTTTTAATTCAGAAACTTAAAATTAAAGATACTTATGGAGGTGATGTTTAATACTTACGAGACACTGTATATCTGGATTGAATGTTGACAACTTTAGATGTAGGTAATTTTCCACATAAAGCATATTTCTGTATTTATTTTTTTAATTTGCCATAGTGTAGAATGCCCTCTCACACAAATACGTGGTTTTAAAACCCATCAGCTCATTTAAGTCTATGTTTGAAAAAACCGGTTACTTGCCTTTATCGAACAAGGGGTTGAGTGGAGTCCTTGAATGTAGATTTCAGACCTGAATCACATGAAAATTCTATCAGGAAGTCTTCTTCAGATGACATCAGGTTTAGTAATTCTGTTGTTATAAATTAAGGTTAAACATATTTCATGAAAAATGTTAAATTTTCTTTAAATTTCAGCGGAGAAAACACTTCAAAAGTGTTAAGTGTTTAATATGTTCCTGTGATCCACCCAAATTGCTCCCGCGACCCATAGTTTGGGAACCGCTGCTCTACGTCAATTGGTTACCGAGATATTGAAAGTGCTAAACATAGTACGTTTTCTAATGTTATTCTTATGGAGAAAATGAAAAATTGTATATCTCGCTTATTTATGAACATACACTGACGAAACTTGGTTTATGGCTTCTTCTGATTGTGGTCTATTGTAATTAGCACAAAAAAATACATTTTTACCGATGATTCCTGTAGCAGCAAACCTGCATACTCAGTCCCCATGTTATTCTTATGGAGAAAAAGTAGAATATCATTTCTCCCTTAAGTATGAACATAAATTAATAAAACTTGGTATATGACTTCACTTAGTTGAGTTCCATTGATATTTGCATAAAAACCAATTTTTTGCCGATGAATCTCGTAGCAGCAAACCTGGGTACTCAGCCCCTATGTTATTCTTATGCAGGATAATTAAAATCTTGTGTATCGCTTATTTATGAATGAATATGGATGAAACTTGGAATGTGACTTCTTTTAGTTGAGTTCTGTTGATATTTGCATAAAAACCCGTTATTTTGGGTTCCTTGTTGCAGCAAACCTGCATACTCATCCCCGATGTTATTCATAAGGAGAATAATTATTATTTTATATATCGCTTATTTGTGAATATATTTTTTAGGAATCTTTATAAATAGCTTTAAGTGTTACTAAGACATATATGTGCACTGGAAATTCGCTGAGTATGCAGGTTTGCTGCGACGGGAGTATTTTTACTTTTGGTGTGTATATATTTCTTAGTGACTTTATTTGGGCATACGTTGAATATGGCTTAGCCTGAATCCATGTGATAAACAATTCCCAGATTATTGTTCAAAAGAGTAGGGGAGGATTTTAGTGGGTGAACTATCTCTAGCAGTAGTCCCACATTGCAGGCTGGAGTTCATAAACAAATTGTACTGCCTCTCCCTAAAAAAAAGAAAATGTGGCTTTTTAACTTTTGAAAGGGGACAGTCCAAATCCTGGATTTATTAATATATAACATACACACTAAAACAGTTTCACTCTATGGTGAATAATTATTTCAGTAGTTAAACTGACACAAAATAATTTAATGTTCACGTCAAGCTCATGAACAGGTACAAGTTTTCAGTGTGAGGAGTAAAAACATGGTTGGTGGTTCGGTATTCGTTACCGAATTGGCTGCAAGTGGCCAATCTACTCAGTTTCTCAATTTCAGTGGTGAAAACAACATGTTATATATTTTAAGTAGGCACAATCATTCACAAGTTTTGATTGGATTGGCTTTTGTAGAATTTATACTGAAACTTCCAAAAATAATATAACTATTTACCTTATTATTAACAATTATTAATATAACCAAAGTTTCAAACAACATTTTCTCAAAAGAATGTGGATTTAATAAACTCTCAAACCTACTAATAGATGTGTTTGAGGTAGTTTTGATAAACTTCTAGTTGCTTATAGTTAAATTTTAGATATTTCAGTATGTATTATATGGATTGGGTTTTTCCTAAATTGAAGTGTTAGGTACCATTTGCAAAACAGCATTTGGTATTTATCCTTGGATCAGTTTGACAGTGTAATCCTGGGTTGTCCACTCCTATCGACTTGTGACCGACATTGTGTGTAGTTTTGTCCGTCAGAACACTTGTAATGTTTTGCTTGGATTCTATATACTTTGTTGCGTTTGTTGTGGCTCTGGCCTAAACATTCATCTTTTAGAATTTCTAAGAGAAATATGCCACCAAATAAAAGATAAGAGCTGCTTGGAAAACATGAAAACATCTAATTTTACATTAAAGTAGTTTTTGCTGCAAAATAAATAGTAAAGTACAACAAACTTACGATTGCCTTATTTTGGGCCTTCTTATAGTATACTTGATTTAGTTTTCTGGATGTAGCACTCTGTACTTTATTGAGCAATTTAGTTTATAACAACTTGCTAAACAATTTTATTCGAAATAGTTAAATAAATTTACAATTATGTTAGGTTTCACTTATAGCGAAACACATACAGCCGTAAAGCAGTAGATAAAGCCATGTAATTTTTTTACTACTAATTTATTCATGTGTACAGATGATAAATTTGTATATTTAATTCCGTAAGCGAATCGGTCACCATGAAATTTCTCGAGCTAGGAAGAAATTAAGTTAGGTTATGACGGTTCATTTTACAGCTTGAGGGCCCAGGACGGTGGGTAAAATATCGGAAATGTCAAAAATTACGCGGGCTATGCCCCACTGGACTTCAAAGATCCAATGATTTTCTTATGGAAATATCACTACGGTGTTTTTATTAATAAGCAAAATGAACTAATGATCAGCTGTGATTATCCACTTACCCAAAAACCATATGTTAGGGGCTATAGCCCTTGTAAGCCACTAGTTTGAATTTCATATATCTTCATATACATATATATATATATATATATCATACATATATACATATATGTAGAGGTTGACAATATTAAGAATTTTAATTTTCAAATTTTCAGTAAAAACATAACTGTTTTAATTGAGTGTTCCGAGGAGTAAGTCTGCTAAGGGAAGGTGGAGCGAGGAGCGAGAGTGCTCATATTTAATCAGAACAAGAATGCAAAGTGAGTTTCGATGTAGTCCCGGATTCAAGAGGTATAGGTAACAGTTAAACTGCTTTAAATGTAGAGTTGTGGTTACTTTGACACATCCACACCAATACATTAATACGCCTACACACAGCTGTGTGTATTACAAGACATTAATACGCCTACACACAGTTGTTTGTATTTCAAGACACACATTTAACTAGAGACGCCGATAAGTGTGTAGGAGGAGCGAAACTTCACATTACCGATTTGCACTGTTTCTTTAGCACGGATCATTAATTTAATGGGCCAAGTCTAATTGACAACCGGAAAATCTACAGTGTTGGGTGGTAACCAAATTACAACCTTACTTCAGGTTTAGAATTATTTTTTGAGTTATGAAATTCAATTTTGTCTTATAAGATTTTGACTCTCGTGTCTTTTCCGACACGGTCTATGTCATGTGAGAAAAAATCACAGACTCAAATAAACCATCATAATATAGAGTAATAACAGTTAATTATCTCCCACATAAATTATCTATTAAATCTAAACTCAAAGTGGTCAATCAATACCCCCGTCGCAGCAAACCTGCATACTCAGCGAATTTCCATTGGAGATATAAATGTCTTAATACTACATAACCCCAACTTACCAAGTTTCATAAAAATATATTCACAACTAAGCGATATATACAATTTTAGTTATTCTCCATAAGAATAACATTGGGGCTGAGTACGCAGGTTTCTGCATCAAGGAACAAAACAAATGTGTTTTTATGCTAATATCAATACAACTCAACTAGGTGAAGTCATATACCAGTTTTTATTCATTTATGTTCATAATTAAGGGAGACATAGATATTAATTATTATTCATAAGAATAACATGGGACTGAGTACGCAGGTTTGCTGCTACGGGAGCTTTTGGCAAAAATTTGTTTTTTTGAGCAAATATCAATGGACTTCAATAAAAACATATTAAGAACAAACACTACAATAATATAGAGTAATAACAGTTAATTATCTCCCACATAAATTATCTATTAAATCTAAACTCAAAGTGGTCAATCAATACCCCCGTCGCAGCAAACCTGCATACTCAGCGAATTTCCATTGGAGATATAAATGTCTTATCGTGCCCAGATGAAGCTGTATATCAAGTTTCGTCAGTATACGTTCATAAATAAGCGAGATATAAAATTTTTCTTTTCCTCCATAAGAATAACATTAGGCAACATACTGTGTTTAGCACTTTCAATATCTCGGTAACCAATTGACGTAGAGGAATGATAAAAATACAAAATTGTGTGTTTTTTAAGCTGAATCCAATGGTAAAACTAGAATTTGACTATTTCAAAAATTATATGTAAAAAATAAAAAAAAAAACATTTTGGGGTACAAAACCCCCCAAAATACCCCTTCGGATGGAGCGATCAGGCTGGTTTTCGAACTTAAAGTCATAAATGTTGCTTTACACGTTTATACAAAATTTCATCAAAATGGGATAATTTTTACGAGAGTTATCGTGCTCTCTCTCTCTCACACACACACACACACACACACACACACATATATATACAGTTTCGAACGAATAGTGTTTTTGGGGTGTGGGGACCTCAAAACGAAAAGTTATCATGGTCCCGGGCCTAGGTCTTACCATGCCGACTACGGTAATAGCTTCTTCACTATAGGGGAAATTCGCTAAATCATATTGCAGCAGCCATTGGACACTACTGACGAGTCCCGAAGTACCAATTACTACTGCAGGCTACAGCATGTCATACTTCGTACACTCTTATGTTGTTGAAGTTAGAGCTGGAGAGCATTAAGTAAGCTGGATCAAATTATATGTAACCCCATTGATTAATGCCCATCTCAGCATCTGTCTTCTTCCTCTGGTTACCTCACTTATCAACTTCTAAATTGCAGAACTCAGCCTTAAATCCGCATAACAGGTGAAGATCGTGGGCCAGGAAGATTTGTATGGACTTATTACAAAATATTTAGAGATTATTTGCAATGTTTCAGACTCAAAAGAGGAAGGGCGTTTTCTGTTTTATTAATATTTTTAATATGTGTGTAATGTTCTTACTCCACAATAAAATGCTACTAAATATTGTAGATCATATTATATATAAGCTTTCAATTTCACAAAGTTTAATTTAGTTAAAGTTCTTTTGGATAAAACGTCAATTCGTTATGTGCACTGGGAGATTACCATAACTTTAACACTAGATATAGGAACCAACCTTATTTTTTCACACATAGGGTAAAATGTTTGAGCATTATCAGAGATATGAAAGGTATAAAATATTTCAATTGTCTGTCTGCAGAAGTGAACAAAATCATTGACTTTGTTAAACGTAAAAATAAGTTTTAGCTATAGTTGACATCTAATCTATTTTATTCATTGGACGGTTCTTTTGTTAGACTAACTTGAAATTACCATAACAGTTTTATGTCTACCTTTGTTAACTTTATGACGCCATTCTGCACTTCATTATGTTCCCACTTATATGAATAAAGATTGTTTGATTTTGACTTAATTGGTGTTCACTGGAAAACGGTAGATCATAAATCATAATCAATTAGTAAAGGGTGACCTTCGATTTTGGTAACAAGCCCAGGGCTTAACTATCCTTATCAGAACCTTGTTAAATGACTCTGGCGTAGAAAGTTTCTTGAAATAAAAACTGTATAAATAGTTTAGCCCAAGTTCTCAATACTTCAACTTTTCAGCTCTCTACGTGGAAACCTGGATATTAGAAGGAATAATAAAATAAACTGACATTTAAGAAATTAAGTTATCAATTGTTTGAGAAACCATTAACAGATATAGGTATCAGTAGGCGCCTCATACACGGGGCTTGTGGACATGTTAAAGCTGAACATGGTAATGCAATGCATAGCAATGTCTTAGCGTCCACCTTTACCGAGGTGAAGATCATAATTACAAACTTTAGACAAATAACTTTTAAATGAACAAAATATAGTTGGCTTTATATGAGTTTTGGTTACGCTGGTATTTTCTGATATTACTTATACCGTCTCATACTAGAGTAGTCTATGACAAGTGAAATCGTTACACAGTTAGAGAAAGAAGCAAAGCAATAACAGATGTTTTATCATTGGATAATATCTAAAATGAACTTAATGAATTCACTGACTGATCAAGTTGCTGGCAGCTGCAACCTAACCGTGACCACTACGATGCATCCGACCGAAGTGTCTAACAGGCTTAAATTTTAATCAGAAATCTGTCCTAGACAAAAATAATTGAAATTATACAGAGCAGCCTCAATCAAAAACAATTTTAAAGATTTTTAAACTTATTATAATTAATTTCATCCTTTATTGAAGTTGGAAGGTGATTATAAAACTGTATTCCAATGTAAATTGGCTTCTTTTTAAAAATTTCTTTACTATGTTTAATTATTTGTAAATCATTTCAATTTCTAGTGTTATAGCTATGTTTATTGAAGTTTTTAGGTAATGTGCCATTTAGTATGTTTAACATACAGTACAGTTTTATATATATAAAGGCTATATACAGTCATTTTTCCCAATTCAGAGAAGTGATTTTTACAATGTGCATCATAATCAAGCCTTAGCATGGTTCTTATAGCTTTTTTTTGAAGATATAAAATCCTGGTCATGTTATAGGGTGACAGGCAAAGCCCTCACTCACTCAATCATCATCACGAATTCTCCTACTTGCCATTTACCTAGAGAGTTGAAATTTTGTACTCTGATTCTTCAGGCATAAAATAGGAAAACTAAATGGTTTCATCCATATCTGATCTTAGGGCTCTACCAGAGACCCCAACAAAGTTCCCATGTATTCCTTTCTCTTTGAGCTGATGAAAAAACAGCTGATCTTGATTTTTAGTAGTTTCACAGGCTAATCACAGAATACTACACACACAACTGTCATCGTCTATCTATATTTATAAAAAAGGATGTTGGTTTGTTTGTTTGTATAAAAAAAAAAACAATTGATTTGGTTTTTTCAAATAACAAATCAAAATAAAATTACGAAATCGTCGTCAAATCATAAGTTACTTAAATTTCGTAACTGAGGAGGCATAGATTGTGTAATAAGTAAACCAAGTAGTGAGGTTTGTCTTTACGCTGATGATTCTAACTTGATTATATCATAAAATCCCCAGAACAAATGAGATCCAAGCTTTTGTTGAACTTGAAAGTATAGGAAATTATTTACAAAATCTAAACTTACTTCTAAACTTACAAAAAACTATAAGTTCATCAACCTTAAAACTACACAAGATTCAAAAATCAAGGAAACAGCAATAATTTATGATAAACAACACATTGAAAAAACAAACAGCACAAACTTTTTAGGAACAACATTAGATCAGGTTCTCAATTGGGATGAACATGTGCATAACGTCTTGAGTAAAATTAACTCTGGAATTTACGTGTTGTCGAAAATGAGATTTTATTGCAATTTACCCACATTAAAGAATACATGTTTTGCTTATGTACACTCCCATATTTCTTTTTGTTCGAGTATTTATGGGTCGACAAAAAGAGTAAATATGGATACAATTTTAAAACAACAAAAGAGAGCTATTAGAGTTATGCTTAAGTTGAAATATGATGATTCGGTTAAAGAACATTTTAAAAACTAGAAAATACCAACCGTTTATGGACAATATATTTTTAAAATAGTATTAATAGCCAAGAGTCAAATGTTAAAAACAAATTCAAAACCAACACACCCTTACAATACGAGAAACATAAATGAAGTAATCCAGGCCCATATAGGCTTACATTTTTTGAGAAAAAGCCTACGTATATAGAGACAAAATTATTAAAATACATTCCAGATTACATTAAAAATGAAAAAAGCTTAAACAAACTAAAAAATATAAAAGAATATTAAAAGAATATTTAATTAACCAAGCGCTTTGTTCAATTGAAGAGTTTTCCACCTCTCTTAGAAGTTAATCTTGTTCCATTCTGTTTATTAAATATGCAGGCTATATATTTATTATAAGTATTAATACAAATATTGATGCTATCCTTTGTACCACCATATGCATGTAAAAGAATAAAGATATTTGACTATGACTATGACTATGTATATTTGAAGTTTATGGACTCGGACACCGTTGGACCGTTTGCCATGAAACTTGGTATCTATATAAATAAAATTAGAGTTTTGTCTGTACATTGCTTGGAATTATGAAATTTTTGCATATTTTCCCGTTTTACACCCTAGGGAAGCCAAAACACGTGTTATCTCAATTTCTGTCTGTCTATCTGTCTATCTGTCTTTCGGTAAGCTCAAGGACAGGTTTTTGTTCGCTTTTCAAGGGGAAACGCGTGCACTGACATTGATGAAACTTTTTTCGTTGTTCCATACATGCATGAGAAGGTTTTAGGCCACTTTAAACTGGCATACACCTTTTGGAAAAAGAATGGCGGCCGCTCTAAAACATGATTTCGTGCGATTTCGGTCACGTTTAGTTCGCTATTCACAGGGAAACGGGAGCACTGATTTCGATGAAACTTTTTCCTATGTTCTATATATGTGCGTTAGAAGGTTTTAGGTTATTTGGATTTTTTGAAATCACCTTAGGAATCTGCTCCACGGGGTTTTAAAGATCCTTTCTTATTCTTATGGACAAAGAATTGATTTATATTGAACTAGCTGATGACTTTTAAAAATAGTTATTCTATATAAACAAATGTTGTAGTTCTTATTTAAAACGTTGAGTGAAGATTGGTAATAAATGATATAAGTATACATAGAGGATATCTATATAAAAAATGAAAGTTTTGTCTGTACATTGCTTGGAATTATGACATTTTTGCATATTTTTGCGTTTTACACCCTAGGGGAGCCAAAAAAAGTCTTATCTCAATTTCTGTCCGTCTGTCTACCCTTTGGTAACGCTCAAGAAAGTGTTTTGTTCGCCATTTTTGGGAAAACGGGTGCACTGATTTTGATGAATCTTTGTTTCTTTGTTTTATACATTCGTGAGAAGGTATTAGGCTACTTTAAACCGCCATACGCCTTTTGGAAAAATAATGGCTTCCGCTCAAAAACATGTTTTTGCACGGTTTTGATCGTGTTTGTTCGCTTTCCCAGAGAAGCGGGTGAATTGATTTAGATAAAACTTTGTTTCTATATGTTCTATACGTACGTTAGAAGATTATAAGCTATTTCAACATTCTGAATTCACCTCAGGGCTACACCCCACGGGATTTTCAAGATACCATCTTATGGTTATGGACAAAGCATTTATTAAAAATGAACCAGTTGATGACTTAAGAATATTTATTCCATAATCAGCTGTTGTAGTTCTCATTTAAAACGTTGAGTGAATATTGGTAATAAATAACAGAAATATACAGAGTGGACACATCATCTAAATCTATATTTTCAGACACATTCACTCGCTCACATTGTGATCACTTTAACTAAAAAACTACAATGTCTAAGAAGGGGAAATTTTGCATAGTGGTTCCCCTTATTCTGCAGATGTACAATAAGGATAGGTTTGAAACAAAATCGTACCCGACTCTGCCCTAATTTACTTTTATTGCTGGCAATATTATGAGCATTAGTTCGGACCTTTTAAGTTGAATTTGGTAGGAACATACATAATATATCAGAATAAACACAAGCCTATTCCTGTTAAGAACGTGTTTTAGGGCTCCACCCCAAACCTTCGGAATACTTATTTTAACAATCTTGCACCTGCTACTGGACTGATGGAGATGAAATTCGGTAACAAAAAAAGCAGATACAAAATACTTAAGGGATCTGCCCCACTGACCTTTAATATAATCATCACAAACTCCTCAACCAATAGAGCTGATATCTGGTACTTTAAAGGACATCAGCAACAACAACATGGCCCATAATGGGGAGTTATGGTGTTGTTCTCTCTAGAGATTTCATACAGACATTTTGTGTGCTTCAGCCTTGGGGGGACGAGATCTATGCCTCTCTAAATAGATATTTTATGTAGCCAACTAGTGAGTCTCGACTTAACAGTAAGTTTGAAAATTATTTATCGATACGATTAAAGGGTTGAGGAGTTGTATTAGGTCTTTTTAAAAGTTGGAAACAGGACATTGGAAAACAGGTGGTCTCGTAAACATCCCTCCTTCACTCTGTTCAATCGATAAATAACAGGAACTACTGATCGACAGTTTTCCCCCTGAGATTCATAAACAGATTAATTTTGAAAGTGTCTTGTGCCTCACGTCCACCAATGAAATATTGTAAAATTAATTCGGTTGTTATTCGTTTCAAATACATCTATTATTTAGACATACAACCCCTATGAAGGACGGGTACACAGCTAGTATATACATGTCAAATTTCACGGAGAAGGTTTTTAAACCATCCGTTTCGTCCTAACTCAATTGGGTTCTTCCCAAGAGGCCCAAAAGGGTTCCTATATAAACCTTATAGAAAGATATTGTTGTTTACATAAAAGCTAATGACAAGTTTACTTGAACAGGTGATCTTGGTGACATGGTTTTAGTCGGTAATAGCCAAAGGCATGACAACGTCTGCTGGGTAACAGCTAGTATTTTATAAATCATTTGTGGGGCGAAGCCTGTGGGTAACAGCTAGTGATTTATAAAAACCTTGTCGGGATCTCTGGTGGAGGCCTAAGGTCAGATCAGGATGAAAACCACTTGTTTTTCCTATTTTATGCCTAAAGAATCAGTGTACACAATTTTAACTCTCTAGGTAAATGGGAAGTCGGAGAATTCGTGATGAGTGAGTGAGTGAGGGCTTTCCCTTTTACATGTATAAAGATAATAGCACAAATATCAACATAAAAAAGCAGAACTAATTTTGTCAAATGGGAAATGAAAATAATTTTGCTTGTTATGTCTGTTTTTACGGATGGATACAACAGAGGATCAACAGAGGATTGAGACACTGATTCTTGCAGAATATTTAACTGTGATTCATTTGATTCAACAAGAAAGTACAGTGTGTGGAGATGAATTGGTTGGCAGTCAAATCAACAATCGAGTCAGCCAATCCAGAATGTTTGTTTATTTATCACACAGCTATTACTATAAATTTAATCTCTGCAGTTACAGGTATTATCAATGACGTAGATAATCTTTCTAAACACATGTAAGCTGCTTGTGAAACAAATCCGACTTTATGAGAACATTATACCAGCATGACATATGAAACATAACCCGATTGAGCCTGTAGCGGCAGTTGTATTAGTCATAATTTGCATTAATAATAAACTAGTGGTTTGAAGGGGCCATAGCCCTAACCTTGCTCAATACTCTGCCTCATCTGATTTTAACACATGTCAGTTCGTAAACAAAGCAGTACACATGTAATCAAATGTTTTAATGTAAACAAAGCAGACGTTTTTAAATCCCCATGCTTATATTATGGGGGATGTTTTATGTTATTTGTCTTTTAGCGAATTTCCCCTATAGGGAAGAAGCTATTACCGTAGGTCTCATGGTAAGACTTAAGCCCGAGACCATGATAACTTTTCATTTTGAGGTCCCCAGATGCCAAAAACACCATTCGTTCAAATTTTTATATATGTATATATACAGGGTCTCCGAAAAAGAATGACGGGATTTCGAACGGCCGTTGCTTGGGGACTATTCAAGATAACTAAACGATTTAAACGTCAAATAGAAGAGAAAAGAACTAAGTTTTTTTTCATACCTTAATATGTTTCGATGTGAGCTCCATTTGTTGCTCTGCATACATCGAAGCGATATTCTCGCCAAGTGTTGTGAAGCATCTCTGGTGTCACAGTTGCGATCGCTTCCGAAATTCGCCCACGCAGATGTGGCAAATCACGAACTTTCTCAGCATAAACAATGTTCTTTAAGTAACCCCACAGAAAAAAGTCCAAAGGGGTCAAATCAGGACTCCTGGGAGGCCAGGGAATAGGCGCACCAGGGGGCGCAGGGGCCTATCCAACCATTTGGAAACTTGTTAAGTGTGTCGCGCACGTAGGGTGATAGGGCCTTTCTTTTTCGTCGAAAAAACAATTAATGGCATAATTTAGATATGCTAGAACAATTTTTGTTTCCTCAAATTGAAGAAATTGAAGAACAAGCCGGTGAACGAGTCATTTTGAGGCAGGACGGCGCCCCGCCTCATTACCTTCGGGAAGTGCGCGACACACTTAACAACAAGTTTCCAAATGGTTCGATAGGCAGGGGTACGCCTATTCCCTGGCCTCCCAGGAGTCCTGATTTGACCCCTTCGGACATTTTTTTGTGGGGTTACGTAAAGAACATTGTTTATGCTGAGAAAATTCATGATTTGCCACATCTGCGTGGGCGAATTTCGGAAGCGATCGCAACTGTGACACCAGAGATGCTTCACAACACTTGGCGAGAAATCGAATATCGCTTCGATGTATGCAGAGCAACAAATGGAGCTCACATCGAAACATATTAAGGTATGAAAAAAAAACTTAGTTCTTTTCTCTTCTATTTGACGTTTAAATCGTTTAGTTATCTTGAATAGTCCCCAAGCAACGGCCGTTCGAAATCCCGTCATTCTTTTTCGGAAACCCTGTATATATATATATATATATATATATATGTGTCCGTAAGCACGATAACTCTCGTAAAAAAGGTCCGATCTTAATGAAATTTGGTACAAATGTGTAAAGTACCATTTATTTGAACAAGTTCGAAAACCAGATGAATCGCACCATCCGAAGGGGGGTTTTTGGGGGGTTTTGTACCCCAAAAATGTGTTTTTTGGGATTTTCACATGTAATTTTAATTTAAATCAAATTTTAATTTATACCATTGAATTCAGCTTAAAAAAAAAAAACAATTTGGTATTTTGATCATTGCTCTACGTCAATTGGTTACCGAGATATTGAAAGTGCTAAACACAGTACGTTGTCTAATGTTATTCTTATGGAGAAAAAGAAAAATTGTATATCTCGCTTATTTATGAACATAAACTGGCAAAATTTGGTATATGGCTTGATCTGGTTATGGTTTATTGTTGTTTGCACAAAAAAACAATTTTTCGCCTATGGTTCCTGTAGCAGCAAACCTAGGTACTTGGTCCCCATGTTATTCTTATGGAAAATACTTAAAATGTTATATATCGCTTATTTATGAATGTATATGGATGAAACTTGGTATGTGACTTCACTAAGATGAGTTCTATTGATATTTGCGTAAAAACCCATTATTTTGCGTGCCTTGTTGCAGCAAACCTGCGTACTCATCCCCAATGTTATTCTTATGGATAATAATTCATATTTTAAATATCGCTTGTTTGTGAATACATTTCTTATGAATCCTGTTAAGTGTTATGTTATATATTCATTGGAAATTCGCTGAGTATGCAGGTTTGCTGCGACGGGTGTATTTAGAAATACTGCTATTTTTTGCGAGCCCCTGACATCAAGACCTTTAATTTAAGCCGTCTCCCATCCTCCTGCAATTTGTCAAACTCCCACAATTTAAGCCGTCTCCCATCCTCCTGCAATTTGTCAAACTCCCACAATTTAAGCCGTCTCCCATCCTCCTGCAATTTGTCAAACTCCCACAATTTAAGCCGTCTCCCATCCTCCTGCAATTTGTCAAACTCCTACAATTTAAGCCGTCTCCCATCCTCCTGCAATTTGTCAAACTCCCACAATTTAAGCCGTCTCCCATCCTCCTGCAATTTGTCAAACTCCCACAATTTAAGCCGTCTCCCATCCTCCTGCAATTTGTCAAACTCCCACAATTTAAGCCGTCTCCCATCCTCCTGCAATTTGTCAAACTCCCACAATTTAAGCCGTCTCCCATCCTCCTGCAATTTGTCAAACTCCCACAATTTAAGCCGTCTCCCATCCTCCTGCAATTTGTCAAACTCCCACAATTTTGATTTAAAAATTTTGCTTACAGAATTATACATAAAGACTAGTGGCTTGAAGGGGCCATGACCCATAACCTGGCCCCAATACTCTGCCTCATCTGATATTTTCCTCTTTAAATGCTGAGGAAAATAAAACAATATAAGTTTCTAAACAAAATAGACACTTAATCACATGTTTTAATGTAAACAAAGCGGACGTTTTTAAATCTCCATGCGTTTCTTTTTGGGGGTGTTTTACGTTATTTCTCGTTTGATGTTAACATTTTAGGAATACTGCTATTTTTCCCGAGTCCCTGGGATCGAGACCTTTAGTATAAGCCGCCTCTCATCACCCTGCAATTTGCCAAACTCCCAAAATTTTGGCTTAAAAGTTTCGCTTACAGAATTATATATAAAGATAGTAGTAAAATGTTGAAATGCAATCTAAAAACCTGATCTTTTAAAATAAAAAATAGCCCATTTTTAACGTTCTGTTATTAACTCAACTGATTATTAAAAGCAATTCATTGATATGGGACAAGTTATTATTGTTTTAAAATCAGTATGCATACAAATTTGTGTATGTATATATGTTTCCGATTAATCCTTTGAGTGCTAAGCTTCTGAAAGGAGTAGTTGAATCCGTGATGTTTTGTTGATTTTTTAAATATATTGAACGCCTGAACAGTTAAAATTAATAAAAACGTGCTTCCGCTGGACACACACAGTAAAGGATAGGTAAAAAGTAGCAAAACACCTGATCAGATGTGCAACTCACAAAGAATCCACCCATCCCGTCAGCTTGGACCCGAGCCATCCACCGTTTGCTTAAGGTCCGCCCTCCCCTTCAACTCTGCCACAGACAGGTGAACTCTTCATGAGTTGCACATAAAAACCACCGACTGTGACGGGATTCGAACCCTCGATCCAAGTGTTACCCCTGGCCGGGAAGGTAACGCCTTAGACCGCACAGCCACTGATCAGACTAGCAGCTGCAGTGGATCAGTTGTATTATAGAGACTAAGCGCTGGACGAGGTAGTTCAGTTCGTGTCTACCAGGTTTCACCACATCTCAGACTCAGACTGCAGACTGAGCGCCTAACGGTACAATCGCTTATGAAGCAGTAACTGTGTTTATTGATAACAGATTCAAAAGACGATATACCGGTCCATAGCACTGAAAGGGTTATCCAAAGTAAATAAAATTATATATCTGGCTTATTTATGAATATATTTTAATGATGACACTTGGTATGTGTCTTGCTCTAGTTAAGATCTAATAATATTAATGCAAAAAACCTATTTTGTATGTCTTTTTTGTTGCAAAAAACCTACGTCAAGTATCAAGTATCAATCAGTCAAGTAAAACGATTTAAATTTTAAATATTTTGTAATTGTTACTTTGCAACGACCTAAAAATTTGCATCAAACCTTAAAAACTGGCGTGACCTTGATTAGTGTGACATATTAGCATCCGTGTAGAAGGTCAGTTTTGACACAGGACTACCTTAAAACTGGTCTATACCAGTTTTGAGGCTGACATTGGGTACAGCAATTGGGTACATTGAATTACAGATGGTAAGTCTTTTGGCTGTCTACTATGACAAACTTCCCTTTCACCTTTGGTCCCTCCATTTGCAGCGGCTAGGGACAGAATCTCCGTGTACGGTCCCACCTGCCAACCTGAGAATGTCCCTGGCTGTTATACATGGATACCCTGTCAGTTGAGTTGACCAGTTGGAGGGCAGAATGCGGGTCCCCTGTTTGAGAGCCTCATCCCAGCTATCACAGGGGCACGGGAGTTGGCCCTCTGAAGGGTCGATTTGGCTGTCGTCCCAACCCACCCTTTCCTTTCCTGCTATATCCCATCTTTCCGGTAACCTGCGCAATATTCCTGCTTGTGAAAGATGTGACTAGCAGCTACGCTCGGGTTTCCTAATCCGCAATAATGCTGATGATGAAGGTCGGTTTTCAATACTGGGCGTTAGCGGCATTAGCGTGACGCATTTGCCTAGAATGACCCCTTACAGTGGCCAGTAGGCAATGTGAATGGAGTAATCATATTGCGTCGCCCGGCCAGCAGGCATTTTCGGGACTAATAAAACCTATTAAAACCAGCTACAATAATATTGTTACATTTTCTTTTCTTTCTATGAGACATGTTAAAATTATATTTATTAGTTTAGTTGTATCTTATTCTTCTTCATCTTCTATAATACGATTTGTGATTTTTATCTATATCCAAGACAAATTTTCTAAACAAAACGCCTCTGTTATTTCTACGGGATGTAATAAAAGACGTCTTGCAACACTTAAGATATATTTACACTTATACTGATTCACATACAGACGGTAAACATATATAAAAGATGGTAAAAGGCTATCGATTTCGACCAGTCACACCGGTCATCATCATATTTCTAAACCGAATTTAACCATTGAGGTATAAAAGAATGGTCTCGACCCGTAGTTTTCAAAATGGTTTTCAAGTTGTATACCTCCATTCTGAAGAGTGCAAGCCATCCTCAAATTCATTTATCCCCCCCCCCAGGAGGTTTTTCAAGTTGAATTAACTTTTCAAATATACTATGATCTGTGATCACAAGCAAAGCTGGGACGGGCACCTAGTAATATAGATTACTGAGTAAATTCTGCAACATAATAATTATATACTTTTATGAATCGGATGATAACTATAAAACCAATGAAATATGGACCCATTAAAAATCCTTGCAACACAAGTAATTTAGTTGCAAATGGTTTTGTTGGCTACTAAGGCTATTATTTTTTTGAGGGTTGTATATCTTAATATCTCCTTAAGACGCCGACACAACTAGGGCGTATTAAGGCGAATATGAATGAATGATGAGTGCAGAATGGGTGAGATGCCTTGTGTCCTTGTTACAGACTGACTGTTTCTTTAGCCAGGATCATTAATTAATAGCTCAAGTATCTAAATCTGATAAATCTGATCAGTCCTCATCTTAAAACAACTACATTATTTTTTGACTAGTTCACAAGGATTTAAAATACAACTTATCGATGAAATAAATTCTTGATAAAACTTTACTTTTAAACGTTCTATATCATCATTTTGAAAAAAATGGGCGTTATTACGTTTCGTAATAAAATCACAACAGTGAGCAATTACACAATTGAGTGTGTGAAGAGGAGGAAACCTTTCAAAAGATTTTTTTTTCAAATAAAACTCATCAAAGTTTTTATAGACGTCAATCATTTCATGTGTGTTGTTTATAGAGATGCAAAAAAATCGTAGTAAAATTATAAATAATATAAATGCAAAATTAAAAAAAAAAAATCGTTTTCATACTATACCGTCCCAAAGGGAAAAACAATATCAGTTACAAACCAGTTTGTTAATTAATAAACTACGTTAGTGAAATGTAACAGTGTACAATTGTTGCAGTTGGGTAATTCCAACAGTTTGTAATCTTCTAGTAATTATGAACTGATGTGAATTAGTTCAGTGATTAGCCTCAATTATAAAACGAAACAATTTCAGTGGCAGGCCATCGAAACATTGATTACTCAGTGATTGTATTAGAATTACACGTTCCGTTGCGGCAATAGTAAACAATGTACGTTCCGTTGCGGCCGTCGCACGAGAAAATTAATGGGGGGGTAGAGAGACCTCATATTTCCCAACTGTTTAACGCCGATTTCCCAATGATTTAAAATTACTTTCTAACTATTTCAGGGTGATTTTTTGGCTAATAAACCTCTTGATTGCACATGAAATATCAAAATAGGCTAACAGATTATCACACATTGTTGTGATTTTTAGTATATTTATAAACTTTTTTGAAGCCATAACGAAAACGTAATATTTCTGATCAATTAATAAATGGAGATAGACTTTTAGATATGTTTCTTACAAAATCTTAATCATATATAATAGTACAAGAACTATGACACTTAAAATATTGTTTGATGAAAACTTACAAACTGATCATAAAATTGCATTTAATGGAGTTTAGGAGATAAGAATTTCAAGCTAAATCTTTTTTTATACTACACACATAGGCTATCAAATTGCAACAGAATTTAAAATGTCTGATCATTAAATATGTGATTTATATAACAACATACGAAACAAACAATAAAACAAATAATAAAACTATCTCATAAAATAAATGTATTAAACGTTGATGTATAATTTTATGAATTGGCAATTTTTATTTATTAGCTATTTTTCTAATACTGATCAACTTTACATTTTTAAACAGACAAATTGTACTTTTTTGGTGTTATTGTGGTGTAAAATTCAATTTTTTCCAAATAGTTGCTTCCGGGACTACATACTGTGATTATTTAAAAAATAATTGGGTTTAACAAGAAATATTGAAATATGATAATGCCTCAAAATTATTTATTATTTTATTGTAATCAATACAAATATGCAACTTGATTCCTTTTTTTACTTGCCGCCTTGGAAAAATCACAACTAAAAACATTTGTAAATAGTATATTTTGATGTATGAAACTTTAATAAAAGGGATAATTTTAAACATTATATATAAATTGTTTTTGTTTAACCAAATTGTTTTATAAATAATTCCTCTCATAGTTTGGCTGCATTTTTCATACAAAGTTTGTTCTGATTATAACCTATAATGGACTTCAATGATAAGAAAACCAAATGAGCATTTACGTGGAAATAGAAATAGAAATAGAAGTATTATAACTTAGAGGTGTATTAAGTTTGACTTATGTGGATGTATCTTATGAATCACACCCAAAAAAATAACAAACACAAAAATCGATCATTATTTCACCATTTCATCAAACACTACTTCCGTACTTTGTGGTTTAACCGCGACCGGTTGGCGGTGGAGAGTACAATTTCACTCGGAGCAGAGTACTTCCATGACGTCACCCCTCCAGCTGATTCCAACTTTCGATATTCGATTGTGATTCGTTCGGTAAACTAAAATACTGCTATAGAAACGTGGAACTTCTCTTCCCGAAACGAGAGAGACTCTACAATTTAGTCTATAGATTTGTACTTAATAATCATTCAGCTTGTGACATCGTATCCATCTCACACTCATAGTAATTATGGAATTAAGGAATCGTTCCTTTAAACTCATCTTAAAATATAAGCCCCAGTTTATACGGCGCCCAATGAATGTAATAATAATAATAATAATCTTTAATCATTGACATAGGATTTTACATAAGTAGGCCTATTGCATTAAAGTAATAGCGAATGTTTAGTTGTTACGGTAACTCCAACAATTCCAACACACTTATACTATATATCATTTGTCTTTTGGCTTATTACCAATTAAATAAGTTAATGATGATTATCATTTTGTACATATGTTTCTAGCCTTCTCTATTAACTAAACATTTGTTGGCAGGGTAGGCCTAAAACCCTAAACTTGCAACCAAGTAACTCTCAAACACTATTAAGGCAAGTAACAGTAAAATAAAGAATTTTTAATTTTGTTAAAAACCAAAACACAAGCCTACTTACTTTTTATAATTATATTTCAATAAATCTGGTAATTATTTAGGTCTATGCTATAATAAATAGGGCATATCACGTATGCAGTTCGTAAAACTTTTGAAAGGTAAGACAGGCTTATTGATAAAGTACACAAAATAAGGCGGGTTGTGGATATTGTGCTATTTAAATTTCCTCCTTCAAAAAAACAAAGTAGATTATTTTATAGGGCATCTCACTAGCCTAACTTAAAGGTTAGCGTTTTAGTCTTAAGTTTAATGGGTTACAGGTTCCAATCTACAGGTTCTAATGCTGAAGATCTCCCAGGTATCCGACCAGGCATGGTGACAATCTCCGCACTCCCCAACATCGCCTTACTCTCTCTGGAAGGGGAATTTCTTTTACTGGACCAGTTTTTGTAACAAACTCCCTGCTGAGATTAAAAGTTTGAGTGGGGCTGGATTCAATATTATAGTCAGCAAAGAGTATTATAGTGTACAGGAATTCCTGTCTACCTGACCGAAAAAACAGGATCACATTGTCTTTGTTAGGTAGTTTATAATTTTGTATTTATTATTTTAACATTAGTTGTTTATTTTAAGTTTTGCTGTAATGGAATGAGATATACATCTGAATGTATTTATTCAGAATAAAGAATGTCAATGTCTATGTCTAATCCCAATTTGTGTTCCCTCAACTTAAATGAGCACGTCATTTAATGTTTTAAAATTTACAACCAAATAATTATCCTCTTCCAACTCCATCTCCATGAATTCCTTCCTTCTTCAAGCAAGCATCAAAGATTCAAAGAACAAAGAATTTAACGACGAATACTGACTCGGCGACTCGGGGCTCTTACGAATTAAACTCGGAAAGCCGCAAGAGCGCAAAGAATGAAGTATCGATAGTCGATATCAAGAGAAATGATATTAGTAATCATGACGACATGGATGTACTTTGCTCCGGGTAAAATTGTGCTCACCGTTGGCGGTTACCTTTAAGACGATGGACGACGCATGCATCAGACCAGGTTAGACAACCATGCAGTGCTAAGGAAGAAATACCCCCAAAACGACCCGATTCACTGTATACTACACCTTTAGCTAAACTAAACCTATAAAATTACTCATTTCAAAATTTTAACTGTGTTTAAAAAACTTTGTGGATTCGTCTGTTTATTTGAAAACAATTTTGTTATAAATTGCTGGTTTAATTGCAAATTTACCAACTCACGGTCTGAAATACTCAAAATTCCCAACTCTTACATTTTTCAAGATGATTGGGGGGGGGTGGCTCCCCAAGGTGACGCTCCCCTCCCAGGGCGACGCTTCTGAGTAAACCAATGATATATGAATGTTGTATTTACTTTATGTGTTCAACCTAAATACATTTAATTTATCTCTTTTACACTGCTGTTACGACCTGGCTTGTTAAACCAATAGAAAGAGGTTTGTACAACGCATCTGTCAATCATTTTAATAAAACATAGACATAGACATACTTTTTTGCACATAACATTCTTTACATGTGAAAACATACAGAACAGGTGCATCGTCACCTAAACCAAACACACAATGAAACACAACCCCCCAGCAAACCACACCACATTATTTTGTGTTTTGTATAGCTGTATAGTGGGTTGACTATATATGGTAAGAACTAAAAAACTAAATTGTTATGATATTTCAAATCTTATATCATACAAAATAAAAATAAAAACAAAATTAAATCAAAACAAAATTAAGTCAGGGGATTCGTAAAAACTCCTGCAAAGAATAAAAGGCTCTGTCAATAAGTTGGACCTTTAATGTATCTTTAAACTGGTTATTGTTCATGGATTTAAAATCTACAGGCAATACATTGTACATCCTCAAACTGGTATACAATGGACTTTTTTCAAACAGGGCTAAGCGATGTTTGGGAAGTCTAAAAATGGTGTCATTTCTGGTGTTATAACTATGCTGGAGTTTTAAAATAAAACAATACATTTAATAATTATATGTGAAAGACGTATAGAATACAGAACACAAATTACATATCCTTATTTTATATCAATTTGTTAGACGTGTAGAGTGTTGAGAGGAAAAATATTTATAAAAATACTGTATAGAATATAGAAAGATAAAAATCAAGCTGTATCATTAAGGATTATTAAAAGCTTAAAGCGTTTTCAAACATAAATAAAGGGTATCAGGACACTGACACATACTTTCTCCCTTTTAGCCCAACTTTAACGAATAAATTACTTTTTATTTATTAAATATAGAATACAAAGCACGGTCAAATGTACAGAAAATCTTGTAAACAAGTTGTTTTAAAAAACAACCACCCAAATCCCTGCTTTGGAGGCCCTACAGAATCCATTGCTACACTCGTGGTTTTAAGAGGGGAAATGCCCCCTATTCCCCCCCAGGGTTATTAAGGGGCAACATATTTCGAATTTCCTCTGTTGGCCAATGCTAAATTGACAAGCATATCAAGTTTGAATGAAATTTATCAGTAAATAAGAGAGAAATAATAATTTTTGTATTCCCCATAAGAATAACATTGGACAACGTACTGCGTTTACCGCAAAATAAAAATTTCAATTTTCTCCGAAACCAGCAATCGTAGAATAGTAATTCAAAATACTAAATTATTTAGTTTTTTGAGCTCTTTTTAGTGGTGAATAGTAATTTTTTTTTATATTTATGTCTTTTTATGAAAAATCCAAAAAACTGAATTTTGGATGTTTTAAGTCTTGTAATTTCTGAACCCAAATTTTTACAGAAATGCGGGTGGTGTCATTAAACGACTAAAGTTTAATCAAAATCGTTAGAGCCGTTTTTGAGAAATTTGGATTTTTCATGTTTTTTGGCGGTTTTTGGGGGATAATTACCCTTAAAAATCAAAAATTCAAAAAAATGAAAAAAACACCTGGAGATATCGTGGATTAGTACCTACATACCAAATTTCATAAAAATTGGCCCATTGGTTAGGGCTCTAGCTCTGTACACATCCACACAGACACACACACAGACACACACACACACACACAGACAGACATCACGTAAAAACCACTTTTTTGGGTTCAGGGAGCATCAAAACAAATATTTCCACTAACAACTCAAATTCGAATTTTTTTACGAAAACAATACTTTCTCCATATATGTATAGGGGGAGAAAGTAAAAATGGATTTATTTATATTATTGTATTAGCTTTTTAAGTGATTGATTAATGTTTACGGATGCATTGTCATTTGAATTTTAATTTAAAGTTGTTCAAGGGATATGATGTACTAATCAACTGTTATTTATTGTTTTATATTAGTTTGGGTTTGTGATATGACTCAATAAATGCATTTTTCTTTTTTAAGACAATTTTTGACTAATTTAGTAACGTACGGGGGGACCGAGCCTTGCTCGGTGACACTGATTAATTTTTGTGGGTTAAAAATCTCAATAGATAGAATCCAACTGATAGAATAGTTGTGTAGTTACTTATAATTGCTTCGCTCAATTGCCTCTTTTCCGCATATTAAAGTGACTCCAGTTATTATTATAACTCAATCTCCCATCAGGTAGTATTTGTTATTTATACACATTTTGTTCATTTGGATATGTCCTCTCCATATGCAATATTAATTCCATAGTTGTAGTTACTGTTTTCAAGAAATCTCTTGTTGATACTTTACCATGTGTAAATGCTACTTTGTATTTTAACTGGTTATCTATAGCTCTTACGATTATTTTGTTTTGATTTGAAACTCTATAAGCACAATGTTAAAATTTCTAACTTTCAAACGAGATTTGTGACAAACTATGAGTTTTCCTGGTGTTGAGGTTTTCAACAATCAAGTTTTTAGGTCAAAAAGCCCCTAATCCCAAAGTTTAGGCAATATCCTTCTGCTGGATCCGAGTTAAATTTTGCAAACAAACAAAAAACAAGTAACAAACCAAAAGACATTGCTCGAATTAGAGTATAGTATACAGTTGTATATTGGAATTGTTAAAGTAGTTGTAACAAGGGTCTGTGAGGGCATGTTGTAATAACTCTAATTGCTTACTTTAGATTTTTAGATGAAGTACCAAAACAAATTGTTTAATAATACCATTGACTATATATACTGAAAGACATCCCATATATGCGGCCCAGCTGACCCTCTTTTAGAATTAGCTAAAATTTGAAGTGGACCTAGTTTCATTAGGTCACCGACAGAGTGTGCTGCTGTAAACTATTTATTTTAGTTATTTGCCTTAGCTTGTAAAATATCTCCACCCCAGAAAGCAAGTGATAATCATCTTATGTTTGCTCCAGACTCACCAACTGATGTATTATCCCCTCCTTGAGAGGATAAGTGATATTTGACAGCAGTATACTCTGTGTTGTTGATTAGTGTAACTACGTGCTTTTTGAATCCTGACACACACAAAACTAGGGACAGATTTTACATTGGTAATGAGAAGTCTACTTCAGTATATATAGTCAATGATAAAACGAAAGTAAATGTTTTAACAATATACAAAATATGCCATTCGCAATATTCTTTAACAAAGACATTAAGAGAAAACTCTCAAGCAAACAGAATGTAGTCAGTAGGAATATTCAAGACATCTAAGACAATTTTTGCGTCTGAAGAAAAAATGTTGTCTGCTCTTTAATTTAAAAATAGTTTGCAGCAGAAACAACTCTAATATATATTTTTATTACTATTAAACTATAAAACGGTGAAAACAGCGGATGAGTTGCTCACTGCCGGGATGTGACCACTCCGCCATTATCCATTACATCGGGTTGTGCAGAGCCCGGCGTGTTCCGGTAAATGAATGTCGTCCATCACCATAAAGTGAGTCATTCTCTCTATTTAATAAATCCGCGCCTCATTAACCATTCCACTAAAATAACTTGTTGAGAAATTATATTGTAGAATACATTGCTATAAAGTAATAGGAAACAGTAGGTTTTACAGTTGTAAACAGTACAGTAGTAACAGTACAGTTGACAATCCCTTAACAAAACAAACCATCGGCCCTTGTTCACATAACATATATGCTGGTTTTTATGTACAGTATATGTAAACAGGACCTTTTTTTGAACCCCACGAACACAACCAATGTTCGCTCACTAAGATTTCAAACAACAATCCTTAACACAGTCTGTACAGTCACAATCGTGTTTCTTGACTAATTTCCCTATTAGATTCTCTCTTTTTCCACTTTGATTACAAGCCTTTCTCAAAGCAAAGTTATAAGTACCTAGGATTGTAATTCAACATGTCATTATTACAACTTGCTGCATAAATGATTTGTAATGATACAGCTGTTTATAAATGTATCAAACAGCAATGTAAAATATTAAAAATTAGTCTTCGGATAAAATTATAACAGGTCTTTCCTCCATAAGAGTAACATGGTAACTTTGAAGTCCAGTGGGGCGAGGCCCTGAATCCTAGGGGTTTGACGAATGACTTTAATCCTTCCTAGGGTTAACTTGAACGACCATGCAAATAGTAGTTCTTTGGAAACATACACACATTCATTTGTATAAATACAGATTGGTTCTAATGTAAGCTCGTTGCACTCTTATAAGAGCAATATGTTTCTTTATATTTGTTGTGAAATACTTTTTTCTAAAAGATGCATAGTATTAACCATGACAATTTTGGTCGTTTGATTGTGTTCGTGTCTTGCTTATAAGTAGCAAACTATTATTTTTCAATTTTATTATATCAACAAATCTGTTAGAATAATGGAAAACGGCTAATAATCTAGCAAGGTTACAGACAAACATACATTTTATAAACGGTATAAAAAAACAACATGTGGGTAATCGTTTAATGTAACGGGGTAAATTAAATACCTTTTTCACCCCAAAACCAGCATATACGTTATGTGAGCAAGGGCCGATGGTTTGTTTTGTTGCGCGATTGTCAATAATTCACGATGCCACCACCACTTGGCTGTACCCGGGGTCCCTGGGGCCTCAAAACAGGAAATGTTAACTGGTTATCTGTCTTCTTTTGAGGTCAACCTAGGCGAGCTAAGTGTCGTTATAACATAATTTATATTATATATTAACCACAATAGTAAGTAATAACAATAAAAACATAAAATTACAAACTTTGCTTGTGTTATACAATGAAAATCCAATCTGGAAATTTATTTTAGAAAATTTTTACGGGATGTAATAAAAGACGTCTTACAACACTTAAGAATATATTTACACTTATACTGATTAACATTCAGACGGTAAACATATATAAAAGATGGTACAAGGCTATCGATTTCGATCAGTCACACCGATCATCATCAGGCCAATCCCGTAAGTAATAACAACACGTATTATGCTAATCAAAAAGTTGTTTAGAACATTTTTCCACAACTTATGACTTACGAGAAAAAAAAATTCCACGACTTGTGACTCACGAGCAAAACACAGTTCCACAACTTAATCACAATTACAAGACTCCCGAGAAAATAATTCCATGATTTATCACTAACGAACCAAACACCACTCAATGACTTATGAATCACAAGAATGACACATCGTTCCAAAATTGCAAGACTTTATTTTACTTTCTAACAATACCGATAAAAACGTTTTAGTTTTATGCTAAAAGTTATAACTCAACACTCCTTTGGCTTACTCTCTCTTTCTTGACCTTGTAAGATGTATTATCTTATATCAAACCATGATAATGAGTATTATATGGAAGCATTAAATGAAATTTATTTTATTTGTATACCTGATGTAGTCTTTACAAAACTATTAATTTGATTGTGTTTGTTAGAGCGATGTCAGATTAACAAGCGTCAGACTCTGCATTATGATTAGACGTCGCGTCAGATGAGTTCCAGGTTCCAGCCCAATGAACAGAGCTGAGACGCGGGTCGACCAACGGAGCTATACAGCGGCTTGAGGCTTCCCATGGAGTGGTAAGCTTTGATATGGGAAACATTATAACTACGTTCCAAAACTTTAGATTATGGTTAAGACAAAGTAAGTAAATCTGCTTGTTGCATACAAATGCAACCTGAAATGCTTTGTTTTATATCTTTATTTGCTTATATTTAATCCAACTCAACTATTTTTTAAAGCATGATCCTAATTAGATATAAAGACAAATGGCCAATCAAAAAATGTGCACTTTTCAAAATAACTCCAAACCACTACCTTAGGTTTATGTTGAATTTAAGTCCAATTTTTCCAGTAAATATATTGTTGAATATCTTTTAAAATAGGTATTTCAGACATAAAACTCAGCACATTGGAATCGGTATTTTAAGAGGACGGTGGAGTCACGAGTGCTCCTGGTTAGGCGTACGTTGTGATCTAACCAAACAGTGTGTTTTACCACCGATTGTTACACACTACAGTACTAAATACCCCCGTCGCAGCAAACCTGCATACTCAGTGAATTTCCAATGCATACATATGGCTCTCACTACTACCTAGAGCCACTTACCAAGGTTCACAAAAATACATTCATTAATAAGTGATATGTAGCACTTAATTTATTCTCTATAAGAATAACATTAGGGCTGAGTACGCAGGTTTGCTGCAACGAGGAAGATAAGACAAGTTTTTTTTGCAATTATCAATATAACTCAATCAGTTTAAGCTAGATACCAAGTTGTATTAATTTAGGTTCATAACTAAGGGAGATATAAAACTTTATTCTCCATATGAATAACATGGGGGCCGAGTATGCAGGTTTGCTGCTACCGGGAAATTCAACAAAAACCATTTTTTTGCGCATATATCAATATACCACAATTATTTGAAGTCACAAACCAAGTTTTAGCGAATTCCGATAGGGAATTAGCGAATTTCCCCTATAGGGAAGAAGCTATTACCGTAGTCGGCATGGTAAGACCTAGGCCCGGGACCATGATAACTTTTCGTTTTGAGGTCCCCAGACCCCAAAAACACCATTCGTTCGAAACTGTATATATATATATATATGTGTCCGTGAGCACGATAACTCTCGTAAAATTTATCCGATTTCGATGAAATTTGGTATAAACGTGTAAAGAAACATTTATGACTTTAAGTTCGAAAACCAGCCAGATCGCTCTATCCGAAGGGGTATTTTGGGGGGGTTTTGTACCCCAAAAATGGGTTTTTTGAATTTTTTACATATAATTTTGGAAATAGTCAAATTTTATTTCTTCCCATTGGATTCAGCTTAAAAAAACACACAATTTGGTATTTTGATCATTTCTCTACGTCAATTGGTTACCGAGATATTGAAAGTGCTAAACACAGTACGTTGTCTAATGTTATTCTTATGGAGGAAAAGAAAAATTTTACATCTCGCTTATTTATGAACGTATACTGACGAAACTTGGTATACGGCTTCATCTGGTTGTGGACCACTGATATTTGCTCAAAAAAACCATTTTTTGCCAAAGGCTCCCGTAGCAGCAAACCTGCGTACTCAGCCCCATGTTATTCTTATGGAGAATAAATAACGTGTTATCTCCCTTAATTATGAAAATAAATTAATGAAATTTGGTATGTGGCTTTGCCTAAATGAGTTGTATTGATATTTGTATAAAACCCCATTTTTTGTTTTCCTTCCTTCAGCAAACCTGCATACTCAGCCGCCATGTTATTCTTATGGAGAATAATTAAAATGTCATAAATCGTTTATTTATGAATGTATATTGATGAAAATTGGTATGTGGCTTTATGTGGTATTAAGATACGTATATATTCATTGGAAATTCGCTGAGTATGCAGGTTTGCTGCTGCGGGGGTATTTATTATCAATATACACTCATAAATAATTGAGATATAAAATTTTATTAATTCTCCATAAGGATAACATTGGACAATGTACTGTGTTTAGCACTTTGAATAGCTCTGCAACGGTTGGACGTAGAACAACAATTAAAACACCAAAGTGATTGTTTTGTAGAATAAACCTATTGGTAGAAAGAAATATGAAGTTTTAAGTAAAATTATCTGAGGAAAATCTAAAATCCTTATTTCCATAAGATTAATTAGATAAGATTATGGACACGTTTTTTTACTTTTCTTCACAACCACTTGTCCTAGCTTAATGATTCAAAATACTAAATTTTTTTAAGCTCCATAAAATGGCTATAACCAAAATTTAGTGTTTTTACAAATTTTGGGTAAAAAGTTCAAAAAAATGATTGTTGGGAAATTTTAAACCCGCATAAAACCCCCTTCCCATAGTCCGATCGATCTGGTTTTCAAACTTAAAGTCATAAATGTTATCTCCACATTTTGACAAATTTCATCAAAATCGGGCGTTTCTTTCAAAAGTTATCGAGGTAACGGACACATATACCTATACTAGTGGCTTGAAGGGGCCATAGCCCCTAACCTTGCTCCAATACTCAGCCATTAGGAACACATATTATTTTGTAAACACTTAATGACATGCTTTAATGTGAACAAAGCAGTCTTTTTAAATCCCCATGCTTTTCTTATGGGGGATGTTTTACATTATTTCTTATTTGCTGGTAAATTTTTAGAAATACTGGTATTTTTCCCGAGTCCTTGGGATTGAGATTTTTAATTTGAGCCGTCTCCCATCATCCTGCAATATGCCAAACTCCCACAATTTTGACTTAAAAATTTTGCTTACAGAATTATATATAAAGATATATATATATATATATATATATATATATATATATATATATAGGTATATTTATACATATATATAAATTTGAACGAATAGTGGCATCTGGGGACCTCAAAACAAAAGGTTATCAAGGTCTCGGGCTTAAGTCTTACCATGCCACCTATGGTAATAGCTTCTTCCCTATAGGGGAAATTCGCTAAAAAAGCGGCAGTCTAAACAATTACCATCATGGCCGGGTCAGATTTTAATCCATGCCTTGGGTGAAAGCAACGTGAGTGAAAGCAGCACGGTCTCTAGAATAATACGTCTGAATAATACATGATTTATTGATTTGAATTTCATTTGAAGTGCCTGCCAAGAAGTGTGTATTCCTACGTGCCGGAAAAGAAGGTGAATTTGTAACAGGCCAACTATCTGATCGCATGCTAACCATAACCGTGGACTATTTCTATGTCGATTTGCGCCCAAAATGTATTTACTTTATTCATATTTGTATTTTCTTAATTTTACCAAATATTTTAAAGGTATTATTTTTTAAGTTTAATAGCATTTAGTATTTTGCTCGTGAAATATTTTTGTTCTAAGTTTGAAAGACATATTTCAGCAAGTGGAAATGTACTTAATTAATAGAAATACCAATAAAAAGAAAAATGTATACTTAAGTAATCTTTAATTTGAGATATGATACAATGCTATATTCCGTCAGCATGGTTTTTTAATGAAAATAATCCAACTTAGTCGTCGTCTCCAACAAAGCGACTCTTACAAAAGTTTTAATCCTACAGAAAGCAACAGATTGTTGCTTTAAGTTACAAGGTTTAATCTGAATAAGAATCTTCTTCACTAATGATTTTATATTTAGTGTAGAGTATAGCTCGCAAAATGTAGGGGAGAGTGGGGTAATGGCGCCACCTTAAGAGAAAAATATTTTTTCTGACTTTAAATTGATCTGAAACTTTGGTTTTATAAATTGATATAACTATATATGTATTTAGCTTTATAATTATATATTTGAAAGTACTTGATTTGGTTGTATATATTACAAACAAATTTTATTTTTGTTTGTTCAACGTGGCGAAATTACCCCACTATACGGGGCAATTTCGCCACGTTGAACAAACAAATATTTACATTTTTTGGCCTGTGTAGTGGGATAATTCCACTACTAGTTAAATTACAAGAATATATTGGAAGAAATGAACATATATATGCACAATGAACATCATATAACTATTTATTTTGAATAAAATAGTTTTTAGAAGTCTTAGACTAACTAAAAATTACTTTATTCTAAGTTTAAAATCATTAAATTAGCCACAAGATGTTTTACCAAAGTTTGTACGCAAAATGCTCAGCTATAAAGTTCGTCTCACACTCCTTAAAAACCAAATACATCACCGTATCTCAGCTGTTCAGTTAAAGGTGCCGTCATCTGTATTTTCATCACACAGTTCTTTATAATAAAAATCTAAAACTAAAGTTTATAGCTTTCTTAAAAGTTTTAAACCATTATTCATCAAGTTAGTAACACAATCTATTAGAAATCAAGGCCTTTCAAATCATGAGCAAAAGTCACATACAGGGTGTCTCTGAACTCTCTACCAACCTTTTCAGGTATTATTCCTGGACCATAGACAAGCCAAAATATCATATTCAAAATTTCGAAAACTCAAAAGTTACTCTTATAGCCGCCATTTTGTTTTTTCACATAGGAAATTTTAATTTGAGAACGGATAGTTATAATTAAATTAAATTTGGTATTTAGCTTTATTCCCTAAAGAACTAATTACAGAAAAAAAATATTTGTTTACAATCATTAATTTCAAAATGGCGGCTGCCTAAAAATGTCAAACGTAAATATCTTAAAAACCGCTCATAGTAAAAAATTAAATCAATTACGTTTTATTTAGAAAATTTAATTACAAATCTAATGACACCAAATTTACTGAAATCGATTCATAAATAACGGAGAAAATCCATTTTTAATATATTGCATTCTTGTCAATATCAACTGTTATCATGTGACATCGCTGCTAGTGAGCCACGTCGATCAGCCGTTTCAAGTATAATTCCACCAAACAGCTGATTAAAACATTAACCAGCTGTTATTAAGTTCATTTGCACCAATCACCTGATTGATACCCTTACGATTCCCAGGGTTCACTAATGCTTCAAATAAAACATAAAATATCAAAAATGCGTTAAAATAAAAAAAAAAATACCCCCGTCGCAGCAAACCTGCATACTCAGCGAATTTCCAATGGAGATTTAAATGTCTTAATACTACATAAAGCCACTTACCAAGTTTCATAAAAATATATTCACAAATAAGCGATATATACAATTTTAATTATTCTCCATAAGAATAACATTGGGGCAGAGTACGCAGGTTTGCTGCAACAAGGAACACAAAAAATGGGTTTTTATACTAATATCAATACAACTCAACTAGGTGAAGTCATATACCAGTTTTAATTCATTTATGTTCATAATTAAGGGAGAGAGAGCATTTAATTATTCTCCATAAGAATAACATGGGGGCTGAGTACGCAGGTTTGCTGCTACGGGAGAATTATGCAACAAATTTTTTTTAGCAAATATCAATAAACCACAACGAGATGAAGCTGTATACCAAGTTTCTTCAGTATACGTTCATAAATAAGTGAGATATAAAAATGTTATTTTCCTCCATAAGAATAACATTAGACAACGTACTGTGTTTAGCACTTTCAATATCTTGGTAACCAATTAACGTAGAGGAATGATCGAAATACCAAATTGTGTGTTTTTTTAAGCTAAATCGAATGGTGAAAACTAAAATTTGACTATTTCAAAAGTTAGATGGAACAAATTCAAAAAACCCATTTTTGGGGTACAAAACCCCCCCAAAATACCCCTTCGGATAGAGTGATCTGGCTGGTTTTCAAACTTAAAGTCATAAATGTTGCTTTACACGTTTATACCAAGTTTCATCAAAATCAGATCATTTTTACGAGAGTTATCGTGCTCACGGACACACACACACACACACACACACACACACACACACACACACACACACACACACATAAATATATATATATACAGTTTCGAACGAATGGTGTTTTTGGGGTCTGGGACCTTAAAACGAAAAGTTATCATGGTCCCGGTGGGTGGTTGTCGGTGGGGGGGTGGGGGGGTTCTTCAAGACCCTCATTACCTCCCCCCTGTTTTCGCGCCTGACGTAAGAATCTCATGAACGGACAACAAACGAGATCAATCTAACGTTGCTGCGTTTATATTTAGAGGCACGCTTGGCCAAGGAAAGTGGTTGCGCACGCTTGACCAAGCTTGCCTGGTTGGTGGTTGATCAGTGTGGTTGGTTACACCAAAAGAAAGCACGTGCAAGAGATTGTTCCCTGTTGATCAGTCAAAGTGGAGCTGTTGTACAATGAGGAGATCGTGCTAAAAAATGGCGTTTTACATTTTTTATTATTGGATTCGGAAAACTTAAAGAGGGAGTCAGCAAATTAACATATATTATGGACCGAGAAGAGAAGGCTTGCGTTCTCCTTGATCTGCCTAAACAACTGGATAAATGTACGAATATTTCTGATTCATGCCAGATTTATTTTATTAAACTTTAGAGGGATTAACTCGAAGATTAACATTCCTATTTCCGAAATTACATACAACATGAAGAAAAGCTTATGGTTACGTTGAAGTAATTTGGTAAATGTTACCAAATTATAACTTTAGGATAATAATACCCCGTCACAGAAAACCTGCGTACTCCAGTAAATTTACAATGCATATATATATATATATATGTTTCTCACTACGACATAGCCAATTACCAGAGATCATAAAAATGCAAATATAAATAAGTGACATATATAAAATTGTATTTATTCTCCATAATTAGGGCTGAGAATGCAGATTTGCTGCAAAAAGGAAGATAATAAATGTGTTTTGTGCTATTATCAATATAACCCAACCAGGTACATACAAAGTTTTATTAATTTAAATTCTTAGCTAAACGCAACTTTACTTATTCTCCATAAGAATAATAATAGCGCTGATTATGCAGGTTTGCTGCTATGGGGACAGTCGACAAATACATGTTTTTTGTGTTCAAATATCAATAGACCACAGCTAGGTGAAGCCATATACCAAGTTTCATCAATATACATTCACAAATAATCAAGATATCAAATAGTATATATTTTCAAAAGGAAATGAATTAAATTAAAGGGAACTGAAATTTAATACAAACCAAATGAATGGCATTCCAGATAACCGATGTATTAGCAAATTCCAGGAAAAAGAATGAATGGAGCGATAAAATTGAGATAACGCCAATCCAAGCGCCAGGGGGGCAGGGTGGCAAGGTCGGTCACAAGGTCACCGCACTCTTTAGGGCATTTAAACAGCGCCTGCAAACTTGAATAAAAACCTGCAATACACGTATGTACTGCGGTCAACATCAACTAAAATGGAAGGCGTTGTTACTTGTTCTTAACACTCTCCCGCAAATCTTTTTAATAATTATCGTTCCTCCAATGTAAACGCAGCCTGATATTAAGAAACAAATAATAATTTACATCTTAACCATCTCTATCTTAATTTATATAATTCCGTATGGAAAATTTAAAGAAAAATAAGAAAAACAATAGGTAAATTCCTGTCTTTTCGCACTTTTCTCAAGCCATCGTTCGGCAAAGAAGGCTGAATCTTGGAATATCCATAGAAACCCTAAAATACCCTAAAATACAAAAGATTTTAAAATTGTAAAAGGTACTATTGATGATCAGCTGTGATGATTTATAATCCTATCCTATCCTATACTCTGATATAAGTAAGGTTTGCTTGCTTGCGTCCGTGCGTGTTTGCTTACTTAATTACTTGCTTGCTTGCAACTCTGATCTCTAAAACGGCTCCAACGATTTCCTTCAAATGAGTCATACAAATCTGATAATCAGTTGGGTGAGATGGTGATATACTACTCCAAGCCATCTAAACAATTCCGAACCGATTTTTGGAAAATTGTAAACCCACATAAAACCCCCTTTCCATAGTGCGATCGATCTGGTTTTCGAACTTAAAGTCATAAATGCTACTCTCCACATTTGTGCCAAATTTCATCAAAATCGGGTGTTTCTTTCAAAAGTTATCGCGGTAACGGACACACACAAACACACACACATATATATATATATAAGATATATATATATATATATATATATATATATATATATATATATATATATATACACATATATAAAAATTTGAACGAATGGTGTTTTTGGCATCTGGGGACCTCAAAATGAAAAGTTATCATGATCTCGGGCTTAAGTCTTACCATGAGACCTACGGTAATAGCTTCTTCCCTATAGGGGAAATTCGCTAAAATGGATTTATTTACATGAGATATGACTACAATTCTACAGTATTTACAAACGATGTTCAATATGCCCACCGCCAAGTCGATTGCACATCGTGAACCTCGATGTCATGGATTGCCGGACAGCTTCAAATTCATTTTTCTCTTGGATGACCGCAGCCGCCTCTACAATTCTACCGATCAGGTCCAGTTCATTTTCCACAGGTGTTGAATAAACAAGTTCCTTCATTCTCCCCCAAACGTAGAAATCTAGGGGAGTAAGATCAGGTAATCGCGGAGGCCACGACACCGGTCCCCCGCCACCAATCCACTGCTTATTGTAATTTTGGTTGAGGAAATCTCTTACAATTTGCCCAAAGTGTGCAGGAGCACCATCATGTTGCAGCCACATGTTCTGTAAGTCTGCCAAGGGGACGTTCTCCAGAAGTTCTCGGAGTATGTCCCTCAGGAACACAAGATAGGTGGGGGAATTCAACCTATTTGGGAGAATGTAGGGGCCAATTAAATTATCCCCAAAAACTCCAGCCCAAACATTAACTGAGAAACGGTGTTGCTTGCTGGAAATAACAGTTTCGTGGGGATTTTCAGGAGCCCAAACATGGCTGTTCCTGGTATTGAAAATACCATCCTGGTTAAAACTGGATTCGTCTGTAAAAAGAACGGATTTCAAGAAATCTGGATCGTCCGCCAGTTTGTGCAGGAACCACCTGGAACAATCTACCCGACCTGGATAGTCTTGAGGTTCAAGGGCATGAACCTTTTGGAGATGATATGGGTACAAATTCTCTCCATTGAGTACCCTCCACACGGTGTCTTTGCCTGCCCCCATCTCATTACCCACAGCTCGAGTATTTGTTCGAGGGTTTTCTTCAAATTTACGAAGGACTTCCTCCTCAAATTCAACTGTACGCACTGACTTCGCAGCACCAGTATCTGCCATACTCACATGAAACGTACCAGTTGCGTGGAGACGATTGTGGACAGCAGTGAACGTTTTGGCAGCAGGACATTGTCTATTGGGGAAATAGTCGCTCTTCTCGCTTCATTTGCATTACTAAACAACTTTTTTATTAGCATATTAGTGTTGTTATTACTTACGGGATGTAATAAAAGACGTCTTACAACACTTAAGATATATTTACACTTATACTGATTCACATACAGACGGTAAACATATATAAAAGATGGTACTAGGCTATCGATTTCGACCAGTCACACCAGTCATCATCATTGGCCTGATGATGACTGGTGTGACTGGTCGAAATCGATAGCCTAGTACCATCTTTTATATATGTTTACCGTCTGTATGTGAATCAGTATAAGTGTAAATATATCTTAAGTGTTGTAAGACGTCTTTTATTATATCCCGTATTTGCATTACCAAATGCAGCTCCATAACAAAATTGCATATCGCAATACTCTGCCACACTATAATTAGCCATTTATCAATTAAAATATTAATACTAAATACGTTAACACAGATTACTATTAAAAAGCAGCACACTGATTAACAATAAGCAACATACAGGAAAAAGACACATTGTAACAGGAAACTGTAATAATTTTAACAATACATTTATCAATCAGCTGTTTAGTGGAATTATACTTGAAACAGCTGATCGACGTGGCTCACTAGCAACGATGTCACATAACAGTTGATATTGACAAGAATGCAATATCTTTAAAATATATTTTCTCCGTTATTTATGAACCGATTTCCGTAAATTTGGTGTCATTAGATTTGCAATTAAATTCTCTAAATAAAACGTAATTGATTTAATTTTTTACTATGAGCGGTTTTTAAGACATTTACGTTTGAAATGTTTAGGCAGCCGCCATTTTGAAATTAATGATTGTAAAAAAATAATTTTTTTTCTGTAATTAGTTCTTTGGGGAATAAAGCTAAATACCAAATTTAATTTAATTATAACTAGCCGTTCTCGAATTAAAATTTCCTATGTGAAAAACAAAATGGCGGCTATACGAGTAACTTTTGAGTTTTCGAAATTTTGAATATGATATTTTGGCTTGTCTATGGTCCAGGAATAATACCTGAAAAGGTTGGTAGAGAGTTCAGAGACACCCTGTATATAGTTTTCAGGGTTATCTTTTCCACTCTGCATTCTGAATGAGCCCATTTCGAACAAATAATGCAGCGATACCAAAGTTCATTGTTCCCAAACTCCCCGCAAACCAAACACATCTCGGTCAAACGCCAAACGCCTGAGTTCTCTGTAGAAATTCCATAAAAGATTTTTGCTAGAGCAACCTCGTGATTAGCTATTTCTAGCTCTTGCTGTGTAGAAAACACCAGTTTCCGTCCTAAAGATGGCTTAGTCTTATCTTCTGACTTCAATCTATCCCGCGGTGTTGTTCTAGGAATGCCAAAATCCTGGACTGCTTTTGCCTTTTTGTCCAGGAGTCCACTTTGCCTTTCGTGTAGTTCTTTCTAGTGATCGAACCATCTGAAAACCAACAAAAATGGTTCAGTTTGGTAATTTTGGTAATAAAATATAGTGCGGGGCAATACCGCCACTGGCGGTATCGTCCACTGTAAGACTGGCGGAATTATCCCACTTGGACAATATGGCGAATGCCCACTACAACCAACAAACGAATGGGTAAACATTGAGGAAACTTGAAATATAATTTCCTCTGTAACTATTCTTTCAAGACATATATTACTGAAACTGACAAGTAATGAAGTTCATATACTTACCACGAGTCAAATAGGTGGTGAAAATGACAGCATGTTTCTAGTAAACTAAAACTTCACAAGTTGCAGATGGACTGAACGCAACAGAAGAAAGGGCGGTACCATTGACTATACACACTACGTGAGACTGTGGGACGCCAGCGCTATGAATGAGTAGTTCACCCGTACGCGGTTATGATAATAAGAACCGCGCCACTTGTGCCGTCTTCAAATCCACGAATCCGATGACTCGTCTACTCACGCAGTGTGTATAGTCAATGGCGGTACTGGGTACTGCCTGAAACTTCCCTGGATCGCCGCTAGGGGCTAGCGGCAGTCATGCGATTCACGCTGAATAAAGAAATGAAACTTGGTAGTGGCGGAATTCATCATGGTGGCGGAATTTTACCACTCTCCCCTACATAATCTATAATATAGTACTAATAAAAATGTTATAACTGTTATTTTATCCTGTTACATTTTTATCTCGTATTTGTTTAGTTATGTTTTGTCTCACCAAAAAGTGTTTTGTCCCCATTATGTTTAGGTAAACTTGACAGCTATTATAACAGCTATTATATATTATATATTATATTATAGCTAGTGTACCTCAATGTTGTTTAAAGGTCCTATATTACATTGACAATGTCACAATATTAGTTTCATTTATAACACATTTTACCTGGTATGATATTAAACTATTGATAGTTTCATTTACACAAATTAATATGTGTAATTCCAGAATCTAGCTACAAAAGGCACAATCAGGCTACCGACCACCCAGCCACGAGGTAATACATTTATTGGCCTCAGTAAAGAGAATGTGGAACATAATTCGGGCTGGGCTGGAAACTAAACAGCTAATAAGCTTATGGCTACCGACCAAACCATTAACCAACCATTTGTTTATCTATATATCATTCCCCAGGCCAAACCTCTACACCTACAACTACGAAATTTGGCTCGTATACTCTTTCCATAACGTAGGGAACCACTAAAAAAAGGATTTTAAGAAATTCCCATAACACTCCGCCCCACGGGGAGTCAAAGTTCCAATGCTGAGTTATTTTTATGGACATTTTATAAATATGAACGCCGATCATCCCCCAGGCCAAACCTCTACACTTACAACCACAAAATATGGCACGTGTACTCTTTCCATGACCTAGGTAACCACTTAGAAAGAATTTTAAGAAATTCCCATAACACTCCGCCCCACGGGGAGTCAAAGTTCCAATACTGAGTTATTCTTATGGACATTTTATAAATATGAACGCCGATCATCCCCCAGGCCAAACCTCTACACCTGCAACTTCGAAATTTGGCACGTGTACTCTTTCCATAACGTAGGTAATCACTAAGAAAGGATTTTAAGAAATTCCCATAGGGCTTCGCCCCACGGGGAGTCAAAGTTGTAGAATTACTAAAATACTACTTAAAAACAAAAACAAATTTACTAGCAAGCAATGCCACAGCCAATATGACACAAGAAAAAAAGATTATATCCAACATCCAGTACATCGAACAACAATATATGAAAAAACTATTTATCATGCAATTGGCAAATTATTAAACAAATTAAAGGAAAATCACAACATTTCAATTAATTCAAGCAGAGACATCAAAAAAGTAAAACTTTATTATTTAGAAAATCCTTTACATGTACTCGATCATGAATTCAACGAAATACAGAAGACAAAGACAACAAACTGATCTCTATCATTCCTGTTTTTTGAAATTTTGCACACATTTTTGTAATGTTATATGCAATAAATTATTATTATTATTATTATTATTATTATTAAAGTTCCAATTCTGAGTTATTCTTATGGACAATTTATAAATACGAAAACCCGATCATCTCCCAGGCCAAACCTCTACACCTGCAACCTCGAAATTTGGCACGTGTACTCTTTTCATAACGTAGGTAATCACTATGAAAGGATTTTAAGAAATTCAAATATGGCTCCGCCCGCGGAGTCAAAGTTCCAATCCAGTGTTATTCTTATGGACATTCACTTTGATTTGAACTGATGATAATTAAAACAGCTGATCAGCTGATTCGTATTAGTTCCACGGGTTAACCACAGAATGCAGCACACACCACAGGTTTTATTCCCGGGTGAAACCAGGTACGGTGACTACTATATAGAAACAAAATACCCCCGTCGCACCAAACCTGCGTACTCAGCGAATTTCCAATGCATGCATATGTTTTTTCTCACTACCACATAAAGCCACTTACCAAGTTTCATAAAAATACTTAAATATATAAGTGATCTATAGCATTTGATTTATTCTCCATAAGAATAACATTATGGCTGAGTACGCAGGTTTTCTGAAAAAAAGAGAAGAAATATGTTTTTGTGCAATTATCAATATAACTCAACCAGATGAAATATTAATTTATGTTCATAATTAAGGGAGATTTACTACTTTACTTATTCTCCATAAGAATAACATTTAGGGCAGAGTGTGCAGGTTTGCTGCTACTGGGATGATTTACAACAAATCAATTCTTTGTGCAAATATCAGTACTACGTGGAGCCACAAACCAAGTTTCATAAATAATCGAGATATTAACTAAAATGATTGTTTTGTAGAGCTGAATTGATTGGTAAAAGCAAATGTGAAGTTTACATTAAAATGAACTGAGGAAAAGCCAAAAACCTTTTTCCCATAAGATTAACATGGGAGATTTTATGAGCAGGTTTTTTGGACTTTCTCCGCAACCACTAAATCTAGGTTAACAATTTAAAATACTAAACTACTGTATTTGTTTTTTAAGCCCTATAAAATGCTCGAAACCAAAATTGAGTGTTTTAAAAATTCTAGGGTGAAAAATGCAACAAATTTATTTTTGGAAAATTTAAAACTTCCATAAACTCCTTCCCATAGTCCGATTTTTCTGGTTTTCGAACTTATAAGTCATAACTTATAACTTATCTAAATAACTTATGAGCGTCATAACTTATAAGTCATAAATGCCACTTTACACATTGAGCCAAATTTCATCGAAATCGGAAATTTTTACTCAAGTTATCGCATTTACGGACACATATATATAGATATATAAACATATATGTATATTTGAACAAATAGTGTTTTTGTCATCTGGGGACCTCAAGACAAAAAGTCATCATGGTCTTGGGCTTAAGTCTTACCATAGTAATACGCTACGGTAATAGCATCTTCCCTATCGGGGAAATTCGCTAATTAGACAACATTTTACAGGTTTTCAAGCAGTAGATTCAATAACTTTAGAGTTGGCTTACACAGTTTTAATGCAGTTTAGATCACGACTACAAAACAGTATTTAAAATTAAATTATTGTTTATATTTTGTTGCTTCTAAATTATTTAACCGTCATTAATTTTAAAAAGTAAGTAATTATTTCACCTGAAACACTAACTGGTTAACCGTAGTTTGCACGAAGAAATCCTATAAATTCTTAAACCGGTTTTCCAGTTTGCTAGTTGGTTTTGATTGAAATCTTACCAACATGAACACGTGAACCACCTGAATTCTGGTTGTAAATTGTTTCTTCTCGCACAAACTTGTGAGCAATTTTTAAGTGAAACTCAGACGATAATTACTTTTAATAGACATCCTAAGTAACGATTAGTCAGATTAAGGTTCTAAGGAAGTATACAAACTAAGGAGTTTACTTTTTAGTTTTTTTGTTATCAACAACATTACAGACATTTAGGAGCAGTTGTATGGGGTTACTTGTAAAACTGGCTCTCTTTGGAACCTTGTTATTGAGGAGATTCTGCAGGTCGGAGAGAATCCTTAATTGAATTATGTTTCAAGGATCGCATTATATAATATATTTAATGTAATTTTAAGTTAGCACATAAAGTTTATCAATGATTATAGTTTTGAAACGAATAACCTTCATAACTTTATACGTATATAGAAGTTGTATTTTTATTCAGAAGAATGAACATTAAAGTTAAAAACATATTATGATTATCATACTTCAAAAATACATTACTTAAACAGAATAGAATCATGTTTTTAAATTTATTTTAAACTTTGATGAACATGTTCGTATAACAATGTGTTAGAGTTTATCCATTATTTTTATAATATTCTGTACTAGCTGTTATTAGCCCGTCAAAAATGACGGGCTTAAAATACACGAATCAAATAGTTTTCCTTAGTAATCAAATAAATGTAGTGGTTACAAAATGGTTCTTTTAAAAGCTATAACTTAATATCTGTTAGTTATTTAAAACGCTAATTTTGAAATGCATGTAACCAAATGGGAAATCACAAATCACCGTGCGAAAGTGTAAGATGCTATTGTAACAAAGCATATTGCATATACAAATATTCATTAGAATGTGTCAACATTCTTTTTACGAAAGACTTACGCCTGCACAAAAAAATAGCCCAAAAGAAGAATTCGATGGTTTGGTTTAAACTTTGTTGTTAGTTTATTTTTGGATATTGATTCAGTTGCAGATTGTGTAACTTACTTCAAACCAAATTCTGCTTCTTAAAAACTGGAGTAAAATTGTATTAAATGTTTAAATGTGTTTGTTATTTGGGCTCAAATATGCAATACAAATTCCTAACTGCTTTCCTTGTTTTTATAACCAAAAGATAAACACAGTCTACACATTTACCAACACTTAATTTTATTTCATCTGCTGACATACAAACTATCTAAAGACAGACCAACAAAAAACCAATTATTAAATAAACTGAATAAATATCTATGTATTCATTGCTAATAGTGGGATAGGTCCATAGTCCTTAGTTTTCTTATCCCTTTTATCACAATTTCTTTCCAAAGTTTCATCTACCTTCACCCAATTTCATCCAACATAGCAAAGAAGGTATACTAGGATGGTCCGCCGTTACACTTTAGACACATAAATGAGCGAAGCAACAGTTACAACGTTAAAGCGCGAACAAAGAAGATCTACGGGGAAGAACGCTACATTTAGTAAACAAACTTAAAATAATGTAAACAAAACAGTGACAGTTTTTAACATCGGTTTATTTAATTTAAATGAAGTCAGTTAAAAACATGCGACATGAACCCAATAAAATATTTTTTCCATTACAATTACATTTGAACTTTAAGACCCAGTGGGGTGTAACCTAGGAGAAATTTTACAAATATGTCTAAAGAAAACTCTTCTCCTCGGTATCACCTAGTTACTGGCCAAATTTCATATCAATTGGTAAAGCCATTACACTGTGATGCCGTTACAAAGAAGTGACAAAGTGAGGGAAAGAGAGCTCCGCTCAGTTATATAGCAGAGAATGACTCTGTGAAGTCAAACTGAATTTTGACTTAAAAATAGTTTATTGAATTATACAAATTGCCTTAACTTTTACCTTCGCATTTTATCATCAGCATAACAAATAACCCCTCCTATTTTGTTTTTGTTGAATCGTGTATTTGTGTCTTTAATCATAGTTTTTTATACTAATATTCTAATTGCACTTTAGAAAGAATAATGGCTATTATCATAGTAGTTTACAAAAAGCTTTTGATTGTTCATATTTACACAAAACTATATGGCGGGGTCACACGAGGCTGGTTATCAGCGCTAGTTACTAGCAGCAAGGAAAATCAAAATAAACAAATAAATACAAATACTGCCACGAACTTGGAATTTCCCAAATCAAATAACTTATAAAAAAGTCAGCTCTAAAGTTTTTTACAAAACTTGCATCTGTAAGAGGGATTCAATATTTCAACACAGGGCTCCCGTCGATTTCAGAAGGCTTCGTCTCAAACCAATGTTACCTCAAGATGTTTTGTTAAAATGTGAAAAAAATTCTGTGCACACTAAGATTACCCGAAGATTATGTTACTTGTTATGTTGTTTGTTAGATTATTACCCAAAGAAGTTATGTGGCAATACCCTGGTCTCTGAACATTAAGAACTCTGTGCCTGAGGGGCTGATCGGGGACCTCAGTCTTTGTCATTTCTTATGTTATCCACATGTATTGTATTAAACTTTAGCTTGTATAGCAATTGTAATAATGCTGAACGGTTTAATAAAATGTTAAAAAAGAGAAAAATACTACGAGCAACTAGCTGTACAAGCTATTGTCAATATTTACGTTTCGTCTCAAATAAAACAAAAAGTACAATCACTGGATTTAATTTGAGCCAGCTGATATTTAACTACAGTAAAAGTGCAAAAACCTGGATAAACTTGGCAGTCATTCCAAGGAGGTCTATTGGTAATAGGCCTACTGGAGACAACACTACTCTGCAAAAATTGCATGCCGCCATTTTGTGGTGGGGAAAATTAACTAGTACGTATACAATATGTATATGACGGTTTTACTGTTCAACCTGGCTTGTAAGGCTCAAATTGGTATTAAATTCCGCTTATCCCTTTTTCTGGAAATAGATGTGTTGCCTTTTGGATCATGGAAAACTATAAAATGAAACCTGCTGCCTAGCCCCAGGCAACAAGTCATGGTTCCAAGCCTACATAAATTGTAACATGCAACCTTCAGTAATAACATTTTCTATCAAACAAGTGGTCCCTGTCTGGTGGACTTAGGGGGACGTCGGCTTGAGAACGGCGCTCACTGAGTCGGCATGCCGGGGCCTCCTAATCCCCCCAAAAACAAATATCAAACAAACAGTTTATTAAAGTCTATTTCAACCCAGGAGTAGGCGGAACCAGTCGACCGTACTAATACCCTCACCCCTTGGGTCTATTGTGTGAGATCGGGTATGGGCACGCGTCGTCGGCCTTTGTCGGTGAGTCATTGCTGCTGGTCCCAGTGTCAATATGCAAACTTTTTTAATTGAAAGAAAAACTTCAAACAAAATATATCACGCGCTGTGTTTTGATCGCCTGATTATTTTGATACCAAGTATGAAGGAAATCGGTTAATTTTGGGGAAGGCAAAGTAAATAATTAAATCGTATAGGCCCCTACGTGTTTTTCAAACAGTGTTTAATGGACATAAATACTCAGTAAATTTACTTTGATTAAATTATGGATGAGTTTGCAGTGGACAGACAGTTTTTTGTTAGTTAAATGCATTATCAAAATATAGACATAAAATATATACTGTTATCAGTGTGCATTTATTTACACTTATTCATTAACATTATATTGAAAAAACCCTATTAAAATTAAATAAATCTTAGTAATATATACACAAAATAAAAATAAATAGACAAATACATCAAAGTAATTTTTTCAAAATTTTTAACACTGATTATTTGGGCCTAAAATATATTTTTATTTATTATATTTTTAGATATATGGCGATATATATTGTGTACAGTAGTAATTAAATGGTTGTTATCAAACTCATCCATAATTTAATCAAAGTAAATTTACTGACTTATTTACGTCCATTAAACGCTATTTGAAAAACACGTATACGATTTAATTATTTACTTTGCCTTCCCCAAAATTAACCGATTTCCTTCATATTTGGTATCAAAATAATCAGGCGATCAAAACACAGCGCGTGATATATTTTGTTTGAAGTTTTTCTTTCAATTAAAAAAGTTTGCATTTTGACACTGGGACCAGCAGCAATGACTCACTGACAAAGGCCGACGACGCTTGCCCATACCCTATCTCGCACAATAGACTCAAGGGGTGAGGGTATTAGTACGGTCGACTGGTTCCGCCTACTCCTGGGTTGAAATAGACTTTAATGGGTGATTGAGTTATTGACGAAGCACTTGTCTTTAAAAAAAATGTTATTCATGTTAAACGCCTTATTAATCTTATTCTAATATCATACAACGATCATTAAGAACATTCACATGTTTCGAAGAACACATATGAGAAGAACAATATGTTTAGAAGTAATTTTTAAGAGTGAAGGTGACAAATCAAATTTGTTGGCTTATCCAACAAATTGGAAATGTCCAAATGTATTAAAACCACTTGCAAATCTAGCGGAAAACGTCTTAACTGTCACTCGTTTACAAGACGGTTTAAATGTTGATGAGATACTGTAATGGAGGGGAAGAGAGTTAGTTCGTTTATTATAATATTTCTGTAGTTAAATATGCAAGAGGGAAGTCAAGATTGTGTAAGGAGGAAGTATTGGGCATGTTGTGTGAGTAGGCTGGAATTGTTATCAAACAATAACTTGTTTTGCTGATCTGCTGAAGGCTCTGGCTTAAGTAGGTCAGCTGGGTAGTTTTGGGGGTCAGTCAGTGAGTCTGTGAGATTGAGTATTAGGGTGTAGTGTTGGGGCTGGCGGCCTCAGGGTCCAGGGCCTGTTAGGTCTCGGATCCAAGTAAGTTTTATAGTCACTAGTCTTTTCTAAATTAATATTTATACTTTCCAGGCTACTCGCCCTTGAATCTAGATAATTAGTTGTTGATATATTAAAGTATTTTCATTGTCATCACATTGATATTTTATCGTTTAATCACCATTTGTAAAATGTAGAGTTTTATTCTTTGTTTAATAAAAGTTATATTATTACATTACATGTCTCTTTAATTTATTGAGCTACGTCCTCGTGGTGGCAAGTGGGTTTATACTGTTTGGCCAGCAGATAAGCTTGCTTGTCCGCCACAAGGACGTTACCCGGTGCCTCCACCACTTGTGGCGGACAAGCAAGCTTATCTGCTGGCCAAACAAGTATAAACCCACTTGCCACCACGAGGACGTAGCTCAATAAATTAAAGAGACATGTAATGTAATAATATAACTTTTATTAAACAAAGAATAAAACTCTACATTTTACAAATGGTGATTAAACGATAAAATATCAATGTGATGACAATGAAAATACTTTAATATATCAACAACTAATTATCTAGATTCAAGGGCGAGTAGCCTGGAAAGTATAAATATTAATTTAGAAAAGACTAGTGACTATAAAACTTACTTGGATCCGAGACCTAACAGGCCCTGGACCCTGAGGCCGCCAGCCCCAACACTACACCCTAATACTCAATCTCACAGACTCACTGACTGACCCCCAAAACTACCCAGCTGACCTACTTAAGCCAGAGCCTTCAGCAGATCAGCAAAACAAGTTATTGTTTGATAACAATTCCAGCCTACTCACACAACATGCCCAATACTTACTCCTTAGACAATCTTGACTTCCCTCTTGCATATTTAACTACAGAAATATTATAATAAACTAACTAACTCTCTTCCCCTCCATTACAATACATAATCTAAAACACCTGCTAATTATTAATTTGTCACTACGAGCAAACAGCTTAGTGTGACCACTCAAACCTCTCTCTTTTGCTACATCTAGCAACATTGGTTGTGGTCAGACTAGCTGCTGCTTTTTTCCTGCTTTTTACTAGCAGGTAACAACTAGCAGCTGGTATCCAGCGTAGTGTGACCCGGCCTATAGGAACTGCCTAAACTGCAGCAACAACTAAGACTACTATTCCAAATGTGAACTGCTATAATGCTGCTTTGTCGTAATAATTTTCGTGACCCAGGGTTAAACAAAGGAAAAATCTATCTTTAGTTATATTATCAGTAATAAAACACAATTATTACTGCAACATTAAAGGAAACAAATTGAAAATTGAAATAGAGAACTTAGGATACTTAAATCTGCATTTGAATTACAATTAATTTTTCTGACACTTTTTGTACAGTATTCTAAACTCTATTTCCAGTCAGCATATAATTTGGGTTGTTTATTGCCTGCAAAATTCAATTAAAGAAACCTAGTATTAATTCAGATTGTCTGATTTGTTTAGACACAACCTGCTCAACTTGCTCAACTTGCTCAACCTGCTCAACTTGCTCAACTTGCTAACTTTACTCAGCTGTCGTATTGAATGTGGATGCAAAGAAGGGAAAGTGAACACATTGTACGGTAAACAAAATGATCGATGACAAATTGCCAAAATAAAAACTGTGTTTTTTGCCAATTGCAAACTTATAACTGAGTAAATTTAGGATATCGTATTGTTTTCATCAACCTTGGCCTAAGGGAAATCTATTGACACCAACCTGGCCTCTCCCCGTTTAGTAGTTTACTTGGAATAGGTGGTTACACGTTGCCTTGTATACGCTATTATTATTTAGGATACTTTATTTATGCCCAATTTATAGCTAAAATTGCGGAGAATATCTGTTTTGTTCATGTCAACGCCTCTTTTTTTAAATGTCAAAAGTAGTTAAGCTTTAACTGGTAAATGCCATCCAAACAAATCGTATTGGGAATTCCATTTTAAAGCACATTAAATCATGGTGCACATTTAAACAAATAACAGGACTTTTTACGATTTTAGTTAAATAAATTAAAACTAATTACTTTGTGTTTTTTAATAAGCTTTCTTGACTTGAAAGCAAGACTATACGAAGCAGATTAATACTAGAGATCAAAGACTCGAGACTAAAATGCAATCTGACTGAGATACATCTGAGTCTTTGTACCCGAGTCAAGCGCACTCCATCCATAATTGCCCTCATTGTCGAAACTTGGTCAATTAATATCGTTCAAAGTTGGAGTTAAGACGGTGGAGACGGGACTGTGGGATTAGGGGTGTCTCGAGTCGCATGGCGCTTGCTTTGAGTGTTAGTCGTGCGAACAATTCTGTATAATATAAGTTAATAGTCCGCGTCGTTGTTATAATTAACAGTAAAAAAACAGACTAACAAGTATAAGATAAAACTCGAGCATTCAGTATATAAGTATAATGTTGGTACCATACTATATTTTGATAACAAATAATTTCCACTTCGTTCAGAACTGCTTGTAGGGTGGTAGTTAATACGTTATTGTCATATTACAAACCAAAACACATTTTCAGCACACTTGCCAGATCGATCCTGATCAAAATCGCAACATTTATACTAGACATAGCAGCCATTTGTCATTGGGAAAGCATTAATGATGCTTTCTAAGAACAGGTCGACCTTAGATAGCAACAAGACCAGGGTTTGGACCGTTACCTATCAAAACCTTAAAAATATGTAACTGACGTAGATAGAAAAAAAAACAAAAAAAAAACATGATGGAAAATACGTTTTTTTAAATTATACGTTACATTTTCGAGTGGAAGGCTGCACTAGTTTGGGCGAACCTGTGGCATTAGATTTAGTGGAAAGAATTCTAATGTCACATTTGCAACACGTGGGATTTCTCGTAAATATTTAAAAATACAGTCTTCTTCATCAGTCAAGGAGTCGAGTGGCCGCTTGGATAAGAATAATTCAGAAAAATACACAGTGTTTTTAATTTTCACAAAAAATCAATAAATCTTAGCTAAATTCTCATGGAGTTTTCCACACACACTGGTTTCTAATATATAACATGGTAAACAAATAACAGGTCAGTAGTTATGTAAGTGTAGTGTTTCATGGTTAATTGACATGTTAGTTAAAATTTATTTGTATGTGAAAATTCGTCCTTTATAGTGAACTGGTGTGTGTATGGGTGATTGAAGTATTCCTTGTGAATGAGTCTGAGAGTGAACGAGTCAGTGTGTGTGTATGGGTGTGTGGGGGGTTAGTTTGTGTAAATGATGGGGGTAAGGGTTACTTGGATATGGATATGATGGGGGTATTGTAAGATTACTTGGTTAATGGTGTGACAAGGTTATGGTAAGGGTATTATATAGTTTACTTGGATAAGGATAGGTTAAGGTACTAGGAGGGGTTTGTGAGTATGTGATGGTATGTGATGGTATGTGATGGTATGATGGTTTTATATAGTATGTGACGATGAAGGGTAATGAGGGGTTAATGTGATTTGGATATGAGAGATTTATTGTATTTTTTTGTGTGTAATTTTACAGTATCTATAGTATATTTTTGTAAATGATTGAGAATCAGAGTTCTGTAAACGTATGTTTTTACATATTAGCAAATTGTGGGGTGAATCTTGTTTTTATTAGAGAATATGTGCAATGCGTGTTTGTGTATTTTTAAAAGAGTTTATACAGAGTATGTACAGACACTGGTATAGGACGATGTCTTTGAACCTTAGAGTTTCAGTGTGTGTAGACACCTGTGACCTCTTTCACTACTGTACATGGTTGAGTGCGTGTGCATGAGTGTGTCTCCGGTCTTTCACCCATCGAGTGGTATTTAATGCTCCTCCGCACGTTAACGCTCATTCCACAAGCAGAAGCCATGGCCTCTGTAACATCATATACCTTGTGGGACGCCGTCATGGTCACAAATGTGATGAACACCATCAGAGGCGAGGCGACCAACCGCCTCGTAATAATTCGATGGGGCCTTCTCTCCCCCGACGGCCGCCACCACTACCTGCCACGTCGCTACGTGGCGAACCAGCCGGGGCAGTTAGAGGAGGTCGAGGTGCGGCTGAGGGGCCTCCTCACCAACGGAGAGGTCGCCCTCCTCCACAAGAGGGTGATCCCCCTCTTCTAGTTTTTAAGTTTTAGTTTTTAAGTTTTTTTGTATAATAAAGAAAATAAAAATATAAAAAAAATATAAAAAAAACAACAAAAAACAACAAAAAACAACAAAAAACACAACAAAAAACTATAGTTTTAGTCACTTCTCTAAGAATCAGTTATTCTTAGAGGCATCGCGCTGGTTCTTGGAGCGTAGTGTCGCGGGTTCGCAGGATCCAAAAATACTGTATATGTGTTTCCGTGAGCAAGATACTTCTCGTAAAAACTTTGGATTAAATTTGGTATAAACGCGTAAAGCAACTCTATTAAGAATTTATACGAGTCTGTCTAGAGTTTATAAATATATTATTAATTACCAAAAGATGATCCAAACATTCAAACATCCAAACATTTTACCTATCATACCGTATAAATAATACATCACAGATTAGCAGCTCAAAAAGGTAACAACAATATGTTACAGCTGGTAAATTTACAACGGGGAACTATATTATGGTCCGGTCATATCTGGTCATATTTGGTCATATTTTTAAAGACAAAATCACTATGATAAAATGAAAATAAACTGTTTAAGAAGATATAATAAGTATTTAAGATTTACGGTGCTAGTCCGTAATGTATAACCGGTTTTATTTAACTATACATTCTATATACTTAAACGTGTCAATTCCATAAACTAAGATGGAGGTCATTATAAAGTGTCTAACTATGCGAAATGGGTGGTTCATCCTTACGCGCCCAACACTATACAGCCAGTGAGCCTAACAACAGGGGAGCCAGAGAAATGACTTATTTCAATAATTGTTTAATATTATCAGACTTAATTTGTAAGTTGAGAAAAAGCTGTCTGATAAAATAAAAGTGGCTTTGTAGACAACTACAAACTTGAAGATATGAGTCTCAAAATCCTTGCTGCTCTATATATAACTATACTTGTACTGTAACTGTACTTGCTCTATATATAACTATCCGAAAATATAAATATTGTTTTATTTTACCGCGGTTTAATATTTTCAATTATTAAAACGGGGGACATGAAAGGTCACTCGGGGGTTTGTTGTTTTTAAGTTAGAAACTGTTAATCCTTGAATTGTGCTAGTACTGTTAGAGCACCAAATTTTACATTTTTAATTTGTATATAGTTACAATACGTTTAGCTCAATATATGTTTCAGTTATTCGATTGTAAAAGAAAAAACAAAAATGTATCAGCTTTAATTAAGTTTATTGGTATTTAATATTTGGGTATATTCTGACGAAGGCCACCCGAATAATAGTTTATACGATGATTAAATCAAGTTTATTTACTGCCTACGATGTAGAATAGGCCAGCGGTGTACACCTTCAACTGGGTCAGGGCGCGTGCGTGGCGGCGGGGAGGGTCAGTGCTCCGCGTGGCAACAATACTTGTCGTTATCACCACCTGTTGTCGTCGGTGGGCGTCTGACACAGTAGTCACACAGTAGTCACACAGTAGCCACACAGTAGCCACACAGTAATATTGCCACAGCAGTCTTTGCTAATAGTACACAGAGAAAAATGGAATTTGAAAAATGGATATTGGTTGTCATGACCAATATTAGTTAAACCACGATTAGTTAACGAAAGTGGTTGGCCAGGAAAGGTTATCGTAAACAAAACAACAGTTAGTTTAACTTTTTGTAGTAGTTGTTTCAAGGCAACTTTGGCTATTCCTCCGAGAGCTAAGTTAAGCCCGGGGTTCTAGGACTGTCTGGGTTAAGCATTGAGCCTAACAACTAAATGAATGAAAATGAAATGGGTTGTAACAAACTAGAATATGGGGTTATTACAACTACTTTGGTTAAATTAACCAAATCCTCAATTTTCAGTCAAGCCGTTTGGTTCGGGTTTTAACAACTACTTCTAAACAAATTATTTTAACCAATGAATTTATTGGTTAACTTAACTTATAAAATATATATATATTTTAACTCTCTGAGCTTAGTTAAATGAACTCATACAAATAATTGTCCATATAGTAACCTCTGACACTGGTTGAACTAACTTATAAACTTGGATTAACCAATCACATTTCTCTGTGTAGTTTTTACCTGCTATTTGCTGAGTAACGTTTGTGCTAGTGAAAATGAGTGAGCGTATCTTAATTTTGGACTTGCCTAAAACAAAAGAAGGGGCTGTGTTTTTTTACAGCCGAAAGAGTGTTTGCCATCTCGTCACCATTTGGACTCGTATCTGGCCGAGAGCGAGATTACAGTCAGCGATTGAAACACAACCGAGTACTTATATCCAACAGTGAGATTCAAGCAAAATAAAAAACAACCCCAGAATCCCACATAAAAAATAAATATGAACAACTATTAACTATTATTTGGAAAAATACAAGATATATAAATTTGAAGTTTAGAGTAAGCATACCCCAACCAGTCCAAGATTTCTGGAGCAAATTACACTTGGATAACTATTTATTTAATAACTTCTTATCAGATTTTCAATTATAATTATTAAAAATTATTAAAAACCATATTGCAATATTAATCATTAGAGTGTAACCCTTTCAATATAAATATATTTTTAAGTATTCTTTATTATTTAGCAAATTACAATGAGTAATATGTTAATTTTTAATAAATTATCTATACATAGTGAAAGTGTGCTTAATATAGTCGGGTTAATAATGGTAAGACGGTTTTGTGGATAATAATTTTATTATTTAATAGTGTGTTTTTCTTTTTTCACTGGTTTGATAAACATTGAAAGCGAAATTGTGTAATTAGTTTGATTACATTTCCATAAGAACTTATAAACAGTTACTTTAGTTTGAAATTTAAATTTACATGTTTAACATTAATAACAAATATTATTTTAAATTTCTCAATTTAAAAATGAAAAGAAAAAATAGTTCAAGAAAAAACGTTTGAGGAATGTCTGGTCCGTGGTCCTGGGTCCTTGGGGAGTTCGATGTCGGGGCTCGGAATCGTCTGTAGGCGGTTGACATCGGGACTCGGTGGACTTGGTGGTTCTTCCGGACAATGGAGTTGTGTGAGCTTCCGGCGCACGCCGATGCACACCGTTCCGGGGACGGGTTCGTAAGTAGACCATGAAAAAATAAACAAACGTGTATGAGTAAATAGATTATTAAATAAACCACCCTAGGAGGAATCATAGTTTGAAATTTATTTCAGAAAATAAACTCACTGATTTTATTAAATTAATGGTAGCTATTCTGTTATGATTACAGTGAAGGCGGATTGGTAATTTGATTAAAATGTGCGGACTCCCAAAACTGCTGGTTGTGTGCATAGCTTCTGAAGTGCACGGTGTATTAATTTGTAGTTGATTGGGTATGTTACTCAATTTTATATTACTCAAATAAAAAACCTTGTACCAAAAATAACAAAATAAAATCATGGAACGTGTTGTATAGATTATCAATGAGTGATAGCCGGATTCTCTGATATTCTCTGATAGCAATTGCTTACATCTTTAGGCACTATGACATGTTTATACAGTTGCTCCAAGAACCAGCGCGATGCCTCTCAGCTACCGCGATAATTGATTCTTAGAGAAGTGACTAAAACTATAGTTTTTTGTTGTATTTTTTGTTGTTTTTTTGTGTTTTTTTTATATTTTTTTATTTATTATCAAAAACTTAAAAACTAAAAGAGGGGGATGACCCTTTTCTGTAGAACTGCCACCTCGTTGTTGGTGAGGAGGCCCCTCAGCCGCATCTCCACCCCCTCCAAGTGGCTTGGCTGGTTAGCCACGTAGCGACACAAGTAATTTTAAAACACTTGAAATAAATTCACTTATACAAATTATTCACAAATAATAGGAAGTACTTATTTCTTGAAATAAGTAGGATGCTATTAGTGGTAAAAGTATATTACACGGATAAATATTACTATTAGTCTCAAAATCCTAAGTTGCACGGGAAGGATTACAAAATAAAATTATTTTTAAACTATTACCCGTACAAACCATTTTCTGCAACAAATAGCCCCTAAAGCTTTAAAGGTCAAAGGGGAGAATCCTTCTAAAATTAAGAAAAATATTTAAATATTTTCTTAATTTTAGAACATTTAAGAATCATAACGAACATTTAGATTTGCCATAGGATTTGTTTTCCAATACAAACTTAAAATTTGATTCTGGGGGTTTCCTTTTAAATATATAGACTAGTGGCTAGTAGGGGCTAAATTTCTTACCTACTTTTTTAGTTTTATTGGAAAACTGATGTTTGCTGGAAACTAATTCAATACACAAATGATTACATTACAGAAATATTAGAAATAATTAGTTTTATTGGAAAACTGATGTTTGCTGGAAACTAATTCAATACACAAACGACGTTGTCGGTGCAAAACGTTTTTGCAGTCCGCTTTCTCGGTTCAGAGCGGAAAGGTAACGTCAACGTGTACACGATACAACGCCTGCACTAACCTCCTTACAACAGTCACTTTCCATTACACTTCCCATTACACCGCGACGTGACGAACGGCAACTGCTTTTGCTGCATCGTTTGATTTGGTGGCAAAGTGTGATGAAGAGTTTTATAATAAATCGATTGTGGTTTTAATTTGATAGAAATCTTGTAAAACAACAAAACTTGCCTGCTTGTTTACCAATTAATTTTGGCATTGACTGTCAATGTAGATCTGGATTTGGGCTCAATATAGGAACAAGAGTTCAAAAATTAACAATAAGAGGCTACTATTTATTTACTATTTATTATCTGTTTTACAACTGATATCTAAATGCGGGAGTGGGAGGGTTTGTGGTTCGGGGTTTTGGGATTTGAAAAATGAACCTAACGAGCGCGGGGTTGCGGCTTGGACAAAAACTGTTGTCTATTCGGTCCAACTCCGGAGTGGACACGGTGTAAATTCGTCTACCCTCTCTATAATTTGTTTAATGCGGCACAAATAATGTGTGTTTGGAATATACTATATAAAATAAATATACTATCCATATACTATCCATATACCATCCAAACTTATTTTTAAACAACCCCGTTCTCCCCATAAAAAGTACCAATATTGAAAATATTTTAATTACATTGACTTAATTAAATTAAACTACAACTAAGCTAAAATGGTTTGGCGGGAATATATCGGTAGTATATTTTGTTATACTTAGTGCAATATATCTGATGTAATCGCCTATGATGTTTTAATGCGAATTTCTTTTAACTTCTTTTGTGGGATATCGTGTCCTGTTGAATGGTGTGGCCTCGTTCTTCTCGCAGCCATATTCTCTGGATCGCTGATAAAAATATCATTTCCTGTTGAATGTGTAGTTGCGACTCGGGGTGATTGCGCCTCGTTCTTCTTGCAGCCATATTCTCTGGATCGCTGATAAAAATATCATTTCCTGTTGAATGTGTAGTTGCGCCTCGGGGTGATTGCGCCTCGTTCTCTGGATCGCTGACCCCAATGGCGTCCGTCGCTCCCGTACTCCCGCACATTCCCGTCACGCCCCACCTCTGTCCACCACGGATTCCGTTGAAGTAGGTTGAACACGTCCATGTTGTAATATGTTCTTCTGATCAGGTGAAGACGCCGGTATTTTCAGATGTCCGGTGGGGTCCCAATTGGAGTTTTTTCAATCGTTCTGAATCAAAAGTATGTGTAGCGAGTTTGTAGAATCCCAGAAACGCGTCTGCTGTGATTTTTCTTGCACGTTTAAAGAATTTTAGGTTTGTGGTTTGTGGCGGCCGGGCGTTTATCACGGCAGATGTTAGTGGGTGAGCCGCCTTGACACGGGGTTCCTTCAGTTTCGTCTGGTGTAAACACTTATCTGCACGTATTATATATTACCGTTATATTCCCCGGTTAAACGGAAAAATTTTTTCGCGACTATCTATCTTATATCTATTGTTTGATACTTAGAAATAATTTCCCTATGTAAACTATAAATTTGACTCAACTAAAATATTAAAATTCCCCATGATAAACTATAAATTTGACTCTACTAAAATATTAAAATTCCCCATGATAAACTATAAATTTGACCCTACTAAAATATTAAAATTATCACTAAATTATCACTATATAAATAGTAAGTGATACTCTAGATTACAGTAACCCCATTTTTAACACACATTATTAGGCCTTATGTAATTAAACACTCTACAACATATTATTTTGATGATTACAATTTTAATAGCCGACCTCGAACCATTCCGCGGTGCCCAACGATCCACATTTGTTTGAAATGAGTGATGTGAGAAAACTGGGATGGGATTGATAGGAATAATGGATATTCATAAAAATTGTTCTCTACACTACTCTAAACAGCTGTTTTATGGGGAACGCCTCTAGGGCCGAATCCCGCCTAGATATGGGGTTTGTTTATAAATAAATATTGTGTGGATTTCCTCCCAATCCGCATATTATCCGTGGCCACGGATAATAGGACAGATTTTTTTCTACCATCTGGATAAAGAGTAATATATAACTTGAGAATTACAAACAAAAGCACTATTATAATAATACTGATATATTAGAAAATATATTACTCTTACCAAATATAGCAGATTGTGAGGGGAAGTGCGTGTATTGTATGTATTTGTGTTTTATTATAAATTTATGATTATATGATAATAAGATGTGTACAAATTTAACATATACTAGCAAACCTATAAAACATCTAAAAAAGAAATGACTCATTACTCTCAAGTTGAGCCACATGTTTTATTTCTTGCGTGTCTAGATTAAAGAGGGAAAAGCTGAAGATATCCTCAGCCCCAGGATCGGAGAAATGCGACAGTTGCACAAAAAACAAAGGGGACACAATACGCTATTAGTGTAACGGAACCCGGTGACGGTAGCTGTCCTATCGGGTGAAAGTGGCACTTACGGCGGTACAACGCGCAGTTCACTCTCGCTTTCACTGCTCATGCGCGTTGCCGCATGCGACACCAATTAGCATAGACGGGTGACAGACAGCTGTGGCTAATATCATTCATAGTCATACAAGTCGTGAGGTCTTGTCAAATACGCTCTAATATAATCATTTTATTCATTACATTCAGATTGACCGATTAAAAACGAGACAACAAATCTAAAAGCAATTTAAAAATTACGCTGTTTTTGTGTTCCCCATATAAATAATAATGCCACGACGACTCGGGGATATGATAATTAGCTTCCGAGGTGTAAATGTAACTCGGCCGTTATTAATTAAAAGATCGGAGCAGTTTGATTAAAATCACGGGTAATTATTTTTATGGTAAATTATCTTGGGTTATTTCAATCCTACACGAGTAAGTAATGTTCAGTAATGCATGGGGACGAATTAATGTTTATTAATAAACTAGCAGATGTACCCGCCCTTCGTACGGGTTGTACATAAGTGGCAGATTAACTAAAAATATTAACAACCCACATAATTTTACAATACTAAAATTACATTTTACACTTTTAAAGTAGAATTAAAGTTAACGAAATATACTATGGCAGATAGTTCTGGTACTGCTGGGTACTGTTGCCAAGTCGAGGAACTCTGTCGGGTAGTGAACGGTGTGGTTTTTGCGACTCCAAATCGGTACACCTTGGATTCGATTTTAGAAATAAAAGAACTATCGAAATATTAACCCTGTTTAATTAAACATTTTAAATACTTTGATACATTAATCTTTACATTCCAATAAATTAATAGTAATGTAACGAAACATTGACAAACCACTTTTAAAATCACCAGTCTTGCCAGGTCCTGTTTTCAATATAATTGTAAATATTTCTAGGTAGTGAAAATGGGTTATAACCACTTTTAAAATCACCAGTCTTGCCAGGTCCTGTTTTCAATATAATTGTAAATATTTCTAGGTAGTGAAAATGGGTTATAAATACTAACTGGTTGGTCGGCGCTCTCAAGGCCCCTTGCTTCGTGGTCTCAACGGGCGCGGGGGGTGTGGGTGTGAGGGGTCTCAAACGTGGCAGATGGTCGTGGAATTCGTTTAATAGTGATAAGTAGGCCCAGCATTATTAATCTCCTGAAAAACAATAGCTTCGTGTACAACTTTTATATATTAGTCTGTTCCAAAAATGTCTTAACAGAATAGAATATTTTTATTTTCTCATAATACATAACGAAAATACATAGTTGTAACTTTATTTTTAATCACACGGCTTGTAACGGAGAAGTGTGGGCTAAGTGTGGAGGGGGGGGTTAATGTGATGAGGATATAATAGATTTATTTTGTGTAATTTTACATACTCTTTTATCTATTACTCTGTTATAGTATGCGTATATTTTTAATGTATCTATACTGGATAGTATATTTTTGTAATTTTCAAAACTAAATGATTGGGGTAAGTTTTTTAATTGAGAATCTTTTAGAGTTTTGTAACCGTATGTTTTACATCTTACTGTAGCAAAGTCTAGTATGGGGTTATTGGGAGATATATCTTTGAATAAACCTAGACGTGAGGGGTGAATGAAATCTTGTTTTGTAAACGAATCGGTTTTAGAGAATACGTGCAATGCGAAGGAATCGTTGTCTGTGTATATGAGATCGAAGGGGGGAAAGGTTTTCTTTAATTTATTGTAGTACATGTCGTACATGTATCTCTTACTTAGATCTAGTATTGAAAAACCTAAACATATTGGCTTATTACAACGAACCTTTCTTTTTGACATAAAGACTACGTAGTTATTTTCGTTTAATATTAATCTGTCTACAAAGGTGGGCTGTTTTATTAATCTCATAAGTTTTCTAGTGTTGTTGTACAGGAAGTGTTTATTTAAGTTATCGGTTACCCTTTCTATTGATTTACCATATATCAGGTTTGATTGGAGTTTAAAGAAATTGGATAGGGCTTTGTCTTGGGAATAGTGCATTCTCAAGTCTGTGTTCATTTTTATGTAGGGTTCTAACCAACATGATTCGTTAAATGAAATAGCTCTGTGGACTTTTTCTAATATGAGTCCCATTGAGAGAGCTTGTTTTAATGTCTCGTAGTGTATTACGTAATGTTTTCTGTCTTGAAAAGAAGATATTAATTTACCTTCTACGTGATGAGGACATAGTGGATAGTCCCTGTGATCTGAGTTAAATGGATATTTTAAATCCACTTCTAAGATGTAACCCGTACCTTCTGGTTTACTTTCTAAATGAACCGAGTCTGGAGATACCCACTTGAAACCGTCCAGAGGAAGTGGACATTTCAACATTACAGCGGAGTAAAGACCGATAATGTCATAAAAAAAAATTAGTGAGTCGGGTTTAGTGGGATCGTAATTGGGGAGTGAGGGGTGGTTGGAACTTGCGAACTTCTTTACTGCACGTGTAAATCCACCTCTTATACCTTTCATTATCATATTATACATTTTATCATCGTTTAAAAGTTCTATGCGAGCGTCTGTAATCTTGAGCATGACGTCGAAACTGTATGCTCCTATTGTCAGGTAGTAGAACATGTCGAGTTTATAGTTTTCAATACAGATTGATCTTATAGTTTCTAATTTATCAATTTCTGGATAGAATTGAGAAGAGTCTAAAAACTTCATTGTAGTATTTTTAATTCTCTTTGAAATGCATAGGAACTTTTCTATTTGACCCTTGAAAGGTATGAATTTTATATTGGCATTGACGCTAGTGAAGTAGTTTAACAGTTCTATTCCTAGATCTTTTATAATTATTGGGACAAAGTATGGTAATCGGTAGTTTATATTACAAGTAGAGTGGGCGTAACCTCTTATTGATCCGTTTAAGTGATTGTGATCGAGAACGTAATCGTTGAACATACCTTTACCACAGATGTGACAGGGAGAACCTTCTATGGGTGGATGTGGAAATTCCTTTGGAGGTATATTTCTCTTGTACAATCTACCGATTAGTTCACACTCTCTTTCTAAAGAGTTCATAAAAGCTGTAATGTCTGAAAAATTTCTAGTTCTAATTATTTTACTATTTTCATTGACGATATTGTATGTGAGACTTTTTATAGTGAATGTGCCTATACAATGAACGAAAGAAGTGTTTGGATCTGGTTCACAAGTATCTTCTTTGTTTAGCTGTTGTTCTATGTCGCAGTATATGACAAACGGTATTTTCAACTGTCTGTTGTAGTTTTTAAAGAACAAAAACTTGTTTCCTTCTTTTGGAAAGGTGACGGTTGGTATTGAGTGACTGTTACAGTCGAGTTCGTGAATGAGGAGTCGGTCTTGTTTATAAAAGTGTTTGAAACACTGCCGACAAACGTATAACCTAGTAGTTGTTTTGACCAGTTGTCTACCGATAAATGCGTCAAAGTTTTTAATCCACATATAGTGGTTTTTATAAAACAGTATATCTCTGTGATCGGGTTTTCTATGAGGTGTTACTTTTAATGGAGTGATTTTTCTATTTCTATCTTCTATAGAGTAAACGTTTATGGAGATGTTATTTACGTTTTCAAATGTTTGTATTTCGTCTAGTTTTACGGGAAAAGACACGCACGACCATTTATACTTATCGTTCAAATGCACGTATTTGAAGTAATTTAATATATTGTGATAATTCTTTCCCGAATCAGCCAAAATTTTTCCCATTATGGCGATTTTGAAACAGATATCGTTGCAACACGTTCTTCTACTACCCTTACCGCGGAATGGATTTACAAGAGATTTTTTTCCTCTAAGAAAGGAGGGTAGTTTGAATCTGGTAGATGAACCCCAGACTGGTTCGTATCTGTTGATACGGAGCTCTAGTTTGACAATCGTGTATATAGCCCAACCCGAACCTCGTAACTCCAAAGTGGATTTTTCTAATAATAATTTATTTATACTGGAAGAGTACTGCTGATTTAAATCAGTTAAACTGAAAACTGTCAAATTTTGAGTTTTAAAACTTTTTGTTTGCAATTCGTCGTTAGATTTTGAAAACTTACACTCCAACAACATATTATACTTTATGCTATCGTGCATTTGTTGGTAGTGTTTCAATAAATAAATAACATTCCCCCTCAACCACTCCATGTAAGTTTTAACACAAGAAAACCCGAGGGGGTTGTCAGCCTTCAGTGTAACGAGTCTGCACCTTGCAGCCGATTCAATTTGAACGAAATGGTTTTCAAATGAAGTGACGTGTTCGTGCGTGTCAAGTTCGGGATATAAAACGCCACATACTTCACATAGCACGTCCATCGTGAAAAATGAGGAAATGGGGATTGATTGCGGATTAAATACCTTTGGAAAAATTTTAAAATTTTACATTTCTTTTTACTCCAAAACTCAATATGATCCCCTCTTGTAAACTGTTTTATATTCTTTTTTATATTTAATATTTGGTTTGAGACTTATTTCTCCATAGTTCGTGGTCTTCAACTTCTGTTATATATTTATCAAGTATTTGTTTTGCATCGATGTAACTTATAGAATCATCAAATTTTCTTTTTTTTGAAGTTGGAACTTTTATCATTCTTAAATCCTCAACATTAAGAATTTGGAAATGGGTATCAATTATACTGGGTACGAGTGGTTTGAGTGAATTGTTTGTTAAAAACATATTCAACCCCGCTTTGAGGAACTTATTGAGTAATAATAGTGCGTGTGGATATGTTACCTCATATGCGTTTTCAATATAGACATCTTTTACATCTAAATCTGGTTGAGTATAAATTAATGCTGTCTCACTGTAGTCATTTTTTTCTAAAATACTTTGTATGACATCGCAATCGTAAGGGTTTAGAAGATCTTCAACTTTTTTTAATTCGATATCTATTGGAAGATTGTCTACATAGTAAAGTTTTAATCTATTTAAAGGGGGTGTTTGGTTGGTTGCAGTCATTTGAATGAAGAACTGCGATAGCCTTCAGGAATTTATATCCCAAAAGACTGAGGAAACAATACGAACATATGTAGTTGTATTTCACCATAACAATATAGAATGTCTGGGATGTTTGAAAATCGATAGGAGCCTTCAAAAATTATTTAATTTGTCAGATAATAAAACATATGATATATATTTGAAATTGAAAAACCCACTGTCTGACTGTTGCACTCGTCTTGTTCTGACAAAAATAACAAGTGAAAACTATAAACAATAAACATTTGAAAAATTTTAAATGAAATAATTATATATAAAAAATATTCCATGGAAATTGTTGAGGTCGAAAATGAAAAACCAAAATCTAAAATACAAAGTATTTTTTTAACAAGATTAAAGGAATTCATTCAAAATAGTCCTTCCCATAGAATCGAAAAAAATGAAATGAATGGCAAACCTTCACTGAGTACGGTGACATTTCTTGGAGTAGTTTTCACGATAATTTTTTCAATTTCAGCTGTAAAAGTCGGAATTATTAACGCATTACTTATATTACTGTTCATAATTTCTGTTATAATTCTAATTTTAAAAAATTCTAATTAATATTATATTCTATACAAAATAATACAGATTTCATTTTCAAGTTTTTATCACTTCTCTTGTAGTAAACATTTAAAATGTTGATTTTATTTCTATGCTTGAGCTCTAAGAACTGTATGAGAAGTTCTGGATATTTTTTAAAAACTATAGCCTTTTCTAAGCTCATGATGCATCTAAACTCCATTTAATGTCTCGGAAGAATTGTGATGTTGGTTCCTAATGACGTCACAAAAGCGCTTCCCGAATAACTCAAGGGGTTGGCAGAAACCCTGGCGGTTGTACTCCTACTTTCTCCAGATTTCTCTTCGTCTGCCAATTTCTTATATTCAGGAATTTCCAATTGTTCAATTGCACAATCCCACAGAGATTTCGTATGAGGAGAGTGAATTTGATCTATTTCCAAACTATTACCTTCGAAAATTAGGGGGTCGCCTTCGCATATTCGCCTTATTGAAACTACACCGATGGGCGTAAGTTTGCAGTTTGGAGTAAACGATGACACGGCTTCGTTTTTAAACTTCAATTCTGTTGGGTAGGTATTTCTGATAAACTTATACCAGTAGGCTTTGTGGCTATCGTCGAAGCAGTCCAGAATAGTTTCATCTGGTTTAATATCGGAATATTCTTCTCTAATCTTCACTATGTGAGAGTTTTCGTATTGTTGAATGAAGTTATGGAACCCGTCGCGGTTATTTTTACAAACGTCTGAACTATGAGATTCTGGAAATGCGATAGTGTTTTTTGGAAGATCTCCCGTGTACTTGAAGGCTTGACCCTTCTTATCGTCATCATTATAAGCCCATTTGCTTATATCACCACAATACGTCTTTGGCACTCCGATATTAAGAGTATCTTCCTTACAACAAATACTTTCTCTTGTACCGGGCGGATATTGCAAAAGCCGCTTAGCTTCTACTGGTATAACAGATAGTGCGCCAATGGATTGCGAGTAGAGAAGGTTCATTTTATGCAACATAAAATACTGTTCATCCAAGTTTCTACCTTCTGTATCTATACAACGATATGCTTTTATCCTTGTATAAATGTAGGGGTTTAACGTAACATAATGTAGTCCTGGTTTTGATGCATCTGTTGCTGTGTAGGGCTCAATTTTTGTTATCTTTAAATGTTCCCTATGCGTTTTAAACTCATCACCAGTAGTACCCACCGTTGGGATATTGTTTCCATCGTCCACCGCTTGTATGAATATTTTAAAATTATTCGGGTCACTACTAACGCCAATTTTATCGCCCGGTATTCCCAATAGAGACCATAATATCTCTCCTCTAGGTACTATAAGAGTGTTTTTATCAAATACAATATTATCGGGGCAACTATTTTCTGAAATTGGTGTGATTCTATACGGTCTGGTAGCAATTAAATACGAAATAACACTATCTTTTCCTTGATAACACGAGATGGTGCTGAACAAAGTCTTTACATAATCATCCCGCTGTGTAAGACCATACTGTGTGAATAAGTCGCTAATACACACCCCGGAAATAGCCGAGCTGATTTTATTGCCATACTTATTATACATGTATATTTCACGCTCGAAAACAGTATTCATAATGAAATTTTTAAACAACTCCTCCGAATCTCCTCCAGTTTTCTTGTAGTGTGGAACAACACAGTTTTTTATTCGCGTTGTATAAATTCCGGTTGTCATTTTCTTTTTTATTTACCAAAAAAAACCGATAATTAATTTTACTATTGCATTTTCAATTTCTTAGCTGGTGGTTCTTCCTCATTTTTAAAAAGCGATGCCACATATGGTGAAAACAACCTCTTCGTTAGTGTAAGACTGACCAGAAGGGATATGTTCTGCAGGCTCGATTTTAACGCCTTCAATGAAGGCGAATCGTTATCCTGAACCGATCTGAGAATTTCGTCGACGTCTTTGGCTCCTAATATTCTAGCGATGATGTTCGATCCAGAATCATTTAAAATGGTTATTTTATCCTTTTGTAGGGACGTTGAAAACACTTCTATGTACTTTTGAATATCCGGAGGGGTAAACTTTTTTGCCTCGGTCAGTAATACCTCAAAAAATGTAAACACGTAATTCGCCATGTTTTTATCTGAACTGTTTTTACCCAAAACAGAATCAATTATGAGTCCAATTTTAAACTTTTTATAAAGTATATTGTCATTAACACCGTCAATGTCCTCTAGCTTTGCAAAACAACTCTGTAAGTAGGCGCAGGATCCCGTGTTGTACAAGTATTTAATAATGTCTTTCTTTAACGAGTCAGAGGACGATATTGATGAGGGAGGCGGTGTCCGCGGCGGGGGGAGTGTTGGTGATGGAACTATCTGTGGTTGGGAATTGCTGTTGCTGTTATTATTATTATTATTATTATTATTATTATTATTATCATCCATCCAATTTAAATCAGCGAATATATCTAACATTTCCGGGTTGGGTATATCTCGCTGTAAAGTGAAATCCTCTGCATTTAAAAAGGTGGGAGGGTTATTTAAAATAGTGTTCATTTTTTATAAAGAAAAAAATGATTTTTATGCAATGTTTTGTGTTTGACTTGGATGAAACTTTGGTTTACGTACAAGGAAAGGATATTTTTGTCAGGCCGTACTCAGAATCTATTCTACAAGCATTAAATAAAACACAGAGTAATATGCTAATTTTATGGTCGGCTGCTGATTTTACGTATGTTCATAACATACTTATAAGACTAAATTGGAGTCATTATTTTAAAAAGGTTCTTAGCAGAGAAGACTGCGAGGTTTCTTTTAAACTATACGGTGAAAATAAATCTTGTTTTTTTATAAAGAATTTATTGAAAAGGGAAAGTGAAATGTACAATATACAATTTATATTGATTGATGATTTAGCTTCAAAAAACGAAACAACAAATGAGTACGATTTTAAAATTAATATTGTGCCGTATAAAAATCCAAACTCCGGTCCAGATATACACCTATACAATGCAATCAAATGTTTCCTATAAATTTAGAAACCAACTCTTTGACCACAATTGGTTTATGGCGTGAATCTGAAATAATCATAGTTGAAAAATATTTAATAATGAATGATAACCTTTCGATATTATAGGGCTGAAATATAATCGAAAATACAATAAAAAATAAGACTGATAATAAAAATAATGAATTTTTTATATTCATATTATTATATTTTTATACTTGTTATCATAATGGTAATTTACAAACGCCCCAGTAGAACCTTTGAGATATTTAAATACAACAATAAATATATGTATTTCAAAGAAATACCTATGGGTATAACTGGTGTAATTTACAATGGCATTCCGTATATATATGACAAAGATTCATTAACAGAGTGTGGTGGAAAGTATGATTCGGTGTTTGAAATAAAAGGAGTTAATAATAGGTTCATCTCGAAATGTTTTATTTCTGAAAACGTTGTAAGAAGCGTGTTTGAGGAAGCCCCATCCGCGTTAGGCGACGTTGATTTCAATTTCCCCACACTCGTTGACCATTAACAATTTTTTATCTGGTATGTAATGAAAGTTGGTATTTCTGATGAAATTAGTTGGCCTGTTGTACAGCAAATCGAGAAACCAAATTAAACTGTCCGCGTTGTTGACCACGAAATCTGCGACTGGAAAGAGTAAAATGTTGAGTTTTCGAACGCTTTTATGTGTTTTTAGGAATTCATTTAAATCGCTGACGCTATAGTCCCCGTTCATGTGACCTAAACGGCCACAGTTTTTTACTTCTATAATAGTCTGATATGACTTTTTTACGTCTCTGGAATCCCAAAAATGGATGCTGTATTCTGATAGCCGTTTAAATAAATCATCGTAATAAAATATTATATTCTTTGTATATTTTGGCATCCAAATATTTACTTTGAAGGGTAAAATAAACCGATCTATTTCGTTACACTTTATAGAATCTAAATAGCGTGTAAAAATATTGTTTGTATTTAAAATATATTTTTCTATTGTGGAAATGAAATTAAAGACTTTTTTTATCACCTCCGTTCTATCAATTGGTAATCCAATTTTATTTATCCTCTCATAGAACTCTACAGAATCTCTTTTTTTTCTTTTTTTGTCTTTATAAAATTTATCAAAGACTGGCAAAACGTAAGACAGCAGTAGTTCACCATTTGTTGAAAAATTTTCATCAACTCCGAGAACGTTTCGCCTATAACTGCATGTGGCGTTAAAGGAATTCAAATTTGTATATTCATAAAAAACCCTCGAGTTACAAACAAACGCGTAATCGTTTATTGAGGTATTCTCCAAAACATATTTAAAAAACGTCTCAATAAAAGTGTTATAACGTGGGTTGAATTCTTCCCTCTTATCATAATAATTTTCAATCATTTCTAAAAATTGGCGAAAGAAGAGTTCAACAAAATCTTTAAACTTTGGATTTATTCTTCTAGCCACCCCCACTATTTTTAAACACCCACTCTTAAGCTTCATTATGTAGTTTTTCTTCTCTGCTAAAAACATTGTCGTTTTTGCTTCATAATCTAGGGTTAAAGAGATAGTCTCTAAACCCAAACCCTCTCTTATGTACTTATTCAAGACGTTAGCCACATCGATATCAAAATTCTCTTGTAAAATAAAAAGAGAATCTGTATCTCCGTAAACAACAGTCATCTTTAGTTGTTTTTCTATATAGGATTTGATTAATGAGTGAATCTTTCTTCCGTATGACGTTACAAGTGCCGCACAGGGGAGGTCACGCATCCGTCCCTTTGACGCCAATAACCCATAAATGGAGTTGGCTATGAGTTTGTATGCCTTGTTTAGATAGACATTTTTTGTTTTTTTCCTCTGCTCAATTAAATATTCCACTATAACAGACAGCGGAGCTTTTAAATACTGTCTTTTGATTGTATAAAATCTGTCCATTTTATTAGTTCGTCTCAGGAATTCTTTAGCAAGGGGAGAATTCTGATTTAGATTATCGATGACGTAATTGGAACTTATATTAAATTCCCTAATAATACTGGGATACAAAGAAGTAAAATCGACTACCGAAATTGGTCTGTTAACATAGACGGTTCTTTGAGCTTTCAATACCGTTGCACCGCGATACTGTTTGTTAACTATGGACTCAAACATATCTCCGGAAAATGTACGATCCTCTACAAGTTTAAATGGTACACACATGCCCTGTGCGGGGTACATTATCGACGTGAACTTACTTATAATCTTGGACGTCGCTTTGCTCATGTAGTCAACCGTATCACAAAAACATATACTTACCAAAGGTAGTAAGTGGTGAATTATTTCCTTTTTCGCATATATTTCTACTGTCAGTTCAGAATCGCGTGCAACGTAATCGCACATTTGTTGAAGAAATTCTAAATCTTGCCCACTCTCTGCATAGTATTGGTTTAGTTTCATGAAAGACATGTCTAATTTATTTTTGCCCAGTTCTACTTTGGCTATGTTTTTTAATGAAAATGAATTGTATTCGTTGGAGTGCATGCGTTTGAGATAAGCCATTACGTCGATGATTTGAAAACGCTCACAACATACCAAGGGACTTTTAATTCCTATTAACATTTTGTTTATTTCTTCTACTGAATAATAGTTTCTCGCCAATCCTAAAATTATCATTCTATTTAAAATAACAGGAAAATCAAATTCCAATATATTGTATCCGATTAAAAACGACGCTTTTAATTCAATTCTAAAAAAGTCACATAGTGCTGCTACAAGTTTCTTTTCTTCTACAAAACACTTATAAATCCTCTTATCGTCTGTAGAGTCTATTTTTATGTTCGGATTGGGCAGTAATAAATAAATTATTTCCAACTCTTTATCAAATCTCTTACCGCTGACGGTACCTATAACGAAAGAAACCGAAACAATCTTTTCATCGGGAGCTGCCCCATTGGGTATAACATCATACTCTCTACCTTTCACCACCTCTATGTCGAACGAACACACCCTTTGATTTGGGACTGTCTCGAAACCATATAATTCTTGTAATGTATTTTTAAAAACTCCATAGTAAAGAAAATCTTTGTTTTTACGTTTTTCAAATTCAAAGTATCTCTGCAGAGAAGAGGGGGTGAAGTTGATATCGAAAATATGAAAGAGCGACTTGTTGAAGGTTAAAAACTTTTCAAGACCTGGTAGGATGTGAACACTATTAACGTGAACAAACGCTGACAAACCCCTAAGACTATCTATGTAAACCACATCTTCCACGGTTATTTGAGACTGAGTTCTCAGATTCGCCAAACCGTCATTGTATGTGATTTTATATATATGTTTACCAAAGAAATCGTGAGCTTTTTTTTCAAAATCTTCCTTCTTCTTTTTATGAATTAATAATTGCAAATAATAACAATTATCACTATTTAAATTTAATTTTCCACATATAAAATTACAATTGAAGTCAAATCCAACGTAATCACCCTCGGTGCTCGTCCACTTTGTAATAAAATGATCTCCCTCTTCGAACATTAGTCCGGACTGAGGCGAACCTATAAAAAACCTATATATAATAAAAAATGTTTGAAATATTTGTATTATTTATTATTGTTACAATTGTAATGTTAAAGCCAGATTCAATTCAAATCTCATTTCCAAAGTATGATTACAAAAAGTTTTGTGACAAATTCACAGGATCGTGGGACGGGGAAGATTGCACTTGTAAACATCCAGATTTCATAACAAACAACCACTATAACGGAAATTGCGATAGGGTTGTCGATATTAAATGTATAAAAATATTCAACTCGGGGGGAAAGTTATTGAACTTCAATATCCAAGATCCTTACACTGAGGGTTTCTGTGACTGTGGCAAATACTATTCTTATGATGTTTCGAGTCGTAAATGTGTTTTGAGAAAGTTAAATATGAGGTTGAGCATCCCGGAAAGGTGCGAAGATGGATATTATTTTGATGATAAATATAAAACCTGCTTGAAAAAACTCTGTTCCTGGGACATTTTAAACCCTCTGGAAAAAATTGACCAACACGCTATATCACCCACCACATGCAAGTGCGATTTTGAAAACGGTTATGCCCCCATTGCTTTAGTTAACGGCACAATCGGCTGTACAAAAGTGCTCAGAGGAAAGGCGTGGTCTACAAATCACATAATTCTATTAGAGAAGTCTGGAAATGGCCGGAAGATATCGCATTTGTACCCACTGTCAGCACTCGGTCCCAGATTTGCAAAACGCATAAGCGATATTAACGGTGACAGTGGAGCTTTTATGCTGGCCATAGAGCAAAGTCACGGAGACTGGCTGAAAGATTTATTTTCTAGGGGGGTTAAGATCGACTCCTCTGGTGACGACTATGACAAAGCCTTGGGGTTTTATGAATCGATGACTAATATATTAACTGTTAAAATTAAAAATGAATGAAAGTTTTAAACTGATTTCTCTGTTATTTATTTTCTTATCAATATTTATTCTGTTTAAAATATCAATTGAAACTGTTTATAGATATTTTGTCAATGAAAAGTTGAACGAAATACTTGGAATATCCAATAACGTAAATACAAAAGAAATTAAATTCAAATCAATTTACGATTTTGACAATACGTTGACGATTGACAGTTTCAAATTAATTAAACCAAAGAAAGTACTTTTGGAGGTAAGGGGGTGGAATGCTGACGGATTTAAAATATATTTAGATAATAAATTAATAATCAGTAGAAAGTGTTTGAATGGATTTTACTATACAAAAAATGGTTGTTCCAAAACAAACGCATGTCAAGACAGGCGGGATGGTGAAATAGTAGCAGATAGTCGGAATAAAAATATGTTATACAAATGCAATGGTCACAACGGAGTAAGAGACATAATCTCGGCATATGGTGTGAAACCATTGAAACCATTGAAACCATTGAAACCAAAGGAGGATGTGACGAATAAACTCGGGGGAAATTGTGATTCACATAAAGCCGTCCCGGTGAACGTACCAGACATGTGGACTTCCTCTGACATGTATAAGCAGTGCGTAGACGCATTTTGGAATTTCAAATTCTGTCCCAAGGTTGAGAACACCAATTACTCGAAAATTTTGGAGGAAATCAGAGATGTTTTAGATGATGGAATCTTGTATCGTCCACTAAATTTAGATGTATCGGTGTTTGATGAGAACGTCCAGAATTGTGTTCCCTTTGATTATGCACGACATTATAAAAACGGTAAAATACCTCTACTGTATAATGACATTTTCATGTTAGATCACAGTAATGTTCTACCCACGGTGGTATACAATTCAATTACAAAGAAAAAAGAATCGATACCCAACCTTCACGAAAATGACAACTATAATGACCGAGACAAAGAGGAATGTCTTTCACAATACCAAGAATATACGAACGGTGAATTTTTGGGACTGTTAACAGTAGCGTATTCCAATGTAATTCTTTCGTGTAGATGCGGCAAACCCGTAAATAAACTCGTTGTTGATCAAAATGAAAATCCTAGTTTTTGGGGGCGTGGTTTTTTTGGAGAAAACTCCTACACCGATAAAAAACACAACATTCATATCTGCGAGGGTCATCTCCATAAGTTTATACCCACGTGTGTGGAAAACATCGAGTGTGTTAATGCAGACGGGTTAATTCCTCTGAAATCACCCGGTGTTGGTATAACGAATGATTTTGATTTAAGTTTCTGTTCAAAAACGGGACGTTTACAATACATCCTCCAAAATAATATAAAAATAGATAAATTCTGTAAAAATTTAAAAAAATATCGAGTTCACCCATACTACAATATTCCAATAGATTGTAAAAAGAAGAAAATTCTAAAAGATTTATCTTATAGAGATTTATCTTTAAACACTTTTAAAATTAAAAACGATTCAATATTTAAAAACGATATTAATGCGCTGAATTTGCATTTTTTGGGGGGGGTTCTACCGTAAGGGTATATAAAACCACTTTCCTTGTGTTGGGAAAAAATTTATCACGGCGCGGCTTCACGATACTCACAACCCGTTGATCTTTGTCGAGCAAACACTCGTATATGGTGTTGGTAGTTAAATTATCGCTTGGTGTGCATATCTTGTAACAAATGCCGTTTCTATCGGCCATTTCGCTCGATGTAAATTTCAAGTCGACGGTAGACTGGTATTTTGTTTTGTAAAGTCTTTCACCGTGTATAAAGATACTTCCGTCGGTTTTTATATTAGATTTGATATATTCCGCATCAAAACTTTGAAATAGAATTGTACTATTATTGGGTGAATGAGTTTTGCGAATCTTTTCTGCTAGGCGTTCTATAAACTCCATTCTCACACTAGCGCCAAAGTGTTTCGAGTGAGCGAGGTCTATAAAAATTAAAACACTCCCCACCAGTTCCGCCACGAATGTTATGTTTTTTAAGTAAAAACTATATTCCCGTCCCCATTGTTTGTAAAGGGGAGGTTTTAAAGTAAAGCTTGTAGTATTGCTTGTAAAGATTTCATAGTTGGAATAAAAGTTCACTAAACCCCTTTCCCCGTCAACCTTTGGGTATTCATTAGTGGGTGTAATAAATGGATTTTGGGATACATTTTCAATGGAACAAGTAAGGTACTGTTCATCTATATGCAAACCGTAAGTAAGAGCGGTTTGTAAATACAAATTCCTCGAGTTCTCGTCCGCACTCAACGGGTTTTCAAGCTCTATTACACATTTGTTTTGGAGACTGTATATATTTACCTCGAGATTTTCTAAAGTGTACAGAATAAAACCCCCCTCTTTTAAATAGATGTTTTTTTTTACCAAAAGACCGTTTTTAATAATATCATATAACAGCGAGCTTGGCATAATTTCTTCTTGCGACTCGTAGCAAATTTCCAACGTAGTCCAATTTAAAAATATCGGTTTAGTTTTCAGGAGAGTTTTTTTCTCTATGCGAGGATTTTTACAGTTCGTGTATGCTCTGAGATTGTTCCAGTAAATTATAAAATTAGTCTCTATTGGTTTTAGAGATTTTTTTATCACCTCTACCGCGAGAGGACTCTTTCTCCGGATTTCGCACTCAAACTCCATAGTGTTTTAAAAGTCTTCTTTGGCGGTGGGATAAGATATACATAATATAAAACTCTTTAATGTTAATAATATCAGAGTATTGAAAATAATAAATGTAACAATAATGTGCATAGTATTGTGTTTTTATTCTCCTGCTTCTATACGTTGTAAATTTTTTATCACACATCCAACAATTAAAAACTTTGAACGAAGTGTCTGAACTCCTCCTGTCTACTAACCATAAGTTGATTTCCCTAAAACAGTTTTTATTATTAACTAACGCCGGTATGATCAGTTTGTCCCTATGCTCAAGTATAAAATCTCTTTTCATCGGCATACGCGCCGAGATATATAGCCAATGCTGATATGTCAAAAACCGCATACATTCATTGCTCATATTTTTAAAGTTGTGTTTGATAAAATATAGTTCGTGAAACAGTCTTTTCTTGTTAAATTGTTTTTCAGTTTTTTTCACATGTTTAATAAAAAAACGAAAGGGGGTTGACCAGTAAAGTGCTCTAAAATAGTTTACTTTGTCTTTTAAACTTAAATAACTTGGAATGATTTGTTCCAACACCAATAAGTCCAATTGTATAAATTTCATTTATAATAAAAGATGAGGTTATTCTGTTTAAAGTGTAAAAAATATACAAAATCGGAAAATATAAAAAAGGTTTTGATATATATTAGGGGGAATAAGAGGTTGCAGTTAAAAGCTCGCTGTTTTGTTTGTAATGTCAGGAAGTGTAAATTCTTACCAAATGTACAGCTCCGGTGATAATAATTACAACAGTTGTGGTGATATAAGCACGAGTGGAATTGACTATGACGATGATGAGTATATAAGCCTTAGTGATAATGATATTTATGAAAATCTTGAAAATACTCAGTATCACGAGGAGTATATTTTGAAGCATGTAAAATTTGCATTTAAGAAATTTGGAGATATAGAAAGTTTGTTTTTAAAATATTTCATTATTATTTGGTATTTGTTAGATATCATTTCTCTACCACCCCAGAGTATAATGGAACACGTAATACCAAACGAGAATGAAGAAGAATTGTGTGAGCCTTGGAAGTTCTTCTCTATTATGATAAAACATTACAAGAGATATTGTTGTTCTGAATACAAGTTATACAATATAAAGTCAACTTTGACTGAGACTCTTGAATTGCAAAATAAACTGTCTAAATACTTGAGATTACCGCTAGATAATTCTTTTATACCAAGAATAAAAGAAATTCTGTGGCATTATAGACACCATAAAACCGTCTGTAATATCGAATCAATTTATAAAATTTTAGCAAACATAATAGATTTGGAATAATCACAGACTGGGCGTCAAAAAGTATTTAAATAGTGGTCTTGGAATGATGTTCTCAACGGTTTTATAATAATTATGATCTTCATGATTCATATAAGAGTTATTGAATGTAACGCTACAGTATAGATGCAACATGGCGTGTAAAACGGCATATACCATATGGGTTACAAAAAATTCTACCTCCACAGATTTATTTTGAGAGGTGGTTATGTAATCGTTGTTGTACAAAATCTCTGATCTGTATCTATTGTCTATTAAATTCAATAACTCTTTAGAATTGTAAAAAAAAACTACAGCATTTTTAATAATAACGGGAATGATAAATTCGTTTGTGTATTTTTTTCTTTTAGATTCAAAGAGCAATTTTATTTTAAGGTCACTTTCATAAGTAACATTGAGAAACGACACTTGGCCCATCTTTTCTATTTTAGGTATCAAAAACAGGTGTTCGCTGATTAAAGAATAAACCTGTTTCAAGTCTATTATGTAATTGTTATTATTATACTCTTCAGAGTTTTTAAGCTTATTCATTATGGCAGATATTCCTTCGGTCCACTTTTTTATAATATTAACGTCGGTCTTTTCCTCCAAATCAATAAAAGATTTTACATGTCTGCTCGGTTCTGACACTAAAAAGATTAAAAACGATTTAATCTCGGTAAGAGTAACGTAGACATCTTTAATCATCTGTTCGTAGGGGGTTTTTTCAGATGTATCAGTTGTTGCTTCCTCTGTAATATCGGAATTGTTTCTTTCTTGTAATGGAGTTTTCTTTAAAAAGTTAAACCACAGTGTCGGGTTTGTTGTCTTTATTTCACTTTTATAAGAATCATATAGTCGTTTGACCTCATCTTTTGGTACATTCGAAGCCGCACAAAATCGCTGCCACTGATTGTACAAATTCTTACTATTCATGTTTTTTTTTATATATAAATAAAAAAGGATGGAAAATACAAATCCTATTAATGGTTTTGATACTCCTATTTATTGTATAAAATGTACAAATTTCACAGCAAACAAAGATCCGATAGTGGTTAAACGTGAAACACATCACTTGAAAGCTTTGTGCGTTAAATGCAATTCTAAGAAAAATAAATTTCTCAAAAGAAATCGCCAAATTACCGCTAAAGAAAAAGAGATCGAATCAAAACCGGACATTATTAACTCTGATACCCCTAAACAATCTGATGAGCTTTCGTAAAAAGGATTGCCACGCCGGAAGCGTGTGTATGTACACCTTGTTTGAAATGTAAACTATTGCAAAAGACGTCACGATATTTAATGTAGTCGGATTATTACTGTCTATCCAAAGGGATTCATAGGGGCGTTCAGAGTATTCTTTTGATGAGGGGTGTATCAAATTTATTAACTTGATTGTTTTTAACGATTTATTTTTTTCTCTTAGTAGAAATATACTTTCAAAATCAATATATCTATAAAATACAAAACCGTTTATGTTTAACTGATTTGCTCTAAGAATAATTTTACAAGTCTGCGCACAAAACTCATATTCTTTTTTCAAATCGTTGTACAGAAGAACTTCTTTGTTGTCCATTTACATATATTTTTTATATCTTGTTAAGTCGAATTTCCTTTACTCTTTCACAACTGCACATCCACCCGCAGTGTTATCTGTGTTTGATGAGTCGTGGAGTCTGGGAGTTTTGTCTCTGAAAGCTTTGATTGCTGAATTTATAACGTTTCTGTAATTCCTCTCGATGCATTCTTGATTCTGTTTGGTTGAAACTCTTTTAGTTTTTTTGTGGCTTTTCACGCAAAATATTTTATGTATGCTACAAGTCTGCGCACAGTTTCTTTTTTCATCTTTTGTTGTCCATTTACATATATTTTTTATATCTTGTTAAGTCGAATTTTATTTGGTTTACTTTTTCACAGCTGCACATCCACCTATTGTTCACCTTCTTGCAGTCAAGTATATCTGTGTAATTTTTGATTATGTGTCGCTTTATAGATGAGTCGTGGACGGTTATACTGGGGCATTGGTCTCTGAAAGCTTTGATTGCAATACTAATAGGTTGATAAATTTCAGTTTTGATAGAATCAATGAATTTATAATGGTTCTGTAATTCTTCTCGATGTATTCTTAATTGTTCTTGATTCTGTTTAGTTGAAACTCTTTTAGTTTTTTTGGGTGGCTTTTCACAAGAGTCACTCAATGCCAGGGAATGTTCTGAGGCGGTATCGCTGTCAAATTCCTGCATTGTAGTTTGCTGGTCTCTCGGTTCTAGGGAATGTTCACTGTCGTATCCCATCGTAGTATAATGAGTGGTGGTCATATTTTGCTTGTATTTATACAGTTTAGCCGAAATTATCTTTCGTAAAAAAATATTACTATAATTCTTGTTATAAAACAAATATACAATATCTATGTTATTTTTTTTACAAATACTAGCTTTAACTAGATCGCGGTTTATAACTCTTAAACATTGGAAATGGAAAGGACCCTGCAATTCAAAAGCCAATTTTAGTTTTGGAATGTATATATCTAGTTCAAAACGAAACCCCTCAATTCTTTGATTTATTTTTATTGGATGGTAGTATTTTGGAAGAATTTTATAAATCTTTTTGTATATCGAACGTTCCCACTGAGAATTGAATTTTAATTTTCCTAAAACAACTCTTTTGGATTTTATTATCTTCAACATTTTTATTTCAGAATAAATTGCACATTTTAGCACATTTTATCAGGGTGTTTTAAATGTAGGCGCTTTGGATAAGTAGTACAGTGTGTTGCTTTGCAAGCCGGCTGCGTACGGATCACATTTCTTTAATATTAGAGGAAAAAAATCTATAGCAATTGTTGGATAGGTTATTTTAGACTGTAAAAAATCGTCTGCCTCATTTATATTGTTGAACGATTTATTTATCATACTGTATTCTAGAATATTATTTATATCACTAACGTCGACACTTTGTATAAACAACACAAGACGATGTTTCAATATCAATTCTCGTCTATTTAACCAAATTCTTTTTTCTAAAGTTGAGGAGCAAACGTCTTCTAAAAATATTTTTCTTGTTATTTTCGGCCAAGCACATTTTAAAATTTGTAATTGTTGGTTTAGTATGTCCTCATCCTTGATATTAGCATAGAATTCTAACGGACTTTTGTTGTAAATACATCTTACAACATTATGATTTGTATACCCGAGCAATTCCAAAATCAAGTTCATTTTTATTCAAACTATAAATAAAATAGATGGTTTACGTATATCTAGCTTTAATATTAATCATATGCCTTTCCACTTACTCGGTGTATTACGCAAAAACTGCAAGCCCCGAAAAAACCGAAAGGGCCGAAAAACCTCAAATAGAGGACAAAGATGATTTAAAACAAATTTTAGATAAACTGTCCCTTATTAAAGTGGACAATTTGGAAGATTTCAGGGGTTATATGAGGGGGCCTACCGAAAATATAAATACAATGTTGAGTTTACTTAAAACCCTTAAAGAACATTACGATAAACTGGATACACCATTAAATGAATTTTCGAAATTAAAATCAAACTTGGAAACAATTAGCAACTCAATTACACGGTTGGAAAATCAACAGTTGTCCACACTAATCACGAATATGCAAATAGAATTGCAAGGATTAAAAATCATAAATAATGAAGATGTTTCAAATAAAATAACAGAATTAGGAAAGAGCATTGAATCATTAAAGTCTCTCATTTCTGCACTCAAATTGCCAGAATCTGAAATGGTAGTTTTAAAGGGTCAGATTACGGACTTTCAAAATTCTTTAGGTATACTTAAAGACATTAAAGAACGTTGCGATAAATTGGATACACCATTAAACGAGTTGTTGAAATTAAAAACGCTATTGGAAACAATTAGCAACTCAGTTACGCAGTTGGAAAATCAACAGTTGTCCACACTAATCACGAATATGCAAAAAGAATTGGAAGGATTAAAAATCATGAATAATGAAGATGTTTCAAATAAAATAACAGAATTAGGAACGAGTATTGAATCGTTAAAGTCGCTTATTTCTACCCTCAAATTGCCAGAATCTGAAATGGTAGTTTTGAAAGGTCAGATTACAGAATTTCAAAAGTCTTTAGGAAAGACTAGCGAAGATGTTAAAGAAGTTATAAAAATACTAACGAAAATAGAAAAATTAAACATTTCCGATGAAGTCTCCAAAATAGAAAACAATCTAAAGCCCCTTCCCGGAATTTTAAAAACCAGCGCCGAAATTAAAACGAGTGTTGATGATTTAAAACCCCTTATTGAATCTCTAAAATGCAGTCCAAATCTTCACGATATTGAAAGTAAAATAGATTCTCACTGGCAAGAACTATCAAAAACGCTAGGTAGAGTCGATAGTGTCGTTAAAAGTTTAAAGGATATTAAGGAGCTTATTGAAAAAATACCATTAAATCAAATAAACAAAATTTCTGATGTGGTAAAAACCTCTTCAACAATAAACACTAATTTGCAAGCCGTTAAAACAGACGTATTAGCGAATAAAGAACTTGTAAATCGAGTAAATCTTAGTCTAGCTGACATTAAAAGTAAAATTGAAACTCTTGATTTGACCCCTTTACAAGAAGTCAAAGATAATATTTCTCAACTACATGCTGTGTTTGAAAGAGTCATTAAAACTTTAAAACCAGGAGCGCGTAATCTACTGCGAGACGGTGTTTTGATTTTCAAAGATGATCAAAACCAAGATTACTCTGTTCACATTAAAATCGCAGCTTATAGGATAGGGGAATTGGAAAGTGAAATTAGGAAATCCTTAACCAAAGACCAAGAAAAGTTTAAAATTCAATTGGTAAATGGTCTAGTAGAAGTGGAGTATTCGCAGGGGTTCCATATGGATAATTCCATTCGCGAATTACTAGGATTTCCTAGGGTTGATGGTCCGATATTTTTAAAACACTACAAAGCTACCAACCCTAGTAACATAGAACACATTATCTTAGAAACCTTGGTTCACAAACATAGCGTCGACGCAATTACTAGGAAGATGAAAAGTGCCGTACACGAGCAGATAAGTATTGTAAATAAAATACCCAAAAATTTAGAAACTATCATAAAAAAATTAGAGGAAAACAAGATTCCAAAATCTGTTGCTATAGCTGCGGATCATATAAGAAACAACTATTCTGAAGCTGAAATGTGTTGGGTAATCGATATTATATTTAAGAGTCACGAGTTCAACAAGGAATTTAAAAAATATTTAAACATTCCCTGGAACGCTGATTATACATTTAAAGACATAATCAATTTATTGGACAAGAAAATTGACGTTCAAATTCAAAAAATTGTCGAGAAGCTCAGAATCGGAACCGTTGAGACTTTATTAGATAAGCAGACATATTTTGAACATTATCATCTATTAATAACAGCAATAGACTCTCAATTTAATGCGCTTGAAAAGAAAGTAGTCGCCACAATCACTGCGTTGCTAAATAGGGGCGATGGAAAAACAATCTAATGCAATCTAATGCAATCTAATGCAATCTAAGTAAAAATATTTGTCCCAGATAGTGCAGGTAAATTAAACATATTTCGACTACGCGAATAAACTAACCTATCTTCCTCGTTATCAATCCGTAAAATCTTTCTTTGAACATCTTCGTACATAACCGATTTGAGGATTTCTTTTCTTTCTATGGTCGCGTTCCTAGTTATGGGAGAAATGTCACTTTTAGGAAATATTGCCAGTGCTAAGAGTATTAAAGTGTAATTAATCTCATTAGATTCGATTCTATTTAAAAGGTTTGAAATGTTAATCATAGAACAGAGGGGGCCCATTATACGTAGATAGCTATGAATGTCAGTGCAATATTCAATACAACATTCGGGGAAATCATCGTACCACGTCCGGAGCCAAGGGAGTTGTTGCGTTTGAGTTTTTCTATACTGACAAAATATTGGATTCGGTTCTCCGTCAAATTTGATAACCACGATATTTTTCGGCTTTAAAAGGTCAATAAAATCGCTCAATTGTTTGTACAAATTGATATCGCGCAGATCGTGTTCGTTATAAAAATTTACCTTTTCCGTCTTTAAAATGTGCACAGAATCTAATTTCTCTTGTGTTGGAACCTGTTGGTATTTTTTTATCATATTAATCGTGATGTTAGTCCTTCCAGTCGGAAAACCACACATTTTGGCGCTTACTCTTTTAATCTCCTCATTTATCATTCCATTAAAAACTTCCTCTCCATATAAGTCAACACCGACTAAATACAACTTATCTGTTAATTTAACACTCCCACCGTGCATTGTCCAATAAAAATACTCTAATGTTATAAGATACCTCCACAAGCTTTGATATATATTCTTCTTTAGATTTGAATCTTGTATTTAAAATGTCTTGTTCTAGTTCCTTTGGTATTTTTAAAACTGTTTCGTGATTCAAAGCCCACATTGGGCATTTCTTCATGTAATTCCTAACAACACAAGATTTTATTTTTTTAAAACCCCCAAAGTCTTTCACCGTATAAAAATCATCCACTATCACAAATTCTAAATTTAACCTTTTCATAGACACTATCAAGAGCTCAAACAACTCGTCGGGACTCCATCTATGACTCTTTGTCATGTCAATATCCGCTATGACGTTTGAATCGTGAAAATTTACAACCCTGTTGTATCGAAACAAGACAAACTTATTAGGAATTAGTGGTGGTAATATTTCCAACCTGTAGTTTAGAATGTGTAAAGTTTGTTTCTTAAATATTACTATTTTTTCCGCCATGTAAAAAAGGAATGATAGATACTAACATTCAATCCTGTTATATAAGGTGTTTAGTTGATCAGATAAATCCCGAATGGATTGAAAAATGTAATTTCGTAAGCTTGTACAGCAACAAGAGTAAAAATAATATCACAACGTTATATATCACGGACGATGGGAAAAAGATACTGTACATAACAAATAAAATCTACGTTTTAAATGACCAAGACGGTAAGCCCTGGAGTCAAAAGTATGAAAAGTACCTAAAACATCTGTTTCCAAAAGAATTAACCATTTCTAGATTTTCTTACAGCGGTTTATACTTTAATGAGTTTAAACACGGGGATAGTCTACTGACTCTATCTGAATACATGAGAGTTGAAACTTACAATCCTAAAATAATTTGCGGGTTCTTAGATGGTTTGAAAAATTTGTTAAAATATCATTTAAGTATATTTTGTTTTTCAGAAAACCTACTATTGGTAGATAGAAATAATGAAGAAATATTGTTGCCATCTTATAATTATATAGTTTCTCTCGCCCATCCTATTCCCGAAGAATTGTTTACGGTTTTCAAAAACAAATTACACCCCAGCGTTTCAAAACATATGAAAACTTTAAAACTAAAAAATAATGTTGCCAACACCGGCTTGTACAATCCCTCAAAAATGAAACAAATCTGTACTCGAGTAATAGAGAGAAGCGCAGCGAATGACCGAGTTTACCTTCTAAGCTCTATTATATATTATTTTTCAACAATTGGAACTCTGTGGAAATTACAAAAACACTGGACACTGGGTGCAAAGAAAAATCAAAAGTGTGTTGGTCTATGTTCACATTCTAAAAATCATACAAATGTTAACTTAAAAACAATGATTCACAATTACGTTTGTGTAGATCTTGTGAATTTACCAATTAATTTAAAAAAAACTAAATTTCTTTATACTGAATTTATAAAACATGTAAATGATTTGCAGTGCTACCTTGAGAATCTAAATTAGCTGTGAAGTAATCAGTGGCAGTATTGTTTTTAATATATAGTTTACTAATTCAGAAAAGGAGTGGTCGGTTTTCATAAAATAAAACAAAACCTCATCCGTGAGGTTGTTTATTTTAAAAGAGGGGTTTTTCTCTTGTAAATTCAACATATATTTTTTATAGGGATCAACAAAATTAAAAATCACCGCCACGTCATTTTTCATTTCTTTATAAAGATTCTGACGCAACTCGGTGGTAACGTTTCGAATACCGATGTTTTCTATATTAAAATTAGCCAAATTTTTTGTCCCAGTTATATTTTTAATTGGTTTTGCAATGCGTAAGCTCGAAAGGCTTAATCCAAATATTATAATGTAAATATAAAGTTCTGGTTTTTTATAAAAGTTGAATACTTTTCTCATGTAAGCTAAAACTACGTCAAACTCGTGATCCTTGAAGATATTAAATTGAAAAAACAGATATTGTAAAATATCCAAACAGTCTTCGCGACTACAAACGTTCTGGGCATTTTTTACTTTCATTTGAAACCTGTACCATCCATAATTGTCGTCTCTATTAAATTTAGCCCTGTTGAACAACGTTTTCGCTTTATTATTTAGATCTCTGGATATTTCTTGGGGTATTGAAGTCGGCATAGTAGACGCGACTGCCAAGGCACACATAAAGGGCAGTAGAGCAGAGTAGTTGTTTGTAGAAGAATTTGTATCTTGTAGAAATTGAATAAATATTATATTACTGGCTATGACATATTCAATGTTTTTATCAGCCGCTTCCCAAACGCAGATATATCTCATTAAGTTGTTGGCTAACATAAACACGTCACGAGGATGAATTTTATACAGGGTTTCAAGAGTAGGAATGATTATCGCGTATTTTTCTATGACCTCGTTAAACCAAAATATTTTCTTAATGTTACTGTTGAAATCAAATAAATTCACAGAGTCTGTAAAACATTTTCTATTTTCTTCTGATATATCATTTACATTTAAGTTTTTAAAAATCTGCTCTATTTGTAATTGATTAAAGGGTTTAAATTCCACATTTGTTCCATTTATTTTTCCAATTATAAGCTTTACCCAAGCATAGAGCTGTTTTAACGACGTCAAACTAGACTTTACATTTGTGTGGACAAACATGTCCAGATTTTCTGGCATCAAAAGCACAGTTGGTACCACTTGTTTATCTTGGGACATCAAAGCTATCCTTATAATATCCTCTTTGTCGACTCTATACAACAGCTGGCTATAATCAATAAAGAATACCATTTCATCAGTTTCAATGTTTTTAAATATGTAGGAGGTGTCGTTCTCTGTAATATTTACGGGAACGCCATTATACTTATAAATGTGTTGGTCAAACTTTAAACCGTGTAAAGTGTTCATTACGAATGAGGAGCCGGCTTACTCTCCTTCTTTATTTATATAAAAAATATGTTGCGCTATAAACCGCAATCTACAAAAACCCCTGATCTGAAAACGATTTTAAAAAGAAAGTTGATTTACAAATTATTGGTTAAATTCCTTTTATACATAAGTTGTATCACAATATCGTGCTACTGCTTGCTGGATTATTCAGAATCTAATTTTCACACTGTAAAATACTTATTGCTGTATTCGTCTATCATGTCTCAACTGTCCTGTCTCGCTATTATGCATTTGTCTTAAATACTTGCTAATATCTTTGGGGTTTATATTTTTAAATAAAGATCTCCATTGATCATATATCGGCAGCAGCATTATATCTGGTAAATCATATCCAAAACTATAATATCTAATGGTTTGTGTAACAGACTCCATTTTGAGGCGCGTTATTCGACACAAAACCCGGAGTGATAAGCCCGTAATGACGACCGACTTTGATGGTTTGATGTTTAACGTTGACCAGAGTCTAAGTAAGTTTGCAATGGATACTTTAAAACTGTGTTTTTTTCCAAAGTCGTATATCTGAGAAATTTGATTTTTTGTGCCAGAAACTATGGGGCATTCGTAATCGTTCCCACAAAAAAATACGAAATAAAATAATAACCTCTTGTAGCATAATGAATTGCTATTTAACCAATTATTCAATGAAGAAGACGTAAGGCACTGTAAACCCACGTTAGGTAATCTAATTACTATAAGGATATTTTTATATCTCAGCGAATTAAGAGAGATGAAAATGTCTGTATCGGCGGTTATTATAACTTCAATAACTTCAGTCGAATTTATTGAGTTCAAAACCGCTTTTACAATTTTAATATCCGCTTCACCGGGTTGGTCCGTAGAAAACAATTGGATATTTTCACATTCCTGACCAATTTTACATACAATATTATTGGCAATATATGAAATTATGGAACTTCTTCTATTACGATCTGTAATTAAACTCAGACCAAAGAGTTTTTTTCCAGCAGTTAATGCCCGTTGAATTCTTTCATCTCGTTTCTTTTGTAGGCTTAATTTTTGATCTGGAGATTTTCCATCGAAAAACAAATAAATGGATGTGGGATTTAGTGATAGTTCTTTGACAATTTTAATATAATATACTAAATTCTCCACCATTAAATTTAACAAAGTATCAGTGTTTTCGACTATAACCCCGGTGGGTATGGCGTAGGATATTTGATACAACAAACCCGTACAATCAAAATAAATTCTGCTGCACTTGTTGTTTTCTCTAGGATGACTCTGTAACGGATATATTACTTGGTCTCCAAAAATATATCTATGCAAAAACGTGAAACCCATTTAAGAAAAAATGAGAAAAAAATGACAGCGAAATCAAGCACAAACTTCCTCGGAATGGATTTTAGCACTCCTCTGAAGAGCAGTTCGCCGTTTACTAACATAATACTGTTACTCCTGTGGTTTATATTTTCGTATATCGCCACAGTAATTGTAAAATTTATGGATGGAGAATTTTAAAATATTAAATAAAAATGTTTATCAGCGATGAGGACATTGATAATTTACTATTTGTTGATGAGATTAATGAGTTTTTACACTACATATCGAATAAAGATATTGATAAAAAAATTATTGTAAATATTATACTTGTTGTATTTGTAAATACAAATATAATATGCCCGGACTGGATAAAAGAAATAATTTCAGTAATAGAGAATGACAATTTCAATACTAATATGCTGGCACCGACATTGAAATACGCTGACGGAATAGAACTGATTTTCAATGACCTTGTTGAAAAGATTTACGATTTAAATGACAACAGAGAAATAAACGTCAACGAATATTGCGTTACTTATGACACGTTCAACGAATATTTAGATGCCTTGTACGTGTGGTTCAAAGAAAACTTTGAAATTAATTAGATTCAATGTCAACGGAAAAATTAACATCAACTCCGACTAGTGACAACATGTCCAGAACCCTTGCAGCCGAGGTTGAATATGGAATGTTTACCCTTTCGCCCCTATTATTTTCTAGGGTTATGTTTGTTGAATCACTCAAATCGTACATTTCCTCAACGAAACTGTTCAGCCCAAGTGCGATCAAAACCTCTCGTTCGCTCTCAGATAGCCCGAATGCGTGATTATTTCTATTGCTATATTTTTGATAACTTACTTCCGGTTGTCCAGTTAAAGCCGACGTGGGTGTCGAATCTGCTTCTGCACTATGTATTAATCCGTAAGGGTTCTGTTTCCCCATTATAACCACAAAACCCTCATACAAAATTGCTTTAACGGGGCTTCCTTCTTTACCGTTGACGTAAAAACTTTTTGTGGCGGGATCGCTTACAAAGTAGTCCTTTTTACTTTGCAAAACTTTTAATTTGTCATAAGGTGTAACCCGAAAACATTCATTGTATAACGCTGATATTTCGGGAGTAAAAAGAAAATTAAATGCTAACCTTTTAAGTGAAAACGGGTGCTGAATTATATCAATATCGCACTCTGCGACGTCATCCAGCGATAAAGTATTGTGTAATTTTGGCATAGATTTCGCTTTGAGTATGTGCCCAACAACGGATTTTTGCGCGCCGTTCAGTATAAAGAGTTTTGTTCCCAAACACCCATCTTGTTGGTAGGAAATTGAAACGTCACAGTACAAATTTGTATTGTCATCGTAATTAAGTTGAATCCTATTTAGAAATATCTTTTTAGTTTTTATCAAATCTGGATTTGGGGTCCAAATTAAATTCATGACTTCTTTGTTCAGCGGGTCGGGATTAATGGATAGATTTTTACCCAAATGAATAACTTTATCGCTTTTAAATTTTAAAAGAACTAAATAGGGTTTGATTAGAACGGGAAATTTATTTACCAACACTTGAATTAATGAAACCTGTTGTAAATGCAAAGTTACAGTCACTATATTGTCAGTTGTGAATAGTTTCTTTTTATATACAGAATTTGCGTTTAAGACACACGAGTCTTCTATGTTGTATTCCAGAGGTAGTATTAAAATATTCGCCTTCAAACAATAAAAAGGAACACCTTTAATTAGTTGATATCTGTTTTTTTTCAGTAGCAATCTTTCATTGTTTAAAAAGGGCCAAGCTGTTACACCGCTGACACATTGTTTTATCGCATGTGTGATCATTGTATTCCTTACCAAGTTATTACTGTTTAGATTGAAAATCAACAGAGACGTTGGACCGTGCAAGTTACATTCCTCGGAGATTATTTCCGTCATTAATTTTTCTGACCGAGAAACTTCCATGGCAGAATAAGCACAGCCGTCTGGTAATATCTTATACATGGTTAACGGGAAGGAGTATATTGTATACAGTCTACTACTTACGTGATAAACCTCAATACACGGATATATTGATTTTAATACACGTCTTAAAAAATTAGTCCACTGTTCAATGTTTACATCTCTCGGGGAGTGTTTGTATATAGATTGGTTGATGATTACGTACCACCAGCAATCTTGTAAATCTTGTAAATCGTTTGAAATTAAATTCAAATCTACATATTTGCTCAACACCTCCTTTATATGATCTTGGGGCATACAGTCCTTTTCCGAGGAGATGAATGTCCCAATAACAGATTCCAGTCCGTTCATACCCGGGGAATTCTCACTTGATGATGTAATACAAATAAATCCACAATCTTCGATTTTAAAGTCGATAGGTATTTTTTTTGAATACAACGTAGTCAATATATCTAACTGCAAGGTTTTTGAATATGTTGTAACGTCTAATTTTGTCAATACTTTGTACCTGCCGATATTATTGCTATAGTATTTCGGATTAGTGCCGGACGAGTCCAGACAGTCCTGCATATTGAAAACCGTATTTCTACCAATAATCGCATCAATAACGCCCATATTAACGCGTTTTGTTTGTGTTTTATTTATTTGCTTGATAAATAGATTCTTTTTAGGTAGTTTCAAAACCTTATTCACATCAACTAATGTTTGCTTTAACATTTCCGTAAAAATATAACCTCCATGGAAAATCCTGCGATTCCCGATACAACATTCCAACAAGTGCTTGATGTCATTAAAATCGTTCAGAATTGGAAACTCTTCAGCGGTAATCGTGATGTTTGGCCTCTTTTTGAACAGCGTTATACCTCTTTTTTTCCTGAGACAAACTACTTTATCGTAGTTTGTCCACGCTAGCAGTCCCAACGTATAACACTTACCTTTAATAACAAACGTTGTTGGCTTCATCTCGTCACAGTATCCACAGAGTAAACATTTCAACGAATCCTTCCAGTAAATATCACTCCACAATTTAAAACCGATTTGATTGTAGTTTGAAAGTAAAAAAAACATTTTACTTCCCACTAAAATGGGGCAGTTAAACAGTTGGTGACCGAAATAGTATGTATACACACCCACCGTTTCGCGTTTATTAATGGCACATGCTACGCTTTTAGTCGTAGGATAGAATACGAGACTTGGAAATTTATTAAAAATACAGTCAAATTGTTCACTTTCTACTCGTAAAATTCTTGTCAAAGACTCGCGAACATTCCATTCAAAATTTGAAACAGTTTCATTACCGGAACAATTGCAGGGTTCTTCTATTAGCCTCCATTTGAATTTTTTTAATCCTGTAACATCCACCATGTTTATACCGTTCACGGTTAACAACTGATATTTATCACGATGAAAATAGTTTTTAATGGTTTTTAATAGTTTTAAATAGTTTTAAACAGTTTTAAATAAACATTTAAAAATCCACGGTTAAGAATAAGCTGTTTGAAGAATAACCATTATTTCGATATGAAACATGGTACTATCAACACTTGTTTCCTATCTAAATCCGGACAATCAAACGAAAATGTGTATGGATTGGCCCCAATCTGTGTGACCAAAGATTGTCTTGAATCTTATGCAAAATGTAAAAAAATTAAACTCTCCAATTATAAAAAAATCCCAAAGTCTTTGGCGTTAAGGCTAAGCAAAATTTGTCCAAACTGTTACTTTTTACAGTGTACGTGTAACATATCTAGCAATTTTTGCAACAATTGTAAAACGCGTTATATAGTACAAAGAGAACAGTTTATTGCTATTTTAAAAAAAATTATAAAAAATGAAATTTTATCTCGCTGTAAGATATGTAAAAATAAAATGGAACGTATTTTATTGAATTATAAGCATTCGTACAAAAATAAGTTAAAATTATTTGAAAAAAATACAGAGAATCCGATTGAAAATTTTAAATTTCGAATTCAAGTGGGAAATTGTACATACCCTCCAGCTTTTCTTTGGAACACAAATAGCACTCTATGTGATTTAATAATCAAACTCCTAAGGAACAATAAGACTTACGACCCAACACAAAAGTCACAAGTAAACATAAAACCAGACCCCCTAACATTCATTGGACAGGGTAAGAATAATTGTTTTAGGAAAGTTCTTTTAAGTAAAAAATCCTACTACTCGGCACGTAGTGTCGTCACACCCGCCCCAAACTGTAAAACCAACGAAATCATCCTAAACAGAAAAATTTGGGCTTGTATGAACTATCCAAAATATGTTTTGGCTATAAGGTATCCAGTTTTAGATACCAGGGCGTTTACTTTCCATAGAGTTAAAAGTACGTGGAATGCACCAGTAGTAGGCCTACCCACCTCGATCACGGAAAAAAACAATTTGGATTTTGACGGGGACACTTTGAGTTTTTATGCCCTTAATAGTTGTATGTCTATTTCGGAATGCTACTTTTTATTAAATCCCGAATTCTCTTTCGTGGCGATGGGGGAAATCAGGCCCAATCTGACTCACGAACAATTGGAGACTATGTTTACGTTTTTTAAAATAAAGAAGCAAAACCTCTATAATTGGCTTTATGCAAAATATTTATTGTATGATTCTCATACAGCACTAAATATTTTTGAAAAGCTAAGAAGTGTCTTGATGAAACTTAATTGTATCGTAAAACCGACAGTTTCTTATCATGAATTTTACAACATTTTAAAACTGTTTTTGCTACACAGCTATGACGAGGAGGATTTTTGTAACATTTGGGAGACTAATGACATTACAAAAAACACTTTGTTCAACCGATACATGACTTCAAATAGTAACCGTTTTAAAAAGCAACATCTTCACTTGATGATTAAGTGTTTGAGGGGTTTAAATAAAATTGAATATTTGAAAGAATCTTTCAATAGTCGGTCCATTCTGTCAAAGTCGGGAGTGGAAATGATGGGTTATTCCACGCACAAACTCAGTTACGTCTTGCCCGAACTGTATTATGATAATGATGGTATTGTATACTACGGCATTGATCAAATAGCTTATCAGAATTTTAGAAGATTATATACTCCCGTCTACCCATTGAATATTCTAAGACAATATGCCATCTACAACCTAATCCGGCTTCGTTTTTGATTGATCTAATACTCTTTGTAATATTTTAAGAAATTCGTTGTAGTCTAGACCCGATTTTAATGGTTGCTCTAAATGCTCCGGTAATTTACACCTAGGATCTAATTCCTCAGTTTGAATGTTTAATTTATTTTTATTAATTATATTTGTTAGAAAGTTTTCTATTGAAGTACCGATGTCAATGGCTGGAGGTGGCCGTGGACAAATCGGCCAATTCAACCCCAATAAATATTCAACCGTAGTAAGAAGGATAGAGTCGTTTAACTGACTACTCTTTTTAGTTGTCGTGATAAACTCAACCGGATAAACGCTCTCAGACGGATCTTCAGTCATTTTTATTAAATAATTTTAAATAATTTTAAATAATTTTAAATAATTCCAAATAATATTATATCAATTCGAACGCTTCCTCATATAACATCTTAAAGCGGTCTATGGATATACCTACAATAACCTGTTCATATATCTTCTTAGATTTGTTGAGGCACGTGCCTACAGAATACCGGTGTTTCAATAAATTTAATATAGTTTCTATATCTTCATTGAAAAAACTCATTTGAAATTTAGAACATTTATTTGAAACCCTTATTGCATTAATTTCCGCAATCAGATCATTTATCCTTATGAATAGATTTGGAGATTCTATTATATTAAAAGCATTTAAGATACCACTCGTCAAATCATTTTTCCAGATCAACTCGTGAGAGTACCACTTCACCGATTTTGGGGGGTAAACTATATCATATTTATCGTTGTAGAAAATATTTGTTTCTAAATAGTATTTTTCCAACCAAAATATTGTTGCTAAAATATCGCTTGCTATAATTTTAAAAGTATTTTGGTTACAGTAGTAGTCAGAATTATCTGGAAAAAAGTTTAAAAACGGAATCATCAAAATTCTTTTCATCGTGGCGAAATCCGCGTTCAACCTCAAGGAATTACAACTGCCCGTAAACAGCCACTTCATTTGAATATCGGTTCCGCAATTGTACAAAGTCCTCAGGTACATGTGGGCTCCGGAAACAATCTGTTTTAGAGTTGTGGGGTTTATCTTTTGTAAATCGTCTGCGTATACTATCTTTGCGTCTTTTGCGTTATATAAATCGGGAGCGAGAGTTGATATTTTTCCACGAATCGTATCAGTGCCAATGAAACTCATGGCTTTACCAAATAACGCGTACATAACACAACTCAAAGAGCTTTTTCCGTTCTGGCCTTGGCCATAGAATATGAATGCTCTCTTGATGCTCAATCCTAATAGGACAAATCGCAGCGTCCACAGCATGAAAAATACCAGCTCTACATCTTTTGAAAACAATGTAAGAAAATAGCGCAAACAATTATACACCGGACATTCCCCCTCGCTGTTGCACTTCTCTAAATCATTGATACAAAGCTCGGGACCATTTTCTTTTGAATAATTGTAGCGGAAGTAATCAATAACTCCGTCGGGACAAAGTGAACTTTCGCACTTTGCACCGATGTTTTCATTAAGAGTATCGAAAACTTTTTGATACGTGCAAGAACGGTTGCTGATGTGTTGAATCTTTTCCCTCATCCCCTTCCAACTGAGTCTGCACGGATATCCTCTAAATAGAGGTGTGTGTGAAAAAACAAGATACTCGTTACTGATTAACACGAAACCGTCCTTAAAAGATACAACATTTGTTGGAAACTCAATCGTGATTACTCTGCCCCAGAACTGGATTAAATAAGTGTAAATCTTGGGAAGGCTTTCTTCGGGTTTATTTTTTTTTCGCCTCTTTTTCAAACCACTTTCGGTTTCCAATTCTATATCATCACAACCGTATTTATGTAATATTTTCAAAGGTAAAAACACGTGCTCTAACCTGTTTAAGGACATACACCAAGAGTTCTTTTCGTAATAAAATATGGAACCGTCCTTCTGAGTTGCATATATGGGATACATCAACTTTACTAGTTCTAAAATAGATAAAGACTTTTTGTTGACAAGCGATAAAATGTTTGACGATATGAAGACGCTTTCATCAGTAGAGTCGTCAAAAATTAATTCCACTTTATTTGACTCTGTATACGATTGAACAAAGAGGCATTTTAAAAATAGCAACGGGTTTAGTTTACGAAATGACTTTTCAGAATCTTCACACAATTTTACAGTTTCCTTGACTAACTGCACAATCTTACTCGAAATGTTAGTGAAATAGTTCACAAGGTCTGAGTTTTGAATTTCACACAGTATTTCTTCTGCAAAGGATGTGTTGGATTCACAAATTCTATCATATAGTGCTATTAAGAACACGAATATATTAAATATAGCTCGAGACTTACCTCCGGTGTCGCCAGTTGTTAGGTCTGTATAAAAAACCAAGAGTTCCTCCCTTAAATAGGACAGACTGAAAGGAGAAAGCGACTTTTCAATTTGGGATTCGCCTAGTACTATTAAGCAATTATTTTTGTAAAACCGCGACACGGCAAAATCAGCATATGGAAGTACGTTTTTGTTTATTGTTATCACACCCTCCAAGTCATCACCCAATAGCGCAAGTTGTGAATGTTTGTAGACTTTTACATTATTGCAATTACCAAAGTAACATCCTTGAAATTGTTTGAGTAAATCCAAAGGGAAATAAGCTTGTACGCTGTCTGGATCATAATTTTTTATCACCGAATAGTTTTTTACAAATGAATTATCAAATTCATTATTTATCAATAACTCCCTTCCAGACTCCCAAAATTCAATGTTTTCGGTTAAATTATAGGACCCAACTGGTAGATAAATGTCTTTATTTTGTTTTTTCGATAGGGGTAAATTCCAGTTGATGGGTTGGTCGATTACGTTGTTTTTAATAAAGTGTGGGTATTTACCGATTAAAAGCTTCTTTAACACCTCAATAAACCAGATATTATCTCCTCTGTATAAGACTAAATCTTTAATTTCAAAATGGACACCGTTTGTTGCGCTCTCGAAAATATCTTTGTTGTCTAGGAAGTTTAGATTTTTTTTTACCATCAAAGTCAATTCAAACTCTTGGTCATTTATTAAATTGTTTAAAATACTTTTAACGGCTTTTGAAAAATCATCACAAAACTCCTTTACAATTGTCCTATCTATATTTTGAAGTTTCTTAAAATCTACATCAATCACAACGTGATGGAACTCCAAATGGTTTAAATTAACGCATATACAATAGTCAATATTCCTATTTAACAAAGATAAAATATAATCTATAACTTCATGATTATAATGCTTTAAAATACAAGCGTTACATTTAAAAATAAACGATTGAATTTTTAAAACAATATCAGATTTAGAGACGCATTTGTAATCTGCATCCGATTTTGTTAAAAATCCAGGCAAATTTCTTAGTTGGTAAAAGTTGTATATAAGTGCTATGAGATCATTCATAAGATAAAATGACTTTGAAAGAGTGCGTTACCGATATTTATAACCTCTCTCCTTTGTCATATAATAAAATTTACAAATTCGGGCTATTTGCAACTGAAATTCTACTTTTGGAAAATAAAATAGCAATCGGGTCTAATAAAAGGAGTTCCCTGACGTGGAGCATTCATAAGAATGGAAAGCGAACAATCAACCGGCGATATAATTAATCTATGGGCTGAAGAAGACCAGATTGGGGACTATATGGAGGAACGGGAGGAACAGATAGACTTATTATCACAGCTAAAGTCCAAACACTTTAAATCTTTACAAAAGACGTTATTTTTTAGATTGTCTGGATTAATAATTGCTCGCTTGGATGGAATAGTTAATGAGGAAGATTTTCAAAAAAATATTAAAGAATTTTTGTTAGAATATACACAAAATTATGATTTAATTGACAAATTAACTATTCAAATTTACCACATTATGAGAGAAATAAACGAAAACGCACCAGGAAATGAAAATTACTATGGAAATGATGGTATCAAAGTCACATTTAAAGGAAGTGAAAACGCGAGACGAAAAGTTGTTTTCGTAGACCCGATAGATACCAATCAATTCTCAAACCTGCTTCAACTCTCAGATTTTAGTTTGATAAATAGAATTGAACTTGGTTTGTATGCTGTTATGTTAGAAATGGGATTTAACCAGTTTAATCAAAACGTCCGAACTGAAATTGAAACGATTCGTCAAAGGGCGCATGTGGATTTATTGCCAGCATACAGAAAAGGAGTTGACCTTATGATTAACAATTCAATGTATATGACAAATCGTACGTATGGCGTTATGTACAATAGGTTTTATAACCGCGTCTTGAAGCGGTTTGTAGATAAAATTTAAAATAAAAATAATGGAGATTAGTGAAACCGACGTTTTACTTTACATAAAATCTTATCAATATTCAAAAGCTAAAAAACTCCTGTCATCTTTTTTAAAAACCCTTTTACAAACTCTTCAGTCTCAGCAGGGTGAAAATGTTTTAGTGTTGAAATCGAGCGAAGACTGTATAAGTTCGTTGATATTTAGTTTACTTTCAAAGAAATCTACAAAACTGCACAAGGCCCAGTATGACGAACATTTTGAAAACTATAGAGCTCAATATAAAGACATGCTCCGTTTTTTAAGTGCAAATATGTTTGAGTTTTTAAACTGTTATCAGTTAGTTTTTAACGATGACGCGGAGCTTGAAACCTTTTTAAAAAGTGGAAGTGATGTTTTGGATATATTGATAAGCTGTAAAATTGACAAAAAAATTATGTTATTACAAGATCTTAATAAAAGATTAACTGTTATCGGCGCACAAGATAATTTTTCACCATCGAATGTAATAAGTATATTTGAAGATATACTGTCTAAAACAAATTCTTTTACACTATCTAAACTAAAGGCCGGAATCGAGTATGTTGTAAATACTTTCGGCGGTAGGGAGTTTAAATGGAAAAGTTTAGAAGCTCCTTATAAGTTTGTTGAAAAAATGTCTGATAAACACACAACAACAGAAACGCCTCTAAAATTCAGTAAAGCCTTACAGACTGACGATTTAATCATCGATGACGGTAAAATATTGTTTGCCGAGACGGTTGTAGATATTTTAGGTCTAACAGATGTTGACTTCCAAACATTAACCTACAGTAAAATTAACTCTATTTTAAATGAATTTGTTCGTAGCAGATTAAAGAAAACGGTATCTTCAGAAAATATCTCAGAGGCAGATATCAAATGTATGTATTTGAAATATACAGACTTGTGTGAATTATTTTCAATTATATTAGACGAATTGAAAGTTTTAGAACCACGGGTTGCTGTTACAAAAATACAGACTATTAATCAGGTGATTGAAAAAATATTTCATCTATTCAATGTTGACGATGAATATGTGCTGTTTGGTATGTTGGAAGAGCAACATAAATTAGTTAAGACTCTAAATATAAATCAAACAAATTATAAACTCATACAAGAAATTATCAGCAACCTGTTATATCTTAACAACAACTCAACCCTGATTAAATTTGGTAAAGAATTTAAAGAATTACACAAAACATTTTTAGATTGTGATTTCAACAGTTTGTTTTCTTTAGAAAATATTGGGATTATGTTAAAACAGTTGAAATCTTTGACTGTGGATATGGAATCAATAAAGAATCAACTCTCTAATAAAATTATCGCCTATAACCGGTTATATGTAGATGTAAAACCATTTCTGGTTTTGGAAAATGAAATGGGTGTAGACCTTGCATATATCGTGGATTTCCTAGATAGTGTTTATAAACAAAAACCGCTCAACGTAGATGTAAAGAATTTCCTCAATAGTTGTCAAAGGCGAATAGTTTTATTTGAGGAGGTCAGAAAAGAAAGTGTTCAGTTGAAATCCGAAAACATACGCCTTTCTGCTGAGGTCACCAATTTGGAAAAAGAATTGTCAGATTACCAAAAGTTAAAAACCGATAACATGTATTGCAATCAAAAACTATCAGAGCGCGAACAGATTATTCAAGATTTAAGGCTAGAAAATGAACAGAGCTCCGAGCAATTGGCTCTGTTGGAAAAGGAACACGAACAGTTCAAGAACGCTCTTGTCTTAGCTGAACAATACAACATAGAAAGAAACAGATACATCGAGGATTTGGAAAATCAAATACAAAACTTTGTCGTTCCCGTGTGATGAGACTCAAATCGGTTGAAACACTGAAGAAAAATAATCCAAGGAACTGAAAAACGTTGTTTTTACAGTATCTACAAAATTTAGATGTACTTGGCCCAAAGATTTTTTATACTTCACATACAGCACCGAAAGGGGATATATTTGAGAGGGGAAGATTCTCTGCGTTGGAGTATTAAACCCCGAAGTGTTTGATTCCTTTTTTTGTGACACGTTTTATAAAATATTACAAACATAAATAAAATATGAATTTCATAATATTTGTTGTTGTTTGTTTTTTTGTATTCCTTAGAATTATTTTGAAAAGAACAAAACATTTTAACCTTTCAAATTTACCAGCGGCAGCTATTGAAACAGATTGTAGGTTTCAACCCAAAAAATGTCCACAAGGTGTGATTAAATGTGACTGTAAAAACTATTGCAAAAGTAAAGATGCCAAAATTTTGAAAACAGATGAAAACTATTACTGCTACATTCCCCATTACTACTTTGGCTGTAAACAGGATTACGGGACTTATGATTTTGATGGAACTTGGAAATGTCTCCCGAAGTATCCCGGTGTTTTTACAACGTCCGGGGACCAGATAGTGGGCAAATATCCATATTCAAAAGCCAACAGTATTGCAAAAAACGTGGATTATAATGATCCTTCACAGTACAAAGTCGATTGTACTGGGTTATACGATGAGTATGGGAATAAACTTGTTAAAGCAACTCTGAATCGCGGGGTATCTTTTTGCGTAAAGGATTATTGTTTAAACAACACACCCAACAATCCGGCCAGCGGTTATAATTTCATCACGGGCCTATGTGAATGCACTAACGGTACTCGAAACTTGGACGGTGGTGACAAGACTACGCCTTGTGTTTTGAGCCATCGGAGCACTCATCAAAACGCCCCCTTTATAATAAATTGTTACAACAAGGATTCTTATTTAAAAGACGTGGTTTCAAATTATTTAATAGAATGTCCCGATGGGGAGGAGTATGTCGCATCGAAAGAACATGATGTCAAAATTGTTAAAATATATTCTTAAATAAAAATGATTTATTTTTGTAAAAAGTGTAATTTGTATTATAATTATAATTTTTTAAAAGACATCAAAATAAACAGAAAGTTATGTTTAATGTGTTTATTAGAAACTATGGATAAAATATATTGTGATAATGATATTTGCCTTGATATGGACACTCCTTTACTACGTAAACCGTTGATATGTGATTACGGGTTTTTTGATGTGATTTATTATGTATAATAAAACAAAATGGAATCATCTGTAAAAAACGACTTGATTGATACTTATTTTGCTGATGTGAGAAAGCGGTTTCCTAGACGTCGTTACGTGTTGAAGGGTATAAATGATCTAATTCAGGGGGACATTATGGATTTAAAAAAATACGAAGAATTCAATGATGGTTATATCTATATACTGACCGCAATTAACTGTTTTACAAAATTTGCATATATAGAGCCATTAAAAACAAAAACGGGTGACGAAGTAACAAGCGCCATGAGTAGAATATTACTACGAGTTTTTCCGATGGTTAGAAACCTACAAGTAGATCACGGTGGGGAGTTTTACAACGATAAGTTTAAAGCCCTGATGAAAAAATATAACATTAACATGTATTCTGTCTATACGGAAATCAAAGCATCATTTATTGAAAGGTTTCATAGAACATTTAGGAAAATGCTTGTAAAGGAGACTTACAAGAGAAACTCCCCCAAATGGATTGATTTTTTACAAGATGTCTTAGATAGATACAACAACACAATTCACAGTGTAACTAAATTCAAACCCTCTGAGGTGTCATTTTCGCATGAAAAAATTATTCTCAGACGGCTGGCTCCGAAAAAACACCCCAAGAGAGGGAAACCTAAATTTAAAGTTGGTGATTATGTTCATATATCGAAATCCAAGCACGTTTTTGAAAAATCTACTTTTAATTTTACACCGCTGGTATTTCAAGTACGAAAAGTAGTGTTAGAGGACAATCCCGTGACTTATAGACTCAGAGACACAGAGGGTAGTAGGGAACCCATCAAGGGAACGTTTTATGAACAAGAGTTAAAATTAGCCGTGCACGGCTTAACTTATGTTGTCGAAAAAGTAATCAAACAGAAGAAAATTCGGAATAAACCTCACCTTTACGTGAAATGGCTTGGGTTTGACTCGGAACGGTGGAATTCCTGGATTCCAAAAGAGAATGTTGTAGTTTAATTGAAAATTAATTGCCAATTAATTGCGAATTAATTGCAAATTAATTTGAATTAATTGTGAATTAATTGCGAATTCGATTCAAAAGTTTTGTAATCGAGCCCCCCGATTTACAGCTAAAACAATAAAAAACACCAATTTTCAAATTTACACTCATGCTTGGGTTTTTATCGGTGTGAAAAACGCAACACGTCTTAAAAATATCATCTTCGGTTTTAAAATATTCTTTTACCATAGTATTCCTCATCCCACCTGCAACCCCTGCAACCTTTGCAATCATTCCTTTCCGAGCAGGAAGTTTGCGGATGTTTCGTAATAAATTAAACTGTTGTCCACATGACTCGGGAAATTCGACATGTTTGCCAATGTAAAGCGTACCTTTGGACTGCTCAATATCTTTTTCATTCAAGTAAAACCCGTAGTATATGTTATCAACTTTTAGAGTCGTAATTAAATGGCGTGTGGGTAGGTTCTCTCTGTTAGTATCACACTTTACGATGATTGCGTCGTTATCGTTCCGGAATAACATGTTAAATAAAAAAACTGTTATATTACGAACAAATATATTCTATATATTTTTCAAATAAATAAAACAGTGGATTGTGCACTAACAGACATATTAAATAAAAGTAGTAAAAAGAGATATAAGCTGTAATTGAAGACGCCCCCGATATGTCAGCACTGGTGGTGTTGTCGTCATAAAAGTGGACAAAACTCAAGTAGTTATTATGTTCCCTTATGAACTTGCCAGTTAACCGTTGATGTTCGAATAACACTTCCCAATCCAGCTTATCTTTAAACCTGTCGATGAAATTCTCAGATAGATTTTGATATTTGCTTACTACTTCCCAACAGTTATTAAAATTTGATGTCATCTCCACAAGAAAGTCTTCAGAAAACTGTTGTCTTTGTAGAATATGGATCCAGTTAACTTGATGAAAATACATTCTTAACATGGTCACCGTAAAAAAATAATGTATGGAAAGTTGTTCCCAATCCATATAACTATCAAACCGTTGAACAAAACTATCTGTCAACACTCCTTCCGGGAACCTCGGCTCTTGAGATATTAAACTCCAGGCAGTAATATTGGATGCAATCATCGTGCAACTGTCTGGTTTAGCCATGCGAGTGTCCTTTTATACAATTTTATACAATTTTATGCAAAGACTTCGTCCAATTTCGCAACCAATTCAAAAAGATTTATGTTCAGGAAGTAATTTCTGATTTTGTACCAACAAGTACATATTACAATATTAAAATTGTCACTTACAAGTGGCAAATCTGGTGTTTTTAAAATTGTCGTTGAGTATCTGGAAATTGGAATATCAACTACATAGTAAAAGCACGAGTATGTTTTATTGTTTTTAGCGGTATAAGTGTAGTCAATGTTTGACAAAATATTGACTGAATTTGCATTCAAACAAATACCAGTTTCTTCAAAGAATTCTCTTACGGCACAGTTAAAAGGCGTTTCAGATTTCTCTCGTACACCCTTTGGAAATTCGTAAATCGTATTACAACCAAAATACATGCTAAGAGCCATGTCGGTGCTAGCATTTTCATAGGGTATAATGTTGTTATTCAATCGGTTATAAAGCGCGTAGTTAATTCTACTTAGGACTAGTGTATTTTTTAAATTTCTATCTACAAGTATTATCCCGTACCGTTTAGACTTCATACTTGTTTAAAATTATCTTGACTTGAGAACAGTATACGGTGAATCAGAGGAATACACACATCAAACTCGTCGTAATACTTAAATAACACACTGTTGCTATTACAAACACATTTGTTTTCTTTGACATCGTCGCAAAAATGTATCGTTTTTGAACAATCTTTGCCATAATAAAGTGAACTACAAACACATTGATATTTCACCTCTTTTTTATTGGAATCGTATATAGCCGTTAATTTACCAAAAATACAATTTGGTTTTAAAGTATCGGTATTAACAGTGCATTGACTTTCCAAACAGATCCAGGGTAATCCCTTATTGCAAATGTCTAAACATTCTTTATCAGTATTACAGTTAAATTTCTTTCTTAAACAATCTGAAAGTTCATATTTATGTTCACTATGTAAAATCTCGTCTAAAACTGATAGATTATTTTTATCATAATCGTGAGTGGTTGGAGACTTTTTTCTATTATACATTATGAAAAGTAAAATAAATCCAACCGATGTAAATATGAATGTTTTGTTGAAAATCATATTTTTATTATAATAAAAATAACCAATGATAAACTACATGGCATTATACGCAATTATTTTTGTGGTAATTTTATTAGGCGCCGGCGTGTATTACTTCTACAAAAAATATAAATCAAAGAAGGGTGATGATTCAAAGGACAAAGGTGAGAGCAAACAAGCTAAAGGTGGATCAGCGGGTGGCGGAGGGACTACTCCAGTGAGTGGCGGAGGCACTCCTCCCGCGGGTGGCGGGGGCACTCCTCCCCCGGGTGGCGGAGGCACTCCTCCGGCGGGTGGCGGGGGGAGTGGAAATAAAAAATCGGGACAAAGTGGATAATAACACATTAATAAAATAACACGGGCGATTGTATATCTTACACGTTTTTTTCATTTATAAAAAATACAAAACATGGTCGATATTATGTCATTGGGTCTCGGAGCGGCAGTGGGTATTGTCATAGGCGTATTACTATATATGATGTACAAAAAGTTTGTTGAATGAATGGTTTACCAATAAAATACTTTTCTGAGTTCTAAACAATAAAGTAAATATTTTAAGTCTTCAACTTCATCAAATAATATATTATTATGAAACAATTTAAACCTATCAATTACAGAATGGTTATTTGTTATTTTTTCACTTTGTAATAATTCAATACCCGTAATGAGCTGCATACTTTTTATTTTAAGATTCTAAACTCTTCAACAAATCTAAAGCCTTTAAAAAGTATTCCTTATTAATTTCTTTTTTTTTATACAGATTTATATTTTTTATTAATTCGTAGAGTTCAAAAAATTTCACTATCCTCAAAAAATCCTTTTTGTCCTCGGGCAAACTAGAAATTCGAAACATTTGCCAGAGTTTATTCAAACAGTTTTCCCTCTCATAGAAATCTTGTAATTTGTGTGTTATGACTTTATTCAGTTTTTCACTATACGCGTCTATCTTATTTCTTCTGAATCTCTCCCTGTCGGCTCTTCTCTGTAACAGAGACCTATCATCTAATTTATCTTTTAAAAATGTAACATTTGAATTAGATCCGCAATCTATGACGTAAACCAAATCATAAAATCTCACACTCATTTTTATAATAAAAATGTTGACACGTCGCTTTAACGGTCCCAGTGCTGTTGTTGAGGGTGAGAGATATGGATTAAATTTATTATTCCAAAACCCCCACCTTATATATTGGATTCCAATATGTTATAAGGTGGCAGACCACGAATTTCAAAATCCGAGTAACGTAACATTTGAATACAATTTTCAACTGAAAAGGGTTACTAAACATACAATATTTTCCAAATACGCATTTGATTTAGTATACTACTCAAATAAAGGGAATATCCCATTCAGGACAAGCTCAAATTTAATTTCATTTATTGTAAGTGTTTTGATTTGTATTTTATTTGTAAACATCTCCCAAGGTGCTGGTACAAAATAGCACAAAATATAATATCTTCACGCTAGGATTTTACGTGTAGACTTTGATTTGGAAATTTTTGGGGAATTTTTTGGGGAATTTCATCGCTCTCTCTTTCCAAAAGATTTTTAAAATTGTTTTAATTAAAAATACTAAAAGGTATTAAGTATAATCAGAGACAATATAAAAATTGGAAATTCAAGAAATGCAACAAAAACAATCTCCATTTTTGAATATTTATGTACCCGGTAGCTCCGGGTCCTCGATTGAACACTTACGTTTTTGTTCTAAACTTTATTTTAGCCGAAATTATTTTAATCACTAAATTTTTCTAAGTTCAGAGTAAAAAAATCATATTTTAGCCGAAATTATTTTAAGTACTAAATAAGACTTGGGCTGATTCTGTGAATCTACAAACATAGTATTGTAAAAAAAACTTATAAAAGAGAATTTATCCAACCAATTACCACTCCATGACTAACATTGCAATGATATATAAACATATAAGGCAATTTAACAACGAGATTCCTAGAATTATTGAAAATATTAAGTACCAATACAGTTTTTATAAACATTATTATAATCCTGATGCAAGATGTTTGCAAACAGATTTACAAAAGAATTAGGCATTTACCCGCAATAAAGAACACAATAGACATTTAATATTTGTATTCATACCCTCTTTGTTCCAAGTAGGTTTGAATCTTATAAACATTTTCAAGAGCACACATGAAACTATTAAATCTATGATAATAACAATAATTATTTAGATACTTAGATTTTAGTTTTTTAAGTGATGGCATGTCGTCCAAATTTTCAACTTTGGCGTTCTTAAAAAGTCTTTGAAGGAACACTTGTTTCTCTTGACCCTTTACGTAGACGGTGGTGTTTTGTGATAACAGCTCCGCCAGTTGTCTCTTGACGTAATTGAAGGACGTGGTTCCTTCCTGCCATGGAATTCCGTGGTAATAGTTTGCATTGAAGATCGCCTGTCTTCTGTAGTCCGGAGATAGTTTGTCAAAATCGTACGGCGATTTTACAAACCAGTGTCTCAGAAACCAATTACCGCTGGTTTTTGTAAGTGCAATTTCTTTAATAATAAAATTGTTTTTGTTGTCTTTAAATCCTTGAAAATCGATAATATAAGCATGTTTAGCCATGTTGAGACGTCCTTAGATATCGGAATCAGCGAGGTAAATAGAGCTCTTTTCGGTTCTCTATCAGACCAAACACCAGTGCAGGAGTTCAGCAACTACTGGTATATTGGGGGGACCCGTTCCTTTATAAAGCCTCGGAATTTGTATTATGCCCTTATTTCAAATGTTGACGGGGGTGGGAGAATTTGTTGAAAGCAGGGGAATATAATAGTTTCTCCGTGTGAAACAAAACATACCTACCATTTACATACATACTGTAGTTTCAAACTCCTACATAGTCTTCAACATGGATCCGTGTGATGATGTCTCGTACCTAAGCGAAAGCGATTCGTGTGATGATGATGATGTCTGTTACCTAGGCGAAAGCATTTGCCAAGCATGTCGCCACCAACGCGCTCAGGGCGCGGGCGCGTCGGAGGACAGTGGAGTTGGCTGGATCATTATAAATTTGATGAAGGACGGGAGACTCGTTCGCAAAATAGATTTCAACGGGGAACTTTTGAAATTGGAAGTAAAATCTAATGGAAATTTTGACAGAATAGAATTCGAATTTATAGATACTAAGGCCATGTCCCTTAGCGGGTTCTCAGAGAAGCAGATTATTCAAAAAGCAGATTTTTTTTCAAAGTATAACAAATTGGACGTCCACATTTATACCAAAGACAAATGGCATGAGCGCGAATCATTTTGGATTGAGGATGATTGTGATGAAACAGATCGTCCATATACTAGCCTCAAAGAGTTTGGAGAATTTAAACAAGAAGAGGTAGATTACGTGGTCATTAAATTTAGAAACCCAAAGTATGATGACTCTTCAGATGAGGAGGGAGAGGAGAGGATCGAGTTTGCAATCGACTTGCAAGTTGGACGGGGGAGGAGATTGAAAAAAAATACGAGAAGTTTGGATTAAAAGAGGAAGAGGGTAGCTTAGGACTATGGATGTTATCATAAGCGTTCACACACAAGCGGCATTGTTTCAGAGTTTATCAACTATTATTATTTTAAGGTTTTAGTTTACCAACTCCAAAACTTAAAATCTTTAATGTTGTACAAGTTATCACTATCTTGTTAAAATATTTCGTCATTTGACTAACCCACAAAAACATAAAGACCTGGCTCGCTAAGAAAGATTGTATGTTTCTCATTATGGGTTGGGGGGCGTTTCACCCCCCTCGTACTTCCAGTCTTGTTTTGCGGTGTTTTTGTCTGTTAACGTTTAAGAATAAAGAGCGCTAAAAGTATCGTCAAAATAAATGTTATATTCTAATTCATCGTGGAGAATTTAGCTACTTTTTTTATAATCCTTTCTCTAGAGAATCCACCATTTAGCATAGCCCCACTGCTCAAAAATTCAACCCCTATCCTGTCAAAGTCTGCATTTGATTTTAAGTCCAATTTTAATGGCTTTCCATCAAATTTTATTTTTCGAACGGGTCTTCCGTCATATAGGTTTCTTTCACACTAAATTATTCTCTTTATGTTGCACTCCAGTAAAAATGTGATAACTACTTACTTTAAAAAATATATTTTCACTAAACTCTAAAAACAACTTAGGATCAAGATTTTCTTAGGCGAGTTGAGTTGTTGAACTTACCTCGGCCGCTTCAGAGACTAAATAGACTATCTTTTTATCATATCAGAGGGGAAAATTCAGGTTTCGTTAAAGCAAAGTTTAAAGTTAATGTTTATTTATTAATTCAATTAATGTAAAAAAAATAACAAAATTGCATTAATATTTGAGAAAAGAAGAAAAAAAAAATAAAATTTAGATTAAATTTTGTAACACAGAGCGTTTTCCACTAATACAAAAATGGAATATGTAGATTCAAAGTAATTTAGAAGAGGAAAAATCTAGACTGAGAAACACTTAGTCTCTTGGTGATTTTTGATGTATTCCCTCCTCCTTGGACAGTCGCGGATAAAAAACAATATTGTAAAATTTTTCATATTGTTTTTTATGATATTCCACACCTAATCTTTCCCTCCTGTCCATGGGTTTACAGTTGTCGTGAAGTATACTATAAAACTCAAAGAGTTCGTTATTCTTGGCGTACATCATTGATTCAAATGGAAGAGTTAACTGAAACGGCCGGGCAAAATCTTCTTCTTCGTTGAACTTAAACAAACTTGAATAGTGATATCTGCATATCGAACATGGTAATAAAAGATCAAAAAATCCCGTTAAACTGCATAAAGCTTCTTGATATTCTTCTTTAAGTTTAGATTCCTCCATTTTATCTATAACCAATGTTGTGAAATGTATTACTACCCAGTACGAACTACCCCAAGCGACCATTCCACTAACTATTTCATAAAGCCTAGAACACGGTATAGCGTCTGTTGATTTCTCAATGGACCCTACCGGAAAGAATTTTGAAATGCTATCAATAAATAACTTGGAGTCCTTAATAGACATGTAATTCTCAATTGTAATAAACGGAAGAACAACGTCTTTTGAAAGATGTTCAACCCCTTTCAAGTATTCCACATTTTTTCTGTACAATTCATCATTAAGTTTTATTTTGATTCCCAAAACACAATTGATAATTACAACCAAAACATCCAAGAGGTGATTTTTATTTTGTAAAATCTCTTTTCTGCTATTTTCAAAACCCCATTCCTCGTGACTGTAGATTTTCGGCAGTATTCCAAGAGCTAACCAGTTATAAACAACAAAGGGCAAATAAGTAGCAGGGTGGTTTAAATGAAAATCTTCAAATTTCAATACGTCTCTGTACTTTATGAAAATACAATCAGACATTTTTTATATAATTTTATTTACTTCTCGACCGAGAACGACTTCGCGACCTAGATCGTCTAGTTCTAGACCGCGATCTAGACCTTTTGGGGCATTTATTTCTAAGCTTGGTAAAAGATTTTGGTCCCTTTGCGGTAGAATATTTAAAATAACCAATAGTGGGACGTTTTTTTCTCTTAATATTCATACAAGTGCACACAGCAGTTTGAGATTTCTTAGACTTTTTCATGATTTTATTTATAACAAAAAAATATGTAAAAATAATAAACTCTCGAGTGATTATGCACTGATCATGCACTGATCATGCACTACAATCATATAGAGATTACCCCAGTTGCGATGTGTTCCTCCAACGTTGATCACTAGAAATCCGCACGGTGGTGCCAACCATCTTCTAGAAGTATTAGAATGCTGCAAGGAATTCTATATATAAATGGGAGAGTGATTAGAAATATTAGTTCTTCGTTTGAGATTATTTACTTTAAATTTCCCCGGGGCGCACTCTACAATCGGGGTAATATTGGTTTCAGAATAATAATTTTAAAAATTCAAAATTATAACAAAAAACACACAAAAAACACACAACTCAACCCGTATTAACTTTATTTTTAATTACACAGCTTGTTTGTAACTTAAATAAATAATAATGTACATTTTACTTGTCGGGCTGGCATAAAAATAAAAATAAAATAATGAAAAAACAATAGGTCCTCTTAAGACAAAGCCTGCTATAGGGTTCCATCACTTAAATTAAAAATAATGTAAAGTAAGCGAACAGAAATGATCGAAATATAATAAACACAATTGTCTCAGACAACCCATGTATATACAAAAATTAAACAAAAATTAAACGTAAATTTAGCGTTAAAATTAAACGTTAAGAAAAATACAAAATTAAATATTTGACGCGCCTTATTTCTCTCATGAACACTGAAATTCAGCGTGTGCTCAGTGCATAAAAACTAATTACAGAAAATAAATAAAACTGTATTTGTAGATTCATATAGTCTATCATATAAATTATACACGTATTATAATATTCTAAGGTTTACTCTTTCAGGCGGCTTATGGCACCTCTCCAGAGACTTGCCTCTGGGGTTGGTCTCCCCAGGTGCCGTCGAAGCTCATTGCATGCAATGCATAGTCCCCGTGTGAACCCTCAGCTATAATATCAAAAATAAAACTATTGCTGAATTTGAAATAACAATCAGTATTCTCTAGTTGAAATAACCATTTCCTTAATCTACATAAAAAAAAATTAATATTAAATGCAATCTTAACATTTTCAGGAAGTTTATTAAACAGTTTCGGAGCTATAAAATTGAAAGTTTTTGTAAAAAATGTATTGGTTGGCTTGGGAATAAAAAACTGGTTAGCTTTCCTTAATTTTTTTCTATACTCATTCTCATTTTGGGGCATATTTCCACTTTTATTGTAGAAAGGTTTTAGAAAAGTTTTAGTTTTAGAACTTTATAAACATAAATATATTTAAACGAAAAAATTCTCTGACTTATGAAAAGGGGTTTTGATCATTCATATCTGGTTTTGTATAAAATCAATCTTAAAATATGTTTCTGCTGCAAATATAATGGTTTAGTATATGACTCGTGGGTATTACCCCAAAAGACTATGCCTTATACTATTATAGGGTTGGAAGAAGGTCTAGTAAGGCCAGGTTGTAGGTGCCAGGTTGCTGAGGACTATAGAGATATTTTTATATACTATTTAATTATACACATTTTAAAACCTGTTTTCTGTCAAGCCGTTTTAAAACGTCGATAACGTCGATAAATATTCTTGTTCTTCTAACGATAGTTCTGGGGCCGCGATCACCATCCTGTTAGGATTTTCCGGAAATAGTATACAGTCATCTGTGACACCAACAATAGATTCTTCATCCGCTTGTCTAACTTGAATTAATCCAATTAAATTTCCTTCTTCTGCAAAGTTCAAACTATCTGAGTCGTTACGCACTTCTGTCGTCTCTTGATTCGTGGCGGAACACTGCTGTATGTTATTATCTACTGAAGGTGGTTTTGAGTTTTTTTTGCGATATTGTCGCTTTTGAGAAACCTTGTGTATAATTGATTGTTGTTCGTCGGGCGGAAATTTAAATAATAATCTGTTTATTAAATGTTGGAATTCGTGATGATAATCTTCTTGCAATAGGGTGAATTTGGATTGCATGATCAGAAATCTTAGAATGCGTGTAACAATCTTCTTTTGCTGGGGTGTATACACGCTCTCCATTTCAAAATGACGCGTTTGCAAGTTCACGATATATTTAAGTGAAATTAGTTATTTACTTTTAAATTTTTAAAGATGTCTAAAAGTCATTTGTTTACACTTTCAGTTGTATGATATATTTAAATGTGATTTAAATGTGATTTAAATGTGATTTAAATGTGATTTAAATGTGATAACTACTTACTTTGAAAAATATATTTTTACTAAACTCTAAAAACAACTTAGGATCATAAGAACTCTCTTGGGCGAGTTGAGTTGTTGAACTGACTGACTTCGAACCAAGAAACGATTCTAGACACTCTCTCGGGGACAAACCAGCCCGGAAATCCGGTTGCAGAACACGGAAACTCGCTCGGGGATCTTGTGTAAATAGTGACCGGCGACTCACACCGTGACCCAGTTGCGCAACACGCAATTGTACTCACACCGTGACCCAGTTGCGCAACACGCAATTGTACAACAGAACTACATTAGCCTTCGCAACCTCGAGAATTTTAAAATTCTCAAGGAAGTGGTATATAAACAAACACAGGAAGCCGCGGTGGCCTTTTGTTATCCGCGTGCACGTATGTATTGTTGTTACAGTTTAGATGTGGCTAGTAATTTTATACTTTTTATTTAGTGAAAATAATAGTTTTTCTTGGTAAGTTTTAAAATATAACTAAATATGGAGAAGATGAACAAATTAATTGCATTATTAGAGCAAAACAATAATGTGTGCGGGAATTTATCGAATCTATCAACCGTAGAAGTGCTACATTTATACATCAAAGTAAGAAATGAATCTGTGCTGGAAATATTGAGAAACAAACTATTAAACTTCCCAACCGACAGTTGGAACATGATTTCTCTTTCAAATAATTTGAAAACGCCATTTTTGATGGAATTCCGACATAAAATTAACTGGGTAATTCTTTCTCAAAACATTAGGTTAACAGCTGATATTCTGTACAGGTTTCAAGATTATCTGGATTTGGACATTATTGTAAAAAGGGGCTATTTCATACCAGAAGATATAATTTTTAAAAAGTATACTGCAATCAACATACAACAACTTCTACGTATGCAGAATTTATCCGAAGACTTATTATTGTTTTTGATTTCGACGCCCAGTGAATTAGAGCTGTGTTATATTTCATATATTGATATAGAATCTTACTTAAACATATCATATTGGCCTTTAATTTGCCAAACACAAGATATGTCGGAGAGATTAATTTCTATAATTTACAATACCAGAGTTAAATATACAAGCAATTCATTAAAAAACCATTATTGGAATCTTATTCGTCGGTATCAAAAGATGAGTCTTCAAACTATGTCACGATTTGAAAAATACCTCAACCGCGATCAGCTGAAATGAACTCTAAAGTATAATGTGCTTGTGTTGTTACGTATGGTGTTCTGAGAATTATTTGTGATGTGGTCTTGTCGGTGGAAATTTAAGTGTTATGAATATTTATACGAAATATTTTATTACGTTGTAGCTCAAATCATTTTTAAGGGTATTTTTTATGATTGTATTTTAACTTGTAAAGTTGTTCCTGTTTAATAGTAAGATTTAAAGTTAAATTGTCCCACTTGTTGTATTATATTTTACACATTATCAAATGAGGAATAATAAACACAAATATACAACTAAAATGTGCCTAGCTCAACTCATATATCATAATTATTTTTAATTATTTTTGATATAATTTATTAGTATGTTCCAGAATGTATTTTAACAGATTTAAGTTTTAACATTCGCTCGCAAAGCATATAAATAGGCCAGAATTGGGTCAATTCACATACCAAAGTTTCGCTAAAATATGATCACTTTAAATAACTGAAAAGAGTATTTTTTAGTATTTTTTAGTATTTTTTATTTAAATTAAACAACAGATAATTTTAATCAAAATATTTGTTTACAAAAATTGAATTAATACAGTTCATATGATAACGGTTTTTAACAAGATCCAGTATAAAATACGATTGAATCAGTCGGCGTGGCGGGCCGATGCAGTTTAGTGTGAGAGAGTAAAGAGGTGTGCGAGTGAGACAGAAATATGGTGAAATCGGACCACTCCCGTTTCCACCTTTTGAGAGGCCTCCACGCATGCGTCATTTGTTACCAAAATTTGAAAGTGGGCTACGTGGAATGTTCGCATCCGGGGCGCGCGGGCGTTGCCAAACCGAGCGTTCTTGTCCAAGGTTGCCAAATCGCACGCCAGGTGCAAGGTTTCGGCCCGATAAAATATCACGGCCCCGTCCTACGGGTCTTAAAAGTCCCCATATTATTCATGTTGAGGAGTAGTATTAAAATGGAGAAGTAAAACCGTCTTGTGGGTTAATTCGCTAACTCAAAAACTTTAAAAAGCCGCGAGATTTTAGCACGACAACATCCTCTTGGGTCAGTGTTCCTGTATCACTTATACCGATTCTGGGGTTTTAAATTATTAAGATTTAGGCAGATTCGGGACTTGTACGATTCTACAATGAGTTAATTTTATTTAATTTTAGGGCTCTGGACTTGTAAAATTTTACAGCGATTTCCCAACACTTAGAAACCAACTATTGGGCTCTAAACATTTAATCTGGGGACTAACACCTATAAACATTCGCACTCGCCGCTATTTAACTAACAACTGATTCTAGTGTCTGTCTTATCAAGGCGACACAATTCAAAATGCAATTTTAAAATTGGGGTTTAAAATTATTATTATTTAGGCAGATTCGGGACTTGTACGATTCTACAATGAGTTAATTTTATTTAATTTTAGGGCTCTGGACTTGTAAAATTTTACAGTGATTTCCCAACACTTAGAAACCAACTATTGGGCTCTAAACATTTAATCTGGGGACTAACACCTATAAACACTCGCACAAGTTCACTCGCCACTATTTAACTAACAACTGATTCTAGTGTCTGTCTCATCAAGGCGACACAATTCAAAATGCAATTTTAAAATTGGGGTTTTAAATTATTATTATTTAGGCAGATTCGGGACTTGTACGATTCTACAATGAGTTAATTTTATTTAATTTTAGGGCTCTGGACTTGTAAAATTTTACAGCGATTTCCCAACACTTAGAAACCAACTATTGGGCTCTAAACTTTTAATCTGGGGACTAACACCTATAAACATTCGCACTCGCCGCTATTTAACTAACAACTGATTCTAGTGTCTGTCTCATCAAGGCGACACAATTCAAAATGCAATTTTAAAATTGGGGTTTTAAATTATTATTATTTAGGCAGATTCGGGACTTGTACGATTCTACAATGAGTTAATTTTGTTTAATTTTAGGGCTCTGGACTTGTAAAATTTTACAGTGATTTCCCAACACTTAGAAACCAACTATTGGGCTCTAAACTTTTAACCTGGGGACTAACACCTATAAACACTCGCACAAGTTCACTCGCCGCGATTTAACTAACAACTGATTCTAGTGTCTGTCTTATCAAGGCGACACAATTCAAAATTCAATTTTAAAATTATCTTTTGAAATATTATTATTTGCAAATGAAACATTCTCAGGGTTACCATGTGCCTAGAAACTACCACGCATCCGCGCCACAACGCCGCGAGATTTTAGCACGACAACACCCTCTTGGGTCAGTGTTCCTGTATCACTTATACCGATTCTGGGGTTTTAAATTATTAAGATTTAGGCAGATTCGGGACTTGTACGATTCTACAATGAGTTAATTTTATTTAATTTTAGGGCTCTGGACTTGTAAAATTTTACAGTGATTTCCCAACACTTAGAAACCAACACAGTGATTTCCCAACACTTAGAAACCAACTATTGGGCTCTAAACTTTTAATCTGGGGACTAACACCTATAAACATTCGCACTCGCCGCTATTTAACTAACAACTGATTCTAGTGTCTGTCTCATCAAGGCGACACAATTCAAAATTCAATTTTAAAATTATCTTTTGAAATATTATTATTTGCAAATGAGAATGTTGCAATTATCAAGACTAACCCGTGCCTAGAACCCACCACACACCCGCGCCACAACGCCGCGAGATTTTAGCACGACAACACCCTCTTGGGTCAGTGTTTCCTAACATTTAGACCAAGACTTGGGTTAATTCTGTGAATCGGGATTTTTAAATTTTATCTTATTTTTCGGCTCGGCACTTGTGATTTTTTCAAACTTTTAATCTGGGGACTTTAAATTATTTTGAAATATTTTGAATTATGTGGATTTTTGACTCTCGGGACTTGTAATATTTAACGGGAATCGCGGAGTACTAACACCTATAAACATTCGCACTCGCCGCTATTTAACTAACAACTGATTCTAGTGTCTGTCTCATCAAGGCGACACAATTCAAAATTCAATTTTAAAATTATCTTTTGAAATATTATTATTTGCAAATGAGAATGTTGCAATTATCAAGACTAACCCGTGCCTAGAACCCACCACACACCCGCGCCACAACGCCGCGAGATTTTAGCACGACAACACCCTCTTGGGTCAGTGTTTCCTAACATTTAGACCAAGACTTGGGTTAATTCTGTGAATCGGGATTTTTAAATTTTATCTTATTTTTCGGCTCGGCACTTGTGATTTTTTCAAACTTTTAATCTGGGGACTTTAAATTATTTTGAAATATTTTGAATTATGTGGATTTTTGACTCTCGGGACTTGTAATATTTAACGGGAATCGCGGAGTACTAACACCTATAAACATTCGCACTCGCCGCTATTTAACTAACAACTGATTCTAGTGTCTGTCTCATCAAGGCGACACAATTCAAAATTCAATTTTAAAATTATCTTTTGAAATATTATTATTTGCAAATGAAACATTCTCAAGACTAACCCGTGCCCAGAACCCACCACACACCCGCGCCACAACGCCGCGAGATTTTAGCACGACAACACCCTCTTGGGTCAGTGTTTCCTAACATTTAGACCAAGACTTGGGTTAATTCTGTGAATCGGGATTTTTAAATTTTATCTTATTTTTCGGCTCGGCACTTGTGATTTTTTCAAACTTTTAATCTGGGGACTTTAAATTATTTTGAAATATTTTGAATTATGTGGATTTTTGACTCTCGGGACTTGTAATATTTAACGGGAATCGCGGAGTACTAACACCTATAAACATTCGCACTCGCCGCTATTTAACTAACAACTGATTCTAGTGTCTGTCTCATCAAGGCGACACAATTCAAAATTCAATTTTAAAATTATCTTTTGAAATATTATTATTTGCAAATGAGAATGTTGCAATTATCAAGACTAACCCGTGCCCAGAACCCACCACACACCCGCGCCACAACGCCGCGAGATTTTAGCACGACAACACCCTCTTGGGTCAGTGTTTCCTAACATTTAGACCAAGACTTGGGTTAATTCTGTGAATCGGGATTTTTAAATTTTATCTTATTTTTCGGCTCGGCACTTGTGATTTTTAACTAGTGTTAACCGACAAGTCTCCATGAGTACTATCCGAGTCAACAATGTTATTTCGCTAAATCAAAAACTAAGTTAAATTTAACTACAACAGTTAAAACTGTTTTGTTCAAAGTTCCATTTATGAATTGAATTCTAATTGCTTTAATTTTAATAATTTTAGATTATTGGTGATGTGATCGTTCCACTCAGACTCAGTCCCCCGCCGCACGCAAACACCAACAGAATACGCTTCATTTCTACACACACCCGCGCGTATAAAATTCAAAGAAACGGTTTCAACAAATTCCCCCACCCCCGTCAACATTTGAAATAAATGCACAAATACTTTGCGAATTCTATTTTCTGAGGGTTTATAAGGGAACGGTTCTCCACACATACCAGTAGTTCCTGTAATGAACTCCTGCGTGTTCGGTAAAGTTGTTGTTTGTTTTTGAGTTGATTTGTGATAGGTAACTAGAACCATGGTGGAGAGAATTACATTTTACGAACTCAAAGCTATTTGCCAAAGTATGGGTATCAAGTCAACCCACCTAACTAGGAAAAAGATTTTGTGGAAGATTTTAAATTCTATTAAAAGCGCTGATGGTGTTACCGCCTTTATAGACAAACTTACGGATCCTTCTGACTTGTACAGTTTGTATACTTCATTGGAACAGGAGACGTTAGATAACAGCAGTCAATTCCTACACTTCACTAAATTGGAAAAAATTACGGAAAAAATTCATCAACTCCCAGTCAACCTTTGGAGAATACTATACCGGAGAGAACAGTTCACGCACGGGTTCATGTTGAAGTTTAAAGAAGTTTTAAATTTTAACGAAATTGTCATCCACCAAAGACTGACGACTAAAGATATAGAAAGTTTTCAATCAAAAATTAACTTTTCGCTTTTGGTTAAGTACCAAAATCTCTCTGAAGCAGTGTTGGTCAAATTCAATCACAAGTTCGACTGGAATGCAGTTGTGGAACACCAAAATGTCCCGGAGTGGATTCTTAGACAGTTTTACCATAAGATTGATCCAATTGTCATAATAAAATCCATGAAGCTGACTCAAGATTTTATGTTGTGGATGGTGGATGGGGTTAATCCACGGTGTAAATTTCACAATACAGACGAAGAAGAGTATTATAAAATGGTTCTATGGCCATATCTCATAAAACACCAATCATTAAGTAAAAATTTAATATGCTACATTTACTTCTCGAAAGTGGGTAATCAAATCGATCTTTTAAAACTACTGTTTGGCTCGCTAATAAGTAAATGTCAAACTCTTGATTCTTTTCTTCTGGATACGTTTAAAAATATTTTGTGCTGGTGGTCCGTCTCAAAACATCAAACGCTCAGCGATGAAGATATTATTAAATATTGCAAATTAATCGATTTTCAAACATATACGTCGCGAGGATTACAAATTTCTGAATTTGTGAAGAGGAATCTGCCCAATCCATTTACAAAAGTAGAATCTGAAACCGATTGTCCAGTTTGCCTTGACACGAAAAAAGATTGTATCAGTCTTAAGGATTGTCAACACGTGTTTTGTACAACGTGTATATTTAAATGGCTTAAAGTAAATAAATCATGTCCTCTTTGTAGGATTAAAATTCACTTGCCAGGCTACTGTTGGGTATAAAATAGAACTCGCCGCACATATTTGCACATATTTGTACTCATTTGTAAAACTTGTGAAAAATAAATCATATTTAAAAATTTCAAATTGTGTTTTTATTTACATGACTTAAAACAGACCCGGTCTCTAGAGGTTAATCATTAGTCTATTTGAATGTTGTGCAGTGTGGTTTAAAGACAATCAGTATATTTTAATTAACATTGGCAATATTGAGGTTTTTTCGCGTGATATAATTTACCAGAAAACCCTTTGAAAAACGAGTCCATTAGACTTCTTCTTGGTTATAAAACTCATTTTGTCTCCTTTAGAAAAACATAAGAATTTGTTCAGTGTTTCAACATAAAATATTACAATACCTTAGGGGAAATCACCAAAAGTAACAATGTTAAATTCTTTTTGCTATTTCTGTATTTGAAGTCTTTGATAAATGGCTCTGTAAAGGTAATTTTGAATTTGTCAAACTTTAATTTAATTTTAAATGTATGGTTAAAAAAGAATATACCGGTTATAAATAGGATGTCAGCCCGATCCTGGGCATTAAGTCCAGGACCGCGAACCTTGTACAAGGACCAAGGCAACGGCGCAAAACATAGCCTCTCCTGGTCAAGTCAACCCCTACCGTGACGTGGTGTACGAGGCTTTACACATACGGGGCTCTGGCGAAGTAGGTTAAGTAGTATGTAGGAGTTTGTTAGGTTTGTTCTCTCTTAGTAATTTAATAATTGAGTGGTATAGGTAGTTTTAAGGCATGCATATGTTAGGTAGGTTACACAGAGGTTGGGTAAGTCCTCTCTTCGTAGTTATAAGTCCTATCGAATTGCTCCGGTTGCCTTGCGGTGTTAACGAAGAGCAATTCCCTTCCAGCACCAAAACTTTTCATATCCTAAACCCTCCAAACCTCCTTTCCTTTATGGCTCTTTGCGCTGGCGGATACAATCCACGCAGAGGGTCTCCTTCCAATTTCCCAATTGTCCCTCACACGTAGCTAATAAGTTAGATAGGGGGGCTTTTTAGTGGTAGGTAGTTTTAGGTAGTTTTAGGTAGTTTTTAGTCTGAGGAGGCGTTTTTATTAATGAGATAAGAGGGCCCAGCGGAGTACGCTGATTAACCTCGTCACAGCTTCTAGCGGAGTACACTGGACTGTGACATTTTTCAAAATTTAAAGGGCCCAGCGGAGTACGCTGATTAACCTCGTCACAGCTTCTAGCGGAGTACACTGGACTGTGACGTTTTTATATTTGAATAACATTAATAAAAACGTCTCGCGGACACTCATTCCCAAAAACCCCTCCAAACCTCCTTTCCTTTATGGCTCTTTGCGCTGGCGGATACAATCCACGCAGAGGGTCTCCTTCCAATTTCCCAATTTCCCTCACACGTAGCTAATAAGTTAGATGGGGGGGCTTTTTAGTGGTAGGTAGTTTTAAGGCATGCATATGTTAGGTAGGTTACACAGAGGTTGGGTAAGTCCTCTCTTCGTAGTTATAAGTCCTATCGAATTGCTCCGGTTGCCTTGCGGTGTTAACGAAGAGCAATTCCCTTCCAGCACCAAAACTTTTCATATCCTAAACCCTCCAAACCTCCTTTCCTTTATGGCTCTTTGCGCTGGCGGATACAATCCACGCAGAGGGTCTCCTTCCAATTTCCCAATTGTCCCTCACACGTAGCTAATAAGTTAGATAGGGGGGCTTTTTAGTGGTAGGTAGTTTTAGGTAGTTTTGGGTAGTTTTTAGTCTGAGGAGGCGTTTTTATTAATGAGATAAGAGGGCCCAGCGGAGTACGCTGATTAACCTCGTCACAGCTTCTAGCGGAGTACACTGGACTGTGACATTTTTCAAAATTTAAAGGACCCAGCGGAGTACGCTGACTTCCTTGTCACAGCTTCTAGCGGAGTACACTGGACTGTGACGTTTTTTTATTTGAATAACATTAATAAAAACGTCTCGCGGACACGGTTAGAATATATTTAGTTAGTAAGTTAGGGACCCCATTAAGGACTGTGGATGCGGAACTTAAAGCTTCTCCCAGTCAAGTCAACCCCAACCTTGGCGCCGGTAGTGGGGCTTTAGACAAACGGGGCTCTGGCGAATATATATATATGATTTGAATATTGCCACCCAGGATATCTAAGGGCATCACAGACTATTTATTGCATAGTTTCACGTCCCCGTGGTTTTAAATTTTTAAAGATAAAACATATACACATCATATAGTAGGAAGTATTATAGGCTGGATCGTGGATACAAGAAGAAGAATGAGGCCACACCGTATCACCCCGGAGGGTTTGTGTGGCGAAGGGATCATTGAAGACTTCATTTCTATTTTATGTAAAAAAAATGAAGAACGCGCTGACGGATTGAAATTATATGCTTTCCCGACAGTGTTTTTCACGGCAATTGACCAGGGCGGTTTCCTGCGGGTGGAAAGGTGGACCAATAAAATAAAAATTTATGATTATGACATCTTACTGTTCCCAGTACACATCCCCGCACCAATCCGGAAGGATGGGAAGCCCGGTGTATCGCACTGGTACCTGATTGCCGCCTTTTTAAAAGATAGGCTCGTGCGGAGCTACGACTCACTGGGAAATGAGTACCCAGATAGATTAAAAGAATGTCTAAAGTATATCGAGTGGGAAATGGGCCGGTTGGGTGTAAAAATCAACCGGGAAGAGTGGTCCTTAAAGGGGAATCCTAGTGGTCTTAAGCTTCAGACCAATACGGTTGACTGTGGTTTCTGTTTATGCTTATACGCTGGTTGTATTGCCAGGGGCATAAACCCCTCAACTGTCAAATTACCATCAAGCGTGGACCTGAGGAAACTCATCTCCCGGGTATTGCGACAAGGGGGAGCAGAACCCCTCGATGAATTCCTTGAGGCCAACCGAGAAAACCTATTTCCAGGGCATACTCCAACCTACACCGAAGAGGAGTTGCAGAGAGCTATACATGGTATGATGGGGGATATGGTTGGAGCGCTTCAGCCAATTGATTATGCTGATACCCCCCCAAAATCACCAACCCACCCCAACGTGGAATTCGTGTTGGACGGAGGAGAAGTCTCCATGGATGTGAACACCGGGCGGGACGAGTCGGAAGTGTACGAGAGTGCGGGAGCGACGGACGCCATTGGGGATCAAGATAATAAGACCACGGGCTCTATAGAAGGGGAGGAGAGGATAGAAGCAACACCCGTCGCAGATGCAACACCCGTCGCAGAAGCAACACCTGTCGCAGAAGCAACACCTGTCGCATATGACCGTCCATCACTCTGCCCCCCACCCCCGTGTTTAATTCAACCTTCCAAAAACTCAACCAGCACCGGAATCTACCAGAACTCCGCCGGATATTCAGGGGAAAACGAACCACATCGACTCGTTAGAAACCCGCGGATAAAACGGAGGACAATACGTATAACGTTAAACGACGGAACAAGGAAGCGGGTCAATGTCCGAAAGTTGGGACTCCAGCCTGATTATTTATGATTGCAAGCACCCATTTTGCAAACATACAAATTGGTGCTTATATCAACTTATAAATTATCAAAATAATTTACGTAATTTACGAATACTGGCTCCTTGCTATAAAACAGTGACCAGCGCTCCCGAGCAATCAGTCTACCACCGACGGTTCTAAAAATCTTAAAATGGACGGGATATTTGGTGAATATTTGAAGAAAGTACAAGAAATCACCGCAGACAAGTCTCCAGGATTCTACAAACACGTTACAAATCCGTTTGATTCAAAATTATTGAAAACAACTCCAAGTTCGGTTCGCGGGATTATTGTAGGCCTGACCGATTGTCCCACCGGACATGAAACGAGCAAGTCCAGAAGAGAAATGATACAGAAATTGTCAACGATATCTGAAAAAAGAAATATTCTTTGGATTCACATCCCGATAATCGCCAGTTTTGATAAACAGAAGATTCAACAGTTGATTGCAGTTTTTTCTACCGTCATTGGGCACGTTTTTAAAATAATAATGCGTGCAAGCGAAAACGATTTTGAGATTCCGGTTCTATGTTTGGGAAAAAACTCGCACGGCTGTGTGATTGAAGCACTAAGATACGCCAATCGTCCAAAATTTATGATACTAAAGGATTATGCTGATACCCCCCAAAAATCACCAACCTACCCCAGCGTGGAATTCGTGTTGGACAGAGGAGAATTCTCTATAGATGTGAACACTGGGCGGGACGAGTCGGAAGTGTACGAGAGTACGGGAGCGACGGATGCAATTGGGGCCATTGGGGTCAGCGATCAAGATTCCAAGCCTGCGGCCGACCATACGCCCGACAAGACCACGGGCCCTATAGAAAAGAGAGAGGGGATAGAAGCAATTCCCGACACACAACCTCCGCGTTTAATTCATCAAGACCACCCAATGGAGCCGCTTTCCACCCCAGTGATCAACCCCCCAAAAACTCAACCAGCACCGGACTCTACCAGAACTCCGCCAGATATTCATCCAAAGGTCGCCCCACTACAACACCAACATCTGCCTCGACAGCACCAGCCTCGCCAAAGACGCTACATAGATATTCATCCAAAGGTCGCCCCACTACAACACCAACATCTGCCTCGACAGCACCAGCCTCGCCAAAGACGCTACAGAACAAAAAGGAAGAGAATATTCCTAATTGACGGCTCCTTCGTGAGAATTAGGGACCCCAAACCCATATGTATAATTTACCACCCGATATATTGTTGAAAGTGGTCTGCTGGAAACTGAGGATACAACGAAGAATGAGAGCCTTGTTTATGATTGCCTTATTTATCAATTTATAAATTGTCAAGATAAATTTACGAATGCTGGCTACTTGCTATAAAACAGTGACCAGCGTTCCTGAGCAATCAGTCTACCTCTAGATATCTTTAAAAAATGGACGGGGTATTTAGTGCATATTTGAAGAAGGTGCAAGAAATCACCGCAGACAAGTCTCCAGGATTCTACAAACAAGTTATAAACGTGTTTGACACGGAATTATTAAAAACAACTCCAAGTTCGGTTCGCGGGATTGTCGTAGGCCTGATCAATTCTCCGTCAAGAAAAACTAAAGATTTGTACCTTAGCACCGGACATAAAACGAGCAAGTCTGAGTTAAGAAGAGAAATGATACATAACTTATCTACAATATCTGAAAAAAAAAATATTCTTTGGATTCGCATCCCGATGATTGCCAGTTTTGATAAACAGAAGACTCGAGAGTTGATTACAGCTTTTCATCCCGTCATTGGGCACATTTTTAAAATAATAATGCGTGCAAGTGCAAACGACTTTGAATCACCGATTCCTATTTTGTGTTTAGGACGAAATTCGCACAGCTGTGTGATTGAAGGATTAAGATACACCAATCGTCCGAAATTTATACTACTTCCTGCGGTTCACCCCAACAACATATCAGAGATGGAAGAGAAAATCTCTAAAACTACCTGCAAATACCAGCGTCTTCATCTGATTAGAAGAAAATATTATAATGTTGACATGTTTATTCAAGTATTTAAAATATTTGTGAATCTTGTATCATCAAGTACTTAGTCATATACAATTGTATCATATGTATCATATATATCACGTAATAAATAATTTAACCCCCATTGTTGTATTTCTTTAAAATCTTCCAAACATTTGTAATAATCAAGAAGTTATTCAAATAACCAATTCTTTTGTTTTCTATTTTTGGAAACCATAAAATAAATTATTCTATTTGTGTCATTTGTATTGAAGGTGATTTCAATAATATTTTAATTACAAAGCGTTTTCACGGATACTGTGGTCTTGACATTTAACTTTTAAACCTTTTCAAGTTTAAGTACTCATTTAAATAAAAAACCTTTCAAGTTTAAATACTCAATTCAATGATTATTATATTATTCTGGCATTTGTTGTTCAATTTTATTATGAGCAGATTTTGCAGATTTGAGATTTACAAAACCACAAATGGGTTAAATTGTAGGAAATGCAAACCATTTTAGATTACCCATATTCAAAACTTTTTATTGAGACGTTTCTCGTCTTCGGGGTATTAAAGCATCCGCTTTATAGGGGCAAATTGGGGGGAATTTTTTCCCTCACAACTTAGTATTTTAGTATTTATAATTAAAGCAATTAAAAAAAATTAAATCTTTTGAAAAGAAAGGGGTCTATTTAACTCCCGAAGAGGCAATTTAAGTCAGTGTTGAGATTTACAGCATATGATCAACTATGGAGTATTGTTGCGAGCAGAGATGTTTTAAAATTCCTGGTGACCAGGTTGATGGGAGGGCTTGTGGGAAATGTCACCATTTTGGTTATTGCATTTGTAAATGTAAAAACTTCACAGCCTTCTCTACAGAATACAACACCACGCTCGGTGTGGAATACGGCGGCCGGGGAGATGGTGCATCTCTCAGAAAGAAGAAAGACTCGGATCGCGCTAGCCCGTGTTGTGGTATTAAAATGTACCATTCGCCAGTGTCTGTGGGATTAAATTATAATTTTACGAAAGAAACAAACACTCCTAGATTTCATTACGAGACCGAAAGACTTCATAGTTTTAAGGAGTGGCCAGTTACATTTTTAAGCCCCAAAGATTTATCCAAAGCTGGTTTTTATTATTTGCGTGTTAATGATTATGTTAGATGCGCTTATTGTGGGATTGAAATTGGGTTTTGGAAAAGGGGTGACATTCCTTTCTTAGAACATAAGAAATTTAACCCGTCCTGTATATTTATAGAGAAGTTTTACCCTTTAGAATGTAAATAAAACTAACATTCAAAGGGTGTAGCATTTTATTTTCTTAACCCAAAGTCAGTATTTGAGAATTAACAAGAAATGTGAAAACTTTGGCATGTAAAACAACATTTGAAATAAGGGCATAATACAAATTCCGAGGCTTTATAAAGGAACGGTTCCCCTAATATACCAGTAGTTGCCAAACTCCTGCACTAGTGTTTGGTCTAGTGTTTTGTTCAGAGTTTGTGATTCGGAACCGAAAAGAGCTCTATTTACCTCGCTGATTCCGATATCTAAGGACATCTAAATGGCTGAACAAGCTTATATTATCGATTTTCAAGGATTCAAAGACAATAACAATAATTTTATTATTAAAGAAATTGCACTTACAAAAACCAGTGGTAATTGGTTTCTGAGACACTGGTTTGTAAAATCGCCGTACAATTTTGACAAACTATCTCCGGACTACAGAAGACAGGCGATCTTCAATGCAAACTATTACCACGGAATTCCATGGCAGGAAGGAACTACGTCCTTCAACTACGTCAAGAGACAACTGGCGGAGCTAATATCACAAAACACCATCTACGTAAAGGGTCAGGAGAAACAAGTGTTCCTTCAAAGACTTTTTAAGAACGCCAAAGTTGAAAATTTGGACGACATGCCATCACTTAAAAAACTAAAATCTAAGTATCTAAATAATTTTTGTTATTATCATAGATTTAACGGTTTCATGTGTGCTCTTGAAAATATTTATAAGATTCAAACCTACTTGGAGCAAAGAGGGTATGAATAAAAATATTAAATGTCTATTGTGTTCTTTAATGCGTGCACCCAAACTTAATTATCTTGCATCAAGATTATAGTAATGATTATAAAAACTGTATTGGTAATTAATATTTTCAATAATTCTAGGAATCTCGTTATTAAATTGCCTTACATGTTTATATATCATTGCAATGTTAGTTATGGAGTGATAATTGGTTGGATAAATTCTCTTGTACAATACTATGTTTGTGGATTCACAGAATCAGCCCAAGCCTTAGAGTTTAGAACAAAAACTGTTAGGAAATGTACACCGGAGGTATTGTTTCTTTGACTATTGTTCATTTTCCAAACCAAACTCTCAAGCGCCTTTGCTTAAGGAAGGGGAAATGATTCTATTTTGACTAACCCCCCCCCAACCTTCCCCTCGGGTATCCCTTTGAATAACATAGTTACAAATGTAAATGCAATTTATTAATTTCTTTATAAGTAATAGATTATAAAATCCAAGGGACCGAAACTACACAATCGAGGACCCGGAGCTACCGGGTACATAAATATTTAAAAATGGAGGTTGTTTTTGTTGCATTTCTTGAATTTCCAATTTTGATATTGTCTCTGATTATACTTATTATATACTTTTTAGTATTTTTAATAAAAACAATTTTAAAATCTTTTGGAAAGAGATGGCAGATAGTCTATTTAGTCTCTGAAGAGGCCGAAGTCAGTTCAACAACTCAACTCGCCTAAAAAAGTCTTGATCCTAAGTTGTTTTTAGAGTTTAGTAAAAATATATTTTTCAAAGTAAGTAGTTATCACATTTAAATCGTAAAATATCAATGTGATGACAATGAAAATACTTTAATATATTAAAACTAATTATCCAGATTCAAGGGCGAGTAGCCTGGAAAGTATAAATATTAATTTAGAAAAAGACTATTGACTATAAAACTTACTTGGATCCGAGACCTAACCGGCCCTGGACCCCGGGCTCCCCCGCCCCAACACTACACCCTAAAACTCCATCTCACAGACACACTGTGTAAATTACAAAAAATCAAACTTGAGAAACGCAAATTTAATAACTCCTTCTAGCATTGGCGAGTACGTTTACGCTTGTGTTCCTCCATTGTCCAAGGCGCGGATAGACCCCCTTTCAGAGAGTATATTTATAGCCTTACACGTATCTTCTTCATCAACAATTCAAAGGGAGGAACGAAAAGTTCCTCCCTTCTTCGGGCAGGAGGAGTGGCAAAAGTGACCAAGGCAGAGTCAAAGTCTGCATTTGATTTTAAGTCCAATTTTATTTTTCGAACAGGTCTTCCGTCACAAAATAGATTTATAAAGATCCAACCAATATTTTGTTCACAAACTTCCCCCCCCCCATTTCAACAGGTACAGCAAACAAATTGCAATAGCACATATCAGAGCTACGTAAGGACGTCAGAGAAAAATATCGTAAAACAATGCCCGAAGAAGGGAGGAACGAAACGCCCCCCTTGTACTTTCATTCCCAAACAATCTTTCTAAACGAGCCTGGTCTTTATTCATTAATTTTAAAATCCAAATTGCCCATTGCTGAGAAGTTTCAAGACTGGGTTTTTGAAGAAGTCCTGCCTTCCATTAGAAAGTGTGGAATGTATAAAATCCAACAAGAAAATAATCAGTTGTTACAATCACTTACAAAGTCTCTGGAAAACAACCAAAAGCTAGCTCAAATTAACTCAGAATTTAAAACTAAAAACGACATATTGTGTAAAGAGAACCGGTCACTGAATGAGTTGTTGACGTCTTTACGTAGCTCTGATCTGTGCTATTACAAAATTTGTTTGCTGTACCCGTTGAAATGGAGGGGGAGGAAGTTTGGGAACAAAATATTGGTTGGATTTTTATAAATCTATTTTGTGAGGGAAGACCTGTTCGAAGGAAAGTCATTAAAATTGAACTTAAAATCAAATGCAGACTTTGACGGGATAGAAGTTGAATTTTTGAGCGGTAAGGCTATGCTAAATAGCGGATTCTCTAAAGAAATGGTTATAAAAAAAGTAGCTAAATTCTCCACGATGAATTAGAATATAACATTTATTTTGACGATACTTGTAGCGCTCTTTATTCTTAAACGTTAACTTCACTCTACCTCGGTCACTTTTGAGGTAAGACCTTACGTTGCTCTGATCTGTTCTATTGCACGATACTTGATATAAAATGTCTAACTTAACCTCTTATATATTTAATAACCAGGCCGTTGCTGTACTGTTTGACGGAGAAAATAATCCTTGGTTCAAAGCAAAAGATGTTGCTCAAATCCTAAACTATCAAGATACAAAGCATGCAATCCGTACCCATGTTAGAGAAAAACACCGCAAAACTATACTGGAAGTACAAGGGGGGCGTTTCGCCCCCCTTGTACTTTCATTCCCAAACAATCTTTCTAAACGAGCCCGGTCTTTATTCACTAATTTTAAAATCCAAATTACCCATTGCTGAGAAGTTTCAAGACTGGGTTTTTGAAGATGTCTTACCTTCCATTAGAAAATATGGAATGTATAAAATCAAACATGAAAATAATCAGTTAAAAAATCAAAACTCTCAACTCTTGGCTGAAATTACAAGGTCTCTGGAAAACAACCAAAAGCTAGCTCAAATTAACTCAGAATTTAAAACTAAAAACGACATATTGTGTAAAGAGAACCGGTCACTGAATGAGTTGTTGACGTCCTTACGTAGCTCTGATCTGTGCTATTACAAAATTTGTTTGCTGTACCCGTTGAAATGGAGGGGGAGGAAGTTTGGGAACAACATATTGGTTGGATTTTTATAAATCTATTTTGTGAGGGAAGACCTGTTCGAAGGAAAGTCATTAAAATTGAACTTAAAATCAAATGCAGACTTTGACGGGATAGAAGTTGAATTTTTGAGCGGTAAGGCTATGCTAAATAGCGGATTCTCTAAAGAAATGGTTATAAAAAAAGTAGCTAAATTCTCCACGATGAATTAGAATATAACATTTATTTTGACGATACTTGTAGCGCTCTTTATTCTTAAACGTTAACTTCACTCTACCTCGGTCACTTTTGAGGTAAGACCTTACGTTGCTCTGATCTGTTCTATTGCACGATACTTGATATAAAATGTCTAACTTAACCTCTTATATATTTAATAACCAGGCCGTTGCTGTACTGTTTGACGGAGAAAATAATCCTTGGTTCAAAGCAAAAGATGTTGCTCAAATCCTAAACTATCAAGATACAAAGCATGCAATCCGTACCCATGTTAGAGAAAAACACCGCAAAACTATACTGGAAGTACAAGGGGGGCGTTTCGCCCCCCTTGTACTTTCATTCCCAAACAATCTTTCTAAACGAGCCCGGTCTTTATTCACTAATTTTAAAATCCAAATTACCCATTGCTGAGAAGTTTCAAGACTGGGTTTTTGAAGATGTCTTACCTTCCATTAGAAAATATGGAATGTATAAAATCAAACATGAAAATAATCAGTTAAAAAATCAAAACTCTCAACTCTTGGCTGAAATTACAAGGTCTCTGGAAAACAACCAAAAGCTAGCTCAAATTAACTCAGAATTTAAAACTAAAAACGACATATTGTGTAAAGAGAACCGGTCACTGAATGAGTTGTTGACGTCCTTACGTAGCTCTGATCTGTGCTATTACAAAATTTGTTTGCTGTACCCGTTGAAATGGAGGGGGAGGAAGTTTGGGAACAACATATTGGTTGGATTTTTATAAATCTATTTTGTGAGGGAAGACCTGTTCGAAGGAAAGTCATTAAAATTGAACTTAAAATCAAATGCAGACTTTGACGGGATAGAAGTTGAATTTTTGAGCGGTAAGGCTATGCTAAATAGCGGATTCTCTAAAGAAATGGTTATAAAAAAAGTAGCTAAATTCTCCACGATGAATTAGAATATAACATTTATTTTGACGATACTTGTAGCGCTCTTTATTCTTAAACGTTAACTTCACTCTACCTCGGTCACTTTTGAGGTAAGACCTTACGTTGCTCTGATCTGTTCTATTGCACGATACTTGATATAAAATGTCTAACTTAACCTCTTATATATTTAATAACCAGGCCGTTGCTGTACTGTTTGACGGAGAAAATAATCCTTGGTTCAAAGCAAAAGATGTTGCTCAAATCCTAAACTATCAAGATACAAAGCATGCAATCCGTACCCATGTTAGAGAAAAACACCGCAAAACTATACTGGAAGTACAAGGGGGGCGTTTCGCCCCCCTTGTACTTTCATTCCCAAACAATCTTTCTAAACGAGCCCGGTCTTTATTCACTAATTTTAAAATCCAAATTACCCATTGCTGAGAAGTTTCAAGACTGGGTTTTTGAAGATGTCTTACCTTCCATTAGAAAATATGGAATGTATAAAATCAAACATGAAAATAATCAGTTAAAAAATCAAAACTCTCAACTCTTGGCTGAAATTACAAGGTCTCTGGAAAACAACCAAAAGCTAGCTCAAATTAACTCAGAATTTAAAACTAAAAACGACATATTGTGTAAAGAGAACCGGTCACTGAATGAGTTGTTGACGTCCTTACGTAGCTCTGATCTGTGCTATTACAAAATTTGTTTGCTGTACCCGTTGAAATGGAGGGGGAGGAAGTTTGGGAACAACATATTGGTTGGATTTTTATAAATCTATTTTGTGAGGGAAGACCTGTTCGAAGGAAAGTCATTAAAATTGAACTTAAAATCAAATGCAGACTTTGACGGGATAGAAGTTGAATTTTTGAGCGGTAAGGCTATGCTAAATAGCGGATTCTCTAAAGAAATGGTTATAAAAAAAGTAGCTAAATTCTCCACGATGAATTAGAATATAACATTTATTTTGACGATACTTGTAGCGCTCTTTATTCTTAAACGTTAACTTCACTCTACCTCGGTCACTTTTGAGGTAAGACCTTACGTTGCTCTGATCTGTTCTATTGCACGATACTTGATATAAAATGTCTAACTTAACCTCTTATATATTTAATAACCAGGCCGTTGCTGTACTGTTTGACGGAGAAAATAATCCTTGGTTCAAAGCAAAAGATGTTGCTCAAATCCTAAACTATCAAGATACAAAGCATGCAATCCGTACCCATGTTAGAGAAAAACACCGCAAAACTATACTGGAAGTACAAGGGGGGCGTTTCGCCCCCCTTGTACTTTCATTCCCAAACAATCTTTCTAAACGAGCCCGGTCTTTATTCACTAATTTTAAAATCCAAATTACCCATTGCTGAGAAGTTTCAAGACTGGGTTTTTGAAGATGTCTTACCTTCCATTAGAAAATATGGAATGTATAAAATCAAACATGAAAATAATCAGTTAAAAAATCAAAACTCTCAACTCTTGGCTGAAATTACAAGGTCTCTGGAAAACAACCAAAAGCTAGCTCAAATTAACTCAGAATTTAAAACTAAAAACGACATATTGTGTAAAGAGAACCGGTCACTGAATGAGTTGTTGACGTCCTTACGTAGCTCTGATCTGTGCTATTACAAAATTTGTTTGCTGTACCCGTTGAAATGGAGGGGGAGGAAGTTTGGGAACAAAATATTGGTTGGATTTTTATAAATCTATTTTGTGAGGGAAGACCTGTTCGAAGGAAAGCCATTAAAATTGAACTTAAAATCAAATGCAGACTTTGACGGGATAGAAGTTGAATTTTTGAGCGGTAAGGCTATGCTAAATAGCGGATTCTCTAAAGAAATGGTTATAAAAAAAGTAGCTAAATTCTCCACGATGAATTAGAATATAACATTTATTTTGACGATACTTTTAGCGCTCTTTATTCTTAAACGTTAACTTCACTCTACCTCGGTCACTTTTGAGGTAAGACCTTACGTTGCTCTGATCTGTTCTATTGCACGATACTTGATATAAAATGTCTAACTTAACCTCTTATATATTTAATAACCAGGCCGTTGCTGTACTGTTTGACGGAGAAAATAATCCTTGGTTCAAAGCAAAAGATGTTGCTCAAATCCTAAACTATCAAGATACAAAGCATGCAATCCGTACCCATGTTAGAGAAAAACACCGCAAAACTATACTGGAAGTACAAGGGGGGCGTTTCGCCCCCCTTGTACTTTCATTCCCAAACAATCTTTCTAAACGAGCCCGGTCTTTATTCACTAATTTTAAAATCCAAATTACCCATTGCTGAGAAGTTTCAAGACTGGGTTTTTGAAGATGTCTTACCTTCCATTAGAAAATATGGAATGTATAAAATCAAACATGAAAATAATCAGTTAAAAAATCAAAACTCTCAACTCTTGGCTGAAATTACAAGGTCTCTGGAAAACAACCAAAAGCTAGCTCAAATTAACTCAGAATTTAAAACTAAAAACGACATATTGTGTAAAGAGAACCGGTCACTGAATGAGTTGTTGACGTCTTTACGTAGCTCTGATCTGTGCTATTACAAAATTTGTTTGCTGTACCCGTTGAAATGGAGGGGGAGGAAGTTTGGGAACAAAATATTGGTTGGATTTTTATAAATCTATTTTGTGAGGGAAGACCTGTTCGAAGGAAAGTCATTAAAATTGAACTTAAAATCAAATGCAGACTTTGACGGGATAGAAGTTGAATTTTTGAGCGGTAAGGCTATGCTAAATAGCGGATTCTCTAAAGAAATGGTTATAAAAAAAGTAGCTAAATTCTCCACGATGAATTAGAATATAACATTTATTTTGACGATACTTGTAGCGCTCTTTATTCTTAAACGTTAACTTCACTCTACCTCGGTCACTTTTGAGGTAAGACCTTACGTTGCTCTGATCTGTTCTATTGCACGATACTTGATATAAAATGTCTAACTTAACCTCTTATATATTTAATAACCAGGCCGTTGCTGTACTGTTTGACGGAGAAAATAATCCTTGGTTCAAAGCAAAAGATGTTGCTCAAATCCTAAACTATCAAGATACAAAGCATGCAATCCGTACCCATGTTAGAGAAAAACACCGCAAAACTATACTGGAAGTACAAGGGGGGCGTTTCGCCCCCCTTGTACTTTCATTCCCAAACAATCTTTCTAAACGAGCCCGGTCTTTATTCACTAATTTTAAAATCCAAATTACCCATTGCTGAGAAGTTTCAAGACTGGGTTTTTGAAGATGTCTTACCTTCCATTAGAAAATATGGAATGTATAAAATCAAACATGAAAATAATCAGTTAAAAAATCAAAACTCTCAACTCTTGGCTGAAATTACAAGGTCTCTGGAAAACAACCAAAAGCTAGCTCAAATTAACTCAGAATTTAAAACTAAAAACGACATATTGTGTAAAGAGAACCGGTCACTGAATGAGTTGTTGACGTCCTTACGTAGCTCTGATCTGTGCTATTACAAAATTTGTTTGCTGTACCCGTTGAAATGGAGGGGGAGGAAGTTTGGGAACAACATATTGGTTGGATTTTTATAAATCTATTTTGTGAGGGAAGACCTGTTCGAAGGAAAGTCATTAAAATTGAACTTAAAATCAAATGCAGACTTTGACGGGATAGAAGTTGAATTTTTGAGCGGTAAGGCTATGCTAAATAGCGGATTCTCTAAAGAAATGGTTATAAAAAAAGTAGCTAAATTCTCCACGATGAATTAGAATATAACATTTATTTTGACGATACTTGTAGCGCTCTTTATTCTTAAACGTTAACTTCACTCTACCTCGGTCACTTTTGAGGTAAGACCTTACGTTGCTCTGATCTGTTCTATTGCACGATACTTGATATAAAATGTCTAACTTAACCTCTTATATATTTAATAACCAGGCCGTTGCTGTACTGTTTGACGGAGAAAATAATCCTTGGTTCAAAGCAAAAGATGTTGCTCAAATCCTAAACTATCAAGATACAAAGCATGCAATCCGTACCCATGTTAGAGAAAAACACCGCAAAACTATACTGGAAGTACAAGGGGGGCGTTTCGCCCCCCTTGTACTTTCATTCCCAAACAATCTTTCTAAACGAGCCCGGTCTTTATTCACTAATTTTAAAATCCAAATTACCCATTGCTGAGAAGTTTCAAGACTGGGTTTTTGAAGATGTCTTACCTTCCATTAGAAAATATGGAATGTATAAAATCAAACATGAAAATAATCAGTTAAAAAATCAAAACTCTCAACTCTTGGCTGAAATTACAAGGTCTCTGGAAAACAACCAAAAGCTAGCTCAAATTAACTCAGAATTTAAAACTAAAAACGACATATTGTGTAAAGAGAACCGGTCACTGAATGAGTTGTTGACGTCCTTACGTAGCTCTGATCTGTGCTATTACAAAATTTGTTTGCTGTACCCGTTGAAATGGAGGGGGAGGAAGTTTGGGAACAAAATATTGGTTGGATTTTTATAAATCTATTTTGTGAGGGAAGACCTGTTCGAAGGAAAGCCATTAAAATTGAACTTAAAATCAAATGCAGACTTTGACGGGATAGAAGTTGAATTTTTGAGCGGTAAGGCTATGCTAAATAGCGGATTCTCTAAAGAAATGGTTATAAAAAAAGTAGCTAAATTCTCCACGATGAATTAGAATATAACATTTATTTTGACGATACTTTTAGCGCTCTTTATTCTTAAACGTTAACTTCACTCTGCCTCGGTCACTTTTGAGGTAAGACCTTACGTTGCTCTGATCTGTTCTATTGCACGATACTTGATATAAAATGTCTAACTTAACCTCTTATATATTTAATAATCAATCTGTTACTGTACTGTTTGACAGTGAAAATAATCCTTGGTTCAAAGGAAAGGATGTTGTTAAAATCCTAAACTATCAAGATACAAAGCATGCAATCCGTACCCATGTTAGAGAAAAACACCGCAAAACTATACTGGAAGTACAAGGGGGGCGAAACGCCCCCCTTTAACTTCCAATATCAGTCTAACTTCATCAATGAATCTGGTTTGTATTCTCTTATTTTGCGCTCCTTGAAACCAGAAGCTAAAGCATTCAAAAGATGGGTTACAAGTGAAGTCTTGCCTTCCATTAGAAAGTATGGAGTGTATAAAATCAAACATGAAAATAATCAGTTAAAAAATCAAAACTCTCAACTCTTGGCTGAAATTACAAGGTCTCTGGAAGACAACCAAAAGCTCACTCAAATTAACTCAGAATTTAAAACTAAAAACTACATATTGTGTAAAGAGAACCGGTCACTGAATGAGTTGTTGACATTCTCCACGATGAATTAGAATATAACATTTATTTTGACGATACTTTTAGCGCTCTTTATTCTTAAACGTTAACTTCACTCTGCCTCGGTCACTTTTGCCACTGCTCCTGCCGAGGTAAGAACTGGGTACTATTTCACAATACTTTATATAAAATGTCTAACTTAACCTCTTATATATTTAATAACCAGGCCGTTGCTGTACTGTTTGACGGAGAAAATAATCCTTGGTTCAAAGCAAAAGATGTTGCTCAAATCCTAAACTATCAAGATACAAAGCATGCAATCCGTACCCATGTTAGAGAAAAACACCGCAAAACTATACTGAAAGTACAAGGGGGGCGTTATGGGTCCCAACTCAATTATCATGATTCTAAAGTAGTTTTTATATCAGAACCGGGTTTATACGAGTTGATTTTTTCCTCTAAACTACCAGTTGCTAAAACATTTAAATACTGGGTTTTTGAAGAAGTCCTGCCTTCCATTAGAAAGAATGGAATGTATAAAATTCAACAAGAAAATAATCAGTTGTTACAATCACTTACAAAATCACTGGAAACTAACCAACAGCTCACTCAAATTAACTCAGAATTTAAAACTAAAAACGACATATTGTGTAAAGAGAACCGGTCACTGAATGAGTTGTTGACTGAACAGGCACCGAGGGTTGCTGTGATGTCGGGCGGCGATGGACTAAAACATGTTTTATGTGTCCTTATTAAAGAAACTCTTCTGGAACTCTACGGGGTCTGCGAGTACAAATGTATTCGCATACAAAAAAGAAAATTTAACCAAGCTCTCAATAAAGCCAAAAATGAAGGTTTCGTACCTTGTTTCATCAAGTCTCCTGTTCCTAATGGGATTAATGTACTTAACAAAGCGAAAGAATTAATGAAGAGTAGTGGTATGCACTTTAACTCTGCATACAACAACATCCTAACTTCTCACAATTTTGTAAATATAGTTGAGCATGTCTTGGACAATGGAGGAATACAAGCGTAAACGCACTGGCCAATAGTATAAGGAGTTATCAAATATCCCAGAATTTGCGTTTCTCAAGTTTGATTTTTTGTAATTTACACATTTTTAAAATGTATGTCTTGATAATATAGCATCTGAAACAACTCATTACTTGTTATTATTTATCCTAAACCAAATTAAAATAAAAAACAAATGTTAAAAAAACGAATATTTGGTTTGATTTGTTTTAAAAATTATCGTTTGAACGAATTAATACAGATAACTTTTGCAAATCATATTAAAGGAAATTGCCCAATTTGTTTAGAGTATAACATCTTAACTCATATACAGTGTGGACACGTTATATGCCACAAGTGTTCCAAATTAATAGGTGTAAAATGCGGGCTGTGTAGAGAGAGTGGATTGGTTTATTTATGAGAGTGAAGTTGGGTATTCACTGTGTTGGTTTTCAAAAGGTGAGTACTGGGACCATTCTACAAAATTTTCATAATACTTTCACGCTGGCATTCTGGTTTGACTGAGTTATCAAGTTGTGGGTTACCGATTTGGGATCACGCGATTGTTAACTTTGAGATCTGTTTTAAATCTTACCGCACCAAAGGTTTACAATTATATACAATTTTAATTTAAATACAATTTGATTATTTTCACCCCAGAGTGGGTATCACCCGATATCCACTGATATCACCTTAATCTGATTCGTCACCCCTTTGCCTTTTTGGTGGTGATTTAGTTGGTGGTGATTCTACGCGGACCCGTTTAACCCGCGGGAGTGTGATCCCTACTCGTTTAGTAGTTACAGCCTCATTATAATCTACTAATAATTTATTATATTTTTCTTCTAAACTATTGTGATCATTGTGTAACTCATTAAACTGTGTTTTTAATTTTTCAATCTCTGTTGCGCGATCTGTGTCACTAATTTCAAAGTCATATAATTTATTTTTAAGTTTGTCGTTTGTTTCTAATAACGACTCGTTAGTTTTTTTAAGAGTTTCAATTTCCCGCGAATAATTCAACCCCCGTTCTTCGCACTCATTCAGTTCTTGTGTTATTGAAGAATTGGTTTCTTTAAGAGTTTCAACCTGCGACTTAAGAGTACTGTAATTTTTAATTTTGTCCAAAATATTTTGCATCGATGTTTCATTTAGTTGCCCGCTGTTTTTTGAGATTTCAATTAAAAAATTTACCAAATTATCAAAAGAAATATTAGGACATAAGCTATTTAGCTTGGTCATTAAATGCTCATTGAGGAATTTTATTTTTTCATTGAAAGTGTCGCCATATACAAATTCTAAATTTGCTTGAACTTCTTTTAGTGAGGTAATTAGTGTCGTTATATCATTTAGTGAGAATTTTCCATCAAACGATTCACTATAAGTGCGGCTTAACGTATCAATCTGGCTTTGAAAATCTTGAAAATTTGTCACGCCGGTAAAGTCATATATTCGTTTTAAAAATCCGGAAACTTGATTTAATGAATTTACTCCAAACATATTGACTAGGGATTCCGCCTCTTCAAACACGTTAATCATAGTGTTGTTGAAACGTTCGTTGTATATTGATAGCTTACTATTTAAAACTGTTATGCTTGATTCTCCACAATTGTTGTATAACGTTTTAAGCTGCCGCGACGCCTGCACAATATTTAATGAACCAAAATCTGCTAAGTGTTGGGTCAGGATTCCTAAATCCTCTGCTCCAATCAAGGTTAGAGTGTCCACTTTAAACTGTATTAATTCATTATTGTTTTGTTTAGAATCAATATAATTTTGAATCGACTGAAAACAGGTCCATTCATTGTATACGTCTATTGATCCGGGAAGTTTTAAATGTGATGTAAAATATATTCGGGAATATAATTGAATATATTGTTCTGCCGACAGATTACCAACTTCGGTAATTTTGTTACTGGAAAGTAGTTGTTTGAATATTACCACGATTTGAAAATCCTGTTCAAGAAGTATTAGGTCACCTAGTTTTTTTATTCTTAACGTTTCATAAACCCGTTTTGTTATCAACGTTAGTTCACTAAACGAAGTTATTCCCACTAAATTAAATATCGATTCAATCCTAGATTTTATCTGTTCCAAATGCTGCCTCAAATCATCTTGACGGCTTGTTGAAAAATATGATCCAATTTCGTTTAAAACTACCAAGCTATCGTTAAACCTAGTGGCAAATTCTTTAAAGTCGTCCAGGCTCGAATCAACGTTTAGATGTGTAAAAGATTTTAATGCTTCTAATTTATTTTGACAGTCTTCGTCTTGTGTGAAATCGATTTCCATGTTTTGCGGATGGAGCAGATTTAATAATTGTTGTACAATTTTAAATAACAGTTTCTCGTTCGAATGTCTAGTCATTATAGGCGATGTGTCATGATAACCACTTATAGTGGTGACCATACTCTTTAGCCTGTTGGGAAACTTTATATCATTTAAACATTCTTGCAATTCTGTAGTGTAGGACGTCCATGTAAAGTAGCTATTTTGATTTGTCAACATGTAGAATATTGCATCGGTTATTATTGTAAACAAATCAATTTGGGGTACCTTCTTCGGTTCAATTAAGTAGAGGTTGTTGTATACATCTTTTAACAATTTACTAAACAAAGACTTGGCCTTTTTATTTTGTTTATCAAGAACGGCTTTTAATATAAGAGACTCGACCGTTTCACGCATTTTTATTTATGATTTTATGCGTTGATGGTAATATTGCTAGCGGCAAGTCTACTTTTACTGAAAGTCTTTGTGATTTATTAACAACACGAGGCTATAATGTTAAACTATTTACAGAACCTCTAGACAAGTGGCGGAATGTGGGGGGTTTAAATTTGTTGGAATTATTTTACAACGACTCCAAAAGATGGGCTTTAACATTTCAAATTAACGCGCTGTTAAGTGTTGCAGATATTGAAAAAAGTGCGGTAATACATTCTTTAAACAATTCAATTGTTATCATGGAGCGATCTTCGTTTAGCATTTTTGAAATATTTTGCAAGTACTTGGGGGAAAACGTGTTTAATTCAGCAGAATCTGCTATAATTGAGGATTTTAAAACTAAATATTCAAGTATAATAGATTATTATAATAAAATCCTCTACATTTACATCAGAACAACTTCTGATATTTGTTACAAGAGGTTAAAAGAAAGGGCGAGACCCGAAGAGATTGATTCAGTTGACCAATCGTATTTACAGTCTCTTGAAGATTTGTATGAAAAAAGTGTTACCACTCTTCGAGTGCCGTTAATTACAGTCAATGGAGAATACGATAAGAATTCGATTGAAGATGCCAAGAATATGTTTGATAACCAAAACACGGTAAATGAGATTTCAAATTACATCAGGCTGTACGGTTATTAAGATTTAGCTTTATATACAAAAATATAAACATTACAAGAAATATAATAAGGACAAGAGTTAGTGAAATATTTACTAATGGAATTACTATTATCAAAGTAATAAATATATATTTAATTATTTCTGGGCTTCGATCCGCAGTTTTAATGTGGGAAAATATCTTATTATAAGAAATGTCGATTTTTTCGGTTGATAAATCTTCCATATAACATTTTATTATATCAAGAAGGTTTTTTATGCCCCCATATTTCAAATCATATGCATTAGAAACTTTCTTTTTTAATTTTAACTTCATTACTTCCAAATTTAAAATTGTTTCGGGAGTGATAGTCTGTACTTTGATTTTATCATTAAAAGTTGTATCAAACTTATTCATCAAAGTATTAAACTCTAGGGAAGTCAGTGCTTTGTTTAACTTTAACGTATCCACAATATCTAATACCGTACCTAAAAAATATATTATAAACAATTCCCAGTTTCCAGCTACTCTTGCACATACAGTGAGAACTTTCAAAGTATTTAGTATTAACAAATCGGTGACTATATTGTTTATTTCTAGTAAAATTATACTTTTAGATATGTGCTGATTTAGGTTATTCGTAAACTTGTAAAGGTATTGAATAGACAGGTTACTAACATAAAGGGAGATTTCTGGCGTTGAACCCACTATAAAGTCTTTTGTAAATTCGACAAGTTTACTTTCAACTTTGGAAATATTGTATTCCGAACTTTTTTTATTACAAGAGTACGGAGATATGACGTGATCAGTTATTTCATGATTGAATATCAAACTTGGGTGTAATAGTGAACGTATCAAAGTTTTACCAAACATATATTTTTCGAAAAAACTTTGCACGCTGGGAAGAAAACATTCGTTATTTTGAGCGTTAAATGATAAACCAAAATATTGACAGTACTCTGGCGACATAAAACATTTATTCAAATTCTGATCCCAAAGCAAGGGGGGGATGGATTTATCATCACTGGGCTTTAAACAAAATATTTTCTTAGGTAAGTTGATTAACCTACAACATTTTAAGTTCTTATCAAAATACACGTCCAGTGGCTCATTCGCTTTAAAACAATTATCTTGACAAAAGTCCACTTGAACCCTTTCGTTAAAATTTGATTTACATATTAAATTACCATCCAAATGGGGAAACTGGCAATGGGATCTTACAACACCCTCCACACAAAACGCTGCGATATTTTTGCATCCATTTTCATCAAATGAAAACGTATAATCGTTTGGATAATGTTTCAAGAAACTCTTTGTAGGGGGTCCACCATATTCTAAATAATTCCATGGCTTTTTTGTAACTATCACGTTTTTAAAATAAAAATGATTTGCATTTTTTAAATTTATAATTTGATTACATATTGCTGTTCTTTGACCATATTTAACAGCTTTTTCCATTTTTTATATATTTACATAGTTTTGCATATATATGTGAGCAATTCCTACGTTAACTTCATAATAATGTCTTCCACCAGTCTTGAATACCAGGAATTGTTGGCCAATGACGTTTCCGGGCGCTTATTCAAATTCAATAACCGCCCATCGGCAAATGTAAAAAACGGATTGATATTCGGTTTTCAGCGATTTAACAGCAATACTATAAACGGTATTTATGTTGAAAATATGTCTTTTTTCGAAAGGAATTACGGGACAGATAGTTCCAGCGTGGTGAAATGTAATTTTCGGGGCCATGCTGATATTCAGAATGACAATTTAAGAGACGTGCTTACTCAAAAAATTAAATCCAGCTTATATGAAACTTTAAAAAAGCACCTTTTCACAGAAGATTGTAGATTGGTCCTCAGATTTGGAGGAATAAGCACCTGTGCGGGAAATCAGGATGGCTCTAAATATCAAAGCATACATTTGAAGTGCTCTCAGGCCAAGAAACTGTTTGAAGATGTTTATTCTACTCAACTGTGTGTTAATAAGCCAAATTCACTCTTAGTCCCCTGTTTGTATAACAATTTTGTACACGATCACAAAGACTTTAACAAAATAAAATATTACTGTGACGAGACTACGGGGAAATATACTATGTACAATCATGAGGAATCGAATGAACGAAAATTCACAATTAACCATTTTCCAAGAATCCACCCCGACGAGAACATCTACCTACTATACTCAAACAAGTTATCCGGTCTTGTAAACATCCTTATTACTGGCGTATACATCAAAGACGATTCTGTTCTGAGCGATACGATGAAATTGTGGTGCATTATCCAATCATCACACTTGCTGAGCAACGTTTCAGAAATATCAACCCCTTTTTCACTTGACCAGGAGGAAGACGCTGATGACATCTTAGATTAGTATTTTAATATAAATTGTTTTATGTCATGACAAACATCCAATATGTCAAATAAATGTTTACTCCTCTCTGGTTTCCAAACAAATCTAACCCCAGTAATATGTTGAGGAATTTGATTAATGTTGTTTGTTAATGTTGAGATATAGTTTAAAAGGCGACTTTCATATTTAATCATACACTCTGTACTATTAAATATTAAAGTAACAATCCATAGTAAATATTCCAAGCCACCTCTTGTTTCATACGTGAAATGTTTGTTCTCAGTAAATTTTTCTGTAAGATGTTTTTTCAGTTTTGTCATATTTGAAAATATAGCAGTGAATATTTGCTGTAAGTTTTTATGAAATTGGCACCATAAAACCGTTGAGTAAATTAAATTTTGTAAAACTTCTGTTAACATTTTATCCAACATTTTTATTCATTTTTATTATGAAAACACGATACAGCTAGGCCCATAATATGGTAAGTGTTGTTCATAGATTTAACGGTTTCGTGTGTGCCGCTGAACACGTCTTTAAACTTCAAACCCACAGCAAAATGGTATATGAATAAAAATATTCAACATCCGTTGTGTTCTTTAAAAAATGGGTTTGCGTGCACCCATTACGGGTAAATGTTTAATTCTTTTGTAAAACTGTTTGCAAACATAATTATCTTGCACGGTAATCTTTTTAATATTACTTACACATAAATCAATTATTAACCTTTCATAGTATTTATAAAACAAAACCCAAATATGTTTATTAATCATATTTATTACAATTGTCTCATAAAAAGAACAGTCACCGGTACTTAGAGACAATGGATTTATGTTTATGTAAACAGTATTATCCTCGACGAGTTTTTTTTTACTGCCGATTATTATATTTATATCATTTAAAACATTTGAAACCGCGATGGATTCATCAAGTTTATAGTTAAGATTATTAAAACTATATTGGTACTTAATATTTTCAATAATTCTAGGAATCTCTTTGTTAAAGTCGTTATTAAATTGTTGTATATGTTTATATATCATGGCACTGTTAGTCATGGAGTGACAATTGGTTGGATAAAATCTCTTTTATAAGTTCGTTTTTTACAATACTAGATTTGTCAAAGGGATACACAATTGCGTTAATATTCTCAAGATACAGTGAGTTGACTCCTACGAGAACTAAATGCACCGTGGAATCTGTTTTCTGTATCCCGCTTTTTTGGAAATCCTCCTTTGACATAAAGTACGAGTATGCAAGTTTTTTCAGCCAAGTTTTTAATTCATATTGATTTGAACCAAAATAGTTATCTAAAGCTATAGATGGATTGGTTATTTTTGAAACTGTTTCCACAATTAATATTATCATATTAAAAAATATTAAAATGCGGTTAGCGATATTATTCTTATTATACTTTATAATTCACTTAATAATTCACTTAATAATAGTGGGTTTGTTTGAATGTTCTGCTGCCAGAGTGTTTGTACTCTGTATTCTGACCGGAATGGAGTTGTTTATTTTATACAATCACATCAAGATTAACTATTATTTACTTAATAGAAAAACAAATTAACAATGCTTAGAGCCTTGGTAAAATCTCTCAGGGGGTCCTCTTCTCCAGAATTGAAAATATTAAGTCCAAACTTTAATGAAATTTTATCTAAAGAAAGTTTGAGTGAAAATAGCGTTAGACACTTTATTCTAGATCTTGAAAGTGGGAAAAGCTTTGATAGTGCTTTAAGAAAACTAATAACTGAAACAAACCTTTCAGATTCTGAAATTAAACTGTTTCAAAATGAGCTGACGAAATCTAAGGGCATCGCTGAAGTTATGGTTGTTCAAGATTATATAAATAAATCCGACATACTGGAGACTTTGAAACTGGACGTTTTACCCAAGGACGCTGATGAACTGAACGAATTAATAAAGACAAATGGCGATTTAAAAAATAAAATACAATCATTTATAAAATTAATAAATAAACATAAAATAAAGTTATCGTTAATTACCCTGACACTAGGTTCAGCGGGAAATTACTTATTCCAGGCGGCTAAAAATCTTTCCGGTTGTTATAGATATCAAATCACACCCTCTGGAAAATACAAATTGCTCTGTAAAGTCAACGATTGCGGTTTTAATATTGAAAAACATTCCTCAATTAATAAAGTATTCTGTGACGAACCTTGTCTACCGGATATTTGTGGTGAGAATTGTATGAAACGTACGACAGACAAATTTAAGTACGTCTGTGTTCAGTTACATTGGTATGACGTCGTCAGTGTTGTCACTAAACAATTTTCAAATACTTTAGGTAATTTTTTTATTCAGTCTTTAAAATATGTGTTTATATTCTTAATTGTGTTTAGTGTTTATACTTTCTCGGATAAATTGAGTTTATTTTACAGAATCGCTCTAGGATTAATAGTTTTATCAATTCTTGTTATAAAACTTATTTGATTTTTGAAATAATACGCGACTCACATCCGATAGTTTTTAATAGTTTTTTATAGTTGTTTAATAGTTGTTTATAGATATGATTTAACCGGGACATTGGGATAGTTAAAAGGTTTCATTAAAATTTAAAAAAAAACACGCGGGTTTAAATTTTAAAAAATCACTTTTCACCTCTATATAAAGCGACTAATCAAGCATTTTGTTAGTGTTTAAAACATGTCAGACGCGTGTCTTTTCTACGTAAAACTTAGTGAATCCGCTCGGAGTCCCTTTAAAGGTAGCCGAAATGGTGTAGGGTTTGATTTACACAGTCCAGCCAATTACGAACTACCACCGAAATCAATTATAACTATTCCTACAAATTTGGCATTTAAATTCCCACCATCAACGTATGGTAGACTGGCAATGAGGTCCAGTTTGGCGAAGTACGGCCTAGAAGTTCTAGGCGGGGTGATAGACCCAGACTTTAGGGGCAATGTTGTTGTCGTTTTGAAAAATTCAGGACCAAATCACATCATAATACGAGAGGGACAACGATTCGTTCAATTGATTTGTGAAAAGGTGGAATTTCCAGTTTTAAAACAGGCTTTGTCACTTGATTTCACCGAAAGAAACGAAAAAGGATTTGGATCGACTGGAAAATTTTAGGTTAATTTTAGGTTATTTTTGGTACATTTTTTGGTAAATTTTTTGGTACCTCAACGGGCTCTAAATAGGCTCTCAAAAAGGTAAATTTAGGTCATAAAGGCTCTCATTTAGGTCATTGGACCTATTTGGACCTATTTGGACCTATTTGGACCTATTCGGACCTATCTGGATCTATTTGATCGTATTGAAATTTTTGTTTTCAATTATCTAAATTTACTTTTAAAATAAATTGTGAAGTATATTTGTTAATGGTATTAAAGAATATTTTAAATCTTAACACGTAAAAGTGCCATAATTGTTTTAAATATTCCAAATACCTAATAATTAATATAAATATATATCCCACGTTTGATAAAAATGTGAATCCATTAATGTTTTGCAAACACAAATTGTATATATGTTTATAAAATACATTAACTTCTTTTATTGTTGTTTCAATTGAATTTATATAATAATCAACCTCGAATAAATACAAGTTGTAAATTTTGTTTACATAATTTAATTCATCTACTATACTCTGAGGAGTTAAATATTTTAAATTTCTGCTAATTAGCTGTTCCAGACTTGAATTCATTGTTGTATTTTTAAATAAATCAAAACTTTATTTGAGTTGTGTGTTACAAGCTGTGTAATTATGTGTAATTAAAAATAAAGTTACAAACTGTATCCAAGTCTAACATATATAACCCATATAACGCCCGGTGTTTGTAACAATGTGTCGTAGAACCCGTCCTGCTGGAAGGTGTGGGTCGAAAAATACTCAAATTTAGAAACGCCGGAATCACTATGGATTTTGGTTTACGATGAGTAACGAACACCTAAACAGCACATCTTGACTTGCAAGTATTGCTGATTGACGACGTGAAGGTAACCCGAATATCGGGCAAAACGTTAAACTGATAAACAAGCGTTATACATGAAAGGTGCAGACACGTTATACGTCTGAGGTACCCGGGTCGGGTCTGATCTTTAAATATATCTGGCGAACACAACGTTACACATATAAGTTCAGGGGGTACTAACACACTTTAAGGACTGGCTGCATATGACTGTCTCGTCCACATATAACTGAACAATACTACTCAAATAACGATCTAGTTCTAAATGAGAACAAAACTGTACAGATTGACTTTTCCACCAAAAAACGCCTGTACTATTCTCCATGAATATTTAATAAAGAATATTGTCTATATTGGTTTTTTAGTTTAGACAATTACTGCGGGGGTATAGTCCTAGCATTTCAACGCTTCTAAGTATAATGTTAGCTTCAAACCCCAACGGTTTTATTCATCGTCCAGATTACTGTGGCTTGATATTATTTAGAGCGAAATTGAGTTTACTGATATCGTGTTGACTAAGCTTTATAATTTGTTTAAATAAGGGTACTAAAACGAATACCCTGGCGACGCGACACACGCATGATACATTTTCGACTTCCGAAATACTCAAATATTTACACATCAGTTATTGTATTCATTCTCGAGAATAACTTTTCTGGACGTGATAAAAATAAGAGCTAACTGTAGAGCTGCTGACTTTACCGAACATCCACAGCCTGGTGTAATTTCATTCTGTTCGATAAAAGAACAACCACATCTTGAACAATTGTATTTTTTGTTAATGCAATTTGAAGTCTTCTGAGATGACTCGAATCGAACCACTCGTTCATAGTTGTCAATATCAGCTACACTATTATTAAAACATCTACGACATATCTGAACGTCTTCTCGTTTGTAATAACAGATCAAGGAGCTCATACAATTTATACAATGTTCGTTGACAAGTTGTTCATATATTTCACAAGGGAGTTTATTTATAACTGCAACTAGTTCATTAAACTGTTGAAACTCCTCCAGAATAGTTTTTTTAGTTAATTCGTATAAGGACATCATGAGTGCATGCTCGTCTCTAAAACAAAAATAGGTTTATGTTATTTAAAAACGTATAAGAATACAAGGAGTTGTAACGTAGTAGGATACGTGTTTTAAAAATAACTCTAATGTTCTTTAGCAATGACATTAAAACTACATGATATAGTAGAGCATATCAGCAGCTTTATTGTTTCACACAATTTTGTATTAAAGAATTCGGTACTACCGACGAATCAGGTTATTACCCATACAGCACACCAGGTCTAAAACACGTTTAATAGTCGTTTAAAACAGCTAAAAATTATACGACTAATTATTAACCACATAAATGACGTTTTCGAAACGTGCCCGGTTATACGTCTTCGCTTCCACGTTTAGGAGATGACAAGACTTAAACCATTTTAAGACGAGCTCATATTAACCTTATAGAAGATGTTTTCAAGACATGCTCCATTGGGATTGTTAAATTTAAGTTCAAAAATGAGAACGTCTCAGTTTTTTCAATCACTACTAAAATACACTATTTATTTAATCCAGATTTCAAATATCACTTCATCTTCTTTATTTTAATTTTACAAGGGAAGTCTTCAAAACATCTCTAAAGGGTTTATTGTTTACCACAGTAATTCGTGTTAAAGACGTCTAAAATGCATAACCGATTTTGAAATAAAACGTCTGTGGCCGATTTAACATGGACTTGGACAAATATACTGTCAATATGGGGTTAAAGTCTTAAAATGAAATCGAATTAGATTTGTATTAATTCTAGCTTTCAAAAATAGTTCACTTAAGTCCAGAATTAATTTAAGTTTTTGTTTTATTTGCATTAATACTTATATTTACCGATAAATAAAACTTAAATCACTCATTATCACCTACTAAAACGTCTTAAAGGTAAGTAATACAAAAAAGCTAGTGGTTTAATTTGAATTGATGAGTAATTAATACAAAGTATTATTTGTCGATTATAAGATTAATAAAACACGTCCACAAAATGTTATCGAATCCAACGTAGGTGACGGATTGTAGATGTCAAGATTGCGTCTTAGGGCGGTCCTATACTTCTCGCTGAACAGGCCCAAACATTCAGCCTATACACAAAAGAATGCTCTGCGTCAATCACTATGTATTTGTATTTTAAATTCAGACGAATCATACATCTGATTGTAAGTGTACGTATGCCTTCAAGCGTCTCAGATAGATGCCAGACCAACAAATATTTGGAAAAGCATTCCTTTTAAAATGACTTTTAAATAATGTTAATGTGTGTGTTAATGTTATTTAAGAATTCATTGCGGACATTTTCTATAATTTCTTAAATAACATCAACTCCCCATCACTAACAACGATGTAAACAAATAAATGAAGTTAGTGTTTACGAAATACAATGTCCTTGGTTTATCAGCTGTGTAAAACAATGTTAAAAATGATCAAAACTGCTGATTAAATTTGAATAAAAGCCATTAAAATTTATAATAAACATTTATTTAAGGTCTATAGATAAGGCAGCGGGAGATATAAGTGAGAAAGCTCCTGCCACCTATCGGGAACAGTCGGAACTACCTCAGAGTTCAAGTGGTTCGACGATTCTCCGCTTGGTAGCGTTCGCGTCTACAATACCAACATTGTTTCTACTTATTGTTGTCAATACCGCGTGCCTTAGCCTAATCACGTGTTTGCCGCGTTTGTTGCCCCCACTCGCCACTCGACTGCTTGTGATGAGCATAGCCGGCGGTGAACTTTAAAATGGCAGAGGGGTCTAAAAGATTAGAAAAGTCCAGCTGGGAGGGGGACGCACTCGCTTCTGAAAACGTCACGACTCCTCCTCCGCTGAAAATCAAACAATCCCATGATCCAGGCATGCTAAGATAATAAGATAACTTACGGTCAGCGACACGCCCATTCGTAGGCCGACACTCTACCGCTTCACTCCTCACTGATGTCCCCAGAGGATGGACCCAGAAGATAGACTCGGTGGGATCTCGTCGACACCGGCCACCGGACCTAACTACAAGACGTCCCGGCATGCCGGGACGTGGGGTGTCACAGAGGTGTTTGTATTTTTTTAAAAAAATAATATACAATAGACTAATTATGTGAGAAGCTTAACAATATTTTCAAGGCAGGATCGAACCAGGTACATAAGTACATCAGTACATCGGATAATATATGACTTAATACCACACAAAGCCGCATACCAAGTTTCATAAAAATATATTCACAAATAAGCGATATATACAATTTTAATTATTCTCCATAAGAATAGCATTGGTGATGAGTACATAGGTTTGCTGAAACAAGGAACACAAACAATTGGTTTAAATATAAATATAATTTAACTGGGTGAAGCCACATACCAAGTTTCACAAAAATACATCCATAAATGATATATAGCATTTTATTTATTCTCTATAAGAATAACATTGGGGTTGAGGACGGGGGTTTGCTGCAACGAGGAAGATAATCATTTCAAAACACCCAATCTTGGTTTTGAACATTTTATAGAGCTTAAAAAAACAAATGATTTAGTATTTTAAATTATTAACCTAGGTTAAGTGGTTGCCGAGAAAATCCAAAACACCTGCTCATAAAATCTCTCATGTTAATCTTATGGGAAAGGGGGTTTTGGATTTTCCTCTCTTCATTTTAATGTAAACTTCACATTTGCTTTTACCAATCAATTCAGCTCTAAAAAACAATCATTGTGATTCTATGTCAAACCGTTGCAGAGATATTCAAAGTGCTAAACACAGTACATTGTCCAATGTTATCCCTATAGAGATAAATCTCTAAATCTCGATTATTTTTTAAACTTGGTATATGGCTTCATTTCGTTGTGGTCTATTGATAATTTTCCAAAAAAACCAATATTTTTCTCATGGTTCCCGTAGCAGCAAACCTGCATACTCAAAGCCCATGTTATTCTTATGGAGGATAAGAAAAATGTTATGCATCACTTAATCGTGAACATAAATTAATATAACTTGGTATGTAGCTTCATCTAGTCGAGTTACATTAATATTTGTATAAAAATCCATAATTTGTGTTCCTTGTTGCAGCAAAACTTCGTACTCAACCCCCCTTTATACTACACTATGTCCTGAAGGGTTTTTGAACATTTATAACTTTCTCTCCAGTAAACTACATCTGACAGTAAATGAAACATTATGCACATTTACCTGTAACCATATACTTGATGAGATATCTGACTGGTGTCTCGATAGTAAGGAACAGTACCGGGGAGAACAATATGTAGGCTGGATATGTAGGCTGCAAAACATAGTCAGATCAGTATGATGCAAATCCAAAATCGTGATCCTTCTCTTATAATCTGGATACCTTTTAACTATAAGAGAGCAAACGAAACCAAACTTTTGTTCATTTATATTTTTGTATAGCATTTTTGTTGATTCGTTATAAGAGAGTGATAAATAAAATTGTTCCAGAAAGTAATTGCAGAATTCCCGTAATTCTCGCCTGAAGGGTTGTTCAGCCTGTCACATATATTTGCAATATGTACGTGTTAAAATTTTTATGAACCCGGGGAAATTTGGGTAACAAATTTAACTCATGTTAAAATGTTTAAAATCTTAAAATCTACCCCATTACTGTAAAAAAATTGTAAAAGTGTTAACAAATCTTCATGTTATACACTTTACACTACCAAACATGATAAGTTATAATCTTTAAATTGAAACCAAAGAATTCTCGTTATAAATATAATTTATTTTACATTTTTAAAACATGTTTCAAAATGAACATTATAAAGCCTAGAGGTCTTTTACAACTTCCTTCTTGCAGCATCTTAATGACTTGTGACAGTCATAACAAGAATATTACTGTCAATAGATTTTATAGATTATCAACAAAATAGGAGCATAATATGATACATTAAAGGCATACTAGAAAATTAAATTTGTTTCAAGCCCTGTTCTATCAGCAGTTATCCCAACTAATATATTTGTGGTCAGCACAGATCATGCATTCCAATGAAACCATTATTGAACTTGCCGATAAGAGTAACATGGACATAGCGTTTTCCTCCCATCTTAGGTAATAGGTACGTGGTAAACGACTGATGAAATTGATAACTGATTATCAACACAGTGCATGCTTCATATCACTAATTGAAACCATGTTTGGTGAATCGGGAGATATGATCATCATTAGAACCATTCTGCATTGAAAATTGTAGGACATGGTTAAGTCTATCCCCGCAGGCTTGCAACACATTGCCACTACATAATTGGACGAAATATGCTCCCTTCCCACATTAATGATGCCAAATATTCCTACCTCTAAAGTGCATTTCTCGCTGATCAGATCAGATCTAAGATACAACATCTCGATTTGCTACACAAGTTTTCGCAAACAATAGCTTTTGTAAGATGGGTAGGAATAAAACGTTGAAAACTGTATTTCTACAGTTATGTTGAACATGTACATAATCATTTGATAATAAACCTAATTTAGGGGATAATTTTAATAATCCTAGGCAAATAAAATAAGAGAATACAAACCAGATTCATTGATGAAGTTAGACTGATATTGGAAGTTAAAGGGGAGTGTATCGATACACCCCCCTTTAGAGAGTATATTTATAGCCTTACACTTGTCTTCTTCATCAACATTTATCAATTTCATTACATTCCAAATTAACTATGCCCACGGATTTCGGAAACATTTGCTGTGCTCCAATTATGTACTAGATAATTTTTATTGTTTACTAAAAAAACCTTTTACTAAAAAAAAACTTCTTAAAGATATATGATACTGAAATATTACCACATCTATTTCCCCCCTTTTATTAGTTTATTAACAAACACTTTTATGAAAAATTCACACTAAAGTTAAGACAAAAGCATTTTATTTTTAGTGAAAATACAAAAAAATAATAGAACTTCAACGTTATTAGTTACACTGAGAAAATTCATAGAGTGGGAGAAAAATTTGTGGAGGAAGTGATGAACTTACGGCTAGCACATGCTTACATGTTTAGATTTACAATCACTTGACCAAACCATATCTGCAAAATAAAAATTGGAACTTTTAATACCAATGAGAGAAATTGAGATTTTCCCGAATGTTGACAGATATATAAATCATAAAAACATTTTGGAGTTTTACCACGATACCACGATACCACTTTCAAATTTGGCACAGTGGGGTTCCCATATGATTCCAAAATCAGTGCTTTAAATACAGATTTATTTATTATATATTTTTAAAATTTGCAAATAACAAATTATTTAAAAATCTTGTTTTGGACTGTTTTCCTTAAGTGCTAACTCAAATTCTTAATAGAATATAACTTATAACTGAACACTACCCCAGCCCATTCTTGGTTTAAGGAGTATAACGATAACGAAAGTGACAATTTATAGTTTAAATATGCAATATACCTTTAGCCAAGGATCTCTGCCTATTGCTTTTTCCTATGGATCCCACGAAAGAGCTCTGAAACTATTGTAAATGCACTACTGTTCCAAAAAATATGTGTTTTATTTTAAAACAGACATATCACATTTTTCTAGACATTCAAATGAGGAGATATAGTTTTAGTGTCTAGTAACCATAGGCATTTACAAGAGGCAGTGATTTTTGGCTTTAGGGATACACTTATATTTTAAGGCCTGAAGCATATGGAGTCAAATGGGATAAAAAGCTAAAAAAAATTTTAAGGTGTTATCATATATAAAACCCCTACAATGTAGCTGATCAATTGTTCACAAAACATAACTCCAAATGAATGAAGAAATAAGGAATGTAGAGCAAGCTGTTCACTTACGGACACCCGTTACACTTTTTTAACAAAAGTTAGTATTACAAAATGAACAAACCCTTTCTAAAAATAGTTTTACTGTAAAAGTGAGATTATGGGTTTCCCTAATGCTCTGGTATTATTGTTTGAATTTTAGTTTTATAATTTAAGGAGTAATTTGTGTAACGGGTGTTACATAATTTAATGTAACGTGTGTTACAATCAACACAACCCACAACCATTCAGTTTTTGGTATATTTATATTAATTTTAACTAGAATTTAAATACATAGCTCTATTGAGAGTTTATTAATTTTGGTAATAACACCTAAAAAAGTTAACAATAATATGTTATCTCTACTATTATAGTACGCTTCTTTTTTCTATATTTTAGGCTAACCAACAAGGAACAAAAAATTGTTAATATCAAATATAATATAGATTGATTGGTTCTTATTAGAGCCAGTTTAATAATTCAGATTCAATCATTCTTTTTGTATGTAATTTACAATTAAAGTGTCCAAAGTGTAACACTCGTTACAACGGAATCCCTGCATTGCTAGGTGGACAGTAAACAATACTACTCACCCTCTCTGCCGGGCCACTGGGGAGAGAGACCGGGAGCCGGTAGATGAACTAGACCCCTTCCTCTTGGGTGACCGAGACGAAGATCTGTGTTTACTCTTCTTCTTCTTCTTTGATTGTGCACCAGCCTCTGGCACAACCCGGCCTTCCTTGGGGAGGGGGGGACTGAAAACCAATCTTTCCATCAAACCGAGGAAGAGCAAGAGATAAAAATGTCCAAATGTGTTTTGGATAGTATTTACTGCTATCAGCCATTGCTAGTATTAACTATTATTATCTTCATTGTTTGTTGATTTTATCACAAAAGTATTTATTACATAAATATTCTTAAATGACATTAAAACACAATATCGTAGTTTTAAAATGTTAATAAACCTTTATTATACTTGTAATTTATTGCTTGTAATATTCATTCATGTAAACTGCTTCAAATTATTTAATTTTATTTATTTTTCAAAATTGATCTCATTCCAAATTCAATTTGATATAGTACAAGCGTTTAAAACAAGTGACGGTGTCTACAAGAACTTCAGAAACATATGGCTGTGACTGACATTATTGAGAACCGTGTGATACAATTTAAAAAATTTAGTTTTCCAAAATGCGGTGGCCAAGTGATAGCTTTTTTGTGGGCATCTACCCAGAATTAACATTTTCCCTATAAAAAAGTGTAGTGGAACAACTAATACACTCTTTTTGTTAGGTAAGAAGAGTCACTGGCTTAAAGCAATGAAATACGGGGTGAAGTTATAGCATTAAATTACAACACTCGAGATAATAATTCACGCTTACCAAGTTGCTGTTTGGGGGGTTCCATGTTGTTAAACACACTAGAGGCGTGTCGCTGCAGCTGGAACTGCTTTAATGTAATTCCTAGGAAAATAACCAAACAAATAAAAAATATTAAATTAATATTGATACAATAAAATAATTAGAACTTAAAAAAACAAATACTTTAGTATTTTGAATCATTTTAGTGGTTGTAGAGAAAAGTAAAAAACGCGTCCATAAAGTTGTCCATGTTAATCTTATGGGAAAGGGGTTTTGGATTTTCCTCGTGACATCACAATAATTATTACAGATAATATTCACTTTATATGACTGCCTATTGTTTATTTTTTATATTTCAAATGAAATAACAATAATTCAAAACATTTGACCCGAATCACTATAACCACCAAATTTTAATTAAATATGTTTCTGAAAAACGTTTACTTTGTGTTTTTTGCGGTTTTCGGGGGAATTGTCCTTGAAAATAAAAAATAAACAACTGGAGATAAGTTATCATAGATTAGTACCTATAGCAAACATTACTACTGCTTTATCTGTATTCAATTTAATAATAGCAGAAATGGTGAAATGCCCCAGTAGTTTCCTCTTTCAAGCAACTTAAAATGCCTCTGAATTTGGAGTGGCAATGTTAGCCTGGCTATAGTTTTCATTCTAAAAAATACCCGTCAACGAAAGTGCGAGCCAAAGTATGACTTACATTGTGTTGAGAAAATCCTATTTAAATGTTGTAAAACGTAAAAACACGAGGTAAGCAAATATTGAAGGTTCTTCGTTCTGGAGTCACGGTCAATCCCCATGAGCGCTATGACCAATGACTACATATACAATAAGACAGGCAAGCCATATGGAAATAACTCAACGCCTGTTGAGAAGTCGGAGAGACTGCTTCAGCGACCCGCCGCCAGTTGGCGCTAGTGGCGACGGGCGTTGACTGTACTACTGATCTCTTGGCGCGGACTGTACGAGTACCCTCTCTCTCTCTCTCTATTTCGCCGTACCAGCGGCATGGCAGTGGGCAGTAAGCGTGTATGCATGAAATGGATACGGGCATTATTCGGGTGTATGTCAACAGGCAGATAACCTCCAATAAATATGAGTTCTGATGTTTACCTTCTGTGCCTAAGCTATCAAATCTGGCTATCCCTATAGAGTATAAGGATGGCGGGGTGGAAGTGTATATGTATATAACATAATTATTTTAGTTACAACAAAAGGTACCTAAATTAAACCTAAATTAAACCTAAATTAAACCTAAATTAAATACAAATAATGACTAATTATAGATACATCATTTAAAATTTATTAGCTCAAATATTGCGTAAATTATTTATCCTCAGAATGTTGATTTGAATTATAAAGGAAAAAATAAGAATATTGTTTTAAATTAAGTTTTGATTTAAAATAAACATTCAAATCTCCTAAAATACAAATATCTAGACCCGGTCCTTTCGTGTAGTAGGCGTGGTATCGAGCTTATTGTACGTTTACAAATCCAGGATAATCTCCAATAGTTCCTATATAATGATGAAAACGGGGTTAAAATGTCCCATACGGCACTTGGAATGGCTGTTATGAGGTATTAATTTAATCAGGAAAAACATTTCTTTAAAAAATAAATAAATAATACACTATACTTGCATTAAAAATTTTGGACTTGGCCAGTTTACAACAGAAACCGAGTACCTATTTAATAAAAGTAAGCGACCAGATAAACCCATTCAGATAAACAACTATTAAAGTAATAAAACTGAAAATCATAAAAATGTTACATTTAAAGCCTACATGTACAGAATTGTATAAAAAGCAGAAAATTGATTACACCTGATTGACTTTAGTTGAATTGAACACACAAGCCACGTGGAACCACTACGAATCAGCTGTTTGGATTTCATCAGCTCAAACAAAAATGAATGTCCATAAGGAATACATGGGAGCTTTGAACCCCCGTGGGGCATAGCCCTATATGATTTTCACAACTTTTCACAACTTTTCATAACTTTAATGCCTATATCTTACTCAGGACTATCAAGTACCTCTCTGAAAATTTCAGCTCAATCGGTCCAGTAGTTTTCATGTGATGGAACAGAGTTACGCACAAACATCCATATTTTCACATTTAAAATATTAGTATGATTCAAGTTATATGGCTGTAACATCTGTTCGTGCTGTTTTACCAGTTACGTATTGACAACTATTATCCATACAGTAATTAAATTGATTTATATTCTTCCAAAACATATACAAAGAACCCTTCCAGGCACTTGAAAAACTTAAATTACAAGACGTTTAGACCTCGACTTGAATCAATCATTCAAGCAAGCAAAACAACACGAAAAACAATCCCATATGTTTTTTACGTTTCCCTTACGCACTTTCTATATAGTATTACATTTAATAATAAATAATAAAATACATGTTAATAGTAAATAATACTACATGTACATGTATTATATATTATAACATATGTACAAATCTTTGCTTAGTTCATTTTTTAATGTCTTAAAATACACTGAAGGAATTACAATGTGGAACAATTAATTAATCAAAAATCTAAATTCACCCGTCGAGTGGCAATAACGATTATAACAAACATATGATTACATCAGCACAACATTACATAAAGCTTTAACCCTTGGTGTTATAAGAAACAGAAAAGGTTTGGTCTAATGCAAGCTAGGGTAAGGTCGATTTAAGGGTAAGGGTAAGGGCTACTTAATAGGGGTTTGGGTCACCTAGAAATATAATAATAACGATAACAACCATTAAAGCAAATTTCATTTTTAGTTTATTTGAAATATAGTTTTTCTATTATAACTTTTTCATTACGATGAGGTTTTTATTTTGTACTCGGTGATTAAACTCATTTGGTGATGTAAATAATAAAACAGCATTTAATTTTCCTATTTACTTAACATGGAGTAAAAGTTTTGCTTTGCTTTATTCACATCCCCTTGGCTAACTAAAAAAAAGATACTTGTTAGAATTTAGTTTTATACTGTGTTCGAAAAATATACTAATCTGATTAATCCCATTTCCTTCTTAGTAATAAAAAAAACTCGTCTCAACAGTATACAAAACTGCTATCCAAAGTACCAGTCAATTAACCAGTCAACATATATAGAGAGATTTCGGTATTGCATAAAATTAATAAAATTAACGTATCTTGTTTTTTATACCCACTTCAAAGGCATTTTCAGGGAAAGCGGCCCAAATCCATATCATAAGATTAAGAATTTCAGTAATGTATAATTATGTAATGATACATGATATGACCCGTATAATTTGGAATTAATTATGTTTATTATGAGAGTCTATTGGTCTAACACAGTGGTTATGTTATGATATTAGAGATCGTCGTGTTGAGAATCAATACAAAATCAATACAAATGGGATAAGCACAAATTGAAGTTTGCTCTCATACGGTGGTCCTAATGCCAACAATGCTTCCTGGCCAAACCATTTTGACCCGTAATCATTATTTTAGTGCACAAACCATGCGAACGTTTGTTTTTAACTCATTAATTTTTCAATGTAATAAAGCTATTTAATTCTGATCATGAACCAAAGATAATAATGGTGTATTGAACTAATTCAATAGGCGATATTTTGTGGTTGTGGTTGTATGAAATTACAAAGTAATCAGTCTATATATACATGCCTTGTAGAGTAATAGAAGCTGTTGACATAACACAGTTAAATATAGTGGATTATTTATAGTGGATGTTGTACTGTAAAACGTTGCATTCATAAGCCACATTCTCTGCGTTGTGAATTTTCTTGTAGTGTTTATGTTTTATTCTGATGAAAAAGCACATTGTCACAGTTTTGCAAAAGTCGATTATTAAATGTTAAAGTCAATTTTTAAGTATCTAATTATCTTTCAATATGTTTTAGAATTAATTTACATGTTATTATTAAGTTTGGATTTGTTCCAGCCATTTTAGTTTTTGTAAAGCCCAATTCGATGAATAAGTTTCATTTGTAAATAGATCAGAGGTCAAGAATTATGTTTTTAGCAGATGGCATTCCTGCAAGCCAGTTCTCGGTAACGTGCTGCACTCAAGTGGCCAAACTTTTAACTATTACAACGCTCATCAAGCAACAGCACATTGTAACGCCCATTTGATTGTACGGAGAATTGATAATTTTGAAATGTATTTAGTTTAGGAATTGTAATTTGAATTTTTGTTGTATATAAATGTTTAAAATAGGTGAAATTTAAAAGGCACGCAAAGAAGGTTTTTATCACTTCGTATGTATAACATAAGATTGTGTAAGTAATGGGTTTCGAGTCAAACTGTATAGTTATCGTACCTTATTCAGACTAGGATTCGTCATATTTAAATTTGTTAATTTATTTAAACTATATTAAAAGGAGTCCCACTCTAGAATCATTCTCTCTGCAGCCCAAGATAAATGAGTCAATCCCAACACGGGTGCTGCTTACCTTGTCTCAACTCAATGTCTCTGGGATTGCATTCATCCGCGTCTCAACAGTGCACTACTTAAGACCAATCAGACCCGCGAGTCTTACGGGGGGCCATTGAAACAACTGAATTTTCTATAGTATCATAATTTTAACACGTTGGAGGGTCATCACTTACTTGACCAAGTGACAAATTTCATGGTGGTACTTTAACCGTCTCTAGGTCCCCGTAACGGTACCTCTGACAACAAGCACTTTCAAGGGGTTTTCAAAAATATATTTCGATTTCTCTACGAAGGGTTTTAAAAACTTTAGGTTTAAGTTTGTACGTACAAAATTTATTTTCCTTTCCCATAAATTAAAATGCAATTTTTAAAATAATGTATATTATTTGAATAAACTGCTCATCAGTACAAGGGTGTAAAAAGTATATACATTGTATGTATACACCTAACACCCAAAGCCTATCATTCCATGGATCAAAGTAAATAAAATGAGACCCTAAATCATGTTTTCATTTACAGTAATTAAATATTGCTGTGGTAAATACGTTTATTTGTTTAGTTACACGCATAATTTCTTAAGTGGCGTGACACGTTTTGTTACAACTAAGCGGGATACAATAAACTACATTCGATACGCTTAAACTGAACACTGGGCTTATGGTCTCATGGTTTTTATTTGATTTATTTATATTTTCTATCATTACAACCACTTAAAACTTAGTTCACTGTAAATTTATACTTAGATAAAAATAACTCAAATGTGTATAAACTGTAAGCCACATAAATGAATTTAAAAAAATACTATTAAGAAAAAACAAAAGTTTTCTTGTTTAGAATTTTCTGAAGAACTTCTGGTTTAATTTTCATATACGTTAACAGTGGTTCACAATATACGGCAAGTTTTGTGAAAACGTATTACAGGTGGTCACATTAGGAACTTCTATGGTAGTCCCGGGATTAAGTTTCACCCTGCGGGTCATGCTAATAGGAAATCACCTTCCTTAGGAAATTCGCTGTTAATCTAGCGGAACTAGGAATTGCGTTGTACAAAGTCTAATTAAAAAGCGTTGTCCATAAACAAATTAAACATTCACGTCCCAATTGTAATTTATCCAAGCTCTTTGTTAAATTTAAATGCTTATGTATAATTTTTGGGAATTTAAGTTATTTATTCCCTGTGATATTATGAGCGAAGAATGAACAAAAGTCATGTCATAATGAGTTTATTTTGAACTACATTCAGTAACAGACTCATTTCTATAAACCGGCATTTTGATATCACTCCTTCCAAATTACGACTGTGGTCACGGGTCTTTCCAGAAGGGTATCTTTCCTCCACTCGCTCGAGAAAGTAGTTTCTTCCTTCCTTCCGGTTGAATTGGATTAGAAATTTACCGTATACAGGCACGCAATAGTCTAGCAATGTTCGAAGCAAGGTCCATACACATTGTACGGGTTACTGAGTCGATTCATTTAAGGTTTTCTAGTTAACCGGAATAGACCTCGTTAAAGCAGCTGTAAGGTCACGTGATCACCAATCCAGTCTGCAGTGTTGCTGGAAACATTTATCGTACGCGTACCATATTTTCTACATAAAATAAACATTGTTTAACTGCTTAAATTCTATGATCAGCTGAGATTTTATGATACTAATATATTGTTTTGATTTGTTTGTATTATTAGATTAATGGATTAAGGGTTTAATTTGTCTTTCTACATGTCTAGTGACAATTTAAAAAAGCTGTACCATTATTATACTCTTGGTATGTGGCTTCACCCAAGAGTTATATTGATATTTGCATAAAACCCCATGTTATTCTTATGGAGAATAATTAAAATGTTAGCGCTTACTTATGATTGAATATTGTTTAAACTTAGTATGTGGCTTCGCCTAGTTAAATTATATTTATATTTGCATAAAAATCAATTATTTGTGTTCCCCGTCTCAGCAAATCTACTCATCACCAATGCTATTCTTATGGAGAATAATTAAAATTGTATGTATCGCTTATATATGAATATATTTTTATGAAACTTGGTATGCGGCTTTATATGGTATTCAAATATTATGCATTTGAAATTCGCTGAGTACGCGGGTTTGCTGCGACGGGGGTATTTATGTTTCTGGAAAAGCGTTATTGTTTCCCATTGGTACATTAATGCAAAATATACACAAAATGGTAAACTTTACATCAACAAATCAGTTTAATTGAACTGTGTGCAGCCATTCAATTTAATTTACTTCAATGAGTTACATAATATTAAAATTAAAATTATAAGCAATCAGTTTACGTTATTTTAAAAGCTTACCGTAAATATTTAATGTAAAATGTGTTTTGAATCTTCACAGAATAAGCTTTAATAAATATTTTTAGCAAGCGGAAGGGTCTTTTTCGCCCCCATGTTATTCTTGTGGAGAATAAGTAAAATGTAATGACTCCCTTAATTATGAACATAAATTAATAATCTTGGTATGTGGCTTCACCCAAGAGTTATATTGATATTTGCATAAAACCCCGTGTTATTCTTATGGAGAATAATTAAAATGTTAGCGCTTACTTATGATTGAATATTGATTAAACTTGGTATGCGGCTTTGCCTAGTTAAATTCGATTTATATTTGCATAAAAATCCATTGTTTGTGTTCCTTGTTTCAGCAAACCTACTCATTACCAATGCTATTCTTGTGGAAAATAATTAAAATTGTATATATCGCTTATATGTGAATATATTTTTATGAAACTTGGTATGCGGCTTTATATGGTATTCAAATATTATGCATTAGAAATTCGCTGAGTACGCAGGTTTGCTGCGACGGGGGTATTTTTATTTATTTTTTTATTGAAAATACAAACACATTGCTGACATTTTGACGACAGGACTTAATGTACTTAAATTATATCTAAGAAAAACTAATAATTTAAAAAAAAACACACAAGGGTACAACAAAAGAATTCAATTGTTGTACACTTCTTGTGAAAAAAACCTGAAAAAAATGCTGCAATGGTCAGGACTACGGCTGACTAGAGCATAACAAAGTCCCCTCAAATCCATCATTGGGGTGAATTTCCCCGACTTTCCCCGACTTTGGGCCTACTTCCCCGACTTTCCCCGACCAAAATTTGTTTCCCTGACTTTCCCTGACATTCCCTGACTTTCCAGAATGTGGACGCCCCGTGTTTACTAACCATTGCTCTGCTGTATGTATCAAACTCTGTTTAACGATATAGAGACCGTGCATCAATTACGTCACGCTATACGTAGCACTTCTTGACCCCCTCTCCCCCCATTGTCACGCTCAGTCTCGCGCCTCCCCCTCTCCCCCCGTCACGACACACTAATTAGTTATCAACAGTTGGTACGGCATTTTATCACTCGTGTAACAGACAGTTTCGCAGGCTCTATGACGCGTAACGCAGCCATAACGCAGACTGTTCAAATTGCACTGATATTTATACAGGTTCAAAGAAAAATAATACGAGGAACATAGACGCGTTGGTTTGTGAATGACATAAATAATAACACTATAGAAACTACAAACTAAATTAATCCTTATTGAGAACAATTGTATCAACATTTTAACCTATAATGTATGTTTTATTTAATTTTCTTATTACCTTCTTAAAAATAAAAATAAAAGCTATAGAGCTCAAATATAGCCCAAATTAATGATTTAATGTAATTCAACCGATTTTACTAAAGCCCATCAGAAAGAATACAGTCGTTTTGTATAAGACTATAGCACAAACTGATTTCTTAAACACCCCCTTCCTCACACATTCTACACACATAATTCATATTTGCCTTAAAATACGCCCCAGATGCGTTGGCGTGGGGATTGGGAGAGATTAAGATTAAGCTTCAAGTAGTGAATAGAGTTTACAAACCAGAAACGGAAACAGTTAAATACAAATGCAATAATCATTTTATGGTGAAAACCTAAATTATTAAAAAATTAAGTAACCTTTCCAGTTTTGTTTTTGAAGTAGTCATTTTCTTTGGCTCCTTGAAAGTCAGCTTATTAAATGACTAATGGAAAATATTTTATAAGTGGTATATAAACCCTTCAAACCTAACTCCCTCCTGCCAGTTTCAGTAAAGGATTAGCGGATGCAAATGTGACATTTGGAGTATTTTGGTGTTAAAACTGGAAACCCAGGAAAGCACGTCACTGCTAATCATTAATAACGTATTCCACTTGTTTCGTTAATTTACAAATTTTCACCGGCCCTTGAACATGTTCTGTTGCTTGCAACCAACGGTTAAGTCATCTAACTGAAATATCTTACTCGTACTCGATTTATGAGTTCATGACAAACAGCTGGGAAAATTAAATTCTAGGTTTTATGTCGAAATAAATTCAGGATGTTGGTAGTCCTGAAGACTGCGGGCGAAAAATCTAGGGCAACTTAATATTGGTCTTATGCAAAATTTTGTAATCTGGACCTTGCAATGCAATAGTTACTCTCGATTGCAATAAAGAAGGTTTTATACGCCAGTAAAGAATAGTAAAGTTCGTCTTTACTTCTGGCCTAGGCCTGTTGTCGGAGTTTTAGGTCGCACTAGTGTCTCTAACACGATCTGTTGACTGGGACCAACGTCTTAACGTGTACGGTAGCAGTTTTGAGTTTCAACAATCAAATGAATGGCCAGTTACAACCAACTCAGCAGAATGTAAGGCGTGGGGGGTCATCACCATCTCCCCAGTCACCCAGCAGTGGAAAGTCCCCAGGAACCAATCTGTCCGCAACTCTCGCGGTTCTCATTTGCAAATTAAAAGCCGCTGAACCGGTCCTTGGAGGGCCAGCCGGGAGTCGGGCTAATTCGCGAACCGCGAACAAGAGAAAACAAGGAAACTAGATCACAACTGGTCCACGGTAATTGAATACAGCTGCAACCACGGCAGTGAAGGGAACAGTATTTGACCTTTTCATTTATTATTATCGAGACTCCATCGAGTATAATTAATCCACGTATAAAGATGGGAATTAGTGAGGCGAAAGTTTTAAGCCCCCTCTCGTCATCCTAGCATAAATATTTATTAAAGAAAATGTGTTTAGACTAAACACAGTACGTTGTCTTATGGGTTTTAGAAAAGTCTGCTACTCCTTTGTTAGAGTACTTTTATCATCCCCAGCAACCTCACGCCTACTTTAAAGCCCGACTGGACCTTCTTCTAACATTATAATGCCCAGCTTTGAAGGTAAATGAAACCAGGAGCATCAGAACAGCCAACAAATTCAGATTTCAATAAAAATTGGAATACAAGTATGTTTTTAGACTAATTTGGGGTTTTTAAATTTTTTATGTGGAAATTCACTTCCCTCACGTCAGCGTGCTGCGTGCGAACTCGTTTATTTATCAGATTGACATGTCTAATTACAAAAACAATTAATCCTGAAGTAATTTGCATTATACACTTAAAAGGCTTCACGTTTACAGATCAATATTGAACTGGTCATTAGTAGAGACCGGTTTAATTTATCACCGTTTGACCTTTTCAGTGAAACACTTTTTAGTTCCCAATTTTCGTTTTCTCGAGTTATTGAACAAATCAATTCATGATACTAAAATATATCATTCAAAATACCAGTCACGAAACAAAGCTAATAAGAAACTTAACTAATGATAATTATTGCCAAGGTATTCGCTTAAGGTTTGCAAGATTGTGACTTAGTAAAAAACTGACCCGCATGCCTAATGATGGACAGTCGTACCAAAACTCGTACACAAAGAAACAGACACCCCGACATATGAATTTCATTCTTGGCAGCTATTAATCGAAAACCTTAATCATAGGATTAATAACACGCTGATGAAAAGAATTAGTTTTGACACGTGAATGCAAAATGAATACGTGGTGTACCTCTCGAGATAAAAATTGCCATTGATTAAAACGATTAGAAAAATAATTGCCACCCGAGTGAATCTGTGAAGTGCTTACAATGTGTCTGGGTTCACTCGTATATATATATATAGAATGTGTATTTTCCTTATCCCCAAAAAGATTAAGTTTCAAGCTGAAATACTTGAGAAATGTACGCTACGTGGCTTCCCCTTGTTGAGTTATATTGATATTTGTATAAAACCCCATTTTTTTAGTTACTTGTAGCAGCAAACCTAGATACTCGGTCCCCGTGTTATTCTTATGGAGAATAATTAAAATGTTATATAGTGCTTACTTATGATTGAATATTGATTAAACTTGGTATGTGGCTTTGCCTAGTTAAATTCTATTTATATTTGCATAAAAACCAATTGTTTATGTTCCTCATTTCAGCAAATCTACTCATTACCAATGTTATTCTTATGGATAATAATTAAAATTGTATGTATCGCTTATATATGAATATATTTTTATGAAACTTGGTATGCGGCTTTATATGGTATTCAAATATTATGCATTAAAAATTCGCTGAGTACGCAGGTTTGCTGCTACGGGGGTATTTTATTTCCATTATGAGAGTTGACATTCAAGTAGGTTTTTTATTTATATAATGAACATATATTTATGCCTTTCGGTTATGTTAAGATATACTCCTAATATAAAACTATGATAATGTAATTTTTTAAATGCCACGTTTGGACAAATAGACTGTTTACAAAAATAGCTGTTTTATCGAAACATTATCTCTTATTAATTAAAAACAGAAAATGATAAACACATGGTATTTTGATCATTGCCCCACGTCAATTGGTTACTGAGATATTACAAGTGCTAAACACAGTACGTTGTCCAATGTTATTCTTATGGAGAAAACGACAAATTTTATATCTCGGTTATTTATGAACATAAACTGACGAAATTTATCGCTTCATCTGGTTGTGGTTTATTGCTGTTTGCACAACAAAAATGTTTCGCCCATGGTTCCTGTAGCAGCAAACCTAGGTTCTTGGTCCCCATGTTATTCTTATGGAAAATACTTAAAATGTTATATATCGCTTATTTATGAATGTATATGGATGAAACTTGGTATGTGGCTTCACCAAGATGAGTTCTAATGATATTTGCATAAAAACCCATTATTTTGTGTTCCTTGTTGCAGCAACAATACTCATCCCCAATGTTATTCTTATGGAGAATAACTAAAATCATATGTGGCTATATGATTGAATATTGATGAAACTTGGTATGTGGCTTCGCATGGTTTCTATTTATATTTGCATAAAAACCAATTGTTTATGTTCCTCATTTCAGCAACAATACTCATTACCAATGTTATTCTTATGGATAATAATTAAAATTGTATATATCGCTTATATGTGAATATATTTTTATGAAACTTGGTATGCGGCTTTATGTGGTATTCAAATATTATGCATTGGAAATTCGCTGAGTACGCAGGTTTGCTGCGACGGGGGTATTCCCGATTCCCCGGGATCAAGACCTTTAATTTGAGTCGTCTCCCACCATCCCACAATTTTGACTTAAAAATTTCGCTTATAGAATGATATATAAAGATTTTCTTTCTCGCAATTATTGTCTTGAAAACCTAAGTAAACAAATTACTACACACACTAATATACAAATTTATCCTATCCTTTAACACCTCGTAAAACGTTTTACCATCCAAAATTAATCATACGGTTCAAACCCCGTTACAAGCATGCAAAAGCATTTTACCCAACAGGCAGTTCAGATATACCACGACAAGTTTTAGTTTACTCTTGTAAAATGTTATTTTTGGCAAAGTATGTGTTCAAATATTAAGTTTATTTTTCGTTCATAAAAATAATAAACTCACGTTGGAAAAACGCGACTGCTCTTAAATGTTTACTCTTTTTTTCTATGGTATTTGAATTTTATTGAGAATCAATTTATTAAAACCATTGTTGATAAATCAATATAGCTTGCTCCATAAAGTTGAACCGGAGATTAATCTACGCTTCCCACCACCCGGTTGTGTACAGTCTGAGTGTACAATAATAGGCACTTTATTAGTTAACTGCTATGGCTGTACTCAGAGAGTAGGTTTTTATTCATAGGACTCTTATTAATCCATTGACCAAAAACATATTGGCTGAGTTATTTTGGTTGAAGTGATGACCTATAATAATTTAAGGTTTTCCAGATTTGTTTGAGCAAAATGTTTCCCAAGCGGAACTCGGAGAAGTGAAACGGAGCGGAACGTGGCTACATTTCCGTTAACGTGACCGCATTTCCGGTTTGACTTGCCTTCGTATCCTACATGAGACACACTTTCTCAAACCATTGGTTCGCCAGAGCATTTCAGATGGCAGCAAGAGAATTTTTGGTTGTATGCAGATTTGTTAAAATGCAAAAATGAAAAATCAATCTTTAAATTTTAATTATCTTAGTAATAATAATTTATGTCAAAGTGGGGAATATTCGTGCTACTCTGTGAGGAAATTTATTCTACATAAGGTTTCTTGCTAAGGTTTTTTTCACAGCATCATCGCTTATGAATCCTGTTAAGCGTTTTAATGTGTTATGTTATATATTCATTGGAAATTCGCTGAGTATGCAGGTTTGCTGTGACGGGGGTATTTTATTTGTTGTATTTGTGTTTTGGTACTACCCTCAACGGTTACATTCAGCTAAAAAGCCAAACTTGTGGGTTCTTAATCAATGGCGCGGGATGGATATGAATTTATATTTTTAGGAGATTTCAAATTTACACTCATCATAATTACTGAATATTAAATAAACAAATTGAAATGGGATTTGTTTAACGCTCCCGGATGAAACTTGGTGTGTGACTTCACTTAGATGAGTTCTATTGATATTTGCATAAAAACCCATTATTTTGTGTTCCTTGTTGCAGCAAACCTAGGTATTTGGTCCCACGTTATTCTTATGGAGAATAATAAGGGTGTTATATATCGCTTATTTATGAATGTATATGGATGAAACTTGGTATGTGACTTCACTTAGATGAGTTCTATTGATATTTGCATAAAACCCCATTATTTTGTGTTCCTTGTTGCAGCAAACCTGCGTAATCAGCCCATTCTTCTGGAGAATAATGAAATGCTATGTCCCCCCTAATTATGAACATAAATAAATAAAAACTGGTATACGACTTCAACTAGTTGAGTTATATTGATAGTAGCATAAAAACCCATTTATTGTGTTCCTTGTTGCAGCAACAATACTCAACCCCAATGTTATTCTTATTGAGAATAATTAAAATTGTATATATCGCTTATTTGTGAATACGTGTTTATGAAACTTGGTAATTGGCTTTATGTAGTACTAAGAAATTTATATCTCCATTGTAAATTCGCTGAGTATGCGGGTTTGCTGCGACGGGCGTATTTATTATTTTGAATCATCATCACAATTTGTACTCGGTTGCCGTCTGATGTTTGAATACAATATAAGTGTAAACCTATTTTTAAGTGTTGTAATACGTTTTTTATTACACCCGTGAGTAATGACAGCTACTATGCTAATGAAGAAGTTGTTTCTTGCTATAGTTTAATAGGTGTGGATGCCCCTTCTCAGAGAAATGCGGAGTGTCCAGATCATGAATGCATGCACAGGACTCGAACATAATCAGATACAGTCTGGAGACATGAGATATTCCAACTCATGAGTGCTATGTAGTCAGTAATCATGAGTGTTATAAGGACTGTTTAAGAAAGCCTACTTTTCAGATTATTTATTAATTATTCAGTCAAAAATAAATAATACTGTTTTTCAAACCATAAATTTGCGTTACAAATAGTTACTTTAAGAGTCTTCGGTAACACCGACTTATGAAACAGACCAGGTCTAGCATCTAATAATTTCGTATTTTAGCGGTGAAATCAACTTGAAAACGTACTATGCGTTTTATCTTAACAACGAACCAATGAACCAATTGCCAGCAGATTTTGTTCATACAAAAGATTGAATTAGATTTAGCTGAATGTAGTCGATTATACAGTTCCTGGTGTACTTGAGCTTCTGCACGAATGGACTCGTTTCTGCAAGACCCATCGACGTCTTATATTTGTAAAATTACCCTATCCTTTATTCCAAAACTCAGACAAACATTAAAGTTTGTTAAGAAGGGCAGTCCAATGTTGTTACTGTCAATTTACCTCGTTCCAAATAAGTTTAAGTAATACAGCTAAGCAACGGTTGTTACTCAAACTTGAGTCAAGCCGATATTTATGAGAAAGTAATTTATCTTATACAAGTTATGTAACAGTAACACATGTTAAGGATCAAGCTTGTTTGTTGAATGTAATGAGATATACTGTAACAACATTTACACGATCGGGCCCGGGGGTATTGTGACTGAACGACGCCATCTGAAGTACAAATCAAGTACAAATCAAGTACAAATCAAGGAGAGGAAGTTACTATATATTTCCAATACACTGCACAATAGAAAACCATCATTTGTAAGACCGAAAACTATACAATGCCTAAACCGGAATAATAGAACTCGAGAAACAATTGTTGTTTTGTGTCACCCAGGATAATAACAGTTTTAGTATAAAATCAGCCTAATAAACATACGATACTATCAATAAAACAACTTTAATTACATCATGTCTCCCATCTATAAAAACGGCTTTCAGCTTGTTAAACTGTATTGATACTGTACAACTACTCATTTGAAATCAAACAATAGTCAATGCCAGAAGGTTTTGGTGTTATGTATATAACAATTGAAGTTATGATTATAATAGTATAATAGAGGTATCTCAAACTTTAAACTCGCATCATAATGTTATATCTATAGGGATATTAATATAATAATTGCAAATTTACATATTACGTAGTAAAAAAAACTCAAATAAAACGCACGAACATACAACTCTTGAGTAATTATAAACGTTTAGCACGGATGAAACTTGGTATGTGACTTCACTAAGATGAGTTATATTGATATTTGCATAAAAACCCATTATTTTCTGTTCCTTGTTGCAGCAAACCTGCATACTCGTGCCCCATGTTATTCTGTAAACTGCCTCTTGTTATTCTGCGTTACGACGCCCAACAGGAGATTAACTAATAATACTATGACGTAACGGACCTTCCAGCCTTATTACTTACTAAGACTGATTCTTTAGCCATGACATTTCTAAATATTTCTAAATATTTCTAAATATTGACTTCCTCCCCTTAATAGTATATTTCTCTTATCAAAATATCTGAATAAATAACCCCAGTAACTCAAAAATGAATTATACTTCTAGATGTAAGGCAAAATGAATCACATACCAAAAAAGCTCTGGGCGTCTGGGCGCGCGTCGCAATCTCGTCAGTCAGTCTGGGCGCGGCCGTTGCTTGGTGTCCTCAGACGATCGGCTACTAACTAACTAGCGACGCGTCCGGCTTTTAAACCCCCGCTCGGAAACGGCCCCCCCCCGCCGCTATTACTGTAGGTCTCGCGGTAAGACTTAAGCCCGAGACCACGATAACCGTTTTAGGGTCCCGGGATGCCAAAAGCGGCATTTGTTCAAATTTATATATATGTGTGTGTCCGTTACCGCGATAACTTTTGAAAGAAGCGCCCGATTTTGATACAATTTGGCACAAGTGTTGAGAGTAACATTTATGACTTTGAGTTCAAAAACCAGATCGTTCACAGAGGAGAATGATTGGTTAATCCAAGTTTTAATCCAAGTTTTTTTATAAGTTAGTTCAACCAATTTCAGAGGTTGGACAACTATTTGTATGAGTTCAATTAACTAAGCTCAGAGAGTTAAAAAATATATGTTGGAACAAACAATTTTATAAGTTAAGTTAACCAATAAATTCATTGGTTAAAATAACTAATTTGTTTCAAAGTAGTTGGATTAATCACAAATGTAGTTGTTAAAACCTATATTGTCTAAGTTGACCAAACGGCTTGACTGGTTAAATTAACCAAATCCTCAATTTTCAAAGTAGTTTGTTACAACCCATATTCATTTAGTTGTTAGGCTCAATGCTTAACCCAGACAGTCCTAGAACCCCAGGCTTAACTTAGCTCTTGGAAGAATAGGCAAAGTTGCTGGGTTCTACGTTCCGTCTAGATCAAGGATTATGCATTCATGAGAAAGGGGGGCCTAACAGTTTTATGAGGACGAAATGAATGATTCAAAAGAAATTTTTTACAAAGACCTCCATGTACTAGGATTGTAAATTAATTAATTGTTTGGATCAAATAACTTTAATCATAAAAGGAAGCTGGTAATTATATGATAACTTACCTTCAAAACGTGGTATTAAATCGTCCAACCCCCAACTTATTAGAGTAGTTTACAACTAAGTTGACTCGAATAATTTTAAAATATTCATACAAGCGGTGGACTCATTTATATACTTTTAGGAGTAATATATTGCTGTCATGTCTATGCACACGTACCTCTCGGGTTAAAATAAATATATCTAACCTATATCAATTTCTGTGTCAGCTTACAATTATTAAGTTCTAAACAGAGTTTTTAATATTTCAATGATTAGCTATTAACATTTAAAATACGGCTGAAACATAATATGCTTATACCTTAATTTTAAAAACAGTATAACAGTATTATAACAGTATTATAACAGTATACCAGTATTTGGAAAAATAACAGTATACCTGCATACTCAGCCGCCATGTTATTCTTATGGAGAATAATTAAAATGTCATATTTTGTTTATTTGTGAATGTATATTGATGAAACTTGGTAGGTGGCCGTAACAGGCCACAGTAACTTTAATGAATAATTTGCAAACTAATTACTTTAATACTAAAAACATATTTAAGGTTTAATATGACGAATTAAAGTTGTGTCAGTTAAAAGCGTTTCCCCAATGCGATACTACATAGTATAATATATAAAAAATATATACAAAATTATAATTTTAGCGAATTTCCCCTATAGGGAAGAAGCTATTACCGTAGTCGGCATGGTAAGACCCGGGACCATGATAACTTTTCGTTTTGAGGTCCCCAGACCCCCAAAACACCAGTCGTTCGAAACTGTGTGTATAACATATATATGTGTGTCCGTGAGCACGATAACTCTCGTAAAAATGATCCGATTTTGATGAAATTTGGTATAAACGTGTAAAGCAACATTTATGACTTTAAGTTCGAAAACCAGCCAGATCGCTCTATCCAAAGGGGTATTTTGGGGGGGGTTTGTACCCCAACAATGGGTATTTTGAATTTTTGACATATCATTTTTGAAGTAGTCAAGTATTAGTTTTCCCCATTCGATTCAGCTTAAAAAACACACAATTTGGTATTTCGATCATTCCTCTACGTCAATTGGTTACCGAGATATTTAAAGTGCTAAACACAGTACGTTGTCTAATGTTATTCTTATGGAGGAAAAGAAAATTTTTATATCTCGCTTATTTATGAACGTATACTGACGAAACTTGGTATACGGCTTAATCTGGTTGTGGACCATTGATATTTCCTCAAAAAAAATTTTTTTGACAAAGGCTCCCGTAGCAGCAAACCTGCGTACTCAGCCCATTCTTATGGAGAATAATTAAATGCTATGTCTCCCTTAATTATGAACATAAATGAATAAAAACTGGTATACGACTTTACCTAGTTAATTTCTATTGATATTAGCATAGAAATCCATTTTTTCTATTCCTTGTTGCAGCAAACCTGCGTACTCAGCCCATTCTTATGGAGAATAATTAAATGCTATGTCTCCCTTAATTATGAACATAAACGAATAAAAACTGGTATACGACTTTACCTAGTTAAGTTCTATTGATATTAGCATAGAAATCCATTTTTTCTATTCCTTGTTGCAGCAAACCTGCGTACTCAGCCCATTCTTATGGAGAATAATTAAATGCTATGTCTCCCTTAATTATGAACATAAATGAATAAAAACTGGTATGCAGCAAACCTGCGTACTCAGCCCCATGTTATTCTTATGGAGGACAAGTAACGTGTTATCTCCCTTAATTATGAAAATAAAGCAATGAAATTTGGTATGTGGCTTTGCCTAGTTGTTATATTGATATTTGTATAAAACCCCAATTTTTGTGTCCCTTCCTTCAGCAAACCCGCATAATCGGTCGCCATGTTATTCTAATGGAGAATAATTAAAATGTCATATTTTGTTTATGAATGTATATTGATGAAACTTGGTATGTGGCTTTATTTGGTATTAAGATACATTTATATGCATTGGAAATTCCCTGAGTACGCAGGTTTGCTGCTGTATACTGTATTCGATTTTATTTAAACCCCGGTATAGTATAAATGTATAATGATACTGTATTACAAACTTAAGAAAACTAAGCAAATTAGATAAATACTTAAATTTGAGAATTAATAACTAATTGTCCACGTTTTCAAAATATATAGTCTTGTAATACACGTACTGTATTTACTATTGCATTCACAGACACACACACACACATATATATATAAACCCCCAATATTATTTTGTAAAAATATACAATCTTGAACGAATAATATATTTGACTCCAGGATCTCCAAACGAAGCGTCTGGTTGTTATAAAACCACTTTCAAACAAGTTTTAATGCCAAAGTGACCCGCAGGTTTCGCGAAACCCAACACAAACCAAAACCCGCCACCTGCCACCTGCCGTCACCCGCGGGTTTCGCTTGGTGTTGAATCCAAGGTAGCCCACAAGTTAGAAATTCAACTGCTATCGGCCGTTTCAAAAACGTTGACCCCAAAAACATCATACAAACGGATACAAACGGATACAAACGGATACAAACGGATACAAACGGATACAAACGGATACAATAAGGGGTTCACAGCCCATATAAAACCAGTTATATTTTATACACATTAAAATATATAGATTATCACCTAGATGTTATATTGGCAAATATAAATGAACAATGAGTGTATACACGTTAGAATAATGTGAACTTTCCATTATCCTCCACAATATCTAGTGAATTTGTTCATTATATAATCCTCACACAAAAATTCACACAATATTGGAATACTAAGTTAGGGTCAAATATACATACAATTAAATCATACCCCCACACTACTTTTCTAGTGATGTACACGTCTATTTACTCCTCTCCTACAAAAGCACCTACGCAATCTGTCACACATTTCCACGTTCCGCATAGTCTTCTCTTACAGGTAGGGGACACACTAACATATCCTCTTAAAATTACATTAACCCCTCATTACCCTCCATCGTCACATACCATATCACACACCTCCTACCTTATCCAATCCTTATCCAAGTAACCTTGTCATATCCACATATCACCATTAGCCAAGTAATCTTACAATACCCCTATTCAAGTAAACTATATAATACCCTTTACCCCATCACTCACACCCCCCCCCCCCCACACTCACACTGAATCGTTCACTCACCCATACAAGTACCAGTTCACTAAGAGACGAATTTCACATACAATAAAATTTAACTAAACTTGTCAAATAACCATAAAACACTACATTTACATAACTACTCAGGTCTAGACAACTGAACCAAAAATCACTTGGAAATACAAGAATAAGGATTTGCACATCATAGAAGAGATTGTTACGATATAAACAATTCGATACATTTTTGTACTCAGGGTTTGTGTTAATTTTCTACACAAAATTAGCATGCATATTGCAGAAATCTAATAAATTTGTATCTCAACTAAATATAGGTACAAAGCGAATTGTTAATAATACTAATTAGATACAAAAATATATCTACCTTATAAATCAGTTAATCGGAAAAAATTAAACCCGAATACAAAAATAAAGTAAAAATTGAATGCAATGTTTCGTCCGTAAATTTTCTTCTTTTAACGTCGTTCTGTAGAAAGTCGAAAGAATAATATTATATTTTCGTAATGAAATACGTGACTCGCTGTTAAAGACGTCAGACTAAGTAAAAAACAACCTTTTAGCGGGCCTGCTACACATTCTTCCTCCCGTATCGAATTCCGCTTACGCAACCGTCTTCCTTTAGTAATAAAATAAAATATATATTTCCAACTCCTATCTTGCTCCAGCTCACACCTTCTCTTTTAACACTAAAAAAAGAATAAACCTCTTTTATTTTGTTAAAATTCCGCTTCCGGAATATTTTTGGAAATTATAAAAAAAATACTTACTGGTTTCTTTGTACATTTATGGTGCAAAGTCATAAAATACGGAATTTTATGATTGTTATGAATGATTTTTTAAATGCTTTTTATGACTTTAGATATTAGAACAGTAGGCGAATAAGATATGTCAACCTATACATATATTGTCTAAATAAACAGTTATGGGGCTAGTATTAATGTTTTCATATAAGTTTGTTGTTATTATTATTGTTTATCATTATTATTCAGACGGGTTTTAAATTAACGAAAGAATTTCTCACAGTGGGTAATACTACTGAATTGTTATAGTAATATTTGCCCGTTCCGCCATAACGAACACAAAGACGAAAACACTAACCACCGTAGTAGCATCACCGAAACACAATACACAATACACAATAGTGCACATCGTACACAATGCAGCACAATGCCTTGGACAGAGTGAGAAGAGGCATCCTCGGGGTTATAAGACTTTTGATACAGTACAATGAAATTTAATGTTATATATGTATATATAACTTTATTAATAAACAGGATGGGAAAAGTCTGGACACGGTATAATATATTTAAAATGATCTGAATAACAAAACTACAACTTCGCAAAATGATTTAGGGTCTGAAAGAGTATTTTCCAAGGCATTTATTGACACTGAACCTCTAAGGGAGGACGATCTACAAGGAGTCAGAAGAAAATATTAAATGTAAGTTTAGGTCTAGATGTTCATCATTTTAAAGGCCTAGTCAAGCTGAGTTAAATGCCGCAAACCGCCCTTCAAAAGCTTTATTCATCACAAAATGGTGGCATTTTAATGGTCCCAAGGTGGTTAAAAAATACTTAATAAAAATTGTTTAAACAGCCGCCATTTTGTAACTAATAACACTTTTGAAGTGCGGTTTGCAGCATTCAACTCAACTGTAGGCTAAGCCATTAAAATTATATAGATCTTGACCTATGCTTCAATTTAAGATTTTCTTCTGACTCCTTGTAGACCGTAAGACCCTTGGAGGTTCAAAATGAATAAGTAAGTGCCTTGGGAAATATACTTTTAGACCCCAAATAATTTTGCAGAGTTTTAGTTTTGTTACTCAGATAACTGTAAAGATATACCGTTTCCAGACTTTTTTACACCCTGTATATGTTGAAATTGGCGTTTCAACACACGTGTGCAAAACTATACAGTCCTCTAAAAAATCTCCTCAATCTCTCTAATAGTCAGCCTGTATACCGTTTTGTGGAAGTCATTTGCAGGAAATGGTGTTATAAATATTATTATCGTGAGAGTGCGTCATGTTTATCATTTTTGATTTTTAATTGTTTAACGTTTTAGTAACTCGTAACATAAAATTGTTAGCTCTTGTATGGGTGATAAATATCGCCAATTCAGTACTGAATATAAAGCGGACATCTCAAAAGTGAAAAGAAACGAGCAGATTAGCGAAGCAAATATTCTCGCCTTGGAGAGGAACTGTGAATATGAGTACTCTAGGCATTTTGAACAAACTGACTGGCTTCTCAAGCAAAGCTCGGTTTCCCAGGTGCTTTATCGATTGTAACTAACTTCTCAAACAAAATATTGTACTGTGATGGCGAGCGAAGCCACGACGGGCTACTAGATTTGACTTAATTATTGTTTTCACTTTGGAAATCCGCATTTTGATTCAGGAAGCTGTGGGGCTGAACTTGAACCCATGATCAGTCTTCAGTTGTGTGATTATTCAGAGCGATGTACAGTACCACATTTTGTTTAATAAGGTTAAACAAAAACAACCTTAAGTTTTAATGGAAAATAAATTTACAACGAAATGAAAGAAACTTAATTTAGGTGCTTGTAAAATTGTTGATGAAATATAGCTTATTTTTTGGGCTGTAAGTTTTGTAAAAATATAACAACGGTTTGTTCTAGTTGGGGAATATTTATAAAATATAGAACATTTGCATGTATCATCCAAGTACGAAAATGCTTGTATAACGTTTGCTCATAATCACAACACCAGATTTGAACATAAAGATGAATTTGATAGTACTTGTCTCAAAGCTGCCTCCCCAATTTGGCCGATCATAAAAATCTAATTGGGTAGTTTGCTCGTGTTTTTTTCCAGCTGATTATTCACATAGCAGAGACCATGTAGAGACTCAATGAGTCGCTCGACGAAACAACAATATGGAAGCGGTTTAAAAAATTAAAAAATGGTTACAAGTTCATAGACCAGGGTTTTCAAGAAAGGTATAGTACTTCCTGTTTCAGACTCTCGGCCTTCTGTAAATCTCTAAAAGAACAGGAATATTTATTTTAATGAATGATTCAAAACATACTGAGAAGTAAAGGTAATTGTTTGTTTTTTGTGGATGCAATGTATAGGGGTTAGCGTGAACTATTAGCAATATTTTGACTAAGTAACCCTTCAGGATTGGCCTTGTTTGGCATTACTGATTTTACTCAAAAAACATGGTGTGGCCAAACTTGTATATTTAAGATCCTTTTAAATTTGTTTAAGGTCCATTGATATGTAGGCCGTACAGTGGCGTCTCCAGCTGCCGATGTGGCGAAAGCATGTTCCTGTGACCGTCAGTGCAAGTCGTAGTGTAAGTGCAGCTCGATGGAGGACGCCAGCGAAGTTATCTTATTATATAATCACCAGTATTTTTTGTCCGATGTCCGGATCAAAATTTATCTGTAACCAGAAGTGCCCCAAGTACAAGATTTGAAACATAAATAGTTTGTAGGTCGTAGGGGTGCAGGAACATAATGTTATTTTAAAGGAGGTAAAATTCTTTTAAAGTTCATTATCTAAGGCCCCGTAATGTAAAATCCTATACTCTAATATGAGTAAGGTTTGCTTGCTTGCTTGCTTGCGACACTGATCTCAAAAACTGCTCCAACGATTTCCTTCAAATGATCGAAATAACTAATTTCTGGAATAAAAATAAGTTCTAGACAGGCCTCATCCCCAGGAAAATTCAAATAATGTAAAAAAACTAAAATGAAAAGTTAAACAAATTAACATTGGGCTTATGGAGTTTCAAATCAAAACAAAATAATTGTAACAGCTGTTCATAATCAACCAGAGAACTGTCAAAGTAAAACTCATGTTGTTTATGATTATTAACATGTGATTTCCTGAGAGCAGAGATTAAAATATTTGAGTGAAGATTACATATATAGAGTAGTAAAATAAATCAAAGGGACATTGAGCCATAAAAAACAACTGGAGTGGCCTTAAAACTGCAGAAAAGAGGCAAATTAGTTATACAAATCTGATTATCAGTAGGGGGAAGTGGTGAAATATTACTCCAAGTCATCTAAACAAACTGACTGGCCTTCCCCCGAGCAAAGCTCGGCCCCAGGTACTATTAATTAAAGGCCGAAATTTCACCATTAAGAATAACAAAAAACATATGTTTTTAGTGCCACATTCGTTAGATGGTTGTAATAAACCATGAAACGAATATATTTCCCTTTATAGGAAGCAGCTGATTTGTGTAATAAAAAGTTCATAGCAGTAATTTACATCACCATATGGTTTTCAGTTTTACACTGGCCAGTTTAAAATTTCAAAATTTACTATATAATGGTTGATGATTCTGTAATATTGAAGCATATTTAAAAAAATAGACTTCACTTAGTTGGTTGATATAAGTAAACAGTAGACTATTTATTACAATTTACGATTAGAACTGCTGCTTAAAATAATCACTATAAAAATAAGGTGGCGTCTGTTTGTCTATTCTTCCATCACACTACAACCACAGGAGCAATTCTGCTACATTTTGCACAAATATAGCCTATGTACCCGAGTGTCACAGGCCTATTGCCGTTTAGAAAGTTTCTCTGGGCTCTGGTTCTTATTATATAATCACCAGTTTTGAAAAATGTCCGATGTGCGGATGAAATTTTCAAAGAAAACGACAGTGCCAATACCTCCAATTTAATCTAACCTAAATAGTTTGTAGTTCGTAGAGATGCGGGAATACATTTTAAAATTCAAAATCAAAGACCCCGCACAATAAATAGTTGATTTAAGTTACAATGTTTGCCAGTTATTATGTTTTTTTAATCCTCTTTAGTTAATTGGTTGCTTAAGGAACAACACTTCTCTATATTTACGAATATATTAGCAGTTTTCAAGGGGATTGCTGACAGGGGCATTTATAAACTTCCACATCGCTAATCCATACATTTCAACTACTGTATGTAGTTTTCAGTTAATAATGGCAAGTGACAAAATACGATTATGCTTATGTTTTGTGTGTTGTTAATTTCAATTAATTAAACACTTGATTAGAGGTGTAATATTGTCAGTTTTGGTAGATAGGCCGCAAACACTGACATCTAACTAAATATTGGAGGCAACACGTCTCAGGGACACTGCGTGCCGGCCGCCATTTTCTGGTGAGAATAATGGACATTTTGGTAAAATCAAATGATTATTTCTGTAACAGAAAGAGAAGTAATCATCTCTGAAGTACCAGCCTTACAGTTCGGCATTCCAACGTAAGTCATTCTGAAGTTTTGCCGAGTTTCATCCAGTATATAGTTAGATCTGAGTGGTTGCAAAGAAATAAATATTAAGAAAACAAATTATTTGTTTCACATTTGTTGTAGAATGTATCTGCTGATCAGAGCAATAACAAGTTAATTAATCAACCATGGCTTTAGCGATCTATAGATCGTTCTTTGTATTTTTGAAGTTTTTACGAAATAACTAAGAGATTACTCTTTTGCATTTGTAATTTATCAATTTTACAACGTACTTTACCCTGTAACTGGTGAAATGTTTGTAGAAGAAAACCGTTATTTCCTGTCTGCTTGAAATTGCGAGTACCTTTTGGTAGTCTTTCTTTGTTCAGAGGTTTTTGCTATAATGTCCAATCAAATGCTTAGGCCTATAGTGTGAGTAAAGTGGTCATTTTAAATACGGTACCTTAACCATTAAAGGTCGTGGAAAGTCAATTGCACATCTTATTCGGAATAATGTTTATGAAGACACCGAGTACATCAATTAGGTCTGCACATGTATTTATAAAACTGCCATTGAAAATCGGGGCTGCATCTGAGAGTGAGTGTTTCCAAATTATACGATTTCAGGCTCTACCATATCAATTATTCTGCCAAATCATCGGTTCTTTTGGGCCTATTGCTGACCCTTTTTGAAAACGTGCATTGTGATTTTCAATTTTAGAATGGACATTGTTATAATTTCGGTAATCCTTTATTATATGTTATTTGTTATTAATGGTTTGTTGTTTTCCAAGAGAAAAAATAACACCACGCTTCCAAACTTTAATATGAGATTATTATTGAAGGCAATAAAAACTCTCCTTAAGTAGGTACTCACGTAAGATTAAAACACTATACAATCGATGTTCTTCACATTTGTTTTGACTGTGTTCAACTGTTAATTAACAGCCATGGCTAAATTAACACAAATACTCATATGTTTACACAGGTAACACACGCCGTTATCATTGTGAGAACGATCGATAGTCACAATCATTGCCATTGATTTTTCAACGGGTGTTACGCTAGTTTTTAATATTTTCAAAATAATATATTTATAACGTTGATTTATACTTAACAATCGTAAACGCATGATTTCCCACAGAATGTCCGCATGAAATTTGTCTACAAGCAGTGATCGTTTGTGGGATGAAGGGTGTTGGTGAGGGAGGTGGTGAGGGATGGGTGGCGATCAGCTGTTTCCTCCACCACCCCGGACTGACTCCAACATTTCTCCGCCAGTTGGGCCGCGTTCACCGCCCGTCGCGGACTCTGTTGGCCGGTAGATCTACTGCGCTTGTGACGTAAGGTGACAGGTGGATTTCTTTTGGAGAGTAAAAAAAATTAATATATTTTCTTGTTTTAATCAATAATTATGTTTGTTGAAGATTTAGCGAGTAACCATGTAAGATAATGTCATAACTCTTCATAATGTAATATATCAACATGTTTAACAAACGTTTAATTTATAATTAATTAGTAATCAAATTACACTTTAATTTATAAATAATGTGTCGGCCAATACATTATTAGCATTAACACTAATTACAGGGTTGAATTACAGCCTGATCTATTACATTTTTTATTTATGATACACTGTAGTTATAAGTGATACGAATACATTTTGGAACGGAATAAAAATAGTATAATTTTACAACATTTAATACCACAAAGCACTTACCTTTAATCTAAATTATTAAGATTAATATATTATTATAAGCGATAATAGTTTTTGATATACTCCTGGTGGTGAATTAAAAAAAAACAACAACCGTGTATGAATTGCAAATCACAATAATTATAAGGCAATAACGAGAGCCCTATCCAGCTAATGTTTTAAAAATACTCTCCTTAAACATTATTTTGAACGGCTTGATCTGGTTTAAGAATAAATACAATAATATGTGGTACGTCTGTACACAACACTTAACCACTAAAATGTCGTTTGAAACACTAATCATAAAAACTATTTAATTTAATAGCCGTAAAATAACAATAAAACTTAAATCCTATCTAAAATAATTATCTACTTATATAAAGCTAGACGGGTTCACTCACTCACTCACTGATTCACTGACAAACTATGAGGCACTTCCCGTAATCCAACCCCCTTTACCTCATACTTGAATTAAAGCTCTTGACGAGAAACTGCCAGAAAAATTTCCAAAAGTTAAAATTTTAGAGTTTTTGAGGCGTTTTTCCGAGGCATTTTTGGGGCGGGGAAAATTCCACTTGTTCCACTTTGAGCGCGTTTTGTACGGAAACGGTAAGGGATTGCAAAAAATGTTAAATACAAAAGTTGTAGAAAATTAAATTTCCAACTCAGAGTTTTGTCAGATTTAAGATCCGATCATCCGTTTAGCCACTATTCATCGGAGAAGTAATTCTGAGTATTTTGGCCTATTTAAATGTGTACGGTTTTGGAAAGCCGTTTAATGAAAGCACACTATCTTTGGCTAATACCACATGTTTGTATCAGCTGATTTAAATAAACCGCCCGTGTAGGCGATACTAATTTGCTAACATGAGGTTTATATAACTCAGCTGTTCACATTAAGGTGGTCAAATTATCGCCTACACGGGAGGTTCAATATCGCGAATATCGTTTGTTACGATATTGGAAAATATAATCAACCGATTGTTTGTTCTATCGAATGAATTTAGCCCAGTAGCCCAGTGGATATGTTGTCAGATGATTCAAGATCATGTGGTCACGGGTTTGAATTCTACTTTTGATGCTTAATTTTTGAGGTCTGCAATTTCTGTTTAGTTTGACTTTCATTTGTTTTTACAAATTCGTTTATTTGTAATTATGTTGCACAACGAACAGCCACCATACAGCGCTCTGCGGAGTTAGGTTACTATAATATTGTCGTGAACTTAAGTCTAATTTATTGTTATTTTTTCACAAACATCCATTTGTAGAACTCCAATTTAACATTGTAACCACAACTTTTTATCTACAGTATATCTGATTTTGTTTGCTTTTATACACCTCGAAAAAACCATCGTAGTCGGGAGTTCATTCGATAAAACGAACAAGCAGCCGGTTGATAAAATATTTCGATATCGAACCGATATGGGACCGCCTGTGTATGTTGCACACGTATGAGTTGACTGAGGAATGCAAGTGAGCGAAGCGAACTCTGAAAGGGGGTTTGGGGGCGAAGCCTCCAACGGTGATAAGCCTAGTCTTTATATAAAATTCTGTGGGATTTTGGCAAATCGCAAGATGGTGGGAGACGGTTCAAATTAAAGGTCTTGATCTCAGGGACTCGGGAAAAATAGCAGTATTTCTAAAGTGTTACCAGCAAACGAGAAATAACGTAAAACATCCCCCAAAAGAAAAGCATGGGGATTGAAAAACGTCTGCTTTTTTACATTAAAACATGGGATTAAGCGTGTACTTTGATTACGAAATGACATGTGATCCTACTTGGAGCAAGGTTCGGGGCTTTTGCCCCTTCAAGTCACTAGTTGTTAATAAATATGTAATCCTATTTGAGTGTTACTGTATACTATTTAACATCCAATACACTTCAAGCCTCTGTTTATAAAACCTTTGATTTATATTTTATACGTTAGACTAAGGCAATTTCCTCCAACTGCTGTTATTGAATTCGGTTTGATAAATGATATGTCGATAGTTCTGCCTCTCAGAAGTACTTCAGGTCAAACTTTCGATGGATTTGTTCTTAAAAGTACATTCAGGTTTTAAAATTATTTTGTTAAGATAAATACCAGTAATAGTGTTGTTGAAGTTATTAACATCGGTGACGAATAGTATTAGCTGTTGTGAACTATTTAATTTAATTTATGAAGTGATTACGTATTCAGCAACACAAAACAAAGTTTTGTTTCAACTTCACAAAACACATAAACTAATATCAGGCATGATCACAACCTGAATATTTAAAAATCATAGCCATAAATAACATTAATTAATTACAACTCTTTCAAGTGGTGTAAATATTATAATATATATTGAATATTAGCATTTCCCAGTAGCATAAAAAATAAACGAACTTAAAAATAAATACCCCCGTCGCAGCAAACCTGCGGACTCAGCGAATTTCCAATGCATAATATTTGTCTGAATTCCACATAAAGCCGCAAACCAAGTTTCATAAAAATATATTCACATATAAGCGATTTTAATTATTCTCCATAAGAATAACATTGGTAATGAGTATGTAGGTTTGCTGAAACAAGGAACAGAAACAATTGGTTTATATGCAAATATAAATAGAATTTAACTAGGCAAAGCCACATACTAAGTTTCATCGATATTCAATCATAAATAAGCGATATATGACATTCTAGTTATTCTCCATAAGAATAACATGGGGCTGAGAAAGCAGGTTTGCTGCAACAAGGAACAGAAAAATGGGTTTTTATATAATTATCAATATAACTCAAACAAGTGAAGCTACATACCAAGTTTTATTAATTTATGTTCATAATTAAGGGAGTCAGTATATTTTACTTATTCTCCATAAGAATAACATGGGGGCTGAGTACGCAGGTTTGCTGCTACGGGAATAATCAACAAAAAATCAATTTTTTGTGCAAATATCAATATACCAGTACTACTTGAAGCCACATACCAAGTTTCATCAACATACATTCATAAATAATCGAGATATCAAATTTTATTTATTCTCCATAAGGATAACATTGGACAACGTACTGTGTTTAGCACTTCGAATATCTCTGCAACGGTTGGGCGTAGAATCACAATTTAAACACCAAAATGTTTGTTTTATGGAACTGAAAAGATAGGTAAAAGCAAATGTGAAGTTTACATTAAAATAAACTGAGGAAAAGCCAAAAACCTTTTTCCCATAAGATTAACATGGGAGATTTTATGAGCAGGTTTTTTTGGATTTTCTCCGCAACCACTTTACCTAGGTTAATAATTCAAAATACTGAATTATTTGTTTTTTTTAAGCTCTATAACATGGTCAAAACCAAAATTAAGTTTTTTAAAAATTTTAGGGTGAAAAATGCAAAATACTGATTTTTGGAAAATGTAAAACCCCCATAAACCCCCTTTCCCATGGTCCGATTTTTCTGGTTTTCGAACTTAAAGTCATGAATGTCATTTTACACATTTGAGCCAAATTTCATCAAAATCGGACGTTTTTTACTCAAGTTATCGTGTTAACGGACACACACACATATATATATATATATATATATATATATATATATATATATATATATATACATATATATATATATATATACATATATATATAAATTTGAACGAATAGTGTTTTTGGCATCTGGGGACCTTAAAACAAAAAGTTATCATGGTCTCGGGCTTAAGTCTTACCATGAGACCTACGGTAATAGCTTCTTCCCTATAGGGGAAATTCGCTAAAAATAAAGAAATTTAAAATAATTTGCAAGCTGGAGGATACCACAAAATTAACAAATTCCTTGGTGATGCAAAAATGCTAATTACTAATGTGGATATTATCTAAAATTGTCATATTAATCTATATTATAAAATAACACAACTGTATTATTATTAGCATTATTATTATTATTAGAAGTAGTGTGTTTGCAGTTGGAGTAAAATTTGTAACAACAACCATCCTGTATATTCTTAATGTATTAATAGCACTAAAACACGTCATTAAAAATAACAGAATCAAAGTTTTCCAGATAGTAGCCCTATGAAGGAAGGTAAAGTCTGGTATTTAAAGTTGTAAGTGTAAATACACATAGGTAGAGTAATACAGCGCTGCGGCATTAATGATGAGACAGTTTACAATAATGAGACAGTTACACTTGCAACACCTTGCAGCTCAGTCGAGCGTCTGTGATATCCTACGCTCTCGGTGTTCAACGTTTCAGACACAACAAGAATCATACGTAATTGTGTTGGGGCTTTAAAGATGGGAAACACAAAGTCTAAAGTTAACTGTTTTTATATCCTACTTCCTACGAATGTTATAAATGTGAAAGTTTGTACGTATGGATTTATGTTTAGACGTCCATCATGCAAAAAACTAAGGGACCGATTAAGCTAAAATGTTGTATGAACATAGCTTACATATCACATTAACATATGGACCTGTAAATATCTACATCCAAACTTAGGGCTCCACGGGCCCTGTAAGATCCAATGCAAATCTTATAGGAGGATATAGTTTGTAAAATTACCAGCTGTAGTGCTGTAGTTAAGATGTTCTACGAGACATCAGTTTTAAAGCACTATTTAATCCAAATCATTGGCACTTTGATTATAAAAATTGGTAATAAATGAAAAAGTTATCGGGATTTTGTATAATAAATTTCAAAATAGCGGCCATTTAAAAATGTCAAGACAAATTCCAAGAAAACCGCAACTAAAATTTTATAAGACATCAAATTTAAAGCACTTGCAATTAGATGGTCAAATGCACTAGGGAATTTTACTTTGAAAATTTTAAATAGCCGATATTTTGAAACTTATTATTACAAATTACTATAACTTGTTTATTTATTAACCGATGTTTACAATCAAAGTGTCATTGGATTTGGATTAAAAAGTGCCTTAGCTTAGATGACTTGTAAAATTTTGCTTTAGTTGCTAGTTTTCATGGAATTTGAATTTGAAGTTTTTAAATGGCCGCAATTTTGAAATTTGATAAGTTTAAAAATATATATTTTTGGAAAATGTTAAAAACAAGAAACTTAAAGTTCATACCAAGTTCCATACAAATATCTGTAAAAGGTTATAAATTATTAATTATTTAAAAAATAACAAAATGGCGGATTACGCCTAAACTAAGCCGAAATCGAACAAATGTTACTATATATTTTCGACTTGTTTTTGTATGTAGAATACGGTTCTGCATAGTGCGATACGCACTTTTGTGACACGCTGTATAATCCATGGTGTTTGATCCGTATTGTAGAGGCGACAACAAACGACATTGACATCCGTGACGATTCAGAATGGGGTTTAAGCTGAACATCTCTGGACACTTGAGTAATATTAATTATCTGTTAAATAAGCTATCCATAAGTCATCCTTAAGTCATACTAGTAATAGTATTTAAGTTATTACTTAAGTCACTATTATGAGAATACTACTGTTTACATAAATAAGTACATTTTCCCCAGTGAGTGGAAACCGGATTGAAAAATTCTGTTGAGTCACTCAAACGTGGGAGAGCCAAAAACTGGTCATCTTAGTATTGATGGAAGGAACTAAACATTTATTTGATAATATAAAATTATATTTCAGGTAATGTCAATAGTAATTCAAGCAGTTTGTTTTCAATGTTATATTTTACAATGTTCGCAGAGGCCCGATGGGCACACTGACGGGTCCAGGCTACCTCTGGGCTCTGCTGTCCGTCGCCGCGGCTCTCCTGGCCTGCTCTGGCTTCTATCTGCCTTTTTGGATTCAGGTCTGACGTCTCAGTTAAAATTGTTTTAGCTGATAAAAAGGAAAATTCACTTATAATTTGTATACATTGACTATGAGTTTAATCATTTTCCTAATTAATCATCGATTCCAGAAAGTATACTTACAATCCTAGTAAGCTGCCCCCCCCCCAAAAAAAAACAGTTGCCGGTTAACGCTCCATCATAAGCGATATATAACATTTTAATTATTTTCCATAAGAATAACATGGGGAACTAGGATTGCTACTACGGGAACTATAGGTGAAAAATTGTGTTTTTGTGCAAACAACAATAAACCACAACCAGATGAAGCCATATACAAATATTTCGTCAGTTTATGTTCATAAATAAGCGAGATATAGAATTTTTATTTTTCTCCATAACAATAACATTAGACAACGAACTGTGTTTAGCACTTTCAATATCTCAGTAAAAAATTGACTTTGAACAATGATCAAAATACCAAATTGTATTTTTAAGCTGAATTCAATGGTAAAAATTAAAATTTGATTTAAATAAAAATTACATGTGGAATCCCCACAAAACCCATTTTTGGGGTACAAAACCCCCCCAAAAACCCCACTTCGGATGGTGCGATTCGTCTGGTTTTCGATCTTGTTCAAATAAATGGTACTTTTCACATTTGTACCAAATTCACATTTTTCACATTTTATAGAGCTTAAAAAACAAATAATAGAGTATTTTGAATTATTAATCTAGGTTACGTGGTGGCAGAGAACCAAAAAAACCTGCTCATAAAATCTCCTATGTTAATCTTATGGGAAGAAGGTTTTTGGCTTTTCCTCAGTTCATTTTAATGTAAACTTCACATTTGCTTCCACCGATCAGTTCAGAAATAATAATTTTGGTGTTTAAATTGTGATTCTACGTCCAACCGTTGCAGATATATTCAAAGAGCTAAACACAGTACGTTGTGCAATGTTATCCTTATGGAGAATAAATAAAATTTGATAGCTCGATTATTTATGAACTAGATGTGTACCTGTCCTTCGTACAGGTTGTATGTGTAAATAATAAATGAATTTAAGAAGAATAACAACCGAATTAATTTAACATTATTTAAATTACATTTTAAATTTTTTAAGAAAAAATTAAATAAAAATTAACGAATTATACTTGCAGATAACTCAGGTATTGTTACTGAGTTGAGAACACTGCCGGGTAGTGAACGGCGCGGCGGCGTGGCCCTGGTTAAAAGGAGGGTGTTAACATATACTGACCCACCCGTTCATCGCTTTGGAAGAGATACATCACCTTTATGTTGATCTCTGTTGCTTGTTCATTGGTGGACGTGAGGATGGCACAAGGCACTTTCAAAATTAATCTGATTATGAATCTCAGGGGAAAAAACTGTCGATCAGTAGTTCCTGTTATTCGTCGATTGAACAGAGTGGATGTTTATGAGACCACCTGTTTTCCAATGTCCTGTTCCCAACTTTTAAAAGGACCTAATAAAACTCCTCAACCCCTTAATCTTATCAAAACATAATTTTAAAATTTACTGTTAAGTTGAGACACTCAGTAGTTGGCTACATAAAAGATCTATTCAGAGAGGCATAGATCTCGCCCCCCTATGACTCAAGCACACAAAGTGTCTGTATGAAGTCTCAAGAGAGCAACACCATGAATCCCCATTATATGGGCCATGTTGTTGTTACTGATGTCCTTTGAAGTACCAAATACCAGCTCTATTTGTTGAGTAGTTTGTGATAATTATATTAAAGGTCAGAGGAGCAGAGCCCTTAAGTATATTTTTATCTGATTTTTTTGCCACCGAATTTCATCTCCATCAGTCCAGTAGCAGATTGTTAAAATAAGTATTCTGAAAGTTCGGGGCGAGGCCCTAAAACACGTTCTTAACGGGAATAGGCTTGTGTTTGTTCTGATATATTATTTATGTTCCTACCGAATTCAACTTAAAAGGTCCGAACTAATGCTCATAAGATTGCCAGCAATAAAAGTAAATTAGGGCAGAGCCGGGTTTGTTTAAAACCTAGCCTTATTGTACATCTGCAGAATAAGGGAAAAATTGTTGCACTATCCAAAATTTTACCTTCTTAGACATTGTCGTTTTTTAGTTACAGTGATCACAGTGTGAGCGAGTGAATGTGTCTGAAAAATTTAGATTTAGATAATATGTCCACTCTGTATACTTCTGTTATTCATTACCAATCTTCACTCAACATTTTAAATGAAAACTAAAACAGCTGATTATGGAATAAGTATTCTTAAGTCATCAACTGGTTCAGTATAAATAAATGCTTTGTCCGTAACCATAAGATGGTATCTTGAAAATCCCGTGGGGTGTAGCCCTGAGGTGAGTTCAGAATGTTGAAGTAGCCTATAATCTTCTAATATACGTATAGAACATAGAATAAAAGATTCATCTGAATCAGTTCACCCGTTTCCCTGGGAAAAGCGAACAAACACAATGACATCCGCGCGAAAACACGTTTTTGAGCGGCCGCCATTATTAAAAAAAGACAGTTTAAAGAAACCGAAAACCTTCTCACGAATGTATAGAACAAAGAAACAAAGATTCATTAAAATCAGTGCACCCGTTTTCCCATGAAAACACGTTCTTGAGCGTTAACGAAGGACAGACAGACGGACAGAAATTGAGATAAGACTGGTTTTGGCTCCTCTAGGGTTCCAAGAAAAGAACAAAAGGTTACATGAAGAAAACCTATCTTTACAAAGAAGAAAACGTATCATTTTCTCATTCAACATTACAGTGATTGCCTTAGTACATTCTGGAGTAATTTTTAAAGTTAAATGAAATAGGTTCTTCCCTATAGGAGAAATTTCCTAAAAGTAAAATTAAAATGGTAAAACAATAGATCCAACATAAAGAATTAATTTGGTGAAATAATGTATACATTTAGAAATTAGCCTGGTTATAGCAATACTATTGTTAACAATGATAGGGTACAAACCAACGTTATATATACTCGTCCTCTTACAAAGGGAAGAAGAAAGTTGGTTATTTGTTGGTTTTACCACCAACTGAAGATACAACCACAGTAACGTCCGTGCATCTGAGTTGTGGTTCATCATTCCAGCTGCGTGAATTTCCAGTTCCACCTACCTGCACGTCTGCCCTGACGTTAATGTTACATTATTGTATGTGCAGGGCCGTATCCTGGGGAGGGTGGATGCATACTTTAACAGCTTCCGTCGCTGCAACTACCCCCGTCTCGGCCCTCAAGGGGTGGTTGAGATCGTGACGCAGTGCGCCAGATATTCTAGGTGGGCCTATGTGTTTTTTAGATTTTATTTTAAGTTTAATCAAAACAAATTCATCAGGCTATAACTGTGTCACCATGATCATTAATGTTAATACCGGTACTACTGATTTGAACATGAGTTAGTTAAAATCTTACTCAAACTATCAAAATTTTTTATTTTGTATATTTTTAATTAGAAATAAACAACAGTACATATTATGTAAGACATATTTTGAAATTTTCGTTGGCCAAAATATTGGTTAACTATAATTTAAATCAAACAACAATATTGAAACAAAGCTTTTTATCTTGAAATGAAAACAAATTTGTGTCACATGACATAACAAGAGGAAACTTAGTTAGTTTTGTCCACTTGTTGCATTACGTCAAGTCAATAAAAACACGGTAGGGTTCATATCGAGTCCAGACAATGAGAACCTGAGGATTTCAATAATGTGTCTAGATGGAGTATGTGATACACTAATGAACATTCCACTGTTGTGTCTAGGTGGCAAGACATCCCCAGCGGCTGGTGGCAGGCCAGTACCGTCCTGGTGGGGGTGGGCTCCGCCCTCGCCCTTATCCTGGGGGTGGTGGCGGTGTCAGCGTGCTGTGTGGAGTATGTGATACACTAATGAACATTCCACTGCTGTGTCTAGGTGGAGAGACATCCCCAGCGGCTGGTGGCAGGCCAGTACCGTCCTGGTAGGGGTGGGCTCCGCCCTCGCCCTTATCCTGGGGGTGGTAGCGGTGTCAGCGTGTTGTGTGGAGTATGTAATACACTAATGAACATTCCACTGTTGTGTCTAGGTGGCGAGACATCCCCAGCGGCTGGTGGCAGGCCAATACCGTCCTGGTAGGGGTGGGCTCCGCCCTCGCCCTTATCCTGGGGGTGGTAGCGGTGTCAGCGTGTTGTGTGGAGTATGTAATACACTAATGAACATTCCACTGTTGTGTCTAGGTGGCGAGACATCCCCAGCGGCTGGTGGCAGGCCAATACCGTCCTGGTAGGGGTGGGCTCCGCCCTCGCCCTTATCCTGGGGGTGGTAGTGGTGTCAGCGTGCTGTGTGGAGTATGTGATACACTAATGAACATTCCACTGTTGTGTCTAGGTGGAGAGACATCCCCAGCGGCTGGTGGCAGGCCAGTACCGTCCTGGTGGGGGTGGGCTCCGCCCTCGCCCTTATCCTGGGGGTGGTAGCGGTGTCAGCGTGTTGTGTGGAGTATGTAATACACTAATGAACATTCCACTGTTGTGTCTAGGTGGCGAGACATCCCCAGCGGCTGGTGGCAGGCCAATACCGTCCTGGTAGGGGTGGGCTCCGCCCTCGCCCTTATCCTGGGGGTGGTAGCGGTGTCAGCGTGTTGTGTGGAGTATGTAATACACTAATGAACATTCCACTGTTGTGTCTAGGTGGCGAGACATCCCCAGCGGCTGGTGGCAGGCCAATACCGTCCGGGTAGGGGTGGGCTCCGCCCTCGCCCTTATCCTGGGGGTGGTAGTGGTGTCAGCGTGCTGTGTGGAGTATGTGATACACTAATGAACATTCCACTGTTGTGTCTAGGTGGAGAGACATCCCCAGCGGCTGGTGGCAGGCCAGTACCGTCCTGGTGGGGGTGGGCTCCGCCCTCGCCCTTATCCTGGGGGTGGTAGCGGTGTCAGCGTGTTGTGTGGAGTATGTAATACACTAATGAACATTCCACTGTTGTGTCTAGGTGGCGAGACATCCCCAGCGGCTCGTGGCAGGCCAATACCGTCCTGGTAGGGGTGGGCTCCGCCCTCGCCCTTATCCTGGGGGTGGTAGCGGTGTCAGCGTGTTGTGTGGAGTATGTAATACACTAATGAACATTCCACTGTTGTGTCTAGGTGGCGAGACATCCCCAGCGGCTGGTGGCAGGCCAATACCGTCCTGGTAGGGGTGGGCTCCGCCCTCGCCCTTATCCTGGGGGTGGTAGTGGTGTCAGCGTGCTGTGTGGAGTATGTGATACACTAATGAACATTCCACTGTTGTGTCTAGGTGGAGAGACATCCCCAGCGGCTGGTGGCAGGCCAGTACCGTCCTGGTGGGGGTGGGCTCCGCCCTCGCCCTTATCCTGGGGGTGGTAGTGGTGTCAGCGTGCTGTGTGGAGTATGTGATACACTAATGAACATTCCACTGTTGTGTCTAGGTGGCGAGACATCCCCAGCGGCTGGTGGCAGGCCAGTACCATCCTGGTGGGGGTGGGCTCCGCCCTCGCCCTTATCCTGAGGGAGGTAGCGGTGTCAGCGTGCTGTGTGGAGTATGTGATACACTAATGAACATTCCACTGCTGTGACTAGGTGGAGAGACATCCCCAGTGGCTGGTGGCAGGCCAGTACCGTCCTGGTGGGGGTAGGCTCTGCCCTCGCCCTTATCCTGGGGATGGTGGCGGTGTCAGCGTGTTGTGTGGAGTATGTGATTCACGCCGCTACTGCGCGGCTGGCTGGAGGCCTGCAGCTTATTTCAGGCATGGACATAAAATTAATATATTTTAACATATACATTAAAATGACTGTGAAGAAAACAAGCAATATTATTGGTATTATTATTTTAAGATTTTGGTTACTCATTGGAAAAGCAAAATATTTATTTTTATTAACAGAACAAATGTTGCTTGCCTTAAAGGTACCCACCTACATTCATGATTCCATTCTGTAGGATTGCTATAAGTTAGTGGGTGTATATATATGAGTTTTTTATGTATTATGTTAGTATGTTTTTGATACTATGCCATTTTTGCGATTAAACTAAATTATATGGTCTGCAAGATAATACAAGAAAGTTAAAGGAAAAATTACGTTGTACGATTTCCAGGCTAAATATAAAACCATGAAAGTCTATAATTCTGCCCCATACTTCTTTAATTTTGATAAATATTTAATGATTTGTTTTATCATTGTATGCCTAATGTTATTTTGACACTACAACTTTATCCGCTAAAACAGGAATCTGTTACAGAATTTAAAACCAGAGCCGCTGCATTTTCTGACCGAGGTTTTCACATTTGGTCACATCTAACTGTTTAATATCCTTTAGTTTTTGGTTAGTTTAAACTGTGCTAATTATTGTGAACGATTTGTCTTTGTAGTAAAGCTTAGTGATAGCGTAATTTGAAACTCTAGCTAAAACTCTCTTACTAAGCACACTAATGACGCTAGAGCAGCTTGAGAGAACATGAAGCATGAAACGTCGAGGTCTATTGTCCTTTTGTGTGTTGCTAATTGCGGTTTATACTACCTGTTGTATTCAGTCTCTGTAAAATAGGCTAATTTACTGAAGAGAGTGGATAGAATTACAGGGTTACGTAATGGTCAGTTTGCTCAAAATCTGAGTTTCGCCGATCAGTTCTGAACAAAAACGAAATATATTGTAAATTTTCGAAACTGGAAAAAGCTTCAATTGGTCATTGGACCATTAATTACGTAACCCCGGCTAAATAAGCAGTTAGTCTTAGTAGGTAAAAAGGTTACAAAAGTCATCTTACTCATTTTACAATCCTAATTAATTCATATTCGCCAGAAAAAACGAACCAGTTGTATTAGTTTTCATATAAATTTAAATAATGTGAGAGGTGATTGGTATAACAAAATGGATCTATTTTCTGAATATTTAATTTCACGGTTTATCTTTTAGTTCTAAGAGATTCTGTTAGTTAAATTTAACTAATTCCCTAAAGCGACTTAAGGGATTCTCATCTCATTGAGGTTATTCCCGAATCGAGCCCTAAGGGCCATCCTGAGGCAGGGAGTAAGTTAGTGTTTTAGCCTTACTTTTATATAAATGCTTATATTTATAAAATAATATTTTCACGGATTTTTAAAATAGTATGCAAAAGTTAAAAATTAGATAAATTAAAGTAAGTAAATGTTTCACACTACTGTTGTGTCAGTCTATATTTACTAAAAATGATATTTATTTAACAATACAATTTTTTAAATAAGTGTATATTTACCTAAAACGATGTTTATTTACCTATACCTAAAACGATTAACTCAGCAGAGTTATAACAATTATGCTCACCCCCGCTTACTCCTTTATCATTTTGTATGCTTAACATGTCAGAAGCCATGTTGGTGTTGGGCAGTCTAACCTCTACGCTTGGACATTCAAGTATAACCTACAAGTTCAGCTTACCTCTGATGTCAACAGGCATGTTGGTGTGTGGTGGACTGCTTGTCTACCCTCTAGGCTGGGACAACAGAGAGATAAGAGATAGCTGTGGCCCTTCCTCACAAGTCTATAGTCTTGGTGAGTACGGTTGGTCAGAAATTTTGATTATAATCAGCTAAAGAGGCTTAAAATTAGCTGAACCTTAAACCTATCTATATCGTACTATTCTATCATATATTTAATCACAGAGAAAGTATAGATACTATCTAAGCTATCTATACGTTCTCTATGATTTAATCAAGTTAATAGTGTTATCGTTAAAATCACTAGATTTCACATCAGAAAAAGAGCATGTCTAGAATTAAACCATTTCTATAAAGGTATAGTTTAGCTTGGAGATTACCTGTTGGTACAGATGACGCAGAATATCTTGAGCTGTGGGAACTGAGTTCAGTTCAAACAGTTGGAGCAGAGTGAGATCAAGACATCGGTCTAAATCTGTAATTTGTTGTTTCCATCATCTGTTCAGTAATTTAATCGTAATATTGTTGTTATGTAAACAAAATAGCTGTTCATCAGTATTCCATGTTCAGTAGACCAGCTGGTTATCTCAGCCACTCCAGCAGTGGAGGAAGCCACAGCTCAAGATATTCCGCGATGTGCAATAACGTTTACAGCACCATGCATGTTCATTTAGTTCCTCACTCCGTTAAAAGGAAAGTTGTAAAAATAAATAAATAAATATCTTTACTATGAAATGTTTAGTGAAATTCTTTGATGTACTGTTTTATAGCTTATTTAAAAGATAATTGTTATACAAATTAAATACTTTTTGGATAATACTTACATTTAGTAAAAGTTTCAAAAACTTATTTTTGTTTACTAGTGTGCTGTGGAATAAAACAAAAAGTTTCGTTTCGTTTACAACCCGTAAATCCAGAAACCCCATAAAGTTTTTGACTAATCTCGTACAACTTCATCTTAATTTACTTAAACCAAACTAAACTTAATCTAAGCCTAATAACTTATGTTAATAATTTGAATAACAAAAACAATTTGATTTAAATGTAATATTATCTCCTAGGTAACTGTAAGCTGACATGGTCGCTGTATCTCCTTGTCCTCGCCGTTCTGCTGCTCTTAGTTTGCTTCACTCTCAGCCCCTCCATCTCCAAGGTCAACTACTGCTGCTATTCAAGGTCGTGACACTGACTGTTGGTGGATCCGCCCTCCAAGAGGTTCCTGGAAACCTCTACGCAGCTTTAATCGAACGTCAATGTTATCAGCTGCTCCATTTACAAGGTCAACACTGCTGCTATCCAAGACACTGACTTCTGGTGGATCCGCCCTCCAAGAGGTTCCTGGAAACCTCCACCCAGATTTAATGGAACATGATGTTGTCAGCTGATCCATTTACAAAATCAGCTACTGCTGATATCCAAGATCGTGACACTTCCTGTTGGTGCATCCACCCTTCAAGACCTCGACCTGGAGACCTCAATGTAGCTTTAGTGGGACGTCCTTGTTATCAACCCATACATATCCAAGGTCAGCTAATGCTACTACATAAGATCGTGACACTGAAATGTAATGTATAGGCCTTTCAAGAGGCAGCTGGAGACATCTACGTCACTTAAATGCACGTCTTTGTTATCAAGCCATCCACATCCAAGATCAAATGCTGCTGCTACCTAAGATTGTGACACTGACTTTTGGTGGATCCACCTTCCAAGAGGTACCTAAAGATATCCAAGCAACTTTAATAGCAATCCCTGTTACTAACCCCTCCTTAACCAAGGTCAAATACTCATTCTTCCTAAGGTGGAAGACTTGGAAGACTTGTGTGTTAGTGGAAACTTGTTGGTGAAGTATACCTGGAAACCTCCACGCAGCATTAATGTGGCGTCGATGTTGTCAGCTGATCCATTTACAATGACAACTGCTGTTTCTCTCCAAGATTAGTAGATTTAGTAAGATTAGTAGTAATCAACACTACCTGTTGGTGGATTCGTCCTACAAGAGGTGCCTAGAGAGCTCTATGCAGATTTAGGGGACGGAGACGTCCCTGTTATCAGCTCCTCCATTTTGAAGGTTAACTACTGCACATATCCAAGACATTTACTTTTGGTGGATCCGCTTCCCAATCCTCGTGTGGTTAGACCTGGAGACCCCTCCAAGCAGCTTCACTGGGACTTTGTTGTTGTTACTGAACACTCAGTATCATCGTTACACCTCGATTTCACCGAAGAAAAAATATAATTATCTAGTTGAGGGCAAACATTTATGTATGTATGAATTTGATGGTGTACTGGACATCTTGATTATTTATTTAACTTAGCTTTAAAATGATAACTGTAAAAACAAATTAAAAGTCAATAAATCACAGTTTGAGTACGACCAGTAACTGACGTAGCAAACCGGAGATGCCGTAGTAGCTAGACGTTCAGGTAGCGTACTAGGAGCTAGAAAGTAATTAATATGTAATGGAAAACTTCTAGACTTTAGAAAATTATTTCTGGTTCATATCTGGCAGATTATTATTCGACTATGTCATTAAAAAATCAACTTGTTTAGGTACTGCTGAAAATTTGTGTTTCTTAAATTGAAATAAACCCACATTTATACTTAAGATAAACTAGTGAAGGAGTTCTAATTCAGTTTTAAAAGACAATTATTTTTAATCTAATCCTTGTTTTAATTCAAAATAATCTTTTTAAAATAAGAATATAGCGCTTATGCTGTTCTGTATAATCTACAAACTACAGTATTAAACAAATTACAGTGTTATTTAAACAGTAAAGTTAATTAGTATAGTGAAAAGTGCAATTTTTTCAGATTGTATTAGTGTAAATTAAAGCTATCTAACATGAACCTAGGTAGCATTTTATGGTTGAAATAAATCGTTGCAAAATATTATCTTGTAAGTGACTATGTGTGTACAAGATGATCTCCAACTGAGTTATATGTAGCATTGGATCCTGAGTATGAGAATGAAGTTTTCTTTCTAACAATAAATAATTTTAGAAATAATATGTAAATATAACAATATTGTAATAAAGTGTTTTTTAAGAATTTGTGACAAAGATTTATAAATTACAATTCTCCTTTATCCTTAAAAAAATACGTAGTTAACACTTTGAAATTGGATGGAGTCCATGACCTCAACAACCCAAGACTTTTCAAAAACACAAAAAGATTAGGTCACCTTCCTAAAACTAATTATAAGCTGTGAGTAATTGTGACAGATAAATGATAAGATTATATCAGACAAGAGTTACTACTGGAGGCAGAGATCGATTTACTTATAACAGTGAAATGTGTAACAAAAATAAAAAGTTTATCTAGCTTATAATTTAAATGAAAAAGATTTTGCTCAAAATGGTGAAGACTCACGTCACTAATAGATCTCTTAAACAATTAATGTTTGATGTGTCAAATTGGGTATTTTATATTAAATAAATTTGTATTTTGGATGACATTGCCAATCCTACTCTCAAAGCAAACATATTAGCTACAATAAACTCCTTAGTGCCCTGAATTAATTCAGCTCATACACGTTTTAACACAGATCAGTGTCAGATAACAATCAGCTCATTGTACCTGATTGTTATACAGAGAAGCGTGTCGCTATCATTTGAATAAGTAGCTCGGCTCCCACATTCCCGACGTATAAACTGTGTTACCTATTGATTGGCAAACATTAGTCTACTCTTATATTTAACGTTATTGTTTTAATTTGTACTACAGAAATATAACTATAAATTGTATTGCGTGATTCTCGTCGTAATTGGTGTGTTTGATTTTGGTCGTAAGCGTTGTATACGAAAAAGCTCCTATTTTCGTATTTTGTCACTTAAGATCCAATTTTAATTGGAACGGTCAAAGAATTAAAAAGTCATTGGACCAACAAAGGTTTTACAGTTTAAAAATAGTTCATGAATACTTTTTCATTATGATGGAAAATATAACTTTTACTCACCAACTTTTGGACTTAAAGGGTCTAAATCTTGTATAAGATATAGGATAAATTTTAAAGTAAGTCAGGTGCCAGGTGACAGGTTACACGTGGCAGGTGGCGGAATCAGAACATAACGAGTTTTATGCAAATGTACCACGACATATGTCACTGTCACGACTCATATTGCCAAAATCATCAATGTTTATTTATATAGTTTAACTTAACTTCGTGTACGTTCTTACGTCAACTATTATAGATCGTAGAAGTAATACGTTCTTTAATTAAGCGTCTAATTAATTCGAATACGATGGAAATAAATGCTTATGCATATTTTCTTAGATTACAGAAATGCTTGATGTTTTAGTGCCTATAACAAGCGCTTTTAACATTCGACGTTCAATAGTATTTTCCCACATACTTCTCTCTACAGTTTATATAAAGGGTCGAGCACGTTACTGGCAGAAAGGAAATCCACATCTGCTCTAACGAGATATATGTAAGATTGTTAATTTGATCGAAGCGTTCTGGATCAATAAAATAATATTTATTATACATAAAACCTGTTGTTCTAGACATTAGGGTTGTTCAACGTACAGAAATGGAAGAAATTAACTTTTGCTCAGCCTGGAAAACTAGCCAAATAATAATCGTATAAGGTCATAGCGCCAAAATAGCTGTCAGAGAGAGGGATGACCTACAATACAGTGAGGGAGGGTAGTGAAATGATAACTGTAACCAACAAGTTTAGACAGTCAAGCTGACAGCAAGTGTTTGCTATAGAGTATTTACCAAGCGGAAACGCCAACACGTATGTGGGCCTGCTGTCAATAACCGATAGACCAGCTAACTCTCAATTGGCGTGGACGATGCGGTTATACATACGCAAACTGAAATAAAACACAAATGAAATCCATTTCGTAGTATCATGTTTTGTATACAATATACGTAGAAACTAGATAAAAATGTAATTAAATCTTAATGAAAGCTCAATTTAATAAACCGGGTAGATAAGACCCGGTCGTTTATACATCGAAGGTCGTGCATACTATAACGACAATGAGGGTTGTGTATGAACCGTTTATTAAAAACAAACGTCAAGTGTCAGGAGAAATACCCTCGCTTAAAACAACAACACGCCTTGAATATAAATGTCATGGAATATTTAAAAACATTTGTTAAAATGTCAGGACTAAGAGAATTATATCAAAGGCGAAATGCATCATCAATCACTCTGTACAAACTTGTAATAGGTAAACAATAGCGAGAACAAAATTTGCACCTGTGAGTATACACGATGAAGAGTAAACAATTCTAAGGCATCCACATCCTACTTCGAATTTCACTCCTCTCTTTCTTTACTCATCATATTCTGCCCTTATAATATAACCAATCCTATCTGCTAAATTATAAGCGGTGGTTTCTCAGTATTAATCACGATTATATATTTAATTTCTTAGGAATCCCTAATAATATTTGGAGTCTGTTACACATGTTACTATACTGTCAAATTAACAGAAACAACGTCAGGAATGTCTGGAGAAGAGGCTATTGGACAGCTCAAACAAATGTTGATTTGACAAGAACAAAATGTGTCTTGTCCTAGAAGAATCCGAAATAAACCGTTTTTATTTCTGGAATACGTTTCAACCTCATATAATCAACTGAATAATACATTCGAGGATTAATGCAGGGAAATAATATAATACCAATCGAATGTTTCGACTAAATGTGTTTCAGTAACTCGTATTATGTGTTTAAAATACTAGTACCCTTTTTTGGGTTAATTATGGTCCATATACATTGGCATATTTAATTAAACTCTAACGTGATAAATGAGAGAGTTTGTTCATTAATTGTCTAATTAATTTCCAACCTTCCTGGACGCATTTACGGAAAAAACTAAAATAGTGCCCAAAAAAATTATTACTCTGGTATCAATTGTGATTGGAAAAACTTGTCGAAGGTACTGACAAGTAGTCCTTACGAAATATCCTTACGAAAAATTAAATCGAATCAATGGCAGGGTACCCTATTAGCTAAAATCAATAAATACAGTTAATAAGTGGTTTACTTACCTTACGTCATCAATCCTAAATATAATAACATACATTTAACATTACATTACATGTTATAACATTACATTTAGGATTGATGACAAAAGGTACGTAAACCGCTAATATTTTATTCAATCCTGGGGCATTCACAAAAAAAAACGAGTTCGCACGCAGCACGCTGACGTGAGGGAAGTGAATTCCCACATAAAAAACCATGAAAACTCAAAATCAGTTAAAAACATACATTTATTCCAATTTTTATTCAAATCTTAAAATATTCATTTTTTGGCTGTTCTAATGCTCCTGGTTCTATTTACCTGCAATGCTGGTAATACAAATTTGGGCATTATTAGGTTAGGAGAAGGTCCAGTCAGGCTTTAAAGTAGGCGTGAGGTTGTTGGGGATGATAAAAGTACACCAACAAATGAATAATAGGCTTTTCTAATGTAAAACCCCCATAAGACAACGTACTGTGTATGGTCGATACACATTTTCCTTAATAACTCGGTAAATATTTATGATAGAATGACGAGAGGGGGCTTAAAAGTTTCACCACACTAATTCCCATCTTTGTAAATGCGTTAACTTAACATACGGGGTTTTTCTGGACCTTTTAGGGTCCAAAAACTCTAAATTTGAAAGATTAATCCCCAAAAAAGGGGTTTAGAGTTTTCCGATTGTTTTTCCCAAGGACATTATCCAACAGATTTAGAAAGGAACGTCCCTACCAAATTCTAAGTAAATCGGACAAAAAATGCGACCACTAGAGTGCTTACACACACCCACACACACATGTATATATATGTTCCAAAAACATTTTGAACGAACCCCCAAAACGTGTTTAGGGGGTCACGTTAGGAACTTCTATGGTGGTCCCGGGCTTAAGTTTCTCCGTGCGGGTCATGCTAATAGTTCACTTTCCATAGGAAATTCACTAATAAATAGTCATGTTTCCCCTGATTAGGGCGCAAACAACAACGTTTGTATGGTTTGAGTTATTCAAGTAAACCGTCATGATGGTGCCCACATTTCATAGAACTCAGACAATTTAATAATAGCTTATTTCCCAGTAAAAGGTTGTTAACAGATTAATAACACTGTATAAAATGTCGAAAACCATCATAACAGTTTACTTTGCTACACAGAGGATGTGCTGTTTGCATTTGAGACTGAATTCTAAAGGAAACGCATCACTTTTGAAAATTTTTACAGGTGATTTTTGTGTTTAAATTATATAGTTAGCTTATTAGTTAGTTAATTCAATTTTAAACTCTCAAATAATTTTTCTAAACAAATTTACATATTATTTTGTTTACAAATCACATTTTTCTGCGAATTCTTTATACCTTTTCATTACTATGCTAAATATTCAGCATAATACAGATCAAGTTACCGAAAGAAGTTTAATTACATTCAAATGGTTGCATTATTCACATTCTTCTGTGCAATACATAGTGTAAATAGACCACTTCTGGTAATAAATTATTCATTTCATTAAAATTAATGTCGAAATGCCAATGTTAATAAATTAATTAGCCCCAGCTGTTCTTGGCAATATTGTTTTTGTTTCCTAATATTTATGACAAAAACCTGCATTAAAATACTTTTTCTATACAAACACCTGCAAAAATATTCAGTGTTATTATTTTTTTAAATTTAAAAATATACAAAGACAATCAACGACGTTACATATCGCAAATGTGAGGGGGTAGGGGGACAGGGGGAGGGGTTAAGGCTGGGGTTGTGTATTAGCGATGCAATAATGAACTTCATGGAGAAAATTAAAATATATATTTCAGTAAAGAACTAACTACTTAAGTCTAATAACATAGTTTTTAAAGTAAAACAAAGAATCTACAACAGTTGCAGAAAGTAAGGCAGCAAAACACCGCTACTCCCAGGCCGGCCCAGTTTCGCCATGTTAACACCCTGACAAACAGACAGTAATTGTTTTGCTGCTCCGAACTGCCCTCTCGGGTCCCTCACTTCATCAGTTCGCCGCTGTTTTATAGTTTTTTGTATCTGCATAGCTTATAAATTTATTACATTTTTAATAAAATCGGAACCCTTATGATCATAGAATAAAAATATTAAATGCAACGTTAATTTAATTTCTAAATTGAGTTCATTGCTGTTTTTAAAGCTCAAGATATATTTGGAAATCTTAAAAAATATTTTAGTGCCTTTTGGTAGTTTAAATTCATGAAATAATATAACATAAAATATATTAATTATATTATAATCTACATATGGACTGTGCTGTCCAGATACGTCGCGTCGTTCAGCCACGTTAACAAGTATAACCCGGAATACTTCACAAAGTCGACAAGAACCATAAAGGCTGTCCGTCCATCACTTTGTATGATGAGGTGATATCACCTTAGGAATATGAGAGGTAACGGTGATATACGTACATTGTATGATGAGGTGATACTTTTATCACCTTATGAGTATGAGAGGTAACGGTGATATACGTACATTGTATAATGAGGTGATACTTTTATCACCTTAGGAATATGAGAGGTAACGGTGATATACGTACATTGTATGATGAGGTGATACTTTTATCACCTTAGGAGTATGAGGAGTAACGGTGATATACGTACATTTTATGATGAGGTGATACTTTTATCACCTTAGGAATATGAGAGGTAACGGTGATATACGTACATTGTATGATGAGGTGATACTTTTATCACCTTAAGAGTATGAGGGGTAACGGTGATATACATACATTGTATGATGAGGTGATACTTTTATCACCTTAGGAGTATGAGGGGCAACGGTGATAGACGTACATTGGATGATGAGGTGATACTTTTATCACCTTAGGAATATGAGAGTTAACGGTGATATACGTACATTGTATGACAAGGTGATACTTTTATCACCCTAGGAGTATGAGGGGTATCGGTGATATACGTACATTGTATGATGAGGTGATACTTTTATCACCTTAGGAGAATGAGGGGCAACGGTGATAGACGTACATTGTATGATGAGGTGATACCTTTATCACCTTAGGAGTATGAGGGGCAACGGTGATAGAAGTACATTGTATGATGAGGTGATACCTTTATCACCTTAGGAGCATGAGGGGTAACTGTGATAGACGTACATTGTATGATGAGTTGATACTTTTATCACCTTAGGAGTATGAGGGGCAACGGTGATAGACGTACATTGTGTGATGAGTTGATACTTTTATCACCTTAGGAGTATGAGGGGTAACGGTAATATACGTACATTGTATGATGAGGTGATACTTTTATCACCTTAGGAGTATGAGGGGTAACGGTGATAGACGTACATTGTGTGATGAGGTGATACTTTTATCACCTTAGGAGTATGAGGGGTAACGGTGATAGACGTACATTGGATGATGAGGTGATACTTTTATCACCTTAGGAGGATGAGGGGTAACGGTGATAGACGTACATTGGATGATGAGGTGATACTTTTATCACCTTAGGAGTATGAGGGGTAACGGTGATAGACGTACATTGGATGATGAGGTGATACTTTTATCACCTTAGGAGTATGAGGGGTAACGGTGATAGACGTACATTGGATGATGAGGTGATACTTTTATCACCTTAGGAGTATGAGGGGTAACGGTGATAGACGTACATTGGATGATGAGTTGATACTTTTATCACCTTAGGAGTATGAGGGGTAACGGTGATAGACGTACATTGGATGATGAGGTGATACTTTTATCACCTTAGGAGTATGAGGGGTAACGGTGATAGACGTACATTGGATGATGAGGTGATACTTTTATCTCCTTAGGAGTATGAGGGGTAACGGTGATAGACATATATTGTACAGCGATTTTACACGCGGCCTCTCAAGATGAGTCCGGTGATATTTATAAGAACAATGCGTTTCATGGTATTCACACGCACCATATGCTGTATATAACCTGTGATCGTGGAATATTAGAAATAGTTCTCCAATTGGTAAGTTAGACGGAGTGGAGGGTTCTCCGGAGTGGAGGGTTCTCCGGGATCAAAGGCCCTCGCCAGAGGTTCATTCTGAGGAGAGAGCGAGTATACTTGGGTTATGTTATTGATTCCATGATCACTATACGGCAGAGTTAAAACTCATGATACCTAAAATGGCAAATCTACTATCCTATTCGTTCCAAACAATCTGTTGAAATTTTTTTGTTTTAATTGAAAACCTGTAATATCCAACCGAGGGTTTGAGCCATGTTACTTTTTCCAAACATAGGTAAATATTGTGCGGTTCTGCTTAGAACAACGAATTGATTCTACACACTCCAGTAATCAAAACAGAGCCAGACAATAAACAGCTGATTGTACCTGATTGTATTACAGAGGTGTGTCACAATCATGTAGTAATTAGCTTTGTTCTCAAATTTCTGGTATAAACCAAGTTACCTCGTATGTTTCACCGCTGGCATATATTGAACCATAATTCATAAATTTTAACAATATATCACATTAACAGTAAAGACCAATTCATACAGATTGTACGTAAAACATTTTTGAAACATTACAATTCAGACATGATACGTTTCCATCTGTACTTAGAACGCACACGTTCAAATCCATGTAATTAAATTTCTAATATTTTTGTAATGAAATTAAATGGTAGCTAGACTCTTTGGAAATATTGGTACTGAAAAGTGCTTCAGACACTCCGTACACGATACTGTACAGCAGGTCAGTTGACAGGTGACAGGTGACGGTCTCCGAAAGTAATGAGTTTTATGCAAATGTACGAAAGCAATATCACTGTCACGACAACAGTGTGACCTATTATGCGACCGCCTATATACAGTATAGGCGACCGCCTAAACAAGACTACCTTACCACCTTCACGGCTGAGACTCTACACGAGGTTGTACACAAGTTGCGATTCAGTATTATGAGGCGAGCAATAACCAAAGGATCCGATCTGAGTGAACTGCTGGATGTATTTTGAAAATAAGGGCAGGCAATACGCCACAACCAATAAACACAACGTGTACGGACATGTTGTCAATAATGACTGGAACGGACAAAGATTAAACGTGTCAAACTGACAGCAAGGGATGAGATAACCGCTTATTCAATACAAAGGCCAAGTGACGGGCGAGACGGATATTGTTTGAACACAGGTGTTTTGGCCGGCAAACTCCAGCACACTCCATTTGAAAATGATGGTTCTGTAGTGAAATTTGTTTTTTAAACCACCAGGATCAATATTACACTCACAACATGAACGTAAATGTTTTTATCACACTGCACGAAAAGCAGCTATTTTTGGGACTGTAATTAATTTGTAAAATCGTATTTTCTGATACCTTAAAATAGCCCACCGAAACATAAGCTGTGGATTTTTTCAGTGCGCTAACCTCAAAGAATGTTCTTGTTCCTTTTTACTTTCTCCCCCTTATACGTAGTATACGGAGAAAGTATTGTTTTCGTCAAAATTTTCGGATTTGAGTTGTTAGTGGAAATATTCGTTTTGGTGCTCCCTGAACCCAAAAAGTGATTTTTATGCCTGTGTGACTGTAAGTCTGTATGGATGTGTAAAGAGCTAGAGCCCTAACCAATGGTCCGATTTTTATGAAATTTGGTATGTAGATACTAACCCACGATATCTCCAGGCGTTGTTTTAATTTTTGATTTTTAAGGGTGATTATCCCCCAAAAACCGTCAAAAAGCGTGAAAAATAAAGATTTCTCAAAAACGGCTCTAACGATTTTGATGTAACTTAAGTCGTTTGTAGGACTTTAGTTTTCCAACAAAATGACACCACACGCATTTCTGTAAAAATTCGGGTTCAGAAATTAAAAGACGTAAAATATAAAAATTTCAGTTTTATACTTTCTCCCCCTTATACATAATATATGGATAAAGTATTGTTTTCGTAAAAATTTTCGAATTTGAGTTGTTAGTGGAAATATTCGTTTAGGTGCTCCCTGAACCTATAAAAGTGATTTTTACGTGATGTCTGTGTGTCTGTCTGTCTGTCTGTCTGTATGGATGTGTACAGAGCTAGAGCCCTAAAAAATGGGCCGATTTTTATGAAATTTGGTATGTAGGTACAAATTCACTATATCTCCAGGTATTTTTTCATTTTTATGAATTTTTGATTTTTAAGTGTAGTACCCAAAAACCGCCAAAAAAGATGAAAAATCAAGATTTCTCAAAAAAAGCTCTAATGATTTTGATTAAACTTTAGTCATTTGTAGAAATTTAGTTTTCCAACAAAATGATACCACCCGCATTTCTGTAAAAATTTTGGTTCAGAAATTACAAGACTTAAAATATCAAATATTCAGTTTTTTGGATTTTTCATAAAAAAACATAAATATAAAATATATTACTACTCACCATTAAAAAGAGCTAAAAAAACTAAATAATTTAGTATTTTGAATTACTATTCTACGGTTACTGTTTGCGGAGAAAATTTAAATTTTCATTTTGCGGTAAACGCAGTACGTTGTCCAATGTTATTCTTATGGGGAATCCAAAATTACTATTTCTCTCTTATTTACTGATCAATTTAGTTCAGAATTGATATGCTTGTCAAATTAGCATTGACCAACAGAGGAAATTCAAAATATGCTGCCCCTTAACAACCCTTGGGGGGGGAATAAGGGGCATTTCCCCTCTTTAAACCACGTGTGTAGCAATGGATTCTGTAGTGCCTCCAAAGCAGGGGTTTGGGTGGATGTTTTTGAAAACAACTTGTTACAAGATTTTCTGTACATTCGACCGTGCTCTGTATTCTATATTTAGTAAATAAAAAGTGATTTATTCATTAAAGTTGGGCTAAAAGGGAGAAAGTATGTGTCAGTTTCCTGATACCGTTTATTTATTTTTCATAAAAAAAACATCAACATAGAAAATATTACTATTCACCATTAAAAAGAGCTTAAAAACTTAATAATTAAGTATTTTGAATTATTATTCTACAATTACTGGTTGTGGAGAAAATTTAAATTGTCATTTTGCGGTAAACGCAGTACGTTGTCCAATGTTATTCTTATGGGGTATATAAAAAATACTATTTCTCTGATACCGTTTATTATGTTGGTGTATTTCAAAGGTAATTGCATCTTGTTTTAAAATAACAGAAATGTAAATGTTGTAAAGTTAACCTATCTGAACTAACAACACGATACAAATCATCCAATTTTCGGTTTAATTGTGTAACTATCAAAGACTTATTTGGGCAGTATGATAAAGAGAAGTTGGTCATCACATGGAGCAAAAGTGTGTTTTTGGTGATTTATCATTTTTCTGAGCTTGGCCTCGTTTGTAAAACACGATTGCGCACCAAACCAAAAAGGGACAATTTTTGTTCCTTGTGATGAACACTACTATTTAGAGTCCCACTCTAAAAAAGCCCTTTTACGAACCATACGGGCTAAAAGGACTATTGTTCACTGAAATAGGTTGTACATACCTTCTTTCAAACAGATCATAATTTTGAAGGAGTTTCACAACATGTTTCGCCGTAAACACGGCATTATCAATTGATTAAATACAAGTGATTTTATCCAAGTAGGACTCGTTAGAACACAAATTGTTCTTATGATGACGGGTTATATAACTACAATAACGTCAGGTTGAGCAAAAGGACACTTTTCAACTAATTATTTATTTTATGTTGTTGATGGTTTAAACTTAATTAGTATACAAATTGCAACAGTTAAATGCCATCAGATTTAGTTTTAATTTATACCTAATTGAGTTAAGAATAATAACATTATTATAACTTTGAAAAAACTTAACACTGCTAGCTGTCTATCATATCATGCATAGGTGTAATTCGGGGGTGCCAAGGGGGGGCAGTTGCCCCCCCAATAATTTGCAGGACAGATGGGGGCGGGGAAAATATACTTTTATACTTTGCATATTGTATTATATGAAAAGTCACAATAATCATGAACACGACTTTTTTTGCCCCTCCAATCAAAATACTGAAATTACGCATATGATATCATGTCATACTAAACATGGACATGAGCAATCCAGTTCAGGGCACTGGGGACGTGTGAATCAACGAGAACATTTAAAAATGTTTTGGCTTATTTTGTTGAACGATATTGTTTACATTTGAGTATAGTTAATGTTAACTAATTATATGTGAAGAATTTATATTTGAAACGAAAGTAAGAGTAATATTTGAGTTTTAAACAGGTTGTACGTAAAAAGGAACATCCTAGTAAACCTATAAACTCACAAACCCTATGTTCACCGTTGAAACACAGTTAAACAAACATAAAGGCTACTAAGCTAACAAGCTAACGAGGTAATAAGCTAACAAGCTAGGCCGTCGAGGCTAGACAAACTAGTTAGTATTTCAGACTGCAGTTCTTCGCAACATCCTCCATATGAATAAATATAATTTATAACAACTTTGCCAAACAACAATTTTTTAGATTTCTTTTTTGTCAAACTCTCAGATATAATTTTTTCCCCATACGTAGGAAACAATGTACAAAGGTTAGTTCTTTTGTACTGGTAGTTGGTTAGTTATAGTTGCTTTTGTATTTTGCAGTTTCTAAACTACAAAACAGGTTTCCCAAAAACTACAATAAAGTCAAATATATGGAGTTCTTCTGGACAACATATACTTTTATAACTTGATCATATAATTTCTGCCCTGAGGTAATTGTTTCAAGACATTCTAGCAGTCCTCATTGCGAATTATTTATTAGAGACACGCCCGTTTTTGAAACACGATGAAAACAATTTAAACAAACGCTCTAGACAGCGAATAATATATGGAGGAATAACAATGATATATTTTACATTTTCCACTTTCGGTAAGAGAGAGTAAAACTGAAGTAAATCTTCCAAGGAATAAATCTGCTGAGGAAGCGAGAGTGTTCATATTTAACGAGAACAAGAAGGCAAAGTGAGTTTCGATGTAACCCCGGAATTAAGGGACAGGATACAGTTAAACTACCGTAACAGATGAATTTACTACCAATATGTTTATGTGGTAGAGATATACTATAACTTACAATTTTGCTGTATGTACTTCGATAATAGAGTTAAGAAGCCAACACATACTCGTGCAAATCCAAGGTGTTTACCTAAAAGCCGTTTATGAATTAATTAATGATTCAAAGCATTAAGATGAATCATTAACGGAAATCAGTGTTTAAAATTCCGATGGAAACAAACACCTTCAGTTTAATCAAGCTGAAATCCAAACTTAAGGGAAACTACAGATTTTAATTATGTTAGGAGTTGAAGTACATCACAAACAAGACCAACAGTCCAAACACGGCGTTGTGTTAACCCCATACTGTACACTATATATGCATGATCTGTTAATTAGTTAACTACTTATTAGTGAATTTACTTTGGAAAGTGAACTATTAGCATGACCCGCACGGTGAAACTTAAGCCCGGGACCACCATAGAAGTTCCTAACGTGACCCCCTGAACACGTTTTGAGGGGTCGTTCAAAATTGTATATATATATGTTTGCACTCTAGTGGTCACCTTTTTTGTCCGATTTACTTCAAATTTAGTAGGGACATTCCTTTCTGTAATCAGATGGACAAGTTCGTTGGGCAAAACAATCGGAAAACTCTAAACCCCTTTTTTAGGGATTAATCTTTCAAATTTTGAGTTTTTGAGCCCAAAAAGGGTCAAAATTGCCCCGTATGTAAGATTAATGCATGTACAAAGATGGGAATTAGTGAGGCAAAAGTTTTAAGCCCTCCTTCGTCATTCTAGCATACATATTTACCAATTTATTAAAGAAAATGTGTGTCGAACAAACACAGTACGTTGTCTTTTGGGGATTTTACACTAGAAAAGCCTGTTATTCCTTTGTTGGATTACTTTTATCATCCCCAGCAACCTCACGCCTACTTTCAAGCCTGTCTGTACCTTCTCCTAACATTATAATGCACAAATTTGTATTCCCAGCTTTGCAGGTAAATGAAACCAGGAGCATCAGAACAGCCAAAAAATCACTGTTTTCAGATTTCAATAAAAATTGGAATAAATGTATGTTATTACACTGATTTGTAGTTTTAAAAGTTTTTATGCGGAAATCCACTTCCCTCACGTCAACGTGCTGCGTGTGAACTTGTTTTAAAAGTAAAACAGGAAGTCCCTTGTAGACTTTTGTGACAGGGACTACATTAAGTGAGGGCTGATTGTGGGTGCTGATGATCCCATCATAAGGCAGATTATAACCTAAATGGCTTAAATTATCCACTAAATCTATCTTGCAGGCTGTAATCAAATGTACAACGCGGCAGCCATTGAACACTAATAGCTACTCCCGAAGTAGGGCCTACTAATTATTATTACAGCACCTTTTACATTCTTATGTCTTAAGTATGTAAAATGAACGCTGTAGTACGTTGGGTAGAGAACTCAGATTATGTAGTACGTTGAGTAGGGTCTGCACCAAAGGATATAGAATACTCATAATTAAATGCAAGGTGACGTCTTTGGACAGGTTGTGTTTCAAATTCAGCATCTGCCTGCATACCCCGAACACTTTGTTCTTCACCTTCGATATTGGGAATTGGGAAGTCGCCTACGTCTCCACTCCAGGTTGAAGTTCTTAGACTGGAAAATATGTTGTACGGAATTGTGAAAAGCTGTGAAAGAACTGTTAAGCCATCAACGTCAATAAGTCCGCTGTGCTATATCTGACTACGAAAATTATTGTGCAATTTATTTGCTCTATGCTACAGAATACACGGATTCATTAATATGTGTTGTAGACTAATCTGAGTGCATCCATGTGTTTTAAGTCACCAATTCACATCTCAGTAGTGTTTGGGTAAAAGTAATATTTGTTTAAATTGCTGAATTAATATAAATAAATGCATTGACATAATTTATAAAACAGATTAAATCACAGATTAGGTCGTAATGAGTTCTAGTGGTTAATTAATCTGCTACGCTTCAGTTATGTACAGTTATACCGAGTAAACACGGTGTTAATCATTGGGGGATGGTTGGTACTGTAGTGTAAACTACGGTGGTGGGTGTTGGACTACATTTTCTGTATGGATTGCTACCACTACATAAACCGGTTAATTAGAAGCTGATGGAATCACCCGGATCACCTCAGAGCTGTGTTATACCTCAAGCGGCTTACATGAGAATCCACCCCCAACTTAACATTCAGGTTTAGACAAATAACCCTTAAACAATCTGGTCGAGTTAAATCAAATATATGGTTAAATAGGTGCTGGATTAAGTTACACCCTTCATAAAAATTACTCTTGCTCAAAACTTTGTCCCGTCTCATTTTTAGCGAATTTCCCCTATAGGGAAGAAGCTATTACCGTAGTCGGCATGGTAAGACCTAGGCCCGGGACCATGACAACTTTTCGTTTCGAGGTCCCCAGATGCCAACAAAACCCTTCGTTCAATACTGTATGCTGTGAGAGTATACTGTGTCCGTATAACTTTCGTAAAAATGGTCCGATTTTGATTAAATTAGGTAAAAACGTGTAAAGCAACATTTATGACTTTAAGTTCGAAAACCAGACAGATCGCTTTATCCGAAGGGGTATTTTAGGGGGTTTTGTTCCCTAAAAGTGTTTTTTGTTTGTTTTCTACATATAATATTTTAAGAAATCTAATTTTAGTTTACACCATTGGATTTGGCTTAAAAAACGAACAATTTGGTGTTTTGATCATTTCTCTACGTCAATTGGTTTCCGAGATATTGAAAGTGAAAACACAGTACGTTGTCCAATGATATTCTTATGAAGAATAAGACAAATTGTATATCTCGCTTATTTATAAACGTATCCGGACGAAACTTGGTATATGGCTTCATTTCGCTGTGGTCTATTGATAAATGTTCAAAAAACAAAATTTTGCCGATGTTTCCCGTTGCAGGAAACCTGCGTACTCAGCGCCCATGTTATTCTTATGGAGAATAAGAAAAATGTTATGCCTCACTTTATTATGAACATAAATTAATATAACTTGGTATTTAGCTTCACCTAGTTGATTTACATTGATATTTGTATAAAAAGCCACAATTTGTGTTCCTTGTTGCAGCAAACCTGCGTACTCAGCCCTCACGTTATTCTTAAGGAGAATAATTAAAATTGTATAAATTGCTTATTTACAAATGGATACGGATGAAACTTGGTATGTGGCTTCACCTGGTTATGGTCTGTTGATATTTGCATTAAAACGTAATATTTTCTGTTCCTTGTTGCAGCAAACCTGAGTACTCAATCTCCATGTTATTCTTATGGAGAAAAATTAAAATTTATACGGCTCATTTTTTAATATGTATCTATGAAACTTGGTAAGTGGCTGTATATAGTATATATATATATATATATATATATATATATATATAGAGCATTGGAAATTCGCTGAGTATGCAGGTTTGCTGCAACGGTGGTATTTTACGCTTTTCATGCTGGGGAAAATTAAAAAATATAAGTAGGCACACATGTCAGTTCCTAAACAAAGAAGACACTTAATCACATATGTTTTTATGCAAACAAAGCAGACATTTTCAAATCTCCGTGTTTTTCTTATGGGGCATGTTTTACGTTATTTCTTGTTAGCTGTTTATAATCAGTCAATGAACTGTCAAAGTAATACTCATGTTGTTTATGATTATTAACGTGTGGTTTCCTGAGAGCAGAGATTAAAATATTTGAGTGAAGATTACATATATAGAGTAGTAAAATACATCAAATTGACATTGAGCTATAAATAACATCCGGAGTGACCTTAGAAATGTAGAAAACAGATAAATGAGTTATACAAATCTTAATATCGGTATGGGGGAGTGGTGAAGTATTATTCCAAGTCATCTTAACAAACTGACTGTCCTTCCCCGAGCAAAGCGCGCCCCCCAGGTACTATACTAAATAAGAGTGCCTACAAGCTGAATATCAGGATCTAATCATGAATTTTACTAAATTTGTACCAACTATTTGACGTGAAAGGAGTGGCTGACACAATGGCCAGAGGGATTATTTGGGCTACATAATTTGGTCGTTGGTTAAATCTACTCTGATATCTTGGGGTATGTAAAACTCTGGTTTTAATATAAGTTGACACACATGGGGCTTGTGGGCATGTTAGAGCTGCAACATGCTAATGCAATGCATATAAATGTGTTAGCGTCCACCTTTACTGAGGAGAAGATCATATTTTATTTATATCTACAAAGCAAAACTTTATACACAAATTTTATCAACAAAATTCATTGCCTGATTTTTAAAACTTTATCATTGTGAGATGACCTTGATAGATCATGATTGATTACAGAGGGTAGATATTTAAATATTAAATAACACGGTCACAAATAAATTAAAAGTAAATTATTCATGCATGATGGAGGAGAGAGACATTTAGTGATAACACACACTAACTCTGAGAATAAACAAGAATATAAACAAAAAAATCATCTGTTTTAATGTTCAAACTATTAGCAGATTTAAAATAGCAAATAAAACAGATATTTCAGTTCAGGTAGATTAAAAGTGTCATATACTTTTAACAATTATGTTAAACTATAAATGTATTCTCGTGGCCTAGCGAAGGGATCTAGGCCACGGCAACACCTCGTGTTTTCGGTACCGGGCTGCAGTGCTAGAGGCGCTTCACAGCGGCGGGGCGCAAAACTACGGATTTCCATCGTGCCAACTTCAAATAAGCGACAGAATTTTTAACACGGGACCTGTTCTTCTTATAAGACTCTGTATTCATTGAGCTAGTTGAGTTATATTTATATTTGCATGAAAACCCATATTTTGTGTTCTTTGTTGCAGCAAACCTGCTTACTCAGCCCTCACCTTATTCTTATGGAGATTGATTAAAATTGTACATATCGCTTATTTGTGAATAAACTTTTATGAAACTTGGTATGCGGCTTTATGTGATACTAAGACATATATTATGCATTGGAAATTCGCTGAGTACCCAAGTTTGGTGCTACAGGGGTATTTGTTATGTATGTGTTTTTACAATTTGTAATACCAAACAGTTTTAATAACAATAACCGTAACTGGTTGTTGTTATTATTGCAAATTTGATCAATGTGAGATGACTATGATAGATTTTGATGGTAAACCTATAAATTAATACTCAGATTCTAATGGTATTGTTGAATTACCAAGACAAACATGTATATCTGTTTCATTGTTTAATTATTTTAAATTATGTAGTGCATTTTATTGCATGTATTATGCTGTAATACTATAAAATAACATAATTTGACTAAATTTCAATTCAGCCCGGACATGCTGGAAACTTGGGTTCCAACTGCGGTGTGCTGGGCGTTGTCAGTTTTCATACAATACCCGTCTCACCTGTCACTCGGTCTTTGTGTTGTTCAAACAAGCTTATCCCCAATACTTGCTGTCAGTTTGACAGCTTCAATCTTGCCTGTGTCATTTGCTATTGACATCACGCCTGTACACGTTGCATTCATGGTTACGAGTTGCCCTGTTTTCAAACAGAAGGGATTTACCTCTTGATTGTAAGGAACAGAAGAGTTTGCCCAATGACTGTTTCAACCGCCTGCATCGCCCAGAAAAAGCAACACATTTCTGCCCTGTTATTAGGAAAGTCATTACGGCTGGTTGTTGTTCCCGATTAAGCCTTATTTAGTAGTTTGGTATCTACAATTCACCAATAAACACTTACTTTCATTAAGTGGTTTGTGGAAGGTACTTACAAGAGGGTATTTATACCGTGAAAATAGCAATAGACTACTGACAGCTAAACTGTAATATCGCAATGAAAACTGGGCTACAGGAAAACAGTCTTGTCTAAATAGTGTACTGCGCACACGCCTGCGATCATAATTTAAAGATAGCTCTCAGTGACAATGTAGTGAACTACTGAACCTGTTACTAGGAACTGAGCAAAGTTACATCCTGTAACATATCAAATAAATTAGCTACCATAAGCAGTAACAGATCTTGTTGCAATTTCGGGTGGTTTGTGTACTTCTTATATTAGCTCGTAACATTCGAACGCAAAAGAGTTACAATTTACTTCTCTGTTATTCGCAAAAATCGAACATCGAGGTTGCCGTTCCCTTGAGAACGGAAGTACCGAAAATTGAAAACCGCTTTGAACAACAACAGACCAAGCCAATTCGTTGGATACCTCAATCATTGACATCAGTATGGAAATAACGTAGGAGTTTTGTTTACAAAAATTACCTTAGCGCATGACGTGTATAAAATGATAGTAATTACAAGAGTTGGGAGGTTTTTAGTAAACTAAGATTTCAAGAAAGTATTTTATTATATATATTTTATAACTGCGCACAACGAATAGGGAAGGATTTTCCCTAAATGTATTGATCCAATCCATCGACTGCTCATGTAACAAATAAAATGATGAGGCCGTGTTGGGCCGGTCGTACAAGTGTTGTGGCAGTGACATATCTGTTGTGCATTTGCATAAAACTCGTTACGTACTGGATACGTCAACTGTCACCTGTCCACTGACTTACTCCATAGTGTAACTTCAGACCTTTTATTTCCAAAGTATGGATATCATAAAATACAAAGAATAATACTTTGTATCAGAGTTGATATCGAATATATTCATAATTTTTGTTATAGATCGATCCTTTAATTTTGTTATTACTTTGAACGTGTTTCTACACTTGATTAGTCCAGTTAAAAGGGATTCGTACGTCTCTAGACAATTTATAAATACATTTGTGTAAGCGTAAGTGTTTATCTGTGTAAATATCGTATGCCAGCAATAACAAATACATAGCTCGATATAGAAACATGTGACTTACACCACAAGTAATCAGTATAATTAAGCCTGCTAACGGATTCTGAATTTGTATACAGGGTGTCCAAAAAAAGTTTCAGGACTTTGGGACGTGAGTATTTACATAAAAATGAAGAATAATGTTCTTATGAAGGTATAACCTAAAACGCTTAGTTTTCCGTCTATCTGTCTGTATGTGTTTTTTACTTAATACGTTATATCTTAGGAACATATGAAGATATCAACTTCAAACTTAGTACATGTATTAAATGTGATAAGATTCATTTTAGTATGGAATATCAAGTTCCTAATTTGTACCATTTAAAAATGGCGGCTTTTTTGGTTTTAGAGCTAAATATCTTAAAAACCGTAATATTTAGGAAAAAACTTTAAATATAAAAAAGTTATGTCATTTTACCCTAAGAATAATGATAAGAAGACTGCATCAATAAGATTATAAATAACTGAGAAATAGTAATTTTCATAAGTTAAAACATGCTTTTTGCCATTTCTGGCCTAAAAAATCATGTTTTAATAGAAATCACAATTTCTCAGTTATTTATAATATTAATTGTTAAAATCGTCTTATCATTAATTTTAGGACAAAATTACACAACCGTTCTTTATTTTTAAATTTTGTACCTAAATAATACGGTTTTTAAGATATTTAGTTTTGAATAAACAAAAAGGCCGCCATTTTGAAAAGGTACAAAGTAGAAACTTTATTTTCCATACCAAAATGAGTCTTATTATATGTAATACATGTACCAAGTTTGAAGTTGATATACTCAGACGTTCCTGAGATAAAACGTATTATGTTAAAATACCCCCGTCGCAGCAAACCTGCATACTCAGTGAATTTCCAATGCATAAATATGTGTCTCACTACTACATAGAGCTACTTACCAAGTTTCACAAAAATCCATTTATAAATAAGTGATATATAGCATTTTATTTATTCTCCTTAAGAATAACATTAGAGCTGAGTACGCAGGTTTGCTGCAACGAGGAAGATAAAAACTGTGTATTTTTTGCAATTATCAATATAACTCAACCAGGTGAAGCTACATACCAAGTTTTATCTATTTAGGTTCATAACTAAGGGAGATAGAAAACTTGACTTATTCTCCATATGAATAATATGGGGGCCGACTATGCAGGTTTGCTGCAACGGGGATAATCAACAAAAAATCCATTTAGTATGCAAATATCAATATACCAGCACTACGTGAAGCCACATACCAAGTTTAATCAATATACATTCATAAATAATCGAGATATAAAATTTTATTTATTCTCCATAAGGATAACATTGGACAACGTACTGTGTTTAGCACTTTGAATATCTCTGCAACGGTTGGACGTAGAATAACACTTAAAACACCAGAATGATTGTTTTGTAGAGCTAAACTGATTGGTATCAGCAAATGTCCCCAAGTTTTCAGTAAAATTATCTGAGGAAAATCCAAAAACCTTTTTCCCATAAGATTAACATGGACAATTTTATGGACGCGTTTTTTTACTTTTCTCTACAACCACTAAACCTAGGTTAATGATTCAAAATACTAAATTATTTGTTTTTTTAAGCTCTATAAAATGGCTATAACCAAAATTGAGTGTTTTTAAAATTGTATGGGTAAAAATTCAAAAAACTGATTTTTGGAAAATTTAAAATCCCCATAAAACCCCCTTCCCATAGTCCAATCAATATGGTTTTCGAACTTAAAGTCATAAATGTTACTCTACACATTTGCGTTAAATTTCATCAAAATCGGGCGTATATATATATATATATATATATATGTGTGTGTGTGTGTGTGTGTGTGTGTGTGTGTGTGTGTGTGTGTGTGTGTGTGTGTGTGTGTGTGTGTGTGTAAATACATACAGTGTTTAAATTAAGTATTGAAACAAATCTGTATTTTCCAGCCGAAATAGATGGAAATATTATGTTCGTGGCATTGGTTGTTAACAAACGTTCCGGAATTTTCGACATAGAAAAATTTGTTTGCCCTCCTTACAGGGTGGGGGGTAGGGGGTAACTTATTTTTTTCAAATAGCAACCCCTATTGAGTGACCCCTCATTTTGAAGGGCTTGTCAAAAAAATACAATGGTGCAAATCCGAGGTCGATATCTCAGCCCTAACCAGAATGGCAGCCATTTGTAATTTTGAGATGGGCACACGAGATTAAGTATGGATACCCCAATTTACCTTTTAAATGGGTTACATTGGGTGAGCCAAACTCTGGATACGATTATTAGATGGAAAAGTGGACTTTTTGTCATATTCCCAATTTTGCCTCAGCCCTAAAATTTGGGCATTTTGGGGACAGCCCAAAAATTTCAAATGCAAACCCCTACTGAATGACCCCTCATTTTGAAGGGTTTGTCAAGACATAGGCAATGGTGCAAACCTGAAGTCGATATGTCACCCCTAGCCAAAATGGCAGGTATTTAAAAATTTGATTGGGTGAAAAAGCACCCATTTCACCAATTCAAAATTTTGAATGCCTGACAAAGCCACTCTTATTGAGTGACCCCTCATTTTATATCCCGTGTCACACTAATAACAATGATATAAGAAAAATTGAAATCTGTTGATGCTAAACAAAATGGCGGTCACAAACGTCTACGTTTGAAGCACAATTGAAACAGGTAACAAATACTTTGAAGCTACAAATAATAACACAAAATACTAATTTACTACTCTAAAACACACAAGTAGTACAGGTATTACTAAGTAATGTTTGATATTACCTTGATAATTTATAAATGCTCGAACTGATGGCCAAGAGCAACTTGACAAAGTCCTTAACGATTGTAAAATTCATTTAACACTCTGCCAATTGTTTGTTGATCAATTGACCGTGCTTCCGTCAGTATCCTCTCTGAAAGCTCTTGTAAGTTTTCTGGTCGGTTTACATACACTTTACTCTTGAGATATCCCCATAAAAAATAATACAAAGGGGACAAATCGGGAGATCTTGCGGGCCATTCGATAGAACCTCTTCTACCTATCCACTTATCAGGAAAAGTTTGGTCCAAATAGTCCCTTACATTTACAGCGAAGTGGGGTGGGGCACCATCTTGCTGAAACCAAATACTTTCATGCACGGCATGTTCTTCATCTTCAGGAGGAAACTCTCTAGAAATAGCGGGTACAATAGATTCACGCAACAGGTCCAGATAACGATCACCATTTAAATTACCTTCAATCATAAAAGGTCCAACTATCTTAAATCCAACTATTCCTTCCCAAACATTAATTTTCTGAGGTCTTTGTGTATGGCATTCTTGAGCCCAATGTGGATTTTCATCTGACCAGTATCTCGAGTTTTGTCTATTGACGTGTCCATTGAGGCTGAATGAGGCTTCATCGGAAAATACTATCTTCGTTTTAAATAACGGATCTTGGATACACCGCTGCATCATTTCTTCACAAAATTGAATTCGACGATCAAAATCATCCTCGTTCAATTCATGAATTAGCTGTACCTTATAAGGATGACATTTTTCAGCTTTCAGAGCTTTATGTACCGAAGTGTGACTCATACCTAGCTTACTACTGAGCTGACGAGTCGATGTGTGAGGATTTCCTTGAATACTCAAAAGCACATCCAATGCCATGTCCTCTGTTACAACTGATCTAGGTCGACCAGTTTTAGGTTTATTTGCTACATCCCTTGTTTCCAAGAACTTAGTACAGATCCTACTTACTGTAGATCGATTTATTTGATGATCGGGGTACAGTTCATTAAATAACTCACAAGTTTCTTGATACGTACGTGTCCTATCCCCATACCCAACAATGCGGAGAATGTCAATCTTTTGCTGAGTACTTAAAAGAACCATTGTGAACAAAACTACAGAAGCATTTTAATACCGACCTCTCTACAAAATTAACTAAACCAGAATGAGTAGATGAAATATTATCGAAAGTATGAGATTCAGAAACACAACTACTGATAAGAAAGGGTAAGTGGGAAATTCCAACTTAGGTAGTCTTTGTTCAACAAACACCCCTTCATCTACATTGTGCATCTGCATTCCGAAGAAGCTGATATAACCAGAGCTACTTAATTTATTTACAAAATTCAAATTTCTTATTTCAGCTATTACCTCTTTTACTTATGAATTCCTGTAATTGTTATAAAATGTATTTTTTCAAATTTTAATACATTATTTCACCCAATCAAATTTTTTAATACCTGCCATTTTGGCTGGGGGTGACATATCGACTTCAGGTTTGCACCATTGCCTATGTCTTGACAAACCCTTCAAAATGAGGGGTCACTCAATAGGGGTTTGCATTTGAAATTTTGGGGCTGCCCCCAAAATACCCCAATTTTAGGGCTGGGGCAAAATTGGGAATATGACAAAAAGTCCACTTTTCCATCTAATAATCGTATCCAGAGTTTGGCTCACCCAATGTAACCCGTTTAAAAGGTAAATTGGGGTATCCATACTTAATCTCGTGTGCCCATCTCAAAATTACAAATGGCTGCCATTCTGGTTAGGGCTGAGATATCGACCTCGGATTTGCACCATTGTATTTCTTTTGACAAGCCCTTTCAAAATGAGGGGTCACTAAATAGGGGTTGCTATTTGAAAAAATAAGCTACCCCCTACCCCCCACCGTGTTAGGGGGGCAACAAAATTTTCTATGTCAAAAATTCCGGAACGTTTGTTAACAATTAATGCCACGAACAAAATATTTCCATCTATTTCGGCTGGAAAAATACAGATGTGTTTCAATACTTAATTTACTATGTATATATATATATATATATACTACATATGAATTTGAACTAATAGTGTTTTTGGCATCTGGGGACCTAAAAACAAAAAGTTATCATGGTCTCGGGCTTAAGTCTTACCATTCCACCTATGGTAATAGCTTCTTCCCTATAGGGGAAATTCGCTAAAAAACACATACAGACAGATAGATGGAAAACCAAGCTTTTTAGGACATACCTTCATATGCACTTTTTCTTAATTTGTATGAAAATAATCACGTCCCAAAGTCCTGATACTTTTTTTGGACACCCTATATATTTATAATGAGCTAACACAGCTGAGAATAAAAAATAAATTATTTCATATTGTGAAGTCACTATTCCAATGAGGCACAATTAGCGTTGTATTATCTGACTCCATTTTGATCACTGAATGTGCATGAACGGAATCAATCCGTACTTGATTGCTGATGAAGTTTGGAAGTAATACATTATTCATTGATTTCAGAGCACATTCCAGACTCTCTCGTGAAAAAAGCTTTTGTTGACAAACGGAATATATGTATTATTACCACTTTTACATGTAAAGAAACATTTTTTCAAAGTGGGTTAGTAATGGAAGGAGTTTTTGCCAGAACGATAAAAGAGGCCTTAGTTTACAATTAACCGTTTAATAATCGATATAGTAATAGGATAAGGAACTTTTTGTTACACCGATTTCTCGGATATGCGGCATCGTTTGATTTTGAAACTTGGCACACTTATTAAGTACTACTAGGAGTTGTGTTGAATGTAAAATAAATTGTGTGTTTGAATGTGTAAGGCTATGCCCTTTTGGCTTTCACAGTTTACATGTTATCCTTATGGGAACATGCGTTCTGCTTTACGTTATACTTTTCATTTAATAAACAGCTGCGTTATTCAATTAAATATGTAGCACAACAACAAGAACAGATAATTCACGACTAATGTAAATACAAAATATTACTAACTACTGGAATGGTGCTTCTCTTAACTCCTTATCCGTTGTAACTCCACAGTAAAAAAAAAATTAAACCTGTTTGAGTGGGGGGGGGGGGGCGGTGGATGAGGGACGGGAAGAGGAAGAGGTGGAGAGGTTTCAGGAATAAATAAAAAGGATACTGATTACTGGAGTCCGTTTTGACTCCACATTAAAATGGTGAGGGTGGGGAAAGAGAGAGGGAGAGAAATGTGGACGCAACAGAACCTGCTAGATATTAAACAATTTTTTTTCCAAATATTCGTCAAATAATATTTGGTTTCATTGTTTATAAGGTTTGTATGTAGCGTATTAATAATATAGCTAGATAGATGACAATTGTGTCTTAACTGTCAAAGACGTTCCTAAGAAAAATACCCAGAAATTTGTGGTATGGGAATTAATGAGTGAAAGCAAAAAATAAGGTAAATAAAAACATTCGTTTTCTCCAAAGTCTGAGAATATGCTTGAATAATCTACTTAAAAATCGTAATGTTTAAAAATTAGTTTTTGGATAACTTCAGTTAAAAACAATAGATTATGTCACATGAAGTGAAACAAATTATATTTTCTGTAAATTATTATTAAACGAGATTACAGATTTTCCCCCCAAAAAAGTTTTCATTACTAAAAAAAACTATTTATCAATTGGCTGAGTGAAAATTGATTTATTAGTTGGACAGCATAATTTTGGCTCGATGAAATTTAAAATTAGTTTTTTTGTACCTGGATGTGGCAGATGTTTGCGAATAACGCTCTCGCAGGGTCACAAGATCAAAGTTATTCTCACTCAGTCTTCCAATGTGAAGGTAATTTTATTTCCACCATCTACATTTTCTTACTGACAGAGAGCTAGTACTGTCTCCAGAATAACTCCACAAAGGATGATGTCGGTGAAAAGAATATTTCCATTATCATTAAGCTACGATACTTAAGCTATGGACAGATCGTGTGTTGATATTATAACCTAAGGAACTAAGGGGGTCTCTTAACTGAGCAAGTGCTACGTACCCTTCCGTCTTGTCTCTGTTGTTAGTAGACTTTAGTCCAAAAACAAATTTTGTTCCAAAGATTACTAAACTCAGAAAAACTAAGCTTACCAGAATTATTATAATCCAACATAGCAATCATTATTCGGCAGTCATCCTTTTAAAAAACTACGTCACAATCTTTGTCAAAAATCTCGAACTCGTTTTAAAAATACCACAAACGTCCTGAAATAAGACTCTTTTCATTGCTGAATCTAACATTTTCTTCACACCAATCCAGTCTATTTCGTTTTTGCCCTCTTCTATATCGTTAAAATGTCTCTGAAGCCCTTCATCAGTTTCATTTAAAATTTGTTCTTCTGTTAGAAAGGACTTTGAGATTTGAGTATCATACTCCCATTGTTCAACACGACTTTCTCAACAAATTCTAAGCAAGAATTGGGATTAATTATTTTCTAGTTCAGTACAAGTTACGACTTTCCTGGCTCCAACTTCATTGATGTAACGTAAGCACGTCCTCCAGTCGTAGAAAATTTAGGATCATTATCTATAGGCTTATTATTTTTGAAAAATTCTGCGTTTTAAGGGCATTGGTAGATTGTTGAAATTTTCCAGTGAGTAAATGTAAAACCCAACGTTTGGTGTTATAAGCCTTCCGTACCTCTGCGTGACCTCTGTGTTAACTCTATAACCACAGTGCACAGACGGTCTCTTTTAACATAATTTTCAGGCCATTCCAATAGGATCCTGTACTGTGGGTTTTTGTGCCTATTTTCACGTCCTGAACCACCCGCGCTAATGTTTGGTATCCATTCACTAGAGAAAGCTGTTGTTCTTCAGGTCCTAAAGTTTACAACATTATGACGACTTTCTAGGTATTGACCTGGTCCTAAATGACATATAAAAGTGTTTTAAATTAGTTAATAAAACCTTCTTCGCTCATCCAGAACTCTCCATCATTTCTATTAACTCGTTAAGCTTCTGCTTTATCTCACGATCAATTTGCTTCCAATGATTATAATCATCATCACTCCAATCACCCTCCCACTCTTGATATCCCCAAGGATTCATGAGTCTTATAAGAAAAAGTCCGTGGTAGTCCGGATCGTCATCTGCGCATTTAACTATTTTAGTGATAGTATAAGTGTGTATTGGCAAAATGGCTTCCAGGGATTTGTTTCCATCGTAATAAAAACAAACCATAAAAGCATGTTTCGAGAAAGTTTCATTTAAAACCCATTTTAACGTGGTTCCAGTAGGAAAATTGTTTATATTAAAATACTCAAAAATTCCCCCGCTTAAATCTTGCAATCCAGTCATGACATTTCCTCTTGTAAGACTGTCATAGGAGACTGTACTTGTACCACAAACCTTCGCGTAAGCCTTCTCCAAAAGGGCTGCCCAAAAGTCATCACCCGTCATAGAATGAACGTAACACAGCGTTTGTAATTTTTGTAAACAGGTAGACGATCGTTAACAACTACGTCGTACCACGTCCCAAGCTGCCAAATCCTAAAGTGAAATGCAATGTAGTCATAGTCAAAACTTTGGTCCGGAGGAAGCACGTGCTCTATCAGTTTGTCATTCAAGGTTATCACCAATATTGAACCTACTAACCAACAGTCACCTAGTGCTCCTTGAAGTGGTGCATCAAATCTGTCAGGTTTACCATTGATGAAGATAGGATGGCTGCAAATTTCCTTCGGTCTTCTCTACTCTTTGTCATTATCCAAGTAATGTAAATATTTAGGGTCATTGTACAATGCGCCCGTCCCTATAAGTTTAAACGAATATTTTCAAAGTCCTCTTCAAATCTGAATTTCCGAACTTTGCTCTTAGGGTCGTACAGAGGACCATGAAGTAGAGTAAAATTTAATATAGTGGAATTTTGCAAACTAAAATTTACAATATAACTAATTATTTGATTTGTTAGTTATTATTTTAGAGAACAGCTGTATTTATATTGCCAAATCCAACTAGAAGCATGTTGGATAAAGTGGCTAAACATTTCATTGTCCAAACATATAAAAAGTCTAGTCCTGATTAATAACCAACGAACAACAAACTATTGCATTTAAAGGTTTAAAATGTTTTAGTACGTTCGTTTTGAACCCTAGAGGAGCTCTAAAAAAGGATTTGCCCCTTGGACCTTTAGGCCTGCCTCACAGACCTTAAAATCGTTTTAATCTTATGAAGATAATACTTGTAACTAGGAGTGCTCTCTATTATAGCGTAAGGGTATGAACTCACGTATTTTACCATTACGATGAACATGTTTCAACTCACAATATATCGACACATTATAGAACTTCATTATTATTACAGCTTAACAATGTCCGGGTGTCCCACGAAGAGGTTTAAACGTTTGATTTTATATTACGTGCCCATTCATGCACCGAACTTTTTTAAACTTTACACAGTTTACAAAGTAGGTTCTAAAAATAATCTGGAAAAATTTCAGCTCCCTAACCTTAATAGAAACAAAATGGCGGCATATTGAAAAACAATACTTTAAAAACATTAAAAAAGGTGTTTTTGGTTTTATAAAATATTTTTATTGTTACATTCTAGGGCAATATGACTTTTAAATAAAAGAACTAAAACATAGCCTAATGGAAAACCTTAAAGTTCAAAATTATTCAAACTGTAACCCATCCACAGCAACACACTGATAACAGCGCGTAACAAATGATTCGTAAGCTCTTACAAAGAAACTCCGCGGTATCCGGAGAAGTTCCTCTTCTATTGATCGTTTTAGTTCCTCATCATTATTGAATCTATGGGTATAAACTTGTTCCTTCAAATAACCCCATAAAAAAGTCACAAACAGTTAAATCAGGTGATCGGGGGGTTTTGCTCTGTATTCCGTTTTGCTTGTAAATAACACCAATCACTAGTTAAATGCCAGAATTACCCCCATAAAAAATTAAAAAACAGTTATGGGCTTATTCCCGTTCCAATGCAGCTCGACCCTAATCACCTTCCAAATGTTCATATTAATCATATTACTACTTATTAGACCGATTGAGCAAAGATTTGGAAGAAAGTCAGCAGGCAATGCACAATAATCAGAAACAGGCATATACTTCCCATATCGTGTGTTCTTTGGGACTCATCTGCTTTGTTGGCCATAAACAAATTAATTTAAACATCATTTCCGTTAGTAGTTATAACTGGATTGATTGCGCATACATTTGTAGGGAGATAGCTAAACATCAGAATAAAACCTTTGCATACTCTTGTTCCAAACATGTTTTAGGGCTCTTCAAATGTGGGAGGTATCGAACTTACAGGAAAAGAAATGAGTTCTAATAAGGCTTCATCCCCGGGAAATTAAAGTTTTGTATGGAAAATGATAAAAAATACATTGGGGTTAGGGTTAAGATTTGTAAATAACAGCAAAAGAAAAATAACAGCTGTTCTAAAACAACCAGTCAATTAATTGTAAAAGTAACACTTACTTGGAAAAGTCATCATGTGATTTTTGTGAGAATAGAGATTGGAACCAATTTAAACATATCTTCAAATGATTGTATACATTTCTAGAACCATTAAAAGTTAAGATTGCATATAAAGCGGACATGTACAAAATCAAAGTAATCGAGCGAATGAGCAAAGCAAATATACTCGCCTTCGAGAGGATCTGTGAAGATAAGTGCTCCAGGCATTTTGAACAAACTGACTGGCTTTTAGAGTAAAACTCTGTCCCCCTGGTGCTTAGCAAATTTAACATAACAATGTACTCTAGCGAAGCCGCGACGAGCTACTAGTAACAATATAGTGAGCTAATTTGTTACCATAGTTGGCCACTAACATAGAGGACTAGTGCAAGTAAACGTGAGTGAAGACGGACAATACTAGCCCTCTGACAGTTAGTAGTTGCCGCCTCAATCAAAGCTACAGGGAGCTCTTATCATCCAATCTACTCACTCAGTTTGTTTCACCTCTCTTGCACAATTCATCCGATAAGGTAGCATTTTATTGGGTCAACAATAACAACTAGTTCATTAGGCTGTACATGACACGAAACCCAGTGAAACCGCGGTGAACGGTGAACATGGTGGGGTGGAGGGACCCATGAGGCAGCTAGGAACAGGAAACGATCAGTGTGTTAGTCAGGGCGTTAACATGGCGAAACTGGACCAAAGTGGAGAGGAGAAGCGGCGGCGTTTTCCTGTCTTATATTGGGAAAAGGTAGTTTAACAAAAACAAGTGTTGTTTAATTAATGCAAACAGTATTTTTTTTAAAATAATAATGCTATTTAAATAAAAAAGTATTTTATCGCCCCATTGGAAACACTACGCTAATGTTTACATAACAAAACTGTCTAATGGTACCCTCCGCTGAGGTTTCCACATAATTGTCACAAAGTGTCTCTTTTCAAAATAAAAAATATTTTACACTATCACCTGGAATAAACATATTTTTACATACAAATTTTGGCTAAACTATTGTACCAGCTATAATACAAAAGCTTCTCTATATATAAAAATACCCCCATAGCAGCAAACCTGCGTACTCAGCGAATTTCCAATGCATATATATGTATCTTAATACATATAAAGCCACATACCAAGTTTCATCAATATACATTCATAAATAAACGATTAATGACATTTTAATTATTCTCCTTAAGAGTAACATGGCGGCTGAGTATGCAGGTTTGCTGAAGCAAGGAACACAAAAAATGGGGTTTTATACAAATATCAATATAACCCAAATAGGTAAAGCCACATACCAAGTTTTATTAATTTATGTTCATAATTAAGGGAGATAACATTTTACTTATTCTCCATAAGAATAACATGGGGGCTGAGTACGCAGGTTTGCTGCTACAGGAACTATCAGCTAAAAAATATTTTTTTGTGCAAATATCAATAGACCACAACGATATGAAGCAATATAAAAATTATAAAAATTTTCTTATTTTCCATAAGAATAGCATTGGACAACGTACTGTGTTTAGCACTTTCAATATCTCTGTAACCAAATATCGTAGAGCAATGATCAAAACACAATATTGTGCGTCTTTTGAAGCTGATTCCAATGCAAAAAAACTAAATTTGACTTTTACAAAAATTATATGTAAAAAACTCAAAAAACCCATTTTTGGAGTACAAACCCCCCCCCCCCCTCCAATATACCCCTTCGGATAGGTCGATCTGTATGGTTTTCGAACTTATAGTCGTAAATGCTGCTTTAAAATTTTATACCAAATTTCGTCAAAATCGGATATATTTTACGAGAGTTATCGTGGTCATGGACACACACACACACACACACACACACACACACACACACACACACACACACACACACACACACACACACACACACACACACACACACACACACACACACACACACACACACACACACATATGTATATACAGTTTTGAACGAATGATGTTTTTGCCATCTGGGGACCTCAACACGAAAAGTTATCATGGTCCCGGGCCCAGGTCTTACCATGCCGACTACGGTAATAGCTTCTTCCCTATAGGGTAAATTCGCTAAAACAACAATTCTCAATTATCATACATTTTAAGCATACACCAAATTGCTATTTACAATAGATAAATCTTGACAGTTTGTTGACAGATCCAAACAGATCGAAATACCCGTACATGCAAAATTCGCAGCTTGAATTTTAAATTTGACTCAAATAGCTTGACTCTTTTTCCACAGCCCTGAAAATCGTAGTTTGGAGGTACTATTGAGTTTTATTAAAATATTGTTAATTTTAAAGGTAGGTAATTAATATATGTTATTTCTATACTTCAATCCGTAACTATCCAAGTAAACATTTTTGAGTGCATCGTAGATCTTCTAAAAGTAACTCTGTTTTTGATTGCATGAAAATCAAAGATTTATAAAATAATAACATTCTAACAAGCTAAATTAATTATCTTGCTAATAATTTCGACCAGGAATTTATAATAGAGTTTGGGTGTGTAAGTGGCCTATCATTAAAATAAATTCAGTTATTACTGAATCATTTGTTACTAAAAAAAATATACGTCAGATACAAATAAAATAAAAATAACCCGGCTATAAAAATAAAATCAAACCGCACGCATAAACTAAACTTTATATGCAGTACATAAAAAATGTAAGACAAAGTGGGCTACTATGATTTATAAAAAGGTGATACGCAATTTTTCTAAAACCTGAAATGAACTGTACTTTTAAAGCAGTCTGAAAATGTGTCAGTGTAAAAAATCATAATTGATTTAAAAATCAATGATTGTAGTGTTGTATTATTATTATTATTATTATTATTATTATTATTTAAATCATCTTTACCACTTGTGTCAAAGGTCACATCCTCTAAAACCAATTGCAGTCAGATTAAACTGTCGCGTTGGCTTTGGAATCGTAACAAATCCAATAAAACACTTGTGGAGGTTTTGTAAACATAAATAAACAAACAATGTTATTCACGCCACAAACGGGAAATACAAGTGTATTGGCCACTTTCAGTCGAAACTGAAACTGCCACATCAGGATTTGCTGTACTCGTAATCTTGTTATTGCTTAATCGTGAAAAACCTACAGAATGATTGATTTAATCACGTGTTTTAATAGAAAGTTTACTTATTTGAGTCAATAGTGTCGGTAAGGTAACGGACATCAAATTGGCAAGATTTTTAGAAAGTACCAATTCATAATAATTTACAGAAAAGATCTTTCTTCAACATAAAATTTGATTTTTATGAATTTCAATGATGCAACAAAATTGGTTAATAACAGACAATAAAATACCCATTAAATAGGCTACACCTTAAATTACCATATAGGCTTTGGACGGATTTCAATCTAACGTTAAATATGCTACCGTTACTAAAAATACACATCATCGTTGTCACGGAAAGCAATAAAATTTAGAATTACTGTTGATTATTTATTTGGTTAAAGTCGCATGCATACCGCAATAAGTAATAAAAGTTAGCGAAATGTATGTCTCCTTATACGGTATTAAGATAGTGACTAAAAAAATCAAATTAAAGAACACAGCGATCTATTGCCGTTTTTTTGTGATTATACTAGGAAAAGAAACTGTTTTGTCTTGACAAACAATCATTGGTTCGAGCCTGATGATCAGTCACCGTTGAAAGATACCACGGGTCACTAATAATATTTCAATTAATTTCTTTGTCTAAAAACAAATATTAATAATAGATTTCCCATAAAACAAGGACAGCTATGATTTAATTTTTACGCTTATAATTTAAAGGCTTTAGTTAAACACATTTTTTATCTACAGAATAAAGCATCCTATTATTAAGAAGTGGGCTTTTTTAGTATTTCAATCAGTACAAGAGAGCGTGTCAAAATTGGCTTTGAATTAGAAGACTTATTACAGTTATACTACTGTTGCACCATCAGCCAGGTTTCTCGTTGTTACTGAGTACCGCCTTTGATATGTTTTCTTGGTCCTATTCAATATACATAAACGTTTATATATAAAATTAACGTTTACGATTTTATCAGCATCAGCATAATTGTTCATCCAATATAAACAGCAGCAGCCTCCTCAGCAGTCACTTGGCCTTGTACTGAACCAACAATTTATCTCCATCCCTTGCTGTCAGTTAAACGCTTTTAATCTACAAAGGATAATAGATCTAACTAAACCGAACGATAACAGACTCAGCTACTGTTGTGGGATGTATAATCAATGGTTGTACTGCACTTACATACAAGACAGCAATTATATACTTAACATGTAGTGCATAACAATCAAAAATCACCAGGCCCAATAGCATTTATAATTGGTTAGATAACATGTAATGCACTCTTTCTATGACATGTGCATTTTTTTAGTAAAATCACTGACTATACTGAAGAAGACATCCCATCTATATGGCCCAGCTGTCCCACTTTTAGTGATGGCCGGAATTTGAAGTGGACGTAGTTTGATTAGGTCACCGACAGATTGTGCGGTTTTCAACTATTTATTTTAGTTATTTACGTTAACTTGTAAACTATCTTCACCGCAGAAAGCAAGTGATAATCAACTTATGTATGCTTCCTGACACACCAGCTGTTGTATACCACCCTCCTTGAGAGGATCAGTAATAGTTGATAGCAGTATACTCTGTTGGTGATTAGTGTAACCACATCCTCTTTGAATCCTGCCACACACAAAACTAGGGACAGATTTTACAATGGCAATGATAAGTCTACTTCATTATTTGTAGTCCATGCTAAAATATATAGTTTTGATAAAACAGTTTTGTATTTACTGTGACTGTTAATAGACATAATTGTACTCCTGGTGGCCAATTTGACGAGTTTGGTTTGATCCGACCTGAGTCGACTTCATGTCCGTCTACGGCGTGCACGGCGTTTGTGTTCAATAAACAGTTTTACCCAATCACTCGCTGTCAGTTTGACAGGCCTAATCTGTGCCGCTCGCTATTGACAGCATGTCAGGCAACGTTTATGCTTGGTTGTCATGTCGAATGAACCTGTATATCTCTAACCCTTTATATGTTTTTAAAGTAATGTTCGCAGTTCGACATACACACACGTACAATTTAGCCCCTTGTGTAAATCCCTTTGAATTACAGCTCTCATATAGTCTAGAATATTTTTGTGTGTGTGTGTTGAAGATTATTATTACGATTTAGACGGTTTCCGTCCGAGCTGACTGTTTTAGAAAAGGCGTGCTAGTGTGAGAGCGAATCCGTTATCTGTATTGTAGCTTCGGCCAAGCTCGATTTATAAATTTGTGTTAAATCTGTTTAACTAACTGTTGCCCGTCATAGCGTTGCTTTAAATCGGAATACAATGTTAATAAGGTTAATATTAATCTACTAAACTTAATTAACATTAGTATAATATATTTTCAAAATGTTGATTCAGGAGGTACATTGGGTTATAGAAATTATCAAACTTGGTGTATGGCATAATCGTATGAAACTACACGTCAATCAATGGAGTAAACACTTAGGGCCAATAAGACATTATAAACCTAAAAAGTAGCAGCGCTCCAAAAAGATTTCGTAACGGGAAAAAGTCTGAAATAATAAATGGAAACTCTTCATTTTTATAACAAACATGTTTAGTAGATAAATACTTTATTTTACGGAATTTCAGCAAAGCTGATCAGTGAGCTGGCGAGTGATACATGCTGGTACATGATAACTTTGAATACCAATGAGGTGGATGGAGCCTGGTAATAGTTTCAAACCGTGAACAAGCTTATGTTTGATTTCGGTATTACCTATCTTCCGTCAAAACGTCAGACCCATCAGTCTAATAGTAGATGTGAGATGGTTATTAGTGAATTTCCAATGGAAAGTGAACTATTAGCATGATCCGCACGGTGAAACTTAAAAGCCCGGGACCACCATAGAAGGTCCTAACGTAACCCCCTGAACACGTTTTGGGGGGTCGTTCAACATTTTATATATATATGTCTTTGCACTCTATCGGTCGCATTTTTTGTCCGATACTTCAAATTTGGTAGGGACGTTCCTTTCTGTAATCAGTTGGACAAGTTTGTTGGGCAAAACAATCGGAAAACTCTAAACCCCTTTTTTGGGGATTAATCTTTCAAATTTCGAGTTTTTGGGCACAAAAAGGGTCAGAAAAGCCCCTTATGTTAAATTAATGCATGTAAAAAGATGGGAATTAGTGAGGTGAAAGCCCTCTCTCGTCATTCTAGCATACATGTTTACCGAGTTATTACAGAAAATGCGTTTCGACTAAACACAGTACGTTGTCTTATGGGGGTTTTACACTAGAAAAGCCTGTTATTCCTTTGCTAGAGTACTTTTATCATCCTCAGTAACCTCACACCTACTTTCAAGCCTGTCTGGACCTTCTCATAACATTATAATGCGCAAAATTGTATTCCCAGCTTTGCAGGTAAATGAAACCAGGAGCATCAGAACAGCCAAAAAATCATTGTTTTCAGATTTTAATAAATATTGGAATAAATGTATGTTTATAACTGATTTTGAGTTTTAAAAGTTGTTATGTGGAAATTCACTTTCCTCACTTAAGCGTGCTGCGTGCGAACTCGTTATATGAATTGTAATGGTCGATGAGGAAAGGGGAGCCCCAAAGGATTTACTGAAAGTGAGTAGGCTTATACTTGATTTCGGTGTATCATCCTACCAAATTCCTGCTCGCAGTCGGTCCACTGATTACTCATGTCCATAAGATTAACACGGGAACTTTGAAGGACGGAGGCGAAGCACCAAGAACTTTCAGAACTGGAGTAGGATTACGCATGTCTCGAGTGTGCTAACTAACTTCAAAATGTCAGCAAAATCGGTCAAATTGTTGGGGACTGATGGTCTCTCAAACAAGCACTCAAACTTCACGTCTTCACCTTTATAAGTAGAACGGATTGGTTAAAGAAATATGGTATGAGTAAGCAAAGTTTGTGCTTCTTTATACTTTTGGTAAAACGGCAATATATATTGAAAAAAAACTAAAAAAATATAATGAATAGAGTTTGTATTTTATACATATTTCTAACCTTAGTACCTCTAAAACCGTGTACGTAACAAACAAAATGATGAGGCCAATTTGCCAAGTTGGGCCGGTCGTACAAGTGTGGTGGCAGTGACATATCTGTTGTGCATTTGCATAAAACTCGTTACGTACTGGATACGTCAACTGTCATCTCTCCACTGACTTACTCATAGTTTAGGGTGTCTTATGCAACTTTCAGACCCAATATTTCTTAAAATTAGCGCCTAACGTGCTGCAGTTATAATTGAGTTTTAAATCATTAATCATTGATTGTAAATAACTTTATGATACTTTCTTCTGCCAATTATTCGTGTGTGATGCTATCTGTGGTCGTTCCAATTCGTATAATTTGAATGAAGAGAGAAGAAGAGTGAAGATACAATAGCTATTTGAACGTGTGTAGACCGAATGGCCAATTCAACGCCCATCTACCAAATCGGTTAGGTATAATGTCGTTTATCGTAACACACTTTTACGTTTATAGTATAAATTAAAAAATTAACCTGAATAGACTTGACACACAAACTTATGTTTCAATATACGCCAGGAAGCTACGTGAGATCAAAGCTAATTATTTTACGATTGTGACACGCTTCTCTGTATTACAATCCGATGCAATCAGCTGATTGTTATCTGACTCTGTTCTGAATGCTGATACGTGTATGAGCTGAATCCATTCAGGATGTTGGCAAATAATTAATTATAATATAAATTAATTATAATACAAATTAATTATAATAAATAATTAAAATAATAATTGTATTGTTATTATAAGTTTGTTTGATTGCCTGTTAATTTATTAATAGTTGCGTCTATATTATATGACAAACAAAAGATGAAAACGGAATTCCAAGTTGAGAAAACAACATTTTTACAGTAAAGGGTACTCACTGTGGGAGGTTGCACCTCTATGATCAGGAAACTAAAAAAAATGAATTCCGCATTAACCACGCAGCCACTGCAGTTCCGCATGGTACAGTGGTTTCCGCATTAACCACACAGCCACTGCAGTTCCGCATGGTACAGTGGTTTCCGCATTAACCACGCAGCCACTGCAGTTCCACATGGTACAGTGGTTTCCGCATTAACCACGTAGCCACTGCAGTTCCGCATGGTACAGTAGTTTCCGCATTAACCACGCAGCCACTGCAGTTCCGCATGGTACAGTGGTATGGTTTCCGCATTTGACCTCCTATAACTCATCTCACGTTTCTTTTATGTAGTTTTATATTTTGTAGTTTCATTTTAGTTTCAAAAAAGAAACAATCTTTGACTCCAGTACCTCGATTTTAAGTCACACTTATCAATTAAATGAGTTTTAGGTAGTTTAGGTAGTTAAAGCCTTTATAAAATTAATTTAATAGTCAAATTTCTAAAATTATTATACAACTGCATTTGAAGGGTAATTTTAGCGGATGTCTATTGTAAGTCCGCATGGTGTAGTGACAACCGGGTACAGCGATCATCGGGTACATGCGACATTCGGGTACAAGAACGGTTGACGAGGGTTAGACTGTGGGCAAAAAAAAAAAACTTGTCCAGCAGATCGGGTACAAGATCTGCCTGGGCCACGCCTAGCCCGCGGAGTAAGAGTTATATCTATGTTTACAGGATTCACTTCCCTTACATCAATTTTATTCCTATGACCATGAATAGATTAAAGTACTGGGAAGTCCGAGCATTGCTCAGTAAATGACCATTATCTTAGCCTGAAATGTAATGTTTGTTTAGCTAGTATTCTTAACAATTCTAGTACCCCGTCTCGGCTTCACTCGGGATCACAATTTTATGTTTGATAAGTTAGCTACATTTGTTCAAGCACCTGGGGACCGAGCTTCGCTCTAAAATCCAGTAAAATGTATACATAACCTAATCATATATATAATATAGTTCTAAATTGCGCCCTGTTTCAATTAAATAATAAAAAAACAAACAGCAAAGAAAAGACTTGCATTTAATACAAAATTAAAAACTTTTAAAATATAGGCTACTTACAACTTGAACCAGATAATTTGCTTTGTTTTAAAATTTAAAATGTAGTTATTTTACAGTATAAATCTTGGTATAGTACAGTATTCCCATATAGACGCGGCTCGTGCGATCCTCTGTTTTAACGAGTTTGTTGTGTGTGGATTAGAGTGCTCCCTTGCAAGTACAGTCTCTTAAGGTGCATTTCCAGGGCTAAACAATTTTTGTTAATGAGTTAATGCAATGTCTATACATTCCACTATGACAGCTCATTTACATATTCAAGTAATATACATACATAACAACATTGAACGTCAATTTCCTCAGGATTAACTCCTTTGTAATTTGGAATAAAGTAAAATTGATGTAAGGGAATTGAAAATTGCATTCAAAGTTATTGAGCGGAGCTCCTATACTACACTCTGGCTTTTTATTTACACGTACCCCTCCTGAAGGGCTGGAGTGATCCTCACGAAATTTTGCTCGGTCATAGTAACCATCTATGGGAAGGTATAAATCTGAAATGGTCCAAATCGGACATAAGGGTTCTGCCCTACGGCCCTTTAAAGTTACCATGTTATTTTAATAGGAGAAATATTTTATTTGGTTTGTTTACTGTGTGTTGATTATACAGCTGTTATAAGGATCAAATTTAAATGCAAACTGTTACTATCAGCTGTTTGTAAATACAGTAGTTTTCTGTGAAATTGTTGTTTTGTTTATTTTAGTGGTTTGTTTACCTTTGTACGTGAATGAAATGCCACGTTTACGGAGAGGAGGTGCAAATCTTGGACGACGCACCGTAAATGCATCCCGGTACCATCGACAGAAGACTGCACATGAAACTGATGAGGAGTATGCTGAGAGGTTTAGGCATAATTTGGAAGCCCGCGCGTATCAAAAATGCAAAATAAATACTCGCTCCGCTCAATATTGCAAGCAGACAACTGCATTGTAAACCTAGTACCTCTTACCCCGCGGGCTATGGACTCGGCTAGCTGCGACCCAGGCAGATCCTGTACCGGATTGTCGCTGGTCAAGTTTGTATGGCCCCACGTCAAACCCTCGTCAACCGGTCTTGTACGTTATTGTCGCATGTAACCGATTGTCGCTGTACCCGATTGTCACGGAACCGTCCACATAGTCCTACAGAATACTGTCTTACAAACATGTTATGGTTACAGAACAATTATAAAGTTACTAATTGTTATAAACATATCTAATCGGTTTATATATATTCAGGAACCGATGCTACATATTACAAACTTGGTTACATTAATTTTTCACAAAGATTTCACTTATGATTTTTACTATTTTACTATATGTAATTTAAATCATAAAATAGAGCCTAATTAGTTCATATGGAATCATTTTAACTACTATATGTACATTTAAAATGGTAGAAAATACTATCACCTTTCAATAAATTTCCTAATTGATTTAAAAAAATGAATGAACTTCAATGTTAAACTGAAAACTTTTTTATAATTAATTTTTAAGATTGAATGTCAACAACATGTGTATCTTAAATGTAAAAATAACCGCTTATAAATATAACAAGCGGTAGAAAACTAACAGAAGAAAACATATTTCCATAATAACTGGTTTAGTAATACCTACAACACTAGTTTTTGCAGACTATAAGAAAAGTTGATTTTCACTAAAATAAGTAGAACACAGAGTACAGTTTAAGTTCAGTAACAGATTTCTTAGAAGCAGCAGTAATTGACCTAGGAGATGGAGGGGTTGACAAGAAAGTCATCCACTAAACCTGCGTGGATGTCTGCTGGAACCTCTTGGAGGGTTGATCCACCAACAGGTAGTGTCACGGTCTTGGATAGCAGCAGTAGTTGGTCTTGTAAATGGAGGAGCTGATATCATCGACGTTCCATTAAAGTTGCGTGGATGCTTCCAGGAACCTCTTGGAGGGCGGATCCACCAACAGTCAATGTCACGATTTTTGGTAGCGGCAGTAGTTGATTTTGTAAATGGAGCAGCTGATAACATCGACGTTCCATTAAAGCTACGTGGAGGTTTCCAGAAACCTCTTGGAGGGTGGATCCACCAACAGTCAGTGTCATGATCTTGGATAGCAGCAGTAGTTGATCTTGTAAATGGAGCAGCTGATATCATCGACGTTCCATTAAAGATGCGTGGAGGTTTCCAGGAACCTCTTGGAGGGCGGAACTACCAACAGTCAGTGTCATGATTTTGGGTAGCAGCAGTAGTTGATTTTGTAAATAGAGCAGCTGATATCATCGACGTTCCATTAAAGCTGCGTGGAGGTTTCCGGGAACCTCTTGGATGGTGGATCCACCAACAGTCAGTGTCATGATCTTGGATAGCAGCAGTAGTTGATCTTGTAAATGGAGCAGCTGATATCATCGACGTTCCATTAAAGATGTGTGGAGGTTTCCAGGAACCTCTTGGAGGGCGGAACTACCAACAGCCAGTGTCATGATTTTGGGTAGCAGCAGTAGTTGATTTTGTAAATAGAGCAGCTGATATCATCGACGTTCAATTAAAGCTGCGTGGAGGTTTCCAGGAACCTCTTGGAGGGCGGAACTACCAACAGCCAGTGTCATGATTTTGGATAGCAGCAGTAGTTGATTTTGTAAATGGAGCAGCTGATATCATCGACGTTCAATTAAAGCTGCGTGGAGGTTTCCAGGAACCTCTTAGAGGGCGGAACTACCAACAGCCAGTGTCATGATTTTGGATAGCAGCAGTAGTTGATTTTGTAAATGGAGCAGCTGATATCATCGACGTTCAATTAAAGCTGCGTGGAGGTTTCCAGGAACCTCTTGGAGGGCGGAACTACCAACAGCCAGTGTCATGATTTTGGGTAGCAGCAGTAGTTGATTTTGTAAATAGAGCAGCTGATATCATCGACGTTCAATTAAAGCTGCGTGGAGGTTTCCAGGAACCTCTTGGAGGGCGGAACTACCAACAGCCAGTGTCATGATTTTGGATAGCAGCAGTAGTTGATTTTGTAAATAGAGCAGCTGATATCATCGACGTTCAATTAAAGCTGCGTGGAGGTTTCCAGGAACCTCTTGGAGGGCGGAACTACCAACAGCCAGTGTCATGATTTTGGATAGCAGCAGTAGTTGATTTTGTAAATAGAGCAGCTGATATCATCGACGTTCAATTAAAGCTGCGTGGAGGTTTCCAGGAACCTCTTGGATGGTGGATCCACCAACAGTCAGTGTCATGATCTTGGATAGCAGCAGTAGTTTACCTTGGAGATGAAGGGGCTGATAGTGAAGCAAACAATCAGCAGCAGAACGGCGAGGACAAGGAGATACAGCGACCACGACAGCTTGCAGTTACCTGGAAATGTGATAACAATGACATATTATTCAGCAATCTGTATGTACTTTAGTTTTTCCACAATAAGAGAGTAAATAGCCCGTAACAACTAGAACATTTATGAATTTCAATTCAAGTTTAACTCCAGGGCTAACTAAGCCCCGATAGTTCAATAAAATATACCTTATTAAGTAACACTCTAATATTGAGAATTAACAGTTTGCAACGTAAATAATAGTCTGTAGAAAGTATATCAATGCAAATTCCACAAAGGTAAAAAGTTAGATTAGGCCATGTTAGGTTTTCGTCAAAATTAAGGTTCTTTAGTTGATTATAATCAACATTTACGATCAACCACCGCACTCACCCAGACTGTAGACTTGTGAGGAAGGGCCACAGCTATCTCTTATCTCTCTGTTGTCCCAGCCTAGAGGGTAGAAAACCAGTCCGCCGCACACCAACATGCCTGTTGACATCAGAGGTAAGCTGAACTTGAATATTATACAAATAGTGTATAACAGGCTAGAGGGTAGACCAACACGCCTGTTCACATAGGAGTTAACGTGTACTTGTACGTTATACAGATGGTGTTCCAGCCTAGAGGATGGACTCCCACAAAACGACATGCCTGTCGGCATCGGTGGTAACCTGTACTGGTATATTACACATGATTCCTCGATGATAGACCACGATACTCCTATATGCTTGTTGATATCATGTGTAAATTGTATTTGAACAGTTCCAGCAAGATTGTGACGTTTCTTTAAGAAAACACTAAAACTAAAAACAGTTTTTCTAGCTTAATTTATCTCTTGCTTGTTTGCTTGTATTTGTTTATAATTAAATTAATCTCATAATTAATCCATGGTATTGACTTTTATACTTAACACCAGTAGGGCTTAAAATAAGCCCTTCTAGAATATTGACGTTTAAGTTTCAAAAGTATCTCAGTTTTAAATTACCAATAATTTTATGTTACTAAGAACTTTGTTAAGCCAAATGATTCTATAATAATATACAAACTAAAACCAAATTAAATACTATCTGATTATATAAAGTACAAAGATTATACGCGAAGGTTGTAAAACTAAAATTTTTAGATTTTCTCATTTAATCGAGTTAGTGTGGCAATTAATGGGTTGGTATCGGTAATTATATTTTTTATGAAATACTACTTTATTATGTATATTGATCGAGGAAATACCACTGAAAAATATTAACTTATTTAATTAATTTAAATTGGTTTACTTCTTTACATATTTTCTTTTAAACGGGTAAAGATTCTCAACAACAATTAATTAACTATGAAGACCATCTTCTCTTACTGAATACCCTATGACCTGATTTGCTCATAAAGGAACAACTTGAGAACCAAGCTCGATAATATAAGAATCCGTAAATTCACATCAGGGATTTAGTTTAATTAAACCCACATTAATTCTTAATCATGTGTTAGAACAGTTTTCCAATGAAACATGTTTTATACAATGCGTATATAGTAAATAGCCCTTTTGAACTACACTAAATAAAACAGGTAGCATAACCCGCAACTTGCAACACACAAAAGGACAATAAGTCTTGATTGTAGGCCGTTTAAGGCTTTATGTTGCTCTCAAGCTCATAATATGATGGCATTATTCCGTTTCATTACTTTTTGTTGTATTCTTGAGAAGGGTTGTGTATGGTGATTTAGTTAAGATTTTTTGTTTTCATGGATTTTCGTGTTTGTAATATTTAATAAAGCTTCATGTATCACTCCTGCATAAATTAAAATAATTTAAGCCAGCTAGAATCAATATCTTCACCTCTAGAATTGAACTCAGTTGTTATATAAACGAAAGGTTAAATAAGGGACCGTCTCCAATCCAATTATTCTCCAAGATGACTTGTATCGGGCCAAAAATGCTAATTTCAAATCTTCATCGCCAAGAGTCTCCTACTTACCGCCCGTGCTGTTTTTAGCGAATTTCCGCTATAGGGAAGAAGCTATTACCGTAGATGGCATGGTAAGACTTAAGCCCGAGACCATGATAACTTTTTGTTTTGAGGTCCCCAGATGCCAAAAACACTATTAGTTCAAATTTATATATGTGTATATATATATATATATATATATACACATCTATATATATATATATATATATATATATATATATATATATATATCTACATATATATATATATATATATATATATATATATATATATCTACATATATATATATATATATATAAATGTGTGTCCGTTACCGCGATAACTTTTGAAAGAAGCGCCCGATTTTGATGAAATTTGACAAAAATGTGGTGAGTAACATTTATGACTTTAAGTTCGAAAACCAGATCGATCAGTCCATGGGAAGGGGGTTTTATGGGGGTTTAAATTTTCCAAAAATCAGTTTTTTGAACTTTTTACCCTAAAATTTTGAAAACAATAGATTTTGGTTATAGACATTTTGTAGAGCTTAAAAAACAAACAATTTAGTATCTTGAATCATTAAACTACGTTTAGTGGTTGTGGAGAAAAGTAAAAAAATGTGTCCATAAAACTTTCCATGTTAATCTTATGGGATTACGGTTTTTAGATTTTCCCCAGATAATTTCACTAAAAACTCCACATTTCTTTCTACCAATCAGTTTAGCTCTACAAAACAATCATTTTGGCGTTTTAATAGTTGTTTTAGTCCAACCGTTGCAGTGATATTCAATGTTCTAAACACAGTACGTTGTCCAATATTATCCTTATGGAGAATAAATAAAATGTTATATTTCGATTATTTATGTATGTATATTGATGAAACTTGGCATGTGGCTTCAAATAGTTGTGGTATATTGATAATAGTACAAAAAAAGTTCCTTGTTGATTTTCCTGGTAGCAGCAAACCTGCATACTCAGCCCCCATGTTATTCATATTGAGAGTAATTAAAGTGTTATATCTCCCTTAGTTATGAACCTAAATTAATAAAACTTGGTATGTAGCTTCACCTGGTTGAGTTATATTGATAATTTCAAAAAAACACCCTAACTTATCTTCCTTGTTGCAGCAAACCTGCGTACTCATTTATGATGCTATTCTTATGGAGAATAAATAAAATGCTATATATAACTTATTAATGAATGTATTTTTGTGAAACTTGGTAAGTGGCTCTAGGTAGTAGTGATACCCATATATTTGCATTGGAAATTCGGAGAGTCCGCAGGTTCGCTGCGACGGGGGTATTTAGTTGTTCTTTGTACTTTAACATCAAGACAACGACAAATATATCAAAGAAAAACTGCCTTTTTATCAACATATTTTCATTTCTATTGCTATGGTAATTTAAGTTGAAAATTTTCCATGCAAAGCTTATTGTTACTTCCACACCTGCAATAAGCTGCAGGCCTCCAGCCAGTCGTGCAGTGGCGGCGTGTATCACATACTCCACACAACACGCTGACACCGCCACCACCCCCAGGATAAGGGCGAGGGCGGAGCCCACCCCTACCAGGACGGTACTGGCCTGCCACCAGCCGCTGGGGATGTCTCGCCACCTAGACACAACAGTGTAATGTTCATTAATGTATCACATACTCCACACAACACGCTGACAACGCCACCATCCCCAGGATAAGGGCGAGGGCGGAGCCTACCCCCACCAGGACGGTATTGGCCTGCCACCAGCCGCTGGGGATGTCTCTCCACCTAGACACAACAGGGGAATGTTCATTAGTGTATCACATACTCCACACAACACGCTGACACCGCCACCACCCCCAGGATAAGGGCGAGGGCGGAGCCCACCCCTACCACGTCGGTACTGGCCTGCCACCTGCCGCTGGGGATGTCTCGCCACCTAGACACAGCAGTGGAATGTTCATTAGCGTATCATATGCTCCACACAGCAAGCTGACACTGCCACCATCCCCAGGATAAGGGCGAGGGCGGAGCCCACCCCTACCACGACGGTACTGGCCTGCCACCAGCCACTGGGGATGTCTGCCACCTAGACACAGCAGTGTAATGTTCATTAGCGTATCACATACTCCACACTACACGCTGACACCGCCATCACCCCAAGGATAAGGGCGAGGGCGGAGCCCACCCCTACCACGACGGTACTGGCCTGCCACGAGCCGCTGGGGATGTCTCCCCACCTAGACACAGCAGGGGAATGTTCATTAGCATATCACATACTCCACACAACAAGGTGACACCGCCACCATCCCCAGGATAAGGGCGAGGGCGGAGCCCACCCCCACCAGGACGGTACTGGCCTGCCACCAGCCGCTGGGGATGTCTCCCCACCTAGACACAGCAGGGGAATGTTCATTAGCGTATCACATACTCCACACAACACGCTGACACCGCCACCATCCCCAGGATAAGGGCGAGGGCGGAGCCCACCCCCACTAGGACGGTACTGGCCTGCCACCAGCCGCTGGGGATGTCTCGACACCTAGACACAGCAGTGGAATGTTCATTAGCGTATCATATGCTCCACACAACAAGCTGACACTGCCACCATCCCCAGGATAAGGGCGAGGGCGGAGCCCACCCCTACCACGACGGTACTGGCCTGCCACCAGCCGCTGGGGATGTCTCGCCACCTAGACACAGCAGTGCAATGTTCATTAGCGTATCACATACTCCACACAACACGCTGACACCGCCACCACCCCAGAATAAGGGCGAGGGCGGAGCCCACCCCTACCAGGACGGTACTGGCCTGCCACCAGCCGCTGGGGATGTCTTGCCATCTAGACACAGCGGTGGAATGTTCATTAGTGTATCACATACTCCACACAACTCGCTGACACCGCCACCACCCCCAGGATAAGGGCAAGGGCGGAGCCTACCCCCACCAAGACGGTACTGGCCTGCCGCCAGCCACTGGGGATGTCTCGCCACCTAGACACAGCGGTGGAATGTTCATTAGTGTATCACATACTCCACACAACACGCTGACACCGCCACCATCCCCAAGATAAGGGCGAGGGCGGAGCCCACCCCTACCAGGACGGTACTGGCCTGCCACCAGCCGCTGGGGATGTCTCGCCACCTAGACACAATAGTGGAATGTTCATTAGTGTATCACATACTTCACACAACACGCTGACACCGCCCCCACCCCCAGGATAAGAGCGAGGGCCGAGCCTACCCCCACCAGGACGGTACTGGCCTGCCAACAGCCGCTGGGGATGTCTCGCCACCTAGACACAGCAGGGGAATGTTCATTAGTGTATCACATACTCCACACAACACGCTGATACCGCCACCACCCCCCAGGATAAGGGCAAGGGCGGAGCCCACCCCTACCAGGACGGTACTGGCCTGCCACCACCCGCTGGGGATGTCTCTCCACCTAAACACAACAGGGGAATGTTCATTAGTGTATCACATACTCCGCACACACGCTGTCACCGCCACCACCCCCAGGATAGGGCGAAGGTGGAGCCCACCCCTACCACGACGATACTGGCCTGCCACCAGCCGCTGGGGATGTCTCGCCACCTAGACACAATAGTGGAATGTTCATTAGTGTATCATATACTTCACACAACACGCTGACACCGCAACCACCCCCAGGATAAGGGCGAGGGCGGAGCCTACCCCCACCAGGAGGGTACTGGCCTGCCACCAGCCACTGGGGATTTCTCGCCACCTAGACACAATAGTGGAATGTTCATTAGTGTATCACATACTCCACAAAACTCGCTCACACCGTCACCACCCCCAGGATAAGGGCGAGGGCGGAGCCTACCCCCACCAGGACGGTACTGTCCTGCCACCAGCCGCTGGGGATGTCTCTCCACCTAGACACAGCAGTGGAATGTTCATTAGTTTATCTCATACTCCACACAGCATGCTGACACCGCCACCATCCCCAGGATAAGGGTGAGGGTGGAGCCTACCCCCACCAGGACGGTACTGGCCTGCCACCAGCTGCTGGGGATGTCTCTCCACCTATACACAGCAGTGGAATGTTCATTAGTTTATCTCATACTCCACAGTGCATGCTGACACCGCCACCATCCCCAGGATAAGGGCGAGGGCTGAGCCTACCCCCACCAGGACGGTACTGGCCTGCCACCAGCTGCTGGGGATGTCTCTCCACCTAGACACAGCAGGGGAATGTTCATTAGTGTATCACATACTCCACACAACACGCTGACACCACCACCATCCCCAGGATAAGGGCGAGGGCTGAGCCTACCCCCACCAGGACGGTACTGGCCTGCCACCAGCCGCTGGGGATGTCTCTCCTCCAAGTCACAGCAGTGTAATGTTCATTAGTGTATCACATACTCCACACAACACGCTGACACCGCCACTATCCCCAGGATAAGGGCGAGGGCGGAGCCTACCCCCACCAGGACGGTACTGGCCTGCCAACAGCCGCTGGGGATGTCTCTACACCTAGACACAACAGGGGAATGTTCATTAGTGTATCACATACTCCACACAACACGCTGACACCGCCACCATCCCCAGGATAAGGGCGAGGGCTGAGCCTAACCCCACCAGGACAGTACTGGCCTGCGACCAGCTGCTGGGGATGTCTCTCCACCTAGACACAACAGGGGAATGTTCATTAATGTATCACATACTCCACACAACACGCTGACACCGCCACCACCCCCAGGATAAGGGCGAGGGCGGAGCCTACCCCCGCCAGGACGGTACTGGCCTCCGACCAGCTGCTGGGGATGTGTCTCCATCTAGACACAACAAGGGAATGTTCATTAGTGTATCACATACTCCACACAACATGCTGACACCGCCACCATCCCCAGGATAAGGGCGAGGGCGGAGCCTACCCCCACCAGGACGGTACTGGCCTGCCACCAGCCACTGGGGATGTCTCGCCACCTAGACACAACAGTGGAATGTTCATTAGTGTATCACATACTCCACACAACACGCTGACACCGCCACCACCCCCAGGATAAGGGCGAGGGCGGAGCCTACCCCCACCAGGACGGTACTGGCCTGCCACCAGCCACTGGGGATGTCTCGCCACCTAGACACAACAGTGGAATGTTCATTAGTGTATCACATACTCCACACAACACGCTGACACCGCCACCACCCCCAGGATAAGGGCGAGGGCGGAGCCTACCCCCACCAGGACGGTACTGGCCTGCCACCAGCCGCTGGGGATGTCTCTCCACCTAGACACAACAGTGGAATGTTCATTAGTGTATCACATACTCCACACAACGTGCTGACACCGCCACCATCCCCAGGATGAGGGCGAGGGCGGAGCCTACCCCCACCAGGACGGTACTGGCCTGCCACCAGCCGCTGGGGATGTCTCGCCACCTAGACACAACAGTGGAATGTTCATTAGTGTATCACATACTCCACACAACGTGCTGACACCGCCACCATCCCCAGGATGAGGGCGAGGGCGGAGCCTACCCCCACCAGGACGGTACTGGCCTGCCACCAGCCGCTGGGGATGTCTCGCCACCTAGACACAACAGTGGAATGTTCATTAGTGTATCACATACTCCACACAACACGCTGACACCGCCACTATCCCCAGGATAAGGGCGAGGGCGGAGCCTACCCCCACCAGGACGGTACTGGCCTGCCACCAGCCGCTGGGGATGTCTCTCCACCTAGACACAACAGTGGAATGTTCATTAGTGTATCACATACTCCACACAACGTGCTGACACCGCCACCATCCCCAGGATGAGGGCGAGGGCGGAGCCTACCCCCACCAGGACGGTACTGGCCTGCCACCAGCCGCTGGGGATGTCTCGCCACCTAGACACAGCAGTGTAATGTTCATTAGTGTATCACATACTCCACACAGCACGCTGACACCGCCACCATCCCCAGGATGAGGGCGAGGGCGGAGCCTACCCCCACCAGGACGGTACTGGCCTGCCACCAGCCACTGGGGATGTCTCTCCACCTAGTCACAGCAGTGTAATGTTCATTAGTGTATCACATACTCCACACAGCATGCTGACACCGCCACCACCCCCAGGATAAGGGCGAGGGCGGAGCCTACCCCCACCAGGACGGTACTGGCCTGCCACCAGCCGCTGGGGATGTCTCTCCACCTAGACACAGCAGTGTAATGTTCATTAGTGTATCACATACTCCACACAGCACGCTGACACCGCCACCATCCCCAGGATGAGGGCGAGGGCGGAGCCTACCCCCACCAGGACGGTACTGGCCTGCCACCAGCCACTGGGGATGTCTCTCCACCTAGTCACAGCAGTGTAATGTTCATTAGTGTATCACATACTCCACACAACACGCTGACACCGCCACCAACCCCCAGGATAAGGGCGAGGGCGGAGCCTACCCCCATCTGGACGGTACTGGCTTGCCACAAGCCACTGGGGATGTCTCGCCACCTAGACACAATAGTGGAATGTTCATTAGTGTTCACATACTCCACAAAACACGCTGTGACCGCTACCACCCCCAGGATAAGGGCGAGGGTGGAGCCTACGCCCACATGGACGGTACTGGCCTGCCACCAGCCGTGTGGGGTGTCTCGCCACTTTGACCGGGTAAAGGCCAAGATTATGGTTACTGGTTTTGGAAAAAAAACTTTGATATTCCATGGGTAAGTTCAATTTTCGGACGAAAACAAAATAATGAATAAAATGGTCTGTTTTGGGCCTTTTAAAAACTATTTAATATACCTTTTTGGGGTAGGGGTTAGGATTCGCTTTCTTTGTTTGTTCCTTTAGTTTTCTATATGATTCGGTTTTAGCTTACTTAGCAAGCTGAGGATTATCATATAATTTTTTAATATATTTTCGTGTTTTTCAATGTTTGGAAAATATTATGAACCAGCACAATCAAAATTAGTTGCTGGATCTAGGCTCGGTACTTTTGCTTTATCTGTCAAATTATAGAATTAAGGTAATTTTTAGTTTGTGTTATATAAAATTAAATATGTTAAAACATTTTTTGTTAAATTTCTTTACTCATATTAATAACTGTTAATATAAAAATTAAAATTACATAAATATTTATTTTTTAATAAGGGCTAACACAAACAAATCTTCAACGTTATATTTATTTTGCAATAAGTATTATAGGGAAAACGTAATGTCATTGCTTTAACTGGTTTATGAGTAAATCTGTAGTGCAAGACCATGTATTCTTCCTACGATGTTTATACTGTTATTTTAACTAAACTAAAGTAATGAAATTAAAATGTATACTTAATATGAAAGCAGTAGAAAAAAAACATACCTAGAATACCTGGCGCACTGCGTCATGATCTCAACCACCCCTTGAGGGCCGAGACGGGGGTAGTTGCAGCGACGGAAGCTGTTAAAGTATGCATCCACCCTCCCCAGGATACGGCCCTGCACATACAATAATGTAACGTTAACGTCAGGGCAGACGTGCAGGTAGGTGGAACTGGAAATGCAGAGTTGAAATGATGAACCACAACTCAAATACAGTGAAAATACGGTAGTTGTGAATTCAGTTGGCGGTATATGCGGGATATTTTCTCTCTCCTCCGCTTTGTAAGTGGACTCCTCTTGGCCTCCGTCAATATTATATAATGCTACCAATTCTCATAATTAATAAAATATTTTACCAATATAAGTTATCCCTGTTAGGGCGACTTCAAACTTTATTTTTGGGCGCTACCACTTAACACCCACTGCGAAGGGAATTTATGTAGTTTGCACATTTGTTTGTCTACAGATGTACAAAACCAATAATTATTCCGATGCCACCCGTACTCTACAGCTGAAGTCCTTCTTTCTTATTAATGGTGGGTTACGTAGTTTATAAAGTTAAAACTCTTTGTATATCAATACTATAAAAAGAATGTATGTTTGGTATAAAATAAAATATCTTATTCTCCAGATGAAAAACATTAACCTCCAGGGCTCTGCACCATAAGCTTCCACATTAACCTCCAGGGCTCTGCACCATAAGCTTCCACATTAACCTCCAGGGCTCTGCACCATAAGCTTCCACATTAACCACCAGGGCTCTGCACCATAAGCTTCCACATTAACCTCCAGGGCTCTGCACCATAAGCTTCCACATTAACCACCAGGGCTCTGCACCATAAGCTTCCACATTAACCTCCAGGGCTCTGCACCATAAGCTTCCACATTAACCTCCAGGGCTCTGCACCATAAGCTTCCACATTAACCTCCAGGGCTCTGCACCATAAGCTTCCACATTAACCACCAGGGCTCTGCACCATAAGCTTCCACATTAACCTCCAGGGCTCTGCACCATAAGCTTCCACATTAACCACCAGGGCTCTGCACCATAAGCTTCCACATTAACCTCCAGGGCTCTGCACCATAAGCTTCCACATTAACCACCAGGGCTCTGCACCATAAGCTTCCACATTAACCACCAGGGCTCTGCACCATAAGCTTCCACATTAACCTCCAGGGCTCTGCACCATAAGCTTCCACATTAACCACCAGGGCTCTGCACCATAAGCTTCCACATTAACCTCCAGGGCTCTGCACCATAAGCTTCCACATTAACCTCCAGGGCTCTGCACCATAAGCTTCCACATTAACCTCCAGGGCTCTGCACCATAAGCTTCCACATTAACCACCAGGGCTCTGCACCATAAGCTTCCACATTAACCTCCAGGGCTCTGCACCATAAGCTTCCACATTAACCACCAGGGCTCTGCACCATAAGCTTCCACATTAACCACCAGGGCTCTGCACCATAAGCTTCCACATTAACCTCCAGGGCTCTGCACCATAAGCTTCCACATTAACCACCAGGGCTCTGCACCATAAGCTTCCACATTAACCTCCAGGGCTCTGCACCATAAGCTTCCACATTAACCTCCAGGGCTCTGCACCATAAGCTTCCACATTAACCACCAGGGCTCTGCACCATAAGCTTCCACATTAACCTCCAGGGCTCTGCACCATAAGCTTCCACATTAACCTCCAGGGCTCTGCACCATAAGCTTCCACATTAACCTCCAGGGCTCTGCACCATAAGCTTCCACATTAACCTCCAGGGCTCTGCACCATAAGCTTCCACATTAACCTCCAGGGCTCTGCACCATAAGCTTCCACATTAACCTCCAGGGCTCTGCACCATAAGCTTCCACATTAACCTCCAGGGCTCTGCACCATAAGCTTCCACATTAACCTCCAGGGCTCTGCACCATAAGCTTCCACATTAACCTCCAGGGCTCTGCACCATAAGCTTCCACATTAACCTCCAGGGCTCTGCACCATAAGCTTCCACATTAACCTCCAGGGCTCTGCACCATAAGCTTCCACATTAACCTCCAGGGCTCTGCACCATAAGCTTCCACATTAACCTCCAGGGCTCTGCACCATAAGCTTCCACATTAACCTCCAGGGCTCTGCACCATAAGCTTCCACATTAACCTCCAGGGCTCTGCACCATAAGCTTCCACATTAACCTCCAGGGCTCTGCACCATAAGCTTCCACATTAACCTCCAGGGCTCTGCACCATAAGCTTCCACATTAACCTCCAGGGCTCTGCACCATAAGCTTCCACATTAACCTCCAGGGCTCTGCACCATAAGCTTCCACATTAACCTCCAGGGCTCTGCACCATAAGCTTCCACATTAACCTCCAGGGCTCTGCACCATAAGCTTCCACATTAACCTCCAGGGCTCTGCACCATAAGCTTCCACATTAACCACCAGGGCTCTGCACCATAAGCTTCCACATTAACCTCCAGGGCTCTGCACCATAAGCTTCCACATTAACCACCAGGGCTCTGCACCATAAGCTTCCACATTAACCTCCAGGGCTCTGCACCATAAGCTTCCACATTAACCACCAGGGCTCTGCACCATAAGCTTCCACATTAACCTCCAGGGCTCTGCACCATAAGCTTCCACATTAACCTCCAGGGCTCTGCACCATAAGCTTCCACATTAACCTCCAGGGCTCTGCACCATAAGCTTCCACATTAACCTCCAGGGCTCTGCACCATAAGCTTCCACATTAACCTCCAGGGCTCTGCACCATAAGCTTCCACATTAACCTCCAGGGCTCTGCACCATAAGCTTCCACATTAACCTCCAGGGCTCTGCACCATAAGCTTCCACATTAACCTCCAGGGCTCTGCACCATAAGCTTCCACATTAACCTCCAGGGCTCTGCACCATAAGCTTCCACATTAACCTCCAGGGCTCTGCACCATAAGCTTCCACATTAACCTCCAGGGCTCTGCACCATAAGCTTCCACATTAACCTCCAGGGCTCTGCACCATAAGCTTCCACATTAACCTCCAGGGCTCTGCACCATAAGCTTCCACATTAACCTCCAGGGCTCTGCACCATAAGCTTCCACATTAACCTCCAGGGCTCTGCACCATAAGCTTCCACATTAACCTCCAGGGCTCTGCACCATAAGCTTCCACATTAACCTCCAGGGCTCTGCACCATAAGCTTCCACATTAACCTCCAGGGCTCTGCACCATAAGCTTCCACATTAACCTCCAGGGCTCTGCACCATAAGCTTCCACATTAACCTCCAGGGCTCTGCACCATAAGCTTCCACATTAACCTCCAGGGCTCTGCACCATAAGCTTCCACATTAACCTCCAGGGCTCTGCACCATAAGCTTCCACATTAACCTCCAGGGCTCTGCACCATAAGCTTCCCCATTAACCTCCAGGGCTCTGCACCATAAGCTTCCACATTAACCTCCAGGGCTCTGCACCATAAGCTTTTAAATTTCCAATGTTAATCTTATTTAGTTATTTTATTTAGGCAGTCTGCTTATTATAATGTAAACATTTCAGAACAACTGGTCCTATTCCTGCGAGATTTCCGTGCGGAGAACAAACACCGGCGAATATTTAACTTAAGACAAATTGTTATTTTTTTTAGTTTCGGGAAAATTAAATAGAAATATATTCGGTGGTCAAACTAAAGTTAAAAGGCTATTACTTTAACTACACCCTTGAATCCCTTGTCTAAAGAACACTAATTTCTCCTAAAGAGCCATCCATATCTTCGTGTTAAACGCTATCCCTATACTCGCCTCCATATCTCAAACCTTTGTTCCCTTTTCACTTGTGACATTTGACGTTTGTTATCGCTGCGTCAGTTGTGGCCAGAATCAGATTCACCCTTGGAAACGTTAAAGCCATATGCTTACATTTATCTCTTATCACTTAATCTTGTTTCAAGACACCAATTTTAACGATTAACTTGCTATCATAACAATGGTGAGACAATGTACATTTTGATATTTGGTTTGTAATAATTGAAAATAATAATTGATAATATTATGCAACAGAATATATTACAAACTAATTTATCTCGTCATTTGTTTTTGTTAAACTATATATTTGTTTCAACTGGAGCACAATATATGTTATTAGGTAAATGTAATTCTTAAAAATTAAATACCCCAAACTATCCAAATGAAAACAAAAGCGTTCATAACTAATCTGGTTCTTGTGGAATGGGAACCCTTCCCTTCATTCTAGGTCTCTTAACTGGGGATCTGTCATCGGCCTAGGTACTAAGTCTCGCTCCGGAGATTTTGAAAGAAACCTGATAAGAAGAAAATGATAAACATGTCTCAGTGATTCTGCAACAGATTCTTCAGCTGGTTCGTCCAATTTAACTATTTTTTATAATTGGACAACTGCATCGAGTGGAAGTATATGTTTTGGTGATATTGATAAACCTAGGGTAATCTATATCTATAAAAGGCAAAGCCCTGGCTAACTGACTGACTCACTAATCACTAATTCTCCACCTTCCCATGAAGGTAGAGAGCTGAAATGTTGTACACTGATTCTTTAGGTATAAAATAGGAAAACTAAATGGTTTTCATCCTGATCTGCCCTTAGGGCTCCGCCAGAGACCCCGACAAAAGCTGATCTTGATTCGTAGTAGTTCCACGGGCTAACCACAGAATGCAGCACACACAACTGTAATAGTTTTTATAAATCATTTACGGTGTATAGCGTTTTAATTGCCATTAAAAACACTATATAATTTAATATAGTATTTGTGACATGTAATATTAGTTTATCTTCAACCCAATAATAGAAACGCTTCGAACCCTGAAAAAGAAATAATTGTTTTACAGACTGACCCCCCCTTTTGAAAAGCAAAAAAATTAGAAATGGAGCAATGATTTGAATAAAGACTAAATTAAAAAAACAACTTTTTGTACCTTCCAATCTGAAGAGATTCACGTCTCGTTGGGTAGACTAGTGACAAACTTCCGACACCAGAAATGTACGTAAAAATGCCGCAGTCGCCCAGCGAGCGTGAATTTATAAGCTTTGGACCGAAAGTTCTGGAAGCCGAGGACGCCGGCCGTCACGTGACTCGGCTCCTGTCCCCTCAGGCCAAGAAACAATTCAAACCATTGTCTCCAACTTCTTCCCGACATCCCCGGACATGAAAATCGCGAGTTTGCCCAGACTTGCAAAACCAAGTAGCACCAGCAATTGTTATTTGCAATTGTCAGCAATTATTCATAAAACTTCTTTTATATTATATAAATTATTTCCTTTTTTACATGTCACAAATATTATATTAAATTATATAGTGTTTTTAATTGCAATTAAAACGTTATACTCCGTAAATGATTTATAAAAACTATATAAATCATAAACTATATATGAAGATAAACTAAGACCAGACTGATAAAATACAGAAAGAAGACTTACATTATTAAAGATCAGTAAAATAAAAAATCGAACGGTTTACTTTTATTTTGAAATATTGAAGTGATAAGCAAAACCAAGTTATAATTTTATTTTTTTATTTTAAATTATTTTATTTTACAACAAAGACTTTTAATTTGTTTTTTTTTTAATAACTTGGAGTTATTTTTTAAAGTACAAGAGTTGTTAAAATACAAGAAGATTTTATTTTATTCTTTTTTATTTTGAAAGACCACTTCTTAACCTCAAGAAATATAATAGCCTCAAGAAAGAAATAGAAATATAATAGAAATAAAATATAATAGCCTGCTAGTCAGCACTATAGGGGCGAAGCCTGCGGCTATCAGCTAGTACAAAATAAACAGATAATCGACATACCTGAATCCAAAATGGTAGGTAGAAGCCAGAGCAGGCCAGGAGAGCCGCGGCGATGGACAGCACAGCCCAGATGTAGCCTGGACCTGTCAGTGTGCCCATCGGGCCCCTGCAAAGCTCGGTCCCCCAGATACTAGCTGTTTAAATCGAGCTAAAACGAACTGATAGTAAAATGTCCCAGAAACTACATCGAGGAGCTCATCGCAGCCAAAGCATCCTTTGTCTGTTTGTGTCCTCCAGATTGGTGGCAAAATGAAGTTGCCTTCTTTTAGCCGCTTCGTCACTAAAACAACACACGTTTATTGGAACTTGACAAACTGCAAGGAAGCATTACAGTAATATAGTAGCATTTTTTAGCGTTATAAACATATTGAGTAATTTAGACTATTTCATCATCGTTAAAGCCCCAACACAATTACGTATGATTCTTGTTATGTCTGAAACGTTGAACACCGAGAGCGTAGGATATCACAGACGCTCGGCTGAGCTGCAAGGTGTTGCAAGTGTAACTGTCTCATTATTGTAAACTGTCTCATCATTAATGCCGCAGCGCTGTTACTCTGCCTGTGTGTCCTCACACGTATTGCTAGAGACCACCGTTGTATTATTTGGGAAAACATACCTTTTTATTGCAGAATAATTTAAAAATGGGTTGTTATAAGTTGGACGTTATTAGGACATGAAAGATGCAATTCGTTTAGCAATGAAATGTTATGGGGCCGTTAATGGGAAGGTATTCGAGTAAACTTTAACTCAATGTAGGTTTAAACTGTGTAATACAATCTTTGTGTGAAAGTGATGAACTTTACCGGACACAGAAGTGGAGGTAGTCAGACCATGTCCGGCACAGGTTCGGTACCGGCTGACTGCCCCTGTGACTAATGGTTGTATGACAAGCAGTCTTGAACATATTATTTATTGACCAATTTCCAATCCATTACCGGAACGTGGTTTTAATGTAATGAGTTACTGAATTACATTACAATTTGGCAATAAAAATACCTCACTGTCATGTTTCACTGTTGAATAGGTTATTGGTTAAACAGGTAAGTTAATTCTATATTCTATTGCAACAAAAGGAGTTTAATGATTCTGAGTGTTGCAAAATAAAGAAGTGAGTACCGGTATTTTATTTTTAAATTATTACTTTACTTCCTTAATAACATATCACGTCATGGTAAATAGACACATGAAACAACTAGACTGAGAGTTAGTTTTTACCACTTCCATATGGACGTTCAAAGTGGCTCTACAACACGTGTGTTTTGGTTTGGCCTCTGATAACATTGGTTTAGCTTAACCTCTGTTTCTTAGCTTTGAGGCAACGGTAAACGCTTTGAAAGTGCTTTTAAACCAGCTTTTATAGGATAGCAAGTACAATAAACTAGTTTCAATTATTTTATATACCGTATAAACCTATAATTGTCAAACACTATCTTTGGAACGAACTTAGTGAAGATTAAGAACCGACTATTAAAAATCTTATATAAGGTTTCTAATTTTTGCATTTTTTATTGAACCATTTTTCCCATTCATAGATTCGATAGATACGATAAAAAATTATCATTAAAAATACATGTCAATGAGTGATTATAGCTTATTCATCTTTTAACGTACCGGTGGTGATATATTACAGTGATAAGTTCAACAAACTCAAAAGAGTTACTTTAGATAACTTTATAAATGATAATTTAAAAGTAGACTTAGATTTGATTTTTAAATTAATTTTAGTGCGCAAACTGCGCACGGGACGTTTAGTAGTCAAACAAACAATAAACCAAGTATAAATAGTTTAAATATATTTGTAAATAATTTAGTTAGTTTTAAAGATTACAAATTTTTTATCTTTTTGGATAGTGAATCGATAAAATCTGCTTCAATGTTTTCTGACATTAAATTAAACAAAAGTAGTACAATATCACATTTTAATATCACATAGAACAAGGAAATTTTAAAGATTAAATTTGCGTTCAGTTCAACATTATTGCAAAATTAGAACATAATTGCTTCTGGGAAGCGAGGAGAGCGTTTTGACGTCTCGTTTATCAAACCCAATTCAATATCAGTAGAGGGAACTCGCCTTAGTATTACGTAAAAGAATCAAGATGTATAAATATTTGTATTTGGTTGGAGATTATTTATTATTAATTAAAAATCAACCTGTAACATTAGATAAAGTATGCTCAAATAATGAAATTATTAATACATCTTAGGTGTAGGAAAACTTTGAAATTGTAATGGTCTCTCCTAGTTTTAAATATTTGTATAGAAAAATAGTCCATTTAACGTAAAGGAACTAAGCTTCATGTGGTGTAAACTGATTTTCTAATGTAGGAGTGTGTATTCTGGTCAAGGTAGAAATTGGATGAGCAAATGCGAGTCTGTGCGCCTGACCGGACTCGCTACTCCACTTCTTAGATTTTAAATTATTTTAACTTTATTATTTATACCTAGTAACTAAACTGCATGCATAATTTATTATTGAATAATATTTTACGTGGGAATATATTTTACTTATTCTTATTTAATCATATCCTGAGTAACTGTAGAAATAAGAAATTTAACTACGAGACACAGCTCATTATATTGTATAAACGGAAATATTGTGTTGTAACTAATTCTAGTATCAAAATAGGTTGTTTATAAGCATTTTAAATGTTTATTCGTACTTTAAAATCCGCTTTAATTTGGATTAAAACAGCTAATAATTTATTGGCCGATATATTATTTATAAATTAAAGTATAACTTGATTACTAATTAAATATAAATTAAACGTTTGTTAACATTTTGAGATATTTCATTATGAAGAGTTATGACATTATCATACTTAGTTAAACTAAATATCTTAAACAAATATCTTTATATTTAATTCCGTAACCGAATCGGTCCCCACGAAATATCTCGAGCTAGAAATAAGTTAAGTTAGGTTCTGATGATTCATTTTAAAGCTTGAGGGCCAAGGACTGTGGGAAAAATATCAGAAATGTCAAAAATTACGTGGGCTACGCCCTACTGGACTTCAAATATCCAATGATTTTCTTATGGAAATATCACTACAGTGTTTTTATAAATTAGCAAAATGAATTAATGATCAGCTGTGATTATCCACTTACACAAAAACCATATGGCAGGGGCTATAGCCCCTGCAAGCCACTAGTAATTATTTAATAAAACAAGAAGCAACATTAATTTTTGGTTTACCAACCAATATAAATCCACCTGTCAAAACAACCGCAGGTAACGTCACAATCGCAGTAGAACTACCGGCCACCAGAGTCCGCGACGGGCGGTGAACGCGGCCCAACTGGCGGAGAAATGTTGGAGTCAGTCCGGGGTGGTGGAGGAAACAGCTGATCGCCACCCATCCCTCACCACCCCCTATTAAAAACGGACATCCTATTAAAAACCGTGCGTTTTCGGTTTTTAGGTTTTAATTCTTTAAATAATTCAATTATCTCGTTTATTTAAATTCGTATTTAAATTCTTTATAAATAATTCTTAAAGTTTATTATGTACACAATTTTTTTTATAAAAATGAAGTTCTACCACTTAGTTCATAAATGAAATTCAAGCGCGAGCAATTCCAAGTTGTTCGCGTCAGACTCATCTCTAGTGAAGTAATAACACAATTCCAAGTTGTTCGCGTCAGACTCATCTCTAGTGAAGTAATAACACAATTCCAAGTTGTTCGCGTCAGACTCATCTCTAGTGAAGTAATAACACAATTCCAAGTTGTTCGCGTCAGACTCATCTCTAGTGAAGTAATAACACAATTCCAAGTTGTTCGCGTCAGACTCATCTCTAGTGAAGTAATAACACAGTTCCAAGTTGTTCGCGTCAGACTCATCTCTAGTGAAGTAATAACACAATTCCAAGTTGTTCGCGTCAGACTCATCTCTAGTGAAGTAATAACACAATTCCAAGTTGTTCGCGTCAGACTCATCTCTAGTGAAGTAATAACACAATTCCAAGTTGTTCGCGTCAGACTCATCTCTAGTGAAGTAATAACACAATTCCAAGTTGTTCGCGTCAGACTCATCTCTAGTGAAGTAATAACACAATTTTAAAATCATAACCAATACATTTCGAATTGAAAATTCAATTTATTTTCCATAAATAGTAAGAGGAATTGATTTTTAACATTTGAATCTCTAAATACATAATTTAGTTTTCAATTCAAAATATATTGGTAATGAATTTTAAATTACTTCACTAACATTAGTCTGCTAAGATCAACAAATAATTACATTTACACAACATACCGTTCGCACGAATAATAAATGTGCGTAAATGTACTTTTAAACAAGACAAATCATCATACAATAGTCAAGTTTGATGAGAATACCTCGCTAATGATCACAGCTTGTTAATAGTTTACATACAACAATTTATATGGTTTTAATACTTAGTAGAGTTTATACACATTTGTCCATTTAGCGAGGAGTTTATGAAAAGATAAAACAACCAATTTTGCTCTCAGTGATTGAATTATACAAATATAACTAAAGAGCTAATCACACAAGTTATGAAAATACAACCTTTATGAACGTTTTCCTTTAGGTAGGTTCGGCTGACCAAAAATATATAAATTATTCTTGTATCAATCCATTTTGTTATTTATTTCACAATCAAGAATCCCAGGAAATATATCACTCTTTTTTGTACGCAGACGATTTTTAAGGTTTGTAGTTTTATTGATGTGAGCGAGGCTGTTTTATAGAAAGTTATATACAAACTAAAAGTATAAACACCAATATTTCACTATTAAGAGATTTAAAACGCTTCATTGCACCATGGTAAAATATTTCGTAATATAAGATCGCCTTCTCACTCTGTCCCACCCATTGTGCTGCATTGTATACAATGTGCACTATTGTGTATTGTGTATTGTGTATTGTGCACTGTGTGTTGTGTGTCAGTGTCGGTACAATGGTCAGTGATTGTGTCTTTGTGTTCATTATGGCGGAGCTCTAGACCATGATGCAGCTCGTATAACGTTATTTAAAATATTCTTTCATTATTTTTATTCCAGTGAAACATAAAAATAATATTTCATAATTTACTTTCTCCCCCTTACCTCGCATATGGAGAAAAAAATACTTTTGGTCAAAATTCCGAATTTAAATTATTGTTGAACATATCCGTTATTGTGCTCCCTAAACCCAACACTGAATAAAATGAAATATATTGTTTTATATGGTGTCTGTCTTTGTTTCTGTCTGTATGAATTTGTGGTATGTAGTGAAATGGCTTTACCGATTGATATGAAATTTGGCCAGTAGCTAGGTGATAACGAGGAGAACGTTTTCTTTCCAGAGATTTGCAAAATTCCTCCTAGGTTACGCCCCATTGGGTATTAAAGTTCCCATGTAATTGTATGAAGAAATATTTTATTGGGTTTATGTCACATGTTTTTAACTGACTTCATTTAAATTAATTAAACAACTGTTAAAAACTGTCACTGTTTTGTTGACATTATTTTAAGTTTGTTTACTAAATGTAGCATTCTTCCCAGTAGATCTTCTTCTTTGTTCGCGCTTTAACGTTGTAACTGTTGCTTCGCTAATTTATGCGCCTATAGTGTAACGGCAGACCATCCTAGGGGTGATAATATTTACTTAACTTTAAAAAAAAGCTACAAAACGAAATACATCAGTGAAATAAATTGTTATTCTGCAACAAATGATTGCGGAAAAAATTAAATCTTCGTTTGGGAGTAAACGCAATACTTTGTCCAATGTTATGTAAATCGATTCTAAGAGACACATTCTCAGTACGAGAAAGTCATTGTCTTCTTAAGATGAATCCAATTTTAACAACAGTTTATAGAATACATATAGATAGACACACCATCACTTTCTTTATTTTATTGTTAAAAGATTCCATAACACAATAATACGGAGTGTTAAATTATACATTTATCCTACTAAACAATTAAAAACATGAGCATTTATTGCTGTTCCTGGCCTAATGTTATACTGCATGTATTGCCACACATCTGATGTATCAAATAATTGCAAAGCTTTATGAGTCACTTGCAATCGAAACTGTAAGCTAATACTATAATGAAAAGTATTGTTATAATGTGTTACCTGAAAAAATCATCATGTACTTAATTATAATTAAGATATTTGGTGGGAAATTGAAAATAACTTGGTTTGTCGATTGCAGATACACTGGGAAGATTCACGAATAAAAAAAAGTTGTGCTACATTCTGTGGAGGAACTGATGAACCTATAAGACTAACATGCTCAACTTTAGGCCTACAGTTACCAGATGAAATAATTGTCGTCTACCTTAGATAGACATTGAAACTTTTAAAAACAATGGGATGAATTCATGAGGAAATCCATCATTTGGTTACTCCCACCTTGTTCTCATGGATCAAAACCTTTAAGTTACAAAATGAGGTGAATTTTGACACACGAAGGAATTAACGTATATTTTAATATGCATTGTGTGGGGGTTTGACACTAAAACACCTTTACAAAACATTTTATTACATGCATTTCAAAATTAGCGTTTAAAATATTTATTGTTGATCTCGTGAAAAGTAGGAACGTGTTTACACAACACGACAACTTACTATCACAAATCGAATACTGATTACGCTCTTCTCATAGAGAGGGCGAGCCTGCCGGAGGTTGTATTTTATTAAGTCCGTCGTCCTTAACAGCGAGTCACGTTTTTCATTAAGAAAACATAATATTAGTCTTTCGGCTTTCTACGGCGCTGTCGTTGAAAGAACAATATTGACGGGTTAAACATTACGTTACACCCTTACTCATTTTAAGAAATGTATTCAATATACAGGGTGTTTCAAAAAGAATCATCCGATTTTAAAGGTTTATAATTTCAAAACTATTGATCATATGGACATGAGGTTAATTTCATATTAAAGGACAACTAATAAAGTTTTTTTACATACCATTTACAGGTGCTCAATATGGCCCCCTTTAGATGCACAGCATATGTCTATACGATATTCAAATTCGTCCCACACCTTAGCTAGCATATCTTGAGTGATGGATTCGATGGCTGCTCTAATGCGGTTCTTCAGTTCAACCAATGTTGTTGGAAGGGGAGGGATATAAACATTGTCTTTTACAAACCCCCACAAAAAGAAATCACAAACAGTAAGGTCCGGTGACCTTGGAGGCCAGTGACTTAACGCGAAATCATTAGGTCCAGTACGGCCGATCCATCTTTGAGGAAGCCTACCATTTAAAAACTCTCTCACATGAAGATTCCAGTGTGGTGGGGCACCGTCCTGTTGGTATATGAAGTCATCAGAATCTGTTTCCAATTGAGGGAAGAGATAGTTTTCTAACATATCGAGATATGTTATTCCCGTAACAGTGTTCTCAGCAAAGAAAAAGGGACCATACACTTTATTCCGTGAGATTGCACAAAAAACATTAACTTTTGGGGAATCTCGCTCATGCTGTACAATTTGGTGTGGTTGCTCGGTCCCCCATATTCTCACATTGTGGCGGTTAACTTTTCCGCTCAAATGGAAAGTTGCCTCGTCACTAAACACTATGCGTGATACCAAATCTCGATAATCATTTTCCTCATCATCTACTGCCATCTGGCTTTGGATAAACTCACAAAACTGAACACGTCGTACTTTGTCACCTTCATGCAAAGCTTGTAGTAATTGAATCCTGTACGGTTTAAAACGCAAACGGCGGCGCAAAACACGCCATACAGATGTCGAAGGAATGTTAAGTTCCCTACCAGCACGGCGAGTGGATTTTTGCGGGCTACGGGTGAAACTCTGGCGGATGCGCTCCACGTCTTCATTGGACACACGGGGACGACCTGATGATTTGCCTTTACAGAGACAGCCTGTATCACTAAATTGCTTATACCATCTTCTTATGCTCTGGGCTGTAGGAGGATCAACACCATATGTGGTATGAAATTCACGTTGCACGGAAATCACAGACTCGCATCTAGCAAAACGTATAACACAAAACGCTTTCTGTTGTGCAGACGCCATTTTGACAACTACTGAGCTGGGCGTTGACAGAAGCGCGCTACTGCTACCTGGCGGAAACGACGTTAAACTCCAGAGCTTCCTCTTTCTAACAGTACATTGTTCGAGCACATCGGATTCACAGATGAATAGCTATGATTTTTCTAAATCGGATGATTCTTTTTGAAACACCCTGTATATCTACCAACCTTTAACATCGTAATTGTTACTTTCAAAATGTATTTGCCTAATGTGACCGTCACGTGCAAACTTTGGTCTTGTAAACTGCCCATAACAAAGTGAATACATTATAGTTACGAGAACACATACGTGTATAAAATATGTAACGCTTAAATGCATATGGATAACCTTTTCGGCTTCTGCTTGTTATAAGTTACTTAAATTAATTATAACAACGACACGTACTATTTAGTTTGATGTAGGATTGTCCGCACGACTAAAGCTCAAAGCAACGCCATAAAACACTCCCGACGGCTGTCCCCTAGCCCCGTCTCCGCCGCCGTATTGAACACTCCAACTTTGAACGATATTAACTGTCAAGTTTCGACAATGAGGGCAATTATGGATGGAGTGCGCTCAACTCGGGTACAAAGACTCAGATGTATCTCAGTAAGATTGCATTTTAGTCTCGAGTCTTTGATCTTTCAGGTCTATCTAGTTCTACTCGGAGCAATGTCGAGACAACTTGTTTTAAAAGCTGTTTTTAAGTTTATTATGTAAGATAGTCCGCTTAGGTAGTACAAAAGTTAATACTTAAAGAAAATTATAAAATTGAGAGCACTTGGCAATAGTGAGAGATAACTACTGATCACTTGATTGGAGAGTTTAGGATCAGAAATAATTGAATGCTACGTTTCTGATCAATAAAAAGTATAATATAAATCAATATATACAGTTACAACAATTTGATAATTATTAACTCTTGTGAATATTTTCAGAGATAATTAAATTGGTATTAGGATTTTAAAATATATTTCCTTTAAGAATGAATTAACTATGGCATTGATTGTATATAAATATACATGAAGGTTTAATTTATATTTATAATAAACTGTCAAAATAAAACAAATTAATGAAAGTTCACATTTCAAACATTATTCTCATAATTTTAAATTATATTAAGCTTCTGTGACTTTAATGTTACTTGAACAAACCATTTTAAATTAAATGCAAATATAATAGAGTTGTTTCATATTTTCTGCATTGAGCTAAATCATTTATCAATTTAAAAGGTTGAAAACATAATGTGATTACTAAATTCACCAGTTCATTGTTATATAAGGCGTTTGAGTTAATTTAAAAGAGTTACTTGGGTTTTTGGGTTTATCCAGATTTTTCACTACACCGACACTTCACAAAATTTCGAATTGCCCATTTTGGCACAAGGCCATCACTCCCGCACTACTAGTCACTGAAACTTTCTAATTACATTGTTCTAGGATGATGTTTGCTGACTAAATTAATTTTCTTCATCTTGCTTCCATCCCCTTCCACTCCAAAGCTGTGGATGGTTGTCATTGGCTGTCTAAGTATAATTTTTCATGGAGAGGAAGAAGGCTATTGGTTCAATATGATATGGGGAGGTCTTTAGTTGGAGTTAGTATTGTATCAGCATTTCTCACGGGTACTGTGCAATGTGGATGGATCTCATGGTGATAGGGTTCAGGGTCAAAAGGGATAGGTTTACTGGCTCTATTGTCTGAGAAAGGAATTTGTTCTTAGAAAGGTTTAATGTCCGAGGAAAGAAAGATTCATTAGTTTGGTTAGAAATTGTAAGGGAAATGATTTAGGAAAATTTAAAGTCTCTTACACTCCCCAGGGACCGAAAAGAATTCGTCCCGAATTCTATTATTGTGGTTCTTCTCAATAGAGGTAAGTTGAAAATCATGAAAGTGGGAAGTCTGCAGTCATCAGGATGTGTGGGTTGAGGTTCTCGAAGGTGATCTTGGAGTCCTTGCAGGTCGTCTTGGAGTTCTTGTAGGTCGTCTTGGAGTCCTTGCTGCTGTGCTGTGGAATTACTGCTGACGGGTTGTTCTTTGATGAGAGTGTTTTCATAATAAGTTTTTGATTGTTTGATTTGCAGAAATGTTTTTGTTGGAATTAACCTATTTATTTTTATAAGTTTTTTTATATTTAAATTAATATAGTGCACTGAATTAATATTTTTGTTTGAATGTGACACTGTAAACAATAATAAAAGGTCTATTTTACTAAATTGCTCTTGGTCAGTCTACCACATGTTGCTACTAAAATCCACAATAAACTAATACATCTAATACATTTTCTTTTTTTTTGTTGATATATATATATACTCTAACCCTGTTCTACTGAAAGTGGTCATGGCGGAAGATGATGTCTTTTATTTTGTTATTTTTTTAAAATTAACCTTAGTTTTACAATTTGTCTCACCACTATTATTTGTATATTACAAATTTCCTATATTTCTTATGACACCACTAATCTACTGATCTGTTTTTGTCTCTTGAACTTTTAGAGATATTTTTTCTTAAAGTCGGTATAATACTTCGACAAAATATTAACTTTTACTTCCATTTGTGCAACTCATACCTTCCGGGCCCTAGAAAGCAAAATTCCACAAATGGAGTAAATATAAAAATAATTTTGAAAAGTAAAAGAGTAAAAGAACTTTTGCTACACTAAAAGTAAAGTAAATATGCATTAAGAAATTTAATTAAACAAATATCTTGATGTATTCAAGAGACAATAATGTGTGCTTTTCTACAAATCTATACACATACATTTTATTTACATTTTGTTGTATTATCCTTGTAAGATACATTGACTTTTTTTGTTTGCTGGCCAGCATTTTTTTGTTTGTTTGTTTATCCTTTGACTTTTATTCTTTGACAAGTTATCTATCTATTTAGGGGCATATTTATAATGTCCTTTTCATTTTATAGCTCTTCACAGTTTGTATTTCTTATACACATTCACATTTATACATAAACCCTTTTCATTTGCTATATTTGTAAAAAAAACTATATTTACTATATTTCCTTATATAAATCATATTTATTTACAAAAGTTACTGTAGCGTAGTTTATAAAGAACTGCTATACTCATATTCATGAGCGAGTGTAAACAGAGTGTGGTGACCCTGACCCTCTCACTGCTAACCTGTGCATAGATAAGCACTTTAGTAATGTTTGATAAGGCACATCTTCTGGAGAACGCCTGCTAGTGTTTCTCCCACGCATTTTGCTTGGATTAAGTTTCTTTGTTGAAAGATAAGAGACTGCTTGTAAGAAAAAATCAGGTTACTATATACATGTCTTACACTGTGTCAGTGTCTAATTGAGATTTATAGTATTAGTAGCATGTTTGTTACAAAATCCTAGTGTTTGATATTTAATGTATTATTTGTTGTGCCGTGTTGTGGATGCATATTGGATATAATGCAGGAATGAGCAGTTTTAAGTATGTTTTGTTATGTCTTAAAATTGAAAATATCCATTCTAAAAGTTTAACTAAGTTAAATCTTTGCATTTTGATTTCTTTTAAAGTTAAAGTTTGGAATGTACAAATTATGAATCTACTTGCAGAAGTATGGTTTTATTTTATGTTCTTATGAAAGATTTTCATTCTAGAAACGTGAATCGCTTCATGAGCAATTTTTCCATATTTAATTAATTGAACTAAATAAGTAACCTCGTTTAGTTTTCGTATTATTGGGAATGGACCTTTGAATGGTGAATAAAACTTGCCTTTTTTGTCATTTGGCGTTCGTGGAAAATGTATCATAACTTCATCACCTGGTTTTAACTCTATGTTTTGTTTATTTCTATCATAATACTTTTTCTGAGAACGTTGAGCTTTTTCTAAAATTGATGGTAAAGATTTTCTGACTTCTTCGATGATTTTGGCTGCTTCAACGATGTTTTGATCCGCGCCTGGACGAAGGTAGATGACATCTGTTACTAAAGGAGGCTCCATTCCAAATGTTAGGTAGTATGGGGAAAATCCTGTTGAAATATTCCTAGTTGAGTTATAGGTGAACACAATGTGCTGTACATATTTTGACCAATCCGTAGGGTGTTCATTGATGTAATGGGAAATGCCGCGTACTAGAACTCCGTTGAATTTTTCTGTTAAACCTTGGATATGCTGAGAATATGCTGGTGCGGCTCTTTGTTCTATGCCTAATGCTTGGCAAAAATCTTTCATTACTTGACTCATAAAATGTGTTCCTTGATCATGAGTTATGATTGAGAAATATCCAAATGTTGTACAAAAATCTATTAAGTGTTTTGCTACAGTCTTTGAGTCAGCTTGCCTGCAAAGATATGCGAATGCCATTCTTGTTGTGGCATCTGTTAATACTAATACATATTTATATCCATATGACGAGTTTAATGGTCCTAGGAAGTCAATAATAATTCTGAAGCGTGGCTTTACTGATGTAATTTGAGGTTGCAAAAGGCCATAATTTTTGTAAGTGTTAGGATTGTGTTCTGCACATGACACACAATTTTTGCAATAGTCAGAAACATCTGTAGACATATTTTTCCAGTAAAATCTTGGCTTAATTTTTGATAGGGTCCGGAAATAAGAACTGTGAGCCCCTGTTGTAAAGTCATTGTGAAATGCTTTTAGTATTTCTTGTTTCAGAGAAGTGGGCAATGCAATAACATTTTTTGCTTCGTTGTTGCTAAATGTTTTATAATACAAAACATCATAGTGTTTAATATGCCACTACAGTACTCAAAATATTCCCTTCTAATATTATGCGTAAGTCTATTCGTCAGTTGAGTCAGGGGTTTAGGTTTTGCTAATACAGTAATTAAAATGTTACCTTAAAGCGTTCACTCGATGACATCGGGATACGGTAGTAGTTTTAAATATCGAACTTTTATTTGCATTTCGATTATGGTTGCAATTAGCGATAAATTGCAAAGTATTTGCGAGGGGTTGCCATTTCCTGGTAACAACTACTAATTGATAATATTACTCAATTAAGTAAACGAAACTATTTAGGTACTCGTTAGCATATTAATTAAGCCATGCGTTTCATTGTTCTGGTATAACTGATCCTAGAATTTATCTAGTATAATTTAGCAACGTGATAATCAATAACCTTGTGTCAATTTATTATAAAATGATGCTTAGATAGTTGGTTAGTAAATTTTATGGAAAGTTGTTACCAACATTATATACACAAACTAGCGATAGAATACTTCGAAGCCATACAATTCAAAGTCAGATTACTTATTTAAATCCAAAAGCTAATTGCATAATCTACAATTGGCGATGGTTAACTAATGGTATAGTCAGCAGCCAAACGTTTACTAGCTATTTAGTTTCGAACTCAGTCCAAATTATGTGCCAAATCGCCTTTACGGGCCAATAAATGGATAATCTCGTCGGCTGATTGGTCACCGATTAGGGCACTTGTGGCCGTCATACCGATGTTAACTATCGTATTGTATTAGTTATATAAAAAATAATACTATAATCACCGTGGCGGTTTCCCCGCGTAAAGTACAAGCACACGTTTGTTACGCTCGAGTTTGTTACGTTCGCACATTCGTAAGACCGGTGAATTCCCCCTTTCTGCCACAAAACCGTGGTTATGTTATTTTGTGAATATGTTCCACGATTTTTATCGACAAGTCATGTTTAAACACGCTTAAATATGTTGTAAACTATTAGATTCTATAAAACTCAAAGTTTATAATTAAAACATAAATTCTTCGTTTAAAACGCATGACCGTTCTTTGTTTCATTCATTGGTGACAGTGATTTTACGATATTGACTATTATTAACATATTTACGTCAATTGTTGTGGACATTTTCCATCACTGATTAGTAAAAACAAGTTTCATGGCGTTTCGGGATCTGGAACCTGACCCTGTCCTCAGGTGAGAAAAATATCTAAATCATTACCAAATTACACAAGACGTTTGTGGCACAATCCAAACAAATAGCTAGAACAAAGAACTGTAAAGCAGTAAAAATATATAAAAAATACAATATATTAAAACCAAACAAAAAAATCAGCCACAGAATGGTACACACAGCATGACACGGGACTACACAGCGGGACCACTTGAGCGAGACTGATTGTGACTTTTAGTGAATTAATTTAGAACAAAAACTAAAAATACACATTTCATTAAGTTTACGTATAGGTTGACTCAACCTTAGAATACATTTTTGGGAAAAAGATATGTTTTAAAATCAGTTTATAAATTCTCTGTATTACGATAATTTTACACGAAACTTCCTCACAATATGAGAGGCCTCAAACCTCAAGTATAGCTCAGTCAGACGATCCGCGTCTCAGCTCTGTTCATTGGGCTGGAACTCATCTGACGCGACGTCTTATCATGATACAGGATACAGAATATTATGCTTCAATATCAAAGATCCCTGCACCATGGGAGGCCTCAAACTCTTTACAGCTCAGTCGGACGATCCGCGTCTCAGCTCTGTTCATTGGGCTGGAACTCATCTGACGCGACGTCTTATCATGATACAGGATACAGAATATTATGCTTCAATATCAAAGATCCCTGCACCATGGGAGGCCTCAAACTCTTTAAAGCTCAGTCGGACGATCCGCGTCTCAGCTCTGTTCATTGGGCTGGAACTCATCTGACGCGACGTCTTATCATGATACAGGATACAGAATATTATGCTTCAATATCAAAGATCCCTGCACCATGGGAGGCCTCAAACTCTTTACAGCTCAGTCGGACGATCCGCGTCTCAGCTCTGTTCATAGGGCTGGAACTCATCTGACGCGACGTCTTATCATGATACAGGATACAGAATATTATGCTTCAATATCAAAGATCCCTGCACCATGGGAGGCCTCAAACTCTTTACAGCTCAGTCGGACGATCCGCGTCTCAGCTCTGTTCATTGGGCTGGAACTCATCTGACGCGACGTCTTATCATGATACAGGATACAGAATATTATGCTTCAATATCAAAGATCCCTGCACCATGGGAGGCCTCAAACTCTTTACAGCTCAGTCGGACGATCCGCGTCTCAGCTCTGCTCATTGGGCTGGAACTCATCTGACGCGACGTCTTATCATGATACAGGATACAGAATATTATGCTTCAATATCAAAGATCCCTGCACCATGGGAGGCCTCAAACTCTTTACAGCTCAGTCGGACGATCCGCGTCTCAGCTCTGTTCATTGGGCTGGAACTCATCTGACGCGACGTCTTATCATGATACAGGATACAGAATATTATGCTTCAATATCAAAGATCCCTGCACCATGGGAGGCCTCAAGCCTCAAGTATAGCTCAGTCGGACGATCCGCGTCTCAGCTCTGTTCATTGGGCTGGAACTCATCTGACGCGACGTCTTATCATGATACAGGATACAGAATATTATGCTTCAATATCAAAGATCCCTGCACCATGGGAGGCCTCAAACTCTTTACAGGTCAGTCGGACGATCCGCGTCTCAGCTCTGTTCATTGGGCTGGAACTCATCTGACGCGACGTCTTATCATGATACAGGATACAGAATATTATGCTTCAATATCAAAGATCCCTGCACCATGGGAGGCCTCAAACTCTTTACAGCTCAGTCGGACGATCCGCGTCTCAGCTCTGTTCATTGGGCTGGAACTCATCTGACGCGACGTCTTATCATGATACAGGATACAGAATATTGTGCTTCAATATCAAAGATCCCTGCACCATGGGAGGCCTCAAACTCTTTACAGCTCAGTCGGACGATCCGCGTCTCAGCTCTGTTCATTGGGCTGGAACTCATCTGACGCGACGTCTTATCATGATACAGGATACAGAATATTGTGCTTCAATATCAAAGATCCCTGCACCATGGGAGGCCTCAAACCTCAAGTATAGCTCAGTCGGACGATCCGCGTCTCAGCTCTGTTCATTGGGCTGGAACTCATCTGACGCGACGTCTTATCATGATACAGGATACAGAATATTATGCTTCAATATCAAAGATCCCTGCACCATGGGAGGCCTCAAGCCTCAAGTATAGCTCAGTCGGACGATCCGCGTCTCAGCTCTGTTCATTGGGCTGGAACTCATCTGACGCGACGTCTTATCATGATACAGGATACAGAATATTATGCTTCAATATCAAAGATCCCTGCACCATGGGAGGCCTCAAGCCTCAAGTATAGCTCAGTCGGACGATCCGCGTCTCAGCTCTGTTCATTGGGCTGGAACTCATCTGACGCGACGTCTTATCATGATACAGGATACAGAATATTATGCTTCAATATCAAAGATCTCTGCACCATGGGAGGCCTCAAACTCTTTACAGCTCAGTCGAGAAATTATAGTTAAGAAACAAAATTGTAACTGTATTATGTAACAACTACAGTAACAAATATGTAACTGTGTGGGAATTACAATTTTAGTAAACTATTAGTATGACAATTATTGTTACCGTTATGTCTAAACTGAACGTTATTTTAATTTTTTTCTGAGTTGGCATTTTTTTAAATCGTGAATTAAGACCCTGAACTAGATTGTTCTGAAACTAAGTATCTTTAATTAAATTTGTCACATATTCATGGCATATCATAGCATATTGTCACTTTAAAATTAATTTTAACGCATTTTAATAAATTATAACAGGTGTTTACACTATGATTTCGTATTATTTTACTTTTAATTAGTATAACATAAAAGCTGTAAAGTACGCTCAAAGAGTGATTGAGGATGAGATTAATTACTATTTAGGGAACGACCCACTTTATGATGACGGGCGACATTCATTTACCGGAACACGCCGGGCTCTGTACAAGCCCGATGTAATGGATAATGGCGGAGTGGTCATAACCCCGTCGGTGTGCCTCCCACCGTATTGTTCACTGTTATAGTTGTAATCGGAAATATATATCAATATTTGTTATTATTCTAAAAACGAGCTATTCCTGAATTGACGAACGGCCCTTTAAAATAGTAACGCACTTGCAAAAACATAAACACTAGGTTTATTGTTAAAACTACAATAATTATAAACAATGTATTTATTTTAACAAAGAGACACATCATTTATTTAATGTATAAAGGTGGTATTTATCTGCAGAAGTAAATGTAAGCATTATATTTCTACAGGTTGTAATGTTAGAGGTTAAAGCATTTTTAACAGCAGGGCCTAACTGCGCTTCTCACTTTACAATACCATGCACAACAAATATAATTAAAAGGAAGTGGCAATAAATATTTTAAATGTCTTCACTTAATTGTATGTAATAACAACTGAATACCCACTAGTTTATTACTTTATTATTACTTTATTACTAGTTTATTATTTTAGTTGATTACGTTTGTTGAATAAATATTGTATATATAAATAATAGTTAGCAAAATATTACACTGTTATTCGAACAATTTTAAAGCACTAAACATATTGTGTTGCCATTTCAGTGTTTTGTCCAGTAATATTCTGCACATAGCATGTGTTATCTTGGAAAACTGTTGTAACGCGTCTACCTAAATGCTGTTTTAGACTATTGGATATATAATTAAAACTGATTCTCATTTTACCCTCATGGGCGAAAAACGAACATTGAAAGTAGCTAATGGTCTTCAGAGATAAGTATCAAATATATAAACCTGCATTGCTCAACTAAAATTTGAGTTTCTTTAGACTCCTATTGTTATTATTTATGGTTTCGTCCCGGCCCGCTAGTTAGTGAATTTCCTTTGGAAAAGTGAACTATTAGCATGTCCCGCACTGTGGCCACCATAGAAGTTCCTAACGTGACCCCCTGAACACGTTTTGGGGGGTGGCTAAAAACTTCATATATATATATATATATATATATATATATATATATATTCGCACTCTAGCGGTCACAATTTTTGTCTTATTTACTTCAAATTTGGTAGTGTCATTCCTTTTTATACTTCAGTTGGAGAAGTTTGTTGGGCAAAACAATCGGAAAACTCTAACCCCCTTTTTTGGGGATTTTAAGTTTTAAAATTTTGAGTTTTTTGGCCCAGAAAGGGTAAAAAGCCCCGAATGTACACTTCTTGCACATTAAATTATTGTACGTAAAAATCCAAAGATTTTAAGCCCTCCCTCATCATTCTAGCATAAGTAATTACCGAGTTATTAAAGAAAATGTTAATTGTCAAAATATAGTACGTTGTCTTATGGGGATTTTACACTAGAAAATGGTGTTTTTCATATCTTAATATAGTTTTTATCACCCCCAATACCCCTAAACCAACTTGTTATCCCGTATATACCTCCTTCTAACTTTATAATGTACAACATTGGCATCCTATTCGTGAATTTAAATTTAACCAGGAACATCAGAACAGCCAAAAAATAACATTTTTTCAATTTTCAAAAAATGTAACCAGTGTTAGTAAACCCTTTATTTGATATTTTTAAGGTTTTAATGTGGAAATTCACTTCCCTCACGTCAGCGTGCTGCTGCGATCTCGTTCAGTGTTATTACAACCCGTAGATCCTGTCTGGCAGTAACACTTAGCCATGTAAATTGTCCGGTACGTATATTCTCAGGAAAAGTTTTAACAGAACCGGTAAGATTTAAACGATTAAGTTTATTTAAATTAAAATACAATAAACTAAGCCACCGAGCCATAAATTAGATGCACTATAGCGCCGCAATGAGCAGGTAATTGTAACACAATTATCGACTAATCTATATAGAGATCGGCCACTAAAACTGTTTCGTTTTATGTAATTGAGGCTTAACACACGATTAAGTATGTCATTAGTATGTAATTACTAGAAGATTACAAACGATTACAATCCCTAGTTGCACACATTTATACTGGTTTATTACTAATGTTCTTTTTATTTCATGTTAGATTTATTTTCACATTTATCACTCAAAACAATAACAATGATTACATGTTGACTGCCTCGTTAGAATAACGGTTACTTGGTGTTTTGGATTTCTTTACGAGAGGTCGCGGGTTCCATTATGGATGCCCAAATAACTGCAAGAGGTTTGAGCCGCTCTCCTTCAACAACTTTGTGAATTGTTTCTGGTGTAGGCAAGAAAATACTTACCTAGACAAATGTTTAAGACTGCAGCGTTACACTTAAATCTTTATTGCAATTAACTGCTATACCAAAGTAAAAATGTCTTGTGATTATCAAGTTTTGAAACTATCAACACTATTAAACGTTTTATGTTGTTGTTAAAGATCAAAGTTCTCAGAACTCTAATGACATGGGAAAATAAAGAACTGAAAATACGTTTTACTTATTACTGCAGTACGTTACATATTAAGAATATTAAATTAAAGATATTTTTAAGAACTCCACTGGTAACTTGTGTATTTACAAAATATTATCACATAATGATATAATGAAAAGAACGTGTAATAAAACCATAATACTATTGTAATAATTCAAAAATAAATTACTAACTCATACTGACCGTGGCAAATGAAATTTAATTATTCTTTACTGACGACAGTTTTTCTAACTGAATTATCGAATTATTGAGAAGGCTGGACACAAAACAATGTACAACGACTGTATCTGTAATAATGGAGTAACGTTTATGACAATTATGGATCAGATTTGAAACGTTTGAACACATCAGGTATTTAGAAACCCAAAAACCACCAACAGTTTTGGCCGCCTAGCTATCCAACCAAACAAGCCTACAATTTCAACACCATCTATTACGATGCCTTTTTAATGGCAAAATTGCAATGCTAAATTATTTTCCATATGAAAAATGTCTTACTCGTATTTAAATATTTGGGGTAATCGCTATTCAATTTGACCCAAAAACCGATTTAATGAGAAATATTTATACAAATGTGTCCGCTTACATTTTCGCTTTGCACGAATAAGTGTTTATTTTGCTATCAGTAAAGCCATGTTTATTGGCCGCCCCTATCAGCGGTTTCACCCCCTGGCGAGCCGTTACGTGGCGGTCCCTGAGGGGCGGAAACATCAACAAGCTGCGAGCGGTTGTGGTCGGAGGTCGCCGTGGTTGATGTGGGAGTACTGTATTAATGTCAATGGGATTTTAACGTAGTTGACTTCGTAAAAATCACGGTATTTACAACGATCCGAGCCAAACAGGAAGCATTATATTGTTACACGGTGACAATGAGTACAAATAAATAAACAAGTTCACACGCAGCACGCTGACGTGAGGGAAGTGAATTTCCAAATAAAAACTGTTGAAACTCAAAATCAGTGTAAAAACATACTTTAATTCCAATATTAATTGAAATCTGAAAACATTGATTTTTGGGCTGTTCTGATACTCCTGGTTCAATTTACCTCCAATGCTGGGAGTACAATTTTGCGCATTATAAGGTTAGGAGAAGGTCCAGTCAGGCTTGAAAGCAGGCGTGAGGATGATAAAAGTACACCTACAATGAATAACATGCTTTTCTAATGTAAAACCCCCCCATAAGACAACATACTGTGTTTATTCGATACACATTTTCTTTAATAACTCGGTAAATATTTGTGCTAGAATGACGAGAGAGGGCTTAACACTTTCGCCTCACTAATCCCCATCTTTCTACATTAATTGTACATCCGGGGCTTTTATGACCAGTTTTGGGCCCAAAAACTAGAAATTTGAAATATTCTTCCCCAAAAAAGGGGGTTAGAGTTTTCCAATTGTTTTACCCAACAAACTTGTCCAATTGATTATAGAAAGGAACGTCCCTACCACATTTGAAGTAAATCGGACAAAAAATGCGGCCGCTAGAGTGTTAACACTCACACACAGACACATACACACACACACACACACACACACACACACACACACACACACACACACACACACACACACACACACACACACACACGCACGCACGCACGCACATATATATATATATACATATAATTTTGAACGACCTCCAAAAACGTGTTCAGGGGGTCACGTTAGGAACTTCTATGGTGGTCCCGGGCTTAAGTTTCACCGTGCGAGTCATGCTAATAGTTCACTTTCCAAAGGAAATTCACTAATAAAACACGTATGGCTCCGACAATTACAATATATATTTAAGGTATGGTTATTTAACTGGGCACGTATGATTTAAGGGTATGATTTAGGTCGTCGTTGCTTTAGGTGGCACAAATAACCTAGTTTGTTCATGGGATAGTTTAATTTTGAGAAGCAAATTAAAATTATCTCTGATTGTTAATTAGTTTGATTAGGCCACTAGGAAAAAATTCAAAGTAAGTTGAAAATAGAGGTTATAGTTTTTTGTGTAGTGCATTTCGCTATCGCAAAAACTAATTATATTTTTTTACAACTCGCTGATCTTAATTGTATTGTCTGAACAAAAGCAACCTATTCAGGTTTTGTTTACGCTGGTTTATTGCTTAATTCATTATTTACTCCCTTAAAATAGTGCCTTTCTTTAAACTAATTGTTTTCCTATTGCGATTTCACAATTTATGTGATACACTTTTACTCGGAAACATGAATTTAATAATTGAGTTGTACCATCAATATTTAGTTTGGACAAAAATAATAATTGTGCTGAAATCTGTTTTTCCAATAACGTTTAATAAATAAAATAAAAATATCGTCCCTCCGTTATCAATGCTTCTCTAAGGAATGCTGCATGTTTGGTGGATTATGCTCCTTTTGTCATGCTACTGCAATGTTCTTATAAACTGGGATTTGTTTTACAATACTGCAATGTGTACATCGTAAGATTATTCATGTAAATATTAACACCCTTGCATACAGAATTGGACGTTGGATATAAGCGTGAAATAAATAAGTACCATTCAGATTAATCTTTTTGTGATTTCATAAAACTATGAGTTTTATTATTGTAAAACAACTCTCCCGTTTAACGGTTATTTTATAACTATAATAATTTTACTTCTGAATCATAATTTTAAAGTAAATACTATAATATAATATGTTGGACTAAATGTCAGGAATTTCCTAGATTTACTTGTAAATGCAGAGTTCGATAAGGCAGTGTCTTAATTTATCAATGATATCTATTAAGTTATATTATTACCAAACATTTTTGAAAGAATCATTATTTGACTAAGAGTTTTAAAACGCCACAGTATTTAAGAAACCACATATTTTTGTACTTACAACTGTTCGACTTACTTAATACCCATATTTTATACCTTGTTATTAGTTTATTTTGTTATCGAATGTGTAATTCGTTGTTACATTTATTATTTTATTAAAATTGATTCTAACATCAAGATATATACAAGCAAATTCATTACATCCATTTATGACTATGATGCCGCAACTGACATCAGAATGTCATGGCGATAAATTTAAAATCAGCAAAGCAAGTTATATTTAAAATTATTTGAAGTTTAAATTCCGTTTGGATTGTGAGTACCGATATATATATATATATTTTTAATTACTTATATATTAGCACTTAATACCAGGGTTTAGACCGTTCCCTAACAAATTGTTAAAATGACAATCTATAATTTGATGTCAGCTTTGTCTGCAATAGAGAAGAGAAAGTTCACCTTTGAGAAATTACATTTTTTCTACAACTGGTTACTTTTCCATGTTTTTCTGGTTTTATCTTTGACGCCTATCGGATACTTTTATCCGTGATGTACGTTATATGTTATACGAACAGATAGTTTTAATTAAATTTCACTCGCAAACTTGGAAGAAAACTATTCCCATTCTGTCAACACACTGTCGAAACTTGGACAATCACATTGCTTGTGGGTAGCTGGGGCGTGTCAGGAGAGGAGGCGAGATGATGTGAATACTTTAAACCCAGCACTGACTACTATCAGCTTAAAAATACTGTTTTTTTAGATCAGAAAACATTTAAGCTGTCTTAAGATTATTATTTTGATACACCTCAGTTTTTGTAAGCTTTCAAGTTCATCATCGAGTTTACTAACATATGAAAATTAGTTTTCTGTTGATAATCACTTTGTTTTCAGAAAGTGAGGTTATTTGGACAACCAAAGTATAAAATGCGAATACATAAACAGCAATACTTCAAGGTATATTTTGACTGGTTCACCCGGAAAAAACGTATTACTAAACAAAACAATACGGAGAAGTTTATAGTAATACATATTTAATTTAAGGGAATTATTTTAATTTGGTGAAATTATGCCATTCAATTAACCAATGCCGAACAAAGGATGGGGTTTCTGAGGGCTTTAGGATAATGGCTTCCCTCGGGAAACGACTCAAAACGTACTAATTGACACTTCTGGGATTTGAGGCTTAGATTTAAACAGTTGGTTTATTTTACAGTGTCTGAACATCTAACAACTCCGCTCTTAACTGTTGCTCTTAATAGGTTGAGGAGAAAAAGTTCGTTAATTTAGTATTGGTGTATATTTCAATAAAACATATCAAAGCTGGAAATTAAATTATTAGGACAGTGAAAATAGGTTTTAAAAATAAAAAGTGGAGGAGAATTATTTTTTGGAAAAAATCAAAAATGTGCACTTAGGACTGAGGTATTCTGATTCAAATACCAAGTTTTCTACTTCGGGCCAGGTGAGCTTTCACCGCTATATTGGGAAATGGCGGACGTGATTTTTGAATGTTTTATGCCATAAAATGAGTAGTGTGGGTTTGCCGGTTTTGCGCCGGAAGTGACGTCACATCCGGTCAGTGACCGGATGCGCTGAGTGAACAAATACGTCATCTGAGGCTGAGCCAGTGACGTAGGTGGTTTTGTGACGAAATGAGGTAAAGTTCAAAGTTCAAGGTCACGGTGAAGTTTTTTTTTTAAAATCTACCTCGCACTCGTAAAATCGATTGTGATTCGATAGTTAATCGATAAGAAATATCGAATGAAACAATCGAATGAAGCAATCGAATGATACGAGTGCGAGGTAGTACTATTACAAATATTACAAATATTACAAATATTACTTTATTTTATTACTTTATTTTATTTACAATAATTCATGTTTACAATAGTTCCCCGTTGTTCGTTGTCATCGATGTTGTTGATCCGGACGAGTTGCGGCCATCACTTCGCTTTCTGATGAAAGACGGTAGATACTTCGATTCCTGCGCAGAGTCCATGTTGTGTTTTTAACACCTATCTGTTCTGTTAGGTGTTTGCATTTCATTGCTGTCAGGTGGAAAATAATACCTGACGGCAATGAAATAGAAACATCTATCAGATCTTGAGTGAAATAATATTGTTAGTTTGTGAAGAGCGTCTTGGAGAGCTCGATGTTCACCGGTCGAGAGCCGGAGGTGTACTGACTATTCGCTAGCTAGCGTTCTGGTATCAAAAAATGGTGGGGGTAAAAGTGTAGTAGAACGAAGCAGATGGCGGACGGCAGATGGCTGGCGGCAGGTGGCAGGCGGCAGGTGGCAAGTGTGCGGCAGATGGTAGTCCCCCCACTAAACCAGTCCCCCCACTACACCAGTCTCCCCACCAAGTTTTACATCGCACAATAACTAGTTTACATGTGTTAGTTAGGGTTTAGCTCTTAGACTGTCAAGACCTTACCTCCGTAACTAAAAACTTCAATAATGTTTGCGCTTCAACGCTGTATAAGTATAACAGCTACTATGATCTAAACCGGTGCATGTATTCATATGGTTCTTTTTGCGTAGCAAACAACTGGCTAAAAGTGTTTCAACCTCGATTATTCTTCGACGAAACCGCTCATTGTCAACTAAAAGTGTAGACCTTCTGTCTTCATTGTCAGGGAAGTAGAAAGTAGTGTCAAGGGGACTACTGAAGGTCACCTTCCTCATGTTCCTGTAAAACTGCGACATTTTTCAGACCCTCTAGGTAGATGTTCATCCGTCAAGAGCTGGAAGAATAATGATGTAGCGTTATCGTGTATGATAGGCACCTAACCCCCACCACAACGTTACCTTGTCCTTCAAACCATCGTTTTTACGCTACGGATGCTATACTGTTGGTTAGATTTAAATTTAGATTGCACCTTCTTGTTTGTTTTGTCAAGCCGCGTAATTGAAGTACCCACATGTTATACTTTGAACCAAAAACAAAGAAGTTATTTAGGTTTGTCCTTGAAAATAGTTGTTTTTTCGCTGTTGCTGCTATACCCTTTGTCGGATCTGAATTCTGTTTGCACCAACTTGTTCGTCTGATCAATCCGCGTAATGTGAGTACCCACTTAATATATTTTAAACCGTAAATAAAGAAGTTATTTAGGTGAGTCCCTCGAAATAGTTGTTTTTAGCTATTACCGCTATACCCTTGGTCCGATCTTAATTCTGTTTGCACCAACTTGTTCGTCTGATCAATCCGCGTAATTTGAGTACCCACATGACATACTTTGCACAAACCTTTTAACCCCCCCCTCTTTTTGGGTCATGTTCAAGGTCAAGGTCAAGGTCAAGGACCTTGGGACTTAGAAATTTTCACAAAGTGGGCTGCACACAAACATAAGACTAACAGTCTCCTGCCTATGTACAGGCCAAATCCCTAACTTGATATGCTTAGGCGGTCCTTTTGTTAAAAAGGACCTTTTGTGGGAGGGGGTGGGACAAGGGCTTTATTGGACAATCCACTTTACTTTGCCTTCTTCTTTGACCAAAGTCAAAGTCTGACGGTAGCCTACTTCTGGTGGTGCCGGAATCGATTGCGCTAAATCGACCTCGAATAGGACGTCGCCGGATGATAAATAATATGTTGATTTGCTCTTTTGAAACACCACTGTGTAGGAGAAGTTTTTCCTTAAAAATTTAAATTTTGTTTTAATAATGTCAATTGGGGTGATTAGTTCGTCTTCCTTCAAGGTCTTCATTTTTTCGATCTTCCTCATTACTGACTTGTGTGATATTTTTGGTGATGGTGATGGTGAAATTGGTCTTGAAGAACCTTGGACTGGAGGATGTTGTGCAGTTGATGAATGTGAAGATGGCGTTGAAGAACCTTGGACGGGCGGATGTCTTGCAGCTGATGAAACTTGTTTGAAATAAAGCGGGTGATTTTGAAAACTTTTCTGTATTCTTGACTTGAACGACGACGGTCTTTTAAATCCACTTGTCTTTGGAGGCGACTTCTTCATAGAATCCTTAATCCTTCTAAGTTTTTCAGCAGTCAATGGAGAAGACATATTAAAACAGAGAGCGAGTTGACCGTTCCAGGTAAAGGTTGAAGCTGGAATGAGGTACCAGACGGAGCAAAGCGGGTCGCCAAGTGTAACCGTGACATTTAAGGACCGGTCTACATCCGGTTCCCCTTCCCCCCATGACGACACAACTCCCCCCTGACGTCATGGGGCGGAGCCCCCCCCCCCGGAGTTCATGGGGCGGAGTCCCCCCCCCCGAGGTCACGGAGCGGAGGCCCCCCCCCGAGGTCAAGGGGCGGAGTCCCCCCCCCCTGACGTCACGGGGCGGAGTCACCTCCCACCACTGACCGCCGCCTTTATAAGCGGAGCAGTCCGCGGTCTCTTCGCAGTAGCTTGCCGCCCTTTACTGACCAACGTCCGACTGGGTTGCATTCTGCTGCAGCGTAGGTCTGTTAAGTGTGCGTTGGGCCCGACGCGCAATTAACAGATTCGCGCCCTTGCATGTGTTTGTTAGTTTGTTATGCATGGTAGATTGTTACATTAACGCTTGTAGTTTGCTAGTAAATGTAGTTAGTGTTTGTAATTAATGTTTCGGTGTTGGTTTTTGAAGTGTTTTATTTACTAATATGTACCTTCCCTACAGCTCCCTTTTCTTATGGACATTGATCCAAACTGGGTAAAGTGTCCCTATTTTTATCCGTGGGGTTTAACTTGTAAATATAAAATCGGTCCTTGTAATTCTACCTTGGTCAAAACTTGGGTTCGCAGTAGATTGGCGCCCGTTACTGACCCACGTCCGACTGGGTTCCAGTATGCTGTTGACCTTTGTACAACCGACCTTGGTTGATCTTTGAAAAATAACTTGTAAATATAAAATCGGTCCTTGTAATTCTACCTTGGTCAAAACTTGGGTTCGCAGTAGATTGGCGCCCGTTACTGACCCACGTCCGACTGGGTTCCAGTTTGCTGTTGACCTTTGTACAACCGACCTTGGTTGATCTTTGAAAAATTAACTTTAACTTTAACTGTTCAATTTGTTTAAATATTTGTGGGTAAAGTCTTTATTTTTTCAAAGTAATGTAATATGTTTCTCATCCCTTTCCTAACCCCTCTAAGGTATGGCGCGCAAACCGACCTTGTGTCAATACGGCGCGTAAACCGGTTGACATTACCTTTCTTAGCCTGAGAAACTGTTGTGATTCTTTCTTTTTTTTGGGTTTTTTTCTTTATTTTTCGTTATTAAAATCATTGCTTGTAATTCCCTGTCCCCTAATACAGAGCGGGGAATAGAGCACCAATTTGTGCTCTATTACCCGCTTTGGCAACAAGTTCAGATGACCTTGACCTACTGACAGGACTTATAAAACTTTCGTCTGGTCACATATAGGAAGATGAATATTTTAAACCATAGCCTATCCCAATTAAATGCCCCCCCCCTTTCTTTTCCCTTTCCCTTACTACAACTGGGTATAAAAGGAGGGTTTCCACCAGTGATAAAATCATTCTGCTGCTTACACATCACGAGTGCAATTCTGTTCCCGAGATGTCTGACCGCAGGAAGCAACTTTTGCCAAGGAAGGTGGAGCACTCTTCACCTGCTCCGTCATCTGCTCCGCCAGCTCCTTCCATCCTTCGGCAGGCGTTGATTTTATCGTGTATTGTTTCTGAGGAGCCTGCACCACGACCGCAACCACTTCAAGAAAACCTCGTTGCTCCCCCGTCAGCTTCTTCATCTTCTTCATCTTCTTCATCATCTTCATCTTCTTCATCGTCTTCATCTTCGGCTACTTCTTGCTCACCTTCTCCATCACCGAGGAAGGATGAGCAAACACCTGCACCATCTTTGGCTTCACCAGCTCCTTCGCTTCTTCAGCAGGCGCTGGCAAGCATTCTTCCGCCTTCTACACCAGGCTCTTCAACACCATCTGCAAGTCTACTTCCTTCTTCTCCCACCAAACCTTCTACATCTTCTTCAAGTCTTCCTTCAGTAATCTGCATTAACAACGAACCTCCTTCAGAGAAATTTAAACAATTAAAAGCCTTGAGACGGCAGTCTATACTTCCTGCACCAAGATGCAGCTACAGTTTTAAAAAAGGTGCAAGGAAAGGGGAACGTTGTGCTAAGTCTTGTGTTTTAAATGAAAAAGAATGCAGATTACATTTAAAACAAAACCACAAGGGTACCGTTTCTCTTTCTACACCGCATCCAACAGTGAGACCGACCAAAATTCGAATTAATAGGCTTTGTAGAAATAAACGATACATTTTTGTTAAATCAAAGGGCTTTGCAAAGGTGGTGGTTCAATGTGAAGGTAAATTGTACTATGTAGAGTTGCCTAGAGCCATGGACCTCCACGTCAAAGAACTTACCAAACAGGACTATTTAATTCGAAATGATTCAGGTTTCACTGTGTGGAAAACATTAAAATAAAAAAGATCAAAAAAGTGTATTCCAAATTAAAATAGTTTTTTCCAAATTAAAAAAAAAGTGTGGACAACCTATTTACAATCTGTAGCATATGCTGCAGAGTGTAAATAGGTTGTCCACACTTTTTTTACAATGTTACAACGACCTTGACCTAGATAACGGACTTAGATATTGTACACTAAGTCAAAGATAAAACTTAAAAGGAAAAAGGAGAAATATTATACTAAAAACATTATTCAACAGTAAAGAGGGGAGGGGGTAAGCGGGTATTTAAGCGAGCGATTCGGAATATAACTATTAGTTGTATCGTCATGAGCGTCAACAGCAACACATGGGGAAAGCAAATTAGCGAAGAGGAGTTGTACGCGATTGCTGAGGCTGCTGAAATGACTGAGGTTTATAAGATTGATAAGGTTGCGGAGAATGGTGCTCAGTCTCAACCGCAACAAACTACATCATCGATGCAGTCTACAACGCAACAACCAAGACCCTATCATGTTATCCTGGAGGAGTATAATGAGGCGATGAGGTACGCCTTTACAAAGTGGTGTGGTCAACCGCGTTCTCCTGAACAATGGGAGGAGCACGATGCAGACTTTCGCCTGGTTGCAGACTTAGAACTTGAGCTTCAAAGAACAAAGGCTGCTCAATAGTGAGAAGAGTTATTGTTTACTTTCAAATACAGAGCGGGGAATAGATCAGTTTGCGGTCCAAGTGAGAACCACTTACTGCTCTATTCCCCGTTTTGGCAACTTGTTCAGATGACCTTGGGACTTAGAAAATTTCCGTTTAGTAAAAAACAACATTGAAATATATATATATATATTTCTTACTAAAATATCTCTTCCCTAAAACTTGTACCCCCACCACTTCCATTGGGTATAAAAGAGACACCTTATCGATGGTAAAATCAGTCTGCTGCTTGTATTCGCCCATCTCAGACACCATGAAGCACATCAGAAAACCAACTTCTGCCGCCTCTTCTTGTACTGTTTCATCTTCTGCTGCCCCATCGATACTTGTCCAGGCTATGATTCTATCCCACATTCTTCCAGAGACTGGTAATACTTCGCCAAACTTAAACTCGAGATCTCTCAAAACCGAGAGAAACAATGCTAGTTCTCGGAAAATGAGAACAAGGATCGCTGACCGTTATAAAGTATTAAGAAGCATATTACCATCCTCCAATCCGTATGATTCTAAATTAACCACTATACAAAAGACAATAAAATACATTGCAAACCTTCAATCGCAGCTTCAAGAACCGTCCTCAATTTACAAAGAAGTCTTACACAACCCTCCACCTTTTGAAGCCGTTTTTCTTAAAGAGGATGAGTTAGCGGACCAACATTTTTTCGCTGAAGAACCTTCAGCTTACAAACAAATCTTCCTCATGGATGAAGATCAGGACGAGTAACTATCTTAAAAAAAAAAACTAAAGTTCTTTGAAATACAAAGCGGGGAATAGATCAGTTTGAGGTCAAAGTGAGAACCTCTTACTGCTCTATTCCCCGTTTTGGCAATATGTTCAGACGACCTTGACCCACTCACAGACTTAGAAAATCTGCGGATAGGATAGATATGTTAAATAAAACTTTCCTTCTCTACTACCTACCCCCACTCTACTACCTACCCCCACTCTACTACCTACCCCCACTCTACTACCTACCCCCACTCTAATGGTATAGGTAAGCGGGGTATTTAAGCGACCACTCCAGAACTTAGTAATTAGTCAGCTATGGACAGTCAAGCTGGATCATCCAACTTACATAGAGAGCCTAGAAATGTCCGAGAGCAGAAAAGGGTGCTAAAAGTAAATAAAGCATACAAGATACTACATTCAAAACTACCATTTGTTAATCCAAAAATGTCAAGATTATCAATTATACAACACGCGACAAAATACATTAAAACTTTACAAATGGAGTTGGAAAAACCATTGACTTCGCCTCAACTGCCTGATCAACCAATCTCCAACTCAACTCTTAAAGAAGTTTTTCTTGATGATGGTGATGTTGCAATAGAAAAAATTCTTAATGAAATTCTAACATTTGAAATTGATCAATTTGTTTCAACTGACTAAAGATGGTTTGGAAATACTGAACGGAAGAATACAGAACGGGGAATAGATCAGTTTGCGGTCAAAGTAAGAACCACTTACTGCTCTATTCCCCGTTCTGGCAACAGGTGTAAATGACCTTGGGACTTAGAAAATATTCGTTTGATAAAAAATAATGAAAGATCTTCTTATTTCTTACAACAACAACAATATCCTTTCCTAACCCCCACCACCACCTAAACTAAGTATAAAGGAGGTTCTCCATCGTTGGTAAAAATTAGTAATCTGCTGAAAATGAGTGCATCCACTCCTTCTATCTCTGCAGCAACTATAATAGTTAGCAGACGGGTCGAAAACATTGATCAGTTGCTTGCTGTAAGGAGATTACTGCTACGGTATCTTGATATAGAGGTTAGTTGTCAATTGTACATGTGGAGACCAACAAGTGAAGTTTATAGTAGCGAAAATGAAGCATTTGAAACAAACTATAGTAGAAAGTTATATAAAATCTTTGGCAATATGGTAAGGTTAGTCGATAATGGATGGAAGATTAACATAACATTTTATATTGTTCCAAACCTGTAACTAAAGCAAAAAAAAAAACAAAAAAAAACGATGGGTATATAAGCCCGATGTTGCAGAGACAATTATCACTTTGGTTCTGAATTGCATCAAGAGAGCATCTACCATGGTATACCTCCACTATATTGACTCTACTGCTAAAGCGGATACTTTTATCCAGCGTGTTTACCAACTGTTAACGGAGTACCAACATGTTCAGGTCAAAGGATTGGGTATTCGTGGAACAGAAGAAGTAAAAATAGATGTAAAACCAATCCCTTTGAAGAAAAAAATTGACCAATTATTACGAGAAGGCTACATCCTGTGCCTTTATTACACAACCTCATAAACTACATAAAAGGCCAAAGGGGGGGGAATACAGAACGGGGAATAGATCAGTTTGAGGTTTGAATAAGAATCTCTTACTGCTCTATTCCCCGTTCTGGTAATAGGATAAGGTGACCTTGACCCACTTACAGGACTTAATCATTTGTGTTACAATAATACCTCTTCCCTATCACTTTTCCCTACCACTTGCACTTTCAACACTTACCCCCACCACCACCAAAATCAGGTATAAAAGGTGGTTTCGTATTAGTGGTAAAACCAGTCTGCTACTTGGAATCATGTCGCCCAGAGATAACATTTTCCCTTCTAAGAAGACTATACTGGAATTGATTCAAAATATTCCAGTAAATATAAACGAAGATGAAGACGAAGACGATTCAGAGATGGAAGATGAACTATTTAGTGATCTTGAACTACTGAGTGAGTTTGCTAGCAGTGAACCATATGTTGGAGAGATGGAGCTGTTGGAGCTGTTGACTGACGACGACGACGACGATGATAATGAACCAGAATGTCATCATCAGTTGCTCTGTTTGGAGGAAATGGACCTTGTTGATAGTGAAACCCCTCCAAGCAGTATTAATATCGATGATGTAGTTCTAGATCCAGTCACAGGGTACTTTTGTGTTCGTCGTCGCTTATTTAGTGATATGAGCTCATCATCATCATCATTATCATCGGAAGAATCTGAATAAGTCTTTGTTGTCTTCAAATAGTTTACTTTAAATACAAAGCGGGGAATAGATCAGTTTGTGGTTATAGTGAGAATCACTTACTGCTCTATTCCCCGTTTTGGTAATATCGTTGTATGACCTTGACCCATTTACATGACTGAAAAAGTTGGGTAACTTATACATTTAATGGTGGGGGAACGTCTATTTAAAGACGATGCAACAGTGTATATTTATCATATTGGCATTATGAACCCACCAGGAAACTCCGTTTGTTACAGCTTTCCCCTCCTCGATATCGATGATGTGATAAAACTTATATCAATAACAAAACGGTTTGAAATCGAAAGGCGACTAATAAAAGTCGATGTAATTCCACATGATCTTCGTTCTGCAATGTTGACCATCGAATATGTTAAAGATGAATCTACAACTGAAGATCCCTATTGTTTTATGAAATTTTTAGTTGATCGAGATGCAATGTGTACAATCCGACTTCACATCCGAGTTTAAAATCTATCAAATGTTCCTGTTGGAGAAAATTGCCTTAGTTAAATACAGAGCGGGGAATAGATCAGTTTATGGTTTAATATGAAATCATTTACTGCTCTATTCCCCGTTTTGGCAAATATGTTCAATGACCTTGACCTAAATACAAAACTTTGTAGCCTTCAGCTACAATAGTAAATATAAAATGCAAAAAAAATAGTAAACTTAACGTAATACGTACCCCCACCACTTTTGCTAGGGTATAAATAGAGGGGCATTTGCAGTGTTGTTCATTATTGCCTTGACCTTTGTGGAGATCGCACCTACATTATGCATCGCTGCGATATTTGAAAGTCTTCATTTAAGGATGAATTTCTTTTAATGATTCATAATGAACTAAAACATAACAACAACCAAAATGAAAAATATGAAGAAGAAGAATTGAAAGAAATAGATCAAATGTTAGCTCAACACCAACATTCCAGACCAACTGTAATTCAATATGCACCATCAACATCGACTTCTACCTCTGCTCTGTCTACACTTCACCTTCCTTCAACATCATCAGCTGCATCGACTTCTACGCCTGCTCTGTCTACACTTCATCGTCCTTCAACATCATCAGCTGCATCGAGTTCTACGCATGCTCTGTCTACACTTCACCGTCCTTCAGCATCAACAGCAGTAAATGTAGAACTACATGCCCGAGCACTTCCGGGTAATGTAGTAACCCACTTTAAAATTGACAATGCAAAATTACAACTCGAAGAATTTTTAAATAACGCAAAAGGATTGGTAAGTAAAACTCTGCAAAATGAATTAAAAAGATTAAATTTTATTAAATTTGGCCTATTACTAGATGGTTTATTTACAAACATTCAGAATGAAACTTAACCGAGAGGGTTTTTAACAAAAAACCGAACTATTATGTTTTCGTCAGATATTGATTCAATCGTATCTGAATGTTTTGAAGAGCTAATGACAAAAATACAAGAACATGAAGGAAGAGGCTCTGGATGGAGTTTGTTAAGCATCACAGGGCTAGACTTAAGAGTACACAAACACGGCTATGGAATTCGAGGAAGTAGCTACATCCCTCTACCAACAAAGATTAGAAATACCTTATCCTGCGTCAACGTACAAAATCAAGATACTGAGTGTTTTAAATATGCCATGTTGGCCAAATATGTAACAATTCATCCGGAAAGACCAAGTCACTATTATGAAGAAGTACAACATAGATATAATTTTCAAGGGATGACTTACCCTGTTGCTATAACAGACGTTTCAAAATTTGAAAAACAAAATCCTTCAGCTTCTGTCAACCTATTTGGATTGGATTCGTCAAACAATGTGTACCCCTTGCGTATAACACCAAATGAGCGCAGAGATCATACCGATTTGTTATTGATTACTAAAGGCGATATTTCACACTTTGTGTATATCAAAAAATTTGAAAGTCTTGTTTCTAAACAATTATCTAAGCATGAAAAAAAGATGACAATTTGCAAAAGATGTTTTTGTCATGTAGGCAAACCATTAAAAAGGGGAGGTTCAGAATGGTTAATAGAACATCAAAGGTTATGTAATGGAAACTATGAGGTTAGAGTTAAATTGCCACATCCCAGCAGAGCGCAGATAAAATTTGATAAAGTAATACAACAATACCGTGTACCTGTTGCTGTATACGCTGATTTTGAAGCGTCTTTACTTCCGCTCGAACATCAAGAAGAGAACGTAACAAGAAGGAGCAAATACCAGCAGCACACACCAAACAGCTATTGTTTAATAGTAAAGTCCACGCTTTCTGAAGATAATCTTTGTAAATATGAACTGTCGTCTACGCCGAAAATTTATCGTGGTGAAGAAGCAGCTCGACACTTTGTCGATGATTTATATAACATAGCTGAAAAGGTGGAAGAAATGTATAGAAATGTGTTACCGATGACACCTATGACTGAAGGTGAACTTCAACAACATGATTCAGCAACAACATGTTATCTGTGTACTAACACCTTTACACCGGATAATGTTAAAGTGCGAGACCATGATCATCTTACAGGAGCTTACAGAGGTGCAGCCTGTAACTCTTGCAACTTAAACTACAAACTTCCAAATTTTATCCCCGTTGTTTTACATAATCTTAGTGGATACGACTCTCACTTTATAATCCCTGAATTAGGGAGAGATAATGGAGCAATAGATGTCTTGGCAACAACCATGGAAAAATTTATTAGCTTTTCTAAAAAAATCGGCAATATAAAACTTAGATTCATTGATTCCTATAGATTTATGCCTTTCAGCCTTATGAAATTATCAGTAAATTTAAGAAGAGAAGATTTGATCGAAACAAGCAAAATTGTACCAAACAGTAAAATGAATTTGGTTCTTCGAAAAGGAGTATTCCCATATGATTACATAGATGGACTGCATAGATTTGATGAAACATCACTACCTCCACCAGAACACTTCAAAAACAAACTTAATGATTCGGAAATATCACTTGAGGACTATCAACACGCACGTCGAGTATGGAACGAGTTAGATATGAAGACCTTAGGAGATTACTCGGACTTTTATGTCAAACTAGATGTAACTCTTCTTTGTGATGTAATGGAAGAATTCCGAAACACCTGTTTTGCTGCATACGGTTTGGACCCTCTACATTCGTATACTTCACCAGGATTAGCTTGGCAAGCCATGTTAAAAGAAACAAAATGCAAACTCCAACTTTTAACAGACATTGACATGGTTTTAGTGGTTGAAGCTGGAGTAAGAGGCGGATTGACCCAAAGTGTTACCAGACATGTCAAAGCCAACAACAAATACCTTCCCGATTACGATGAAACCAAACCGTCAACCTATTTAGGATATTTCGATGCAAATAATTTGTACGGATGGGCAATGTCAAACCCACTTCCTTTTGATAACTTTAAATGGATTAATCCCGACTCTATTGGCGATATTTTACAAATTCCGAAACATGGTGACACTGGATATATTTTGGATTGCGATTTTGAATACCCAGAAAATTTACATGATCTTTATTATGACCTTCCACTTCTTGCTAAAACAGAAATTTCACCAATTGGAAAACACCCCAAATTAATGATGACATTAAATAATAAACAACGCTACGTGGCTCACTTTTGGGTGGTTCAACAAGCTATCGAATTAGGACTACGTCTAACAAAAATTAATAGAGTTTTGGAATTTTCTCAATCATGCTGGTTGAAACCCTACATTGATTCAAATACCATCAGAAGAGCAGCAGCTACATCAGACTTTCAAAAAAATTTTTTTAAATTAATGAATAATGCGATATTTGGAAAAACATTGGAAAACAAAAGAAGACACAAAAATGTTAAACTTGTTACCGACGCAAAAAAATTACAGAAACTAGTACAGCAGCCAAATTTTGGAACATCTATAATTATTAATGAAAAACTTGTAGCAGTGTCCATGAAGAAGACGAGTGTGAAGATGGATCGTCCTTTGTATATAGGCATGTCAATCTTGGACATCTCAAAAACACACATGTACGATTTTCACTACAACAAAATGGTGGCGTTCTACGGAAGAGAAAATATATCTATTACATATATGGACACTGACGCTTTTATATATCGCATAGTAACATTGGACATGTATAAAGATTTACGTACATTTATTTACAAGAACGATTTTGATTTCTCCGATTATCCAAAAGATCATCCAAACTACGACAATGACAGACACAAAAAAGTACTAGGCAAATTCAAGGATGAGGCTAATGGTGTTCTGCTTGAAGAGATTGTTGCACTGATGTCTAAACTATATTCTTTGAAACTCTATAATGAAAAAGAAGAAGAAAAGAAGAATAGCTATATTAAGAAAGCTAAAGGTGTAAAGAGTTTATATTTAAAAAAGAAAGTGCATTTTGAACACTACAAGCAATGCTTATTTGAAGATAACATCATTACAGCTAAATTCAACACCATCAGAAGTTTTAACCATCAGCTGTACAGCGTAACTGAAGTTAAAAAGGCGCTATCCTGTAATGACGACAAAAGACAAACCCTTCCAGACAAAATCAACACATTGCCATTCGGCCACTACTCCCTCAACCCTATTGACGAGTAACCTTTTCATCGTCCTAGATCCTTGATCCTTTTCCTTTCCGTAAAAAAAGGGGAAACACAGCAATGTTAAGCTGTGTTTCCCCTTTTTTTACACAAGTTTTGAATGACCTTGAACTATATGTATATAAGCAGATTTATACCAAAGAATATTTAATACCATATCAGCTGCCTTCGTGAAACCATCATGTCAGACCTGAAGGAGAAGATTATTAATGAACTACACAAACCTGCAAGAATAAAGTTTCCAAGAAGAAATACTGTTATAAAAGGGATAAATGATCTATATCAAGCGGATCTAATTGAAATGCGACCGCATAGCAGAATAAACAAAGGATTTAAATATATACTCACAATTATTAATTGTTTTACAAAAGTTGCAGACGCTTTGCCTCTAAAGGACAAGACTGGTAAAAGCGTAACAGAAGCCATGGAAATAGCCATAAAAAGAGATAAAAACAAAATTAAACATTTACAAACTGATGATGGAACAGAATACTTTAATACAAACTTTGCACAGTTAATGAATAAATATAAAATAAATCATTATTCTACAAATTCAGAGAAAAAAGCTGCTATTGTAGAAAGATTTAATAGAACCTTAAAAGGAGCACTGTATAAACAATTTTCAAAAAGAGGTTCTTACGTATGGTATGATGTTTTACCACAATTAATAAATGATTATAACAACAGGTTTCATAGAACTATTGGTATGAAACCTAACAAAGTAAATAGAAGAAATGCAAAAGATGTATTAAAACGCATAAAGAAAAATACAAAGCCTAAAGTAGAAAAAATGCAGCCAAGAAAATTTAATGTAAGTGATAAAGTACGGATTAGTAAATATAAGGGAGTGTTTACCAAGAAATACCTTCCCAATTGGACGAATGAAGTTTTTACAGTGTATAAAGTGCAACCGACTGTACCTGAAACGTATATCCTAAAAGATAACAAAGGAGATTTGTTGCAAGGTGCATTTTATGGACATGAAATGTTAAAGTCAACAGTAGGTGATGTATATCTTGTTGAAAAAGTGTTACAAAGAAAAAAGGACGCAGTTAAAGTGCGGTGGTTAGGGTTTAACAAAACCGAGGATTCATGGATACCTATAAAGGACTTGGTTTAATACAAGCAACTCATTTCATCGTTAACCTTTGAGCAGGATGGAGATTATTCACCATAAAGATCGATTCAATATTAATAACATAGATGATTTAACTGTGGATAACGTTAAAATCAACAATGGTAAACACGGTAGTTTACTTCCAAACACTGTTCGATGTATAGTAAGTGGCCCCTCAAACTGTGGAAAGACCAATGTTGTCTTTAATTTGATCACTAATCCGCAGGGATTAAGGTTTAGTAACCTATATATTTTTTCAAAGTCTCTACATCAACCAAAGTATCAATTGCTGGATAAAATCCTATCTGATGTGTCTGATGTTAATTTTTACAAATTTAACGCTAGTGATAGCATTATGCAACCAAACGAAGCGAAACCGTATTCTGTATTTATATTTGACGATGTATCTTGTGAAAATCAGGATACTATTAGAAACTACTTTGCCATGGGAAGACATAATAACATCGACAGCATATATATAGGACAAACTTATAGCAAAATCCCAAAACAACTTATCAGAGATAATGCAAATATTCTAATTGTATTCAAACAAGATGATACTAACCTAAAACATATATATAACGATCATGTGAATGCGGATATGCCATTTGAAAAGTTTAAAGAGCTTTGCGGAAAAGCATGGGCGGAAAAGTATGGATTTTTGGTTATTATGAAAGATCAAGCTATAAAAGATGTTCGTTATAGAATAGGTTTTGATAAATTCGTTTTAATACACTGATTAGCGGTATTACTGTACAAGTCGTCAAGGTGTGAAGATGGTTAACCAGGAAAAGCTATTAAAGGAAATAAAATCACTTAGTGATTCTATTAGACAAAAAAACCGAGCTTTAAAATCAGGTATAAATGAAAGAGAGCAATTTTTAGAAACAACATTCAAACCTGTTACTGAACCTTTAAAGCGATTAGCACAAAATATGGAAAAACCTTCAATTCGCTTCGAAGGAGACAAAATGCTACCAATTTCCAAATATGAAGAAGAATTTCAGAATGATGAAAGTTCTGACCAGTTACAAACATCTGAAGAAAGCGACGAGTATGAAGAAAGCGGAGATATAGGAGATTTAAGGGAAAAGAACATTGCAGGAGATACAAGTACAGAAGATACAAGTGCGGAAGATACAAGAGCAGAAGAAGAGGATATCAACCCATCCAACTTAAGCAAATTAGGCACAGATATTATGTTTAAAGGAACACTTGGAAGAAAATATACATTAAAAATGTTACATGGCACACATGCTAATCGAAATTATCATACATATGGAGCTAGAATAGAGGATAAAGGATTAATGATTGGAGATAGAAAGTTAGATATAAACGAAAATGATGATATAGTTATTGGTGATAAGAAATATAAAGGTACAACAGGTTTGTTTGAACTCATCTTTAAAAATAATCCTGGTAAATATACTAAAAAGGATTTACAATTGTTTAAAAATATACTAGAGTATACAAATGCACATAGAAAAAAATATTCCAAAGACCTACCTATTCATAGAAACAGGTCAATAAAATACACAAACATTATATCTAGTCTTTTCCCCTCGAAATCAAATAAAGCTCCAATTAAAAGAAGAGCTTTATCTTCTGCTGAATTAAATGTTTTGCATAAAAAAAGAAAAACAACTGATCCTACTACATCTGGAAGGGGATTATTAAAAAATTTGTATAAAACCAATATAATATATTACAACGATATAAATAAGTTAGTTGATCGAATGAGGTTATTACATGAAGCTATGGAAGCCGGGCACACTGGTTTAGAAAACGAATGGGTAGCTTTGGTTGATGAACTGCGAAAACGAGAAATAATTGTTCAGTAGACGTATATATATAGTAAGAACCTAAACGATAGCGATTCAGTTACATCATGAGTGTGGACAAGTTTGGACGGTATTCCGAGTTTGGAGTAAAATCTGGATATAGTGAAAAAAGAGCTGGGTTTCCGTTAACACCTGATGGTAATTATAATTTTGAAGGAAAAGTAATTCAAAATGTTGGTGATCCGCTTTTGTCTTCTGATGCGGTTACGGTACAATACATGGATAAAAGAACCCCGATTGTACACGAAGACCATTGGGGATTTTCCGGTAAAAGGTTAAGCAATATAAAACATCCCATTTATGATGGTGAAGCAGTAAATTTAGCGACTTTAAAATTGTTAACGATTTACAAAAAGAATGAAACTGATACAAGCTATGATGTAAAAAAATTAAAATTGTCAAATGTAGGTGATTGTGAGCAGGATGGAGACGCTGTAAATAAGAAAATATTTGATATAGTACACAAGAAATGGACTACAGAATATGAAAAACATATGGAAAGGTTTGGTGCAGCTTTATTTAATTATATCCATCGGGCTTCAGGAAGAGCTGTAGCTTCAGATGTTGACAGCCACAATTATTTAGACTGGAAAAAAATACACAATCCAGAAAAACCTAATCAATTAGATAAACCGTCTGAGCCTTCTAAAGTCAAGACATTAGGAAAGGGGGATAAAGTGAATGTGATTAATGAACCAACAGAAAACGATGAAGATTATATAAGAGAAAAAAGAATTTAAATACCCATGATAAGGGATAAAGCATCAGTCATATTCGAGAGATGATACAGAGAGGATGATGGAATCCAATATTACTGCGTGGAGTTTAATATCTCAAGAGCCGAGATTTCCCCAAGGAGTGCTGACAGATGGTTTTGTTCAACGGTTTGATAGATATATGGATTGGGAACAACTTTCCATACACTACCTCTTCACAATGACTATGTTAAGAATTTATTTTCACAGAGTTAACTGGATTCATATTTTACAAAGACAACAGTTTTCAGAAGACTTCCTTGTAGAGATGACATCAAATTTTAATAACTGTTGGGAAGTAATAAGTAAATATCAAAATCTCTCTGAAAATTACATTGACAATTTTAAAGATAAACTAGACTGGAATGTGTTATTTAATTACCAACGATTAAGTGGCAAGTTTCTAAGGGAACATGACAACTATTTAGATTTTATTCATTTTACCGAAAACAACGATACCATCACCAGCGGAGAAACATTTGAAACATCTTCAATTACACCTTATTTCTATTTTTACTACTTTTATTTATTATGTCTACATTTAATTAATTAATCCATTTCTATATAATAAATTGATTTTAAACAGTATATATAATACAAGAAGCCAACACTAATATTACATTCATTGTAAAACATTTATAGAGTGCACCTACTGATTGTAAGTTTGGCTATAAATAGTCATGCCGAGGGCTAAACGCATCAGTCATAATCGAGAGAGATTACAGAGAGGAAGGGGAATAGCATCAACAGCATTTTCTCTATTAAGTAAACCGGTTGGAGCTATAGTTAACAAGGCGATTGATTTATTACCTGTGGAATTACATTTACCTGGAGGATATCAATATTGTGGTCCTGGAACCAAATTAGAGAAACGGCTTGCTAGAGGAGATCCTGGAATAAATAAGCTTGATCAGGCCTGTAAACAGCACGATATAGCGTATTCCAAATTTGGTGATACAAAAAATAGATCAATAGCAGATAGAGCACTTTCTGAGAAAGCTTGGCAAAGAGTAAAATCTAGTGACGCGAGTATTGGTGAAAAAGCAGCGTCTTTAGCAGTAACAGCAGCAATGAAAGCAAAAACTACGTTTGGAGGAGGAAAGAGAAGAAGGCGTGGGAAAAGACCCGCTAAGAAACAAGGAGGTAATATCAGAAGAAAACGTCGATCTACTAGTGGTAAAGGTAAAAAGAAACCAACAATATGGTCAATGATAAAAAAGGGAGGAGGACTATATCTAAGACCGTATCGTGCGTATTAAATAAGAAAGAGCAATTAATAATTAAAAACAAAGAATTAACCAATGAAGAACTGATTACATATGCTTCTTGTTTGAAAATCCCATTTTTTAGAGGAGTATTTATGAAAGATGAATTACCGGTTAAAATGTGGAAAAATGAGACTGGTATAGTAAATTTGGATAATAGTGAAGGATTAGGCACTCATTGGGTGTGTTACAAGAAACTTGGTGAAACGATTTATTATTTCGACAGTTTTGGAAACCTTCCACCACCGAAAGAACTTCAACAATACTTTCGTGCGGCAGAAAATGTTTTTTACAATTATACAAGAAAACAACCTGATGATACATCCATTTGCGGTCATTTATGTTTAGACTTTTTAGCTAAAAGTGTTAGTCAACTTTGAGATGTCTTCGTATACAGTGTCATTAACCGGTAACTCATGTACTTTGCGCAGTATTCTGTTTCCAGCGCTACGTTTGCAAAAAGGAAGACTATGGGAAGCCGCATTATTGGATTTAACAACATATAACTCTATTCCAAACGTTAGTGAAGGAATTAATAACAAAATACATTATTACAAGGCAAAAGATAATAAAGGAAAATATTCAGCTTTGGAAGAATTCAGTTTACCAACAGGAGCTTATGAAATTGATAATATAAATGAAGTTATACAAAAACATATGGGAAAAGAAAATATAACGATAAAAGGCAATAACAATACAATGAAAGCCGAAATTACTTCTAAGTATTATATTGATTTTGGCCAAGAACGTTCAATTGGTAGTTTATTGGGGTTTTCTAAGGAAACAAAGGTATTAGAACCTAATACAACTCATTCTGGGAATAGAACTGTGACGATCATCAAAGTAAACAGCATAGACATTACATGTAACATTATACAAGGATCCTACAGAGATGGAGAAAATCGGCATATATTACACACATTCTACCCATCAGTCGCACCGGGTTTCAAGATAGTAGAAAAGCCTCAAAACCTTGTGTACCTACCGTTAAACACCAGTTTCATTTCAGACATCGTGCTGAACATAGTGGATCAAGACGGAAACCTTATTGACTTTCGAGGAGAAGCTATTACTGTAAGAATACATATAAAATCATCCGCTTAGATAATGGGGTTATCATTTAAAAAGAGAGAGCCAACCAGCAAAGAGGTCAGTAGCTCATCAGCTGTAGAAGGATTAACAAGTGACAACATTCGTTTTCTAGAAGAAATTGGATTAAAGGTCATTAACAATGGATATACTGGATATAGCGCAGGGCCCAACATTCGACGAGACCTTATGGGAAAAGGAATATCACACGCACAACCCTTACGCTTCGTCCAAATTAAACAATAACGATGAAATTAGGATTCCTATACAACAACAAGACATTTATACTCTTCCATGCGAAAGTTATTTATATATTGAAGGAAAAGTAACAAAAGCTGACGGTACTGTTGGAACCACTGTTCCGTTCATAAATAATCCTATGGCATTTTTGTTTGACGAGATTAGATATGAAATTTCAGGAGTTACAGTCGATTCAACAAAAAAGGTTGGAATTTCCAGTACATTAAAAGGATTAGCGTCTTTAACACCAAATGAGAAGAATCTGTTAGCTGTTGCAGGATGGGTTGCACCAGACAAAAGTATAATTACTCCTGACGCGTCGGGAAACTTTGATTTTTACGTACCTTTAAGATTACTTTTAGGATTTGCTGAAGATTACAGAAGAATAATAATAAATGTAAAACAAGAACTAGTTTTATTAAGGTCATCAAACGATAATGATATTATTAAAGCATCTGCTGGAACAACTGAAGCCAATTTAGACTGGAAACTAACATTAGACAAGATTGTTTGGAGAGTACCACATGTGCGACTAAATGATGAACACAGGATTACATTATTAAGAAAGTTAAAATCAGATCGAGACATTGTAATGCCATTCAGAAGCTGGGAGTTTCATGAATACCCCGTTTTACCTTCAACACAACGGCATACATGGACTGTAAAAACTTCTACTCATTTGGAAAAAGCGAGATATGTAATCTTTGGATTACAAACAAAGAAAAAAAGTATATTAACTGAAAATGCTGGTGAATTTGACCATTGTAAATTAACAAACTGTAAAGTGTTCCTGAATTCACAATTCTTTCCCTACGACAACTTTAATATCTCTTTTGATAAAAAAAGGTACAGTGTTTTATACGATATGTACGCTAGGTTCCAAAATTCATATTACGGCAAAACAAACACACCTCTACTATCTCCCGTACAGTTTGAATCGAAAGCTCCGATTGTTGTAATTGATTGCTCCAAACAAAACGAATCTGTAAAATCGTCTAGTGTTGATATAAAGATAGAAATGGAATTTCAAGAAAACGTACCTGCAAATACATCTGCGTATTGTTTAATTTTGCACGATAAAATTGTTACATACACACCGTTGACTGGTATCGTAAAGACGGTATTGTAAAACGTTGTACCACCACCGGCACCGCCACTGTCGCTAACCTATAAATAGCGGAGCAACAATGCAGGTCTTCAGTTGATCGTCTATCGTCGCATGGGCAACATCTTCTACAAAATGAGTTCTCCATCTGTTGTACAAGGTGATGCAGAAATAGCACCGTTATTGGAACGTGATAATACCAGCGAAGCAGAAATTATCAAGGAAATAACTGCATTTTTAAAGTTTGGTAAAAGAGATAGAGAGGAGGAAAGTAATGCAGACCCATCAAAGGTAGTACCAAAAAGGAAGAAGAAAGTTGAAGAAAATATTCCTCCTCACATTTTAACTGAAGTTTTTTTGCGAATCTTTTACCCCATCTCAGCATGCATCAGTAAAAGTGTATCAGTTGGATTGATGAAATCATTGGATTATTCCCCTACAGTAATACTACACCACGGAACAAAAAAGGTTTTATTTTCGCAAAATGCTTGGGAGTCATTTTTGAAACATGTGCATTTAATAGAATGTTATTTAACTAACAGTTTGTGTGGAAGGAAAACACATATTCGACTTTTGGATTGTGACAATGAAATTGATATTGTTAAACATCGCGGACAACTACAAGTGCGAATTAGAGACTTGACTCAACATGAAAATAAGATTCTACTATCACGTGAAGAATTCTACGTTTTAAACTACGCAACGGAACCTATTACAAGGTACATGAGACAGTTGGTATTTGCAAACGCTATTATTAAAGAATATTTGGTCGATACCTTGGAAAAACAACCTGATAGCACCATCGTGTACGGACCTGTGGATACATCTATTTTTAATAGAATACCTCATGAAGTTTGCATGTGGAGAAAGTTAAAGGATTTTGAACCACTTGTAGAAATCGCTACAGAAGCTACAGAAGAAACAACACAGGAAGAAGAAACGAAGAAACAAGAAGAAGAAGAAGAAAACGAAACACAAGAAGAAGAAGAAGTTAAAAAAGACTAAAGTTTGACTTAGTAAAGAAGAACACACGTGGGGTAGGCCTATTGGGGACGGTGCCCACGTTAAATATACACCAACGCGCCTGCAACTGTACGGCCTGGTATTTAACCTACCGTGGTGTGGAAAACAGTTTAGTTGATCGTTAGGTGTCATGATGAGCGGAGGGGATGAAGAAGTGAGTGTAAAGCCTTGTGTAATAGAATTTCAAGCATTTCGAAATAATGATGATAGGTTTATTATCAAGGAATTAGTAATTTTAGACTTGCTTACATTTGTAGTTTACCCATTCACGTTTGAAGCTCCTTTTTCTTTTAACAACCTTAACGCCAAAGCAAAAAGTACAAACAAATGGATAACAAACTACTTTCATCACATACATTGGTATGAAGGGTTTATAAGCTACAGTAATCTGCACAGTATTATGTTTAACTTTTGCAAACAATATTCACATATATACACAAGAGGATTAGAAAAAAAGAACTGGATAAAAAAGTACACGCACGGTGATGTTTTCGATATAACTATCGGTAAGGACTTTAACATTAATCTCGGTAATATTTGTGTTGCTGCAAAAGATCCTAAACACGGACAATCAAACTGCGCATTGCACAACGCATATCGTTTGGCTGCTTACTTGGAACAAACGCAGAAATGTGGTGGGGGTAGCGAAGAACCGGAATGTGGTGGGGGTAGCAGGGCCTATAAATACGAGGAGCCAACACCGCTCCGGCACGAGTATTATTCGAGACTCCGAAGAGGCAACATCACAGAAGACATCGCAACCACCACTGACGAAGATGGCATCACAACAGTTTCTACAAACACTGGTTGATCAATTCAACACTCATTCAAAATCCGACCTTCTGCTAACTAAAAAGTGTTCAGAATTAAAAGAACAAAAACACTACATTATTCATAACACCAAGAAAGTGGAAACCACACATGGAGAAGCAATTCTAGTTTCATTGAGCGAAGCACCTTTAACTTCAGGAGATGAGCCGAAGTTTCAAGTATTTCTTCCAAAACGATTTGTTCAACTGCTACAAAATGAAGATTTGCGAGATATTCAACCGGGGACGTTGTATTTGGTATCACACGGTGTAAGCGGCAACAACTCAACGGAACTCACTCTGCACATCATGCATCCTTGTACATAATGTCTCTGTTTGTATTTCTCTGTTTGAATTTTATTGTTTGTATTTCTAGTCATCAATGTTAAACTTAAGTTTATTGTATTGTAAGATGTTTGTTTAATAAAGAAAAGAAAAAATATAAAAAAATATGAAAAAAATAAAGAAAACAGCAACACAGCAGTATATTATTTTATATACTGCTGTGTTGCTTTTTTTTAAATTCAAATGGATGACCTTGAACTTTCATTCAGGGTTAACTTATGAAGAGGTATAAAAGAGAGGGAGCAGTGAAGTTAGTCTCAGTCTTGTCTAACACACGCTGCAGCTAACATGTCGGTGCCACCTATGAACAATTTATTTTTCGATAACAATTTGAAGACATATTGTTGCGAGTTACAATGTTTTAAAATACCAGGCGATCAAGTTGACGGGAAAGCTTGTCGTAAGTGCAAGTGTTTCAGCTATTGCATATGTAGATGTAAAACGTATCAAATGAACCGACAAGATAAAATACAAGAATTACGCCGAAGGATTGCATTACTGTGGCGGCGAATGTAGTAGCAACGATCTGCCTCGCACCAGCTGCCACCTGCCACCTGCCGCCTGCCATCTGCTGTCCGCCATCTTCTCCGTCCCACCACACTTTTACCCCCACCATTTCGTTTAATATCAGAACGTTAGCTAGCGAATAGTCAGTACACCTCCGGCTCTCGACTGGTGAACATCGAGTGCTCTCCACAAACGTAAAACATTATATTAAAATGTCCATTAAAATTAGGTGTATTCATTATGACTATATTCATCTTGCGACTTTCCAAGACCTCGAGGTGTTTAGTGAAGAGTTTAGACTTCTTATTGCGTCCGGTTACGATTTATCTTTGGAACTTTACGCATCAAAAAACAACATGGACTCTGCGCAGGAATCGAAGTATCTACCGTCTTTCATCAGAAAGCGAAGTGATGGCCGCAACTCGTCCGGATCAACAACATCGATGACAACGAACAACGGGGAACTATTGTAAACATGAATTATTGTAAATAGAATAAAGTAATAAAATAAAGTAATATTTGTAATATTTGTAATAGTACTACCTCGCACTCGTATCATTCGATTGCTTCATTCGATTGTTTCATTCGATATTTCTTATCGATTAACTATCGAATCACAATTGATTTTACGAGTGCGAGGTAGATTTTTTTAAAAAAACTTCACCGTGACCTTGAACTTTGAACTTTACCTCATTTCGTCACAAAACCGCCTACGTCACTGGCTCAGCCTCAGATGACGTATTTTTTCACTCAGCGCATCCGGTCACTGACCGGATGTGACGTCACTTCCGGCGCAAAACCGGCAAACCCACACTACTAAAATGTTAACTTTTCATGCGATTTCACTACAAATTGAAATAAATATATTAAACTAATGATGTTAATGAAGCAATAACACACTTTTCAAGATCCCGTCTTTTCACTTTAAAAATGTGGGTTTTAACCTTTTGAACATAAATTTAAATATACGAGTTTTCAAAAATAATTTACTACATGTTGTAGAGCTTAAAAAATCTAACATTTCGGTATTTTGAATAATGTTTTCATCTTGAATGGTTCTGGAGAAAAGTGAAGAAAGCATGCCGGTGCAAATGCAGGACGTTGTCTATCAATTTTATTTTTATGTTGAATTAATAAGAATATTAATTTATAATTTAAAATACAATATGGTGGTGAAAGCTAACTTCACTCGATGTGGAAGACTTGGTGTTTGGATAATATCATAAGGGGACCTCAGTTATCATTTTCCAGCACAACTATTCCTGCTTGCTTTTTTTTTAGCGAATTTCCCCTATAGGGAAGAAGCTATTACCGTAGGTCTCATGGTAAGACTTAAGCCCGAGACCATGATAACTTTTCATTTTGAGGTCCCTAGATGCCAAAAACACCATTCGTTCAAATTTTTATATATGTATATATATATATATATATATATATATATATATATATATATATGTGTGTGTGTGTGTCCATAAGCACGATAACTCTCGTAAAAAAGGTCCGATTTTAATGAAATTTGGTACAAATGTGTAAAGTACGATTTATTTGAACGAGTTCGAAAACCAGGTGAATCGCACCATCCGAAGGGGGGTTTTTTGGGGGTTTTGTACCCCAAAAATGGGGTTTTTGGGGTTTCCACATGTAATTTTTATTTAAATCAAATTTTATTTTTTACCATTTTATTCAGCTTAAATACAAACAATTTGGTATTTTTATCATAGCTCTACGTCAATTGGTTCCTGAGATATTGAAAGTGCTAAACACAGTACGTTGTCTAATGTTATTCTTATGGAGAAAAAGAAAAATTGTATATCTCGCTTATTTATGAACATAAACTGACAAAATTTGGTATATGGCTTTATCTGGTTGGGGTTTATCATTGTTCGCACAAAATACAAAATGTTCACGTATGGTTCCCGTAGCAGCAAACCTAGGTAATCGGTCCCCATGTTATTCTTATGGAGAATAATTAAAATGTTATATATCGCTTACTCATAAATGTATATGAATGAAAATTGGTATGTGACTTTACTTAGATGAGTTCTAATGATATTTGCATAAAAACCCATTATTTTATGTTCCTTGTTGCAGCAAACCTGCGTACTCATCACCAATGTTATTCTTATAGAGAATAATTAATATTTTTAATATTGCTTGTTTGTGAATATATTTCTTATGAATCCTGTTGTGTTAATGTGTTATGTTATATATTCATTGGAAATTCGCTGAGTATGCAGGTTTGCTGTGACGGGGGTATTATCAAATTATGTATCCTAATTTCCTGGCCTATATTACATACTATTTAAACATTACATACAAACTATTAGTTTCTTTCACAACAAGTAAATAAATAATATAATTCAATGCCTTTTAGCAACCCGAGGTACATTCAACATTGTGCATTTATTAAATAATGTAAAGTAAAATCATAAAAGCTATTATATCAAAATAAGTTGCATTATGTGCTTGGAACATTTGAATAGAAAAGAAAATATAACATGTATTGTGTAAAAGAATAATGGTAATAAGTATGTCCATCAGCTAAATAGCTGAGGCACAGGGAGAAAAAAAAACACCTGGTTATATTATAATTAAGTAAGCTCTTTAGCAGTACTGAGGTGATCCTGCCCACTCAGTTGGAACAAATCCAAACCACCGCGTCTAATTAAATTGATCTTAGATCTCGGGCGTGTTGTGGTATTACATGCGACGTTCCTTACACAAAGGATCAAATAACGGTTTATGAATTACTAGCTGTGTACCCCTCCTTCGTACGGGTTATAAATAAATGGTAGATTAACTAAACAAAATAACAATCCACATTATTTTACAATATTAAAATTACATTTTACATGTTTAATGTACAATTAAATCAAAGTTAACGAAATATACTGGCAGATAGTTCGGGTACTCTTGCTAAGTCGAGGAACTCTGTCGGGTAGTAAACGGCGTGTGGTTTGCGACTCCATATCGGTACACGTAACACCTTGGATTCGCTTCTAGAAATAAAAGAACTCAAGTACAAAAAAATAAAAACGTCGGGGAGGGGGAGCATAAATATAATATCGGCGCGGGGGGGGGTAAAAAATAAAATCGGGAGGGGGCAAAAATAAAAATCGGGGGAGAGTGAAAATATAAAATCGGGGAGGGGGGAAAATATCAAATGGAGGGGGGACATAAAATAAAAATATAAAATCGTAGAGGGGGGGAGCAAAATATAGAATTGGGGGTGGGACAAAAATAAATAGGGGGCGCAAAAATATAAAATCGCGGGGGGGCAAAAAATATAAAATGGGGGGGCAAGAAGTTAAAATCGAGGGCGGGGGCAAGAATAAAAATCGGGGGGACAACATAAAATAAAAATATAAAATCGAAGAAGGGGGGAGCAAAATACAACATTGGGGGAGGGGCAAAAATATAAATGGGAGGAGAAAGAATATAAAATCGAGGAGGGGGCAAAAAAATATAATATCGGGGGAAATGTAAAATCGGGGGGGGGCATAAATAAAAATCGGGGGGAGCAAAAATATAAAATCGGGGGGAAGCAAAATATAAAATCGGGGGGAAGCAAAATATAAAATCGGGGGGGGGCAAAAAAATATAAAATCGGGAGGCGGGCAAAAATACAAAATGTGGGACATAAAATAAAAATAAAAATTGGGGGGTGCAAAAATATAAAATCGGGGGGGCAAAAAATATGAAATGGGGGGAGCAAAAATATAAAATGGGGGGCATAAAATAAAAATATAAAATCGAAGAGGGTGGGGGTAAAATATAAAATGGGGGCAAAAAATATAAAATCGGGGGGGAGCAAAAATATTAAATGGGGGGACATAAAATAAAAATATAAAATCGAAGAGGGTGGGGGGTTAAATATCATATTGGGGGGAATCAAAATATTAAATCGGGAGGGAGCAAAAATAAAAATCGGGGAGAGCAAAAATATAAAATCGGGGGAATGAAACTGGGGGGGCAAAATTATAAAATGGGGATGTGCAAAAATATAAAATGGGGGGTGGGCAAAAATATAAAAACATAAAATAAAAATATAAAATCGAAGAGGGAGGGGAGCAAAATATAAAATCGGTGGTGGGGCGAAAACAAAAATTGGGGGGAAGCAAAAATATAAAATCGTGGGGGGGGTACAGGAAGTATCGGTAAAAATTGTTATTTGTGCAAATAAGAATACAGTAGACCACAACCAGATGAAGCCACATAAATATTTGTTCATTAATATTAATTAATAGCTAGCTGACGTACCCGTTCTTTGCACAGGGGTTTTCTCTACCCGTTCTTTAGTCAATGCAATTTGCATTTTAGTTAGCTTGAAACAGTTGTTCTTGCTTCTGCTCTTTAAGCTGTCAAATGGAAGTATCCACAGCTGTTCACATTACTGTTTCTGAATGTTTACTTTATTCTGAAATGTAAACATTGAAACTTAGGACGTTCACGGGGCGTAGCCCGAGGGGATTTTAAGGAAGTGAATAGGCCTATGTGTTGCATGGGTTCAAGATCTACCTCTGTGTAAAGTTTCAGCCCAGTCGGTTCAGTAGTTTTTGCGTTCACCCGGAACATCAGACAGACAGACAGACAGACAGAAACCACCTCTTCTTTATAATATTATAGATAGATAATTGTGCATCATAACTTGTCATGACCTGATTAATACTTAAAACATGACATGTTTAATAATTAGATAAACACAAATTTTGAAACCCAAAAATGTTTTGTTATGTACTAAATTGCTATGTTTGTTACCTAAATTTGTTTCGTGAAGCATGTAATCATGAGCATATTTTTGTTGAAGGCCAATAGTTATGTAACATCCAGGTCTTGTAACTCAGTTTAAAGTTTATACAACGAAAGGAAAAAGCCCTCAAATCACAAGGAGGGTAAAATAATTATTTCCATTATTTTATAGTTTGATATGCTTCAAACACTCATCATTATATATTTATCTGCCCACCTGGATATGCAAAGATAACTCTGTATAGGCCATCTGGTGAGGCTTAGGATAATGACGTCCCTCGGGGGAAGACACACAACCGACTTAATTGACGCTGCTGGGATTTGGGGTATTGCAATAAAACACTGAAGCTTTTAGGTTATATTCGCAAACAATATGTCTGATGAAAACCCCTTATCTAAAACCAGTAAAAGGGACTTCGACGAATTCAATTTTGTTCGTGATAATTTCACAGAATGTGAGTGGTTGATTCACTCAAGTTTACATATTAGGGCCTACGTGTGCTCATACAACCATGGTTGGTTTTATCAGAAACAAATATAAAAATATAAAAGATCGAACTACGAAAATTGTTTAGAATTTAAGAGTTGTTAACGCAATAAATAAATCAAGCAAGAAAATCTATTATATTGAGTGCTCGAAACTTGGGGGATAGCCACCATTGACCTAAAATATGGTTTAAAAGTAATAAGTCTGAATTCATTTGATTAGTTTATGTCAATTTTTGTGTAAAATATTTGGCATGTTTAACTAATCTTTATGTTTTTAAGTTTTAACTACTTTAACAGAGGATTTGATTAAGGAAAGCGTTTACTTATATATAAACTTTACAAATTATTAATCTACGTTTTTATAAAATCTGTTAAGATATTTTTAAATGGATATTTAGGCGTTTATCTGCATTGTTATTGACAATTGTGAACGATATTTAGTTTTTACTTCAACTATTATGAAATATAACCGATTTGAATTGTTTCCGTCAATCATCATCATAGTAAACAAAGTATAACAAATTTCAATACATAAATCATAAACAAAGTTTGGTAATTGATAAAAAAGTACAGAAATATTATATTCATTTGTACAATATATTAAAATTAATATGTTGTACAATACAAAAATCAGTTTATCTTTATCCAATCCAACATAAAAAATATATGCGTAAATGTTCACTTTTACAAATACATGTAATACAAATTTACAAATGCATTTGCATAACATTTACAAATACATGTACATTTTATAATGTGTGATGTAACAACATGAGTGTTTTCCTAAGTGGGCGGCTTGTAAATTCCGATGAATTGGGTTTTAGTGGCTAAGAAAGGAATGTTAAATTTACCATCTTAACATTTTAGGTCTACATAGAAATGGGGCTATGCTAGTAGTGTAGTAATTGTTAATCGACTATTTTTTTACTAACGTTATAAAAAGATGGTGCAATCAAAAATACTTCGTTATTTGTACATGCCGCCTAGTTTAATTATGAGTGGCTTTTGATTGAGTTGAATTATTAATTATGGTTGGTAATTAATCTTTAATTTGAACGAATTCATCACCAAATATAATTCTGAAACAAGAGCAAATCCATAAAACTAATATTATTCTTTTAATTAACTGTACATCTCTGTATCTAACGAAAGTGGTTTGTTATGTTTGAAATAATTATGTTTAATTAATTTACTTTTGATTGACACAAATATTGATTTTTATGATAATAAATACGTATATGTATATTTTATTTATTCAAGGATACATTTATTTCATAAATGCTTATAACCTACGAAGACTTTAATTTGTTTCTCGCAGCATCCCTCTGTTTCACATCTTGACTTGTAGGGTCAGGTTTTTACGATTTTTACTCAAGCTGGAAATTAAATTATATTCTAACCTATAAATAGAATTTAAAAACTGCTCGTTTTTATACACAGAATGTACAAAAACATATTTCTAATGTAAATGGGGAAATTTGCCACGGTTTTGTTTTAAACGAAAGTAATATTAACTGGTTGATGAAAACTCTATCATAAATACGTTTTATCCAATTAAAATATTATGTTGAATGTTTTCTAGGCAAGTGCGTAGCAATATATTGCAGGAATCGGTTCTTATTTTAGTTGTACTATTTTCAATTTAATATTACTTAAAATAATAGATCAGTAATATTTGCTATAATTTTTCAAAGTATTGTAAAAAATAATTTGTGTACAAAATAAAATGAAACCGTAAAACTTAAAAGTTAAAGTACAATTAAATCACAATTGTTTTTACTGATGTATTCAATCTTTCACTATAAGTTCCGTTTAATTTTATTGCTCTTAATATTTTCGTCTGACATTACTGGAGGAATCAACATCAATTAACTAAATCAAACAGATTACTAACCTTTATCCGTCTTGTGGATCACTTATATGGTGACTGGGTTTCGGTCTCACCGGGCCATTTTCAAACCGTATTCAAACTTCTTAATTACTTCATGCGAAGGAATGGTAATGCGCGGCCGGCCAAACTGTACATGTGTGTTCTTGACCCGTGTGTGTATACATTTTGTTCGTTAGTGGAAAATATTTTAGAGTATTTTAGAGTATTAGTCATGAAGTAATTAAGAGGTTTGGAAATGGTCTGGTGAGACCGAAACTCGAGTCACCATATAAGTGATTCACAAGGATCGAAGACGGATAAAGGTTAGTAACCTGTTTTATTGATCATCTCGATTCTGGAGGCATTAATCATGAATAAATCAATTAACTCTCTTGTATAAATTATATGATTATGCTTTTTCGATGTTATAAGCAAAATTAAATATTAGTTGTTCGTCAATGACCAGTAAGAATTACATGAAGTAATGGTTAAGTCTAAATCTCTGATTTTAGCATTCGAACTGTATCTTCGTAAATACATTAATAAACATTTAACGTGGACCTAAGTGAATCCTTTTACGGACCTGATTATTTTCGCTCTCAAACCAACTGATGCGATATCCCAGCGGCACCTAGGGCCCGTTATAATGACGTCTCGTGGGAACGAACAGAGAGGCGACTTAATTGACTCTGGAGGGAATCTCAAGTATTTATTGAAATAACTTACCTCTAATATAGTCCTTACTGCTTATAAAGTAAATGTCTTCCCATGTGTGCGTTGTACTACATGCATATACTTATACGGTATGTATGATTAATGTTATGATGATGTAATTTTATTCACAACAAACACACAATCAGATTTAGAGTTATTGTAAAAGATAATAACATTAAAAAGTACTATTGATTTTTCTCTTAAATATGTTGTCTGCTTTAAACTCTACAGTACAAACATACTCTACTGTACCAGTTTAAACATATCAACTATTTTTACATAAAGTAAAAAATAATTCGTATGCAGGGACAGTAGGGGGCAATAGTTCCTTCAGAACCAGCATAGGCGCGGTGAGGACGCGAGGACGCGAGGACGTCCCCCCCCCCAAAATGACGTCATCCCCCCCGACCTTCCCCATAGCCAAGCTCGGACCCCCCCATGACGTCATCTCCCCCCCATGACGTCATCTCCCCCCCATGACGTCATCCCCCCCCCACCCGACCTTCCCCATAGCCAAGCTCGGACCCCCCCCCATGACTTCATCCCCCCCCCCGGATGACCTTGACCTTGACCCCCAAGGTCACCCCCGAGGGCACGCCCGAGGGCACGCCCGAGGGCATCCCCCCCCCCCATTAACCTAACTTAAACCTGGCACCTGGCGTGAGGATGCGAGGAATCACCCCCCCCCCCGTCACGTAACCCATTAACCTAACTTAAACCTGGCACCTGGCGTGAGGATGCGAGGAAGCTCCCCCCCCCCCCCCCCGGTCGTCTGCAGCACTTTTCGTGATGAGGAAAAAACTTTCGAAAATTAATAACTAGCCTATTTACCCACCGATTCCCACGGGACTTTTTCCAGAGTGTAGGCCTATCCCAGAGGAAGCGAATGACGTAAGAACCCCATAGATCCGCCATTAAACAAGGCCGCTATTAATTTTTAAACGCGTTTTCCTTATGGGATCTCAGCTGTTTACCGACCGATTTTGATGAAATTTCACCACATGTAGGGCGGCGGCCTAAGTAAACCATCCCTTAAAGAAAATTGAGAATCCACCGTTAAACAGGCCCGCTATTAATTTTTAAACGCGTTTTCCTCATGAGATCTTGGCTGTTTACTCATCAGCGGTCTTCCAGACCCATCATGATGGTTCAAAACCAGCAAAGGCGCGGTGAGGATGCAAGCCCCCCCCCCCCGTGAGCGACTCCGCGGAGTCACGTGTCAAGGCGCGTGCTAGGGCCTACGTGACCGCCCGGGGTTGTTTACTCATTAGCGACTTTCCCTCACTCCTCCGGCGAGGCCTCCTCCCGACCGGAGTGTTATTTATAAGCGCGTCCTCGAGGGTTTCATCAGTTTGTCTTTGGAGCTCTTACTGCGCGGACGAAGTATTGCCGTCTCCGAGATACACTTTACAACCTGTGCTTGTGCGACTGTGTGGAGTTTTCTCTTTGGATATCTTAAAATGTAAGTAACATTTAATTTATCTTTTCATCAGCCGATTTACCAATGCTCTAAATCCCAATTAGCTAAAATTAATATTTAATATTTTATATATCACAGTGGAAAATAAAATTTGGTTTTGCTTAGTAGAATTATAGACGAGATTAAAATCGCCATGTGCGAGCGAAACAAAGATAAAGACGTGTAACAGTGTTAGGAATGTCATAGGAGCTATTCTTGTAATTTATTTCTGTCTACTATTAGAAGGGTACTGTTACCAAGCCCCGATGTACTGTATAGATACCCGATGTTGCAGATGGCTGTTCCTCGTATGTGTGAGGTCTGCGGTCGCTTCTTCGCTGGAACCCTGGCTCGTCACACGGCAGCCGCTCACAGGGACCGCCATTTCGACTGCAACGTCTGCGGGCGACGCTTCGGGCGAAGCGACAACCTGCGACGCCACCTCGCAGCAGTTCATCCTCCCACTCCTCACGATCAAGCGCCAGGTATGGTTTTAGGTTAAATAGGAAACCACCAGTAGATTTGTTAAGCACTTCTCCAATATCCTCATACACAGTTCCTCACCCTTGTATTACTGGACTCAAACTGGTGATTGAGATGAGGAAGAGGTCGTCAGTCCTCTATGCAGTTCCTCACGATCAAGCGTTAGGCACGGTTTTTACGTTAAACAAGAAACCAGTACTAATGACTTGTTTTCGAGAGTAAACGGCTTTAGCCGAGTAAACAGATTCAAGTAGTAAACAAGGGGCTGCCAGCCTCCGTTCAGTTCCTCACCCTTGTATTACTGGACTCAAACTGGTGATTGAGATGAGGAAGAGGTCGCCAGTCCTCTATGCAGTTCCTCACGATCAAGCGTTAGGCACGGTTTTTACGTTAAAAAGGAAACCAGTACTAATGGCTTGTTTTCGAGAGTAAACGGCTTTAGCCGAGTAAACAGATTCAAGTAGTAAACAAGGGGCTGTCAGCCTCCGTTCAGTTCCTCACCCTTGTATTACTGGGCTCAAACTGACGTTCGAGAGGAGGAAGAGGTCGCCAGGCCTCTATGCAATTCCTCACCCTTGTATATATTGGGCTCAAACTGGCGAACGAGGTGAGGAAGAGGTCGCCAGTTCCTCACCCTCATGTTTATCGAGGTAACTAATAGAACTTGTTTTTCCTGTTCGCAGGCCATCCATGCCCGTTATGCTCCGTCGCCCTGGCGAGCCCCGAGGATCTTCACCACCACATGGAAGCGGTCCACGGTGCGATCCCGTCAGCTTCGACCTCCTCCACCGCAACACCACCCCTCAGAGACACACGGCCCGAGTGTAACGCGTGCGTGCGACGATTCGCCCGCGAGGACCTGCTCCGGCGCCACGTGCAGCTGGTGCACGCCAACGGGGTCCGCTGTCCCGAGTGCGGCGCCCTTTTCCGCAGGGTCGCTTATCTCCAGCAGCACGTGGCAAGCGCTCACCGCGGCATGAGGTTTGCGTGCACCTACTGCGACCGAGGCTTCACCCGGCGCTACAACCGGGACCAGCACGAGGCCCACAACTGCCCCATCGTGAGGAACCTCGTTGTTGACGAGATGCCATGCCTACCCGTCCTGTCACCCGAGCCTCAGCCCAGCCGCGAGCCCCAGCCTGGACCCAGCCGCGAGCCCCAGCCTGGACCCAGCCGCGAGCCCCAGCCTGGACCCAGCCGCGAGCCCCAGCCCGGACCCAGCCGCGAGCCCCAGCCCGGACCAAGCACGGCACCTGATGGGATGGTGGGTGGTGGCGGACTACCCACGTTCCGCACCATTCAACGAGGGTTCCGCGGACGCCTCCTGACCTTCGGCCTGTCCCGGCCCATGGAGGACTTCTTGACCGTGGAGGACGCGCTGGTGCTGCTGTTCGACAGCGTCCTGGAACTGTTGGCTGACGTCAGGACCCGACACCCAAACACCAAGGTCAACATGTTCCTGGAGTGTGAATTCGCCAACGTTCACGGAGCCACCTGTCTGCGGGCCTTCAAGACGAAGAACGTGCCTCTCACCGCCGCGTCCAACTTGGAGGACTTCCTGTCAGCGTCCTTCCACAAGCTGGAGGAAGAGAAGGAGCAGTGCCTGCTAGTGGGCAGCGGGTGGAGCTATCTCCGGATACGGGACCTGGAGATCCGCGTCAACCTCTACACCCCGTTGGGAGAACGCGGAGCCCGGTTCATCCTGCTTCCCAGGACCATCTGCGACACGCATGCCGTTATCAACGTGCACAACCTCGATGACATGTGCTTCGCGTATGCCATCCTAGCCAAGTTCGTCGCGCAACACCCGGAGAGGCCCACATCGTACACACCGGACGTCATGGCACGCTACGACTGGGTCGCCTACGCTTCCCCGTAGCCGTGAAGGACATCAAAGTCTTTGAGAGGAGGAACCCCATCAGCGTCAATGTGTACGGGATCGAGCGCGCCATGGTGGGGAGACGCCCAGACGGATCGCCAAAGTTCCAGGACCGCGTGTTCCCGCTGAAGATCTGCAAGCGGGAGTTGGAGGATCACCGGGACCTGCTGTACGTGACCACCGGCGGGGACAGTCACTACGCCTACATCGCAAACATGAGTAGGCTAGTGCGTCCTCAGCTAACGTCCCACCGCGGCACTATCCACGTGTGTAAGCGATGCTTCGCTTACTTTGACAACCAGCCCAACAAGCTGCAACTGTCCGGTGACGAGCGCCTGGAGGAGCATATGCGATACTGCACCGCCAAGGCTCCTCTTCGCCTGGACTTACCGAAGAAGCAGCAGATCCGCTTCGTCCACCCCGAGTACACTCGGCGCGAGCGCTTTTGCGTCTACGCCGACTTTGAGTGTGCTCTGCAGCCCGTCGCCGCTGACCCTGCGGAAGCACCGTCCGGCACGAGGCCCCTGCAACTGCACGTCCCGTACGCCTTTGCCTACCAGATCGTGGACTCGCTCGGCTTGGAGGAGTTTGAGCCCCGCGTCTACTTCGGGGCTGACGCGTCCAAGGTCTTCATGGAAAGGTTGAAGATGGACGTGCTGGCGCTGTGGGAGTTCCTATTCAGCATGAGAGCTCTGCACCCTTCTCTGACCCGGCAGGAGATGGACGAGTACCTGGTGGCGACTCACTGCTACCTCTGCGGGAAGGAGTTCACGGACCAGGACGTTAAGGTGCGGGACCACAATCACGCCCCACCCTACGAGTTCCGAGGAGCCGCCCACCGCTCGTGCAACCTCAGGTACCGGGAGCAGCGACACATCAACTGCTACTTCCACAACCTGTCCAACTACGACGCCCACTTCGTAGTGCGCGAGCTGGCCATCGACCCCGGTGACGTGGACGTGTTGGCCCACACGGAGGAGCGGTACATCGCTTTTACCAAGCGGTTTCACTTTGGTCAGCCCGGGGACAACCAACGTCAGAGCAGTTTCGCGGTGCGCTTCCTAGACACCTACAGGTTCCTGTCCATGAGCCTGGCCAACCTGGCGGCAGGAATTCCCACGGACAGGATGCGTGAGACGAGGAAGCGCTTCCCCGACGACCGGCTGTTCGACCTGGTGCGTAGGAAGGGCGTGTTCCCCTACGACTTCGTTACGTCCTACGACACACTGTACAGGACCAGGGAGTTGCCGCCCAAGGAGGCGTTCAGGAACTCCATGACCCTGGAGGATATCAAGGAGGAGGAGTACGAGCACGCCCTCAACGTGTGGCGAGCCTTTGAGTGTCACAACCTCAAGGACTACGCGGACAAGTACCTGCGATGCGACATCGCCCTGCTCACCGATGTCTTTGAGCAGTTCCGCGACACCTCGTTGGCAGAGTACGGGCTGGACCCCGCCCACTACTACACCCTGCCGTCCTACGCCTGGGATGTAATGCTCAAGACCTGCGGTGTGGAGCTGGACACGCTGCAGGACTTTGACATGTACCTGTTCGTGGAGCAGGGGATCCGGGGAGGCATCTCTCAGTCCATCACCCGTTACGCCAAGGCCAACCACGACAGGTGCCCGGACTACCACCCGGACGAGCCCACGCGCTTCCTCCTGTACCTGGACGCCAACAACCTCTACGGCTGGGCCATGTCCCAGTGTCTGCCGACCGGAGACTTCGAGTGGCTCAGCCGTGAAGAAATACAGGCGTTGGACATTGCGGCGCTGGACGCAGAGGCTGATCGAGGCTACATCTTGGAGGTGGACCTCCACTACCCCGCGCGCCTACACGACCTGCACAAGGACCTTCCCTACTGCTGCGAGACGAAGCGCCCGCCGATAGGGAAGTTCCCCAAACTGTTGACGACCCTGGACGACAAGACGCACTACATCTGTCACTACAGGGTCTTGCAGCAGGCGCTGCAAAACGGATTGGAGCTGGTCGCGGTGCATCGGGCGATCTCCTTTCGCCAGTCGCGGTGGTTGGAACCGTACATCCTGATGAACACGGAGCTGCAGAAGAAGGCCAAAACGAAGTTTGAACAGGACTTCTTCAAGCTCATGAATAACGCGGTCTTCGGCAAAACCATCGAGAATGTACGGAAGCGCCTCAACGTGAAGCTGGTGTGCACCCCGGAGAGGTTTTCCAAGTACGTCGCCAGATCCAACTTCCTGGACCGGACGTACTACACGGAGGACGTGGCCCTGGTGCATCTGTCCAAGGTCAACATCGTGTTGGACAAGCCCGTCTACGTAGGCATGACAGTCCTGGAGCTGAGCAAGTGGCTCATGTACGAGTTCCTGCGCAAGATGAAGGAGCGCTACGGTGACCGCCTCACCGTGGACTACATGGACACGGACAGCTACGTCTTTGACATCGTGTCCCAGGACGTCTACGCCGAGATGAAGGAACACCTGGACGACTTCGACACCAGCGGCTATCCGAGGTCCCACCCCTGCTACAGCCCCGTCAACGCCAAGGTCATTGGAAAGTTTAAGGACGAGTGTAACGGTCTGTCCTTATTCGAGTACCTCGGCCTGCGGTCCAAGCTGTACTTTATGGACATCGAGGACGCAGCGACAGGCGGCAGCAAGGCTCTCAAGCGGGCCAAGGGGGTGGCGAAGGGCGTTGTCAAGAACGTCCTCACCCCCGACGACTACAGAGAGTGCCTGTTTGAGGGGGTCCAAAAGCGCACCACCAACGTCCGCTTCCAGTCCCACTTACACCGGGTCTACACCGTGGAAGTGGACAAGCTGAGCCTCAGCCCGACTGATGACAAGCGGTGTGTCCTCCCTGACGGCATCCACACTCTGCCGTGGGGACACAAGGACGTCCCGCCGCTACCAGCCAGGAGAGGAGATCGACGGATGGAGGTGGATGGTGAGGAGGAGGAGGAGGGACAGCCCCAGGATGAAGACGAGGAAGAGGAATTCCCAGTTTAGTTTTAATATTAATTTTAAGAAAAATTTGTAAATAGTATTTGTAAGAAAATATAATAGCTTTATGTACAGCACGAACCTGAGTTGTTTATTTCCTCCCCTTTGCTCACTCAAAAGCCGGTAGGCTCAGAAAAACTAAAGTGAAAGGCGTTATGGGCCGTTTGGCCCGAGCCGTGCAGCTTAAAAAGCCCCCGCCAACCGGGAGCGGTTGGCGGCGCGTGTCGGGGACGACCCTGAAGGAGTTGCCCAGGAAGGAGTTGCTAAGTGGTTTGCTGACGCTCAAGGTTGCACCCTCGAATTACTCAGCGGTTTGCTGATGTCCGAGGGGTCTCGTGGCGCGCCCTCTTTGGCGGCCTTCACTGCCGCTTGGCGGGGGCTCAGCCAGTGACACGCGCCGCTGGTATATAAACCTGAGGTCCAGCCCCGCTGCCTCAGTTTTGATAATTTTTTAAAATTTAGTAAGGAGAAAGGAGAAATGAAAACACAAGCTTTATCATTATGAGGCATGTATTGTACAGTAATAAGGTTACATACACATACTACAAAAAAACCTTACAAACTAGTTTTAAGCGAATATGGAGTGAAAGAGCCTGCGGACGAGAGCGTCGTTGGCGGCGGGAGCGACAGGGTCGAAGAGCTGGACGTAGTCGCTGAGTGACGTGCGGAGAACAGCCCGGCAGTACAGGTAAGTGAGGCAGTAGTAACCGCAAACAGAGGTATCGTAGCCCTGGAGTCGATACCTGTTGTAGACGTAGTGGCGGTGATGAGGATTGCGCCTCAGGAACCTTTGAAAGTCGGCCTGGTATGGCGGCCTTCCGTAGCTGTCCAGGTACTCGAGTCTGTCCTCTTCCGAGCAGTAAAACGCCACCCAGTGTTCACCGCTCTCGGTGTGTGCCACTGTGTTGGACACGATGGCGGTGAGAGGCTTGACCGGCACGTCCGGTAGTTGGTCAGAGGCGTAGACCGCAACGTTCCTCAGTCCGGGGATCCTCACCAGGCATTCTCTGATCTGGACGGTATTCATCGTGGGCGGAAGCAGCACAGGCAGCTTGAGACGGACGGGTCTGGACTGTCGTTAGCCACGAGCCAGTCCCGCAATACTATGCAGTTATGAAGGGCGCAACGGTTGTGGGAGCTCTTATGGTGGCGACAGCGCAGGGTCCGGTAGGTGGGCGGACCGTTGAGCGACCCGCAGCCCAGATCCTCCATGTCCTGAGCGGTGGTGGCGGCGGGCTCAGTTATGAGGTGGCGTTGTACAAAGTCCCTCTTCTGCGATCCTTTGACGTAGACCAAGGGGCGGTGGATGAGGCAGGAGCGCAGCTTGTCCAGCAGGGCGATGTACGCGATGTCCCCCTGGTCCCACTCCAAGCCGTGGCAGTGGCGAGTGATCCAGACGCTCTCGCGCTGTTTCTCGGGAGTCAGGAGGTCCTTACTGAAGGGTGGGCGGGCGATGTGATGTAGGAGCAGCGTGCCGGTAGTCACGTCCACCACGCAAACCTCTTTCAGTAGAAAGTCATTATCACTGTCTTTAAAACACTGCATATCCATCACCACGCTTCCGTGATGACAGCGCGCTGGTGGCGGCTCGTTATAGATCGGTGGCGGCACGTCCATCCCGTACGGCTGACTGAACTCGACTGAGCGCTGGCGGGAGCGCGCCTAGCGGGATAACCTTGACTGCGCGCGCCGCCATCACCTAACGGTCCGCGCGGTGACCTTGAGCGCGCGGCAACTCGTTTACCCGCCAAAGTCGACTGTGACGTTGCGATGACGGTCCACCTCCACGACGTTGTCCAACTCGGCGTACACTATGCAGTTGAACGCCTCCGCCAAGGCTTCGGAGAACCCAATCTCTATGCGCAGGTTACCGTTGCGCACCAGGTTCCAGTGGCTGGATTGAGAGGCTGCCATATCGGGCGTCAGATCAAACGCCATCAGGCAGTATCCGTAGGGGTATTCGTTGCGACTGACTTCATTACCACAGTCTGAGAAATTGATGCCGGTGCCGGTGTACAGCGTGTGGTAGGCGAGCACGCACAACTCCTGACCGAACGTGTAATCCGGTTGAAGCGGCTTACATGGCACTTGCTCACCATCTATGTACAGCGCGAAGAAGTTCACGTGGCTGTGGGTGAAGTTGAACGGATTCTTCTTGTAGTCCCCGTTGAACGCCTGATTGCTGACCAGGCCAACTATAATGCGTTTCGGCAGTTGACCCAGAAACACACTGTCCAGAGTCTTGCTGCTGATACCGGAGGGTAGTGTGAAGGATTTGACTTCCACGCGCGTAATGGGATATTTGGCTGTGCCCGACTCCAGCGTCCTGCTGTGAGCCAACAGCACGCTCGGGTTGATCTTACAGCGGCGCATAAACAGGTTGACTTCGGCAATGTCCACTTTATAGTCTGTCACGGTTTTGGACATGATGGAGAATGAGTTCTTTGACCTGATCAGGCGAAAGCGCATCTCCACGCCGTTTAACATGAACTTCTCCTGGTTGCACAGGTCGACGTGCAGATGTCCGACCATGTCCGCGTACCGGCTGGCCTTGACAAACTCCCTCCGGTTCTTGAGCCCGGCATTATCCTCCTCAGTATTGTCCATGTACCCGGCATAGTCCTCGTAGAACAACTCCGCGGTGAGGTGCGATGTCTTGGCATCACCGCCATAGGACAACAGGTTCTCCAGGTAGGCGCGATAGGCGTACGTGTTGTTCTGAGGAGACACCAGTTTGTTGTTCAGATACAGGTCCACTTGACTGAACAGCGAGTGCAGCCAGTTGTTAATCGGACCCACCTCTTTTATCGCTTGATCACCCGTTACAGCGCCTCCATTAGCCGTTCTAATGGTAGCCTTCACATGCAGTAGCGTCTGTGACAGATCCGTGTACTCGTCCCCATGACCCGGAACTATGAACTCAACGGGTGAGTCGTCTGTCAGGGAGGAGATGGGCTTGTACTGCACCCATTTACCACTCTCTATACTGGTCTGCGTGGGCGGTAGCGAGAACAGGTCCAACTCGGTCTTGACACACTCGCACGACTTCTGATGTAGAAACGCCATTATCCAAAAATGTCCTTCACGGTACTCTTGCTCTTCTTGCTTCTCCTCTTCTTAGCGACACGTTTTGCGGGCTTCCTCTTGGGCGCAGCGGTCTTCTTCCTCGCTCCGAGGAGTTTCGCTAGAGACTGAGGAGTAACCTGCTGTACACGCCTCCTCTTATAGGCACCACCACCGCTCAGCACGCGATCCAGTTTTTCATCAGCCCTGCGTTTCAGCGACCCGGTAAACTGTCTGAGCCGGGTGTTGGCCGCGACTCGAGGGTCGGCTGTGCCCGCCGCCACGTCGCCCAAGAAACCCACACCGGACCTCAGCGCCTCCTTGCCCAGCGTCGATGCGCCGGATCTGATCAAAGGGACCACTGTACGCATCAGCCCGCCTAGGAAACTGCCGATACCGTGTCCGCGTTGGAAAGCGGCTCCTCTGAATACGGAGGATACGCCATGGCCCACCTGCTGGTGGCGGTAATACGCCAGATAGGGATCGCTCGGATTCATTGCCGCTGCCTCTCTTTCCTGAAATGAAGCTTCATGCACGTGGTCCCGAAGTGGAATGGCAAGTGTCGCCCTTGGTTGTCCCTTAAATCGATTTCCACGCTCTCGAATGAGGTTTTAATCACCGGCACGTAGTGCGGGTCTATTATATACACTGTCGTGTTGGCACCGTACGTGTAATTCCTGATGTCGATGTTGAGGATCTTCAGTAGTGGCGCCACAGCGTCGCCCACCAGTTGGGGTTCCACCAGGTCGCAATACACGTACATGTGTGATGGCAGACCGGCAAAGAGGTTAGCCGGCCTCACGGACCTGTGACGCTTGACGATATCCGTATCCACCTCGTAGCCAAACTGTAGCGCCAAACTGGGGCTCAGTTTGAGGCTCTGAACGGCTGAAGACGTCGACAGCAATTCCACCCTGGAGGACCTCTCGTCATACGAGAAGGTGCACAGGTTACTCTTCATTTGAGGGTGGTTGTTGATTGCGTGCACGAGTTCCTCGGTACTACTGTAATTGCCCGGCTCCACTTTAATTGACAACTTGTCCACCATGGCCAACCCGCCTTTCGAGTCCCTCATTCCCAGCACTAGTTTGATGTAGGTTCCCTCACCGACGGTTAGAAAAGAGAAGGGGTAGTGCGCCTCCGCCAGAGCGACCTCCCACTCGCCGTCTGACAGATCAACGGTCGAGGGTAGATGGGTCGTGTAGTTTGTCACCATGTTGTTGGGATAGTACTTCATTGAACTGTTACTGGGCAACGTCAGGTAAAACTGGTTGTGCCTCGTCATCGCAGCTGTTGCACTTCAGATGCGGGTACCCACGAGTTGAAGTCCTCTCCGTAACCGGCCCACTTGACTAGGTAGCGCTTACTGGAGCCTCGCCCCTCGGTGTCCAGTATTTTATCTATTTGATACAGGCGGTCCGGGGCGATCGTCACCTTTTGCATCTCGTGCTCGTAGAAGCGCCCTTCCAGCGGCGTCCCGTTCAGGTCGCGCAGCACGTACAATGGCAGAGGATGTGACCCGTATACGTGGTCTACCACAAACAGCTCCTTACTCCAGTTGGTCTCGTAACCTTTGGCGAACGTGCCCTTCTCCTTGGCTATGCGCACCGTGTCGCCCGGCTCGAACCTGGGCTTGTGTCGCCGGATCGCCTTTCCATACATGTGACGCCACACCTTGTACACCGTTTGACCATCGCCGCTGTCCGCGTCCACGGGTCGTAGGCCACCCAGGCTCTTGTGCGGGCTGTGGTTGTAGGCGTCCACAAGCCTGTCCAACACGTCCACGTAGCGATACGTGTTTTTGTAGGTCAGGTAGCGCCACATGCGGGTCTTGAGCGTGCGGTTGACTCGCTCCACCACCGCCGCCTTCACGTCGGGGTTCTGCGTGGTGAAGTAGTTGACACCGTGACTCTTGAACACTCGCTTGGTCGCGGCCCCGGTGAACTCCGTCCCCTTGTCGGTCTGTAGGCAGCGAGGAGTCGCCTCGGAGAATATCCTCTCGAACGCTGCAGCCACCTCAGGCCCGCTTTTCCTCTTCAGTGGTACCGCGAACAGCCGCTTACTGAATACGTCTATTACAGTCAGCAGGTAGTTGACTCCGTCGTTGTACCGGCTTAGGCCGCGCATGTCGTTCAGGTCCGCCTGCCACAGCTCCCGGGGCCCGAACACGACGTAGCGGTTGCGAGGAAACCGCTTGCGCGCGGGCTTGTGCAGCGTGTAGGTGTCCTGGGCGCGCAGCCATTCCACCGCTCTGCGTTTTGGGAGGCGCTTGGCTCTGGCCAGGGCGGCCACCCCACCGAGGGAACCGGGCTGGCTTGGGTCGTAGTACAGCTTCTCCATTACGGTGTGAACGGCTCCCAGTTGTCCAATGACGATTCCCGGTCGGGTTCCTCGGTTATTATCCTTCTTCGGGCCGCTGGGGGTCGTGGTCTCAGGCGGTCTAGCATCGGTGTCAACCTCGGTGACAGGGGTGTTGATGAGGCTGTCGTGTCTCCCCAGGGGCTCGATGCCGAGTCCAGCCCCACGCCTAAGTAACGCAACGCCGTGGGATTGCTCACGTATTCTTTGGGCACGTTCATGTCCTTCAAGGCGGCCATCACTTGATGCCAGCCGGTAGGCAATCGGTCCGCCCTTCGCGCTCTCACTATGCTGTGCGCAATGTCCACTACATTGGAATCGGGGATCTTCACCTTGTTCACGTACACCGCCCCACTGGCGTCCCAGGAGATGGGGCTGCCTTGCCGGGTCATGAATCGCAACAAGTTGCGCGCCACCGACCTGTAGATTTTTGAGAATGATTCCACAATGTCCTCCTCCGCCGAGGCGCTAGACTCGCGCTTCATCTGACTCGGACCCCCTGCCGCTTCCTCCTCCCTCTGCTCACCCTCGATGATTGACAGACCTATGGGTTGACGTTTAGCCGCGGAAAAGTGCAGGAACCGCTGTAACACCTGCTGATATTGTTTCCATTTCTCCGTATCGTCCAGCCGCTTGTCGCTCAATATGCGATGCATCTCAGCGTCCAGGCCGGCTGACTTATTGGCGCTACCTGCTCCTCCTCTTGGCCCCGGTCCTTCTCGCAATCTCTCGATGAGCTCCTGCGGTACAACCACCATTTTCCTAGCGTACTCCATGTCCGATTAGCTTCTGCGCTAGAACGGGCAGAACAGCGTTCAACAGCAGAGGTAGGAGGATCCCTCCGCCCCGTTGGACGAGGTAGTGTCGCTTCTTGGTCCAACCCTCGCCGCGTTTCACTAGCTGTCTGAGCGCCTGTTTGTGTTTGCTCAATTTGCGTTTGAGACAGGGGGAAAGCGGTACGTTTTCGCGTAGCACGTTATACGCGCACTCGCACAATGACTTGATGCGACTCTTGTCGCACGCTTTTAACAGGGCCTTGCGTTCTTTGGGCGTAGCGTGTATTAGGGCCCTCAGCAGTGCCGCGTCCTTCTTCACACGGTGTGACATGATGACTGACGCTGGCACGCGCTCGGCCTATTTATCACTTCTTCTTAGGCAGGTACACGTAGTTCACCGGGTCGTCTGGGAAAATGGCTGAACGTACGCGCATCTCTTCAGGCGTGGACTGTTTCAAGTCTATGAGCAGGTAGGCGTGCGGATCACGCGTGGCGTCCGCATAAGCCTCCTCCACGAATTTGGGGTTCTCCGGGTATACTTGACGGGCCAGGTGTTTGATCTGAGCGCGATCCCTGGGATTCTTGAAGCACACTATGTAGTGGGCGTTCAGCGATATGTCGCGCTGGCCCCTGCCCTGGTGAAACAGGTTTTGCGTGATGAAGAACACGCTCATGTTGCGGTGGTGCGAGCCCTTGGTGAACAGGTCCGCCACGCCGGGGCCGGCCTCGCGCATCATGTCATCGACGATGACCAGGGCGGGCTCGCTTCCGTCGTAGTCGTCCAGGTCTGGCAGGCCGGCAACGTAGCGCACGGCAGAGTCCGCACGGCTCTTGCCACCGCCACTGCCATAGTGCCAAGTGATACGGGTGAACCGCGTATCGCACATGCGGTCGGCGTGCTCTATGAAGCGAGCCACGAAGTGCGACTTGCCGCTGCCCGAAGGCCCGGCCACGATGGCGGTGAACGGGTGTTTCCACCTCAAGTCCATGGCGTCTACTGACTGCCATGCACCGCCACCTCGGCTCTTAAAACTAAATTCTTTTCTCGCTTTTTTTTATTTTTTTATTTATTTTTTTTTTAATATTGAAGGGACTCGGTTATCAACTGCTTAGTGGAAGTTTCCACGCTCTCTCTCGTTTACTGGGTAGCGCGCTTGGAGTGTACGCTCCTCTTTGTTTTCCCTGAGATGACGCAATCGGTCTTTCGCCAGGTAGGTAGAGGAGTAGCGGTTCTAGTGATGCCGTCGTATCTTGACTCTCCCGTCTCGCTATTTGCCAGCCATAGGTTTTGCAATCTGGATAGCAGGTCCTCTAGGCATATGCAGATTTCATCGTTTCGCTCCTCGTCCAAGTACAAGCCACAACTGAACGTGGGGCGACCTCCTTTGAACACGTTCATCTTTAACAGTACATTACCGCTGTTGGTAGGGTTCTTCACAGTGTACTGATATCCGCCAGCGGACCAGCACAGTGTCGGGGAATCGATAGGCACTTCCTTCCTCTTTACAGTCCACCCATCGAGCTTTTTCTTCTTTGACACACATCCCTGCTGTACTGGCGGTGCTTTGGCGTTCTCATCATTCATTGCGTTCAGCTCCTCTAGGAAGGAGCGGATCGTTTGGTCCACTTCAGCTGCACTGACTCCGTTTCCGTTCATGGTGACGTCTCAAACAACACTGAGGTCGCGCGCGCGGCTCTGCCTCGGTTTTATACCCAGGTTGCACGCTTCAGCGAACCTTCTAGAAGCTTCCAGAAACGTGAGAGGTAGTCTATCGCTGACGGGGGGGGGATCAGGTAAATCCTCACGCCAGGCTATGTTGTGAGGCAGGTATATCCTCACACCAGTTGATGTCGGGGGGGGGGTGGGGGGGGTGGGGGGGGCTTCCTCGCATCCTCACGCCAGGTGCCAGGTTTAAGTTAGGTTCGCAGTGGAATGTAAGCGGTAAACAGTTCCCGGAACCGCTGATGAGTAAACAGCCCCGGGTGGTCACGTAGGCCCTAGCACGCGCCTCGACACGTGACTCTGCGAAGCCGCTCACGGGGGGGGGGGGAAGCATCCTCACCGCACCTTTGCTAGTTTTGAACCATCGTGAGGGGTCTGGAAAACAGCCAAGATCCCATGAGGAAAACGCGTTTAAAAATTAATAGCGGTATTGTTTAACGGTGGATTCTCAATTTTCTTTAAGGGATGGTTTACTTAAGCTGCCGCCTGACATGTGGTGAAATTTCATCAAAATCGGCCGGTAAACAGCTGAGATCCCATAAGGAAAACGCGTTTAAAAATTAATAGCGGGCCCGTTTAACGGTTGATTTTCAATCTTCTTTAAGGGATGGTTTACTTAGGCCGTCGCCCGACATGTGGTGAAGTTTCGTCAAAATCGGCCAGTAAACAGCTGAGATCCCATAAGGAAAACGCGTTTAGAAATTAATAGCGGCCTTGTTTAATGGCGGATCTATGGGGTTCTTACGTCATTCGCTTCCTCTGGGATAGGCCTACATTCTGGAAAAAGTCCCGTGGGAATCGGTGGGTAAATAGGTTAGTTATTAATTTTCGAAAGTTTTTTCCTCATCACGAAAAGTGCTGCAGACGACCGGGGGGGGGGGAGCTTCCTCGCATCCTCACGCCAGGTGCCAGGTTTAAGTTAGGTTAATGGGTTACGTGACGGGGGGGGGTGATTCCTCGCATCCTCACGCCAGGTGCCAGGTTTAAGTTAGGTTAATGGGGGGGGGGATGCCCTCGGGCGTGCCCTCGGGGGTGACCTTGGGGGTCAAGGTCAAGGTCATCCGGGGGGGGGATGACGTCATGGGGGGGGGTCCGAGCTTGGCTATGGGGAAGGTCGGGGGGGGGGACGTCCTCGCGTCCTCGCGTCCTCACCGCGCCTATGCTGGTTCTGAAGGAACTATTGCCCCCTACTAGGGACACAAACAATCAGCTAACCCCGATAGTCCCAGAATAAATACAGCTATTTCTGATACTCATAAATTATATGACTAAAAGGTAAAAGGCACACTGTATTTCAAAACATAAAATTATTATTATTTATTTTTTTAGATTATGGTACAGTATAAATAATAACAATTATAGGAAGCAACAAGGAAATAGTATTAGATATAAATAAGTGTTGTATATTAAAAGTGACGGTTTTTATTAGGTTGAACAATTTATAAATTGTAAGTATAATTTACAATTAAAAAGTCTATACAAAAAGTAAATAAAACAAAGTTGTTTTAAATATCAAAAATATTAGCCTTAACTTTGATTATTGCATACATTTAATTATTTGATCATTATTCTTGATTGTAAATACACAACTAATGAGTTTCAAATTTTCAAAATATAATCAAAATTACCTTACTAAAGATTTTTTGCAACAAAGTGTTATTTTTAACAATAACAAGTTAGTATTTTGTATTTAAAACTTATGTATTTGTTTATTTTTAACATAAGGTAAAATAAATTTGTTTATAGTTAACTTTTAAACCATATAGTACATTAAATACCGTACAATATGTAAATTAAACTAATAAAAGAATAACAAATTGAGTGCCGAATAAGAAGCATCATCGTTAGGTGAAACATTTAAATGGAATAAAGTTGAGAGTGCATACAAAATGAAAGGATTCCTCTCTTATATTACGTCTTATAAGTTAAAATTAAATAACGATGGAATGAAGTGAGTTTTAATATAAGTGAATATCTCTTTATGATACGAATATCTCTTCTTCAATTTTACCGTCGCTGGTTTTGAATAACTTCAGATACTTTCTGTTTTCTGATTCGTTTTCTAAATCAACTCAAACTAATAATGCAATTATACTTTAATCAGTTGAATATTAACTTTACCTAGTTTTTTAATAAGATCATAAATACCGCTGGCACATGGTTTGCTTCTATTCCGATGACTAAACATTTAACCAACCCGAAATTTCATTCAAAGATAAGTCGTACTCCAGAATCAATTACTTCAATAACTCTCAGTCAATTAACCAAAATAATTATGAAATAAATGTACTTATAAAAATATAATGACTAATGAAAATATGTTCTACATATGTTAATTATCCTATAACTTAGTACTGTAATACTGCTATCGCGGGCGGAGCTGTAACTGTTAACGGGTGTTAAGCTAGTAAGAGTATAATATTTGTAATCGCTCAGTTCTGACCCAAAACTATTTTTACATTGTCACACTATATCAAGTTTCCCAAGCTATGTATAACTCAGAATATAATAAAATTAACTGTATTTGGATCAGTAATAGTCGAAGGGCTTAACATTTCATATTCACTTTTATGGGTGTAAACTAATGACAAATGTTAATACCTACATTATATGAGTAACTGAGCCCTCTTTTGGTCTAATATTTATAAATATATTTAACTAGCTGGCCCGACAGACGTTGTCCTGTCCTAATTTCAATGAATTATTTTTATGTCAAATACTAATTCATTTTAAATATGAGCTGGTTCGCTTCGTTCACTCGCCTTCCGGATTAGCTCGTTCGTTACGCTCACTCGCCTATATCGAAAGAATAGTTTAAGTTACTATTAAAATAGTTTTTTTATTTCCATAATGAGAGTTGCCATTCAAGTAGGTTTTTTATTCCATAATGAACGTAAGTTCATATGCCTTTCGAGTATGTTTAAATATAATCCATGTTAATCCATGTTTGGTGTAACTAACTGAACTTTGATCAAATCAATGGGAACTTTGAAGGCCAGTGGGACAGAGCCCTTAGGTCCGATTAAAAATTTGCTTTTATAAGAACCTTGTCCTGACATTAACGAACACAAAAAAGAATTATTCAATTTGGTGCACTCATTCTCAAGTTATGGAATGACAAAGGGAAATAGAGATACATTTATAAATATTAAGATTAACAACATACATCAATTGAAATCTAGAATGATATGTTGTTTTTAAACGCTTTTACTAATATGAGTATATCCAACCAATATAAGAAAACTTCTCAGTGATCGAGCTAAAGGGAATTAATGAATAATGGAAAACGATCCAGGACAAGGAAAAGGGAATCAACCCTCTGATTGATAGTCACTAACTACAAATGATTAATTACGGCTGTAGTTAGGGGAACTGTAGAAAGTGTTGTAATTTAGATTTGTATTTCATGAAACTTTATTCTTGGAGACTTAGGATATGTGTTTATTAGAATATCTGCACAGTTATACTTACTACCTTTTCTATTAAAACTACTAGCAAATTTTGTATTTATGGAATAATATTTGAGACCGTGTTTGGTTTCTCTCGTATTACACAAGATTGACAAGGTAAAACAGATTTTTACTATCATGTGAGTTTGTAATCATTGCTTTAAACGTATGTTAATTATTGGCCTCAATCACAACTTAACCTTTTATTAGTACGTCGAAGTAAATCCTATAGCTGTCTTGATAATTTTATTTGTATTAAAAGATTCATTTTTACTTTCTCCCTCTATACATAGTATATGGTATAAGTATTGTTTTCGTCAAAATTTTTGAATTTGAGTTGTTAGTGGAAATATTCGTTTTGGTGCTCCCTGAACCCAAAAAAGTGGTTTTTACGTGATGTCTGTGTGTGTGTGTGTGTGTGTGTGTGTGTGTGTGTGTGTGTGTGTGTGTGTGTGTGTGTGTGTGTGTGTGTGTGTGTGTGCGCGCGCGCGCGTGTGCAGAGCTATAACCCTAACCAATGGGCCGATTTTTATGAAATTTGGTATGTAGGTACTAATCCACGATATCTCCAGGCATTTTTTCATTTTTCGAATTTTTGATTTTTAAGGTAATTATCCCCCAAAACCGCCAAAAAACAAGAAAAATCAAAATTTCCCAAAAACGGCTCTAACGATTTTTATTAAACTTTATTCGTTTGTAGAAAGTTAGTTTTCCAACAAAATGACACCACCCGCATTCCTGTAAAAATTCGGGTTCAGAAATTACAGGACTTAAAATATCAAAAATTAAGTTTTTTCGATTTTTCATAAAAATACATAAATATCAAAATATTACTATTCACCATTAAAAAGAGCTCAAAAAACTAAATAATTTAGTATTTTGAATTACTACTCTACGATTGCTGGTTTCGGAGAAAATTGAAATTTTCATTTTGCAGTAAACGCAGTACGTTGTCCAATGTTATTCTTATGGAGAATACAAAAATTACTATTTCTCTCTTATTTAATGATCAATTTCATTCAAACTTGATATGTTTGTCAATTTAGCATTGACCAATAGAGGAAATTCGAAATATTTTGCCCCTTAATAACAACCCTGGGGGGGGATAGGGGGCATTTCCCCTCTTAAAACCACGAGTGTAGCAATGGATTCTGTAGTGCCTCCAAAGCAGGGATTTTGGTGGATGTTTTTTAAAACAACTTGTTTACAAGATTTTCTGTACATTCGACCGTGCTTTGTATTCAATATTTAGTAAATAAAAAGTAATTTATTCATTAAAGTTGGGCTAAAAGAGAGAAAGTATGTGTCAGTTTCCTGATACCGTTTATTCTATTTGGTGAAGAAGGGAAAGAATACTGTTATTACACATTCAGTAAGTCACTTCGGATGGTTCCCTAATGGGGATCAGTGGATTGCCATGAAACTCCATAATGTATTTTCAACTTTGTAAACATAAATACTAAGGAAAAGTATGATTTAACTTTATAATGCAAGGGAAGTTGTACACCCGCTATCTAGGGAGGGTTTGCGCTCAGAATCAAAGATAATTTAATGACCTACGGATTTTAATTTTAGCGACGATTTTTGACTCTATATTTGAACAAAATACTTCTTTGCAGAATTATATAATGTTACTATGTTATATTTTTATGTGGTCTATTGCCAACAGATAATTATCTTTAATTATACTACCATGACTTTTACATCACTGGTAGCATACAGCACACACTAACAATATAATAAACAATACAAAAATAATATACTTGCAAGATCAATAGTATTTTTACAGATTTTAATATTCAAGGTTTATAGAATTTAAAATCCACGGGTGTTATATTGTACGGTATTGGTGTATCGTGTAAATAAACAAATAAATACATAATCAATTTGTTCCTGTCATCAATTTTGTTTCTGAGGCAGAAACGTAAACACAAATGCGTTTAACCTTATAATCTTCATTATCGACAAAGTTTGGAAGGAATCAGCAACTGCTATGCACTCTAGCGGATTATCTTTGAACCATGGCAGACTTGGTTATTGACCTACTCGATAGATAAAAAAGGTACTTTAATATTCAAAAACTATTCTACTAAAAAAACCTAAATCATGGTTCTATTTTTGATCAATCTCGTATTAACAAAACTAGTCATTAAGTTTCTTACTAAACAAACGAATAAACCGAAGGTTTAGCCTTTAGGGTTACGGATTTGAAAAATATGTATAAGAAAATTTCCGGCGTTTTGCTTCAGGCAAGTAAACTTCGGTTTTAATTCAACATATTGAAATTACTAATGAATATTTAGAAAGTTTAGTAAATTAAATATTTTCGTTTTCAACCTTTCATGATCGGGGGAAGTTCGGCTTTCGAAGTGATTTCCCTAGGTTTGACAACATGAGTCGGGTGTATTGTATTTGTTTTCAAATAAATGTGCTGTTATGTAGAAACAAATACCGTTACTGTATTCGATTTGTCCTGTTATATGCAAATTAGTTTTAATCGCAACTATGACTACACCAAACATACCGTTTCCAAATTAGGACTGAAAAATTAAATAATACCAAAATAATTTTGTCAGGCGGGTCGCGTTCAGAATACTCTATTCATATTTGTTTAAATAACCAAAGGCATTCCAGCGTCATCTTTAAATACTGATAATCTGAAAAACGTGTGCGCCTGCAATTATGGGCCTGCAAAATGCTGCCCTGTACGGCGAGTGGACTAATTGTAAAACAGGCGCTCACTTTATTCGTGATAGCGGTTTTAGGGAAATAAACATTGCAGGATTTAAATAAAAACCTAACTAATGTATAGTCAGGGGCGGATACAGACTATCGTTTTAGGGGGGTCAAGAGTGAAAAAATATCTAAATTGTCAAAATGCAATAACCTTTACGGTGAAAAATGGGGGTGGGTCATTGACCCCCATGACCTCCCACCTGTGTCCGTGCCTGAGTATAGTGAAAATAGCCTCATACCCACACCTACTTCTACGGCAACAATCATGCAGGGTGGATCATTGACCCCCATGAGCTCCCACCTGTGTCCGTGCCTGAGTATAGTGAAAATAGCCTCATACCCACACCTACTTCTACGGCAACAATCATGCAGGGTGGGTCATTGACCCCCATGAGCTCCCACCTGTGTCCGTGCCTGAGTATAGTGAAAATAGCCTCATACCCACACCTACTTCTACGGCAACAATCATGCAGGGTGGATCATTGACCCCCATGACCTCCCACCTGTGTCCGTGCCTGAGTATAGTGAAAATAGCCTCATACCCACACCTACTTCTACGGCAACAATCATGCAGGGTGGGTCATTGACCCCCATGACCTCCCACCTGTGTCCGTGCCTGAGTATAGTGAAAATAGCCTCATACCCACACCTACTTCTACGGCAACAATCATGCAGGGTGGATCATTGACCCCCATGACCTCCCACCTGTGTCCGTGCCTGAGTATAGTGAAAATAGCCTCATACCCACACCTACTTCTACGGCAACAATCATGCAGGGTGGATCATTGACCCCCATGACCTCCCACCTGTGTCCGTGCCTGAGTATAGTGAAAATAGCCTCATACCCACACCTACTTCTACGGCAACAATCATGCAGGGAGGATCATTGACCCCCATGACCTCCCACCTGTGTCCGTGCCTGAGTATAGTGAAAATAGCCTCATACCCACACCTACTTCTACGGCAACAATCATGCAGGGTGGGTCATTGACCCCCATGACCTCCCACCTGTGTCCGTGCCTGAGTATAGTGAAAATAGCCTCATACCCACACCTACTTCTACGGCAACAATCATGCAGGGTGGATCATTGACCCCCATGACCTCCCACCTGTGTCCGTGCCTGAGTATAGTGAAAATAGCCTCATACCCACACCTACTTCTACGGCAACAATCATGCAGGGTGGATCATTGACCCCCATGAGCTCCCACCTGTGTCCGTGCCTGAGTATAGTGAAAATAGCCTCATACCCACACCTACTTCTACGGCAACAATCATGCAGGTTGGATCATTGACCCCCATGACCTCCCACCTGTGTCCGTGCCTGAGTATAGTGAAAATAGCCTCATACCCACACCTACTTCTACGGCAACAATCATGCAGGGTGGATCATTGACCCCCATGACCTCCCACCTGTGTCCGTGCCTGAGTATAGTGAAAATAGCCTCATACCCACACCTACTTCTACGGCAACAATCATGCAGGGTGGATCATTAACCCCCATGACCTCCCACCTGTGTCCGTGCCTGAGTATAGTGAAAATAGCCTCATACCCACACCTACTTCTACGGCAACAATCATGCAGGGAGGATCATTGACCCCCATGAGCTCCCACCTGTGTCCGTGCCTGAGTATAGTGAAAATAGCCTCATACCCACACCTACTTCTACGGCAACAATCATGCAGGGTGGATCATTGACCCCCATGACCTCCCACCTGTGTCCGTGCCTGAGTATAGTGAAAATAGCCTCATACCCACACCTACTTCTACGGCAACAATCATGCAGGGAGGATCATTGACCCCCATGAGCTCCCACCTGTGTCCGTGCCTGAGTATAGTGAAAATAGCCTCATACCCACACCTACTTCTACGGCAACAATCATGCAGGGTGGATCATTAACCCCCATGACCTCCCACCTGTGTCCGTGCCTGAGTATAGTGAAAATAGCCTCATACCCACACCTACTTCTACGGCAACAATCATGCAGGGTGGATCATTGACCCCCATGACCTCCCACCTGTGTCCGTGCCTGAGTATAGTGAAAATAGCCTCATACCCACACCTACTTCTACGGCAACAATCATGCAGGGTGGATCATTGACCCCCATGACCTCCCACCTGTGTCCGTGCCTGAGTATAGTGAAAATAGCCTCATACCCACACCTACTTCTACGGCAACAATCATGCAGGGAGGATCATTGACCCCCATGAGCTCCCACCTGTGTCCGTGCCTGAGTATAGTGAAAATAGCCTCATACCCACACCTACTTCTACGGCAACAATCATGCAGGGTGGATCATTGACCCCCATGACCTCCCACCTGTGTCCGTGCCTGAGTATAGTGAAAATAGCCTCATACCCACACCTACTTCTACGGCAACAATCATGCAGGGTGGATCATTGACCCCCATGACCTCCCACCTGTGTCCGTGCCTGAGTATAGTGAAAATAGCCTCATACCCACACCTACTTCTACGGCAACAATCATGCAGGGTGGATCATTGATATTTAATTCTGAGTTCTTTGATCTTCTATTGATATGCTTTCAGCCTTCAAGAAAATATTACATAAACATGTTTGGCCGTGGTATCACATTCGACAAAATTGCAAATGTACCATTATTCTCTGCAGGTAAGTGAAATCTCATTTAACATTATTTACATTGAACATGGAAAATAGTCTAATACCTCCCCTAGTTTCACTACAGTACGGTATATATGATTTAGATGTTATGATTATCATAATATTGTTGTTACTGTTATTCCCCACACAGACTCAAAAACACAATAGCGGTAACTTCGTGTCTCGAGATAGGACCGTAAACTAGACCGTTTAAAATAAATAAAGACTAATTTTACGGTTTTAATGAACCTATTGAAAATTCAGGATCGAAAAAATCTATTCTGCACAAAAGCATTATTTTTTTCAGTTAATGCTTGATATAAGGTACATTTATATTTCATTTTAAAATGTCGGTATTTTGTAATATGTCTAAAATGCTTCTTATTTTTAAATTTAAAATGTCAACAGTATTTCTTGGAGCGACGAAAGACGCTCGGTGTAGGTACGCTATAAAGCCAAACCTTCCTAAGAGCTTTTGAGAAAACCTTATGTCTGGCCGTACCACATAATTGAAATGCACGATGACAAATAAATAAGGTAGAATGACCCATTAAATTTTCAAATTTATGGTTTTGAACGATTGTGTTTTTATTTTTCACATTTAGCTGTGAAGGTAATCTTTAAAATAAGGGCTCGATTAGTTTTAATTAAATACTAAGGGAGATATAGCCTACCGACAATAATCATCCTTGACAAATAGAATATAAAGATAACATATACCGAAATAACGGGTTTTAATCTACTTTTCGTCACCTAGTGAGCAGTTGGTGTCAATTACCACGAGTCACCTAGTGTTCTAGTTGGTGTCAGTTGTCAGGTGGTTGTGATCAGATTCTGATTGTTCTGGTGAGTAAAGAAACACGTTACACTGGGAAAATCGCCGTCGGTTGCGACACAAGGTACCGAGCCTCGTAGGCTCAGCGACACTAGCAGTGCCGCTTCTAATTTAGTAGCGTTAGAATTAAAAACAGACATTATGCTGGACTTAACCGTGCGTCACGTTTTATCCTAGTACTCATGCGTATACATGATGACGTCACTAGTGTGATTGCGCGTTCCGCTCAGGCTCTGCGCAACGGCACACGACACTACAACTACTCAGAGTGGCAAAGGTCTAACCGTGAATTGAACATTAGCCCAGATAAAATCATACTTATTGTATACCATAGCCTTATTCTCATATATTACATTTGTTTACAACTCAAATTTTGTCAGTAACATTTTTGAATGTACATAAAACCAATATAACTGTATTCAAAACTGTAATACACCCTTTCTTTCTATTATTAAAGAACAATTATTAAACGTTAAGGTGTTTATCTCACAAACAATATTTATTTGTAAGTTACATAAATACAGATGATACCAGTTTTGGGGCTAACAATGAATAGTACAGGCAGATGGGAAATTTAAAATGTTAAAAATGAATACAATTAAAATGGCGGCTATGAACTTCTCTTAAAACCCAGGGGTGGTTGATCGAGCGGGCTCAAAGGTTATCGAACATTTGATAAAATTAAAATACATGAAAATGAATACCAATTATTTAAGATTTGTGCTGAATAAAGCTTTACCAATATGGATCTCTGAATGAAGTTAATTTAGGTTAAAGTCCACTTGATTCTTGGTCTAGTAAACTAGGCCAGACACAAAAATTGTTCTTTGGAAACTACTCTTGACTTACTAAGATAAATAGCTTGCTTCTATTGAAATTGATTTGAATAATGATAATAAAATTTGATCTTGATGAATTTGTTTGAAAAAAATTGTCCAATAAATTAATTCTTCTTTGAATTTCTTAGTTGTAAGGCTGAAAGTATATGGAATGTTCTTAACAACTGGATACTATTATATTCTTCACTCAGTAATAAAATTTAGCTTGAGGTGGCAAAAAGGGATGGATAATTTACTGAGCTCTAGTGGCCTATTAAAGATTAGGTTTTTGGTACTTAATATACTGATATTTATTGGGAGGGGAAGAAAAATAATGAGCAATGCTCTTACTGGGGTGCTTTCACTGCCATGGTTGGATTCAGAAGAAGGAGGAAGAGGTCTCTGGGCTTGGTGATGGATCTTCAACAATGCTGATCAAATGTTCTTGAAGTGTTTCACTGTTATACGCTGCACTTTGGTTTTGGAATAAAATTTTAATAGAGATCAATTTTGAAAATTATTATATATACAATTATTTATCTGAGACAACCTTTTACATTAAGTATTATATCTAATTATTTGATTAAATGACTAAATCTAATAAATTATGTTTGAGTAGGTGATTAAAATTGATAAATTGTATTATTTGAGATAGTGGCAGATCTGAGGGGTGATGGGTGGTGGTGATATAGGCCTATTATATTAAATGATCCTTTTGAGGACAAGTAAGTATTCAGGAATAGCTTATTTTACATAATTAACATTTAAGGAACACATTATAAAAGGATTATTAACAAATTATAAAAGGATTATTAACAAATTATTAATCTAAAATGAATATGAATGTATAGTCATGTTTATGTGGCATTGCAAAACTTGTACACCGTATTGTTCTCACTGGAACCCCAATTATGATGACTGGCCATGCAGGGCGTCCGGCTACTGTTGATGGGAACTTTACCCCGTTGTTTGTCAGCTCAAAACCGGCCAATTGCGCATAATTGTCCTACCTCACTCTGTTTCCCGTTTGGAAGCTTTTACAAAAACAGTAATATCTCATAAATCGTTAGGGATAAAATTATTACAACTGTGTGTAAATATTTAACTCGATTCAGAAGTTTACAAGTTTAAAATGGTAGCAGTTTAAAGCATTTAATATAAAAAGAAATAATGCTACAAAATATGTATACATTTTAGAAAAATATTTCGGTGTATTCGACCTCGCGTAAACGGTGATGTTTCGGTGTATTCGACCACACGTAAACGGTGATATTTCGGTGTATTTGACCACACGTAAACGGTGATGTTTCAGTGTATTCGACCACACGTAAACGGTGATGTTTTGGTGTATTCGACCACACGTAAACAGTGATGTTTCGGTGTATTCGACCACACGTAAACGGTGATGTTTCGGTGTATTCGACCACACGTAAACGGTGATGTTTCGGTGTATTCGACCACACGTAAACGGTGATGTTTTGGTGTATTCGACCACACGTAAACGGTGATGTTTCGGTGTATTCGACCACACGTAAACGGTGATGTTTCGGTGTATTCGACCACACGTAAACGGTGATGTTTCAGTGTATTCGACCACACGTAAACGGTGATGTTACGGTGTATTCGACCACACGTAAACGGTGATGTTTCGGTGTTTTCGACCACACGTAAACGGTGATGTTTCGGTGTATTCGACCACACGTAAACGGTGATGTTACGGTGTATTCGACCACACGTAAACGGTGATGTTTCGGTGTATTCGACCACACGTAAACGGTGATGTTTCGGTGTATTCGACCACACGTAAATGGTGATGTTTCGGTGTATTCGACCACACGTAAACGGTGATGTTTCGGTGTATTCGACCACACGTAAACGGTGATGTTTCGGTGTATTCGACCACACGTAAACGGTGATGTTTCGGTGTATTCGACCACACGTAAACGGTGATGTTACGGTGTATTCGACCACACGTAAACGGTGATGTTTCGGTGTATTCGACCACACGTAAACGGTGATGTTACGGTGTATTCGACCACTCGTAAACGGTGATGTTTCGGTGTATTCGACCACACGTAAACGGTGATGTTTCGGTGTATTCGACCACACGTAAACGGTGATATTTCGGTGTATTCGACCACACGTAAACGGTGATACACCACACGTAAACGGTGATATTTCGGTGTATTCGACCACACGTAAACGGTGATATTTCGGTGTATTCGACCACACGTAAACGGTGATATTTCGGTGTATTTGACCACACGTAAACGGTGATATTTCGGTGTATTCGACCACACGTAAACGGTGATGTTTCGGTGTATTCGACCACACGTAAACGGTGATGTTTCGGTGTATTCGACCACACGTAAACGGTGATGTTTCGGTGTATTCGACCACACGTAAACGGTGATGTTTCGGTGTATTCGACCACACGTAAACGGTGATGTTTCGGTGTATTCGACCACACGTAAACGGTGATGTTTCGGTGTATTCGACAACACGTTAACGGTGATGTTTCGGTGTATTCGACCACACGTAAACGGTGATGTTTCGGTGTATTCGACCACACGTAAACGGTGATGTTTCGGTGTATTCGACCACACGTAAACGGTGATGTTTCGGTGTATTCGACCACACGTAAACGGTGATGTTTCGGTGTATTCGACCACACGTAAACGGTGATATTTCGGTGTATTCAACCACACGTAAACGGTGATGTTTCGGTGTATTCGACCACACGTAAACGGTGATGTTTCGGTGTATTCGACCACACGTAAACGGTGATGTTTCGGTGTATTCGACCACACGTAAACGGTGATGTTTCGGTGTATTCGACCACACGTAAACGGTGATGTTTCGGTGTATTCGACCACACGTAAACGGTGATGTTTCGGTGTATTCGACCACACGTAAACGGTGATGTTTCGGTGTATTCGACCAAACGTAAACGGTGATATTTCGGTGTATTTGACCACACGTAAACGGTGATATTTCGGTGTATTCGACCACACGTAAACGGTGATATTTCGGTGTATTCGACCACAACGTAAACGGTGATGTTTCGGTGTATTCGACCACACGTAAACGGTGATGTTTCGGTGTATTCGACCACACATAAACGGTGATGTTTCGGTGTATTCGACCACACGTAAACGGTGATGTTTCGGTGTATTCGACCACACGTAAACGGTGATGTTTCGGTGTATTCGACCACACGTAAACGGTGATGTTTCGGTGTATTCGACCACACGTTAACGGTGATGTTTCGGTGTATTCGACCACACGTAAACGGTGATGTTTCGGTGTATTCGACCACACGTAAACGGTGATGTTTCGGTGTATTCGACCACACGTAAACGGTGATATTTCGGTGTATTCGACCACACGTAAACGGTGATGTTTCGGTGTATTCGACCACACGTAAACGGTGATATTTCGGTGTATTCGACCACACGTAAACGGTGTTGTTACGGTGTATTCGACCACACGTAAACGGTGATATTTCGGTGTATTCGACCACACGTAAACGGTGATGTTTCGGTGTATTCGACCACACGTAAACGGTGATGTTTCAGTGTATTCGACCACACGTAAACGGTGATGTTTCGGTGTATTCGACCACACGTAAACGGTGATGTTTCGGTGTATTCGACCACACGTAAACGGTGATATTTCGGTGTATTCGACCACACGTAAACGGTGATGTTTCGGTGTATTTGACCACACGTAAACGGTGATGTTTCGGTGTATTCGACCACACGTAAACGGTGATGTTTCGGTGTATTCGACCACACGTAAACGGTGATATTTCGGTGTATTCGACCACACGTAAACGGTGATGTTTTGGTGTATTCGACCACACGTAAACGGTGATATTTCGGTGTATTCGACCACACGTAAACGGTGATGTTTCGGTGTATTCGGCCACACGTAAACGGTGATATTTCGGTGTATTCGACCACACGTAAACGGTGATGTTTCGGTGTATTCGACCACACGTAAATGGTGATATTTCGGTGTATTCGACCACACGTAAACGGTGATGTTTCGGTGTATTCGACCACACGTAAACGGTGATGTTACGGTGTATTCGACCACACGTAAACGGTGATGTTTCGGTGTATTCGACCACACGTAAACGGTGATGTTTCGGTGTATTCGACCACACGTAAACGGTGATGTTTCGGTGTATTCGACCACACGTAAACGGTGATGTTTCGGTGTATTCGACCACACGTAAACGGTGATGTTTCGGTGTATTCGACCACACGTAAACGGTGATGTTATGTTTAAGGATTGAATATTGTTACTTAATATTCAGATCTAGTGATCAACATTAGACGTACAACCAACAGCAAAAAAACGTTCGATTACAAAAAGTAGGTTTTACCGTTATCCATAGTATAATTCCATAAAATGAAACACCAATGGATTCGTCTTAGATTTTTCAGAATTGGTAGCGTTACATTTTTGGTGATAGAAAGTTTCCCTACCACCATTTTGAAATGGGATAATGCACAGAAATATTTTTCAAGGTTTTTGTAAAATACACAGACAGAAAAAGAAGATAGGAAACATGTTATATTGCACTATATTTGCTTGTTTTAACTTGACAAATAACACAGAAATGTTTCGGGCAGTCGAAGCTGGACTCTGTATATGACTTCCGGCACTTCAAGTTATTAAGTTGTCAATAGTGACAGATTTGAGAAATTGCCGACTGGTAAAATCGTATTCTGGTAGTAGAAACAGTTTTTGCCCGCGATTACAATAATACTTTATTAAATTATATGGTACCAGTAATTAACATTAGTAAATTTTTAATGTTAGTTAATATGAGGTACCATGAGTTATTGAAGTGATTGGTTCCGTGGAGTATTATTTATCATCGTATGAAATTTCGGTTCAATCAGGTTCGATATAATTAGGAAGAATTATCGGAACAGGATAAGCCTGTGATTAATTGAGGCATATTACCTAACTTTCTTTTGAAGAAATCTCAATTAGTGCTGTTCTACTTGGTAAGATATTGCTAGTATATGAATTTTGATAGTGTATAGCTCAAAAATAAAATTTAAAGAGGAGTGGGGCTAACTTAATTTTTAGTGTGCTCCCATATTTCCTACTAAATTTAAAATCTATCGGCTCAGCAGATATTATGTTAGTTCTATGCCAACCTTACCTACCTACCGACTTTCAGCTTGAATCGGTTTGGTAATGGTGCGTAACTGAAAACATTAGAACTTTGAATACCAGTGGAGTCCGAAAGAATCTCCGGGATGTAAGTAAGCTTATGAATGATTTTAGTTTTATTACATATAAAAAGTCTATCGGTTCCGTAAATACTAATATATACATTATTATTTTAAACATTTTAAACACAGTACCCTGGTTTAAATTATTTTATTTCAAGACCGACATGTTTCGGACCTTAAGGCCATAGTCATGGTCGTAAACAAAACATAACCTCACAATTATTAAAAAGAAATATAAATGTAAACCATAAATTGCTGACAATATAATCATATGACTTTTTCCACAGTTCTTTTAACATGCTTCTCAACTATTGTGGCTTAATAGATCTTAGTTTCAATATTTTTTCATATATTGGGTTTTGCATATGAATTTGCATGGTGTTAATAATATTTTGTGGATCTTTTTTGTAGCTGGAGTAAATGTTAAATTCTTCTTTAACGTCGAGTTTGTCTCCTTTTGACCCATATTCTATTATTTGCAAATCATCTTCTATGTTTTTGAATTTATGATTGTACTTTATCATGTGCTCTGCAACATTTGATTTCATGCTTGTCTTGTTTTTCGATTTAAATGCTTGCACATGTTCTTTATATCTGCAGTTGAGCGTCCTGCCGGTTTGTCCAATGTAATATTTTTGGCATTCTGAGCAATTGATCTTATAGATACCTGATCTATTGTATTCTTTTTTACTTTTATTGTTTTCTTTAGTAACTTTGTTATTGATAATTTTCATTGCATTGTTTTTGGTTCTGTAGCTTATTTTAAATTTTGAATGTCGAAATGTTTTTCTTATTGCTCTGTTGAATTTAGTGCTGTATGGTAAACATATATATTCTTCTTTGATCTTTTCTGTTTGTGTTTTGTTTTGATTTCTCTTTTTTTGTTTCTTTTTGATCATATTTTCAATTATTTTTGGGTTGTATCCATTTTTGAAGGCTAAGTATTTAATAACATTTTTTTCTTTTACAAAACTTGAATTTTTCATGGGGATGTTAATTAACCGATTGATGAAACATGTCGGTCTTGAAATAAAATAATTTAAACCAGGGTACTGTGTTTAAAATGTTTAAAATAATAATTATATTAGTAGCCCTTTTTACTGAAAATTACATAATATATACATATATTCCTATCCTATATATATATATAGAATTTAGGGATGAGTCGATTCTCGATACCACCGATTCTTGGACATCGGTATCGGTACCGAGATTCATTCGTTTAATGTCGATACCGATACCATCGATACCCCCGCTGTTTATCCGCGCTACGAAGTGCACGGGAAGGGATACTTCCGCCGTTTACCCGCGCTACAAAAGACACGGGGAGTGTTTGGGTCGCCGGAAAAAATCTTACCTTGGAGATAAGGAAGGAAGAGGGATGGGAGGGGAGGGGTGGGGTCCGGTTGAAAGCAATAAATCAGTCGGCTGACCAACATTATTTCTTTGAGTCATTATCTTACAACCAAGTTTTTCCCCATCATGAATTTATAATAAATAGTTGTTGGTTTTCTATATTACTATAGGACACTAGTGAAATTAGCATTAAATTATGTAAAATATTGCATTAACAAATTGTATTATTAATTAATTAGAAAATACTACAAAATAATTTTAAATGGTTCCAAAAATTTGCAACTGTTATTAACAATAGGTTTAACAACTATAGGTACTGAAAAATCGTAGGTATCAATGGTATCGGTATCGAGAATCAAAAATCGACTTTTCTGGTATTGGTATCGGTAAATTCTGGTATCGACTCATTCCTAATAGGATTAATATGTGCACTTTATTGGCTAGTGGTCGGAGCTCTGAAGCATTTGTAGCTCTTTAGCAAGGTTGGTAGAGCTTTCAGACAAGGTGTGCTGATTTACATAAGAGCAATGTTCGCAGCAAAGAGGTCTTACGAGGTCGTCCAGCTGATTCATAAATCCACAACATACCATAAAGTGTAGCCAACCTTACAGAGTATAATATTGGTACAGTTACAGTTAGTTTGAAATAGCCACTGGACAGTGGACTTTCGGTACATGACTTTTACGTATTTACTTGAATAATGTTAATTAGGTAATTGTTATTACAATCGTAGAACAAATTGAATTAAAAGCCGTTGGTATTTAGAACTGTTTACAAGAATAAGTGTCCAAGAATTAAAAAATAACTAAGTTAACTAGTCAATCTTGTCTAAGTTTAATAATTTGAAGCCTTTATTGTAAATGGAATTCATCACTTGATACCTAATATTAAACAATACAATTTATTGTTCATGTACATTGGGTAGTAATAAAAAATAATATTATTGTTATTATTAGGCCTTCCTTATTGTTTTAATAAATTGAGCTTATTCATTTTTCAAACTAGATTAAAACAAATTTCTTTTCACTGTTAGGTTTTGTTTTTTATATGCAGTGTAAGTTAATAATCAGAATAAATAAAAGCGATATATTATTAGTTTCATTAAATAACAGCTGATAAAAATATTCAAGCAGTTAAACAATGTCATTTTAACAACGGTGAGAAAAATATGGTACTCGTACGATAAATATCGTGTTTCCAGCAACAGTGCAGATTGGATTGGTGATCACGTGACCTTCCACCTGTTTTTACGAGGTCTCTTCCGGTAAAGCAGAAATCCTTAAATAGATCGACTCAGCACACCTTGTCTGAAAGCTCTACCAACCTTGGCTCTTTAGTAGGTTTACATCAGTCTTTTTAATGTATTAGCTATCTTCCTACCAAACCTATCTTCTGCATAGATCCTGCAGTAGATGACAGATGGTTATTATAATAATTAAGGTCGGGGTAAGAGCCCTGATGGATTTTTGAAAAGGGAAGTGGGCTTATGATTGATCCCAGTTTATCACCTACCTTCCTTTGATATTTCCAGTCATCGTAAAACCACGATTAAAAAAATTTCACTTTTAATGTTTTTGAATTAAAAGCTGAATATGTAAGTAAGCCAATAAAACGATAAGGTGAAAAACATAAACTATTATTTTTGGTAATAACTCGTGCAGTTGTAAAATGTCTGAGTTAATTAAACGACTTTTTCTTGTGCTGACACGGCAATAAAAAATGAATACGTACTACCTAAATAGGAATAAAATCTGATAACAATTGTACTACTCATGAGCCGTTTCATAAGATTCAACATGGTGGCGAAGGCTCACTTCACTTCGAGTATAAAACTTTGTATTTGATTCAGGAGATCGCAGGTAACGTTATGGAGCAAACATGCTTTTTTTAATTTTCATTGAATTTTTACCCTAAAAATAGATTTTTCCTTGTCTATAGGTCTAAAAAGTGTTTTGCACATCATCATTCCCTTTTCATTAAAATTTACATAATTTTAATTGTATTTGCCCTTAAAATCAACGATCACAGGGAAAATTGCAAACCAGAACATTCGTGCAGTCAAAATATGCAAGGATTACATGCATTTAGCTACAAAAAAGCCTAAATATCAAGAATAAATAAATAACAGAAAGTTTACCATGCGATTATACTGTATAATCCAGTTACTATAGAGGGGTTTCCGTGTGCATTTTATGTATAGAAAAACACCCTAGGGGATCAATGATACTATACCCATTATCCTTTTTCTTGAAGGTGCCAGCCTGGCAGTGTGGGCATAACCTCAGAATCCAGCATTTTAAAAACGGCGGCGGTGGATTACATGAAACTCTTAGGGAGCTTATATCTCGAAAAAGGTAATATATAGCGAGGTACACTTCATTACAATAAATGTTGCTTACAAAACAAGTAACAACTTTTGTATTTACTAAACTGCCCTAAATCTAACTGTTTAGGAGTTTTGAGCAATTTGTATTAATTTAACATATACATTTTAACTCTGTTTGACACATAAGTGCGTATAGTCACAATACATCTCACAATTCATGCATGCTGTGTGCATCTTGCGTATAGAGAATACGACTTTTGCAAATTAATATAGATGTATTAGGAAGTGTATTTCATTGGGGTGTCACGTCCACATCCGGTATGTTTTCCAGCTATGACGTCATCAATATGGCGGAAAGTGTTATTTTTTAACTGAGAATATTTTAAAACTTATTTATCGGATCTGAATTGTTTTTATTTGAAAGCTATTTATAAGATGTATAGTTTTTATATTTACACATGTTTTGCAAACCTTATACATGTTTCACAATTATGAATAAGATGATTTTTTAAATGAACTAATTTACAACTTTGTGTGTAACTTTCCAGACAGTAAAAAATCTGGAGTTTAAGTCCTTACAAGAAGTTTTCTATGTTCTATGATACCAAACATGCTGGGCTAAACTATATGAATAAAGCAGAAAACGATGAAAACCCGCACACGAACGCTAAATATAGGTTCTGCGCCTACCAAAGAAAATAGGTAGTTTCATTGTTATTTGCGTTCCTTCCGTATAATTTTGCGTTAATGTTATGCTAATTCATAGGTGCAAAATCTAAAATGTGTATATTTCTTATTTATACCTTTTTAATGTGTAATATAAATACAGAATGTCCAAATAGTGCAGGTACAATCTCATACTTAATACTATTATTCAGAACGGAAAAAAATTTGAGATTCCAATATTCCACCTAAACACACACTTTTCAAGGGTAAATTATTTTACATAGTATACTTAGTTTTAAAGGCCTTGATTAAACATGCACATTGCAGAAAACCCGACCTCTAGAGCACGCGTTTTTCATTTGGAAGGATTTCAAAGATTTACTAATTGATTGTCAATGTAAAACTTAATCGTCATTAATTGTTTACTTCACTGTAGTGTGGTGTCGAGATTGAAGTATTTTGCTCTAATAATGGAGATATAGTGACGAAATATTGTTGTTCCACAATAATATGGAGAGATAATATTACCTTTAATATATTACTAACACTTACAATTCTCACTTTATTCATTCCTTTTGTGCAGCATTCACAAAGCACCATTGTTATAAAATCTCCGTACTCATTTTCAAAAACATTTATTTCATTTTGGGCTTATTATGCTCCATTATGCTCAGAAGTGCAAAAGGAACAAGTAGAATTCTGTTCATTAGTGCGTATAAAGACAATACAAACATAATTAAGAGGGGGCTCCGGTCACGTAACATTTCATATTTCTACCTGCTTTTCCCATAAGGCCAACATTCAGTTTAAAGTTACGTCCCTCCTAAACTGATTATTCAAAATAAGTCAATATACTGTTTATGATGCGTTGGTAGCAAAATCCCACAAACACAACCCCACACAGTCAGTTGATTTTTACATGGACATTCAATTAGTAAAACTTTAAAATCCGCCCAAATCCAAAACATATTTTTGAAAAAATATTGCACGGTAACAAGGTTTAAATAAAAAAAAACATAGACATTTCAATTTTTGCACCTATTAATTAGCAAAACGTTAACGCAAAATTAAACTGAGGGAAAATCAATAACAATGAAACTGTACCTATTTTCTTTAGTAGGCACAAAACCTATATTTAGCGTATGGGTGCGGTGTTCCTTCGTTTTCTGCTTTATTCATATAGTTTATCCCAGCATGTTTGGTATCATAGAAAAGCTAGTTGAACACTTCTTGTAAGGACTTAAATTGCAGATTTATGACTGGTTGAAAAGTTACATACAAAAATGTAAAATAATTAGTTAAAAAAAATTATTAAAAATTGTGAAACATGTATAAGGTTTTCAAAACATGTGTAAATACAAAACTATACATCTTATAAATAACTTTCAAACACAACAAATTATTCAGACCCGATTAATAATTTTCAAAATATACCCAGTTCAAAAATAACACTTTCCGCCATATTGATGACGTCATAGCTGGAAAACATACCGGATGTGGACGTGACACCCCAATGAAATACACTTCCTAATACATCTATATTAATTTGCAAAAGTCGTATTCTCTATACGCAAGATGCACACAGCATGAATGTATTGTGAGATGTATTGTGACTATACGCACTTATGTGTCAAACAGAGTTAAAATGTATATGTTAAATTAAAACAAATTGCTCAAAAACTCCTAAACAGTTAGATTTAGGGCAGTTTAGTAAATACAAAAGTTGTTACTTGTTTTGTAAGCAACATTTATTGTAACGAAGTGTACCTCGCTATATATCATCACTTTCGAGATATGAGCTCCCTAAGAGTTTCATGTAATTCACACCACCGCCGTTTTTAAAATGGCGGACTCTGAGGTTATGCCTACACTGCCAGGCTGGCACCCGAATGAAAAATGATAATGGATATAGTATCTACATGGTCCCCTAGGGTGTTTTCTAAACATAAAATGCACACGGGACCCCCCCCCCCCCCTTAGCAAGTGGATTATATCATACTGCAGAATGATTCACAGTTTGCCAAAACAAATAAACAATCCTAATGAAACAACATCCCCGTGAAGATGACACTTCCCGTTTCTTAAGACTGGTGATTTGTTAGTTTTTGACGATGAATATCTGTTTTTGTTAAGTGGACAGACTGTTTTGGACTTTTTAGATTTAATTTTCGTTTCTGCATTGGGATATTGGGCAATCAGTGTTAGTCACTACTAATCTGTTGATTGCTGCTTCAGTCAATACAGAGCCGCTGTTACCATCTCCTCGTAAATATTTAGTGAAGCAGATAAGTCGTCATATAGCAGTGGCGAACACCTTATTAATTTACATCTACTGTATAAGGGGGTTTCGCTGAGAGACTCCTAACATGATCAAGCAAGCTTGCAGAGAGGGTTGGTGCGTTGATTAGTTCTTAGTAGACTTTTGTCTAAAGGTAAACTATTGAGAAAGAAGGCCGACTGTTATGACAAAAACAAAACACCCAAATGCTTTTCACAATTATGATAGGGGATTAAGAACTTTCCAAAATAAATTTATTATCCTTAGAAATAACTTCACTCGGTTTTGAGTAACGGGTCCCCACGTTTGAAATTACTGACTTGTTGAAAATATTTGTTAAATGACTGACTTAATAACATTTCCATCCCTATTTCTTGCTCCAATAGAATTTTACGTTCTTTAAGTCTTGAAAACTAAGAAAACTGTGTTGATTTTAAAATATAATTGGAACTGTTGTGAAATAAAATTTACGTCGTATCGTTGGACAAAATGTTCACAAATAAAAATTGTGAGCTACTTATATTTAAAACCAAGGACATCACAGTGTAATGATGATATTAGTTGTTCACAATTTGTTCCATAACACAACAAAGATGGAAACCAGTAAGTTACCTAACGGAAATGAACACATTCCGTCATGATTTGATGGGCCATAAACAGAATTGAGTTTTGAATCGCTTACTATGGGGAAAGCCTTGAGGTCCTCATGTGAATTACAGAGGGACTTCTGAGTGATACTAGAAAGGGAAAGTTGCAATCTGCTATCATTTGTAATGCGGTTGGTCTGCAATATATTGCGAATGAGGTAATTGTGAAGAACCAATCAGGATAAGCGATTCACTTGAAAATATATTATGATTTTTAAACAAAGAGTAGAATGGCATAGCAATTATTGGGTAAATGAACTATTACTTTTACGTTTAGAATTGCATAAATATGTTTTATTTAACTAGGAGTACGCTCAGACATTCGCGTAATAGGATGACCGAACTCAGAAATGGTAGATAAAAGGTAATGCTGTTTTGTAAGTACCTAACCGAACATTTATCACAAAATATTAAATAAATAGTCCTGGGGACTCTGTAGGAAAATATATATTTTTATTTTGGTTAATTTCAGCTCATAGGATAATTTTTTCTTAATTATATTAAACTAGCTGTGTACCCGTCCTTCGTACGGGTTGTATATAAATGGTAGATTAACTAAAAAAATTAACAACCCACATAATTTTACAATATTAAAATTACATTTTACACTTTTAAAGTAGAATTAAATTAAAGTTAACGAAATATACTATGGCAGATAGTTCGGGTACTGTTGCCAAGTCGAGGAATTCTGTCGGGTAGTGAACGGTGTGGTTTTTGCGACTCCAAATCGGTACACGTAACACTTTGGATTTGATTTTAGAAATAAAAGAACTCAAGTACAACAATATGTTAACCCTGTTTAATTTAACATTTTTAATACTTTGATACATTAATCTTTACACTCCAATAAATTAATAGTAATGTAACGAAACATTAAACTTTAAAAACGTTGACAAACCACTTTTAAAATCACCATTCTTGCCAGGTCCTGTTTTCATTATAATTGTAAATAAACAATTTAAACTTGGAAAAATCATGTGTTTTAAAAACATATGACTACTTGATTTTATTTAAATAAATATAAATCAATATATATGAACTGTTCTAACAGTGGTCATGGTTAAATGAACGGTATTAAATATTGCATATGTTCGTTCCACCCTTTGGAGTAGACCTACATTTGTGATGATCTCCGTTGCTTTTGATTGGTGGACGTGAGGATGGCACAATCTAGGCACTTTCCAGATTAAACCGTTTATGAACCTCGGTGTCAATCAGTAAATCCTGTGATTCATCGATAGTGCCGAGTGAAGGATAGATGTTTCTGAGACTTAATTTGTTTTTCAATTTCCCAATCTCAACTTTTAAAAGTGCATAAGAAAACTGCTCAACCCCTTAATCTTCTCAAAAATACATTTTCATATTTACTGTTAAGTTCAGACGCTCAGTGGTCGGCTACATAAAATATATTTTTAGAGAGGCGTAGACTCGTCCACTCATGTCTCACTTACGACAAAGGGTCTGTGTGAAATCTCCAGAGAACAACACCGTGACTCCCCATGATGTTGTTTCTTATTTCCTTTAAGGCATAAAATTCCGGCTCTACTGGTTGAGTAGTTGGTGTGTTATGACTAACACGCTTATATTAAAGGCCATTGGGCCAGAGTCCTTGAGTATATTTGTGTCTGGAGTAGGTAAATGTCTGCACTGAGCTATCAGCTACATTCCTACCGAATTTCAGATCCATCAGTCCAAGAGTATGTGCAAGATTGTTAAAATATTGTATTTTGAAATTCCGGGGGGCGAAGCCCTTAAACATTTTCGTAACAGGAATAGGCTTGCGTTTTGTTCTGATGAATTAGTTATGTTCCTACCGAAATGTAACTTACAAAGGTCCAGTAAATACTAATACTCATAAAATTGCCATAAAAGTAAATTAGCGAAGAGCCCTATAGGACTATTTTAAACGTATTCTTATTGTGAATCTGCAGCATAAGGGGAACCACCATCCAAAATTTCATCTTCAATAGACATTGTCGTTTCTTAGATAAAGTGATCACTATGTCAGTGAGTGCATGAGTCTGACAAATATAGATTTAGATCATATATCCACTTATTTTATTTATTACCAATCTTCACTCAACGTTTTAAAAAAGAACTACAACACCTATTTATGGAATAACTTTGCCATTATCTGGTTCAATATAAATAAATGCTTTGTCCATAAGAATAGCATAGGATCTTTAAAACCCTATGGGGCAGTGACCTAAGGTAATTTAAAACAATCCAATTAGCCTAAAACCTTCTAACGCACATATAGAACATAGCCAAAAAGTTGCATCAAAATCGGTGCACCCGTTTTCCTGTGAAAAGCGAACAAAACATGACCAAAACCGCACAAAATTACGTTTTTGAGCGGCCGCCATTATTTTTTTAAAAGGCGTATGCCAGCTTATAGTGCCCTAAAACCTTCTCACGCATATATAGAACAAAGAAATAAAGTTTCATTAATGTCACTGCACCCGTTTTCCAGTGAAAAGCGCACAAAAACCCGTCCTTGAGCGTTACCGGTAGACAGACAGACATAAATTGAGATAAGATTTGTTTTGTTTTTTTCCTAGGGTGTAAAACGTGAAAATATGCAAAAATTTCATAATTCCAAGCAATGTACAGACAAAACTCTAATTTTATTTATATAGATTAATTATACGGTATATTGAAATAAATATATATATACTTATTACACGTTCTTCGCACAGGGGTTTTCCTTACCCTTTCTATAGTCAATGCAAATTGCATTTTAGTTAGCTTGAAACAGCTGTTGTTCTTGCTTCTGCTCTTTAAGCTGTCAAATGTAAGTGTCCTCAGCTGTTCGCATTACAGTTTCTGAATGTTTACTTTCTTATGAAATGTAAACATTGAAACCTAAAACGTTCACAGGGCGTAGCCCGAGGGGATTTTAAGGAAGTCAATAGGCCTATGTGTTGCATGGGTTCAAGATATACCTTTGTGTAAAATTTCAGCCCAGTCGGTTAAGTAGGTTTTGCGTTCACCCGGAACATCAGACAGACAAACAGACAGACAGACAGAAACCACCTCTTCTTTATAATATTACTAGCTGACGTACCCGTTCTTCGCACAGGGGTTTTCTTTACCCGTTCTTTAGTCAATGCAATTTGCATTTTAGTTAGCTTGAAACAGCTGTTCTCGCTTCTGCTCTTTAACCTGTCAAATAGAAGTATCCACAGCTGTTCACTTTACAGTTTCTGAATGTTTACTTTATTCTGAAATGTAAACATTGAAACTTAGGACGTTCACGGGGCGTAGCCCGAGTGGATTTTAAGGAAGTGAATAGACCTATGTGTTGCATGGGTTCAAGAACTACCTATGTGTAAAGTTTCAGCCCAGTCGGTTCAGCAATTTTTGCGTTCACCCGGAACATCAGACAGACAGACAGACAGACAGAAACCACCTCTTCTTTATAATATTATAGATAGAAGATTATATTATATTAGGGGTGCAAATTCTTCAACAAAAATAACATAGTATGTTGCCTATGCAGTGAGGTACATTGGAAATTAGCTGAGAACGCAGGTTTGCTAACGGGGGTTTTTAAAGATCATAAATTGACAAAATATCACAGCTGGCATAAGTAATTATGAATTAAATGGCTGCTGTGGAATATAGCTGATAAACTATTAACGTACACACATTATTCACATTATAGGAGAACGTTATCTTTACTTATAAAAAAACTGGTACAGTGTTAGTTTTTTTAATATAACAATTTAAAAAAACCTCTGATAAAGTGCATAAACTCATGTTAAACGGACAATACTTTATTTATTACATCATAAATTATATATATAGGACCACTTTTTAGCAGTTTTTTGTAATTACGAAACTTTATTGTATTAGTTTCTCGTCTTTACAAGCAGTAATTTTTATAGAATGCTTTATCTTATGGAAATTTTACAACTCGTAAATACAAATTAATAAAAACGGTTTAACGAATGTGTTCCATTTTTGAACTGGAAGCGTGAAGTGTACTGGAAAATATTTATGTAAAATCTGAAAACGATCCTTGCAGTCGTTTTCACGATATTGCATTACGAACACACACACACACACACACACACACACACACACACACACACACACACACACACACACATACCGATGGACAACGAATCATTGTCTCTGCTAATACTGTACATAGATTCCTTCACTTCGTTCCGCCATCAATTATACAATTAAAAAAATAGTATGATATTGATGTAGCATCACTAAACATTCCTATCAGGTTTGTATGAATTTTCACTGAACTTTTTTAAATGTTGGCAGCCTATTTTCGCAGTGCCTATGTCTGAATGATAGTGTAGCCATCCACTCAGTGTACTCTGATATGCAAACACCTTTATTAAATAACTCACATCAAAATCATATTATAAAAAATGAAAATAAGCTAAAATGACCCAAGCAAACATTTGTGTGTGTTTATATGAATATTTGTGGGTGTATGAATATTTGTGTGATAAATGTTCTTAAAATAAACAAATATTTTGTTTCTTTATAATGGGGAAAATAGCAGAACTGAAATTTAAATAGATATGCAACCAAAATGAACCTAGGAACAGTAATTGCGTGATTTTTTTGCCATAATTGCTATATTCTTAGGCAGTAAATTAAAATTTCTTAGTTTTCTCGGCCACAAATGATCCTTTAATCACTCTCGATTAGGTTTAAGTAGTATCACGGTAATATACAATCAGCTAAACTACGTATCGGTTATGCCATCGTGAAGATAATGATCAGAATTTGCACATCAGAAATGGTCAAGCATGAATCGGCATATTTTCCGGAACCATTAGCTCGCAGAAAACCTCTTTATCGTGGCTGACAGCTATTTGGTAATTACATTTTCATTCGCACCGTGGTTGAGACGATGCAACCGCCATAAAAATAACGACTCATAATTGAAGGAGGGGAAAACAGCGGTCAAGAAATGTCAGATAGACATGGAAACTATCGGTGGATTGTGTAATTGTGGAGGAAACGTGATGAAGAAACGTCTTAGCACGCCGGCAGTCAGTGTAACGAGAGGACTTAAAATAGCATCAGGACCATTTTACAAATATGAGTAGAGAGGCAAGGAGATAGTAAGATGTAATGATCATCCGGATGAATGTTTAAAGTAAAAAACGGATAAACGGATGTATAGAATTGTCAAAGTAGAGCTAAAATAATTTTGTACTAAGAAACATCGTTGATGAACCTTCAATGATATGTGCACATAAATAGTGAAAGTCCATCACAATGTTTTGATTTACGGAATAATAAAGCGTGCGTGTTTAAAACTATAACATACAATGCGGCACCGCTCATACAAAGCCCAGTGGGGATTGCGGTAGGTTAGGTTTTGGGAAAATTATAACAGAGAAACAAGGAGAAGTTATATAAGTGGCTGATGAGTTAGTGATGTCTTATCCCAACCGGAAAAGAACATTAAATTTTACTTTAAGAGGGGTTCAGGTCATGAAACCTTTCGCATATCTAACAACTTCCCCCATAAGGCCAATGTTAAGTTTCAAAGCCTGGCCCTCCTCAACGGATTATCCGATATCGTTAATTTATGGCTCATTTTAAAGAGCAAAACGAATATTTACCTAGAAATTTCACACAATTTAAACATTAGGCTCATGGCGTTTTAAATTGAAACAAAATAACCACAAAAGATATTGAAAAACTATAAAATTATCTGGTAACTTTGTTATCAAATCAAAAATCAAATGATTACAAACTGGTGGAGTCGTGATTTAACTGGTTGCAACCGTTTCTACGGTCGTTGCAGCCCCTCATTTTCCAAATCAAAACCGGTTTTTGAGCGACGTTGATAAATACCGGGCTACAATTATGATCTATAGTTTTAATACGTTTACATCACCACCGTTCTGAAATTTATAATGAGTTTTTTCTGGTGCAGTAATGCCAAAGTGGGGAATTTGTTGTATATTGTAGAATCTTTTTTAACTACGTTAACTTGCGTTTTGTTGAATTTGCGGATATTGAACTTCATTAAGTATTATACATTACTAACGTTTTAGGGGTACAGTGAGTATTGCGTGTTGAATTTTTAAGTTACAACATACGTATTAGTACATTTTAGCGATTAGTGTTAGTGTCTAAATGTACGAGGTTAAGGTTATGGTTTAAAGATAAAACTCATAAAATAATGATTAGTTAAGACCTTACGTATCGGAAGTCAATGAGAATTTTTAAAATGTCTTGAAAAAATTCTCATTAAAAAAACTCGTGTTTCGAGTGATTCTTATTGATCCTCAATTGGCTGAGGGTCCGGATGTGATCGCACGAATACAAATGGCCAAGGAGTGTATTTTTGATTTGGTTTTAAAAATGTCATCCGAATGAGCAATCAACATTTTCTAGTACCAACGATTTGAATGTTGATGTTTATTCAGTAAATTAGCCACGTCATACAACACACTGCATCGATTGAACTTAAATTTGATAGGTAGTTAACTAATTCACAGAGGATAAACTTTAAGCCCTTTCCCGTAAAAAAATACAATCTGAAAAATGTATTAATGTTACAATGAGGGAACAATGAGGACCAACAATGGGTATAGAACAACTCGTTACGACAGGCTAAGAATTAGATTGAGGTTTGACATAGTTCCATGAAATATGTTTACTATTACACCACCAGTCAAAATTTAGGATCAGGTGGAATTTAAGGGAAGGGGATTGTAGGATTTTCTTTTTCATTTTGAGATTTGTCAAAGAAGATTAAAAGACCCATCCGTTTCACAAGGGGAGTTTACAGCTACAACCCCCTTTGCTACATTTTTCTTTGTTGTCAAATTTCAATGAACAATGAAATTAAATATTGCTCTATTTCATCCAAGAAATACCAATGCACGGAAAACGCGATGGAATGATCGACTGGTGGCTGGTTCCAGTCCTATCCAACTAATGTACGGATGCGGTGAACCACCAGAGACCACAAGGTAGGACGCCGTCGCACGTCTTCGCCGGCACTGTCCTGGTCGTTTTGACATACATTGTATGGTAATGCCATGGAGATCGATCTCATCGTACCTGTCAGGCACTGACACATTGTGCGTTGGTTCTAAAACCAACTATGAAATTTAGAAATTACATTTTTTTAGGTGTGTTTGATTACTGTGTACTGTGTTGTACATTTACATTTATATACAGGGTGTTCAGAAACTACCGGATCAAACTTCACCAGGCTATTATATAGCTAAAAACATGCAAGTTTCATCATATAATGTATAGTCATATCTCGCTTGGTTTTCTGTCAATCTGTCTGTATGTGTTTTTTACATGAAATGTATTATCTCTGTAAGGGTTTGAGATATCAAATTGAAACTTTGCAAATTTGTTTATCTTAGTGAGGCACATTTTTTTTTAAATCTTCAAAAAAATATCACTTCCGGTTTCAAAATGGCGGCAATTTTAAATTTTGAAAGCTTAATATCTTAAAAACGAGAAATGTTATCAGAAAATATTAAGAGACAAAATATTTAGTCCTTCTTAGCGAAAACATTTTAGTCTCTGATTGAATTCTCTCCGATAACTATTAACGGAACTGTTTAGAATTTTCCAATTTTTCAATCTATGTAACCAGAATCGCTACCCCAAGCAACTACGGAGTTGATAAAGTTTTGTAAATCATGTTTTAAATTAGAAGTAGAGCAATGAATGAAGCGAATTAATAAACATAGTAATTAAAATTACACAATTAATTCATTGTTTATTAGGTCAAATTTCAATAAAAAAGGACAGCAATAATTATTGTTAAATAATTTCACGTCTTTAGGTAAATCATTAAATTTGCACAGAACCTAAACTAAGAAATTTCTAAACAGTTCCATTAATAGTTATCGGAGAACATTCAATCAGGTACCAAAATGTTTTCGCTAAGAAAGGCTAAATATTTTGTCTCTTAATATTTTCTGATAACATTTCTCGTTTTTAAGATATTAAGCTTTCAAAATTTAAAATTGCCGCCATTTTGAAACCGGAAGTGATATTTTTTTGAAGATTTCAAAAAAATGTGCCTCACTAAGATAAACAAATTTGCAAAGTTTCCATTTGATATCTCAAACCCTTACAGAGATAATACATTTCATGTAAAAAACACATACAGACAGATTGACAGAAAACCAAGCGAGATATGACTATACATTATATGATGAATCTTGCATGTTTTTAGCTATATAATAGCCTGGTGAAGTTTGATCCGGTAGTTTCTGAACACCCTGTATTGTTAAAAATGTAAATATATTAATGATTACTGGGAGATTCGTTTATAAAACAGAACCGAGGGATCGAGCGAGGCTCGGTGATATTTGTTTGGTTTTCGTAGTTAAAAAATGCGAAAAAGAGTTCTTCTATTTAATTAAAAATTCAAATTAACATCACTAAGCGAGTTTATTCTCGCCAGATTGTGACAAGTTAAAATGCTGGGTGGTGTCACTCTTTGCTTTGTATCGTTGCTGCTCGAGCCGGCCGCGATGTGTTGGCGCTAGCAGTACGTTCGGAACTGACGGTTCAGCATTTGTAGGTACTAATACTGCGATAGTGAAGTGCCTTGAGGAGCTCTGCTTCTGAAATTTCATTGCATGTAAATAAACTTGATGGGGAACGCCTCCAGTCATAGCGTTTTTAAAGTCGCTTATGTATTTAAATCTTTGATTAATTTGTTTATAAGCAAATTTACTTTATCACTAATAGTTTGCATTCGGTTTGAAAACAGCCATTGTGGTTGATTTATTGTTAAAACATCGATTTATATTTGTTTGTTTTCCAATTCAATGGTTGATTTATTCACAGCCGATATGATTTTTTTAACTCCATGAGCCTTATGCTGAAATTTTTAAAGTTTCCGAATGAATTTAACAAAACTTGAGTTTCCCTGGGGTTGTGGGTTTTTACAAATTGAATTTTGAGATCCAAAAACCCATAATCTCAAAGATTAAGCAAAATCTTTCCGCTGGATTAGGAGATATATTTTGCAAACAAAGAAACAAAAAACGAGTTCGCACGCAGCACGCTGACGTTAGGGAAGTGAATTTCCATATAACAAACTTTTAAAACTCAAAATCAGTGTAAAAACATACATTTATTCAAATTTTGTTAAAATGTGAAAACATTGATTTTTTGGCTGTTCTGATGCTCCTGGTTTTATTTACCTGCAATGCAGGGAAAACAATTTTGCTCATTATAAGGTTAGGAGAAGGTCCAGTCAGGCTTTAAAGTAGGCGTGAGGTTGTTGGTGATGATAAAAGTACATCAACAAATGAATAACAGGCTTTTCTGAAGTAAAACCCCCATAAGACAACGTACTGTTTGGTCAATACACATTTTCTTTAATAACTCGGTAAATATATATGCTAGAATGACGAGAGAGGGCTTAAAACTTTCGCCACACTAATTGCCACAGTTTTCCATTCGTTAATTTTACATCCGGGGCTTTTCTGACCCTTTTTGGGCCCAAAAACTCAAATTTCTAAATTTAAAATCCCCAAAAAGGGGGTTAGAGTTTTCCGATTGTTTTGCCCAACGAACTTGTCCAACTGATTACAAATAAACGGTATCAGGAAACTGACACATACTTTCTCCCTTTTAGCCCAACTGTAATAAATAAATTACTTTTTATTACCTAAATATAGAATACAAAGCACGGTCGAATGTACAGAAAATCTTGTTAACAAGTTGTTTTACAAAACATACACCCAAATCCCTGCTTTGGAGGCCCTACAAAATCCATTGCTACACTCGTGGTTTTAAGAGGGGAAATTCCCCCTATTCCCCCCCCCCAGGGTTATTAAGGGGCAACAAATTTAGAATTTCCTCTGTTGGTCAATGCTAACTTAACAAGGATATCCAGTTTGAACCAAATTGATCAATAAATAAGAGAGTAATAGTAATTTTTTTATTCCCCATAAGAATAACATTGGACAACGTACTGCGTTTACCTTTCAATTTTCTCCGCAACCAGCGATCGTAGAATAGTAATTAAAAATTCTAAATTATTTAGTTTTTGAGGTCTTTTTAATGGTGAATATAAATTTTTTTTATTTATGTTTTCTATGAAAAAAAAATTGAATTTTTGATGTTTTAAGTCCTGTAATTTCTGAACCCGAATTTTTACATAAATGCGAGTGGTGTCATTTTGTTGGAGAACTAAAGTTCTACAAACAACAAAATTTTATTCAAAATCGTTAGAGCCGTTTTCGAGAAATTTTGATTTTTCACGTTTTTTGGCGGTTTTTGGGGGATAATTACCCTTAAAAATCAAAAGTTAAAAAAAAATTAAAAAATGCCTGGAGATATCGTGGATTAGTACCTATATACCAAATTTCATAAAAATCGGCCCATTGGTTAGGGCTCTAGCTCTGTACACACACACACACACACACACACACACACACACACACACACACACACACACACACACACACACACACACACACACACACACACACACACACCCACACACACACACACACACACACACACACACACACACACACACACACACACACACACACACATACACACACACACATACATCACGTAAAAACCACTTTTTTGGGTTCAGGGAGCACCAAAACTAATATTTCCACTAACAACTCAAATTCGAAAATTTTGACGAAAACAATACTTTCTCCATATACTATGTATAGGGGGAGAAAGTAAAAGGAATGTCCCTACCAAATTTGAAGTAAATCGGACAAAAAATGCGACCGCTAGAGTACATACACACACACACACACACACACACACACACACACACACACACACACACACACACACACACACACACACACACACACATATATATATATATATATATATATATATATATGTCTATATTATATACATATAAAATTTATAATATTATATATAATAAATTAAAAATATAATATTTATATTTTTATAATATTATATAAATATAAAATTTTGAACAAACCCCCAGAACGTGTTCAGGGGGTCACATTAGGAACTTCTATGGTGGTCCCGGGCTTAAGTTCCACCGTGCGGGTCATGCTAATAGTTCACTTTCCATAGGAAATTCACTAATAACAAGCGATTTAATTGAGTAAAATGTCAATATTTATGACAAATAATAATCATTATATAAAATTCCAAAATATTACTAATTTATTTAATAGATGAACTTAAATGAATTTTTTACCGACAATTTCGGATAATACGTTGAGCCGGGACGGGTTTTACATGTTAATTTTTATCTTATGCGAGAATCGGGTATAAGTTAAGGGAATATAAGACTGGAACCCCCTTAAAGCACTGTTTCTAGTGGCTTATGATTCTTACGAATGAAGTGGAGCAATGGGGTTAATGTCCTTTGAATAATTACAAAACTACAGTTGGCAGTACACAAGATGTGTAAGAGAGAGGTGTGAGCATGATCAGCTGTTGTGACGTATGATGGGCTCGGAATTATAGTAAAGAAAAAATGTCTTTAATACAAAACTGATATTTCAACAGACGAAATAAGTAGGGTTTGCGGCCATGTCATTGGCTGCGCTAGGGGAGCGAGCTACGTCACATCAGCTGATCATGCACACACCTTTCTTTTATACATCTTGGCCAGTACATACCCTGTAAACCAAATAATTTATAGCGAAGGCACACGGCAACAATGACGAGACCAGCTGATCGAAGGAGGTTGTATATAATCAGCTGATCGATGTGGCCAGTTGCCTGGCAACGAGGAAGCACTCGCCCCGCAGTCAGTCACTCGCGCGCCGGCTCCCCGACCGTACACAGCTCCTCCTGCCCTCTCACACACACGCGCATCACAGTGCAAAGATAACAGGATAAGCCCATGATAGCCGATTGATGTCCGTGTGCAGACCGCCGCGCCGCCACTAGGACAACGCAGCGCCCGTTTACGGTTTCAACAGAGGTGAGTTATCTGAGTGTTTGCTTTCACGGGCCCCTGGTCAAGCCTGGTGGTGTGGGCCCTTGTTTGCTGTCCGGATCCAAGTTGGTGACCCTTCTTTAAACACCGGCCCGGCCAGGCCCTCCTGACCCCCCTGAGTCATTGAACTCCTGGCTGACTTTGTTCTCTGCGATGGATATCAGTTTAATGAACGTCTGTTCGCACCCACGTGAATCACTCGTCCACGTGAGGAGTGATAAAACAACCAAGCCTTGGTGGGACCTTTGTTTCACTAAGGAAGCACTTGGGCAAAAGTCTATATGCAGAGTCCGTCTTAAACTGGTATTGAAACGGATAGTGGTAGGAGGTTTTTTGTAACAGTTTGTAACTTTGTATGTGTTTGCTGTCGAGGTCATTGCACTCCATGCTGACTTTGTTCTGTGTGGTGGATAACAATTGGTAGTTATACTTTGTTTGAAATAAATCAAAATTATTTGTTTCCAAACAGAAATTTTTATTGAATCTGTAATGGCAAATTATTGTGGAAACATTATAACTTGTGTCGTTTAACATAGTAACCCAATAAAAATAAAAACATAAACTACCATAACTTTTCAAAAAAATTGTAAATAAGAGAAAAATATAATTTGTAATGATATCGTAGTTAACTTTTACTGAATTATATGTGTAAATAATATATGTATCTAATGTAGGGTCTATATTTTGTAACAGGGAGGTTTCTGCAGTTTACTGGCAAACTTATTCAGTGTAATTATCAGCGATGTATTGTTTCAAAAGTGATTGTTGTGCCTTGCATGGAACTTTAGTTCGTGAAAGGTATTTAATATTAAAATCAAACACTCATAGCACAAACTTGCCCCATTGATCGGTTTTAGCGAATTTCCCCTATAGGGAAGAAGCATTTACCGTAGGTGGCATGGTAAGACTTAAGCCCGAGACCATGATAACTTTTTGTTTTGAGGTCCCCAGATGCCAAAAACACTATTCGTACAATTATATATATATGTGTGTGTGTGTGTGTGTGTGTGGTGTGTGTGTGTGTGTGTGTGTGTGTGTGTGTGTGTGTGTGTGTGTGTGTGTGTGTGTGTGTGTGTGTGTGTCTGTTACCGCGATAACTTTTGAAAGAAGCACCCGATTTTGATGAAATTTGGCACAAATGTGGAGGGTAACATTTATAACTTTAAATCCGAAAACCAGATCGATCGATTATGGGAAGGGGGATTTATGGGGGTTTAAAATGTTCCAAAAATCAGTTTTTTGAACTTTTTATCCTAAAATTTTAAAAACACTAGATTTCGGTTATAGCCATTTTATAGAGCTTAAAAAAAATAAAAATTTAGTATTTTTAATCATTAAGCTAGGTTTAGTGGTTGTGGAGAAAAGTCAAAAAATGTGTCCATAAAATTGTCCATGTTATACGGAATACGGTTTATATGGGAATACGGTTTTTAGATTTTCCTCAGGTAATTTTACTAAAAACTCCACATTTATTTCTACCAATCAGTTTAGCTCTACGAGACAATCATTTTGGCGTTTTAATTGTTGGTTTACGTCCAACCGTTGCAGTGATATTCAAAGTGCTAAACACAGTACGTTGTCCAATATTATCCTTATGGAGAATAAATAAAATGTTATATTTCTATTATTTATGTATGTATATTGATGAAATGTATATTGGTATGTGGCTTCAACTAGTTGTGCTATATTGATATCAGCACAAAAAAGTTGTTTGTTGATTTTTCCCGGTAGCAGCAAACCTGCATACTCGCGAGCCCCATGTTATTCATATGGATAATAAGTAACGTTTTATATCTCCATTAGTTATGAACCTAAATTAATAAAACTTGGTATGTAGCTTCACTTAGTTGAGTTATATTGATAATTGAAAAAAACACTTCTTATCTTCCTTGTTGCAGCAAACCTGCGTACTCAATTATAATGTTATTCTTATAGAGAATAAATAAAATGCTATAAATCACTTATTAATGAATGTATTTTTGTGAAACTTGGTAAGTGGCTCTAGGTAGTAGTGATACCCATATATATGCATTGGAAATTCGCTGAGTACGCAGGTTTGCTGCGACGGGGGTATTTTACACCAAGAGCTTTGTCAAACTGCCATCCTTCGATAACTGTTAGATTGCTTGTATTAGTTGAACAATCAATAAGTTTACTTGCTAAGTTAATCCCAACTGAAATGGACAAATATTTAAAACACTGCTAATATGGATTTTAATACCTTTTCTAGTTCAAACTGGGAAGGGTTAGGCAATCCAATAATTTTACAAATCCTTGTAAATTAAAAAAATACATCTGTATGTTTATTATTAATTCTGTAATTGAAATTTAGAATGAGAGTGAGAATGTTTGGTAAATTGCATGGATGGTGATAGATGGTTTAAAACTGTTAATAATAATAATATTTATTCTTAAATAGGTTAGCTTTTATCGATAGAGCTACCGACATGACGGACACGTCACTGGTATAAGACTGGAACATTACGTCACATCAAAATGTTTTATTCGTTTTTCGTATTGGTGTTCGTGTTTGTGTTGTGACAGTATTTAGTTTTATGTTTTGACGAGTTGCAAGCTTTGATAATGTTGCGCGTGCAACGAAACATGTCAGCATAATTTTGTTTGAAACACTGTGACTATTGACGGAGGTAAGATAATCTATTTATATTTAAGTCTTGAATATAGTCCAGGGGCCTTAACATGAATTTTGAATATTTATTCCATAAAAACGTGGCAATGTGTCGGAAGTTTTATTTATAATATCGGAATATTGGCCCACGGGAAAAATAATAGCGTTTTGAAAAAACATAAATAAAGACAAACATTATCATAACAACAACATGGGGTATGTAACACGTTTGATTATTTTGCTAATATCATGTGTATATTATTTATTTTAATATTTTTATTTGCATATAGTACATAAACGGAATCATCAGAAAACTGAAATGTACAGCCTTTTTAGTCCTACTTTAATTAATAAATTCCATTTTAAACGTGGAATAAAAAGTACGATAAAATACATATAGAAAATCTTCCAAGAAACATTTATTCATAAATGTCCAACCAAATTCCTTTATTGGAGTCACCAGAATCTCTTGCAAAACACGGTTGTTTTAAAAGGGGAAATCCACCTCCTCCCACCCCCAGTGTAAGATGGTAACTTATTTCGGGTATCCTATATTAGTCAATGTTTAACATATCCATACCAGTTTAAGAATAAATGAAATTGACCAGTAAATAACAGAGAAATTGTCATTTCATCATTCACCTTAAGAATAACAATGAATAATTACATACTTTGTTTTCAATTAAATAAAAACTTCGATTATTTCCGCAACTATTTAGTCATAGAATAATTTGAGTTTGTAATACAGTAACTCAAATTACAAACTTATTTGGTTTTTAAAATTTTTAGTGATGATAAGTAAGTGTTATCAAGTTTATGGTTTTATGAAAACAAAGAAGATTTTGGGAAAATTGTCTTCTTTATAATTTATAATCCAGATTTTTCACAAATAAGGGTGGTATCATTTTATTAGCGATCTGAAGCACTAAAACTCACCAAACTTCAATTAACTCGTTAGAAATCGCTTAATCGTTAAGACATTGTGATTTTGTTTATGCTTTTTGAGATGTTTGGGAGATTTTGGGATTTTGGGAGATCTCAGACTATTAAAAATAACAAACTCTTGTAGAACAAAAAACCCTTTAGATGCCGAGGATGATTACTTACATTCAAACTGTTATACAACTCGGGCCATTGATGTGGTCTATAGGTCCGTAATCATCCATAGAGACAGACAGACAGTCATAAAAAACCTCAAAAACTACTCTTTTAGGTTCAGGGAGCACCAAAACAAATGTTTCCACATATGACTCAAATTCAGAAATGTTGACGAAAACAATATATTCTCCATATACTACTAGTTGTGTACCCGACCTTAGCACAGGTTGTTTGTATAATAGATTAATTAAAGAAAATAACAACCCATACATTTTTAGAATGTTTAAATTACCTTTACATATGTTTAATATACAATTAAATAAAAGTTAACGAAATATTCTGGCAGATAGTTTGGGTACCTACTATACGAAGTCAAGGAACTCTGTCGGGTGGTGAACGGCGTTAAAAATGTATATGTTCGATCCTCACTTTGGAAGAGATCTACATTTGTGTTGATCTCCGTTGCTTGTTCATTGGCGAACGTTCGGATGGCACTATCACAGAGCCAGGCACTTGCCAAATCAAACTGTTTATGAACCTCGGTAAAAAACTGTCGATCAGTAAATCCTGTTATTCAACGAGTGTGCCGAGTGAAGGAGAGATGTTTATGAGACTACATTTGTTTTTCAATGTTTCGTTCTTAACTTTTAAAATGGCATAAGGAAACTCCTCACCCCCTTAATCTTCTACAAAATATATTTTCATATTTACTATTAATTTCAGACGTTCAGTGGTCGGCTACATAAAATATATTTTTAAAAAGGCATGGATCTCGTCCACCCATGTCTCACAAAAATACGTATGCCAGTTTAAAGTAGCTTAAAACCTTGTCACGCATGTACAGAACAAAGAAACAAAGTTTCATCGAAGTCAGTGAACCCGTTCCCCCGTGAAAAGCGAACAAAAACCCGTCCTTGAGCGTTGCCAACAGACAGACAGACAAAAATGGAAATAATACTTGTTTTGGCTTCCCTTGGGTGTAAAACGTAAAAATATACAAAAAAGTCATAATTACAAGCAATGTACAGACAAAACTCTAATTTTATTTATATAGATGTAGGCCTTCAGGGGGAGAAAGTAAAAAATCAAATAAGATAGAGCAGAGCAGAGGAAGCTTAGGATTAAACCCTATGCATAACCCCAGTTATTGACATGGTTTTTTTAACATCAGATATTTTATAACTGGTAAGTTAATTCTTGTGTAGAATCGTTTATCGGTTGTGTGTTACTCGACTTATGAAGAATCAAAACAACATTAATTATTGCAACTAAAGTTTCTATTGTTTGAATATGCTTATCCCCTGGTAATGCCATTGTTTAAAGCAATAACAATCTATGGATTGGATGAATGAGAGATAATTCAATTCTATCAGGGACTAATCATTTTGAAAATGGAGTGTTCAAGGAGTTACTCAACAGTGGTCATATTTTGAAAAATATGAAGTAGCCTATTTAAGTATTAAAGGGCAGAAAAAAACAGGTCAGTGTAACAAGTTTTGAGAGAACATTGTTTATGTTCTTTCAGAAAAAGGGAAATTTACAATCTAACCTCTTACTTTCTTCCTTACTTACCCCGCGTCGTCCCGTAGACCTGTGTCAGTATGTATAGTAGGCATGGGATCTGGCAATGCTCTCTCCAGGAAGTGTTCCTGTAGAAAGGTGTGGTTAGGTAAAGGGGCTCATTTATAGTCTGGAGAAATATTTTTTGTTCAGATTCAATAATCTTTGAATTTAAGCTTTTATTTATTCATTTAAGTTATTGTTTCAATTTCAACTGGAATTTGGGAAAAACTATTTTGGGCTATTTTTGGGAAACCTCAACAAGCTCGACATTAAGATCGTTGGGTTGGGCTTGTTTTAACTTCTTTTGAGCTTGGTGTGCAGGAGTTAGACTGTTTCTAATTCTGGTGTTGTGGTTGTGATGAGAGGGGTCGATAACTTGATTCGAAGATTTTTAATACACAAGAAGGGCACAGGGAATAAAGGGGATAAAAAAGTCCTTAGTGTTTCATAATTTTCCAGAGATGGGATTGTCGTAATGCCTAAGTTTATTAATGCATTTTTGCAGTGGTCTCTTGATCGCGCCCACTAATATATCACTAATACATCCAACAGCCCTCAATTGTGTAGCTTAAACGATACAATTAATTTAACTACCCCATAAAATTATAGAATAGTTAGCTGAGCCTAAAAAAGATTCTATTGAACTAATTTTGGCAATGTAAGGTTTCCAAGGATTGAAATTTATACAGCATAAAATTCCCAACTGATAATTCAACACTAAGGTATCTTGTGTTCCTCTTCGATGAAAAAATCGATCAGTGCTTGAAAAGATATAATTCACAAGGTGAGGAAGCTGCTGTGACTCATGAACCCAACCTATGAAATCGCCAACACACGGTATGATTTGGCAAGAATAAAAGCAGACAAAAATATAACACTGACTTTACTGTGTGATAGCACTTAGACGAATAATCAAACCTAAATCAGCCGCTACTCATTCGAGAAGTGTGTAGGTAGGCCGACTACTTTCGTAGCGCATTTTCATAATTAGATTCAATTGGAAATTCATTAGTTCCGTCTGTCGCGACCTGCGGCCCTGCCAAGCCGGTCGCTGTAGCCAGTGGCTGACTGTAGGGCATAGGCCTTAAAACTGACCCTTCAGGCACTTCTGCGGATATTTGTCGATTTAGTAATGAGAATAGTCAATTTTAATATGAATTTATAGTTGTAGATCAAACCGGAACTATTTCAATAACCGGTTTGTACACAGTGTGTATGTACAACTGGTTATGTACTGTTAAGATCTAAATATAATAACTGGATGTGTGTTAGAATGTATTTACCAAGTATCTCAGTATCTCAGTTGTCGTAAATAACACCTTAATTTACTCCTTGTATTTATGGAAGAAATCTTTATAATTCGATGATTCTAACTTTGTTAAAATTGAGTTAATGGATTCCTTACGTTTATTTGTACTTAGTATACTAAATTTCTCCAAAAACAAATTTCATGTAATGATTAAAACATAAATATTATATGAAGGTAATATAAGACTATCAAGGTAATATTATTAAAATAATAAAATACCCAAAACATATTAAAGAACTCTGATCAGTCTTAAGTCAGGAGTTCTACATGTATATATGTTGAGTTCAGTTATTTAAAGCGTGGTTATGAAAAAAAAACTGTAATTAAAGCTGTTTGGCACAAAAATCATAGTTTCCCAACATACTTCGTTTTTAGGAACTTGAAAAACCCTAACTAAATTTCAATTGTATATAAGAGTTATAATAATGTATATATATATATCGGTACTTGTTAGTCACAAATGATTGGACAAATGATCTTAATTTGACGTACAAAATAGTTGAAATCTCGCTTTAGAGGTATTAAGTAACTTAGGTTATGAAGTTTAAGAGGCGGCAGGATTCAAGCCGGCCGCTCACTGGTCTACTCCGCGCTATACAATGGCAGGGGAACAATAAATGTGAAAAATAATTACAACTGATTAACTGAATGTTAAACTGTTTCGGTCATATTATTTAGTATTATTTTAGTACGGGTAAATGTTGAATAAATTGCATGATTTCCCAAAAAATACAATTAAGACTTTGTTCAAACTAAGTGAATAGTTTAATATGTATTAAATAGATTTGTTTAAACGTGTAAAAGTTTCCATAAAATCTGTGTTTTGGGACCTCTCCTGAAAAATCTATAAACGACATTTAATGATGTTTTGAGCCCAAAACGTCATTAAATAGAAACTGCGAAAGGAAATAAACCACTTCAGCTTGACAAATCACCACATTAGCAAGAATGTGTACATAACACAATTAATTGGAACTCCTCCAGGCGTTAAGAAAGCTTAATAAGGGCTGATTAAAATGTTGCCTCATCGCAAACTGAATAAATCTTGTGAGGGGATTTTTAAAGATGAATTGTAGACTTCAGCAAATTGTTGCAAGATGGCAGGGGCCTTTTGGGCTGAGACAAAACTACAGCTTTCTCAAGTTTGAAAATGAACTGATAATAAATTTATCTGAAAGATATGAATGACGAGAATCGGAAAGCACATAAGTTTGGACCGCGGAAGTGCCTTGCTCCCGCACAGCCACACACGCAATGAATGACCTCTCCATGACCCTGGCCAATCATCAATTACGGATTGTCCATTATAATGGCTCAATCACCACAAGAATAATCGGGTTAGCATGGGACCACCTCGTTCATTATGCTACTGCACGCTTCTAATACGGCAGGCATAACGTGTCCAACATGTGGACTGTCTTCCCATAATGAGGTAGGAGGGAGCAGCCCCCGACTTGGCGGAGCGCGGTCTGCTTTTGTCAAGCGTTGGTTTCATTGACAAAACTAACGTTCATCCACTTCTATAAGAGTCAAATGCGAGCCAGGCAGTGTAAACTGATGCCACGTTTACATACGCATGGCGGCAAACAGGACTGTGTGACGTGTGAATTCGTGGAGATCGTGATTGTATATAAATATTTAAGAGTTTTTTTTGCAGCGGCATAAAGTGGGTCAGTCATGTAAGCTATGTCAGGAATAAACACCGGAAGTTCATATTCATCTTGTCATATCTTAAACAAATACTCGCTCCCGTTGTGCTGGGAACTGTATGCTACGTTTACATGCAATCCTTATTACAGTACGGTGTCCTAGCTTGAGAAAGTTGTCTCTCCCATAGAAATAATGAAAAAAAACTGTAATTAAAGCTGTTTGGCACAAAAATCATAGTTTCCCAACATACTTCGTTTTTGGGAACTTGAAAAGCCCTAACTAAATTTCAATTGTATATAAGAGTTATAATATTGTATATTAACCGTAATAAAGATAGGCCGACCACGGATCATTCTCTCATTGGACTTGATGATGATCGGATGACCGGTCGAAATCAGTTACCTCGGATCTTCTTCTACAGTCTTGTAACTGAATACAGAGTAAGAGTAAATATATAGTTTGACATTTTGTAACACTTTTAAAATTACATCCCGTAATTATAACAAAACGTACCATGCTAATAAAACAGCTGTTTAAATAATATATTTAAAAATAGAAACATCCATTGAATAATTCATAACACACTGTAAAATTGTTAACATATTCTATTATCACTATTTTACTTGAAAACCTATATTATTTTAATTTCGTGTAGTAAAACCACAAATTTATATACGCTCTTTCGACTAGGTTTTACAGCTGTTAGAACATATCGTTTTACTTTTGGTATTTTAAAACAATAGCTTCATTTGAGTTCGACTTAACGTTAACATGTTCGAAATTCGTTTACAAATAACTCAAATGTTTACAATATAAGAATCATAAGGATACCTTTTTCAATAGTAAGTACTAATGAAATAAATTTGACTTGAACACAATAAAGGCGTTTCTATATGGTAAGAATTAAATAGGTACATCAAAGTGTTTAGTGGTTGTCTTTTATAAGTAAAATGTATAGTTAGATCGATATTTTCTGTCAAATGAATTCTATCTATTTGTAATTGGGTGGCCTTAATCGTGGAGGATTAGGTTGACTATGTTATGAAGGGAGATGACTCTAAATTAATTTGTGTTTCTAATTAATTGTTAAATAAATTTAATATAAAGATTAGCGACCTACAAACGGAGGTATACGAGACGTAGTTAAGCTCCCCATTCATATAGCGAGGTGAAAATCCCAGAAAAATAAAGGAGAAAGGATACTATTCCTGCTAGGAAATAGCGGTGCACTTCGACAAAAAACGTTACGCAACTCTGCAACTGCGCTTGCGTTGTAATTATTCTCCAACTATCGGTGGTCTCTGGAACTGCATCCGCATGTCAGTTTAACTCGGTCGTCTTTGACAGGAAAGGCAGCAAACGTCTCGAAGGAATCTGGGAAGAACGTTAAATAGATTCAGAACTCGAGTTCTGCAACAAAACAGAATCCGTTTCTAATTCTCAGTTGAGAAATAACCCCTTACCCGCATTCTTTGTGTGTTGTTACACAGAAAAATTACTGAAGAAAGTAATGCATTTTCAGAAAGAACTGATAAGTCCTAAAAAATAAGTGGATCATGGGTCACTGAATGACTGATTCACTGTTTAAGACGCCGACGCAAGTACAAAGTATTTTAAGGCTAATATTAATGAATGAATGAGTGAGATGCCTTGTTACTGACTAAGACCGACTGATTCTTTAGCCAGGATCATTAGTTAATGGTCCACAATAGTCAATGACGGATGGATCCAGTATCGAACCTTCACACAATTTTCTCAGGATTTTTATTAGTTATATCTTCAGATCATGAAGCGAACACGCTAACCACTGTGCTACCCACAGTGGTCAAAATTATTATTATCAAGAATAAATGGTTTCTGGGTCCACGATTGTAATTATAGGGTATAAACCCTTCATCGTTCCCACAGTTATTTCAATAATCGTAACGTTGCGTTGGCACAGCCCTGAAATCTGGTTTAGTTCGAAGGTCAGTTTGGGGTTTGGTTGATAACGTCAATAAAGGAAGTATAAATTATAATCTCTAACTGTCCATGGACATCCGCGTTTTGCGTACATTCAAGGACGGAACCAATGTTGTGAATGGTGGTTGAGCACGAACGTCGGCAGGAAACAAAAGAATATAATTTTAGAGTAGTACAAAGTTGACTTAAACAAATATAAAAGTGCCGAATATTTTTGTATAAATAGTTACAGAGTTGTAAATTAAATTTAAACAACTGATTGTACGTAGTATACCTACTGCATTAACTATACCATACTCATTTGCAGTCTAGAATCATCCATCTAGTTACTTTCTTTAATGAGCGGCAGACAACAAAAAGCTCCTTTCACTGAACGGGAAAACAAGAGACTTTCTTCAGATTGAGTAATAGTTTCTAAACGACCGGGTGGTCTTCATATCCGAACACCTCTTTACAAATTCTCATTCGCAAAACTGGGTTTAACAATCGTATATTTAATCCAATTGTTTTCTATTTACTAAACACAATTACATAACAACAATCTTAAATATTCTAATCATAGATTTTAAACTAGAAACTAGTAATCATTACAATTTAAAACGCCCCTCGTGCTTATAGTAAAACATGTTTAATTTGATGCTAACCCCGAACTTAGGCGAGTATATACTTTTTCGCACTACACTTATATACATATTTAACGTTCAGTATACCTTTAATAAGTTTAAAATTTGAAACAGTAAATACCGTCATATTAAAACCCATCTCATTCCCCTCCAGTCTTACCCGCGGCAGACAGCTGTTCCAGTCACGTGACTAGAGGCAACTTTCTTCTTATCCGTACGTCTTTAACGGTCACTGGATTGATTTCAATGAGGTACTCAAAACCAGTCTCGTTGCGGTCGACCGCTTTAAACTAGTTAACGATGATAACTGTTAAAACACGGCGATCAAAACATCTAATTTTATTGCGATCTTAATTCCACAAACCCGGGTTGATTAGACGAGGACGCAACAGAGACGATAATTTAGAAGGATTTTTTCATCGTCAAAGGAGGATTCTAATTTCAATCCTTCATCCTTCTACCGATTCTTAAAGTGATGCTACAGGCTGGGGCGACGTCAAAGTCGGACAGCGACAAACCCGGACACTTTAGAAACTGCCCGGGTTTTTCGGGTGCGCAATGCATCAAATCCGGACTCTTTTATTTCTGAACAGTTGCGTCAACATAGCAACAGATGTTTGCAAATCGAAGTCGGACAGCGACAAATCAGGACTGAACATGTGTCCGGATTTGACGCTGTCCGACTTTGGCGCGGTCCCCTTAGGCTACATGGGATGTGTTGATATGCAAAATTGATCAAACTAATAAAGCCTGTCTTGAGAACTATGATAGGGCAAATGCCTGATGATGAATTGTAAGGGCATACGTACTTATCATAACAAGTAACAAACCAAACTGATATGGACTTGTTTATATTTTTGTTCTGCAGGTGAACCCCATGTTACGTTACCCACCGCACTACGTGACGGCTAGGACGGGCGGAGTCTTGTGTTACGTTGTAACGATACAGATGTGAGCAGATACATTCTGTAGGCGTACCCCAAGTGCAATACCGCCGACGACGTGACTGAGTCAGATGGCGGTCGGAAGGTCGCCGCTTTGGCTAGGACGGGCGGAGTCTTGTGTTACGTTGTAATGATACAGCTGTGAGCAGATACATTCTGTAGGCGTACCCCAAGTGCAATACCGCCGACGACGTGACTGAGTCAGATGGCGGTCGGAAGGTCGCCGCTTTCTCTTCCTTCTCCGACTCTTCCGACCTGATCTTCCCTCGTTTCCTCCCGACCCCATGGTAGTTGTCTCTGTCTCTAACGGGTCACGCTCAATCTGTTGATTAGTCGATTAGTTACGAGTTCAGACAACCAGAGTTTCTTCTTTGTTTCGTTAGTTTTAACTTTGTTGGTTGCAGTTTTACCCTTAAAACAATTCATTTTCCCGTTTTGAGGATTTTTTTCTTCTAAGATACGATTCTTGACAAAGAGATTATTATTTTTAGCGAATTTCCCCTATAGGGAAGAAGCTATTACCGTAGGTGGCATGGTAACACTTAAGCCGGAGCCTATGATAACTTTTCGTTTTGAGGACCCCAGATGCCAAAAACACTACTCGTTCAAATTTATATATATATATATATATATATATATATATATATATATATATGTGTGTGTGTGTGTGTGTGTGTCCGTTACCACGATAACTTTTGAAAAAAACACCCGATTGTGATGACATTTGGCACAAATGTGGAGAGCAGCATTTATGACTTTAAGTTCGAAAACCAGATCGATCGCACTATGGGAAGGGGGTTTTATGGGGGTTTACAATTTTCCAAAAATCGGTTTTTTGCAAATTTGGCCCCAAAATGTTAAAAACACTCAATTTTGGTTACAGCCATTTTATAGAGCTTAAAAAACAAATAATTTAGTATTTTGAATCATTAACCTAGGTTAAAAAGGCGGAGAAAATCCAAAAAAACGTGTCCCATGTTAATCTTATGAGAAAAATGTTTTTAGATTTTTCTCAGATAGTTTTACTAAAAATTTCACATTTCTGTTTATTAATGTGTTGAGCTCAACAAAAAAAACATTTTGGTGGTTTAATCGTTGTTCTACGTCCAACCGTTGCAGAGATATTCAAAGTGCTAAACACAGTACGTTCTCCAACGTTATCCTTATGGGGAATAAATAAAATTCTATATCTCGATTATTTTTGAATGTATATTGATGAAACTTGGTATGTGGCTTCAACTAGCTGTGGTAGATATTAGCACAAAAAACAAGTTTTTTGTTGATAGTCCCCGTAGCAGCAAACCTGCATACTCGGCCCCATGTTATTCATATGGAGAATAAGTAAAGTTGTATATCTCCCTTAGTTATGAACCTAAATTAATAATACCCCCGTCGCAGCAAACCTGCATACTCAGCGAATTTCCAATGAATATATAACATAACACATTAAAACACTTAACAGGACTCATAAGAAATGTATTCACAAACAAGCGATATTTAAAATATTAATTATTCTCCATAAGAATAACATTGGGGATGAGCACGCAGGTTTGCTGCAACAAGGCACACAAAATAATGGGTTTTTATGCAACTATCAATATAACTCATCTTAGTGAAGTCACATAACAAGTTTCATCCATATAAATTCATAAATAAGCGATATATAACATTTTAAGTATTTTCCATAAGAATAACATGGGGACCAAGTACCTAGGTTTGCTGCTACAGGAAGCATAGCCGAAAAATTGTCTTTTTGTGCAAACAACAATAAACCACAACCAGATCAAGCCATATACCAAATTTCGCCAGTTTATGTTCATAAATGAGCGAGATATACAATTTTTCTTTTCCTCCATAAGAATAACATTAGACAACGTACTGTGTTTAGCACTTTCAATATCTCGGTAACCAATCGACGTAGAGCAATGATCAAAATACCAAATTGTTTGTTTTTTTAAGCTGTATTCAATGGTATAAATTAAAATTTGATTTAAATTAAAATTACATGTGAAAACCCCAAAAAACACATTTTTTGGGTACAAAACCCCCCAAAAACCCCCCTTCGGATAGTGCGATTCATCTGGATTTCGAACTCGTTCAAATAAATGGTACTTTACACATTTGTACCAAATTTCATTAAGATTGGACCTTTTTTACGAGAGCTATCGTGCTTACGGACACATATATATATATATATAAATATATATATATAAATATATATATATAAATATATATATATATAAATATATATATATATAAATATATATATATATAAATATATATATATATATATACATATATACAAATTTGAACGAATGGTGTTTTTGGCATCTGGGGACCTCAAAATGAAAAGTTATCATGGTCTCGTGCTTAAGTCTTACCATGAGACCTACGGTAATAGCTTCTTCCCTATAGGGGAAATTCGCTAAAACTTGGTAAATAGCTTCACCTGGTTCAGTTATATTGATAATTGCAAAAAAAAACATATTACTTATCTTCCTCGTTGCAGCAAACCTGCGTCCTCAACCTTAATGTTATTCTTATGGAGAATAAATAAAATGCTATATATCACTTATTTATGGATGTATTTTTGTGAAACTTGGTAAGTAGCTCTATGTAGTAGTGAGTCACATATATATATGCATTCTAAATTTTCTGAGTACGCAGGTTTGCTGCGACGGGGGTATTTACAATTGCGCTGATCAGGTGTTTTCCTTGAACAAAAAATTCGACTTTTTTATAAATCCCTAAATTCCATACTGAGTGATACTTTGCAGCAATGTACATTCCATTCCGTCATATCTTTCGTGAGTAACGGTCTGTAGAGAAAGAAAAATTACCCTTCTTGACGTTTCACAAAATTAAACTCCGAGTCTGACACAAAACTGTATCAACTAGTATAATCATCAATGTTAGAAGTTTTGTTAATAAGGCTAGACCAAATTCACAACCTTAACTAAGCAGTATTTGAATTTTCAAGTCAATTGTATGAGGTTATTTAGCTATCTGATTGTGTTAAAGTTATTCCAGTATATTTTCAAGATACTTTGAGTGATACTTTTTTACAGCTTGTGATTGCTATAACTATAAAGGATGTAAAGGATTAATTTGTAAAGGCATATTGTATTTTTACCGGTGATTGGCCAACTTTGGGAGATCGCAACACTTCCTCATCACCCTCCCGCTCACCAGTAACCCGATAACGTGGGTGTTGTGTACAGCGCCGCGTTCACCAATCGTCACTCGGTGCTCTCTCGACTCGTGTTTCTATCACAGTATCGCCCCCAACCTCATCTGGGTCAAAGGCTGCTAGGGTGGCGATGAAAGCTGCTAAACTGGTCCCGAGTCCCGCGCCGCTTTTTTGTTCCATCTCTTACGCAACAGCCCGGGGCCTTAACCGAGACGATGCTTTGCTAGAGAAAGGATCCTGGAGCTCTGCCAGGAACTGGGGATTTCTTTTCTATTGTCTTTGCGAGACTCCATGTTAGCGATTTTATGTTCCTGGCTGAAAATGCATTGATTAAGTCGGCGTATTTTATAGATGGTGTGATTACTTACGACTAACACTATACCTTCGAGTTAAGTACTTCAGATACTGAACCACAGAGTTCACTGAACCTTGGTGGTTTTGCATTGTATTAATGACACAGTTAGTATAGTTTCCTATAACATCAATACCAATAGTTTTATTTACCCGTGTACATAAGCGTATTATTTTTATTAATTACAAATTTTATACATCCAAACTGTAACTTTAGGTTTATGTATATGTCAACTCAAACGTATTCATGAGAATTTATTAAAATACAAGACACTTCCTAAGAATCGTTTATTTGAAATCATGTTGTTTATAACTAATCTCTTGGAAAACAATTTTCCGTAAAAGTCTCCGCACTCGGTACGGCGGTCAAGTCAAAGAGCAATCGAACAAAAAGAGGTACAGTCAGTTTCAGAACTGAGAAAATCTCAGGCTTGTTACGTCTGCCGTCGTTGCCGTCGTTACTGTTGCATGAAGATTGACCACATATCTTGTAGTTACACGATGCTTTTAACTAGTGCATACAGTTTTTATCAATGGCTCCTTAAATAATTGTCTTAATAATGTAATGTTGCCCGTTATCCTCAAACATGTAAAACACCAATCCTCATGAGTCCAAAGGGGGCTACCGTGGGGGTGGTGGCATTTTGGAAATTCCAAAAATAGGTAAAGTAGGGTGAAAATCGAGTTTGAAACCTGCTGTTGTATGCTGCTACAGACCTTGATATTAGTTAGGAATTCTGCAACCATTCATAAGTATTGAGGAATTCATGGCTGATATTTATGAACGGTTTGTATTCCATTAGCGAGTTTTGATATATTTCACAAATAAATGCGTTAGGTTCCATCGGCTTTTCATGGAGCCACGATATCGTACCAAGGTTCCATTAGGTTTTGATGTGGTTCTGAACAAGACTGTACCCATTTCGCATGGGCAAACACTGACCGTACCAATCGAGTTGCCCCCCCCCCCTTTAAAGGAAACAATGTCTGATGGCCCCGGTTCCACCGAGACATTCCTTCGCAGCTGCCTGAACTCTGATTTGCAGAGATAAGTTTTCTTAGCATTATCAATTTACTGTGCTGCATTTTGTGGCGAAATTCCCCGTCTCGTGAGCACTGAGTAAGTAGTCATCTGATCAACTAAAATATTCACACCCTATATGTAAATCACTGGCAATTTGAGAGCCAATAGGGTAGAGCAATTGGGGTTATTTTTTATTTTCTGGGTATTTATTTGTTAGGATATCTGATTAATTTAATTGAAATGCCTCATATCAGTGGTTTGTCACGGTAACACTTCAAAACTTTTCTTTTCGAATACACCGCTTTCCACGAATTTCAAAACTAGATTATTATCCTCTTTAATAAAGCTGAAGGCTAGTAAACAATTTATTATTTTTATCCTTTATTCCTTTTCGCTCACAAACATTGTAATACTAAACTGTTAAACCTCATACCTTTACATATAGCCATTTTAAGGCAATTATTTACAAAACATCACAGGAAAAGGACGAATCCAGTGGTACAGAATGTACAGAGAGGTGATCGAGCGGATTTTACTACTGTTCACCTTACACTACTGGTATGGAGCATCATGACCTTCTACTCGGTACCAAATAGAAAGTATTAACCAAAATCAGTCGGTCCCTTCCTCTCTCCCTGCAGAATCCAAACAAGTGTTACATCACCGAGCAGCTTTTCCTCGGCATTTCTCCTCATCACATACGAGTTGTTACGTCCACCCTGACCCTAGTGTTTGAAAGCTGCTTCTCCGAGGTCCACCTTCATGGAACTCTAGAATCCGTAATGAACAAATTGCCGCGCAGAGTTTTGATGATCATGCGAGCCCTTGGCACAGTTATAGTTTGTGCTTACTCACACGAATGATAGTGGTGGGTTACCTGGGTTTGTATTGCACTCGAATGATGGACGCAATTATCTTTCTTGTTTCGTAGTACTTAGTTATTTACGAAACATTAATGGCTTTGAATTCCTGACTTCACAATAAACTCTTGACCAACCAAACTTGTGATACACCACCGAGCACTAAAGGAAAGTGAAACCACTATAAAAGATATTTCTTCATCAATGGCAAAACAGTGTATAACAATAAACAGAATGAGATTATAATATTCTACGATTTATAATAACCAAATACAACGTAATCCTCCAGAATAACCGAGTGAATAAACTGCAAATGTTTACGAGCCTCTTGTAAAATGTCTTTACCGTGTACGTATTTACCAAACGTACCGTTGAAAAAAAATCTCCATCAGTTAAAATAGTACAATTATAAAAGTCTGGATATCCTTCCTTGGTCCTCACACCTTCCTCTATCAAACCGGATTCTGCAAACAATCATTACGCATTGATTAAACTGTCCTCTTGTTATCACTTGTCAATGCAAATTTCCCATCACAAGCGAGTGCACACAGTTTAATTAATGCGTAATAATAGTTTACAGAGGACTGTTAGAGTCAAATTTGAGGGCCAAGGAAGGTCATCTCGACTCTTGAGGATCGTTGGTATCACTGTCCACATACTCGCTTGTGTTGGCAACCTTATATTGACAAGTGACATCGAGAGGATAATTAATATGTAATATATATTTAATATCTAATTCCCACAGGGGCAGAGGCACCAATGATCCTCAAGAGTCGGGATGACCTTCCTTGGCTCTCAAAGCTTTACCTGTCAAACAGTCCTATGTTAACTGTAATTACGCTTTAATGAAGCTGTTATCTAGTTGTCACTTGTCAATACAAGAATGCCAACATAAGCGAGTGTGTGGACAGTGGTATCAACAATCGTCAAGAGCTGGGATGACCTTCCTTGGCCCTCACAGCTTCCTCTATCAAACAGTTCTGTAAACTATGATTACGCCTTAATCGATCCCTCTCATTGTCAGTTGTCACAAGGTTGCCAACACAAGCAAGTGTGTGGCATGTGGTACGATACCAATGATCATCAAGAGTCGGGATGACCTTCCTTGGTCCTCACAACGTCCTCTATCAGACGGTCCTCTGTAATCTATTATTACGTATTACTTAAACTATTACTTGTCAATACAAGGTTGCCAACACAGTCTAGTGTGTGGTCAGGGGTACCAACGATTGGTGACAGTTTGACAACCTGACGCGGCACAATTCCCGTCAGGTCTTCACTCTCTCTGGCCCTGCGTCGCATGTCAAGTAGGACCTCCTTGACCGAGCCTCCAGTATGATGTGTGGGCGACAGTCACTACGATTGTCCTGGGAGAACTCTCCTGCACCTAGGTTTAGACCGAGGTTGTATGTCGGTAATTTTTTTAGGAAGGTTAACTTTTACATTCCCATAGACAGATGATGTCTAGTCTCTTAGAAAATTAAAAAAAGCGTGTATTGGTCTTGTACATTTTTTGGAAGACACCACAAAATATGTTATTGTTACAACGATACTAAATACGTTCTAAAAAAATAAATATCTTCCTGCGTGGTTTAGATTTAAGTTTGTTATTGCATAAGAATTTAGTAAAAGTTGGAAGTTAAAGTTAACTTTAACATAAAGACAAAAGCAAATAGCAAACAAATTGTTTAATTGGTCATATAAAAAACGCAATGTAATTAAATGCAATTTTTAAAATCATTAATTTATAACGTAACGTGTAAAAAACATTCAGCCAGTTATTGAGGACAAATTTAAAACATATAATACATAACATAATAAACTAATGTTAAATTATACTCGTAATTACAGGTTTCGCATTATAAGTCGTTAGGATCAAATCACCGGTCCTTTAATTTCTGTGCGTTTCACATCCACAGTAGTAGGCCTATTAATAGCGGTTGGCAATAATTATCTCTAAATGAATCTACGGGCTCCAACATTAATGATGACGATTTTATGACGGTCAACCAGTTAATTTAACGTGTGCTCATCGACTGCAACCTCTAATTTAAAAGTCATTAGAAACTCACGTGACTTCATAATCACAGACTGTAGCAATGTTCTTTGTCCGTGTGTCAGATGATGCTTCAGTGAGATTTGAATTTTGTGGTGTCTTGGTACTAGATGTCAGTTTGATGTAAACCAGCCACAAAGCAATAATAATTGTAGTATATTGTCTTCTGACTCATTGTAACCGATATCGTAAAAGTCGTTCTAAATATCCTGATTTTTATCACTTTAAAGAAATATAAAACATCTTACAGATTGAATCTGAAAAGTAATAATTTCACATTAAGCTTATTGTAGTTAAAAAAAATGAACAAGAATAAAAGTAAATAACAAAAAAACACTAATGAATTCTTTAAATTTTCAAACCATGAATGAGGTACAGTATAATAGTTTCTTTCTTTGTTTATAGTTATAATGTTTACCTAGAGACTATACTATACTATTCATACTTACTGTGAGCTTGAGATGCCAACCCAGTGAATTACTGTACATCAGTTAGAAAGTGCACCAGATACAAAGTTTAGTTATTTATTACTTTACACGAATGGTTTGATAAGGCTAATAATTTATACCACATGAATCGAATGTTTTACTTTGAGGCAAAGCAACGCGAATAAGAAATTCTTATTACCCACATAGCGATATCTCAGCTATTTAAATCGTGAAATTGATCCATAAATTCCTCTCGATGACTGTAGACTATCAAATCTCAATCGCCTCTTATGGAAAATAACGAATTCACCTACAGTTTTAAGTAACCATAGTAAAAATAAATCTACAACAATTAAATAAACTGAAAAATTACCTACCAGGGAAAAGTTTAGTCCTTTTACACATAATCATAAGATTAACCCAAATTACTCTTTAGTAATAGAAATAAATCATACCAAATTTAAAATACGATACGAAAAGATTTTAATTTTTTCCAAATAATTTTAGTAACACCAGCCTGAGCCCCCAGCTCTTTTTTAGCCTAGCCCGGCCAGACATTAGCCATCACAGGGTCAAATCGACCGCGTGGAAAGTTTTTTGGACGAATAAGCCTCCAGAAGAACCAGTCCCTTTTGTAACAACTGGTCCGACGACGGAGCTGGAATCCGAAGGTCGCTTTATCCGAACACTTCTGGCTTTTGTTTTTCATTCTGTAAAAGAATCCAGTGACCTTCTAAATCATGATAATGAACTTGCTTCTTTTTATGTTGAGTTGAAAATTGAAATCTTAATGTGTATTTATTCATTTTGACAAACACTATAATATTATGTAGCGCTTACAAGTATCGATATATTTTAACGATATTGTTAGTAAACTAAACGTTCTTTGTTTTTTACTGTTGTTTTAAAGGTAAACGATGTTCCAAGTTTAAGTGAAAACTCAATAGAAATTATGACCGACATGTTAGTTGCTTTGGAACAATACACAGGGATCGGGAGCTTGGTTGTAGATGACCGCGAAGGCATTCGTTAAGCAATGGTGGCTTTCAATAGCTTTACTGCAAACCGGCAGGCTCTTTAGAACCAATTTTAGCAAGGTCAGTGACGATAATTGAGGATAACAGTGTATGATTGCTTTACTATGAATTTCCTTTAGAAAAGTGAACTATTAGCATGACCTGCACGGTGAAACTTAAGCCCAGGACCACCATTGAAGTACCTAACGTGAACCCTTGAACACGATTTAGGGGGTCGTTCAAAATCATATATACAGGGGATCTCACGAAAGGTGTCTCAAACCGATTGCAGACGAACCACTTTACCTAGAAGGATAAAATAAAATTATTTCCAACTAAATCAACCCCAAGGAGGAACGTAAAAATGATTTTAACTCGTTTAAAATACAGGATGTACCAAAAAAAGAGGGTTACTAGTTCAAATCTCGGAATTTTCAACTCATTTATAAAAGAGGCCTCAGAGTATTTGGAAGTGTTATGTAGAAGTAACATGTATTTTATATGGGGAAATAAAGATTTTTGTTGGTTGCTAAAGAACAAAAAGAGATACGAGGTTGATGTAAATTAGAAAGTTTTTAGGATTCCTAATACCTTTAAAATGATAAACTTTTAGCGAATTTCCCCTATAGGGAAGAAGCTATTACCGTAGTCGGCATGGTAAGACCTAGGCCCGGGACCATGATAACTTTTCGTTTTGAGGTCCCCAGACCCCAAAAAAACCATTCGTTCGAAACTGTATATATATATATATATATATATATATATATATATATATATATATATATATGTGTGTGTGTATCCGTGGGTGCGATAACTCTCGTAAATAAACGGTATCAGGAAACTGACACATACTTTCTCCCTTTTAGCCCAACTTTAATGAATAAATTACTTTTTATTTACTAAATATAGAATACAAAGCACGGTCAAATGTACAGAAAATCTTCTGAACAAGTTGTTTTAAAAAACATCCACCCAAATCCCTGCTTTGGAGGCACTACAGAATCAATTGCTACACTTGTGGTTTTAAGAGGGGAAATGCCCCCTATTCCCCCCCAGGGTTATTAAGGGGCAACATATTTCGAATTAACTCTGTTGGTCAATGCTAAATTGACAAGCATATCAAGTTTGAATGAAATTGATCAGTAAATAAGAGAGAAATAGTAATTTTTGTATTCCCCATAAGAATAACATTGGACAACGTACTGCGTTTACTGCTAAATGAAAATTTCAATTTTCTCCTAAACCAGCAGTCGTAGAATAGTAATTCAAAATACTAAATTATTTAGTTTTTTGAGCTCTTTTTAATGGTGAATAGTAATTTTTTTTACATTTATGTCTTTTTATGAAAAATCCAAAAAACTGAATTTTGGATGTTTTAAGTCCTGTAATTTCTGAACTCGAATTTTTACAGGAATGCGGGTGGTGTCATTTTGTTGGAAAACTAAAGTTCTACAAACGACTAAAGTTTAATCAAAATCGTTAGAGCCGTTTTTGAGAAATTTTGATTTTTCATGTTTTTTGGCGGTTTTTGGGGGATAATTACCTTTAAAAATCAAAAACTCAAAAAAATGAAAAAAACACCTGGAGATATCATGGATTAGTACCTACATACCAAATTTAATCAAAATCGGCCCAATGGTTAGGGCTCTAGCTCTGTACACATCCACACAGACACACACACACACACACACACACACACACACACACACACACACACACACACACACACACACACACACACACACACACGGACACACACACACGGACACACACACACACACACACACACACACACACACACACAGACAGACATCACGTAAAAACCAGTTTTTTGGGTTCAGGGAGCACCAAAACGAATATTTCCACTAACAACTCAAATTCGAAAATTTTGACGAAAACAATACTTTCTCCATATACTATGTATAGAGGGAGAAAGTAAAAAGGTCCGATTTTGATGAAATTTGGTACAAACATGTAAAGCAGCATTTATGACTTTAAGTTCGAAAACCAGACGGATCGACCTATTCGAAGGGGTATTTTGTGGGGGTTTTGTACCCCAAAAATGGGTTTTTTGAGTTTTTTACATAACATTTTTGAAAAAGAAAAATTTTATTTTTCACCATGGGAATCAGCTTAAAAAGACGCACAATTTGATGTTTTAATCATTGCTCTACGTCAATTGGTTACTGAGATATTGATTGTGCTAAACACAGTACGTTGTCCAATGTTATTCTTATGGAGGATAAGAAAAATTGTATATCTCGCTTATTTATCAACTTATCCTGACGAAACTTGGTATATTGCTTCATTTCATTGTGGTCTATTGATATTTGCACAAAAACCCATTTTTTCCCCGATAGTTCCCGTAGCAGCAAACCTGCATACTCAGCCCCATGTTATTCTTATGGAGAATAATTAACGTGTTATCTCCTTTAATTATGAACATAAATTAATAGAACTTGGTATGTGGCTCTACCTAGTTGAGTTATATTGATATTTATATAAAAGCCCATTTTTAGTGTTCCTTATTTCAGCAAACCTGCATACTCAGCCGCCATGTTATTCTTATGGAGAATAATTAAAATGTCATAAATCGTTTATTTATGAATGTATATTGATGAAACTTGGTATGTGGCTTTATGTGGTATTAAGATAAATTAATATTCATTGGAAATTCGCTGAGTATGCAGGTTTGCTGCTACGGGGGTATTTGATATACGTTGCTATTTGACTTTTTTGAATTTTGGGCTGTAAACATTTTCAAAAAAATATTTGTTGTAATTTGTTACCATGTTTTAAATACTAGCATGTAGCATATCAGGGTAAAGCTGAGTTCAATGCGAGTAAGGAATTTGAGTCATCAGAATAAAAATATGTCTAATGGTTTAGCAGATAAGGGTATTCCGTAAATATTAATATTTTTCGCAAAAATGGCCGCCATTTTGAAATGGACAGAGAAAAGTGAGTTCTGTTTTCACCAACATATTTTTTGTTAAAGGGCTTTAAAATGGTGTATAACATGACGTTTGTTTACATTTTAAAAAATTCCGAGATTAACCTAGTGACCCTCAGTTTTTGGTACAACCTGTATTTTAAACAAGTTAAAATTATTTTTACGTTAATCCTTGAGGTTGATTTAGTGGGAAATAATTGTATTTCATCCTTCTAGATCAAGTGGTTCGTCTGCAATCGGTTTGAGACACCTTACTTGAGACACACTGTATATAGAGACATATATACATATAAATGTGCGTGTTTGCACTCTAGCGGTCGCATTTTTTGTCCGATTTACTTAAAATTTGGTGGGGAGATTCCTTTCTGTAATCGGTTGGACAAGTTCGTTGGGCAAAACAATCGGAAAACTCTAAACCCCTTTTTTGGGGATTATTCTTTAAAAATTCGAGTTTTTGGGCCAAAGAAGGGTTATTAAGATGGGAATTAGTAAAGCGAAAGTTTTAAGCCCTCTCTCGTCATTCTAGCATAAATTTTTACCGAGTTATTAAAGAAAATCTATATCGGCTAAACACAGTACGTTTTATTATGGGGTTTTTACATTAGAAAAACATGTTGGTGTATTTGTATCATCCCCAGAAACCTCGCGCCTACTTTCAAGCCTGACTGGACCTTCTCCTAACCTTATAATGCGCAAAATTGTATTCCTAACATTGCAGTTAAATGAAACCAAGAGCATCAGAACAGCCAGAAGATCGATGTTTCCATATTTCAATAAAATTGAAATAAATATATGTTTTTACACTTATATTGAGTATTAAAAGTTTTGTATGTGGAAATTCCCTTGCCTCACGTCAGCGTACTGCGTTCGAACTTTTTATTAGTTCTAATTGTAGATTTTAATAACATTTACCAGGTGATAATGGGCTGTTTTTAGTTTTTATTGGAAACTCTTATTTTTTTAGTTCAGTTCTTAAACGCACCTATCTAATATTTCGTGGTTGTATTTTTTCGTAATTATTAGTAATCGCATTCGGAGTTACAAGGGGAAGTCAATTTGTCTTATTTGTTGGGTTTTCAATTTTTCTGGCATGCCAGATTAAATTTATTTACAGATATTAGCCCCATACAGTCTTATAGATTTTGATTTATAAATTCCAGTCATTAAACATAATCAATGATAAGTGCTTCGCGTTACAAGTTATGTAGAGATAATTTAGGTTCATGTGGTTCTGGCCTTTATAGATGGGACAATTTAGCAATTATAACTTTGAATTGTTAATTTATTGCTTGAAAGCTTTGTGAAAAATTCCAGGAGCATATGACGTTGACATTACCATATTTGTCACCAATAATTACTTTCGAGTGAGGCATAGTTATTTAAACTACCTAAGCTTTTCTTACGACAAAATCCTTGAGTTACAATAAATCGAGGTTGTTGGCGCACTTATTTGATCATAAAAGTGTCCATCGTAGGGCATGAGGGTCGTTTGAACGGACTATAGTCAATGCGCTTTTCACCTTGACCTAAACAAGAATAAGGAACACTGTATTGCGATGATTACATTTTATGACAGTCAGTAAATATTAAAGGACGATGTACTTATAAGAAGAGTGCTTTAAAAAGGGAAACAAAATTTAAAATATAAAAGAGTATAAGGATCGTGGAATATATTTTGCAAGGAGTACATTTTTGAGGATAGATTTTGTGCCTGTTCCCGATGAAGTAAAAAAACAAACAGCTTTATTTTCATAATAAAGAAATTTGCAAAGTATACATAAAAATAACCCTTTAAATTAAAAAAGTGTGTATAATGATGTCTCCAAACTAGGAAATAAGGTTCTAATAAAGAAATAGAGTCTGTTAGAGGAATAAGATTATATCATGAACGTCTGTTAGAAGACGAAGCTACAACATGATTAATGCTTCAATTAAGTTTGCCCTTCAAACCAAATCTGGCCAAGGTCGACATGCTCAAAATTGCATAGTCGGCCATTGACTAGACGACGTCCACACGGTTAAGTACCGGCAGGTAATTAACTCTATTGCAGCTGGATGAATAGGCATTAGGTTGCAGAACCAGCGGGAAGTGGGGTAAGGCAGGTCAATCCCCGTAGCTCCTGGTGAGACTGTTTGCTATATCTTTGTTAATTCAATGAACAAGGGCGTTCCGCATAATAGCTCAAGGTCCCAACCATTGTTGCTCAACTGTGTCAGAAATAACAATGGGAAAAGGGTCCAAGTTTATGTCTCTTGCGTAAGAATCTTCTCGGCCGATAGTGGCTGAGTCATTGTAGTGTCTAGGTTTCTCTGTGATTCTTCTGTGGTTTATTAAGTGTTATTAAGTGCTTGGGGTAAAGTATCGATTTGCTTCATTTAGAGATACATTGGGAAGAAATAGGACGTTTGTTCTTTCTATAATTTATTGTAATTTAATTTGGATCAGCTCTTTCCAAAGTTCTAACCAAACACTTCAAACTCCAAAGCAAATTGGTCGTTCCTCTCAAGACTGAAGAAAAGAGCGTTCTCCAGGCTTTGGTGTATGCTACCACTTCAGCTGCCCGTGGACCGTTCCCCCACGCCTTGGTGCATGACGCCATTTCAGCTACCCAGGAACGTTCCCCAAGTCATGGTGTATGGTGCTACGTCAGTTCCCTATGACAGGTTTCCCATGTCATGGAGAATGGTGCCACTTCAGTTCCCCATGGCACGTTCCCCAAGTCAAGGTGTATGGTGCCACTTCAGCTCTCCATGGAACGTTCCCCAAGTCAAGGTGTATGGTTCTACTTCAGTTCCCAAACCTCCTACAAGTTGTGTAGTACGTTCTACTTCAGCTCTGTTGTGTAGTATGGTGCCACTTCAGCTCTTCATAGAACGTTCCCCAAGTTATGGTGTATGGTGCCTATTCAACTCCCCATGGAACGTTCCCCAAGATATGGTTTATGATGCCACTTCAGCTCCACTTGCTCTTTCTCATCGATTGACTCATTGGGGTTTTAATCACTAATTAAAACCTTTTTTAACGAACTTAAAAGTCTTAAACACTCGTGATTCCAGCAGATTTGAGAGAAAACTCCTGCATTTGTTGGTAGTGCTTTTACCACAATACTGCGTAGTACGTTTGATTTCCAGGTCATCAGCCTAGCAAGAGTCGACTGCCGTTCCCTTCCTCTTCCATTACGAATATTATAGAGCCAACCGAAGCCAACGGCCGCTGGTTAAATGCTGTGGATACCCGCACCGGTTATAATTGTCGATCGGCAGCCATTTCACCTGACTACAAGTATTTGATATAATGATAGGAAGTGTGCGGTGATGCCGATGGTAGCCATTAGTGGTGCAATGTAGGTCTGTAGGGCTGGCGATAGTGCACGGACGGGGAGAGGCAATAAATCGCCTACTGGATCCGTACCAGAGGAATGGCGATGGGCGGGCTAATTATCTAGTGAGAAAAACAGGACTCGCTCGCATCAATATTCAGTACTTTCACTAGCAAACCAGAAAATGTTGGGATTGAATTTCAAAACAGTCTAGTTTCCTATGTCGGTACCAGGTATGTAATTGATGTTGACACTAATGTTGATGACGAGAAAATTAACCTATATAAGAATTACAACTTTTGAAACAGGCAATATTACCTCTCATATGATACACGTATTGGTTCAAACGTTCCCCTCACCTGCTGAGGTACTGTTCGGTCCTCACCAAACTCTTCATCTTTTGGTGAAAGTTCGAAAATGGATAGCCAGCTGCCACTTGCTATTAGTCTGTCGATTATTGATTAATTTCTTGATTAATGACACTTTTTAAAAAAAGATCAACCGTATATAACATAAAGTAGTAACAAGACCAGACAGTAGTTTTGGACCGCTCTCTACCAAAACGTAAAACACTGGCGTGGACATATACGAGAAAATAAATTTCAAAATTTATAGGCATCAAGTAAGGATTGATTCTTGTTACTACTTAAGCATTAAATTGCATAGTTTATCAGGTCCATCACATAATCCACCATGTGGCCTACTCGAATTTGAAAAATCACCACATGTCAGCAAATGAGCGGAGCGAATTTTCTTCTCAGGCTAAAATACGAATGAGTCAGACAATTCGCTCTCCCAGTTAATCTACTACAAATCAAGTGGCGGGGAAGGCTACTGGAGATGAACTTAATGTACAATTAAAATTTGTCATACCTTTCCCCATACAAAATTCAATAGGTTTCATATTAATTGGTATAACAACTCATAGATATGTTTCTTACTACATTATATTAGTTGATAAAGATACGCATTAAACGAATTCAAATGTACCACCTGTGTGAATTATCACCGTAAATAAAGCAATAAATGCATACCTTTATTAATTGGATTTCTTGCAGTAATAATATGCAGTAGTTGAGTAAAGTGGCTTGTGTCGTAATTAACATTTGCTGAGTTCTTTAGGTCAGTGACTAAATATTTTTGACAATATTGTGAACTAATATTCTTCAGCTCTGTGCCTATTTGTTTTCCTTGTTAACGGAGGAAATAAGTGTTACATTTTATGGATATTACTAACAAAAAAAGTACTAATTCAATATGTGATTGGTCTGGATAGGGATATTTTGTAATATAAAATTGATAAAATTATGAAATAACTATCTATATAGTTTTTACTTAAAATATGATATTTCATATTAAGTCAATTTCTACATCAACAATTTCAAAAATAAAAAACATCACTAATTTCTATTTTAGCGAATTTTCCCTATAGAGAAGAAGCTATTACCGTAGTCGGCATGGTAAGACCTAGATATCTTTGATGGGACCATGATATCTTTTCGTTTTGAGATGCCAAGATGCCAAAATCACCATTCGTTCAAAACGATATATATATGTCCGTGGGTACGATAACTCTCGTAAAAATGATCCGATTTTGATGAAATTTGATACAAACATGTAAAGCAACATTTATGACTATAAGTTCGAAAGCCAGCCAGATCGCTCTATCCAAAGGGGTATTTTGGAGGGGTTTTGTACCCCAAAAATGTGTTTTTTTTAGTTTTTTACATATAATATTTTAGTAAATCCAATTTTAGTTTTCACCATTATATTCAGCTTTAAAAAATTGGTGTTTTGATCATTGCTCTACGTCAATTGGTTACCGAGATATTGAAAGTGCTAAACGCAGTACGTTGTCGAATGTTATCCTTATGGAGAATAAGAAAAATTGTATATCTTGCTTATTTATCAACTTACCCTGACGAAACTTGGTGTATTGCTTCATCCTGTTGTGGTCCTGTTGTGGACGAAAAATTATTTTTACCGATAGTTCCCGTAGCAGCAAACCTGCGTACTCAGCCCCCATGTCATTCTTATGGAGAATAAGTCAAATGTTACCTCCCTTAATTATGAACATAAATTAATAACATTTGGTATGTGACTTCACCTAGTCGAGTTATAACAAATTTGCATAAAAACCCATTTTGTGTGTACCTTGTTTCAGCAAACCTGCATCCTCAGATGCCATGTTATTCTTATAGGGAATAATTAAAATTTCATGAATCATTTATTTATGAATATATTTTGATGAAACTTGGTATGTGGCTTTAAGTGGTATTAAGTATACATACACATATATATATATATATATATATATATATATATATATATTGGAAATTCGCTGAGTACGCAGGTTTGCTGCTACGGGGGTATTTACTTTAACGGTGACTTTATAAATCTTAATAAACATTTATATAGCCTACTCACGTAGAATAAAATTGTGCATTGCATTGCTTATTTATTAGTGAATTTCATATGGAAAAGTGAACTATTAGCATGACCCGCACGGTGAAACTTAAGCCCGGGACCACCATTGAAGTTCCTAACGTGACCCCCTGAATACGATTTGGGGGTCGTTCAAAATTATATGTATAGCGAGACATATACATATACATCCAACCATGCGTTTTACCAGCTAACGTGTAAACTTTGTCCTAAGGAGTACATTGGACAAACATCCAACTCCTTACGTGTTCGGATGACAGGACATCGGTTTTCTGTCAACCATAAAGACAAACACAAGCCGGTGGCCTTACATGCTGTTCAACATAATGCTGAGTTTGAAGATTGTGTCCATCTTAAAGCTATACACAAAATCCAAAGTGTTGAAAACAAAGAATTAAATGACATGCATTTGAGAACAGTCGAATTGGCTCACCAGTTAGTTTTAAGAACGAAACAACCTCATGGACTCAACATTCGTTAATTTGATAATTTTTGGTTCCTTATTCTTTCTACAGTATCAAAATAGTTTTATTCCACATCATCTGATCTTAACCAAATGTGTAAATAACATATGATCTGTTGTTTTTGTTTGTCATATATATAAGAAATTAACACCATTTTGTTGCAATATTTCGAGAAATGCACTCTAGCGGTCGCATATTTTGTACGATTAACTTGAAATTTGGTGGGAACCTTCACTTCTGTAAACAGTTGGACAAGTTCGTTGGGCAAAACAATCGGACAACTCTAACCCCCTTTTTTGGGGATTTTAATTTTAAAATTTTGAGTTTTTGGGCCCAATTAGGGTCAGAAAAGCCCCGAATGAAAACGAGTTCGCACGCAGCACGCTGACGTGAGGGAAGTGAATTTCCACATAAAACTTGTAAAACTCAAAATAAGTGTAAAAACATACATTTTTCCAATTTTTATTGAAATCTGAAACATTTATTTTTTGGCTGTTCTGATACTCCTGGTTTCATTTACTTGCAAAGCTGGGAATACAATTTTGCGCATTATAAGGTTAGAAGAAGGTCCAGGCAGACTTGAAAGTAGGCGTGAGGTTGCTGGGGATGATAAAAGTACTCTAACAAAGGAATAACAGGCTTTTCTAGTGTAAAACCCCCATAAGACAACGTACTGTGTTTAGTCGATACACATTTGCTTTAATAACTCGGTAAATATTTTTGCTAGAATGACGAGAGAGGGCTTAAAACTTTCGCCTCGCTAATTCCCATCTTTTTACATGCATTTATCTTGAATCTGGGGCTTTTATGACCCTTTTTGGGCCCAAAAAATCGAAATTTGAAAGATTAATCCCCAAAAAAGGGGTTTAGAGTTTTCCGATTGTTTTGCCCAACGAACTTGTCCAACTGATTACAGAAAGGAACGTCCCTACCAAATTTGAAGTAAATCGGACAAAAAATGCGACCGCTAGAGTGCATACACATATATATGTATATATATATATATATATATATACATATACATATATATATAAAATTTTGAACGACCCCCCAAAACGTGTTCAGGGGGTCACGTTAGGAACTTCTATGGTGGTCCCGGGCTTAAGTTTCACCGTGCAGGTCATGCTAATAGTTCACTTTCCAAAGGAAATTCACTAAAAATGCAAGTAAGAAGATGGAGAATAGTAAGGCGAAAGTTTTAAGCCCTCTCTCATCATTCAAACACAAATATTTACCGAGTTATTAAAGAAAATGTTAATTGTCTTAACACAGTACGGGGTGTAGGGTGACATGCCGTGGAGCATATCATTAGTACCGGTTGTTTGGTTTTCTAGTTTTATGATACCCTAACGCGAGGGGAACATGCCATCGCGGCGGAGGAGACGACTCACAGTATGGGAGGTAAGGAAGAGAGATGGAGTGAGGGATCCGTGCGGTTTGGGAATCCAAGTTCCAAGAACCAGTTTAGTCGGCCATCGCCAATAATGATTAAAAAATACCCGCGTCGCAGCAAACCTGCATACTCAGCGAATTTCCAATGGAGGTATAAATGTCTTAATACTACATAAAGCCACTTACCAAGTTTCATAAAAATATATTCACAAATAAGCGATATATACAATTTTAATTATTCTCTATAAGAATAACATTGGGGCTGAGTACGCAGGTTTGCTGCAACAAGGAACACAAAAAATGGGTTTTTATGCTAATATCAATATAATTCAACTAGGTGAAGTCGAATACCAGTTTTTTATTAATTTATGTTTGTAATTAAGGGAGACAGAGCATTTAATTATTCTCCATAAGAATAACATGGGGGCTGAGTACACAGCTTTGCTGCTACGGGAGAATTTGGCAAACATTTTTGTTTTTAGCAAATAGCAATAGACCACAACGAGATGAAGCTGTATACCAAGTTTCGTCAGTATACGTTCATAAATAAGCGAGATATAAAAATGTTCTTTTCCTTCTTAAGAATAACATTAGACAACGTACTGTGTTTAGCACTTTCAATATCATAGTAACCAATTGACGTAGAGGAATGATCAACATACCAAATTGTGTGCTTTTTAAGCTGAATCCAAGGGGGAAACCAAAATTTGACTATTTCAAAAATTAGATATAAAAGATTTAAAAAAAGCCATTTTTGGGGTACAAAACCCCCCCTAAATACCCCTTCGGATAGAGCGATCTGGCTGATTTTCTAACTTAGTCATAAATGTTGCTTTAGACGCTTATACCAAGTTTCATCAAAATCGGATCATTTTTACGAGAGTTATCGTGCCTACGGACACACACATGTATATATATACAGTTTCGAACGAATGGTGTTTTTGGGGTCTGGGGACCTCAAAACGAAAAGTTATCATGGTCCCGGGCCTAGGTTTTACCATGCCGACTACGGTAATAGCTTCTTCCCTATAGGGGAAATTCGCTAAAAGTCAGGAGCGTCAAACTAGGCGGGTGGGGATTTTGCAATGTTGCCAGTCTGTGCAAGCTAACATTTGGGGAATTTCTCAGAAACACGTTTACAGAACCCTTATTTGTTTTTCTTTCTTAGATGATCAGCTGGCTTGTTTTATAAAACTACAACTGTAATTTCTATCAATGATTCTTTATATTTAACATATTGATCTAGTACCCAAAGAAACCATCAGATTGCGTAGGAGTACACCCGATGGTACACCACAGCAATCACAGCGTGTAACCTCGCTCCGATGCCGGGCCCGGTCCAGTGAAGCAGGCTTTGTGACCTGACAATCATCAACAAATATTGTCAGATTAAATTAATCTTAATTTTTATCAGAATTGGATTGAACAGTACCCGTATTTAGTAAAATAATTAGAGCTGACTTTATTGTTACAAAATGTCCAAGGTCATTATTGTCTCCTTTACAGACACATTAATATTACGTTACGAATTAATACATTTGTACTTTAATGCTTCTGTATTCTGTGATTTTGTTATTTTGTTTTAAGTTCAATAAAAATTATTTATCCTAAAGTACCAACATATAATTTTCTATTGGAGGTTGTAAATAAGCAATTGATTTATTGATTTTATTTGAATTTGAACACCTCGGCAGATGCTTTAGTCAAGTAGTTTTTCACATCAATCTCGCAAAAACCACTTGCTTTGTGTAAAGCCCGCCATATAAACGGGCGAGTTTTAAATATATATTATCGCAGTTCTAAACTTAAATATTTACTTGTCCCCAAAACAAAAATATAAACAAAGACAAAAATTACAGACACAAGATCATGGGTCTCTCAGAGTTGCCGCATCGTGCCCCAAAACCCACGATTTTCGACCTAGACATATTATGCCAGAACCACATATGGCAACAACGCAAAATCTCCCACCATCCTAATTTGACGCTACTGACTTTTTGAAATGCAGTAGTTTACGGCACTGCCTAAACTAAACACCACTGCCTAAACTTTGTTGGTAATGTAACTTCAGCATATGCGGAGCAACAATAGGTAGCAATCGCAATGATATCAATACACTGTATCATTCAATAGTACATTTGACATTTCTGTATGATAACTCTTCTTTGTAAAAAAACGTCTTAATACTTTTTTGACTGTTACTATTTACTCTCTTCTTCTTGCATTAGCTTCCCACTTTTTACTAGGATAGGACTACTTCGTCATATATATATATATATATATATATATATATATATATATATATATTGCTTAAACAGTCACGTCTAGTTAATTTATTATTACAGGTTGTGTGTAAATTACGTTTATAGTATTAAGTCATTTTTGTTGTTAACTATAAGAACTATAAATTCCTGAATGTATTTTATTTGCAATCATGATCTATACAATGTTTTATTAAAAATAATCAATATTGTAACAAATAAATGTTGCAGCCAAATTATGAATAGGTATTTGACTTCGTCTCTGACAAGGTATTTGGCATTTTACAGTTAAAGTACAGTTAAAGTAGCTAGTAAAGATTTAAGGGCAATACGTTAAATGTTTATATCCCATTATAGAAATGCATGGGACAAACTATGACAGCTTTATTTCGATAATCGCGTTATGATGAATCGGATTATTACACCAATATTATTACGCCATATATAACAGGGAGTGAAAAAAATCACGTTCTACCTACTTATCCTTATTAGAATATTGATATTTGTTTACTTCGCGTAGTTTTCCCTGTATTGCAGCAATTGCCAAATATTTGTCCCAAATTGCATATTTTATGAATGACAGACTTTAAGTATATAACAGTCAGACTAGGTAGTTGATAACATCACACAATTCATGAGCGTAAATAAAATGTTTGACAAGATGAAATAACTTATACTTAAAACAATCGAAATTTCTTATAAATATTGGGTAGGTCTTAAGTATTTAATCATAATTTATTTATTTTATTAAATTGTATAAATAGACTATAAAATATTGAAACCCCTTAAACCCCCCTTCCCATGGTCCGATTTTTCTGGCTTTCGAACTTAAAGTCATGAATGTCACTTTAGACATTTCGGCCAAATTTCATCGAAATCAAGACTTTTTACTCAAGTTATCGCATTAACGGACATAATATATATATATATATATATATATATATATATATATATATATATATATATCTTTGAACGTATAGTGTTTTTGGCATCTGGGGACCTCAAAACAAACAGTTATCATGGTCTCGGGCTTGGTTACGTGGGGCGAGCGCTGAGTGGAGTGAGCGCCGAGTGGGGCGAGCGCCGAGCGGACTACATATGTTGTGAGAGTTTTGACAGCGAACCGGATTAATAAAATGTGTTTCTGCCCGCTCCATCTCGGTTAAGAGTTCCACTCCAACACTGACAAGATTTCTAGTTACAGGAGGCTTTAAGGTTGGGGGGGATGACCGTATTTGCTTTTGTTGACTGGACAACATTGGGGCTGGTGTTTTTCCTCGTCACTTCTGCTTCATTGACCAGACTCTTACAAGATTTATAGCCTCGGCACTCGCACTACTCGGCCTCGGCGCTGGCAAAACGACACCCTCGGGGTGAAGTCTTACCATGATACCTACGGTAATAGCTTCTTCCCTATAGGGAAAATTCGCTAAAACTAAGGATGTGAGTGGCACTGCACAATAATGTATCAAGTCATGATTTTAAACTCTAAAACAACTCAAAACATAGGTGTAAAGCAATACAGAACTTACTCAAAACACGTTATGTATTTATTTTTAGTTTTACTGTTATTAAATTAGTATGAACAATTATGAGCTATTGTTATTTTATCCTTTATTTAGTGCTAAATGTATATTAGAAAATAGAAAATGACATTAGGTATTCCCCCTAGCTTTAACAGTTTTCCAGACGTGTGAGTGAATAGTAATGACTTGTTATAAGAGAAGTCTAAACTAATAACAATGCAGTTCTATGTAAATACAATTCCTTTATTTAACCTCCAGATGCATTGAATCCCCTGACAAGCGCTCATCCGTCCTTCTTGGAATGTCCACCCGTTACTCACCCGCACCTTCGACGGCTGGCTCTCTCCTCCTTCCCCTGCCTCTCGACCTAACCCTCCGGGGCCTCGGCGCATGGCGTGTTCCCCCCCGGCGGCCGTGAGTCATAAAATAGTCATTATTATCAGTTAATTCATCAGGGTACCTGGGTTTGCCGATGGCACAAAATCCGTCTCCCCACAGTACGTTTTCTTATGGGGGTTTTACACGGGAAAAGGCTGTTTTTCGTATCTTGATGTTGTTTATCACCCCCAATATCACTATACCAACTTGTTATCATGACTATACCTCCTCCTAACCTTATAATGTACAAAATTGTCCTAATAGTGGATTTAAGTATAACCAGGAGCATCAGAACAGCCAAAAAATTACATTTTTCAATTTTCCAAAATAATGGTACCAGTTTTGTTTTAAACCCTTTATTAATTTTTTAAAGATGTTAATGCGGAAATTCATTTCCCTCACATCAGCGTGCTGCGTGCGAACTCGTGTGATTAAGGGCACTCAGCCGGCAAACAACTACTTAATGTATGCCAATAAATACTGATGACAATCTTCTGATGGTAATGGCTCCCTGATGACTCAAGGTCGAGTGATCATCAGTTATCTGCTCCCACGTGACCATGTGACCATGCGCCTCGTGACTTGCGTCGTTGTAATCCACCTGTTTGGTAATAGCTCGATGTGTGAACTGATGACGGACGAAAATCCTCCAACATTAAAAGACGGGGTTCTCAAAAACGTCCCTTGAGTAGCTCGCTGTCATGCGAGGAAATTTAAAAGAGGGTTTGAAAAGGGTTTTAAACGAATTATTGTAATAGTGTAAAATTCTGAATAAGAAAAATGTAAAGTTATTTTTTCATGCTTTGCAGGTACAGAATTACCTTTTTATTCAAGTTTAATATTATTCCCCAACATTATTTGAATTAGATTTTCTCGATTCGATTTTTAAATTTCTATATTGTACTAACTACATTCATTACCTTTCCTGTATCTACATCTTCACTAGACGATAATCGTATACCTCAACATTTAATTTCGTATTTTTTCCGGCTAGAAAACAGTTTGAGGTGGCTAGTTGGTTTAAGGTGTGGAAGATTTGGGGAAGTTTCCTCACAAAGTTGTACAAAATTCTTGAATCGGCTCCCACAATTGTTCAAACTTTTGACATACAATTGTAGAGATTACGTCGACTCTATTGTCCTTATGACATTTTGGGGAGGAGATCCAAAGCTCCAGAGAAAGCCGTGCGCCGGGGCACGTATCAGACCTGAGCCTGGCATTTGAAAGCTTTGTTGATGATGACTCGGAGATAAACCACTTCCTTGTTGATCAGAATTCGCCGGGACCTCAGGCCCATAATGCGCTTCTTCCTAATTTGGCCTTTGTTTTTTTATCTTTGGCGGTTTCCAGTTCCGAGGATTATCACGGGGTCGGATGATGAAGATAGTGGTTTATGCTTGTTTTCTGGGAATCGCGTCCAGCACAATAATATTTTGCAATGTTGACTGAGGATGCGTCTTGACGGTGGAGCGTCTTTGACTTTAATATAAAACGTGCAGGAGAATGGGTTTAGGCTTCTTTCCCTGAAAACCCTTTTAAATAAGTCTGTAGAAAAATATCTCTGGCGGAGGTGTAAGAAATTAGTAAGTGAGCTTTGAACAAAAATTGGGTTTTATTGGCTCACATTGGCTCACAATGAAATAGATTAATACGTGTATAAATTAATTAATCTGAGGGGCTATATTGATATGATAATTATAACAAAACAGTTTTTGTATGGAGACTATTTCGTTATCTTAATCTTGCTTCATATTAACAATCGTTTAACCAAATGAAAGGTTAATTGTGTAATCGATGGATTACATGTGTACATGTGTATAATGAATATTTAATGCTTTTATTATGCTAACGTGACGCAACCAACGATCTATGGACACGACCATCAGAAAATGCTCTCTTGTTGAAACACCTCTGTTCCAATTAATAACATAGCTCAGGTGAGGTTTTTATGTGAATGGTCGAAACCATTATACCATTATAGATATAACCATAACGTTTTATAGAGAACAACGGGCCAAACCTCTCAATGTAACCACATTACGATTCACGACCCCCATGAATCGAACCTGTCACCTCATGCACCCAAATCCAAGAGGCTAATCGTTAGGCGAAGTTATTTAAGCACGTATAGATTAAAAATATTAAACTATCCTTGCTAGATATTGAGACAATGTATTACATATTCAAAGATTAATTGAGAACACAATTAAAATAAATCTTAGACGTATTTCAAGATTTATCAAATACTTTTCGTTTTAACAAACCTTCACAGGGCCTTGTTAAACTGTTATGTGCAGAGCGGACGAATTGCATTTCACTGGTGGCTAAAACAAAAAACTCATGGGCATTAAAGTTAATAACAACGTTAGTAATTTAAAAAAGATAACCGCGTAGTCATGTAGTTAGTCAAACCGCAGCAGTCAAGAGAGTAAGGAGTTGATGACTATTTTCTTACTTTCACGCATGCGGTCAACCAGGGTAAAACCCTCGACATAAGTGGATGGCAGCCAAGGATAATTGAAGTAAAGAAAAACTCACATTATGTTTCTTACGAGATGAATTAGGTCAACGGAGCGTCATTAAGGACATCGCTACAAGGAGCAGAGGCGCAGGCGCGATTGTTGTTTAACAGGTTGAAATCGCTTATTGCAGAACTCGCACGAATAACATCATTTACACTTGTGAATGTAATTTTAGAATCGTTCAGATTTAAACACGTTTATTACGTGTAAAAATGTTGGTTAGGATTAAGATACTATAAAACTTTTAACAATTTTACTTGAAAACCTTTGAGAAAATAAGGTTGGGCAAAATATACTTTAGTCTGCGAGTGTTCAGTTGCTATGTATTACATAAAAACAGAGTCAATATTCAAACTGATTACAGAGTTTTATGTAATTACTACATATGATTGGCTGTCTGCATCATCCGGTCCCTTTGTTTGCTTCGGTTATTTGGTTGTAGCCTACTACAAATATAAGTAATACAAAAATATGTATCGGTTTTAAGTTGCATTGTATTACCACGGTACAACTTGTCTACCGGTATAAATTTGTTATTTACCTTAAAAAAAACTTAAAATATAAAAGTTGTAATTTACTGAACTCCTAATGTTATTAGGACAATTTATTAAATTACTTGATTGCGTCGTTTCAATTATATTTTTAATAGGAAATCTTTGTTTACCTATATTAGGTTTAAATTTTTATTTTAGATCTCCCCTCACTAGCTGTTACCAGCAACGTTGCCACGTTGTGCACTCCTTAAGTGTGACGTCACCGATGTCCCAGTATAGTGCCAGTGTGAAAAGAAGATGACCAGCGGAAGCCGGAAGTACGTGTGTTATCTGATGCGGGGCGGCGTCGCGTCGGCGTCGCGTGTTGGTGGAGCGCCGCGACGCTGTACCGCCTCTCTAGCTGTCGGATGTTTTGATCAGCGCATGGCGCGAGATAGGCGAGCGTTGCCCTAGCTATCTGGAGCAGAACTTTGATATAACTGTTGAGTCATCGATACGACGTAACGCCGGCTGCGTGATCACTGCCGCACGTATAGTCATAAGCCAACCATCACAAGATGAAACAGGCTTTATGCTACGTTAACACTTTAACTGAGGGATATCCTCCTTACTTTATAGTTAAAACGCAAAAATGAATTCTTTTGACAGTTCGGCACTGGGCTTTAATTACATGCGATTTGTACCAGAGAATTAATTGTTCCTATATTTGCAGGTTGTATTTGTATTTTGAATATTTGGTCATAAAATAGTGTAAAAACAAGAATTAATATTATCTTACGTCATTTAACAGTGGTAGTATTCCACACTTTCCAGACCTTTGGACTGTTGGTCGGAGACTTCTACTAGGTCGATTTGTATGCGGTCTGTTCTAAGTGCAGATATTTGTTCCTATATTTTCTGGTGTGATTTGTTTTTGGAATATTTTGCTGTGTGTTATGATTTAGTGTACACGAAAGTGATAAGTTTAAAACTACATGAATTACATTACCGAAGTTCAGAAACTGATCAAAACGGGATCTTTGTACTCACACAGGAAAAAACTAAGTAATTGTGTTTCTGTAAAAAGCATAGTGTTCGGATTTGAACTAAGTAATAAGTTGTATTTTTAAGATATATTACTAGTATGATACGCAAATTTATCCAAGCAGTTTTATAAATGTGTTAAAAGCTGACCAAGGTGTTTTATGTTCTTGTATTGAAATCTTTGACAATTTACGAAAAGCAACCAGACAAAGAAATATATCATTTTAAAATTAAATAATAAATTATGAATAAACTGTATACAATAATAATTTACACTGATAAATATAGTGATATCACAGAGTTTGAACACATGTCCAGTACATCTAAACCGTTTGCTAATTGAGGCCACTTGAAATAATCAATCCATGCATTGCAAAGTAAAACATATACAGGGTGTCTCACAAAAGGTGTCTCAAACCGATTGCAGACGAACCACTTGACCTAAAAGATGAAATAAAATTATTTCCCACTAAATCAACCTCAAGGAGTAACGTAACAAAATTTTAACTCGTTAAAAATGCAGGGTGTACCAAAAACTGAGGGTCACTAGTCGAATCTCGGAAATTTCAAATGTCAACATACGTCATGATATACACCATTTTAACTGACAAGCAAACATTTTGGTGAAAACAGAACTCACTAATCTGTATCCGTTTTAAAATGGCGGCCATTTTTGCGAAAAATATTAACATTTACGGAATTCCCTGTATCTACCAAACCACAAGATATTTTTATTCTGATTCAAATTTCTTACTCGCATTGATCTCAGATTCACCCTGATATACATGCTAGTATTTAAAACATAGTAAAAATTTACAAAAAATACTTTTTTTGAAAATGTTTACATGCCCAATATTCAAAAAAGTCAAATAGTAACGTATATCAAAAAGTATATCATTTTAAAGGTATTAGAAATCCTAACAACTTTCTAATTTACATCAACCTCGTATCTCTTTTTGTTTTTAGCAATCAACAACAATCTTCATTTCCCCATATAAAATACATGTTATTTCTACATAACTCATTTATAAAAGAGGCCTCAGAGTATTTGGAAGTGTTATTTAGAAATAACATGTATTTTATATGGGGAAATGAAGATTTTTGTTGATTGCTAAAGAACAAAAAAAGATACAAGGTTGATATAAAATAGAAAGTTGTTAGGATTCCTAAGACCTTTCGAATGATATACTTTTTTATATACGTTGCTATTTGAATTTTTTTAATTTTGGGCATGTAAACATTAAAAAAATATTTGTTGTAATTGTTTACTATGTTTTAAATACTAGCAGGTAGCATATCAGGGTAAAGCTGAGTTCAATACAAGTATAAGAATTGAATCAGAATAAAAATATGTCTTGTGGTTTAGCATATACAGGGTATTCCGGAAATGTTAATATGTTTTGCAAAAATGGCCGCCATTTTGAAACGGACAGAGATAAGTGAGTTCGGTTTCCACCACCATATTTGTCTGCCAAAGGGCTTTAAAATGGTGTATAATATGACGTATGTTAACATTTGAAATGTCCGAGATTCGACTAATGACCTTCAGTTTTTGGTACACCATGCATTTTAAAAGAGTTAAAATTATTTTTACGTTACTCCTTGAGGTTGATTTAGTGGGAAATAATGATTCATTTAATCCTTCAATTTCATCCTTCTAGATTAAGTGGTTCGTCTGCAATCTGTTTCAGACACCCTGTAAAATAGTGTGGACAATTAGTTATGAGTTATTAATTGTTACTACTCCTGAGAACAAGTGTTTCATAATCTATCAGGATAGGGAAAGTATGATATACAGCTACAAAAACCATAACCAGGAAATCTTTGAAATAAAGCTGAAGCCGTGAAAGGATTCGCCGGGTCAGATATGCCGGGTCATCTGACCACCCATTGAACCCCTCTCACTCGGGGACGTGCCTTCCGGCGGTAGGTAAGATTGTGATTAAAGATTTGCTAAAACGTATACTAACATGTCCGTCCTTATTTTGTCCTGTGACTGAGTATCGCTTTGAATGGTAGGCATACAATTAAAAGTTATAAAACATTATACATATTGGTAATTTCAATTAATTATTGGCAAACCACATTTAATTCTTAGTCCCCGTTGATTCGTGTTGGCTCTTTTTTGTAGCGTCGATTGTTGTTATTGGTTCTTGAGAGTCGTACTCAAATTACTTTACACACATTTCTTCATAATTTCAATTCCCCCCATAAAACACTCTGAAACACTTAAGCATACATCCTCCATCTTGTATTACGTATGGTAAACATAGTAAATAATACAAATCTTGAGTCTTTAAAAATTAGCTAGGGCGCTCCAGTCACGAAACTTTTCGCTTTTCTACCTGCTTCGCCCATAAGGCCAATGTTAACTTTCAAAGCCCGTTCCTCCTCAACGGATTATTCGATATCGTTGATTTATGGCTCATTTTAAAAATAAAAAATACATCTAGCGATTTCAGTAAGCAGAATTTCGATATCGCAAACAATAATCAATCAATAAATTTCCAAAATATTCAATATTTACGATTTTTTATGCGCGAACTATTTACGATAACGAAATTCTGCTTACTGAAATCGCTAGATATATTTTTGATATTTAAAACGAACCATAAATAATTAATTTCTGATAATCCGTTGAGGAGGGACGGACTTTGAAAGTTAACATTGGTCTTATGGGAGAAGCAGGTTGACGCAGAGGACTGGAGCCCCTTCTTAAGCATAATTTTGCAAGGATTCAAACAAGAGATTTTGGTATTTTAACAAGATGTTGTTTATATTTTTCTAAATAAATCTGTTACGCAACAAATTAAATAAATAAAATTAACAATGTGTTATTTAAATAAGTAATAAAGGCACAATATTTTGTTAAAACTACTTACAAATCATAGCTCTAAAACAGTCAAATGATTGTGAAATAATGTTAAGATAATTTCCAAGATTCTATCAACTGACTATCCCAGCTAAAACGTGACAAATTGAAATCAGAGTAAAAACTAACATAAATGCAAAATAACCTTTTAGAAACAAATGTTGAACAATAAACCACGTAAATATGTAATATAATTATCGCTACGAAATTATAAAATGTGGTCACATTTTAATTAAAAAACATTCATTGCATTATATTTAAAATTATACAGACGTGTGAGTTACATAACTCTTTCCAGACCCCTCCCCAAATAACGAGCGTAACGTTACGCCGCCACCTCCCCCTAAAGTGCGTTACGTAATATATGAATATTCCCTACATCGTTTGTTGATCTTATTTGTAACTATATGTATGATCATTGTTGTTTGGTGATCCTTTAGTTTATTCGTTCTTGTTGGTCTTTGTTTGTTGTTGGTCTATTGTTTTTGGCGTTGGTATTTTTTTATCCCTGTTGATAAATGTTGGCTCTCGTTGGACCTTGATATTCCTTGTCAGTTCTTATTGTTATTCATTGGTCTCTGTTGGTGTTTTGTAGTCTTTGTTGGTTCTAGCTGTCCAAAGGGTTTAAAGAGATTTCAAAAGTTCCACACCATTTTTCCATATGTCGTATAGTTTATGTCTAGTGTCCACAAATAAAGTTCATTCGTGGGAGGAGTCATTTATGCTACAAATTTGTTTAACACACTGCGATAACGTGATATCACGTACCATTCCAATGATGTTTGATTTTGTACGAAGTTCATTTAACATAATGAAAGGTAGAATGTCTCTTTCCCAAAACGTCATTCTTTCTAAACCAGTCCAAGTTCAGATTCAAACCTCAATCAGACAGACGGAGTGACGAGTCGCCAAACCTGCCCGGACTCCCGGACCCGGACATTGGGGAAGGTCGGGACTCGCTGTACCGTCGGCCGGTCAGGCAACCGCGCGCGACCGTGGCGTCGAGGATGTGGGGGTCAAGGATCAGAGGCAGTGGACGGACACCGGGACAGCTTGTCGTTGTCTGCGTCCTACAGTAGGTGGACTCAGTACCAGTGTTGACGAAAGTGTAAACAGTTTTACTCGAGAAGTACTCTAGTGAATCGCTTCAGAAAAGGTACCTACTTAGAATATCGTCATTTAATTAACCTTATTACTGTAGTAATTTTTATGTGGTTATTCGTTCTTTAGGGTTTGGCCGTTCCTTAGCAAAACGTTAAAAATTCTTTTGACGTTGAAACACATAAAAAAACGCGAAAACTAAACTTTTTATACATTAATGTCAAAACTATCTACATTACTAAAGACATTTTTTTGTTCGGCAGAAACTATTATTTATTTGTATACATGTTTGGTACCAATGAAAAGCTTTTACGCTCTAAATATGCCTTCTACCCAATGTTAATCCTATATTATTCAATGTTATGTTAATCAATGTTATTCAATGTTAATCTCATTTATTAAGCTTGTCAGCTGATTATACTGTAAACATTTAAACACCTGGAGATTCCCGTGCGGAGAACGGGACACCATTCTCCAATCTAATCCTTAATTGGATTTTTAAGGGTTTTAGGAAATAAATCCATAGGTATTCGATCTATAAATTTAGTTAAGTTTCAGTATTAATATTTTAAACGTATTTTAATTGATACACTGATTAAACAAGTGGTTTAGCAAGTGTTGTAGCAAGTGTTGTAACAAGTGTTTAGCAAGTGTTGTAACAAGTGGTTTAGCAAGTGTTGTAACAAGTGGTTTAGCAAGTGTTGTAACAAGTGTTGTAGCAAGTGTTGTAACAAGTGTTTAGCAAGTGTTGTAACAAGTGGTTTAGCGAGTGTTGTAACAAGTTTTTAGCAAGTGCTGTAACAAGTGGTTTAGCAAGTGTTGTAACAAGTGGTTTAGCAAGTGTTGTAACAAGTGGTTTAGCAAGTGTTGTAACAAGTGGTTTAGCAAGTGTTGTACCAAGTGGTTTAGCAAGTGTTGTAACAAGTGGTTTAGCAAGTGTTGTAACAAGTGTTTAGCAAGTGTTGTAACAAGTGTTTCGTTTGATCAGTAACCGAATAATTACATTGAATCACGAAACTAATTCAGTTTATGTATTTGTGTTACCTTCTTTAAACTGCATTAACCTAATTAAAATAATTTATTAAGTTAGCAAAACGAATAATCAATTTTCATTATTTTGGTTATCGTAAGTTAACTTAACGAATATAATTAATTTATTAATATGCAATAAAATAAAATACAAATTTATTCCTGAAAAAAGCTCTTAGAAGTGTACAAAATAAACAGGAAAAAATACTAGACGTCTGTGTTTGGGAATGAGTCTATTTCCATTCAGCCGTCTATACACTTGAACAATTAGTAAAACTTCACAGGAACATTCGTCGCATGACTTGTTAAATACATTTAATTAATTTCACAATAGTAATGTAAAAGCAATGGTGAGAAGTGCGCATTCAACAATTACTGAAACATCTCAAACTCCGTTGCGAAATTAAAGATTAAGAATGAAAATATAAACCGAGAAAGAAAAAGTGTAGGGATTATTTGAAAGGGCACGACTACATGTCAGTAATGCGCACACTCAGCTAATGGTCTTGGCCACTGTGCGTAGTACTTCCTGGCCGACTCGCAACTAAATAATACCATAGCCGGCGGCTATGATAATACTCGGGGTATGATACACCGTTAGACCACAGAAATGGGCTTTTATTTTTATTATTTTATTTTTTATTATTCTGAAAACGGAGGACACTCACAGTTTATACGCAAAGATTGAAGACGAACTTTGGACAACATCTGAAACAATGTTATAGTAACAACTTATAGTCATTTTGAGGGTAGGCCTATGTCCCTCTCCATTCCCACATATAAGCTTCTTTTCTCGCGTACATCGAATCCATTTTAAAGCCCTCGCTCAAGTACATTTTGATCGTCTTTTAAATTTAAAATAAGCTACATTTTATTAAAAGTCTGAAAGGCTTTTCAAACAAAGCTCGGCCCCTTGTTATAACCATTCTTCGAGCAAAATCTTTGCTGCTGATATATTCTTTTCCAAAATTAGTCATTCCAATATAACCGGGTTACTACACGCAATTAGGTTTATACAACACATTTAATTAATTTAGCTTAGCCCCAACAATTTGAATTTCCCAAAAAAAACATTATTTTTATTTTCTTGTCCCTAAAATAATAACAGTTTTGAAAATTTATCCTTCAACATTCAATCACTTGTTCGATATTCAGTGTTTAGCTTCATCTTACACGGAAAACGTGCCCTACGTAAGTCACTATGATCCTTTAATATCGGACAAATATATTGACAGTTAGGCTGTAGTCAATAGCAGGCTGTAAATTTACAGGCTGTACGCTGCTACTGTTGCCATTTTGCCATGGAAAAATATCATTCGAATGTTATTCCGTTTAGCACGTCTACTATTGGCTGATCTCGGTTAATAGCCCGGTAAACTACGCCCTCAACTCACAATTTTTTTGGCTGCGATTATAGTAATACAATTTGTTTGGATTATGTATGCCTTACTTTTTTTACCGTTGTATAGAATACACTTTATACTAACCCTGGTCGATTCAAATAACCTTTTATTTGACACGTAGACAAAATCCAGATAAGACAATCAATAAGATAACATTAAAGCAAAAATTGTACATTCTGTTTCTTATTAGAGTTTCTTTAGTTTTATTATTATCATTAATAATGAAAAAATATAGTTATTTAAGTACTTTGTTTAAGTGCTAATTTTTTCTGAAATTAATAAACCTTTAAAAGCAAATACAGTATGTTCAAAACTGTAAAAAACATAATTTTCTGTCAACAATTAATATTCTTAATTTTACCACGCCAAAATTTCAATCCGAAATTAAAACCATGTTTTAAATGGTTTAAGGAAGAAAAACACAAATACAACTGCCCTGCTCGTTAGTAGATGAACAGAGAATAACAGGCGAAAGCGACAAAGAATCGTAATCAATGGGTCAAGCGGAGAAAAGACGATAAAGAAGTAGGTTAATTTAACTAAACGTCAAAGGCGCCGATTATATCCAGACGGTCGGACAGACAGACAGACGGACGGTAAATGGTTGAGGGACAGACCGTAGACGGACGCACAAGAGCTTATGGGCGTAACGACAGTTTTACTTTATCTATGTGCCGATTGAATGTATTGATTATTTTCCAGACCGCCTGTCTTGCTGCAACGCTGTTGTATAACTTTATGGCTCATTGTCGAAGAAAGGTAAATCTTTATGGTTATAACCTTTGTGAAATCTGATTCACTTTCTGCCTACAGTTCTCTCTTTTCCGGATTCGATTCTGAGCAAATCATTTTACAACTTTCACGAATTGAGATGAAATGAAAGTCACAGTCGTAATTGTTGTGTATAAAATCCCCTGGATTTCCGAAGGTCGCCAATAGGGTACGGCATTTACAATTACAACTTCATACACCAGATTTGTTCGCATTCGAACGTCTAACGAACAATCCATAGACTGCTTTTTAACAATATTGTTCAAAGTGTCCGGAAATCAGTAAACTTTAAGCCACCATGCTAGTCTGACTAGTCTGACCATCATGGACAAATCCCTTGCTATAATTATTGGATTCATACAATTTCTCTCCAATTAATTTACTGAACTGTTCGTTATTTAGATTGAGATTGGGATTCCGTTAGTTAGAACATGAGAAAATTCCTCGTTGCTATAAATCCTACAGTTATCATCTGAAAAAGTGTCAGAATTAGTATCGTTTTACCCTTTGATAAATTAAATTCGTTCTAACCAATTATCTTTGAACACGTGACGACGAGAGAGAAAACCAAATCAAATCTCTTCTGATCACAATTTGGCTAAAACCGTCGAACTGTGAGGAACGGCTGATTGATATTTCAGAGGAGTTGCACAACTCGCCGTTTTGTCCCATTCCGACACTTCGCCTGGGGATTAGCAGGCCCAGTCCTGCTTCCATCATCAGTTGCGTAACGTCCAATCGATAAAACGTAATGGGTCTATATTTACACCAAGAACAGCCAGGCTTGCGTTTAATCACCAAATTAAGGTCCATGCTCAAAATTAAACTTAGACTGTATGATTTTATTTATAATCAAATAATGTATTCGTAAAATTGTACTGTATTTAAGTTATGATATTTATTTAAATGTACACATAAAAATACAATGGAGCACTTCATCAAGACAACCTCCAACATACACTGCGTCTACAAAATATGACAGTTTGAAGCAAGGAAGCATTGCCAGTTACTGCCCTAAACATCAGATAGGAGATTCTCTACATTAACAGAGTACCAACACAAAAAGAGTCAGACCTTCACAGTCACGAAGCCAGACACGCTTCCAGATACATCTTACCTCCGCATGATTTCTCACGTTTGAGAAAAAAAAAAACACTTTCTACACCGGGAAAAGACTACACAACTTCATGACAAAAGACTTAAGGAAATTACATGGACAAATGGACACATGGACATATTACAGGCAATAGAAGCTATTCGTCTCAAATAATTAATTTCATAAACTCTTTACTGACTTCAGCAATATATAAAAATTATAATCATGACTTAACCTTGCATAAATCAGTTTTACAACACTCCAGTCTATAATTGCATTTACACTGTAAGGAAGACGGAACAACACAATATCGCACAAGTTGGCTGGTTCGGCAAACCTAATCTGTGAGAGAGTACCTTCATCATAAGGGAGTTGAATTACTTCAGTTTAAAATATCCTCGGTTGTTCTTCTTGCTCATTGATCTATTCTCTTTCGTTTTCAGCAACCATGGCTGCCTCCGACTCGGAGACTGTGGAACTAGAGGTTGTTCTTCTTGCTCATTGATCTATTCTCTCTCGTTTTCAGCAACCATGGCTGCCTCCGACTCGGAGACTGTGGAACTAGAGGTTGTTCTTCTTGCTCATTGATCTATTCTCTCTCGTTTTCAGCTACCATGGCTGCCTCCGACTCGGAGACTGTGGAACTAGAGGTTGTTCTTCTTGCTCATTGATCTATTCTCTTTCGTTTTCAGCTACCATGGCTGCCTCCGACTCGGAGACTGTGGAACTAGAGGTTGTTCTTCTTGCTCATTGATCTATTCTCTTTCGTTTTCAGCTACCATGGCTGCCTCCGACTCGGAGACTGTGGAACTAGAGGTTGTTCTTCTTGCTCATTGATCTATTCTCTTTCGTTTTCAGCTACCATGGCTGCCTCCGACTCGGAGACTGTAAAACTAGAGGTTGTTCTTCTTGCTCATTGATATATTCTCTCTCGTTTTCAGCTACCATGGCTGCCTCCGACTCGGAGACTGTGGAACTAGAGGTTGTTCTTCTTGCTCATTGATCTATTCTCTTTCGTTTTCAGCTACCATGGCTGCCTCCGACTCGGAGACTGTGGAACTAGAGGTTGTTCTTCTTGCTCATTGATCTATTCTCTTTCGTTTTCAGCTACCATGGCTGCCTCCGACTTGGAGACTGTGGAACTAGAGGTTGTTCTTCTTGCTCATTGATCTATTCTCTTTCGTTTTCAGCAACCATGGCTGCCTCCGACTCGGAGACTGTGGAACTAGAAGGGCCCAGGCAGCTCAAGAGGCCCCCGGTGGACATCGAGTTCACAGACCTCACCTACGCCGTGCCGCAGGGCAGAAATGGTCAGTAGCATCTTGGTCAAACTGTCCTGCATGAGTCCTGCATGGTAATATAATTAGTTAATCTTCGTACGTTCGGTCTCTCGGTCACTGCCAGTAGTGATCTGTTATGACATTGAAATTAGGTCACACAGAAAAAAACGAAAAAGATTCAATGTTGCGTGAAAAGGTGATCACTATGTCAATCAGCAAAGTCGTTGAAAGAGTAGTATAGATTGGAAAATGTGTTGTAAGACTTAATTAGTGTGTCAGTTCTGTTTGTTAGTTCCCATCGATGCAGCACGTTCTCCCAAAATATTATCTCTCTTTTCCTATGGCTGCTTTTCCATTTGAAATAGGAATATGCCGATATGACAACTAATTGTAAAGCAAAAGTAAATTCTTGGAAGAACCTTATTATTTATTTTTTCCGTTTTATCTATTTAAATAAATATATTGTATTCATAGTTTGTGTCAGCTGTCATACAGTTAGATGGCTTGCCAGACAGAAGGATAATCCAATCTAGGACCGTATTTGTCATGTCTTGATTTTCTAATTGACAACATCATAATTCATAGGTCAATGGTATATCAGTAAATAATTACAGATTTTTGACGTCTTACACATTAAAATTTAACTCTAATTTTTTAGTCTTCAATACAGCAGTTTACCAGTTAGAATTTTTCCTGGCTTTTCCCACTGAGGTGAACAATTTGTATGGTGTTAAAATATTTAGTATTGTGTCATATGAACAAGGAAGAATAAGAATAATTTACCTTCTATGTATGTAGTGTCTAACTATAGACTATATGAAACACGTAGCTATTCGCTTGTCACCAATTCAATTTACAATTCATTACAATTTACAATCTACTCAAAAGTAAGACGAAAAACTGTAAACACAAGGTGTGTGAGATGTTGAATGTGACGTGAGCCTTCCAGATCAAACATTAACCTCCACCCAGGTACTAGGGGACTTATTATAAAAACCGGCCAGCCTTTATTGTCAGCCGGTTCAAAGTTTGTCCTTGGCCCAGTTAAAAGGTCAATCGCTTCTTGACTCGCATGCAAACTGCTCCCTACTCAATGTTTGACTAGAAGAGTGGCTCGGTCAGCTTCAAGGTCTTATCCTCTGGCTGAGCAAAGATCATCTGTGAAGAGCCGTGACTGGTCGAGAACTGATGAACTTATCACTATAAATAATATATTAGTTTGAAACGCTGGTGGAAATTAAATTCTACGCGTCACGATAGTCTAGTACTGCCTATAAATTGAGATGTCATCCACGAACTCTGTAGGAGTGACTGATAACTCTGTGACCTCTTTTCTTGACCTTTGATCTGTGACCTCTACCGCTGCAGACGCAGGAGTGTTCGACAATGGAACATAACAGGCTTTCACCTCTGTGACATGCCGTAAGGTTCATGGTCGGTTAATATGTTATGTTTCTTTATTATCTGGATGTCTCTATTCTTCAATATTTAATTTCTGTCAAAGCACCTTCAGTCCTTTATTCTGCAACGATGATGCATGATTCTAATAATAATACTGAGTCAGTATGCAAATTAGTTTGTAAAACATTACCATATCAATGCCAGTATGATAAGTTTAGATTAATACTGGTCAAAGTTCTTTGTCGGTTTAACACCCTATTTAACTCTAGAGGATTTAATTAAACACGTCTTACAACACTTACAAATACGTTTACACTTACACTGTACTCATTAAACATATGTAAATATGCTGATGTAAGCATATAAGGTGACAAAATACAATCGATTTTGATCAATCACACCGATAATCATCAGGCAAATGAAAAAATTACGAGAAACTACGAATACATCAAAAGTTGACAGATTTATTTGAATACCGAATAAACTTATTAGTGCGTGGAACAAGTGTCATATACCTTAAAAATATTTCACTTCCGGACACTAGCACCAAACTTTGGGGACGGAATAAAGGAGTAAAAATTAGCCGGGAGCCAGGCTCAGAAATGATGACGTCACGACCTGTGACGTCATCAAAATGACCGCTTGGAAAATTTATTAAAGTACCATATCTCAGTAACCACTTATCCGAGTTTAATTAAAGGTTTTCCTATTTCCTAAAAGAGATGTCATTACATGTTTTGCCGTAAATGTAACATGTTTTGGCTTCCGGCGGATCTTTTCTCCTTTATTCCTAACGTTTGGTGGTGGAGTCCGGAAATGACATATTTTTTTATGGTATATGGCACTTGTTCCACGGACAATAAATTCTTTAAAATATTTAAATTTATAATACAATTATTATCTTTTCATTTATAAAACAACTGTTACATTTACGGCAAAACATGTAATGACATCTCTTTTAGGAAATAGGAAGACCTTTAAATTGAAACCTCATTCATTAAAATCGGATAAGCGGTTACTAAGATATGGTACTTTAACAAATTCGCCAAGCGGCCATTTTGATGATGTCACAGCTGTGACGTCATCATTTCTGAGCTTGGCTTCCGGCTGATTTTTACTCTTTTACATGTATTTATTCGATCCCCAAAGTTTGGTACTGGTGTCCGGAAGTGAAATATTTTTACGCTTGATCCACGGACTGTATTTTCTATCAAGTGTTTTCCAGTAATATTTGTTATTACTAAAAATGTTCGTTAGGTTTGAGAATCCCGTATGATGTAAATAGTCCCTTAATATTTTTTGGCATAGTGTTTTCCCAAATAAGACGCATTTCTTTATCATAAGAAGAGTACACAAAATATAACGCACACAAATGAAAATTGGGAAGCTATTTACCCTTTTTGTCTTATCCTTTTGCTTTACCAGTACACCTTGCAACTGGACGAAAACACTACAGAAAATTAGGTTTTCAATTGTTTTGAGCACAGGCCTACTACTATTTGTACTCGGAATACGTTATTTTTCTTATTTCTCACTGAACAAGACACTATTCATTAGATAAATCCCCTTCTGTTTTATTAACATGTTGATTTAAATAAAACATCTCTCTTTATCGAAGAAAACCCAATATCCGATATATTGTTTCTGACCTTTCTCAAGACACGAATTCGCTGGTTCCCTTTCAGCGGTACCCCCCCCTGAGCCATGGTAGAGTAATTGTACAAACCTGATAACACTATAATTACAGCGCGGTTGCTTTCCTATATAGTGGAAACTGTTACCATCCGGCGGAGAAAGCTATAAATCTCTGTCAATTAAACTGATTGGGTAAACCATTCTTGCGGGATTGGAAAAGGTTGCGACGAAAGCAAAAAGTCGCCGTACTTAGTGGAGATTTATGATATCGAGATAGATAGATTTTTAGATTACGTAAATATTATTGATAGATAATATAAAATCTGAGTAGTTTAAAACAGTGTTTTCTTCAAATTTTATGGAAGTACCCAATCACAGGTTTGCTGTTTGGTACGAAGTAACTTTGTGAATTGATTTTAGACGAAACGTTTGAAGTACGTACGTAACTAATTATTAACCGGTACGCCGTATGTTGGACGTTAGGTGAATGCTGCATTTTTATATACTTTAACTTCATGTTATAACTCTAGTGATACGGGCATTACTTGTGTAGTTTTAGTTTATTGCTTGCACTTACCTAAAAAAACTGTACCATCAATGCATGTTGCTTTTAACTTATTATAGGGTTAAAAAATTGTTTAATGAAGTCCCAACTCTAGTGGAAATATAATATTGTAAAAGCTAATTTAACGTTAGAAAGTTCGTTGTAAGACTTAAAGAGTTTAAAATTCAAATAAGTATGTCATAAATACCCCCCATCGCACAGATGATTCTTTAACTTGTGAGAGTTGCTGCCGAATCCTAATCACGTAAGGACCGCTCCTAATAAATCATCTGAAGTGAAACCGTCCGTTAATTTGTACGAATCTGATAAGTATGTCGGTCAGCGAGGCGTCAGGCCTAGCAAGGGGTCCGGTCTGTTATTACAGCTCGAATTAAAACGTACTCGTGGATTTCACCTAATAGCTCCAAGTAACCGGTTGTTGTCGGTAATCGTTTTTGGAACGTGTTACGCCCTCGTAGTAACAGTTCCGCACCGCTCTCCTTACATGGGGGTCTGCAACAGTGAGATAATTATTGATTAATACATTTTATATTTACAACTTGCGAACTCCCTTCTTTCAGTGAAAACTACTATTTGTCATTATACACAATTACGATTGATTATTAACTCGGTAGTGTTTGTTCGAGTATTATAAGTCCAACATTTCGTAAGCTCTGAATCTATCTATTTTGTCCTTTGTGTACGGGGATTAAAAGATCAGTTATAATAACTGGTTTAATTGACCTTGATCTATAAACATATTAATAAGCCTGGCGATTTTTTCGTTGTTTTTTAGAATACAAGAAATATATCACTAGATCACACACGTTCATGCGTATTTGAAGGCTAATATATGAATGAGTTGGCGTATTACGAGTCTAGCCTTGTTACTGACAGACTGACTGACGGTTTACCAGGATCATTAATTAAAAGCCCATTGACGTATGACAGCTGAACTAGGTTTTGAAATTTCACAAGACATTTTTAGATTTTGCTCAGAATCGATCTGGCAAACCTAAAATTCGGAGGCGATCTCTCAAACCACTGCACTAACCAACCAATAAATGAGAAGTAATAAATTGGTGAAATCTAGCAAACAGTTTTTAGAAATTATTTACTCTAACGAAACTATGATATAAACTACCAACGAGGCTGTTGTTCTCATTAGTATGTAAAAAGTGTTGTAAAATTGAACTATATAAAAATTACCGTTAGAGGTTTTACAAATACATTCATTATTTCTTATTGAAGTAGTTCCATCTACCATTTTCTGTTGAGGTCAGGATATGTCCTATTCGTGTTCCTTATTACACCGCATACAGCTTGGGTCCATATCAAATAACAGTTAGCGTCCCCCAACTTGCTGACATGACCAGCAGATCCCTAGCGTGCTAATAGGAGCTGTTAGCAACCTCAGCTGAGGCTGAAATGACAAGATCGTGCGGTTTCAGAAAACACAGTAATTTGTGGGATTTCTTAGAGGAGAGATTGTAATTCAAATTAATGGCTGGGAATTAGAAAATTGCAATGTATGGTTATTTCCTTGTTGCTTACCGTTGATAGGTAGGTTTTAGAATCGCTTACTAACAACATATAACCAACAGTAAAACTATAATTGTGAAAACATAACTATGAATGACTATATAGCCGACTACGGTTCACTGACTGGAACCGCACGCTTTTTGAATGTCAGCTGTTAATCAGAGAGGTCGGCAAGAAACAAATCTCATAATAGAGGTTCATTCTTATTTGTTTGTCCTTGTGATGTGCCAATAACCTCTGCTGCTTATCTGCGTTAATAATGTTACAAGTCACACCAATTAAACGATTACCTCAGATTGTGTGTATCTATTTGGAGCGCACTTCATCCATATGTTTTGGTTGGAAAAAATGCGGTTTATCGCTCAGTTTTTCATCGGTCAGTTGTTGCAAAATGTTGAGCTAGAGAATTGTTTTGAGATGTTTAAAACTTATTTAATTTAGAAATATACTAGTGCTTTGAAGGGGCACTAGACAATTGGCTCCTGACAATTTTTCTTAGATTTATATTTAAGTGATGGTGATACATAAATGAAGCACACGCTTAAATAGAATGTACCTATAAACTTAATAAATACTGACATTTTATAATCCACGTGCGTTTCCTGTAGGGACAATTTGTCTTTGTATCTGGCTGGCATACAGATTTGCAAACAAACATAAAATATTTTTCCATTTTTGGGCCAATAGTACTAGTCAACCCTCCAACTGGTGGCATCTCCCATCACCGTGCAGTTTATCAAACGTATGAAATGTGTCTTAAAAAATATGATTTATACACTTTTCTGATTTGTTTTTCTATACTTCTTTAAAATGATTATTTGTTCTAATAATATAAAGAAACGTCTTTATCAGCTTTACCCATTGAGACACTTTTAATTAATCGTATCAATCTTGTTAATTGATTATATTGGATTGTTTGTGATTGTTTTAGAGTTTGTTCGACACTATATAAAACTATCTGTTTCATAATATGAAACAACGCCCACCGATACTCCCCGAAATCGGATGAGAAGATAACACTTCAGACAATGCTATTTCAGAAGTTAATTTCAACTTAAAATAAACTTCATAAATTTATTAGTTGATTGTTCTCTTAAAAATGAAGAATCGTTGAAAACATAATTTAAATGAAGCAAAATCTTCCTCAGAATTGTTAACTAAATCCATCATGTAAAGGGATGTTTTACATGCAACGCTCCCCTCCCCGAACAGCAGAATTTGGTGTATTTATTTATCATCGGTATAATCTAATATGAGCCGTGTCATGTTATTCCCGCAGAGGCAGGATCTCTGTAGGCTGTAGGCGTGGTTATCTTATCATATGAGATTGCTCAACAAGTATGGCCCTTCGATATCGATGGTCTGGCCATCATTTCAGCGAACCGTCCACACAACCTAGTATGGATCTCTGTCTGTTAATGAACAAATGTTTAAGTAATTATATCAGTCACTAAATTAAATATTCTCCAAACTTTGACAAAGACAACGTATAAGGCCGGTGGGTTGCAGCTCTAATAAAAGATGAATGCCTCATGAAATATTTGGACATTTTGAGATGCAAATCAGCCGAAAATAACAACCAGTTAATATTTGTTGTAATTTACAAGAAAATCAACATAAATTTCAAAATAATTATGTTCTCAATAGTACGGTCTTTTAAATCAAACTTAACAGATGCACCTCGATGTTTTCTTCTCTTATCTCTTCCGGCCTATAAATATTCTGATAAGGTTCTTGTTCAAATTCTTGAACAGTAAAGAACTGATCAAGCTCTGTTGCTGTATATTATTGGCAATAAGAACCCTTAGTAAAAAAACAAGGAAGAAGAGTGTTTTTATTTATTATTATTATGAAAAATATTCACAGCTAGTGTATGTTTAAATTGTTGGATGCACTCAAATTTCTGCAGTACAGACTATATTTACAATTATTATTTTAATGTGTATATTTCTTCCTTATCTGCCAATCAAAATTTACACCTCAAAACCATGGGCAGCCTCACACTTTAGTTTCAAATTTCATTTACGTACGACATTCTGTTTCAAAATGGTGGCAGTTAAAATACTTCAATACCGCGCGGTTGGTAAACACGTTTGATGTAAAAACGTTTGGATGAAAAGCAATTAGTCAATTTGAAGACAAAACCAACAGTTTATAACTTTTTGTAATTAAATCAAGACTAATGGGGAACTTGAAGTTTTTCGAACTGTAGTTTTCTTAAGCAACTTCAACTATCTCCTTTTATCCACTGGCCAAAACTCATTCTTTACTCTATGACTTTAATGTCTAAAACTTGTAATGAGATTATTTATAACCTCATAGAGGCAGAGACGGGTAAGTAATCAGTATTGTTGGTTTTTACATCTAACATAATCTGAATGAGTCAGTTGTTCTTGGATACATTGCAAAACTTCGTATTACCTGAGTAGTTCCAGGAAGCATGCGTTTGCATGTCCATGGTGAAAGGGAAGGTTATGGTGTAGAGATCCGTCACCCCCCACCCGTTTGCAGATTACCTTTGATAACAATGGGAAGCTGTGATGATATCTTACACGTCCTCGCTCGTTAAAACAGCCGGCCTGCAATTTGTGGTTACAATGCTTGAAGTTATTTCCTTTTTATGTTAGATTGTTTGAGTAAAACCACAGACGTTTCTCTGTGGTAAAACGGATACATTAAGCAAATTAATGCTTCAAAATAGTAGTTTTCATCACAAGGAGAAAAAGTGGTAGTTTTTGGTGCGCAATCGTGTTTTACAAAAAAAGATTAAGCACCAAAAACAGACTTTTGATCCATGTGATGAACAACTTTGTTTATCATATTGCCCATATAAGTCTTTTATAGCCAGAGATCCCAAAAGTTCCCATGTATTTCTTATGGACATTCATTTTTGTTTGAGCTAATGAAAATACAAACAGCTGATCTTCATTCGTAGTAGTCCCACGGATTAACTACAGAATGCAGCACACACAACTGTCATAGATTTTATAAATTATTTGAGGGGCGAAGCCTGCGGGGACAGCTATCTTATATCTATAAAAGGCAAAGTCCTGGCTGACTGACTGACTGACTCACTCATCACTAATTCTCCACCTTCCCATGTGAGTAGAGAGCTGAAATTGTGTACACTGAATATTTAGGCATAAAATAGGAAAACTAAATGGTTTTCATCCTGATCTGACCTTAGGGCTCCGCCAGAGACCCCGACAAATTTCCCCTGTATGCCTTATGGACATTCAATTTTGTTTGAGATGATGAAAATACAAACAGCTGATCTTCATTCGTAGTAGTTCCACGGGCTAAACACAGAATGCAGCACACACAATTGTAATAGTTTTTATAAATCATTTGCGGGGCGAAGCCTGCCGCTATCAGCTAGTTACCTATATATTACAAATACAAGTTTGATTACACATTATAATATTAAATTATTTCTTCCGAAATATATGCTGACAATTTTAAAAATTCTTTTGTAAAATTTATTTTTTTTGTTCAAAATAAGTTTTAAGAATGTTTATTTACCAGGGTAAATATAGATTTATCTATTTTTATTATATTGATGAACAGATGAAAATACAGATTAATATGATTTATTGCTATGATATTTTGAGATTAAACAGGCGCAGAATTTAAGTTTGCTTATGATTTGCATAACGTGAAGTGTGAAGCCGTTTTGAAGGCGTTCAAACGAAACTTATCAAGGTGAAAACTGGTATGCAAAAAGAAACAAAAATCTTGTGCTTGACCTCAATCAAGGTTCGGACTCGGACTTCCTGATCCTGATCCTGCAAAAACTTACACTCGGCCAGGGTCGGCGCGTCGAGTAGCATTTGGGCGGGGAAATGTCTGGTGGGCTTGTGAAAGGTCATCGTCTTGGTGTTTGTACTTAATTGTAACTAAGTTAAGGTAATTAATCTGGAAACATTTCAGCCATCCTGAAACTTGCAGGCTATAATCCTAGGGTATGTTGCGTTGCGAGACGGATTGTCGATTGAACGTTCATAATCTGAGATTCACCCTGAAAATTGTTTTTAAAGGTTCAGTTAAGTAACAATACCTTGCGTTGGACAGTTACTAAAATACTAATACCAAAATAATCAGAAAACTTAAACAATAAATAATCAACAGTAATGTTTATACTGTTCTGCACTAATTATTGGAAAACTTGCCCACAAATCCACGCCATATGTCAGATTTTCCTCCACTAAATACAGTATATTAGATTACTTTCGAATCACACGATTTTTTCTCGAGGTAAAATTATGATTTCTTTTAAATAAAAACCCAAAAGGAAATCATAAAAATATCATGCTAAAGTAGATTTAAAACAACCTAAAATAATGAAGAATATCCACCATAGGAACTGAGTACTCTGTTTGTATTGCCATATAAATTATAATTTATGTAATGGAGATTAACTCGAAAGAAATTCATTAAATAGTTTGTACTGCCAAATCATTGTCACGCATATTATGGAGGGAGTAGTATACTGTACATTTACATATTAAGAATTGTGATCTGACAATGATATATGTACGGTTTTCAACTCATAAGAATAGAAAAATCTTCAGTTTGTTTGATTTTAGTTTGGATGGACGAGTTTATTTCGGCTAAATTTGAAGTATTAAATCAGCGCAACTGTTTCCCATATCATAAAACCACTATACTTTACCGTACCCCTTTTTACTGCCACATTTTAGTTTATGACAAGAAGTAAAAAACCTGTTGCATTTATTAACGTAGGAGAATTAGAAGTAATTATCATACTGTGATATTTCATATGAATAATGAGGCAAATGTGGGCATGCACAAGTGTAAAAGGCCAAGCTTGCTCTTATGGCGCAATACTGCTGTTGATCAACGTAGCCCCTAATTTCACACAGACTGTCTACCGTACAGATTTTCATTTCAGATTTATTGCGTTCCCTTTTATGAAACCTAATTCGTGATAATTGCTTGGTTCAAACCACTTTTGTGAAATCTGGTCTAGCCCAAAAAAACGCTCAGTGAAAGCAACGTTTCAGAATATGATTTAAGTTTCGCCACGTCGAATAATAATTATTTACCAAACTATGTTTTTAGGTAGGATCAAAGCTCTAATTCTGTGCTTGTATTGTTTTCTCAAAAGGATTTTTCTTTGGAACAATTTCTTATAAAAAAATATAACTAGATAAAACTCTTTTCCTGTATAAGATATTTAAATTATTTAAAAAAATAATGTGGAGTTATAATGTATGCGGGAATAGTTTTTAACTTCTTATATATTATTCTGTTTTTGTTTATTTTATAATTCTACTTATCGAAAGGCTTAAGCTCAGTTTTTAATTTTAAAATAAGGATTAGACGTTTTTGTAATGGTGTATTTTGTAATATTTGGATAAGATCCTGAAAGTAACAGTAGTTGAACGTGATTTTAGTTTAATTAAACCAAAACCTTTTGTCAGTAATTCTATTTATTTCTAAGACATTTTTACTTTTATACAAAATATTTATTTCTAAGTATGTTCAGTTTGTTCACAAAGACTTATTATATAATAAAAATAAAATGTATTTCTTCTCGATTTCCAAAGTAATTGTGTTTGCATTCAACTACATTTTTATTTCATTACCAATTTTAACGATAGAGAGACCAACTAAAAGGATTTCCCTCTGAATGATTCGAAACAAATTATTTTTCATTTCACGTCCGGTCTGTACCAAATTGGCCCTCAATATCAATGAAAAAATTATCGCATTCGACAAATCATAAATACATTGGACTTCATACTTTTCACTTGGAAAGATTCTGTGCTAATCTTATGGACACATTTTATCGAATTATTGTTACATGTCAATACAGATAATTGAATAAAACAATAGATAGCTGTTTAAGAAATATGAATAACTAAAGTTACTCTATTGTTTTAAATTTCAAGTTTGCACCGAGTTGCATTCCACGTCTGTTTTCCGGATTCCGGTCCCAGTGAATATAACGGGACACCGGCTAGTTTATTATTTGAATGGACAAGTTGAAACGAGTTTCCTCAAATGTATAACGTTCAAGTGTTGGCATTATAGGCTCTATTACCTAGCCATACTACGCCCTTGCTCGATATTTGCATTTATCTATGTAGAGCTTAACCATACATTTAAATAGCCCGTTTTCCTATAACATTAAAACGTAGTTTATGTAGTTTGGGTTTACTCAACCCTCAAAATACAAACTACAGTTTTTATTCAGATAAAACTTTTTTATTCAACATTTATCTGATTTGATTCATGTATTTTTTCCAACTAGACACGTGATTTCCTCCAGTGCGAGTGTGAATGCACTGTGACTTACGTAATGTGACTTGTGACGGACGAGGAAGCCATAAAAACACTGACCGGACTACGCAAGTACACGACACGCGCCATAAGCTATGGACTGCTCCGGACACGGCACTGGTAGCGGGAAATAATAGTGTCACAATAGCAGTTGTAAAATTGAAGTTACTAAAGACAGAACTATTTGAAATAAACGATTGCTAAACTATTGAAGGGGGGGGGGCTCCAGTCATCGGCTTCTACCTGCTTCTCTCGTAAGGTCAATGTTGACTTTCAAAGCCTCTCCGTCCTCAACGGATTATTCGAAATTGGAGAACGGCGTTGCCTTGAAGAACGGTTCTTTGAGTCGAATCATGGTGTGGTTCAGTGACTCAATATTATAGAGAACTTCGTCCATGTTGAAATATGAGTAGCTTTTAAGAAAGAAAAACCAAGTGATTCACAAATAGTTCACCAATAAAAAATCGTAAATATTGAAATTTTGGATTTATTGAACGATTTTTATTTGTGGTATATATTTGTAAAAATGCTGAATTCGCTATGTATTTTTTTCTCTTTACCCAAGCCATAAATCAAGGATATCGGATAATCTGTTGGTGAGGGACGGGCTTTGAAAGTTACCATTGGCTTAAGGGGGGAGTAGGTAGAAACGCCAATTTGTTGTGGCTGGAGCACGCTCTTAATACATTTTTATTCTTAACTGACATTATTGGAACCTTCAATTGAATATTGCCGTAAATTATGTTTTAATATTATAATAAACACACGGTAAGGGTTTATAATTGTTATTTACTATGGACCAATTAGAATAAAAATCGAACTTAATTTTCTTCCCCACTCAGAGTTTACTGACACGAACACTGGTTTCCTTCTTGATTAAAACACTAAATTGCGGCTTTGTAAATGCATTTCAACTCAAGTAATAAAACTGAGTATTTACGAGACTATCGGACCACTTTAAAACGAACTAATGGATTAAAAAACCTAATTTAGACATTTAGTAATTGCTTCATACTTAATTTAATTAACAATAAGTTGTATATAAAGAAAATTTAATTTACCTAGATAACAATTTAAATTTGTGGAACACCCACTACTTCCTCCACCTATTCCAATCTTCTGTCACAAATAAATTATAGAGAAGATAGATAATTTATCTTGTAAACTAAAAAAGTTGTTTATAAACTATTTACAAATTGTAAAAAAAAGGTTTACGGTAGAGTTGATTATAACCGTAACAATAAATAGGTTGACTTGAATAATGTACAAGCTACACAAATGCGGTTTTGAACGTTGAGTTTCACGAACGTGAACGTGAGGTTTAGAAATTTTAATAAAAGGGGGACAACAAGTCGACCCAACGAAGCCTACCCGGGACACTTGTGTAGTCATACGATGGAAACTACGATGGTTTGGGAAAGCCAGGATGTGTGGCAAGCCCACAGAGTTACTTGTGAAGTACAGTTAACACATTATTTGCTCATGTTGAAACCTTCTTCGTAACAATCGATAAATTTAAACTCTACTATTATTTCCTTAATTCCATATGCAAACTTAGTTCTGAAACGCGATCACGAGTAACTAACGAAGAGGAATTTCGCTGAAGGAAGCGAGAAGCTTGTGACACCGGTCGTCGATCCAGGGAACACTTTCGCCTCGGTTGCAGGAAACTGTTATTTCACTAATCGCTCTAATTTTGGCTCGGTTGATAATTTTGCTCAATAATTACCGGAGCTGGAGCCATTAGTGGTAATACGACAGTCACAGTTACATCGGCGGTTGGCGGTTGGCCTTAGCCCGGATATCGGCCAGTGGTCATAACCGCACAAATAGCTGGCCACTGTTTTGAAGTTTACTGACTGTTGACTTACCTGATTCTGAGCTTTGCCGTTACAACGGGTTAGTAATTTGTATTGTTCGCGATTCCTGGCAACAAGTGAGAAACCGATACAATGATGCGGACTGCAAGGGGGGTTGCTTGCAGACTCGTTGTGTCAATGGTGTAATTGGACTTTAGCATAGGAATTTAATTGTTTATTACAACGCCTTCAAGTTTTAAAACATTTTCCCAGTTTGTAATATATAAAACCTGCCGTTGTATAGTTTATTTTAAGGTATGTAATCGGTGTAGTAGAAAAAGTAGGTATCCAGTACTAAATCCAGAAATTGCGTTGTTGCTATACAAACAACCCAGACAAATGTTATTGGAACATTTTAGACATTCCTCTTTTGCATGTACATTTTTTCACTGATTCCTCCGACATGCTATTTATTTCAGCTCTCCCGAGCATCTACAATATACCAACACCTCGTAAACACTGTTAAATTACAAATTGTACGTAAAGAACCTTTAGTATTACAGCTGATTATGACTAATCAAAGTTTACTATACGAGGTGAATCACCGACAGCTTAAACAATTACAGCGCTAAAAGTTATATTATTTTGAACAACCTCGATAAATAAGTGTTTTACTGAGCTGCATCATTGTTTAGAAATATCACATTCCGTAAACGCTTTTCTTAATTCAAATAATGTCCCCTGATTTTCCTGATCTTTGAATTTGTATGAAAGAGTTATTAATAACTGTTATTTGAAAATATTTAAGCATCTATGGATATGTGTAAGAAGCTATCACAAATTATTTGGCAAGATTTAACGCTTCTGACAGGTTGTATTAAATGTTTAACACCAATATAAGTTTGTTCTCTTCCCTTTTCTGTAGGCTATAAGTCAAATGTATAGGTTAAAATTTCTCTTTGTAGAAAAGCTCCAGCTTTGTTCAGTCACATTGTGACTCATTCGGTGTGAGGAGGTGGTGGAACCTAGAGCTTAGCAGGTTATTTCCAACAATTTACTTATAACAGCAAATCAGATAGGGCTGCTTTGACGTCATCGCGCCATTAGCATTACTATTACTGTGCCGTCTGACGTCAGTGTCTTTGAGATATATTTGCATTGGTCCCATTGCCCAGTCCATGTATCGGTGACCGATTTGTTCGTGGCAACACTCCAACCTTCCTTGTCTACGATCCTTGTCGGAGATAACGCCGAAAGTGAGAGAAAACAGTCATAAAACATGCAAACTCCTAGAGCTAGTTTGCATATGCATTGTTCTCTACCTGGAAGTTGAGTTGATGGGATCCTTTCCCAGCCGCCCTTCTCTCAATCTCCATCAGCCTCCTTCCTGTTTACACATGTAGGACGTGTTGTCTGAAATGTATGAGTAGTTTGTCTGAAATCTGCATATTCCGTCAACCAGTTGCAGTTTAATCTAATGAATATTGTTTTAAGTGTAGCTTTCAAGTCACGATCGACAACTATTAATCTATGTCCAAAATTGTTGAGTTATTTGTTTATCAAAAACACCTATTATATTTACTAATTAGCTATTTGATCTAATAATGCAAAATATTCAATCATATTTTTGGTGTGTTCAGCTTTTCTAGGCTGCAAACACTGCTGACTCCTCCGGATTTCAAACTATCACTTTTGTAAATATTAATGGTACTAATACGAAGATTTTCTTACTTAATACGCTAGGGTTTCTTCTGACTAGAACTCTTTCTCCAGTTTCTAAATTATGATCAGCCTGAAGATGTTTCTGCTTTAATTTCAAAAAGATCAAACGTAAAATAATTGCCCTAGCCGTCCTCAAAGTTTGTACTTTGTCCATAAGATTACCATTGAGAATACATATTTAAAGTAAGACCAGATGTTAAAAGTTATGTATGATAAAACGAATTAAATGGTAACACAATTTGTATGATGATAGTGTTAAGAGAGTGAATGAGTGGTTTGAATGAGAAAAGTTATGATATTGAGCCCATTATAAACATAAACAGGCTGAAGGTCGAGGTAGTATTTTACAAGGTTATAGGTCAAGCCTGTATTTGTTATAGGCACGAATGAAGGATTTATGATAGCTTAGATGATACATGCATTCAGCTAGATCTAAAGGTTATTCACGCTATAATATGCTCATCTTTAACGATAATCTTGAAAAATTCAAATCCATTGAATGTGGATGTCCCTTTTGACCATTTGTTCTTCTTAAGTTAAAACATAAAATAAACAAAAATGTTTGAATGTTTTGACCCAATTTATTCATTAAATTCCAGAAGTGTTGTGGCACTCATCGACCGTATGACCGAGAGCTTAGTGACACTTCTTCTTGCATTTTTCCTCCTTGTGCTCCTTCTTGCAAGAATCACGAGTGACCCTGCTGAGAGTGGTGGTCGGCTGTTCGATCTGACCTACAACATCAGGCGAAGCTTCATCTGTAGCTCCCTGGAGCTCGGGTAGAGCGGAGAGCGAGTCTACAAGCTGATCAGGATCGGTGGTCAGGTCTGGTTCGACTGCCTCAGCCAGTTGTGAGGCAAAGTTAACATCATCCACAGTCAGCTCGTTGTCTTTGGCGTCAGCTGGGAAGGCCTGGGCCCACACCACGGTGACCACGAAGACAAATATGATCTAGACAAGTAACAGCACAATACGTTATGTAGGGATGTTGAAAAAATATATAGAAGACAAGTTTCTTGAGTTCGAGCAGCTAGTCCTTCTAGTTAATGTTAACACAGATTAGTAGTTTTCATAATCACAACACTTATGACCCATCCTCACTCAAGAGTCTTGATAATGGTTGAGTAAGCAGAATAGAGAATAGAGAGAAAACGGAACTTTCCTCCTAGAAAATTATAATCACGAGCACAAGAAGACTCCTTGGCAAAGAATTGCTAAGACGTACAAAGTAATATCCAACGTTAAGTACATGAACATAAGTCAGATAGAATTTAGGTTGAAGTTTAGAACTAAAAATGTTCATGTATACAGTAGTAGAAATCAATAGATAGTTAACCATGCAAGGCGAATTGAGACGGAGACGGTTGGTTTGTTGGTGTTTGTAAAAGGAAGTGACAGGAAATAAAATAAGTATCCAATCTGTAAAAGGGGTTTGGATAATTTAAGAATACGATATTTTAATTTCAGCTGTTGTATTTGAAATACATATACAACAGTAAAGGGAGTACATATACAACAGTAAAGGGAGATTATACATTTCTGTTATTGCCAATTTCTCAGTAACAACCTATTATCTGTCAAAAACCCCAGACATTTGGAAAATTAGGAATTTTTAACTTTATTCAGATTTTATGTTCAAGTCAGATCTATTTTGATTTAAAATTGATGGTGGATTCTTATCTATCGTCTTTTAGTTATTTGAAAAAGTCCACAGGGTTTAATGGCGTATCTTTGGATTTCCCTCTCAAATCTATAGCCTCGAACTCTACCCAACGTCTTGCAGGTTTTATTCTGTGGTCTAATTGTCTGACACTAATGTGGTTGGGTTAAGATACTTATAGTTATGTTTAGTTTATTATTATAAAGTCACATCAAAACTCACCTTACCCGCTGCCATCTCTGGTAATTCACAAAACTGCATCAGAAAATCACGCAAACTGTTTAAATAGTTACAGAAACGGCATTTGTAATCAATGCAAATTTAAATTGTAACGATAGTCAATACTTGGATGTGCGCGTGATTCTGAATACACTACAGTACTGTAGTGAAACATTAAAGCGGAAGACAAGTGTCACCTCAACGTCAAACACATTAGAAGAGGGCGCCCTTGCTGAAGTCGATAACACGTTGTGACGGAATGTAAATTAGAAACTTATAGAAAAAATAGTTCTGCCTCTGAAAACGAGGCTTTAATAGATAACAATAATAATCTTCAGCGAACGGAATTGTAAAAATAATCTGTATTTTAGCCAAGCAATAATCGTGGTGTTTCTTTATTTCACACGTTAATGTTGCTATTGATTGTCTCTTATACGGGTATTTAAGCCAAACCGTTTAAGAACTTTTGAGGTAACCAGAAGTCTGACAACCAAGAACCCTCCCTATACTTAAGTGAAAGGTTTAGATGAGAAAATTGGAGGGAAAATATTAGTTTTTATAGAACCTCTTCTAAGGTCATAAAATAAATTAATAAAAGTGCCTAGTTAAAAACACATTTTTAAATATTGGAAACTGTGTGATTTGATTAGGTTATAAAACTGAAATCAAGAGAAGAAGCGAAACTGTTGCGGACAAAGCTAGTGTTTGTTAAAAAGGTTTTCTTAAAATTCAAAAGGTCGTTTACTAGTAAATTCTCGATCACATGGAAGAGTGATATTAAACAGGAGTATTAAGATTCCATGACCTTTCCCAAGAAAAGAAAATCACCGCAGTTGCTTGTATATGAACTTGTATGATGGTTTTGAATGCAGTAATAGAATAAGACTTTGCATTTTTTTTTTTTAATACGTTGTCGTAGGGTTTTGTAGCGCAATATCTATTGGGACGGTTGAGGTGTGGTAATTCTTACAATTCTCAGTGTGTATCTTAACGGCTATATCGAGAATTATGGCTACTGTCCTATAGGACATGTTTTATCTTGTATGGTATACTTTTATCCAATAGGGCATACAATAGGGCTTTAAGCCTAAGTGATGGATAATAACAATGTGACAGTAAAAGATGCAGGTTAGTTATTAAGTTTGTCACCAGTCAAACTTATTGAAAAGATAACTGGACATCAGCTGGTTTGTTATAGAACGTTGACATATTCCACAAAATCACTTATTAAAATAATAAAGAATACTTGGGTTGGAAAGTAAATGCAAACATTTAACAAATTATGAATGGGAATTCCATGATTTTGTTTCTACCAATACTAATTAGAAGTTTCATATAATCTAAACATATAAAACGACTTATTCAGATTAATAATCTACGCACAACAAACACTTTTTAAGTTAAAGGCTTGAAGTGTTCAAGGTACGTTTGTTTTATAGCCTAGAGGAGCACTAAGAAAGGATTTTCCTCACGAACCGTAGTGCTCCGCCTCACAGGACTTCCGAGTCCCCATGTTAATGTTATGGGCATACCATTAACATTTGTAGGTTGTAGACAAAAATTATTTTCCTTTTTTTCAGTTATCTAAATCGAGCTTTATTGACAGTGAATCTTACAGATTCATAGGTACAAAATGATAAACGACTATGACTATTTGGGTTTTTTCCTAAACAGTTAGAATTTACACTATCCTTAAACGTCGAGTTTTGGCGTGTTGTTCTGAGCGGTACGTTATGTCCACCTAACAGCGATCTGTCTGGCCATCTGGATAGCCTAACAACTCTGAGTTTATGATTAAATTGTTTTTTTTAAACCTCGTAATATTCTTATGGAAATAACAGTGATATTTTTGAAAGTTTTTAATTATTTCCCTCCCTTCATACTTATGCCATAGCTATGTACAAACGCTTGTATTCGTTTGTTCAGTAGTTTCCGATTACGAGGGTCTTACATTTTAGCAAACAATTTATATGTTTGGCTATTTCATAAATTCGAGGTATGTTGAAATGTTGTTTTATCGATACTCGATACGTCAACAATATAACGGAAGTATTATTCCATCCTGATCTCATTTTTGTAACATTATTTTTCCTTCTTTTCACTATGTATGAATAAAAAGGATTGTCTATTAGCAATAGTTTATCCCTCGCTTTCATACGCACTTCAACAAGCCAAAGGCAATACCGGTAGTTATTTTAGTAAAGAAACCAAAACTTTACAAATCTTCCAATTTATAGCTGTGTTGATTATTAGTTAAAACTATTCTTGGGTTTTATTAACGAAGTGACTACGTTCACGTCCAATGTAAGGGCAAATTCACATCGCTACCGCTTAGGTTAGGTTACGTTACGTTAGGTTACGTTAGGTTAGGTTAGGTTAGGTTAGGTTAGGTTACGTTAGGTTAGGTTACATTAGGTTAGGTTAGGAGGTTTTCTGGCTCTCTATCTGTTTTAAAAATCACAGGAAAAGTAACGTACGCCGCATAATTTGGAACGGACGTGAACAGTAGCGGCTCACGTCGGACGTGTACGTAGCCTCTGCCTTTTATTAAAAATATTTAACCCCGAAGGATGAAAATAGTGTTTCGTAAAAACCAATATTAGAATTGTATAATGGTATTAGATCTATAGAGCAGACTCTAGAGAACATTCCTACTTAATTTAAAATTCATTGGTTGTTCCTAAATTTTTACAGATAGAGTTAGTAATGCATAAGATTCGTTTGATCTGTTTATTTGTTGTCAAAAACTAGCTGCGGGGTCCGGATTTACCCGGCTATTTTGTGTCACCAATTTCTAGAGAACTAATTGATTAAGCTCAGTCGTCTCTCTGTAATTTTAACATTAATTTAGTTTTTTCCATCTGTATTTTGTTATAGACCTGTTGAATATTTGGTGGAGCATGCAAAATATTATTCATCATACATTTTCGTCTAAATGTGTTTTTCCTAGAAAAGTGTTTTAAAGTTACAAAATTATAAGGATTAATTATATTCTCAACCGTAATGGTATAAAAAACAAAATATTCGATTTAATTTGTATCAGTTCCCATACAAATATTGAGCTTTCTCAAAGCTTAGAGCTAAAGTGCTTTCAATAACTAATAAACGTATTTATTAGTTAAATCATCTCTGAATCGTATCTTATACTCGCATTTACATATAGAATCTTAATTAAATTTAGGGCTGAAAATGCCCTCTTAGAAGTATGTTGGGAGGGTAATAATGAACAACTTTACTTTTTGTTCAAAACTATTGCTATTTCCATAAGAGTATTATAATTACGAGGTTTGCAAAAACAACAATTTAGTCATAAACTCATATTTCTTCTGCAGGGAAGGGCGTTATGTTATGTTACCAAGCGGGTTGGTCCTTTCTCTATTATAGCTGGTTACATATAAGCTGGCACTTAAAGCACGATTTAAGTTATGACAAATTAGACATTGGAAAATTAATTTGTAAGAAAAATTATATAGTATTTGTTTAGGCATTTGTTTGTCAGTGTAAAAGTTAAGGAAAATGTGTTCATCTAAATTTTGTATTTTGGTTCTTGGCTTAAAAGTAAGAAGAGCGCCAAGTGCCAGCTCAGCTGTAACCAACTGTAAACTCAAGGTGGCAGATCGCGATATAATTTTGCTGTGAAAAAGCACTAAATAAAATTTATCATCAGTGCTATATAGGCTTTAATAATATTTATTCCTATTTCCAAGTTGTTCATTGTCTTTCGTATTTTTCTGCCTCTGTATGGCGTATAGGAGGTCATTGGAGGATATCTCTTCCTGGATGTTTCCTTCTGATAACTTCCTTCCCTGTTTCTGTTCGTCATCACGCGCCTCTCTCTTTCCCCTACATCCTCCTCCCCCTCCTCTGTGTCCACCTCCCCCATATCCCTTCCGGTGACCCCCATGACCTCTATGACCCCCATGACCTCCATGGTACCCATGGCTTTTAGAGCCATGACCTCTATGACAGCTAGAGTGAGATCTTCCATGTGAGTGGCAGCTGGACGAATGCCTTTGGCAACTCTGATGACTAGATTTCCCGCTATTCCCACAGTTTCGTTGGGGAGGTCGCTTGCAGCTGTGATGGTGATTGTAACTATTGTGGTCTTCTGTGTGATGGTCATCATCATCATCGTGATTATCATCTTGATCATCATAATCGTCATCATAATCGTCATAATCGTCATCAAATTTGCTACTTGTTATTTTAAAGTCGAATTTTGAAGGTTTCGAGTCGTACTTGGAGGATGGTTTGTCGTGTTTCTTGGAGTCTCTGAGGTGGTCCAGAATTTTCTGCGCCACGGCGATTGTTTTATCGTCCACCAACTTGCTAAGATCTGGCTTCTTGTCGGGTTTGTGGGCTTGGATTACCGCGAAAACGGCTGCTGACGTCACCAGGAAAAGTATCTGGAAGTAAACCCCCAGTTTAAACAAATAGTTTGGCTTTTATTTTACTTTTTATGTGTGTGCAAATGATCAATATATATTACAAAATCTTAGATCACCAACCTTCGTATTATTGCACCCAAAGCTGCAATTTGTGCAGTGAAATAAATTCACTATTAAGAGATGTATTCACTATAAGGTGAAAACTTTTGACCTAAAGTAAATTAAAAAGCTATGTTTTGTAATAAAAGGAAAGCAATTAATAACCTTTAGTAGTTTTGTATCTGAATTTACTATAAATAAATCAAAATTCAAAGTCAAACATAATACAAATTTTTACTTGAAACATTTTTTGTATTTAAAAAATCACATTGCTTTATTATATCACCACCGTCAAACACTGCTAGTACTGCACTATTAATATAGTATAAGTTCTTAAAATATATAAATCTATTTTTAAATTCATTCTCTTCTTCAAAATACGCCACAATGGCATACCTAAAAATGGTGTGAAAAGGAAAAGAATGTTGGCGAGGTGGAGCGCCTGCTTTGAAGGTGAAACTGAGTTCAGCACAGACTATCGTATATTCAGTGTTTACTACTGCGCAGGCACTCAGGCAACTGCTTCATGTACCACTGTAATATAGATTCGTTTAACTTTTATAATTTTTTCTTGGTTTATTTTTTATTCTTACTGAAATTATTTGTTATACCGTCATAACCAAATCCGGGAGGTCCTGCGACTTATGAAACATAATGCATATTTAATGAGATTTTATTTAATATAATTGATTATTTTTAAATTATCAGTTATTTTATTTGTATGAATGGAAACAACTCATGGCTCAAAACATGTTGTAGAGTTATAAAATGGCAGTAAATATTATAAAATAGCGCGAAATGAGCTATCGTTTATCAAAAACAAAAAATGTTAAATCTGTGGTTTAAAGTTTTCATACTAGAAAGTTATAAAATGTGCAAGAAAAGTCGATGTCCTGGGTCGCCATGGTGCATTAGGGTGGAACATTCGCCATCCTCCCAAGGAGGTTTGGCCAAGGAGTCATGGATTGGGAATCCCTCAGTTCAGGTCATCAACGTCTTAATGAATGTAATTGCTAGAGACTTCGAAAGGAGTGGTAACTCTTATGTGCATGTTTAATTGTCATGTTTGCTTTATAATGTAAAATAAAAACATCTAACTATAACTATTAAATTCAGAAATTATTCAAAATAGAATGTTAACTGAAAATGTAATGAAGTTCGTCAATGTTTTAATCATAAAACGGCCAAATCTTAAATTTATACAAATTACCATGTATAATTTTAAATTTAAAGTTTTATAATCAATAATTTAACACCTGAGTTGTGCAGGGGCATATCATGTTCTACTCAATTGTGAACTGGCCTATACAATGAATACTCTAACGTTTAACTATTCATTGCTTATAACTAAGACGACATTATAGGGATTCCAATAACGTGTCCGCCATCTAAAAGTAAACGCCTTACATTCAAAATAGAGTTATGTCAATTCAACAAGTTTACCTTACCTTCATAACAGCTGTCATTCTCAACTCTTATTTTCCCAAACTGTACATAACAACTCCTGTTGAACCGTCTACGTAATTTATTTAAATGAACTCTATTGCTTTTGACGACGTATAATTTTACGCTCTAAATTTTCGTTTGTATAAATACTTTCCTGAATCTTCCTAATTCCTGAATGTTCCTGATCGTAAAAATAAAAAAATAGATCCTAAATTAAGGGATAAAAGGAAAGTGAACCCGACAGATTTTGTACCAGAGGAAAACTGTTTACGAATCCACAATTAATCCTCCCAAAACGGAGCTGACGGCTACGGTCTGTTACTGACGAACTGCGTCCCTCCAGACAAGCGAAAACAGTTAAAAACATGAACGCGTTTGACGTACGCCTCTGAATATTGATGGGAAGGCATTGAACTTTACAAGGTTTTGTATTATATCTAAAAGTAAACAATTTCTAAAGTAACATATAACTTATGATTCAGATCAGTAAAGTGGTTTTAAAATTCTCTGTTAAAAATCCATCACGTTCCTATATACAGAGAATTAATATGCCATACAAACTAAATAAGTCAAGAATATTGTATATTTAATTTTAATCCTGCAATGGCTACAGTTACATTCATCCCAAAATTATCCCACTTACACTCTCTTTTAACGAAGTAATATATCCGTTAAATATGACAATGTGTTCAACAAAGATGTGAAATTCAAAATTTCATTGAAAGTACATTTTGCACAATTTTAACAATTTTAGTCTAGTCGGTATTGCATGACTGTGGGTGTTACATTAATGTAAGCAATGTTCAGCAATTGTTTTATTTATGTAACAAAACAAATTATGTGCAATTTTCTGCTAAAAGAAAATACATTATTCTGTTATTTGATCAGTAAACATTTATAGCTCATCTTTTTTATCATCTTCATCTCTTTATATTTCGCGTTTGGGAAACAGAAAATTTAATAATATAAAACAGAATGTAACATTGTTATCAATTATTTTTGTTTTGACAATGCCGCTAGTCTTTTTAGCAATGCTAATTTGTAAACGTATTGTGGCAGTAAAATATTATATTTTATTTTATTTGACATTTAAATTTGCTAAATTACGATTATATTGACTACAAATTACAAAAGCCGAATTCAAAAAATGTCCCTTACAGTTCTTGATTTGAGCAACAAAGAAACTAACAATTAAATAAATGGATAGACACCTCATAACTTAAACACTTCATTCATTCCCCGAATAAACTTACTATGAACATGTTTTATATATATGCAACGTTATTATATGTGCGTAAACTTATATGCGGCTATTTACGATATTTATATCGTATTTTAACTCTTGTTCTCGCATATATTTCTTGTATTTATTAAGGATTTTCCGTAAATGAATAATTAAAACGTGAGCGGATTTTTCCTGAGAATTCACGATCTTACGACAAGATTCCTTGAATTCAGCATAGGTAAAGTATCATGCACGACATTCAAAACGTGACTTTTAAAGTCACGTACAATGTCCTCGACGTGTCATTACTTATAATACGTGACTAGCCGGATAAACATATCGGGGATTGCGAGATAAACTTCTGAGGGTTCTGACACTAAATACAAAACAATACTGCGCATATTTCCATTAATATAATTGACTTGTTTTCACTGCCTACCATACTGTAGAGGAATGATCTACCCAAAAGTTGATAAGCTGTCATTGGTCAGAGGACATAGAATATTCGCACAATACTCATTACTGCAGATGGCGTGTACTGGAAGAATTCTGATCGAAACATATAACTGATCGGGTTCTGGGCTGAGTCAATTCCGGACTGAACCAATTCCGGACTGAACCAATTCCGGACTGAACCAATTCCGGACTGAACCAATTCCGGACTGAACCAATTCTGCCCTCACCTTTCAACACAAGAAGTGCCCTAAATTCGTGTAAATTGTTCTACAAGACACATTATCGTTGGTTAATACCAATAAATCTCTATATTGTTTTGTGAGAAACATTTATATTTTCGCCTTTTCATAGTTATGTTCCAGATAAGTAGCGTGAGGTATGTGACGGATGAAACCTGACTGTAGGGGTAGTTTACAACAGAGTTATTCGTTCTGTCAGCTTACAGTATGCAGTAAAGTAGTGCATCAGACTCAAAGCAAAATAATTTCACTATATAACAACGCATAACATTTTACCTCATTTTGACCTCTTGTTGTCGTGGTGTGCAGGTTCAAAAGTGATCCTGCGCAGTGTCAGCGGCCTGTTCAAGTCCGGCCAGCTGACTGCCATCCTGGGCCCCTCCGGCGCAGGCAAGAGCACTCTCCTCAACGTTCTCGCGGGCTACAAGTGAGTAGGCCTGGTGCATATCCAGCAGCTCGAGTAATTTAAAAATAGTCTCTTTCATCATAAAAGCATAAAAAAATAAACCAGGTATTTTTCTACTGGTTTACTTTTCTATGATAAAAGTATATATTAAAATGTATAAAGAGTATGATTCTTATACATTATTGAATACCCTACGCAATATATGTTTTAGATTCAATACGTCCAAACATATATCCGAAGGATATTCGAGACTCGGGTTGTCCGTTGGAAACCCATATCTTATCTCGATTTCACTGAGACATACTGGATGTTGTTTTTTGTCCTCTCCTCTTGCGAAAATGTTTTTTGTTAATGCTAATTATAAATCTATTACATTCTATCAGAAAATAAATATATATTGATAAAAATTACCTTGTACTTAATTATTATTTTAAGTTTAAAAACCTGATTTATTTGAAACTTTGAGTCATATTTTGAGTAGTTTTATTTTGAGTGAAATTAAGTCATAAAAAGATCCAGGAAAAATCATGAACAGCTGTTTGAATTTTCATCAGCTCAAACCAAGGTGAATGTCCATAAGAGTAACACTGGATTGAAACTTTGACTCCCCGTGGGGTGGAGTCCTATGGGAATTTCTTAAAATCCTTTCTTAGTGTAAATACCTAGATATGGAATGGAAAGAATAGCCGTGCCAAATTTTGTGGTTGTCGGTGTAGAGGTTTGGCCTGGGGGATGATCGGATTTCGTATTTATAGACATAGGGCAAATAAAATATGTCTTACAATACTAAAAAGTATATTTACACTTATACTGTACTTACATACAAGACGGTAAAATATACACAAAAGATGGGACATGGCGATCGATTTCAACCAGTTACACCGGTCATCATCAGGCCCAATCAGAGAATTACATTAACATTACATTACATTCTCTGAATAGGCCTGATGATGACCGGTGTAACTGGTTGAAATCGATTGCCTTGTACCATCTTTTGTGTATATTTTACCGTCTTGTATGTAAGTTTAGTATAAGTGTAAATATACTTTGTAGTGTTGTAAGACGTATGTTATTTATCCTGTTTAGTTGTAACAACACGTATCATACTACTAAAGAAATTATTTATAGATATAGACTTAGTTGGCTGATGGAAACATCCACTTTATCAGACTTCGCCACCAGCTGTTCCATTCCTGAACCCTCATTTAAAGCTAATCAACCCAAGAGCTATACTCCAACACTTAATTTTGTATTCCCTTACAACTGCAACACTCCCTACATGTGTAGGAGTGGAGATGCCAGCGGCAGTATTATGGTGAACGGGCAGCCCCGCGTGTTGAAGACGTTTCATAAGATGTCGAGGTACATCATGCAGGAAGACCTTCTGCAGCCGAGACTGACAGTGATGGAGAGTATGATGATAGCAGCAGATCTCAAGCTGGGCTACACGGTGCGACGGACACAGAAGATCGAGATGGTGGGTATCTAAAGTGAAACATCCAGGTTTAGTGTTATTAAGACCCATTAAATTAAATTTGTACAGAATTTTTTATATTTAATGTTTTGTACCTGAAATACCATATCAGAGTACTCCCTGACTCTTCTTCCAGTGGGAGACATGCTGAGGTTGTAAGAAACAAAATTAAAATGAGATTACATGATGGGTTGTAATTAAAATCAAAGGTCTTCAGTAGAAGAACAAAAATCCATTCCTGCCCTAACAGATTAAGTTATATAGTTTGTAATTACTAGTACCTAATTATTTGCACTAAAACAATTGGGCATACTCATTTTGCGCACAGCGGTCAGGAATCTGTCAAAATCATTAGTACTTGTGCACAACGGTCACTTGGGATCCCTCAGGTCTTAGTCGTTTTGCTACACGGTCAATGCTCTAATGGCCTGACCGCAGGTTTAAATTATATAGTCATGGATCTAAGATAAACATGTTAGTTATAAAAAGGGACATTAAAACAATTTAAAAATATTATTAGTTGGTGAAAAACTTCCTAGGAAAAACTAGATTGAAAATATTTAAGAAATCCTATCATAGTTTGTTTCTGCTTAAGGGTTCTTTTGCACTTTGTTGATAAGGTAATGATGAGAGGTGCACGCTTCCAAAATACGTTCACAGATTGTTTTCATATTTTATTTGAAAAACTGTATGAATTAAGATACAGATAAAGATATAAAAATATGTAAAATAACATACACATACCCAAACCATCTTTTGTAATAATTCGGGAACCCACCTATGCCATTGAAAGCAGAAAAATACCCAAAACAACCCTGTGATGGTGGTGGCAAAGGAATTTGTCGCTTACTAATAGTGCGGCTGTAAGGATCAACGGCCGTAGGCTTTCATTACGAGTATTTCTTTTATGAGAACATCTAAAATACATTAATAGTTGAATCTTGAATCTAGATCATTCTACCCTCGGTACTAAATTCTTGATACTAAAAAAACTGAAATTAATTATATTTTTGTATAAAGTCACTGGTGTTAAAAAATTGGTCTCAAACATACTATGTTGTATAATCTTTATTATACTGCATACTCAGTACATTAAATTATTGAAAGTAAGTAAATGATTGATAGGGGATGAAGGGATTAGTTATAGCCTGAAGAAAAGTGACCGGGTGCGCAAACCGACTAACTCATCGTGGGGCCATAAAACTGACCCTTTTCAAAAACCTGACTGCTGTGCGTAAAACGGGTATCCCCAAAACTATTGACAATAAAATGCCTTAATGTGGTTTATTTTCAGCATTGAGTTGTAATAAGACCTTTATTTGATGTAACATGTTCATGTAATTTTAGTAATGAGAGTTTTTAAATTAAGGGAAAGTTCTCATTACCTATGAGATTTACATACATACATATCCCGCGAAGTCCCGTAGACCGCAGAAGACGGTATGGGATCAGTCATCTAGTAGGATTCTTATCCCTGATATGCCATAAGGAGGGGAAGGGTCTTTATACTTACAATTTACAGGACAAAAGACAATAGCCCTACCAATCATTTTGATAAAATTAATTTAAGGAATAGAAATAATTATTGATCAAAAATTCCTTTAAGAGTCTACAAAATTGTTTGATGTCCTGAATCTCTTTAAAGAATTTTGGAAGTTTGTTATACAATCTCATGCTTTGATAGCTTGGCTTTTCTTAAAAATTGTTGAGGCTATGACACACTGAGGCTCTGTTGTCTCTCAATTGTGTACTGTATTCATGGATTACTGGAATGTATAATTGATTTGTCAGTTTGGCATTTTTTACAACTTCAAAAATGAACAAATATAGAATAGTAAGTATATTCAGCTGTTTAAAAGCCTCGACACAATGATATCCAGCCCTAAGACCACAGATATACCTGATGGCCCTTTTTTGCAATTTAAACATACATTGAAGGTGAACCCACAGAACTATGAAATAAAGCAAGTGCGCTTCAATGAGACCGAAGCAGACAAGTTTAGAAAGCTGCCTGTTACCAAAGGTTGCGATGTTCCTAAGAGAGATTGGATGAAAGTCGACACTAGTTGTTCAATGCTCAGACCAATCAAGGCAACAATCCAGAGTGACTCCAAGAAACTTCACACTGTCAAGGCTGTCCAGTAAATTGTCGTCAATTGAAAGATGGGGAAATTTTGAAAACATTGAGATGTGTCTCTGTCTAGTTTGGATGTGCATGTAAGTAGTTTTGTTGGGGTTTAGCGAGAGGTTCTGATCTGAAAAATATTGAGACAGAAGGTTGACTTCAGTTTGGGCGTTTATTTCAAGGAGCTCAGGGTCTTTGTTTTTTGTGATCAGTGTGGTATCGTCAGCGTAAATGATCAAGTTGTCAGCAGGAAGGTAATGTTGAATTTTGTTTATGTAAATCTGAAACAATATTGGGGGCAGCAAAGGGGAGTGTTGCCCCCACCCAAAAAATTTGGAAAACATATTATTGAGATGTATAAAAAGTCACGATATCACAATCACAACCATTTTGCCCCAATGAAAATACTCAGGTTACGCTTATGCTAGAAAATATACCCCTGGGCATGTGCCGCAAACATTTTTTACACAAACCACACAAAGGCTTATAGTAGCTGAGTATCCTTTGTGTTTTTATCCTCAATTTTGAGAAATGTCCACTATTTAAGCTATAATGTTGTCAAATTAACTTTCACCAGATAAATGAAACCTTGGAACTCCTGAGACTGACGAAGTGCAAGAAGACGCTGACCAGTTGCTTGTCAGGCGGGGAGCGTAAACGAGTGGCAATCGCACTAGAACTGGTCAACAACCCTCCGGTCATCTTCTTGGATGAACCAACCTCGTAAGTTTAATATAGTCGCTGTTTTAGCGAATTTCCCCTATAGGGAAGAAGCTATTACCGTAGGTCTCATGGTAAGACTTAAGCCCGAGACCATGATAACTTTTTGTTTTGAGGTCCCCAGATGTCCAAAACACTATTCGTTCAAATGTATATATATGTATATATATATCTATATATATATATATCTATATATATATATATCTATATATATATATATCTATATATATATATATCTATATATATATATATCTATATATGTGTCCGTGAATGCGATAACTTGAGTAAAAAACGTCCGATTTCGATGAAATTTGGCTCAAATGTGTAAACTGACATTTATGACTTTAAGTTCGAAAACCAGAAAAATCGGACTATGGGAAGGGGGGTTTATGGGGGTTTTAAATTTTCCAAAAATCAGTTTTTTGCATTTTTTACCCTAAAATTTTTAAAACACTTAATTTAGGTTTAGACCATGTTATAGAGCTTAAAAAAACAAATAATATGGTATTTTGAATTATTAACCTAGGTTAAGTGGTTGCGGAAAAAATCCAAAAAACATGCTCATAAAATCTCCCATGTTAATCTTATGGGAAAAAGGGTTTTGGCTTTTCCTCAGTTAATTTTACTTTAAACTTCACATTTTCTTTTACCAATCACTTCAGCTCCACAAAACAATCATTTTGGTGTTTAAATTGTGATTCTACGTCAAACCGTTGCAGAGATATTCAAAGTGCTAAACACAGTACGTTGTCCAATGTTATCCTTATGGAGAATAAATAAAATTTGATATCTTGATTATTTATGAATGTATATTGATGAAATTTGGTATGTGGCTTCATGTTGTACTGGTATATTGATAATTGCACAAAAAATAAATGTTTTGTTGATTGTCCCCGTAGCAGCTAACCTGCATACTCAGCCCTAATGTTATTCTTATGGAGAATAAGTAACGTTTTATATCTCCCTTAATTATGAACATAAATTAATAGAACATGGTAAGTAGCTTCACCTGGTTCAGTTATATTAATAATTGCATAAAAACTCATTTCTTATCTTCCTTGTTGCAGCAAACCTGCGTACTCAGTCCTAATGTTATTCTTATGGGGAATAAATAAAATGTAATAAATCACTTATTTATGAATGTATTTTTGTCAAACTTGGTGAGTGGCTTTATGTACTAGTGAGAAACATATCAATGCATTGGAAATTCGCTGAGTACGCAGGTTTGCTGCGACGGGGGGTATTTATATTTACAGTAGGTATTTTTGTCATAATTCTATATCTGTTCATTGATTGTTTAAATATACTATACTTAAGAAAGACCATGTGTAAAGTATATTTTGTCTGTTAAGCTTCTTAGTGTAATAATCAGGATTTAAATAGAAAACGAGTTTGCACGCAGCACGCTGACGTGAGGAAGTGAATTTCCAAATAAAAACATATAAAACTCAAAATCTGTGTAAAAACATACTTGTATTCCAATTTTGATTGAAATCTGAAAACACTGATTTTTTGGCTGTTCTGATGCTCCTGGTTTCATTTACCTGCAAAGCTCGAAATACAATTCTGCACATTATAATGTTAGGAGAAAGTCCAGGCAGGCTTGAAAGTAGGCGTGAGTTGCTGGGGATGATAAAAGTACTAACAGGCTTTTCTAATTCAAAACCCCCATAAGACAACGTACTGTGTTTAGTCGAAACACATTTTCTTTAATAACTCAGTAAATATTTATGCTAGAAAGACGAGAGAGGGCTTACAACTTTCGTCTCAATAATTCCTATCTTTTAACATGCATTAATTTTATATCTGGGGCTTTTCTGACCCTTTTTGGGCCCAAAAACTCGAAATTTTAAAGATTAATCCCCAAAAAGGGGTTTAGAGTTTTCCGATTGTTTTGCCCAATGAACTTGTCCAACTGATTACAGAAAGGAACGTCCCTACTAAATTTGAAGTTAATCGGGCAACAAATGCGACCGCTAGGTTGCAAACACACACATATATATATGTCTATATATATATATATAATTTTGAACGACCCCCAAAAACGTGTTCAGGGGGTCACGTTAGGCTTAAGTTTCACCTTGCGGGTAATGCTAATAGTTCACTTTCTAAAGGAAATTCACTAAGAAGTAGAACAAAGTTATGCAGTATAAAATAAACTGTATCAGTAAACTGACACATACTTTCTCCCTTTTAGCCTAAATTTAATAAACAAAATTATTTTTATTTACTGAAAATCAAATATAAAAAACGGTTGAGTATACAGAAAATATTCTAAATATGTTGTTTTCAGAAATATCCACCCAAATCCCTTTTTGGGAGGCACTATAGAATCCATTGCTACACACAGTGGTTTTGAGAGGGGAAATGCCTCCTTGTCCCCCCCAGGGATAAATTTCCTCTGTTTTTCAGTGCTAACTTGACCTGCATATCAAGTTTTAATGAAATTGCTCAGTAAATAAGAGAGGAATATTAATTTTCGTATTCCCCATAAGAATAACATTGGACAACGTACTGCGTTTACCGCAAAATGAAAATTTAAATTTTCTCCCCAACCAGCAATAGTAGAATAGTAATTCAAAATACTAATTTATTTAGTTTGTTCAGCTCTTTTTACAGGTGAATAGTAATCTTTTTTAACATTTATGTTTTTTTTAATCCAAAAAACTAAAATTTGGATGTTTTAAGTCCTGTAATTTCTGAACCCGAATTTTTACCGAAATGCAGGGGGTGTAATTTTGTTGGAAACCTAAACCTCTATAAACCACTAAAGTTTAATGGAAATCTTTAGAGCCGTTTTTGAGAAATTTGGATTTTTCATGTTTTTTGGAGAATAACTACCCTTAAAAAATAAAAAATAAAAAAACACCTAGAGATATCGTGGATTAGTACCTATATACCAAATTTCATAAAATTCGACCCATTGATTAGGTTGCCGATTTTATGATCAGCAGCTAATTTTGTTATTTGATTAAAAGGTGCATGTTTACTAGTTTTCAGTGAGAACACACATTACTGTTTAATCAGTACTTTAATTCACATTTTTCTGCGGCTCCATGCGTCTGTCCGTCCTCGGCTGTTTCTCGAGCTGTAATGGCTCCCAAGCTACGAAAAGATATTTTTAGGGGTAATCGAGGTCGGGGAAGCTGCTCGTGTTATTTTTTTTTCTTAAAAAGCAACCTTATTTGAGTTACAGTAGCTTAAAGTTTTATGTTTTTAGGTTATTTTAGCATAAATATTAGCGGAGCAGGGAGTATTTGGCTGTGGATTTCTATTTCTACAAGCTTTGTTCCTGAAACAGCTGATTATTTCCTGCAGTCGCGATAGCGGCCGCCAATACTAGTTGAACAATAACTAATCAAACTCGGTTCAAAACAAATATTTGTTGTGTATAGTATGTTCAAACAGTATATTTCTTAGTTTACTCAGGAGATATTTCAGCTTGTTCAAAGTAAACCGGTTACAATATCTTATTCATGATCTTGACTCTTGATCGCCATCTCGAGTTCCTGCTGGTGCTATCTAGCTGAAACCGCTGTGCATATATGAATAAATAATTATTTAATTGAATACTATCATACATTCCCTTTTCTGATATCTCTTGAAACAATCTTTGGAAGAAAGTAGTTTTAAATAAATAACCACAAAATATCTTGTCAAAATCAAATATAATTTGTAAGTTTAACATCCTGTGTTTTTATTCATATATATTAACACCACTCAAAATTGTTTCTCCCTCAATCAATCACTTTCTCTCCCAAACAAGTTTTATTTAAGGTTAGCAACCTCTTTTAGCGAATTTCCCCTATAGGGAAGAAGCTATTACCGTAGGTGGCATGGGAAGACTTAAGCCCGAGACCATGATAACTTCCCCAGATGCCAAAAACACTATTCGTTCAAATTTATATATATGTATATATATATATATATATATGTGTGTGTGACCGTTACCGCGATAACTTTTGAAAGAAACACCCGATTTTGATTAAATTTGGCACAAATGTGGAGAGTAGCATTTATGACTTTAAGTTCGAAAACCAGATCGATTGCACTATGGGAAGGGGGTTTTATGGGGGTTTACAATTTTCCAAAAATCGGTTTTTTGCAAATTTGACCCCTTAATGTTAAAAACCCTGAATTTTGGTTATAGCCATTTCATAGAGCTTGAAAAAACAAATAATTTGGTATTGTGAATCATTACCCTAGGTTAAGTGGTTGCGGAGAAAATCCAAAAAAAGTGTCCCATGGTAATCTTATGGGAAAAAGGTTTTGAGATTTTTCTCAGATAGTTTTACTAAAAACTTCACATTTCTGTTTATTAATGTGTTTAGCTCAACAAAACAAACATTTTGGTGTTTTAATCGTTGTTCTACGTCTATCCGTTGCAGAGATATCCAAAGTGCTAAACACAGTACGTTGTCCAATGTTATCCTTATGGAGAATAAATAAAATTCTATATCTCGATTATTTATGAATGTATATTGATGAAACTTGGTATGTGGCTTCAACTAGTTGTGGTATATTGATATTAGCACAAAAAACAAGTTTTTTGTTGATAGTCCTCGTAGCAGCAAACCTGCATACTCGGCCCCCATGTTATTCATATGGAGAATAAAAAAAGTTGTATATCTCCCTTAATTATGAACCTAAATTAAGAGAACTTGGTATGTAGCTTCACCTGGTTCAGTTATATTGATAATTGCAAAAAAAACACATTACTTATCTTCCTCGTTGCAGCAAACCTGCGTCCTCAACCCTAATGTTATTCTTATGGAGAATAAATAAAATGCTATATATCACTTATTTATGAATGTATTTTTGTGAAACTTGGTGAGTAGCTCTATGTAGTAGTGAGTCACATATACATGCATTGGAAATTCGCTGAGTACGCAGGTTTGCTGAGACGGGGGTATTTTCTTACTTTGCCTGTCCACCAACACTAAGACTATAGATATATGCATTGACCGTATCCAGCAAATCCAGGGGTGAGCTATTAAAATTGTAGTTGTTGTACAGAATTCCGATGACATTTAGCTGCCAGAACTGGATTCGAACCCACAAAAGGGCCGCTGTCATAGTTCCGAAGTCTGTTACTTGGACCACTACACCGACAACTCACACAATATCACATATAATATATGACATGCAACACAAGTATCCTATAGTACTCTTCATAGGAGAGCTTTAGTTATATAGCATTAGCCATGACAAGAACCAGGCATTTCCTTGAACATTTGTTACTCATTGCCAAACCTTCTCTGCCATACACACTGAAATATTAATTTGCTAATGCTACTGGTTTTATTTTTTAAATTACCTGGGTGGCGAGCTTTGCTCGGGGAAGGTCGGTCAGTTTGCTTAGATGACTTGGAGTAATTTTTCAACAAGGTCCGTACTGACACAGAGATTTGCTTAGCTCATTTGCCTCTTTTCTGCAGGTTTAACAACCAGTATTACTCCAGTTGTTATTATATCTCAATGTCCCTACCACACTGTATCTAATTATCATTCAATGGTTTTAGTCAGGAAACCAAAATGTTAATACTTAAACTACATGAGTATTACTTTGACAGTTCAATGGTTGATTTAAAACAGCTGTTTATGATTCATTTGTTTTGATTTTAAACTCCATAAACCTAATGTTAATTTTTTAAACTTTTCAAATTCATTAGTTATTTAATTAGATTTTTTCTGGAGATTACACCTGTCTATAACTTATTTTTAACCCAGAAATGAGTTATTTCCAACATTTGAAGGAAATCTTTGGAGCTGTTTTTGAGATCAGAGTTTTAAGCAAGTAAGCAAACAAGCAAAAACCCTTACTCATATTCGAGTATAGGATAACTGGTCCCAACACCACTGAGGACCTTGCTGCTAGCTTTTCGCATGTTCCACAGAGGCCTGGACGACATGTCAAGCTCGCAGTGCATCTCCCTGCTGAAGGCGCTGGCCCACGGCGGTCGCACGGTCATCTGTAGCATCCACACCCCCAGTGCGCGACTGTTCGCTCAGTTCGACCACGTCTACATCGTCAGCGAAGGCCAGTGTGTGTTCCAGGGGCGGGGAGACGATATTGTGCCCTTCCTTGCCAGCCTGGGCCTCCACTGTCCCAAGCACTACAACCCGGCTGACTTCAGTGAGTTTAGTTTGTATTAAGGTATATATTTTCACAAAACGAGTGGTTTTAACTTGTATTTCCTTTTAGCGAATTCCCCTATAGGGAATCTATTACCGTAGGTCTCATGGTAAGACTTAAGCCCGAGTCCATGATAACTTTTTGTTTTGTGGTCACCAGATACCAAAAGCACAATTCGTTCAAATTTATATAAATGTATATATACATATATATAGGTGCCCGTAAGCACGATAACTCTCATAAAAAAGGTCCGATCTTAATGAATTTTTGTACAAATGTGTAAAGTACCGTTTATTTGAACGAGTTCGAAAACCAGACGAATCACACCATCCGAAGGGGGGTTTTTGGGGGGTTTTGTACCCCAAAAATGGGTTGTTTTAGGTTTCCATATGTAATTTTGATTTAAATCAAATTTTAATTTATACCGTTGAATTCAGATTAAAAAAACAAACAATTGGTATTTTGATCATTACTCTACGTCAATTGGTTACTGAGATATTGAAAGTGCTAAACACAGTTCGTTGTCTAATGCTATTCTTATGGAGAAAAAGAAAAATTGTATATCTCGCTTATTTATGAACATAAACTGACGAAATTTGGTATATAGCTTCATCTGGTTGTGTTTCTTTGAAAACATTTTTCACCTACGGTTCCCGAAGAAGCAAACCTAGGTTATTGGTCCCCATGTTATTCTTAAGGAAAATAATTCAAATGTTATATATTGCTTATTTATGAATGTAAATGGATGAAACTTGGTATGTGACTTCACTAAGATGAGTTCTATTGATATTTGCATAAAAAACCATTATATTGTGTTCCTTGTTGCAGCAAACCTGCATACTCATCCCCAATGTTATTCTTATAGAGAATAATTAATATTTTAAATATCGCTTGTTTGTGAATATATTTCTTATGAATCCTATGTTTTAATATATGTTATGTTATATATTCATTGGAAATTCGCTGAGTATACTGGTTTGCTGTGACTTGGGTATTTTAAAATGTCGTGTAATTGAAACTCTAAAGGTAAAATACTGATATTAACTATTAATTTAAATGTTTCCACTTCTACAAAATGTCAAGCCTGGTATTTAAATTCTTCACTCTATTCACACCATCTTTAAAGGACTGTTATTAAAACTGTTAAAAGTCCATGTAGTAGATAAAAATAAGAGTTTCTTATAAAACTAAAAATAGAGTTGCTTTAATTAGTCTATTATATCCTCAGAGAATAACTTATTCATTAGAGAGAACTACCATGTTGTACATAATGGGTAACTATTGACGTCACACCTTGGTGTCTCTTGCTCTGTTGCATAACGTTCTCTCATAACTCTTCCTCTGATGGGGTTGCCATGAGACGATTGGGGGCCTGGGGCAAAAGTTCTGTGGCAGGGTACTATATCTGTAGGGTTCCCCATAGACTTTAATATCTTGGTAATTTTTTCTTTTGGTGCAAGGCAAAGTGCCTCAGTTGCCCCGGCCCTTGCATTTATATATCAGTTTTATCAATGAGTGGCATTATTTTGCATGGGATAATTTTTCACTAACAAAAATCATACTGCAAGTTTAATAGCACAGAGCATTAGAGGGTACTTGTCAAGGAACTATTCCTAAATAATTAATAATTGCATCTTTGTCTCCTGAAATGCATCAATTTAACTCAACAACTCCATTTAGCCAAATTAATAAACAAGTTGTATTAGATGAGTTAAAACAAATCCTCTTGGATGAGAAAGTACAGAGTTTAACTTTCATAATATTTGTGTTGTGCAGTGATCGAGGTGTCGAGTGGGGAGTACGGCGACCACACAGAGAGGATGATGATGGCTGTGGACAACGGTCGATGTTACCGGTGGAACCAGACCCTGAGGCCACAGGACCCTCCCATGGAGAGTGAGTAGCTAGGCTGTAAACACCGTACTGGCTGTAAACAAATGTCTATTAAAAGAATTTCTTGATTTTCGTTTGGAAATTTTTGCCTCTTAGTAGTTATTATTTTGTATACATGTTTGGTATCTGCAAGATGCCCATGTGGAGAATGAGACACTGGCTAGTATTTTTTATTTTTCTGTTCGGAGATGACGTGATAGCATGGGAGGCAGAAAAGATCACCATCTTTATCGTCATTGCTTACACAGCTCAAGGCTCCCAGGTGTGCTGATAAGCCTTTTCTTTCTTCTTACAGCAGACCCTCAAGGGACCGGGTCTAGGTCGGATAACCTAAAAGATCGGTTAAAACGGGCAACTATGTAAACATGTCAAATACTGTAGAAATAAATGTGTTATTGATATATGAATAAAAAACTCAGCTGCATATATTAAAAAATGTTCCAATTTTTTAAATGAAATATACTCAAGTAACAATGAAAGCACGCAAAGTGATCGTGTACATACATACATACCTGTACCAATTACTGTACTGTATAAAGACAATCTCTCTTCTATATTACACTACTGCACATGTTACACTTGAACCCACTATACTGTCATCACGCGGTACAATATACAGTACAGTACTCTACTGTGATCCAGTAGGCTCAGGCTGTACGCACGCGCAACACACAAGCGAAAAAGCTCTATACTGTACTCGACACAGAGTAGGGATTAACTGTCATTGAGTGATGTTCCACAATATTGTGAGTTTTCCATGTGAGTCAAAACATCACTTTAGCTGAACGGATACGTTTATATTTTAGTAAAGCGATAAGGATGGGAACGGAAGGCTCTCAATTCCTAGAAAAGGTCGGTTAAATCGACCAGTTTTAAAATTCAGGACGGATAAACCGACCTCTATTTTGTTCCCAGGCAGGGGCGGTTAATCCGAGCGACGGTTGATCCGGGGTCGGTTAAGAGAAGGTCCCCAAGTATCTCCCCTTGGTATTGTATTTCCTAGTATATTTTTTTTTCTTTTTTGACCTCTTATAAATATTGCATTAAAGTCTTCATTTACAAGGTCTATCCATATTTTACATGATCTACCCACTCTTATTTTACCCTTCATTTCTCTTGAAAACCAGATTTATTCATTCTCTTTTCCTCCATTCTCTTTACATGCCCAAGGAATCATGAAGATTATATAGGGGGGAAAATTTAAGTCCTTGCTTATTTTTGTCTTGGACAAAGTGATTTTCTATTGTTGGTTTTTAAGATTTTATTCCAGTTTATTGTTATATATTATGTTTTGCTGATAGTTTCGCATTTGGCTATGTATAGATGTGTATGAACATTGGAGTTACTTTCCTTGCCTCTTCATTTTTGGCATTAAGAGGGAGCTCCAGTCCTCTGCGTCTACCTGCTTCTCCCATAAGACCAATGTTAACTTTCAAAGTCCGTCCCTCCTCAACGGGTTGTCCGAAATCGATTATTCATGGTTCGTTTTAAAGATCAAAAATATATCCAGCGATTTCAGTAAGCAGAATTTCGTTATCATAAATAGTTTGCACATAACAAAATCGTAAATATTGAATATCTTGGAATTTTATTGATCAGTTATTGTTTGTGATATAGAAATTCTGCTTACTGAAATTGCTAGGTATATTTTTGCTCTTTAAAATGAGCCATAAATCAACGATATTGAATAATCCATTGAGAAGGAAAGGGCTTTGAAAGTTAACATTGGCCTTATGGGCGAAGCAGGTAGAAACGTGAAAAGTTTCATGACGGGAGTGCCCTCTTAATTAAGTAATACATGTATAGCACAACTGGCATAGCAAAGTTATTGATTTATTTTCAGGTTTAAATTAGATTTAGTAATATGATTTAAACTGTCTCTGTTAAGAATTTGAAACACTCCCCAATCTTAGTGGCAGATTATTAAGATTTGTCAGTACTATAAACACACATTGAAAAAGGAAAAAAATAACCATACTGCAGACCACAATTACACTGCAGATAAAATTTAAAACATAATTAACTCATCAATAGTTTAGCATATGATAAGTCAATGCTTGTTTGAAAACTATTCAGCAGGACTAAGAAGAATTACCTAGATTATTCTCATATTTAATTATTGCTGGAGTCTACTATCAATAGACTAAACTTAAAGTAAGTAATACTATTGCAGTATTTAATATAAATCATTGTACTTAAGTTTAAAAAGAATATGATCTACGGTATTTTATGATGTTACTGAAATCAAATATTTTCTTTCAGACATCAAGCTGTCCAGGGAGGAGCTCCACCAGCTGAAGCACTTGTATGACTTTGACAGTTCGGGGTGGTTGCAGTTCAGAATACTCATGTATCGAACCCTGCTGCAGAACTGGAGAGAGGCAGTGAGTATGGCTGCATCCATGTCGAATCAGTGTCAGTGTTATCATAGAAAGGATAATGGTTGCGCTTCCGAAGCAGCGCCACTAGTCGAGTCACCGACAGGGAGAAGAAGAATGTACCCGAGTTCAATGCACCCCCTCTAAGCGACCTAGCATCACTAGCGTTCAAAGTGGTCAGTGACCCAAACTAACCTAATTAACGCAATTGGTACATCTGGTCATCCTTCTGAAGTGTTTTAGTTTTCTGTGGTATTATCTTGATAAGGATTTATGTAAAAACACTTAAAATTCAATATCTACTTTTAGAACGCTGATTTTAGGATACATATTGTCAAATGGGTGTTTCTATAACAAAACCTTAACATATTGTGTATTACGCGTTATATGACTGCTACATGTGTACAAATTCAGAAAACTACTTAAATCCCCTCAGGGCTTTTCCCCATTGGCCTTAAACATTGCTATGTTTATTTATGATAGACAATGATTTTATTTGGTAAGGTGATTATATAAAATTGTGTATGTTAGTCTTAAACAGTGTATGTTCATAAATTTCTCCACAGAATACGACCAAAACCTATGTTTTTATTTCTCCATGAATTTTCTCAATTTAACTGGGATTTTCAAGCCTTGTTTGATAAAAAGTAACAAATGAATGTCACATGGCTCAATTTAGTCTGCAGAATAAAGTCAGAGGAGCATCCTATATATCCTATGTTGTATAGAAAGGGCAAATAAGGCGAATCACTATCTCAAACAAATAATAATTTTATCTTCTTAGCATATTGGGAACAACATTTTTGAGAAGTGTTGTTATACAGTGAAGTCACGTTACAATTTCTGTATTCTTTTTTGTATATAAAGCATCATTATTTTATTGATTTCTTTGATTCTAAATTAATCTATGTGTATGTATTAACCTTTATGTATTAATACGTTGATTGTAGTTCAGATAATGCAATTTTCTTAATTCTGCCTAAAGAATAATAGACATAATTTTAATGTTTGATGATCATTACAATTCCAGTCACAATAAAAATAATTTGTAAAAAATACGTTTTACTATTTATTTTAAATCAATTATATTGATTTCAGGGCTACTTACTGCTGAAGGCTGTTATGCACGTGTTCATAGGCCTCATCATCGGAGGTCTGTTCTTCCAAATGGGGAACGACGGGTCAAAGACAATATTCAACTTTGGATTTTGTTTTGTCACCATCATAATCTTCATGTACATCCCCATGCTGCCTGCACTCCTACACTGTAAGTTACGAGTCCATCTGTGTATGATTAAGAGTGACATTTTGTAATATAAAAGCGAACAATTGGAATCACAGCACAACGGGGTATAAATTAATAAATGATGAAATTATAAAAAAATAATAATAACAATTTAATGATATTATTATTTATTAATTATGTAACTAATTATACCATTTTTTTAATAACTATATATTATTACTAGCAGACCAGTTGCGGCTTCACCCGTGTAAGCTATGATAGTTATTGTGTGTGCTGCATTCTGTGGTTAGCCCGTGGGGAACTACTGCGAATCAAGATCAGCTGGATTTTTCAGCTCAAACCAAAGTGAATGTCTATAAGAAATACATGGTACATTTGAAACTAGTGGTGTAACTGCTCACGCTTCCAATTCAAAAATTGATCACATTCCTTGAATAGGTTTTGATTAAAAGTTGTAAAATTTCCATAAGGTAAAGCAATGGACAAAAATTACTGGTTTTAAAGTACGAGAAACTAATACAATATTGTTTCGTAATTACAAGAAACTACTAACAAATTGTTTTATTCATATGTTTTATGATTAAATAAATTGAGTACTCTCCGTTTAAAATAACTTAATTTATCAAAGGATTTTATAATTATTATATTAAAAAACTAGTAAAAGTATTTACAAATAACGGTATTATTCTCCTATAATGTGAGTAATGTGAGTGAAAACGTGGAAATTCACTAATAAACTCATGTTAAACGGACAGTACTTTATTTATTTAATCATAAAACATATTATATAGGACCAATTTTTAGTAGTTTCTTGCAATTACGAAACAATATTGTATTAGTATCTCGTACTTTACAAGCAGTAATTTTTATCCAATGATTTATCTTATGGAAATTGTTCAAATTTTAAACATTAATTCATAAAAAATGGTTCAACGAATGTGTTCCATTTTTGAACTGGAAGCGTGAAGTGTACTGTTGGAAAATATTTGTGTAAAATCTGAAAACGATCCATGCAGCCGTTTTCACGATATTGCATTACGAACACACACACCCACACACCAACGGACAACGAATCATTGTCTCTGCTAATACATAGATTCCTTCACTTCGTTTCTTAAATTTCAGTACAGCAGATTTCCTATACCTGTATTCCAAAACAAGTGTTTTAATTATAGACATATAACAGAGGTCAGTATCACTTTGTGTTTCTGTTATTAGTGCCAGTTTTTGAACAAATTTTAATTTCTTAAATAAAAACCTTATAAGGATAAAAAGATAAAGAAGTCTTTCATAAATATTATAAAATAGGATAGTAATTATCATAACAATAACAGGAATATTATGCATATCACATTGATTATCATTTATTGGTTCTTTTTTAAGAAGACTATAATCCGCACCAACGCTTTTTATGGTTGTAACTTTTATTTTACAGGAGTCTTATTTGTGTACAATTTATCATTTTAGTTCCACAAGAGGTGAGACTGCTGAAAAGAGAGCATTTCAACCGGTGGTACGGGCTCAACGCTTACTTCTTCGCCACCACTGTCTCGAGAATACCGATCCAGGTTAGCGTGACAACACAGATGCTTAATCCTTTGAGCCTCAAGTGCTGATATATCGGAATTTTAATGAGCTACCTACAACTATGATTAATTACAGTATAAGCAATCACACTGTTATGAGCTTTGCCTACAAACCTTCGATCCGAGTGTTACCCCCTGGTCGGGAAGGTAGCGCCTTAGACTGCACAATCACTAATCAGACTAGCAACTGTGCGGACCAAGTGGTATATTATAGCCTTGGCACTGGGCGAGGTAGTACAGTTTGTGACTACCAGGGTACACCACATGTCAGACACAAAGACTGCAGACTGAGCTCGTAACGGTATACAATCGCTTCTGCAGCAACTAACACTGTTTTTGGTGGCAGATTCAAAAGACGATATATCAGTCTATAGCACTGAAAGGGTCAAGTCAAATTTTGACCATGCCTTTGATCTATACATCGTTAAGAGGAAAAGCTTAAATTTGGCTTGATTCAAGTGAATGACAGTACCATGGTAACTATAGAGAGAACCCATCTGTTATGGCTTGCCACACTCCACTTTCAATATCTATCCTTTGTAAAGTGTTCGGCTTCAATATTAGAATACTGGCAGTAAAGGAGATTTAATATTTTTTACTTTGTGAGGATGAAATACCGAATAGTAGTTATATAGTTGTTGTATCAGTTTATTATAAATAATGCAGTATAACAAATTACATTATATTTGTTTGGCTCAACAATGTGGAAAACATACTTTATGTGAAAAAGAAGAGGCTTTTTATCATAGATGAGTGCAGCCTCTGAATTGATATTTATATTATTTCTAGGCTTACTTTAACAATAAACATTACAATCAGTTTGATTGGTCTGCTTCACCAATGGATTGTAAAGGAAAACACATTGCTTTATACTGTGAATATAATTGTAAAATGGTTTCATAATGTCACGTGTGAATGCTGATTGAAAACTGTTTTGGTAGTTGTTACTACATGAGAATTGCCTTATTTTTTAATCCCTAAGGAATAAGCAAGAGTTTTATGAAAAAAATCATTTTCAAATATTTTATCAGTATATGACAAGTTTTAGAATAAGATAGTTCATATGTTTCTACTACCTGGTATTACTGGCTAGGTGGATAGTGCACTTTATCTTAATCTAGGATGGATACTCATCATAATATTTAACATTTTTAAGGTAGTTCAAAAGTGAATCCAACAGCCAGTTCACTAAGAAGAGCGACTCATAGTAACAAGATGGTTTGAACTGTTCCCTATAAAAACGAGGAAAAATACCACTGTATTAAAGAAAAAAAATTAAATAAACTTGAACTTTCTATATCTTCCGCTCTTATATCTCATACCTATTTTCCCCAAAAGCTTTTTATTTCACTAAACCTTGCAATACAGATGTCATTTTAGTTATACAATGTTCCAGATTATCCTGGGCAGCATATACATCGTCCTGGCTTACACCCTGACAGACCAGCCCCTGGAGTGGGAGAGAGGGATCAAGTTCGGGCTCATATGTCTCATGATGGGCATCTTGTCCGAGAGTTTTGGGCTGGCAATCGCCTCTCGTCTTAACATCGTGGTAATGTTACTTATAAGAAAATTGTTAAAATACATCAAATAATGCACGTTAATTAAACTCTGAGTCTAATTATGAAGAAGTAGAACAATTTTAACCGGTCACTTTTGATTTATAGTACATATATTTTAAAATAAATCTTAACCACCCTATGACAAATTAAGGAGAGCTAAAAGTCTGACCTTAATATCAAATTAAAGCTGTAGATAAAAAAAATACTGGAAAAATTTGTTTTTCAATGAAAAACTGTTTTAAACATTTTCTGTAGAAAAATATAGCGTTGTAAGTAGGTTAAATTAAGATTTGACAGTTGGTATAGGGTGCCAGGTTTTGATTTACTATTCTGATCTATGTAACTGATATCACTGTTGAGTGTTATAAGATTTTTACATTTTTAAGGTGTTTAAACTCTTTAACATTTGAGGTGTTTGCATTTTTACAAAATCTTATTGGAAAACTCATTAAAACAATCTAATAGCTATGAAGTTTTTAAACTTACAAATGTATTTTTCCCCCACCTGCTGTGTAAAGAACAACTTTACTCCCTCATAACAAAGAGTAAATAAGCACTTTTTCCCTCTAATGGGAAGGGAAAAGGGGATTACTTCGTCTCCTTCCCATGTCCTATACTTTCACATATAAAAAGGTGTCAGGCAATAGGGAATTACTTTGTTTTCCTCCTACACTGAGGAATTTGATTCATATGATTTAAACAGTGCTATTAGCTTGCTGTCTCTACCAATAGCAGCGTTGCTTTCAAAATCAGCTGTTCTTGTATTACACCTGACCACGTCAACAATGGGAAGGTTCACAACGGTCAGCTTACTTCACAAACAAAAACATTGTAGCTAACCAATGTTTTGTAAAAACTATTGTCGTACTTTATATTCATTAAAACTGCAGATGGGGGAAAAGTTTTTTGTGTATTTCGGGATTAAAGTATATTATCTCCCTTGGGAAAATTGTCAACAGTTTCCCTCGGGAGGCAATGTCACACTTTACCCCCTTAAGACACAAATAACTATTAAATTATCCTTTCTAACTTAATACTACCATATCTAATACCTCTTCTCCAATCTCCACGACCTCCCAGAACGGGATATTCGTGGGACCGGCGCTATCCGTCCCCTTCATGCTGCTGGCAGTCTATGGCATCGGCACGGGCAGCAAGCTCATCCCCACCATCATCCGCATCTCCATGTCCCTCAGCTACCTCCGCTACGCACTCGAGGGCCTGGTAGCCGCCCTCTACGGCCAAGGGCGTCCGACCCTCTACTGCCCCAACACCGAGATATACTGCCAGCTGCGGGAACCTCGCGCCTTGCTCAAGGAAGTGGGGATGGAAAACGCCGACTACTGGGTGGATTTTTTCGCTTTGCTCGTTTTCTTCTTCTTGTTTAAGGTAAGGTTTTTTCGTGGCTAGATTTCAAACAGAGTTTAGTAGAATACGTAGAAACACTAAAATTATTCGATGATGTGCTTAGTACTAGACGTAGGTAGAGGGAATTACTGGCTCCAAGACATATGACTTTCTCTTTTTTAACAAAAACCTGCTGCACACTTCTAGGCCTCCAGTTTTGTCAACCAAAAGGTTACTTCTTCCTAGATACCTTGGTTTGGCTATCTTAAAATGTTCACTAATTCGATTTCCAGTTAGCAAAACTGAATCAGTGGCGGATCCAGCCAGGGGGCGCGGGGGGCGCCCCCCCCTTGGACTCAGAAAATGTGTAATTAATGGTAATAGTATTGACTATATATATTTAATAGACTGAAAACCTTATGGGCCTGTCCGATAACAAAACAGGCGGGATTCTCCACGTAGTTCTGATAGGGGCGAATTTAGGAATATATTGAGGGGGGCGCACTTGAGATTTTTTCTCACTAAACGATAACGTCCCGCAGCAACGGGAGGCAGTTGTTAGTACTCGCTAAATTCGCTAATAAATAAAACACCACATTGTAACACTTATTTTGCAATGAAATGTATAATATTGATGTATTCCACTGATACGATAAACAGTAGGTACATAAATATACACATTTTATACAACTAATACCCCAAAAAACAAAAGTTTTTTACCAATTTATTTACTTTCACGCACTACTAAAGGCTAAACCAACGCACACAAAACGGCTAAGGTAGAACGCAAAGGTTTCAGAAAAGAAGAAGATTGAGGAAGACTGCAGGGTCGGTGCTGCGGTGTGTGCCACTAGGGCAACCAAAGGCCCTAACACAAAACAAAACAAAAAAAGGTCCGGTGAAAGGTCCGGTGCTGTGGTGCGTTCCCTTAGGGATGCTCGGCCCAAGCCCCTAGGCCGGTGCCGCGTTGTGTTCCCCTAGGGCAGCCAAAGGCAATAGTCTGGTGCTGAGGTGCGTTTCCTTAGGGATACTCGGCCCAAGCCCCTAGGCCGGTGCTGCGGTGTGTGCGCCTAGGGCAGCCAAGGGCAATAGACCGGTGCTGTGGTGCGTTACCTTAGGGATACTCGGCCCAAGCCCCTAGGCCGTTGCTGCGGTGTGTGCTCCTAGGGCAGCCAAAGGCAATAGTCCGGTGATGTGGTGCGTTACCTTAGGTATGCTCGGCCCAAGCCCCTAGGCCGGTGCTGCGGTTTGTCCTCCTAGGGCAACCAAAGGCAATAGTCCGGTGCTGTGGTGCGTTACCTTGGGGATGCTCGGCCCAAGCCCCTAGGCCGGTGCCGCGGTGTGTGTGCCTAGGGCAGCCAAGGGCAATAGGAGTTAATAGGCTGTGGTGTGTTAATAGGGTTGGGGTCTAGGCCCTGTCTGTCGCTGTACTAGTTTTTGTTTTTAATATTTGCAAATACATTATTTGCACCAACACGTCTTACCTACTGGTCGATGCTCTACAAAACGGAGCCCTCCCCCTATAACGGGTTACTACGAATAATTTTAACTGTACAATTATCATGGAATGTGTAGGCCAAGATAGTGAACCCCATTGGTAGGACGGTAAGGAACCAAGTCGCCATATAACGATACGTCCCTTATGTGTGTTAAGTAACTTACTGCATCCAAACATTGGTAAGGTAAACAGTTGCCGATCGATACATAAAATTAGGGAGTCACTGAGCCCCTTAAATCCGACAAACACAACTTACTATCTGTAAGGTAAAGGCACCAGCCAGGACTGAGCATCCCCTAGGGTAACGCACCTCAGCACCAGACTATTGCCTTTGGCTGCTCTAGGGGAACACACCGCAACACCGGCCTAGGGGCTTGGGCCGATCATCCCTAAGGTAACGCACCACAGCACCGGACTATTGCCTTTGGTTCCCCTAGTGGCACACACCGCAGCACCGACCCTGCAGTCTTCCTCAAATCTTCTTCTTTTCTGAAACCTTTGCGTTCTACCTTAGCCATTTTTGTGCGTTGGTTTAGCCTTTAGTAGTGCGTGAAAGTAAATACATCGGTATAAAACTTTTGTTTTTTTGAGGTAGTAGTTGTATAAAATATGTATATTTATGTACCTACTGTTTATTGTATCAGTGGAATACATCAATATTATACATTTCATTGCGAAATAAGTGTTACAATGTGGTGTTTTATTTATTAGCATCATGATTGAATTGAATTTAGCGAGTACTAACAACTGCCTCCCGTTGCTGTGGGACGTTATCGTTTAGTGGGGAAAAAATCTCAAGTGCGCCCCCCCTCAACAAATTCCTAGATCCGCCCCTGAACTGAATAACCCCCCTCCACACACGCACACACACATACACAGGGGATTTTGGTTCTACTTGGAGATAGTAAACATTTATTTCACCACTTTTAGCGAATTTCCCCTATAGGGAAGAAGCTATTACCGTAGTCGGCATGGTAAGACCTAGGCCCGGGACCATGATAACTTTTCGTTTTGAGGTCCCCAGACCCCAAAAACACCACTCGTTTGAAACTGTATATATATATATATATATATATATATATATATATATATATATGTGTCCGTGAGCACGATAACTCTCGTAAAAATTATCCGATTTTGATGAAATTTGGTATAAACGTGTAAAGCAACATTTATGACTTAAAGTTCGAAAACCAGCCAGATCGCTCTATCCGAAGGGGTATTTTGGGGGGGTTTTGTACCTCAAAAATGGGTTTTTCGAATTTTTTACATATAATTTTGGAAATAGTCAAATTTTATTTTTCCCCATTAGATTCAGCTTAAAAAAACACACAATTTGGTATTTTGATCATTTCTCTACGTCAATTGGTTACCGAGATATTGAAAGTGCTAAACACAGTACGTGGTCTAATGTTATTCTTATGGAGAAAAATAAAAATTTTATATCTCGCTTATTTATGAACCTATACTGACGAAACTTGGTATATGGCTTCATCTGGTTGTGGACAATTGATATTTGCTCAAAAAGACACTTTTTTACCCAAGGCTCCTGTAGCAGCAAACCTGCGTACTCAGCCCCATGTTATTCTTATGGAGAATAAGTAACGTGTTAACTGCCTTCATTATGAAAATAAATTAATGAAATTTGGTATGTGACTTTACCTACATGAGTTATATTGATATTTGTATAAAACCATATTTTTTGTGTTCCTTGCTTCAGCAAACCTGCATACTCAGCTGCCATGTTATTCTTATGGAGAATAATTAAAATGTCATAAATCGTTTATTTATGAATGTTTATTGATGAAACTTGGTATGTGGCTTTATGTGGTATTAAGATACATACATATGCATTGGAAATTCGCTGATTACGCAGGTTTGCTGCTACGGGGGTATATATATGTATATGTGTCCGTGAGCACGATAACTCTCGTAAAAATTATCCGATTTTGAAGAAATTTGATATAAACGTGTAAAGCAACATTTATGACTTGAAGTTCGAAAACCAGCCAGATCGCTTTATCCGAAGGGGTATTTTAGGGGGGTTTTGTACCCCAAAAATGGGTTTTTTGAATTTTTTACAAATAATTTTGGAAATAGTCAAATTTTAGTTTTTACCATTGGATTCAGCTTAAAAAAACACAAAATTTGGTATTTTGATCATTTCTCTACGTCAATTGGTTACCAAGATATTGAAAGTGCTAAACACAGTACGTTGTCTAATGTTATTCTTATGGAGGAAAAGAAAAATTTTATATCTCGCTTATTTATGAACGTATACTGACAAAACTTGGTATACGGCTTCATCTGGTTGTGGACCATTGATATTTGCTCAAAAAAACAATTTTTTGCCAAAGGCTCCCGTAGCAGCAAACCTGCGTACTCAGCCCCATGTTAAATATCACTCAACACAATATCAAGTAATGCTGATAATGCTATACAAGAGCATTATGGTAAAACTTTGGTAGTAAGACTTTTAAGGGGATTTGGACTGTCAATAATTTTTTCTTGTTCCATAACATCTAGCCTTATAATTCCAATAAATCCTTTTGGAAGGTCGGCTATTATAAAGTTACTGTTGAAAGTGATTTGGTCATCTAGAGTTACGTTTACATTAGCTTGGCCATAAAACATAAAATTTAGTTCCGGTTACACCTTTAATTCCAACACTAGAAGGTTGTACCTCATTGGAATCTATACACTTTATCTATGAGTGACATTTGAGCCCCTGAATCTAAGACAATTAAACCTTCCATATTATTTATCTTACCAATTACAGGAAAATCAGAATTAGCGGTTGCTATCCTATGATTTAAGAAAAGTGGTCTGTTTTGCCTAGGTTTATTGAAGTCGTATTTACAATAAGTCTTAGTACTTGAATCTGCCACCTGTTGCTTGTTTTTACAATTAACTTTTAATTGTTGGGGGGCCCAGTGGTAGGCTTGGGACCTTCGGCGTAGTTTGACATAGAATGCCGTGCGGCCATGGCCATATTGCCATGGTTAAAGTTTCTGTTTGCTTGAGCAAATCTACAAACTTGAGCATTGTGGCCCCTTTTTCCACACACCTGTCACTGAGACAAATTGATGTTTTGGTGCCTTAATTTAGATCAACATTCATCCTCTAAGTTTCCTTGTCTTTTGCAAAATGCACAGAACTTTAGCAGAAATCTGGGCTGAAATATAGAATTTCTATTAGAGGCAGGAAAGTTATGGTAAGATTATGGATTTATTAGTGGGACCTGCATAGGGGTTCGGGTGTTCTGACTATTTTGAAAATTGGTATGATCTGGGCGTCTTTGAAAAATTTGAACGCCACATTCCTGTGAGTTATGTCCGAATTTATAACATATTTGACATTATACAGGTTCCTGAAACGGAGTGAAAAATACTCCTTTGTTATTACAGATTCTACCATCCTCCAAAGGTCTTCTTTCGACATTGCTAATTGTTACTGCCAAAGTTACAGTTTCTCTAAAACTTTGAGACAATTTTACCCTAACTTCGTGGCCTAATTCCCCAGAAAGACCACGAGTAAACACCTCCATTGTGCGCCGATCAGCTTCTTTTTGTAATGCCTGGTCTACTAGTTGGTTTTGAGTTCGCCTAACAGTTTTGGAGTCGATTTGCTTAACTCTGTCAGCAAACGTTTCAATGGTCTCATCCCGCTCCTGCCTTATACATGCCAGCTGTTCTAGATAGTAATGTTCCGGTAGTTTGTCCTTAAATCTCATTTCAAGCGCTTCTTGGAATTCATAAAGGGTTTTTGCCAACTGACACCCTTCATCCAATTTTGAAAAAGACAATGCGGTCCCTGACATTTTTAATTAAGCTACTGTGAGCTTATTCTGTTCATTCCGATCACTGAGGTTCCCTGCATCACTTACTTGAGCGATGAAATCGGCTACAATTTCGTCACCATCCTCACTAAAAGTAGGCAAAACTGACACCAATTCAAATGATGGTTTGGTTATCTGACCAGTTTTAGTATTTCCAAGATTACATAAATTTTGATTAAACGAACATGCGATTGGGAGTTTGCTAATCCCGTCAATAACAGTTTCAAAATCTTGTGCCTGTGATGCTAATTCCTTCATTCCCTTGTCTAAACCAACAAAATTTTGATCGGTTCGCCTGTTACCTCGTCGCTCTGTTTGCTGTTTGACCACTGGGGTCACCTTCGATTGCTGTTCCACCCTAAGTTCCTGAACTAGCCAACTAAACTTAGAAAGCTCCTCTGCCAGTGCATTGATAGTAACATTAGTGTTTATTACAAGTTCTTTCGGCGTCGGGGGTAGGGGTGGAGGTGAACGCATTTGGGGTGGCTTTAAGAGAAATACATTCTGATCGTGTACTGGGGATTCTGACGTCTTATTGATTTTTTCAAAGAATGTTTTTAATTCACCCTGCAGTAATAAGGTTTAAAGTAAAAGCTCTGGACAGACAGATATTTCACGAGAAGCTCATTTGAAAGTTGGATTATTAAGTGCGGCAATAGCATTTTGTAATTCTATGTCCTTCTCTACAATTCTCCCAAGCCATTTAAGAAACGCTCCTATTTTCCACAGCTCTCTTGATTTGAAATTAGTTCCTGGCTCTACCCCACATTCCTTAATAGCTTCCAGAAGTTTGCTTTTCTCTAATAGATAAAGATCGGTTTGAGAGATTTTTGAAAGCATTTTCCCTTGTTATATTAAATTTATATTCCTGGTTAATCCTAGCTGATTCCAGAAAAGAAAGGAATTAATTTTTAAAATCTCCCTAATTGTATTCCTTTACAGCTTCAATTTTACTCACTTCAGAAAACATAAATTTATATTACATAAAAGTATTCTACAGGACATTTAACATTTTTTGCAACAAGGGTTCTCTTTACGCGGCGAATCATGATAGTAATCCGTTTGAGCATAACTAGCAACTTACAATAATTATATATTACTGCAAATTACTGTAATTATTAATACTGCAAGTTGTTGGGCTCACCCGGGCTCACAGCGAGTGCGGCCACGGCAACCAGGATGAAGATGATAGGATGTCTCATGTTGTGGATCGCACCTCGGAAGTAGTCTCTGGTCCTCTTGTGTCTGGTCCTCGGAAGGCGTCTCTGGATATCGGAGGTCGTCTCTGGATCTCGGAAGTAGTCTCTGGTCCTCTTGTGTCTGGTCCTCGGAAGGCGTCTCTGGATATCGGAAGTCGTCTCTGGATCTCGGAAGTAGTCTCTGGTCCTCTTGTGTCTGGTCCTCGGAAGGCGTCTCTGGATATCGGAAGTCGTCTCTGGATCTCGGAAGTAGTCTCTGGTCCTCTTGTGTCTGGTCCTCGGAAGGCGTCTCTGGATATCGGAAGTCGTCTCTGGATCTCGGAAGTAGTCTCTGGTCCTCTTGTGTCTGGTCCTCGGAAGGCGTCTCTGGATATCGGAAGTCGTCTCTGGATCTTGGAAGTAGTCTCTGGTCCTCGCGTCGGCACCGTGTAGTAGTGTAGTGTGTAGTGTAGTAGTTTTAACGAAGTCTCTTGAAGCGATGGAGATAAAAAATCCCACCGATTGCCACCATTTGTTACCGGTTGTTAACATTTATTGGTTTGTCCTTTGGTAACGTCGCTGCCACCACTGCTCAAATGAGCAGTTCCAATGTTAGGTAGTAGAATTAAAAATGATTCCTAAGAATACTGGTATAATTACACATATTTAGTTTTTAATTAATTTAACAAGTACAAAGTAGTTTACAAAGTATTTGGAGGTGTCGACCCTAAGACGTCTAACTTGTGACTCTCGTCTCGAGCCACCCTCTCCGTTCGTCAATCATGCCACGTGAATCGGCGGAAGTGACGTGCATGATTGCTGACTAAGTTGGAATGGTCGTAGCTCTGTGCCTCGGTTACAGTACGAACAAAATATTAAACACTAAAACTTCTCTGACATTTGGGGAAAGAATTTGAAATAAAAAGTTAAAAAATAAGAAAAATTAACTAGTCTAGGAGAGAGAGGCTCGCAACATATAAAGGGTTTTGGATGGGATCTGAGTGGGACATAATCTATGTTATAGAGGGTATTTAGAACTAAATAACAGATGAGCTTTTGAAATAGTTTTCACATTTTTAGGTTGTGGGAAGCTCAAGAAAATTATAAAAATGCTCACGTTACAGATGAGGAACTTTGACTACAAAGGTCATCATAATGACGTTCTACTGTATTTACAAATTCAATTTAGTATGAGCAAAACAAATTCCTTATCATCTTATTGTCATATTGATAACCATAAGACAATGACAGCTGAAAATTAAGGATTTGCTCTTAAAGGAAGTATTATATTTTTAAAGACCTCTATTTCTTTTAACCTTTTAGCAATAATAGTGGCAAAATCCAAAGCAGAATAGTATTATAAGTATAATTGTACTGAAGGTACATAGATAATAATTAAATCAGGCAAAAACTGAGCTTTAAAAATGAATACCACAGAAAACTATAAAACACCTCAGAGGGCTGACTGGAATAGGAAGAAAGGGTTGCACTCCCGTGGCACCACCACGAGGTGGGACGCTGTGAGGGGAGGTAGCGGGTGTAGCCTAGTACACCCCCACCACGAGGTGGAACGCCGTGAGGGGAGGTAGTGGGTGTAGCCTAGTACACCCCCACCACGAGGTGGGACGTCGTGAGGGGAGGTAGCGGGTGTAGCCTAGTACACCCCCACCACGAGGTGGAACGCCGTGAGGGGAGGTAGTGGGTGTAGCCTAGTACACCCCCACCACGAGGTGGGACGCTGTGAGGGGAGGTAGCGGGTGTAGCCTAGTACACCCCCACCACGAGGTGGAACGCCGTGAGGGGAGGTAGTGGGTGTGGCCTAGTACACTCCCACCACGAGGTGGGACGCTGTGAGGGGAGGTATCGGGTGTAGCCTAGTACACCCCCACCACGAGGTGGGACGCTGTGAGGGGAGGTAGCGGGTGTAGCCTAGTACACCCTCACCACGAGGTGGGACGCCGTGAGGGGAGGTAATGGGTGTAGCCTAGTACACCCCCACCACGAGGTGGGACGCCGTGAGGGGAGGTAGTGGGTGTAGCCGAGAACACCCCCTCTGAGCGACCCAGCACCATTAGCATTCAAAGCAGCCGGCGACCAAACTAACCGTTTTAAACACAACTGCAGTTAACATGGTAGTCAGCCTTCTATAATGTTGTAGATCTTTAGCTTATAGATTACACAAGCTACTCAAGTACAGTTGTTGAAGTAAAGTTACATCAATGGCCTTGAGCAGTAACTCATGCTCAGTGAGTGTGTTTCAGGTACTTTCTTACATCTTGTTGAGGAGCAGGCTGTCATCCACGCAGAACTTTGGTGCTCTCAGCTACATCGGCCAGCTGATCAAATCTCACTTCAGCCTCTCGGCACGGACGTAGACTTATGTATCTCAAACAGATCTCATTTTATCACTAAGGAGTAGATTCCTAAAATGCCTTAATCGATTCAAAACTTTTACCAAGGGGAAACCGTGCTCTTAACTTGCTCCATCTATTAGGTTCCTAATTTAGTGTCTATTTCTTTGTCTTAAGTTAGGTTGTAGTCTGTAATATAATAACACAATCGTTTATATTTATTTTTGTGCTTATTGTTCTCATGTAAGAAGTTAGGATTAGGAAATCGAACTGTCCTTTGTCAAATGCCTTACATCTTTGTGATGTTAATTGTTAAACAACTTACCATATATTTTTGTATTTTGATGTATTTTGTATACTATTAAAACATGTTTTCTGTTGATAAATATGATTGTTTTATTTAAGAAAACCTAAATGCCTAAAATGAAATCATATTTAAAAAAAGTAAAATCAATTGTATCAGAAAACCACTACTTTATTTCATACATACTTGACATACTTTATTTATTACATACTTTATTTCTTTTATCCCTATTTGAATCAATACATTTCCTTTACATTTAATTTACTAAATACTAGAATCTTCTAGTAAACAATTCTTTTCAAAAATGCCGATCAACTAGAGGCACTACAGAGACTTTTGCTACTCATAGTGGTTTTATAAGGAGGAATACCCTCTCCCCCCAGGGTTGGGTGGCAGCCTATTATGAATATCCTATATTGGCAAATAAATGTTAACTTAAATCCTATATACCAAGTTTTAATGAAACTGAAAAGCGAATAAGAGAGAAATTAGCATTTATATTTCCCATATATAGGTATGTTTACACCACAATTGCCAAAACATGTTCTCAGAAAAGTTGTAATTTCTATTACCAATAAAATGTTGTCAACACCGATTTTAATGGGATGAAACTGAATGTTGTCAACAAATTCTTGTCATTCCAAATAATGTTGGCAACTGTCAACTCTGATTGTAAAGGTGCCTTTAAGTATAGTACATATAATTTGAATTTTGAATCAATCTTTTTTATTGTTTCTATGGTTTCATAATATGTTAAAAAAATTCATAATTTTTGGGATTTCCTTACAGCAAAGCAATAAAAATAATAAATTAACTGTCACAGTGTTTTTGAGAATCTAAAAAGCAACTTTAAATCTATTATTATTCCCTATAAATTATTATAAAAAAATACTTAAAGCCTCTTATTAACATTTTTATACTTGTGAGAGAATGAGGGGCTATGCAAACACGAAACCTCATCCCTTTCAATTTGGAGTGCCTTTACACAAGTATCCTCGTTCAAGGGATGACCATGGAGACTTGGGAGATAACTTTTATAAAATGCTGTGTTCATGGCTGAACTTTAGAGATTTCATATCAATAGGATCAATCGCTGAGGTTGATAAAATCCGGAATGTTTTCACAGCAATGTTCCAAGCTGATCAAAAACAAGTGGTCAAAAAACATAAGAAAGCCAAATTCAGAGAAACACCACATATTGTTCAAATTGATCTTGATAAAATAGATAAAAACCTAAAACTAAGCAATAAAGAGAAAAGGAGGCTTAGACATATATTAAATCAGATTAAATACAGAGATTTGGGGAAACAGTCAAATAAAAGAGAAACTAAAGGTGGAAAGGAAAAATCAGTTGTATTCAGAAAAACAAAGAAGAAAATAGCTGTCACAGAAAAAAACCTAGGGAGAACTAGAAGAGCACGATCTATAGAAAAACCAAAAGAAAGAAGTAATTGGCAAAGAAGTGAGTGTAAACATTGCAAGCTTTGTTCAGAAGAAGACAAACCCCATGGAAAAAGAAACCAAAGGAGTTGTGTCACTACTGCTACCACACCCTCAGAGGATCGAATATTCAAAACCCTTATGAACTTGGACCGTAGTTGTTGCGGAGATTCTTTCAAGACACTTTTTGACCAAAAAGGCAAAAGAACTTTTATCACGCAAAATCGGAACATAAATATAGAAAATCTGGAATTGAAATACATTCAGCCAACTTGCCTCGTACAATACACAGGAATGAAAAGAGAACTATCCATCGATGTACTGAGTCAATGTGGATCTGGAATTTTCCCAAAAGAGTCTTTCTCCCCCTCAGCTCTTAGAGCGATTACTGAGCAGTTCAATGATGATGTGAGGAGTCACCAAGTGGACCCAACTGAGAGTAAGCCAACGTATATGGATGAAGCGGATAAAACTTTTGAGAGAATGAGATCAACCTGTCATCAAAATAAACAAGGCGATCTCTCTGAGGAGTTTTACGATATGTATTCTTTAAAATCTCAACGAAATGAAGTTGCTAAGAGAGATTTTGGATGCAGTGAAACTTTATTGGCTTCTGGAGACCAATTAATGTCACCTCATAGTGATCTCGAGGAATTTGACAACAAGCAAGTTACTTTTAGAAACAAAATGGAATATCTCACAGAACATGATAAACCAAAGAAAACTCCTTCCAAATATGGAAAGTTAAAAAATTTTGCAAAGAAATGTTTATGTTTTTGCGGAACTGACGAAGACAGAGATACAAATCTCTCAAAGCATGGAAGGAAAGGCAGAAATGTAAATGTTAGATTGAGGAAAAGATTTAATTCACCAGATGCTAAAATTATACATTTGACTGAACAAGATTATATTGATAGGAAAAAATAAATAAATAAGTAATAAGTAACTTGAATGTAACTAGTTTATTTTATCTAAATTCATTTTAAAATTTAACGAAGTACTTTGGAGTGATGGTTACACACATTGCATTGATAAGGTAATAAAATAAGAACTAGTTGCTTGTTGCTTGTCACGGGTTTGCTTGCAATTCCAGTGCTACTTATATTGTATGTCAAATTTAAATTAGTTGCATAAGTAGGACCCATTTAAAATTATTTTGTTTGACCACACATGATCAATTCATACATTTTATCTGGTGTACTAACCTCTTTCCAAATTTAAGCTCAATTGGTCCAGTAAATAAATTAACCAAAGATTGGCGTAGGACTATTTGTGACCAGCAGGGTGGAGCCTCAAAGATGTTTATAATGGATGAAGGCTTTGCATGATTGTAGTATACCACTATCTTTTTACTAATAAATTTCATCAGCTCTATAGGTATTAGTTCAAGAATCAAGAATCAAGAATTTTATTTGCCATTAAATAAAACATCTTTACAATAGGCATCGTCAGAGTACATTTAAAATCAATAAACCTAACAATAGCAAAAGAGCATAAACAAACTTATATAATACAATAAAAAAAGAGATATTACAAGCATTCCTTACTCTAGTTAAAGTCATTCATATTAAATTTTAAATACTCTTCAAGTGTATAAAATCCTTGTTTATTAAGCCAATTGCTTACCATTGTTGAAAATTTCCTTGGCGGGAGGGACCTAACTGTAGTGGGAAGCCTATTAAAAATCAAAATTTGTTGATACTTGTAACTTTGATAATACTTATTTAATCTTATATTCGGTTTAATTAAATTTCCTTTGTCTCTTGTGTTGTAACCATGTATTGAGGATTGTTCATACAAGTCATCAATATTATTTCTAACATAAATGAGATTTGAGAGAATAAAACTACATGCCAATGTCATAATCTTAAATTCTGGAAAAACTAATCTACAAGATTCAGTTGATGCAATACCTGCTATTATTCTTAATGCTTTTTTCTGCCATGTAAATGCTTTTCTTGCTGATGCTGAATTTCCCCATAAACGAATACCATATGTCAAATGAGAATGAAAAAGACCGAAATAAACCATGATAAGGACTTCAAGGCTGACACATGTTTTTAGTTTTCTTAAAAGACAAGTTACTCTAGATAATTTTTTACAAACATTGTTTACATGTTCATCCCAACACAATTTACTATCTACAATTATTCCTAATAGTTTGACAGGTTTGAACATTTCCTCATCTATATCTAAATGGTTTTTCAAAGAGAAAATTATGTGCTCAGTTTTATTATTGTTCATACTTAAGCTATTTGCTGAAAACCAATTCTTTGCCTGATCAACTTCGTCACTGAGTTTAATCTTAACTCTATGAATATCCCTATCAGAATGAACCAACGTGGTATCATCCGCATACAGTACAGAAAATGAAGACATGTTGCAGCTGAAGTCGTTAATAAATACAATGAAAAGAAAAGGGCCAAAAACTGAACCCTGAGGCACTCCTGCAAATACATCTGCAAAATCAGAATTTAATCCATTTACACAAACCATTTGTTTTCTACTTTTTAGATAACTTTCTATTAATCTAAGTTCTTTGCCTTTTATTCCATAAAATTCTAACTTATTACATAAAACTACATGGAAAACGGTATCAAAAGCTTTACTTAGATCTATGAGGCTTGAACCCACTACTTGTTTATTTTCAAACCCGTTTAAAATATAATCCACAATTGACTCAACAGCAAGTGCAGTTGAATGGCCAGGTCTAAAACCAAATTGATGACTGTAAAGCAAATTATTTCTCATAAAATAGTCATAAAGTTGTAATACCATACAAGATTCAATAACTTTACTTAAGATCGGAACAATTGTGATCGGACGATAATTCTCAGGATTTTTAATATCCCCTTTTACTTTCTCCCCTTATACATAGTATATGGAGAAAGTATTGTTTTCGTCAAAATTTTAGAATTTGAGTTGTTAGTGGAAATATTCGTTTTGGTGCTCCCTGAACCCAAAAAAGTGGTTTTTACGTGATGTCTGTCTGTGTGTGTGTGTGTGTGTGTCCGTGTGTGTGTGTGTGTGTGTCTGTGTGGATGTGTACAGAGCTAGAGCCCTAACCAATGGACCGATTTTTATGAAATTTGGTATGTAGGTACTAATCCACGATATCTCCAGGCGTTTTTTCATTTTTTTGAATTTTTTATTTTTAAGGGCAAAAATCCCCCAAAAAACATGAAAAATCCAAATTTCTCAAAAACGGCTCTAACGATTTTGATTAAACTTTAGTGGTTTGTAGAGCTTTAGGTTTCCAACAAAATGACATCACTCGCATTTCTGGAAAAATTCGGGTTCAGAAGTTACAGGACTTAAAACATCCAAAATTCAGTTTTTTGGATTTTTCATAAAAAATCATAAGTGCTGCAAAAGATTACTATTCACCATTGAAAAGAGCTCAAAAAAATAAATAAATTAGTATTTTGAATTACTATTCTACAATTGCTAGTTTGCGGAGAAAATTGAAATTTTCAATTAGCGGTAAACGCAGTACGTTGTCCAATGTTATTCTTATGGGGAATACATAAATTACTATTTCTCTCTTATTTACTGATCAATTTCATTAAAACTTGATATGCAGGTCAAGTTAGCATTGACCAATAGAGGATGTTCGAAATATGTTGCCATTTAACCCTGGGGGGGACAAGGGGGCATTTCCCCTCTCAAAATGTCTTTGTTTAGCAACGGAATCTATAGTGCTCCAAAAAAGGGATTTTGGTGAATATTTCTGAAAACAACTATTTTAGACAATTTTCAGTTCATTTATCTGTACTTCATATTCTATATTTAGTAAATAAAAAATCTTTTTTTCATTAAAGTCTGGCTAAAAGGGAGAAAGTATGTGTCAGTTTCCTGATACCTTTTATTTTAAATATGGGTGTGACCTATGAAAACTTTAAACAATCAGGAAAAGTACCTTGGATAAAAATTAAATTAATTATACAGGTTAATGGTGATAAAATTGCATCTATAATATTTTTAATTACATAGTTTGATATACCAAAAATGTCTTCACTGCGAGAAGTGCTCATTTTGTTAACCACATTTTTACTTTCTCCCCCTATACATAGTATATGGAGAAAGTATTGTTTTCGTCAAAATTTTCGAATTCGAGTTGTTAGTGGAAATATTCGTTTTGGTGCTCCCTGAACCCAAAAAAGTGGTTTTTACGTGATGTCTGTCTGTGTGTGTGTGTGTGTGTCCGTGTGTGTGTGTGTGTGTGTGTCTGTGTGGATGTGTACAGAGCTAGAACCCTAACCAATGGGCCGATTTTGATGAAATTTAGTATGTAGGTACTAATCCACGATATCTCCAGGCGTTTTTTTCATTTTTTTGAATTTTTGATTTTTAAGGGTAATTATCCCCCAAAAACTGCCAAAAAACATGAAAAATCCAAATTTCTCAAAAACGGCTCTAACGATTTTGATTAAATTTTAGTCGTTTGTAGAACTTTAGTTTTCCAACAAAATTACACCACCCGCATTGCTGTAAAAATTCGGGTTCAGAAATTACAGGACTTAAAACATCAAAAATTCAATTTTTTGGATTTTTCATAAAAATACATAAATATAAAAAATAATACTATTCACCATTAAAAAGAGCTCAAAAAACTAAATAATTTGGTATTTTGAATTACTATTCTACGATTGCTGGTTTCGGAGAAAATTGAAATTTTCATTTAGCGGTAAACGCAGTACGTTGTCCAATGTTATTCTTATGGGGAATACAAAAATTACTATTTCTCTCTTATTTACTGATCAATTTAATTCAAACTTGATATGCTTGTCAATTTAGCATTGACCAACAGAGTTAATTCGAAATATGTTGCCCCTTAATAACCCTGGGGGGGAATAGGGGGCATTTCCCCTCTTTAAACCACAAGTGTAGCAATTGATTCTGTAGTGCCTCCAAAGCAGGGATTTGGGTGGATGTTTTTTAAAACAACTTGTTCACAAGATTTTCTGTACATTCGACCGTGCTTTGTATTCTATATTTAGTAAATAAAAAGTAATTTATTCATTAAAGTTGGGCTAAAAGGGAGAAAGTATGTGTCAGTTTCCTGATACCGTTTATTTACTTCTAATTCGGTAATGGGTTTCCACTCAAAATTATTACTTGGTAGTGGTAACTGAGAGTAAAAGTTGTCTAAATACTTCTTATATACTTCACCGTTAACATTTGAATTATCACCACTGACTACATCTAAAGATACGTTCACAAAAAAATCATTTAATTCATTTGGACTAATAGGTACTGTTGACTCATTAACATTCACCATTTTACATTCTTTTTTAGCAATTGACCAAGCAGCTTTACACTGATTTTTTGATTTAGCAATAAATTTGTCATTAGCTTCAATTTTTGCTTTTGTAATAGCTTGATTGTATTGTTTTTTAAAACGTTTGTAACATTCCTTATCCTCTAAGTTTTGAGTATTCTTCCACTTATCATATAGACTTAAAAGTTGACAACGCATTTGTTCTAACTCTACAGTAAACCAATTGATTAGATTACCTTTTTTTTGCTTCTTAATAACAGATACTTTTGGACAGCAGTAATCAAAATATGTAGTTAAAATATTTAAAAATATGTCCATAACATAATTTACATTACAATTATTATAGATCAAACTATTCCACTCAATAATACTCAAACATTGTTTGGTGTCATTCAACCTAGCTTCATTGATAAGTCGTTTTATATAAGGCTTATTAGGTTCCTTAGACTTTACTAAGTGATTTTGCAGGTCAGTAAGTGATTCACTGGCAAAGACAAATTTAACCCAGACTCCTGCATGATCTGATATTATATTTTGTTTCAACAATGATACTTGAAAATATTTAGCAGAGATATTGGTTGCAATATTATCTAAACATGCGTTACCCCTGGTGGGAAAAAAGTTTGAACAATACAAATCAAAAGATCTTAAGACATTTAAATACTCAAGAGTGTGAGGATCTAGCGACTTGAGGATGTCTACATTTAAGTCACCTGCCAGCAGTAAATATTTAGGTCTAAGTCTCTCACAAGTTATGTGTTTTAACAAACTTTCAAGACTACTTAAAAAATCTTTAAACTTAGAATCTGGAGTACGATAGATACAAAGAATTATGACATTAGGGAACCTTAACCTAATAGCAGTTGCCTCACAAACAGATTCCTGGCAGAAAGAAGAAATGTCAATACAATCATAAGGTATGTTCTCTTTGATCATAATAGAAGAGCCACCATACGGACGATCTCTGCAAAAGAAGTCCGCCAAGACGAAACCCTCAGGAACATACAGCGCAATTTCCTCTTCACAAAGCCAGTGTTCATTTAAACATATGACATCAGTAGATTCTTCCAATAAAATAGCCTCCAGTTGGTGCAGTTTGTGTTTTAATGATTGAACATTAAAGGTACATACATTTAAAGTAGGTCGAGATATTAATTGGCTGGCAGATAAATAAGAATCAGTCCGATCTACAAAATAAGACGGGTTGTTCACTGTACCACGTTTGCTTATAAAAAACTTTGCTGAGCCTCAGTATTATTACACTGATTAGATGTTGTTACACTGGTATCTAAGTTTTGCACACTGTTAGTTATATGTGATAGAGATTGAGTATCTGCAATGGAATCGTCTGTAAAGCCCTTAAAATCACATGTTGATTCCAGAGTAGAGTTCCATCCAGGTGAACACCGAGTGTTACTTAGTTCGAGTGGAAGTTGTCCAGATTGTAGGTCATGATTTTGCTGGTTACGCTTAATAAAGCGATCTCGTCTTATGGAGTCAGCAACGGCCGAGCATAACTTTCTCCTCCCCTTTATTCGCAAGTGTAATCCATGTCTTGTGTGATCACTCCTGACAAAGACACATTTCTTCACGGGCACCAACCTTGCAGTAGAGTTAGACAGGTCATCCATTTTTTAAACCAAGTTTTATTTATTTCCTTAATAACTGTGTTCAAATTTGGATTATCAAACCTAAGGAAAATTCCAGGAAGCAATATGTTGGTGTGATTAACTGTTTCCTCTACTATTCTGAATACTGAGTCATTCAATTGTTTAACATCTTGACCCGGATGTTTAATGTCATTTGTACCTGCATTGATTACTGTGTAGTCCTTGTCCGTGAAATCAGAAGTGAGTTGATTTAGATTTTCAGTTACCTGCTGGAAATTTGCAGTCGGTTTAAAAATTGATGTTACCTCATAACCATCACCTAACTCCTGCTGCAGAAGCTCTCCGCAATGCCTACCTTGGCTATCAGCTAACAGAAGAACTTTAGGTTTATTACTTTGTTTTTTGTTTCTGGATGTATATTTTATTTTATTGTTAGACTCATTATTCTGAGTTTTTAAAGTACAATATTCATTTTCTTGTGTTTGGGTTGTCACTTCCTTTGTTTTGGGTTGGGTGACGATTGGGGTTGGTTTAGTCACATTAAGACTATCACTCATCAAAAGAGACAATACCACTTTGTCTGTCACAAATGCCCTATTATTGAGTACATATGCAAGACTTGCTCTCTTTTTAATTAAGTCTATATCTGTTATATGCAGTTTTTCCACCAGCTCCATTTTTATGTCACTACTGTCAATGGCTTTTTTAATTAGCCATTCCACAAAGATTATGGCAAAAACTCCACAGTCATAACTGTTGTTTTGTTTTGGTCCTTTAACCTCAATTATACTAGGTTTAGTAGGTTTGCCATAGTTTTCCGATAAATAAGCCAGAAGCTTGCACGCAGTAGTTTCAGCTGCGCTTGCATTGCGACTTTTCATCAATGAATCCAGGTGGTAGAATGTTTTTGTTTCCTTTTTATAAATCAAAACGCTCCAGTGAGAGCCTTGTTCGCCTATTGGGTACCGTTGCTGGGAGTCGTTAACAGGTATTATCAATACCTCTTTTGTAGTTATATCTAATGGGTCCAAAAAGTGGTGAAACTCACTAACACTTTTTATAGCGTGACTAATGATCGGGTTTATAATCAACCAAGATTTATCCCTTAAGAATCTGTCGTTAAGTAGATCAAAATATTGACTCAAAGTTTGATCAGACAGCCAATTTACACCAAGCAATTCATTGTTGGCCATAATATTAGAAAAATAAATATCTGTTTGTGACATTTTCGATAAGGCATTTACTTCAGTTTGTGTGTTCCCACTACATGTTGATTTGATATTTTTTGTGATATTATTGTGTAAAGGACTTGGCAGTTTGGTTGGTGTTAAAGATTTCTTAGCTTTGCCATTATTTTTTATAGTTTTGCTCCTTGTATTAACTCCAACAGCATTGCTTAATGCATTATTTTTAGGGCTCATAATTCTATTTTTCATTTTGCCAGAAAGGGATTGGTCAATTTTATTATGAATCAGAGTAATATCAAAATTTCAGTGTTGATTTGACATAATTGTAGACAAACAAAATTCAATACTCATAACATTTGATATGTAAAATATTCAACAATAATTGTTTACTTGAGAGAGAATATCCGAATATTTCCTGTTATCAGTAGTCCATTGACGACCATCCGTAAGTGACCTTATCAATATTGACAGGTTGAATCCAGTTATGGGTCATTAACAGTCCAACACTACTTAGTACGAGTGATAAGTGGGCGAAGTTTGTTTAAGTGTATTACCTTTATCTGATAGTGAATCCTGAGTAACTATTGGCAACAGTAAGTAAGATAACTTGTTTTTAACATACTTCCCCACATATAAAGTCTTAAAAACTTCACAAATTAAACTTAAAATCAGAGCACTTTTACAGAGTTTATTTAATGTCCGCCATCTTGACATCTAATCAAGTTGGCGTGATGATTAAGAAAAAAATGTTTGGAAAGGGCTTTTTGTTTGTTTCTGGTACACATAGAATATCTTCGTACTAAATTTCAACTCAAATGGTCTAGTAGCTGGCGCAGGCGCAGGATACAGGGCGGAGGTCATGACCCCCCCTAAAAAAACAAACTTACATTATTAAAGTTCAGTAAAATAAAAAATCAAACAGTTTACTTTTATTTTGTAATATTGAAGTGATAACCAAAACAAAGTTTTAGTTTTATTTTTGAATTTTAAATTATTTTATTTTACAACAAAGACTTTTAATTTGTTTGTTTAAATAAATACAAGAAATTTTATTTAATTAATTTTTATTTTGAAAGACCGCTTCTTAACCTCAAGAAATACTATAGCCTCCCTTGCTAGTCAGCGCTGTCGTATATTGCTTCATATCACTGTGGTCTATTGATATTTACACTAAAAGATTTTTTTGGCTGATAATTCCCGTAGCAGCAAACCTGCGTACTCAGCCCCCATGTTATTCTTATGGAGAATAAGTAACGTGTTATCTCCCTTAATTATGAACATAAATTAATAACATTTGGTATGAGGCTTTACCTACTTGAGTTATATTGACATTTGTATAAAACCCTAATTTTTGTGTTCCTTGCTTCAGCAAACCTGCATACTCAGCCACCATGTTATTCTTATATAATATGGGAGGATAATTAAAATGTCATAAATCGATTATTCATGAATGTGTATTGATGAAACTTGGTATTTATGTGGTATTAAGATACATATATATGCATTGGAAATTCGCTGAGTACGCAGGTTTACTGCTACGGGGGTGTTATTAATTTATGTTCATAATTAAGGGAGACATAGCATTTAATTTTTCTCCATAAGAATAACAAGGGGGCTGAGTACGCAGGTTTGTTGCTACGGGAGCCTTTGGCAAACAATTTTTTTGAGCAAATATCAATAGACCACAACCAGATGAAGCCGTATACCAAATTTCATCAGTATACGTTCATAAATAAGCGAGATATAAAATTGTTCTTTTCTTCTATAAGAATGACATTAGACAACGTACTGTGTTTAGCACTGTCAATATTTTGGTAAACAATTTGACGTAGAGGAATGTTCAAAATACCAAATTGTGTGTGTGTTTTTTAAGCTAAATCCAATGGTAAAAACCAATATTTGTCTATTTCAAAAATTATAGGTAACAAATTTAACAAAAAAAATTTGAGGTACAAAACTTCCCTAAAATACCCCTTCGGATGGAGCGATCTGGCTAGTTTTCAAACTCAAAGTCATAAATGTTCCTTTACACGTTCATACCAAATTTTATCAAAATCGGATTATTTTTACGAGAGTTATCGAGCTCATGGACACACACACATATTATATAATACAGTTTCGAATGAATGGTGTTTTTGGAGTCTGGGGACCTCAAAACGAAAAGTTATCTTGGTCCCGGGCCTAGGTCTTACCATGCCGACTACGGTAATAGCTTCTTCCCTATAGGGGAAATTCGGTAATAGAAAAAATAAATTACAGTATCATAAAATAAAACAGCTCAGATCTACACAATTTAAATGTAAAAAATTAGAAATAATGGAAAGATGAAATTATTGATTAGCAATATATCACATTTATTCTTTATTAATTATTAAATCTTTCACATCCTGAGGAAGTCTGGCATTCAAACGTTTATCATTGAAGTGTGAAAATATAAGGTATCATAAAAGACCACTGCTCCGGGAACAAGACACAAAGTTTGAAACAAACGTCAGATCTGGAGCTTATTGTTTCACAAAAACTTTAGCATCAGTGTTAAACCCAAATTCTTGATGTATATAGGAAGTGAATTACGCGGATCCCACAGAATGCTTGCTGAAATTCTTTAAACTTTACTCTGGAAATTTCGATAAAATTTTCAGGAGGATATGAACACATTTCCAGAACTTGACAATATTACATGTTGAAAGGACGAAGAATTGTTTTACATACCGGTATTAGAAATGTGCATCCTGGCTTCAAAGTTAATTTTATATTTATTGTTAAAAGTGTATAAATAGATAAACTTGCATAGGCTGGGGTAAATAGTTTTTGCTCTTTATGAGTGTAAGTATATCAGGATACCTAATTTTTCATCTAGATATACCTGAATTTAATGCCTTTTGATAATCAAGGTTCCAAAAGGAACCAAATGAACTTTCAATAAGAAAATCCGGAACAAAATTATATACTATTGAAAGTATACCAAAATATATCTTCTGTATTCAAAATCAATGAGTACTTTGGTATTATACGGATGCCACTATTTTTGGAGGTTAAATTTTTACCGGATACAAAGGATAACTACATAATTCGAAAAAAACGTACTTTTATTGACTTACTGTACAAATTTTACATCATTCTGATGAGTGGTCTTTGTGTTGTGCCTCCCAAAAGGCAGCGATGTCCGCTAGGATCGTGTTGAATGCGTCGCCGCCGCTAGCAGCCAGACCCGATCGCCACAGCCACAGCACGCCACAGCCACAGCCACAGCGCGCTGCGGCAGTTATGTTAGGATGGGTTATCATAAAAATACGTACGGTTTCCTCTTCATTTCGAGGTAAATCCCACACCAAAAGAACGTCACTCATTATGAAAACAAATGCAACGTAGTGCACGGCAATAAATCACTCATGACACTGACCCATCAGATACAGGCGGTGACAGGTGATGCGCGCGCTCCGGTCAACAACCTGACCTTGGCCTATTTGGAGGGGGTTTGGCGGCCGGAAGTATGACTCATGAGGTATCATTCGACTCGTAACAAAACAAGGAAAGTCCTACAATCATTTTTATGATAACCCATCCTAACATAACTGCCGCAGCGCGCTGCATAAGGGTGGCATCCGTATAATACCAAAGTACCAATCAATGATACAGTTCTTTGAGAGAACAGTTTAGTTTCACATTTTGTGAGATTATGACTCTGCAACCAACTTTTAAACCCATTGTTCAAAGTGTTCTATATAATATAGGCAGGGGCGGATTTAGGAGCTGTAGGTCCCTAGGTGCAACCAGTGGTGCGAGCCCTTACTATCCAGGTCGACGACCTTTCACTTATTTTTGCAGAGGCTTTGGTATGTGTTTTGTGTGTGGTGCGGACCTCTAGGAGCGCGCCTATGTTTAAATCCGGCCCTGATTACGATGACAAAAATATTAAACAAATGACACCGTATATGAAGGCACTTATGACTTATTTTCTACCAAAAATAATTACATTTGTTGTATAGGTTAATCTAAATAATAACATACCAAAAATGTTTATTATTTTGCGGACTTTTAAATACTATTTGTAATACCAAAGTCTAGGGAATCTTTTTGCTGAGTTTAGGGAAATTTGGATAGCCTTGGTTGGACAAGCTGACCACTGGCACTGACCACTGGGATGCTGAGCTACAGCTGAACAGAGAACAGCTGATCGGTACTAGCAGCTAAAAAGAGACGCGCACCACTGGAAGTGGAGACTTTGTTGATGGGGTGGGGGGAAAATATCAATGATTTGATACCGAATTGAAATACCGATATCGTTTGGATATTATACGAACACTGTTTATCGATATCCACATCTGCCATTCTTCGGTGCCCAATATGTTGTTACAGAGTAAATATTATTTTTGTAGTCTTCCTTATTTTATTTTACTGAATATATTTTAATACTATTTGGCAAGTGCCTTCATTTGGTTGTGGCCAAGGTGATACTGTAGACAACTCTTGGTTTAAATGGGATACAGTTGGAAATAAATACACACATAAAAACTAAATTTCAATATGTCTCCAAATCTGCTTGGGTTTGTAGTTGCATCTGCTCGGTTATGAAAGTAATTAATTTTATGTTTATGAAAGAGCCCCTATCCTCTGTTTATGTAAGGACAAAAGAAAATGGTTACGAAAACATTTTTTTAAATGAGTGTAAACATCGTAAACATCTTTAATCTGAAATACCAGATATAATAATTAAACGTGTGTAACTATTGGAAAATCTGATTACGTTTTACAATTATTTTAGGATAATTAAGTAATTAAGACTATAGCTTAGCCTATTCAAGATTTAACTTATTTTATCAACAGCCCTCTCTGATAAAGACCTAAAGTCGTTTAACTTGATGGGGCTGTCAAGACAAATTGATACCAGTATGCATTCAATTTATAAATTATGCTAAAAAAGGCCTATTTAAAAAGAAAACAATAAGTTTAGTTAAGGCGGTCCCACACTTCTCACGATTAGGCCTGAACATTCTCCCGAATGTTCACTGAATTTTCCGTCTCGTATGTTCCCGTATGTATTCAAAAGTTCATTGAGTGGAGCTCCTATACTACACTCTGGCTTTTTATTTACACGTACTCCTCCTGAACGGCTGGAGTGATCCTCACGAAATTTTGCTCGGTCATAGTAACCATCTATGGGAAGGTATAAATCTGAAATGGTCCAAATCGGACATAAGGGTTCTGTCCTACGGCCCTTTAAAGTTACCATGTTATTTTAATAGGAGAAATATTTTATTTGGTTTGTTTACTGTGTGTTGATTATACAGCTGTTATATGGATCAAATGTAAATGCAGACTGTTACTATCAGCTATTTGTAAATACAGTAGTTTTCTGTGAAATTGTTGTTTTGTTTATTTTAGCGGTTTGTTTGTCGATACATTTCTGAAAATTATTGATTAAATAAATACTCGCTCCGCTCAATATTGCAAGCAGACAACTGCATTGTATACCTAGTATGTATTCGGAGTTCGGCCGAATGTTCGGGCGTGTTCACGAGAAGTGTGGGACCGCCTTTAGGAAACAAAAAGAAATGCCAAAAACTAGTACTTCTTTTAATTAAATTAATGGCTCAATAAATTGTGAGCCTTCCATCATATGGATAGGTATTTGAAACAAGCTTGCAAGAACCAAGAAAGAAATGAAGAAATAGAAATAGTTTCGATTTATCATATTCCTTCAATATCGAACCGCGTTACTGAAGAGACAGGTCGAATGTCAAATATCGATATTCCCCCCCCACATCTTCAAAGGCGTCACTTCCAGTGGTGCGTGTCTCTTTTTAGCTGCTTGTCTGATCGGCGAGCAGCTGGACGAACACTTTTGTTACTGTTAGGTTTGTCATCAGTGTTAGTCGTCAATAGTCACTTAAAAGATGTTTACACTTTCAAATCCTTGTTTATTTGCAATTGAGAATATCTGAATAATATTGTGTTGTGTTAATGATTTGAAAAAGTTACTTGTGGTCGGATCAATATATAGTTTTTGACTTCCAATAAATAGGCGGTTAGGTGACTACAAGCCTTATAACACACACCATGACTTTCTACTTAGATGACATGTGTTGTTCTCCGTTTTGGGTAAGTAAATTAAAATAAATAAGTTTAACTCAAATTGGCAATATAACATATTGCCATTTAGAATATAGATAAACTTCAATTTGAAAATATTACATGACATTATATGTTCAAGGAGTTTTAGTTGGAAATTAACTGTATAGTATGGACTACAACAGTGTAACTTATAGCTTTTAAACATTTTTGTTTTAATTATTTTTGTTATATAGGCTATATAATTAGTTAGCTTGTATTAAAAATATGACGATTAAAATATACATGCTGTAACTGTACGGTATCTAATTCATTAAATAGCTGAGTTTGAGTTATAGTTTGAGTAAGATATTACTTTCGATTTTAACCCTCCAACTGCTCAGTATACCTCCATAGTGCTGAGGTATTTTTCACTGTCTTGCATGAGTTTTTACCTATAAAAAATATAAACAATGATTCTACCTATATTAACCATTTATTCATTTTGATAGCAAGAAAAGGAGTTGAATTTAAGGAAACTATAACTTGTTAATATGGTCGCTGCTGAAAAGTCATAACAAAGCAACCCTAAAATGCCGAAGGGCGTCTACAGGCGACTCCAGCCAGAGCCGTCTGCCAGGGGTGCCAGTGGCGGGAGGCAAAAGCAGATGCAACTGAAATGAAGTATGGGACCAGCAACACATGCTGACATAGTTTAGTTGATCCCCAATAAATGTGAATCACATTAGACCAATGTTTATGAAGTTGCACCGTAACTCCGACCGGAGTCGTACGCACCCTGTGCCAGTACAGCAGGATTCCGATCAGAGTTCTTCTTCTTTATTTTCTTCTTTCTTCTTTTGGCGAATTTCCCCTATAGGGAAGAAGCTATTACCGTAGTCGGCATGGTAAGAGTTAGGCCCGGGACCATAATAACTTTTCGTTCTGAGGTCCCCAGACCCCAAAAACACCATTCGTTCGAAACTGTATATATATATATATATATATATATATATATATATATATATATATATATATATATATATATGTGTCCGTGGGTGCGATAACTCTCGTAAAAAAGGTCCGATTTTGATGAAATTTGGTATAAACGTGTAAAGCAACATTTATGACTTTAAGTTCGAAAACCAGCCATATCGCTCTAGCTTAAGGGGTATTTTGGGGGGGTTTTGTACCCCAAAAATGGGTTTTTTGAACTTTTTACATATAATTTTTGAAATAGTCAAATTTTAGTTTTCACCATTGGATTCAGCTTTAAAAAACACACAATTTGATAATTTGATCATTCCTCTACGTCAATCGGTTACCGAGATATTGAAAGTGCTAAAAACAGTACGTTGTCTAATGTTATTCTTATGGAGAATAAGAAAAAATTATGTCTCGCTTCTTTATGAATGTATACTGACGAAACTTGGTATACGGCTTTAACTCGTTGTGGTCTATTGATATTTGCGCAAAAAATCAATTTTTTGCTAAAGGTTCCCGTAGCAGCAAACCTGCGTACTCAGCCCCCATGTTATTCTTATGGAGAAAAATTAAAATGCTATTTCTCAATTATAAACATAAATTAATAAAACCTCTTATATGACTTCACCTAGTTGAGTTATATTGATATTTGCCTAAATACCCATTTTTTTGATCCTTGTTGTAGCAAACCTGCGTACTCATCCCCCATGTTATTCTTATGGAGATTAATCAAAATGGAATATATCACTTATTTATGAATGTATATTGATGAAACTAGGTATGTGGCTTCACCTAGTTGAGTTATATTGATATTTGCATAAAAACCAATTGCTTATGTTCCATGTTTCAGCAAACCTATGTACTCATCCCCAATGTTATTCTTATGGAGAATAATTAATATTGTATATATCGCTTATTTTTGAATATATTTTTTATAAAACTTGGTATGCGGTTTTATGTGGTATTAAGTCATATATTATGCATTGGAAATTCGCTGAGTACGCAAAAATGAATTAAATTATTCACAGATTGCAAAATGTATGCTTTATTAGGGTTAAAATAATTATTTTTACAAAAAAAAAAACAGCATTAACCACGACTGTGACAATATTGTGCCAACAATGAAAATTCATAATGACAATTCACAACAATGACAATTTATTAATCAGTTGCAAAAAACACCGAATGACTACTTCCGATACATCATTCGATTACAAATTCCATGTAGAATCATATAGTAGTACTGATTCGAGTATCGATGTATCACAATAATGATGTATTGCACCGTGAAGGAAAGGGTTGGGATTGCGACTTTAGCGGTCTACACGTAGCATTATTAGATCTCGATTGCGACCTTTGGCAGTTTGAGTGTTAAAAGAGTGTCATTGAGCGCCAGTGGGGCTGTTCCAGGACGCCAACCTGACCTGGCACACAGAGACTCCTGAGCTGACCCCTTGCTGCCAGGAGACTGTCCTAGTGTGGCTCCCGGGACTGTTGTTGCTGGTCCTCCTGCCCCTCGACTGTTGGTGGGTCAGTCTCAGCACCTCCAAGCAAGTCCCTTGGTCGCGGCTCAATGTCTCCAAGATTGTGAGTATTACTCGCTAAACCATCAGCTGTTTACCAAGTCTGTAAATTCCTGAAAATAGCAGTTACAGTTTTACAGATCACTACCTATGTGAGCGTGGGTCGAGTAATTCCACTCTTTAAAAGTGTCTGTCGGTAGAACGTAGCTGCCTGTGTGATGAGTTCAATTGGTGTTCTAAATTGGAAAAGGGGATCAATCAGATTTTACAGTTAACTGCATTATATAGCAAAATTAAAAATACATTTGTAGCCTAATCAAATTTTCTTTCAGGATAATGTTTGAATTGATGTGAAATAAAATACTAGCTCATTCTTTTAAAACTGTATATCCTTATGCTTACTGCAATTTTTTTGAACTGTCCTAAAGAATGACATTAATGACTATTAAGGAACACGTTTATGCATAGTTATTGATTTTTACTGAGTCAAAGAATATTTCTTATTATAAACATAGTAACATTCCTTTTCATAAATTTTTGTAATATATAATCAGCTGGAACATTAGTAATAATAATAAACATTTTTTTGACCACAATTAATTATACACAAACCGACAATTCAAACATCATACCTACCTACATCAATATAGCCTACTATAAATAAATCATATTTGACATACATATTTATAACTAGCTGATTCCCGCAGGCTTCGCCCCACAAATGATTTATAACTACTATAACAGTTGTGTTGGTAGTCGTGGTCCGGCGCTCGGCTCGGTTGTGTAATAAACACTTGTCTCAAGGACCCTAGAGAACGGGAAACGTTTTTTTGGTTTCCCGAAACGTCGGGTTAGTTTTAGTGGCGTTAGTAATCGTTTTATTCGTGTGTGTTGTGTATTGACAAGAGGATTTCTACTCGGAGATTTTCAGAACTTCTGACTTAACGCCAAAAATCCTGAAGGTGGGTAGTGCCCAATAATTTATTTCTAAACAGTTGTGTGTGATGATTCTGTGGTTAACCCGTGGAACTATTACGAATCATGATCAGCTGTTTGTATTTTCATCAGCTAAAACAAAAATTATTGTCTATAAGGAATACATTGGCTCTTGGAAGTCCCGAGGGGCAGAGCCCTATAGGATTTTAAAAACGAAAATAGGCCTATCCCATCAGCACAAATCGTTGGACCAACATTGGAAAATGGTAGGCCAACGGTTGGGCATGTTGCGAGGCGCGAGGTTGGCCCATTGATGGATTAACCAACTAGTGATGGGGTGTGATTTACGAACCTGGGATTTAATCACTGTGAATCTGAAATCTCAGGTCTACCTGTTACTGACCGAGCCGGAGTAGCAGGTCTTAACTCTGATTCGATTCATTGTAGGCGGACTGCTCTCAGTGCTCTGCGTGAGTCATTTCCTCGTCGCGCAGCCAAGAGTCACTCAAATCAGTGCTAATATGGCAAAATGTCATAGGACTAAAGTTGTAGTTCGTCTAAAATATGTGGTACGTAGTGGTCTTCGTTTTTCGATAGGACAACCCTTTTGGCCGCTAGAGCTCAAATAAAAAGACTACATTTCGATTTTTTATTCACAATTATTTATTTTTTTGAGGTATTTCAAACTAAAAATAGAAGGATTTGGGAAGAAAAGGTGCAACCCACACGCATGCCATATCTCACAATACTAGTTAAAGTATAAAATGTGATACGTGCATTCTAATTAATAACAAATGTTCCAGAATTGGCATTTCCTTACTACTTATACTTGGACTTCACCTACTTGAGTTATATTCATATTTGCATAAAAACCCACTTTTTGTGTTTCTTGTTGCAGCAAACCTCCGTACTCAGCCCCAATGTTATTCTAATGGAGAATTAAAATTGTATATATCACTTATTTGTGAATATATTTTTATGAATTTTGGTAAGTGGCTTTTTGTAGTATTAAGACATTATATCTCCATTGGAAATTCGCTGAGTATGCAGGTTTGCTGCGACGGGGGTATTTATGATTTTATATGACTTTACAAAAAATTTAAGTTTCGCCGAAAGCCAAAATTAGTTATTCGAAGCTAGATATAATTTTTTTCCTTTACTATAATATGATAAATAGTACATTTATTTATAGGAAATATATTTCTGAACAAGAAAATATATATATGTATAGAGAAATATAAACAAATAATGGTTCGATAATTATTTGTGGCGCGAGACGCACATATGGATTTTTCAACCTAAATTTGCAGCCTAGCCGTATTTTGAGCAACATGTGCAGAGGTCGCTTTAAGCTTTTGCAACTAATACACTAAGATGCAATGATAAAAAACGGATTTTTAATTCCTACTTGCAATAAATTCGCACATTGCCTATGGATAGCAGAAAGAAATGGAATCACAGAATATGTATCCTTCCGCGGTCTATTCACGAGTCACCTGACGTTCCATACAGTACGCCAGCGGTACAAAGAGGAAGAACCTTTTCTTGGCTTCAAAGAGACTTAAGTCACGTTAAATCAGTTATCGAGCTATTTATTTGCAAATGAACAGCTCACATAACAGCTAATTTCAAAAATTATTTCTCAGACTTCCTGAAGTCGTATGACAAAGTTCTTTATTACGAAAAGAAAGAACCACTCATGCTGTTTTCAATGCTACCAATCGCTTCCTTTTTTGGAATACAGACACTGCAATTTTTTTGAAGAACACGTGTTTTACAAGATTTCGCCGCTCGTGAGTCAAAAATGTTTCGCGCGCTAAATTTCGTTCAAATTATAATAGCAGTTATATTGATCTGTTACTGCTACGAGGTTTGTTTATATATGAAAATGAAAGTTTAGAATCTCCTCTTTAAAATGGTATCAATATTGTTACGTTTCTGGTTCATTTTCAATGTGTTATAAGCAGTTGACAAAAAATGACCCAATGGGCCGGATTCCGGCCCAAGTACAGCCAGCGCACACATGCAAGGGCCGGATATCCGGCCCAGGGCACCGAACAATTTAGCCAAAATCAGCCCAGAGCAGTCCTAGGGTTAAACAATTGTCCATGTTATAGGGAAATTGTGTCCCGAGTGTGGTTTGGGGAAACGAGGCATCACACCTTGATGTGAATGTTATGTTAACTGAGTTAATTGTCTGTAACGGAAATAATTATAAGTATGTTTGACAAGGGACTGTCAAGGTATGTGGACGAAAATAATGGGAACTTATAGTTGGAACATCTACTGAGAAATATACAAACACAACCAAGAGTATTTAACCCTCCAAGTGATGCGAAAATTTTACCAGGTGTGCTGTAGGTGATAGGCCTACACAGTTTTACTTGGTGTGCTGTTGGTGATAGGCCTACACAGTTTTACCAGGTGTGCTGTTGGTGATAGGCCTACACAGTTTTACCAGGTGTGCTGTTGGTGATAGGCCTACACAGTTTTACCAGGTGTGCTGTAGGTGATAGGCCTACACAGTTTTACTTGGTGTGCTGTTGGTGATAGGCCTACACAGTTTTACCAGGTGTGCTGTTGGTGATAGGCTTACACAGTTTTACCAGGTGTGCTGTTGGTGATAGGCCTACACAGTTTTACTTGGTGTGCTGTTGGTGATAGGCCTACACAGTTTTACCAGGTGTGCTGTTGGTGATAGGCCTACACAGTTTTACCAGGTGTGCTGTTGGTGATAGGCCTACACAGTTTTACTTGGTGTGCTGTTGGTGATAGGCCTACACAGTTTTACCAGGTGTGCTGTTGGTGATAGGCCTACACAGTTTTACCAGGTGTGCTGTTGGTGATAGGCCTACACAGTTTTACCAGGTGTGCTGTTGGTGATAGGCCTACACAGTTTTACCAGGTGTGCTGTTGGTGATAGGCCTACACAGTTTTACCAGGTGTGCTGTTGGTGATAGGCCTACACAGTTTTACCAGGTGTGCTGTTGGTGATAGGCCTACACAGTTTTACCAGGTGTGCTGTTGGTGATAGGCCTACACAGTTTTACCAGGTGTGCTGTTGGTGATAGGCCTACACAGTTTTACCAGGTGTGCTGTTGGTGATAGGCCTACACAGTTTTACCAGGTGTGCTGTTGGTGATAGGCCTACACAGTTTTACCAGGTGTGCTGTTGGTGATAGGCCTACGCAGTTTTACCAGGTGTGCTGTTGGTGATAGGCCTACGCAGTTTTACCAGGTGTGCTGTTGGTGATAGGCCTACGCAGTTTTACCAGGTGTGCTGTTGGTGATAGGCCTACACAGTTTTACCAGGTGTGCTGTTGGTGATAGGCCTACACAGTTTTACCAGGTGTGCTGTTGGTGATAGGCCTACACAGTTTTACCAGGTGTGCTGTTGGTGATAGGCCTACACAGTTTTACCAGGTGTGCTGTTGGTGATAGGCCTACACAGTTTTACCAGGTGTGCTGTTGGTGATAGGCCTACACAGTTTTACCAGGTGTGCTGTTGGTGATAGACCTACACAGTTTTACCAGGTGTGCTGTTGGTGATAGGCCTACACAGTTTTACCAGGTGTGCTGTTGGTGATAGACCTACACAGTTTTACCAGGTGTGCTGTTGGTGATAGGCCTACACAGTTTTACCAGGTGTGCTGTTGGTGATAGGCCTACACAGTTTTACCTGAATTTGTAAGGGACTTTTGAAAAATGTCCAGCAAGGCAAGGATAGTGGAAAACTATTGAACCTCATATTCTTTTTATTTGTTAAAAAAGGAGAATTTGAAAATGGCAAAAAACTTTTCAGATTGATAATTTTTTTAATAAATATATAAAATTGGAAAAAAAGGATTTCTTTTGTTTGAAACTTCAAAAGTAAAATTTTACTATATCCATGCTGAGTTTTTATGGTAAAACCAATATATACTCCATGTGTAGAATGTATTTCCCTACGTAGAATGTATAAAACAATCATAAAAAATTGTGTATAGCCTGTGTATTACATAAAATAATTTGAAAAAGTGAAAAATCGCCAATTTTTATGCAATCAGTTACATGAGCCAAAAAAACCAATAAAAATAAATGAATAAAATAAAACCTAATTTGACTTGAAAGTTATAGAATTATAAATACAAAGATATAAGAATAAACAGTGTAACAAATCAATTTCATAACCTAATTCAAAATTTATTGTAAACATTTTTTCTACAAAAGAAATATTCTTTTACTATTCAAAATTAGATAACTTTTTACACCTAATAATCCAAAATGAGCTAATTACTATGATTCTTTGTTCATTTCCCTACAAGAAAATATATAGTTGTGTATAAGACTATCTTGAAATAACATTGTTATCGCATACTTTATAATAAAGGATTGTTTATAGTAACAAATTCCAAATTAAAAAAGTAATTTGTACACACTTTATAGTAATATTTACATATAAATAATGCAATAAATATTACGACTGTGATACGATATACACTATACTACACTGAACATATTTCATAACAAACACCGGGGATTTGTTCCAAAAACTCGAATAACTTTTACAAAATAAATTCACTTACACTTACACACGCGTCTTATCGTAACACAAAGGCGATTTCACAATACAAACAAGGCGTAGTCGTCTCGTGCGCGAATTGTCACTCAAATGTAACTCTCAATTACATTGATATATTGCTGCTAGAAGGTTCATTCATATAATACAATTAAAGTTTAGAATGTTAACTTTTGATTTGTATTAAAATTATCCGGTTTCAAGCGCTTTTTCTATACTTTTTGTGTATCTGAAAAAAATCCATCAGAAGTCGACAGCTGCCGTTGCCCATCATTCTAACAAAGCACCTGGATATCGGCGGCTGCTGTCACTCATCACTCGGAGGGTTAATCAAATTACTTTGTGGTAGCGTTATTCCAATAATATTATTGTTGTTCTTCTAAAAAGGATTTTTCAAGATTTGTATCATTGAAAATTAAAAATGTACACAAATGATTGAAGTTTTAAAAGCACCTATATTTATTTATTTTGAATTGTCGATGTTTCAGGTCGTGTTGGCTATGATGATGGCAGTCAGTGTTGCCAACTTTATACATGTGACTCAGGCCAGCAATATGTGTCCGGCTCATTTCGCTGCCCCCATTGTGCACTTTTTTACTTTTGTAAGTGTTAAAATGTCTAAACTTCTGTTCCGCACTTGAAATGTTATCAAAGATAAAAGTCATCCTCGTATAACGAGATATCAATAGTTGTAATCGGTGTTCAGAAAGATATTTTATTTATTTCAGATAATAGACCTTTATCTAATCTTGTAACAGGGAGTAAAATGTTTTTATAGTACTTACTATTTGGATTAGGTCGGTACTGTACCAACCCGCAGTGAGAAATGTTAGTAAAATAATGGGATGTTTTACACACGATGAAAATATGTACACTGCTTTACTCAATAAACCACTTCTTGGACGATTAAAGATTCTTCCTTTGGTAGCTAAATGTTGATCACGTTATTCCTCACTTAAAAAAAATTAGAATTGTTAAAAAAATAATGATCAAAATACTAAACCAAATATAAAAAATATTTGTACTGTATTTAAAATATAAGCATCATTTTAGGAAATTAAATTCATTCACAAGCAGTGATGCTGTTTTTATAAAGAGCAGGTTTTCCTTGATCAAAATTTGTTAGGTACTGGTATTTTTACAACTTTTCTTCATTGGGTGACAACGGAACATTTTACAATAATGCTATTTCTATTTTAAGCAGTAGTTTCCATACCACTTTACAACAGACTTCAAATAAGTTGATAAGCCTTAAATAGTGAATTTTCACAAAATATATCAACACAGAGTCTGGCTTTAAGTGAAGAGGAGCCAGCGGAATATTCTGTCACTGGGCCTGTGTCAGAAATTAAGAGAGCTGGTGCTCATTATTGAAGGCAACAAAGCGAGCAGCAATTTTTAGATTGTAATCATCGGTGAATAGAAACTCAGGCCTTTGTTCGTTGAACAGTCAGTGACTTTTGGAACAGGTTCCGAGGTTGCCAAGTCATTATGAATTTGGCTGTCAAATTAATGGCCTTGCATGTGGTCTTGTAATGTCCAGGGTTTTACTGGATGTAGTGTGATGTGTTTTAAATCATTGTCAGCATCAGGCTTCTAGAAAAACCTTTAACCCATTGGCGTAGACATACGAGCTGGTCTCGTTCCTTACTTGTAATTTTTTTAAACCTATGAATTGGAATAGAAATTTGTGTTTTTAAATGGATTAATGGTTTATTTTAATTAAAATACTGTTTTCATTCAGTTATTAGAGTCACATTGGCACACATTGGTTGTGTGCGGGAATCGAACCCACGAACATCGTATCCACACCCGGCCAAGGTGTTCTCACGACGTAGCCAACTCAGCTATCACGACCAAGAGCCTAGCGGCGATATTAAGGGTTTTCAGTCAGTCCGCGCCCCTAGCGGATAGAACCGCAGTCACCCGCGGTCATTAGTTACATATTTTGCTACTAGAGTGCAGCACCAATTAAATCCCGTTATAGGCTATTGCGAATAGAATAAAATTACTACGTTAATGGGTTAAGGCCTGAATAACAGTTCAAGTAAGGATTGAGTCGATTTCTAGTTGGGCGTGCAAAGTATTATCATTTTCAATATCAGGATCTTAGGATTGGTTCTGTTTCAGGATGTGATATTTCTGAATGGTGTATGAGGTGTTTTTTTACCACTTGGACATATTTCCAAACAAGCGTGTTTAGGCAACAGAAAAAATCATTAAAATTCCATTGTATATTCATTCTCAAACATTGTCAGTATGGCTGTTCATAGAGAGGAGCAGTCATTTAATGGCGACAGACGACAGCACCTCAGTTTTTCCATCCTAAACCAAAAATTCCCATGACAGACTTAAAATCTCTCAACTCACAATGTCCAAATACAGCAAAGTCGATTCAGTGTCTTTCCTGAACAATTTTTAAAATTCAATCTCCAAAAAGCGTAGACAATAGACAATAATTCTTTATTCATGTTTTTGTTTGTACATTGGTACAGTGAATAGTGTCATTTCTCCAATACCTAAATCTAATACAAAAAAAAAACCATTCTATACATTATCTAACAGTCATTTAACAGAGTCAAACATGAAGTTCCTCGAGTGAATACGGTATTATATTAATCAAATATTCTTTCAATTTAGTTTTAAACTTCATATAATCTTCTTCACTTTTTATATTTTTTGGGAGTTTTTCAAACAGTTTTTTCCCTGCATATGTTGTTTTTTTCTTGAACAGCTCCAAACGGTGACGCTCAGAAGCAAAATTGTTTTTATTTCTCGTATTATATTTATGATGAACAAGGCTAAACTGAGACTCATTTGACTTATTATGTATTTAGATTCTTATTCTACTTGTATTTGGATTCTTATTATTTTTGTATTTAGGCATATACTTTTAAATTTGAAGTAAACTTATTTATTATTTTTGCATGGTCATTGGTTTTACCTCACTTAGCACATAGGTTGCCTTTTCAGTTAAACCAACTATTTTATCAATCTTCGGTACTGTAGTTAAAACATGCAGTTGGTTTTGGTTTTGATAACGTTAGCTGTAACTCTTTTATGCTTCACTAGCTGTTGCCCGCAGGCCCCGCAAATGATTTATAAAAACTATGATAGTTGTGTGTGCTGCACTTTGTGGTTAGGCCGTGGAACTAGTATGAATAAAGAGCGGCTCTTTGTATTTTCATCATCAGCTCAAACAAAAATGATTGACCATAAGGAATAAATGGGAACTTTGTCGGGGTCTCTGGCGGAGCCCTAAGGCCAGATCACGATGAAAACTATTTAATTTTCATATTTTAGCCTAAAGAATCAGTGTACAACATTTCAACTCTCTAGGTATATGGGAAGTTGGAGAATTCATGATGAGTGAGTCAGTGAGGGCTTTGCCTTCTATAGTTAAAGAAGATACATTTGACATATTGTAAAAAAAATTCACAGATATAACAAGCAGCAAAAATAATGTAAATTCATGGAAAGGTACATTATATTTTCCTTGTCTACCTTATTATAAACTTATCTCTATGAAGATATCACTTGGCCTGATAGTCTGATGAAGTAGTCAAGTTCTATCGATTTATATTATTTTCACAATGTTACTATTGGCATTTCCACTTTTGTTTTGAACCTATTTGAAGATATGTTCCATTTGCTTTGGCTACACTGAAATATTAATTAAGAATAGAGCCTATGTACTATAAGCTAATCATTAACGATAAACTATCAATGAACTTCATAAGCTAATGAATCATTTTCAATATCATTACCCACTGGCAGCCAAACAATGTAACTTATTTTGAAAACACTGAATCATAATTGGTTATGTCTACAGCTTATTTATTCTGCACCAGTATTTAACTCAACGTATTTGTATTTACCACAGAGGAAGTTATACAGCAATTTTCACCCTGTAAACCTCTAAATTGGTAAACATTTGGTACATGTTGGGTATTGATATAAATCTGTTTCTTTTTAAATTTTTTTTCTCAGTATAATGAAAATACGTAGGGTATTTTAGAAATCTCTTTACAGTAGAAATCCAATTATCCGAACTCCAATTATCCGAATATCCAATTATCCGAATCGATTTTGAGTGAAATAATAGAAATATAAAAATCAAGAAAATAACAGCGGGAGCGCGTGTAGCGGTAATGCGCCGTGAGCGCTAAAATAAAAGCCTGCGCTGTTACCTTCCGGACGATATTTTCGCAGGGAACAATGAGTCATACCCCCTTCCCGCCCTGCTCATCATCAGTCGCTACCATTTCAACATAGCCGTCCGGTGAATGGTTGTTCTTTCACCGAGATTATCGTTCGAAATGAGTACAAAACGTAAACGTGTTGTCCTTTCGCTAAGTGATAAACTCACTTTGCTCGAGATGTTCAAGTGGAATAACCAACATTGAACAGTGAAATACGTACAGTATGTAGGCCTATTGAAAAGAGCAACTGTATATACTGTATTCAATTTAACTCCTGTAATTTAATTTTTATGACGTATATTCTTGATACAGTTCGCTCACTTTCTGTTCACTACATTTATAATAACTTTGTCGATAAAATTCTGATTTTTTATGTATGGTGATGTTTTTTGCTTAATTCCCGAGGTATACCTGATTATCCGAATTTCTGCATATCCGAATTGGCCCAATCCCCAATTAATTTGGATAATTGGAGTTCTACTGTATTATCATTCGTTAAAGTTGTAAAATTTCATGCCTAAAGGTGTCGAGAAGATTTTATTTGATTGATTACTCAAGTAATAGGCCTAGCTAAGTAATTGGGATTATATCATATTAAAGCACACTCATTTTTAATTTTGCCCCAATTTGCATGATTCTCTAAGTAAAAGTTGCAGTTACTAAGCTATCAGTTGAGTGATCATTAAACTCTTTATACCATATTTTTTGGCTTAGAATTGTAAATGTTTTATGTATGTAAATAATGTTTCTAAAATTTGCTCTTTTTAAGATATAACCTTTAAAAAGTTGAAACGACGGCTATGTTGAAATGGTAGAAGCTGAAAATGTCAAAATCAGTAATAAATTTGACTGAAACGAGAATAATACATAAGCCTAGTTTCAGTTCAATATCTAAAGTGATTTCTAAGATATGATGTATTTATCAGCAAACGGAGATGGAAAGCGGAGTGAGATAAACCACATGTTTACATAACATATGTAGTTTGTTTTAACCTCAGGAACAACTTCTAAAAGTATTGGTAGAGAGTTTGTAAACACTCTGGATTATTCAGTCAACAGATTGCTTAATCTCGTGTTTAGAAATAAGTTTCACTGGTAGTTGGTGCATCACTGTCTCTATGGTGTTTGTTTCCAGGGAACACTCACAACACTGGTGTTGGTTCACAAGAGCCACGGGATCCGCACTTCTTACATCATGTTCATCACCAGTCTTGTATCGGTTGTTTGCCATACTCCTCACGTCTACTCTGTTCATTAAACATCACTGTCTCTATGGTGTTTGTTTCCAGGGAACACTCACAACACTGGTGTTGGTTCACAAGAGCCACGGGATCCGCACTTCTTACATCATGTTCATCACCAGTCTTGTATCGGTTGTTTGCCATACTCCTCACGTCTACTCTGTTCATTAAACATCACTGTCTCTATGGGGTTTGTTTCCAGGGAACACTCACAACACTGGTGTTGGTTCACAAGAGCCGCGGGATCCGCACTTCTTACATCATGTTCATCACCAGTCTTGTATCGGTTGTTTGCCATACTCCTCACGTCTACTCTGTTCATTAAACATCACTGTCTCTATGGTGTTTGTTTCCAGGGAACACTCACAACACTGGTGTTGGTTCACAAGAGCCGCGGGATCCGCACTTCTTACATCATGTTCATCACCAGTCTTGTATCGGTTGTTTGCCATACTCCTCACGTCTACTCTGTTCATTAAACATCACTGTCTCTATGGGGTTTGTTTCCAGGGAACACTCACGACACTGGTGTTGGTTCACAAGAGCCGCGGGATCCGCACTTCTTACATCATGTTCATCACCAGTCTTGTATCGGTTGTTTGCCATACTCCTCACGTCTACTCTGTTCATTAAACATCACTGTCTCTATGGGGTTTGTTTCCAGGGAACACTCACGACACTGGTGTTGGTTCACAAGAGCCGCGGGATCCGCACTTCTTACATCATGTTCATCACCAGTCTTGTATCGGTTGTTTGCCATACTCCTCACGTCTACTCTGTTCATTAAACATCACTGTCTCTATGGTGTTTGTTTCCAGGGAACACTCACAACACTGGTGTTGGTTCACAAGAGCCGAGGGATCCGCACTTCTTACATCATGTTCATTATCAGTCTTGTATCGGTTGTTTGCCATACTCCTCATGTCTACTCTGTTCATTAAACATCACTGTCTCTATGGGGTTTGTTTCCAGGGAACACTCACAACACTGGTGTTGGTTCACAAGAGCCGCGGGATCCGCACTTCTTACATCATGTTCATCACCAGTCTTGTATCGGTTGTTTGCCATACTCCTCACGTCTACTCTGTTCATTAAACATCACTGTCTCTATGGGGTTTGTTTCCAGGGAACACTCACAACACTGGTGTTGGTTCACAAGAGCAGCGGGATCCGCACTTCTTACATCATGTTCATCACCAGTCTTGTATCGGTTGTTTGCCATACTCCTCGCGTCTACTCTGTTCATTAAACATCACTGTCTCTATGGGGTTTGTTTCCAGGGAACACTCACAACACTGGTGTTGGTTCACAAGAGCCGCGGGATCCGCACTTCTTACATCATGTTCATCACCAGTCTTGTATCGGTTGTTTGCCATACTCCTCACGTCTACTCTGTTCATTAAACATCACTGTCTCTATGGTGTTTGTTTCCAGGGAACACTCACAACACTGGTGTTGGTTCACAAGAGCCGCGGGATCCGCACTTCTTACATCATGTTCATCACCAGTCTTGTATCGGTTGTTTGCCATACTCCTCATGTCTACTCTGTTCATTAAACATCACTGTCTCTATGGGGTTTGTTTCCAGGGAACACTCACAACACTGGTGTTGGTTCACAAGAGCCGCGGGATCCGCACTTCTTACATCATGTTCATCACCAGTCTTGTATCGGTTGTTTGCCATACTCCTCACGTCTACTCTGTTCATTAAACATCACTGTCTCTATGGGGTTTGTTTCCAGGGAACACTCACAACACTGGTGTTGGTTCACAAGAGCAGCGGGATCCGCACTTCTTACATCATGTTCATCACCAGTCTTGTATCGGTTGTTTGCCATACTCCTCGCGTCTACTCTGTTCATTAAACATCACTGTCTCTATGGGGTTTGTTTCCAGGGAACACTCACAACACTGGTGTTGGTTCACAAGAGCCGCGGGATCCGCACTTCTTACATCATGTTCATCACCAGTCTTGTATCGGTTGTTTGCCATACTCCTCACGTCTACTCTGTTCATTAAACATCACTGTCTCCATGGTGTTTGTTTCCAGGGAACACTCTCGACACTGGTGTTGGTTCACAAGAGCCGCGGGATCCGCACTTCTTACATCATGTTCATCACCAGTCTTGTATCGGTTGTTTGCCATACTCCTCACGTCTACTCTGTTCATTAAACATCACTGTCTCTATGGGGTTTGTTTCCAGGGAACACTCACAATACTGGTGTTGGTTCACAAGAGCTGCGGGATCCGCACTTCTTACATCATGTTCATCACCAGTCTTGTATCGGTTGTTTGCCATACTCCTCACGTCTACTCTGTTCATTAAACATCACTGTCTCTATGGTGTTTGTTTCCAGGGAACACTCACAACACTGGTGTTGGTTCACAAGAGCCGCGGGATCCGCACTTCTTACATCATGTTCATCACCAGTCTTGTATCGGTTGTTTGCCATACTCCTCACGTCTACTCTGTTCATTAAACATCACTGTCTCTATGGTGTTTGTTTCCAGGGAACACTCACAACACTGGTGTTGGTTCACAAGAGCCGCGGGATCCGCACTTCTTACATCATGTTCATCACCAGTCTTGTATCGGTTGTTTGCCATACTCCTCACGTCTACTCTGTTCATTAAACATCACTGTCTCTATGGTGTTTGTTTCCAGGGAACACTCACAACACTGGTGTTGGTTCACAAGAGCCGCGGGATCCGCACTTCTTACATCATGTTCATCACCAGTCTTGTATCGGTTGTTTGCCATACTCCTCACGTCTACTCTGTTCATTAAACATCACTGTCTCTATGGGGTTTGTTTCCAGGGAACACTCACAACACTGGTGTTGGTTCACAAGAGCCGCGGGATCCGCACTTCTTACATCATGTTCATCACCAGTCTTGTATCGGTTGTTTGCCATACTCCTCACGTCTACTCTGTTCATTAAACATCACTGTCTCTATGGTGTTTGTTTCCAGGGAACACTCACAACACTGGTGTTGGTTCACAAGAGCCGCGGGATCCGCACTTCTTACATCATGTTTATCACCAGTCTTGTATCGGTTGTTTGCCATACTCCTCACGTCTACTCTGTTCATTAAACATCACTGTCTCTATGGGGTTTGTTTCCAGGGAACACTCACAACACTGGTGTTGGTTCACAAGAGCCGCAGGATCCGCACTTCTTACATCATGTTCATCACCAGTCTTGTATCGGTTGTTTGCCATACTCCTCAGTCTACTCTGTTCATTAAACATCACTGTCTCTATGGGGTTTGTTTCCAGGGAACACTCACAACACTGGTGTTGGTTCACAAGAGCCGCGGGATCCGCACTTCTTACATCATGTTCATCACCAGTCTTGTATCGGTTGTTTGCCATACTCCTCACGTCTACTCTGTTCATTAAACATCACTGTCTCTATGGTGTTTGTTTCCAGGGAACACTCACAACACTGGTGTTGGTTCACAAGAGCCGCGGGATCCGCACTTCTTACATCATGTTCATCACCAGTCTTGTATCGGTTGTTTGCCATACTCCTCACGTCTACTCTGTTCATTAAACATCACTGTCTCTATGGTGTTTGTTTCCAGGGAACACTCACAACACTGGTGTTGGTTCACAAGAGCCGCGGGATCCGCACTTCTTACATCATGTTTATCACCAGTCTTGTATCGGTTGTTTGCCATACTCCTCACGTCTACTCTGTTCATTAAACATCACTGTCTCTATGGGGTTTGTTTCCAGGGAACACTCACAACACTGGTGTTGGTTCACAAGAGCCGCGGGATCCGCACTTCTTACATCATGTTCATCACCAGTCTTGTATCGGTTGTTTGCCATACTCCTCACGTCTACTCTGTTCATTAAACATCACTGTCTCTATGGGGTTTGTTTCCAGGGAACACTCACAACACTGGTGTTGGTTCACAAGAGCCGCGGGATCCGCACTTCTTACATCATGTTCATCACCAGTCTTGTATCGGTTGTTTGCCATACTCCTCACGTCTACTCTGTTCATTAAACATCACTGTCTCTATGGTGTTTGTTTCCAGGGAACACTCACAACACTGGTGTTGGTTCACAAGAGCCGCGGGATCCGCACTTCTTACATCATGTTCATCACCAGTCTTGTATCGGTTGTTTGCCATACTCCTCATGTCTACTCTGTTCATTAAACATCACTGTCTCTATGGGGTTTGTTTCCAGGGAACACTCACAACACTGGTGTTGGTTCACAAGAGCCGCGGGATCCGCACTTCTTACATCATGTTCATCACCAGTCTTGTATCGGTTGTTTGCCATACTCCTCACGTCTACTCTGTTCATTAAACATCACTGTCTCTATGGGGTTTGTTTCCAGGGAACACTCACAACACTGGTGTTGGTTCACAAGAGCAGCGGGATCCGCACTTCTTACATCATGTTCATCACCAGTCTTGTATCGGTTGTTTGCCATACTCCTCGCGTCTACTCTGTTCATTAAACATCACTGTCTCTATGGGGTTTGTTTCCAGGGAACACTCACAACACTGGTGTTGGTTCACAAGAGCCGCGGGATCCGCACTTCTTACATCATGTTCATCACCAGTCTTGTATCGGTTGTTTGCCATACTCCTCACGTCTACTCTGTTCATTAAACATCACTGTCTCCATGGTGTTTGTTTCCAGGGAACACTCTCGACACTGGTGTTGGTTCACAAGAGCCGCGGGATCCGCACTTCTTACATCATGTTCATCACCAGTCTTGTATCGGTTGTTTGCCATACTCCTCACGTCTACTCTGTTCATTAAACATCACTGTCTCTATGGGGTTTGTTTCCAGGGAACACTCACAACACTGGTGTTGGTTCACAAGAGCTGCGGGATCCGCACTTCTTACATCATGTTCATCACCAGTCTTGTATCGGTTGTTTGCCATACTCCTCACGTCTACTCTGTTCATTAAACATCACTGTCTCTATGGTGTTTGTTTCCAGGGAACACTCACAACACTGGTGTTGGTTCACAAGAGCCGCGGGAACCGCACTTCTTACATCATGTTCATCACCAGTCTTGTATCGGTTGTTTGCCATACTCCTCACGTCTACTCTGTTCATCAAACTTCACTGTCTCTATGGGGTTTGTTTCCAGGGAACACTCACAACACTGGTGTTGGTTCACAAGAGCCGCGGAATCCGCACTTCTTACATCATGTTCATCACCAGTCTTGTATCGGTTGTTTGCCATACTCCTCACGTCTACTCTGTTCATTAAACATCACTGTCTCTATGGTGTTTGTTTCCAGGGAACACTCACAACACTGGTGTTGGTTCACAAGAGCCGCGGGATCCGCACTTCTTACATCATGTTCATCACCAGTCTTGTATCGGTTGTTTGCCATACTCCTCACGTCTACTCTGTTCATTAAACATCACTGTCTCTATGGTGTTTGTTTCCAGGGAACACTCACAACACTGGTGTTGGTTCACAAGAGCCGCGGGATCCGCACTTCTTACATCATGTTCATCACCAGTCTTGTATCGGTTGTTTGCCATACTCCTCACGTCTACTCTGTTCATTAAACATCACTGTCTCTATGGGGTTTGTTTCCAGGGAACACTCACAACACTGGTGTTGGTTCACAAGAGCCGCGGGATCCGCACTTCTTACATCATGTTCATCACCAGTCTTGTATCGGTTGTTTGCCATACTCCTCACGTCTACTCTGTTCATTAAACATCACTGTCTCTATGGGGTTTGTTTCCAGGGAACACTCACAACACTGGTGTTGGTTCACAAGAGCCGCGGGATCCGCACTTCTTACATCATGTTCATCACCAGTCTTGTGTCGGTTGTTTGCCATACTCCTCGCGTCTACTCTGTTCATTAAACATCACTGTCTCTATGGGGTTTGTTTCCAGGGAACACTCACAACACTGGTGTTGGTTCACAAGAGCCGCGGGATCCGCACTTCTTACATCATGTTCATCACCAGTCTTGTATCGGTTGTTTGCCATACTCCTCACGTCTACTCTGTTCATTAAACATCAATGTCTCTATGGTGTTTGTTTCCAGGGAACACTCACAACACTGGTGTTGGTTCACAAGAGCCGCGGGATCCGCACTTCTTACATCATGTTCATCACCAGTCTTGTATCGGTTGTTTGCCATACTCCTCACGTCTACTCTGTTCATTAAACATCACTGTCTCTATGGTGTTTGTTTCCAGGGAACACTCACAACACTGGTGTTGGTTCACAAGAGCCGCGGGATCCGCACTTCTTACATCATGTTCATCACCAGTCTTGTATCGGTTGTTTGCCATACTGCTCACGTCTACTCTGTTCATTAAACATCACTGTCTCTATGGTGTTTGTTTCCAGGGAACACTCACAACACTGGTGTTGGTTCACAAGAGCCGCGGGATCCGCACTTCTTACATCATGTTCATCACCAGTCTTGTATCGGTTGTTTGCCATACTGCTCACGTCTACTCTGTTCATTAAACATCACTGTCTCTATGGTGTTTGTTTCCAGGGAACACTCACAACACTGGTGTTGGTTCACAAGAGCCGCGGGATCCGCACTTCTTACATCATGTTCATCACCACTCTTGTATCGGTTGTTTGCCATACTCCTCACGTCTACTCTGTTCATTAAACATCACTGTCTCTATGGTGTTTGTTTCCAGGGAACACTCACAACACTGGTGTTGGTTCACAAGAGCCGCGGGATCCGCACTTCTTACATCATGTTCATCACCAGTCTTGTATCGGTTGTTTGCCATACTCCTCACGTCTACTCTGTTCATTAAACATCACTGTCTCTATGGTGTTTGTTTCCAGGGAACACTCACAACACTGGTGTTGGTTCACAAGAGCCGCGGGATCCGCACTTCTTACATCATGTTCATCACCAGTCTTGTATCGGTTGTTTGCCATACTCCTCACGTCTACTCTGTTCATTAAACATCACTGTCTCTATGGGGTTTGTTTCCAGGGAACACTCACAACACTGGTGTTGGTTCACAAGAGCCGCGGCATCCGCACTTCTTACATCATGTTCATCACCAGTCTTGTATCGGTTGTTTGCCATACTCCTCGCGTCTACTCTGTTCATTAAACATCACTGTCTCTATGGGGTTTGTTTCCAGGGAACACTCACAACACTGGTGTTGGTTCACAAGAGCCGCGTGATCCGCACTTCTTACATCATGTTCATCACCAGTCTTGTATCGGTTGTTTGCCATACTCCTCACGTCTACTCTGTTCATTAAACATCACTGTCTCTATGGTGTTTGTTTCCAGGGAACACTCACAACACTGGTGTTGGTTCACAAGAGCCGCGGGATCCGCACTTCTTACATCATGTTCATCACCAGTCTTGTATCGGTTGTTTGCCATACTCCTCACGTCTACTCTGTTCATTAAACATCACTGTCTCTAAGGGGTTTGTTTCCAGGGAACACTCACAACACTGGTGTTGGTTCACAAGAGCCGCGGGATCCGCACTTCTTACATCATGTTCATCACCAGTCTTGTATCGGTTGTTTGCCATACTCCTCGCGTCTACTCTGTTCATTAAACATCACTGTCTCTATGGGGTTTGTTTCCAGGGAACACTCACAACACTGGTGTTGGTTCACAAGAGCCGCGTGATCCGCACTTCTTACATCATGTTCATCACCAGTCTTGTATCGGTTTTTTGCCATACTCCTCACGTCTACTCTGTTCATTAAACATCACTGTCTCTATGGTGTTTGTTTCCAGGGAACACTCTCGACACTGGTGTTGGTTCACAAGAGCCGCGGGATCCGCACTTCTTACATCATGTTCATCACCAGTCTTGTATCGGTTGTTTGCCATACTCCTCACGTCTACTCTGTTCATTAAACATCACTGTCTCTATGGGGTTTGTTTCCAGGGAACACTCACAACACTGGTGTTGGTTCACAAGAGCCGCGGGATCCGCACTTCTTACATCATGTTCATCACCAGTCTTGTATCGGTTGTTTGCCATACTCCTCACGTCTACTCTGTTCATTAAACATCACTGTCTCTATGGTGTTTGTTTCCAGGGAACACTCACGACACTGGTGTTGGTTCACAAGAGCCGCGGGATCCGCACTTCTTACATCATGTTCATCACCAGTCTTGTATTGGTTGTTTGCCATACTCCTCGCGTCTACTCTGTTCATTAAACATCACTGTCTCTATGGTGTTTGTTTCCAGGGAACACTCACGACACTGGTGTTGGTTCACAAGAGCCGCGGGATCCGCACTTCTTACATCATGTTCATCACCAGTCTTGTATCGGTTTTTTGCCATACTCCTCACGTCTACTCTGTTCATTAAACATCACTGTCTCTATGGTGTTTGTTTCCAGGGAACACTCACAACACTGGTGTTGGTTCACAAGAGCCGCGGGATCCGCACTTCTTACATCATGTTCCTCACCAGTCTTGTATCGGTTGTTTGCCATACTCCTCACGTCTACTCTGTTCATTAAACATCACTGTCTCTATGGGGTTTGTTTCCAGGGAACACTCACAACACTGGTATTGGTTCACAAGAGCCGCGGGATCCGCACTTCTTACATCATGTTCATCACCAGTCTTGTATCGGTTGTTTGCCATACTCCTCACGTCTACTCTGTTCATTAAACATCACTGTCTCTATGGGGTTTGTTTCCAGGGAACACTCACAACACTGGTGTTGGTTCACAAGAGCCGCGGGATCCGCACTTCTTACATCATGTTCATCACCAGTCTTGTATCGGTTGTTTGCCATACTCCTCACGTCTACTCTGTTCATTAAACATCACTGTCTCTATGGTGTTTGTTTCCAGGGAACACTCACAACACTGGTGTTGGTTCACAAGAGCCGCGGGATCCGCACTTCTTACATCATGTTCATCACCAGTCTTGTATCGGTTGTTTGCCATACTCCTCACGTCTACTCTGTTCATTAAACATCACTGTCTCTATGGGGTTTGTTTCCAGGGAACACTCACAACACTGGTGTTGGTTCACAAGAGCAGCGGGATCCGCACTTCTTACATCATGTTCATCACCAGTCTTGTATCGGTTGTTTGCCATACTCCTCGCGTCTACTCTGTTCATTAAACATCACTGTCTCTATGGGGTTTGTTTCCAGGGAACACTCACAACACTGGTGTTGGTTCACAAGAGCCGCGGGATCCGCACTTCTTACATCATGTTCATCACCAGTCTTGTATCGGTTGTTTGCCATACTCCTCACGTCTACTCTGTTCATTAAACATCACTGTCTCCATGGTGTTTGTTTCCAGGGAACACTCTCGACACTGGTGTTGGTTCACAAGAGCCGCGGGATCCGCACTTCTTACATCATGTTCATCACCAGTCTTGTATCGGTTGTTTGCCATACTCCTCACGTCTACTCTGTTCATTAAACATCACTGTCTCTATGGGGTTTGTTTCCAGGGAACACTCACAACACTGGTGTTGGTTCACAAGAGCTGCGGGATCCGCACTTCTTACATCATGTTCATCACCAGTCTTGTATCGGTTGTTTGCCATACTCCTCACGTCTACTCTGTTCATTAAACATCACTGTCTCTATGGTGTTTGTTTCCAGGGAACACTCACAACACTGGTGTTGGTTCACAAGAGCCGCGGGAACCGCACTTCTTACATCATGTTCATCACCAGTCTTGTATCGGTTGTTTGCCATACTCCTCACGTCTACTCTGTTCATCAAACTTCACTGTCTCTATGGGGTTTGTTTCCAGGGAACACTCACAACACTGGTGTTGGTTCACAAGAGCCGCGGAATCCGCACTTCTTACATCATGTTCATCACCAGTCTTGTATCGGTTGTTTGCCATACTCCTCACGTCTACTCTGTTCATTAAACATCACTGTCTCTATGGTGTTTGTTTCCAGGGAACACTCACAACACTGGTGTTGGTTCACAAGAGCCGCGGGATCCGCACTTCTTACATCATGTTCATCACCAGTCTTGTATCGGTTGTTTGCCATACTCCTCACGTCTACTCTGTTCATTAAACATCACTGTCTCTATGGTGTTTGTTTCCAGGGAACACTCACAACACTGGTGTTGGTTCACAAGAGCCGCGGGATCCGCACTTCTTACATCATGTTCATCACCAGTCTTGTATCGGTTGTTTGCCATACTCCTCACGTCTACTCTGTTCATTAAACATCACTGTCTCTATGGGGTTTGTTTCCAGGGAACACTCACAACACTGGTGTTGGTTCACAAGAGCCGCGGGATCCGCACTTCTTACATCATGTTCATCACCAGTCTTGTATCGGTTGTTTGCCATACTCCTCACGTCTACTCTGTTCATTAAACATCACTGTCTCTATGGGGTTTGTTTCCAGGGAACACTCACAACACTGGTGTTGGTTCACAAGAGCCGCGGGATCCGCACTTCTTACATCATGTTCATCACCAGTCTTGTATCGGTTGTTTGCCATACTCCTCGCGTCTACTCTGTTCATTAAACATCACTGTCTCTATGGGGTTTGTTTCCAGGGAACACTCACAACACTGGTGTTGGTTCACAAGAGCCGCGGGATCCGCACTTCTTACATCATGTTCATCACCAGTCTTGTATCGGTTGTTTGCCATACTCCTCACGTCTACTCTGTTCATTAAACATCACTGTCTCTATGGTGTTTGTTTCCAGGGAACACTCACAACACTGGTGTTGGTTCACAAGAGCCGCGGGATCCGCACTTCTTACATCATGTTCATCACCAGTCTTGTATCGGTTGTTTGCCATACTCCTCACGTCTACTCTGTTCATTAAACATCACTGTCTCTATGGTGTTTGTTTCCAGGGAACACTCACAACACTGGTGTTGGTTCACAAGAGCCGCGGGATCCGCACTTCTTACATCATGTTCATCACCAGTCTTGTATCGGTTGTTTGCCATACTGCTCACGTCTACTCTGTTCATTAAATATCACTGTCTCTATGGTGTTTGTTTCCAGGGAACACTCACAACACTGGTGTTGGTTCACAAGAGCCGCGGGATCCGCACTTCTTACATCATGTTCATCACCAGTCTTGTATCGGTTGTTTGCCATACTGCTCACGTCTACTCTGTTCATTAAACATCACTGTCTCTATGGTGTTTGTTTCCAGGGAACACTCACAACACTGGTGTTGGTTCACAAGAGCCGCGGGATCCGCACTTCTTACATCATGTTCATCACCACTCTTGTATCGGTTGTTTGCCATACTCCTCACGTCTACTCTGTTCATTAAACATCACTGTCTCTATGGTGTTTGTTTCCAGGGAACACTCACAACACTGGTGTTGGTTCACAAGAGCCGCGGGATCCGCACTTCTTACATCATGTTCATCACCAGTCTTGTATCGGTTGTTTGCCATACTCCTCACGTCTACTCTGTTCATTAAACATCACTGTCTCTATGGTGTTTGTTTCCAGGGAACACTCACAACACTGGTGTTGGTTCACAAGAGCCGCGGGATCCGCACTTCTTACATCATGTTCATCACCAGTCTTGTATCGGTTGTTTGCCATACTCCTCACGTCTACTCTGTTCATTAAACATCACTGTCTCTATGGGGTTTGTTTCCAGGGAACACTCACAACACTGGTGTTGGTTCACAAGAGCCGCGGCATCCGCACTTCTTACATCATGTTCATCACCAGTCTTGTATCGGTTGTTTGCCATACTCCTCGCGTCTACTCTGTTCATTAAACATCACTGTCTCTATGGGGTTTGTTTCCAGGGAACACTCACAACACTGGTGTTGGTTCACAAGAGCCGCGTGATCCGCACTTCTTACATCATGTTCATCACCAGTCTTGTATCGGTTGTTTGCCATACTCCTCACGTCTACTCTGTTCATTAAACATCACTGTCTCTATGGTGTTTGTTTCCAGGGAACACTCACAACACTGGTGTTGGTTCACAAGAGCCGCGGGATCCGCACTTCTTACATCATGTTCATCACCAGTCTTGTATCGGTTGTTTGCCATACTCCTCACGTCTACTCTGTTCATTAAACATCACTGTCTCTAAGGGGTTTGTTTCCAGGGAACACTCACAACACTGGTGTTTGTTCACAAGAGCCGCGGGATCCGCACTTCTTACATCATGTTCATCACCAGTCTTGTATCGGTTGTTTGCCATACTCCTCGCGTCTACTCTGTTCATTAAACATCACTGTCTCTATGGGGTTTGTTTCCAGGGAACACTCACAACACTGGTGTTGGTTCACAAGAGCCGCGTGATCCGCACTTCTTACATCATGTTCATCACCAGTCTTGTATCGGTTTTTTGCCATACTCCTCACGTCTACTCTGTTCATTAAACATCACTGTCTCTATGGTGTTTGTTTCCAGGGAACACTCTCGACACTGGTGTTGGTTCACAAGAGCCGCGGGATCCGCACTTCTTACATCATGTTCATCACCAGTCTTGTATCGGTTGTTTGCCATACTCCTCACGTCTACTCTGTTCATTAAACATCACTGTCTCTATGGGGTTTGTTTCCAGGGAACACTCACAACACTGGTGTTGGTTCACAAGAGCCGCGGGATCCGCACTTCTTACATCATGTTCATCACCAGTCTTGTATCGGTTGTTTGCCATACTCCTCACGTCTACTCTGTTCATTAAACATCACTGTCTCTATGGTGTTTGTTTCCAGGGAACACTCACGACACTGGTGTTGGTTCACAAGAGCCGCGGGATCCGCACTTCTTACATCATGTTCATCACCAGTCTTGTATTGGTTGTTTGCCATACTCCTCGCGTCTACTCTGTTCATTAAACATCACTGTCTCTATGGTGTTTGTTTCCAGGGAACACTCACGACACTGGTGTTGGTTCACAAGAGCCGCGGGATCCGCACTTCTTACATCATGTTCATCACCAGTCTTGTATCGGTTTTTTGCCATACTCCTCACGTCTACTCTGTTCATTAAACATCACTGTCTCTATGGTGTTTGTTTCCAGGGAACACTCACAACACTGGTGTTGGTTCACAAGAGCCGCGGGATCCGCACTTCTTACATCATGTTCCTCACCAGTCTTGTATCGGTTGTTTGCCATACTCCTCACGTCTACTCTGTTCATTAAACATCACTGTCTCTATGGGGTTTGTTTCCAGGGAACACTCACAACACTGGTATTGGTTCACAAGAGCCGCGGGATCCGCACTTCTTACATCATGTTCATCACCAGTCTTGTATCGGTTGTTTGCCATACTCCTCACGTCTACTCTGTTCATTAAACATCACTGTCTCTATGGGGTTTGTTTCCAGGGAAGACTCACAACACTGGTGTTGGTTCACAAGAGCCGCGGGATCCGCACTTCTTACATCATGTTCATCACCAGTCTTGTATCGGTTGTTTGCCATACTCCTCACGTCTACTCTGTTCATTAAACATCACTGTCTCTATGGTGTTTGTTTCCAGGGAACACTCACAACACTGGTGTTGGTTCACAAGAGCCGCGGGATCCGCACTTCTTACATCATGTTTATCACCAGTCTTGTATCGGTTGTTTGCCATACTCCTCACGTCTACTCTGTTCATTAAACATCACTGTCTCTATGGGGTTTGTTTCCAGGGAACACTCACAACACTGGTGTTGGTTCACAAGAGCCGCGGGATCCGCACTTCTTACATCATGTTCATCACCAGTCTTGTATCGGTTGTTTGCCATACTCCTCACGTCTACTCTGTTCATTAAACATCACTGTCTCTATGGGGTTTGTTTCCAGGGAACACTCACAACACTGGTGTTGGTTCACAAGAGCCGCGGGATCCGCACTTCTTACATCATGTTCATCACCAGTCTTGTATCGGTTGTTTGCCATACTCCTCACGTCTACTCTGTTCATTAAACATCACTGTCTCTATGGTGTTTGTTTCCAGGGAACACTCACAACACTGGTGTTGGTTCACAAGAGCCGCGGGATCCGCACTTCTTAAATCATGTTTATCACCAGTCTTGTATCGGTTGTTTGCCATACTCCTCACATCTACTCTGTTCATTAAACATCACTGTCTCTTTGGTGTTTGTTTCCAGGGAACACTCACAACACTGGTGTTGGTTCACAAGAGCCGCGGGATCCGCACTTCTTACATCATGTTCATCACCAGTCTTGTATCGGTTGTTTGCCATACTCCTCACGTCTACTCTGTTCATTAAACATCACTGTCTCTATGGGGTTTGTTTCCAAGGAACACTCTCGACACTGGTGTTGGTTCACAAGAGCCGCGGGATCCGCACTTCTTACATCATGTTCATCACCAGTCTTGTATCGGTTGTTTGCCATACTCCTCGCGTCTACTCTGTTCATTAAACATCACTGTCTCTATGGTGTTTGTTTCCAGGGAACACTCACAACACTGGTGTTTGTTCACAAGAGCCGCGGGATCCGCACTTCTTACATCATGTTCATCACCAGTCTTGTATCGGTTGTTTTCCATACTCCTCACGTCTACTCTGTTCATTAAACATCACTGTCTCTATGGTGTTTGTTTCCAGGGAACACTCACAACACTGGTGTTGGTTCACAAGAGCCGCGGGATCCGCACTTCTTACATCATGTTTATCACCAGTCTTGTATCGGTTGTTTGCCATACTCCTCGCGTCTACTCTGTTCATTAAACATCACTGTCTCTATGGTGTTTGTTTCCAGGGAACACTCACGACACTGGTGTTGGTTCACAAGAGCCGCGGGATCCGCACTTCTTACATCATGTTCATCACCAGTCTTGTATCGGTTGTTTGCCATACTCCTCACGTCTACTCTGTTCATTAAACATCACTGTCTCTATGGTGTTTGTTTCCAGGGAACACTCACAACACTGGTGTTGGTTCACAAGAGCCGCGGGATCCGCACTTCTTACATCATGTTCATCACCAGTCTTGTATCGGTTGTTTGCCATACTCCTCACGTCTACTCTGTTCATTAAACATCACTGTCTCTATGGTGTTTGTTTCCAGGGAACACTCACGACACTGGTGTTGGTTCACAAGAGCCGCGGGATCCGCACTTCTTACATCATGTTCATCACCAGTCTTGTATCGGTTGTTTGCCATACTCCTCACGTCTACTCTGTTCATTAAACATCACTGTCTCTATGGTGTTTGTTTCCAGGGAACACTCACAACACTGGTGTTGGTTCACAAGAGCCGCGGGATCCGCACTTCTTACATCATGTTCATCACCAGTCTTGTATCGGTTGTTTGCCATACTGCTCACGTCTACTCTGTTCATTAAACATCACTGTCTCTATGGTGTTTGTTTCACAAGAGCCGCGGGATCCGCACTTCTTACATCATGTTCATCACCAGTCTTGTATCGGTTGTTTGCCATACTCCTCACGTCTACTCTGTTCATTAAACATCACTGTCTCTATGGTGTTTGTTTCCAGGGAACACTCACGACACTGGTGTTGGTTCACAAGAGCCGCGGGATCCGCACTTCTTACATCATGTTCATCACCAGTCTTGTATTGGTTGTTTGCCATACTCCTCGCGTCTACTCTGTTCATTAAACATCACTGTCTCCATGGTGTTTGTTTCCAGGGAACACTCACGACACTGGTGTTGGTTCACAAGAGCCGCGGGATCCGCACTTCTTACATCATGTTCATCACCAGTCTTGTATCGGTTGTTTGCCATACTCCTCACGTCTACTCTGTTCATTAAACATCACTGTCTCTATGGTGTTTGTTTCCAGGGAACACTCACAACACTGGTGTTGGTTCACAAGAGCCGCGGGATCCGCACTTCTTACATCATGTTCATCACCAGTCTTGTATCGGTTGTTTGCCATACTCCTCACGTCTACTCTGTTCATTAAACATCACTGTCTCTATGGGGTTTGTTTCCAGGGAACACTCACAACACTGGTGTTGGTTCACAAGAGCCGCGGGATCCGCACTTCTTACATCATGTTCATCACCAGTCTTGTATCGGTTGTTTGCCATACTCCTCACGTCTACTCTGTTTATTAAACATCACTGTCTCTATGGGGTTTGTTTCCAGGGAACACTCACAACACTGGTGTTGTTTCACAAGAGCCGCGGGATCCGCACTTCTTACATCATGTTCATCACCAGTCTTGTATCGGTTGTTTGCCATACTCCTCACGTCTACTCTGTTCATTAAACATCACTGTCTCTATGGTGTTTGTTTCCAGGGAACACTCACAACACTGGTGTTGGTTCACAAGAGCCGCGGGATCCGCACTTCTTACATCATGTTTATCACCAGTCTTGTATCGGTTGTTTGCCATACTCCTCACGTCTACTCTGTCCATTAAACATCACTGTCTCTATGGGGTTTGTTTCCAGGGAACACTCACAACACTGGTGTTGGTTCACAAGAGCCGCGGGATCCGCACTTCTTACATCATGTTCATCACCAGTCTTGTATCGGTTGTTTGCCATACTCCTCACGTCTACTCTGTTCATTAAACATCACTGTCTCTATGGGGTTTGTTTCCAGGAAACACTCACAACACTGGTGTTGGTTCACAAGAGCCGCGGGATCTGCACTTCTTACATCATGTTCATCACCAGTCTTGTATCGGTTGTTTGCCATACTCCTCACGTCTACTCTGTTCATTAAACATCACTGTCTCTATGGTGTTTGTTTCCAGGGAACACTCACAACACTGGTGTTGGTTCACCAGAGCCGCGGGATCCGCACTTCTTAAATCATGTTTATCACCAGTCTTGTATCGGTTGTTTGCCATACTCCTCGCGTCTACTCTGTTCATTAAACATCACTGTCTCTATGGTGTTTGTTTCCAGGGAACACTCACAACACTGGTGTTGGTTCACAAGAGCCGCGGGATCCGCACTTCTTACATCATGTTCATCACCAGTCTTGTATCGATTGTTTGCCATACTCCTCACGTCTACTCTGTTCATTAAACATCACTGTCTCTATGGGGTTTGTTTCCAAGGAATACTCTCGACACTGGTGTTGGTTCACAAGAGCCGCGGGATCCGCACTTCTTACATCATGTTCATCACCAGTCTTGTATCGGTTGTTTGCCATACTCCTCACGTCTACTCTGTTCATTAAACATCACTGTCTCTTTGGTGTTTGTTTCCAGGGAACACTCACAACACTGGTGTTGGTTCACAAGAGCCGCGGGATCCTCACTTCTTACATCATGTTCATCACCAGTCTTGTATCGGTTGTTTGCCATACTCCTCACGTCTACTCTGTTCATTAAACATCACTGTCTCTATGGGGTTTGTTTCCAAGGAACACTCTCGACACTGGTGTTGGTTCACAAGAGCCGCGGGATCCGCACTTCTTACATCATGTTCATCACCAGTCTTGTATCGGTTGTTTGCCATACTCCTCGCGTCTACTCTGTTCATTAAACATCACTGTCTCTATGGTGTTTGTTTCCAGGGAACACTCACAACACTGGTGTTGGTTCACAAGAGCCGCGGGATCCGCACTTCTTACATCATGTTCATCACCAGTCTTGTATCGGTTGTTTGCCATACTCCTCACGTCTACTCTGTTCATTAAACATCACTGTCTCTATGGTGTTTGTTTCCAGGGAACACTCACAACACTGGTGTTGGTTCACAAGAGCCGTGGGATCCGCACTTCTAACATCATGTTTATCACCAGTCTTGTATCGGTTGTTTGCCATACTCCTCGCGTCTACTCTGTTCATTAAACATCACTGTCTCTATGGTGTTTGTTTCCAGGGAACACTCACGACACTGGTGTTGGTTCACAAGAGCCGCGGGATCCGCACTTCTAACATCATGTTCATCACCAGTCTTGTATCGGTTGTTTGCCATACTCCTCACGTCTACTCTGTTCATTAAACATCACTGTCTCTATGGTGTTTGTTTCCAGGGAACACTCACAACACTGGTGTTGGTTCACAAGAGCCGCGGGATCCGCACTTCTTACATCATGTTCATCACCAGTCTTGTATCGGTTGTTTGCCATACTCCTCACGTCTACTCTGTTCATTAAACATCACTGTCTCTATGGTGTTTGTTTCCAGGGAACACTCACGACACTGGTGTTGGTTCACAAGAGCCGCGGGATCCGCACTTCTTACATCATGTTCATCACCAGTCTTGTATCGGTTGTTTGCCATACTCCTCACGTCTACTCTGTTCATTAAACATCACTGTCTCTATGGTGTTTGTTTCCAGGGAACACTCACAACACTGGTGTTGTTTCACAAGAGCCGCGGGATCCGCACTTCTTACATCATGTTCATCACCAGTCTTGTATCGGTTGTTTGCCATACTCCTCACGTCTACTCTGTTCATTAAACATCACTGTCTCTATGGGGTTTGTTTCCAAGGAACACTCTCGACACTGGTGTTGGTTCACAAGAGCCGCGGGATCCGCACTTCTTACATCATGTTCATCACTAGTCTTGTATCGGTTGTTTGCCATACTCCTCACGTCTACTCTGTTCATTAAACATCACTGTCTCTATGGTGTTTGTTTCCAGGGAACACTCTCGACACTGGTGTTGGTTCACAAGAGCCGCGGGATCCGCACTTCTTACATCATGTTCATCACCAGTCTTGTATCGGTTGTTTGCCATACTCCTCGCGTCTACTCTGTTCATTAAACATCACTGTCTCTATGGTGTTTGTTTCCAGGGAACACTCACAACACTGGTGTTGGTTCACAAGAGCCGCGGGATCTGCACTTCTTACATCATGTTTATCACCAGTCTTGTATCGGTTGTTTGCCATACTCCTCGCGTCTACTCTGTTCATTAAACATCACTGTCTCTATGGTGTTTGTTTCCAGGGAACACTCACAACACTGGTGTTGGTTCACAAGAGCCGCGGGATCCGCACTTCTTACATCATGTTCATCACCAGTCTTGTATCGGTTGTTTGCCATACTCCTCACGTCTACTCTGTTCATTAAACATCACTGTCTCTATGGTGTTTGTTTCCAGGGAACACTCACAACACTGGTGTTGGTTCACAAGAGCCGCGGGATCCGCACTTCTTACATCATGTTCATCACCAGTCTTGTATCGGTTGTTTGCCATACTCCTCACGTCTACTCTGTTCATTAAACATCACTGTCTCTATGGTGTTTGTTTCCAGGGAACACTCACAACACTGGTGTTGGTTCACAAGAGCCGCGGGATCCGCACTTCTTACATCATGTTCATCACCAGTCTTGTATCGGTTGTTTGCCATACTCCTCACGTCTACTCTGTTCATTAAACATCACTGTCTCTATGGTGTTTGTTTCCAGGGAACACTCTCGACACTGGTGTTGGTTCACAAGAGCCGCGGGATCCGCACTTCTTACATCATGTTCATCACCAGTCTTGTATCGGTTGTTTGCCATACTGCTCACGTCTACTCTGTTCATTAAACATCACTGTCTCTATGGTGTTTGTTTCCAGGGAACACTCACAACACTGGTGTTGGTTCACAAGAGCCGCGGGATCCGCACTTCTTACATCATGTTCATCACCACTCTTGTATCGGTTGTTTGCCATACTCCTCACGTCTACTCTGTTCATTAAACATCACTGTCTCTATGATGTTTGTTTCCAGGGAACACTCACAACACTGGTGTTGGTTCACAAGAGCCGCGGGATCCGCACTTCTTACATCATGTTCATCACCAGTCTTGTATCGGTTGTTTGCCATACTCCTCACGTCTACTCTGTTCATTAAACATCACTGTCTCTATGGTGTTTGTTTCCAGGGAACACTCACAACACTGGTGTTGGTTCACAAGAGCCGCGGGATCCGCACTTCTTACATCATGTTCATCACCAGTCTTGTATCGGTTGTTTGCCATACGCCTCACGTCTACTCTGTTCATTAAACATCACTGTCTCTATGGGGTTTGTTTCCAGGGAACACTCACAACACTGGTGTTGGTTCACAAGAGCCGCGGACCTCCGCACTTCTTACATCATGTTCATCACCAGTCTTGTATCGGTTGTTTGCCATACTCCTCATGTCTACTCTGTTCATTAAACATCACTGTCTCTATGGGGTTTGTTTCCAGGGAACACTCACAACACTGGTGTTGGTTCACAAGAGCCGCGGGATCCGCACTTCTTACATCATGTTCATCACCAGTCTTGTATCGGTTGTTTGCCATACTCCTCGCGTCTACTCTGTTCATTAAACATCACTGTCTCTATGGGGTTTGTTTCCAGGGAACACTCACAACACTGGTGTTGGTTCACAAGAGCCGCGTGATCCGCACTTCTTACATCATGTTCATCACCAGTCTTGTATCGGTTGTTTGCCATACTCCTCACGTCTACTCTGTTCATTAAACATCACTGTCTCTATGGTGTTTGTTTCCAGGGAACACTCACAACACTGGTGTTGGTTCACAAGAGCCGCGGGATCCGCACTTCTTACATCATGTTCATCACCAGTCTTGTATCGGTTGTTTGCCATACTCCTCACGTCTACTCTGTTCATTAAACATCACTGTCTCTAAGGGGTTTGTTTCCAGGGAACACTCACAACACTGGTGTTGGTTCACAAGAGCCGCGGGATCCGCACTTCTTACATCATGTTCATCACCAGTCTTGTATCGGTTGTTTGCCATACTCCTCGCGTCTACTCTGTTCATTAAACATCACTGTCTCTATGGGGTTTGTTTCCAGGGAACACTCACAACACTGGTGTTGGTTCACAAGAGCCGCGTGATCCGCACTTCTTACATCATGTTCATCACCAGTCTTGTATCGGTTGTTTGCCATACTCCTCACGTCTACTCTGTTCATTAAACATCACTGTCTCTATGGTGTTTGTTTCCAGGGAACACTCTCGACACTGGTGTTGGTTCACAAGAGCCGCGGGATCCGCACTTCTTACATCATGTTCATCACCAGTCTTGTATCGGTTGTTTGCCATACTCCTCACGTCTACTCTGTTCATTAAACATCACTGTCTCTATGGGGTTTGTTTCCAGGGAACACTCACAACACTGGTGTTGGTTCACAAGAGCCGCGGGATCCGCACTTCTTACATCATGTTGATCACCAGTCTTGTATCGGTTGTTTTCCATACTCCTCACGTCTACTCTGTTCATTAAACATCACTGTCTCTATGGTGTTTGTTTCCAAGGAACACTCACGACACTGGTGTTGGTTCACAAGAGCCGCGGGATCCGCACTTCTTACATCATGTTCATCACCAGTCTTGTATTGGTTGTTTGCCATACTCCTCGCGTCTACTCTGTTCATTAAACATCACTGTCTCTATGGTGTTTGTTTCCAGGGAACACTCACGACCTTGGTGTTGGTTCACAAGAGCCGCGGGATCCGCACTTCTTACATCATGTTCATCACCAGTCTTGTATCGGTTGTTTGCCATACTCCTCACGTCTACTCTGTTCATTAAACATCACTGTCTCTATGGTGTTTGTTTCCAGGGAACACTCACAACACTGGTGTTGGTTCACAAGAGCCGCGGGATCCGCACTTCTTACATCATGTTCATCACCAGTCTTGTATCGGTTGTTTGCCATACTCCTCACGTCTACTCTGTTCATTAAACATCACTGTCTCTATGGGGTTTGTTTCCAGGGAACACTCAAACACTGGTGTTGGTTCACAAGAGCCGCGGGATCCGCACTTCTTACATCATGTTCATCACCAGTCTTGTATCGGTTGTTTGCCATACTCCTCACGTCTACTCTGTTCATTAAACATCACTGTCTCTATGGGGTTTGTTTCCAGGGAACACTCACAACACTGGTGTTGGTTCACAAGAGCCGCGGGATCCGCACTTCTTACATCATGTTCATCACCAGTCTTGTATCGGTTGTTTGCCATACTCCTCACGTCTACTCTGTTCATTAAACATCACTGTCTCTATGGTGTTTGTTTCCAGGGAACACTCACAACACTGGTGTTGGTTCACAAGAGCCGCGGGATCCGCACTTCTTACATCATGTTTATCACCAGTCTTGTATCGGTTGTTTGCCATACTCCTCACGTCTACTCTGTTCATTAAACATCACTGTCTCTATGGGGTTTGTTTCCAGGGAACACTCACAACACTGGTGTTGGTTCACAAGAGCCGCGGGATCCGCACTTCTTACATCATGTTCATCACCAGTCTTGTATCGGTTGTTTGCCATACTCCTCACGTCTACTCTGTTCATTAAACATCACTGTCTCTATGGGGTTTGTTTCCAGGGAACACTCACAACACTGGTGTTGGTTCACAAGAGCCGCGGGATCCGCACTTCTTACATCATGTTCATCACCAGTCTTGTATCGGTTGTTTGCCATACTCCTCACGTCTACTCTGTTCATTAAACATCACTGTCTCTATGGTGTTTGTTTCCAGGGAACACTCACAACACTGGTGTTGGTTCACAAGAGCCGCGGGATCCGCACTTCTTAAATCATGTTTATCACCAGTCTTGTATCGGTTGTTTGCCATACTCCTCGCGTCTACTCTGTTCATTAAACATAACTGTCTCTATGGTGTTTGTTTCCAGGGAACACTCACAACACTGGTGTTGGTTCACAAGAGCCGCGGGATCCGCACTTCTTACATCATGTTCATCACCAGTCTTGTATCGGTTGTTTGCCATACTCCTCACGTCTACTCTGTTCATTAAACATCACTGTCTCTATGGTGTTTGTTTCCAGGGAACACTCTCGACACTGGTGTTGGTTCACAAGAGCCGCGGGATCCGCACTTCTTACATCATGTTCATCACCAGTCTTGTATCGGTTGTTTGCCATACTCCTCACGTCTACTCTGTTCATTAAACATCACTGTCTCTATGGGGTTTGTTTCCAGGGAACACTCACAACACTGGTGTTGGTTCACAAGAGCCGCGGGATCCGCACTTCTTACATCATGTTCATCACCAGTCTTGTATCGGTTGTTTGCCATACTCCTCACGTCTACTCTGTTCATTAAACATCACTGTCTCTATGGTGTTTGTTTCCAAGGAACACTCACGACACTGGTGTTGGTTCACAAGAGCCGCGGGATCCGCACTTCTTACATCATGTTCATCACCAGTCTTGTATTGGTTGTTTGCCATACTCCTCGCGTCTACTCTGTTCATTAAACATCACTGTCTCTATGGTGTTTGTTTCCAGGGAACACTCACGACACTGGTGTTGGTTCACAAGAGCCGCGGGATCCGCACTTCTTACATCATGTTCATCACCAGTCTTGTATCGGTTGTTTGCCATACTCCTCACGTCTACTCTGTTCATTAAACATCACTGTCTCTATGGTGTTTGTTTCCAGGGAACACTCACAACACTGGTGTTGGTTCACAAGAGCCGCGGGATCCGCACTTCTTACATCATGTTCATCACCAGTCTTGTATCGGTTGTTTGCCATACTCCTCACGTCTACTCTGTTCATTAAACATCACTGTCTCTATGGTGTTTGTTTCCAGGGAACACTCACAACACTGGTGTTGGTTCACAAGAGCCGCGGGATCCGCACTTCTTACATCATGTTCATCACCAGTCTTGTATCGGTTGTTTGCCATACTCCTCACGTCTACTCTGTTCATTAAACATCACTGTCTCTATGGTGTTTGTTTCCAGGGAACACTCACAACACTGGTGTTGGTTCACAAGAGCCGCGGGATCCGCACTTCTTACATCATGTTCATCACCAGTCTTGTATCGGTTGTTTGCCATACTCCTCACGTCTACTCTGTTCATTAAACATCACTGTCTCTATGGTGTTTGTTTCCAGGGAACACTCTCGACACTGGTGTTGGTTCACAAGAGCCGCGGGATCCGCACTTCTTACATCATGTTCATCACCAGTCTTGTATCGGTTGTTTGCCATACTGCTCACGTCTACTCTGTTCATTAAACATCACTGTCTCTATGGTGTTTGTTTCCAGGGAACACTCACAACACTGGTGTTGGTTCACAAGAGCCGCGGGATCCGCACTTCTTACATCATGTTCATCACCACTCTTGTATCGGTTGTTTGCCATACTCCTCACGTCTACTCTGTTCATTAAACATCACTGTCTCTATGATGTTTGTTTCCAGGGAACACTCACAACACTGGTGTTGGTTCACAAGAGCCGCGGGATCCGCACTTCTTACATCATGTTCATCACCAGTCTTGTATCGGTTGTTTGCCATACTCCTCACGTCTACTCTGTTCATTAAACATCACTGTCTCTATGGTGTTTGTTTCCAGGGAACACTCACAACACTGGTGTTGGTTCACAAGAGCCGCGGGATCCGCACTTCTTACATCATGTTCATCACCAGTCTTGTATCGGTTGTTTGCCATACTCCTCACGTCTACTCTGTTCATTAAACATCACTGTCTCTATGGGGTTTGTTTCCAGGGAACACTCACAACACTGGTGTTGGTTCACAAGAGCCGCGGACCTCCGCACTTCTTACATCATGTTCATCACCAGTCTTGTATCGGTTGTTTGCCATACTCCTCATGTCTACTCTGTTCATTAAACATCACTGTCTCTATGGGGTTTGTTTCCAGGGAACACTCACAACACTGGTGTTGGTTCACAAGAGCCGCGGGATCCGCACTTCTTACATCATGTTCATCACCAGTCTTGTATCGGTTGTTTGCCATACTCCTCGCGTCTACTCTGTTCATTAAACATCACTGTCTCTATGGGGTTTGTTTCCAGGGAACACTCACAACACTGGTGTTGGTTCACAAGAGCCGCGTGATCCGCACTTCTTACATCATGTTCATCACCAGTCTTGTATCGGTTGTTTGCCATACTCCTCACGTCTACTCTGTTCATTAAACATCACTGTCTCTATGGTGTTTGTTTCCAGGGAACACTCACAACACTGGTGTTGGTTCACAAGAGCCGCGGGATCCGCACTTCTTACATCATGTTCATCACCAGTCTTGTATCGGTTGTTTGCCATACTCCTCACGTCTACTCTGTTCATTAAACATCACTGTCTCTAAGGGGTTTGTTTCCAGGGAACACTCACAACACTGGTGTTGGTTCACAAGAGCCGCGGGATCCGCACTTCTTACATCATGTTCATCACCAGTCTTGTATCGGTTGTTTGCCATACTCCTCGCGTCTACTCTGTTCATTAAACATCACTGTCTCTATGGGGTTTGTTTCCAGGGAACACTCACAACACTGGTGTTGGTTCACAAGAGCCGCGTGATCCGCACTTCTTACATCATGTTCATCACCAGTCTTGTATCGGTTGTTTGCCATACTCCTCACGTCTACTCTGTTCATTAAACATCACTGTCTCTATGGTGTTTGTTTCCAGGGAACACTCTCGACACTGGTGTTGGTTCACAAGAGCCGCGGGATCCGCACTTCTTACATCATGTTCATCACCAGTCTTGTATCGGTTGTTTGCCATACTCCTCACGTCTACTCTGTTCATTAAACATCACTGTCTCTATGGGGTTTGTTTCCAGGGAACACTCACAACACTGGTGTTGGTTCACAAGAGCCGCGGGATCCGCACTTCTTACATCATGTTGATCACCAGTCTTGTATCGGTTGTTTGCCATACTCCTCACGTCTACTCTGTTCATTAAACATCACTGTCTCTATGGTGTTTGTTTCCAAGGAACACTCACGACACTGGTGTTGGTTCACAAGAGCCGCGGGATCCGCACTTCTTACATCATGTTCATCACCAGTCTTGTATTGGTTGTTTGCCATACTCCTCGCGTCTACTCTGTTCATTAAACATCACTGTCTCTATGGTGTTTGTTTCCAGGGAACACTCACGACCTTGGTGTTGGTTCACAAGAGCCGCGGGATCCGCACTTCTTACATCATGTTCATCACCAGTCTTGTATCGAATGTTTGCCATACTCCTCACGTCTACTCTGTTCATTAAACATCACTGTCTCTATGGTGTTTGTTTCCAGGGAACACTCACAACACTGGTGTTGGTTCACAAGAGCCGCGGGATCCGCACTTCTTACATCATGTTCATCACCAGTCTTGTATCGGTTGTTTGCCATACTCCTCACGTCTACTCTGTTCATTAAACATCACTGTCTCTATGGGGTTTGTTTCCAGGGAACACTCAAACACTGGTGTTGGTTCACAAGAGCCGCGGGATCCGCACTTCTTACATCATGTTCATCACCAGTCTTGTATCGGTTGTTTGCCATACTCCTCACGTCTACTCTGTTCATTAAACATCACTGTCTCTATGGGGTTTGTTTCCAGGGAACACTCACAACACTGGTGTTGGTTCACAAGAGCCGCGGGATCCGCACTTCTTACATCATGTTCATCACCAGTCTTGTATCGGTTGTTTGCCATACTCCTCACGTCTACTCTGTTCATTAAACATCACTGTCTCTATGGGGTTTGTTTCCAAGGAACACTCTCGACACTGGTGTTGGTTCACAAGAGCCGCGGGATCCGCACTTCTTACATCATGTTCATCACCAGTCTTGTATCGGTTGTTTGCCATACTCCTCGCGTCTACTCTGTTCATTAAACATCACTGTCTCTATGGTGTTTGTTTCCAGGGAACACTCACAACACTGGTGTTTGTTCACAAGAGCCGCGGGATCCGCACTTCTTACATCATGTTCATCACCAGTCTTGTATCGGTTGTTTTCCATACTCCTCACGTCTACTCTGTTCATTAAACATCACTGTCTCTATGGTGTTTGTTTCCAGGGAACACTCACAACACTGGTGTTGGTTCACAAGAGCCGCGGGATCCGCACTTCTTACATCATGTTTATCACCAGTCTTGTATCGGTTGTTTGCCATACTCCTCGCGTCTACTCTGTTCATTAAACATCACTGTCTCTATGGTGTTTGTTTCCAGGGAACACTCACGACACTGGTGTTGGTTCACAAGAGCCGCGGGATCCGCACTTCTTACATCATGTTCATCACCAGTCTTGTATCGGTTGTTTGCCATACTCCTCACGTCTACTCTGTTCATTAAACATCACTGTCTCTATGGTGTTTGTTTCCAGGGAACACTCACAACACTGGTGTTGGTTCACAAGAGCCGCGGGATCCGCACTTCTTACATCATGTTCATCACCAGTCTTGTATCGGTTGTTTGCCATACTCCTCACGTCTACTCTGTTCATTAAACATCACTGTCTCTATGGTGTTTGTTTCCAGGGAACACTCACGACACTGGTGTTGGTTCACAAGAGCCGCGGGATCCGCACTTCTTACATCATGTTCATCACCAGTCTTGTATCGGTTGTTTGCCATACTCCTCACGTCTACTCTGTTCATTAAACATCACTGTCTCTATGGTGTTTGTTTCCAGGGAACACTCACAACACTGGTGTTGGTTCACAAGAGCCGCGGGATCCGCACTTCTTACATCATGTTCATCACCAGTCTTGTATCGGTTGTTTGCCATACTGCTCACGTCTACTCTGTTCATTAAACATCACTGTCTCTATGGTGTTTGTTTCACAAGAGCCGCGGGATCCGCACTTCTTACATCATGTTCATCACCAGTCTTGTATCGGTTGTTTGCCATACTCCTCACGTCTACTCTGTTCATTAAACATCACTGTCTCTATGGTGTTTGTTTCCAGGGAACACTCACGACACTGGTGTTGGTTCACAAGAGCCGCGGGATCCGCACTTCTTACATCATGTTCATCACCAGTCTTGTATTGGTTGTTTGCCATACTCCTCGCGTCTACTCTGTTCATTAAACATCACTGTCTCTATGGTGTTTGTTTCCAGGGAACACTCACGACACTGGTGTTGGTTCACAAGAGCCGCGGGATCCGCACTTCTTACATCATGTTCATCACCAGTCTTGTATCGGTTGTTTGCCATACTCCTCACGTCTACTCTGTTCATTAAACATCACTGTCTCTATGGTGTTTGTTTCCAGGGAACACTCACAACACTGGTGTTGGTTCACAAGAGCCGCGGGATCCGCACTTCTTACATCATGTTCATCACCAGTCTTGTATCGGTTGTTTGCCATACTCCTCACGTCTACTCTGTTCATTAAACATCACTGTCTCTATGGGGTTTGTTTCCAGGGAACACTCACAACACTGGTGTTGGTTCACAAGAGCCGCGGGATCCGCACTTCTTACATCATGTTCATCACCAGTCTTGTATCGGTTGTTTGCCATACTCCTCACGTCTACTCTGTTCATTAAACATCACTGTCTCTATGGGGTTTGTTTCCAGGGAACACTCACAACACTGGTGTTGTTTCACAAGAGCCGCGGGATCCGCACTTCTTACATCATGTTCATCACCAGTCTTGTATCGGTTGTTTGCCATACTCCTCACGTCTACTCTGTTCATTAAACATCACTGTCTCTATGGTGTTTGTTTCCAGGGAACACTCACAACACTGGTGTTGGTTCACAAGAGCCGCGGGATCCGCACTTCTTACATCATGTTTATCACCAGTCTTGTATCGGTTGTTTGCCATACTCCTCACGTCTACTCTGTCCATTAAACATCACTGTCTCTATGGGGTTTGTTTCCAGGGAACACTCACAACACTGGTGTTGGTTCACAAGAGCCGCGGGATCCGCACTTCTTACATCATGTTCATCACCAGTCTTGTATCGGTTGTTTGCCATACTCCTCACGTCTACTCTGTTCATTAAACATCACTGTCTCTATGGGGTTTGTTTCCAGGAAACACTCACAACACTGGTGTTGGTTCACAAGAGCCGCGGGATCTGCACTTCTTACATCATGTTCATCACCAGTCTTGTATCGGTTGTTTGCCATACTCCTCACGTCTACTCTGTTCATTAAACATCACTGTCTCTATGGTGTTTGTTTCCAGGGAACACTCACAACACTGGTGTTGGTTCACCAGAGCCGCGGGATCCGCACTTCTTAAATCATGTTTATCACCAGTCTTGTATCGGTTGTTTGCCATACTCCTCGCGTCTACTCTGTTCATTAAACATCACTGTCTCTATGGTGTTTGTTTCCAGGGAACACTCACAACACTGGTGTTGGTTCACAAGAGCCGCGGGATCCGCACTTCTTACATCATGTTCATCACCAGTCTTGTATCGATTGTTTGCCATACTCCTCACGTCTACTCTGTTCATTAAACATCACTGTCTCTATGGGGTTTGTTTCCAAGGAATACTCTCGACACTGGTGTTGGTTCACAAGAGCCGCGGGATCCGCACTTCTTACATCATGTTCATCACCAGTCTTGTATCGGTTGTTTGCCATACTCCTCACGTCTACTCTGTTCATTAAACATCACTGTCTCTTTGGTGTTTGTTTCCAGGGAACACTCACAACACTGGTGTTGGTTCACAAGAGCCGCGGGATCCTCACTTCTTACATCATGTTCATCACCAGTCTTGTATCGGTTGTTTGCCATACTCCTCACGTCTACTCTGTTCATTAAACATCACTGTCTCTATGGGGTTTGTTTCCAAGGAACACTCTCGACACTGGTGTTGGTTCACAAGAGCCGCGGGATCCGCACTTCTTACATCATGTTCATCAATAGTCTTGTATCGGTTGTTTGCCATACTCCTCGCGTCTACTCTGTTCATTAAACATCACTGTCTCTATGGTGTTTGTTTCCAGGGAACACTCACAACACTGGTGTTGGTTCACAAGAGCCGCGGGATCCGCACTTCTTACATCATGTTCATCACCAGTCTTGTATCGGTTGTTTGCCATACTCCTCACGTCTACTCTGTTCATTAAACATCACTGTCTCTATGGTGTTTGTTTCCAGGGAACACTCACAACACTGGTGTTGGTTCACAAGAGCCGTGGGATCCGCACTTCTAACATCATGTTTATCACCAGTCTTGTATCGGTTGTTTGCCATACTCCTCGCGTCTACTCTGTTCATTAAACATCACTGTCTCTATGGTGTTTGTTTCCAGGGAACACTCACGACACTGGTGTTGGTTCACAAGAGCCGCGGGATCCGCACTTCTAACATCATGTTCATCACCAGTCTTGTATCGGTTGTTTGCCATACTCCTCACGTCTACTCTGTTCATTAAACATCACTGTCTCTATGGTGTTTGTTTCCAGGGAACACTCACAACACTGGTGTTGGTTCACAAGAGCCGCGGGATCCGCACTTCTTACATCATGTTCATCACCAGTCTTGTATCGGTTGTTTGCCATACTCCTCACGTCTACTCTGTTCATTAAACATCACTGTCTCTATGGTGTTTGTTTCCAGGGAACACTCACGACACTGGTGTTGGTTCACAAGAGCCGCGGGATCCGCACTTCTTACATCATGTTCATCACCAGTCTTGTATCGGTTGTTTGCCATACTCCTCACGTCTACTCTGTTCATTAAACATCACTGTCTCTATGGTGTTTGTTTCCAGGGAACACTCACAACACTGGTGTTGTTTCACAAGAGCCGCGGGATCCGCACTTCTTACATCATGTTCATCACCAGTCTTGTATCGGTTGTTTGCCATACTCCTCACGTCTACTCTGTTCATTAAACATCACTGTCTCTATGGGGTTTGTTTCCAAGGAACACTCTCGACACTGGTGTTGGTTCACAAGAGCCGCGGGATCCGCACTTCTTACATCATGTTCATCACTAGTCTTGTATCGGTTGTTTGCCATACTCCTCACGTCTACTCTGTTCATTAAACATCACTGTCTCTATGGTGTTTGTTTCCAGGGAACACTCTCGACACTGGTGTTGGTTCACAAGAGCCGCGGGATCCGCACTTCTTACATCATGTTCATCACCAGTCTTGTATCGATTGTTTGCCATACTCCTCACGTCTACTCTGTTCATTAAACATCACTGTCTCTATGGGGTTTGTTTCCAAGGAATACTCTCGACACTGGTGTTGGTTCACAAGAGCCGCGGGATCCGCACTTCTTACATCATGTTCATCACCAGTCTTGTATCGGTTGTTTGCCATACTCCTCACGTCTACTCTGTTCATTAAACATCACTGTCTCTTTGGTGTTTGTTTCCAGGGAACACTCACAACACTGGTGTTGGTTCACAAGAGCCGCGGGATCCTCACTTCTTACATCATGTTCATCACCAGTCTTGTATCGGTTGTTTGCCATACTCCTCACGTCTACTCTGTTCATTAAACATCACTGTCTCTATGGGGTTTGTTTCCAAGGAACACTCTCGACACTGGTGTTGGTTCACAAGAGCCGCGGGATCCGCACTTCTTACATCATGTTCATCACCAGTCTTGTATCGGTTGTTTGCCATACTCCTCGCGTCTACTCTGTTCATTAAACATCACTGTCTCTATGGTGTTTGTTTCCAGGGAACACTCACAACACTGGTGTTGGTTCACAAGAGCCGCGGGATCCGCACTTCTTACATCATGTTCATCACCAGTCTTGTATCGGTTGTTTGCCATACTCCTCACGTCTACTCTGTTCATTAAACATCACTGTCTCTATGGTGTTTGTTTCCAGGGAACACTCACAACACTGGTGTTGGTTCACAAGAGCCGTGGGATCCGCACTTCTAACATCATGTTTATCACCAGTCTTGTATCGGTTGTTTGCCATACTCCTCGCGTCTACTCTGTTCATTAAACATCACTGTCTCTATGGTGTTTGTTTCCAGGGAACACTCACGACACTGGTGTTGGTTCACAAGAGCCGCGGGATCCGCACTTCTAACATCATGTTCATTACCAGTCTTGTATCGGTTGTTTGCCATACTCCTCACGTCTACTCTGTTCATTAAACATCACTGTCTCTATGGTGTTTGTTTCCAGGGAACACTCACAACACTGGTGTTGGTTCACAAGAGCCGCGGGATCCGCACTTCTTACATCATGTTCATCACCAGTCTTGTATCGGTTGTTTGCCATACTCCTCACGTCTACTCTGTTCATTAAACATCACTGTCTCTATGGTGTTTGTTTCCAGGGAACACTCACGACACTGGTGTTGGTTCACAAGAGCCGCGGGATCCGCACTTCTTACATCATGTTCATCACCAGTCTTGTATCGGTTGTTTGCCATACTCCTCACGTCTACTCTGTTCATTAAACATCACTGTCTCTATGGTGTTTGTTTCCAGGGAACACTCACAACACTGGTGTTGTTTCACAAGAGCCGCGGGATCCGCACTTCTTACATCATGTTCATCACCAGTCTTGTATCGGTTGTTTGCCATACTCCTCACGTCTACTCTGTTCATTAAACATCACTGTCTCTAAGGGGTTTGTTTCCAGGGAACACTCACAACACTGGTGTTGGTTCACAAGAGCCGCGGGATCCGCACTTCTTACATCATGTTCATCACCAGTCTTGTATCGGTTGTTTGCCATACTCCTCGCGTCTACTCTGTTCATTAAACATCACTGTCTCTATGGGGTTTGTTTCCAGGGAACACTCACAACACTGGTGTTGGTTCACAAGAGCCGCGTGATCCGCACTTCTTACATCATGTTCATCACCAGTCTTGTATCGGTTGTTTGCCATACTCCTCACGTCTACTCTGTTCATTAAACATCACTGTCTCTATGGTGTTTGTTTCCAGGGAACACTCTCGACACTGGTGTTGGTTCACAAGAGCCGCGGGATCCGCACTTCTTACATCATGTTCATCACCAGTCTTGTATCGGTTGTTTGCCATACTCCTCACGTCTACTCTGTTCATTAAACATCACTGTCTCTATGGGGTTTGTTTCCAGGGAACACTCACAACACTGGTGTTGGTTCACAAGAGCCGCGGGATCCGCACTTCTTACATCATGTTGATCACCAGTCTTGTATCGGTTGTTTGCCATACTCCTCACGTCTACTCTGTTCATTAAACATCACTGTCTCTATGGTGTTTGTTTCCAAGGAACACTCACGACACTGGTGTTGGTTCACAAGAGCCGCGGGATCCGCACTTCTTACATCATGTTCATCACCAGTCTTGTATTGGTTGTTTGCCATACTCCTCGCGTCTACTCTGTTCATTAAACATCACTGTCTCTATGGTGTTTGTTTCCAGGGAACACTCACGACCTTGGTGTTGGTTCACAAGAGCCGCGGGATCCGCACTTCTTACATCATGTTCATCACCAGTCTTGTATCGAATGTTTGCCATACTCCTCACGTCTACTCTGTTCATTAAACATCACTGTCTCTATGGTGTTTGTTTCCAGGGAACACTCACAACACTGGTGTTGGTTCACAAGAGCCGCGGGATCCGCACTTCTTACATCATGTTCATCACCAGTCTTGTATCGGTTGTTTGCCATACTCCTCACGTCTACTCTGTTCATTAAACATCACTGTCTCTATGGGGTTTGTTTCCAGGGAACACTCAAACACTGGTGTTGGTTCACAAGAGCCGCGGGATCCGCACTTCTTACATCATGTTCATCACCAGTCTTGTATCGGTTGTTTGCCATACTCCTCACGTCTACTCTGTTCATTAAACATCACTGTCTCTATGGGGTTTGTTTCCAGGGAACACTCACAACACTGGTGTTGGTTCACAAGAGCCGCGGGATCCGCACTTCTTACATCATGTTCATCACCAGTCTTGTATCGGTTGTTTGCCATACTCCTCACGTCTACTCTGTTCATTAAACATCACTGTCTCTATGGGGTTTGTTTCCAAGGAACACTCTCGACACTGGTGTTGGTTCACAAGAGCCGCGGGATCCGCACTTCTTACATCATGTTCATCACCAGTCTTGTATCGGTTGTTTGCCATACTCCTCGCGTCTACTCTGTTCATTAAACATCACTGTCTCTATGGTGTTTGTTTCCAGGGAACACTCACAACACTGGTGTTTGTTCACAAGAGCCGCGGGATCCGCACTTCTTACATCATGTTCATCACCAGTCTTGTATCGGTTGTTTTCCATACTCCTCACGTCTACTCTGTTCATTAAACATCACTGTCTCTATGGTGTTTGTTTCCAGGGAACACTCACAACACTGGTGTTGGTTCACAAGAGCCGCGGGATCCGCACTTCTTACATCATGTTTATCACCAGTCTTGTATCGGTTGTTTGCCATACTCCTCGCGTCTACTCTGTTCATTAAACATCACTGTCTCTATGGTGTTTGTTTCCAGGGAACACTCACGACACTGGTGTTGGTTCACAAGAGCCGCGGGATCCGCACTTCTTACATCATGTTCATCACCAGTCTTGTATCGGTTGTTTGCCATACTCCTCACGTCTACTCTGTTCATTAAACATCACTGTCTCTATGGTGTTTGTTTCCAGGGAACACTCACAACACTGGTGTTGGTTCACAAGAGCCGCGGGATCCGCACTTCTTACATCATGTTCATCACCAGTCTTGTATCGGTTGTTTGCCATACTCCTCACGTCTACTCTGTTCATTAAACATCACTGTCTCTATGGTGTTTGTTTCCAGGGAACACTCACGACACTGGTGTTGGTTCACAAGAGCCGCGGGATCCGCACTTCTTACATCATGTTCATCACCAGTCTTGTATCGGTTGTTTGCCATACTCCTCACGTCTACTCTGTTCATTAAACATCACTGTCTCTATGGTGTTTGTTTCCAGGGAACACTCACAACACTGGTGTTGGTTCACAAGAGCCGCGGGATCCGCACTTCTTACATCATGTTCATCACCAGTCTTGTATCGGTTGTTTGCCATACTGCTCACGTCTACTCTGTTCATTAAACATCACTGTCTCTATGGTGTTTGTTTCACAAGAGCCGCGGGATCCGCACTTCTTACATCATGTTCATCACCAGTCTTGTATCGGTTGTTTGCCATACTCCTCACGTCTACTCTGTTCATTAAACATCACTGTCTCTATGGTGTTTGTTTCCAGGGAACACTCACGACACTGGTGTTGGTTCACAAGAGCCGCGGGATCCGCACTTCTTACATCATGTTCATCACCAGTCTTGTATTGGTTGTTTGCCATACTCCTCGCGTCTACTCTGTTCATTAAACATCACTGTCTCTATGGTGTTTGTTTCCAGGGAACACTCACGACACTGGTGTTGGTTCACAAGAGCCGCGGGATCCGCACTTCTTACATCATGTTCATCACCAGTCTTGTATCGGTTGTTTGCCATACTCCTCACGTCTACTCTGTTCATTAAACATCACTGTCTCTATGGTGTTTGTTTCCAGGGAACACTCACAACACTGGTGTTGGTTCACAAGAGCCGCGGGATCCGCACTTCTTACATCATGTTCATCACCAGTCTTGTATCGGTTGTTTGCCATACTCCTCACGTCTACTCTGTTCATTAAACATCACTGTCTCTATGGGGTTTGTTTCCAGGGAACACTCACAACACTGGTGTTGGTTCACAAGAGCCGCGGGATCCGCACTTCTTACATCATGTTCATCACCAGTCTTGTATCGGTTGTTTGCCATACTCCTCACGTCTACTCTGTTCATTAAACATCACTGTCTCTATGGGGTTTGTTTCCAGGGAACACTCACAACACTGGTGTTGTTTCACAAGAGCCGCGGGATCCGCACTTCTTACATCATGTTCATCACCAGTCTTGTATCGGTTGTTTGCCATACTCCTCACGTCTACTCTGTTCATTAAACATCACTGTCTCTATGGTGTTTGTTTCCAGGGAACACTCACAACACTGGTGTTGGTTCACAAGAGCCGCGGGATCCGCACTTCTTACATCATGTTTATCACCAGTCTTGTATCGGTTGTTTGCCATACTCCTCACGTCTACTCTGTCCATTAAACATCACTGTCTCTATGGGGTTTGTTTCCAGGGAACACTCACAACACTGGTGTTGGTTCACAAGAGCCGCGGGATCCGCACTTCTTACATCATGTTCATCACCAGTCTTGTATCGGTTGTTTGCCATACTCCTCACGTCTACTCTGTTCATTAAACATCACTGTCTCTATGGGGTTTGTTTCCAGGAAACACTCACAACACTGGTGTTGGTTCACAAGAGCCGCGGGATCTGCACTTCTTACATCATGTTCATCACCAGTCTTGTATCGGTTGTTTGCCATACTCCTCACGTCTACTCTGTTCATTAAACATCACTGTCTCTATGGTGTTTGTTTCCAGGGAACACTCACAACACTGGTGTTGGTTCACCAGAGCCGCGGGATCCGCACTTCTTAAATCATGTTTATCACCAGTCTTGTATCGGTTGTTTGCCATACTCCTCGCGTCTACTCTGTTCATTAAACATCACTGTCTCTATGGTGTTTGTTTCCAGGGAACACTCACAACACTGGTGTTGGTTCACAAGAGCCGCGGGATCCGCACTTCTTACATCATGTTCATCACCAGTCTTGTATCGATTGTTTGCCATACTCCTCACGTCTACTCTGTTCATTAAACATCACTGTCTCTATGGGGTTTGTTTCCAAGGAATACTCTCGACACTGGTGTTGGTTCACAAGAGCCGCGGGATCCGCACTTCTTACATCATGTTCATCACCAGTCTTGTATCGGTTGTTTGCCATACTCCTCACGTCTACTCTGTTCATTAAACATCACTGTCTCTTTGGTGTTTGTTTCCAGGGAACACTCACAACACTGGTGTTGGTTCACAAGAGCCGCGGGATCCTCACTTCTTACATCATGTTCATCACCAGTCTTGTATCGGTTGTTTGCCATACTCCTCACGTCTACTCTGTTCATTAAACATCACTGTCTCTATGGGGTTTGTTTCCAAGGAACACTCTCGACACTGGTGTTGGTTCACAAGAGCCGCGGGATCCGCACTTCTTACATCATGTTCATCAATAGTCTTGTATCGGTTGTTTGCCATACTCCTCGCGTCTACTCTGTTCATTAAACATCACTGTCTCTATGGTGTTTGTTTCCAGGGAACACTCACAACACTGGTGTTGGTTCACAAGAGCCGCGGGATCCGCACTTCTTACATCATGTTCATCACCAGTCTTGTATCGGTTGTTTGCCATACTCCTCACGTCTACTCTGTTCATTAAACATCACTGTCTCTATGGTGTTTGTTTCCAGGGAACACTCACAACACTGGTGTTGGTTCACAAGAGCCGTGGGATCCGCACTTCTAACATCATGTTTATCACCAGTCTTGTATCGGTTGTTTGCCATACTCCTCGCGTCTACTCTGTTCATTAAACATCACTGTCTCTATGGTGTTTGTTTCCAGGGAACACTCACGACACTGGTGTTGGTTCACAAGAGCCGCGGGATCCGCACTTCTAACATCATGTTCATCACCAGTCTTGTATCGGTTGTTTGCCATACTCCTCACGTCTACTCTGTTCATTAAACATCACTGTCTCTATGGTGTTTGTTTCCAGGGAACACTCACAACACTGGTGTTGGTTCACAAGAGCCGCGGGATCCGCACTTCTTACATCATGTTCATCACCAGTCTTGTATCGGTTGTTTGCCATACTCCTCACGTCTACTCTGTTCATTAAACATCACTGTCTCTATGGTGTTTGTTTCCAGGGAACACTCACGACACTGGTGTTGGTTCACAAGAGCCGCGGGATCCGCACTTCTTACATCATGTTCATCACCAGTCTTGTATCGGTTGTTTGCCATACTCCTCACGTCTACTCTGTTCATTAAACATCACTGTCTCTATGGTGTTTGTTTCCAGGGAACACTCACAACACTGGTGTTGTTTCACAAGAGCCGCGGGATCCGCACTTCTTACATCATGTTCATCACCAGTCTTGTATCGGTTGTTTGCCATACTCCTCACGTCTACTCTGTTCATTAAACATCACTGTCTCTATGGGGTTTGTTTCCAAGGAACACTCTCGACACTGGTGTTGGTTCACAAGAGCCGCGGGATCCGCACTTCTTACATCATGTTCATCACTAGTCTTGTATCGGTTGTTTGCCATACTCCTCACGTCTACTCTGTTCATTAAACATCACTGTCTCTATGGTGTTTGTTTCCAGGGAACACTCTCGACACTGGTGTTGGTTCACAAGAGCCGCGGGATCCGCACTTCTTACATCATGTTCATCACCAGTCTTGTATCGATTGTTTGCCATACTCCTCACGTCTACTCTGTTCATTAAACATCACTGTCTCTATGGGGTTTGTTTCCAAGGAATACTCTCGACACTGGTGTTGGTTCACAAGAGCCGCGGGATCCGCACTTCTTACATCATGTTCATCACCAGTCTTGTATCGGTTGTTTGCCATACTCCTCACGTCTACTCTGTTCATTAAACATCACTGTCTCTTTGGTGTTTGTTTCCAGGGAACACTCACAACACTGGTGTTGGTTCACAAGAGCCGCGGGATCCTCACTTCTTACATCATGTTCATCACCAGTCTTGTATCGGTTGTTTGCCATACTCCTCACGTCTACTCTGTTCATTAAACATCACTGTCTCTATGGGGTTTGTTTCCAAGGAACACTCTCGACACTGGTGTTGGTTCACAAGAGCCGCGGGATCCGCACTTCTTACATCATGTTCATCACCAGTCTTGTATCGGTTGTTTGCCATACTCCTCGCGTCTACTCTGTTCATTAAACATCACTGTCTCTATGGTGTTTGTTTCCAGGGAACACTCACAACACTGGTGTTGGTTCACAAGAGCCGCGGGATCCGCACTTCTTACATCATGTTCATCACCAGTCTTGTATCGGTTGTTTGCCATACTCCTCACGTCTACTCTGTTCATTAAACATCACTGTCTCTATGGTGTTTGTTTCCAGGGAACACTCACAACACTGGTGTTGGTTCACAAGAGCCGTGGGATCCGCACTTCTAACATCATGTTTATCACCAGTCTTGTATCGGTTGTTTGCCATACTCCTCGCGTCTACTCTGTTCATTAAACATCACTGTCTCTATGGTGTTTGTTTCCAGGGAACACTCACGACACTGGTGTTGGTTCACAAGAGCCGCGGGATCCGCACTTCTAACATCATGTTCATTACCAGTCTTGTATCGGTTGTTTGCCATACTCCTCACGTCTACTCTGTTCATTAAACATCACTGTCTCTATGGTGTTTGTTTCCAGGGAACACTCACAACACTGGTGTTGGTTCACAAGAGCCGCGGGATCCGCACTTCTTACATCATGTTCATCACCAGTCTTGTATCGGTTGTTTGCCATACTCCTCACGTCTACTCTGTTCATTAAACATCACTGTCTCTATGGTGTTTGTTTCCAGGGAACACTCACGACACTGGTGTTGGTTCACAAGAGCCGCGGGATCCGCACTTCTTACATCATGTTCATCACCAGTCTTGTATCGGTTGTTTGCCATACTCCTCACGTCTACTCTGTTCATTAAACATCACTGTCTCTATGGTGTTTGTTTCCAGGGAACACTCACAACACTGGTGTTGTTTCACAAGAGCCGCGGGATCCGCACTTCTTACATCATGTTCATCACCAGTCTTGTATCGGTTGTTTGCCATACTCCTCACGTCTACTCTGTTCATTAAACATCACTGTCTCTATGGGGTTTGTTTCCAAGGAACACTCTCGACACTGGTGTTGGTTCACAAGAGCCGCGGGATCCGCACTTCTTACATCATGTTCATCACTAGTCTTGTATCGGTTGTTTGCCATACTCCTCACGTCTACTCTGTTCATTAAACATCACTGTCTCTATGGTGTTTGTTTCCAGGGAACACTCTCGACACTGGTGTTGGTTCACAAGAGCCGCGGGATCCGCACTTCTTACATCATGTTCATCACCAGTCTTGTATCGGTTGTTTGCCATACTCCTCGCGTCTACTCTGTTCATTAAACATCACTGTCTCTATGGTGTTTGTTTCCAGGGAACACTCACAACACTGGTGTTGGTTCACAAGAGCCGCGGGATCTGCACTTCTTACATCATGTTTATCACCAGTCTTGTATCGGTTGTTTGCCATACTCCTCGCGTCTACTCTGTTCATTAAACATCACTGTCTCTATGGTGTTTGTTTCCAGGGAACACTCACAACACTGGTGTTGGTTCACAAGAGCCGCGGGATCCGCACTTCTTACATCATGTTCATCACCAGTCTTGTATCGGTTGTTTGCCATACTCCTCACGTCTACTCTGTTCATTAAACATCACTGTCTCTATGGTGTTTGTTTCCAGGGAACACTCACAACACTGGTGTTGGTTCACAAGAGCCGCGGGATCCGCACTTCTTACATCATGTTCATCACCAGTCTTGTATCGGTTGTTTGCCATACTCCTCACGTCTACTCTGTTCATTAAACATCACTGTCTCTATGGTGTTTGTTTCCAGGGAACACTCACAACACTGGTGTTGGTTCACAAGAGCCGCGGGATCCGCACTTCTTACATCATGTTCATCACCAGTCTTGTATCGGTTGTTTGCCATACTCCTCACGTCTACTCTGTTCATTAAACATCACTGTCTCTATGGTGTTTGTTTCCAGGGAACACTCTCGACACTGGTGTTGGTTCACAAGAGCCGCGGGATCCGCACTTCTTACATCATGTTCATCACCAGTCTTGTATCGGTTGTTTGCCATACTGCTCACGTCTACTCTGTTCATTAAACATCACTGTCTCTATGGTGTTTGTTTCCAGGGAACACTCACAACACTGGTGTTGGTTCACAAGAGCCGCGGGATCCGCACTTCTTACATCATGTTCATCACCACTCTTGTATCGGTTGTTTGCCATACTCCTCACGTCTACTCTGTTCATTAAACATCACTGTCTCTATGATGTTTGTTTCCAGGGAACACTCACAACACTGGTGTTGGTTCACAAGAGCCGCGGGATCCGCACTTCTTACATCATGTTCATCACCAGTCTTGTATCGGTTGTTTGCCATACTCCTCACGTCTACTCTGTTCATTAAACATCACTGTCTCTATGGTGTTTGTTTCCAGGGAACACTCACAACACTGGTGTTGGTTCACAAGAGCCGCGGGATCCGCACTTCTTACATCATGTTCATCACCAGTCTTGTATCGGTTGTTTGCCATACTCCTCACGTCTACTCTGTTCATTAAACATCACTGTCTCTATGGGGTTTGTTTCCAGGGAACACTCACAACACTGGTGTTGGTTCACAAGAGCCGCGGACCTCCGCACTTCTTACATCATGTTCATCACCAGTCTTGTATCGGTTGTTTGCCATACTCCTCATGTCTACTCTGTTCATTAAACATCACTGTCTCTATGGGGTTTGTTTCCAGGGAACACTCACAACACTGGTGTTGGTTCACAAGAGCCGCGGGATCCGCACTTCTTACATCATGTTCATCACCAGTCTTGTATCGGTTGTTTGCCATACTCCTCGCGTCTACTCTGTTCATTAAACATCACTGTCTCTATGGGGTTTGTTTCCAGGGAACACTCACAACACTGGTGTTGGTTCACAAGAGCCGCGTGATCCGCACTTCTTACATCATGTTCATCACCAGTCTTGTATCGGTTGTTTGCCATACTCCTCACGTCTACTCTGTTCATTAAACATCACTGTCTCTATGGTGTTTGTTTCCAGGGAACACTCACAACACTGGTGTTGGTTCACAAGAGCCGCGGGATCCGCACTTCTTACATCATGTTCATCACCAGTCTTGTATCGGTTGTTTGCCATACTCCTCACGTCTACTCTGTTCATTAAACATCACTGTCTCTAAGGGGTTTGTTTCCAGGGAACACTCACAACACTGGTGTTGGTTCACAAGAGCCGCGGGATCCGCACTTCTTACATCATGTTCATCACCAGTCTTGTATCGGTTGTTTGCCATACTCCTCGCGTCTACTCTGTTCATTAAACATCACTGTCTCTATGGGGTTTGTTTCCAGGGAACACTCACAACACTGGTGTTGGTTCACAAGAGCCGCGTGATCCGCACTTCTTACATCATGTTCATCACCAGTCTTGTATCGGTTGTTTGCCATACTCCTCACGTCTACTCTGTTCATTAAACATCACTGTCTCTATGGTGTTTGTTTCCAGGGAACACTCTCGACACTGGTGTTGGTTCACAAGAGCCGCGGGATCCGCACTTCTTACATCATGTTCATCACCAGTCTTGTATCGGTTGTTTGCCATACTCCTCACGTCTACTCTGTTCATTAAACATCACTGTCTCTATGGGGTTTGTTTCCAGGGAACACTCACAACACTGGTGTTGGTTCACAAGAGCCGCGGGATCCGCACTTCTTACATCATGTTGATCACCAGTCTTGTATCGGTTGTTTGCCATACTCCTCACGTCTACTCTGTTCATTAAACATCACTGTCTCTATGGTGTTTGTTTCCAAGGAACACTCACGACACTGGTGTTGGTTCACAAGAGCCGCGGGATCCGCACTTCTTACATCATGTTCATCACCAGTCATGTATTGGTTGTTTGCCATACTCCTCGCGTCTACTCTGTTCATTAAACATCACTGTCTCTATGGTGTTTGTTTCCAGGGAACACTCACGACCTTGGTGTTGGTTCACAAGAGCCGCGGGATCCGCACTTCTTACATCATGTTCATCACCAGTCTTGTATCGGTTGTTTGCCATACTCCTCACGTCTACTCTGTTCATTAAACATCACTGTCTCTATGGTGTTTGTTTCCAGGGAACACTCACAACACTGGTGTTGGTTCACAAGAGCCGCGGGATCCGCACTTCTTACATCATGTTCATCACCAGTCTTGTATCGGTTGTTTGCCATACTCCTCACGTCTACTCTGTTCATTAAACATCACTGTCTCTATGGGGTTTGTTTCCAGGGAACACTCAAACACTGGTGTTGGTTCACAAGAGCCGCGGGATCCGCACTTCTTACATCATGTTCATCACCAGTCTTGTATCGGTTGTTTGCCATACTCCTCACGTCTACTCTGTTCATTAAACATCACTGTCTCTATGGGGTTTGTTTCCAGGGAACACTCACAACACTGGTGTTGGTTCACAAGAGCCGCGGGATCCGCACTTCTTACATCATGTTCATCACCAGTCTTGTATCGGTTGTTTGCCATACTCCTCACGTCTACTCTGTTCATTAAACATCACTGTCTCTATGGTGTTTGTTTCCAGGGAACACTCACAACACTGGTGTTGGTTCACAAGAGCCGCGGGATCCGCACTTCTTACATCATGTTTATCACCAGTCTTGTATCGGTTGTTTGCCATACTCCTCACGTCTACTCTGTTCATTAAACATCACTGTCTCTATGGGGTTTGTTTCCAGGGAACACTCACAACACTGGTGTTGGTTCACAAGAGCCGCGGGATCCGCACTTCTTACATCATGTTCATCACCAGTCTTGTATCGGTTGTTTGCCATACTCCTCACGTCTACTCTGTTCATTAAACATCACTGTCTCTATGGGGTTTGTTTCCAGGGAACACTCACAACACTGGTGTTGGTTCACAAGAGCCGCGGGATCCGCACTTCTTACATCATGTTCATCACCAGTCTTGTATCGGTTGTTTGCCATACTCCTCACGTCTACTCTGTTCATTAAACATCACTGTCTCTATGGTGTTTGTTTCCAGGGAACACTCACAACACTGGTGTTGGTTCACAAGAGCCGCGGGATCCGCACTTCTTAAATCATGTTTATCACCAGTCTTGTATCGGTTGTTTGCCATACTCCTCGCGTCTACTCTGTTCATTAAACATCACTGTCTCTATGGTGTTTGTTTCCAGGGAACACTCACAACACTGGTGTTGGTTCACAAGAGCCGCGGGATCCGCACTTCTTACATCATGTTCATCACCAGTCTTGTATCGGTTGTTTGCCATACTCCTCACGTCTACTCTGTTCATTAAACATCACTGTCTCTATGGTGTTTGTTTCCAGGGAACACTCTCGACACTGGTGTTGGTTCACAAGAGCCGCGGGATCCGCACTTCTTACATCATGTTCATCACCAGTCTTGTATCGGTTGTTTGCCATACTCCTCACGTCTACTCTGTTCATTAAACATCACTGTCTCTATGGGGTTTGTTTCCAGGGAACACTCACAACACTGGTGTTGGTTCACAAGAGCCGCGGGATCCGCACTTCTTACATCATGTTCATCACCAGTCTTGTATCGGTTGTTTGCCATACTCCTCACGTCTACTCTGTTCATTAAACATCACTGTCTCTATGGTGTTTGTTTCCAAGGAACACTCACGACACTGGTGTTGGTTCACAAGAGCCGCGGGATCCGCACTTCTTACATCATGTTCATCACCAGTCTTGTATTGGTTGTTTGCCATACTCCTCGCGTCTACTCTGTTCATTAAACATCACTGTCTCTATTGTGTTTGTTTCCAGGGAACACTCACGACACTGGTGTTGGTTCACAAGAGCCGCGGGATCCGCACTTCTTACATCATGTTCATCACCAGTCTTGTATCGGTTGTTTGCCATACTCCTCACGTCTACTCTGTTCATTAAACATCACTGTCTCTATGGTGTTTGTTTCCAGGGAACACTCACAACACTGGTGTTGGTTCACAAGAGCCGCGGGATCCGCACTTCTTACATCATGTTCATCACCAGTCTTGTATCGGTTGTTTGCCATACTCCTCACGTCTACTCTGTTCATTAAACATCACTGTCTCTATGGTGTTTGTTTCCAGGGAACACTCACAACACTGGTGTTGGTTCACAAGAGCCGCGGGATCCGCACTTCTTACATCATGTTCATCACCAGTCTTGTATCGGTTGTTTGCCATACTCCTCACGTCTACTCTGTTCATTAAACATCACTGTCTCTATGGTGTTTGTTTCCAGGGAACACTCACAACACTGGTGTTGGTTCACAAGAGCCGCGGGATCCGCACTTCTTACATCATGTTCATCACCAGTCTTGTATCGGTTGTTTGCCATACTCCTCACGTCTACTCTGTTCATTAAACATCACTGTCTCTATGGTGTTTGTTTCCAGGGAACACTCTCGACACTGGTGTTGGTTCACAAGAGCCGCGGGATCCGCACTTCTTACATCATGTTCATCACCAGTCTTGTATCGGTTGTTTGCCATACTGCTCACGTCTACTCTGTTCATTAAACATCACTGTCTCTATGGTGTTTGTTTCCAGGGAACACTCACAACACTGGTGTTGGTTCACAAGAGCCGCGGGATCCGCACTTCTTACATCATGTTCATCACCACTCTTGTATCGGTTGTTTGCCATACTCCTCACGTCTACTCTGTTCATTAAACATCACTGTCTCTATGATGTTTGTTTCCAGGGAACACTCACAACACTGGTGTTGGTTCACAAGAGCCGCGGGATCCGCACTTCTTACATCATGTTCATCACCAGTCTTGTATCGGTTGTTTGCCATACTCCTCACGTCTACTCTGTTCATTAAACATCACTGTCTCTATGGTGTTTGTTTCCAGGGAACACTCACAACACTGGTGTTGGTTCACAAGAGCCGCGGGATCCGCACTTCTTACATCATGTTCATCACCAGTCTTGTATCGGTTGTTTGCCATACTCCTCACGTCTACTCTGTTCATTAAACATCACTGTCTCTATGGGGTTTGTTTCCAGGGAACACTCACAACACTGGTGTTGGTTCACAAGAGCCGCGGACCTCCGCACTTCTTACATCATGTTCATCACCAGTCTTGTATCGGTTGTTTGCCATACTCCTCATGTCTACTCTGTTCATTAAACATCACTGTCTCTATGGGGTTTGTTTCCAGGGAACACTCACAACACTGGTGTTGGTTCACAAGAGCCGCGGGATCCGCACTTCTTACATCATGTTCATCACCAGTCTTGTATCGGTTGTTTGCCATACTCCTCGCGTCTACTCTGTTCATTAAACATCACTGTCTCTATGGGGTTTGTTTCCAGGGAACACTCACAACACTGGTGTTGGTTCACAAGAGCCGCGTGATCCGCACTTCTTACATCATGTTCATCACCAGTCTTGTATCGGTTGTTTGCCATACTCCTCACGTCTACTCTGTTCATTAAACATCACTGTCTCTATGGTGTTTGTTTCCAGGGAACACTCACAACACTGGTGTTGGTTCACAAGAGCCGCGGGATCCGCACTTCTTACATCATGTTCATCACCAGTCTTGTATCGGTTGTTTGCCATACTCCTCACGTCTACTCTGTTCATTAAACATCACTGTCTCTAAGGGGTTTGTTTCCAGGGAACACTCACAACACTGGTGTTGGTTCACAAGAGCCGCGGGATCCGCACTTCTTACATCATGTTCATCACCAGTCTTGTATCGGTTGTTTGCCATACTCCTCGCGTCTACTCTGTTCATTAAACATCACTGTCTCTATGGGGTTTGTTTCCAGGGAACACTCACAACACTGGTGTTGGTTCACAAGAGCCGCGTGATCCGCACTTCTTACATCATGTTCATCACCAGTCTTGTATCGGTTGTTTGCCATACTCCTCACGTCTACTCTGTTCATTAAACATCACTGTCTCTATGGTGTTTGTTTCCAGGGAACACTCTCGACACTGGTGTTGGTTCACAAGAGCCGCGGGATCCGCACTTCTTACATCATGTTCATCACCAGTCTTGTATCGGTTGTTTGCCATACTCCTCACGTCTACTCTGTTCATTAAACATCACTGTCTCTATGGGGTTTGTTTCCAGGGAACACTCACAACACTGGTGTTGGTTCACAAGAGCCGCGGGATCCGCACTTCTTACATCATGTTGATCACCAGTCTTGTATCGGTTGTTTGCCATACTCCTCACGTCTACTCTGTTCATTAAACATCACTGTCTCTATGGTGTTTGTTTCCAAGGAACACTCACGACACTGGTGTTGGTTCACAAGAGCCGCGGGATCCGCACTTCTTACATCATGTTCATCACCAGTCTTGTATTGGTTGTTTGCCATACTCCTCGCGTCTACTCTGTTCATTAAACATCACTGTCTCTATGGTGTTTGTTTCCAGGGAACACTCACGACCTTGGTGTTGGTTCACAAGAGCCGCGGGATCCGCACTTCTTACATCATGTTCATCACCAGTCTTGTATCGGTTGTTTGCCATACTCCTCACGTCTACTCTGTTCATTAAACATCACTGTCTCTATGGTGTTTGTTTCCAGGGAACACTCACAACACTGGTGTTGGTTCACAAGAGCCGCGGGATCCGCACTTCTTACATCATGTTCATCACCAGTCTTGTATCGGTTGTTTGCCATACTCCTCACGTCTACTCTGTTCATTAAACATCACTGTCTCTATGGGGTTTGTTTCCAGGGAACACTCAAACACTGGTGTTGGTTCACAAGAGCCGCGGGATCCGCACTTCTTACATCATGTTCATCACCAGTCTTGTATCGGTTGTTTGCCATACTCCTCACGTCTACTCTGTTCATTAAACATCACTGTCTCTATGGGGTTTGTTTCCAGGGAACACTCACAACACTGGTGTTGGTTCACAAGAGCCGCGGGATCCGCACTTCTTACATCATGTTCATCACCAGTCTTGTATCGGTTGTTTGCCATACTCCTCACGTCTACTCTGTTCATTAAACATCACTGTCTCTATGGTGTTTGTTTCCAGGGAACACTCACAACACTGGTGTTGGTTCACAAGAGCCGCGGGATCCGCACTTCTTACATCATGTTTATCACCAGTCTTGTATCGGTTGTTTGCCATACTCCTCACGTCTACTCTGTTCATTAAACATCACTGTCTCTATGGGGTTTGTTTCCAGGGAACACTCACAACACTGGTGTTGGTTCACAAGAGCCGCGGGATCCGCACTTCTTACATCATGTTCATCACCAGTCTTGTATCGGTTGTTTGCCATACTCCTCACGTCTACTCTGTTCATTAAACATCACTGTCTCTATGGGGTTTGTTTCCAGGGAACACTCACAACACTGGTGTTGGTTCACAAGAGCCGCGGGATCCGCACTTCTTACATCATGTTCATCACCAGTCTTGTATCGGTTGTTTGCCATACTCCTCACGTCTACTCTGTTCATTAAACATCACTGTCTCTATGGTGTTTGTTTCCAGGGAACACTCACAACACTGGTGTTGGTTCACAAGAGCCGCGGGATCCGCACTTCTTAAATCATGTTTATCACCAGTCTTGTATCGGTTGTTTGCCATACTCCTCGCGTCTACTCTGTTCATTAAACATCACTGTCTCTATGGTGTTTGTTTCCAGGGAACACTCACAACACTGGTGTTGGTTCACAAGAGCCGCGGGATCCGCACTTCTTACATCATGTTCATCACCAGTCTTGTATCGGTTGTTTGCCATACTCCTCACGTCTACTCTGTTCATTAAACATCACTGTCTCTATGGTGTTTGTTTCCAGGGAACACTCTCGACACTGGTGTTGGTTCACAAGAGCCGCGGGATCCGCACTTCTTACATCATGTTCATCACCAGTCTTGTATCGGTTGTTTGCCATACTCCTCACGTCTACTCTGTTCATTAAACATCACTGTCTCTATGGGGTTTGTTTCCAGGGAACACTCACAACACTGGTGTTGGTTCACAAGAGCCGCGGGATCCGCACTTCTTACATCATGTTCATCACCAGTCTTGTATCGGTTGTTTGCCATACTCCTCGAGTCTACTCTGTTCATTAAACATCACTGTCTCTATGGTGTTTGTTTCCAAGGAACACTCACGACACTGGTGTTGGTTCACAAGAGCCGCGGGATCCGCACTTCTTACATCATGTTCATCACCAGTCTTGTATTGGTTGTTTGCCATACTCCTCGCGTCTACTCTGTTCATTAAACATCACTGTCTCTATGGTGTTTGTTTCCAGGGAACACTCACGACACTGGTGTTGGTTCACAAGAGCCGCGGGATCCGCACTTCTTACATCATGTTCATCACCAGTCTTGTATCGGTTGTTTGCCATACTCCTCACGTCTACTCTGTTCATTAAACATCACTGTCTCTATGGTGTTTGTTTCCAGGGAACACTCACAACACTGGTGTTGGTTCACAAGAGCCGCGGGATCCGCACTTCTTACATCATGTTCATCACCAGTCTTGTATCGGTTGTTTGCCATACTCCTCACGTCTACTCTGTTCATTAAACATCACTGTCTCTATGGGGTTTGTTTCCAGGGAACACTCACAACACTGGTGTTGGTTCACAAGAGCCGCGGGATCCGCACTTCTTACATCATGTTCATCACCAGTCTTGTATCGGTTGTTTGCCATACTCCTCACGTCTACTCTGTTCATTAAACATCACTGTCTCTATGGGGTTTGTTTCCAGGGAACACTCACAACACTGGTGTTGGTTCACAAGAGCCGCGGGATCCGCACTTCTTACATCATGTTCATCACCAGTCTTGTATCGGTTGTTTGCCATACTCCTCACGTCTACTCTGTTCATTAAACATCACTGTCTCTATGGTGTTTGTTTCCAGGGAACACTCACAACACTGGTGTTGGTTCACAAGAGCCGCGGGATCCGCACTTCTTACATCATGTTTATCACCAGTCTTGTATCGGTTGTTTGCCATACTCCTCACGTCTACTCTGTTCATTAAACATCACTGTCTCTATGGGGTTTGTTTCCAGGGAACACTCACAACACTGGTGTTGGTTCACAAGAGCCGCGGGATCCGCACTTCTTACATCATGTTCATCACCAGTCTTGTATCGGTTGTTTGCCATACTCCTCACGTCTACTCTGTTCATTAAACATCACTGTCTCTATGGGGTTTGTTTCCAGGGAACACTCACAACACTGGTGTTGGTTCACAAGAGCCGCGGGATCCGCACTTCTTACATCATGTTCATCACCAGTCTTGTATCGGTTGTTTGCCATACTCCTCACGTCTACTCTGTTCATTAAACATCACTGTCTCTATGGTGTTTGTTTCCAGGGAACACTCACAACACTGGTGTTGGTTCACAAGAGCCGCGGGATCCGCACTTCTTAAATCATGTTTATCACCAGTCTTGTATCGGTTGTTTGCCATACTCCTCGCGTCTACTCTGTTCATTAAACATCACTGTCTCTATGGTGTTTGTTTCCAGGGAACACTCACAACACTGGTGTTGGTTCACAAGAGCCGCGGGATCCGCACTTCTTACATCATGTTCATCACCAGTCTTGTATCGGTTGTTTGCCATACTCCTCACGTCTACTCTGTTCATTAAACATCACTGTCTCTATGGGGTTTGTTTCCAAGGAACACTCTCGACACTGGTGTTGGTTCACAAGAGCCGCGGGATCCGCACTTCTTACATCATGTTCATCACCAGTCTTGTATCGGTTGTTTGCCATACTCCTCACGTCTACTCTGTTCATTAAACATCACTGTCTCTTTGGTGTTTGTTTCCAGGGAACACTCACAACACTGGTGTTGGTTCACAAGAGCCGCGGGATCCGCACTTCTTACATCATGTTCATCACCAGTCTTGTATCGGTTGTTTGCCATACTCCTCGCGTCTACTCTGTTCATTAAACATCACTGTCTCTATGGTGTTTGTTTCCAGGGAACACTTACAACACTGGTGTTGGTTCACAAGAGCCGCGGGATCCGCACTTCTTACATCATGTTCATCACCAGTCTTGTATCGGTTGTTTGCCATACTCCTCACGTCTACTCTGTTCATTAAACATCACTGTCTCTATGGTGTTTGTTTCCAGGGAACACTCACAACACTGGTGTTGGTTCACAAGAGCCGCGGGATCCGCACTTCTTACATCATGTTTATCACCAGTCTTGTATCGGTTGTTTGCCATACTCCTCGCGTCTACTCTGTTCATTAAACATCACTGTCTCTATGGTGTTTGTTTCCAGGGAACACTCACGACACTGGTGTTGGTTCACAAGAGCCGAGGGATCCGCACTTCTTACATCATGTTCATCACCAGTCTTGTATCGGTTGTTTGCCATACTCCTCACGTCTACTCTGTTCATTAAACATCACTGTCTCTATGGTGTTTGTTTCCAGGGAACACTCACAACACTGGTGTTGGTTCACAAGAGCCGCGGGATCCGCACTTCTTACATCATGTTCATCACCAGTCTTGTATCGGTTGTTTGCCATACTCCTCACGTCTACTCTGTTCATTAAACATCACTGTCTCTATGGTGTTTGTTTCCAGGGAACACTCACGACACTGGTGTTGGTTCACAAGAGCCGCGGGATCCGCACTTCTTACATCATGTTCATCACCAGTCTTGTATCGGTTGTTTGCCATACTCCTCACGTCTACTCTGTTCATTAAACATCACTGTCTCTATGGTGTTTGTTTCCAGGGAACACTCACAACACTGGTGTTGTTTCACAAGAGCCGCGGGATCCGCACTTCTTACATCATGTTCATCACCAGTCTTGTATCGGTTGTTTGCCATACTCCTCACGTCTACTCTGTTCATTAAACATCACTGTCTCTATGGGGTTTGTTTCCAAGGAACACTCTCGACACTGGTGTTGGTTCACAAGAGCCGCGGGATCCGCACTTCTTACATCATGTTCATCACCAGTCTTGTATCGGTTGTTTGCCATACTCCTCACGTCTACTCTGTTCATTAAACATCACTGTCTCTATGGTGTTTGTTTCCAGGGAACACTCTCGACACTGGTGTTGGTTCACAAGAGCCGCGGGATCCGCACTTCTTACATCATGTTCATCACCAGTCTTGTATCGGTTGTTTGCCATACTCCTCGCGTCTACTCTGTTCATTAAACATCACTGTCTCTATGGTGTTTGTTTCCAGGGAACACTCACAACACTGGTGTTGGTTCACAAGAGCCGCGGGATCTGCACTTCTTACATCATGTTTATCACCAGTCTTGTATCGGTTGTTTGCCATACTCCTCGCGTCTACTCTGTTCATTAAACATCACTGTCTCTATGGTGTTTGTTTCCAGGGAACACTCACAACACTGGTGTTGGTTCACAAGAGCCGCGGGATCCGCACTTCTTACATCATGTTCATCACCAGTCTTGTATCGGTTGTTTGCCATACTCCTCACGTCTACTCTGTTCATTAAACATCACTGTCTCTATGGTGTTTGTTTCCAGGGAACACTCACAACACTGGTGTTGGTTCACAAGAGCCGCGGGATCCGCACTTCTTACATCATGTTCATCACCAGTCTTGTATCGGTTGTTTGCCATACTCCTCACGTCTACTCTGTTCATTAAACATCACTGTCTCTATGGTGTTTGTTTCCAGGGAACACTCACAACACTGGTGTTGGTTCACAAGAGCCGCGGGATCCGCACTTCTTACATCATGTTCATCACCAGTCTTGTATCGGTTGTTTGCCATACTCCTCACGTCTACTCTGTTCATTAAACATCACTGTCTCTATGGTGTTTGTTTCCAGGGAACACTCTCGACACTGGTGTTGGTTCACAAGAGCCGCGGGATCCGCACTTCTTACATCATGTTCATCACCAGTCTTGTATCGGTTGTTTGCCATACTCCTCGCGTCTACTCTGTTCATTAAACATCACTGTCTCTATGGGGTTTGTTTCCAGGGAACACTCACAACACTGGTGTTGGTTCACAAGAGCCGCGGGATCCGCACTTCTTACATCATGTTCATCACCAGTCTTGTATCGGTTGTTTGCCATACTCCTCACGTCTACTCTGTTCATTAAACATCACTGTCTCTATGGGGTTTGTTTCCAAGGAACACTCTCGACACTGGTGTTGGTTCACAAGAGCCGCGGGATCCGCACTTCTTACATCATGTTCATCACCAGTCTTGTATCGGTTGTTTGCCATACTCCTCGCGTCTACCCTGTTCATTAAACATCACTGTCTCTATGGTGTTTATTTCCAGGGAACACTCTCGACACTGGTGTTGGTTCACAAGAGCCGCGGGATCCGCACTTCTTACATCATGTTCATCACCAGTCTTGTATCGGTTGTTTGCCATACTCCTCACGTCTACTCTGTTCATTAAACATCACTCTCTCTATGGTGTTTGTTTCCAGGGAACACTCACGACACTGGTGTTGGTTCACAAGAGCCGCGGGATCCGCACTTCTTACATCATGTTCATCACCAGTCTTGTATCGGTTGTTTGCCATACTCCTCACGTCTACTCTGTTCTTTAAACATCACTGTCTCTATGGTGTTTGTTTCCAGGGAACACTCACAACACTGGTGTTGGTTCACAAGAGCCGCGGGATCCGCACTTCTTACATCATGTTCATCACCAGTCTTGTATCGGTTGTTTGCCATACTCCTCGTGTCTACTCTGTTTTCAGAGGATACATAAATGATGTAAGTATAACTGTAATATTATTTGTTTTAATTTTTACTGAGATAGGCCATAATATCTGTAAAGGTGTTGATAGTAAAAATTTAGTTCAATTTAACATTTTTTTGTTTTTTAAATGAACAGGAGTTTTTCTGGGTTTTGTTTGCTAAGTGATTTGTCTCTAGACAGAAATTACATTAAAACCAAAATCTCTTGATTTACATTACATAGTAGCGGCATTAATTACATGGTTTGCTAAGAACCTGGTCATGTGAACAACTTGGCAGCTACAGCCATGAAAGAAGTAAGATTAATCCCATGTATAAACAGCTCCTGTATGCCTGCACAATCCAACAATGTACAGTTGCCTATATGAGTTGCCTACAGTTGTGTAACGAGATGTCGGAGTTATACCATGGAAATGAGCATTTGGATGGATTGTATTATTGTGGGATGCTACAAACCAACATTTTCTAAAACTCAGAGGAGTAACAATGAATAATTATTCTGTTTCAGAGTATACAAGATAAATTTTCAACAAAATTGAGCCTCGTTTTGTACATCCTTCTGTGGACATTCTTTATTCTTCATTGGTTTTGTGACAAACAACCCAAGTATAGTAAATTCCCCGTTATAGAGGTATGTGTTTTTAGTTTTCCTGTTAGTTTTTAACAAAATAAGACAAAATAAAGTCTTACTTTGTCTATGAGTCATTTTGAAGCATTTATAAATAATGGAAATAAGGCCCTAAATCTGTTCCAAAACACACGGTAAATCCAACACCAATAAGGACCGATTTATACAATTTTGAATACAAGCAAGCTGGTAACACTATTGGTTTATTGTAGGTAAGACTAGTATATCAATAATTGAAGTAACAGATAACACTTACTTTTTCTAACTTTTTTATTGTTTCTTGTCAAGAAATTCTGATTTGTCAGAAAAAACACCAGGCCATTTTGGATATAATGATGAGTTATATAAGTGTTTTTCCAATTTTCTACCTCAGTTACTCCCAGTGACCAGGAAAACAAATTAGGTAAATAGTCAGTCAATAAGAGTAAATTGGCTATGTGATATATTTGTTTGCGATCCTTGTATAATATGTTGTTATAATATACTATCTTCAAATGAAAAATAATTATCAAATAATCCTGCTTAGAGAAAAATTGCTTCAAGTATTTTAATGGCTTGGAGTATAAGGAAATGATAAAAGAAAAATTATAAATAACCGTAATTTGTTCAGTCTTTTCACTTAAGTTTTTGAAAAATTAATGTTGAGCTTAATATGCATTTTCTGTAATAATAGTTTTGTAAAATACTATCTTAAATCAATTTCAGCTCAATGCTTCTTTTTTATTGTTGAGGCTTTTTCAAATTGTTTGTTTTTTTTATGATACATTAGTTTATTTTTTAATTTATTTGGACTTTACCTATCGCTTCTAGTGTTTAAAACTACACTACGTTTCGGGAGGTAAGGAAACTTTTTTTACCTCTCGAAACGTAGTGTTGTTTTAAACACTAAAAGCGATAGGGAAAGTCCAAATAAATAACAAAAAAATTCAAATCCATCGCTATTATGAGTTTCAAAAATACAGAAACATTAGTTTTGAGTCAAGAGTAAATGAGTACATTTCTAACAAATAAATTATTTTCGTACTATTTTTTTAATTTTTCCATGATCAGACTGGTTACTGGCAGTGTAAAATTAAAGCTATCACATTTTTAAGTAATAACTAAACACTATAACCAGTCAGTTATAGAAGGGCTATTCGTAGGTTTTTTCCTAAATCTATCTTGTTATCCATTAGATCAGTTCTACACATATTTTTTGTAGATTCCCCAATGAAATTCTAAAATATTCTTATAGTTTTCTACTCTTTGAATGTAAATCAGGTGGGCGTAGAGCCAGTAATATTGATGTTAAAATTAATTTCCTGTAAATTTAGGATGGTGCATTGTGATTAAAATGATTATGCTACTTCACTAAACCAGTTGATCTTTGTGAAAATCTATATTTATTATATTTTTTAATTTTAAAATTATAAACTAAGCGTACAGCCACTATAATAATTACCATAATCCAAGTCACATACGTCGCTATCTAATGAAAATATTCTAATCATAGTCGACATTAGTCTTTTGACAACGGTCATTGTCAATGCAAAAAACTCCTTAATTAAAGTGTCCAAACAGTCTAAATATTTGTATTTGCTAACTATTTCCTGTAGAATACAGTTAGACTTTGGTTTCAGCATTGGATCGCTGACAACAATATTTTTTTATGAAATACAGGCATCCAGCTACAGTATATTTTAATCTATGGATTTGAGTTTTCCTATCCAACTTAATCAGGGAAACATGGTTGTTGTAGTCATGGGATTAAACTAAATGTGGGCTCCATAGTTCTCGTTTGTTTGCTTCATTGTACATTTTATTTTCCCGACACCTTGCAGTTATCAAGACTAGTAGGACCAGTTGGTAGTGTAATGAACACCAGTTTACGACTGAAGCACTACCGAGTGTTGCATCTTGCAGCGGCCGAGTCCCGAGTCGTCTGCCTCGGTTCCCTCCCGGATCTCGCTGTCGTGGTTCACTCCCTTGGTTCACCTCGGCGCTCGCAAGCCTCTGGAGACCTCGGATATGTATAGCCTCGACCACAACAACTCCTCCAGAGTCATCATCCCGGTGTTCCAGCGCTACTGGGCGGCGTCACTGCATGGAGCGTAAGACAACGGTCGTTCCTTGTTGAAGGTATTCTTAGGGTATCCATTCCCCCTGTGTATTTACACTTTTTCTGGTTGTTGAGGATTCAGATTCCTTACAGATAGTTAGTTTGATTAAGTAACGCTTTGGAAATCTAAATATCTATTCAGCCCGATGTGTAATTCACTCACCCACATATACGAATTCTAGAACAATTTTAGATGAGGTAGAAATGTGAAATTATCCATGCAGGTAGCTTGTACCTAGAAACTCCCGGGAAAATTGCCAAAAGTTACAGTTTTGAATTTTAAAACCTCTAATTTTTATCTTGAAAATTGGAAATTTTAACATTGGGCTTATGGAGTTTAAAATCAAAACAAACGAATCACAACAGCTGCGTCAAAACATCCAATAAACTGTTATCGTAACTTTCACATGGTATAAACAAATGATTGGACCAGTGAAAAAATGTCATATGGAGTGGATACATCCCAAATGATTCAAAATTGTATACTATATAAAAAAATACTTGAAGGGACATTGAGTTATAATAACAACTAGAGCGAACCCAAGCGGGGGTCTGGGGGCGGAGCCCTCAGCGAGCGACGTGAGTCTTTATGTATAATTCTGTAAGCAAAATTTTAAAGTCAAAATCTTTGGAGTTTGGCGAAACGCAGGATGTTGGGAGAGGGCTCAAATTATAGGACTTGATTCCAAGGACTCGGGAAAACTAGCAGTAGGCCTATTTCTAAAAATTTACCGGCAAACGAGCAATAACATAAAACATCCCCCATAAGAAAAGCATGGTGATTTAAACGTCTGCTTTGTGAACTTAAAACCTTTGTGGTTACTTGTCTACTTTGTTGACGAACTGACACGTGTTCCTACTTATATTTTTTATTTTCCTCAGCATGTAAAGAGTAAACAAGTCAGATGAGGCAGAGTATTCGAGAAGATTAGGGGCTGTGGCCTCTTCAAGCCACTAGGAAATAATGATTACAGTTAAGCCTAATTTGTTAAGGAAAAGTAATAACCAAACTGAAATAAACAATAATTTCAGTTGGTTTTCACTGCATGAACAACATTTTAAAGTGTTACATTTATACTCAATCTGAATTTCAAACTCCTGGGTTTTTAAACCCCCATATATATTAGTAGTAGCATGAGACAAGAAGATATTGGTACAGATTAAGTCTGATCCAGATGATGAAATTGATAAAATCCATGCTTAAACAAAATATTGCTCGATTTCGAGCAATGGATTTACTAGTTTTAGGAAATGAGATAACAGTAACAAATTTGAACATCAAGAAATGCTGGTATTGTGGCTGGAAGTCTTATTACTTCACTATTTATAAACTTCATACGAAGAAAATTAAATATTCCTCCATTATATAAAAATCAGATATTTTGCATTTTTAGTTTTAAGTAAATATATATATATATTTTTTTGTAAGACGATCCAAATATATATTAATTTATTTGTGTAAATAGGGGCATAACATGTTATACGACATTCAAGATATCATCTAAAACCAATTTTTCAGGCGCCCTAAGGTTGAGTACAATAATCTTGCGTCCAAAGTCAAATTTCAACAGACAGCCAAGTCCCCAGCATCCATCCTGCCAGCTCTTATAAAATCCTTTGGTCCATTCTTTCTTCTTGGCTCCCTCCTGAAGTTGATTACAGACCTCTTCATGTTTGCAAATCCTCAGCTCTTGAAGTAAGTACATTATAGTGACTGACTGTATACAGAATATGTATATTTTTATTTTGATATTATTTGTTTACATTATGAATAGGACCTATAAACTTATATTTTGATATTATTTTTGGGGAGGCAATTAAATTGTTGTGCTGTTTTAAGATTGTTCATCTTTTCTCAAATGTAAGAATTTTATTTTTCTATACCACTTGATTCTCCTAAACTAAACGTGTAATTGTTTTTCTCATAGATTACTGATCCAGTTTATATCGAGTGACGACAGCTTGTGGAAGGGATGCATGTATGCCATTCTCATGTATGTTGTAGCCATTATCCAACTTCTTCACTTTAAGCAATACTTTCTCATCATGAGCTTCACCGGCATTCGGATAACTACTGCTCTCATTTCTGCCATTTATAAAAAGGTAGATTTTAGACCATTGGGTTTCTAATTTATTGTAATTAGTTTAAATTACAAAATTTGTGTTCCTTATAAGTCAGAATAGTTCAAAAACTTTCTCCTGAAATTAAATTCACCTTAAAAATTGGTAATTTAGTAAATTTTACTATTAGTCTAGGCGCTAGGCCATGTCCCGTGTGCACTTATATGTCCCCTAAGTTTTGCTGCGGGGCTTTGTTTAACACCTATGGGAGCTACAACAAAAATTGGTCACGTGATCAAGATCATGGTCATTTGGCCGCCATATTGGAAAATGGCCGCCAAATTCCTAGATTATTTGCTAATACGTATCTCCGCACCCAGTGGTCCGATTTTAATATTGAAAAGCTGATTTTAACTTTTGTCTTAAGGCAAACAAATTTTGTTATTACACGTTTTTTGTTAAACCCATTATTTATTGAGATACATTAAGATTTTGAATATTTCCAGTAACGTTGTGGACTTACTGGCTGTTTAATGCGTCCATTCGTTTCTAAAGCTTAAAACTCTCGATAGCCCGGGTATTTCGCTCCGATACTGTCGCTGGTGATAAACTGTCAGCTGTTTACGTGTCTGTTTCATTGTTTGTTTTAGTTTTTAATATCTGGTTGGTTTTAGTGCGAGGTTATTTCTCACATTTGTAAAAAGTAGATAAACTTCAAGTGAAATAAGATGAGTGACACAGTGAATCTGGTCAACCATCGGAAGAGACGTAAAGAGTTTACAAAGACATTTTCTTGTGTATTTTCTGTAAAAAATTTAAACATTCTTTGCAATTAAGTTGAAGCAAAAAAGGTATAAAAAACATTAAAAGTGCTACTGAACTCATTGAGGACGATGTGTTGAAAAGCATTAAAGATGAAAATAGCATAAAATATTATATAGCCTGCTGCAGACCTTGCATATTGAAAGAAAAACGATTTAAAGAAAAACAAGAAAAGGATGCTGAAGAATCAAGATCAGAAGAGGAGGATAATACTGCCCAGCGACAGAGACGGAAAAGTATACCAGGACTTAGTGGACAGTTAAAAAAATGTATAGTGTGTTATCAGTTAAAAGTTCAAAGAGTATTTGTGAGAAGTTCAGAGCAGAGCAACTACTAAAAGCATCGCGGTTTTACCTTGATGCAGTTTTTCAACGAACAGCTTTGTTGGAAGATGACTTGGATGTCTTGGATGACTTGGATGTCTTGGAGGAATGACTGTTAGTTATGATGCGTTGAGAGTAGGGGTGTGCAAGTAGTGATTTTTTCAATCGAGTCGAGTCGAGTAGTGCCAATTATTTTTGAGTTTTGAGTATTTTTGAGCGAGTATTTGCCATCAGTTGGTAGTTTCAAATAGTGTAATGGAATTTGGAGACCACCCTAAATTTGATCATCGAAAACTTGGTTTCTAACTAATACATGCTAAGCAATACAAAGTTTTGGCCAGTACAATCAACTGGATTATGTATTGACAATCAAAACACGGTTTGACATTTGTTTCCGGCCGATGAAACACGGTCCGGTTGTCATTTGGCTAATATCACAGGACCAGACATAGCTTATAATCAATATTAGATGACTGAATCGTTAGTTACGGCCGAAATTAAGTGGATCAGTCGCCACTTTTGCCGATATTATGTATACCGTCGTCAATTACGACCGAACTCACGCGGTCCGATCGTCATTTTCGGCTGATTTTACGTGATGCAGCTGTTACTACGCGTTTTGGCTGGTCGCAATCATTAGCAGTCGTCATTTTCAGGCGAGTTTACGTGATGCGATCGCCTCTTGCAGCTGTTACTGCACGTTTTGGCCAGTCGCAATCTTTAGCGATCGTCCGGAACTCAGCGGGAAATACTCGCTCGAACTTTCAAGTATTTTTTGAAACATCGAGTCGAGTTTGAGTATTAAAATACTCGGCCAAAAACTCAAACTTTCGAGTACTCGCACACTCCTAGTTGAGAGAGACATAACGTGGTGCTCACTACAAGAATTTTAAGTAGCTCTGAGGGCACAGGTAAAATTAAGCCCTTCCCAAAGAAATTAAGCCAAACGTACCAATACGAGCAGCAAGGATAATTTTGATTACTTAGAGCAAACTCCTTCTGGTATTGGAGGCAGTCATGACACAGCACTAGTAATATTTCAAAATGAAAGTAACAATGTTGAAGATAGCAACACTGATGTAAAGTAAAGTGTAGTCAACAAAGGAATGCGATATTTTCACAGTCTCCCGCCATAAAGAGCTCAAATATTTTAAGAAACCAATGCAAAGAGAAGAAATCAGTAAAACTTTTACAGTAGCACCTAAACCTAACCTTAACCTGCCTGCTTCATCAGCAAAAGAACAGGATATGATCTGGAGTTTGTGCAGATATTTCGCAAGTAGAGAAAGTGATCCTGATGAATGTAAGATACCTACCTGAGTGCATTCAACAGTATGATATTGAGTGAATATATCCCACAGACCAAAACTGCTTTTACCCCTGTATTTCTACACCCTGCGACCAAATTTAGTTCAATATATACGTGCGTGAAAAACATTCAAGACTGTCTGACAACAGTTAATCAAAAGTCAGGATCCCTTTGGGCTGATGAGGGAGTGTACAGAATAGCCAAAGAAATACAACTGCTGCGACCAGAAGAATTTTCTAATATATTTCTTGGCTTAGGAGCTTTTCATCTTGCTAAAGACGTTATGGCTTGTTTTGGGAAATATTTAGGAGAAAGTGGAGTACAAAATATTTTCATTGAAACTGAAACGTTTGGACTAAACATTGTCGAGAATGTACTTGCTGGGAAGCATTATTCTCGTGCTATAAGAGGATTTTCCATGCTAGCTGAAGCTTTGCAAAGTTTATTATTTGAAGCATTCATGGAAAGTAACAATTTTCCAGAAACCACAGTCAAAAAACTTACAGCTTTAACAGAGTGCATTAAGATTAAAGACTCGAGACATACAATCACTCAAGTAGACTCTCAAACAACAAATTCTAAATATTGTGGAAGAAATAGAAAAATTTGCTAAAGAACAAGGTAGAGAAAATGATACATTTCGTTTAGGGGTGTGCGAATAGTGATTTCTGACTCGAGCCGAGCCAAGCCGAGCTTTTTTCTAAGTTCTCAAGCTTCGAACTTTCTCGAGCCGAGCTTTTTTTATGGCAATTTTCTCTAGGGGTGTAGTGATTTTATGACCTGAGCCGAATTTTGCTAAGTATAATTTTATACTTTCAATCCCATCTTTCATTCCCTTCTTCTATATTCACTAGCTCTCCTTTTAATAGGCCTAAATAAAGTTCTACAGTGCAAAAATAACAAAATAATTACTGAAAAGGAACATTTATTGAGACCAATTGTTGCTAGTAATGAACAGTTTTCTTTTAATATAAAGTAGAAACATAGGAAAAAATAACATAAAGGAAGAGAACTACAAATTTTAAACTAGACCGATAAGCCTGAATGTAGTTATTACCGTTTTTATAACAGCCATAATAAACAGACTATATGTCACGATGTACCCTCCATGTAACCAAACATTTAGGCCCTATTCTAGGGAATTACCAAAAATACTGTAAGCCTATCTACTCAACTGATGGTAAATTTAAGGATACCCTTTTAATATAAGTTAGTTAAATCAGGACACTCAGCAGCTAACCATATTGTAAATATAATCACTGTAAACTATCATTATATCTTATTGTACTCACATAAATAAATTATCCAATAATCGTAGGCCTGGCTTACGTTGTATCTAACCTCTATCACGTAATAGACTTAACCTATTACATCTATAGACTTAATAGACTTAACCTATTACCAGAAGTTCCTGGTGGAAGAGGATCGTCAATGCAGCCTTCTTCCATCACTGTTTTAACAACTTGATAGCCTACAATTGAAAAATGAAATGATTTCAACTGACGTTTATTCACAGATTCAAATAATCCTGCGGCGTTAACAATATATGATTTTAATCGCACAGCTGTAGCGAAACAAAACACTGCGCCAATTTGATTATGTCTTGCTCTTGGTTAGGCGAACATAGAGTATAATAAAGTATAACCTTTTAAATAATATGACCACCGGTATTATAACGTGTGAGACGTAACCATTTAGAATTTTGATAAAATCCTTTGATCTTGTGAATCTCGCAATAAGTGATTTTGATTTGTAAAGTATTACAACAGTGATGCGACAGTATTTGTTAACTTTAATAAATGCAGTATAATTATAGTTGTATTTCTATTTGCTTTATTTTTTATGAACTTTAGATTCTACATCAATTGCCCATTTTTTAACTATACAATATTTGGAGAGTACTATTTCGGCTGCTCACCAAAACCCCGTCATGATTTTTCGTTCATCACCTACAACCTTGTCCCTGTTCATTGGTCACGCTAAATCATTATTACATTATAACCATCTTCCCCCAACGTCTTAAGACAGTTTTGCAATCAACAGTGTTGCCAGACGTGATTTCAGTCGCCAGGAAATTATTATTGTGTAATGAACGAAATTGTAAGTTGCAGTTAAGGACTGTACCGCTGCAACAGTTAGACAATGTGTTTTCATGGATTTTAGTTTTTTGTTGGGGCACTTTCTGGAGCAGTAGGGTTGTTGTATTAATTATTATTAACCATGAAATATTGCACAACTCAACTGGGCAACGGCAACATTGTACTGCAAATAGAATTGGTTAATTGGTACTTAATATGATTTTTGAGCGTAGAGAAAGTAGATCCATTGCATTGGTTGATCAGGTCAACAGTTTAAAACATTTGTACTTTTATATTTATTTATTTTAACGAAGGACCGAAAGCACAGCATTGCTGGATTACATCTGTTATGGAGCTCTACCGATTCAAATTACGAGAATTCTAACATTGATTATTGAAATTTTTTGCTTCAAATTTACTTTTGTAAACGACTCTTTTCACTACTCGGCGATTTAAATATTCGGCTTGAACTTCGAGCTTTTTTGCAAATCTCGAGCCGAACCGAATACTGTAATATTCGGCTTGAAAAAGCTCGAAGCTCGAATACTCACACACCCCTAATTTCGGAATTGGTACCAGTTCCTGATAAAGCTTTTTCCTATATTACGAGATCTTACACGCGCACAGAGAGAAGGGAATTGGCATCTAAATATTAGTGCCTTAATGCGGTCAATACCACTCTTCTTTGCATTTGACTAGACAACTATTCTCGGTGGGCAAGTGTTTTTTTAAAGGACTGTTCACATGTTCCACTGGATTTTCCTGAGATTTATGCGGAGTTCAAAGCTGGACATTTTGTTGTGAAAAATACTCAGCAAAAGTTCAGTTGTGTGGCTATGGATCGAGCACAGGAACCAAATTACAACAAACCAGCTAAAGCCCCAGGAGGAATTATCGGAGTAACAAGAAGAAAGGAATCTGTGTTGCTTCATGATCTGATCAAACACTAGAAAGTCCAAATAGTACAAGTTGTGCGTGATTTATGTGGCCTTGTCTATGAATATGAATACACTTTGCACCACAAGTTTTCAAACAACACTACAACTGCTGATGAGCTATGCGTTAGAAGAATTGTGACTTTCATGAAGAAACAAGAGTTCCGTTCTTGCATACGAGCTCTAGCTGTGGAATAGAACTACAAAATATTAATACTAAACAAAAGATAGATCGTGGGATGAGTACTGATCTTTAACCCATTGGAGTAGACATACGAGCTGGTCTCGTTCCTTACTTGTAATTTTACTAACCTGTGAATTGGAGAATAAAATTGGTGTTTTTAAATGGATTAATGGTGTATTTTAATTAAAATATTGTTTTTTTTTCAGATTAGAAAGTCGCATTGGCACACACACAGTAGACATAAGTAAAAATTAGCAAAATCAGTGTTGACCATGTGCAAGTCTCAAAGAATTAACCGATCCCGTCAACTTCCAAGCAAGCCTGCCACCGTTTATTTTACTTGGGCCCTCCCACCAACGTTGCCACAGACCGGTTAACTCATTGAGAGTTGCACAACTGGTCAGTTTTGGTCGTGTGCGGGAATCGAACCCATGAACATCGTATCACCACCTGGCCAAGGTGTTTCCACGACGTAGCCAACTCAGCTAACACGACCAAAGGCCTGGCGGCGATATTAAGGTTTTTCACTCAGTCCGCGCCCCTAGCGGATAGAACCGTAGACGCCCGCGGTCATTAGTTACATATTTTGCTACTAGAGCGTAGCACCAATCAATTCCCGTTATAGGCTACTGCAAATAGAATAAAATTACTACCTCAATGGGTTAAAACTGCATACAAATAGGAGAAACAGCCCACACTCAGTTTCGGTGAGAAAGATTTGAAGATATGTCACTCAGTCTAATGCAACCCATTAAGAGACTAAAAAAAAAACTAAAACAACTAATCCGTTAGAAGTGGACGTCAAGAATGAAACTGCCAAGCTCTGCGTTTAATTGACATTTCACAGTGTCGAGGATATGACACAAATTATCTTTTGTCTTACGAATTTCTTTCTACACCTTTGTTTTTGACCAGAAATAGATTTCTGACAAAACCAGATAAATCGCAGCTGGTTCACGAACTTGAAAAAAAGTTAACACCACCAAATCCGAAACGCCTCAATCACATGGCAAAGCAACAGTTATAGACTTTATGGCATTTGCAAAGAAGGTGCCAACTAAATCTTTAAAACTGAAGACGTGAAGAATTGGCAGGAAGCATTTGGATACCTATATGCCAAGCATCTCACAACAGTGAATGCATCGACATTGTTTTCGACGTTTATAAGGAAAAAAGTGTTAAAGGGTTTGAGAGGTCCAAGCGATCACGGAAACAACCTGTAGAATATGGAGCCCCAAATGACAACACAACACTTCCTGTGGACACTCACGCTTACTGGACCTCATCTAAAAACAACAAATTGTTTTAATCGTACTTTTTTGAATGGATATCCCGGAAAAAGAATTCTTTCACTGCATCTTCTATCATTTATCTCGGAGTGTGGTAAAAGATGGTCAGCCAAGATTGTTTTACTATTAAAAAAGGGATAGTTGAAGAAGAACTTACTTTGGAATCTGATCATGAAGAAGCAGATGAAAGGATCCTTAACCCATATTTCTCACATGACACTGTCTTCAAAAGTAAGCAAGGTGGTTATTTGTTCTACTGATACCGATGTTTTTGTTAGTGCACTCTATCCCCTACAGAATTACCTACAGAAGTGGAAAAGTTTAGGACTTAAAAGACCTATGGATTGCTTTTGGAGTAGGCAAAACATCACGGTACATTCCACCACACCCCTTTGAAGACAGAGTACCACTTACTGTTTTAACAGCTTTACCAGCCATTCATTCTTTAACCGGCTGCGACACTACAAGCAAGGTCAGTACAAAGTTAGCAGCTGAATCGTGTGCAGAGGACCTCTTGTTAGAGTTTGGAAAAGGGCCATTGAATGAGGACATAGAAAAAAAGCAGAACAATTTTTGGTTCGAGCACTTGCTTCAAGTTCAGCAACAATGAATAAATTGCGTTTTCATCAGTTGCATCACAAAAATTACGAAACTTTCAAGATTTGGCACCTACCTCAAGATCCATCCGTCTTAATATAAAAATAAGCTACTTGTAATGTTACAAATGGATCCATGCTTTGGAACCACCCGAGAAACTCAATCCATTGGACTATGGTTATACAGAGGAAGATAATACTCTAATTTCACAAGTGACAGATGATCCAACGTTCCCTGAAGATTTCCCTGAGCCATGTAACTGCCAGACGTGTTTCACAGAAACTGCATGTCGCTGTAGAAGATTGAAAGTCATGTGCTGTGACTTTTGTAAATGTAAAAGTAGTGTTTCGGACCAATGCAAGAACCCTCATACATAATTTTTTTATTCTTTTTTTCGTTAAGATTTGAAACATTAAGTTTTTTGGAAGACTATGTCTCTATGTATATGTGATCAGTAGATGAACAGTAAATATATGTTTTTAAACATACCTTTAAGTCTTTTAATCAATTTTGAATCGATAGTTCTAAGCTTTTGGAACGAATGGACGCATTAACCAGCCAGTAAGTCCACAACGTTACTGGAAATATTCAAAAGCTTAATGTATTTCAATAAATAATGGGTTTAACAAACAATGTGTAATGACAGAATTTGTTTGCCTTCAGACAAGGAGTAAAATGAGCTTAACAAAATTAAAATCGGACCACTGGGCGCGGAGATACATATTAGCAAATAATCTAGCAATTTGGCAGCCACTTTCCAATGTGGCAGCCAAACGACCATTATCTGGACCACGTGACCAATTTTTGTTGTAGCTCCCATAGGTGTTAAACAAAGCCCCGCAACCAAAACTTAGGCGACATATAAGTGCACACAGGACATAGCCTAGCGCTAGACTATATGGCAATAATTAAGTTTAATTGTTGGTAACATGGTAAGACCTGTGGTAAGGAAAAACTTATTTTTTAAATTTGTTATAATGATCCCATCCTCTCAAATGATATTTGCATAATTTAGTAAATTGTAAGTGTGGTAAAGACATGAGAATCAAGTGTTATCATTACTTTGGGCATACCACTTTTACTCTGTTCAAGTCCAAGGTTGCAGACAGGGCAGTACTCAGCTTTCACGGGCCCCTGGGCCAGCCTGGTGGTGTGGGCCCTTGTTGCCGTCCGGATCCAAGTCGGTGTCCTTTTTTTAGACCACAGTGTCCTCAATGAGACACCGGCCCGGCCACCGGCCCCCTTCATGGACCCGGGCCCCAGGGCACTTGTCCCCCCCTGCCGCCCCTGAATACGGCCCTGGTTACAGATATGTGCCCTACCGCTAGTCTGACCATAAGCAAAATGTCTGTGTGTTTTTCTGGGGCCACATACTTGCAAAATTGTCATTCGACCGTAGTCATTTTTGTTTTTTGGCTGCTATGTTCATCATTCGGCCATGGTTGTTGTCAGTTTGGTTTTAATGGTCATCGCTTGGGCGCCATCGACATCAGCGACACAATTCTTCCGCGGTCAAGTAGCTCAGCTAAAATTTAAGCTTTTCTGAAAGTTAATAAACTCAGCTGATTACTGAAGTAGTAAATATTTGTTATATTTATGTAATTTAGATAGCATAGATAGATGTTAAATGATTTGTGATGAATTTTCATGTTATCCTCGAGTGGAAGGCAAAAATATGTCTAATTTTGATAATCTCTTGAAGTCCTTAGAGAATTAGCAAAATTAACTTTACACCTGATGAACACTCACGTACATAAGCACACATACATATACATTGCAAGTCGCTTTCTACTCTAAAGAATAATTTATAGTAATGGGTAATATATCATCTGACATGTTTAACATTCAACAATCTAGCCATTAAGTAAAACATGTTTACAATAGGCATCGCCAACAATTTACATTTCAAGCAAAAATTTTGATTTGTTTTTAAAACTTTAGAATTTTGATTTAATGTAATGTATATGTATGTATGTTATATGTTAATGTAATGTATTGCTATGAACAGTGTCACCTGTTTTATAGCTGTACTATGTTTGTAAACGATTATGTGACAATAAAGATTTATTTATTCAAGTTTACATTTTAAAATCATACAGTAACGAAACAAAGTTGTAACAGTACAGTATACTCAATAAATGTATCATTTTTACAATAAGCTCAATCTTTTAACACGTTCAGTGCGGTGCGCCGTTTTTCCGGCGGTTGCCTAACAAGGAAACAAATGCAATTATCCTGAATATACACAATTAACGCAGTGAATGCGTTAACACATCTCTCATATCACAATAAAAATATTCATCTACTTTATAAAAAGCCTTATTCTGAAGCCGATGGGACTTACAACTTACAAAACGTCTTTGGTGGTAGTGATCTACCAGTTGTTGGTATTTGTGACTATTGCAATACTTACAAAGTATTTCCGGTCGATGCAGTTATTCGTTGTATTGAATGTTTCACTCCAACCAGCTGATCGCCCGATGTGTGTTCCAGTCGCTCAGGCTGTCCAACGCGGCTCGCAAGCGCTGCACGGTCGGAGAGGTCGTCAACCTGATGGCCGTGGATGTTCCCACCTTCCACAACCTCGTGCTCTTCGTCAACCACATCTGGGCAGCCCCCGTACAGATCAGCTTGGCCCTAGTGTTCCTCTGGCAGCTGTTGGGTCAGTAAACTACAGAGATGTGTTTGTCATGTATTCTCACTAGAGTTCTGTAATCACTAAATGTAATATTAGTTTTTGTTAATACAAACTGAGAGAGAAAGAACTCAACATGTATCTTGTAACGTTTTGTGTATTTACTAAACTGAATGTGGATGAGGCCGTCCTTATCATCATGGCAGGTTACCAGCAACCAAGTTGTTCCACTTCAACATATAGAAGAGATATTCAATTAAAAAAATCTAGAAATCAGAAGAAAATATTTGGACACACTTAAAAAAAATTGTTAATGGTTTTATACATTCTCGAGAAATATCACAAAAGATTAGTTTTAAAAATTCAAGAAAATACAGAAACTCATATACTTTTATAAAACATTTTTATGGAACAAATTTTGAATATTATAGTACTCTACCGCGTCTTCATAGGATTGGAAAGAAATTTCCACAAGTTTAGATCTGTTTGATTGTCACCTTGAAAACTTTAAGACTGAAGCCAATACAATTTGTTTAAATTGAAAGTAATTTAGTAATTTAACAATTTAAGTTCTAATATGCAATGTATTATACAAATTGTACTATTACCTACATAATTTTATACTTCTTTATAAATGGCTTTTCCGTTAATAAATCAATATGAATATGAATTTGACCCTTGGCCTGACACTCTCTCTGGCCTTTTCTCCATATAGCTCAGCGGGGTGACAAATCACATTCTCTAAAATTCACTATGTCACCATTAAAATAAATCGTTCAGTTACAATTTTAATTTAATTTCTCCATATCTATATACGGTACGGTATCTAATTCCTTAAGCCCAAATTTGACAATGAAATTGTGAGCGAACGGAAGGTAGTAGAGAGCTGGGAGAGGTCTCATTTTAAAGGTCAGGGCATGAAATTAATTAAGTAACACTCGTAAATAAGAGAGAACAACCAAAAGGGGGTAAATATTGGGTTCCCATTTGTGAGGATGTATATTTGGTTTCTAGGCCCAGCAGCGTTGGCAGGCCTGGGAGTAATGGTGTTGATGATCCCACTCAACAGCTGGATGGTTCATCAGGTGCGCCAGTTGAGGGTCAAACAGATGAAATATAAAGATGAGCGGATAAAGATCATGAATGAAGTATTTTCTGGGATAAAAGTGAGTAGAGAGAACCTCTGAGTGTGAGATAAACAAGCTTATTCATTAAATGATTTAAATGCAACTGTACTATAACAGGCTACTTTGAACTTAAGCGTTATGTGAATTTTCTTGACAATTGTGTAACAACAACAAAAGGAAAAAGATTAGCCCGTGGACTTATATTTTTAGTAAATGTATTACCAATAAATATTTCTCATAGAATCTGAGTTACAGTACTCATAGTTTTTAGATTATGATTTGTTCATCACATTACAATTGCTCATTACTTTCTCACCAAAAATCTAAATTTTTCAGGTTTTAAAACTTTATGCATGGGAGCCAAGTTTCGAAGAAAAGATAACAAAGATTAGGCAGGAAGAAATAAACGTTTTGAAAACCGCAGCGATCTTCAACAGTTTCAGCCATTTTTTCTTTACTATAACTCCATATTTGGTGGGTAATAGTGATTGATATTATTTTTTATTGTATAGAGAAATTTGTTGTAATTGTAAATTAACATTACTATTTAAAGAGAAGAAATTGTTTTAGAAACCATCATTAAAGTGACTATAGAAAACTCAGAAAACAGGGTTTCCGTGTCCACAAGAAGATTAGGGGCCATAGACATTTTAGATAACACATTTTTTCACAATTTCAAACCTCCCTCTCCCATGTACCACTCCGTAACGCTTGAGATTCTCCTCCAAAGTGTTATGTAACTCAATCGTAGTAGACTTCAAAACAGCTTAAACAGGGTTTCCGTGTCCACAAGAAGATTAGGGGCCATAGACATTTTAGATAACACATTTTTTCATAATTTCAAACCTCCCTCTCCCATGTATCACTCCGTAACGCTTGAGAGACTCCTCCAAAGTGTTATGTAACTCAATCGTAGTAGACTTCAAAACAGCTTAAACCTTTTAAACATCGTTTTATTAGCAATTCGGAATATTTAAATAAATCATTAAACCTTTAATGACTATCTTTTAATAACGTTTTTAATAGCTTTTTTTCAAAGAAAAATTAATACAAACAAACAAGATTGTTACTAATAATATAAACAACAAAATAAACTACAGTATCTCGCCTACGCGACAAACACCGAAACTAAAAATGTCGGTGGCACTGCGAAATACTGTCTCATTTCATGATTTTACACTCTAAAACAACACAAAACCTAGCCATAAAACAAAACAGAACTTAAAACTCATTATGTATTTATGTTTAGTTTTACTGTTATCAAAATAGTTTTATGAAAGTATTTTTATGTAACTAACTGCAACCTTTATTTAGATATCAATTTGATTATTTTTTATTTTGAAAGATTTATAACATTATTAACAGATACGGGAATGCGCCAGTTCTTGGGATTAAAATGTGCGAGTTATGTAATGTTAATCAATCATTTCAATCACTCAAAGATCTATTGTAAAAATAATTCTTAAAAAGGAACAGAGGTACCCTTCTGACCTTTGTATGAAGATTTCCCGGTCCTCAGTACAAGACAGCTCTATCTCAAAACTCTGTTAATTTATATTAAAGAAAATAACAATCATATTTTTTCTGACACTGTTCATCAATACGAAACCAGGAGCAAGATTAACTTTGGCTATGCAATTCCAAAGTTAAATCTTAGAGCTGATTTATTTGACTCGTTCTACATGGCTCATCAACCCTACCACAATCTTCCTAACGAGATCATGAGCGCAGAGGGTGACAGTACCGCAGTTTACGAACGAAAGGTTGAGGAGTGGCTGCTCCGTATTGGTTTAGTAGCTTCGGAAGCCTTATCTCATTCGCCCTACACTTGTTTGTTTGTTTGATTATTGGGGGATTAGGAGGCCCTGGCATAGCCGGCTAGGCACGTCTCCCTTGGGATATTGTACAGCCACTGGAAAGAGGGAAAAGATGGATGGGAAAGGTGGTAGGATGGGGTCAATCTGCCTCGCTCCAGAAAGGGAGAGATATCCTTACCTAGCTCCCGGGCTCTGTGGGTGACAACACCCCAGGACGATTCACCCTCTAACCCGACGTCCCCCTAAGTCCACCAGATAGAGACCGTCATCGCACAGAGCCTCCAACCTCTCAGGGGTCGGGTGGCCTCAGGACGGTTCGTCCCCCAGCCCGGCAGACCGGAGACCGTCGGGTAAGGGCCCTTCCTCCCAGGCACCCGTCCCAGGCTGTAAGGAAGATCCACTACTCCCTCCAAGGACTTGGACTAGACTGGGTATCCAGGCTCAACTGGGGGTCAAGCCCCCAGAAGAGACAAGGAGGAACCAAGGAAGGGAAGTTGTCACACTGGATAGCCAAAAGACTTACCAATACTGTGACAGCTTCATTTTGCTGTACCCAATGTCGACCTCTGTACTAGTACAGACCAGCCAAAGAGCCGTCGAGGGTCGCCCTACTCTTGATTTTTGTTCTTTCTTTTTGTTTTGCCTGTCTCTGGATATTCTGTTTGTTTAAAATCTGACTATTTATGATATTTTTTTACTTTATATGTTTTGTGACTAGTGCTTTTCAGGAAATTTTTTGGTATGATATTTTATTTTGTCAAATGTGGAAGAAGTACCATGAAATAAATAAATAATAAAACCGATTTTATCCTCACTTGAAATTTAATTAAAAGGTGTATAGTTTTATAGTTAAATTTTAATTAATTAATTAATGTTTTGTAATATTTATCTGAATCTACATTTTATTCACTAACTATATTTCTGTTGTTGATGACTGTTGCACTCTTCCTCACGCACAGATGTATAGTCTTTTAAGGAATATTTTCCATGTAAAAATTGCTGTAAATATTGTAAAATTGTATATCATTTTGGATAAATATCTTGAATCTTGATCCAAAGCCCCCCCCCCCCCCATATAACGCAGTGTAACGCTACGCCATACCTCCTCTCCCCCCTTAACTGCGTTACGTAATATGTGTATGGCCCCTTATGAATTAATGATAAACACAAATTTGGGTCGAAATTTGGAAAATAGTAAACGACTAATATTTACCTGGAGTGTGATAAATATTTGTTAATAAACAAGTGATGTAGACCCCCATGGTCATTTTTGGATAGGGGTGTACGAGTACTCGAAACATCGAGTTTTCGGCCGAGTATTTTAATACTCGAACTCTACTCGAAGTTTTGAAAAATACTCGAATGTTCGAGCGAGTATTTCCCGCTGATTTCTAGATGATCGCTAACGATTGCGACCAACCAAAACGCGTAGTAATGGCCGCAAAAGGCGATCACATCACATAAAATCGGCGAAAATGTCGATTGCTAATGATTGCAACCGGTCAAAATGGGTAGTATCGGCCGCAAAAGGCGATCGCATTATGTAAAATCGGCCAAAAATAACGATCTCTAACGATAGTGACCGACCAAAACGCGTAGTAACGGACGCAGAAAGCTATCGCATCACGTAAAATCGGCTGAAAGTGACGATCGGACCGCCTAATTTCGGCCTAAAATGACGACAGTGTATAATATCAGCAAAATTAGCGACCGAGACACTTAATATCGGCCTTAATTAATGATTTCGTCTTCTAATATTGATTATAAACGATATCTGGACCAGGTGATATTGGCCAAATGACAACCGGACCGCGTTTTATCGGCTGGAAACGAATGCCAAACCGTGTTTTGTTTATAATACGTAATCCAGTTTGATTTTACTGGCCAAAACTTTGTATTGCTACTCATGTATTAGTTAGAAACCATGTTTAAATGATCAAATCTGGGGTGGTATCCAAATCCCATTACAACGGAAGTCCCTTGTTCTGCATGACCTGTGTCATTTGTGCTCTTCAATTTTACTGGATTTTCCACAGTTAATTGTATTCTTTATAAGGAGTAATTGGTTCCTAAATGTTCAGTTAGTTTTTCTATCCGAAAGTTTACAATCAATTTTTTATTTAATTTGAACAGTTTTAAGAAATTTAGGTTTTTCCAAGAAAACACAGGATTATTTAGTGTTCAGTGATGAGATGGGACCATTGATAAGTCCCAGGTAAGGGGAGTGAGTGATCTGACCTTTGTGCCTGTGACTGATAAGGCAACTCTGGCCTCACTCTACTGACTTTTTCTGTTATAAATATTCTGAGATAAATATTGTTAAATACATTCAATATTTTGTTGACAGTTATTTGAAAAAGTTTATTTAATTTATTTTTCAACAGACTTACTCTGTAATTATTATTATTATTATTATTATTACTTAATTTTCCATTTTATATCTACTTTTGGTAACATAAGAGGACATATTTGTTTGCAAAGTGAGTTTTTATTTTTATTTTTGTTTTGGACTTATAAAGTATAATAAAAATAACTAAAGAAATGAGCAGCAGGAAAACACCAGAAGGATGGATTAGGAAGCAGGTTATAAGAAAAAGTGGAAAAACCAAAGGAAATATTGACATTATTACCACTCACCAAAAAGAAAAATCGTTAGATCCAAATGTCAACTTGAAGGATACATCAGTGAAAATAAACTTAGTATATCTATTGATGATTTTGATTTCAAACCAAGTAGGAAAGCTTTTACTGAATCAAAAACAATGGAAACTCCAAAACACACTATGGTGAGTATGAATCAACCTGCCCAACAATTAGATATAAGTACCAGTACTCCTGAAACTCTTTTGTCCCAAAATCAAGATGATGGAAATTTGATTTCAATTCTCAGTTCAGACCACGATGAGGTTTTTTCTAATGAAATCGATGACTCTGTGCTTCGGGTATTAAACCAGAGTTTAACCCAAGCCAATGAAGCTTTAACTCAGTTGAAATTTGAAAAAAACAAGGCTGAGCTGTCATTGAAAGTATTGGAATCCGAAGCAGAGGAATCAGTTTTGGAATTACAACAGAAAGTTAACATACTGAATGAAGAAAATAATAACTTTAAAAGAATAATAACAAATCAAAATGAAGATATTGCATATCTGAAAGAGCAGATTTGTGTTAGAAATGTTCATGTGTCAGCAAAGGTAACTCCTAATGAGAGAGTTGATAATAAAGTAGATTATGAAGAAACTCAGAGACTTAACCAGCAGATTAAAGATATGGAAAACCAAATAAATTATCTTAAAATAAGTAATCTTCGGCTTATGGAAACCATCCAACTATATCCCTTACCAGACCCAAAACTTAAGACAGAAGCTGAAACTTTAATGAATAAAATTAAATCCCTGGAAAGTAAATATTCAGAAGATTTTAAGTCATATAGAGAAATAATAAATCTACTTGAGAATGATGTTGAAAGCTCAAATTTACAAAATGAAAAGCTAAAACATGAAATTAAGCTACTGAGAGAAAATAAATTAACACTCCTTCATGATGACTGTTTTGTAACCCCCAACAAATTTGTGAAATTTGTGGATGGTTCACAAATTGTAGTTAGCTCACTGGACTTATCAAACAGATTTGAATTGCTGCAGTCTGATGAGATAACTTTTCAACAAGAATTAGCTGAAACAGTATTACCAACCAACAAGTCCACCAATAAAACTTTCAGAGCTTCAACATCAACGTCATACAACAAAAATAATGTAAGTAAATCACAAACATTTACAGACTTATATTCTAAAGTTCCTAGCCTAAATAAAACTAATGTACTTATGATTGCTGATAGTCATGGGAGGGACATGTACAGACATCTTGCTGAGATATGGCCTTCTCGTGATGCTAATATTTCTGTAATATGCAAGCCCGATATAAAACTACACAAAGTTGTTAATGACTTTAAAAAGTTGACAGAAAATTTCACCAAAAAGGACACAGTCATAGTTATTGGAGGAACTAATGATGACATCATTAAAAATGGAGATAAATTGATTGGTAAATATAGTGATATTATGAGGAGCGCAGCTCACACTAAATTAATGATTGCGGGGTTACCTTATAGACATGATGTGCCTGGACTGAATAACCGCATTTCATTTACAAACATGGAATTAGAACAAATAATTTCTGAAAGTGAGACTACTTCATTTCTTCCCATCAACCTCCTGCCGAGACATATGTACACCAAGCATGGACTGCATTTTAATCGTGAAGGAAAGAAAGAAATTTCAAAAATTATTAAGAACCTTGCAAATCAAGCTCTAACAAATGATGTCATTAACAATATAAGTAATGACATGCAGCAAATTCGCAGAGAAATGGACAGTGAAATTGAAGCTTTGAGAGGAATCCAAGTGCTAGAAGCGGACATGTGGGAGGTGATTGACAAACTGAAACACAATGGCTCCGTGGCTTTTGCTCACACAGTTTCTGGTGACTTCCACCACCCTCGGAGGATGACTGCAGGTGACAAACTGAAACACAATGGCTCCGTGGCTTTTGCTCACACAATTTCTGGTGACTTCCACCACCCTCGGAGGATGACTGCAGGTGACAAACTGAAACACAATGGCTCCGTGGCTTTTGCCCACACAATTTCTGGTGACTTCCACCACCCTCGGAGGATGACTGCAGGAGTGGCAGTGACGTTTGGGAAGCATTTTGGAAAGCCTCACTTGAAGGATCACCAGAGATGTAGTGCTAAGGCAGCAGCAGTATACAGTTTAATAACAAAAGATAACTTTAATGGTAAGCCTACGGTGGACGATTACAATCTTGCCTTTAAAGATCTGACTGAAGATTTCAAGAATAGGACTTCAGCGTGTTAGTATGCTCGCCGATGGGATGTGTCCAAGATCTTATTGAATTAGACTATTTTGGTAAGAATATTAACGATTTCCATCAGACTACTGGTGCTGCCGTCTTAGTAATAACCAAAGAGCAATTTGGCGCTAGAGGAGTGCTCCACCATGGACTTACATACCAAGAATTTGTTTGTCAACTGAGGGAAGAGATACAGAAAGCAAGTGCTGCAAATAAGGTGTCAGCTCCGCAGCAACCCTGCCCGCACTCGCAGCAATGGCAGTCCTCGTCCCAACATGAATCCTCTCTGCAGCTGCAATCTTCGCCGAATCAGCTACCCGCACTTCGACAACTTCCACCTTCACCACAGCACCAAGGACAGTCAGTTTTTTTGGGCGATATGAGCAAATTTCCCCCATTAAGCTAACAATACCTCTGGTTGAACCTCTAGTAGATTGTAATAAAGATAGTCTTTTAAAGAGTTTAAATATTTTGCAGATTAATATTCAATGTATTATAAATAAAATATTACAACTAGAAAACCTTTGCTATCAGGAAAATGTAAAAATAAATCTGTGTCTCTGAACACTGGTTAAGGAATGACCAGATCAATTATTACGTTCCTAGTAATTTTTTAGTCGGTGATATTATGTGTAGAACTAATAAAAAAAATGGAGGAGCAGGAATATTTTTAAGTGAAGAGTTAAATTTTATAAAAATTGATGTCAGTAAATATTGTTTAGAATTTCATTGTGAACTAACTTGTGTAAAATTGACAGATCTTGATATGATTGTCATAAGCATTTACAGGTCACCTAATGGTAATGTAGATTTGTTTTTTAAAAAATTTGAACTCGTGTTAAAGCAAGTTTTAAAAATGGGTAGATATGTTTCTGTCTGTGGTGATTTTAATTTTGAAATGAGATTAATGTTAGAAAAGTCATCTAAAGAATTTGCTAATCTTTTGCGTAGTCTAAATTTGGTTTGTACAAATACTAGGTCTACACGTGGTAAATCTTGTCTAGATTGTGTGATTGTTAACTTTTCTTCTGACTTGTATGAAACTGACTTGGTAGGTGGATGCTTTGTGGATCATGAAGTTTTGATTTTTAATCTTATTTGTAACTTTGACCTTAAACAAAAAAAATCTCAAATAATACTACTAAACAGTATGTACGTAGGCAAAGTGATGGTATTATTAAGAACTTTTTAGAGCATCTTAAACTTGAAAAATGGGAAATGATTAATGAATATTTAATTGGCAATCTTGATGATAAAACACTGTTAGATGAATTTTTGAAAAGGCTTGTAAATCTGTGGCATTTTTGCTCTCCTCTTGTTCATAGCAAATACAGTAAACTAAATAATAAAGATAAATTGAAATAGTAAAATGATGAACTAAGAAAGCTCAGGGAGAAAATGATGGGGTTTTACACAATGTACAAACATCTTTCTAGTACTAAATCAGAAAACTCACACAATGCATATTTAGCCTATCTTAATTGTAAGAAAATATACAACTGTGAACTTAAATAGCTAAAAGAAAAGCGTTTGAGGATCATATTGAAGCGGCCCCCAACAGATGCAAGGCTGCCTGGGAAGTCATTTCCCATGAAAACTCACCAATGCAATCTAAACATGTTGATTGGATGCTAACAATTTAAACAATTACTTTATTGATTCTATAAAGGAGTTGAAGGATAGTATTCCATCCTCAAATAAATCTGCGTCTGATTTACTTGGTAGTTCAGTTCAAAATTTAAATTTCCACTGGAGGGAGATATCACCCAAAGATATTGAAAAAATTGTATCCAACTTTTCAAACTCTAAAACAATGGATTTTTACTGGATCTCAAATTATATTCTCAAACAGTCTATACATTTAATTAGCGAACCCTTAGCATTCTGTATCAATAAATCCTTACAATCAGGTTATTTTTATGATCTTTTAAAAATTTCTAAGGTAGTACCTGTGTTTAAGAAAGGCAATAAATTCCTCCCTCAAAATTACCGACCCATATCTGTAGTTCCGATTTTTTCAAATATTTTTGAATCTCTTGTGTTTAAACAGCTTAGTGAAAATTTTGAAAATAATAGCTTATTAACAAATTCTCAATTTGGGTTCCGTGAAGGAAAATCTACAGTATCAGCTGCTCTTGATATTGCGAATAAGTCTTTAAATGCTTTTGAAAAAAAGGAAACCGTTTCTCTCACATTATTTGAGAATTCATCACAAAGGCCTTCGATTGTGTCCCCCACAACGTCTTGCTCAGAAAACTTGAATTTTATAGCATCAAAAATCCATAGTTGAAAATCATCACATCATATTTGACTAATAGAAAGCAGTATGTTTCTGTTGGTGGGAAGATATCTGGTTTAAGGGGAGTTGATGCAGGAGTTCCGCAGGGCTTGGTTCTTGGACCATTTCTCTTTTTAATTTCAATTAATGATCTCCTTAGAAGTGTTAGGGTTGATTCTGTAATATATGCGGATTATACCACTTTGCTTGCATCTCACAAAGATATTTTTACACTTAGTGCAGTTTCAAATGAAACCTCTGATTTAGCATCAATTTGGTTTTCAACCAACAAGCTCAAATGTAATCAAGATAAAACTCAAAATATTCTTCTTGGCCTTTCCAATGAAATTGCAAGAAATTCTGTTAAATACCTTGGCTTTCTCATAGATTCCAAACTTAATTGGCAGGAACAAATTGAAAATACATGTGCAAAAATTTCTCGAGCCAATTATTTGATTTGGAAATTAAAAGATTTTTTGTAACTAATGAATACTTAAGAATGACATATTTTGCATTTTTCCAGTCACATATATCCTATGGTTTTGTACTGTGGGGACACTCTTCTCTTGTTAAAAAATTCTAATCTTGCAAAAAAAAGTAATTCGCACCATCTGTGGAGCGGGCCCTGTGGAGCACTGTAGACCCCTATTTGTCAGACTACAAATCATGACTGTTGACAGTTTATATATTTATCATACAATGCTATACACAAAATTAAATCTTCAAACTTGTAGTATTAGACAGGAAGTGCATTCTTATGAGACCAGAGGTAAACTTAAACTTGAAATCCCTGCTGATAGACTTAGTAAGAGTGGTAACTGTCATAAATTAAACTGCATTCAATTTTTTAATAAATTACCTTTATCTGCAAGGATGGTTTCTTTTAATATATTTAAAATAAAACTACAGGATTGGCTAAACAATAATCCTTTCTATGACATAAGTGAGTTTTTAGAAGCTGATGTTAGCATTGAATTTTAGGGGTTCACAGTCTATGTTTGTATATATATGTTATGTTATTGTACATTTCTTGTAAATATTAGGATAAGCATATTGACTCTGTCTATTCCTTGTTAATAAGGTCAATGACAATAAAACTCTTGATTCTTGATTCTTGACTGATGGCAAATACTCACTCAAAAATACACAAAACTCAAAAATAATTGGCACTACTCGACTCGATTAAAAAATCACTACTCGCACACCCCTAGTTTTGGACAGTATTATTCTGGATTGTAATAATTATGCTTGTCATGTTGTGCTTGTCGAACATCTGTTATGGACATCCAGCTCTTATGTTATGTGGTTTGGCCTCGGTATTCAAGCAATTACATGTTTTATCGATGGTCATGGGACATCTAAGTGGCCTTATGACTAATGCCAACCGCTGTTTACTAGTGATGTTATGTGATGCAATAGCAAAGTTTCATCATCAATAGCCAGTGCAATATCCAGGGTTTTTATCATCATTATCTTGCTTATCCAAGTGAAAAACTGTTGAAAAGTTGTATAATTTTCCATTTAAAATCATTTGGCTTCATCATTAAAATAATACTTAACTATGATTCCTGTTTTAGGTTGCAGTCTCAACTTTTTCTCTTTTCGTTCTCTACGATGAGCACAATATTTTGGATGCTCAGACGGCGTTTGTGTCACTAGCACTATTCAACATTTTGAGAGTACCATTGTCTATGTTTTCTCATATGCTAAACAGTTTAGCAACGGTAAGAACTACATTTAAAATATTTCTTTTTCTAAAAAATAGAACATTTACATAGAATTTGTTATGATGAATTTGTTTATAATAACCTAATTTTAATGATTTTTCAAAAATATTTTGTCATTCTAAGTAATACCGGATTTGTATTGACATTTTTGGTATGGACAGGCTCAATGAAATGTGGCCTCAACTGCAGTAGCTGCATCAAAGTGATAAAAATAATTTACCACTTTTGAGGATATCTTAGTTTCCAAGAAGTTAATAGCAAAAAACCTTTCTATACAACTTTCCTGTACAAAAATTGAGTTTCACTTCAGTTTCAGCCTTGAGATGTAGTGATTTAGTTTACAGCCTTGAAATATACAAGTTTAGTTTTTATTTATTATCTTTTTTATTTAGAGTAATTATTACAAGTCAATGTCACATACACCTAAGAAACTTCACCTTTAAACATCCTTCTAAATTATTATATATAATAAAATATACTGGAGAAATTAATAGAAATATTTTATATTTGTTTAAGGCTGCGGTTGCTATGAAAAGAATCAACAAATTTTTGAATAGCGAAGAACTTGACACTTCATCAGTAACTCATGATTCTACAGAATGTAAGTACATTAGAATGTCAAATTTTCAATCTGGTCAGTGCAAAGCTCAACTGTAGGTAAGGGGTTGAAGTAATACGAATTACTGTTATCTCTCACACCAAGTTTGCACAAGTTTGAAATGTATGCAAGGGACACACGGAGGTAAATATATGGGAAATTCATAAAATAATGCAAACTAGCCTGATGCCTAACGCTTGGCCATCTCACTGGTCTAATGGTTAGCGTCTTGGTCCTCGGTTCAAGGCGTCACGGGTTCAAATCCCGGGGTGTCCACAACTATTTGAGGGGTATGGACCGCTTTCCCTGAAAGCATTTGTGTACTCTATTAACAGAAGTGCCGTTAGCATTGAAAAAAAAAATACCCCCGTCACAGCAAACCTGCGTACTCAGCGAATTTCCAATGAAAAATATATGTCTTAATACCACATAAAGCCGCATACCAAGTTTCATTAAAATATATTGACAAATAAGTGATATATCAAATTTGAATTATTCTCTATAAGAATAACATTGGGGACGAGTATGCAGGTTTGCTACAACAAGGAACAACAAATATGGGGTTTCATATAAATATAAATATTACTCAACTAGGTGAAGCCACATACCAAGTTGCATCAATATAAATTCATAAATAAGCAATATATACAATTTTGATTAATCTCCATAAGAATAACATGGGGGATGAGTACGTAGGTTTGCTGCAATAAGGAAAAAATGGGTTTTTTATGCAAATATCAATAGAACTCAACTAGGTGCATAAACATACCAAGTTTTATTAATTTATGCTTGGAATTAAGGGATACATTACATTTTACCTATTCTCCATAAGAATAACATGGGGGCTGAGGACGCAGGTTTGCTGCTACGGTAATTATCGGTAAAAATTGCGTTTTTGTGCAAATAACAATAGACCACAACCAGATGAAGCCGTATACCAAGTTTTGTTAGTTTACGTTAATAAATAAGCGAGCTATAATTTTTTTCTTATTCTCCATAAGAATAGCATTGGACAAACATACTGTGTTTAGCACTTTCAATATCTCTGTAACCAATTGACGTAGAGAAATGATCAAAACACCAAATTGTGTGTTTTTTAAGCTGAATCCAATGGTGAAAACTAAAATTTGACTTTTTAAAATATTACATGTAAAAACTTCAAAAAACCCATTTTTGGGTTACAAAACCCCCCCAAAATACTACTTCGGATGGGTCGATCTGTCTGGTTTTCGAACTTAAAGTCATAAATAATGCTTTACACATTTGTACCAAATTTTATTAAAATCGGACCATTTTTATGAGAGTTATCGCACCCACGGACACATATATACAGTTTCAAACTAATGGTATTTTTGGGGTCTGGGGACCTCAAAACGAAAAGATATCATGGTCCCAGGCCTAGGTCTTACCATGCTGACTACGGTAATAGCTTCTTCCCTATAGGGGAAATTTGCTAAAAACGAAACTAATTGAAACTCAGAAACTATTCATGATGTTTCTCGTTTCCTGGTAATTATTTTTTTCAAGCCTCCAACTAATTTAGATGATTTGGTGGTTTAGTCGATAACTTCACAAATACATTTTTCATTCACCAAACTCACCCATGAAGACAGTTTGCTACATAAACAGAGAACCTTAATTATTTAAACAATGCACTACGAACAAAACATTTATTCCATTAAAGTTACAGTTTGTACAATTTCACTTATATAATTCAATTATTACTAAAATCTATACTACTGTAGACAAAATAATATAAAATTTACAATGAGCTGTCGTAATAGAAGTAATAAAAAAATGGTCATGGGAATCAGCAGACATAGGCAACAAAGGCCTGTGCGTCTGCTGCGTTGCTGTGAAATAATAATTATTGACCTTCTTAATGTATAAATTAGTAATTTATTAAATTTGGAATAATTTAGTTTTAAAACGTGTTAAAAAATGAACGGGCAAAAAAAGAAAAATAACATGTTTTTAAAATAAATTTGGAGTAATTAGATTAATTTTTACTGAGCTTTTTATGTAATGGTGAAAGTAGGGGTAGGGGGAAAGCCGGTGAGAGTAATCAGTGGTCAGGTCAAGGGTCGGTTCTGGTGCCGGTAACCTGCCGTGATGATAAGGTCGGCCTCGACCACATTCAATTTGAGTAACCATTCTTTTACACAAATTTTAAATATGCCCAAAGAGTTAGATTCAAATAAATTTAAGTCAGTAAAGTGTTTACATATATTGTGAAAAATAACATGAGAAATATAGAAAGAATTTGCTATGGAAAATGTATTATTTAATTGCAATGTAGTAATTCCGAACCTAGAAGAGTACTTTGTGTTATGAGAATAATAAATTTCTTGAAAAACGTTATTGTAATTTTTGTAAATGTTAATTAGTAGGCTTTTAGTATTAATTTGCCGAATGGTAAGCACGGACGTTTCTTTTAACAGAGCGTCAGTCGGGTATCGTTTACATTTACCAAAACCAACCTTCAAAACTGATTTTTGAGCAATATTTAGCGGTTCGAGCACACTTCTAAAACATCCACCCCACGCTACAATCCCAAAAGATAGCAAAGACTGAACATACGAAAAATAAGCCATTTATATATCTTTGACTGATAAAATTCCATTCATTTGTCTAAAAGCAAAAATATATTTCCTGACCTTATTCAAAAAAACAAACAAACTGAATATGATCAGTCCATTTTAGTCAAAATTCCATTCATTTGTCTAAAAGCAAAAATATATTTCCTGACCTTATTAAAAAACACAAACAAACTGAATATGATCAGTCCATTTTAGTCGTCAGTATAAAATTACACCCAAATATTTATATGCAACAACTTTATCGATACTTATTACAACAAGCGCAGTTATTACTTTGAAAATTATTACAAGTGTGAATTATGAGGTCATGTAAACTATAGTCCGTATTGTTGCTCATAGAAATTGGCAAGAATTTTGTTCTCAAAATATTTAGACAGAATATTTTGGTCCAACCATTTCTTAACTGTCATAAGATCATGCAAAGCTTTTTCCCGCACTTCAGGCCAAGTCTTTCCTTGAAGGAAAATGAGTGTATCATCAGCACTTTGATACACTATTTATAAACTTTGATATATTATTTATATTAATCAAAAATAGGACTGGCCCGATAATACTTCCTTGGACCACCCCGTAGTCTACCAGCTTAACATCGCTATTTGTACCGCAAATAGAAACAAACTGAGCTCTGTTGGACGGATAATTTTTAAACCACACGAGAGCGTTCCCACGAATTCCAATTGCTTCTAATTTACCCAATAATTTTGATCGTTGAACAGAATCAAAAGCTTTTTTAAGGTCAAGAAATATCAACATTGAGTGTTGTTTGTCAGAAATAGCATCGTGTAATCCTTTATTTATCTAATTAGTGTATCCGATATATTTTTATCGCATCGAAACCCGTACTGACGCTCACTAAGAATGTTGTTTGTTTGCAGGTATAAAACTAATTGATCTTTCACAATTTTCTCAATGACCTTAGTGAAAACATTCAACAACGATATTGTACGGAAATTGTTGTTATTAGTAATTATTTTAGCTTTGAATAAAGGATAAACTTTTGCCAATTTATAACAATCTGGAAAAATGCCTGATGTAATGCTCAAATTTACAATGTGTAAAAGTAGTTTGCAGAGAACTTTAAAATTGTCTTTTAGGACATTAGCCGAAACACCATCATAGCCCGGCGCAGACCCTCCCCGCAAGCTGTAAACGTAATTTCGTAAAACGTTTTCAGTAATTGGTTTGAGTGTAAATGTGCAGTACCTGAGTAAATGTGGAGTAAATGTGCCTGAGTCAATCGCATTTGCCAACAAAATACCGACATTATAAAAGAACTCGTTAAAATCATTAGCAACCTCTCTATACAAAGCATTCAACACAGGAACATTCGATGTAAATTTTTCTAACGGGAACGAGTCTTTTTTATTTACTCTACCAGCCAATTCATTAATTAATGTCCAAAACTGTTTTGGATTATTAGTGGCTTCGTCTAATTTAAATCGGTAGTAATTCCTCTTTGTATTTTTCATATTATTATTTAGAGTTTGCTTGACTTCTCGATAAAAATGAACCAGTTGAACATTGAAAGGTTGCCTTTTGGCTCGTTTATAGGGTTTGTCTCTCATTCTAATTTGCCTAACCAAATCTAATGTTATCCATGGTTTTAATTTTTTACCTCTAGTGGAGTTATTTTTGGCTGACTTTTTAGCAGATTTTACGCAATTAACAACTATTCTCTTAAAGTGATTGGACAATTAACGATGGGATCCCATTTGGAATTTGTCAGGTAGTGCGACAGTCGTGCATAATCCAAGTATGTGGGAAGTAGTGTGGGAAGTGCCTGTGATCGGTGCGGTAGTAGTGATCGTGAGGCAAGTGCTGTAGTGATCTGTCACGGCCGTCTGGATCACAGCTGATCTGACTTGAGATATATCGTCGTACTTAAGGAAATGTGATCCATACAGCTCATTGTGTTGTTAGTAACCCTTGTCGGTTTGTCTATGCATTGAAAAAAAACCCATCCCCAATAGAACGTCTAGATATCTATCTGAATTTATATATCACTTTGCAGTAGATCAAAATTAATATCCCCTATTAAATTCCATATTTGGTTTCTATTCATCTCATGACGTACCCTTCAAGTTCATTTATAAAAAACATTGAGTTACTGTCAAAAGTTTGGCAAATAGAAAGTAAATGGAAGTGTTTTTTGCAGAATGTAAAATTCAAAGAACGTCCTCCAAAGTAATTTGTGTGGCTTTGGCTGAAAGTCGTTTGTTAGTATAAACAATTACGACGTCATTTTGATTACGTTGAGTCTCAGTCTGGAATAAGTCCCAACCGGTTCCTGCCCCTCCCTCGCCCAGCCAACATTCCGTTAAAACAATAATATCCAAAACATTAACTGAAGAATTCAAGTATATTAACAGTTTATCAAAATTTTTATTGTAGCTGCGAATATTTGTGTGAAAGATGCACAAACTGTCATTACCATTTTTATTGTAAAGTCAGTAAATTTCAAAAAATTATTTAACTAAAACAACTGATAATTTCTGTAAATGAGCTATCATCGTTAGCGTCGCGCAGCATACCAATGCCCCCGCTTTTTTGACCTCATACCAATTGACCTTTTCATCAAGGAAGTGGCTAGGAAGTGCGCTCATCGTCTCCATTGTGAGAATCTCTGGATGTCTTCTGGAACACCAGTTGGCCACACCAGAATCACTCTTGTGGTTCGGAATGACATGCTCGACATGCCCTCTGATCACATGCCAGTCAGGTACTCCTTCGGTAAGTCTTTTGAAGTTTGCATCCCCTCAAGGGAGGAGTGGGATGAAGGAAAGAGTCCTCTTCCGCCCTGTGACCAGGAGTGGCACTGGGGCTGGAATACTGGGGGTGCAGGCTGGGGTTGGCTTGTCTTCCAATCCCTCAGTGTTTCAGGCTGAGGTCACTGCGATCATGGAGTGTGCTCAAGAGGTATTGGGACATGGTCTCAGGGAGGAGAGCATCTGAATTTTCTCAGACAGTCAGGCTGCACTCAAGGCGATGGACTCCTGAGAATTCAGATCCAGGATTGTATGGGACTGTCTTTCAACAGTGTCGTGCCTCGGCAGGTGCAGCAGGGTCACGCTTTGCTGGGTGCTGGGTCACACTGGAATCAGGGGGAACGAGGCTGCAGATGAGCTTACAAACTTGGCATCGTCGGCTGCACTCATAGGCCCTGAACCATTCTGCGGGATCTCTCGTGAGTATGCAGGTCAGTCCATCTCATCATGGGCTCGGGAGAAGCACCGAAAGAGATCGGCGGAGCTCCCTGCACTGAGAGTAAGCAAGCTCACCCTTCACTCGCCATCGCAGTGGTTGGCTTCTGTATCCTGCGTTTGGGTAGGCGTGACAACAAACAAATGACAGGGTTAGTCACTGGACATGGACACCTGAGGAAACACTTGTCACACATGGGAATCATCAATGGAGACCCAGCGTGCAGGAAGTGCGGGTTGTCTGAAGAGACTGCTGACCATCTGCTTTTTGACTGTAACGCTCTGTATGAGGTAAGGGCTGCCACTCTCGGAACCATGGTGAGGGGTAGTCATCTGCCTCGGGAGGAGTTTGTATGCAGGTTGCAGCATTTCATCAGGCTCCTGCAACTCGATGGGTTCTAAACCAACATTCAACGGGGAGCGCAAAAAGCCCAAGCGGCTGAGTGCTTAGGGATTCGGTCCGCATCACTCTGAAATGAAATGAAATGAATGCCCCCGCCTCCCTGTCAGCCCACACCCAGACCTTACAAAAAGTGCTACATTACCTTAACTATAATCAGACTGTTAAAATATGAAAAATGTGTATGTCCGAGATTCGTGTGAGCTGAATTCATAAATTATATCATCATGCTTAACCTAACTAATTGAATCAAAATTAACTAAACAATTATCTAACTTCTGAGCTGATATTCTGCTTTCCGTGATATAAGATATAACATAAATAACACTCCTTAATCTTTTTTTAGAGAAAGATATTTAAGAAGTAAAATTACTCGGTTTTGCATGCTTAGTGGCGCTAATGAGTGTCACTTATATTTCAACTAGCAAAAGTTTTTAACGTTTAAACAATATAACTAATAAACGATCTTAAGGATAAAATGTGAGAATCTTTAATAATAAACAAGGAACACAATTTACTGCTGTATGATAAAAATAAAAATAAAACTGGCTAGTCAATGTCATTCTACAGTTTTTTGTTCATTCGGCAAAGTCATAGATCAGAAATGCTACTCAAACAATTTGAAAACTTCACAATAAATGCAGTTCATGAGCTACCATTCCGCTTTTTGTGCTCTTATAAATATAATATAACAAATAAGTATCCTCTTTATGAAATGGTAACTATATTTGCTATTTAAATGACCGCCAAGAAATAATAGTACAACTGATGTAAATAAAGTAACTAAACAATTTGTCTAAATATATACATTACTATTTTGCATGCTTAAGCGCTGATAGTGAGTTTGATGTGTAATTAAATTTCAACATATTTACCGTTCATACAACAAATAAAAAATGAGTCATTTTGTATTACTAATCAAGTAATAATTATTAATGAGCTAATCAATGTTTGTATTCATCAATTTAGCGTGCCTAGCACTATAAAACATAATAACTAAATAGTTTGATGACATAGCTATACCAACGTAAACAGCAGACTTGATAATATTGTAGCCCATCAATATATTAATAAACTTGAGAACTTGAATAAACTACAAATTAAATATTCTTCATGCATACAACTAACTCTATTCATGCCGTAGTATTAAATGTATTCAAATTAGCACATAAATACCCAATAACTTAGTCCTCAAATTTGTCCAATCTTCTTGACGCAGGATCTTGATTGCAGAGTCCCTCTCTCGTTTCTTAATTAAGATTTTGCCATTAAAGTGGCCGGCGTAATGAATCCTCCCCTCGCGCTGCAGCCTCCACGCCCCGCCCAGAAGCCCCTTGCTGTGGGCCGTCAGGTGGTCGTTGACGTACACGTAGCTAGCCTGGAGATTTGCCGAGATGTCGGTTGACTTGAGATTTTTATTGTTCCTTGCAGCAGCTAGCCACTGCTCCTTGATGGATCTGGACACAAACTGGCAGATGATCTGGTGGACATGTTTGTTGGAGAACTGGCGCAGGCGGTGGGCGATTGAGACATCCTCCCTCTTATACAGCACTCCGAGGGTGGCGGCGAGTTTCTATAGAACGGCGTAAATGTTTTCTTCGGACGTTCCCGGCATGCCTAACACTTCGATATTCGCACAGCGCGAATGTTGTTCCGTGTCATTCAAACGTGCTTGGAGCGACCAGACTTCCATCGTGAGCGAGGTGTTGGTGCGTTCCAGCGTGTCACACCGACCTAACACTTGTTGACTTTGATGCAATAAATTGAATTTATTGTTAAGTGCCTGAACTTCATTTCTTAATATGTCCAGTTTTGCGATGACGTTTCCAACTGTAGCCTTGGTGTGATTTTTGGTGTTCGCCTTAAAGTTATTTAAGGCTTCCAATAGTGTTTTTTTAACGACTCATTACTGCGCTGAGAGATCGACGAACTGGTGTCAAAGGTGCAGCTTTCACACTTCCAGTTTTTACTTTTTCCTTTAGTGACATTTTGCGAACCAAGATTCGTTCATGATGGGTGAAATTCCGTGTTGCAGTCGGTACATTTAACAGTTACATTCAACTCCGAACTACACTTGCCACACTTAATCGACATCGTTCACTAGAATAAACGACAAAAACAAAACAAATTTGATACTATAATAATTCAATTACGGCACTTGCACGAATTGGCAGACAGGAAGCGACCTGGGTATAGATAAGCGAGCTCACTGATAAGAGGTTCGCACTCATCGACGACTTGATAGCAACTGAATTATTATTGTTAATTGTTCTAAACTACAATCCCTACATTAAATAACAATTGTTTGCTGTGCCACTTGAAGTGGTTCAGTCAAAGAGGCAACACCTATCACAAGTCTGTAGACATCTCTGTTGTACCAACAGATGACCAGGTGGTGGTGGAAGACGGAACGTTCTCGTGGGACGGGACCGATGACAGCGAGATTGTGCTGACAGACATCAACTTGCGAGTGCCCCCCGGGGCCCTGGTGGCAGTGGTAGGGGCGGTGGGGGCAGGGAAGTCTTCTCTGCTGACCGCCATGCTGGGGGAGATGGATAAGATATCCGGTAGAGTCAACACCAAGGTCAGTTGTATCAACCTTGTACAGTAGAATGTTAAATTTCGGCTACCGCCCCAAGCTCGGAGGTCAAAATCAGGTGTAGCAGTACGACGATGTTGTAGAATTTGGATTAGACACTTAGTTATTCATTTTGACAAGCGTCCCTATCACCTTGGTAACCCTGCGTTTTTCTAAAACTGTCACCATTTCAGAAAACTTTTTTTCACATTGCTTCTAGCATTGATGTTCAGCTCGAAATGAAGCAGGTTTACATACTTTTCTGCCCTCAATCCTTGGTTTACTAGGAGACGACTAGTTTCGAGACCAAAATTGTCGATGGAAAGGTATGTAAACCTGCTTTATTTTGAATAAATTTGTGTTACATCTAACATATCCTAAAGAAGTTATTAACTAAGTTAAATGGTTAACTATGTTTTTTGACATGTAATAAATTTACTGTCAGTAAAACTAATATGACCGATATGAAGACTCAAATGACACGGTATTAAAAGATATTCTGTGCAAGTATATCAGTCTCATTTTGAGCTTTTACAACTATTGCATTACAAATAAGTAAAATAACGATTTCTTAACAACCCTTAATCCAGAATATAAAATTTTACTTCCAGACGGATTGTTGCAGGTCTGCTGAAGTTATTATTTTAATTTGATGTACTAGGAATGCCATTTTTCCAGGGGAAGATAGCGTATGTCCCACAACAAGCTTGGATCCAGAATGTTACGCTGAGGAAGAACGTGACAGGTCCACAGGAGTTTGACAAGACCTTGTACCGGAGGGTAGTGAAGGCATGTGCGTTGGAACAGGACTTCGAGATGCTGCCTGGAGGCGACCTTACAGAAATCGGAGAAAAGGTATTGTATACCAAGATTGAAGACAATATATATCTTCGTTGTTGTAGCAGCTGGTTTTACTTAAATGAGAAACTGAAAAATTTGCTGCATCTTAGAATCCCTTCAACTAATTTCATTATATAGAGTTTTAAGCAGTTTACCACTATTTTGATTTTCTATTAAATACTTGAAAGCAGAACTATTCCTCTGTATGTTATGGGAACATTTGAATAGTTTAAAAACAAAACTTAAAGTATTATATCAGCAAATTTGATAGTCAATTGTCTAAATACTTCATAGACAATAACTGTATTCTTTAAAGTTTGATTTAAGAAATCCTGTACCAGTCAGAATCTTGGATTGACGGACCATTCATTTCCATTGATTTTAACTATTCATAACTGGCACATCCAAAATGTTTGTATTTACTACACAAGTTTAAGTATTCCAAGTACTGTATTTTAATTACTGTGGTATATATTCCAACTAACTATGTGAAGTTTTTATTGGGGAGAAGATGCTTTTTCTTTATTGTATAATCCTCGTCAGATCTAACGATTTCAACGACGCAACAGCCACGGAAACATATACAAAAACAAAACATTCAAATGTTCCGAGAAATATTTCACGGTTTTATACAACACTATCTGTCTGCCAGGGTATCAACCTGAGTGGTGGCCAGAAGCAGCGTGTGAGCCTGGCCAGAGCCGTGTACAGCCGAGCCGACCTCTATCTGCTAGACGATCCGCTGAGTGCGGTGGACTCCCACGTCGGCAAACACATCTTCGAAAACGTCATCGGCCCCGGGGGCATCCTGGGGAAAACGGTAAGTTTACAGTTCTATGAGGGGTGTCTAAGTGAATAAAGTGGAGTTTAATGATTTGCTTGCATGATACTTTCAGAATCCATGTTTTTTTATTTATTAACTATCGCCATACACAATATCGTCATTCAGCCAATACTTCATGTTTTGGTTCGCTATTTCGTCTGATTGTTAGCCTAATTGCACTTTATACAAATATTTAATTTCAATAAATGTAGCAACCTTTCAGTAAATGTAATTTTTATTAGCTAAGCAACATCATTTTATACTCGCCAAAAACTGAACTACTGTGTTTAGTCACGTATCATTTCTCTTATTACCGTATAATGCCGTATAATGGTTTATGAAATGAAGCCAATGACCAGTGTTGCAGACAAGGGTGTTGGTCACTCACGGGGTGAGCTTTCTGGCAGAGGCCGACTGGGTAGTCGTGATGAAGGAGGGTCGCATCTCCGAGAGCGGAACGTACAAACAGCTGATTGCCAACAAAGGTCACTTCGCTGACTTTCTGCTGCAGTACTTGGAAGAGGCCCAAGACTCGAACCAAGAACCTGGTAAATAGGCTGTGATTAATATGGTTATGAGTTTTGTGAAACAAGAAATTATGGTATTTATGAGTAACTAGAATATTTGAATAAATGTATGGTAGCTCTACACATGAAAGACATTAAGTTACATTTAGTCTTATGAGTTCCAAGTTTTAGAGAAAACTATTTCTGCATAATTTGTTTTAAAATAAAGTAAACTCAACTGATTTACATATATTATTTAGTATTATTGGGACAGAGGAATTGTTATTTCATTATTTTAGAACATGCTCAATTATTCATCTATTTCCCAAACAAAATTATTTTAATTTTAAATTTAATCTTACAGTTTTAACCTCTTAGTGAAGGTCCATTTGTAATTTTGTGTAATTTTTGAATTGTAAAAACTCACCTCATTTTAATACTACTCGTAATAAGCTTCACAAAAAATAAATATGTTGTCAGTTTGTCCTTTGATTTGTTGCGAGGAGAAGACAATTTTTAAGTGATTTTAAGTGACATCAAATCAGATAAAAAGTGGATATAAACATTGCAAGTGGTGTAGTAATGAATCAATTACAGATGTGTTGGGAGATCTTAAAATCCAAGATATGGATTGAAAGTAACTTGCCCAGTTTAAAAAATTAATCTCTGATCACTATATCTATTTACCCCCTCCCCACATGTTTGCTAGGCTGTAAAGATCAGTCGATTGTGTCCATAAGATTAACATTGAATCATTGAATTCTAATGGGGCAGAGCCCTAATGTATTTCCAAAACATGTATGGGTCTTTAATCTTTCCTGGTGTGCATGCTATCTTCCCACCAAATTTCAACTCAATGGGTATGTGGATTTTCTTTTAATCCCAGACCAGTGACACATAAAATTTTTTACAATAATAGGATTAATTTTCAAACTTCTCATAGGTCTTGAAGAAATGAGAGAGGAATTGTTGAAAGATGAGTCCTTGCGAGGGAGATACATGCGAGCGATTACTGTTAGGAGCGAGCAGTCAGTCAAGCTAAACCTCAAGAGGTATATACTCTAGATGTTATCTTTAAATTATTGCTTGATTATAGTGGAGAAATCTGGTTGAATTATAATGTTTGAGCAAATGTAATGAGCAAAAACACTTAAAGCTTATGTTTAGAAAGGTACCCATATGTCACCTTTCATTTCAATAAATGTAGCAATCTTCTTCACAAATATTTGAGCATTTATTACTGTATGAAATTTAAAGGGATCAATCTATCTTAAAGGAATACGTAACACATTACTGTAACATGCACCTTTTTCAGTTGCTTCAGAAACGATTATTTGATGTTTCACCCACTTTTGATACCAAGTAATTTTTATTAGCTAAGCAACTAAACCAACTTTTAAACTAAATTTTGTTTTTAAGAGACTAAGGGTGAGCAAGTATCTGAAAATTAGATTTGTTGGTAACGATTTTCAGTACTCGCCTTTGACTCACATGTTAACAAGTTTCTCAATGGTCAAGCAAGATTTTCCCACTGATCAGCAGATGGTTGCTCACAATTTGAGCTGTTTGATGCACTTGAGAATAATTGCTAAAACCCTACTCCACCCGACTCAATTTGGAGAATCATTACTCCCACGCTCCTAGTTGAAGCACTACATTTCATGTTTAAAGCTACTACAGTTTTATGTTTACAAGTTTCAATTTTGTCAAGGACCCCACCAATTTTAATAGACAACCTTTTAAACAACACTGTTAAAATATTATGGAATCCCTTGCGGAATAAATGCCAAACTGATCCAATCCGCAAGAATCAAAGTCTTACATTCGCCCCTATCCTCAATGACAGAAGTGAGTTAAGAGGGCGCTCCAGTCACAAAACTTTTCACGTTTCTACCTGCTTCACCCTTAAGGCCAATGCTAACTTTCAAAGTCCATTCCTCCTCAACGGATTATTCGATATCGTTGATTTATGGCTCATTTTAAAGAACAAATATACCTAGCGATTTCTGTAAGCAGAATTTCGATATGCAAATAATAATCGATCAATAAAATTTCAAAATGTACAATATTTACCATTTTTTATGCCCGATCTATTTATAATAACGAAATTTGCTTACTGAAATCGCTAGATATATTTTTGATCTTTAAAACAAACCATAAATAATCAATTTATGATAACCCGTTGAGGAGGGAATGTTTGAAAGTTAACATGGGTCTTATGGGAGAAACAGGTTGACGCAGAGGACTGGAGTCCCCTCTTAATAATACAGTTTAAGCTTCAAGTAGAGTTTGTTTAATTTTAATTTGACAAACATCTCACGTCAGTTATTAAATACAAGACCAGTATTACGTGCTACAATTTCTCTTAAATTTATACCTTTTTCAAATACCTACCATATTAAAATGCCATATTGAATTTAAAGTTTTCTTGAATAGTTATTGGAAACATTTTCATATTCTCTCAACCTTATGAGTATAGAGGTCCCAACTTATGTTCTTTCAGGCAGATATCAACAGAATCATCCGTCTCCAGTAGGACTACTTTGAACGAGTCAAAAAATTCCTTGAACAATGAAAAGGTTGAAGGACCAACAAAAGAAGTCAATAAAAAGCTCATGACAGTTGAAGAAGCTGAGACTGGAAACGTAAGAAATTAGTTGCTATGAAATTTATTACTGTTCTTCAATCACAATAATCATCTAAAGTCAGTAGGCTTTGGATACATGGTCTATCAGCTTTTACCTGATAGTTTTTATTTTGTTGGGGTGGAGGTTAATGCATTTAGCTCATTGTCCTCTCAGTAGTGCCGGACTCCCGCAACCTCGTTGTCCTGCGGACTACCGGCTAAAAAACCCCTCGTCTCCTAGGACATTAGCCTGGAACTGTTTAGCACATTACTTCGGGCTAGGCCTTTTTTGTTACGCCACTAGGGCTTTCCTCCTGGGGGTATTCTGGGAGTTAAGGCTGAGCCAGATCGACCATTTTGCACAAAGTAAGCCCTCAGTAAAGCGCTTAACACAGTTCCAGGTGTCCTTTCCCTGGAACATAGATAGCTCCAACTATGTTGTCGGGAATGATAACCACGCCGAACTTAGAGAGCGAGACTCGGCGGGCGTGCCACCTATCACAGTGGAAGAACGTGTGCTCGGCCGTGTCTGTCATGCCGGGACAATATAGACAGCCCGAGCTAGCAACCCTCCCCATCCTGTGCAAATAGGCTCGGAAGTACCGATAAAAGCTGGGTCACAAAGTAATCGACCTCGCCATGCTGTCGTTCAACCCATGGCCTGGCGGTCCTTCGTCCTCGAGACTCGGCATCCCATTCGTATTGCCAGCAGTCGAAGCTGCGGTCTAGGTCTTCAGTGGCAGCGGTCTCTCTGCCAATGCCGGGCCTCCTCGGTAGATCGCCTGTTGCTCCCTCGCAAGGGTTTAAATATTATATTCTTCAGTTCAGCCGGCAGAATATGAGAACTATCTTAATGTCAGGGAAGACCCATGTTGAATTTTATCAACATGTGAAGTCTTATGGGTTCGTGTGAGACTTGTTGGAGTTAGGCCTTGATAATAAAAAGATCTGATAATTGTGACAAATACATTTATTTATTTGTTAAAAACATCTTAAACTAAAAGTTATGAAAATGTTCCATCTGTCTTTAAATCTATAGAATTTATACTACTAATAACCCCTAATCACATCAGACAATTTAATAACTATCTTGTACCTGTAACTTTATATGTAAAATGAAATAATGTCACTGGGAATAAATTAACTTTGTTGGGTTGTACTAAATTGATCAAAGTTCTGGTAGAATATTATTAATTTGTTCTGCAGTTTAGATCCATTAATAATTTTGCTGTTGACGAGATGAAATTAATTTTTAGTTTTGTTTACTAACTAAATTTGTATAATAGTTTTGTTTCTAGTAGAGATAGGCTATGCCTCTTCACAACGTAGGATAGGTTAAGCCTATTCCTAGTTTCTGATAATTTCAGTAAATGTTCAAAATATATTAAAGGTAGGTAGTTTAGATTAAGCTAGGTACTCATCGTTTTGACGATTTTTCAATCAGGTCTAATAACTACCTGCACTGTTACTTTAAATTATCCACTTTATATTTATTATTAAACTTCACCTATACTCTTTAATATAACTTTCACATGACTGCCCTATTACCACTTAAAATGCCGAGCGTCGCTCCTAGCGTTATGTTAGAGCATAGCTCACAATACGTCTTCACACTGCAACAACTTCGACAAGAAAGACAAATTATTCTGCGGTCTGCGCTATTTATGCGCCTGCGAAAACCGACTCGCGCCAAGCGCTCTGATTGGTCCGTGAGATCACGCGACCAGATTTTGAGCAACGCTCATCGCTGTGATGCAGTTTTAAATGGCTGGATTCTCTACAAAGTAATTTCATAATATTCGTTCATTAAAAATCAACTTTTTCCTGATCGAATTCGATAATTTTTTCAGACAAGCTAGGTAATTTTATATAATTTACTCCTGTATAATTTTAATTTCAATCGGACTTATAGTTTTTAAGATATTCTAATTTTTTTTCTACAAACAATTATTGCACAAGACTTGTCCGTTAAAAATTGACTTTTCTATTGACTAATTGAATTTTAAAATTTTTTCAGACAAGCTAGGGAATTTTATATGGTTTACTCATGCATAATTTTAATTTCAATCGGACTTGTAGTTTTTAAGATATTCCACTTTTTCTAACACAAAAGTTTGTGACATTATAATTTATTATTTAAGGTGTGTTTTATTTAGGAATTAATTAAGATACCCGTTACACCCCGAAAGTCATCCTATTGTCGACCATGACACCATGGTACTTGGCAGCAGGCTTAGTCTCGAGTTGAGCATCGCCTATTTGCACAGGAAAAATCAGAGGAATTCTCCTCTTAGTCAGGACCACGATCTTAGTCTTGCTGAGAGCCAGTGACAAGCTGTGATCCCGTATCCACTCGTTGGCTTTGAGCATCACCCGCCCAAGCTTGAGTTTGGCCATCTCAACATTCCTTGCTGCAATCAAGGCAGCAACATCATCGGCGTAGCCAACAAGACGGGTCTCATCGGGCATGTCGACTGTCAGCAAGCTGTCATAAGACACATTCCAAAGATCGGGTCCGAGAATCGACCCCTGTGCAGCCCCGGAAGTGATGGAAATACGCCGCTAGCCTTCGGTGGTGTCGAAAAGCAGACAGATATGCCTCGATCATCCGCAAGAGGTAGGCAGGATCGTGGAACGTATGCTCGAGCGCCCACAGCATATCGCTCCACCTTGCGGAGTTGAAGGTATTCTTTACGTCGAGCGTGACTAGGAGGACCATGCGGTCCCTTTTACCTGATAGTAATAATAGTATTTATTTTATTTATTTGCCAAAATATAATTATAAATTGTGTAGGCTTTTTAGAAAAAATATCTTAAGTGTAAAAATACAGCAACCAACATTTTTTACTTTTTCCATCTTCGTATTTTTTTATAAAAAAATTCATCCAGTGAAAATAAAGGATTGTTTTTTAGACTCTCTTTCTTTTTTCATTTATTTTCTTCTGATTACTTCAATATTGTGCATTTTTTATTTGATTGATGACTCTTCCTATCAAGTATTGGGATGAATTTTCATATGTGGTGGTTCTGTGAATTTGATATTTAGTCTCCTCAAAATTTCATGGGTTAGTATTATTGATATTTATTATTAGTGCAACTAGTCAAAATAGAGCTGTTAAGTACTAAATAACTAAAAATAAAAATCTCTGCCTATTTAGGAGTTGGGAAGAGATTCAAGCAATAAAACAAAAATAAAACGACATAAAACAAAATAAACTGTCACATATTCTTAAATCTTTAAAACATGGTGTTAAGGACATAGTGGTCATTTGTTAGTAAACTTAATTTTAATGTAAAATCAGGTCTAAGTTTAAACAAAAGTAATAGAGGTGAACCATGTAAAATTAAAATATGGGTGTGGGCACATGCAGCAATGGCAGATGGTGAAGGTGAGATTCAGTCACACTTTAAACTTTGTTAAGTTTCACCGGATTCTACCTAAAAAGATTTACTTAGAGCAAGTAGTAAATATTTATATCTAAGACAATTATTATTATTCTATTAATATTTAAGATTCTCACCCACACTTCTCTATATTCTTAAAGTAAATATTAATTAAATTAGGATGAAACTCCGATTTAAACATGATTTTCCCTGTATAATCCCACGAGTAGGAGATAAGACAGTTCAATCAATGTTAGATGTGCTGAATTGCTAAACTGCACACCAGCTGAACGGCATAAAACTTGAGTGATATTTGTCTTCGGCAAAATTACATAGCATCCTATTACATCATGGAGCCCAATGGTCTTCTCTCCTGAACCCGGTGATTCTGTAAACTTCTCTGACAGGGTAAATAGCAGCTAATGAACCATGATCAGGAAGACTTCAGGCTTTCTCAGCCCCAACCCACTGATTGTTGGTCGTCATGACCGACTTTTCCACAGCCATTGTGTTACCTCCCAACATCGGTTGGGTAGCACAGTGGTTAGCGTGCTCGCCTCATAATCTGAAGTTCGCCAGATCGATCCTGAGCAAAATCCTGAGAAATTGTTGTGAAGGTTTGATTCTGGATCCAGCTGCCATTAGTCATTGGGCTATTAATTAATGATCCTGGCTAAAAAGTCAGTCGGTCTTAGTTAGTAACAAGGCTACACAAGGCATCTCACCCATTTTACACTCATCATTAGTCGGCGTCTTACAGAGATATTAAGATATTGTACTGTATGTGTCCCAGGTGAAGCGAAGTGTGTTTGTCTACTACCTGAGGTCCATCGGAGCCTTGACGTCCACCACAGCTGTAGGAGGGATCATCCTGTACCAGGTGTTTGTAGTAGCTACGAACCTGTGGTTGTCCAAGTGGTCAAGTGATCAGTCCACCGTTGTCAACGGCACCCAAGTCACTGACAAGACACACTTGTACCTCGGAGTCTACGCTGCTTTGGGAGTAGGTCAAGGTATATATTTTTAAAATTTCTAGCAGTATTTTTTCTAATATGTAGAATGTCAGGAATAGTATTAATTTGATATAGCAACAATATTTTTACAAATATATTTTTAGGCATAGCTTTTTTAGTTTGTCAGTTCACTTCTGTCTAATTTCTGTTGGGTTAAGGAGACTACATATGATTTATTGCCGCCATGGTTAATAACTCTTTGACCCATTTGCTTTCCTTTATTTAAGGAGAACTACTCTAATAATGATCTGTTTAGGCAAACTACTAAATAACTATTACCTTTTCTTTTTAATAAATACCTGGGGCCGAGTTTATCTTGGAGGAAAATAACATATTGATACTTGCCAATTTGAGTGTTAATTTTTGGTTAGTGATTGTTTTTGACTAGCTTTTATGATTTTAAACTCCTTACGCGTATATATCATGTCCTCATGAAATCTTTAATTTTCAAATGAGGTTTTAGAAATAAGCCCCAAAATAAGACCGAACAAATTTTCTAATGAATTTTCCAGCCAGATTGAATTTGTCTTGGGGATTTTGTTTGTCCTTCTGCAGGATTGCGAGACTGCACATGGAACAATCAATCAATCAATCAATCAATCATAAATCTTTATTTGTCTTTGTACATATAATACAATAAATGGCGTCACACTTATATTTAACATATACATAGGACCAGGGCCCACCAACCCCAAAGCAAGCACATGCTGCTCCCAATACGATTTAAATCTAATTTTTATTGTAAAACTCCTGAAAAGAATATAAATGTTTGTTTATTATGAAGGATTTTAATTTGGATTTAAATTTATTTAAATTGTGTTCTAATCTTAGTTCATCTGGGAGTGCTTTAAAAAATTTGTTCCCCATGTAGGTAGTTTTTTTTGTGTAGAATTCTAATCTATGTTTATCAAGATTTTTTTCCATTTTTCTTCTTGTGTCGTACTGATGAGTTGTAATTTTGATTTGTAATTTCGTATTCGTTTTAAAATATAATATACATTCAAAAATATACTGACCATATACTGTTAAGATTTCAAGATTCTTAAAGTATTCTTTGGCAGATTTTTCGCGTTTTAGATTACAAATAGATCTTATGGCCTTTTTTTGCAGTTTTAAGATTTTATCAAGATTTAATTTTGTTGTTGCTCCATACAAACAAATACCATATGATATATGTGAGTGTATGAGGGCAAAATAGATTTTTTTTAAGATATTAATATTACACAAACAGGCCATATGTTTAAGTGCATATAAACCGGAGCTAATTTTATTAACTATATGTTCAATATGATGATCCCAGCAAAAGTTTTCATCAATATTCAACCCCAAGAATTTTGTCTTGTTAACTTGTTCAACGATTTTTTCTTCAATAATTATATTTGGGGCTATTTTTCTCCGGTTTTGCTTTGTTGAGAATACCATAAAGTTTGTCTTTTCAGAATTCAACAATAGACCATTTGTGTCTAAGAACTGTTTGACATTGGACAATTCCAAGAAACTTAAGAGTTCAATATTATCCTGGTTTACTGCTGAGATTTTTAAGTTTGCATCATCAGCATATAGGCATAAATTATTTTGTGTGACATTTTGAAGAGACTTTGAAAAACCGGTTAGGTAGCACAGAAACAGCAGCGGACCCAGAATAGATCCCTGTGGAACACCACAAGAGACCAAACACAGGTCCGACGCTGCACCTGCGACCCTATTCTGATGAAAAGTATTTATTTCAACATATTGATAGCGCTCCGATAGATATGACTCAAACCATTTGTACGAAATTCCTTTGACTCCAAAACCTGCTAATTTTTGTAATAGCAGGTCATGGTCTACACTTTCAAAGGCTTTTGTTAAATCCATAAAAATACCAATGACTTCTTCACCGTTATCTATTGATTCTATTATTGATTCAATAAAATTTACTGCTGCACTTAATACTGATCTCCCTGGACGAAAACCATGCTGGGTATCATCAAGAATGTTATTTTTTTCCAAGAAGTCAGACAGCCTTTTGTACATGATTTTTTCATAAATTTTTGAGAATGATGGCAAGATTGATATTGGTCGATAATTAGACATATACTTTTCGCATCCCTTTTTATGCACAGGTATGACTTTAGACAGTTTCAGTTTTTTTGGAAATATACCAGATACTAGGGAAGAATTCACCAGATGAACTAGGATTTTACATAAATGAACATTTGCCCCCTTTATGATAGATACAGGAATTTCATCAAAACTATATGAATGCTTATTCTTTAGAGAATCTATAATTTTACAAATTTCTTTTTCATTTGTTGGTTCACAGTGTAACAATTTAGTATGAGGAGAAGTGCAGTTTGTGGTATTATTTTCTGGAACATCATACATCATATTAACATTTCCTTTCAATTGTTTGATTCCATTAACAAAGTAATCATTAAATAATTTACTAATAGCTAGCGGATTAGACACAATTTTATCATTTATAAGTAGTTTTATATTTGTTTTATCTTTAGGTAAGATTCCACAACACAAAAGTAGTAATAGAGTGTTAAAATAATTTGATCATAAATACCTAGTTTATTATAGTACCAATAAAGCTGTAATTAACAATGAAACATAGACTATTTAATTTGTAATATAGTAATAATGGTAATTAAACTGTGTAATTTATTCCTTGTCAGTGTTAAACAGTGTATCGGAGCTAACAAAATTGTACTATTTGGGGGAAATTTTTTAACTGGGTTATATTATTCTGTGATAATACTTCATACAGTTTGCTCCTAATTTTAGTTTAGAAACTTAGTGCAACTTTAAGATGTGTGAATATGCTTTATATTCAGAAAAACCTGTTTTGGTTCACAGAGTGATAATCTGCACGCAAATAATGGTATTCCCCAATGGTAAAAAGCTTCGCAAGTTGTAAGTTTCATTAAGTATTTAGTTGCTGAATGATTGTTCTTCAGGGCTGTATGATTTCTAGGGTGAGTTTTTTCAGTCCACAAGTGTCCTTGTTCGAAGTTGTTGATGTTGTCTCCAACGTAGCCCTCTCGCTCGGTTGTCAGTTTGCCGCAGCCTCGCTCCACCTGTCAGTGCTACAGAGAGTGCTGCGGGCTCCCTTGAGCTACTTCGACACCACCCTGCTGGGCCGCATCATCAACCAGTTCAGCCATGATATTGATGTTTGTTGTTGATGTTGCACGTGGCTCCAACGTAGCTCTTTGCTCGGTTGTCTGTTTGCCACAGCCTCGCTCCACCTGTCCATGCTACAGAGAGTGCTGCGAGCTCCCATGAGCTACTTCGAGACCACCCCACTGGGCCGCATCATCAACCGGTTCAGCTGCGATATTGAAGTTTGTTGTTGATGTTGCAGCTGTCTCCAACGTGGCGTCCAACGTAGCCCTCTCGCTCGGTTGTCTGTTTGCCGCAGCCTCGCTCCACCTGTCAGTGCTACAGAGAGTGCTGCGGGCTCCCTTGAGCTACTTCGACACCACCCTGCTGGGCCGCATCATCAACCAGTTCAGCCATGATATTGATGTTTGTTGTTGATGTTGCACGTGGCTCCAACGTAGCTCTTTGCTCGGTTGTCTGTTTGCCACAGCCTCGCTCCACCTGTCCATGCTACAGAGAGTGCTGCGAGCTCCCATGAGCTACTTCGAGACCACCCCACTGGGCCGCATCATCAACCGGTTCAGCTGCGATATTGAAGTTTGTTGTTGATGTTGCAGCTGTCTCCAACGTGGCGTCCAACGTAGCCCTCTCGCTCGGTTGTCTGTTTGCCGCAGCCTCGCTCCACCTGTCCATGCTACAGAGAGTGCTGCGGGCTCCCTTGAGCTACTTCGACACTACCCTGCTGGGCCGCATCATCAACCGGTTCAGCTGCGATATTGAAGTTTGTTGTTGATGTTGCAGCTGTCTCCAACGTGGCGTCCAACGTAGCCATCTCGCTCGGTTGTCTGTTTGCCGCAGCCTCGCTCCACCTGTCCATGCTACAGAGAGTGCTGCGAGCTCCCATGAGCTACTTCGACACCATCCCGCTGGGCCGCATCATCAACCGGTTCAGCCGCGATATTGAAGTTTGTTGTTGATGTTGCAGCTGTCTCCAACGTGGCGTCCAACGTAGCCATCTCGCTCGGTTGTCTGTTTGCCGCAGCCTCGCTCCACCTGTCCATGCTACAGAGAGTGCTGCGATCTCCCATGAGCTACTTCGACACCATCCCGCTGGGCCGCATCATCAACCGGTTCAGCCGCGATATTGAAGTTTGTTGTTGATGTTGCAGCTGTCTCCAACGTGGCGTCCAACGTAGCCATCTCGCTCGGTTGTCTGTTTGCCGCAGCCTCGCTCCACCTGTCCATGCTACAGAGAGTGCTGCGAGCTCCCATGAGCTACTTCGACACCACCCCGCTGGGCCGCATCATCAACCGGTTCAGCCGTGATGTTGACGTTTGCGATTCTGTGCTCTCCTTTAACCTACAGCAATTTCTCAGCCTCTCTGCTCAGGTTTGGATGGAATATTCCACTGGTTATTGCCAGAAGTCAGGTGTAAATTTTCTTTATGGGGGTTTGAAACTAGCTTACTTTTCTGTTTGGTAAAATATGATATTGATTGTAATTTGATCGATAACTGAAACAAGAATTTCAATTTATTATTTATTTTATTTTGTTAGACAAAGATTTTCAGCACTCTGATGATTCTATACGTTGAATGAAGGATGATTTAAGTTATGGATTACTTGAGCCTGCTTTATGGATGAAGGGATTGGTTTTTGTGGTTAGGACGGGATTATTTTATTCTTTTCAAATATAAGGTAGTTTTCAGTAAAAAGAAAACTGCACTATTACAATTGCATTGCGTAATTTCGGCCATAAATAACAACTGCAAATTGCCATGAAATCCTGTTCTGAAAAAATCTCAAAGGATCATAACTACTGCCTGACAAACGTGATTATTTTTTCCTGAAAATTCGGGCCCCATCCTTAGTTTGTTTATTTAAATTAGAAGCATAAATAAACTTTAAATTAATTTAAAATAGTAATGGTTTTTGTTTTCTTTTGCAGACAATCGCCATTATTGTGGTCATAACTTACAGTACACCACCTTTCATCATTGCCATTATACCTATCTTTATCATCAACTTTTATTTTCAGGTAAGTCTAGAAACTGAGGAGTAGAAGCTTAAAATGTTTCTCGTGTAATAGCTTTTATAGACATTAAAAAAATGTAAATTGCTTTATTTTTTATAAATAAACCATATTATGAGAAACACTTAAAATAACTAATGTTTGAAGAAATAAATAGGCTAAATAAAAACAAACACTTTATGTAGGTTTGTAAAGTGATATATTTAGTTCCAGCCAGTTTAATACCGTACTAATTTATAATTGATTTTCAATTAAATCAGAAATAACTTCTTCTATCAATTAAACATCAGATGAAAAAGTTAAAAGGAACATTGTTTTTATTGTTGTAGAGACTCTATGTTTCCACTTCTCGACAGCTCAAGCGATTGGAATCCACGACCCGTTCTCCAATATACTCACATTTCAGTGAAACAGTTCAAGGTAAGTTTAATCATGTTGTTACCAGCGTCCAAAGAATAACATAGACTGGCAATCCCTATCCACTATACATTGCTGTAGTTGAAGCCGGTCCCCCACCACTCAGAGGCTTAAACGGCTCAGCCACTGGCCGCTACTGGCATAAATTTTAATTCGCTGCTTCTCATTACAACCGTCTAAATGTACAGTTAGAGAAAATATAAAATTTTGTTTTTTTGTAAAATTGAATAAAACAGCATGTCAACAGGAATGGGTTGGAGTAAACAATAAAATATTTTATTGACTTAAAAACAAAAGCTAAGGAGATAAAGTTTTTGTTTTGAATTTAGACATGAAAAAGTTAATCTGTGAGGATTTTTTTATTATTTGGTCAGGCAAGTTTTTTCAGTAAAATTGTTTTTGAAAAAGACATGATAAAAAAATTTTTACTCTTCATATTTGTTCTCAAAATGCTTAATTTAGTCTGCAAGCAGCCTCAAAATTAGGACTAATCTCAAACAAACTTCATACTCGTATATTTATTGTGAGAAGTTATTCATGTGAGAAAGGCAATAAGTTATTGAACAAATGTTATTCACTGAAGGTAATGAGGTAAATAATAAGAATTAAATTAAATCTGTTGGTTCAGGGATAATCTTGAATTAGAGACAGCACCGGGAGAGCGCCAGCGACGGTAACGCTCAGTAGTGGACGATTCACGTGGATTCACCCCACCACTCAGAGGTTGCCCGGCTTCAAACCCAGCACGCAATTGCCAGGCTATGTTATTCTTTGGTCGCTGGTTGTTACCTGTACTCTTTAATTTTCACAAAATCATAATGAGTTGATTCTATAACTCTACTGCCAAGAAATACTGGCATTTTTTAGCTATGAGCAAAAGCTATGATAAGTTGACTTTGAATTGCCGTACTAATTTATGTGACAGGTGCTCAGTCAATCAGAGCATACGGCTTGCAAGAAGCTTTCATCTCCGAGTCTGAACGGAGAGTTGACTTCCACCAGATGTGCGCTTACCCAGGCATCATTGCTCAGAGGTGAGGTTTATGTACAACAATTATATTTATGAAATAACAATAAATTACTAGAGCAGTGGGAACAATTAAGTTACAACCTTGAAGTGAAATCAAATTAGTTTTAAAACTTATTCGATTGGAAGAACTTGCGATTGCATTAAGGTTATTAAAATTTAGTAGGGGTGTGCGAGTAGTGATTTTTTAAATCGAGTCGAGTCGAGTAGTGCCAATTATTTTCGAGTTTTGAGTATTTTCGAGCGAGTATTTGCCATCAGTTGATAGTTTAAAATAGTGAAATTGGATTTGGATACCACCCTAGATTTAATAATCTAAACATGGTTTATAACTAATACATGAGTAGCAATACAAAGTTTTGGTCAGTACAATCAAACTGGATTACGTATTGATAAACAAAACAAAGTTTGACATTAGTTTCCGGCCGATGAAACAGGGCCCGGTTGTCATTGACCAATTGCACCTGGTCCAGACATTGCTTATAATCAATATTAAATGACGAAAGCGTTAGTTACGGCCGAAATTACGGGGTCTGATCGTCATTTTCCCCCGATTTTACGTGATACGATCGCCTTTTGTGGCCGTTACTACGTGTTTTGGCCGGTCGCAATTGTTTGCGGTCGTTATTTTCGGCCGATATTATGTGATGCGATTACCTTTTGCGGTCGTTACTACGCGTTTTGGCCGGTCGTTAGCGATCGTCCAGAAATCGGCGGGAAATACTCGCTCGAACTTTCGAGTAGTTTTCAAAACTTCGAGTCGAGTTCGAGTATTAAAATACTCGGCCGAAAACTCAAAGTTTTGAGTACTCGCACATCCCTAAAATTTAGAGAAAGTTACAAAGATAGATTTTTTTCTCTCTTTACGTCCTTTGTTTTATTTCCAAAAGAAACAGAGTCAAGTCCATGCTTAGATGACTCCAGAACCCCAGATTGTGTTTCATAGTTACATTTAAGTGACTCAAACTCATGCAAGAGTTTCACAGTATTGCTGGATGAACTGTCAAAACTAATATCAACGTAAAATGTAGACATTTTATATCACTAGACCCTTGAACACACCTGAATACTTAATGCCTAGTTACCTAAAAACAAGAATGATTTTGTCTCTCGGGCTAACACAACTTTCCCTTTATCTCAGTTTCACATATATTCTAATAATCTTTTCTCAGGTGGTTGGCTTTCCGCCTAGAGCTGGTCGGCAACCTGATAGTGTTGTTTGCCGCCTTGTTTGCCGTTCTGTCCCGAGATTCGTTGGATCCCGGGCTCGCCGGACTGTCAGTCACTTACGCCTTGCAGGTGATGTTGGGGGCCTGTCGCATCGTAATCTGTGTCTAGATTGTGATGCTGCGTTATGTACACCCGTAGGAAGATGGGACTCTGTCCGGAGATTTTGTTGAAGTCATAAAGATAGTGTTTTGATATGTTATGGGAAATTATTGTGTACATTTATTTAACGTAATTGTCAGAAATGTTTTTCCAAGAAACCTTTTGGATTCCTAGTCCAGCCTTTAATTCTTACTTAGAGGTTCCTATTTTGAAGTTAATCTTATTGTGGTCTTCCTTATGATTTATTGGACACATAAATATTTGATATTCAAAATTAATATTCAGTTTGAGTTTCAATGTGTCTAGTTAAATTTTAATGAAATGGTGAAAACGTCAGTACCTACTACTTAATTTTTTAGCATTACATTTTCATACCACCTTGCTGAAATAAACAGAATGCAAATTATTTTAGTTTTAATCATTTGAAATTTTAAATCATTCACTTTATTAAATTTCAAACAAAATATTATTTCAACTCGACTTTTATAACTTTAATTTCCTGATGGCAGGTGATAGCCACAATCAACTTTTTCACTCGCATGACAGCGGATGTGGAGACCAATCTTGTATCTGTGGAGAGAATCAAGGAGTACACCCAGGTTAATCAGGTAAGCACTGAAACACTGTTGAAGACGCCGACACATTCTTGTGTATTTTACGAGACGTGGGAGTAGTTATCAGTGAGATGCCCAGTGTAGTATTACTAAGACTCCGTTTCTTACGAGATCATTAATAGCCAATGGAAATCAAAACCTACCGATTATTTATTTTTAGCGAATTTCCCCTATAGGGAAGAAGCTATTACCGTAGGTCTCATGGTAAGACTTAAGCCCGATACCATGATAACTTTTTGTTTTGAGGTCCCCAGATGCCAAAAACACCATTTGTTGACATTTTTAGCGATTTCCCCTATAGGGAAGAAGCTATTACCGTAGGTCTCATGGTAGGACTTAAGCCCGAGACCATGATAACTTTTCATTTTGAGGTCCCCAGATACCAAAAACACCATTCGTTCAAATTTTTATATATGTATATATATATATATATATATATATATATATATATATATATATATATATATATATATGTGTCCGTAAGCACAATAACTCTCGTAAAAAAGGTCCGATCTTAATGAAATTTGGTACAAATGTGTAAAGTACTATTTATTTGAACGAGTTTGAAAACCAGATCACACCATCCGAAGGGGGGTTTTTGGGGGGTTTTGTACCCCAGAAATGTGTTTTTTGGGGTTTTCACATGTAATTTTAATTTAAATCAAATTTTAATTTATACCATTGAATTCAGCTTAAAAAAACAAAAAATTTGGTATTTTGCTCATTGCTCTACGTCAATTGGTTACCGAGATATTGAAAGTGCTAAACACAGTACGTTGTCTAATGTTATTCTTATGGAGAAAAAGAAAAATTGTATATCTCGCTTATTTATGAACATAAACTGGCAAAATTTGGTATATGGCTTGATCTGGTTATGGTTTATTGTTGTTTGCACAACAAAATTTTTCGCCAATGTTTCCTGTAGCAGCAAACCTAGGTACTTGGTCCCCATGTTATTCTTATGGAAAATACTTAAAATGTTATATATCGCTTATAGTGATGTGTCAAAACCAAAACTTGAATCTCAAAACCACCAAAACTTTGGAAAAGTTTCGGTTTCAAGATTCGATCGGTGAGTTTCGAGAATCAAAACTCGAAACTGCTGAGATTTTTTGTGTCTTTATTGTTGGTTTTTTAACAGAAATCACGCCCGTGTTTCGATCAATGATGCAAAGGTCAAAAGCCTACTGTCGTCGGTCGTCTACCTTCACCTTTTTTGGATTATTGATTTTTATTTCTGAAAGATCAACTCTAACCAAAACATATAATTAGTTTTAATTAATTTTTCTGGATTTATTTTTCATAACCATACCCAGGCAAGTAAATAGGGTTTCGCGATTTGAGATTCGAGATTCGAGATTCGATTTGGTAAGTTTCGGTTTCGGTTTCGAGATTCGAAATTTCTGGTTTTGACCATCACTAATCGCTTATTTATGAATATATATGGATGAAACTTGGTATGTGACTTCACTAAGATGAGTTCTATTGATATTTGCATAAAAACCCATGTTTTTTGTGCCTTGTTGCTGCAAACCTGCGTACTCATCCCCAATGTTATTCTTATGGAGAATAATTAATATTTTAAATATCGCATGTTTGTGAATATATTTCTTATGAATCCTGTTAAGTGTTTTAATGTGTTATGTTATATATTCATTGGAAATTCGCTGAGTATGCAGGTTGGCTGCGACGGTGGTATTATATATGTATGTACATATATATATATATATATATATATATATATATATATATATATATATATATATATGTGTGTCCGTAAGCACGATAACTCTCGTAAAAAAGGTCCGATCTTAATGAAATTTGGTACAAATATGTAAAGTACCATTTATTTGAACGAGTTCGAAAACCAGATAAATCGCACCATCCGAAGGGGGTTTTTGGGGGGGTTTTGTACCCCAAAAATGTTTTTTTTGGAGTTTTCAATGTAATTGTTATTTAAATCAAATTTTAATTTATACCATTGAATTCAGCTTTAAAAAATAAACAATTTGGTATTCAGATCATTGCTCTACGTTGATTGGTTACTGGGATATTGAAAGTGCTAAACACAGTACGTTGTCCAATGTTAGTCTTATGGAGAAAAAGAAAAATTTTATATCTCGGTTATTTATGAATTGAAAGTGCTAAACACAGTACGTTGTCCAATGTTAGTCTTATGGAGAAAAAGAAAAATTTTATATCTCGGTTATTTATGAACATAAACTGACGAAACTTGGTATATCGATTTCATCTGATTGTGGTTTGTTGTTGTCTGAACAAAAAAATTTGTTGCCTATGGTTCCCATTGCAGCAAACCTAGGTACTCGGTCCCCATGTTATTCTTATGGAGAATAATACAAATGTTGTATATCGCTTATTTATGAATGAATGTGGATAAAACTTGGTATGTGACTTCACTTAGATGAGTTCTGTTGATATTTGCATAAAAACCCATTATTTTGTGTTCCTTGTTGCAGCAAACCTGCGTACTCATCCCTAATGTTATTCTTATGGATAATAATGAATATTTTAAATATTGCTTATGAATATATTTCTTATGAATTCTGGTAAGAGGCTTAATGTGTTATTAAGACATATATATTCATTGGAAATTCGCTGAGCATGCAGGTTTGCGGCAACGGGGGTATTTTATTTATTTATTTCATGCCATTACATCATACATATAATAGGACGTACAGTCAGGGTTACAATAGAACTTAAAACTAAATAAGTACTAAAATAATAAAAAAACATATATTTCTACTTAACTGATCAAAGTTTATATCTCTTTCTGAGTATTCTGTTATTGAATAGAAATTTTTGTCTCCAGCCAGGCTCTCAGGGTGGTTCTAAAACTTAAAAGGATTTTCAATGTTTTTATTATATAATGGCAGTTTGTTATAGATTTTTGGACCTGAATACTGAGGGGATAAATGAAATTTGTCTAATCTATGGCTAATTGGTTTTGTTCCTATGTCTTGTATAATAATTATGAATGGACTGGTCCATGAATGAGGATAGATTATCCCTTACCCAACATGAAATTTCTAATATACAGGGTAATTCTGAATGATTGATACAACTTTGTACTACTATAATTAAAAATCTATACACTCTATCATTATGAAATAAGCAGAAGGTGAAAGAGGAAGCTCAAAAGTTTTAAATAACACCGCTAAAGGACAAATAGTTGCATAATTGACCGCTAGTCATTGTTGTCGGCCATTACGTGTAAGTTGTGTGAGTAGTGGCTACAATCGCACATAAGGTTTTTTATGCTTGAATTTGAGAAAACCCATTCGGCAACATCAGTCCAGCGTGCTTTTCGACGAAAATTCAACATCGTTCCTCCATCTAGAAACAATGTACATCGTTGGTTCAATCAGTTCAAAGAGGCCGGAGTGTTTGTAAGGGTAAAAGTACAAGTACGGGCCAACCGCGCGTACCAGAAGACACCGTCAGGCAGATAGAAGAAAGTTTTGTACGTAGCCCAAAAAAATCGACCTGTAGAGCAAGCAGGGCCTCAAACACCTCAAACAACTATCTGGCATGTTTTGAGGCGTCGTTTACAGTACAAGCCATACCGCCTACAACTTTTAAAGGCCCTTTGTGGAAATGACAACCCCAAGCGTGTTGATTTTTGTCACCAAATGCTTTCAAACATAGAAGATGACAATTTTCTCCGGAGGTTAGTATTTAGTGATGAAGCAACTAAATACTTTCCATCTCTGTGGAAAGGTAAACCGGCACAATGTTCGCATTTGGGGTCTACAGCATCCCCATGAAACAATGGAACATGAAAGAGACTCACCCAAGGTTAATGTGTTTTGTGCTCTATCTCAAAACAAGGTACACGGACCTTTCTTTTTTGCGGAAAAGACAGTAAATGGGAATACATTCCTAGACCTGTTGGAGTTATGGCTTCTTCCCCAACGTACCAAAGATTTGGAAGATTTCATCTTCCAGCAGGACGGGGCTCCGCCTTATTGGAATAAACATGTTCGAGAATTTCTCAATGCGAGTTTACCTCAGCGATGGATTGGATGAAAAGGAAATGAAGATCACACACTGCCGTCCTGGCCTCCCAGATCACCCGACCTCACGTCATCTGATTTTTTTCCTGTGGGGATTCGTGAAAGAGACAATCCACGTGCCGCCCTTGCCAACAACTCTAGACGAGCTTAAGAACCGGATCACAGCCGCAGTGAATGTGGTGACAAATGAAATGCTGACCCGCGTCTAGGATGAATTCAACCACTGCATGGTTGTGCGCCATGCAGCCAGAGGGGGGTAAATAGAGCATCTGTAATTTGTATTGAGAATCTTGTTTGTTTCTGTTATCAGATAGAATAAAATTTAAATTTTTACTTTTTTACATTTTTGAATATAAAGTTATAAAGTTGTATCAATCATTCAGAATTACCCTGCGTAATGATCATAAAAAGTTAAAATTGAAAATTTTTGAAATATATATTTAAACGAAGTTCTGGGAGAAACTCTGGCAATAATTCTCATGGTTTTCTTTTGCATTTTAAACATTTTTTGAGTGACAGGAGTTACCCCAGACTAGAATTCCATATGTCATTATTGACGAAAAGTAAGTGTGGTAAGTTATCAATTGGGTTTTCAAATCTGCAATTTGCCTGATTATACGAAGATAAAAATACAGCTGTTTAAACGTTTTATTAAATTATCCACTCGTGGTTCCCAATTTAGAATTTGGTTTGATGTTATTCCTAAAAAATTACATTTTGCTTAGGAAATATTTGAGAGTTAGATATTGTAATTTGGTCGCTATTGTTTCTATTACTTGAACTAAATTTTACGATCTGTGACTTATCCTCATTCATTACCAACCCATTTGCATCACAGAGCTCTATGTTATATCTGGAGTCACCACTCAGTGTTAGAAAAGCGTGCCGCTGTGTTTTTGGTTGTTATGTTGGCCAATGTGTTTTACTGATGCATTGTGGGAGTTTTTGACAGTTTGGTGGTGTAGTCATTTTATTCCTCATTTAAATCAATGTAAATGTAGTGATTTTTCACAACCATTATCATTGTTTTAAAGTACATTACAAGTCGAAACCTGGTGTTAAAATTAACTTTGAAACCTTGCGAATTTGTTTAAATAAAAAGTAACTAATCATCTTGAAGCTAAGTAATGATTTAGGTAACACAAAAATAGTCAAAAATGTTTCTAGGTTTAATGAAATGAAATGAAATATCTTTATTGTCATATAACGTTTTACAAAGTTCCAGCTCAGCTGGTAACATTGTCACATTGCTGGTAACAGGTGACATTGTCATATAATTGTAAAACTAAAGGTCTTAAACTAACTAATATGTACTGCTTATGGGAGAACATTGTCATTAAAATATTCATTTATATAGAATAATATTTATTTTCCAACAGATGTAATTTAAGACATCTTTTAAATTTAAAACATTATCAATCACCTTTAGTGAGGCAGGCAGACTATTGTAAAGTTTCATTCCCATATAATATGGGGATTTCTCAAATAAAGTAAGGCGATGACTAGGGTATTGAAAGTTATTCTTAAAACGAGTTGGATAATGATGAGAAAACTGGTTGCTACTAAATGACTGATAGTTATTTTTTTAAATATTAACATTTTAAAAATGTAAACACAAGTCATTGTTCGTAATTCAAATTTTTCAAAGAGTGGTTTACATGATGTTCTTTTTGGTACAAAAGCCATTATCCTGATATTTATTTTTTTATTTTAAAGATTTCTGATGCATGAAAAATTGTGACCCTCACAGTTCAATTCCATATTGCAAAACAGAGTAGAACATGGCGTAATAAATCATAAGCTTAGTTTTTTGGTCAGTCACATTTCTTAGAACATAAATTGTTTAGGGTCATTAGTAAATGGCATGGAAAAAGTGCACTTGAGTGGTTAATTTAATTATTTATTGTACTTACACATCAACATAATGACATTAATAACTAATGGATTAGTCCAATATTAAATTCAAATCCACTGTCAATTTTAACTGTTGACAGTAAGCAGGCAATCGGTCGGCGACTTTGAGTTTTATCAACGTCCACCCAATGAATTTTTATTGGTCCATCTAACCCCATGGTGACAACACAACAGATTAAAAAGCTGAACTAGACGGCACGCTTTTGGGAAATATTTAGTCAAAGAGTAGTGACTCGAGATATAACATAGAGCTCAGTGATTTGCATGAAATCAGTCACCCAGAGCTTGTATCTCCCGGTGCATGTGTGCTGCAGGGTATCAGTACTGGGCCCTGTGCAAAGCAGCATAGTGTCATCTGCATACTGAAAGAGTTCCATATTTGAGACTTGTGGCAGATCATTGACATATACTATAAACAAGCAAGGGCCCAAAATTGACCTCTGAGGAACTCCACATTGTACTTTTTTCCAAGTTGAGTATACGGTTTGATTATTTTTTGTTAATTTTGTTCTCTGAAATCTTGTTTGTGAGATATGATGTCAGCCATCTACGTTCTTTCCCCCCAATACCAATTTTATTTAATTTATCAATTAGGATACCATGGTCAACGCAATCAAATGCCCTGGACAGATCACAGAGAACGCCCACAGCCTTCTGAGATCCATCTAGAGCTCGTGCAATGCAGTTCACCAGAGAACGCCCACAGCCTTCTGAGATCCATCTAGAGCTCGTGCAATGCAGTTCACCAGAGAACACCCACAGCCTTCTGAGATCCATCTAGAGCTCGTGCAATGCAGTTCACCAGAGAACGCCCACAGCCTTCTGAGATCCATCTAGAGCTCGTGCAAAGAAGTTCACCAGAGAACGCCCACAGCCTTCTGAGGTCCATCTAGAGCTCGTGCAATGCAGTTCACCAGAGAACGCCCACAGCCTTCTGAGATCCATCTAGAGCACGTGCAATGCAGTTCACCAGAGAACGCCCACAGCCTTCTGAGATCCATCTAGAGCTCATGCAATGCAGTTCACCAGAGAACGCCCACAGCATTCTGAGATCCATCTAGAGCTCGTGCAATTCAGTTCACCAGAGAACGCCCACAGCCTTCTGAGATCCATCTAGAGCTCGTGCAATGCAGTTCACCAGAGAACGCCCACAGCCTTCTGAGATCCATCTAGAGCTCGTGCAATGCAGTTCACCAGAGAACACCCACAGCCTTCTTTGATCCATCTAGAGCTCGTGCAATGCAGTTCACCACCGTTTAATATGAAGCACGAACCAAAAACCACTGCTCCAAATTTAGATATGATTATGTTGATGTTCTGACTATAATTTATCCACCAGTACAAGATCCAGACTCTGAAACCTCTCTGACATGGTGTAAAGGGGAATGCCGAAGGCCAATGCTGAACCATGGGCAGATAACTGACCTCCATGCTTCATACCATCACTTAATCTAACAAACTAGTTGTTGGATAGCGGAGATTTTGGATTAAAGCACATGCAGCTCCTATAGACAAAGATGTAGTGTTGTAGGATCTGACATATCAAGATAAAGGTACCTGCTAATGTTTTACTGGCTTTTTTTCTGATTGACCGAGTTTGTGTTAACGCAATAACAATTTTGAAATATAAAGAGCTAATATATTTCTGTGCTGTGGAACTGACTATAGTAATCTAGTGATTTGTAAATTACCGGCTAATGGAATGGTTGTAATTTTGTAGTTTTAAAGCAGAAAACATTAAACATTTTAAATTCTTGATGTAAAAGATTTATTAACACCTGTGTTTATTTAACATGTTGTTTTTAATAAACTATTGCTGCTTCATAGAAAGGGATTTTTTTTATTAAGTGAATATGCTGACATACTTGTGAATCATCTAAGTTGTGTACAAAACTTGGCAATGTGTTGAGCAGGAGGCAGCGTGGATAGTAGAGCCAGGGCCTGAATCCTCCTGGCCTTCCAAGGGAAGGATAGAGTTTCAGGACTACAGAGTGAGATACAGAGAGGGGCTGGACCTAGTACTGACTGGAGTGTCCTTCACTGTCTTGCCTGGGGAAAAGGTTGGTACACCTGTAGCTTGCAGGTAAACAGGTTAGCATGATTGTTGTGTTTTGAGTTATATTGTTGGTAAAGGTTGGCATGATTATTGTTATGTATTGTGGGAAAGTTTACACAACTGAATTGTATTGTGGAAGTTAGTAGACTTGTTTTGGTTGGTGAAGCATTTTTATTTTTTGTAGTAGCAAGGATGGTACAACTATTGTGGGAGATTGGTACAAATGTGTGTTGATAAAATGCGGTCAAATAACTGTTGTTTGCTGATGTAAGAATGGTAAAACTTGGATGGTATGTTGGTAGTATGTAAAACCACGGTGTTGTACGTTATTAAAGAGGTAAATTTAGGGGCATTTTTAAAACGGTTACTCACAAAGATAATTTTTAAACAATTGAGTAACTGGGAAATTTATTTTTGAAAGAATGTCATTAATGGTAGTTAATGTTTGTCACAGGTAGGCATCGTGGGGCGTACAGGAGCAGGCAAGTCGTCACTTACGCTGGCATTGTTCCGGGTACTAGAGGCGGCCGGGGGCTCCATCAAAATAGACGGGCGGAACATTGCAACTGTCGGGTTGCACCACCTGCGGAGCAGACTCACCATCATACCCCAGGTAGGCATCGTGGGGCGTACAGGAGCAGGCAAGTCGTCACTCACCCTAGCATTGTTCCGGGTGCTAGAGGCGGCCGGGGGCTCCATCAAAATAGACGGGCGGAACATTGCAACTGTCAGGTTGCACCACCTGCGGGGCAGACTCATGATCATACCCCAGGTAGGCATCGTGGGGCGTACAGGAGCGGGCAAGTCGTCACTCACCCTAGCACTGTTCCGGGTGCTAGAGGCGGCTGGAGGCTCCATCACAATAGACGGGGGGAACATTGCAACTGTCGGGTTGCGCTACCTGCGGGGCAGACTCACCATCATACCCCAGGTAGGCATCGTGGGGCGTACAGGAGCAGGCAAGTCGCACTCACCCTAGCACTGTTCCGGGTGCTCCATCAAAATAGACGGGCGGAACATTGCAACCGTGGGGCTGCACCACCTGCGGGGCAGACTCACGATCATACCACAGGTAGTGAGTAACTGTAGGGCTGCTTACTCTGAACTCTACAGAATTCAGCTTAATTTGGTGAGCTACCAGGTCGAATGGCAACAGAGCCAGATAGGCTAGAGGGAGAGGGGAGCATTAGGTAATTAATTTCACCCTTTTGATTAACAGTTTGATGTATCCTTATGCAAGAGTAGCATGTAAAAATATACCTTATTTCTTATTAAAATATTGAAATTACTGTTGACCACACTCTCTGACAAGTCAAAGCCTCAGAGAATGTAACAAAGGGGGTGGCTTCTTCAGTCAATTAAACTGCTTAAAACATACATTTTATTTCAAACAATATATCTGTCGTAGGATCCGGTGCTGTTGTCTGGAACGTTGCGCAACAATTTGGATCCTTTTGGTCTCGTCACAGACGAAACTCTATGGAAGACCCTAGAACTATCCAACCTCAAGCCGTTTGTCAAGAGTTTGCCCTCGGGACTTGACCATTTCATCAGTGAAGGCGGGGAAAACCTCAGGTACATGTGGATGTTTAGAAAATAAATAAGCTAAGTGATAATTTGGAATATTGTTACTAAGAACTGAAATGAAATTTAATTTTAAAACAGGGCAAATATATTTTAAGAAAGATAATATCTTATTTTGGGAAGTGAGCTTCAGAGATACCACGAGATGATTCGAGCCTGGGTCAGTCATGGAGGGTTGGGAAGTGAGCTTCAGGGATACCACGAGTTGATTTGAGCCTAGGTTAGTTGTGGAGGGTTGGGAAGTAAGCTTCAGGGATACCACGAGATGATTGGAGCCTGGGTCAGTCATGGAGGGTTGGGAAGTGAGCTTCAGGGATACCCCGAGTTGATTGGAGCCTAGGTTAGTTGTGGAGGGTTGGGAAGTAAGCTTCAGGGATACCACGAGATGATTGGAGCCTGGGTCAGTTGTGGAGGGTTGGGAAGTGAGCTTCAGGGATACCACGAGTTGATTGGAGCCTGGGTAAGTTGTAGAGGGTTGGGAAGTAAGCTTCAGGGATACCACGAGATGATTGGAGCCTAGGTTAGTTGTGGAGGGTTGGGAAGTAAGCTTCAGGGATACCACGAGATGATTGGAGCCTGGGTCAGTTGTGGAGGGTTGGGAAGTGAGCTTCAGGGATACCACGAGTTGATTGGAGCCTGGGTAAGTTGTAGAGGGTTGGGAAGTAAGCTTCAGGGATACCACGAGATGATTGGAGCCTGGGTCAGTTGTGGAGGGTTGGGAAGTAAGCTTCAGGGATACCACGAGTTGATTGGAGCCTGGGTCAGTTGTGGAGGGTTGGGAAGTGAGCTTCAGGGATACCACGAGTTGATTGGAGCCTGGGTCAGTTGTGGAGGGTTGGGAAGTGAGCTTCAGGGATACCACGAGTTGATTGGAGCCTAGGTTAGTTGTGGAGGGTTGGGAAGTGAGCTTCAGGGATACCACGAGTTGATTGGAGCCTAGGTTAGTTGTGGAGGGTTGGGAAGTAAGCTTCAGGGATACCACGAGATGATTGGAGCCTGGGTCAGTTGTGGAGGGTTGGAAAGTGAGCTTCAGGGATACCACGAGATGATTGGAGCCTGGGTCAGTAGTCAAGGGCTCCAGAGACCCCTATTTGGTGGGGGGCCTGGGGCAAAGTGTCCCGGTTTCCCCCCCCCTCGCTTGTCGCGACACTGCTGAGCTTTTCATATTTGATTAAAGCAATTTTCACTGTTAAAAGACAAACCAAAATTCTTCCTGAGTAAGCTCTATCAAACTCTAACACAACTGGAGTAAGCTCTATAATTCCAACCTAAGGTAATTGTAATATCTAAATACAGTATTAAAAGTCTTTTACTATATTTAGAAAAATTAGTTGGACCATATTATATACATATTTATTTTGACATAATGTAGTAGGCTGCAAAGCAGTTTATAACTTATGTTGTAATGGGATCTAATTTGGGCTTTGCTGGTCTTTTTTTACACATAAGATTAAAATACAAATATAATACATTAACAGGCTGAGCAGTGATGTGGTTATAGTGCTCATCTCGTGAACTGAGGTTCGCCAGATCGATTTGAGCAAAATATGAATATCTGATGAAGGTTCACCAATGAACACAGCAGTCATTTGTTACTAAGCTTTAACACGTTGACTGCGGGCTACTATAAATATAGTACCTTGCCACTAGCCCGCCACGCGGCCTACTATAGTAATAGTAGCGCGCTCCCCCGCCAAACATTGCATCAGTGTGAGCTCAGCACTTGACGAGAACGGACTATACGCTGTTCGCAGTTTAGATATAACCATGTGACATTTGTGGTGTAGGTTGGCACTGAAATTTCCCTCAATTCCCGCAACTACGGGACCGAGAAAACTGCTTTTTTTGCTAATAAAATCCCTCGAAATGGCAGTACTGACTCTCTACATCAACCTATCATGTGCTGCTGTCTGTTGGCGCTTCTTAGAACTACGTTCAGCTATATTGTAATGCAGTACAGCGCCTTCGAGCGCTACAGCCATTGGAAAGCCAAGATTTAGAAATGTGACCCCGCATTTTGCAAACGACATGCTTCGGGGCAGCCGAAGCGAACGTGTTAAACTAACAAAAATGATACTTTCCAACAAATAATCAATGTTAAATGTAACAAGGCAAGGGATTGGACCAGTCCCTATCAAAACCTAAACAAATTGCCATTAAAATTACAAATACTCCCGTCGCAGCAAACCTGCGTACTCAGCGAATTTCTATTGATATATATATATATATATATATATATATATATATATATATATATATATATTATGTTATAATGATTGAGTAGGGCTACTAATATTATAAGATGTATCTTCATATTTTAACAAAGTACCCTTTTTTTATAAAAACATTTTTATTTCAGACTGACATGTTTCGTGCGCTTAGGCCATTATCAAAGTCATATATACATATTATATATATATATATATATATATATATATATATATATATGTCTTAATAAGATATGAAGCCACTTACCAGGATTCATAAGAAATATATTCACAAATAAGTGGTGCCGGTATTCAAAATATTAATTATCCTCCATAAGAATAACATTGGGGATGAGTATGCAGGTTTGCTGCAGCAAGGAACACAACATAATGGGTTTTTATATAAATATCAATAGAACTCTTCTAAGTGAAGTCACATACCAAGTTTCGTCCATATATATTCATAAATAAGCTATATATGGGGGTGCGCCTTTCGGCCGGTATGGCGGTCGGCCGGCTGTAGTCTCCAGCCGGCGCCAAAACAGTTCGACCAATCAGAGCGGGCTCGCTACAGGCACCTTGCGATCGAGGCGTCTGTCAGAGGGAGAATATCAGACGTGTAGTGTTTTTCTTTTTCTTGAGGTATTTCAATCTGCGAAGTTGGCACTCGTACTGTCAGCTGTGTTTCTGCACCCTGCCAGTTTGGTTACAATATCAATGAACTTTACAGTAGCCAATGACGATTCACTTGTCATGGTCTCGGGCTTAAGTCTTACCATGAGACCTACGGTAATAGCTTCTTCCCTATAGGGGAAATTCTCTTAAAACAAAATCAGTGGATGCTCCTGAGTAGAAAAAATAATGGTAGAATGAGTTAGAATATTGAGAGTTTGACCCTGACCAGTTTTGCTTTTAGTTAAGATTTTGGATCAGAAGCCCATTTATCGTACAAACCACAAATTGGCTCTGAAGTCAAAACAACCGTTTCTTAATCAGCGATCCTCTTTCATTATCCTGTGTTCAATTTTCCAAACTTAACTCTAAAATAAAATACCAAGTAATTTGGTGAAAAGGGTATAATCAAGTGTATTTAGCATGTCTTACTTGATTGTTAAGATACCAAGTCATTCGGTGGTACGGGTATAATCAAGTGGCTTTAGCATGTCTTACTTGATTGTTAAGATACCAAGTCATTCGGTGGTACGGGTATAATCAAGTGGCTTTAGCATGTCTTACTTGATTGTTAAGATACAAGTCATTCGGTGGTACGGGTATAATCAAGTGGCTTTAGCATGTCTTACTTGATTGTTAAGATACCAAGTCATTCGGTGTTACGGGTATAATCAAGTGGCTTTAGCATGTCTTACTTGATTGTTAAGATACCAAGTCATTCGGTGGTACGGGTGGTTGATGTGAAGTGGCTTTAGAGTGTGACTTTACTTGTTATCGGCCAGTCCATGCTGAAACACTGTTGGTGATCGATCATCAAAGCTTTCCACTAAAGTCTTTGTATATTATGAGACATAACTAACCCGATGTCGTAGTGTGGGGCAGAAGCAGCTAGTGTGTCTGGCTCGAGCGTTGCTGCGTAAGAGCAAAGTCCTGGTGTTGGACGAAGCGACTGCAGCCGTGGATCTTGAGACTGACAACGTGATCCAACAAACCATCCGCAGCGAGTTCCGGGACTGCACTGTGCTGACGATCGCACACAGACTCAACACCATCATGGACTATGACAGGTGAGGAACTACTATGTAGTGTGGAGTGCTGGTGTTGGACGAAGCGACAGCAGCCGTGGATCTTGAGACTGACAACGTGATCCAACAAACCATCCGCAGCGAGTTCCGGGACTGCACTGTGCTGACGATCGCACACAGACTCAACACCATCATGGACTATGACAGGTGAGGAACTACTATGTAGTGTGGAGTGCTGGTGTTGGACGAAGCGACTGCAGCCGTGGATCTTGAGACTGACAACGTGATCCAACAAACCATCCGCAGCGAGTTCCGGGACTGCACTGTGCTGACGATCGCACACAGACTCAACACCATCATGGACTATGACAGGTGAGGACATCTGTAATCTGTAGTGTGGGAACCTCTCTAGCGCAACAGTCAGCATCTTAGGCTTCGGTTCCAGGAGAAAGAATCATTGAGAATAAAAGCTTCAACAAGATCTTTATCTGCCACGGAATCCATAAAAATCTGACGGTCTGGCCCGCTTTCTCTTGAAAGCATATATGTGCTAAAGGTTAACATCATGGTTTGTAATGAATGCATGATTAAATGATAGATTGCTATAAATTGTCTTGTGATCACAGACGACCTAAACATAAGCTTCCCAAAAACTTTGAGCTGGGCCGAGTAGAAACAGTTTGTTGTAACCAAAATACTCATGAGTGATATTTAATTTAATTTTTCCAAACAAGCAGGATCTTTTCTGTACGAGTACACACATTCTTAAAAACCATTTATTTATTTGATATCTCAAATGTAATATAGCTGGTATCAAAATACAACTAAGAAAATTACTGGTTACCCAATCAAATTAAGGATAACATACAGTTTAGTAATATCAATATTTCATTATTTTGATTCATTATTCTTTTCAATACATTAGTTTATGCTCATCATTTTCCTAGAAAAAATCTTCATCATGGGCCACTCAATAAATCCTGATCTTTTGTTCCAGGATTTTGGTGCTGGAAAAAGGAAAAGTAGAAGAGTACGACACTCCAAAAAACCTTTTACAAAACCGCAAATCTATATTTTACGGCATGGCAAAGGACGCTGGAATAGTTTCATGACAGTGTTTGAACAAACATACTTTTTTATTTGTCTACTATGTTAAAGGTCAGGGTATTTTTGTACACATTCGAAGATTTCTACAATCAAGTTGTAGTAGTATTATTAATGTCTATTTCAGAAGTATGCCTTGAGGATTATAAGAATAAAATATACTTAAAATGTACTCAGTAAAATGTACTTAATTTTAAAATAAACTGTGATATAAGTGTACCTATTAAAAAAACAAAAAACATACTTCCTACTGTAGGTCTTTTGTCACTTTAGATTAAAAATAATTTTAAACATTTTGTTTTATTAAAACCTTTTTAAACCTCTAAATATTAGTACTGAAAGCCAAATTTATGTGCGCAAGTACAATCAGTGTTGATTAAAAGTAGTTGAAAGAAATGTTTTTTTTAGGTACTGTTTACCTTTTAGGTCGTGCTCTAGTCTCCCATTATTTATATTCAAATGTAATATAATTGAATAATCCTTGAACCTACGATCAAAAAGATAATTGAAAAGATATTGATTGATTTCTGAAACTGTGAGCAAACTAGTTACTATCCTAAGATGTTCGACTAATACAACAACTGCTCCATAAAATAAACTGATCATAATGCTGATCAAAACTGATCATAAATAAAACTGAGTTGTTTATAGTGGTATTCAAATAAGACAGATTTGAAATTCTTTGTAATTTTTAGATGCAATTTTTGTAGAGGAAGGGAAAAATAAATAATCCACTAGTGGCAAAATACATTTATTTACATTAAATATAACGTAACAAAAGGCTTGGGCAGATTGATTATTATTTTCTCTACAGAATCAAGATGGATTACTTAAAATATAAAACTAATACTAATGGTATAAATATACTCAACTTAAACACCTCCTTTGTATATCTTCTGGTCAGCTGTGAAATGCTCATCAAAGAAACATAGTTTTTAATACACATAATCTTATTTAATTGCATCGTGAAGGTTTATGCTCCGAAGCTTCTTGCACTGATATCATTTTCTGCTAAGGAAATTATACAGATTCTAATGTATGGCGCTTGAGTCTGGAAAAAAATTGTTTCACAGCCCATTGCTTTGTTTTGTAGTATTTAGTCTAAATATATCAAATTTGAGATTAAAAATTAATATAGAATTATTTCTTTTTAATTCTTACAAGTAAAATATCACAAATATCACTAAAATGAAAACAGAATTATAGACACCAATAAATTATTTTTTGTTACAAATAATTCATCTGAAATAACATAGTATCCGCTGCAGTCCATGATGTATGTATGTATGATGTGCTGTATGTATTGATGTTCTTTAAGATAACGTGAGTATCCGCTGCAGTCCATGTACTGATGTTCTTTAAGATAACGTGAGTATCCGCTGCAGTCCATGTATTGATGTTCTTTAAGATAACGTGATATTACAACAAAATACAACACTGGCTGCTAGATATCATCCTCAGCTTTTAGGGGTTTGTAAACTCACTATTTTAGCTGAGAATGTGCAGTCTACACCATAGTCACAGTGCCTACAATTTCAAACTTTTTCAATAGGTTTTTTATGCATGTTTGTTGATTTTTCAATGGATATTTTCTCAATATTGCTTTGATAATATAACTGAAAAACATACTATCAGTCTTCCAAAAGTACTCCACATTTTCAGATTTATCATCATTTATCGCCTAACGATTCCTTCTAATACATTAGTATTTTAGTACATGGACTGGTTTTGGTAAAACAGTAGAAATATATTTTTAGGAATCAAAAATTATCCACTCTATGTGTAAACAGTATAAAAGTTATTATTATAGGCACTTTTGATATTTTTATGTCAATTATATCAACCTACTAGTGACAGTAAATTTTAGTATTAAATTAAAAAGCAATCACTATGAAAGTTAGTTTTTGATCAAATTAAAAAACGTAAATTCTGATTCACCGGCTTATGAGAGAAAATTGTTGTACCTATACAACGACAACTGACTAATTCTTACCAACGACAAATGACTATAATTCTTACCAGTATTTTAATTGTGTTTAAGTTTTAAAATTTAAGATGTTAATTTTTAAATGTATATTAAAATTACTAACAATAAGTGACATTCAAAGGTATTTCTGGTCAAACAACCAATGTGGAAGAAATTAATATGATGGTAGGGGTGTGTGCGAGTAGTGTTTTTTTAAGCGAGCCAAATCGAGTAGTATCTTTTATTCTCAAGTTTTGAGTATTTTTGAGCAAGTATTTGCCATCAGCAATATATTGTGGTTTCAAATACTGTAATGGGTTTTAGATACCACTCCTGATTAAATAGCCTAAACATGGTTTCAAGGTTTAAAATACTGTAATGGGTTTTAGATACCACTCCTGATTAAATAGCCTAAACATGGTTTCAAGGTTTAAAATACTGTAATGGGTTTTAGATACCACTCCTGATTAAATAGCCTAAACATGGTTTCAAGGTTTAAAATACTGTAATGGGTTTTAGATACCACTCCTGATTAAATAGCCTAAACATGGTTTCAAACTAACATTTGAGTAGCAGTACACATTTTTGGCCGGTATATTTTGACCTGATTATGTATTGACAAACAAAATATGGTATCAACGTCAATTTTGGCCGATGAAACCAGTCTGGTTGCCATTTGGCCAATATAACTTGGCCCGAACATCACTCATAATCAATATTACATGCCAAAATCGTTTTTTATGGCCAATAGATATTATGTGGTCTGGTCTGGTTGTCATTTCTGACCGATATTAGGTTTTCCACCGTCATTTAAGACCGATATTACGCGGCCCAGTCGTCATTTACGTCTGATAATACCTGGTCCAGTCATCATATGGGCAGTTAGTTATAAGAATCACACATGAATTACGGCCGGTATTAAGTGGCAAAGTTACCAAAATTTACAGCCGACATTACTCGGTAAAGTATTTCCTCATGATATCTTGTTTTGCGTCTTCAATTTCAGCCAAAATCACGCGGTCCAGTCGTCATTTACACACGTCCGGTTGTTTTTATGACTGATTCATGTTTTTCGTCATGAAAAATGTAATTTTGCGATCTCCTTACATGGCTATTATTCATTCGGAAATCGGTGGGAAATTATCCACTCAAAGTATTTTAGAAAACTTCAAGTCGAGTCCAGTGTGGAAATTTTTGAGTACTCCTCGCACACCCCTAGATACTAGTAAACAGGACCAAGAAATACAGTAACATGGATCAAAACAGAACAACAGTTTGTTGTACAAAAGGCATATATTTGAAGCCTATCTGTATATAATATCATAACATCACTAGAAAAACCTTACATTCTAATACATTATATACACTAACCTAACTATGTACAATCATTTAGATCATTGCTTCCAATCATGTTTTTCTGTGTAAATAAACAGACCTTCAAAATAAAATAAACTTAACAAAATTGAATTAGCTTGGCAGTAAAGGAGTGCCATGGAAAGCAGAGTAAATGAACAAAACAGTTATAAAAATTCAGTGTTTTATAAGTACAACAAATTATAATCAGATCTTTTAATAAACTAAAACTTAACATATTAACATTCAGCGTCATGTTTAAATTATTTTTCAAACCGATCTTCGAAACCAGGAATGAAAGTTGTGGGAATGATAATTATGTAGGAGGGTAATATCATTGACTGTACACCTGAAGTAGACGGTAAATTCAATGCTAAAATCGGTTAACCAAGAAACAGCACTACCTATTGAGTGCGGTCGGCAACAGGGGCTATCGAATGTGCTTCCTCCTAGTAGACATTACGCGAACTACTTGGAATCGGATAGGCAGACGAACAGACAGAGCTCGCTTGATTGACGCTGGTGAAAGACGGTTATGACGTCGACACAAATTTTATTACAAGTTTGTAACAGTTATTACAATATTATTTTTATTTCACACAACCTTTGTTCTTATAGCCTTTGTTAAATCGTATATTAAAACATCTGAGTAGCGAGGAAGTGGTGAGAGAGTTGTTTTATTAGCAAAATGAGATTTTAAAAACCCGCCACGGCCGAGCTTAGCGCGCCAATCATGAGCCAGAGTTACGTCTGCCATTGCGTGCGATGGTGGCGATTTCTATCCAGTGCTGTCAGAACTACGTGGAGAATCCTGCCTTTTGTTATCAGACAGGCCCATAAGGTTTTCAGTCTAGTACAGGTTTATAGTCAATGGTAATATACTTCATTATTAGTTGCTAAATGTGATTTTAAGAACATACAAAACTAAAATACTAATCTAGTTAAATGAAACAAATTGTGCTTAAAGATGATTGTACACTATCTTTTAATTCCCAAATCCAAACTTCTCCATAAATTGTACTTATCCTACAGTAAAAATATTTATTTGGTTTTTATTTTTGTAATATCACCAATGAGTCCAAGGGGAAATATATTTTAGAAGAAATAAAATAAATGTCATATAATTTACTTTATTTTAAAATGGATTAACCCTCCAAGTGCTGAACGTTGCAATCGCAATTCTCGTGTAGCCTATAGTGCTAATGTCACGATTGTGATTATCTTTTCACGGTGCAATACATCTTTACCTACTGGAATCGTTTGGATTCAGTGGAATATGACTCTACATGGAATTTGTAATAAAATGATGTATCGGAAGTAGTTTTTCGGTGTTTTTGTGATCGATTGCACAATTTTGCGTCTTTCCATTGTTGTTGCCATTTTGTATGTTGTGGTAGAGGTTTATGCAATTTTTTTATGAAAATAACTATTTCAATCCAAACAAAGATTTTTTTTCAATCTGCGAAACATTTAAATCAGTTTGATTATCGTAAAACTGTCAATTAAATGATTTTTCGAACTGCTATGGCACTGCTATGGAACTGCTAAGTTAGGGGCGTCTCGCTAGCCTAACAGTTAGAGTCTTGGACTTCGGTTCAAGGGGTCACGGGTTCAAATCCCGGGATGTCCACAATGGACCGCTTTCCCTCAAAAGCGTTTGTAATGTGCTCTAAAAAAAGCCACTGCGTTGAAATACAGAAAAAAAAAAAAAAATTATTTTTAAAATTGAGTTTTCTGAGTTTGCCATTGCTGTGTAAGCGTGACTTAAGTATTCATTAATAAGCTATTACTTTTTAGATTCCCCTTTTCTTGCTGATAAATGAATATAAGGTTGAGATACGTAGATTCATATCTTTTACTCATCCAAGACAGTGAAAAAGCACCTCAGCACAAAAGAGATATATAGGCAGCACTTGGAAGGTTTAACATAAATTATTTGACTATATGACATTTAAAACATTTAAGATTTATTTGTGCTTGAAGACTTAACCCTCACAATTTATTGAATGATATAGGCTATCATGTTTTTGATTTTGGTACAAAATGTTCGGTACAAAAATGCTTATGAAATATTAATCATTAAATACATATGATTTATTATGTATAATTTTAATTATACACAAATAATTATAGAGAATATTTTCATGATAGCCTAACAGCACTTTACCGTACTGCTAGAGATCATATAAGAATTTAAAGTTCAGTATTAATAATGAATACAAAGAGTCTTACCACTTCCTACATTAAGTCACACAAAAAGTGATATAAATAAATAAATTCCAAGATAACCATTTTTAACAAAATTAAAAGCACTTTAAGAAAATGTATATATTACTGATGTCAAATATAAACAAAATAATATACAAGCATAAACTCCTCATTTATACACAGGAATTTTAGTTATTTCTAAATGGAATAGTACAATGAACTAAATTCATTTAATCTTCAGACCAATGACAATGAACTACCACCAGACCACCAGTTATAATTGTCACCAGTTTATAAGGTGAGGTTGTTTTTTATGATTTAATGTTGAGGATTATAAAATTCTATAATCTTTTTTGAAAAATGATGCAAGCAGACCATATAAAATCACACCACCGACTGTCTGTAGCAAGTAGAGAAGGCCTGAGTTTCTACTTCACAAAGACTTTTAAATCATTTAAATACATTGAGAACTGACATACGGTGAATTACGTAAACAATAGCGAAATGCATCGGTTTGGACGATAGCCGAACAGCAAGAAACCGATGACAAAACATTGAGAGGGTTAATAACCTAAAAAATAACAGTATAGTTTGAAACAACAATGCAAGAGCAGAACCAAGTGGTTTAATAATAATTGGGAGATATCCAAATTAAAGGAAAAAATATAATGTTTTTGAAAACCAGAACAAACACTTAACAAATATTCAAAATAATGCCCACTATTGATTATTTGTACTCAGTTTGCTTATTTATTCAACAATCTTCTATAGGCTAAATAAAAGTTGTGCAACAAATAGATGTAAAAAAGGTTTCCACACAGTAACAATTAGGAATGAGTCGATTCCAATTTTTTTCGATTCCGATTCCGGTTCCGATACTTACAAATCGATCTCAATTCTGATTCCATCGATTCTGAATAACAGTTGAAATAGTCAAAGTAATAAATTATTTAAAGACAATAAGTTCAGTAATTGACTTTTATTTAATAAATTAGAGACAATCAATTGGTGATTATTTTTCATTAATAAAATTTTCATTAATAAAATAACATAAACTTACAAAAGCAAATAAAAAAAATAAAGTTGAATTGCATGTTTATTTTTCATATGATTGTTATGCTTTAATTTACATGAATCACCCATGATATTTTTTGAAATTGATTTGTTGTGTTATAAATCAATCACTTTGGATGTTTACTATTCTTGGCCGAAAAAAATTCATTGGTAATGTTAAATATACGATTTAAAATTTTGTATACAAATTAGAAAGCAAAATTTGTAAAAAAAATTTAATAATTGTAGATCAACGTTTTTAAATATACTGTAATTTTAAATTTCTACTTTAAATAAATTGAATAACAATAAATTTTAAGATGTCTAGCAGTCGAAAAAGTTGGGAAAGTGGAGAATTTGAATAGAAAGAAATAAAATGTCGGGAAAGAAGGAAATCAACATAGAAAAGTTTGAATAGTCGGAAAAATAATAAGACTGACAAACAGTAATTGTATTATCCAATCTCATACGCGGAAAGTCACACAACTTTGATTGATATTTTATTTTATTTGTGGTAATCAGACGAAAAAAATTAACCGTCATTTGTCTTTGTACGATAATTAGTTTCGGTTTTAGCATTTTGGATTAGGATCTGTTATCTCTTGAATAAATTACCAGGACCCTCAGCCGGAGCCGAACAATAGACCAGCCATTAAGAATGGGACAAAAAATATAGGGTCGCTCGGCGACTCAGGCCACTAGCTTTGTTTCCTTATCTGTTTTCCTCATTCTCGTACATCCATGAATAGAACTCCTGTCAATTCTACTTTCATAAAAGTTGAGAGTTATTTTGGGACTGGAAAGTAAGTGATAAGTTGTCGGGAGGAGTCTTTTTTTCAACCACTTATTTTGTTAAACGATATTTATCTCTCTGTTTGTTTTCCCACGCTAAGATGTTTTTTTTCGTACTGACAACCGGTGGAACCGAGAATCGACAATTGGAATCAACACATCCCTAGTAACAATGTATTACCCTATATTCAACTAGCTGCTTGCCGTCTCAAATCAATCCTTATCATTTTATTTTTTAAATAGCAATTGTCAGAGATGTAAGAACTTAGAACTAAGAAGAATTATTGATATGACGACACAGAGAACTATTTGATCAATTTATGTTCAAAATATTACTAAGTATAATTAAACAGGGTTGCCACATAATGTAAATCGCAATACAGTAAGTAATGGTTTTGTATAGGCATAACTTAAAATGTTATTTTAAAGAATCAAACGGTTCTATTAGGTTAAGAAAGTAGGAAAAGGACAAGATTTCACACGTTAGCTGTTCCACGAGGGCCTAAAAATGATAAAGAAGCTTTTGTGTGGATTTAAGTAGAAACCTAACAGCAAATGTGTTCAGTTAAATTCTGAGTTAATGTTATCCAGGGCGCCCACTCAGACATCCCGGTTTATACCTGCTCCAGTCTTGAAACTGATAAGTCCTAGTCTGCTATTTCTACGATATTTTAACTACTTTTATATTTTGTGCTATGGAATATAGTACTATAGAAAGGATTATGAGATTGTGGACACAAAAATAAATCATTTAAAAAACGTATAATAATGATAATTACCAAATAGTAGTGGGACATCTTTATGTCTATTATACAAAAGATAAACATAAGTTCTTATGTTTGAAGTACCTTCTGAAAACCCTGCATCCATACTAGCTAACCAATGTTTAAAGAAATCCAAAAACGATGTGTGACCGCGTGTGTGGTAATGAAAGGATCTTACCATTGACTATAAATACCGAAGTAGACTTCTCATTGCCATTATAAATGTGTCCCTAGTTTTGTGTATGCCAGGATTGAAAGAGGTCGTAGTTTACACCAATCACCAACAGAGTATACTGCTGTCAACTATTACTTATCCTCTCAAGGAGGGGATAATACAACAGTTGGTGTGTCAGGAAGCAATCATAAGTTGATAATCATTTGCTTTCTGGGGTGGTAAATAACTAAAATAAATAGTTGACAGCAGCACAATCTGTCGGTGACCTAATCAAACTACTTCAATTTTAAATTCTAGCATACACTGAAAGTGGAACAGCTGTACAAAAAGAAAGGTCTAGTAAACAACCAAAGATGACCTCACCTCAGGGGTAACACCCCTTTCTAAAGTAATGGAATTGCCCAAAATTGCAATCTAATCACACATTGAAATAAAAATCTGTATTTTTTCATGGTCTTGGTCGAAAACCAGAGCAGTCGTGAGACACAGACACAATCAAATCCGGATGCCTACGACAACTTCATGGCGGGAGGACCTTGACCAGTTGCCTGACTTCCACACAAGATTCTGCAAATTTTCTCAATAAACCAATTTTCCAAACAACGTTCTCAGAAAATGTTTGCTTAAATAACCATTGTCTCGCCAAGTACAAAACTGAGAAAGCCTATCTGGACTTTGAATCAATGTAAAAACTATAGTTGATGTAATAGATGGGTCATATTGAATACCAAACAAATGTACTGCAACACTGCACTGTAATTTCGCTAAGTGAGAGTAGCTTATTCATGATTTCACCCCATCCTTCTAATTCCCGGGTGAACAGATTGAGTGGCCACCGTGTTATTGTTCGGATACCAACATAAATAAAGCACTTTCCTATAGGTACATAAAAAGAGCAAAAAACATGTATGCTAATAAATATATATATTTTAAGTATAAAGTTTGCTTTTCAAAAAATCCCATCTAAAAATGCTCCAAATAAGATGTAAAAGCTCCCTTTATGTGACAACCCTATTACCTACTGATAACAAATTACATCGGTCACAATAGCTATTGTACATCTGCGCAACGCACCCTACCGTATCTATGCAACATAAACCTACGCCTCCATACATTTTTTGAATATTTAGAAAATATCTTTGGTTACTTTACAATTGGCCAGTGATGTTCTTCAATTAATAAGAGAGAGCGAACATTTGACATGTTGCTTCAGTAGGTTAGTCCTTCTCACAGTCTGCACAGCTGATCTCGTCTTTGACTGGAGTGGTTGGTGTCGTCTTCCCGTATGAAGAGCCTTTACTGATTTTTGTCAACTCGACCAGTTTATACAGCAAAAAGAAAACTGAAAAGAAAGAAAAATATTGACAAGCGATGAAATAAAAACATAGAATTCATCAACATTATTTGATTAGATTTAAAAAATAATTAAACCAAAATTTCGTTAATCAGCGAAACAACTGAGGGTTTGGAGGGTTGGATTTGACATGAAAAATTAAAAAGCTGTCTGATCTAAAGCTGACATATTCCACTGAGAAACACGGTTCAGAAATTGGAAAGTTATATACGGATTTAGGAAGTTAGGCCTATAGATTTACCCCTTTGTTTTGTGATTTTTACTATGACTAGCTGATGTCCTGTTCTCCGCACGGGGCTAGCAGGCATAGAGCCAGCCGTTTTGAATGTTTATTTACATTATAATCAGCTGACTAACTAAATAAGATAACTCCTTAAGATTAACAATAGAGCTCTGAAGTGGAGGCTTTCCAAAATCCCAAAGATACAGAGAGTAAGAGCTTTTCGTTGCTACCACACATGTACAAAAAATAGAAGTTTTGGGGTCAAAAATTGTAACAGAAATTCAAGAAGTTCTTTTACTAGTACAGATTATTTTTGGAGCTACATTGAAGTTAAAGTAACGATTATTATGTTCTAATGAATTTTAACGGTGCGTGTTCTGAAACATAATGTCATATCAGGCCTGTAAAATATCTTAAATGACATGTCTGATGGGTTACGGAGGATGACCTTTCAGCCTTGTTTAATTCCAGGTAAGAAAAGTATTTCGGTGACACAATACCACACAGCAAGTCCTTTCATTGATACTAGTTGCCCTGATGCTCTAATCTGAGCAAGTTTGTACCCAAAAAAGGTTTTTTTTTTTTTACGTAGGAGGAACGCTTAATGCGCGAACCCAAAGGAACAGTGTGGGTCTCCCTCTTACGAGGTATACCCACTAAACCTCCTACGGAGCCGCGGGGAAAACCAGGCCGAAACCCTTATCGGACAACTTCGGCACTGGCCCGCGTGTCTTGCGCCCAGATGGGTCACGTCATCGTTTCGGGAAACTTAGAGGTCACCTAAGCATCCCTCGTCTCGCTTTACCCGAAGAACGGATTGCACGAAGAGCGCAACCGCTCTCCAGGAGTCTTCATTTCGAAGCATCGCCCCCACCACGACGTCCGGGGACAGATCGCCGACAGCAGAGATGAGCTTCCTCCTGTCTTCAGCGAAACGACTGCACCGGAAGAAAGTATGATGAGTATCATCCACCTCCTCCGGGCAGTAACTACACTGAGGTGACCTCACCTTCCCCATGCGGAAAAGGTATTCCCTGAAGTACCCGTGGCCTGTCAGGAATTGACACAAGAAAAAGTCAATTTCCCCAAATGCACGGCTCGAACCCAAAAAAGGTTACTTCAATTGTAAACAAACATAACAAAACATCTAAAAAATTAAAACAGATTGGAATATTAAAACAGATGAAAACAATGTACTTTCAATCAACCACCGGTAGTTTAAACTTCCAACGTCGGATAGCGCCACTGTTCCGAAAATTCAGCCCTTTACTGTATTTAAGAGATGCCCTTTCTTAAAATTTTGGGACGTATTGGCAAATCTACGTAAAATTACCTTTAATTTGACACCTCAAACGTTACAATCCATCCAGGTGTTATCGAGTTATGATTGTGAAGAAAAAACCCCTAGCGTATTAATATATAGGATTACTTACATAAAAGTATGATGCCAATTCCCTTTCGTTGAGATTAATTCAAATAAAGCTTTATTCAAGAGATTTGTACAAATTATACAGGACATAAAATTATACAAATGTAAAATGGTTTCAATACTTACATTTTACTTTTAAGAGTATTTAATCCATAGAAAACTCATTATTTCTCCATAGCAGACACTTGTTTTGAGAAACTTTCTTACTACGAGACACTATCCCCAAGCTCTTGAAATAAGTAAAAAGCTCTTTTTTATTAAGAACTAGCTGGCCCAACAGATGTTGTCCTGTCCTAATGTCAAATACTAGTTCATTTTCAATATGCGCTTATTCGCTTCGCTCACTCGCCTCCCGGAAGAGTTTGAGTTACCATTCAAGTGGATTTTTTATTTCCATAATGAACATATGTTTATTCCTTTTAAGTATGTTTAGATGTAATCCTTGTTAACAGCTGTAACTAAATCAAATTAACTTTGATCAAATCAATGGGAACTTTGAAAGCCAGTGAGTCAGAGTCTTTCGGGGGTTTTGATTTTATTTATAAGAACCTTGCCCTGACATTAACGAACACAACCAAAAAAGTATTATTCAATTTGGTACACTCATTCTCAAGTTATGGCGTGACATAGGGAAATAGGAATTAATTTGTATATATTAAGATTTTAAAAATTAAACAAAATTACAGTGGACACCCTTTTAACTGGCACGTTTGGGACCACTGTTATGCCGGAAAACTGATTTTGCCGGATAATCAAACATTTATAGTTTTAAAGGGGATATTGAAGGTAATTAACTTCATATAAAACCCAAATTAACAAAAAATAACTGTACTGATTTGCGTCCGACATAGACAAACATTGGGTGAGAAAGAAAATGGCAGTCACAGCCCAGTGCAGTGGATGCAAGTGTCGTCAAGGTCTATGAGTGCCTGAACCTAACCGGAAAAAACCAATTGTGAGAGTGGCTCAACTGATGCCGGTTAGTAGAGCGTCCCGGTTCTTGGAATGCCGGTTGAGAGAGCATTCACTGTATTGGGAAGTGCTTGCAAGTTACTCGGTGTTTGTCTAATGAATTGTATGCCAGCTATGCTTGGTTTTTGACAATAACATTCTACTGAGTGTTTAGGAATTGCCAAATTGGTTTTTATCGCATGTATTGGCAATTTAACCCTATTGTCGGCAACCCATCACCACATTACTTACAGAACAGGATGATGCCGATGCCGATTGATATGTAGAGGGAGGAGCCCGACATGAGGAGCCACGTGAGGTAATAGAAGACTGGCGCCAGCGCCAGCACGGCCCACACCACCATGTTGACGAGGCTGTAGCAGCGACGCGGCAGCAGGAACGGCTCCACCCGGCGCACGCCACTCTCCGTGAAGAAGTCCCCGGTGTGCAGGAAACTCTCCATCATCTTGTCCTGGTGATCAATGACAATGAATTACCTGAATGTCCCGCGCTCTGAGACAAATTTTCCCTGAGCAAAGACCATCAGGAATGTTTTTTCTTGTGAAAATTATTTACACTTTTCACTTATACTGATGGGTATTATTTTTCTTGCTCTGTACGTGTATGATCAAAAACTGTATGACACTGTCTGTTGTAATTATGTATTACTGAATGACAATAAAGAATTATTAATATTAGGCCTATTAGGCCTATACACTTTTATTTGGTTATAATCTATCTGATATATTTGGCGGTTTGAGGAGAAGCATTGGTATCCCCTCACTGGATCAGACCGTTGAATGATATTACAGCTGTTCTTTTTTTTAATCGATCAGTGTACTTGAAAGACAAACAACGCATCGAAGGGTGAACTATCGTCTGCTTAGCTGTTTATGAAACGATCATAACATAACCTAAAATCACGAGTAGATAGACCTATTCTGTTTTAATATCTTTCATTCTATATCAATATCATTGTATATTAGCCTTGGGAGATATAGATAAAGCAAAGCAAATAAACCTAGGTGTACCGTTGCAAGTATTTGTGACAACTATACTCTAGAGTTGTAGTAAATGTACTCAACCTAACCACACTAACCTTTTCCACATAGAGCTCCCTCAGCCACTCGGCAGCTGCCTCCTCGCCCTCAGGCACCTGTTCTATCGGGATCCTCCTCAGCAGCAGGTGGCCTTCCAGCGGCTGGCCCAGCAGCATGTTGGTAACTGTCGGCTGGACTTTGGCGTTCCTGCAATCATCCAAATCATCATATAATATATATACTTTAAGGCAAGCACAATAATTGTTGTTAATTTTTCTCAGCGTCTATGCATTGTATAAGAAATTATCAAAAAATTACTATCAGAAAGATGTTGTCTTGTAGATTTTCAGAATACCCTTACACAGTCAACTCCCGATTATCCAGGGTAATGACCGGTTGGAGGGTCACGGATAACCCAAAACCATGATTAAAACAAAGTAATTCAATAAATTGAATATTACAAATCTAATAAAGATTTATCAATATTTGTATGCTACAATATTGTGTTTTAATGTAATTTAAGATAAATTTATGTATATTAAATACTTTTGAAAATCTTTAAATTGTGATAACATCTACAAACAATCAAGATAATAATCGTTAACACTAGCAATGGTTGATAGCAGTAAATACTATCCAAAACGCCGAATGATATTTAATAGGTTAAAAATCTCTAAACACTCAACTGTCTAAACTAGACCGAACAGTATGCTAATTAATTCCGCACAGGGGAAAACCCCCCATGAGGGTGAACAACGGCGAGAAGGGTGACTTTATGTGGTTATCCATACAACTAACTACAGCAATACTACACTACAAGCTACTCACTACAAAGAAGGAAGAAATCAGAGTAAAAATGTATTTCTTTGGTAAGAACAAGGTAAGTGTGAGCTATTCTGCATAGCCAAAAGTAATTTTGTGAGGTATTTCACCATTGGTAATAACTGTATTATAGGCTTGTTTCATGGAAGCCACTGTCCACCAATGCAAGTAGCGTTACCTAAAAATCACTTTTCCCCGACCCAATAGAGAATTAGTCAAGGTTATTCGTATTTTTATTATATTTAATATACGATAAAAAGAGAGAGTTTTTAATTTTAAACCTAATACGTACAAGAAGTTATGAGGTTGAATCATTGACACAAAATAAGGAACATGTGGCTATTTTGGTATTTTTCTATAGCCTAACTGCCCAAAATTAATTCTGGTAAATACCAGTACATAAATATCAAAGGGAAGAATAAATATTTATAATTACTATAAGACGATACTGCTATCACCACCCAATAATTCACTTAAAAAAAAACATTGAAAAAACCTCTTGATAAAAAAGGCTTTGGATTCATTTGAATAGCTTGGGGATAGCGTCTTAATATTGTTATTCCAAGAACATTTTGATAAGTATACATCACATTGTGACAGTTCGGTTATGTTACAGATATAAATGACAACCATGGTGATAACTACTGACAACCACTGATAAAGATAGGATGTTGTTTTAGTGCACAAGTACCGAGAAACATTAAAACTCCAAGTATGCTCTTGTATTGTTTCTGTTTTAGATAAAAAAACTTAGTTAACAAACTGAACACTTTGTGCCTTTTCAATCCAAACTCATTTATAACTCTAATCAGTGGTTGTTTTCACAGCGTAAATAGCTCAACTAAGTTCTTTGCCTTTCCCTCTGAAGAATTCGCTTTGCTCATTCATCTTGCTATGCATTTAAAGCAAGTTAACTTCAGCCTTCTCATTTTCATGCCTGTGAGAAGAGTTTACTAGACATTCACTTGTTGTCATGTTATACATTTTCATTGGGCAAGAAAAAAAATCACCCAAGTTCGTATCATACAAGAAACCCTTCAGTGTATGTTTGAGAAGGGGGATTGAGTGGCAAATATTATTCTATTTTCAATAGACTGGTGCTAGTTTACTTAAACAAATAATGTTTCGTACCCTGTCGTCATCTACACTAGTTCACAAGATTACTAGTTTCGGGACTAGTATTGGCAAATTATCAAATCTATACATCACAAGAAGGTATAATACGGTAATCGACTCGAGGTTTAAAACATTTTCAACACCAATCATAAACTTAAACATTAGGGGTGTGCGATGCATCGAAAAGCATTGAAATTTCGATTCGATTCGATTCGATGCATCGAATCGTCGATTCGATGCGGAAGTAATCGAAAGAGCGATGCATCGAAAGTGTTCGATGCTATCTTAATCGGCAAAGTTCGTACCGGCTGTCTCACAGTCGTAGAAATAAATAAAGTATATTCTAATGTTTGCGTTTTAATTTAATCCCTATTTTCCAGATGTATCCTTTAAGATATGTTTTAGATATAGCAGCTAGCACATAACACAGTTTATAACGTGGTTTGATTTAAAACAAATCGGCAGCAGACGATTTAATGACGACGATGACGCAACGACAGCTGCAAAGTAGTGATGGGAGAATCGAATGCAGAATCGAATAGTATTCGAATACAGCCCAAGTATTCATGTATTCGAATACTTGTCTGTTATTTTAGAGGAGGCCGAATGCAGTATTTTGTTGATTAATGAACATTGGTTGTTAAAGAGTGAGGAGCTGTTATATGTTCCTAGGGGTTTCAAACTTGCTGCTTCTTGTTGTAGAGAAAGGGATCCACATGGTGGTGCTTCCATCATTATTAAGGTAGATTTTGACCATGTGGAAATTGACATATCCCAATTTGTGCATGTCGGCCTTCTCGAAGCTGTTAGTATTTATGTTATGAATTTTAATATTGTATTTATTTCTCTGTATAGACCTCCGGATTCTAGTTTGGATTTGTTTTTTAATTGCTTTGAAGACCTTTTAATCTTTGTTACTGATAAGTTTCCTAAAGCTAGAATTTTGATAGGTGCTGATTTTAACATTGATTTTTTAGGCCATAACAAACACTCTGTAATGCTTAAAAATGTATTGAAGTCTTTTGATTTATATTTTGTTTTTAATACTGCAACAAAAGGTAAAAAGTGTATTGACAATATTGCTACTAATCTGGGTTCAAATTGCTATAGTCATTATGTATGGAAGGAAAGAATCTCTGACCACCCAATTTTGTGTTTTAAATTTACTCTTGCATGTACATCCTCTCTACTCTGGAGAGAAGTTTCATTCAGAAAGTTAAATGAAGATGGGTTAAATTTATTTATGTTAAGCCTGGCTAATGTTAATTGGGATTTCATTTATGTAAATGAGGATGTTGATCTTGCTTTTGAGTGCTTTTTGGGAGTGGTTCTTTCATTGTATAATGTTTGTTGTCCTAGAATTACTAAGAAAATCAAAATAGATAATAAGGTTAAGCAAAATAAAAATGGTTGGTTTGATGATAATCTTAGGAAGAACAGAAATATGTTGATGCTTATTAGTGACTTGTTAAAAATACCTAGCTATAAAAACAATCAACACCTTATAGATAGCTACATACTTTGTAAAAATGAATATAGAGCGAGTATTAAGGCTGCAAAAATCAGACACAATGAACAATTTATTTCTAATTCACAAAACAAAAGTGCAGCTTCATGGAAAGTGATCAGGGCTGAAAGTGATTCATTTTTAAGGGGTGTAAATGCTAGTTCACCAATCAAGGCTGATGAGTTTAATGATTTTTATATAGATATTGGTAAAAAAGTCATGGAAAAGTCAAATAGCAGCTGTCATAATGTAAATTATTTATCTTTTCTTCATAATGTTAATCCTCCATGTTCCAGTTTTCATTGGAAACCAATAACTGTTTATGACTTGACGAAAATTATTAGTAATTTAAGTTCTTCCGGCAGTGAAGATATTTATGGATTGTCAAACAAAATCGTTAAGTTAATGGCCCCTCTTATATTACAACCTTTGTTATTTTTAATTAACTTAGTTTTCCTGCAATCTCACTTTCCTCGTTGTTTAAAACCGTCAAAAACGATACCTCTGTACAAGAAAGGTAATAGATCATGTATCTCTAACTATAGACCGATATCAATAGTAACTATATTTTCTAAAATAATTGAAGTTTGTGTCAAATTACAGCTAAATGAATTCATAACTGACAATAATATTATTTGTAACAGCCAGTTTGGATTTAGGAGTGGCCGTTCAACAACTTCAGCAGTAGAGATTGTAGTGTCTGATATTCTTGACAGTTTTGAGTGTAATGAGTACCTGAGCGTGGCCCTTGTGGACCTCAGCAAGGCTTTTGATTCTGTTTGTCACAATGTTCTGCTGAACAAATTGGAATTTTATGGTATTAAAGATAAAGAATTAGAGTTTTTTAGATCCTACCTTTGTGGAAGGAGGCAGATGGTTCTTTTAGATTCCGAAGCTTCTTCATTCAGAGAAGTCCTTGCTGGGGTGCCGCAGGGGTCCGTTCTTGGACCATTGTTATTTATAATTTTTATTAATGACCTTCCTAACTCCATGCCTTGTAAAACATTGTTATACGCTGACGACACCTCTTTTCTGTACTCGGGTAAGGATTTTAAGGAGACTGAAAAAGTTATAACTGATATGATTGATTTTGGTAAAACCTGGTTTAGTAGTAATTTTTTATCTATTAATGATGAGAAAACAGAAAGAATTTGTTTTTCATTGAGGCAATTAGGCTGTGCTAATAATAAGATTTATGACCACGTTAAACTGCTAGGAGTCACACTTGATGTCAAGCTTACTTGGGAGTCTCATACATACAATGTTATTTCTAAATTGGCCAGAGTTTGTTTTTTACTGAGACGGCTCAAAAAATGTATTTCCATTCATATGCTGCTTATTACTTACCATAGTTTTTTTCACACCCATCTCTTATACGCTAACCTTTTGTGGGGTAATAGTAGTGGAGCTAGACATGTTTTTATCTGGCAAAAGAAGGCTTTAAGAATCTTGTTTGATATTCCTGTTAGAACTAGTAGTAAACCTTTTTTTATTAGTTATGAAATTATGACTCTGCCTTCCATATTCATTTTTCAAAATTTAATTTTTGTCAAGGAAAATATTAACAACTTTGTTACTCGTGATTCAGTTCATAGTTACGATACTAGAGGATCTTGTGATTTAAATGCTCCAGCTGCTAGATTAAGTAAATTTATTAACAGCCACAAGTATTTACAGATTAAGTTTTTTAATAAAATTCCAGTAGATTACCGTAGCTTAGATTCCATTTTATTTAAAAAACGTTTATCAAGGTGGCTATTGAGCAAGGCGTTTTACTCAATTGACGAGTTTTTAAACTGTGATGATTTTGCTTGTTTTTAACTTATTATTATCACTTGGAATGTAATGTCTCTGTTAGACTTTTTTATTTTTACGTTGTTTGTTATTTTTATATATGTTAAATGCTTTCCCATACTGTGTCTATTTATTGATATTGTTTATAAGCTTGTCGAAAATCTACCTTATACTTGCAACTTGCCACCAAAATACTTGCATATACTCATAAATCCTCATAAACTTCATATACTTACATAAATCCTCATATACTTGCGTATGCTTATACTTGCTTTTGCATATTGAAGTGAATAAATTGCTTGATTTGCATTATGCGTTAATTTGGAATATAGATATAGCATGAATAAATTTGGCTTGATCACAATTATAGATTTGCATAGTTAGTATGGCATGCTATATTTAGCTTGAATTCTGATATTGTAATATTGTATTTTGCATGTGATATTGTATGTTATTGAAGAATGGTATGTGCATGTCTCTTGTATTTCTTGTGACGTTGTCTATTTCAATTGATTAATGACAATAAAGCATTATTATTATTATTATTATTATTATTATTATTATTATTATACTTCAATATTGTATTCGAATTCGAATTCACTTGAAAGTTGGCGCAAAGTATACACTTTACGAAAAAAATCATTAGGACTCATTTATGTTAAAATTGCTGTAAACTGCATTTAATTTAATTTAGTTCATTAAATCTGGATAAATAACTACTAAACTCTAATTATAAGAACAGTTTCTGTTGCCAGCAAATGAGGGTGGTTTCGTTTCAAGTGCATCGTCATGTTGCTCGTGTTGCTATGGTATTTAAATTTTTTCTTGCAACTTTTACACATCACAAACTCTTATCAACTTGATTAAAATGTTCCGACACAGAAGACCTTTTGGGAGGCATATTGCACAGTTAATCACAAAAGGCTACCAATAGTTAATTAAAATAATAAAATTGAAATACAATAACTATATCACATAAACTTTCACTAATGAGTAGGCCTACACAAAAAACTAAACTGTTTTGCACAAAAAACTATGATGTAATACCGCGATCACCGCAGCCGTCTGCGGACTATTTTGACATTTGAAAACAAACAACAGGGTGCGGGGAAGACAAGTCTAGACATGAATTCCAAGAATCCGTCGCGCCGTTCCGCCACCGCCAGTTATCCAGCCGGCCGGCGCAGCGTTCAGTACCGGAAGTATTCGAGTTCAAGTATCCGAATACGTATTCGAATACAGGGGTGTATTCGATTCGGCAGTATTCGATTCTTTAAAGTATTCGATTCTCCCAGTGCAAAGCAGTAATGGTAATCACATCTCTTCGGGAAAGTAGTTCCACTATTACGTTGTTAAAACATTAATTTGTTGGGGATTTTATAATTGAAGGAGAGTTATTTTTTTCAGAAACTAAGATTGATAACCGGTTGTAACACTTTCGATATAATTGAAGTTAATATTAAGTTTGATATTCCTACGCGTTAAACAATGGCGGACCACGGAGGAATATTTTTGATTTAGAAGTCTTTATTACGCACTGATGTTACCTGATACGATATTCAGTGTTGCCAGATGTACGATATTTGCACCATAAGTCCTCTTATGATATCGTTAATTGCACCAAATATAGGCCTACTATTGTTGTTTACTATTAAATACTAGTTTAAATTAGTATTTTCGTAGTTTTTTAATACGTAAAATTGTGATAGTGAGTTATTTGAATAAAGTTTTAGGGTGGGTACAATAGTATTGTGTCAAAATACGGTGGTTTTACTGGCATGGTAGTAGTGTTTCCACTTGAGGGATTTTTATCCCATATATGGGATATTTTGGAAATCGGCATTACGTCTGCTAGTTTGCTTACGACCAGACCACCTTAGCAGAGCACTTCTAATCTAGTGAATTTTCTTGTCGCACTGGCAGTTGCGGGGTTTTCAAATTCTCACGTTGTTATTATTTTACCTACTTTATTGTAACTATTATTATTTTATAATCGTCTCAGAACGAACACTAAATCACGCCAATGAATATCGCTGGCCTGGCCATGTTGGAATTAACGAGGAAAATATTTGCTGTTATTATTACCTATGTCGTACTCTTTAGTACTATACAGTGCCATTATAAATACCTCTCACGGAACTAAATTATTTAACTATCACTTGCCAGCCTTCTGGCAAACCGCATCATTTATATATCGCATTAATCAAAATCCTTTGAGGTACTAAAATGTAAAATACAGGTGATTAGTAGATCTAAATAAGCTCTATCTATCATATAATATTTAACATCAACTGTGTTACTGTGTTGCACTGTTTGAAAAATTAGTGGGAAAGTGTGGGATATTTAGAAAATGTAAAAGGTGAAGTGTGGGATAAAGTGGGATTTTTTGTATCAGCTCGTGGGATATTTTTTACCGCTGAGTGGAAACACTGAGGTAGTACCACACCATGGTGGTACTATAGCGGTATTTACAATCTGGAAAAACTGTCCATCGTCACTTTGGCGCTCCGCCCTTTGAAACTTGCTAAAGTAGGTAAATACAATTAAGTTTAGGTTAATGCTGTTATACTTAATATTGTTTGGTTATTATATGAATATTTCACCACTAGTCATGCTTAATCAAATTTCCTCAATAAAGATAAAACCTAAGTATCAAGTATTTGAAATTATTTTTCTTGTCATGGTTGGATCTAATTTTTATTTAGTTAGTCAACAAACGTCATCAGTTCATGGTTATTTCAGGATATTAAGGTTATGAGGAAATCAAATCAGAAAATTATAACTAGACTTTGGCCAAGAAGGTAGATTACCCATGTTGGTAATAAACATTGGTGTATAGGCTGAGTTTTAATCACTGAAACATGTCGCATTGAATCGAATCGAATTGCATCGATTCGAATCGAAATTCTTTGAATCGCATCGTTGCATCGAATCGACATAAAATCGCTGCATCGCACACCCCTATTAAACATGACACAAAGAAACATTAAACATTTAAAAATTCACAATAAGTGTACACATTTATTCCCCATGTGTGGCCAGCAAAGGACAAGAACAGTATAAGTTTATGTTTAGTGTTGAAAATGTTTTAAACCTCAAAAGCCCATGAAAGTATTTAGCTTCCATATATATGTATATATATATATGTGTATATATATATATATATATATATATATATATATATATATATATGTGTGTGTGTGGTAATGGGACAATACTAGTCTGAAACTAGTAATATTGTAAAATAGTGGATTGACGACGACAAGGTATGGGTAGGTATGTAACCTTATTTTTTAAAGTTATACAATCAATCCAGGTGACAAATAGCATGAATAGCTTAATGCAATTTAGAAAGTTCTGTTTAACAATCAATACCTACGAGAGATCACCCAGAGATAACCAAACCATAAATCTTTTCTGCATTTTAGAAGCAGTAAATAAAAAAAATCAATCGTACGTAGCTTCCCGATAAAAATTAGGCAAATGATACAAACAACTGATTTACTCGGAGAACCTGACCCAATCTACTCACTCTTTGAAAGCCAACTGGACGTCGTAGATGGCCGGGACCTTCTCCCGGAGATGCGGGATGCTGCAGGTGAACCCCTTGGTCCGGGGAGTCAGGTGCTGCTTCAACTGAGCGAGGCCCTTCTCCCGGGCGAACGCCAAGCTGGCCTCGTGTTTCTCCCTGGTGAATCTCGTGCCCTCGGCATACAGCAGCAGCTGGAACATCAAACATAAACATTAGGATGATTATTTTCATAACATTAAGCTGCATAGAGGTTTTCATAACTACAGACTACTACAATGGATTCGAATAAGAGATATTCTAATGAAATGTTAGGGTGTTGTTCTAGGTCAGCTTTATGCCTGATCCATGTCAGTTCTGAAATTTACATAGAATAGGCAGGTAGGAGATTGTTATAGAACTTTGAATAATCGGGTTTTCTTTTTGGCAGGTTTTTTTGTGTTGAACCCAAACAAAATAGAAATTAAACTGAACCTAATGTTTACATTGGAAATGAACAATTGTACCGAATTTATAACACCAAATTCCTAAGTTTACAAGTCGATAATAACTTTAGGTGATCCTTGTCAGTTCTGAGATTGATATAGAATAAGTGGGTAGGAGACTTTTACAAAACTTGAAATATTCTGGTTTTATTTTTGACAATTTTATTTCTAAGATTTTTCCCACTCCATCAAATAGGTACTCATTTAGTATGTTTTGAAACTAGAGGTGTGCGGATATCCGAATCCGATCCGAAGGCTTTAACGGTATTCGATAAGGTCTAGTACAAATCCGACTTAGTCGGATAGACTGTTTATCTGGGGATAACAAGGTAGAAACGAAACAATAAATATATTTGGACCATTAATAAATGTTTTGACTCTTGACGTCGTTCAGGTAACATGACGCAATTCCTGTCGCTTTGAAAGTTTTCGGTACATAACTCGTGTCAATTCATCGATACAATATTTGTGTAATCATTTATCGTATCGCGATACACGGCCGGATCGTACATCATTTTAGCAAACAGAATGAATACGGTTTATAAAGAGAAATGAGCGATAGCGAACGTTTTTGATAATAAACAACCGAAAGTTCTTTCACTACGGCGAAGTGTCCCGCTATGATCAACGAGCTTAATCTAGTAGAGCTTTTATACTCCAAGAAAATACTTCTATCACTTGTTTAACGAGATGAGACCTCTAGATATATTAAGCTCGTCGAGTATCTTTATAACGACGTTTAAAGCAGTGACGACCTGACGACGAATTCAAGAAGGCATCGCTTAGTTATCTCTATTATTTATTTTTACAGATTTCATCATTCGGGTATTATTTGATTTTGTTAAATTCATATGTATTTAAAATCTAACCGAAAAGGAAGAAAAGCATGAGATGTAAATTCTTTAAAAAGAACAAAGCTGATAGTGAAGTTGTCGATTGCAAGCTGACACTTTAGTCTGTTTACAATACGGTGACAAACTAGGTTAAAAAAGTTTCTAATTTGCAGTAAACAAAATAAATTTGAACCAGGCCTAGTTGGTAAATTTATAAAACAAAGGAAATTCTGTGGTTATGGAAGTTTTTGGTTAATTCATACAGAGTTGAAGCCCTATAGTGATTCATTTTTTCAGTAGGATCTGATTTCCTATGTCGTGCTAGGCCTTTAGTATGTTGTGATGTCTGCTTGCTATCAACATCGGTGATTCCGGTCTTTTAAATAAGCTGTATTCATATTAAAATGTTTCCTTGTTTTTTCTCTTGCCTGACCATATGTTTATGTTTGTTTTTTACTAGGCCTACACCCAGATAGGCTAAGGTGTTATAGCATAATGACAAAGATTAATTACATAAATGTCAAGGTGAAATTACATGATTTGAGTAGCTTAACCTAGGCCTACTGTTATTAAATTCCCTAAACTTTTATCTTATACCTATAAACCCAGTATACATATTTCTTGTATTTTTCACTGCAGAGAAGATAATATTCTCGAGTATATATGTACAGAGGTTGGTATATTGCTCCTCCAATTAGACATGCTGTCTTCTGGTGAGGTTATGTGTAGTACAGTCTTCAATTACTCGAAAGCTACACTTATAAAAATAATAACCACTTGTTGTGTTTTGAACACAATTGCTTAGCTTAAATAGTGTATATTTATATCTTGCAAGAAAAATGAAAATGTTAAGTTCCAACTTAAAAATATGGTAGTTTTAGAAATCGGGGTAAAGTAGGCTAAATATCCGAATCTGAAAATTATCCGATCCGAAACCCTTACTATCCAACCAGTATCCGATCCGAACCTAAGCTATCCGAACCGAAACCGATCTGAACTAAAAATTCACTATTCACACACCATTTGAAACCAAACAAGATAAAAATTTCACCTGAACCTAATGTTTATATTGGAAATGAACGATTGGCCAAATTGATAGCACCAAATTCCTAGGTTTAGAAGTCGCTAATAACTTTAGGTGGAACAAACATGTAAAATATCTAATCAAGAAAATTAATCCTGGGATTTATATTTTTATAAAAATGGTGAATTTATGTATTTTAGCAGTGTTATATATGATATATTATGCCAGTACATTCTCTTTTTGCATATGATTTGAGTATTGATTGGAGCACTATTAATACTATTTTAAATACAATTATTGTAATTACTGAAAAAATAACAATTAGTCATGTTGAAGCTTAAACATGATGATCATATTAGAGATTATTTTAGGACTGACATTATTCACTGTCTATACAAGGAATAACAATTATATTGAAATTCAGATATATAAACTGTCTGTTGAACAGTAAGCCCACATACATGGGAGCCAAAGTTTGTAAACTATTACCAGTGGAAATGAGCATTGGAACCAATCAAGGCAAATTGAATACCTGATTGAAAACTGTTCTAATAAATAATCCACATTACTCCTTAAAAAAAAAACTGAATTTTTCTCTGCTGGTCTGTGAATGTGCAGTTTTGTTGTATTTTGAAGTGGTTTTAACTATAGATTCTTCTACTCTGTATTAGAATTATTGGAGTTCAATAGACTACTAACTATAATAAGAATATTTTGAAACAATTTATATATAGGTTTTGTACTGTTTAATAAAGATCCTTTTTATTTTACCAGTGTAAACTAGTTAACTAATTCCACCAAAATGGGAGACATATTTAGGGGGGGAATATTAGATTCAGGAGTGGGGCCTTGGGTGGGGGTCGGGAGAGAGTTACTAAGCAGGCCCAATGACTTACAAAGCTCCTTCCCTCTAAACGGATCGATTTGATTACAACGCAGAAGTTCGTATTTCCCTCAAGTATAAATACTAATAATTGATGATAGAAATATCCTCAAAAATAGTAAATACCAGCCAATCATTAAGAAGAAGGTTTTGGTAGATGAAAGTGGATAAAACATGAAAATATGGTGGAGTGAAAACTTGAAGGCTAAGTATGTTCAAAACATGCAATTAACAGGTTTTATAATTCCGTTTGATTAATATTGACCACCTGTTATGGAAATTATTAACTCCAAATCCGTCCATCTAGCAGAACTGAATAATCGACAAGTAGACAAATTTAAAGTATTTATCTTTACACTGTTTAAACCAAGTGACTGTAATCTCAAGACAGGTAGATATGGTGACCTGATTAAAAGAATACCAATGGCCATTTGAAAGCGGGTCACTAAACAAATTGCTTAAATAAAAGTTGCATTAACCAACTCAATATCAATGGCATGAAACATCTAACAGTTACTATAAAGTTATACTTAGGATGAATCTAAAAAAATAACCATGACTTTACATTTAGCAGATGACAGCAAATTACGTATAGCTCAGGGTCAAGTGCGAGTTAGGTCGTTACTGTCAAAATAACACTTACTCATCTGCAGTACAATATGTCTGAATGACAACCAAGTCTAGAGGTCACGCAGTGAGTCCTTGAATAGACTCGCCAATCAAATGTACAAATGAGACGGGGACAATCCATTTGAAGTATATTGAAACAATGAGCAATGCACAAAAGTCTCAAGTCATTTAAATGGGAGCAATTAAAAAGAGAAGGGTTTGTTTGAAAGTTTTTGTCATTAAGTTTAATGTGTTTTAAAGGATTAACCTTAAGCCTACAACACTGACTTGTGATTTAGTACACACAACAGAGTAAACAGTTTGTACCATTATAGGATCGGGGTAGTCTGCCAGCTCTCTCACTTGCAGTCCGATTGCCTCCTTGTCTTTGTTCCAATCTCTCTCCAGAAACACAGACTCGGCAAACTTCCATGACCACCCGATCGTGGGGACATACTTGATTGACTTCTTGGCGTAAGCTTTGCAGTTCTAAAATTAATACAATTTCATGAAATACATGAGGAAACAAAAAAAGCACAGGGATTAAAAATGTAAAAATCAATAGCTATTAATCTGTTGCTATTATTTTAGGCTAAGACAGTCAATATTTAGGAGAAATTACACAGATACATAATAAGATTGTGTCCGAATCAACTAAAACACAATTTCAAAAAACTCATACTTAAGTTTATCTTTCTTGCTAAATAGTTACTGTTGTCATGAAAAGGCTCTTGCCCGATTATGTACTTAGTAAATCCTTGATAGATGAAAGCTCAGGGGAACCTAAGAAACCAAGAAAATACCTTGTTTCTTTTAGCTTTAGTTTACCTGTGTAAGCATATGTGATTCAGCTATTTACTTTAATTAGGATGACATGATTCAAGGATAAATCCTCAATGTCAAATCCTCGTACAACAATACTTATATCAGGGAAATACGAGGGTCATCCGGAAAGGAAAGGTTTGCTTACTGCACCTAGCACAGCACCTAACTATTCATATAACTATTTTTGCTTCTATTTCAGCATGACAGTAAAACTACTGAATGGATAAAGATAGGCTGAAATTGAAATCTATCCTCTAATCGTGTCATTCTGGTTAAAGGAGACAGCTGAATCGCAAATGCAGACTTATCCTTTCTTAGCTAAGACAGTCGATATCAAGAATAAAGATTGATTTATTAAGGGTTATCACTCCGGCAATCATACAAAATAAGAAAATTAAAATTGTCAAATTTGTCCTGCCTATCCCAAGTAAACATCCTCAATTTCTCTTTTAAACTGAATTTCTCACTGAATTTATAAAACAGAAGATACTTACACCCAATACTCCAATCCTTTCACAAAATATCCATCCTACAAGCCAGTCTACATCATACCGATGGTTCATGATTAGATATGCATGTTCTTTTCCATAATACTTCTTAAAGTCATCCTTGTCGATGTAAATATAAACATCAGTTCCGGACCACCACTCAGCCAAACAAACTAACTCTGAAAATCAAAACAAACAGATATATAAATGCAGTGGTTAAAGGTTTTCTAAAATCACAAGACAATCCCAATCTCTGAATAAGTAATATTGTGTCTACGTTACATAGGTGTGTATAGGTGTGACTATGCTTACAGGGCTATTTTTTTCTTCTATAAACTACATATATTATAGTCTGCTTATTGAAAACAAAGCGGTTAAAATCAATAAATGGCTGTTCTGCCTCTTTTCCTTGGCATATCCTACCCTAAATCAATTTTATTAAGTTTTTAAACATTTCTTTAGGAAAGGTTGCCTTCGGTTATACTTATATGTGCAATTTTGAGAATTGTACCCATTTATGCCTGAAACACAAGTTCAGTACAGTAACCGTTATGCTAACGAGAAGCTCCAAGAAATAAGTAATAAGCCTCCATTTGGGAACACGGTCGTAAATCCATTCTTATTTGCATTTAAAAACCCCCACGAGTAGTCGATTTAACTACTGATACAGCATGATAAAAATATGGCAAAGGCCAATCTGATAAGTGAGTGAATGGAGGTTACTCAACCATTGTGTCAATCTGAAGCCAAAGGCCGAGGTAAACAACAGCAGGGAGATAGGCTGAGCAAATGTGTCTCTCACTTTGATAACTCCTGTGAAACTCCTGTGGTGAGAGCAGGTGATCTGCAGTTCAATCGTATTTAATGCTCACAAACCATAACCGATTGTTTAATTTAACCAAAGTTCAAATTACATTACTGTATTATGAATTAATTGGTTCATAGGAGTGATAAAAAACTGATGATATAGGTCAACACTTCATCTCTCATGACAGCATTATCACAAAACGCTTTCAATTCAAACACGATAACGAATATCAGGTTTATTTACACAAAGAAAATTATGACTCTTATTTCAAAATTAAATTCCAACAGAGGTGGTTGTATATTTTATTTTACATACAAGAAAAACTTACAATATTGTTTAAATGTGATTTTTTATGATGGGGTTTTAATTTCAACAATTATTTTACAGAAATTAATATCTAAATAATTGTGTTTGTGTGTCTAAATAATTATACTTGTAAATAAATTATCCAAGAACCTCCTCGTATAAACAACTGAAAATATCTGTGAATAATACAATTACATTTGTGCTGCAATCTACTTTGAAAATAATGTACAGGCCGTCAGATTTCATGTGAGCGGTGAAATGCATTAGAGGGGAGTATGAGCAAATGGAGAGGGGATAGTTGGGGTGGCAGTGGAGGGGAAGTGAGTAGGCCAACTAACGCTATATGGAAGTCGCTACGGCCGCGGCTTGACTCACTGGCCCGGTTGGTTCCCTCACCACTCTACAATCGCATTCGTCCACTGCGCATTCTAGACCCAAGGCTCACATGAAACCTGACAGCCTGTATTCTACTTGTAATGAACATAAGTTTAACTCTAGGTAGGTATTGGTGTTTGACAGCACACTATAGTTATTGCTACATACATTTTACACTCTCATTATAAATCATACTACATACCGTAAATATTATGCTGTAAATACAAATTATACTACATACTTTTTATATTTTAAATAAAGTAGGTATATATACAACACAATACATACAAAAAAATTCATATAGGTTAATACAAAGTGATTAAACAAATTATTGGCTAACTGTAACATATACGTAAAACCTGTAGGTAACAGTTAAAAGAGATTGCATTAAGGCGAGTTACAGGAATTGGCAAAACGTATTTTTATTCTTTTGGGAAGAGATGGAAATATATGCTTTATTCTTTTGTTTCCCGCATTGGGTAAGGCTTTGTCCGAAGGCCTCAAGACAACTTGATTTGCTGTTGGTAGACATGGTCTGTGTTAAGATAATAGAGGGTGTTGGGCAACTTGGACTGTGTGCCATGACTATTCCAGAGCATCATCTACTCTAAAAATCAGACCTAGATCGGGATGCAGGCAAGGTCTTTACAACTTTTGTCAGCCAGAAAGGAGCGAACCCAAAGGGATTAAGTCTAAAGCAGCCTGAAGCAATGGTAGATAAACAGTTCCTAGATTTGAGTCTGAAAGGGGAGAGGAGGTTTATTTAGTGGGTAAATAAACCACACTATAAGCTGGCCAACATGCATACAAATATACATTTGAACAAATGGTATTTTTGACTTTTGGGGACCTAAAAACAAAAACGTATCAGTCTCAGGCTTCGATATAACCAGGCCACCTATAGTAAAAACTTCCTTCCTACAGAGGAAAGAGAATAATTTAAACAAAAGAAGTGAAAATCATACTTACGTGAGTATAACGAGTACGATAGGTACCAGTTTATTTTACGATACCAATGCTTGCTAAAATTATACAAGCCGTAGTAGAGGAAGAACTGGACAAAATTAATGAGAAGTCCAGACACAAAAAATATGATTACCATCAATAGATGAGAAATTGGAGATTTTTTAATGTACATCATAATATTGTTCATTGTGCAAATCTGAAAAAAAAACAGAAAAACCATGAGGACGTTATGCAGAATTTAAGAAGGCATCTTTACTTCTATACTTTTACGTTAACACCTCCACATGTAAAATTGAAACTTTTTTTATTTTTAGCAGATTTTCATGATATTTCATGTGTTTAGAAGTTAAAACTAAAACCTTGGAGATGTAGGCCTAAACAAGTTATGAAGTGATAGCCAAACAAGGAAATGCTTTTGTAATATAAATATATATGACTTATCATCAATTATTAGCAAACAAGTAACTTAAATAGATTTATCCTGAATACGTTTCGCAGCAACTAGGCTGTACCATCAGCAAATGAGGTAAGCCACATGTACAGCTTGAGGGTTGCGGCCCGCATATGCTGTGCTGTAAGCTGTCTCTAAGTCTTCCGATTCCACATAGGTTAGCTTTTATATTTTAACCCACCCACCGATCAGAGTAACTTCTTCTGTTAACAATATTAAAGTTGTTTAATGTTACCATGAACTGTAAACGAATAATAAAAGCTCTTATTATTAATAATCAACTTTTTGATTGGCATATTACATGTTGTTATTACTTTCGGGATGTAATAAAAGTCGTCTTATAACACTTAAGAATATATTTACACTTATACTGATTCACATAGAGACAGTAAACCTTCTTTTATATATGTTTACCGTCTGTATGTGAATCAGTATAGGTGTGAATATATTCTTTAGTGTTTTAAGACGTCTGTTATTACATCCCGTTAATAGTAATCTTATTAATCCTATACTCTAATATGAGTAAGGTTTGCTTCCTTGCGACACTGATCTCAAAAACGGCTCCAATGATTTCCTTCAAATGTTCGAAATAACTAATTTCTGGGATAAAAATAAGTTCTAGGCAGGTCTCATCCCCAGGAAAAATCAAATTATGTAAAAAAACTAAAATGAAAAGTTAAACAAATTAACATTGGGCTTATGGAGTTTCAAATCAAAACAAAATAATTGTAACAGCTGTTAAGAGTCTTCATCACCTTTGAGAAAAGTTTGACCGTACAGTCTGGTTTGATTCCAAAGGACCTCGTATAGTCAGGTGCGCCAGGCTATGACGAGGGGCGAAGAGGGGGCTCTTTTCTAAAAACATCAGACCATCTACCACCGCGCCGCCACGCCGCCGGCCGTCGCGGTCGTCCCAATGGGTCGTCCTTCCCCGACTGCTAAGCTACCCCAGCTCGCCATGTAGAGCTCGCCAAATGGACAGAAAACGGTCCGCGGCATTGTCAGGCCAGACGATAAGTGAGTAATCCCGAGCGGTGAGCGCGTTGTCGTTTACACTTTCCTGTACATCGTAATAATAATAAAACTACAATGAAACTTATATATTCATTTTCTGCATAAACTTCCGCATCCAACAGTAAAAATATATTTTAGTGTACAATTATGTGTAATTTTTAATAATAACAATACTAGAAAGCTGTAACAGCATGACATGAAAAAGTCAGCAAGCGAGAAACTTTTTTATTTTTGAGGTAGAAACAAACTTCCAGCGAGAAAGTTGTAGCTAATTAGATAATCTTAAATTTTCATTCAAAACAATTTTCGATATAACTTATAGTTTGTTCAATAATCCGATCTAAATAACCGCTATGTTCAGTTATAAGCGCGCCGTCGTCGCGGACTACGGCTCCACGCTGTTCTACCACATCCAGCATAATTAAATGTTCCTCATTTTACTTAGATTTTCACCTGTAAAATATTAATTATGTACATTTTACTCCATCTTGTATTGAGATTACCGTTTTTTAACATAGCTTTCGATTTTGATAGAAAACTCAGTTATCGAGATGTAATTAGGCTCATGAGGAATCTTATAATTTGATTTGTAAAGTAAATTAGACAGTAAATAATAAGAGACTTACTTGTATGAAAGAATAAAACATTATTTGATAAGATAAACATTATCCGATTAGTGATTGATTATATTTTACTCGTGAAGCAACAACCTTTTTGAATCAATAATGAAATAAAATACTTCAGTAAGAAAACATAACGTTGCCTTTTATAAAACAAAACTTACATCCTTTTAAACTATCTGTTACTTAAACATTTATTCCCCCTTCATAATATGAAAGCTTCTTAGTCGTAAATGAAATAGCTACAAATTTGATTAAAATGACGAATAAATATATAAAAACTTAAAACTAATCCTCTATATCAGCAATATAACCAATCCTATACAAATGTGTTTGGCAGCGGAATGTATCAAGGAACTTGAATACGAAGGATACTTAGTTCAGGGTTTCTACAGAATTTCAATTTTCTATTTCCCTGACTTTCCCTGACCCTTCTGTCAAACTCCCCTGACCAACTTTCATTATACGTCTTCGCAATCTCGCTTTATAAAAAAGCGTGTGTGCACAGTTATTATATATTTAATATGTAAAACATCATTTTCTATATCATGTACGTCATGAATGTTAATAAAACAAAATTAAATAAATTGATCTCAATAAAAACTCAATAATTGAGGATTACAAGATGTTAATAATAAACTCCTAGGAATCCTTAGATCATTAGCCAACAATTGGGACTTCACCTGAAAAATACTGCTACAACAGATTGTATACAACCTGGAGCAAACATTTCCTCAGTTTTGTCATCATCGGGGATCAGATGGAAAATAAGAAGCACCGAATTATCATGTAAATTTTGTATGATTCCTCACAGGAAGTTATTCTTGTTGTGATAATGACCCTCATAACCTATTTTGAGACTTAACAAAGATTACAAAATTAATTTTGAGAAGTAGCATTAAGGTGTAATAGTAATCAGTATTGTCTATAAGCTACAAATTTATTTTCATATCTTTAGCACGTGGGGTCGATACTTATTAAAATAAGCTTTATTACTGGATTCCCTGACTTTCCCCGTCCTTCCCTGACCAAATTTCTATTCCCCGACTTTCCCTGACTTCCCCTGACAGTAGAAACCCTGTAGTTGTTAATAAACCTTTCTACCGAAAATATAAATTGAAAAATATAGAATCAATGTTTTTATCTCAAAACTCAAAACTAAGCCTCTCCAAAAGCCTTACAATAGTTGTTATATAGTTTGGTTTCATATCAAAAATTGAGGAATGTATCGATTAAAGCAAATATGGCAGATATAGTCGTAAATTATTATTTTTTCGATACAAATCAAGGTTAAGTACGTGAAGATCGAGATATTTATACTAATATTGAAAACTACACGTGTTTTTATGTCATAATCAGAGGTTAAATACATTTGAATTTAGTACCAAAAGCTAAGGAATTTATCCTGTGATATGATTCCGAAAACCATTTTAAAATAAAAAATTCCTCGCGCCGTAAACATCATTTAACTCATTTATTTATTTATTTTACCCAAAAAGGGTATTCGGTTTAAGAAAGTATGCTAAAACCAAGATATATACAGGGTGTCTCTGAACTCTCTACCAAACTTTTCAGGTATTATTCCTGGACCATAGACAAGCCAAAATATCATATTCAAAATTTCGAAAACTCAAAAGTTACTCGTATAGCCGCCATTTTGTTTTTTCACATAGGAAATTTTAATTCGAGAACGGCTAGTTATAATTAAATGAAATTTTGTATTTAGCTTTATTCCCTAAATGCCTAATTACAGAAAAAAATGATTTTTTTACAATCATTAATTTCAAAATGACGGCTGCCTAAAAATGTCAAACGTAAATATCTTAAAAACCACTCATAGTAAATTACGTTATTACTCATAGTAAATTAGTAAATTACTCATAGTAATTAGTTAATTACGTTTTATTTAGAGAATTTAATTGCAAATCTAACGACACCAAATTTACGGAAATCGGTTCATAAATAACGGAGAAAATCCATTTTTAAGATATTGCATTCTTGTCAATATCAACTGTTATCATGTGACATCGCTGCTAGTGAGCCACGTCGATCAGCTGTTTCAAGTATAATTCCACCAAACAGCTGATTAAAACATTAACCAGCTGTTATTAAGTTCATTTGCACCAATCACCTGATTGATACCCTTATGATTCCCAGGGTTCACTAATGCTTTTCAAATAAAATATAAAATATAAAAAATGCATTAAAATTACAACAAAATTGATTTATTTACATGAGATATGACTACAATTCTACAGTATTTATAAACGATGTTCAATATACCCACCGCCAAGTCGATTGCACATCGTGAACCTCGATGTCATGGATTGCCGGACAGCTTCAAATTAATTTTTCTCTTGGATGACCGCAGCCGCCTCTACAATTCTACCGATCAGGTCCAGTTCATTTTCCACAGGTGTTGAATAAACAAGTTCCTTCATTCTCCCCCAAACGTAGAAATCTAGGGGAGAAAGATCAGGTAATCGCGGAGGCCACGACACCGGTCCCCCGTGACCAATCCACTGCTGATTTTAATTTTGGTTGAGGAAATCTCTTACAATTTGCCCAAAGTGTGCAGGAGCACCATCATGTTGCAGCCACATGTTCTGTAAGTCTACCAAGGGGACGTTCTCCAGAAGTTCTCGGAGTATGTCCCTCAGGAACACAAGATAGGTGGGGGAATTCAACCTATTTGGGAGAATGTAGGGGCCAAATAAATTATCCCCAAAAACTCCAGCCCAAACATTAACTGAGAAACCGTGTTACTTGCTGGAAATAACAGATTCGTGGGGATTTTCAGGAGCCCAACCATGGCTGTTCCTGGTATTGAAAATACCATCCTGGTTAAAACTGGATTCGTCTGTAAAAAGAACGGATTTCAAGAAATCTGGATCGTCCGCCAGTTTGTGCAGGAACCACCTGGAACAATCTACTCGACCTGGATAGTCTTGAGGTTCAAGGGCATGAACCTTTGGAGATGATATGGGTATAAATTCTCTCCATTGAGTACCCTCCACACGGTGTCTTTGCCTGCCCCCATCTCATTACCCACAGCTCGAGTACTTGTTCGAGGGTTTTCTTCAAATTTACGAAGGACTTCCTCCTCAAATTCAACTGTACGCACTGACTTCGCAGCACCAGTATCTGCCATACTCACATGAAACGTACCAGTTGCGTGGAGACGATTTTGGACAGCAGTGAAACGTTTTGGCAGCAGGACATTGTCTATTGGGGAAATAGTCGCTATACAACCTTCTCGCTTCATTTGCATTTCCAAATGCAGCTCCACAATAAAAATGCATATCGCAATACTCTACAACACTATAATTAGCCATTTATCAATAAATATGAATACTGAATACGTTAACACAGATTAATATTAAAAAACAGCACACTGATTAACAATAAGCAACATACAGGAAAAAGACACATTGTAACAGGAAACTGTAATAATTTTAACAATACATTGATCAATCACTGTTTAGTGGAATTATACTTGAAACAGCTGATCGATGTGGCTCACTAGCAGCGATGTCACATGATAACAGTTGATATTGACAAGAATGCAATATCTTAAAAATGGATTTTCTCCGTTATTTATGAACCGATTTCCGTAAATTTGGTGTCATTAGATTTGAAATTAAATTCTCTAAATAAAACGTAATTAACGTAATTTTTTTACTATGATCGGTTTTTAAGATATTTACGTTTGACATTTTTAGGCAGCCACCATTTTGAAATTAATGATTGTAAAAAAATCATTTTTTTCTGTAATTAGGTCTTTAGGGAATAAAGCTAAATACCAAATTTCATTTAATTATAACTAGCCGTTCTCGAATTAAAATTTCCTATGTGAAAAAAATGGCGGCTATACGAGTAATGTTTGAGTTTTTGAAATTTTGAATATGATATTTTGGCTTGTCTATGGTCCAGGAATAATTCCTGAAAAGGTTGTAGACGGTTCAGAGACACCCTGTATATATCTACATATTTAAAAAAATTCCTGATTTTTGTTCACTCACTTCCTGAAGTTAATACTTAACCGATTTTGATGATTCTTTTCTATAATCAATATGAAGTTCCAAAAAGATATTGTGCTGACATTTCATGTGTTGTTTCGAAACACTAATTAAATTGAACCTTATAGATGGCCACACACTACTGGACTTTTCCGGAACAAGACATCGGACTAGATATCAGACCGAGCAACGAGCGCTCTCGAGGCGGTTTTTTGACGAAAGATCAATTAAAGATCGGTCCAGCGCCGTCACGAGCCCCGCCGCTAGCGCTACGCATGATTATTTTATATATGAATAAGTTTTGTTGTAACATTTTAAATGTTAGCAAAGTTATGGTATTTGTTATGTGTTCCTTTATTACATTCAATTTATATGTATTTGTTACCATATTCAATTTGTTATAAATTGCATGTCGCATTAGTTTTTTATCTACTAAATTATTACAACCTCGTTATTGTTGTTACAATCCTTCTACAAATAACTCTATATAGTTGATGAAACCCTTATTTTAATATGTGGTCAGATAAACCATATGTTTAGTTTAGAGTGTAAAAAGCGTATTATTGTAAAAATCAACACCAACCAAAAAGCGTAAATACCAACCATGTAGGCCGATTGTAAACTAATTTATGAACTTTCATTTACTAACTCACCTGTTACGTTCTTTGTGACCATTACAAAAATATTTGAGATTCTTGAACTTTAGGTGTTCCCCAAAAAGATGTCAGAGCGTCTCAAAGGAGGGTTAGGAGGTCGAAACGGGCTGTTTATAGCGTGACGTAATTTATGCATGGCCCCTAACCTAAACGATGAAAAGTATTGTAATCAGACAGTATTTAAGTATTTAAGGGATGATCTCAACAGTTTGGGGTGAAACCGTCTGATTACACTTTTATTTCTAAAATTACTCGTTCTGCTGAATTTATAAATGTATTGAGTAAAAAACTAAAATACACTCACCTCTTACGTTGTTGTTGGCGCCATTCACAATACCAACATTTATAATTATTTGATTACGCTTGGCGTTTAAAAACAACCCACCCTTTTTTGACCGTCTCCTTCCCATGCTTCACATCGACAAACACTACAGGAAGTAAAATAAAACTGAAGATCTGCGAACTGAGTACACTTCAGACTGCACGTTATCCACGGCACAGAAGGAAAAAGGCGGGAGCGGGAAACTACTGTAGTGCGCCCTGTGGCATTGTGTAAAAGCAGCCCTCGATAGATTTGTCGGTGAGGTATTAGGAAGTATACTTATATCACGACAATCACTGTCTATGAAATGTAGCAGAGCGATTTAATGAGCAGGAAGATCCAGACGGAACGTTTACCCAAACCTGTCAGACTTATATATTTTTTAAAACATAAGAACTAGCCTGTTATAGACATTTTTTCTATGGTAGCCTTCTAGCCTACATGTTTGGTTTGGAACTAAAGCAAAATCTCTTTGCACATTATTTTATAGGTGAGATATTTGAAATAAAACAACGTTTTTAATTAATTACTGGTTTGTAAATAATTAAAATTAATAAAATAAAGATTTTATTTAAAAATTAATAAAATAATACATTTCTTACGTAAGATGAATCGCAACCATAGCACTGACGCAGATTTGTAATCCTCATATCCAACTTTGGAACACGGACAATGAATCTCAGAGATTTCGAACGCGTGTAGGATGTTTAAATCAATCTTTGTGTGCTTGTGTGAGTGAAAATGACAATGTTTGTGGAAAGGCTAGTAGCGCCATAGACGGCTTTGTTTGCCGGCCCCGTTTTTGCCTAAAACACGCTCTTGTAGTACCCTGTTTCCGTCGCAATTTACAAACAATTGTTGATGGGATAAATTTTTGCGTACATTTCGAATCTTACTGCTTCTTTCTATAACCTAAAAATTACAAAATTATTTATGGAAGTATTTTTAAATAATTATGAAAATCAAGTAATTTTGGCTAATTTTAATAGATTTTCTCGATGCTAAATTATATATTTTTCAATATTATGAGGTTATATAAAAAGAGACACACTCTTCGTGATAAGTTTAAGAGTATTTATGAGAAAATCGGTTGAAAAATGGTGTCAGAAACAGGGTACTACGAAAGCATGTTTTTAGCTTTTTTCGCGAGGGTGATGAAGACTCTTAATAATCTTCAACCAAGGAACTGTCAAAGTAATACTCATGTTCTTTATGATTATTAACATGTGGTTTCCTGAAAGCAGAGATTAAAAGATTTGAGGGAAGATTACATATATAGAGTAGTAAAATAAATCAAAGGGACATTGAGCTATAAATAAAAACTGGAGAGACCTTAAAAATTTAGAAAAGAGGCAAATGAGTTATACAAATCTGATTATCAGTAGGGGGAAGTGGTGAAATATTACTCCGAGTGATCTAAACAAACTGACTGGCCTTCCTCCGAGCAAAGCTCGGCCCCCAGGTACTGAGTAATAAATAAGCATACATCAAAAACCTGAAATTTTAATTCTTGGTTCTATTATTATACAACTAGGGGTGAGTACTCCAGGCCCCAAGGATTCACCCCCCTCTAGTCAGGCCTCATTGTCCCTTTATAGTTTCATACCTGAGCATACAAATCAAATGAGATATTCAGATATCCTAATCTAAATGATGTATCAAACTCTCAATTAACAGTTTTTGTTTTGTTTTAAACCTCAACTGCCCATCGCTGTTGGCCAATACGTCTGTGCGGCAATCCAAAGACAGAGCGGCACCGTAATGGCATTAGTGATTTGGTGAACGGCCCAAGTGGCCCTACCGTAACGGCCAGTGGTGACTGCTCATGACAAAGTATCACTGCAGTCACCTGATCATTACCAGTATCCATGTGCCGCAACCGCAACATGATAAAGTAGCGAGGTTGACATTGCGACTGTCCATCCGTGAAAACTATTAGGCCTAAATGTAGGCTGGAAACGTGTCTGTACTTGATTTTGTAAAACTGCAAATTTTAAAATTTCCAACGCTATTAACCCAGCTGAAAATGTGCAGTGGCAGCTTGATATATTCCAGTGTCATTAAACACTAAGTGAAAATGATGCAACACATCAAAACCTAGTATTAAACAACTCAAAATTTAAATGACGAGGAAAATAATGATATCACACTGATAAGGAATGATCGGTTGAGTCGATTATTTGTTTAGTGTGAGATGAAAATATTAATAACAAGAGTATTTAAAAGAGCTGAAACCACAAATTAAATATATACAATGAACAAAGTATATTTTAACACCCTCTACCATTCCTCCTGCATTAAAAGCATGGAAATACATTAGGACCTAAAATATTTACAGGTCTAACCTTAGAGCTGCTGACCCGTTTTTGCCAAAAACTCTATGCCAGTAGACTATTTCTCCTGTTACACAAACTTGTATTTAAATTTATACAAATTATGCAAATAAAATTCTGGAACATACATCATTTTCTATACGGTACACTATTTTATCAGCGAAATAAAAAGAACACGATTAAAGTAGGCAAGATTACAAAAAACAATAGCCTACATCACACGCCATAATGATGTGCCAAAATTAAACCATTCAATCAGGCTACAAAAATTGCAACTTCACACTTAAATCAGGTCCATTAACCAATTTGTAAACATCACGCAAATTACCATTTCTAGAAAAGACAAAGGTGCAAAATTTGGTACAGTTAATCAAAAATAGTTTTTAGGGGTTAACCCAAGAACTGGCGCGTGTTATTCCCCGTGGTGACAACCTATTTTTTTCATTTTTCTAGTGTTATATTCAGTAAAAAATATATAAACATGCCAAAACATAAACACAATGAAGTTGCCCATGGAAATATACCTATATAATAGTAATATATAAAAGAAAAATTATAAAACTTTGTTGCAAATACTTCCTGGGCATACTTCCAACCCCATCATCCATACACTTGAAATGTCCGTCCAGCGTCTACTATTCAGGAAAAACCAAGGTGTCTATTACCAGTTTCAAAATGGCCTCCAAAAACATGGAAATAACGAAAAATGCTTATTGACTTTATCGCTTTCAAATAAGCTAAAAAGTTAGTCCAATTTAACTTTTGATCGTTAGTCAGGAATTTAATGATCTACAACTTTCTAATTTAACATTTTTTATTCTATATCCTAGGGTTATTTCATTAGAATTACAAATACGGTATTGTAATAAAAAATGTCACTCTGTATACCTATCAACACCTTACTTGAAATGTTTGTCTACTTTTCAGAAAAATATCCGAAAACCAAGGTACCCCATCTATCACCAGTTTCAAGATGACATTCAAAATATGGATTTTAAGGTAACGCCGATTAAATTGGTCTCATTTTCCCTGCTCCAAACGCTTTGTCGGATTTAAGTTTTGACAAAAAATCGTTAGACAGAAATTTAATTCCTGCAACTTTGTAAATTGTTATTTTCTTCCATCTCTTACGGTTATTACTGTACGTCAAATCTACAAAAAGTAAAAATTTTGTAAACGATTTTGCCGTAGGGCTCTACCCCACGGGTTGTCAAAGTACCTAGACTTCTTATGGTCATTTAAATGGTAGGATAAACGAATGTTACTTAGTCAAAAATATAATATACCTAAGCACAAATATATAAAACACAAAAATATAAGCACAAAAATATATAAAACCTAAGCACATTTTCATTCTGAAAATATTTTAGGACTCCGCCCTGTAACCTTTACAGTATGCTGAGGTGTCTGTTACCATGTATGATCCAGTCTAACTTGGAAAGTACTTCAACGGGCTGAGCTGAAATTATTTCACATGAAGTTAAAGGTTAATGTAGGACCTATAAGGGTTTTGGGTAAGCTTACTTGCATTTAACAAATTCTTTAGTCTACGCCACACAGATCTCTAAAGTTCAAATATTATTCTTTTAAAATTTGTTTAATATCCAAATGGAAACATTTTAAAAACATCTGGAGTTTTAAGATCCCCGTGCGAAGAACGCACACTACTCACAAACACACACTACACTAGCAGCACAAACAATTACAATTATATTTCATTCTGTTTAAGTCATAGTTTTGCGGGCGATGCCGCAACGGGTCTGCTAGTATGTAATACATTTTTTTTAGACTATATGTTTTAGTTTGCAACTGTTGCGTTCTTATAAAAAAAACCAAGAGTGTAACAATCACATTTAAATATATAAACTGTATTTCCCACCCTCCTGTCTCATAATATTTTTCTTTGAAATGCACAACTTGTTTTTTTAACATTTTAATTTAATTTATCACCTATGATTTTTGTCTATTATATTTTGTATATTTTTAATATGATTTCATTATACAGTATTATACTTTGTGGATACCCTACCAAAAACACTCCACTTTTTAACTGTACTTTTTGCATTGTCTCATTTTGAATATTGATTTTTGATTACCCTCTTTTATGTAGGCTACTCACTACTCCCTTTTACCCTAATAATATATAATCATATTCTTTGACAAGTTGACTGCTACAAACTAATTAAAGTAATCATAGGAAATGCAATTTTTTTAAAATTACCTTAAAATGATGCTAAAGCATAAAACACAGCTTGATAATGTTGCTATACGCAATATTTTGGGTATAAGGTAGTTTAAGGAGCTCTCGTTCTGCTTCGTCCACATTGCGAATGCCTCAACATAGGACCGCAGTCTACGATAGGGTTTTTGTTGTCACTGCTTGCCGTCTGTGCACTGACTTGCCCAGTTCCATGAAATCCCTAGATAGCCATCCCCGGTTTGTGGCGGCACTGAAAAAGTCATACTTTGAGCGGATGTGCTTGGCCGGTGTGTTTGAGGGGGTTGTCGCGGGTGGGATCACTGAAGGGTGTGTGTTAGAGAGAATGGGTAAAATTATTGTCTTTTTCCTGTTAAAAACGTAGTTTTAAGTTTTATTATTATTATTGATTATGCTGTAGATATATATCCATCTCCATTTGGATGCAGGTGAAGTGTACGAAAGGGCCATGTGGCCCTAACTTTGCCTGTTAAAATAAAGAATTTTTCATTTCTTTTCAATTTCATTTCAATATTTCCGGTATGGTGATGATGTCACATCCGGCACTCGTACCCGAGTGGACCGCACCTGGTGCCAGTTCACTCCCCGACAAACACGTTCAAAAACTTGTTTACTAAATAAAAAACCCGAAAAAAGTTTCTAGTCTTTTAATATGACAAATTACTCATTTATAAAATAAAATCTTGTACAATCATGTACACACAATATATACATCCCCACCAACCTCCGTTGTGTTTTTACAGCACAGTTTCATGGAACTTCTCAAAACACCCAACCTCACATAGTCCTGGTTTGCCGGGACATACTCCACATACATAGGTTGTATGTTTTCTTTTTCCTTCATTAGTACAAACACGGCAGGCCTTCCTTTTCCTTCTTCCTTTACTACCCCTCTCTTCATTCTTCACTACACGATGTACTGTGTTTCGGCCCGGAGTCAGCATAGGAACGGCTTCTTTTGGTGGTAAAAGCTCTTCAATAACTTTCAACCGGAAGTCATACAACGACATTTTCTCATTATGCGCATTGTACAAATAAAATGCGTTTACCATGAGCATTTGTAACAGATGAAAAAAGATCTTCTTAGGCCATCGCAGAGTTTTTCTTTCACATGGATAATATGACAACATTTGATCCATGTGATCGACACCTTTCATATTAGCATTGTAGTACATGATTGGTTTAGGAATGATTTTTTGTTGCATTCGTTTGGTGGTAGTTTGAACCATTTCGTTATCAAACTGGGTCGACAGGTAAAAAACCGTTCTCTTGTCTCTCCACTTAGCAATCATTACGCTTTCGGAATAGTTAGCGACAGTTTGGCCCTTGTTCAGATTGGCACTCTTTACAGCAGGTGGATTATGTTTCCTGTCTGCTCTCAGTGTTCCAGTGCAATATGTAGCTCTACTGAGTAGTTTGGAGGCTAGAATGAAACTATTATATAAGTTATCCATGGACATGAACAGTGCATGACCTTTACCAAGAAAGTCATTCATGAGCTCCAAAACAATCTTTACAGTATGCCCTTTACCAGCACATGGGTCTGTTTTTCCAGTACATACATGGAATCTCAAAAGAAGGCCTTCAGGCTCATTTACAGAATACATTTTGATGCCATACTTGTGGCGCTTGCCCTTTATGTACTGGCGAAATACAAGTCTGCCACGCCAGAGAACCATCTCCTGGTCGATTGACAGTTCCTTATCCGGGTAATATACCTGCTTCATTTTATTATTAAAATAGTCAACCAATAACTTTATTTTAAAAAAGCTATCATTAGCAGGCTCTGATCTCTCTTTTGTACCTGGCTGTGAAAAATGCAGGCACCGCAGGACAAGGAGAAACCTGTCACGGCTCATGTACTGCCTAAAAATAGGTAAATTGAATAGGCGGCTCGTCTTCCAATAGTCCTGCAATTTGTTAAGGCGAATAGATCCCGTATGAAAAAGCAATCCAATAAAGGTCTTGAGTTCCTGCACTGTAATATCTTTCCAGGCATTTATTCTAGATTTTGGAAAGGTTGTGGGGCCACAATAAAACTCCAATGCGTATCGATTTGTTTCAGCAACTATTGTTTTCAAAAATACAATATCAAGGAGCATCATGAACCAATCAACTGGCTTATTATTACCTGGGATTGGGAGTTTTAACCCCGGTTTTCCGGTAAATGGTATGTCCCTGAAGCCTTGGTCTGAAGTACCCGGCGACCATGTTGGGTTCACTTCCTCGTCGTCCTCACTCTCAGAACTATCGTCTGTTGAACCGTCACTCTCTGAGAACTGATCTTCAATAATTTCGGCTTCGTTATCGTCTGACATGGCCAAATCTCAATGGTATTACACGTTCAGAATCTAACACAGTCAAAGAAAAAGACTAGTCACAAAACACGCGAGTATAAAACTAAAAAAAATGCACTGAGTGGAAAACTTATAAGACCGAACTATCACGTGGTATCAGTGTGAGGGAAGGGCAGTGATAAGTCCACACCAGCCAAGACCTGAGCTCGCACTGACTGAATCATAGCATTGGTAGGTGCAGCACCGCTCGTGTGCGAGGGGTCCGCACCGCTCGCTAGTGCCCTGTGCTTCAAACTTTAATATGAAGTACAGTATTTTATCTTACAAATCCCTTCCATTTTCTGTGTTCAATGTCTCCCTATGTAAACCACCTTTTGATGTCAGTGTAACACATGTTTAAACAAAACTATTACATGTACAATTTGAAGATTATAGATCTATAGTGAATATATGTGTGATAAACTGATGAGCTAAGAACTTGGACTTCTATGCAGCAGCATCTACGAAGACCCAACCCAACCCAACCCTCATCACCTCTGCTATTTAATTTAAGTTAATTGAACTAGTAATTTTGTGTGTTAACCATCAATATCTCAAGAACATGTTTGAATACCGAATAATATTAAAATTAAAATAGTTTAAAATGTAAAGAGAGTTGTCCTACCTTTTTTAAATTGGTTTGGAGAATTTACATGTCTTTAGAAATTATAGCATCCTCAATCATTCTAATACTTGCAGTACACCCTATTATGCAAAAACATTTCAAACTAATTCCTAATCAACCATCATCAGCGAAACAACCCTAAACTTATCCAAAATACAGAAATGTAGGTCTAAAGCCACTTCACTTAAAATTGTTAACAGTTTAAAGCCAACCTTAGGCCTGAATGTTACAACTAACATTACGGTATCTAGGTTTTTGGAAAATAGGCTAGTAAATAGTAACTCGAAAAATAACGATTACTTTTTGCATTGGAGATCCTGTTGTTATCCCAACATGCTCCATTCCTAATTTATTATCCCAAGTTACTTTTAATTGAAGTTTACCTTGTACTCCACACTACATTTTTCATGAGGAATAGGCCTAGGGCTAAGCCTGATAGCCTAAGACTTACTTTATTTTCGTAGGCAATTTTTAGTTAGCATACAGAATAAAAATAGCTTGAAAAGCTCTATGGGACACTTGTTGGAAAACATATAGCCTACTAAACCTAGATTGAATACCCATATTGATTAACTGCTATGTCAATCAGTGTAAAATTAAAAATCAAATAGCCTAGGCCAGTAGGCAAAGGAAGTTTATTGTAGACTACCAAGTTTGGATAATATTACTCAGTACAAGATGTCATATGCATAACATTTTCCTCTTTTAGCGAGTTTACCCTATACGGAAGAAGCTATTACCGTAGTCAGCATGGTAAGACCTAGGCCCGGGACTTTGATAACTATTCATTTTGGGGTTCCCAGACTCCAAAAACACCATTCGTTCGAAACTGTATATATATATATATATATATATATATATATATATATATATATTTTTATGTGTCCATGGGTACGATAACTCTCATAAAAAAGGTCCAATTTTGATAAAATTTAGTATAAACGTGTAAAGCAACATATGACTAAGTTCGAAAACCAGACAGATCGACCAATCCGAAGTGATATTTTTGGGGGGGGGGGGTTTGTACCCCAAAAATGGGTTTTTTGAAGTTTTTACATATTTGAAAAAGTCAAATTTTAGTTTTCACCATTGGTTTTAGCTTTAAAAACACACAATTTGGTGTTTTGATCATTTCTCAGGTACAGTTTCATAAGCGGCTATCAACTAATCGGATGCGATATATCGATCTAAAACATTCTATATATCGAATCGGAACACTCGTTATTTTGAATAATTTAGTAAACATCGAAAATTATTCACTCGATATTTATACTGTATTAATGTTTACCTGGCTATTGTCCGACCTCCGGGGAATTTTGGTATTGTCCGGCCCTTGGGTCGGGGTCGTGTGCACAAACTAGCCTTTAGGCTAGGGAGATAACGGGAACGGGACCACCGAATCGCTATAATCTAAAATCAACTAATTGTAAATCATCAATAATAATATGCGATGCAGTTGCAAATATATTGTAATGAAACATTTAACTAATAACAAACAAACAAAAACTTACAATAAAAAACAACAAATAATAAAGAAACGTATAACTAAGCTAAGGGTAAACTTTATGGACTGCTTTCATGAATTGAATGAACAAAACCCTGGCAATGATAACAAAGTTTTAGCTTGGTTATACTTACGTTTCTTTATCATTTGCTGTATTTTTAAATTTAGTTTCCGTTTGTGTTGTTGCATGTTTGTTAAATGTTTCATTAAAATAAATTTGTAATAGACATCATTGCTCTTACTCCCAGTTTTCAGAGACTGTTTCAACACACGCCATGAGGACTAGAATATTTGAGTGTTTGTGTTATTTAGGATAAAGATCGATTTAAAATTCGATTTGATATATCAAATGTTTAAAATCGATATATTGCATCCGATTAGTTTGTGGCCGCTTATGAAACTGTACCCCATTTCTCTATGTCAATTGGTTACAGAGATATTGATAGTGCTAAACACAGTACGTTGTCCAATGCTATTCTTATAGAGAAAAAGGAAAAATTATATCTCGCTTATTTATGAACGTATAGTCTACTAACGAAACTTGGTATAGGTACTGCATCATCTGGTTGTGGTCTATTGTTATTTGTACAAAAAAATAAATTTTTACCAATAATTCCCGTAGCAGCAAACCTGCGTACTCAGCCACCATGTTATTCTTATGGAGAATAAGTTACTTAAAGCGGTGACATTTTAATATTCAAACAGTTTAAGATAATTATATAATTCAAAGTAAATCAAATGTATTGTCTCCCTTAATTATAAACATAAATTAATAAAACTTGGTAGGGCCTAAGTGGTTTCACCTTGTTGAGTTTGCATTGATATTTGCATAAAAACTCATTTTTGTACTCTTTGTACCAGCAAACCTGCGTACTCATCCCCCATATTTTTCTTAGGAGAATAGGGCCTAATCAAAATTGTAGATCGCTTATTTATAAATGTATATTGATGAAACTTGGTATGCGACTTCACCTAGTTGAGTAATATAGATATTTACATGAAAACCCATACGGTATTTTATGTTCCCTGTTGCACCAAACCTGTGAACTCTTCCCCAAAGTTATTCTTATGGAGAATAATTCAAAATGTATATATCGCTTATGTGTGAATATATTTTTATGAAACTCGGTACGGAATGCAGCTTTGTGTGGTATTAGCCTAAGACCTAAATTATGCATTGGAAATTCAGGTTTGCTGTGACGCGGGTGTTTTAATTTTGTATTAGGAGCTAAGATTTTAAACAATAAATAGGCCTAACCTTCAATTAAGGAGCTAGGTTAGTAGAGAGTTTAGACTGGGCCTATTCATAACATTTGAGAGGACAAGAGTATATTTTATAATAGGTATTTTAAAAAATCACAAAAATACGATAATGATTCTTTGTAAACATCTTCAACATACAAGGCTAATTTGACCTGTAGACCTACAGCTTATCCAAAAATAATTTTATGCATGGAAATTTTGCTTACCTATGCGTGATTATGAGAAAGTGAAAGAATTCGGGGATCTCCCCTATTAGTCGTGTGAACTTATATATTATTGCATAGTAATAATACTACTACATAAAAGTAAAACTATAGTTAGATTATTAATCTGAAATTTAAATATTGTACAACAGAAGTAACTTGCCACCTGCTCTGCGCTGCGAAGAATAAAATTCAACAGACGACTTTGTGGTGCAAAAAAAAACTTAATCTAACACGTGTCTACTAACAGACAAGGGAAATACCGTGGACTGGAGAAAATAAACAAAAATATACTGTATAAACTGTATTGTAGTATATATATTGTTTATTTTTATTCATAATCAATGGTAATGCTGGTGGGTAAAGTACCATAGACCATAGACTAATAGTATATATAATTATGACTACAATGGGATTGTATTAATGATTACGGTAATTAGATATCTATATTTTCTTGACATAATACACTGCATTTAAATCATTTCAAGTTTTATAGAGAAGCCTATCCTCATAAAAACACTGTCCAGTTTCGTACTACAGGGCTGGATTTAGGATCTTTAGGTCTGTATTCTCAGCCTGTGGTGCGGGCCCTTTTATTTTTATTCTTCTTTATTTAGGTAAACACCATTTTACATACATTTCAACACAATATAAATACAAATATAAAACAATGGTTATGATAAGATTGATATATAACTCAAAAATAACACAACTTATGAGCAAAAATATTACAAGATGAAAGAGCAACAGTTAGTGCGAAGGAATACGAAATTGAAATATTAATAGTAGTAAGTAACAAACATGCAGACAAATTAAAGTTTTATAGTTTAAGTAAAAATCCCTAAAATTATTTTATCTAACAGCACGATATCAAAGTCTGTCTATAAATGATAACAATTTTATAGATTTAGAACGTGGAATAGAAAATGGTGTACCTTAAGGGTGTTTGGCCGCTAGGCCAGTCTGGCGGTGAGGAGCAGTAGTTCTACAAGTCGCCACCGCGCGCCGCTAGGAAGACAACTCGGGCAGTGCTGTGAGTGTGTGTGATCTGGCTGGGGGGAGAGAGGTTCGCGTTCTCCCCATTTCTCCCCCTCCTCCACGCAGCACTGTCTTTCCGTCTACTCGTTCTTCGTCGGTCCGGGGCGCACGGTCCGCGGCTCGACTGGTTGACTAGGGTTGGGTTGCTTACTATTTTCTTTCACTGGTGTGCCTTTCAATGTTGCCGACAACTCATCTTAAATATATGTTTATTTTGAGCGTTCTCTTTATAGTTTTGATGAGTAAATTTCTTGTAGCCTACACAGATTTTATCATTAAAATGTTTGACATAGTTGTGAGCAAATTTAAATACAGTGGAACTCGGATAGTTCGTATCTCAAGGGACCGCGGTAATAAAATTCGAACTATCCAAAAAATTGAATTTTAATTGTAGAGGTTAGAATTATCTAGGCCCAAATAAGCTAGGATAGCTTTACTGTATTAAAAACAAATATTATTATTATATAAACATTAATTATAAATATAAAATGTTTTTTAATTTCAAGAATTACAATTTAACAAATATATTTAATCATAATACATTGATCTTATTAATTTCTTAAAATACTGTATTAAATAAATGTACAGGTGTCCCCGAACTATGCCATAACAATTTTTCTATAAATATACAATTGTGGGATATTTTACTCCAATCACGAACATCCTAACCTTTGTTATATGTAAGTTTTCGCTATTGTTGTAATTTAGAATCCGTTTGTTGTTAAAGCTAAAGAAGAATTTGTTACTTACTGTAACAAAGTAAAATTCAGGCACGATCAGGGGCGGATCCAGGGAGTCACGTTGGGTGGAGGGAAATGCCCGGGTTTTTTTGGGGAGGGGTGTATAGAATACCCCTCAGGGGTAGGGGGTCCGGGAGTCCTCCCCCGGAAATTTGAAAAAAATTCCATATCAATAATAATTTGATCAGCCGTAAAGAATAGCCGAACGCGGTTTATTGACCAATATATGTGTGTTATCGGCCTAAAAAGACGACTGTCTTGAATTCATGGACCAAAATCAGCAATTTGACCGTTTTTTTTTCTGATAAAAAATTGCAATTTGACCGCAATTCATGGTCGCCGTAACTTTTAAACCGAAAACGACAAGTAGGCCTAAACGTTGTTTATCGGCCAAGGAACACGGCAATAGTTTATACCCAAACCGTAATTTAAAGGCGGCCACACACTCCGGACCTTTGCCCGAATAAGACATCGGATCGAGCAGGGAGCAAGGCACGAAGGTAGCTAAATTAACTCCGAACTTCTTCCCGATCAAGACCCCGAAAAAGATATCGGATCGGACAGATTGAGCGCGAAAACCACCGAGCGAGGTAAAAACGGTGGGGACGACTTTAGTTGCCGTTGTGCAAGTCGGCAATGTACTTGTCTGTTGATTTCACCCACCTCCCCACGATTTCACCCACTTCTCTCCAAGCGTCATTCCTCTTCACTTTGTGGTAGTGAAGGATGGGCCAAGTCCCACAAAACTGGCCTATTGTTGTACTCGGAAATAAACATCAACGTTTTTTCCTCAGACCACTCCATCGTGCAGACTACTTTACATAAACTAGTGAACTGGAAACTAAAATGACAACAGTCAAGACCGCAACCCTCACCGTCGTCATATCGCTAGCGGCGGGGCTCGTGACAGCGTATGGAGCTACCACACACTACCGAACCCCGAACCAGACCCCGAACAAGACATCAGACCGATCTTTCTTTGATCTTTCCTCAAAAAACCGCCACGAGAGCGCTCGGTCTGATGTTTGGTCCGATGTCTTGTTCGATGTCTGGTTCGGAGGCCCCACTAACTACAGAATTTTCTCCCTTCGACCCCAAATCCTGCTCGGTCCGATGTTTTGTTCGGGAAAAAGTCCGGTAGTGTGTGGCCGTCTTAAAGGCTAACACGCCAGTGGAAGTATCAAAGTATGTAATTTTCGAAGTCGAAGATTTTACCAAAACTAAGATCGAAACCCATTTTATCGGCCTAAAATAGCAATATATTCTCATTTTGCCGTCTAAAACGTCAATCGAGCCACATTTTAGCCTGAAAACGGCCAAACTGGGTTTTTAGAGAAATTTACCGACCGGGCATGTGTAGTTGTCAGCCAAAATCGGTTTAGGGTTTTCCGATTGTTTTGCCCAACAAACTTGTCCAACTGTTTATAGAAAGGAACATCCCTACCGAATTTGAAGTAAATCGGACAAACAATGCGACCGCTAGTGTGCATACACACACACACACACACACACACACACACACACACACACACATATATATATCCGAGAATAAAATTCACAGTAAAGGGCTACTATAATATATATCATTTTGAACGACTCCCAAGACGTGTTCAGGAGGTCACGTTAGGAACTTCTATGCTGATCCCGGGCTTAAGTTTCACCTTGCGGGTCATGCTAATAGTTCACTTTCGATAGGAAATTCATAAAACAACAAGTGGTGGTGGGCTTGTGTAACCACTCTACTACCTGGCTACACAAGCAAATCTACACAAACAATTTAGAAGCCGAGTGTCAAAGCTGAACAATACTCTCATAACTGAATACTGTAGAATTATGTATTAAATTAAATATCTGGCTATAAATATTTGTGCTAAAATTATGGGAGTGGGTTTAGGCCTACATTTTCTGGCTTTTTATGTCATATAATGTAATTTGCATTAATTTTACATCCCGATTTTTTTTACCGTTTTTGGGAGCTAAAAAACAATATTTGTAATTTTTATATCCTCCAAAAATGGAAGTTAGGGTCTTTCTGATTGCTTTGCAAAATTAACTTGTCCAACTGATTATAGAAAAGAATGTCTCCACGAAATTTGAATTAAATCGTAAATTTACACTTTCCTATCACTTAGTTAAATACACCTTCAGAAGAAGCTGTATCTTCAGTTACATGACACGTAGACCCTAGCCTATAACTTGTTTCACACAACAATGTTTTACTCGCAATTGCTTTTCTATTTCTTGTATGCCTATATTTCTTACAAGGCATTAATTTCTACGGTTGCAGTAATACCATAATACTCTATATGAAAACTGAAAAACGCGGACACGCGGTATTCGTGTTGAGCGAGTGGCGGGATTCGTGGAGGGTGTGGCTGGAGGGAGTGTAGGGGGCGGCGCGACCTTGGACTACGCGCTCGTGCGTGGGGTGCGCGCGTGGTGGCGCTGTGCGTGTGAGTTTGTGTTAGTGAGGTGTAGTGCGGCTGGCCTACTCTGCCCCGGAAGGTAATTTTCAAGAACCAAAGGAGCAGGTCATAGACCAAACGAAAAAAGATATAAACTTCAAAAAAATTCTAATATTTATATCATACCGACCCGCACAACTTAATCTATTATTTATACCACAAAATTGTATTAATATATATTTAATAGAGTATTAAAGTAAAAATATATTTCTGATTTTTTAAATTTTGAAATGAAATTATATTAGTAATAATAACCTGAATTTATCCCACACAACTGCAAATTTTCATTGGAATCGGACCAACGGTTTTCTTACTGACCTTCTCCCAACATTTGTCAAAATCTCTACTTTTAAGACCCATAACTCACTTAATAGAAATGCGAATTATTTAATATATATCCATTTTGTTTCCTAATTTTTATTCTGATGTGAAAAAAATAATATATTACAAATTAATTTTTTGGCCAAACACCCTTAAGGTTCTGACCTAGGTCCATTATTATTTTTAATTTATGTAAATAACTTACCAAAAGTAACAAGATATTGTAAAATTCTACAATATTCTGATGATACCTCTTTATTATGTTCAGCTCCAGATAATTTAACTTTGTAAAACATTTTGGAATGCAATTTAAATCATTTAAAAAATTGGTTCTCTATTAATGGTCTCAAACTAAATCAAGATAAAACTCAACGTCATTATTTTTCAATCACAAAAATTCAAATATTTACTTTAAATGAATTTGACCTGATAACTAATTTGCATGATACGAAGTTTCTAGGTCCAGAACTTGATAAAAATTTTAAGTGGATATATACAACATATAAATTAACTTTTGAATAAATTACAAAAAACATTTTATGGAATTACGTTTATTTCTAACGTATTTAAACACACTAAACATATTTTATTTTGCATATTTTCACTCATGAATTGTCTATGGTTTAGAACTTCGGTAAAATTCTTATGAAAAAGCAAACAAGTACTTACAATTCAAAAACGTTTAATAAGAGTTAAGTGAAAAAACATCCTCTTTTATCCCGAAAACCCTTACTTAAACAATTCTTTATATTACCTCTAGCTTCACTTTATATTTATAAGCCCCTTATGAATGTTTTTATAAATATCAACATATAAATTCTTTATTTATATTATTATGTAAGTGAAATTTTGAAGTCGAAATTGTGGGAGTTTGGTAAATCGCAGGATTATGGGAGACGATTCAAATTAAAGGTCTTGATGCTAGGGACTCACAAAAAATAGGAGTATTTCTAAAAAGTTACCAGCAAACGAGGAATAACGTAAAACATCCCCCATAAGAAAAGCATGGGAATTTAAAATCGTCAGTCTGTTTTATTTAGGGCTTAAATTAAAACATGTGATTATATAAGTGCCTACTTTGATTACAAACTGGCATGTGTTCCTACTTATATTGTTTTATTTTCCTCAGCATGTATAAAGAGTAAAAAAGTCAGGCAGAGTATTGGAGCAAGGTTAGGGGCCATAGCCCCTAATCTTGCTCCCCTAGTAGCACAAATAGTTGGGCCAACGTTGGGAAATGGTTTATAGTATTACATGTCATTCATTCATTATTTAGTGATAATTTTCCTATTATGTGTTATTTTATATTTAAGTTTCCATATAAATGTATTAATTAATCAATTTCCCCTAAATGTGTTATTTGTATAATTGTCCTATGTTCATGCCTAATAATAATCATCCTTATCATCACTCCTCAGAAAACCATTCCCCTCTATGTATTTAATGTTTATTTATCTGTGCAATTGTATAATAATATGTATTTCATTAATAAATCACCAATAATTATTCACAGCCTATCCACATATAATAGCCTACTCACTTAATTTAATATGTTGTTAATAATAATATTTTAGATATAAGTTATGTGAGAGGATTGCAATAGAATTAAAATTTAATATAATATACTTTTCAAAAATAGTCCTTAAGTAATCTAAATTACAGTGACCAGTGTTAACAATTGTGTGAACATGTGCTTCTCAACAATGGACCATGCTTCCAGACCTCATCTCTGCTAGATCTTTCTTCTTGTTCCAGATGCCATAGTGTTAAGACCTAAAATCTGTGAAGGACACAGTTCCTATTTAAATTCTCCCAGTATGGCCTAAGTTTTGCATTGCTTAGTGCTCATTTTATTAGGGACTTACTGCTCAATTAATACCATCTATAAATTCACTCCCTTTTTATTTGTTTATCCCCAAAAAACTGGTATTGAGCGAAGAACATTTGTGAGCAGATTGGTAAACAACTTCCATTGTATTCTCTTAGGGACTTGAAAGAATACAGACATTTAAATAGAACAAGCCTAATGTTCTGAAAGTTAAAGTAACATCAAGAGAGTATTTTTACATTGAACTATCTTTCTAAATTTAATTTTGAGTATTTTAACCATCAGTAAATTAAGTGAAACCATTGGACTCTCCTTTTGGACAACACCAAAATTTTCCATTGTTGCAATTTGTACACATCAGCCTAATTGGATTAAATATTCTCTCAAATATCATTTCAACGTTATTCAAGTCAGCACGATACTCCCCCCTGAGAAAAAGAGCCCTCATTTGTAAAAGAACCCATTTAGAACCAAAATATAAACATTTAGTCTTAGGCCTACAAATATTATTGTCATCCACCTTCTAGCCTAGGCCACTCATTGTAACTGTTCCCCCTGAGTTGTATATTATTGTAAATCCCCTTTAATTGAGAACCCTTGTCAAAACATAATTGTACTACTAGATAAATAAATATTGTATTGTTCCTCTGTAACTTTGTATTTCATTCAAATAGTTAAAGATATTCTAGGAATTGTACACCTACCTTTTTGTTGACATCCAGAGTAAATACAAAACACATTCTACTCACTACAATAAACCAAAGAAGAACACAGGTATAAATATATTTATTGAGAAGTCCAGTAAGATCATTTGTGAGCTATATTTAAATAGCCTAGTGAATTTTGTAGGTAGCAACACTCATTTTTGTAAAGACGAGCTAGGCTTAGCACATGGCAGCCACTGCCCTCAGATCCAGATAGCGTCACTTTTATATCCACTTTTCCCAAGCACATCCGAGCAAATAATTAGTTAAGAGTTAGTAATTTAGAATAAGTAATTAAGTAAGACATTAAGAAAGTAAAATAAGAGGTTGGCACAGTTCGTTGGCCAACGGTAAGAAATGTCCGTTGGCGCACCGTTGGGCCAACGTTGTATTTGCCAACCAAATGCCAACAATGCCAACCAACACCCAACCAAATGCCAACCGTTTATAATTTTGTACAGAAATGGTTATTTTGTATTAAAAAAACACAATTTCACATTGAATTGGCTTAGTAAACCAATAATATAAATTTGTATAAACGATTTTAATAGCAAAAATATTGTGTCCTGGTCGAGTCTCGAACCTACGACCTTTGACTTACTGTACACTCGCCTTAACCCTCGCGACATATCACAGAACAAATTACTACGATTATTGTATATCACCATTGATTATACATCCTAACATTCCGTAGGATGTATAATCAATGATATCACGCTCTTTTTGCTTCCCACATTAGATCTGGACTAGTTTCCTGGGGTGCAGTTAATGACTTATACAATAGTAAAATAGCATTAGAAAACAATAAAATTGATCAATAGACTTCTACCTCAAGCCATGCAGACAATATTTATACATTTTTAATCAACTGTTTTCAAAAACCTTCCTAGAAGACAGAAAAATAATTATGATCGCTATCACAATTTTATCCCAATCGACCAACATCAACAATTTATATGAACTCATAGAAAAAACACTAAAGATAACAAAGAATATTTGCAATATAGGCCTACTAAACATAAAAATTAATGGAAGAAAAACCATCAAAGTTAACTTTACAACAACCAGTGTAGCATATCCTATTACTCAACAACAATCAATTGCAACTTCCAGTACAGTACCAAAACACTTCTTCGATTTATATTAGATGAGCATTTAAACTGGCACCTTCGTTTCAAACAGTTTCAGAAAACACTCTCATGCACCCTTTTTGGTCTGTGAATACAGATAACTAACACAAATGTAACAATCACATCTTAACATTCCCTATTTGCATCGGGGAATTGCATCTGACACACTTATCCAAATAATTATGACACTCCATAAAAATCCATCAGAATTATCGAATAACTGCAATATAAAGATCACTACAAACCAGTCTTTATCAATAATAAAAACCTCTCTTATAGTTATAATGTATGCTGACACTGTAAAACTGTTTTGTTGTATGTATGGAGGTTTTAGAATGCAATTGAATTAAAATTGATTTCCAAGTTGACACTAGAAGGACCCGTGGTTATTCTAATGGGCAAAACACGAAATTTGAGGGCGACCTGTGCCCATCAGAATATAAATCATGTAAGCATAAGAATCTAAAATTATCTCCCTTGATAAATTTGATTAAGTAAATTATAAGTGATGTTAAACCACCTTTGAGTAAGTGTCCTGAGATAGGCATCAATTCAAAAACACTGAGACTTTAGTGGGATTTGTCAAAAAATAAGATAAAACAATAGTTCATGAAACAATCTTAAAAGAGTGGAATTCCAGCTATCTTTATCAGGATATATTTGCAGACAAATGAATGTGATACTTCCAAGGAACATGTTCAAGTTATCTTGGAATTTAATAACGAACTTGCAGCGTCGTTAACTTTTATATGCGCTGCAAACTTTGAACTAGTCTATGACTACAACTTTGCTAGTAAAATGTAAAATGAATCTTTAGTTGTGCTTGTACGTTTTAAGCTAATTTCCGGATTTACGAACTAGAAATAATCTAAAAAATAACTCTTTTGTCACCCCAAAAGTATTTTTTTTGTATTTTATCATAGGAAGTAACGTCTTAGATGTTTGTCCCAAATAATGTCCCAAAGGTGTTCAAAATTCGTATTAAAACTATTAATGACTACTATTAATGAAAACTATTAAAAACTATAAATAACTCAGTAAACTATTAAAAACTATAAATAACTCAGTAAACTATTAAAAACTATAAATAACTCAAGACCGATAGTAAAATTAAAAAAATCCGGTTTCATATTCTGGGGTATTATTTATTAGTAATAACAAAAATGGTGTATTCCTACTAGACTTTACCCACGACATCGCTTGCACTTGGGTAATTCTTCGGGGGTGTTAGGAAATAAACCGCAATCAATCCATAGTCTCAAAGCTGTCCTCTACAGTGGCTTGCACTTCTGTGTGAAATATGTGAGATGGGGTAGAAAAGCACGCGCCGTCAACAAGAACGTCGGAATGACATTTTGTAGGGAAGAAAGTACAATGAGAAAAGTTGGACGATGAACATACTGATCAGTTTTGTTTATTTCGGGAGCTATATTGATTGCATCACAGTCACCTCCCGCGACAACATGACTACCACAATGATTAGGCCGGGTTCACACGAGCCACAATCGCCGGCAGAAACGCGCCACAAGCGCCTCAAACGCAGGTGACCTTCCAGACGGCAATCGCGCGATTACGATACCTCTAGCGTTTCCTGGCGATTCGAACCCACACTTCCTTATTGAGTTGTTATCAGTTGGAGTCGTACCATGCCACCTACGGTAACAGCAACTTCCTTGTAGGGGAAATACCCTAAAATCGATTAAACCATGATTAAACATGGGTTAATGTTTTGTTTAAGCTTTGCATTTATTCACGCTGTTTGACGTATTAATTTATAATTAATACGTATTTATGATCCAATTAATCAAAGAATGTTCAACAGTTTAATTATTATGATGCAAATTCACTCTCAAGTTTGTTTAAAGTTTTATCAAGTTATTAATTAGACAATGCAGTCACTTTAAAACACATGACAATTTATACTAGAATTATTTGGCTTTAAGTTTAGGCAAATACTATAATTAATGTACTTACATACATCGGTCTTCTCTTTAGCTTCCTTTAAATCGTAATTAGGGTACATAGCGGAGGCCTTGTCTTCCCATGCTTTAAATGTTCAGTATTACGGTGGCAATAACCCGCCATAATCGCTCAAAATGCCGATGACAGAGCCACTACATGCGACTGTGGTGTGTTCTGGCGTTAAACGCAAAAAGACGCTGCTTCGTATGAACGCTCGAGCGCGCTCCCATGTTATTAAGTGCTTCTACCACAAACTGTGATCCGCGCATCACAAGCGCGCCACAACAGCTAGAATTCGTGTTTGGGCGATTGTCGGGCGTTTTGTGGCTCGTGTGAAACCGGCCTTAGGGGTTATCATCATATTTTTCGATTTGACCAATACCGACTGCGTTCCAGCCCCTTTTCAGCGAGAGTCTACGACGTTTTAAGAAGCTAAGTTTCAAATTTCAGCGGTTCCTGAAATTTAGATTAATGCAAAATGTTGATTGGATGTGGAAATAACGGACCAAAGCACCAATTTTGATTTACTTATTAGTTATATCATAAGCTTTCAGTTTTGAGTAATATCCACTCAATCCCACCACCTACATGGCGTCCTTCTTGAAATATACAGCTTTGAGTTTTGAGTAGTATCCACTCAATCCCACCACCTACATGGCGTCCTTCTTCAAATATACAGCTTTGAGTTTTGAGTAGGATCCACTCAATCCCACCACCTACATGGCGTCCATCTTGAAATGTACAGGATGAGTCAGACCATACTTGTCCAGCTGTATAACGGGAGAACGGGTTGGTCTAGTTATCAAACCAAATTATTCCCAACTAAAACGCGTAAGGTCAATCTAATACAAATATTTTCATCAAAATCTATGTACAGAGTGCTCCAAAACTCACGGATTTGGTCACGGGTCCGAATCTCAAAGTTTTCTTTCGTGGACATAGGGCACATAATACATAATTTTAAAGGCCTCAACAAAACAAACATTTTGGCGACATCAGCGTTCACTTATCTTTATCCGTTCTACAGTATTTCAAAATGTTTCACTAAAAGGAATTTGTTATTTTTATAGATTTTGTTTTCAGGGTGATTTTGTGCTCAGGGTGAGGTTTCATTGCCAAAGGTAGGTCCAAATGTAATGCGTTGTGTCACTTATTGTAAGTGTTCGGCCGCAGCAGTACCGATAAGTATACAAGACAAATGCCGTGTGAATGAGTGTTAATGTTAGGCCGCAGCGCCGACGGACTGTCGGGGCAGGACAAATGCCTTGTTGGTAAAAGGGGAAAATGCCACTAATTGTTTGAGTTTGGCCACAGCACGAAGAGTGCAAGACAAATGCCGTGTGAATGAGTGTTAATGTTAGGCCGCAGCGCCGACGGACTGTCGGGGCAGGACAAATGCCTTGTTGGTAAAAGGGGAAAATGCCACTAATTGTTTGAGTTTGGCCACAGCACTAAGAGTGCAAGAAAAATGCCGTGTTAAGTGCGTGTTTGTGTTAGGCCGCATCGCCAACGAACAGTCGGGGCAGGACAAAGTGCGAGTGTATTTGAGAAAATAATACCATGAAATGAAAACTCGTATTTATGCATTTTACTGGACTTTTATTTGGTTAGACAGTGGGTAAAACAAATAGACAAACTGGAATATTCAAAATAAAATATTAATACAAATTCTCCCTATTTCGTAATTTTTATGTCGCGAGGCAACTGGTCAGAGACCCGCAGCGACTGGAGACTGAACTCTCACTGTCCCTGTCCTGTCGCAGGACAAGTGGTCTGGTCGTTCCGCAGCGACTAGGAGAGTCGTCTAGTCTAGTGAGTCGTCTTGCTGGCAGCAGCGCTTGTTATATAGGAGGCTGAGGAGTGCCGGGTGCAAAACAGATGCTCGGCTTGGGTCGGCTGCAACCCCGCAGCTCGGCTACGACTGCCGCATGATTCAACTGGTTGTCAAACATTTGCTAAACTGTATTACATTACAATAATCATTGTAAAATGTGTTATTATTATTCTTAACCATATTTAAATGAACTATTTATGATTTGTAAACTAAATTTACATAAAATAAAGTATTGGGAAATGTCTACACTACTTATTACATAGTTATTGTGGATAGCCTAACCTCAACGGTAAGTGGGTCTACGTTTGAATAAACATTTAACAAATTATACTTACGAATTAATTACAATTACAAACCGCCCAATTGTCGAAATTCGACCAAATATTATTTGACAAATATTTGAAAAAGGTTTAATATTTAGTGGGTTTTGTCGCGCTCATCTCTCTCTCCTTCTCTCTTCCCTCTCTCTCTCTTCCTCCCCCTCCCCAACCGTCCTCCCCAGGTAATTCTTTTAATGTGGAGTTAAAAAGGATAGCAGAGGGACGTTACCATTCCAGTAAACAGTAGCCTTTTTATTTATGCCTGAAACCTCTTCACCTCATCCTCTCCCAAGCCCACATATTTCCCCTTCACAAACAGGTTTAATTTTTTTAACGTGGAAGTAAAAAGGTAAATAGAGGGGTGTTACCATTCCAGTAGCTAGTAGTATTTGTATTTACATTTTGCCTGAAACATCTGACTCCTTGTTTTGCTAGCATTTGTTTTATCAACAGCTGTCAAATATAGAATTATTTAATCAATTACTGTTCTTCCATAAGATTAACATCGAAACCTTGAAAGCCTGTGGGACGTAGCCCTGAGGACCGATGTAAATTAAAATGGGTTTCTGCTCATATACAGGACACTACCTTTCTAACGGTATGCGCGAATTTCGCCTACGATGCACAAAAGCTGAGAAAAAAGGAGGACAAGTTTTGTGCTTGCCTATTAATATAAAGATTATATCATACAAATGTTTCAATTAAATATAAACTATGAATAAGTATACCTGTTACAAATGTTAATACAACTTAGTTATGGTAATTAAAAGTTTCTAAACATGAATTCTCTACAATCTAGGCTAGGCCTACTTTTGGTGCCTCGCAGTTCCAAAATGGCGGCAATTTTTGTGTGAAATATTGACATTTTACAGAATACCCTTTATTTTATAAAGCACTACTCATATACTATTTCCGATTCAAATTTTTACTCGTGATAAACTCAGCTTTTCTCTGGTATGCCACATGACAGACATTTTGAAAAGAATTTCAATACAATTGTTTTTTTGAAAATGCTTATAGGCCTACAATTAAAAAATGGTCAAATAGTAGCATACTGCCAGAAAGCATACAATTAAAACGTACTTATGAAATCTAATAGCTGTCTAATTTACACCAACCGCGTACCTATTTTTTTAAATCGGCAAAAAAACATAATTTTCGCACATAAAATGCATGTGAATTTGTATAACACTTGCATGAACTCTATAGCCACGGTTGGTGCAAATTTGCAATTTGTTAGGTTTCAGAAGACCTTTTCAATGGTATACTAGAATTTGACCTATTACTGAATTTTAGGCATATAAGCATTAAAAAAACATTTAACTGATTTGAAAAAAGGCTGTCATGTTGCCTACCAGAGAATAGCTGAGTTTATCCCGAGTAAGAAATTTGAATCGGAAAAAAGTTTATGAGTAGTGGTTTATAAAATAAAGAGTATTCTGAAATGTCAATATTTTATACAAAAATTACCGCCATTTTGTAACGGATAAATATAAGTGACTTCTGGTCTCATAAAATGTTTCTATTACTGAAACCTTTAAAATATGTGTTATTTGTACTATGTTCACGAAGGAAAATGTTTAGATTCGATCCCGTGACACTCTGTTTTGGAACACTCTGTAAATAGATTTCGATGAAAATATTTTCATTAGATTGCCCTTATGCATTTTAGTTGGGAAGGGTTTTTAATGACTTTAGACCAAACCGTTCTCTCGTATACATGCTGGACAAGTATAGTCTGACTCACCCTGTATATTTAAATATGGACGCAATGTAGGATGTGGGATTGAGTGGGTCCTACTCAAAACTCAAAACTTATAATATAACCAGTACGTAAACCAAAATTGGCACTTTTGTCCAGCATATTCAAAGGTTTTCATTAATCTGGTTGACTATAAGTAATTACGAGTGAGTAACATATTAGTTTTGAATGAATAACTAATACCAAATCTGTTAGAGGTATGGACAGCAACAGACAAATTGTATTGAGGACAATGGTTTATTGAAAGGTGTTTGATCAGCGTCGTCAGTGAGCATCTGGCTCGTTGCGTGTTGCTGAGTACCGCATCGTTCTCACAGACGTTCACACCATCCGAGTTGCAACTGTTTAATTGTTCTGATTATACCGTCAACAACACTGCAACTTCGTTCAGCGCCGTCCTCTTGATGACTCCTACTACAGTTACTGGTTCAGCAGCTGATGATATTTCAATTTGTCCAAAATAATTACACATGTAATCCTAACTTTAAAGTATGAAAGCAATATAAGGAGCATTTCCTGAAGGCATTTTCTGTAACATTAATTCAACACATTTATATTTTACAAGCCGAATTTTATAAACTGTCTAAGAGTAACATATTCTTAGATATTATTTATAATAAATAGCCTTAAAACAAGAGGTAGCTGATGTCCAGTTTGATACGTTAACAAAGTTGTTGGGATTTGGTTCAGCTTGTCATCAGTATTGTATCAATGTCAGTCCATAAATTTGTCATCAGATGCCATTTAATGTAACAGAGCCTATCCAGGAATATCCACTAGATATGAGTAAGTAATTTTAAGTATTGTCCTGTATTTAATCCAAGCATATTTTACTTGTTTGTTCCTTAATATGTAGGATACCATTTAAGAGGGGTTAAGTTAATATAATAACCTAAAGAATTTCTTATGAATAAAGATTTACATTTAAAGTCAATTCAAAATTTTTAATGTTTTATTTAAAGACGGTTCTCCATCATAATGTATAATATTTACGAACATAATAAAATAATACTTTTTCAAGAAGATTTTCTAGTTTAACTGTTAACATTAGTTCCTGTATCATTGCATAGTATGTTTGCCATTGATAAAAGATTAAGAGAACAAATTTTGTATTGTTTAAAAAGAGGAAATAATGGAAAATATTTAATTTTGTGATAGTATTTTTAAACTGCAATTAAATCACATGAAAATATTCAAATTATTGAATTGTAACATTGAGGAAATACATTAGGGCGAATAAAGAAGTTTAAACTTAGTAAGGGGGAAAGTTCAATTAGTGTGGGGGTTGTGGGGAATGTGTTGATCATACAAATCTCAATCTCAAGGGGCGTCTACTATCCTATTGGTTTGCGCCTTGGACTTCGGTTCAAGGGGTCTCGGGTTCGATTCTTGGGATGTCCACATCACTATGGGTTAGGATCGCTCTCCCTGTAACAAAATGCTTCTGGCTTGGATACAAAATCTCTCAGACCTAGATTATGAGGTGAACCTTTTCAAGCCAACTAATGTAGTCTCTCAGCCAAGCCTTCTGCTGTCCGCTGATTGTCAGACAAGTCAGTGTGGGTATTATTTTTGATTTTTAACGTTTAATGGGGCAGATCGCCAATGGAACTATTCTAGTTTAAGCGTCAAAGAGGAATCACAGTTTTACATAGACCATTTCAAGATCCATATCATCTCGTGATTCGAGAGTGTCTGGGTTCAAACTGTAGTGCTGTACCCGCACTTTGTACTTGAGTGTGAGGGTAGACAGCTTTATTTATAGCATTAAAGTTTTTTTTTCATTTAAAACATGCATAGTATATTTCACAACTAGTGGGAAAAGTGCGATTTTTCCTGGTGCGAGTCGTATTTAAATTGCGAGTCATAGACGAGAAATTTAAAGAGAGTAAAGTAAACACAACAACCAACACAATATTTTAAACAGATGATCACTTACACTAATATCCATTTAAATTAATATATACATCGACTATAGATAAATTCAGTGCATTTGGATTGTATATGTAGGTATTTATTAATTTAATAGTATTTAAATGAGTTTTCTGACATTCAAAATGTGTTACTAAATCCAATTTGATTTTAAAACACGCAATACTATTTTTTGTTAATACTAAAGTTTGATGGTTGCTGGTGTGTTTTTTGTGAGCTTCTATCAGGTTGTTACTAATTGAAGCTCTAGTTATACAATAATTTTCTTTTACTTAAACAACTGCACAGTTTATGCAATAAGCCTCGCCGTTAAACTGACACAAACCAACCAACTAACTCAACTGTATCGCAATGCTGCGTCACGATACATCGACTAACCTCGTGGTGGTGATGGAATGACAGTCGACAACTTGGGAACCACCGTCCACCTGACTGTCGCCTCCGAAGCCGACTGACCGGCGAGGACGATGTTCTCAGCGAGGGTAGTAGCGAGGGTGTGGATAGCCCGATGTTTTCAGCTCCCGATATGGAACATGCCCGCGTTTTTCACAGCGTCACCATAGCAACCCCGACATCGATTGCCTCCCTCAGTAGTGCTCGGTTGTTGGTGCGCGCAGGTTGCCCGCGTCGCCTCCGGATATCAAATTCTGGCAAATATCTTCTAGGTAAGTCAAATTTAAGGTTGCGGCCCATACCCGACCCCCTGAGACACGAAGGGGATGAAAAATGCCTACTAGGGGTGAGCTTTCAGGGGGAAATATGGAAACGTAGGGTGGCATGGAGGGTGGTTGTTTGGATACCCATTGATGGGAGGGTCATTCTATGAAAGGGTACGGGAAGTCAAGTGTAAAAATAATGTATACAAATCAAATAGGTAATGAATGGTTTAAATAGTGTGGTAAATATCTTTACAATATTAAGTCACGGGGTTAAAGTAATTTGATCTCCATATGCATATGTAGTTAAAATGAATAAATCTCGCTTATAGCATGATCTCGCTCGTACAATAGTAATATATTGTAGTGTTGTTTCTTAGTAGTGAAAATATGAATATATTAAACCAATACTATAGGATAATATGATTTTGTATTACATGCACTTTGAAGTTAGAACTACAGATACATACTAATAATTTTGGGCAAATTGTGTTGTTGGTGTCTCTTTTTGTTTAGTGTTGTTGTCATGATGTATAAAGGTATCCAAAATAGCAACCGAGTCACATATGTTATTGAAATGTATTTTAAATCACAATTTTGTTTAATAAACTATCATTTCATATCAAAATGAAACTCTACATTAGTTTGCCTTTTACACATTTCCTTGTTATGAGCTATAAAGCATTATCCATTTTATTGAAAATAATTCTCGAGTATATAGTAAAAGTTGATAAAGTCTATTGCTCCAAGGTGAAAACCCTAAACATACCTGTTCGGACATAACACTAACTCTCTACGTTTTGCGATAGCTCCAATTTTATGTTATTTCACAGTTCATTGAAAAAATACCAATGCATTTTTACTATAAATAAATCGTGTAAAAAATATTAATTAATAATATTTATTATGAAAAAAATCGGAAGGATTTGTTTATTTTTGACGAATAACTATGACTTGACAGGCACTGTCATTTAATATTTGTTTAAAGCAATTAACATTCAACTAATTTAATAGCTAGTGCAGGAGTGATGCAAAAAATTAAATTTAAGTTTCTTGTTGGGTAAAACCCTATTTTGCACAGTTATATTGTTAACGATTTCAGACATTAAGTCTATTTTTGTTTTTTTCTCTGCCCTCAAATTGGTTGTACATTATTGCCTCATGAGTTTACTTTATATTCTATAGATCATATGAAATGTAAAATATTCATTCTTGTTAGAAACACAATTTAAGATTTTAGACACCGCATCACAATACATTTGGGACAAATGCAAACTACTGTTAAATAAGAGTTAGACTAATTAGCTGTAGTGGTTCAAAATAAATAAATAATTACACAGCAGAAAATAATTATATGCTAGTGATATTTTATCGTTCAGGGAACCAAATCCTAAATTGTTATACAAATAATGGCACAGTACTTCAATATGAGTAAATGAAAATTTAAATACGCCACGTCGGTTTCAAAACTACTATTCATTATGGGTCACTGCTATTCATGCAGAATTCAGTTTTAGATTCATACGGCCAACTATAGTCGGTTTATTGAAGAATTTCATTCAAGTCCTAGATTTCAAGAAGTTTTTCATCTTACTTCTCTGTCGATCTGATATTTTCATTATTGTCCTCGTCTGAATCCCTCCAACTTCTTCTCAGGAAGCTGAAATGAACCACCGATTCCTTTTATACCTTTAATGCCTCACCGGGAAGCAATGAGAGTGGACAGCTGCAATACTGCAATATGTTTGTTCGAACATTATGAACAGTATTGTGAAGAGGAGTGGTCCAAGGACCTCTCCACGACACAATCCAGGTGTATTGGACTTATTAATTGACCCCACATATTTGGAACACTTTTATAAGTGAGGTTTAAACAAGGTAAATGAATTATCAGATAATCCGCGAATCTACATTATGCATCATTTAGTTAATATGTAATGTTATTAGAACCAATATTAATATATAATGTTATCAATATTTTTCATTAGCTTAATAAAATCAAAGAACCGTTATTTTGTTAATCATTGATCTTTTTAGAGTACAACAATTAAATTTATAATGCCAAAGCAAGAAATGCTGAAGGTCATTGTGATTGTTTTTCAAATTAATTTTCATTTAATGTTTTCGACAAACATTTAACCAATGAAAAAATATAGTACTCGCTTAGAAATTATTCTTTTGATATTTTAATCAATAGTATTCATCAAAATAAGTCCCGAGAAAAACGTATTTAAAAAGTTCAAATTTGAAAACATGGCTGGTTATGAAGAAAATTTCTGAAATAATAATGTTTATGTTATAATACTAATCATAATCCCGCCGTGGCTTCGCTTGTGTAAATATCATGAGAAGAGATACAAATTTGCTTCTGTTGTTCAATCCCGTGTAGATGTCGACGAAGAAATTGATGTCCGTGAAGAATCGAATTCGTACTAAATTACTGGGTACAGTGGGTTCGCTATACGCATTCCCTTATAACATAGGCGAATCCGCTTCGGTAATATTTGAATTATATTAAATATTAAAAATATTAAATAATAATTTATTATTTAATGTTGGCACACCTCGTCTTTTTGGCAAACCACATTTGCACGGTAAATAGACATTTTTCCTTGCCTTTCTTTTGAACTAGTAGGATTAATGACTAATTAATGAGCGTTTTTCTGTTATAAGTATAGAAGATTGTTAGTTATGCTGTCTTGCAAAAGTATAATAAGTAGGATATTTACTTTTATTTTCCTCGTCTTAGTTTTAAAATCACTTTATTTTTTAATAAAAAATTTAATAAAGCACAATGCTGATGTTACTAAAAAAAACGTAACTAAATAAATGTACCGGCACTAGAAATAATGATACCAAAATATTGCAACACCTTGTAATCTAATGGACAACATTAAAAAGTATAAACACAAAAACACATTATCGACGTTTAATAAAGTATAATAATATTTAATTTTTGATCGATTAAAGAAAACCGGTTTTAGGTGAATGCACAGCAACAAATAAATAACGGGTGGGGTAAGAAGAGTTTAGAACAGGAAAATCAGCTACTGGCTGACACATCTGAGGGGAAGTTCTATGCTGTGTCCAATTTAACTTTGTTGGACTTCCAAACTATATGTGATTTATTCATGGTTTAATTTGCTGAATGTGAAATCTTAACATTGTAACTTATAAGTAAAATAGTTTTAGTCTAACTGAAGTAATATCATAAAAAACAACAGACAAACTAAAAAACCTACTAAACTAAAAAACGCCTTTTTGAAGCGTTTGTGTGTTTTAGCATTTGTTGTATGAAAGCTATGGTTGTGTGTTCTAGGTTGTATAGTATTTTTGTGAATATATGTTTTTATTAGTTTCTTGCATACTATTGTAAATTACTTTTATTCGCAGACCTTATACGGCTTATCTTAATGAAAATAAGTTATACAAACGGAAATGTTAAAAATAAGATATAAATTTTCAAATCAATATTGTTCAGCTACGTAAAAACTTTTACGTAGAAATTGTTTATTTAAAATGAATCGATGTAACGTATCAACTGCAAGGATCTCAAAGGTTAAAGATCAGTATGCCACACTTTGGAAAATATAAATAGGATTTTGCATATAAAAATATGAAAAGTTTAAATTGAAAGAGACTGCAATTTCTTTACTTTTCACTTAAAGGATTTTTGAAACGATCAAAAGTATTTTAATGGAAACGGAAGAGAAAAGGAAACTTCCTGGAGTGAAAAGCATTTGATGTGGACTTATAAAAGATAAAACGACCCTGGTTTTCGACTTCAAATGAGATGAAATGGTTCTTTTTAAATATTTATTCCTATAAATCAAAGTAAATATTTAAAGAACCTGATATTCAAGTAAAACATACATTTATTTAAAAATCCATAATATCAATCAAAACTTGATTATATTTGATTGTGGAAAACCAAATTAAAAATAATTTGTTTTTCTCGTAGCTAAAAGGACGGATAAATTTCAGCCAAATGTTGTTTTCGGGTAACTTATGATCGTGTATTTTTTGTCATCTTCGTACCTTGACGAATATGTTCCTGAATATGTACCATTTATATGTTCCTGGATACCCTGGATTTTTATGTTCCTAGGGTTCTTGGATATCTTTTAAATTTGTTAATTTTAGCAAATTTCCTCTATTAGGAAAAATCTATTACCGTAGGTGGGTGGAATGGTAACACTTAAGCCCGAGACCATGGAAACTTCTTTCTGGGGCATCTCGCTGGTCTAACGGTTAACGTCTTGGACTTCGGTTCAAGGGGTCACGGGTTCAAATCCCGATATGTCCACAAACATTTGAGAAGTCTGGACCGCTTTCCCTAAAAAGCATTTATGTGATCTCGTAACAAAAATGCCATTGGCGTTGAAATAAACAAATAAAAATAAATGTCGATATCATAAGAACGAACGGTGATATTTAAAAACTGATTGCGCCATTGATTTCAGCGTGGAAAACAAGTTGTAAATGACAGTTCACAATTCCACTTTTATATTTAAAAAAATCTTATTCCAAAATGGCGGATCCAAGATGGCGGACGAACTTTTTTCACATTGAAGAAAATGTTCAGTAGTATTTCCTGGTAATTATCTGATGTAATTACGCATATTTTAAGGTTGGGACACTTAAAGCTCACTTAACAATTAATTTAAAAAAGAAAAAAAGTGTTGTGAACGTATAATGGTCTCCAAAAACAAATTGCGGCATTGTGTTTACCGTAAAAAAGTATTCGATACGCGATTCTTTTACTGACGATACGAAATACTGACGATGTAACGTTATTAACACGAAACGCACCTCACCACACCTTTTCTACTTTTGACACCTTAGGCTACCAAAAAGAGGGTAAAAATATTTCTGAATAGTAAACAAGTGGTTCAATATGATGGGTCACAACCTTTACATTTGAAAAAATCCCTTTTTTATACAATTTGGCGGATTCATAATGGCGGCTAAAAATTATAACCGTCCAAATGAAGTATTTACTACCCAAAAATATAGTCTGAAGTCTATATCTTGAAATGTAGAACAAGTAGGGGCTTATTAAAATTTACCCAGTATATCCGATAACAGGATAACTCTCGTAAAAAAAATCCGATCTTAATGTGATTTGGTACATATGTGTGAAGTAGCATTTATTAGAACTACTACGAAAACCAAATGGACCGCACCTCCAAGTCTTGTTTTTGAGGGGTTTTGTACCCCAAAAATGGTATTTCTCATATATATTTATTTTTTATTAGAATTCAGTTAGCGCCATTGGGGTGGATACAAAAAAAGTCTTTGATCATTTCTCTACGTCAGTTAGTTACTGAGAGATTGAAAGTACTAAACACAGTGTGCTGTCCAATGTTATAATTATGGAATACAAGTACAATTTTATATCGCTTATTTATGAACATATATTAATACAACTTGTTTCGCATCAAACTATCTGCATAAAAAATACCCCCCGTAGCAGAAAACCTGCGTACTTAGCGAATTTCCAATGCATATTAATTGATCTTAATACCACATAAAGCCACATACCAAGTTTCATCAATATAAATTCATAAATAAACGATTTATGACATTTTAATTATTCTCAATAAGAATAAAATGGCGGCTGAGTATGCAGGTTTGCTGAAATAAGGAACACTAAAAATGGGTTTTTATACAAATATCAATATAACTCAACTAGATAAAGCCACATACCAAGTTCTATTAATTTATGTTCATAATTAAAGGAGATAACATGTTACTTATTCTCCATAAGAATAACATGGGGCTGAGTATGCAGATTTGCTGCTACGGGAACTATCGGCAAAAAAATGGGTTTTTGTGCAAATATCAATATATCACAATGAAATGAAGCAATATACCAAGTTTCGTCAGAATAAGTTAATAAATAAGCGAGATATAAAATTTTTCTTTTCCTCCATAAGAATAACATTGGAAAACGTACTGTGTTTAGCACTTTCAATATCTCGGTAACCAATTAACGTAGAGAAATGATCAAAATACCAAATTGTGTGTTTTTTAAGCTAAATCTAATGGTAAAAACTACAACTTGATTTTTTCAAAAATTATGTGTACAAAATTCAAAAAACCCATTTTTGGGGTACAAAACCCCCCCAAAATACCCCTTCGGATGTAGCGATCTGGCTGGTTTTCGAACTTAAAGTCATAAATGCTGCTTTACACGTTTATACCAAATTTCATAAAAATCGGATCATTTTTACGAGAGTTATCGTGCTCACGGACACACACACACACACACACACACACACACACACACACACACACACACACACACACATATATATATATATATATATATATATATATATATATATATATATATATATATATATACAGTATCGAAGGAATGGTGTTTTTGGGGTCTGGGGACCTCAAAACGAAAAGTTATCATGGTCCTGGGCCTAGGTCTTACCATGCCGACTACGGTAATAGCTTCTTCCCTATAGGGGAAATTCGCTAATACACAAAAGTTACTTATTGTAGCACTAGGGAAGATGTTGGTTGAAATCAAGCAAAGATTGATTTAAGTCGAGAATGGATTGAGACCATTCTCTCTATATCTAAAAGGTTGAATACAGTTCAGATATAACAGTGGCGATCTGTTAGAAAAATTACAAACTATATGTAGATAAAAATTACAAATCATATTATAGATTAAAAGGAAGAATAAGAAGTTATAATATACAATAAAGGTAATAAATTAATTTTTAATATGTTTAATCGAAAGAAAAATATTTGTAACAATTATAATAAGTGGAAATTATAACAAGTGAGGTGGAAAGCGAAAAGGGACCTCTTGTCGGCAAAGTAAAATTTTCAGTACAGCTAAATACAGCAATTTCGGTCCAAATCATCGATTTTCGGTTTTTTATCGATTATTATTCGATATTTTGAGTAGAAAAGGTGTGTATCGGTTAAAAAGTCGAATCAAAGCTTAAACAAGTCGATATAAATCATTTTGTTAGTCACTGCATGCCCTGAGAAAAGGTACCTCTTGTCGCTTATGGGAAAATAACATGGCCGACAAGAGGTCCCTTTTCCACAACACACTTCGTAAAGAAACATTGGTTCAAAAAGTAGTCTCTCCTGAATTCTAGCGGACACTTAGAGAACTAGGACGAAGTTCTAGTAAAAGCTGAACATCGTCTGATTATTTTAATACGGCCCCGACAAGAGGTACCTTTTCTATAACCAAGGTCCCACTTGTCTTTTCAATGGTCAACGTTCAAACTATCGATATTATTTTCTAATTAGGATGTTAATTATACTTCATTTTGACTATATTAAACTAATTATTGGATAAAACACTTAAACAACAATGTGGCAGCAGTAAATGTTCAGCCTTGAAAAGGTATCTCTTGTCGTTATGGAGATATAACACGGGGCCGACAAGAGGTCCCTTTTCAGAAAATACCCTTGTGTACTACATGTTGCAATAAACACAGTATAAGCCTAAATTCTAGCGTTAGTTAAGGAAACTACTAGTGTTCTTCCTAAAGAGGACATTATAAGCTTTACATTGATACCAAAAGCATCGCTTAAATATGAAAAATATAGATTCTGAGTTTATTTAAACTTTTTGAGGGCGTTTTCCTGAAAATGCCCTTCACCCTTCGAGAAAGTTCAAACGTCCATAACTGAAACAAAAAAATCGTAGAGACATGAAATTTGCACCAAACTGTTAGGAATTTTAAGGTGATAATAAAAATATCAATAACTCAAAATCGGAAATTGCCGACAAGAGTCCCTTTTCGCTTTCCACCTCAATTAAAGCTGGTTGAGAGAACCCTGCTGGCCGGGCGACGCAATTTGACTACTCCACTCACATTGCCTACCGGCCACTGTACGGCGCCGCCCGGCTAGGCTTACACGAGATTCCTTTGATATGAGATATGAGATTCCTACCTTGCTACCTAATATCTGCTCAATCACTACTGTAGTTTGTAACAAATTGAATTAGTCCCTCGTCAGCAGCTCAAGATTAATATAAACAGTGTTACACATATTTTGACACCATGATGCAGTTTTTTAGGTGCGTGATAGACTGACAAATACACAAAATTCAACTTTAATATATAACATAATAACCTAGAAAATTAAACTTAAAATGCCGTTCTCCGGAGATGCAAGTGTCCCATGGCCATAGTTACACTAACTTGTCAATATTGTGTGGTTTAGCACCGTTGTAGAGTAGTAGCAAAACATATTATGTCTAATCATCTGACTATAAATGCTTGTTAAAAAAGCATGGTTCACTCAGTAGTGAAAGATTACGATTAGTAAATACAATTAACGTTGCAAAATTGGCAAGCTTTGAGGCAGAGCCCTAATGATGTGCAATGACGAGAAATCACAAAATATTTTCTCCCAGCTCCACTGGCAATGGACAATAGTAATTTCAAGTTCGCAGTACTGCCATTTTCTTTGTGAAGAGCGATACAAATCTGACCCATCAGAGCAACGAAGGTAGAGCAAAATACCCCCGTCGCAGCAAACCTGCGTACTCAGCGAATTTCCAATGCACATATATGTGACTCACTACTACATAGAGCTATTTACCAAGTTTCATAAAAACACATCCATAAATAAGTGATATATAGGATTTTATTTATTCTCCATAAGAGTAACATTTGGGTTGAGGATGCAGGTTTGCTACAACGGGGAAGATAAGTAATGTGTGTTTTTGCAATTATCAATACAACTGGACCAGGTGAAGCTACATACCAAGTTCTCTTAATGTAAGTTCATAATTAAGGGAGATATACATCTTTACTTAATCTCCATATGAATAACATGGGGGCTGAGTATGCAGGTTTGCTGCTACGGGGACTATGAACAAAAAACTTTTTTTTGTGCAAATATCAATATACCACAACTAGTTGAAGCCACATACCAAGTTTCATCAATATACATTCATAAATAATCGATATATAGAATTTTGTTTATTCTCCATAAGAATAACATTGGACAACGTACTGTGTTTAGCACTTTGAATATCTCTGCAACGGTTGGACGTAGAACAACGATTAAAACACCAAAATGTTTGTTTTGTTGAGCTAAACACATTAATAAACAGAAATTTGAAGTTTTTAGAAAAAACTATCTGAGAAAAATCTAAAAACCTTTTCCCCATAAGATTAACATGGGAAACATTTTTTGGATTTTCTCCGCAACCACTTAACCTAGGTTAATATTCAAAATACTAAATTATTTTTTTTTTTAAGCTCTATAAAATGGTTATGATCAAAATTGAGTGTTTTTAATATTTTGGGGTAAAATTTGTAAAAAACCGATTTTTGGAAAATTGTAAACCCCCATAAAACCCCCTTCCCATAGACCGATCGATCTGGTTTTCGAACTTAAAGTCATAAATGCTTCTCTTCACATTTTTGCCAAATTTCATCAAAATCGGGTGTTTCTTTCAATAGTTATCGCGGTAACGGACACATATATATATAAATTTGAACGAATAGTGTTTTTGGCATCTGGGGACCTCAAAACGAAAAGTTATCATGGTCTCGGGCTTAAGTCTTACCATGCCACCTACGGTAATAGCTTCTTCCCTATAGGGGAAATTCGCTAAAAGTAATCATTAAAGAATAAAGTTGCCCGCTTATAATGACTAGAGAGTTGAGGGGCGTTACTTATGCAAAGTAGGTTCAGAGTTGTGGCACGTGACTTCGTTGCAAAGTTTCGCTCACTGCTGTTAATTTTGTCATGAAATAAAATAACTTTGACTGAAATTTGTAAAGGCGATAGATGAAAGAAAACATGTAAGAAGAAATTTAAAGTTTGAGACGGAATTCACGAATAGAGATATCCGTCTTAGGCCATATGACTAACTGTTTCTGAATATCACGCTCATAAATTTGCTATTAAGTTCAAAAGGTATATATTAGGTAATTTTTAAATTCTTAATTAAAACATTGTGTTTTAAAATTAATACACAATCAGCAATGATACATTTATATAATTTTAATCGCTTGGGCTATTTGACTGACATAAGAAATCGATCTTACTCGATGAAACATCTCGCTGCACAAAAAAAAACAACAAAAAAACATATCTGATATTAGAAAGAGATCCAAGATTTCACGTGATTTCACCTCTATACTAAAACCTTTATAAAACCGTTATACTACTATAGCACCCTTTATTATAGTAACCTTTTTTAATTATCTAATAGGAATACAAATAACATATTTTGGATAAAGACAATGTGAATTATTTTAATAGAGGGAAGGAAAAATGACTCGCAAATTCCGAATCGTGTTTTAAAAACAAAATGGAGTAAAACAACACCCGGTAAAAAGAAATAAAAAAAGAAATAAATGAATACCACTCATTAGCAAAATTAATTAAATATCACAGAGATTTCAACTTTTGTAAATGCAACATTGACATCTCTCACACGAGGCATAATTAAAATGTACTGTTACTGAAAATAATTTCTTCCCTTCTCTATAATTATACATATCCACGAGATGTATAACGTAAAAACTGTAATTTATTTCCGTGAATGCAACTACTATAGTTACATATTTGGTTATTTCGTGCTGTTCATTTATTGAAGCGTATACATTTAAATATTGATTTTTTATTTTAATTACAAAATGATACTAATAGTAAATAGTTAATTATTACTTTAAATGTGGATTTAATAAAATGAAAAACACATCGGTCCATCAAAGTGTTTGAATTTTATTAACTTCGTGAAAGTACAGTTTGGGATTAAAAAAAGGTCTTGATACATTACCATTAGGCAGGATGATGAGAAGTTTGGCATAAAATGCAGTCATCCTTCGGTATGATTAAAACAATTTCGAAATCGATTGATATATATTTTACCATCATATATGTGAGTTCAGATTACGAGTAAACATAGCTTGAGCTGTTGTGATACGTTTTTATTTTCATCCTGTAATTATAACAACACCTTCCATGCTAATAAAAAAGTTGTGAAATTCAGCAAAATAATTCTTGATATAAATTTAATAATACAGCTTAGTAAATATTCTTGAAATTATTAAGATAAACACAAAAATTAATCGTTTCAGTAACGATTTATGGTTACCGGTACAACATACATTAGTTGTTACTGACGACAGGTAACTTGTGTGCCTTGTGATCACGCGTTTTGTTATTATTACATCATGGTCGCACTCTCGTTTAATGTAGGGTCGTTTCAGTAACGATTTATGGTTACCGGTACAACATACATTAGTTGTTACTGACGACAGGTAACTTGTGTGCCTTGTGATCACGCGTTTTGTTATTATTACATCATGGTCGCACTCTCGTTTAATGTAGGGTCGTTCCAGTAACGATTTATGGTTACCGGTACAACATACATTAGTTGTTACTGACGGCAGGTAACTTGTGTGCCTTGTGATCACGCGTTTTGTTATTATTACATCATGGTCGCACTCTCGTTTAATGTAGGGTCGTTTCAGTAACGATTTATGGTTACCGGTACAACATACATTAGTTGTTACTGACGGCAGGTAACTTGTGTGCCTTGTGATCACGCGTTTTGTTATTATTACATCATGGTCGCACTCTCGTTTAATGTAGGGTCGTTCCAGTAACGATTTATGGTTACCGGTACAACATACATTAGTTGTTACTGACGGCAGGTAACTTGTGTGCCTTGTGATCACGCGTTTTGTTATTATTACATCATGGTCGCACTCTCGTTTAATGTAGGGTCGTTCCAGTAACGATTTATGGTTACCGGTACAACATACATTAGTTGTTACTGACGGCAGGTAACTTGTGTACCTTGTGATCACGCGTTTTGTTATTATTACATCATGGTCGCACTCTCGTTTAATGTAGGGTCGTTCCAGTAACGATTTATGGTTACCGGTACAACATACATTAGTTGTTACTGACGGCAGGTAACTTGTGTGCCTTGTGATCACGCGTTTTGTTATTATTACATCATGGTCGCACTCTCGTTTAATGTAGGGTCGTTTCAGTAACGATTTATGGTTACCGGTACAACATACATTAGTTGTTACTGACGGCAGGTAACTTGTGTGCCTTGTGATCACGCGTTTTGTTATTATTACATCATGGTCGCACTCTCGTTTAATGTAGGGTCGTTCCAGTAACGATTTATGGTTACCGGTACAACATACATTAGTTGTTACTGACGGCAGGTAACTTGTGTGCCTTGTGATCACGCGTTTTGTTATTATTACATCATGGTCGCACTCTCGTTTAATGTAGGGTCGTTTCAGTAACGATTTATGGTTACCGGTACAACATACATTAGTTGTTACTGACGGCAGGTAACTTGTGTGCCTTGTGATCACGCGTTTTGTTATTATTACATCATGGTCGCACTCTCGTTTAATGTAGGGTCGTTTCAGTAACGATTTATGGTTACCGGTACAACATACATTAGTTGTTACTGACGGCAGGTAACTTGTGTGCCTTGTGATCACGCGTTTTGTTATTATTACATCATGGTCGCACTCTCGTTTAATGTAGGGTCGTTTCAGTAACGATTTATGGTTACCGGTACAACATACATTAGTTGTTACTGACGGCAGGTAACTTGTGTGCCTTGTGATCACGCGTTTTGTTATTATTACATCATGGTCGCACTCTCGTTTAATGTAGGGTCGTTCCAGTAACGATTTATGGTTACCGGTACAACATACATTAGTTGTTACTGACGGCAGGTAACTTGTGTGCCTTGTGATCACGCGTTTTGTTATTATTACATCATGGTCGCACTCTCGTTTAATGTAGGGTCGTTTCAGTAACGATTTATGGTTACCGGTACAACATACATTAGTTGTTACTGACGACAGGTAACTTGTGTACCTTGTGATCACGCGTTTTGTTATTATTACATCATGGTCGCACTCTCGTTTAATGTAGGGTCGTTCCAGTAACGATTTATGGTTACCGGTACAACATACATTAGTTGTTACTGACGGCAGGTAACTTGTGTGCCTTGTGATCACGCGTTTTGTTATTATTACATCATGGTCGCACTCTCGTTTAATGTAGGGTCGTTTCAGTAACGATTTATGGTTACCGGTACAACATACATTAGTTGTTACTGACGACAGGTAACTTGTGTACCTTGTGATCACGCGTTTTGTTATTATTACATCATGGTCGCACTCTCGTTTAATGTAGGGTCGTTCCAGTAACGATTTATGGTTACCGGTACAACATACATTAGTTGTTACTGACGGCAGGTAACTTGTGTACCTTGTGATCACGCGTTTTGTTATTATTACATCATGGTCGCACTCTCGTTTAATGTAGGGTCGTTTCAGTAACGATTTATGGTTACCGGTACAACATACATTAGTTGTTACTGACGGCAGGTAACTTGTGTGCCTTGTGATCACGCGTTTTGTTATTATTACATCATGGTCGCACTCTCGTTTAATGTAGGGTCGTTCCAGTAACGATTTATGGTTACCGGTACAACATACATTAGTTGTTACTGACGGCAGGTAACTTGTATGCCTTGTGATCACGCGTTTTGTTATTATTACATCATGGTCGCACTCTCGTTTAATGTAGGGTCGTTTCAGTAACGATTTATGGTTACCGGTACAACATACATTAGTTGTTACTGACGGCAGGTAACTTGTGTGCCTTGTGATCACGCGTTTTGTTATTATTACATCATGGTCGCACTCTCGTTTAATGTAGGGTCGTTCCAGTAACGATTTATGGTTACCGGTACAACATACATTAGTTGTTACTGACGGCAGGTAACTTGTGTGCCTTGTGATCACGCGTTTTGTTATTATTACATCATGGTCGCACTCTCGTTTAATGTAGGGTCGTTCCAGTAACGATTTATGGTTACCGGTACAACATACATTAGTTGTTACTGACGGCAGGTAACTTGTGTGCCTTGTGATCACGCGTCTTGTTATTATTACATCATGGTCGCACTCTCGTTTAATATAGGGTCGTTCCAGTAACGATTTATGGTTACCGGTACAACATACATTAGTTGTTACTGACGGCAGGTAACTTGTGTGCCTTGTGATCACGCGTTTTGTTATTATTACATCATGGTCGCACTCTCGTTTAATGTAGGGTCGTTTCAGTAACGATTTATGGTTACCGGTACAACATACATTAGTTGTTACTGACGACAGGTAACTTGTGTACCTTGTGATCACGCGTTTTGTTATTATTACATCATGGTCGCACTCTCGTTTAATGTAGGGTCGTTCCAGTAACGATTTATGGTTACCGGTACAACATACATTAGTTGTTACTGACGGCAGGTAACTTGTGTGCCTTGTGATCACGCGTTTTGTTATTATTACATCATGGTCGCACTCTCGTTTAATGTAGGGTCGTTTCAGTAACGATTTATGGTTACCGGTACAACATACATTAGTTGTTACTGACGGCAGGTAACTTGTGTACCTTGTGATCACGCGTTTTGTTATTATTACATCATGGTCGCACTCTCGTTTAATGTAGGGTCGTTCCAGTAACGATTTATGGTTACCGGTACAACATACATTAGTTGTTACTGACGGCAGGTAACTTGTGTGCCTTGTGATCACGCGTTTTGTTATTATTACATCATGGTCGCACTCTCGTTTAATGTAGGGTCGTTTCAGTAACGATTTATGGTTACCGGTACAACATACATTAGTTGTTACTGACGGCAGGTAACTTGTGTACCTTGTGATCACGCGTTTTGTTATTATTACATCATGGTCGCACTCTCGTTTAATGTAGGGTCGTTTGAGTAACGATTTATGGTTACCGGTACAACATACATTAGTTGTTACTGACGGCAGGTAACTTGTGTGCCTTGTGATCACGCGTTTTGTTATTATTACATCATGGTCGCACTCTCGTTTAATGTAGGGTCGTTTCAGTAACGATTTATGGTTACCGGTACAACATACATTAGTTGTTACTGACGGCAGGTAACTTGTGTGCCTTGTGATCACGCGTTTTGTTATTATTACATCATGGTCGCACTCTCGTTTAATGTAGGGTCGTTCCAGTAACGATTTTTGGTTACCGGTACAACATACATTAGTTGTTACTGACGGCAGGTAACTTGTGTGCCTTGTGATCACGCGTTTTGTTATTATTACATCATGGTCGCACTCTCGTTTAATGTAGGGTCGTTTCAGTAACGATTTATGGTTACCGGTACAACATACATTAGTTGTTACTGACGGCAGGTAACTTGTGTGCCTTGTGATCACGCGTTTTGTTATTATTACATCATGGTCGCACTCTCGTTTAATGTAGGGTCGTTCCAGTAACGATTTATGGTTACCGGTACAACATGCATTAGTTGTTACTGACGGCAGGTAACTTGTGTGCCTTGTGATCACGCGTTTTGTTATTATTACATCATGGTCGCACTCTCGTTTAATGTAGGGTCGTTCCAGTAACGATTTATGGTTACCGGTACAACATACATTAGTTGTTACTGACGGCAGGTAACTTGTGTGCCTTGTGATCACGCGTTTTGTTATTATTACATCATGGTCGCACTCTCGTTTAATGTAGGGTCGTTCCAGTAACGATTTATGGTTACCGGTACAACATGCATTAGTTGTTACTGACGGCAGGTAACTTGTGTGCCTTGTGATCACGCGTTTTGTTATTATTACATCATGGTCGCACTCTCGTTTAATGTAGGGTCGTTCCAGTAACGATTTATGGTTACCGGTACAACATGCATTAGTTGTTACTGACGGCAGGTAACTTGTGTGCCTTGTGATCACGCGTTTTGTTATTATTACATCATGGTCGCACTCTCGTTTAATGTAGGGTCGTTCCAGTAACGATTTATGGTTACCGGTACAACATGCATTAGTTGTTACTGACGGCAGGTAACTTGTGTGCCTTGTGATCACGCGTTTTGTTATTATTACATCATGGTCGCACTCTCGTTTAATGTAGGGTCGTTCCAGTAACGATTTATGGTTACCGGTACAACATGCATTAGTTGTTACTGACGGCAGGTAACTTGTGTGCCTTGTGATCACGCGTTTTGTTATTATTACATCATGGTCGCACTCTCGTTTAATGTAGGGTCGTTCCAGTAACGATTTATGGTTACCGGTACAACATACATTAGTTGTTACTGACGGCAGGTAACTTGTGTGCCTTGTGATCACGCGTTTTGTTATTATTACATCATGGTCGCACTCTCGTTTAATGTAGGGTCGTTCCAGTAACGATTTATGGTTACCGGTACAACATACATTAGTTGTTACTGACGGCAGGTAACTTGTGTGCCTTGTGATCACGCGTTTTGTTATTATTACATCATGGTCGCACTCTCGTTTAATGTAGGGTCGTTCCAGTAACGATTTATGGTTACCGGTACAACATGCATTAGTTGTTACTGACGGCAGGTAACTTGTGTGCCTTGTGATCACGCGTTTTGTTATTATTACATCATGGTCGCACTCTCGTTTAATGTAGGGTCGTTCCAGTAACGATTTATGGTTACCGGTACAACATACATTAGTTGTTACTGACGGCAGGTAACTTGTGTGCCTTGTGATCACGCGTTTTGTTATTATTACATCATGGTCGCACTCTCGTTTAATGTAGGGTCGTTCCAGTAACGATTTATGGTTACCGGTACAACATACATTAGTTGTTACTGACGGCAGGTAACTTGTGTGCCTTGTGATCACGCGTTTTGTTATTATTACATCATGGTCGCACTCTCGTTTAATGTAGGGTCGTTCCAGTAACGATTTATGGTTACCGGTACAACATACATTAGTTGTTACTGACGGCAGGTAACTTGTGTGCCTTGTGATCACGCGTTTTGTTATTATTACATCATGGTCGCACTCTCGTTTAGTGTAGGGTCGTTTCAGTAACGATTTATGGTTACCGGTACAACATACATTAGTTGTTACTGACGGCAGGTAACTTGTGTGCCTTGTGATCACGCGTTTTGTTATTATTACATCATGGTCGCACTCTCGTTTAGTGTAGGGTCGTTTCAGTAACGATTTATGGTTACCGGTACAACATACATTAGTTGTTACTGACGGCAGGTAACTTGTGTGCCTTGTGATCACGCGTTTTGTTATTATTACATCATGGTCGCACTCTCGTTTAGTGTAGGGTCGTTTCAGTAACGATTTATGGTTACCGGTACAACATACATTAGTTGTTACTGACGGCAGGTAACTTGTGTGCCTTGTGATCACGCGTTTTGTTATTATTACATCATGGTCGCACTCTCGTTTAGTGTAGGGTCGTTTCAGTAACGATTTATGGTTACCGGTACAACATACATTAGTTGTTACTGACGGCAGGTAACTTGTGTGCCTTGTGATCACGCGTTTTGTTATTATTACATCATGGTCGCACTCTCGTTTAATGTAGGGTCGTTTCAGTAACGATTTATGGTTACCGGTACAACATACATTAGTTGTTACTGACGGCAGGTAACTTGTGTGCCTTGTGATCACGCGTTTTGTTATTATTACATCATGGTCGCACTCTCGTTTAGTGTAGGGTCGTTTCAGTAACGATTTATGGTTACCGGTACAACATACATTAGTTGTTACTGACGGCAGGTAACTTGTGTGCCTTGTGATCACGCGTTTTGTTATTATTACATCATGGTCGCACTCTCGTTTAGTGTAGGGTCGTTTCAGTAACGATTTATGGTTACCGGTACAACATACATTAGTTGTTACTGACGGCAGGTAACTTGTGTGCCTTGTGATCACGCGTTTTGTTATTATTACATCATGGTCGCACTCTCGTTTAATGTAGGGTCGTTCCAGTAACGATTTATGGTTACCGGTACAACATACATTAGTTGTTACTGACGGCAGGTAACTTGTGTGCCTTGTGATCACGCGTTTTGTTATTATTACATCATGGTCGCACTCTCGTTTAGTGTAGGGTCGTTTCAGTAACGATTTATGGTTACCGGTACAACATACATTAGTTGTTACTGACGGCAGGTAACTTGTGTGCCTTGTGATCACGCGTTTTGTTATTATTACATCATGGTCGCACTCTCGTTTAGTGTAGGGTCGTTTCAGTAACGATTTATGGTTACCGGTACAACATACATTAGTTGTTACTGACGGCAGGTAACTTGTGTGCCTTGTGATCACGCGTTTTGTTATTATTACATCATGGTCGCACTCTCGTTTAATGTAGGGTCGTTCCAGTAACGATTTATGGTTACCGGTACAACATACATTAGTTGTTACTGACGACAGGTAACTTGTGTGCCTTGTGATCACGCGTTTTGTTATTATTACATCATGGTCGCACTCTCGTTTAGTGTAGGGTCGTTTCAGTAACGATTTATGGTTACCGGTACAACATACATTAGTTGTTACTGACGGCAGGTAACTTGTGTGCCTTGTGATCACGCGTTTTGTTATTATTACATCATGGTCGCACTCTCGTTTAGTGTAGGGTCGTTCCAGTAACGATTTATGGTTACCGGTACAACATGCATTAGTTGTTACTGACGGCAGGTAACTTGTGTGCCTTGTGATCACGCGTTTTGTTATTATTACATCATGGTCGCACTCTCGTTTAATGTAGGGTCGTTCCAGTAACGATTTATGGTTACCGGTACAACATACATTAGTTGTTACTGACGACAGGTAACTTGTGTGCCTTGTGATCACGCGTTTTGTTATTATTACATCATGGTCGCACTCTCGTTTAATTTAGGGTAGTTTCAGTTAACCCAAAATTGTAAATAGAATTTCGTAGATTTATACTAATTGATTTCCGATTCTTCGCTATTATGAGTATAAATTCAGCACAAAATTGTATCGAGAACATACCATGCTCTTACCCCAAATATCTATGTTTTGAATAATAAACATGGCATTTATGATCCAAATTAAAACTTTACATTTTACATAAATGTACAAAAATGCCCTTCCTAAACAAAATAGAAGAACTTGTGATAACAACAGTTACAAAATAGGCCTCAGAATATTCTGAACGAGAAACTAAGATATGGGTGTAATGTTATTTAAAATAAAATAGAGTTGTTATAGAGGAATAGGAAGTACAAAGTATGCTGTGACTTATATAATCAGATTATGCCTCAGTTGGTGATCGCCTACCGGCCGGCACTCGTCAGTGCACTTTGTTTAAATGTTTATTCGTTCGTATTATAGTGTGTTTGGTGTATATTATAATCAGATTATGCCTCAGTTGGTGATCGCCTACCGGCCGGCACTCGTCAGTGCACTTTGTTTAAATGTTTATTCGTTCGTATTATAGTGTGTTTGGTGTACATTATAATCAGATTATGCCTCAGTTGGTGATCGCCTACCGGCCGGCACTCGTCAGTGCACTTTGTTTAAATGCTTATTCGTTCGTATTATAGTGTGTTTGGTGTATATTATAATCTGTTGAAGACAAACGCAATGCTAATTTGAATTCTGCCTGAAGATGGAAGCATTAAGGCTTCCGATACCGCGGTCGTCCGCTTGAATTGTTTTAAAGCTGTACAGTAAAACCTCATTGGTAGCTTTGAGGGTTATCCAGCCATTAATAAATTAAACTAACAATTTTAATATTTATAAGACATACCCTTAAAACAATTATACTCTGTTAAAAATTTCACCGTTAAACAAATTAATTCACTTACTAATTAGTTGTTGAATTTTAATCTCGCAGGCTAGCACTTACTCTTTGGGTTAACTGCTTCGTTTTAAATTTGACAATAGCCAATTTCAAAAATATTTTATTTACAAATTAAACATGATTTGGAAAATAAGATAGCCACGAGAACATGCATGGGCTCGGGAATATAATATTATATAATTAATGGTTAATTTATTTGATCATAAATCTGAATGAATATTGCTTGATCTTTGTATGCCAACTACTAAACAATGAGTACAAGACGTATACGAACTCTGAACCGACGTGTCTCACCTAGCCTCCTGTGCAAAACTCGCATCAGTAGATCCGAGGCCACCAAGTTACGTGTTATGGCCAAAGTTCGGCCAATATCCGACATCTGTTAGACCGACATCACGTTTCCATTCTTTTTGCTCTTGTCAGGGTTTGTTACTTTTAAAACTTTCGTTTTCGTACACTTTATCTTACAAGTCAAGATTTCAGCAAGACGTATCCAAACCGTCCGTCTTTATGGAACAGCTAGAATTTATTTTCAACATAATTTACTTATTTTAACAAACTTTAGTTCAGTCACCTTAACTGATCACCAGTCTATATTACTAATAGTCATCCCTCATATTAAGATGATCCACTGGAAATCACGATCGGTTATTATTGCTGTTAAACTGTTTTAGTGGTCTCTCATGGAATAGTTTACAGAAAACCATATATAAGGTGAAATATGTCCAAGAACATTTTACAGTTAATGAGTCAATATTAAAATGGCAACTAACAAATTTACCACCAAGAACTTTATCTACTAGTATTGCATTATAGTATCTAAAGAAAAATAAAAAGTTATTGAAATATTAATATGTAATTACTTGCGGTTTTATGATTTAATAAGAAAGCATAATTGATGAATGAAGCCCATGTTAAAATATAAAACTTGTAAATCAAAATGTAACCGATTAAACCTTACACAACTGAATACTGAGAAAACATCGCGCTTCACAGCAACACGACTCCAGATTGAGCTCCAAGAGACGTGTGATCAAGAGACTCGTGTTTCTGACACATTTATCAAGAAGAAATTTACAATTCAACTCTCTTTTCGACTTTAATTTTCCAGATTTATGATTTCAAAAAAGCTTTAGTCACTTTTATACTGAATGTTACGTCTTCTGCAAGAAAAAATTTGTAAACAATTAATGAATCATCAACTACCATCCAGGAATTCGCTGTATTACCAAAACGTTATAAACGTACTACGTGACAGAGCTCAACGTTTTACAAAAGTTTGAAAAACATAAATGTTATATTCATCTTAATCATCACTTTTATGAACTGCACGCGAGTTCACTCAATTGTAATACAACTTTGCACACTCTCAGTTTTGAGGTAATTTATTTGCACGAATACAAAGATAATCGTAGAAAATATGCTATGCAGCTGGAATAGAGATGCAGTTCAACCGTTATAGATGTTATGCATGTTATATACTTACTATACCTATTTTGTGCTATTCCAAAGTGGCTGGCTCAAAAGTGTAACGTATTGATGAAGAAAATTTATTTATCTTTTCCAAAAAAAAAACATCTTTTTGTATTACTTTTCAGGTTTGTCCAGGTGGGTTCAAAACACCATTGGCTGACGTAACAAACGCAGTTTTTATTTCTATGGAATAAATATCTGTGTCCACAAGTGAAAGTGTAGGGATGGTATAACTATAACTGTAATCAAAAGTCATATACAGTTCTTAATAATAGAACACAAATAAATTACTTTGTTAATTTTTTAGTTTAAAAAATCGAAAAACAGTTTTAGAACATTTAGTGTATTTCAAACAGCTTTTCGTTTGTGTGTACAATTATGTGAATTCATAGTGATGGGGCTAAGATCACATATTATTACGATCTGAAAAAAACTTGTTTGAGTAAGATGAAATTTACTGCGTTTTGTACTAATAACAATCTTCGGAATTACTTAAGATACTGACCTCAGTTTTTACAAATGAAAGAGTAAAATAAAGTCAATGTCAGAAACATTTATTACAAAGATAGAATAAAAATATCGTTTCGAAACCACTAATGGGAATTAAAGAGTTAAAAAAACGGGTTTTAGCGAATTTCCCCTATAGGGAAGAAGCTATTACCGTAGGTCTCATGGTAAGACTTAAGCCCGAGACCATGATAACTTTTTGTTTTGAGGTCCCCAGATGTCCAAAACACTATTCGTTCAAATTTATATATATGTATATATATATCTATATATATATATATATCTATATATATATATATCTATATATATATATATATATATCTATATATGTGTCCGTGAATGCGATAACTTGAGTAAATAACGTCCGATTTCGATGAAATTTGGCTCAAATGTGTAAACTGACATTTATGACTTTAAGTTCGAAAACCAGAAAAATCGGACTATGGGAAGAGGGGTTTATGGGGGTTTTAAATTTTCCAAAAATCATTTTTTTGCATTTTTTACCCTTAAATTTTTAAAACACTTAATTTAGGTTTAGACCATGTTATAGAGCTTAAAAAAACAAATAAAATGGTATTTTGAATTATTAACCTAGGTTAAGTGGTTGCGGAAAAAATCCAAAAAACATGCTCATAAAATCTCCCATGTTAATCTTATGGGAAAAAGGTTTTTGGCTTTTCCTCAGTTAATTTGACTTTAAACTTCACATTTTCTTTTACCAATCACTTCAGCTCCACAAAACAATCATTTTGGTGTTTAAATTGTGATTCTACGTCAAACCGTTGCAGAGATATTCAAAGTGCTAAACACAGTACGTTGTCCAATGTTATCCTTATGGAGAATAAATAAAATTTGATATCTTGATTATTTATGAATGTATATTGATGAAATTTGGTATGTGGCTTCATGTTGTACTGGTATATTGATAATTGCACAAAAAATAAATGTTTTGTTGATTGTCCCCGTAGCAGCTAACCTGCATACTCAGCCCTAATGTTATTCTTATGGAGAATAAGTAAAGTTTTATATCTCCCTTAATTATGAACATAAATTAATAAAACATGGTAAGTAGCTTCACCTGGTTCAGTTACATTGATAATTGCATAAAAACTCATTTCTTATCTTCCTCGTTGCAGCAAACCTGCGTACTCAGTCCTAATGTTATTCTTATGGGGAATAAATAAAATGTAATAAATCACTTATTTATGAATGTATTTTTGTCAAACTTGGCGAGTGGCTTTATGTACTAGTGAGAAACATATCAATGCATTGGAAATTCGCTGAGTACGCAGGTTTGCTGCGACGGGGGGTATTTATTTTGTGAAGATATCACAAAAGGATTAATACAACTTTATAGTTAATGATTTTAAACTACTAAGTTATTCCGTGTTATTCTGTACAATCATTACACATTTTTAGTAGTGTCAAATTTAACATATTTATGTCCATTTTGAGATTTCAGTTCAGCTTAATAATTTGAATAAATGGTGTTACTGAATGGTAAAACCTTACGAACTAAAAACTCAATACTCAATAAAAACCTTTTATGGTATAAATCATACTTGAGCGATGTTTGGATTCCAAATTTAAAGGGATTTATATAGTTGCAGATATTTTAATGGGTTTGACTTTGCTTATTATTTATTATAGTCCTGTAGAGTACTGTGTATCGGTAGTTTTTTGCAGCTGCTTGTTGTGGACTAAAACTAAACATGGAATAGTTATTAACACGTGCTGTATACTCTATCTCCTTATAATTACAAACCATCCTCATTTACTAATTTTGTACACATCATTTGTGAATTTCCTTAGGAAAGTGAACTATTAGCATGACCCGCACGGTGAAACGTAAGCCCGGGACCACCATAGAAGTCCCTAACGTGACCCCCTGAACACGTTTTGGGGGGTCGTTTAAAATGTTATATAATATATATATATGTGTTTGCACTCTAGCGGTCGCATTTTTTGTCCGATTTACTTCAAATTTGGTAGGAACGTTACTTTCTGTAATCAGTTGGACAAGTTTGTTGGGAAAAACAATATGAAAACTCTAAACCCCTTTTTTGGGGATTAATCTTTAAAGTTTTTGGACCCAAAAAGGGTCAGAAAATCCCCGGATGTAAAATGTATTCATATAAAAAGATGGAAATTAGTGAGGCGAAAGTTTTAAGCCCTCTCTCGTCATTCTAGCATAAATCTTTACAGAGTTATTAAAGAAAATGTATATCGACTAAACACATACGTTGACTTATGGGGGTTTTACATTAAAAAAACTGATATTCATTTGTAGTTGTGCTTTTCTAATCCCCAGCAACCTCACGTCTACTTTCAAGCCAGACTAAATAAAACCAGGAGAATCAGCACAGCCAAAAAATCAATGTTTTAAGATTTCAATAAAAATTGGAATAAATGTTTGTTTTTACACTGATTCTGAGTTTTAAAAATTTGTCTGTGAAAATTCACTTCCCTCACGTCAGCGTGCTGCGTTCGACCTCGTTTATTGGATCAGATTATTCGCAGCTGATCGATTACAACATATGATTGTAGAGTACTTTGTAAACAAACTAAACATGTTTGCACTGGCTACTAAACTTAAACAAATCAAATTAAAATTCGTAAAATAATAATCTCTAATTGGTAATTTTAAACTTCGAGATTCCAATCCGCTCAAAAATACCTTTCTTTAAAAGATTTTGCTCCACAAAATCTACAGAATCACAGAGCCATTTTGTAATAGATTAAACCTTACACTACTGAAAACTGAGAAAACATCGCGCTTCACTGTAACACGACTCCAGATTGAGCTCCAAGAGACGTGTGATCAAGAGACTCGTGTTTCTGACACATTTATCAAGAAGAAATTTACAATTCAACTCTCTTTTCGACTTTAATTTTCCAGATTTATGATTTCAAACAAGCTCCAGTCTTATACTGAAGTGTAACGTATTTATGATGAAAATGTATTTATCTTTTCTAAAAAACCATCTACTGAATGGTAAAACCTTATGAACTTAAACCTCAATACAGTAGAACCTCGATAACACGACTCTCAAGGGGATCTATAAAATAGTCTTCTTATCGAGGTGTACTTGTAATTGAGGGTCGTGCTATCAAGGTGGGTTTCTCAACAAGACGTGTTATCGAGGTCACAGACTTTTTGCTATACCAAGCACATTTGTTATGAAACATTTCTATTAAGTTGTGTTTTAAGTAGAAAACTGCTGTATAAATCAGTCATAAATAAAATAACAACGTACAAGTAAAATAAACTTATTTATTATTGCGACAGTAAGGAAAAAATCAATAGACTCAGTTCACTAAAGTACTGTATAGAGTTAATAAGCTCAAAATACAGTAAACCTTAACCTATTGTGAAATACGCAATAAAATACAGTAATGTTAAAAAATGAAAATCTACATATTGTTTCAACTAAAAATACAAAACAAAATCAAGTTTTTCTCATAAACTAAAACAGTAAAATGTTACTAAAAAGTCAATAACAAAGTTAAAAACTATAATGAAAAGTCATCAATTCAAGTCAGGGCTTCTATAACTCAACTAGTCAATAAATGTACAGTAGGTACAGTAACAATTTAATCAAAGTTACATTATAGAAAACATTTTAGTTTTTCCCGTGAAAGACATCTTCTGACCCGTGATAGACAATGAAAGGCCGGAATGGGAAGGGGGTGGGGAAGGGGTTTTCCTGTTGAGACATGAGCCCAAGACGTTGTTGTTTACTTCAAACCATCCGTTCTAACCGTGGGAACTATGCATGAGAAAGGTTTAGTCGTGCTATAAAGGTTCCGTAACGCAAAACGGCGCGTTATTGAGGTTAGAGTCGTGTAATAAAGGTTCACTTACCCAAAGAAGCGTGTTATTGAGGTGGGTGTCGTGCTATAGAGGTTCAGTTATTTGAAAAGACGCGCTATAGAGGTTTATTTATTAGTAATATGAAATTACAAAAAGACGTGCTATCGAGGTATTTATTTGAAAATGAGTCGTATTATAGAGGTATTTATAACATTGAGCGTTATGGGAGATTCACGGGGATTAGAAAATCAGACTCATTATCGAGGTTTTTGTCTTATCGAGGGTCGTCGTAGTGAGGTTCTACTGTACTCAATAAAAACCTTTTATTGTATAAATCATACTTGAGCAATGTTTAGATTCAAAACTTAAAGGGGGTTTATAGAGTTGCAGATATTTTAATGAGTTTGACTTGTATTGGCTTATTATTCAATATAGTACTGTAGAGTATTTTGTATCAGTAGTATTTTGCTTTTTAACTTAATCTGTTACACTGTGTTAAATTATTGAATCAATTAATTTTTAAGTTCATTAAAGTCCGTCTAGCAGTTGTTATTTCAGAACACGAGCGGGAAAAACAGTTTATTTTAATATAGGATGAACATTAACATTATGTAGTACGGATTTTCTGTGATTTATTCACAAATTGGCAGCTGCTAAAAATTATTTCCACAAGTTGCGATTTCGAAGCTGAGCCAATCAGCCTTTCCTCAGCTCGTCAGGGCTCAGCTACGAGAATATCGACCTTCTCCGTCCTTCTTGGAGTTTGATTTCCCTAAGGATTTCTCTATTTGCTCCAGGAGAGTTTCCACTTGTTTATTATGTAATTGTTTCATTTAAAAGTATTGTTTTATATAAAAAATGTAAATGTTTTCATATTTTTATTTCGAATTAATATAACTGTAATACCTTTGAAGAAGGTTAATTTAATTTAACTTAAAAAAACGAAGGAACTAACTTACTATTGTCTTACTATTGTACTTAAAATTGAATATTTAATTTTTTCTTAATTCTAACATAACATAAAAAGAGTCTCGCAAAAATTAGTGCTGTCATAAAGATATTAAATAAAAAAATATATTTTAATAATATTCCGACCATAGTAAAATAACTCAGGTACTGCTGAGGTGGTTGGTTGTAGTAATCTAAGGTAGGTATTTAGAGTAAATGTAGAAGTTTAAAAGGAAATTTAGATTCTTATTTTGTTGAGTAAGGTCTTTAAACTACGAACGGAAAAACCTTAATGAGTTTAACAGAACATGTTTTGGGTTGCCTGAGTACTCGCAATATTTTGAATAATAGCTTAAGAGCCGGCTACCCTGTCGGCCATATTGGTTTTATCGCCCATTAGAATAATGTTAAGTTCAGACCCCAGTTTTTCGTTTATCTCTTGAGATAAAATTTTGATTTTGGTGTCAATTGAAAGATATTCTTATCGCGGGTAATTATTATGGAAGATATTTTGAAAATGAATTATAATATTTAATAAAAAATGTAGTTTTTTAAGTTTGACAATTTTTCTGGTAATCTGTAACATTTATACAAATTTTTACTCGCAAAAATTAGTCTTTACTTTATTTTGAGTAGTAAAAAAATTACCTAAATCAGATTGATAATGAAATAAAAATGTGGGTCCTAAATAGATGTTTAGTTAGCATTGCGCTTATGGAGAATCAATCCAATATGACCTACGGGGGATCGTGGCCTTAAATACTGAACCTCGCAAAAAAAAAGTAAATGCAAAATGGAGAACTTGAGCCATTGATGAAAATGGTCTAAGAAGTATTTTGTATCCTAGTAACAAATTCAACATATTTGAATAAATTAATGTACAAGTTCAAGTTGATGTTTTTACACATTGTATACTATCAACTGAAGAGAAGTTGAGCAACTCTTCGGAATATACATTCTGATATTAGTCTTAAATTTCCTGATTAAAAATAAAATAAGAAAGAAAATAATACTAAAAATGCATATTATCCACTATTCATCTTACATATTTTTAACCAACATGATACTTAACATAAGTCCGTAACATAAATGGCTTCTAAGACAATAAAGGTGGCAATTTTAAAAATCTGTTTTTTTAAATAATTTCTCACCCGAAGTTACTAAAGATAAAAAAGTTTTCCAAGTTTCTATGTTTTTTAGCCCTTTGAATAATTTACGAAGTAAAAAGGAATTTTTTTGCAGCATTTACAAGATATAATCACCAGAAGGGCGAATGGCCCTCTTGTAACAAGAGAATACAATTGAACAATGGTTAACGTGATTTGTGTGTGTATTTATAATCTGGAATGGAAATACTGGATCGCGTTCAACAATGGAATAAATTGGCGAGGCTGCCCAATAGAGGTTCTGTGACTAGTTTAGGCTGGATAAAACCTTATAGATTTGGACTTTACTCACATTTTATAAGTCATAAATTAATTCAACAAAAAATAAAAAGAGCATTCAAAGGCGATAAATGAATTGTTAGTGGATAGCTCTCTACCCAGTTACTAATAGAAGAGATTGCGAATGATCGGCCGCCCTCTACTGGAGCGCAGAGCATAAGTCACCAGGATCTACTGATTACATGTCGTTATCCCAGACCTCCCGCCCTACACCCTCTCCCTACACCCTCTCCCTGACCCACTGTACACCCTCTGGACCAGCTATCCACCCCTCTGTAACCTACCATCAGTGATCGGCCGCTCTCTACTGGAGCGCAGAGCATAAGTCACCAGGATCTACTGATTACATGTCGTTATCCCAGACCTCCCGCCCTACACCCTCTCCCTACACCCTCTCGCTGACCCACTGTACACCCTCTGGACCAGCTATCCACCCCTCTGTAACCTACCATCAGTGATCGGCCGCTCTCTACTGGAGTGCCGAGCATAAGTCACCAGGATCTACTGATTACATGTCGTTATCTCAGACCTCCCGCTCTACACCCTCTCCCTACACCCTCTCCCTGACCCACTGTACACCCTCTGGACCAGCTATCCACCCCTCTGTAACCTAACATCAGTGATCGGCCGCCCTCTACTGGAGCGCCGAGCATAAGTCACCAGGATCTACTGATTACATGTCGTTATCCCAGACCTCCCGCCCTACACCCTCTCCTTACGCCCTCTCCCTGACCCCCTGTACACCCTCTGGACCAGCTATCCACCCCTCTGTAACCTAACATCAGTGATCGGCCGCCCTCTACTGGAGCGCCGAGCATAAGTCACCAGGATCTACTGATTACATGTCGTTATCCCAGACCTCCCGCCCTACACCCTCTCCCTACACCCTCTCCCTGACCCACTGTACACCCTCTGGACCAGCTATCCACCCCTCTGTAACCTACCATCAGTGATCGGCCGCTCTCTACTGGAGTGCCTAGCATAAGTCACCAGGATCTATTGATTACATGTCGTTATCCCAGACCTCCCGCTCTACACCCTCTCCCTACACCCTCTCCCTGACCCACTGTACACCCTCTGGACCAGCTATCCAACCCTCTGTAACCTACCATCAGTGATCGGCCGCCCTCTACTGGAGTGCCGAGCATAAGTCACCAGGATCTACTGATTACATGTCGTTATCTCAGACCTCCTCACCCCACACCCTCTCCCTAACCCCCTGAACACCCTCTGGACCAGCTATCCAACCCTCTGTAACCTACTATCAGTGATCGGCCGCCCTCTACTGGAGCGCCGAGCATAAGTCACCAGGATATACTGATTACATGTTTTCTCAGACCTCCCCACCCTACACCCTCTCCCTTGACCCCCTGTACACCCTCTGGACCAGCTATCCACCCTTCTGTAACCTACCATCAGTGTTCGGCCACCCTCTACTGGAGCGCCAACCATAAGTCACCAGGATCTACTGATTACATGTTATCTCAGACCCCCCACCCTAAACCCGCTCCCTGACCCCCTGTACACCCTCTGGATCAGCTATCCACCCCTCTGTAACCTACCATCAGTGATCGGCCGCCCTCTACTGGAGCGCCGACCATAAGTCACCAGGATCTACTGATTACATGTTATCTCAGACCTCCCCAACCTACACCCTCTCCCTGACCCCCTGTACACCCTCTGGATCAGCTATCCACCCCTCTGTAACCTACCATCAGTGATCGGCCGCCCTCTACTGGAGCGCCAAGAATAAGTCACCAGGATCTACTGATTACATGTCGTTATCTCAGACCTCCTTACCCCACACCCTCTCCCTGACCCCCTGAACACCCTCTGGACCAGCTATCCAACCCTCTGTAACCTACCATCAGTGATCGGCCGCCCTCTACTGGAGCGCCGAGCATAAGTCACCAGGATCAACTGATTACATGTTATCTCAGACCTCCCCACCCTACACCCTCTCCCTGACCCCTTGTACACCCTCTGGACCAGCTATCCACCCCTCTGTAACCTACCATCAGTGATCGGCCACCCTCTACTGGAACGCCGAGCATAAGTCACCAGGATCTACTGATTACATGTTATCTCAGACCTCCCCACCCTACACCCTCTCCCTGACCCCCTGTACACCCTCTGGACCAGCTATCCACCCCTCTGTAACCTACCATCAGTGATCGGCCGCCCTCTACTGGAGCGCCGAGCATAAGTCACCAGGATCTACTGATTACATGTTATCTCAGACCTCCCCACCCTACACCCTCTCCCTAACCCCCTGTACACCCTCTGGACCAGCTATCCACCCCTCTGTAACCTACCATCAGTGATCGGCCACCCTCTACTGGAGCGCCGAGCATAAGTCACCAGGATCTACTGATTACATGTTATCTCAGACCTCCCCACCCTACACCCTCTCCCTAACCCCCTGTACACCCTCTGGACCAGCTATCCACCCCTCTGTAACCTACCATCAGTGATCGGCCACCCTCTACTGGAACGCCGAGCATAAGTCACCAGGATCTACTTATTACATGTTATCTCAGACCTCCCCACCCTACACCCTCTCCCTGACCCCCTGTACACCCTCTGGACCAGCTATCCACCCATCTGTAACCTACCATCAGTGATCTCTACTCTACTGGAGCGCCGAGCATAAGTCACCAGGATCTACTGATTACTTGTCGTTATCTCAGACCTCCTCACCTTACGCCCTCTTCCTGACCCCCCTGCACACACTCTGAACCAGTTATCCACCCTTCTTTAACCTTACATGATGGTGACTGTGTATGGGAATAGCTGAAACGTGTAGTGTTATGCAAATTATCTAAAATAATCACATCTAGAAATAACTAAATTTAATCCGTTTTATGTTTTATATTTGGATTTATCTTTTTGAGAAGGTCATAATGAACGCGTATAAATCTCAAAAGGGAGTGATGTCAAATAAACTTGTAACGAAATACACCCGAGCTGTCCAATCAAATGGAAACGCGTTGTATGTGTTGATGGAGCTTGAATGCTTAGGTCAACTGCATGTAATATTGTTGGGTGTCAATGTTGATTATGTTGCAATAATCATTATTATGTAGTTTAATTTATTTACTCTCTTAAGAGTTCTCAAATTATATTCAGTGCATACCTTTATATGTATATGTGTAATAGGATTTGTTATAATTACGGGCTAAATAGCATAAACTTAGTTCAAAACTGACCAGAAATAAAACTTATTTTAAATTGACATCTATCTAATCTGGCTCCTTCTGCAAGAAAACGACGTTTGATATATTTCTTTTCACATACTTAATCTAATAAACAATTTCTTTTAACCAATTGTTAAATGGTTGCACAACTGGAAATAAACTTAATTAAGATTACATCAATATACTCGTCTGTATTTCTTAGTTTTCTCTTAGCTTAGCTACTAATGAAAACAATTAATCTTTATGATCTCGCAGAACCTCCAGTTATAAACCTAACAAAACCCTGTCTGATTATTAATTCTCACTTCTCATAATTCTGATATGACTTTATATTTCTAACGAAGCAGTATTTCATCTACTCCGAGGTTCAACTAAATGTGATGAGATTGTCAATAAAGTTCCTCTTCAAAGTACTCCACGTTATCGCACACATATCCATTGACATTTAATCAAACTTCCACTTTAACCGATCTAGAATGCCTCTGGGAAAAATAATTTATTTTTATATTTCAAATTAATTATGTATTTACGTACGATCAATATTCATTGCCACATAATTGTCACATTTTAACGTTGTAGTTAAACAGCTCTATTCCTCCGAAACCTCATTTGCTCTCAACACACCCTTTCCGATCCTTTACTTTCACCTTAAGGTGTTCTTTGTTCTGTACTGATGTAAAGTTGTTTTTGCTAGCCAGTAATGACGGTCTGACAGATACAAATTGAATAATTCTAAACCGTTTCGGATTTACTGTTGCTCTATCGCGGATTAAGATTGTTGGTTCAAAAACGTATTAATAAGATGAACAAGTTTTGTTGTATAAAAGACAAGTTTATACAGGTAACATAAATTAACCCTTTGTGTAAAATAAACTTAATGGACATTTACATGAGTTGGGAAACTAAAAGAGGGTTTTTGTTAAAAATAAATTGTATTTCCATTAATTGTTAGTTGTCTAAGTTTTCTTTAGCAAAGCCATGGAATTTTTTAGCCATACAAAATTTGGTTTATTATGTTTTGGATGTTTCCCAGCTCATTTATTAGGCTTTGTGCCTAATAAATTATAATTGTAAGTATCCAAGAATCTATGACAGTTATTGTGTGGTTATATGTATAACAATTCCTGAATCACAATTCTCAAACGTAAATAACAATACTCAAACTTATTAAAAAAGTAAAAAAAAATGATTTATAAAAAAATACATATTTATGCAACTCTGAATTATGAAGTTTATTTAATAAGCCGAATCCGAAAAATTGAAATCTTGTAACGGCTTGTGTGTTATCAGGCCATTATAGGATATGGCACGGCCGAGCGTACTATCAAATTACCAGCCGACTCAGACCGCGTGAAATTGAACTGCCGAGTGTGAAAATAAGAGACTTAAATATTTATTTGCCATCGAAAAGGTAGTATGATTGCCACATTATTATCATATCTTTATCTAAATACTCATAGTTTAGAATATGTTTTTAGAGTATGTTTGATCTCTAAATAATTGTAATTCCCATTTTATGCGGAGATAGAGGATTATGCATCTAATTGAAAAATGCGTTCTGTACATCAGACTTTACATAAGTAATATTTATGGTCATCCCCCTTTTATTTTTTATTTTTTTATTTGTAGGGCAACTAGTGTACAGATAGTAAAGTCCCGAAAAAATACAAACATTTTTACATTTTAAGACCTTTTGAGTTAGTTTGTCGTTGTAAGCTTGAGGGACCGGTACGTTGAAGAATAAATACCCCATTAAATGACAATTTGTGTGGTTTTAAATTGTTATTTTTCACATTTAGCATTGAAGGTAATCTTCAAAATGCTCAATTATCGGTTTTGATGGAGTATTATGGAAATATGGGTTAACAAGATATAATTTAGAGAAATATTATAGTATTAATATTTTTTTAACCATACCTAAATTGAAAATTAAACCATTGTTTTAAACTACGTTTGAATAAGTTTTATTTGGCTCCCTTAAAATATATTACAGATAATTCAAGTATTTTGCGTGGTTGTATGTAAACCTCCAAATGTTGTGTTTGTCACAGTTTTAATATACATATGAGTAGTCATTCTCAGGGACTGCAAAATTGAATATATATACGGTTGAGTCATAATGGCTTGGGAGAAGCGTTACAAATAAAATGTGGACAAACTGTAAAAAACATGGTACTTTAAAGTGTCAGTCCTACAGATATCAATGGCATTTTATTACGATTAAAACCATAGATATTGAGGTACATGTTGACAAATTGCATCTCCAACCTACAACCCGACGGATTGTGATGGCCGGAATAATCTCTTAGAGCTGGCCGAGATTAGCCGAACAGCTGTTGTAGCCGCCAACCTGGGCTATGAACGAGGTTCGAACAGCTGTTGTAGCCACCAACCTGGGCTATGAACGAGGTTCGAACAGCTGTTGTAGCCGCCAACCTGGGCTATGAACGAGGTTCGAACAGCTGTTGTAGCCACCAACCTGGGCTATGAACGAGGTTCGAACAGCTGTTGTAGCCGCCAACCTGGGCTATGAACGAGGTTCGAACAGCTGTTGTAGCCACCAACGTGGGCTAGAAGGAGGTTCGAACAGCTGTTGTAGCTGCCAAACTGGTGGGCTATGAACGAGGTTCGAACAGCTGTTGTAGCCGCCAACCTGGGCTATGAACGAGGTTCGAACAGCTGTTGTAGCCACCGACGTGGGCTAGAAGGAGGTTCGAACAGCTGTTGTAGCTGCCAAACTGGTGGGCTATGAACGAGGTTCGAACAGCTGTTGTAGCCGCCAACCTGGGCTAGAACGAGGTTTGAACAGCTGTTGTAGCCGCCAAACTGGGCTATGAACGAGGTTCGAACAGCTGTTGTAGCCGCCAACCTGGGCTAGAACGAGGTTCGAACAGCTGTTGTAGCCGCCAACCTGGGCTATGAACGAGGTTCGAACAGCTGTTGTAGCCGCCAACCTGGGCTATGAACGAGGTTCGAACAGCTGTTGTAGCCGCCAACCTGGGCTAGAACGAGGGTCGAACAGCTGTTGTAGCCGCCATCCTGGGCTTTGAAGGAGGTTCAAACAGCTGTTGTAGCCACCAACCTGGGCTATGAACGAGGTTCGAACAGCTGTTGTAGCCACCAACCTGGGCTATGAACGAGGTTCGAACAGTTGTTGTAGCCACCAACCTTTGCTAGAACGACAACCTGAGCTATGAGCGAGGTTCGAACAGCTGTTGTAGCCGCCAACCTGGGCTATGAACGAGGTTCGAACAGCTGTTGTAGCCGCCAACCTGGGCTATGAACGAGGTTCGAACAGCTGTTTTAGCCGCCAACCTGGGCTATGAACGACGTTCTTAGCCTCCAGCTCAGCGATCATGAAAGGCCAGTAAATAGAGTTTGAATTTATTGTAATATCATTGAGGGATCAATTGTACCGTATTTATTGAACGTACAAACGTCATCGTATAATATATACTAGGAGATAAATAGGACATCAGAGATTGTGTAAAATAAAATATTTTAAAAGCTACAATTTGTTTAATCATATTTCAGGTTTGGATGGAGATAAAGTTTTCTGACGTGTGATTTTTAATAAAGAACATGAAATTATAATTAAGCGTTTTATAATAAAAACAACAACGGCTAATACATAATAATTAATATAATATATAATTTAATCGTACTAATGATAAATATATAAAGTATCAGTGATACATTTATGCCCAATTAAATGAGTACAGGGATTAAATATATACCATTTTTGTTTTGATATTTATATATTAAGCCGATTTATTGCAGGCTAATAAGGTCATTACGGTGCAATATGAAGCCTTGCTCGTAAACAACTTCAGAACCGATTAACTGTTTAACTGGATAGCTTATCGTTCAACCACCGATTAGATTCCGGGTATAAACTACTTCAGAACATGAAGTTAGTGGTTATAAAGTTTAAATAGGAATGGAATAATATTAGAGGGAAAATACTTGTTAAGTTTCTAAAAATGTATAATTGTTTGTCAATTTGGCAACAAATTACGACTACCTAAATTGTAATGTTTCTATTTTGTTTAACAAAATTGAGTTTTAGTATAAATTGTTGAATCACTGGTTTTTTCAGGTAAGTTTGTTTAGGGTTTCTTATTCAATCTTATCAATGTAAATATTACATTATACCTCAAAAACAAAATTACTCATTACAAAAGTTGCATAGGAACTGTTTTCATCGATATCGGTGATGATGCTTGGTTGGATCGGTAATGATTTTTCCAAGCCATTACAACTTGGTGTTGGAACGAATTCTTTCTTGCTCTTGTGAAGTTTCGGGGTGTAATAAAATAGTATAACAAAACTTCAAAATATATTTGCACTTCTACTGCACATGTTTGCACTAACGTACACGAAGGTAAATATATAACTGTGTGTACAAGGCGATCGCCTAGTTGAAAGCTATTTGTAAAAAGTGTTAACCACTAAAATAATAAATATATATGTTAACATTAATTTTGAGCCCTTTTTAAAACAACGATCGACGAAAGCAAGTAGAGGATTTCGATAACATAAGTAGAGAAAACTCAACACAAAAGCCTTGTTTGGATTAACTAAATCACATGGGATTAGTAGATTGCGGTTAGATGGAAATTAACTTATCGCGTAGTATAACCGAATACACGTACTGTACCACCAAATCCGTTATGATTATGTTACAAACTCTAATTAGATTTACCCACTTATTCCTAATGCAATCGATACAATTTTAATCATCTCGTTAAAAATACACCACTATTCAAGTATTATTATTTTATCAATTTCGAGTTACCACACAAGAAATAAATTTTTTCCCCAAATGTTTTGCGAAATGCTTGTAAAATAAAACTCCCTAGAGTATAGTCTCCATATCATGTACAGCTACAAATATGGTTGGTATAGGTATACCTGCTTAGAGTTTGAAATTAGATAGCTAGATTGGTATTTTCCTCACTTTAAACTTGCTTTACACTTACTGACGTGTGTTCCATAAATATTGTAATTATTTGTAATAAACATACATTAAAATACTCGAACATACGAAATATACTCGCATTTGTTTTTCTCCTGAGAAACTCAAATCTGATTTATTTCATAATGTTTAGTTAACATATTTAAAACACCACAATGTTTAATCCATCGGTTTAAAATTAGAAAGAATATAAGTTTAGTTTTAATTATTAAAATTACTTTAACACTGTTTATTTAAAAATAACTACACATCTGTCATTAGATATTGTTAACTATATATTATTAAAAAAATCAATGCTAGGTTTATGTTATAAATTACCGATTGAGACGTACTAATAGTTAATTAATTTTATCAACATTGTGATCTACCGTTATACTGCATGGAGGTGAAATGCTCAGAAGGCTCACTCAGTGATGAGCTTAATATGCGGAATGGTTAGTTTTTATAAAGGTTAGCTGTTGTATCTAAATTGCACCTCTTTAATGGTTACTAGTCCACAGGTGCTATCAATGACTATGGTCTTATCTGATATTACCAACAGAATCTCACACTCTAAAACATGTACCATATATCGTTAATGTTTAGCTAATTTAAAGTTGTATTAATTTGAGCGAATTTGCCTAATAGGGAAGAAGCTATAACCTTAGCTATAATGCTATAACCAAAGCCTTTGTGAGAATAATTTCGCTTAGGATGTATTAGGTTAGTTATTGTTACGTTGTATTAGATTAAGAATATACACTTTGTACTGTAACTCACTATGTAACATATATAATACTGTGAAATAAACATATTTTGATTTTATTTGATTTGATTAGTCATCATGGCAAGACCTTGGCCCAGGACCATGTAACTATTAGTTTTGAGGCCTCCAGAAGCCAAAAACACCATTCGTTTAAATTTGAATGTACTGTATTTGTATAAGTTTGGCAAAAACATGTAAAGCAGCATTTATTACTTTAAGCTCAATAATAAGACAATTCGTCCTATCCGAAGATTTTTTAGGTGGTTTGTATCCCTTAGCTGGGGTTTTGGAATAAAAAACAGTTCAACCAAATTTTTACTTTATACAGTTGGATTCAGCTTCAAAAACAAACACTTTAATATTTTGAATCATAGCTCTTCACATATCGGTTACTGAGATATTAGAAGAGCTAAAGGCAGTTTTATGATGTTCAGTTTATGGTGGATAAATAAAATTGTACTTATTGTTTGTTAATGGACACTATTGATGCAATTAGGGTGTGTGGTTATATGACTACACGACTGATGCGACCTGGCCCCACTGGGGGGCAATAAATACACCGTAGGGCTACGACAGCACGACGTTGCCGAATCTCATTAGCGGCTCAGTCGTATATACGTAGTCTGCACCGAGCCTCCAGTCGCGAATCCCTCCGCGTCTACCTGCGAGACTCTCGTGAAGAAAACTTTATCCATGCCACAACTGAGTTTATAGTTAACAAAACAAATATTTATTAACACCTTTAAAATCACTTCACATAATTGTTTAAGAAATCGATAAAATTACTCTGTAAAATAATCGTTATATCGTCACTGATTTTACGGAAGGGCATATCTAATTTGTATTAACTTTTCAGGAGAGCAATTTTTAACATCTTTTTTCTTTCGTAGTTCTATTTACTTTATGATGAAGACACAACACTGTATTTACTTCGTTCTTGGTAGGTGTGTAGTTAGAGTGTGCCTTGCATTTCCAATTGCCATATTTAACTTTTTGTGGATTGGTTAGCGGGAAAATCGGGTTTTCCTGAGTTACGCCCTGTAGAGAAAACAATTTCCCAGGAGTTGCTGTCTTGCCCTGGGATACGCCCTCTGTTTTATGTTCAAAAATACACGATGAAATTTATGAAAATTATAGGAAACAATACAAATAATGATATTATGGGAGATAACTAACTATGATTTATGATTTTACATAGCAATGTAAAAAGCAACAAAACACTTCTTGTATTTAAATAAAAATATACTCAATCGTGTAAAATATATCCTTTGCCGAGAAGGCGGATGAATCACAACATTTTAAGAATATAAAAAATACCAGTTCAGCTCCTTTTGTGGGGTGGTGGGGGGTTATGGGGGATTTGTGTGTGTTATGGGGTTATCGCCATCTTGTTTAGAATGCTTTGCCTAAAACGGATGTCGCTTCAGCGTGGGGTTTCAGTTGTACATCAGTTTATTTTGCTTGACTAAAACAAAATAAAGTCTGCTTCGTAAAATTTGACACTACTGCATTAAAATATTAATCATTTGTTTAGGCCACATGTCGCTTTTAGCGAATTTACGTATGCTGTAGTTTGTAAAACTTTCAAAGATAGGGTACTATTAAAAGCGTCATTAAATGTACATTTTAAATATTTAAAAACTAAACTTTTAACAGAGTCATTCCATTTTATTTTTCAATATTTCTATTTATAATTCTATGTCCATTTACAATACGGGCTGAATACCATCACCACTGGCTGTCGAACCCTCATCAAGGTTTACCCCAATCAAGCCGTGCAGACTCCACTGCACAATAGAGCCCACTCGCAGCTGCACCACCGTCGTGCAGTCGTAGCCCTGCACACCAGGTAAACCGAGAGCCCTGGTCAGTTTTATTGCACCGTCGTGTTGTCGCTTTAACAGGTCTATTGACATGTAGCCTAATGTGGTCTATTGACATTTGCATACAAAACCAATTTTTTGGACCTCTTGACAGTAAACCTTTTTACTCAGCTTTAATGTTATTCTTACAGAAATAAGAAAAATGTAACCTTAGTTTATGAACTATTAGTTCCTAGTAATAAAAGTTCCAAGTCCTAGTATATGAACTACTGATAAAACTTATTACTTTGCTTCAACTTTCATTGATATTTACAAATAAAAACGATTTTTGTGGTCCCTGTTGCAGCAAACCTACGTACTCAGTTCTAATGGTTTTCTTATGAAGAATAAATCCAATGCCATACCTCTCTTATTTATTAATGTGTTTTGATGCAAATTTGTAAGTAGCTTCATTTGGTACTGAGGTACCATTTGAAATTCGCTGAGTACGTAGGTTTGCTTGGGGGTATAGTTTCAATTACGCGTGAAATTTGTTAGTATTTGTTAGACATTTTATGTTAAGTAAACTCAGGGCAACGACCTATGAGTGCTTCTGACCGTATTTTCACACTCAACAGATTTCTTTAATTTCACGCGGCACGACGCCGTAGTTTTAGCGTTAAACTCGACCATATCATCTCATAATAAAATGATTGGGAAAAACATTATCTATACAACCGTTCAACCGCTTAGCTTTTCTTAATCTAATAATATTTTATTCATATGGGTTGAAAAATTACTGTTTAATTTACGCTAGAGAACCTAGAGTAAAGGTTTGTTGCATTAACAACTCTGTGGTGTCTGAGATGAAGAAATGTAAAAAGTGAAACCAAGATTTATGAATTAGATTTGTATGTTAAAATATATTATTAATGTTTCAGTTTTAGGCTGATTAGGAATGAATTTGGTTGATCGGCTCTTTATTTATAGTTGGTTTATGGTAAAGGAAATATACTTATTTCTTTAGATTAGTCATTCTTAGATAATATATTACTTATTGCTACTTACAAGCAAAAAAACATCAAAAAAACAGTTTTTTGGATTTACATTTTTAAAATATCAGCCAATGGTTTCAAATCATAATTGGTTTAATTTATTTTGAGACTTAAGTAGTTAATTTGTTATAACTTTAATCCGCCCACAGCCAATTTAAATATGCCCAAAATTAAGCTACCATAATAAGGCTTTTTAATAAGGTCGAAAATAAAATATTACAGTAGTTGGCACTAACTTATGTCATGAAACTATGAATGGTTAGTTTAATCTTTCTGTTCACTATACGGTAAGATATATTGTAATATAATATATTATATATTTATTTATATTATACTATTATTATAATTTGTATCAACAATAATCGATTGAACTAACTGATAATGTACAAAAGCTACATTTTTTTAAACTGACCTATCTGACGTACGCACCTCAATCTAAAGGCATATGACATAACAACATATTACAGCTATTATCTGTCGTACATAGAAGTTGTATCTTTTGAATTACAAACCTATTTGCTTCTACGTGTAGCTCTACAGTTCAATCAACTCCGAGAGACAGTAAACACCTGAGTTGTCCTAAACAATCAACATCCATCAACACAGACAAGCAGCTCTCGATTAGACAACTTGGCGTCCCCGCTCGGTAGTTGACACGGTTTGCTGAGTCGTCTTCCTGTTACCCGCAAATTATAACAAATTTGGAAATAAAAAATCTAAATTCCTTCATGTACTTTCAGAAAAGGAAAAAAGTTCAGGACACATTCAAATGATTTAAAACGAATACACATAATGATAATAAACTTCTTTATTGCTGTAGGACAATATATATATATATATATATATATATATATATATATATATATATATTATATATATATATATATATATATATATATATTGTACGTAGGAAATTTGCGGACAATATATATATATATATATATATATATATATTGCATTGCATGCGTAACTAGTAGTTTCAATAAAATGAACAATGTACAAGTTGCAATTTATCAAGTTGCAAAAACAGAAATAAAGCAACCGCCAGATTAAAAAAAGTATTTCCATAACAACAACAAATGAGTTGAAGCCTCAAGCTGATGCTTCCCGATGTGTGATTCATGAACTCGTCCACCGAGTAGAACACGTTCGACACTAAAAGCGTCTCAATTTTGATTTAAATGTTGGTTCACAATTTTTGAATCTGATGCCCTCCGGGATCCTATTCAGATGGAAACACCCGCCTGAGAGGGCAGACGTGCCATGGAAGTCAACCTGTGCTGCACTGGTCTGTAAACATTTATAGGCCTCGTATTGTAAATATGTACATCTCTGCCATGATTCGGGTCGCTTTTGAATTTGCAGAAAATCGCCGTTTCTAGAATGTACAGCTCAGCCAGAGTTAGCAATCCTAGTGCCCGGAAGGCATCTCGGCATGACTCTCTAAATTTGAGTTTTGCTATGAATGGTTTTTTTATGAAGAACAGAGACGGTTAAAACTGTTCTGTGAGCAACCACCCCACAGAGCAATACCATATGACAGATGGCATTGAATTTGACCGTAGTATTTGCCATAAGCAATAACTCAGTGGGGCAGTTTTTGAAGGTGGGAAGTCTTCTGAGGAGGTATATTGCAGGCATATACATAAACATAAAACACATAAAAGGAATCTATATTATAAAAGAATATTTATTTTTGTTCGGATATTCTTTACCCTTCAAATGACTATTTCTTATATATTTTAGGTATAACTGAAAAGCCATTCGTCTCTAGATGTACCTTTCGATGTTTTGATAAACCTCCACCTAAAGAGGTTCGTCCCCCAGGCTTTCAAATTTCCAGTTTTCTTCGTGTATAGTTAAACTTTATTTAGTTAGTCAGTTGATTATAATGTAATTAGTCTTTTAAACGCCAGGCTGTATGCCTGCTAGATCCCGTGCGGAGAGCGGGATATCACCTAGTGCAATATCATATTAAGGAAATTTGCGTAAAATATGTATGTAAATATGCATTTCTTGGTAACAAACCGCACGATACTGTACATATCTAGTGTATTAAGAGGAATAATAGGGCAGCATCTAACGAATTTTATTATTTAAACCTCTTTTACAAAACATTGAGAATACCATTCCTGAGCAACATTACTAGCTACTGGTATTGAAATACATGAATATAACTAAAAATCTTGTGTACTAAAATGATAGAAATGAACTTATATCAATAGCTCTCTAAAGGTATACAATTAAATCATTTAAAAAAGTTTATTTTACATTGCAAAACTAGCACTAAACTCTGACATGAAAAACCTTCCATTGCCATTAAATGTTGACTATAAGTATTGCTGTGGAGAAATCAGTCTAAAGGAAAAGCAAGTTGCGAGTTTCATTTTGATAAAGTAATAATTCGTTGATACGTTATATTATATACGTGATTATACATATTATTATATTATTATATATTATATACGTTTTAAAGTACCTGATACGTTCCTTGACAATTAATAAAGCTCGTGTCTGTATCACCTACATGCGTACCCAGAGATGTGTATTATGCATTTGTGCACAATGTCTTTACTAATGTGAAAGTTTAAAATTATGGATATTTGTAGTTCCATCACGCATAAACTACTGGACCGGTTAAGCTGAAACGTTGCATGAACTGTTGAATGAACAGCTTAGATATTGCATTAACAAATAATAATAACAACACAAATCCAACCTGATAATGTCCACATCCAACCGTTGGGGGGGGTTTCACCCCACGGTCCTGTAAGTTCCAATGCAGATCTTATGCGAGTATACCTATCTATCTATCAATCTATAATGTTATAAAGAAGAGGTGGTTTCTATCTGTCTGTCTGTCCGTCTGTCTGTCTATCTGTCTATCTGTCTGTCTGTCTGTCTGATGTTCCAGGTAAACACAAAAACTACTGAACCGACTGGGCTGAAACTTTACACAAAGCCCGAGCTTTACACTTTTCATCTTGAGCCCATGCAACACATAGGCCTATTCACTTCCTTAAAATGCACTCGGGCTACGCCCCGTGAACGCTCTAAGTTTCAATGTTTACATTTCAGAAGAAAGTAAACATCTAGAAACTGTAATGCGAACAGCTGTTGACACTTGCATTTGACAGCTTAAAGAACAGAAGCAAGAACAGCTGTTTCAAGCTACCTTACCTTTCTACCCCGTGCGAAGAACGGGTACATTCAACTATTCATTTATAAAATTACCAGCTGTAGATGTTTGTCAGAATTTGTCGCGAGTGAAGCCGCGGGTAATTGCTAGTATTAAATAAACCTTGAAAGTATAAATTCGTCCAGTGAAATATATTGCAATTAAAAGAAATTAACTCCTTTACAACCCGTTTAGCGAATTTCCCCTGTAGGGAAGAAGCTTTACCGTAGACAGCCTGTTAATACCTAGGCCCGGGACCATGATAGCTTGTCGTTTTGAGGTCCCCAGACCCCAAAAACACAATTCGTTCATAACTGTATGTATGGGTATATGTGCGTGTGTGTGTTTGTGTCCGTGGGTGCGATATCTGTCGTAAAAAATATCCGATTTTGATTAAATTTGGTAAAAAATATCCGATTTTGATTAAATTTGGTACAAACGTGTAAAGGTATGACTTTAAGTTCGAACAGTCAGTTCGACCCATCCGAAGGGTATTTTTTTTTTTTTTGGGGGGGGTGGGGGGTACCAGATTTAGAACCAGATTTAGGGGAAAACATCAATCGTTATTATATATTCATAAATAACGGAGGCATTGTCTATCAAATTACTCCTTAACGTATGTATAACATGTATACATATATATAGATCATATCTGATACAATCATAACATATTATGGGTATAAAATAATTTACACTATTTCGTTCCTATTTCTATTTTCTGTCATATAAATACAGTCACATTAACGGGTAAATTGATATTATACGGGAAATTTCGGTTGTAAGTGTTGGTATCTCTGCTCAGTGACGATCAGCTCCTCGCTACGTTACTCCGCTACTTGGGTGCGCATACAGCTATGAATGGAAGTGACAGTTCCTGTAAATCCGCGCGAATATCCGCCTCTCCCCTCTCTTCGAGACAAGGAGTAGGGGGTTCGAGCTACTGGTACATCGAGCAAGTAGCCCATCTGTTATTACATTTATTTATTTGAAACCCTACCAACTGTCCATGCGAGCAACTAAGATGTCGATCAGTGGGTTTCAGGACTTTATTTAATTATTTATACTTATTTTCTAAAACCCTACGAACTGTCCCTGTGAGCAACTAACATGTCGTTCAGTGCGTTTCAGTCCTTTATTTAATTATTAATATTTATTTTTTAAAACCCTACCAACAGTCCCTGAGACAAACTAACATGTCGATCAACTGGTGGGCCCCCATTTTTTACGTCATCGTGAAGTATTTCTTCTTAATTGTATTATTGCTCTACTAATTTTGAATCGTTGCAACGAGAGTAAAAGAGTAAAATGCTTTACAATGCTCAAGCGACTTACAATGTTGCTTGTGTAGAATAAATCGCAGGCAATATCTCCGTGTCAGTTGCAATGCTATAAACCTCCTACCTACAGCCCTACCATACTTTCGCATGTCTTAATGTTAAGGTTGTAAAACATTTTCTCCCAATCTTAAAAAATTGTCTTTAAAACCGAACTTATAAACAGTTCCAAACACAACAATTGTCCACGCTGCCTAAGAGGTTAGTTAAAAATTCAAATTTCACCTTTGCTTTACTAAATGAATGCAAGAGTAATATGTTGCGAACTGCTGTAAGCCAGCAGAGGGCGACGGCGTAGGATATTTCTTGGCCTTCAGGGCTAGTCCGTAAAAGGAGACCGGGGTAAAGTTCAGTTTATTTTAAAAGTTTTAACAGTACAATTGAATAATAAATTAACTACATTGCAAAGAGAAAAATACGATATAGCACTGGTAGTAATATCAAATCGGTTTCATAAGATTCAGTGGAACTGAATCTTATTGCCACTGTTTCTACTTACTATCTCAATTTCAATCACTGTTTTAGTAGTATAACTGTGTCATTAACTAGCTACAGGCGACCAGTCAAACCAGCAGTCTAACCTCTTTTAGCCTCCTACATGGTCCTCTTATACATATATTTAAATAGTAAGGCATCAAAAAGGGAAACGTATTTTTCAAGCATCACTCTTCGCTGAGTTTATTCACCGATTTGTTAACTGTCATATAATGTTTTCTGAGCTAGTAGTTATTGCTTGAACAAAATTACGAAACAATATTGTATTCTATGACATAAAACTCGAACGGTTAATGTTGTAGCAGCGTGCCGTATTTTCAAACTCAGCCCCTCAATTCCACGCGCCGTAATCTGAACGTTTAGTAGACCCTCGTATTTTATCCTATACTAATTTTGAATTACCTTAACTGGATAACAACATCATCCGGAGCTTCAAAATGTACTTAAACGACATAAAAACTGAGCTTAATAAATTACCCTGATATGTTCAACATTATGTTTTTATAAGTAATAAATCAGTAGAGTAGTTAGTGGATAAAGATTTCTATAGTAAAACATAATATCTGTAACATGCTTAAACGTATTGGATAGCAACTCGTTTATTTTAATTATATTTATTCTTTGTTATTTGAAACATAACAATTATTATTTACTTTCAAGTGTTTAATAATGTGTTTTATTGCTGCACGATTCTCCTACTTGGTCTATTTTATTGTTTAGTTCTGTAAAACTCATAAAAAAGTAAACGTTACCAGTTGTTATAGCTCATTTTCTTAAAGTAAAATATTCGAAAAATAGCTTAAACAGAAGTCTGTATAACTACTTTACTTTTATTCTATGACCTTTACACGACCTACAATTATTACATAAAGAGACAAATAATTACTTACCTTATATCGTATCTTTAGTTATATTGCTGTAATGAGTGATCAATTTCTATACTATTTCTTTCATTGGATCCCCCAGTTAAATAGTCTTCTAAGTGTCCGAAATCACAAGTCTGAAATTTAAACGGGTTGAAGAAAAATAAATGTTGTTAAACGTTTTTTCCTATTTAAGCGAGTTTTTTTAGGCTATAAACTACTTAAATCGTTCTCAGTTCATTTGTTATAGTCGATTTATGAATAAATGAGAAAATTTGGAAATATTTCGTGAAAGATTTGGAAAATAACAAAATGTAAAGGGCTTCTCTCATTTCGTCTGTCTCAATTTTGTTTGTGAACAACGTTCGCTCTATATCCGGTATTACAAGGGTTGTTTGGTAACATGTGAGATGGGGTTACAAAGCCCCCAGCAGATTAGGTTAGACTGACCTTTGTTGAGGTGGTTACTGAGCAAAGCGGCGGGCAGGACTCTTACGTTGTAACTTAACATATATTAAACTCAGCTTTAATTGTAATTGAATATACGAATAAATTGTAATCTTTAAGGTCTTTTGTCGGTACAACAAATTAATTTTTTACGAACCCCAATAATCATTATGAACTTTGAACATGTTGAGCTAGACTGAAGTATTATTTGTTTTTATAAGTTTTACTTTAGTTTCACTGACCACATTACTGGTTAAAGAGGTCAGTTTATTGTTGATTTTTAAAGAAATAAAGCGTTTATCATTTATCAAATCATAATAATATTCCTAGTAAGAATTTCACTTACACTTCTAGAATAGGGATTTGAAACCTCAAAAGTAGATTGGTTTAAAACCTCAACCATAGGAAAAGTCATTATGCATCATAACAACTACAGAAAACTAAAACACCAGAATTTTAGTTGTCTGTGCTTATAGTCCAATGCAAGTAAACAAGCTTCACACTTTTCCTGAACATTCACATACATCAAAGACAACCACCTCTTGATAGACCTCTGTCTCGACTGTGAACTCTGGTTCATGTTGATGTTGTTAATTAATTAATAATTTATATTCTGTTACACTAGCGTCATATAATAAATCAGACTATTAAGTTATCCAACATTTATCGTCGAGCAAGGGAAAGCATCTTAAAGATATGTTACATATTTATGGGTTTTAGTGTTGGTTCAGCAATCAATGTTAGAAATGCTGTGCCTATTTTAACATAGAAATTTACTTCAAATCTTGGCCAAAAATTGGAAAAATATTAGTCTTTAATTTTGAATGGTGAGCAATACAATACAGATGTAATTATGGCAGGATGAGCTTAATTTGTTCTATTTTTCGTAGTTCTGTAACTTGAATGCTCACTAAAACTTCTATAAGAAGCACGCGACTTCTTTATAATGTCGTAAACCATGTCATAATAATCAAGTCTCTCCTTATTTGCATAATGTCTCTGCATTCTCGTTTTACAGTATTTATTGCTAAAAGTGGTTAATGGTAATGGGTTTGTTTTCTATTTTTAGTAGTAATTACTTTCTTGATCATTGGTAGTGCAGCTACTAATTTAATAAGAACTCAAAAACAAGAATGCATCTTTGGACTAACATTCCTCTTAAATAAAACCCGGCGCTTATATTTAAAGTAAATTGTATCCCAACTAAATCTGGATTCCCTCAGATCTCAAACGGTTTAATTTAGTTTCAAGCTCTTATATTCACAATAGAAATACTCGTTTTGCGGTTTTGGAGCGTTACTAGCGAAAGTAAGAATCCTTTGGTACATTTCGGAATGCGAGAGAGCGAGTAGCAACGTGCGGGCTCAAAGAGCTCTCGCCGCTAACTATGTAGCTTGGGTGGGATAAATCGCAGGCAGTATCTCGCCGTCAGGCACAGCACGCAATAAACAACCGCTCTCAGCTACCTGCTGCCTGCAACACGATTATTTGACTCTCCTTGTCAATTATCTATACGCAAAATCTATCACATTTCCTATCGATTGACTATAGCAATAATTTGGGAAGGTAGTAAATTATAGCTTGAATTCAGCAGAAACTGAATGACTCGTCTGTGTAATAGTCAGATAAGCCGCAGGATGATTACCTCCAAAGTTATGTTCGCTGTCATTAGAGATCCGGGAAGAATTTTAAAATGTACGTTATAATAAAAGGTGACGAAGTAAATAATCAAGACAAAATAGTGTTTAGTTCTAAGTAGTAACTTACAGGGTGGTATAACATACTTGTGGTATTCTTAATCTATGGTGGTATTCAAGGTCATTTACTTACCATAGTTTATGGGATCTAAACAATGACCTAGTGCATTAGCCCGTACTGTTTATTCCTAAATTTTGTCTATGAAGTTTATTTACTATAATATTTACGTTGAAAATTATTTAAACACAATCGCTGTGTGTTTAAACTGAACTAAAAAATAAACGGCATTAATAAATGTGATGGGATATTGAACTGATATTTAAATTTCACAACAAACCGTGGTGGTTTGGTTTTTAATCTTTTGCATGCAGTGCAAATTTCTTTATGCATCAAAACCATATTCGTGTAAAAATTTAATTTGTTAACTAAATAACCACACAAATGTTTAATTCTTTGGAAATTAGTCAAGAGAGTCAACAATCATCCTGTTACTTTAACTAACAAACCACTAGCGGAAATGCCAATTCGTTTCTCCTTTATACCAGACCAATGTGTTTGTGTTCCAAATATAACAGGCTATGAGTACGCTGACATATTTTTACAATGGTCATAATGGTATAAAACCCCAAAAAACCAGTAATTAGCCTCAGTATTGCAAATTAAAAAATCTCGAAGGTTTCTAATAGTACTTTTAATCAAGCTAACTAATGCGAGTCAGTAGTAGGCAATTTCTTTCGTCATTATGTATGAAGCCCGTATTAAACGATCCAACTCGGCACCAACTGATCCAACTGCTCCGACTAGTTTATATCTTATGGTTTATCGCTTCAGCCATAATCTCTACTCTAAGGTAATAATTTGCTAATAAATCCTATAAGCGTAAATAGCATAAATAAGTTTAAACAATATCTTTCATACTTTATTATGTCAATTCAATTATGTTGCCATTGTAATATAATGTATATACCATAACAAATATCAAGTATTTTTATTCAAGGATGTTGTAATTTTAAGTCCAAGTTTTAGAAAACCTAAGTTGAACTGTATAGATTATAATAAAAAGGAAGTAGTACAAATCGGTAATTAATTTTCCGCGGTAAAGGTTTGGAAGCTCATATAGCCTACAAACGTGAAAACTTTGCAATTCCACATCTAGAACATTATTGATTGCACAGAGCTGAATAAAAAATCACCAAACCAATATTGGCGGTTTGATTGTTGAGATTGACCTTCCTGGATACCCGACAGTTTTGAATTAAAAAATGCGAAACAATGATTTACGAAATAAACCCAAATCACTTTAAATTAAGAAATAAAATTAACTTACCTCTATTTTAAATGCTGATCCTTTAAAAGCTAAATTTTCATCTGCGCACTCCTCTTAATTTTATCATCAACATCAAATTGTGATAACTTACTCTAAAAATGAAATCGAGACTATTACTTGAATTACATACCAAATCAGTTGGATTCCTTTAGTGGAATAAAATGGACCAAGTTCAATATAGAAATGAATCAAATGAATTCCAGTAATAGGTTCAATAGATTTGTAATAATAATTCTTAGAACTAAATTACGTGGAACGTACGTACACCCATAAACGTAATCAACAGTAACTGACTATTAAAATGCATCTCCGATGAAGCAGCACCCCAAGGTTACAGCTATAAAACAGGCCTTGTTTGATTAACATTAGCTCATGATATTAGTGGATTTCAGTTGAATTGAATGTAACCTGTATTGAAAATATACGCTTAAGTATGATCCAATTTGTGTTCAAACTGATTCGGTAATGTGATTAAATAATTGTTTTCTAACTATTGTCATAGTTTCCACGTGTTAAGTGCATCTAACATTTTAAATCCTTTCGTTCTAGTTAACTTATTTACTAAGGAACCAAATACTACATTTATACCACAGTACCATTACATAGTGAGCCATATACCACAGTACCATTATATAGTGAGCCATATACCACAGTACCATTACATAGTGAGCCATATACCACAGTACCATTACATAGTGAGCCATATACCACAGTACCATTACATAGTGAGCCATATACCACAGTACCATTACATAGTGAGCCATATACCACAGTACCATTACATAGTGAGCCATATACCACAGTACCATTACATAGTGAGCCATATACCACAGTACCATTACATAGTGAGCCATATACCACAGTACCATTACATAGTGAGCCAATAAAGTGCAGGTGCAGTTACGTCCTAGACCTTATTCAAGCGTTTCATAACATGCTTGAAAAAGGTCTAGGACGTAACCGCACTGTTCTTCATTAGTGAATTTCCTTTGGAAAGTGAACGATTAGCATGACCCGCACGGTGAAACTTAAGCCCGGGACCACCATAGAAGTTCCTAACGTGACCCCCTGAACACGTTTTGGGGGGTCGTTCAAAATGTTAGATATATTTATATAAATATAGACACATATATATATATATATGTGTGTGTATGTGTGTTTGCACCCTAGTGGTCACATTTTTTGTCCAATTTACTTCAAATTTGGTAGGGACGTTCCTTTCTGTAATCAGTTGGACAAGTTTGTTGGGCAAAAGAATCGGAAACTCTAAACCCCTTTTTTGGGGATTAATCTTTCAAATTTCGAGTTTTTGGGCCCAAAAAGGGTCAGAAAAGCCCCGGATGCAAAATTAATGCATTTAAAAAGATGGGAATTAGTGAGGCGAAAGTTATAAGCCCTCTCTCGTCATTCTAGCATAAATATTTACCGAGTTATTAAAGAAAATGTGTTTCGACTAAACACAGTACGCTGTCTTATGGGGGTTTTACAATAGAAAAGCCTGTAATTCCTTTGTTAGAGTACTTTTATCATCCCCAGCAACTCACGCCTACTTTCAAGCCTGCCTGGACCTTCTCCTAACATTATACTGCGCAAAATTGTATTCCCAGCTTTGCAGGTAAATGAAACCAGGAGCATCAGAACAGCCAAAAAATCAATGTTTTCAGATTTCAATAAAAATTGGAATACATGTATGTTTTTACACTGATTTTGAGTTTTAAAAGTTTTTATAAGGAAATTCACTTCCCTCACGTCAGCGTGCTGCGTGCGAACTCGTTGGCGTTTAAATGGTTCATATTCAAAACAGAGTTTACCTGCCGAAAAAGGTGGGACAGTTTACTCATTGGGATGGGACATTTAAACAATGGATTCTGATAGTTTTACGCAGTGAAATGCAACTTATAAAGCTAATTATTTTCAAAAAACTTTTCAAAGAGTTGTAAATTTAAAAAAAACTCGAAAAGTGTTATAGAAAGTGATTTGCAGTTCTCAAAGCCATTTGTTCAGTAATTAAGATTTAAGTTGTTAGAAAACTAAAATAATTTCAGGAATGAAAAAATCACGAAGATATTTAGGAAAACCTAATAAAAATCTATTTAACGTATTTTTAAAATTAAAGCAGGAGGCAGGAGAGAGGTAGCATGATTAAAGGGTGGAGCGGGGTGGGGGTGGTGAGGGGAGAGGGTTGAATAAATATTCAGCGGCCAGGGACTGGTTTTTAAACGTTCTGAGCGTAAACACTGCTTTATCTCTTGTTCAAAGTGTGCTTTGAAATATTATATTTTCAAGGTGATTTTTACACAAGGAAAATTAATCCGTTTTGCTTTGTTGGCGTGTGCAAAAGGAAAATGTTTAAGAGCATTTTGACCACCCTGAAAAAATAGTTTGGTTTTAATAAACCTTTTGAGATTGATGAATAGAGAAAATAGATTTGTGGCTTTATAAACGTAACAAATCAAATTATAGGCTCAAAAATATAACCAAAGCTATCGTCACACTATCCATTGCTTATGATTGATTATAAATCATCCAAATGAGAAACATAATTTTTAAATGGCTTTTACCCATATCGAGTGTTTTTGCTTTCACATTAATTCATTTCGTAAATTAAAATGCCTATTGGATGTCTTTTTGTTTCAGAAGACAAGTAAGGAAGCCTTGAGCTAAGAGGGTGAGCTTTTTAATGGTTCTAAAGATAAAATTGTTTTGAAAGATAATTATTATATAAATATTGAGTTTTTAACATAAATTTGAAAAATGAATGCTGTATGCCAATGAGCTACCAACAACACTTGCTATATTTACAATTGTACTTAGTGAATATACATTTTTATATTTTTAGAATAAATACTAAGCTAACTAGTTTAAAACTAAATACAAAATTGTTCGAACGATAAAATAAAAAAACCGATGGCATTGGAAGGATTACAAAATAAATGGAAGAATACATAATGAAATTGGAAAATGTGTAATATTATTATGGTTCATGATTATAAGTGGTAATGGCACCAAAAACTGAAACATGTAAATTATATTACAAGTTATTAATAGAAACTACTTTAGCCGACGTAAAAGTTTTTTTTTTTTAAAATTAAAACTTGAGTTGTACTTTTATTATTTTTATTTTATTTAAATTTGTTTGGATTTTGCTTTGAATTTGATTTTCAGTAATGATACTATATATGTTAATGATCTATGTAAAAAGTTTATTAAATATAGGCCTGTAAATATATAATATGATAAATGCATAGATTCCAGTCAATATGTCAAATTCACTAAAACTCCCATAAAAAATATCAACAATAATGAAACAGATTAACTTTCTATTCCTATTAAATCTTAATTTTCATAACTTTCTATTAAATCAAGGGCAATTTTACATTTCTCGTTTCTTGAAACATTCTCATAATACATTATTCCATATAAGGTAACTCGCTTTGATCGCTAGGACCGTCAGTAGTCCTTGTGTTACAGTGTTGATTTTGATCGTGATTAAACACATGATTGTGTTGATTGTGATTAACGTTGTGCAACGCTTTGTAAATGAATGATGAAACAAAAACACTTTAAACCCCTTAGTAGTTCATTAAAGGTTTTGGAAGTTTTTAAAGATCTTTCAAAGCAATATCTCGAACAAATTGGTGTGTTCTAGGCGTGTTGTATAAGTAATATAGATGATTACAGTAATAGTAATATAAATAATATAGTAAAAGTAATATAGAAGACCTTCATACAGTTTTATCTGATGAGGTTCTAATAAATATATCCTCAGATTAAATACGTTTTAATACTACACTTGGTTTGCTACACGAAACATGTCGTCAAAAGTTTTGATTTTCGGATCATAATTCAATTCCCAGTAGGATTCAAGTGCTGCTGTCTCAGTTACCCAGATGGACCAGATGGAATCCGTGCGAATTCCATAGCTTCAGTATAGTTAGGAAACAATCTAGGTGTATTTTAGGTGGTATTACATGTTGAATCAGTATAAGCGCATGTTTTATTGGACAACATTAATTTTGTTATAAATCCCTATTACAGTTTAATTTTGTTTATACGAACAGTTCAAACAAGTCCGGGCGGTTTCCTATAGAACAGTATACACAGGAGTAACAATAACAAGTTCTTGAAATATTCAATCATTAAAATCATTAGAGATAACTAGTGTACCTGTTGCTCACAATAATGCCGCTGAAATATTAGCCAATCGCAATCTTTAATGGGAAATTTGTTAACATCTCTATAATAACCATTAATCTAACAGAATTAACATTTTAAATCAAGTACGTACGAAGTTATTTTGGAGTCATTAGTTATTTTAGAGTCACTACACATTAAAAAAAGGCATAAGCATATGGATTGGCTGTCACGAAATAATGAGGAAATCTCTCTTATTTAAGTTTGCGTGGAGATAAAAGTATTCCTTGAAGGGGTTTTATTTCAAAAAGACATTCGGGTTTGAGGCCAGATTGGCTAGAGTGTGACTTTGAGGCTATGACACTCCAGCCTCTCGAGTTCGCTGCGCTGGTTGGCTCCCAACAAACGCGCTGTGTTGGTGCGAACAGTCTTCTTACAAAGGGTTCAGCACAAATACTTTAAAATGAAATACAGTGTTTGGGCGATACATTTGTTAATGCAGTTAATGTTTTTACCTTTGTATAGAGTAATCTACAAATATAACTATGTTATAAGTTTCCTATTGTTACCAAGTTTGAAGTGGAAGTTATTGAAGCCAGCAATAAATAAGTTGAATACAAATTCGAATTCATGATAACTGTCGGTCACTAAGTATACATTCAAGTTTACTCGACTTTTCATTTCTATGCAGTATGTTGCACTATACGGCCTTATCAGTTGTTTTATTGGGTTGGTTTTATTGTCTAATTCACGTCAATATTATTCTAATGAAACGGTAGTAACTTTTTTACTAAAAAAAGATGCAAATAACACTGGAAATTATAACAAAATATTATTATTATTGTAAATGTAACTATTGTGAAGGATGTAGGTTAGATAATTTTGGGGTTGTATATATTAAACAAATATTTAAAATTGGTACGGTTTTAATCATTATTCACTAAACGTTACATTTCATAGTGGTAATCGTTCTACACCAACATTATCAATATTTAAGACAAAACATATTCATTGATTTTGTTGAAACTTTTGATAAAATCGTAACATACACCAATATTTTATATAAAATGACACAGTACCCGCAGTTTGTACCGTACGTGACGCAGTGACAGGGCGCCTCGTAGGCTCTCTGTATCAATGGCTCATAAGCGCTTCATTCAGACGTTACAATCACTACTCTTAACGCTGTGCTGTGCGATTCCTTTACAATACTGGTGATTTGCAATGATATATTTAGACTTTAAATCTTAAAGTTATAAATATGACAAAAATTGTGAATGCAACTTAGTTTTGTATTCATTATATAAAAAGGAAATATATTATTTAAGGTAAAGAGAGTTTAGGAGGAAAAATCAAAATCAAATTAAACGAGTTCGCACGCAGCACGCTGACTTGAGGGAAGTGAACTTCCACATACAAAACTTTTAAAACTTAAAACCAGTGGAAAAACATACATTTATTCCAATTTTATTAAAATCAGAAAACATTGATTTTTTTGCTGTTCTGATGGTTTCATTTACCTGCTAGGGAATACAATTTTGCTTAATTGTATTCCCTATTATAAGGTTATTGTACGCATTATAAGGTTGGGAGAAGGTCCGGTCAGGGTTTAAAGTAGGCGCCAGGTTGCTGGGCATGATACAAATACACCAACAAATGAATAACATGCATTTTAATGTAAAAACCCCATAAGACAACGTACTGTGTTTAGCAGATTTACATTTTACTTAATAACTCGGTAAATATTTATGCTAGAATGACGAGAGAGGGCTTAAAACTTTCGCTTTACTAATTCCCATCTTAATACATGCATTACTTTTACGTCCGGGGCTTATCTGACCCTCTTTGGAAATTTGAAAGAATAATCCCCCAAAAAGGGGTTTAGAGTTTTCCGATTGTTTTGCCCAACGAACTTGTCCAACTGATTACAGAAAGGAATGTCGCTACCAAATTTGAAGTTAATCAGACAAAAAATGCGACCGCTAGAGTGCAAACACTCAAATTTGTAACGCTCACCCAAAACGTGTTCAGGGGGTCACGTTAGGAACTTCTATTGTGGTCCCGGGCTTAAGTTTCACCGTGCGGGTCAAGCTAATAGTTCACTTTCCAAAGAAAAATTCACTAATAATGAGTTTGCATTTATTGCGAATACAGCACATTGGAGGCATTAGACTATGGATTAAAAACAATAACAACAAAATTGGTTCTTCTGTAGAGAAGCAATGTGACATATAGATATATATATATACCCCAACGACACCCCAAAACGTGTTCAAGGGGTCACGTTAGGAACTTCTATTTTGGTCCCGGGCTTAAGTTTCACCGTGCGGGTCAAGCTAATAGTTCACTTTCCAAAGGAAATTCACTAATAATGAGTTTGTATTTATTGCGAATACAGCACATTGGAGGCATTAGGCTATAGATTAAAAACAATAACAACAAAATTGGTTCTTCTGTAGAGAAGCAATGTGACATATAGATATATATATATACCCCAACGACACCCCTAAACGTGTTCAAGGGGTCACGTTAGGAACTTCTATTTTGGTCCCGGGCTTAAGTTTCACCGTGCGGGTCATGCTAATAGTTCACTTTCCATAGGAAATTCACTAATAATATCAATGTCAGTTTTATTTCTAGACAATAATAACGATTCCAGATCCCGAAACTTCGTGAAACTTGTTTTTAATAATTAGTGATGGAAAATGTCCGCAATCATTTCTTAAATGGCATTAACTCACCATCACCAACTATTAATTTTAAACAAAGAGTAGTAGGATCTGCAACTCAAACTCGAGTAGATGTTCTTCCTGTGCTTCAAAATTCACATCCCCCATTATGCAAAATGGATTGTCATGATGTAAAGACTAGGTATTTATTAAACATAGCTCCGCATGGGCTACGAGAGGTCCTGTGTGGGACGAGTTCTGATACAAAGAAATTAAACTTTGTTACAAAATTGACTGTAATAAGTAAAGAAATTTTGGTAAATTTTGAAAAAGTGAAACTTATTCTTGGTCAGCTACAGGAAAAAGCTACATTAAGGAAAATCATTCATTTTTTAGTACATTTTTAAGAATTTTATTTGACACAGTCTATCTTTTATACTGAATAGAATAATTGGGCTATTAATGGTTTATTTTAATTTTTTCCTCATAGCCAAACAGTATATTCAATTTATGAATTCATACAATTTAGAACCAATATATTACTTTCACCTGACACAAAAGAATTAAATCACTAAGTAATTGCACATTCCTGATAGTTGCGTTAAAATATCGACATCAGTATTTGAAAACAAAATGTTACTCAGTTAAGTGGCTTTTAATTATCTTTCGTTGTCCAAGTCAAATTATACTACTTATTTTAACATAGTATACTTAGTGCCACATGTTATGTAATGTTAGTTCAGAGGCATATCTTTAAGATGTTAAAACCACAAATATATTACTATTTAAATCAAATATAGATTTAGGTTTTAAGTACGTTAACATAATATCTCTTTTGTTCATGAATAATCAAATAGTTTAACAAAACGTATTGTATAAATATATATCAAAGAAAGCCAATAATTTATAATTTAGGCCTAATAGTTTATAATCCGCACTTATAACTGTCGCCGTTTGTATAGTTAAAGATAAAACATTAGACGTTCTATGAGTACATATTTTTAAAATTTGGTATACTGTATTTATTAACATCACATTTCTAGGACTTTTGGCTGTATGCGTATATTTTATTCATATAAAGTCCGTCAACCGTACAGTGGAATAGACAAAGTGCCTTTTAGCACATTCTCTTTTTAAATAAAAAAAAATTTAATAATACAATAAATGAATAAACAATCAATTACTGTAATAATTAATAAATCAATAAGCAATAAACTAATCATTCCTCTGAGACGGCAAAAGACTAAAAGATGATCTGCTTGGCTGGCAGCTTAACTACCCACGAAGTAAAATATTCAAGATAATATAGAACTGTTTCATAGTATAAAATACTTGCTAGAAGCATTGAGTCCCTATATAAAAAAATAGCATAAATAATTTATATAATTTCTTAGCTTATTTTTTCACTTTACTTGAAACAACTCCCAAGAGTATAAAATACTATTACTAAGGTAATAAACCTTTTTTAGTCAAATAATAAAAGTAAATTTACGATATCCATAACACTATCTTACTTATACACCATAAAATGCATTGTAGACTGATTTACTATTCTCTCTATCTCATCGCCAAGAATGTTGCTAGGGGATATAGACATTAGAGCTATTGGGGTATATGCTTATAGTTCATAAGGTGTTGTAATTTCCGTGAACACCGTACCACGTTTATTAAACTGTGCTTTCCTTAAATGACATCAACAGATTTGTACAACTCTAGAAACAGTTTAATTGTTTGAGTCCAAAATATTCAGCTAAAAAGTTATTTGTGGGGAAATTGCTGAAAAAGTACATAATTTTTTTAAAAGAATTAACGTGACAAAAGTGATTAATTTGCGTTTAGTGGTAGTGAAAAAATCTACTCCATCCCACACTTTTTATTAGCGAATTTCCCCTATAGGGAAGAAGCTATTACCGAAGTCGGCATGGTAATACCTAGGCCTGGGACCATGATAACTTTTCGTTTTGAGGTCCCCAGACCCCAAAAACACCATTCGTTCGAAACTGTATATATATATTCTATTTATATATATATTTTATTTATATATATAAATATTCTATTTATATATATATAAATATTCTATTTATGTATATATATATATATATATATTTATGTGTGTGTGTGTCCGTGGGTGCGATAACTCTCGTAAAAACCGTCCGATTATGATGAAATTTGGTACAAACGTGTAACGCAGCATTTATGACATTAATTTTGATAACCAGACAGATCGACCTATCCGAAATGGTATTTTGGGGGGGGGGGTTTGTACCCCGAAAAGTGGGTATTTTGAACTTTTTACATGTAATATTTTAAAAAGTAAAATTTTATTTTTTACCATTGGATTCAGCTTTAAGAAACACACACTTTGGGATTTTGATAATTTATCTACGTCAATTGGTTAATGAGATATTGAAAATGCTAAACACAGTACGCTGTCCAATGTTATTCTTATGGAGAATAAGAAAAATTCAATATCTTGATTATTTATGAACGTATACTAACGAAACTTGGTATTCGGTGTCATCTGGTTGTGGTATATTGTTAAATGCACAAAAAAGAATGTTTAACTATTATTTTCGTAGCAGCAAACCTGCGTACTCATTCCCCATGTTAATATTATGGAGAATAAGTAAAATTTAATGTATCCCTTAATTATTAACATCAATTAATAAAACTTGGTATTTTGCTTCACCTTGTTGAGTTATTATTGATATTTGCATAAAAACCCAATTTTGGCGTTCATTTTTGCAGCAAACCTGCGGTATGTTATTCTTATGGAGAAAAATCAAAATGGTATATATCGCTTATTTCGGATTTATATTGATGAAACTTGGTATGTGGCTTCACCTGGTTTAATTATATTTATATTTGCGCAAATATCAATTGTTTGTGTTACTTGTTTCAGGAAACCAACGTACTCATCCCCAATGATATTTTTATGGAGAATAATTAAAACTGTATATAGCTTATTTGTGAATATATTTTGATGGAACTTGGTATACGCCTTTATGTGGTATTGAGACATATATTATGCATTGGAAATTCGCTGAGTACGCAGGTTTGCTGCGACGGGGGTATTTAAGATTCTGTAAACAAGTAAACTATGGATGGTTTTATTAATACAGTCAAGAATAATGTTTAAAAGATCTACTGTAAATTAACGCATGAACATAAATAATTACAACTTACCTGCTCTAAGCATTTTTTACCGTAAACTCACCAATTTACCCGTTTTATCTGACTATGTATTTTTCTAGAATAATTGTAATTTTTTGTATTATCTGAAATAATAGAAAATCCGAAACCGTACAAATGTAATGAATGATCGAATTTTATAATTTTCTACTTAATTACAGCAATTTTGTACACTCTACTGGATGTTGAGTTATCGTGTATACACAGATAAAATTAAAATACGCGGGATTCAGAATGAATCCGTGGTATAAATGTTAGTCTTAATTATGAAAACAATAAAACATCAATTAGCAGGACGAAACCTATCAGTGAAAACCTAATAATTATGTAAATGTAATTTGTTGAGAGGATCATCACGTGATTCGCTTATGTTCGAGTAGGTCGCAGCTAATACTATTTATCAAAACAATAAAATCCCCTGTTATTCAAATAAATTTGAAATTAAAGCCTTAATACCATGTTTGTTTGTCACACGTCTAAACTATCAAATCAAACAAAATAAAATTTATTTTGCATTCATAAAGCAGTTCAAGAAGTATACAAAATTCACTTTTGGAAATAACATTAACTTTTAAACCTGCTGCATACAAAATGCATTCTAAAAACAAACGAAATTGATTTCCACATAGGAAAATCCCTTGCGTGGGATTGAACCTACATTCTACTGAAAAGATTTTTGATTTTGTTTTTTAATAAAACCATATTATACAACTAAAGTGCTGAGAGAGACTCAGGAAAATCGTATTCAGAATTGTGTCATTCTGTTGTAGAAAATGATGACAGTAATTTTTATACCCTAAAACTTCTTCCTGAATAGGTCTTTCTCAAGTAAAATAAATACAGAATCACTACATCAGTTACAAAAATGTTTAAAGGGTCATCCAATATCCGGGGTTTACCTAGTGTAATATGTAACATACAAATGTAGGAACCTTGTATAACACACGGTTACTAAGAACTGTATTTACTTACAGCCTATATGTGTATTTAAAAAGACAATTCCAATAAATGTTGCTTGCAGCTTAAGGGTTATATGAAGGTAAACGAGCAATACAAAAACAAGCAATCCCGTCCTGGATTCAAGGTTGATCTCTTAAGCCCCATGTCCGCTGCCGTTCCAACGAGACATTCGGTCTGTTTAGTTTTAATGTTTGCGCAGTGCCCTCTCCACACACTTGGGACGTTACTCTGTTCAAACTGATGACAAGCAAACTGAGGTCAGAAAGTCATGTTAGTTATCAACAATACAATTATCCTTTGTTTAAAACTCAATGTTGTTGATGGTGAGTTTATGTTATTGAAGAAATTATTGCGGACGTTTTTTATCACTGATTAACAAAACAAAGTTACACGACGAATGTCAAATATACACAGCTAAGTCAGTGATGATGGATTTAATCTAAAACGTGTAGATTTAAATGTTTTATTCTTGTTCAACTGAAGATGTGGATTTGAAATGCGGAAGGATAGTAGTTCAGGATCAAATGCAAGTTTTGGAGATAAATCCTTAAGTTGAAGTAGGAATACCAAAAATATACAATTATACATACTTACTACAATTTATTGTTTGACATGGAAATATAACGGCAAACAAAAATTATAATATAGATCAGATGGAAACGAGTTGAGCTGTATTCAAATAGAGGGAAGTAATAACTAATTTAACAATTTGGCGGTAGTGGATGTTGATTAGAGGCTAATTATACACTCCTAATACTGGTAAATTAAATAACTCTTTGTATGGTTCTAAAATGCATTGCCCCTTTATTTACCGCCCCTTCCCCTTCTGCCCTCTCCCCTAAGTCTGGCCTTTTTTTTATTTTCTTTATAGACGTTATCTGAGACGAGTTTGTCATAGCTTCATAGTGTGAGAATTCTTACGCGTTTCTGTTACGGTCAGTTTTTAAAATTTTGTCAACTTGAAGTTGCTGAACTCCTAAACATAATCTAGAACGGTTTTGATAGAACAGTGCTCAAGGCTTAGCACCGGAAGGGTTTGATTTTGAATTTTCCACGAGTAACGTAACATTTTTGAGTTTTTCTTCAAAGTGCTTTGAGCTTTGAGGCTAGATTGGCTCGAGAGCGGCTTTGAAGCCAAAATATCTCAGACATCCGCCATGATTACCCTCGATGAAATTTGTGCGTGTTTGTAGACTCAAGGGATGAGGAATTGGTCAGTTTTTGGTACGACGAACGATCGCCAAAGGAAATCAAAAATAAACATAATTAAAATGAGCTAAAGTAATTTACTTCAATCGTTTATATTAGTTCATTATTTATTAATACAAAATCAAACAATTTACGTTGAAAGCTTACGAAAGACTTAATGACGATTATTTGAAATGCTTAAATAACCTATCATAATAATCGCGTTAGAGACTTTTGAGTTTTGTTTACATTTTATATTACAATTTTTTATATTTTTTTATTTTTGAAGAGAAAATTAATAATTAATTAATTCTGTAATCATTTAGCTATTTTACAAACTTTAAAATATATTTTTTGTTCATTCATGGTATTGTAATTATGTTCGTACAGTTTTATGCTACAGTAAAATAGACACATTGAAAATGTTGTTTACCCGTTATTGCTTTGTTGTTGAATAAATAAATATACACTAAATTGGTGGTAATGTTTCCGTTTATAATGAATTAAGATAAACTAAGGTAGAGTCAATGTAACTGGAGAAACTGATTCATTGTTCCAACATGATATGACAGATATGCAAATCAAAAGGCTTAATGCGATGTATCGAATTATCCATGTGAAGCCCAATCACGCAGGGTCCTAGGTCAACGGATCATTTCAGCAGATTATAACAACCACTAATGAAGCTTCAACCATACTTCTAGATTTATTATTTAAGCGCATTATGAATTTATTTTTAAAATTCAGATTATTTTTGATTGCGTCTTGCCACACCAATAACACTAGAAATCCGCATTTTAAAACAATTATTTGTTACTGGACATTGATAAAACTTGAATACCTTTAATGTATAATAAATAAGGTACCGATTAGGTGGGAAAATAAAAATTATTAATAGTTTTTTAACCAGTTTCGCGTTTTTAAACCAAATTAAACAATTTTTATGCTGAAAATAATTTTATCTAGGTTCTGTATAATACAAACATTACGACCTTTTAGATGTAAACATTAGTCAGTAAATATGACATTGAATAATCATATAATTGTATGTTATATGTTATACCAATAAGATCTAATTCGAGTAAAATTAGTGGTATTTTCCCTTACAAATTAAGAGAGTGATTGGCATCTCCAAACTCCCTCAGGCAAAGTATGTTAATTAAGATACAGATCATAGGTGTTAGGCCCCACTACCCGTCCCTGATGATTAAAGGGCTGCTTGGGACAGGACAATGAACCCTTAACCTTGCCACCACGCTCGCCCTCTTAATTAAACCGTCTTGTACTTTACGGTTTATAGGAACCGATATTTACATACTTTATCAAACGAGTGCGAAAGGAACGATTTCCTCTGGATTATTTTGCTTGAAAATAAGTTATATTTTCCTCCATACTTTGTTGATTAGTAAAAACATACTTTGCTGACGATTGTTAAAAACATATTATAAAGACCACCCATAGATAAAGAAATATTAAATTCAAAACGTAACTTATTCTTGGTCATTTTATATACACTCATCTTCTATTACATTAAATCAAACAATTTTAAAATTAAAACATATATATTTCTAAATGAAACTCAAGTCATCGTCAGTTGGTTACATTTTTGTTTATATTTTTATTAATAACATCGAAGGAGTCTTAAACACATGTTTTTTATAAAAGATTGTAACATTCTTTATAGTAAAAACAATAATAGACAAAATAAAAATCCTCGTAATATTCCTGCAAATACATTTCACTAATTAGCTTAATGAGTTAAAAAAATGTCATAAGACAAACCTGTTGTGATAAAAACGAATGGCGAGTAAACAAAATCCATGTAGTTTGATTCTTTTGTGTCTGGCTTTTATAATTTCGTAAATAATTTAGACTGTTTAAAACAGAGTTTTTAATATTTAATCCTAAGCTCCATAACTTTCACTAGGTTTAAATAGATTTTATTGTAACTATTTTATTTGCTATATAATAAAATGCAAATTAAATGTAAAAGAGACTATTACATAACCATAGAAAACATACAGTTATGCTCATTAGACTTAGGACAAATTTCTTCAATTTGTTTCATATTTTAGTTTACTCATCAACGTATATATCATATAACGGAAGTGAAGGGAAAGAATAATTTTACAAAATGTATATGCGACTGTTCTATAGGACAGAAACGTTAACTGATGTGTTCCACTTGGGGAAATTGCTAGAGATTGTTGTGGAGGGTGAAGAGGCCGTGACGTCACGGTGTCGCGACTGGGCCAATTATAGAGGGCGGGGGTGACACATGTTGAGAAACAAGTAAACTGAGAAAGACTGTGTAGAGGATGGAAACAGTTGTCCGATTACGTCATTGAAACAGCTGACGTTAGTAGCAACACATGAGATATATGATGTTTCTTTACTATTAAACTGTATTTCACACTTGATCAAACATATTTATGTCTTTTTAACAACCAGATATTATGATAAATAAAGAACGCGATATATCCTTTATACAACGTGAATCCATGGGGCGCGGGTTGATTACAATTTTATTGTGAATCACCTAAGTGTAATGTATAACCGGCCCCAGGGAAATGTATAACCGATTTATGAGTCACATTCGGATCTAACAGCACGTGTTGATTCGGAATCGTGGACGATGTGGTTGAGAATACTTAGTTTATTATATATTTATAAATTTAATTTGTAAAGGATAAACTGCAATATTTATCCATTAGCTGTATTATCGATAGCTTACGAATGGTTTATCAGTAATCTTTTACGATTTGAAAACTTATGTGAAATGGTGTTGGCCGGTTTTGCATAGAATAAATATTAGACTTACATTAAAAACCAATAATAAATTAACCAACCACAACACTTTAATTGAGTGTAAAATTAATATAATAATACCTATTCAAATCATACATGTTTTAACAATTTAAAAAGTTACTTTTCTGTTCAAAATCCATTTTAAAGTGGTTTTAAATATAAAAAAAATTAATTTTGTTTAAAACTTAATTGATTTAAATAACAACTATTTTATTTTTATCACCTACTTGAAGCAAATCAAAAACTTGTTTGCAAACCTTTAAAACCACCCAATGTCACATTATACTGCATACGCGAGTTTCTGACAACTCAAACTTTTATTGGCCTTTTTGCTCGATTACTAAATTGAAAAAAAATTCTCTAAATCAAATATTTCCCTTTTCATTTTATTTTTCATATTAAAGAGGCCTTAATTTTTATAGCTAAATCATGATTAATCTAAACATGTTTTTTTTACATAACAGTAATGTTAAAAATAATTATCTAAAATACCCTCGCCTCATTAACTAACTATGATCTCATTTACTAAATAAATAAATCAAAGCAAAATTATTTATTCATAATAAACATATTTGCGTACTGTTATAATATTAAAGAAGAGAAATATTGTAAATAAACATCGTCAGACTATTGGTTAAAGCGCTCTATTTAAAAAATAATAAAAGTTGGCGACGTTTAAAAAGCTTCATCGTATAAAGAATAAAAATGTTTGGTCTTCAGAATGTTTGACGTAAATTCAAGCAAACCAATGAAACTCCTCCGAGACCAATGAACAAGTCTTATATCCGTGCATCTCAAACGATTTAAATTAAAATCTCGTGTTTAAAAATATGTATTTAATATTTGGATTAGAAAAATATTACATTGAAGCTTATCGTTAAGTGTAAATTAACGTTTCCCATCGTGCGTTATGAATTTAACGAGTCTGCCTGGTACTTAACGCATTCCAAAGAACTCGGCAAAAGTATATAATTTCAGTTTTATTTTGCGTAAGAAGTAAGTAGCATATACAATTCTACATATGTATCTTATTGAAACATAATAACCCGCTATGCACGCAGTGTTACGTTTCTTCTTCGTGGCTTTGGTTTTATTTTTATTGGTTTGTGTTAACAAGCCAGTCAGTAATCTAATTAATTTAAATATACAATAACAAGTTACTATATCCCACGTACATATAGTACATAGTCACGTCCAGACTCCTTATGTTTCTCCTACGGTAGGCCTAGACGTTAGTCTAAAAAAACCTTGTTTTGCTTAGGAAAGTTTCAAAGTTTATTTAAGAATAAAATATATTGTTAAAATAATTAACGTTCAACTCAAATTTAATTGTTGGTGTTTTAGCAAGTGTATGATTTATATGAATATATTATTTATAAATACCTAATACATTGTGATCAACAATACAAATGACGATAGTATCTATCTGTTCATTTATATTATTATTAGTGAATTTCCTTTGGAAAGTGAACTACTAGCATGACCCGCACGGTGAAACTTAAGCCCGGGACCACCATAGAAGTTCCTAATGAGACCCCCTGAACACGTTTTGGGGGTCCTTCAAAATTGTATATATATGTGTGTGTTTGCACTCTAGCGGTCGCATTTTTTGTCCGATTAACTTCAAATTTGGTAGGGACGTTCCTTTCTGTAATCAGTTGGACAAGTTCGTTGGGCAAAACAATCGTAAAACTCCAAACCAATTTTTGGGGATTAATCTTTCAAATTTTGAGTTTTTGGGCCCAAAAAGGGTCCTAAAATCCCCAAATGTAAAATTAATGCATGTATTTTTACATGATGATTTTTGCATGATGGGAATTAGTGAGACAAAAGTTGTAAGCCCTCTCTCGTCATTCTAGCATAAGTATTTACCGAGTTATTAAAGAAAATGTGTTTCGACTAAACACAGTACGTTGTCTTATGGGGGTTTTACACTAGAAAAGCCTGCTACTACTTTGTTAGAGTACTTTTATTATCACTAGCAACTTCACGCCTGCTTTCAAGCCGGAGTGGACCTTCTCCTAACATTATAATGCGCAAAATTGTATTCCCAGCTTTGCAGGTAAATGAAACCAGGAGAATCAGAACAGCCAAAAAATCAATGTTTTCAGATTTCAATAAAAATTGAAATTCAAGTATGATTTTACCCTAATTTTCAGTTTTAAAAGTTGTCATATGGAAATTCACTTCCCTCACGTCAGCGTGCTGCGTGCGAACTCGTTTTTCTGATTATATAATTTACTCATTACACCATTTTTTTATTTGAGTTTTTACTTGTAATAATAAGTCATTCATAATTCACCTTACAATAATGCAATAACGTTTGCAACAGTTAATAGAAAAAAAGGTTATTCCTTTAAAATCAAAGTTTTATGAAATGCTAAGTAAACTTATTAAGGATTCATAAAAAATAATTATTGTTGCAGTCGAATTCAACTGACATGGTTACATTTAATCTTCCAGTCAGCGATCCAACATCAGTTAGAAATTTCCCTGGGGTCGATTGTTTAGTTGATTTGTAATGAAATATAAATATAACCACGTGCCAATAAAGGTGTTGTCCAGCTTGGTATTTATCACATTATTTGTTTTGTGAAACACAAACAATTAATATTTTTTTATTATTCTCATGCTGAATCAGAAATGTATTTTAATAATGAAGCAATGCAACAAAGCTTATATATTAACGTAATCAATTTCAATGACGCCAACGAACAACTTCCCTACACAGTGTCACTCAGTTTGTTTTCCAACATGTGTCACCCCCCACCATCTATAATTGGCCCAGTCGCGACACTGTGACGTCAGGGCCTCTCCATCCTCCGCCCGCAACAATCTCTAGCAATTTCCCCAAGTGGAACACATCAGTTAGCGTTACTGTCCTGTGTCATTCAGATTTGTCTCTCTCACTATCGTTATACGACAAAAACTTCGATAAGTCAACTTAATACGAAATATGTTTTAGAAGACTGAACTTTGTTAACACTATTCTGTTAAATATAAGGAGCTCTGTATTGAATATTCAAGACTCTGTTTTAAACAGTCTAAATTATTTACGAAGATAATAAAAGTCAGAAATAAAATATTCAAACTATACATGTAACAAATGATCAACACTTACGAAGTGTATGAAAGCTAATAATGACATGCTCAAATAAGGTAACTTTAAATTAAGGAAATACACATAAAACGGTCACTTCTTTTTTCACAGAAGATTCATGCCACACATATTGTTTTGACAGAACTTTTTTCTTAACTAAGATAACATTTTTATACATTAAAAATTGATTTTATCAATGTTTTTGTATTAGTTACTAAAGTTTTATTTATAATTTAAGTTTTCCATAGATATATAACATGTTTCAAGACATCTTCTGCAACTATACAAATAACTACGACCTGATCTATACAATTTTGTTCATACATGTATCACCTTAGACTGGCAATAATAAAAATTCAATAACACATAAATAAGGAAGAAAATATACATAGTATTTTATTATTGTGTAATATATATAATTGATCTATGGGAAAACATGATTGCTAGTAATCATTAATTATTAAGTAATCATTAACTTAGCATTGAGGATTTCGCTTCATTACGAACATTTATATGTTAGTTATTAATTTGTTATGAAGAAGTAAAACAAAGTTGGTTTGATCAAGATAGCGTGGAGTCCAGGTTCCTGGAGCTCCCTCCTGTCCCAAGCAGTCCTTCAATCATCAGGACCAGTAATGATACATAACACCTATGATTTATGTCTTAATTGAAACACTTTACTTGAAATTGCAGATTATGAAATCCTGCTTGATGCATATCTATCGTGAACATAATAAGGTTTAAAAGTGTCGCGATTAAGGTACCTTTCAATCAGGTATTTCCGGTATAAATTACTAAATTTCTCGTTAATAATCACGAATAGATAAATCAATTTGTGGTTCACTTTTAGATTCCACGGATTGTTTAACGGTCGTAAATCTAGAGGGAGTTCCAATCCACACAAAAATTAGAGGGGGATCCAATCCACACAAAAACCGGATTCTGACTGGATAGTTGGTGGCAGTTTTATAGAGCCCGAGCAAGCGCCGACATGTGGCCTCAAAGCCACTCTCGGGCCAATCTGGCCACAAAGCTCTACTCCGCTTTGAAGAAAAAACTTGAAGAAATAATACAACAGGAAAGGAAAATTTAAAAGTCAAACCTTATTGTATTTCAGTCATATAAAAGTATTGTATATCTTCTATATTTTCATTTAAATGTTTACTAATTTAAACAAACAATTAAAAAATATCAAACTTCTTTAATTTTTACGAAGATGATGAAACAGGTGCTAAAAAGTTACTTAGTTGTTGATGGTTGTTGATGTTGTTGTAGTTGTTGTTGTTGATTTTGGTGTAGTTGTTGTAGTTGTTGTTGTTGATGTTGGTGTAGTTGTTGTAGCTGTTGTTGTTGTGCCACTTCCATTACGAACTGATCCCTAATTGGGATTTATGAAAAAACAGGCACCAGACAGGCAGGGTTTTCTGAACAGTTTTAAATTGTTTTACCAACTCTTCCCTGTAGTAATATTATTTCACAGTTACCTTTTCGCCTTTGTGTTTCTATATTTTTGGGTAACCAAAAGTGCCAGATAAAAATATAATGTATATACTTTATTTTTATATTTTAAATAAACTATAAATTTTGACAATATATCACATGCTTCGAATCATTGAGCAGTTTAAATAAAGGTAAATTAGTTCAATAACATACAAACGTATGGCCCTAAGTAATTTGACGCAGCATAAAACACGTGGTCTTACAAATACTTCTACTTATCACTGATAATTCTATCGGCATCATCATTGATAAATATAGTTTTTAATTGAAAATCCAACAATTTTAATTGATGTATGCATTATTTTATACTAGTAGCCCGTCACGGCTTCGCTTGCAATCATAGTGCAATATTATATTTGAATATTTAGATACATTTGTTAAAGCACTTCATCACCTTGGGACTGAGTTTTGGTTGAAAAGAAAGTCAGTTTTCTTCAAAGTGCCTCTCTTCAAGGTTCCTCTCCAAGGCGAGCATATTTACTTAGTTTATTTGCTCGTTTAGTTTTATTTTGGACATGTCGGATTTATATTCAGTTATTCTATCTTAATTTGTAATGGTTCTAGAAATTATAAATAACATAATGATATATATATATATATAATAAATTTATGTATACATTGGTTCTAATTACTATTCTTACAAAAATATAATGCTGATACTTTACCAAGGGAGTGTTATTTTTACAATTAATTGGTTGTGTTTAAACAGCTGTTAAGATTCTGTTGTTTTTATTTACAAATCTTAACCCTAACCCCAATGTTTTGTTTTGAACAACTTTTTATACACAACCATATTTTTTGGGGGATGAGGTCAAATTATAACTTATTTCTTTACCCACAAATATGATAGCTCCAACATTTGGGGGGCCCTAAAGCAGTTTTGGAACAGGGGTAGACAAAGGTCGTGTTTGTATTGTGATGTATTAACTATCTTCCTAACAAATGCATGTTCAATCGGTCCAGATAACGGCCAGTGTTGTTTAAATTAACATTTTAAAGGCCAACGGAGCAAAGGACATAAGGGACAGAATGTAAAGGCCTATTTTTGCTTATGGTCCATTCCCATTGCCTGCTGTCCTTCTACCAATTATTTGTTGAATCCGACATGGCAATTTTTAAAGTTAATAGGGCTGAGTCTCATTGGAACGGGCATAAACCCATAACTGATTTTTGGTTTGGACCTATCTTCTTCCAAATATCTGCTCAATATATCTTGGAGTTTGTTCATGATGGGCTTAAAGATGCATAGAAAATTCAGCATTACAATCACAATGATTACCTAGACAAACTGAGCTTTAAATACCATGTTGCAAGGGCTTATGTGTTCCCTACCTAATGTTTCGTTACCTTTTCGTTATTTTATATTGTTTAGTATACCATTGTGGAATAGTTAGTAAAGCATGTGTTTCCTCTAGTCTGTAGTAAAAGATAAATTAGCTGACTAAATGCTCATTAGAACAAATATGTTACATTCTACAGTGAAAGGCTGAGTAACCTGTACTCATAAGATCTTCTACGGAGCAGTGCCGACCAATGGACATAACCCTAATGTTGTACGTAATGATTTGCAGAAGCCTAAATGTTTCCTGCCACACACGAAAATGGGCAAAATGTTTTATTTCATTCGGTTCAGTCTTTTTTGTGAAATGCGGAACAAACCTGGTTAATAAACAGACGGATAAACAAAACTTAAATATATCCGCTGCATACAACATTTCACTGCTCAAAGCTATGTGGAAACAAAACTTATTTTATTTATAAAGATAAATACTTTTCTTATTTGTAACATGTGGTAATGCTAATAACCTATTCATAATGTGTTATCAGCTGCAATTCAAATCAAATTATTCCCCATGTTAATCTTATGGTCAAAAAACGAACTTTGAGGGCAGACGGTGCCCTTGAGAATAGAAACATTTAAAACTAAAAACCGTGTTGCAAAACTACGAACTGAGAGGAATTTTTGAGACTTCAAACATTAAAATTAGTCAAGAAATAAGGGAGGAGTTGCGTTTACAAAAAACTGCTTCACGTATTATATATAAAGATTGCGTGTTTTGGTGCAGAGTTATCTCCGATATAGATAAAGATTTTCTCACCACAGAGACCTACTCACTTTCATTTTCTACATATCTGGAGGACGAACAATTTATGGCTGGTTTCGAATCCACGGGCCCGCTTCATTACCTTATAGCTAATAGCCAATGGTGATGGAACAGGATCGAACCCAGGACCGTACAAACCAAAATCACCTGTCCTCCCGGCCGTACCAAGACGTTTAAGCTGAAGAGTTAAAATGGGGCATATAAATACGAGTTCGCACGAAGCAAGCTGACGTGAGGGAAGTGTATTTTCACAGAACAAACTTTTAAAACTCAAATTCAGTGTAAAAACATACATTTATACCAATTTTTATTGAAATCTGAAAACATTAATCTTTTGGCTGTTCTGATGCTCCTGGTTCCATTTCCCTGTAATGCTGGGAATCAAATTTGGCGCATTATAAGGTTAGGAGAAGGTCTAGTAAGACTTGAAAGTATGCGTGAGGTTGCTGGGGATGATAAAAGTACACCAACATATGAATAACAGGCTTTTCTATTGTAAAATCCCCATGAGACAACGTACTATGTTTGGTCGATACACATTTTCTTTAATAACTCGGTAAATATTTGTGCTAGAATGACGAAAGAGGGCTTACATGTTTCGTCTCACTAATTCCCATCTTTTTACATGCATTACCTTTACGTCCGGGGCTTTTCTGACCCTTTTTGGGCCCAAAAACCCAAAATTTGAAAGACTAATCCCCTAAAAAGGGGTTTAGAGTTTTCCGATTGTTTTTTTCAACGAACTTGTCCAAATAATTATCGAAAGGAACGTCCCTACCAAATTGTAAGTAAATCGGACAAAAAATGTGACCACTAGAGTGCAACACACACACACACACACACACACACACACACACACACACACACACACACACACACACACACACACACACACACACACACACATTACACACACATATATATAATATAATAACTTTGAACGACCCCCCAAAACGTGTTCAGGGGGTCACGATAGGAACTTCTATGGTGGTCCCGAGCTTAAGCTTCACCGTGCGGGTCATGCTAATAGTTCACTTTCCATAGGAAATTCACTAATAAAGGGTCTTAGTAGGTGTTTTGAAAAAAAAAACAAAGAATTATTTATATGTTTTCAATAGTCGTTATTTGGACTAAACTTTTAAGTTACCTTTCTTATTGAGTATTGCCATTTGGACATATAGCAATGATTGTACTATTTTTGGATATTCAATAAAAATAATCTGTATGAATGAAAAGAGGAAATACGTGTCAATAATATTGTGACGGAATATCGAATACCCAGTTGTTCCACTCGAAATAATTTACCTTTAGCCCAATTATTCGACTTGAAACATGCCATCAGAAAACTGACTTACAAAATGAATATAATAATTACAAATTTATAAAAAGAGAACATATTTTTCCCAAAAATTTTAAGTTACCTCTGACAAAAATATTAATACAAATGCGAAAGAAAACTTTGAAAAATTATAACTAACTACAACAAAATTAAACAAATAAAACAGGGTTTGAAACAATGCCATCTATTTGTTCGTAAAACCCAATCCGCCATTAGTAAGTAATGGAGGTGGTTAAAAACAAAAGGGAGCGTTGGAATTGACGATTGTGTGAAATGTAAATGAACGTAGGGGAATTAGTTTTTTAGGTTTCCTTTTTTGTGTAAGGTAATAATGAAGGTAGCCTTTTAAATGGTATTGATCAAATAATTTCAGGAAAATACTTTCTAATTTCTGTCAGTTTTGCGTTAGAGAAATTGTTATTCATAACTCAGCAAACGTTTTAAAAAATACTTGATTTATATTATTGAAATACAAGTTAATATTGCAAAACCAATGTGACTGTCAATTCCATTGAATACGAAAATGTAAGTTCGCTCCTCGATATGTTCAATATATTAAGGAAACTTACTGATAATAAAGTCAAAAAATATATTCAGCTAATAATTTCGAATGGCAATTTTATATAATTTGACAATTTGTGGTATTAGATGTGACATAGTATAATTTACTGTGATAATAGTTCGCCTCAAATATTTTCAGTCAGTTTCATAAAGTTTGGATCCAGAGTTTAAATGGAATAATGCAATTAATCAATTGCTCGATATTGAAACGATGATCATTTTGATAATGGAATTTTTGCGACGTACTTTTTCTAATAGTTTGATGCTATAATATCTGTGGAAAAAATGTAACCCAGAGGATTCTACTTATTAAAAATGTGATTACATATTTATTAAGTAATTTTTACTTTAATTGATATAAAAAACTATATTATGATTTAGGAAATTAAATTAAAATATTATTTTCACCATTATTTGATCTTTGCGAGAAAAACTCGTGTATATGTACCTACATATAAGATACAGTAGCCTTACCAATAAGGTTGAACCTTCATGTTTGTCAAACATTTTATATTCCACCAATGGGTTACGTATAAACAAGTCATTAAGTACGCCCTCTTCAAATATTGTAATAATGCATAGACAACTAATGAAAACCCACAGTTAAGGTTATACTTAGGTTATCTTCTTCATCAAATTGTTTTAGATTTTATATAATTTAGGCATTCTAGTGTAAAACGACAAAGTTTCACATCTAAATTGGTATTGATTGAAGTCGATTTGAAATACAACATTATAATGGTAATGTTCAAACTAAAATACACTTACACTGAAGAAATCAATATCAAACAAATGTTTTAGAAGCAACACTAAAGGAAGGTTGGTTTGCGCTGCCGACTGGGTTTCCAATGAGATCTTTCCGCCTGTATCTGTTACAATGACGCCTCTGAGGAAATGTGATCTACATCTATTTCCTCCCAATCCGAGTTGCAAGGGCGTCTCAAAATGTGAAATAAGATGATAAAACAGTCGAGGCTGCAAAGTTGCGTCATGTTTGGATACTACTTGCAAAACAGATCGTTTTACTAGAGTGAGACGGACTGATTTACTACAATGATTTTATCATAGATTTTACAAATAATCTTTGCATAAAGGCGTAATTTTAGTAATGAATTATGAAGTCTTGGTTACAGAAAAACACATTCGTATACTCAAACACCATTTTATAGAATAACATTTGTTTGGTAATTTAATTGTTGTAAGAGTCCTTGATAGACAATTTAGGGAAATACAGATTTGTCTTCTTATCACTTATTTCACTATTTGAAATGCTCTCTCGCAAGTTAAATGGAACTGATGTATATGTGGGATCGCATTTCCTCAAAGGCGAAGAACGGATAGTTCCAAAATTCTTAAGTCATCCATGAATGTGAGTTATGATGTGAAAGTTTCACAAGTGTGCAAGTGCAAGGAATATTTAGATTCACATTAACAAATTACAGTTATTGTTTTGAGAACGAGTCAGCCTGGAGACACTGGAGGCGTGTTTCATTACTTCCGCTCCTCACCCCAACCGGACACTCAGGTTGATTGCTGCTCCAGCAAAACACCGGAAACATACTTAAGGCCTCTTGGCTTACCTTTTGTTCTGTCGTTTAATTGCTTAAAGTTGATAGTACTACAATAACAAATCCTAAAGTGCGAAATGGTTCTACAACTACATAGTGAAGAAACCGTAACAGTTTTAACATAAAAAATACATTTTATTATTATTCAAGATTTATAACAAAGGTATGCTGAAGCGTTTTGTATGGTCAAGTCACCACAACTGTTTTCAAGATTGATTTCAAATTGTTCTCGGTTCAAACCAAATTAGATTATTTTAATCTACCGCCATTTTGGTGAGTTTGGATTTGTGACATTGAATTCTACAACAAAATTAATTTAATTTGGTATCAAATTTGACTCTTGCTGTTATTTAAGAATTTCTTCTAACTCTCTCAGGGCATTATTTATTTATTATATATGTAAGTATATACTTATTACTTTTGTAAGTTGATAAAAACAATTTTTACGTCAATGAAGTAGATTTTGAATGGTGCGCAGTTACTCCAATTAAATGCGCTCCATTCAAAATCTACTTAACCCGTAATTTATCAATAACGAAAATGTGGTTATATTCACACTGAGTTTTATATTTAAATTTTAATGAAAGGAATAGAAATTATAATATGAGAAAATTTTTATTCAAGACCCAATGGGAAAAAAGTCGTAATATAAATCCAAGAAGAGTAAAACTAAATATTCTTTTCAGTTGTGACCTGCATTTCTTATTAGACTGCCATACGGACGGAGTCCAAAGACATGCAGCAAACATTCAATAGACCAACTTCATGCTTATCAAACAGATTTAATAAATGTCATCTTTATCACATCTGACAAATTGACGATATATTCGTATGTAAGTGTCAATTTATGTAAGTGTCAATTTACATTTCATACACATTACAATATGATTTCGATATAGTATTTAAATGTTTAGTTGAAAAGAATATTTTTCCGACGATAATATACTGTGGACAGTGTTTCCATTATAACTTGAGAAATTCAACTTATGCTTCTTTATTCACTCAGTGACTATGCAGAGAAGAATTGATAGTAACAACTTGTAATACTACCTCTTCAACTGCTACTTGCACAAAATAACAGTCTTTTAAACAGAAGAAAACTTATTCATATCCTCGGAGGGAATAAGAAAAACGGTGGCTTTCCCTTTTATTTTCCGGTTGCATTACTTTCCTCTTCCTAAAAAAATAAAACCCCTTAAATACCTCTGAGACGGACTGAAGACGCAATATCCGGGAACATAAAACTGGAGAGAGAAAATACACTTGTAAGATTGGAAAGTTTATATTGCTTGACTTACTACAAGGAAAAACAACCTTTAAGTTTTTTTTTCCTTTTGAAATACACTATGTGACGATACTATACTTCTATCCTGTGTATGCATGTAAGAGGTATTTTGTTTATTATGAACTACGGTTAGAACTACGGTTTAATGTTTTTCAAATCTTCGAGAACTAGTAATTCTGGAATAGAATTACTAGAATTCTGGAATAGAATTCTGTTTTCTTGTTTGTGTTTTTCTTCACTTTTTATATTTTATTTCTGAACCCCCCAGGAACAGTTGGTTCGTCAGTCGTGGTAGGCGTTCAGCCCGCGTGCGGGACAAAATAAAGTCAACGAATCCCTGAAGAAGCGGGACGTTATTTCGGTCCCGCGAAACGTCAAATTGTCATAAGAACGATTGTTTTTTATTCGTTTTCGTAATCTGTCCGTGTTTTTTGGTGTTTTACGAGTTCCAGAACAACAAAAATTAGGTGAGTGAAGCTCAATATTATATCCAAAATTTTATATTTTATAAACATTTTTATAGTAAAAGCCACATATATTGTTGTAAAATTGATTTATGAAGTTGACTTACGTTATTGAATAAAAAACATCATGGTGGTCTGAATGTGACAATTTTAAAAGTAAAATCAACATAGATGAAATCTCAAAATGTATACAATGACTGCCAGAAAATAAACTACAGTTTGCAGTGAGAAGCCAGTCTCCCAAGCTCAACGACCTTACGAACTAGCAGCAAGTATTGCTAGTGCAAGTATAGTTGGTTGCTGTTAGTGGCGACAAAAGTACATCTCTTGAACCACAAACTAGCTGAGACAAGATTTATAAAAATAAGCTAAAAAGGCTTTCCGCTTAAGACCTTTTGATACGTTTAGATCTTATATTAAACGGGGGAATAACCACAACATTTTAACACATGTAATTTATACGTAGTAAAAATACTGCAGTTTTCGAATTTGTGTCATAATTATTCACTTTAGTTTATTTTCTATATTATTTATTCCTGCTGAAAAACATGTTACTTACTATGGGTCCCTTAAAACTGTTTACAACTGTACTATTGGGAATTTTTATCTTTACCATTGAAGATAACATTTTAAACTTAAAGACGACTCGTCTAAAAAATATGTTACAACTAATGAATTATGCTAACGTTGTAGCCGCTGTTGTTTTATTATATCGTGTCAGTATGTGATTCAAATATACAAAGTCAAATCTTTAAGTTGTATACTGTTTATCAAAGTACTTAAAGAACTAGTTTAAGTACAGTATTAAAACATATTTTCAAACCGGTTTACAGTGGAATACATAGATGATCCAATATAAATAAAAAGTGAGGGATATTGTATAAGTAATAAGAAGATTTATCAATGTAGACTGAGTGCCTACAAACCAAATTACCTCTTCTGCAAGCAGCATGCAAATTGCCTTCTCTCCATGATGTCTGCTAGTTCCGAATAATTTGCGTTGTAAATCAAGGAAACACTTCATCGAATTACACTCAAATTTAGACTTTCAAAATTAATTAATTTTTATGGATTACACTCTGAAAATACTAAAACCTTGAGTTAATAAACACGGTTTCCTTATTTAAGTATAATTTATGTTTTTAAAAATTACTCAATGTTGTTCTCTAACTGAGAAGACAGCATAAAAAACAAATAATCTTCCTTTACTGATGAAAATCAAGTAATATTTTGTACAAGTGCCTTATTCAAAGCCTGGTGCATCATAGTAGTTTTAGAGAGTGTAATACAGCTATCGCCTCTGAGTTGTACTAGAGTTTCCGCAATATTTTACATGGCAAACTATGAGTTGCAGCAATTTTAAATTTCAGAAAGAGAAATTTCCCCTTGCACATGCAAATTTCGGGTGTCAGTTTTTTTTTCGGTCAGTTATATGGTTATTCGTTATCCCAGCTGCCCTAAGTGTGTATATTAATATGGGCTGAAAGGTGGGTAAGAAGGTATTCCTGCCAAAACTAGAAGTGAAGAGATTTAAAATTTGATTCACTGGGGAGCAAAAATAGATTGGTAATTAAATTCACTAACTCATATTCCAATTGAATTATAAAACTAATGTCCCTTTCAGCTTTAAATCAGACTACGCAACTAGCTGTTTGATTTGGATAGAACGTATTTACTCCGGCATCCACACATGTTAGTAGTTCAAATAGCTCGTTTTCGCTATTGGCATTGCTCGTTAATAACACATGTGCAAAATCGGAATTCGATAGGCTTGATTCAAAGCCATTTCCCGTGATCCGCATTGTGTGTGTTTTGGTATGTTGCGAGTTCAGCCCTGAATTCAACTGATGTGGGTGTTTTCTATAGTCGGACTGCTGAATAAATTACTTCATATAATTAAGATATAAGCAGCAAACGGTATTAGTAAGATTGTTTCTAATGGAATGGAAAACAACACGAGGTCATTGGTCAGGCAGTAGCTGTGTCAACTGATACAGTCTATGCATCTATCTCACACAATATTAGTGCAATAATACAGCTTTTCAGTGGCCCTACAATATGATATAACCACTGATATTCTAATGCTTTCCCAAGTATATCATCAAATTGTTATGTCGCACCTGTTACATTTCGTACCTTTTGACTATGAACTTGAAATATTCAAAACGTAGAAATATTTTAATTACAAATTATATGTTGGTTTTGTTGTAGGACCTTGCTTTGTGCACTCGTGATTATTCCAAAACAGTTGTTACATTTGCTGTAGGGGAAATCTTTATTTATATAGAATTTACAAACTGATTTATACTGTACTCAAAAATATTGGTTGGTAATTGATCTATTTATAAATATATTTTTCATTATGTGTTTAAGAGCCTTAACACCGTCACTGTTTTATGTGTTGGAAATGTAACCTGCCGGCTGTTGCTGCGCCGTCATCTAGTGGCACGGTCGTGTCACGTCGCCAAGTCCACCACACGACCCGTGCTATACTAACACGAAGCAGAATGAGACGATTTTTCACTTCTCAAATTAGCGTATTACAGCCTTAAGTGAATCTGGCAGTGCATTTATATGCTAAACCCCTTCACTAAACACGAAAAATCACAACAGTTGGTTTAAGAAAAGTCTGAGAAGCGAGAAATTAACGTATAAAAGTAGCCTAAATCTTGTAGTTTTGGCACTTTTCACAAATTGTCCACTTCATTTTGTTCATTAAGCCTAAGAACTTTATTTCTCATCAAACTTGAACGAAATTTCGCACAGACTTCTGTTTTTACTCACATATTACACTTTTGATACTAAATTGTAAGTTTGCAAACGCAATATTTTAAAACAAATTATATTAAATTCCACTTTCAAAATTGTTACTGAATTTGATGTCTGCTTTGTTTACATTTACTACGTAAACAAAAATCCAAGTATCGCTTGTGTTCCAAAACAAATCTGATCAGCTGGCTTGTAAATTCAAATTAATCATTGAGTGAATTTAACCAAACAAAAGGTATAGAGGTAATGAAAATATTTTAATTCGTTTAAGCTATACATACTATAATACATCGAACATAACATAATATGCAATAAACATAATATCAAATCTAAAAACAAAGTCGGGTTAGTATGTTATTTAGTTATATAAGTTAGTTTCACCAAACAGCTGTTATATAGATTATATCTAAACATACTTAAAAGGCATAAACATATGTTCATTATGGAAATACAAAATCTACTTGAATGGCATTTCAAGTTCTTTTGTCGATGCCGAAGTTAGTTCTGTATATATATATATATATATATATATATATATATATATATATATAGAGGCGAGTGAGTGTAGCGAACGAGCTCAACCTGGAGGCGAGTGAGCCAAGCGAATAAGTTCATCTTCAAAATGAACGAGCATATTCTCCCTAAATAAAATTACTCAATAAGCACATTTTCAATAATTTAAGAGTCCATTCTAGAGGTTAGCTTTAAAACTGTGTTCTTGCTTCTTTACTGTGTTTTGTCAGTATTAACAGCTGTTATATGTTCAATTTAAATTTATTTTAATTTTGCCATAATTTTAACATTGTAACTTTGAGAGCTTAGGAGGCTAAGACCTGAAGGAGGACGTTTTCTAAAACCACAAAAGTCACATTAGTCGTTAAGGGGTTTCAAATAACATACAAACGATAGTATAATACATAATAGTTTCGCCTAAATAGACTTGTCACCAAAATTGGCATAATTTTTAATAAATAAGTCAGGGTATTGTTATTAATGGTTCAGTGGGTGTTGTAAAAGACTTTACTAAAGATGCTCACGATGCAATCAAAAACATTATTATAACTTTTAAAGACAGAGGTATTGAAATTCAAAGATCGTCCACAAAATTTGAAGTAATTCCTGGAGCATTCGTTTTCCGAAAGCAGTTTTCTATTGCAGTAGCATAATATGCAATTACAATTCACAAAAGTCAGGGATTAACGCTTAACAGTTGTATTGTTGATGCTGGTTATGCAGTATTTTCATGTGGCCAAACATACGTAGTCTTTATATCGCGTGACTTCACTATTAATTCTAAACTTGACCCTCAAAATGTTAAGGCACAAGCATCAGCTATATCTGAAAATAATAGGTTCAAGGAGTGAGTACCGACCAGAATTAAAACAATTAAAAATTGGAATAAAATCTCAAGAAAAAATCCCTGGTCAAATCTGGCAAATTCATAATACTAAATTAGGAGCCATTCAAGACATTACTAACAATATAGACGAACTGGGAAATCTCGGTTTCAAAGAGTTTTATGGCGTGTCATGCTATGCAAATGTAGTTTTATAATGTATTTTCAACTGCCCACCAATCGTGACGTTAACAAACAATTACGACACCAATGCTCCACTAAAAAATGGTAATATACTACCAAATGATAATTACCAGATTTTAAATTCTATAGATATTATAAATCAACTGGGACCACAATGTAATACAATTGAACAACAAGACTGTGCGGAATTTTTAAATTGCCTTATTTCGAATCATCAACCCCTGGAATTTCAATTCAGGCACTCAATAAAATTAACCACAAATGTTCAAACTGCAACCACATAACAACCAGCTACGACAGTAAATTTATATTCCATATTTTCATCCTAATCATCTTAAAAGAAAAGCCAATTTCGATTAACTACTCTGCAGTCAATTTATCGCCTGGTTCCCTCTTGCAGACTCTATATGCACAACTTGTGAAAATGATCACTATCCAACACTCATTGAGTAAGGTTTGCGTGCGTGCGTCCGTGTTTGCTTGCGACACTGATCTCAATAATGGCAGCCACGATTTCCTTAAAATGTTGGAAATAAATAATTTCTGGAATAAAAATAAGTTCTAGACAGGTCTCATCTCCAGGAAAAATCAAATAATGTAAAAATATACCCGTTGCAGCAAACCTGCATACTCAGCGAATTTAAAATGGTACTTCACTAAGTCATGAACCCACTTACCAACTTTCATCAAAGCGTATTCATAAATAAGCGAGATATTACATTGTATTTATCCTCCATAAGAAAAAATTAGGGCTGAGTATGCAGGTTTGCTGCATCAAGGACCAAGAAAATCTGTTTTTTATGCAAATACCAATGGATCACCACTAGATGAAGCAACATACCAAGTTTTACCAATTTATATTCATAAACAAGCAATATATCACATGTTTCTTATTCTTCATAAGAATAACATAGCTGCTGAGTACGCAAGTTTGCTGCCATGGGGGAAAAAATGGATTTTGTATGCAAATATCAGTAAATCCGAACCATTTGAAGCCACATACCGAGTTTCATTAATATATGCTCATTAATAAGCGATATATAAAATTTTGCTTATCCGCCATAAGATTAACATTGGAAACAATATTTCGGTAACCAATTGACGTAGAGAAATAATCAAATTGTATGTTTTTTTTAAGCTGGATTCAATAGTAAAAATTAAAATTTGATTAAAATGAAAATTAAATGTGAAAACTCCAAACCCCCCCCTTCGGATGGTGCGATTCGTCTGGTTTTCGAGCTTATTCAAATAAATGGTACTTTACACATTTGTGCCAAATTTCATTAAGATCAGACCTTTTTTACGAGTTATCGTGCTTACGGACACACGGACACACACACACACACACACACACACACACACACACACACACACACACACACACACACACACACACACACATACAAATTTTACCGAATGGTGTTTTTGGCATCTGGGGACCTCTAAATGAAAAGTTATCATGGTCTTGGGCTTAACTCTTACTATGCCACCTGCGGTAATAGCTTTCTTACCTATAGGATAAATTCACTAAACAAAAATAGAAATTTAAAAAAATTATCATTGGGCTTATGGAGTTTAAAATCAAAACAAAAGAATTGTAACAGCTGTTTATAATCAATCAATGAACTGTCAAAGTAATACTCACGTTGTTTATGATTATTAACATGTATTTTCCTGAGAGCAGTGATTAAAACTGTTGAGTGAAGAGTAGAATATAGAGTATATATAGAGTATTAAAATAAAACAAAGGGACATTGAGCTATAAATAACAACTGGAGGGATCTAAAAATTTAGAAAAGAGGCAAATACCCAGTCTACAAATTGCAAAAATCAAAATTAATGGAGTTCTGTACAAATTTAAAAATGCGGTGTTCCATTTAGGAAACAGTTCAGCATCAGGGCATTACATAGCTTACATTCAAAACAAAAATAAGTGGATAGATGCAGATGGTGAGAAAGTGAACGTCAAGAAATGCCCATATGGTGCAAAAAAAATATTATAATGTTTAAAAAACTGCCAGAAAATTCTAAAAACTATCTAGGTAATATTAAGGTAAATTAGTCTTAATTAATGTTCAATATATTATAATATTTTATCTTTGATATATATTTTGTTTTATTTCAACTTGAAATCTCATTTATAACAATTTTTAATAAAAAATTATATAAAAAACAAATGATATCATACCCAAAAACACAAAGTGTTGACGGGTTGCCAAGTCCTAAAATTATATGATATCAAAATGTATTCCAAGTCAAAGATAGCACCTTTGATCTGAGATTGTTTATCACCACAAATTACTTAAATATGTTAAAATAACAATGCTCGAAAGACTGTTGGTTATTTTCTATCTGTTCTTGGCCAGCAGCTTCACTGATGCAAAATCTTTATTTTGAAATTTAAAAATCTAAATAAAGTATAGTTAAATATTATTATAATTGAATATTATAAAAATTTATTATCTGCTGGCCAAGAACAGATAGAAAATAACCAACAATCTTTCAAGCATTGTTATTTTAACATATTTAAGTAATTTGTGGTGGTAAACAATCTCAGATCAAAGGTGCTATCTTTGACTTGGAATACATTTTGATATCATATAATTTTAGGACTTGGCAACCCGTCAACACTTTGTGTTTTTGGGTATGATAATTATATCGCTGCCACCACTGCTCTACTTTTGGGGAGCAGACCCAAAGTTCGTGAAGGAAAGTGAATTTAAATTAACACATGTTTTTAAAGAGTTGTAAATTTACTAATTTATTTGATAGTAGACGAACACATGGTTGAAAAAAGTAAAGTGAACTAAATACAAAGAATAATTAAAATATGAATAATTTCTAAAACATTCGGAGCAATAGGTGTTAACACCACCACTACTAAAAGGCGTCTGCCTATTGTCTCCAGTCCCCCACTCGTCAAGCGATCACCTCGCTTCTCATTGGCTGCACGGCCGAAGTGACGTGATTGCTGACTACACATAAGCGGTCCGCGGCGCGTGGCCGGGCTCGTATCTAGGAAACTTAAAAGTGAAAAAAATACAACTAACATTTTATCGATTTAAAAACAATAATTGATTCACGAAGTTACTTGACTCGTGACGAGAGCGGGACCGTAACATCACTCCCCCTTCCGGGAAGGATTGCTTAGCTCAGAAAGGCTGAGCAATTCCTACAACTATGAAGCAATCAGATACAAGAACAACAACAAGAACAATTGAAATCTTAGACAGGAAATCATAGCATAAAACAATACTGGGCTGTGCTTGCAATTGTGAGTTTCTCACGCACCGAACCACGGACAGCCGGACGCACAGCGTCAGCGGAACTTAACACTTCTGTAGAGGTCATGCCTTGTTCGCTACTGAGAACAGTTTCTTGCGAACTGCTAAAGTTGTTCAACGGAATGAATAACACTACATCTGAAATATTAATTTCAGTATTTCCTATCACTAACTACACCCATTAAAAAATTTGAACCCTTAAAAATACAATCTTTAAACATTTTAAAACACAATTCAGTAAGTTAAACATTGAATACATTTAAATAATAAATGTCATTTGCATAATAGAGTTTATACGACCTGGCACAACACATCCTAAAGAGTCACAAGTGTCACATTTCACTTTATAAATCTCACTTTAGTTTGATTGCTCACTGTTGATTGGTGAGAACCATGTCTCTCAGGGCAGTAGATAAGACAATTTCGTGCCTCGGGGTGGTCGCACACTGTATCCAGGGAGGATTATCGGATGGTTGCTGGCCAGATCGTCCCTTCTTTCTACAACAAAAAATAACTACAAGCAGTATCATGATAAAGATAACTAAAAATAATACAATGAAAAATCCTACTCTATATTCGTAATTTACATTTATTCTTGAATTTGTCCTTTCTATAGTTGATAACAATTTGTTGAGACTAATCTCAACTGTGTCATTACCTAGTTCATTCTTCAGTTCGTTAATTGAATCAAAGGTAATGTTTAAGTTGAAAGATAGGATTTTGTGATCCTGTTGATGGAGCATGTCATTAAATTTAGGGATATGTAGACTAGTAATATTTTTCAAATAATTGGTGTAACCTTGAATTTTGTGAAAAATTCTGAAATTGGATCCAAATATTTCACAACTCGAAACATTCCTTAGGATTCCACTCCCTCTTATCTCTACATCCCTCACTTCACAGAGTTCGTTGTTAATAGCTAAAGCATAGTTCCAACATTTAAGGGTAATTTTGCTAGTTTCAGCTACACTGTATATCCAATCATTCCCATTTCTAATCCAGTAAGGGGATAGTACATTTGTTTTTATAACCTTGTTACACAATTTCACAGATTCAGATCCCATGAACAATTTATAATGACAATCAGCCGCTGTATTCCGACGGATACTAGCAATATTTGGGCACCAAAAATACACATTGTCTTGACATTTACTTAAATCAAAAGCGCTAATTGGCAAATAGTATTGTCGATCACTTGAAATAAGAAGGTATTCTGAGCTTAGTTTCCATGATAGCCAGTGTTTTAATGAAGGGTTGAAAATTGGTATGACGTGAATTTTATAAGTTTCAAATTGACTAGCGGACGAAATTAGTGGTATTGTTATGAACAGCCTTATGCTACTTAAAGTGGATACTGCCTGAATCTTACACAAATCATAATACAAAAATACGTTCTCTACGTCTACTGGTACAGGAAGTCTTAGATCTACAGGCAAAAGTTTATCTATTTTTAACAGTATGGGCAAAAACTCAGTGGGCGGCAATAATTTGCTACTAAGTCTGTTAGTCTTAGTTAGTTCTAAAGCTTGTCTGAATTCTACAATGCGCAATTTAGCTTCGTCCATAACCGGTCCTAGTTGTCTAACCTCATTACCTACGTAAAGAAAGTGTAAAAGAAAGTCATACATTTCGGTCCAATGTTTCATAGTCCTATCAGTTATATTACTTATATTGATGCTAAGATTTGTGAGTTTCTCCATGACTTCTATAACACTTTTTGTATTAATACCTATTTTTCTATTAACATCTTTCAACAACGTCAACTGGTCTTGTTTACTATGAATAACGTCACCAGCTATGCCCTGGAGGATGTTTATCCTATGGTTGGTCTCGTCAATATTTGTTCCATAAATCAGGCAGTCGTCGAGGTAAATAAGACAAGTTTTGCCTCTTAGACCCGCTAGAGTCATGTCCATAAGTCTCTGAAATGTGGATGGGGAATTTCTTAAACCCATTGGCATTCTTAAGTACTCGTAAGTACCCACATATTCTCCATCTGGAACAGTAAAGGCGGTTTTCTCACGACTACTGGGGTCCATTTCAATTTGATAAAACCCTTGGTTCATATCTAGTGAGCTAAAATATTTACTACCACCCAATTTGTCAAGTGTCTCCCTGATATCGGGTATGGGATAGTTTATGGGGGTAGTTATGGCATTGATGGCCCTAAAATCAACTACGGCCCTCCATTGTTGAACGTTATCTGCCCCTACCTTTTTGGGGATTAAAATTAGAGGTGAATTCCAAGCTGAAAATGAAGGAGTTATAATGCCGTCATTTAACTGATTTCTAATGACTTCATCGACTACCGGTTTCAAAGAGTGTGGTATTCTGTAAGGCCTTAACTTTATAGGTGCAGAATGTCCTGTATCTATTGTGTGTTTGACTGCAGATGTACAACCTAGATTACCAGTTCCATCAATACTGAAAATATCTCGATACTCATAAATTACATGTCTGAATTTAGCTTTCTCTCCCGGTGGTAAATGGTCAAGTTTTTCTTCTACTAGTGTTTTAAATTTATCATCAGTATCAGAAAAGTGATTAGTTTGCAACACCCTACCGGTTCCCTTTTCAGGCAATGTGAGGTCGCCTGGTTCACATAGTTTACTAAGCATAGAATTTCGGCTTATAGTTAGTTCTTCAGCACTACAATTAGCTATTCTAGTTAAGACACATTGGTTTTCAATTTTTACTAAAGCTCTTGCGATGTAAACCCCATGAATTTTTACATCGTTGGGCTCTGTCAATACAATTTTACCTTCTAATTTGTCTTTGATATCAGTACTTAATTTTCCTAGCTTGGCAGAAATGATAGTTTCACTTCTAGGAGCAAGTTTAACGTCATCTTTACAATAAACATAGAGGGAATGATTATATAAGCTAAACGGTCGCGCGTCATCTTGCTGCGTGTGTCCTTGACCCGCATTCCCCGAGTCCGGTGACATCAGCTGTGTGTTGTCGTCGACCGCAGTACTTCTGTTTGTAAATATCTCTCGCCCTCTGATCTTAATTGATTTACGGCTAACCAGAAGATCTATTTTCTCTTGTTCCATAATATCCAACCCTAGAATTGCAATAAAACCTTTTGGCAGATCGGCTACGACAAAATTACTGTTAAAGGTAATTTGATTATTTAACGTCACCTCAGCGTTGGTTTCGCCATATACCTTTAATTTATTTCCAGTTACCCCTGTAATCCCTACAGTTGTAGGTTGTACTTCATTACAGCTTACACTCTTATCTATTAATGATAGTTGTGCTCCAGAATCTAAAATAATTAATTCATCAGTGTTGTCAATTCTTGCTGACACAGCAAAATCTGAGTTAGTCATTGCTATTTTATGGTTTATGAAAAGTGGTCTACCTACATTGTTTTTATTTTTTAGCGGAAACCTGTTTTTCTCGGGCTTATTACACTCTAGTTCCGCCGATTGATGTTGGATATTATGACTTTTATGAATACTTATTTCGGATTGTTGTTGGGGGAGCCAGTGGCGGGCTTGGGACCCCCGATAGAGTTTGACATTTCAGACCGGGTGTTACTTTGATTAGTCTGGGCGAATCTACACATTTGTGCCGAATGTCCTCTCCTACCACAAATTGAACATTGAATTTCATTAAAATGTTGGTGTCTTACTTTGTACCTACATTCTTCGTCCGAATGTCCGTTTCTTTTACAATGTGAGCAGAATTTACTAGAATGCCTAGGTAAAGTTGTCTGGTTCCGATTAAAAGTTGACGGGTTGTGATAAGATTGAAAATTACTTACTGGTTTTTGGATACTATGTAGATTCGGTCGATTACTTAGCAAGTTTGTTTGACTAGGGCGTCCTTGGAATTGTTGGACTCTGCAATTTTGGGCGGTGTGACCAATTTTTTGACAAAGTTGACATTTTAAAACATCTTGAGAAGAACTGAAAAATACGCCTTTATTATTGTAGCGAAATCTATTTTCTTCCGAAGGTCGTCTTTCAACATTTCTGATGGTTACGGCTAGAGTTACCGCTTCCTGAAAGGTCTTCGGAAATTTGATTCGGACTTCATGTCCTAACTCTCCAAACAAACCGCGTGTAAATGCCTCCATCATGCGTCGGTCGGCTTCCCTTTTTAATGCCTGATCTACTTGAGGGTTTTGAGTGTGCCTAATCGTTTTAGAACCGATCTTTTTCACCCTATCAGCGTATTTTTCAATGGTTTCCCCCCGCTCTTGTCTTACGCATGCAAGTTGTTCCAGATAATAATGCTCTGGAAGCTTATCTCGGAACCTAGATTCGAGTGCTTCTTTGAATTCCAATAAAGTTGACGCAGATTTACATGCTTCGTCTGATTTATAAAATGTTAGTGCAGTCCCCGATAGTTTTAATTTTGCAACTGTAAGCTTGTTTTTTTCGTCCCAGGTACTGATGTTCCCTACCTCGTTTATTTGGGCGATGAAATCAGATACAATTTCGTCATTGTCTCCACTGAAGGTGGATAGAATGGGCACTAAGTCAAATGAGGGTTTTGCAGCTATCTGCCGAAACATATTACTTTCCGCTGTGTTTAAGGGTTTGACGTTTTTGACGCTTGTCAGTTGATGATTTGGATTTTCGGCTGTGAGCCGGTTGATACTATTTCCATCAATACCTAAACTAAGCTCACTTGGTTTGTAATTCGTCCCAAAATTTAGTGTCTCTTCCAACCCGATGTATTGGCTTTGAGTGGCCCTAGATTCGTCTCGACCCTCAACTTTAGATTCCGGACGTTTTTCCCTCTCTAACATTAATTCTTGTACTAGATTTTGGACCTTTCTTAATTCCTCTGCTAAGGTGTTAATAGCTACACTGGCGTCCACCACTTCCGTTGGAGGTTTAGTTGGTGGGGGAGGTGGAGGTTTACGTGGTGACTGGTTTTTTAACGCTAACCCCGGACCAGTTGCCCCAGACGGTGATTCCGCTGTCTTTTCAACCTTTTCAAAGAAGTTTTTAAAATTCCCTTGTAACAGTAATCGTAAGTGTTCTAACTCGGGACAGACAACCATATCTCGAGGATTTAATTTTACCTCTGTATCCTCATATAATTTGTCTACCGCATCTTGAAGCGCAAGATCAGACTCCGCGATTTTAGCAAGCCGTTTGAGAAACGCTCCTATTTTCCTTAACTCTTTCGATGTGAAATTAGTTCCTGGATCTACGCCACATTCCTTTATAAGATTTAGTAGAGTAGTTTTATCTAACTGATATATATCAGTCTGTGCAATTTTACTAAACTTATCCATTTCTATAGAGGATGAGAAAGCAAATATTCAATCAATTGATATGATTCCTTAATTTACACCATATAATTATTATCATCAGTAGTACTTAATGCGAAGCATGCTCCTATGAAAAATGTTTTATTTTCATACATATATATAATAGAAGTTTTCATTAAATTTAAAGTTGCTTATTTCTGAAACACCAATTACTGCTCTTGATTTACAGAATTAACTGTCATTTCATGTTCGTGATGTAGCTTTAATGAGGATTTCCAAATAACAATTTTCCTTTCGTCAAATTTGATGTAATTATACCCTATTTATTTTTCCTTACTTTTTTTTATAATATACAGTTAATTGAACAATTAAGAGGTACCTTTATTTATTTGATTAAGAAAATTCCCCCGTTAAACCTTTTATTATTCCTTCACGCTTTCAGTTTCATCACATATAATATAGTCATTATTTTTATTAATATTGTTTAAGTGGATTTAAAATTTATTTTAAGATACACAAATGTATTATTAAGGTATTTATTTTTTTAAATAATTGATTCTGCTTTTTATTTTGCTGACGCAAATGATTACCACAGGCCAATAATCTTACTTTGGTTATGAGTAATTTAGAAGTCTAGCTCACCCTGATTTGCAATGATTGCTGCCACGGCTACCAGGATGGTGACGATGTTGGCCCTCGGATGTCTCCTTCTGTCGGATGGTGTTGGGTGACCCATGATGTCGGATGAGGTTGGAATGCTGGTGGTCATCCTTCGTCTTCTTCCCCTCGGTCGTGGACGTCCGTCGATCTTCCTTCGGTCTTCTTTCGGACTGGTTTCCAGCTTGAGGCGATGAGGCTCAGATATCCCGCCGCTGATCACCAATGTAACCTGCCGGCTGTTGCTGCGCCGTCATAATTATATCGCTGCCACCACTGCTCTACTTTTGGGGAGCAGACCCAAAGTTCGTGAAGGAAAGTGAATTTAAATTAACACATGTTTTTAAAGAGTTGTAAATTTACTAATTTATTTGATAGTAGACGAACACATGGTTGAAAAAAGTAAAGTGAACTAAATACAAAGAATAATTAAAATATGAATAATTTCTAAAACATTCGGAGCAATAGGTGTTAACACCACCACTACTAAAAGGCGTCTGCCTATTGTCTCCAGTCCCCCACTCGTCAAGCGATCACCTCGCTTCTCATTGGCTGCACGGCCGAAGTGACGTGATTGCTGACTACACATAAGCGGTCCGCGGCGCGTGGCCGGGCTCGTATCTAGGAAACTTAAAAGTGAAAAAAATACAACTAACATTTTATCGATTTAAAAACAATAATTGATTCACGAAGTTACTTGACTCGTGACGAGAGCGGGACCGTAACAGAAAAAACTAATTGAAAGCAAACTAAGGAAATATTCAAAATGAATACAAATATAAACCCCCTAGTCACTCTCCCACGGTGGGAATTTACAAACAATTTGTGCATCTTACGAGAGGCAACTGCGCCTCGCCTCCTGTGAACGGGTGAGTGGTTTTGGCTCCGAACGAAAATAACAGGTATTTACTCTCTGTGGCCGGACGGAGAGGCGTCTCGCTCGTTTGGTTAAATACATTCAGGAGCACCTGGAATGTATAGTAAACTGTAGGTGTATGCACCATAGTAACTACTCTTACGATACTAAGAGTAGATAAGTATATAAGTACATAAATAAGTATTTATGATTTGAGAAGAGTAAACTTCAGTTTATTAGGTTGGATATAAGAAAATACACTTCCACAAAATTTCAATAATCGAAATAATCTCCACTATTTATTTATATTTGAGATTTTCCACAAGTAGAAATTTTGTTTTTGTTTGAAACGTACAAACTAATATGCAAAATAAACAGAGTGTTTCAAGAGGAAATCTGGTGCATTCTGTTATTAAATAACAGATTTTAAAGACGATTAAGAATAAAACAAAGCATACCGATAAAAATAAAGGAAGAAAGGAAACCTTTTGTTGTTTATTTTACGGTGAAAGGATTACCGTAAAAATAAAGGAATTATATATAAGCAAATTAGTTACTTGTACTAATTATAAAACATATACAGATGGATTTATATAGTTACTTCAACTATAGTTTAGCTATAAAAATTAGTACATTTTAAAAGGAGCTACATCAGAGTCACGCAGCTAACTGTGCTGTGTCTGGATCTAATCATTCCGTAAGATAGTAGGCCTACTTAGTAACTAAGCTTTTCGGTTTTTGAGAGAAATGGTGACAGTACTCTTTAAATTTGTATTTGTAGTAAGTACTCAAATTGAAGGTTCGTATGGATAATACTGTTATTATCCATGCGAACCGAATATTATTGGAGTATTATTGGATGAGGTAAAAACAACTTATGATGTTATTATTTTTAGAGTGAATCACACAGTACACTTTTTTTAACTTGTATCAGATTTAGTTAAAGTTATAGCTATTAATTTGTATTCAATTAATTTTTTAAATACTACGTTGTTTATTGGTTTCTGGCTCTTTTGTATAGATCATTTAATCTTCCAGGCAACAAAAAATCAATCTGACCTTGGAAATAAATAACTTTTTATATAAACAAGAGTTTAAATAATAATTAAAAATGTTTCTCATATAGGAAAAATGTGATTCAAAGACCGTAGGATATAAGTAAACTGGACCGTATTTTCCAGTGGTTTGATCAGACAAGTGGCATTCTAAAAGCAAGTGACAGTCACAGTCGGAACTGTTTGGTTGGCTGGGATGGTTGAAAAGAGGCACATAATGTTACATAAATGAAATAATATAATATTTTTAAAAACCATGAACATAGTTACTGACTGTGTTTGATTAAAGTTGAAATTGGCATTTGCTTTTCATTCAGTATTTTAGAGGAAGTTTGTTTATGCATATGATCCGTATTTAATTACTCAGTTTTATTAGTGAATTTCATATGGAAAGTGACCTATTAGCATGACCCGCACGGTGAAACTTAAGCCCGGGACCACCATAGAAGTTCCTAACGTGACCCCTGAACACGTTTTGGGGGGTCGTTCAAAATTTTATTTATATATAGGTGTGTGTGCGTGTGTGTGTGCGTGTGTGTGTGCGTGCGTGCGTGTGTGTGTGTATGTGTGTGTGTGAGTGTGTGTGTGTGTGTGTGTGTGTGTGTGTGTGTGTGTGTGTGTGTGTGTGTGTGTGTGTGTGTGTGTGTGTGTGTGTGTGTGTGTGTGTGTTTGCACTCTAGTGGTCGCATTTTTTGTCCGATTTACTTCAAATCTGGTAGGGACGTTCCTTTTTTGGGGATTAATCATTCAAATTTCGAGTTTTTGGGCCCAAAAAGGGTCAGAAAAGCCCCGGATATAAAATTAATGCATGTAAAATGATGGAAATTAGTGAGGCAAAACTTTTAAGCCCTCTCTCGTCATTCTAGCACACATATTTACCGAATTATTAAAGAAATGTTAATTCTTAACACAGTACGTTGTCTTATGGGAATTTTACACTGAAAAAGGGTGTTTTTCATATCTTGATGTAGTTTATCACCCCCTATACCCCTATACCAACTTGTTATCCTGACTGTACTTCCACCCCTTACCTTATAATGTACAAAATTGCAATCCTAATAGTGAATTTAAGTATAACCAGGAACATCAGAACAGCCAACAAATAAAAATTTTTAATTGGCCAGAAAAAGTTGTCAGTGTTATTTTAATCAAATCAAATCAAATCAAATTGTCTTTATTGCCATAAAACAGTGTAAACGGTATTGGCATGAGTCAGTGTTACAAACATGTACTACAAATAAAAATGCAATATCCTTATAACAAGACATAGTACAAATAAAACAAAATATATTTTACTGGTTAAGGAAATTATAGATACTATAATATGTTTTATCAGTAAGAAACTCCTTTAGACGTTTTCCAAATTGTTTCAGGGGGAGGTTAAATTTAAGGCCTGCAGCCAAAGAATTAAAAAGCTTAATACAGTTAAAAGACATGTTACGATGAAAAAAGGTTGTCCTGTGCTTTTGAATTGGAATGTTTAACCGTGGGTGGAGTGCGTATTTGGAAGAAAAACTATTGAAGACAATTGTAGAAGAATGTTTTTTGTAAAACATGATGGTTTCAAATATATACAAACAAGGGAAAGTAAGAATCTTATTCTGACGAAAAATAGTTTTGCAGGATTCATTCCTTTTGAGTCCAAAAATTATCTGAAGGGCTTTTTTCTGTGGGCGAAAAATCGATTTTGTCCTTCAATTCTCAAAACCCCAAATAGGAACAACATATCCTATGAAAAGTTAAGTAGATGGGTTTTCTCCGAGTTCACGACAAAACCATTTGCTTTGAACCATTGAAAAAGATTTTTTGATTCAATCAAACTATTTATCTCCATGTCAACTGCATTTGGTTCCCGAAAAAGAAGTGATGTATCATCTGAAAATAGGCAGATATCAGCCTTACTTATACAATCTTGAATGTTATTAATGAAAACCAGGAACAAAACTGGGCCCAAAACAGACCCTTGTGGGACACCCATTTTGACACACATCTCATTAGAAGTCATTTTGCGGATACAATTCATGTTGTCAGTGTAGTTCATTTCAACTTTTTGTTTGCGACCTGAGAGGTACGATTAAAACCAATCGTGTGTTTAAACCCTTTATTGGATTTTTGAAGGTTTTAATGCGGAACTTCAATTCCCTCACGTCAGAGTGCTGCGTGCGAACTCGTTTCAAATGTTAAAATCTTTTAATGTTTACAGTATAAGGATTAGTGTTATTTTATATGTATTTTTTCCTTTACAAGAATAATCTCATGCTAGGCCAAGGTTAATAAAACCATAGAGACATTTTATATTTTAATAAGTGTTTTATTTTTAACATAACCGAAGTTATTGAATTTTAAAACGAAAAATAACACATTCAAGATTCAAACTCCATATTTCTACAAGGAATACTATTATTAACTCAGTTTAAGTTAAATGTGAATGATTAACCGCTGTGAAAAAGATTAATAGCTTATTTAAGAGTAGGACTGCAAAGTTAGTTCCTTTTACAAGGGTAAATGGGTAGATTATTCAGTCTAACAGTTTACTAATCGCTTGTTCAGACGAAGGGCCGCTGGTTCAGCCCTCCCCTTGGCTTAACAACCGCAAGCATTAGCAGAGTAAATGGGTTTAGCTGCATCACTCTAGTACAACAATAACAAATTAAATAAGATTTTGTTCTCTTGTGTGCGTATGCGGTTGCTGTGTCCTTAGCAGAATCTTTATATTTACAAAATACAGTGTTTATTCTCAAAATCCACTAGTATCTTCTCAATTAAGTTAGCTTGGGCAGTTTCCGCAGGGTACAGTTGTCAGTTATGTTCTCCATTACGAATTTAGTATGACCCAAGTAAATCAAGAATGCCGAGTATAGCTTTAAGCAGGTTAAAGTGCGAGGTAGAGGACAGAGGAAGGCTAAAAGTTGCCTTCTCAGAGGAGGGCCGTAAACGTTGCCAGCCACTAATGAATATGCACCTCTGTGAGTAGACAGATCCTGTGTTGCCATTAAGCGAACCTGGTTCTCATTCTGTGCAGGAATGACAGTTTAATAAGACTAATTTTTACTTAGGGGCCCCCATAATAATAATAATGATGAAAACTAATTTATTACATACCGGTTTTAGATCCTATTTACATACATAATGGTGAACAACATATTTAAAAACAAAATCCAAACGAGGGGAATCACCTGCAACCTTTTTTAGTTTTGAGAGCTTTTTGTGTTTTTTTTATATATTTTATAACCAAAAATTCGTCCTTGCTAAACTTTGCTTTTTATTTTAAAACAGAAATTTGTATTTAGTACAGGAAAGATACACCGCGATGCAGGGTCAAAAACAGAAATTTAAATGTTAGTATTTCACTTATTATTTTTGAAAATGAAATATTATTATTACAATATTAACAGAATCTGTATGAGTTTTGTGAGTTACTGAAGTAGGGGAATATTTTTACTTGTAATCACATGAAGGAAAATACAACAAAAACGACAACCCACAGAGTCCGAGCAAAGATTTCGCATCACGAATGTCAACCCATACAATGTTTGCTCCCTTAATCACTACTCGCAGCTCGGTCGAGTGTCAACACTCATCTCCTCCTCCAGTGATTGTCATCACCGGTGATTACCCCTCGAGGAATATCAGTACGGGTGGGTTTAAATATGTAGATTAACAGTTTCATTCCGCTGTCACTTCTAGTTTTATACTTGGGGAAAAATCTTGTTTGGTGTATCAATTTATCAGCTTCAAAATGGTGAGTTATATTTTTGTTTATTTATAGCCATTAATAACTGTCACAACTGCTAGGTTGTATAAAGTGTTATTTTAACACACACCACCAGATTATTCTGTCAGTTTAATTAGGCCCCACCCTTTTTATTACTATCCCCAAAATTTACCCCCAAAATTTACCTCCTAAAAGGTGTATTACCAACGAAAATTTACATGTTAAATGATCAACAAAGTTGCAAAGTATTACCTAGTAGTTTGTACGACCTTTAACTTTATCTGTATATGGATACACATTTTACTGTTTACATGATGAGGAAAATGAATCAATAAGAAAGAACGAACACATCTTAATGCGTAATCAAATAAGACGCATGAATCACACTTGGAAATGTTATCGAGCAGATGAAGCGTTACGTTGCCAGACGCATAAATCACACTTGGAAATGTTATCGAGCAGATGACGCGTTACGATGACAGACGCATAAATCACACTTGGAAATGTTATCGAGCAGATGACGCGTTACGTTGCCAGACGCATAAATCACACTTGGAAATGTTACCGAGCAGATGACGCGTTACGTTGCCAGACGCATAAATCACACTTGGAAATGTTACCGAGCAGATGACGCGTTACGTTGCCAGACGCATAAATCACACTTGGAAATGTTATCGAGCAGATGACGCGTTACGTTGCCAGACACATAAATCACACTTGGAAATGTTATCGTGCAGATGACGCGTTACGTTGCCAGACGCATAAATCACACTTGGAAATGTTACCGAGCAGATGACGCGTTACGTTGCCAGACGCATAAATCACACTTGGAAATGTTACCGAGCAGATGACGCGTTACGTTGCCAGACGCATAAATCACACTTGGAAATGTTACCGAGCAGATGACGCGTTACGTTGCCAGACGCATAAATCACACTTGGAAATGTTACCGAGCAGATGACGCGTTACGTTGCCAGACGCATAAATCACACTTGGAAATGTTATCGAGCAGATGACGCGTTACGTTGCCAGACGCATAAATCACACTTGGAAATGTTATCGTGCAGATGACGCGTTACGTTGCCAGACGCATAAATCACACTTGGAAATGTTACCGAGCAGATGACGCGTTACGTTGCCAGACGCATAAATCACACTTGGAAATGTTACCGAGCAGATGACGCGTTACGTTGCCAGACGCATAAATCACACTTGGAAATGTTACCGAGCAGATGACGCGTTACGTTGCCAGACGCATAAATCACACTTGGAAATGTTATCGAGCAGATGACGCGTTACGTTGCCAGACGCATAAATCACACTTGAAAATGTTATCGAGCAGATGACACGTTACGTTGCCAGACGCATAAATCACACTTGGAAATGTTACCGAGCAGATGACGCGTTACGTTGCCAGACGCATAAATCACACTTGGAAATGTTATCGTGCAGATGACGCGTTACGTTGCCAGACGCATAAATCACACTTGGAAATGTTATCGAGCAGATGACGCGTTACGTTGCCAGACGCGTTATCGTTTGGGATTTCGTCCTTATTTCTGGCTGACATAACATTTAAATAAAAAACTACCATTTTACCCGAGTCCCTTGTTCTTTAATACATTTGATTTAATTAATTTCCAGTTATCCTTCGATTTAACAAACGTCTACAATTTCCCTTGACAAATTTCTCCTATAAAATTAGTATTACAGATATATATTTATATAAATAGTAAATCGAACGTTAAATATTCTTTCATGTAAATTATATAGTAGAATTTACTTTAAGTATTAAAAGTTCATGAATCAGATTTGAAAAACCATGTTACGCTAAATATAAAACTGAAAGTTATTATTTGCCTGAGGAGTACCTAGAGAACTACCTAGGAGTGGTTGAACTGTTAAGGTAGAGTCGTTCCCCAGGAAGTAACATTTATAATGATGGGCGAAATCGTATTCCTTATGACGGAAATAGATGCATGGATGTAACCTCATTTCGGGGGATCCAATATTGTTACAATCCTATTCTCTATAATTGCCGGATTATATTTGTTGCATCCGGAATCAATAATACGGACTATTTAGAATCCCTCCAGATCAGGCTGGCTGACATTGTAGATCCGGTAATTAGAACGGTTCGTGCATATATTAACGAATCCACTTATTCAATAATACGGACTATTTAGAATCCCTCAAGATCAGGCTGGCTGACATTGTAGATGCGGTAATTAGAACGGTTCGTGCATATATTAACGAATCCACTTATTCAATAATACGGACTATTTAGAATCCCTCAAGATCAGGCTGGCTGACATTGTAGATGCGGTAACTAGAACGGTTCGTGCATATATTAACGAATCCACTTATTCAATAATACGGACTATTTAGAATTCCTCAAGATCAGGCTGGCTGACATTGTAGATGCGGTAATTAGAACGGTTCGTGCATATATTAACGAATCCACTTATTCAATAATACGGACTATTTAGAATCCCTCAAGATCAGGCTGGCTGACATTGTAGATGCGGTAATTAGAACGGTTCGTGCATATATTAACGAATCCACTTATTCAATAATACGGACTATTTAGAATCCCTCAAGATCAGGCTGGCTGACATTGTAGATGCGGTAATTAGAACGGTTCGTGCATATATTAACGAATCCACTTATTCAATAATACGGACTATTTAGAATCCCTCAAGATCAGGCTGGCTGACATTGTAGATGCGGTAACTAGAACGGTTCGTGCATATATTAATGAATCCACTTATTCAATAATACGGACTATTTAGAATCCCTCAAGATCAGGCTGGCTGACATTGTAGATGCGGTAATTAGAACGGTTCGTGCATATATTAACGAATCCACTTATTCAATAATACGGACTATTTAGAATCCCTCAAGATCAGGCTGGCTGACATTGTAGATGCGGTAATTAGAACGGTTCGTGCATATATTAACGAATCCACTTATTCAATAATACGGACTATTTAGAATCCCTCAAGATCAGGCTGGCTGACATTGTAGATGCGGTAATTAAAACGGTTCGTGCATATATTAACGAATCCACTTATTCAATAATACGGACTATTTAGAATCCCTCAAGATCAGGCTGGCTGACATTTTAGATGCGGTAATTAGAACGGTTCGTGCATATATTAACGAATCCACTTATTCAATAATACGGACTATTTAGAATCCCTCAAGATCAGGCTGGCTGACATTGTAGATGCGGTAATTAGAACGGTTCGTGCATATATTAATGAATCCACTTATTCAATAATACGGACTATTTAGAATCCCTCAAGATCAGGCTGGCTGACATTGTAGATGCGGTAACTAGAACGGTTCGTGCATATATTAACGAATCCACTTATTCAATAATACGGACTATTTAGAATCCCTCAAGATCAGGCTGGCTGACATTGTAGATGCGGTAACTAGAACGGTTCGTGCATATATTAATGAATCCACTTATTCAATAATACGGACTATTTAGAATCCCTCAAGATCAGGCTGGCTGACATTGTAGATGCGGTAACTAGAACGGTTCGTGCATATATTAACGAATCCACTTATTCAATAATACGGACTATTTAGAATCCCTCAAGATCAGGCTGGCTGACATTGTAGATGCGGTAATTAGAACGGTTCGTGCATATATTAACGAATCCACTTATTCAATAATACGGACTATTTAGAATCCCTCAAGATCAGGCTGGCTGACATTGTAGATGCGGTAATTAAAACGGTTCGTGCATATATTAACGAATCCACTTATTCAATAATACGGACTATTTAGAATCCCTCAAGATCAGGCTGGCTGACATTGTAGATGCGGTAATTAGAACGGTTCGTGCATATATTAACGAATCCACTTATTCAATAATACGGACTATTTAGAATCCCTCAAGATCAGGCTGGCTGACATTGTAGATGCGGTAATTAGAACGGTTCGTGCATATATTAATGAATCCACTTATTCAATAATACGGACTATTTAGAATCCCTCAAGATCAGGCTGGCTGACATTGTAGATGCGGTAACTAGAACGGTTCGTGCATATATTAACGAATCCACTTATTCAATAATACGGACTATTTAGAATCCCTCAAGATCAGGCTGGCTGACATTGTAGATGCGGTAACTAGAACGGTTCGTGCATATATTAATGAATCCACTTATTCAATAATATGGACTATTTAGAATCCCTCAAGATCAGGCTGGCTGACATTGTAGATGCGGTAACTAGAACGGTTCGTGCATATATTAACGAATCCACTTATTCAAAACATTCTTTTGTACAAGTACGTTATTTCCCTGAATATTAATAGGAAAACCAGCAAGTAAAATGAAAAAAAAAAAACAATATAGCGACATGCATGTCTTTCATGAAACCAAACAATAAGCCTTTTTAATTTTCCTACTTTAGAAAATCTGCCTGGAATTATGTAAAAACTCGTGGCTTGAATGGGCAGCAGACGTTTTAAAATTCAAATGATTTTCTTATGAATGATGTTTTATCTTATTTTTCGTTTGCTGGTAACTTGTTGGAAATAATATTTTTTCCGAGACCTTGAGATCAAGACCTTTAATTTGAGCTCCCTCCCATAATCCTGCAATTCACCAAACTCCCACAATTTTGACTTAAAAATTGCTCTTAATGAATTATATATACAAAAATAACTAACAGATAAGGGTATTTATGATGTAAAAATAATTATTAACAGGCAAGGTTATTTGTAATAATATTAGCTATATAAAGGGACTTACCTGCATTAAAATATCCTTTTTGATTTATAATCCATTTATACCTGTAAAAATTGTACCAGAACACGAAGGTGATCGTCAAAATGTTACTGGAATCATTTTGATAGAGTTAATTAAAATGAGATATATCCACTTTATACTTTAAATTACATTTCATGTATCAGTTAATCAAATCACATTAAGCCAGGCTCAGAGGATGCAATTACTACAGACGTCTGTCATCTGCATAAACTAGGTTATACGGATAACGTTTCTATGTAATGGTATACATTTAATACACTCAAAATATCTCGGTTTTCTATTAAAAGAAGAATTATTCAGTATGTTACACATTCTGTTTGTTTTACAGTGAATACTTTAAATAAAACGTTAATCAGCTAATGAAAAATAATTCAACACTGTGTTTTAAGGTTTGACAAACGTTTAACTAAGAATAATGTTTTATACAAAACTAGCTGTTACCCGGCAGATGTTGTCATGCCTTTGACTATTACCAACTAAAACCAATATCACCAAGATCACCTGTTCAAGTAAACATGTCATTAGCTTTTATCTAAACAACAATATATTTCCATAAGGTTTATATGGGAACCCTTTTGGGCCTCTTGGGAGGAACCTAATTGAGTTAAGACGAAATGGATGGCTTAAAAACCTTCTCCGTGAAATTTTACATAAATATACTAAGTTTCATGGAAAACGGTCCAACGGTGTCCGAGTCCATTAACTTCAAATATATATACAAACAAACAAACCAACATCCTTTTTTATAAATATAGATAACTGTTCTACTGCAAAGAGTAGTGCGCGATTTAAAACGAACTCTCCACTCTGCTTATACTGTGTCAGTCTTATTAGAAGGCTTACAAGTTCTAATATGAGATCCAATATTCGTTTATAGGATGAAATACAGTTGATAGTTGAGAAGTAAAAATTAAACTAGCGTTAATTTCTTAACTTGTGTTTTGCTTTGTTTTTTTGTTATTTTGTGTTTTTTTTATGAATACCATTGGAATTTTAAAACTTGTTAAAGGTAACGGTCGGGTAGTTATATTTTATATTTTAAAGACGTCAATGGTCTCTTCAGTCTTTCCTTTCCGGTCTACATAGGCTCCCGGACAAGGTTTTTAGACGTAATACGCTTGGATATGTCCTCCTGTTTCATGAACTTTCTCCTCCCCCCCGACTTTTTAAAAACATAAACTTTCCTTTTTTCTACCGGCTATATTGTAAGATCCAAATTCAGTGATGATGAACAGTAAGGTACATGAAAGATGAATATTATTTTAAAGTTGTAAGAGTAGTGAACGTTTTACTAAACTAAGTGTATATTTATTTATACACTGAGTGTGTACTGGCTTCATACATATTTACGCGAAGGGTTTTACGCTTATATATAAGACAACCAAGCTATAACAAAATTTAGTGATATTTAAAATTAGTAATGATTTTCAAGTAATTTATGAATGGCCATGAAGTGTTATCATTTTTCTAAGTATATAAGTCGAAACCAGAACTAGCGTAGAAAGTATGAGCTGAGAAGAAATACTAATGATTCTTTGCTTTTGAGACGTTAATGGAAAATACCCCCGTCGCAGCAAACCTGCGTACTCAGCGAATTTCCAATATACATTTTTGTCTTAATATCACAGAAAGCCGCTTACCAAGTTTCATAAAAATATATTCACAAATAACCGATATTTTATTTATTCTACATAAGAATAACATTTGGGATGAGTATTTAGGTTTGCTGACACAAGGAACACAAACGATTGATTTTGATGCAACTATCAATAGAATTGAACTAGGTGAAGCCAATTACAAGTTGTATCAATAATCATTCATGAATAAGCGATATATAACATTTTAATCATTCTACATAAGAATAACATGGGGGCTGAGTTAACAGGTTTGCTGGAAAAGGAAAGCAATATATGGGTTTTCATTCAAATATCAATTTAACCCAACTAGGTTAAGCCACATACCAAGTTTCATCAATCTACATTCATAAATAAGCGATGTATACCATATTTTAATTAATCTCCATAAGAATAACATGGGGGATGAGTACGCAGGTTTGCTGCAAAAAGGAGCAAAACAAATGGGTTTTTATGGAAGTATCAGTAAAACTCAACAAGAGGTGAAACTACATACCAAATTTTATTAATTTATGTTCTTATTTAAGGGAGACATAAGATTTGAATAACATGGGGGCTGAGTACGCAGGTTTGCTGCTACGGGAAGTATTGGTAATCATTTGTTTTTTGTTGTGAAAATAAGAATAGACCATAACCAGATGAAGCCGCATACCAAGTTTGATTAATATTTGCCTCATTAATAAGCGAGATATAAAATTTTACTTATTCTCCATAAGATAAGACTGGGCAACGTACTTTGTTTAGCACTTTTAATATCTCGCTAACCAATCGACGTAAAACGATGATCAAAATACCAAATTGTTTGTTTGTTAAGCTAAATTTAATGGTCTAGACAAAAATTTGGGTTTAAAGAGAATTACATGTAAAAAGTTCAAAAATCCCTTTTTTGGGGTACAAAACCCTCCCAAAACCCCCTTTAAAATAGACGTCTAGAGACCTGTCTAGTCCTCGATGACATGAAAATAGATCCTGCCTTACACGTTTGTACCAAATTTCATCAAGATCGGATCATTTTTATGAAATTCTTCGTGCCTACGGACACACACACACACACACACACACACACACACACACACACACACACACACACACACACACACATATATATATATATATTCATGGTCCTTTGATATATATATATATATATGAATTTGGACGAATGGTGTTTTTGGCATCTGGAGGCCTCAAATTCAAAAGTTATCATGGTCCCGGGCCTAGGTCTTACCATGCCGACTACGGTAATAGCTTCTTCCCTATAGGGGAAATTCGCTGAAACGAAAAATGAAATCTAACGAGTTTTACCTGGAATCACACCCATATGGTACAGGTGCAGACCTGTATATGCAAAGATGAAACGCTGTGGTAAAATTTGAGCTGGACTTTATTTGCTAATAATCTAACGACAAAAATCCGCGATAGGGTTAAATAACTGTATAGATGTATAACAATAACTATCACCATGACCATTACGCGAATACTTACACAAATATTCACAGCTTATATTGTTAGTACCTGGAGGGCCGAGCTTTGCTCGGGGGAAGGCCAGTCAGTTTGGTTAGATGATTTGGAGTAATATTTCACCACTTCCCCCTATTGATGATCAGATTTGTATAACTCATTTGCCTCTTTCCTACATTTTTAAGGTCACTCCAGTTGTTATTTATAGCTCAATGACCCTTTGATTTTTCAAATCTTTTAATCTCTGCTTTCAGGAAACCACATGTTAATAATCATAAACAACATGAGTATTACTTTGACAGTTCCCTGGTTGATTATCAACAGCTGTTACAATTCTTTTGTTTTGATTTGAAACTCCATAAAACCAATGTTAATTTTTTAACTTTTCATTTTAGTTTTTTACATTATTTGATTTTTCCTGGGGATGAGGCCTATCTAGAACTTATTTTTATCACAGAAATTAGTTATTTCGAACATTTTAAGGAAATCGTTGGAGCCGTTTTTGAGATCAGTGTCGCAAGCAAGCAAGCAAGCAAACCTTACTCATATTAGAGTATAGGATAATTTGTTCATCACTCAGTACAGAAAGTAGCTATTTTCGATGACAGCTGATATCAAAGAAAATGATCGTTTCCCAAGCTCTAATTTAGAGGAAGGTAAAAACGATCAGCTGATTTTCCCTTGCTCTCAATCAGTTCTCCATTTTCCCACTACTTGCACTAATGTTTCGTTGTCATTTATTTGTACAATTTAAATCAGCTGTTTTTACTGTTTAACAATCTAAATGTAAACAGAAATAGGCATCGTGATGAAAAGTGTCGTTCATAACTTGTGACCGAAAGTGATTTCCCGGCACTTGCTCAAATTATTCCCGTACTCGACTTGGCCTCACACGTGAAATTTGGTGTTCCTGTGTTCGGCTCCGCCTCTCACATGAAACTTGAGCGCGCACAGGAAAATGTCACTTTCGGTACTTGTAATAAAATATACTATTGAATATCTCGTCCTTGATGCACGCACAGCTTATATATTGAAAATAGTTCCGCCATACTATAAAATAATAGTATATAAAATAATTTGCCGTACTATTTACCTTTCCGACGATATAAAGATAGTTGAAGCATAGTATATTGAGGTTGAGGTTTCGTAGTAATATCTTTAGTCCATGGGCAAGTCAGTGGTGAAAAGCACTGCAGCAGCAGCCAGCCGGGATCGACCTAGTGTCCTGCTACGTCTGGCTTGAGACTCCTGCGCTTTATCTCTGAGCTACCGTATTCCTTAACCCAATAAATTTGTATTCTGATTGAGAATTAAAATCAAAATTTGCTCCATGATTACTAAGTGGACCTTTATTCTAAAGAACACTAACATACCCACTCAAACTAATAGAAATATCAAGCGTTCACGGTGAAAATGTCAATTGCATTCTAAATTGAAGGGGTTTTAGAATGTGGTTTAAAGCCCTAAACTATATAATTCTACACAGACCGGTGTAATTAAGGCCAGAACGACTATTCTTCTTTAAAACGATAATTCACTTTAACAGTGAACGCTGTTGTTGCCAGTTTCACGACTATTTATAAAGAGGCTATTTAGTTTTATATATGACGTTTAACTGCTATAAATTTATAGTTTGGAAACAGATAACACGCTTACTCATTCATTAGTTCCAAAGATATTTATAATTACAGTTTTAAGCTGTATCTTCTATATTTAAAGACTGTCCTTGTCACTGATGCGATGTATGAAACGTGTTGAGTACCTTACCACCTTTCTAACCGACGAAGTTATTAGTTTGCAGATTACTTTATATCATCGCCTTTGAAGTACTGACTAAGTGGGGTTACATATTCCTGGTGCAATTTTAATGTGCTCTCAATTGTATTAACGGAATATTCAATAAACGGTTGGCCTTTGTCCCCTAGCCTAATATTTATGTTGCACCTAACACACATAACAACATATCTGGTAACGTAAACAATCCGGTTGATTAAAAATACTTTTTTTGTTATATGAACCATTCAACTTTATTACGTAAAATAAACCAAATAAAATTACATGCTTTTCTTGAGTCCACTACGTCATGATCATTTGATACTCCGATACTTCTATCAGGACATACAGTAACTTTCATCTGCCATTTTTGAGTTCGCTCAACCCATCGCGCGAATATTTTAATGTCCCCTTACTAACATATATTACATTTACTCCATATATTTAATCTTTATAAAACTAATATTATATTAGTAGCATTCAGACATGACGATCTTTTGTCAAGGAATTCAGTGATATTAAGACAAAAGCCCAAAATATGGGATTTTATTACTACAGACGTCTTCATAATAGTAAACGCTATAATGAATAAATTTCCACTCAACTGAATAAGTCATACACTAAATATTTGTCAGTTTCTACCAATTGTCATACAAAATTTCAAATAATAACTCCGTCAACGTTGAAATAAACTAGTACAAATTTAAAGAAGTAAAACCACATCCTTTAAAATATCTATAAACACCACGAAACACATGTATACAGTTCATATTTATACTTCTAAAGTAAACTAAATAAAACCAATTTGTTCAAACCAAAAAGCACGCTGTTCTCAATGAAGACTGAGTGCTTATAAATCAAATTACACTGCTCTGCATACAGCATACAGATAACCTGCTCTCCGTAACGGCCACCTGTAACGATGCAATCCTAGTACAAATCAAGAAAATGTGGGGCTCGAAATAAAAACTGATGAAATATAGTTCTGATGAGAAAAAAATGTCATATACCGGAACAAATATTTATTTTGGTGTTAAAATGGTATTAAAAAACTATAAATGAGAGTCTAATTTGTAGGGTACTTGGAATTTTTATTTAATTATTATTTAGTAGTAACAGTTTTACCGTGATTTATTCCTTTGATAATGGAAACCGATACTAATACATAATAGAGTTAGCAAACCGATAGTTCAGTTAAGTCGTTGTAGTTCTAAGATCACAGATATACTGAGATTATCAAAAGAATATTCTTTCGTTCTGAAATGATTGTTGTAAATGAGACCTGTAGAAGACAATCTGTCACCTGAAGGAGAGATAGTCTGAGTTAATTTCGTTCTGAAATGGTTGTTGTGAGACCTGTAGATGACAATCTGTCGCCCGAAGGAGAGATTTATTCTGAGTTGATTTCGTTCTGAAATGGTTGTTGTAGATGAGACCTGTAGAAGACAATCTGTCGCCTGAAGGAGAGATTTAGTCTGAGTTGATTTCGTTCTGAAATGGTTGTTGTAAGTGAGACCTGTAGAAGACAATCTGTCACCGGAAAGAGAGATTTAGTCTGAGTTGTTTTCGTTCTGAAATGGTTGTTGTAGATGAGACCTGTAGATGACTATCTGTCACCTGAAAGAGAGATTTAGTTTGAGTTGATTTCGTTCTGAAATGGTTGTTGTAAGTGAGACTTGTATATGACAATCTGTCACCTGAAGGAGAGATTAAGTCTGAGTTGATTTCGTTCTGAAATGGTTGTTGTAAGTGAGACTTGTAGATGACAATCTGTCACCTGAAGGAGAGATTTAGTCTGAGTTGATTTCGTTCTGAAATGGTTGTTGTAAGTGAGACTTGTAGATGACAATCTGTCACCTGAAGGAGAGATTTAGTCTGAGTTGATTTCGTTCTGAAATGGTTGTTGTAAGTGAGACTTGTAGATGACAATCTGTCACCGGAAAGAGAGATTTAGTCTGAGTTGATTTCGTTCTGAAATGGTTGTTGTAAGTGAGACTTGTAGATGACAATCTGTCACCTGAAGGAGAGATTTAGTCTGAGTTGATTTCGTTCTGAAATGGTTGTTGTAAGTGAGACTTGTAGATGACAATCTGTCACCTGAAGGAGAGATTAAGTCTGAGTTGATTTCGTTCTGAAATGGTTGTTGTAAGTGAGACTTGTAGATGACAATCTGTCACCTGAAGGAGAGATTTAGTCTGAGTTGATTTCGTTCTGAAATGGTTGTTGTAAGTGAGACTTTTAGATGACAATCTGTCACCTGAAGGAGAGATTTAGTCTGAGTTGATTTCGTTCTGAAATGGTTGTTGTAGATGAGACCTGTAGATGACTATCTGTCACCTGAAAGAGAGATTTAGTTTGAGTTGATTTCGTTCTGAAATGGTTGTTGTAAGTGAGACTTGTAGATGACAATCTGTCACCTGAAGGAGAGATTTAGTCTGAGTTGATTTCGTTCTGAAATGGTTGTTGTAAGTGAGACTTGTAGATGACAATCTGTCACCGGAAAGAGAGATTTAGTCTGAGTTGATGTCGTTCTGAAATGGTTGTTGTAAGTGAGACTTGTAGATGACAATCTGTCACCTGAAGGAGAGATTTAGTCTGAGTTGATTTCGTTCTGAAATGGTTGTTGTAAGTGAGACTTGTAGATGACAATCTGTCACCTGAAGGAGAGATTAAGTCTGAGTTGATTTCGTTCTGAAATGGTTGTTGTAAGTGAGACTTGTAGATGACAATCTGTCACCTGAAGGAGAGATTTAGTCTGAGTTGATTTCGTTCTGAAATGGTTGTTGTAAGTGAGACTTGTAGATGACAATCTGTCACCTGAAGGAGATATTTAGTCTGAGTTGATTTCGTTCTGAAATGGTTGTTGTAAGTGAGACTTGTAGATGACAATCTGTCACCTGAAGGAGAGATTTAGTCTGAGTTGATTTCGTTCTGAAATGGTTGTTGTAGATGAGACCTGTAGATGACTATCTGTCACCTGAAAGAGAGATTTAGTTTGAGTTGATTTCGTTCTGAAATGGTTGTTGTAAGTGAGACTTGTAGATGACAATCTGTCACCTGAAGGAGAGATTAAGTCTGAGTTGATTTCGTTCTGAAATGGTTGTTGTAAGTGAGACTTGTAGATGACAATCTGTCACCTGAAGGAGAGATTTAGTCTGAGTTGATTTCGTTCTGAAATGGTTGTTGTAAGTGAGACTTGTAGATGACAATCTGTCACCGGAAAGAGAGATTTAGTCTGAGTTGATTTCGTTCTGAAATGGTTGTTGTAAGTGAGACTTGTAGATGACAATCTGTCACCTGAAGGAGAGATTTAGTCTGAGTTGATTTCGTTCTGAAATGGTTGTTGTAAGTGAGACTTGTAGATGACAATCTGTCACCTGAAGGAGAGATTTAGTCTGAGTTGATTTCGTTCTGAAATGGTTGTTGTAAGTGAGACTTGTAGATGACAATCTGTCACCTGAAGGAGAGATTTAGTCTGAGTTGATTTCGTTCTGAAATGGTTGTTGTAAGTGAGACTTGTAGATGACAATCTGTCACCTGAAGGAGAGATTTAGTCTGAGTTGATTTCGTTCTGAAATGGTTGTTGTAGATGAGACCTGTAGATGACTATCTGTCACCTGAAAGAGAGATTTAGTTTGAGTTGATTTCGTTCTGAAATGGTTGTTGTAAGTGAGACTTGTAGATGACAATCTGTCACCTGAAGGAGAGATTAAGTCTGAGTTGATTTCGTTCTGAAATGGTTGTTGTAAGTGAGACTTGTAGATGACAATCTGTCACCTGAAGGAGAGATTTAGTCTGAGTTGATTTCGTTCTGAAATGGTTGTTGTAAGTGAGACTTGTAGATGACAATCTGTCACCTGAAGGAGATATTTAGTCTGAGTTGATTTCGTTCTGAAATGGTTGTTGTAAGTGAGACTTGTAGATGACAATCTGTCACCTGAAGGAGAGATTTAGTCTGAGTTGATTTCGTTCTGAAATGGTTGTTGTAGATGAGACCTGTAGATGACTATCTGTCACCTGAAAGAGAGATTTAGTTTGAGTTGATTTCGTTCTGAAATGGTTGTTGTAAGTGAGACTTGTAGATGACAATCTGTCACCTGAAGGAGAGATTAAGTCTGAGTTGATTTCGTTCTGAAATGGTTGTTGTAAGTGAGACTTGTAGATGACAATCTGTCACCTGAAGGAGAGATTTAGTCTGAGTTGATTTCGTTCTGAAATGGTTGTTGTAAGTGAGACTTGTAGATGACAATCTGTCACCGGAAAGAGAGATTTAGTCTGAGTTGATTTCGTTCTGAAATGGTTGTTGTAAGTGAGACTTGTAGATGACAATCTGTCACCTGAAGGAGAGATTTAGTCTGAGTTGATTTCGTTCTGAAATGGTTGTTGTAAGTGAGACTTGTAGATGACAATCTGTCACCTGAAGGAGAGATTTAGTCTGAGTTGATTTCGTTCTGAAATGGTTGTTGTAAGTGAGACTTGTAGATGACAATCTGTCACCTGAAGGAGAGATTTAGTCTGAGTTGATTTCGTTCTGAAATGGTTGTTGTAAGTGAGACTTGTAGATGACAATCTGTCACCTGAAGGAGAGATTTAGTCTGAGTTGATTTCGTTCTGAAATGGTTGTTGTAGATGAGACCTGTAGATGACTATCTGTCACCTGAAAGAGAGATTTAGTTTGAGTTGATTTCGTTCTGAAATGGTTGTTGTAAGTGAGACTTGTAGATGACAATCTGTCACCTGAAGGAGAGATTTAGTCTGAGTTGATATCGTTTTCTGATATTACGATTTTTACCTAATGTTTAAGTTACTTTGTATTAGATAAAAATAGTGTATTTATGCTATGGTTTAAACAGTGTTTCTTTCGTTGGGTATGATAGTAAAAATAAATTGACAAAACGTCTATTTCATTAAAGTTACATCTTCTTTACAATTTTAATAATATATTTAATTCCTGTACTACTGTGGAAGTCTTCAGTAGAAATTCAAATAAGCTCTCATAACAAAAACAAAATACGGTTAGGGAATCAGGAGACATCTAGGCAACTGTTTGCATTGCTGTGAAATAATAATTTGACCCTCTTATTTTTTAAATGTAAATTTATTGAATTTTAAATAATTTAATATTTTAACGGCACAAATAACGTAGCGTTTGGCATGTGTTTAATGTTTTTGATGAATTTAATTACAACTGTGACAGGTCGAGATTGATTCCCATGTCGTGTTTAACATGTACAGGATTATAGGTTGGTAGAATGTGAATATATATATCGTATTATACAGAAATATTAGGTTGTATAACGTCTTGATAAATGTTAAATAAAACATTCTGAACTGAATTAAATTATAAGAACAGCTGTAGAAGCAATGGCTGGATAAAGAATAATAAAACAGAGCAGCAACTCTTAGTAATAAATGAAAACAAGTAAAGGAAACAAACTCATACGCCATTGAAATGAGCGTAAAACAATAATTTGTAGTTACATTATAAACTAAATTATCCATCCCGATCATTGTTTGAATCTATGTCACTCTATGAAGTTTATTAATGAGGTTTTTTACCTTCTTGAAAGTACGTGGAAATGTTTTCTGAGTTTCTGAAAACAAAAATAGCTTCTTCCCTGTACGGGAAATTCCCTAAAAAAATAAAAATACTAAGCTGACACGGGATGAGGTCGGATCAAAGGCTTTTTGAGGGTGTAACACACACGCACACTCGCGGATCTGACCCTCTCTTTCGATGTAAAATTCATATTGAAATGAAAGCCTGGCTTTATTTTATTAAACGCACTTTAACAACAATGTGCAAATTGGGGAGTTCAAATGAAAAATTAATTAGGCAGGTATTTAAATTCTGTACAATTTTGACGGTGTATACGTCGTAGATACGATTAAAGATTGTTTGAGAAAAATAATTTGTTATTATAATTACAATTGGAGGTAGTTTGGTTGACTTAGATTTTATACCAGGGGTTCCCACACGATATCGATAGTACGCATACTATTTAATAACGCGTAAGCGTACGCAAGGACGTTTTAGTTAGTACGTATGAAAGTAGACAAAACCCCTTAAAGATTGTATAAAATATTCACTCACTTTATTAAAATTGTTTTGAAGCTAACATGGTCGTGAGATAACGAATTGGTAAAAGTTAAATTTATTCAGTGAAAAAAACAACAACTAGGTATACATCAAACCTCTCTTTAAATAAAAATAAAAAGGTTAATGCTTAAGTAATGTAAAGTTTTAATATTATCCCACACCAATATTAAACGTTTTCTAGCCTCGATCAACCAGCCTTTACCCCGACACTGCATTCTATCACTGACACGGTGCGAGGGATACAACAATCTAGTTGACGTTGAGCTTAAAATGCGTTAAAATAATAAATTACCGCAATGTCTTTAACTTTCTTCAAACCCCCTGTCATCCCTCATCCCACAATTTTGACTCCAGTATATACAGAAGGGTACCTCCCCAAATAAATTATTAAAACGTTGCTTTAAAACTAAAACCAGAAGTAACTTTTCAACACGACTGACCGGTTTTAGGTTACTTTTTCGGAACTATTTGATTTTGGTTTAAACAACTAACTATAATTCTAATGAGTTTCCTATACAAATATAAAACTACACCTCTTATTTGATCACATATGTCCCTTTCATCAATAATCTCTTTTTTATTTAAGCCTGTGAAAATCAAAACATGTCAAATATGAATAAAATTTCCAAGGCAACTCTGATTATCTCTGACTGGTTTTACTGAGGATGCAACACTGTGCATATGAGCACAGTATTGAGACATGGTACACAAATGTAATTTTTTACAACGTTGCACTGTAGTTCATCACAGTTTTATGTTACTTGTTTATTTTGTGTAATAAATTATTAAAAATTAATTTTCACGAAAACAATATTACTCTCCACATAATCTGAAAATCCATACAGAGTCTAGCCCCGATTAGTGCAGAATAATGAGAGTTCAGTGTATTTTGTGTCGAGGTAGTGGTACGAGAAAATGTATAAACATGTTTAATAACTAACCCCCCCTTTTAACTATATCAGATAGAATATACAGTACTATCATCAGATTATTACAATAGTAAGCTATTCCTTTTAAAATATCTAAACTACAAAGGGTTAAAGACGAGTACGTTTGAACTGAATTTTTAAATCTGACATAGGCTAATATCCATGCCGTAAGAGTTGCTAACATAGCGGATTAGGAAAACAAATCATAAAATTTCTCCCAATTAATGTAAGCCACTGAAGCACATCGGAAGTAAAACATGGCGACAGCCTTTATTGTAGTGGTGTATACACAAAATACAATAAAGGAAAAAGGTTACCAAATGCTTCCATCACATTGGCCTCCAGAAAATGACATTCAGCAGCTAGATCACAGATTTTAGAGATGAATATAATTGCAGGAGCGTCAGAAAACAAACATCAACCGTTGTTCTAGCACCTGGGTTTAACTATGCAAATATAAAGCCCTTGGAATGTTAAGTTTTATAGCTTTCGTATTTTAGTTTACATAAGTGATACCAAGTTTGTGCCTGAAACGCAAATACTTTTACTCAATTCCCACATCACATCTAGATACGAGTATTGAGATTCCTCAAGATGTCTACCGTTATTGATGTGGGTTTACAGCGAATACCAAGCATGAATTGTGTTGTTTACAGCATGATCGGTACTCTTTGATATATTGATTAATCGGCCACAAATAGTTCTACCATGGACTTCATCTGGTGATGGTTTTGTTAAAACATTTCTACTAAAAAATGTCAGGTTAAGTCTAAGCTTTCAGAAAGTTATTTTTTCTCAGTTAGTTATAACATGTTTTTCACCGCCATAACCACTGCGTAAATAAAAATTGACATTTCAAAATTACTCTGCCACTTCAAAGCAGATTTAAATAATTTAATTACTAATTGTTTTCAACTAAGAAAACAAATCATAAAGCATTTTGTTTTCAAAATGTTGTTTATAAAACAATGGAAATTTATAATGCTCTGTATAAAACTGGAGTTTACAAATTTTCCAAACGATTGTAAAACAACGGAGAAATACTTCCAGCGGCGAGGATAACCGAGCAGTTTCTTGGCCAACAAGGGAGGAGACACATAAATATTCAACGTCCTTGATATTATTTATAAACACCTCAAGGAAAACGATTATTCATCTTTTACACAAAATCCGTAATACAAAAAAGCTAAATTATTATTCCTACTGTTCTAAATTCAAGAAATATGTATTTAAAATAATTTGTTTGGTGGTAGTTAAACACATTCAAGTATTTTAAGTAGCAAATTTGACGCATTGAAAGGTATTTGAGAAAAATAGATTAAAATTAAATATTCAAATTTTCATAAATTACGGTCGTATAATTGTTATAGTTCTTCAAATTTTTAAGAACATAATAAAATGTGTCCAGGGATTTGTAAACATGACTCATTCTTTAGTTTTTAACCAATTTAACAACTAAGGTATTAATGCAATTACCTTGATTCGTAGTTGTTCAAAGTCGTTAAAAATTTGCGACACTTCCATTTTAAAGCCCTAACAATTTGTTATTTTACATCAAGTAACATTAAAATCAATTGCAATTAAATTGGACTATAAAACAGTTGTTATTTTATATTAATGTATTATAAGCTAAATAAAATGCACAAACTACTGCGATGGCTACACAATCTGTATAGTGCTTATGTTAGCTAAGTTTCATCAAGATGGGACAACTTGCTCGGTTTCGACCAACTTAACTATATTATAAACCTGGTGCCAATAGCCATTATGGTTTTATCTGTTTCAGAATTCGAAGCCTACTGCTCATCAAGCGAGCAGCTGTTTGAGAGGAAGGTAAGAGGCAATTTGCAAGTGTTTTATGGACAATAATCTTCTACAACAATTTGATTGCTCGATGTATAATGGTAATCGTTAATATTTATTGTAGTTAACATTTTTAACCCTTTTAAAAGTATTTTAACAACTAACAAAACAATAAAAAAACATTTTTTACACCTATTAATACCCGTTAAATGTTATGCCATACGGCAACAATAAAAATAAAGTAGCTTGCTATTTTATACCACCGTTACAGTGAATAGCTTGTTAAGGCCACATAGTATTCTACTTTTATACCGCTTTTTGCCCTCAAGCAAGGGAATGAGCAGAGTAAGTAGGTCTAGATTGCTTTTCTACAGAAGAGACATTTTACAAATTGTTTTCCTTATTTCCAAGATCTCCATACTGCAATATTACGAATGCGTAACAAACAAAACAGTGAACCATCAGCGAAACAATTATTCAGGATCAGAAATCAGAAATTTGTATTGCCATTGACCAATACAATGATTGAAATAGGCATTGTCAAGTTCTTAAATATAAATGTAAAAATGTAAATAACCTAGTCTAACAGTCAGGTAATTTCAATCTCAGACTCAACAAATTCTTTTCGGCTATAAAGTGGATTACATACCAGCCATGTGTGTACCTTGGACTTAAAGCTAGTAAGGCTGGTAACATGCAGAGATTCAGGCAGCTTATTGTTAAATTTCACACAATTTAACTTAAAAGAATTACTTACCTGTAATGGCCAGCCTGTGGTGTGGTATGTCCAATTGTCCTTTTTTCCTTGTATGGTGTGTGTGATAGTCTTGCCTGGTGTGCAATGCATGTATGTTAGTTTTGGTGTAGATTAAGACATTGTAAATGTAAAGATTGATAATGGTGCATATGTTTAGACGGGCAACAAGGGGTTTGCAGGGCTCCACAGGGCCAGCCCCAGCCATTATTTCGGCTCCACAGGGCCAGCCCCAGCCATTATTTCGGCTCCACAGGGCCAGCCCCAGCCATTATTTCGGCTCCACAGGGCCAGCCCCAGCCATTATTTCGGCTCCACAGGGCCAGCCCCAGCCATTATTTCGGCTCCACAGGGCCAGCCCCAGCCATTATTTCGGCTCCACAGGGCCAGCCCCAGCCATTATTTCGGCTCCACAGGGCCAGCCCCAGCCATTATTTCGGCTCCACAGGGCCAGCCCCAGCCATTATTTCGGCTCCACAGGGCCAGCCCCAGCCATTATTTCGGCTCCACAGGGCCAGCCCCAGCCATTATTTCGGCTCCACAGGGCCAGCCCCAGCCATTATTTCGGCTCCACAGGGCCAGCCCCAGCCATTATTTCGGCTCCACAGGGCCAGCCCCAGCCATTATTTCGGCTCCACAGGGCCAGCCCCAGCCATTATTTCGGCTCCACAGGGCCAGCCCCAGCCATTATTTCGGCTCCACAGGGCCAGCCCCAGCCATTATTTCGGCTCCACAGGGCCAGCCCCAGCCATTATTTCGGCTCCACAGGGCCAGCCCCAGCCATTATTTCGGCTCCACAGGGCCAGCCCCAGCCATTATTTCGGCTCCACAGGGCCAGCCCCAGCCATTATTTCGGCTCCACAGGGCCAGCCCCAGCCATTATTCGGCTCCACAGGGCCAGCCCCAGCCATTATTTCGGCTCCACAGGGCCAGCCCCAGCCATTATTCGGCTCCACAGGGCCAGCCCCAGCCATTATTTCGGCTCCACAGGGCCAGCCCCAGCCATTATTTCGGCTCCACAGGGCCAGCCCCAGCCATTATTCGGCTCCACAGGGCCAGCCCCAGCCATTATTTCGGCTCCACAGGGCCAGCCCCAGCCATTATTTCGGCTCCACAGGGCCAGCCCCAGCCATTATTTCGGCTCCACAGGGCCAGCCCCAGCCATTATTTCGGCTCCACAGGGCCAGCCCCAGCCATTATTTCGGCTCCACAGGGCCAGCCCCAGCCATTATTTCGGCTCCACAGGGCCAGCCCCAGCCATTATTTCGGCTCCACAGGGCCAGCCCCAGCCATTATTCGGCTCCACAGGGCCAGCCCCAGCCATTATTTCGGCTCCACAGGGCCAGCCCCAGCCATTATTCGGATTACCTTTTTCTGCAGCAAAAGAATCTCATGAACATGAGAGGAATGACCTCAAGTTAGAATTCCATATTGAATATGGGACCGAAACAGTCCATAGAAAGCAAGTTTTAAATGATCAGTACTAACAAGGGGTTTCAATTTCCAAAATAAAAAAGTTACTCTTGAGAGTTTTTTACTTAAATGATTAATATGATATTTCCAGTGTAATTTATTGTCAAGATTAATTCCTAAAAGTTTAACTGAATGATCCAAATGCTTTTGTGTGAGGGAGAATTCTATGTTTTGAGTTTTTGATTGGTTACATATTAATTTATTTGCATAAAACCAGTTCAAAACAACATCCTGTGAATCGTGTATTATTTGAGAAAGCCTATTTAGGTCTTTATCACTTGCAAAAATTGTTGTGTCGTCTGCGTAAATTACACAGTCAACAAAACATTACGTGACAGATCATTTATTGCAACAACAAAAAGGAATGGGCTAAGGACTGACCCCTGCGGAAAACCTGCTTTAATTGTGGACAGCAAAGAATTCTTGCCCCTAAATTGACTAAAATACCTCTGAAACATTAATTTACTGATGGGTATGAGATTTACTGTTGTTGGTATTTGTTGAATTTTTCCTACAGGGAAACAATTTTGTTTTTTAACTGTCAATTAGTGTTTTTGTTGAAAACAATATTGAAATATTGTTGGAAAATAAAGAACTGTTGACATTTATGTTTAAATGGTTTGTTTTATTTCTAATTTGTTGACAAATAAATGATACATTTTTGGAAAATCATAGAAATACAATTATAACTAGCCGTTATTTCTTAGATGAAAAACACATCGCTATTAGTCCTGGATGGAGATGTATCGTACTAGATGTAGATATGATATCAAACAATTATATTTTGCTGAACCAGTTCGGAGTATAAAGTAGCGATTTTTATTTAAAAGTTGGACAGGTGAACTAATGGTCGTAGCAGCCACTGGAGCGGGATATTGATCAGGTGACGAGAGTGTGGAACGGGTTGTTGGCGTTTACACACGACAGGAAAAGCGAAACACCTGCGATGACAATTTAGTACATCTTAATATAGTACATGTATTTAATCTTAACTAAGGGATATTTTACTTTTCAAATTTTAAAGTACACAAATTCTGAGAATTATTATTGCAAAAAATAAAAAATGACCACAAGTTATGCCAATTGGAAAAATTTAAGTAATTTATTTCGTCCCACTTATTTTATTGGGACATAATGGAAATGTCAAGAGAAGTGCTCAATAACTCATATCTCCTGAAATATAAATTTTCTGGCTCAGTAAGCAGTAAGTCTTACACATATACAAAAGTATTCATTTAACAGCGTTACCTTAATAAATGTTTAGGAAGAGGAAGGACTTTCCTTCACGCCTTAGTGTGGAACTCCTACTAGAAAAAGCCACGTATTATGTTCAATAATACCTCATATATTTTCTTTAAACCTGGGACAGTTCAATTCTTTTGATCAGGCTTGGCATGAAATTGGCTTTCGCCCATTAGGTTTCGAACCGCACCGAGCTGTCAAGAAATATAAGGACCCCGTCCGTATATTGGTCTAGGTTATTCTTATGGTGCAGATAACGCTCTAATAGATATATAAATATATATTAGACCCCATTCTACATTATCTTCAGTACATCGTGTGCATCGAAATCACCTCTAGAGGTTGTGTGTCCTGTAAGTGAAACCATTCCCAATGCGGTTGACGGAAAAGTGTGTTCTGCTTTGACGGGAATGCTGGGGAAGTTAATAAAGTGCGCGTAAATCGGACCTGGTTATGTACGACGGAAAACCCGTCATCTATCAAAGACTGCGTGAAGTAGAAGTCCTTGGTTGACTTTGCCAGGGGAACTTGAAGTCACCTTATAACTGGTCGTGGCGGGTTCACTTGGTGGCTTCTGGTGCATCCAATTCCACCTTGCCTCTAGGTAGATCGCCTTCCTCTCTGCAGGGGCGACACCACGACCACCAGACCGCCAGCTCAAACACCGTACTATTCGCGGATGTGACGCGACGCTGAGCCATTGTGCCCGTTATATGGCATACGCATTTCAGGAAAAGAAATTCACACGTTTACAATTTGTTAAATTAGGTAAAATTTAGTAGTCAAATTTCATGCAAGTATTTCTTACATGACTACAAATTGTATTCACATACGTGTTACACCCTTTCTCAAAAGCGAAACTATTTTTAAGATCAGGAGTAAAATAATTGGTTTTGAACAATATTGTCTTGATTTCTTGATCAGTATCTAAGCTCAAGTTCCGCTTTCTTTACTTCCCCTTTGTACCAATTTTTTAAATCGAGTAACATATTTTAAATCTTAGTAGTATTCTTTGTTAAGATTCATTTTTCCTTGACTTCAAATCCATTTTACATTTTCATATACATTATAACAAATATTATATGCTCACAAAGCAAACTAATCTTGTTAAATTTCGATGGAAATTAGAAATAAATACAACTAAAGTATCGTGGCTGCTTATTAAGGGGACTAGTGTAGTAAGTCAACCTAAAATTTGAGAAAAACACAATAATGTCTAAATTAAAACTCCTTATTTAAACCTGTCATACAGGGATGGTTTGTTTTATTAGTCTTGAGGAATAACTTGTTTTACATCAATTTAAGCTTTATATCAAACTTGGCTTCCAGTTTTGATGTTCAAAAACTGACAATGGCAGTTAAATAATGTGGTCAAACAACGGGCGGTTGGAAATGATTTATTGATCACAGCAGGATTGGATGTTAGTGCCTCACACAATTTACGTAACGCCATCGTTACGCTGACAGTTAGTCAATGATTTCATCCCTGGGGGAGTAAACACAAACGCATTTGTGCTAAGAGCTCCGCACAACAGACCGCATAATTGTGTCACTCACATTACATGGTCGCTATGTTAATGAGAATCACAAGGTTATCTGCGCGGTGATTGCGAATTTGTAAGCTACCAAACGAGTTAACTTGAGTAAAAATATAAAAGTATTTTTCTGAGAAATCTTACGGGTAAAGCAATGGCAACTAATGTAGTAGAATAAGTTTTGTAAATATATTTAATGTGAAAAGATATCACAAACAAATTAGCTAAAACTCTTTAGAATGAGTAAAGGGAAGAATCATAGTAGTTACTATAAAACTTAAATAAACTTTATAATTCAAAATTGAAAGAATTTATTTAATTAAGAACTCATATTGTACTATAGTTTGTCCGATTCAAAGGTAATAATCGTTTGTAGCTTCATTGTTTTATAATAAATATGATATGAATATATGCTACAGTACTAATTGTAATTCTGAAAACATTTAGACCTGACATTATTAAAACTACAGGTTTGAGGGACATTGTGATTTTTAAGAAATATTTAAACATATTTGTTTAAAAATTATGTTTATGAAAAGTAGCTCTCCAAAAAATAAAGCATTTCACAACAAATTTTGGTGGGCACGACAAAAGTCAGTTAACCGCCGCCGCCGCAGACCAGGCGAGCAACAATGTCTATCTCTTACTTATCTTTTCTGGAATTTCGCGTAGCATTAATCTATTTTGGAGTTGGCGAATTTTGTGTTTATTGTGTATTGAGCGGAATGCTAGGTCACCGGACTTAACTCCGTGTGATTTGGACATGTGGGAACTTTTAAAAGATAGTTTTCTTTCTGTGAAACCTCATTTGAGAGAACGAGCGGACGAATGTTACACCCCAGTTGTTACAAAATGTGTAAATGAGTGATAAAAAGGCGTATGAAAACGAAGGTGGCATTTTTGAGCAGTTTCTGTAACAGGTAAATTACAATTTCTTTGTTATAATTAGGAAAATAACGTTACATCTAAATAGCATTTTCGGTTATCTGACTTTTGCCGCAGCCTGTACTTTCGCTTCTGAGTAATGGGAGAGATATTGTATAAGTAATAAGAAGATTTATCAATGTAGACTGAGTGCCTACAAACCTTATTACCTCCTCTGCAAGCAGCATGCAAATTGCCCTCTCTCCATGATATCTGCTTGTTGAAAATAATTTGCGTTGTAAATCAAAGCGATACTTCAACGGAACAAGTTATATTTTACACTATGGTACCAACATTATCCTTCGGTAAACTGCACCGCCAAAAAACTAACTTTGGTGTTTGGTATTTAGATAACACTTATTTTAAACGGTATTTTTAGTTTTGCTGTTAAACTCAACTATGAATGTACTATCACAATTACTCGTGCAGGTAATAGATATAGCTCGTTTTCTTTACTGGTATTGTTTGCTAATAACTCAGGTTCAATATAAGAACCCTGCTAAGTCATTACCAGTGATTAGCACTGAGTCTTCCTAAAATACATAATTTCCACTTAAAAATAGATTTTATTTTCAATGTTGGTTATCAAAATATCTATGCACCTAATCCACTTGAAAAGGCATATTTTAACTAAAATAGTGAAACAACTAGGAAACACATGTGTTATAAAATGAAGCTCTAATTGGCTGTAACTGTTTAAACCTTAGTAAATATACCTATAAGGGACCTTTGACCTTAGTACAAACATATTTTTCTAGTTGAAGGACATAAACTTGTTTTTCAGTATAATATACGTGATGTAATAAAAGACGTCTTACAACACTTAAGATATATTTACACTTACTTATACAGATTCACATACATACGGTACACATATATAAAAGATGGTACTAGGATATCGATTTCGATCAGTCACACCGGTCATCATCAGGCCAATGAGAGAACTGACAGAATCAAAATGGTGTCCCTGCTTATATCCTATTGGCTACCGGAAGTTCCGGATACAGGTTACTAAATGTGCTACCACAAAATTATAAGATATGCTACTAACAAGTTGTTCAATATATACCTAAATTATTTTTGAAATAGTTTTATTAGTTAATATATAACTAATTAACATAACCAATAATGAAAATATACCTTTTACAGGCAGTGAAAAACCACGGAGTCGTAGCGAGTAATAAGCAAATGATAAACTAATATAAAATAAGATAAATAAGAATAACAAAATAAAATAAACTACAAACACTTTAAAAAACAGTAATAAATATATAATTTGACATGAGGACGAGTCTTTGAAATTCAAGAGACATACAACGGCATCCTGAAATGTAATATCATCAGCGCTCCTTGAACGCATGCTAACGCACCACGTATTGTCTGCATTGCTGGCGCATAGGGTTACATTATATCTTAAGTTTTGTATTTTCAAAATCGTTTATTTTGTTTGAATAATAAAACTAAATTATTTGGATGATTCAATGATTCGAATTATCGTATTCCTTCAAAGAGCTTACTCGCTCTCAATGTAGGCAACCGGTTACGATTAGGGTCATTGAGGTAATAAGGTAAATTAAATAATTTAAGCATTCAGAAATTACCCTAAGCCATAGTAACAAAAAATAAATAATTTGTAATGCTCATGACTGAAAAAACATAATTCATATAGCGTCTCTATAATTGAGGGATCTTTGCAAACAATTTGAGCGAGAGGCAACTCCGCTCGTCCGCTCCACCTCCTGTGAACGGGTGAGTGGTTTGCTTCCAAATGAAAATAACAGATATTTACTCTCTGTAATCCGGACGGAATTGTATACCGCACCAGTTTTATTAAAACCGTATAGATAATTATAAAATGTATACATATGAACGATAAATAACAAATTCACAGCAAAAACTAAAATGTTACGACGGGTTTAATGACATTTGTCTAACAGAAATAACGGAAAATGAGAGTGAAACAAATTAAAAAAGAAAAAAGTACATAATAGATGTAGGATATAAGTAGTAGACCTAAGGTGTACTTTATATAATTCTACACCAATCGTACTTTTCTAGTTTAAGGTTTAAAAATCAATATAAAAAGGTCACTAAATAAACCTGGAAATAGGCCTAGAGTCACTCCTAAATGTCAGTAAAATTGTACACAAATTCAAAGCTAGAGTTCAAAGTAAGTATTCGAAAAAGTATGATACGGTAATTGCATTTAGCATTCAATCATAAAATGTCCTTAGAAGTATAATATCTGTAATAAATAAAATAATGTACGAATATAAATGTGTTTTCTGTCTTAACCACATCGCTATAAAGGTTCGTCTCTATTACATTACTACTGATAAAAACTTATGTTTGTTTCGATATGAATAGGCTTCTGAAAGAAATTGCTATTACTGAAATAAAATCAAACGAGGGTGTAATTTAATAGCTCTGTGCGGATCTTGAGTTTTGCTTTAATGTGGAGAATACGTGACCACTAAACGATACTTTGGAATTTCACATACAACGACTTCTTTATTAAATCTTAAACGCTATTATTTATAAAGTTAAGCACCCAATAAACTTGGTCTTGAGACAAACTCGTCTGAATTGTAACTCGTCTAATTTTAACCTCTTTTATTATTGTACTGCTGTATTATAAATTCGTTTCTGGTTTTTAGACCAAATCAAAATAATAATCTAGGATAGTTAAATCAAAAGTGGCTCACCCTAAACTATGAACAAATAATTTTTATAAAATAAAGGTTAAGGGAATAAATCAAATCCTTTCTCAGTCATGAAACCCCTTGATTTTAAAAGTGAAACGGACTGTATTTTCCAGTGGTTTGATCAGACAAGCGACATTCTCAAAGCAAGTGGCAGTCACAGGCGGAACGGTTTGGTTGCCTTGGATGGTGGAAAGGAATAATAGAATGAGGTTTAGAAAATATTGGTAAACAAATAACATGATTACGATAGCCGTCGTGTTTTATTGCAGTCGAAGTCAAAATTTATTTGTAATTTTTTATAATAGTGACCACTGGCGTAGTGGTCAAGGTGACAGACTTCAGAACCATGGGTCCTGTTGTGGGTTCAGATCCCAGTCTTGGCAAGCAAGTATGATCATTACTGTCCAGCAACTACTGTAGTGGCTCACCCCTAGCTTTGCTTGATGCGTTCCACGCACAGTCCCGAGGTCCAGATGGGTAGGCGTAGTGGTCGAGGTGACAGACTTCAGAACCATGGGTCCTGTTGTGGGTTCGGATCCCAGTCTTGGCAAGCAAGTATGATCATTACTGTCCAGCAACTACTGTAGTGGCTCACCCCTAGCTTTGCTTGATGCGTTCCACGCACAGTCCCGAGGTCCAGATGGGTAGGCGTAGTGGTCGAGGTGACAGACTTCAGAACCATGGGTCCTGTTGTGGGTTCAGATCCCAGTCTTGGCAAGCAAGTATGATCATTACTGTCCAGCAACTACTGTAGTGGCTCACCCCTAGCTTTGCTTGATGCGTTCCACGCACAGTCCCGAGGTCCAGATGGGTGGGCGTAGTGGCCAAGGTGACGGGCTTCGGAACCATGGGTCCTGTTGTGGCTTCGGATCCCAGTCTTGGCAAGCAAGTATGATCATTACTGTCCAGCAACTACTGTAGTGGCTCACCCCTAGCTTTGCTTGATGCGTTCCAGGCACAGTCCCAAGGTCCAGATGGGTGGGCGTAGTGGCCAAGGTGACGGGCTTCGGAACCATGGGTCCTGTTGTGGCTTCGGATCCCAGTCTTGGCAAGCAAGTATGATCATTACTGTCCAGCAACTACTGTAGTGGCTCACCCCTAGCTTCACTTGATGCGTTCCAGGCACAGTCCCAAGGTCCAGATGGGTGGGCGTAGTGGCCAAGGTGACGGGCTTCGGAACCATGGGTCCTGTTGTGGCTTCGGATCCCAGTCTTGGCAAGCAAGTATGATCATTACTGTCCAGCAACTACTGTAGTGGCTCACCCCTAGCTTTGCTTGATGCGTTCCAGGCACAGTCCCAAGGTCCAGATGGGTGGGCGTAGTGGCCAAGGTGACGGGCTTCGGAACCATGGGTCCTGTTGTGGCTTCGGATCCCAGTCTTGGCAAGCAAGTATGATCAGTACTGTCCAGCAACTACTGTAGTGGCTCACCCCTAGCTTTGCTTAACGCGTTCCAGGCACAGTCCCAAGGTCCAGATGGGTAGGCGTAGTGGCCAAGGTGACGGGCTTCGGAACCATGGGTCCTGTTGTGGCTTCGGATCCCAGTCTTGGCAAGCAAGTATGATCAGTACTGTCCGGCAACTACTGTAGTGGCTCACCCCTAGCTTTGCTTGATGCGTTCCACGCACAGTCCCGAGGTCCAGATGGGTAGGCGTAGTGGCCAAGGTGACGGGCTTCGGAACCATGGGTCCTGTTGTGGCTTCGGATCCCAGTCTTGGCAAGCAAGTATGATCAGTACTGTCCAGCAACTACTGTAGCGGCTCACCCCTAGCTTTGCTTGATGACTTCCAGGCACAGTCCTCTGGTCCAGATGGGTGGGCGTAGTGGCCAAGGTGACGGGCTTCGGAACCATGGGTCCTGTTGTGGCTTCGGATCCTAGTCTTGGCAAGCAAGTATGATCAGTACTGTCCAGCAACTACTGTAGTGGCTCACCCCTAGCTTTGCTTGATGCCTTCCAGGCACAGTCCTCTGGTCCAGATGGGTAGGCGAAGTGGCCAAGGTGACGGGCTTCAGAACCATGGGTCCTGTTGTGGCTTCGGATCCCAGTCTTGGCAAGCAAGTATGATCAGTACTATCCAGCAACTACTGTAGCGGCTCACCCCTAGCTTTGCTTGATGCCTTCCAGGCACAGTCCTCTGGTCCAGATGGGTGGGCGTAGTGGCAAAGGTGACGGGCTTCGGAACCATGGGTCCTGTTGTGGCTTCGGATCCCAGTCTTGGCAAGCAAGTATGGTCAGTACTGTCCAGCAACTACTGTAGTGGCTCACCCCTAGCTTTGCTTGATGCCTTCCAGGCACAGTCCCGAGGTCCAGATGGGTAGGCGTAGTGGCCAAGGTGACGGGCTTCGGAACCATGGGTCCTGTTGTGACTTCGGATCCCAGTCTTGGCATGCAAGTATGATCAGTACTGTCCAGCAACAACTGTAGTGGCTCACCCCTAGCTTTGCTTGATGCGTTCCACGCACAGTCCCGAGGTCCAGATGGGTAGGCGTAGTGGCCAAGGTGACGGGCTTCGGAACCATGGGTCCTGTTGTGGCTTCGGATTCCAGTCTTAGCAAGCAAGTATTATCAGTACTGTCCAGCAACTACTGTAGTGGCTCACCCCTAGCTTTGCTTGATGCCTTCCAGGCACAGTCCTCTGGTCCAGATGGGATTGATAGGCCGCCAACCTATTTTTAACAACAATATATATTATGAGAAATCTTATCTTAGCAATCTAGTCAGTACTGTTAGTCCTTAAAATCCGGATTTCGGTTCCCGTAGGACTATCAGGTAAAACTACATGGGTCAACCAATATAAAATATAACTAAATATTCATCCTAAGGATTTCGTCGTGAGTTTTTACTTTCTCCCCCTTATACATAGTATATGGAGAAAGTATTGTTTTCGTCAACATTTTCGAATTTGAGTTCTTGGTGGAAATATTCGTTTTGGTGCTCCCTGAACCCAAAAAAGTGATTTTTATGTGATTTCTGTGTGTGTGTGTGTGTGTGTGTGTGTGTGTGTGTGTGTGTGTGTGTGTGTGTGTGTGTGTGTGTGTGTGTGTGTGTGTGCGTGTGTGTGTGTGTGTATGTGTGTGTGTGTGTGTGTGTGTGTGTGTGTGTGTTTGTGTCTGTCTGTCTGTCTGTTCTTCTGTGTGTCTGCCTGTATGGATGTGTACAGAGCTAGAGCCCTATCCAATGGTCCGATTTTTATGAAATTTGGTATGTAGGTACTAAGGGACAATATCTCCAGGTGTTATTTCATTTTTTGGAATTTTTTATTTTTAAGGGTAATTATCTCCCAAAAACCGCCAAAAAACATGAAAAATCAAGATTTCTCAAAAACGGCTCAAACGATTTTAATTAAACTTATGTCGTTTGTGTAACTTTAGTTTTACAACATAATGACACCACTCGCATTTCTGTAAAGATTCGGGTTTAGAAGTTACAAGACTTAAAATTTCAAAAATTCAGTTTTTTGGACTTTTTATTAAAAAAATATTACTATTCACCATTAAAAACAGCTCAAAAAACTAAACAATTTGGTATTTTGAATTACTATTCTACGAATACTGGAAGCGGAGAAAATTTAAATTTTCATTTTGCAGTAAACGCAGTACGTTGTCCAATATTATTCTTATGGGGAATACTAAAATTACGATTTCTCTCTTATTTGTTGATAAATTTCGTTCAAACGTGATATCCTTGTAAAGTTAGCATTTGCCAACAGAGAAAATTCGAATATGTTGCCCCTTAATAACCCTGAGGGGGGGAATAGAGGGCATTTCCCTTCTTAAAACCACGTGTGTAGCGATGGATTCTGTAGTGCCTCCTAAACAGGGATTTGGGTGGATATTTTTCAAAAAAAATTGTTTACAAGATTTTCTGTACATTCGACCTTGCTTTGTATTCTATGTTTAGTAAATAAATTATTAATTTAGTAATTTATTCATTAAAGTTGAGCCAAAAGGGAGAAAGTACGTGTCAGTTTCCTGATACCGTTTATTTAAACTGATTACACAAACTAAAAAGACACTGAAACAATAGTCTTCTCAAATTGTTTGTAATTCCAAACACATTTCCTGAACTTAACCCCTAACATTGCATTATGACTATCTGACATTAGTACGTGTCATTTGCTAAACTTTCCTGGAGAGTATAAGGAAATATGTTTGGAATTACTAACTGAACTCACTAGATTGCTAAGGTAAGATTTCTCATACTATACACATATATCAAGCAATCTGAGGCATGTAATGAACCTGACTATCTGACATTAGTACGTGTCATTTGCTAAACTTTCCTGGAGAGTGTAAGGAAATATGTTTGGAATTACTAACTGAACTTACTAGATTGCTAAGGTAAGATTTCTCATACTATACACATATATCAAGCAATCTGAGGCATGTAATGAACCTGACTATCTGACATTAGTACGTGTCATTTGCTAAACTTTCCTGGAGAGTATAAGGAAATATGTTTGGAATTACTAACTGAACTCACTAGATTGCTAAGGTAAGATTTCTCATACTATACACATATATCAAGCAATCTGAGGCATGTAATGAACCTGACTATCTGACATTAGTACGTGTCTTTTGCTAAACTTTCCTGGAGAGTGTAAGGAAATATGTTTGGAATTACTAACTGAACTCACTAGATTGCTAAGGTAAGATTTCTCATACTATACACATATATCAAGCAATCTGAGGCATGTAATGAACCTGACTATCTGACATTAGTACGTGTCATTTGCTAAACGTTCCTGGAGAGTGTAAGGAAATATGTTTGGAATTACTAACTGAACTCACTAGATTGCTAAGGTAAGATTTCTCATACTATACACATATATCAGGCAATCTGAGGCATGTAATGAACCTGACTATCTGACATTAGTACGTGTCATTTGCTAAACTTTCCTGGAGAGTATAAGGAAATATGTTTGGAATTACTAACTGAACTCACTAGATTGCTAAGGTAAGATTTCTCATACTATACACATATATCAAGCAATCTGAGGCATGTAATGAACCTGACTATCTGACATTAGTACGTGTCATTTGCTAAACTTTCCTGGAGAGTATAAGGAAATATGTTTGGAATTACTAACTGAACTCACTAGATTGCTAAGGTAAGATTTCTCATACTATACACATATATCAAGCAATCTGAGGCATGTAATGAACCTGACTATCTGACATTAGTACGTGTCATTTGCTAAACTTTCCTGGAGAGTATAAAGAAATATGTTTGGAATTACTAACTGAACTCACTAGATTGCTAAGGTAAGATTTCTCATACTATACACATATATCAAGCAATCTGAGGCATGTAATGAACCTGACTATCTGACATTAGTACGTGTCATTTGCTAAACTTTCCTGGAGAGTATAAGGAAATATGTTTGGAATTACTAACTGAACTCACTAGATTGCTAAGGTAAGATTTCTCATACTATAAACATATATCAAGCAATCTGAGGCATGTAATGAACCTGACTATCTGACATTAGTACGTGTCATTTGCTAAACTTTCCTGGAGAGTATAAAGAAATATGTTTGGAATTACTAACTGAACTCACTAGATTGCTAAGGTAAGATTTCTCATACTATACACATATATCAAGCAATCTGAGGCATGTAATGAACCTGACTATCTGACATTAGTACGTGTCATTTGCTAAACTTTCCTGGAGAGTATAAGGAAATATGTTTGGAATTACTAACTGAACTCACTAGATTGCTAAGGTAAGATTTCTCATACTATAAACATATATCAAGCAATCTGAGGCATGTAATGAACCTGACTATCTGACATTAGTACGTGTCATTTGCTAAACTTTCCTGGAGAGTGTAAGGAAATATGTTTGGAATTACTAACTGAACTCACTAGATTGCTAAGGTAAGATTTCTCATACTATACACATATATCAAGCAATCTGAGGCATGTAATGAACCTGACTATCTGACATTAGTACGTGTCATTTGCTAAACTTTCCTGGAGAGTATAAGGAAATATGTTTGGAATTACTAACTGAACTCACTAGATTGCTAAGGTAAGATTTCTCATACTATACACATATATCAAGCAATCTGAGGCATGTAATGAACCTGACTATCTGACATTAGTACGTGTCATTTGCTAAACGTTCCTGGAGAGTGTAAGGAAATATGTTTGGAATTACTAACTGAACTCACTAGATTGCTAAGGTAAGATTTCTCATACTATACACATATATCAAGCAATCTGAGGCATGTAATGAACCTGACTATCTGACATTAGTACGTGTCATTTGCTAAACTTTCCTGGAGAGTATAAGGAAATATGTTTGGAATTACCAACTGAACTCACTAGATTGCTAAGGTAAGATTTCTCATACTATACACATATATCAAGCAATCTGAGGCATGTAATGAACCTGACTATCTGACATTAGTACGTGTCATTTGCTAAACTTTCCTGGAGAGTGTAAGGAAATATGTTTGGAATTACTAACTGAACTCACTAGATTGCTAAGGTAAGATTTATCATACTATACACATATATCAAGCAATCTGAGGCATGTAATGAACCTGTCTATCTGACATTAGTACGTGTCATTTGCTAAACTTTCCTGGAGAGTGTAAGGAAATATGTTTGGAATTACTAACTGAACTTACTAGATTGCTAAGGTAAGATTTCTCATACTATACACATATATCAAGCAATCTGAGGCATGTAATGAACCTGACTATCTGACATTAGTACGTGTCATTTGCTAAACTTTCCTGGAGAGTATAAGGAAATATGTTTGGAATTACTAACTGAACTCACTAGATTGCTAAGGTAAGATTTCTCATACTATACACATATATCAAGCAATCTGAGGCATGTAATGAACCTGTCTATCTGACATTAGTACGTGTCATTTGCTAAACTTTCCTGGAGAGTGTAAGGAAATATGTTTGGAATTACTAACTGAACTCACTAGATTGCTAAGGTAAGGTTTCTCATACTATACACATATATCAAGCAATCTGAGGCATGTAATGAACCTGACTATCTGACATTAGTACGTGTCATTTGCTAAACTTTCCTGGAGAGTGTAAGGAAATATGTTTGGAATTACTAACTGAACTCACTAGATTGCTAAGGTAAGATTTCTCATACTATACACATATATCAAGCAATCTGAGGCATATAATGAATCAACAACAACAGAAAAAAAAACAACTCAATTTCAGCGTGATCATAACTGATCAAAACATGTTATTGCATATTTCGAAGTAGTAGTTGTAGAAGTAATATTGTAAAACAGCGGGAATAATTTTGCTGAACATATTATTTATTTTTAAACCTATAACCTATTTGCCGTGCAGGAAGGCTAAATTAAAATCAATATTGTTAAATGGTTGTATCTACTAAATATAAAACAAATTAATATCCCATACTAAACTAACTTAAAAACATTTTGAAATTAATTCAAGTGGCCACCAGTTAGTGAAGTAAAACAGTAAAGTAAAGTAATGGGTAGATTATTCAGTCTAACAGTTTACTAATCGCTTGTTCAGACGAAGGGCCGCTGGTTCAGCCCTCCCCTTGGCTTAACAACCGCAAGCATTAGCAGAGTAAGTGGTTCAGCGCAGCTCCGTAGTACAGGCATTACATGAGAAAGGGTTTTATTTTCTTGTTTATTGGGTGGAAACAACATTTAACTATTACGTCACTTGTATTTCCAAGGAAAATATTTTTTCCTTTGAAGATTGTTAATTTGTTTGGTTTACTTTATCGACAGCAAGGAGTCCAAAAATTTAATTTTTTAAACTCATTTGGGTTGATACGAAATAACTACTCGGGATGAATAAAAAGTTGGAGTCTATTAAACATTACTTATGTTTGCTTCGCAATTTTGATGGGAATTTAAATAAAAAATAGAACGATATTTTTAAGAAACCTGCTACATACTTTTACACAAACTGAATAAAGTTAAGTAAATGTCCATAGCCGATTGTAATGGGTTAGCAGGTTGAAACTGTAGTAAGACAGATAAAGGACATTACTTTTAAAATAGGATCGTACAAGATGCAGTCAATAGTGAATATGCACCACTGTGAGGTTCGGCGTTCCCATTAGCTAAACCTGCAAGCCGATCTCTGCAGGTGTGCAAGGTTAATACAAGTTTAATGAAGGTTTAAGTATTAATGTAAACAGCCCATTTTTAAACAGCCGTGAAAGACAAATAAGTGTAAAAGAAGTATCAAGTAAACTGTGTCAAATCCCTTATCCAAGATAGATGTTTTGTTGTAAGTCCCCCTAGGTTTATATTTTACTACTATCAATAACATAATTTGCTAATAATTTTATGTTATTCAGGAAACCACAAAATAATGGTCAAATAATGATCAAATACTGCACAAACGAGTTGAGTATCCTCATTTCATTCAAATTTTTTAAAATATTAGTAGTACAATACAAACTTTCTGTAAAGCCAAGAGTCTAGTAGAAATAGTCTAGTAGAAAGAGTCTTAGTCTAATAAACTTAAGAGTCTAGTAGAAACTTATTTTAAATATTGGAATTTAATCAGATTAGATGTTTGAATCAATTTGACTGTAAAATTGAAATCAGGTGATAAGTCAAGCTGTTCGGAAAAGCTAGACAACTATATTAACTCTGTAACATCAATTGTTAAAGATAAATTTTGGACGTTCAGTAAATTGCAAGATGATAGGAGATAGCTTAAATTCAATTGGCCCAAGAGACTCGGTGAAATTAGCAGTTTTTTAAACCTTGCATGACTTCAAGACTTAGTAAGCGCCTACTTTGTTTACGTATTCACATGTAATCTTAAACAATGGGGTCAGGGCTATAGCCTCAACAAGCCACTAGCATTAGTAACTTTTGCTCTTTAATCACATGAAAAAATAATGACATATATCGTATTTCTTTACGAAGTGTAATTTCCTCACATAATGTACTACTGTAATAATATTAACTCCTGTAATATATTTGTTTTTATTAATATATTTACATTATTAGTAGAGAAACTCTACATTGTAAACTTTTCTACTGTATCTATCTATGTACAAGTAAATGTTATAGGTTGTTTTCGTTTTGATCATCCAGGTACTATTATGCTAGAATTATATAACTGCTAAAGTTGTACTTGTAAAAATCGCTTGTGATTGGAAATAAATCAGACAAAGTAACACAGAGCAACGATGACATTCGTAATATATCCAAGCAAAGATTTCGCATCACAAATGTCAACCCATACAATGTTTGTTCCCTTAATCACTACTCGCAGCTCGGTCGAGTGTCAACACTCATCTCCTCCGCCAGTGATTGTCATCACCGGTGATTACCCCTCGTGGAATATCAGCATGGGTGGGTTTAAATATGTAGATCAACAGTTTCACTATGCTTGTCCTTCTATTTTTGTTTTTGAGCTCCACGGTTCATTGATTTGTCTCGCTCTTAAAATGAGAAATATATTTTGTATATAGCAGGTTGTATAAACTTGGTTTTAGCGAATTTCCCCATAGGGAAGAAGCTATTACCGTAGGTCTCATGGTAAGACTTAAGCCCGAGACCATGATAACTTATTGTTTTGCGGTCACCAGATGCAAAAAAACACCATTCATTCAAATTTCTATGTATATATATATATATATATATATGTGTGTGTGTGTGTGTGTGTGTGTGTGTGTGTGTGTGTGTGTGTGTGTGTGTGTGTGTGTGTGTGTGTCCGTAAGCACGTTAACACTCGTAAAAAAGGTCCGATCTTGATGAAATTTGGTACAAATGTGTAAAGCACCATTTATTTGAATATGTTCGAAAACCAGACGAATCGCACCATCTAAAGGGGGGTTTGGGGGGATTTGTACCCCAAAAATGGTTTTTTGGGGGTTTTCACATCTAATTTTTATTTAAATCAAATTTTAATTTATACCATTGAATTCAGCTTAAAAACCCAAACAATTCGGTATTTTGATATTTGCTCTACGTCAATTGGTTACTGAGATATTGTAAGTGCTAAACACAGTACGTTATCTAATGCAGAAAAATAAAAAAATCTTATGGAGAAAAATAAAAAATATATATCTCGCTTATTTATGAATATAAACTGACGAAACTTGGTATATGGCTTCATCTAGTTGTGGTTTGTTTTTGTTTTCACAAAAAACAAAATTTTCACGAATGGTTCCCATAGCAGCAAACCTAGGTACTCGGTCCCCATGTTATTCTTATTGATAATAATTAAAATGTTATATATCGCTTATTTATAAATGTACATGAATGAAACTTGGTATGTGACTTTACTTTGATGATTTCTATTGATATTTGTATAAAAACCCATTTTTTGTGTTTCTTGTTGCAGCAAACCTGCGTACTCATCCCCAATGTTATGCTTGTGGAAAATAATTAAAATTGTATTTATCGCTTATTTGTAAATATGTTTTTATTAAACTTGGTATGCGGCGTTATGTGGTATTAAGACATTAGAAATTTGCTGAGTACGCAGGTTTGCTGCGACGGGGGTATTTACTACTAAATTGATTTGACAGTTTGCGATGATAAATCCCTAGTCCTAAGCATAATTATAAAGACATTGCCAGACGAAACTTGATCCTACATACAAAGTCTTGATTCTGTATAATTAACATCAAGACTAGAGGATAGAGGATGGGCGAGATGGTATTAGATTAGTTTTAATCGAGTTGGTTAGTGTGGGTGATAACCGTGTCATGTTTATTACACGTATCAAGGAGTCCAATCATACTACGACCTCAGATGTATGCCACCAATATATTGTGCTACATTCTACGAAGGTAGGTACTATCTGATGCAGTAATTTAATACGAGTATATACACAAGTATAATTAAACTAAATATTTCAAAACGTTTCATATGATCCATTAATTTTCGTTCCACTTGAATTTTAACTAATTTGAATTATTTCTTTAACTTATATAATAACTAAACATATTTGTTTGACTATTTTACACTAATAGATGAGGTATTTAACCCCCTCCCCCCGCCTAAGCTGAGTACCGTAACCTTTTCAGCTTTTTTAATATATTTAATTTGCATTCCAATAATATATGTAGTAATAGTCTGGATAGGTTAGAAGTAAAATTTAGTAGTAAGTAGAAGACTTGATTTATTTTTGTTAGTTGACGGATGGTATCGGATTTTATTTTTTATAATTAGTCATACAATTATAATCACTGGAATTCGAACCTACAACAGGGAACACCCCACCCATTGTCCGTGGTTTCATTACTATGACCACTACGCCAGTGATTCACACACCCACATCTCATCATCTTATAGTGCTTACACCTCCCAACATTTTATTGGACTTGTGAGCTGTGAATTACAACCTCCAATCACAATCCAAATGTGAATTTTTAAGTGTCAAGTTTTTCATAAACTAAAACTACCGAGAACATTAAGCTTTGTAACCGTAGCAAATCTGTCAGTTCCCGAATGCATTTACTTGTTTTTCAGAAAATGGTGTAAAGTCCTAACCGAGATAATTCCACACAGATTGCTGTAGTTATTATTCTTGGACTTATTCATTCTCACGATAACATTGAAATCATGATTGAGGATACAAACCACAATTATCCGTTTACGTTTATCCAAGTGTCTTTTTTTTCTAAAGCACATTACCACATAAATCGAGACTCTTAACAATTTAGAGCTTTGCATTGAACTTCTAAAACGCAAACTACATGGAACTTGTTTTAGAATGTGGTAGAAAGCCGTAAACTATAGAACTCCGGTGTAATTAAGGCCAGGACGACTATCCTCACTGAACCCTGGTGTTTCCCGCTCCTTGACAATTTATTTATAAATGTACTATTTATTTTCAATTACACCCAGTAGTAATGCTATTTAATTGTTGTAATTGCTGTTTTAGATGCAAACGATACGCACTACCGCTAAACAAATTTATAATTAAAGGTTTCATCTGCATGGTTTGTGTTTTGTACTATACGTATTTCAGGTCAACAACAAGTTTCACGACGTTTAAGGATCTGGAATCTGATCCTATCTTCACGTGATAAAAAATACCTAATCAGAGATGGAAAATGTCCGCAACAATTTCTTAATTAACATAAACTCACCATCACCAACAATGAGTTTTAAACACGGAATCCTTAACTATTATTTATTATTTGCCATAACGTTTAACGGTTAAAGAGTAAATAAAGTAAATTGTATCCCTAATTTAATTTACAGTTTTTTTACCGTGGAGTTTGTCTACCATTACAGATGCTACTAATTGTTTGGTACACAATGACAAAACAAAAAGTAGTAAGTATTATCCGAATAATTTAGTTTTGTTCAATATTATAGGAATTGAGAGTAACTCGGGGGGAAACATGTGGTTATCTAATTCACATATACGTAAAGTTATTTGCTTTGATTGTATTTATCCTGTTGATTTATTGCAGAAAAGAGCATCACTTTGCAAACAATTAAATGTGTTGTTATTGAATCCGTGTCCTAATATGACCTCATACAATCAGTATGGCCTAGATAACTTGATAAAAATAGTGCAGTTTTTTAGTTGTTTTTTTTTAAGTATACTGGATAAAACCAATTTGTGCAAACCAAATAGCACGCTGTTCTCAATGAAGACTGAGTGCCTATAAATCAAATTACACTGCTCTGCATACAGCATACATATTGCCTGCTCTCCATAATGGCTACCTGTAACGATTTTATGATGAATAAGGAAAATTTATCGTATTTCGTCCGACTTAAGTATTTAAATCAGTAATAAAATAAATTTGTTACCTTTCAATATCCTGTTATGTTGCAAATATGCTACATGTTTCGTGGCAACAGCCACATCTTCAGGCAGCACCTTCAAGATTTGTCATATAAATTTAAAATTGAAACGTGAACACATATAGTACAATGACACACAATACACAATTAAAAACAAGACCGGTAAATTTTAAGTAATTTTTAGCGAATTTCCCCTATAGGGAAGAAGCTATTACCGTAGGTCTCATGGTAAGACTTAAGCCCCAGACCATGATAACTTTTCGTTTTGAGGTCCCCAGATGCCAAAAACACCATTCGTTCAAATTTATATATATATGTCCGTAAGCACGATAAATCTCATAAAAAAGGTCCCATCTTAATGAAATTTGATACAAATATGTAAAGTACCATTTATTTCAATGAGTTCGAAAACCAGACAAATCGCACTATCCGAAGGGAGGTTTTGGGGGAGTTTTGTACCCCAACAATGTTTTTTTTTTAGTTTTCACATGTAATTGTTATTTAAATCAAATTTTAATTTATACCATTGAATTCAGCTTAAAAAACAAACAATTTGGTCTTTAAAAAAACGTCAATTGGCTACTGAGATATTGAAAATGCTAAACACAGTACGTTGTCCAATGTTATTCTTATGGAGAAAAAGAAAGTTTTTATATCTCGGTTACTTATTAACATAAACTGACGAAACTTGGTATATCGCTTTATCTGATTGTAGTTTGTTGATGTTTGAACAAAAAAACAATTTTTCGACTATGGTTCCCGTAGCAGCAAACCTAGGTACTCGGTCCCCATGTTATTCTTATGGAGAATAATAAAAATGTTATATATCGCTTATTTATGAATTAGTATGGATCAAACTTGGTATGTGACTTCACTTAGATGAGTTCTGTTGATATTTGCATAAAAACCCATTATTTTGTGTTCCTTGTTGCAGCAAACCTGCGTACTCATATATAATATTATTCTTATGGGTAATATTGCTTATTTATGATTATATTTCTTATGAATTCTGGTAAGAGGCTTAATGTGTTATTAAGACATATATATTCATTGGAAATTCGCTGAGTACGCAGGTTTGCTGTGACGGGGGCACTTTAAGTATTTAATATAGTGCTCATAGTATAATTGTTGTATAAGCGAAATACATACAGTCTGGTTCTGAAAATGTCTCATAAAGGTCAGGATCGAGACCTTTTTGTCTGCGTAATAATCGCACGCACCTTACGCACCTCACCTTTCCTACAGGTGTGAAATTGAAGGCATCTACTAGTATTTCTGACTGTATTATATTAGTAACCAATTTTCACAACATGTGTGTTAGTGTGTACAGATTCAAATCCGTGTAAAAACTGAATATTTGACGGTACTTCGTGTTGAAGAAACAAGGCCATCTATGACAAATTACTTTTAATTCTTATTAAAACTGGAATTGATCTTAACCACATTTAAATTATGTACTGTAAACAAAAATATACCCGTTATATAAAACCGAGCTTATACACGTATGTGACTTTAAGAAATGGACACTAATACAACAAATCATTTTCAGTCGATTTAATTTGGTGAAACACCATAAAAACACAAAACAACCTCTTTTTGGGCTAAAACAACCTAAAAATACGCTGGGCTGAAGATATCGTCTATTTTGACTCAACCTTTTTTTTTAATCTAACATCATGTCCATCCCGTAAGTAGGAGTTGCTTACATGTCTGATTACGAAGATAAATACCAAAATATCACTTGATGTTTGAAGTTTCTGAGTTTATTGAAACTAAAACATACGGATGCCTTTCAGTACACATCAGACACGAAACACATCCGAGAGAACAGGATATCTAATTTTGACGACACATTATCCTCTTCAAATAACGTTTAGAAACTAAATCACAGGTTTTAGAGAGAAATATAATTGCAGGAGCATCTGAAAACCAAACACCCGCCGCGGCTTTAACACCTGGGTTCAGCCATGCAAATATACAACCCTTGGAACGTAAACGTTTTAAGCTTTCATATTTTAATTTACATAAGTGATTCCCAGTGTTAGATTGTTGACTCAAGCGCAAATACTCGTACCTCATTCTCAAACCATATCCAAATATGAAGAATATTTATGGATTTACCTTTAATAATGATAAAGGAAATAGAAAAATATTATGAAAATTCAAATTAACCTTTCTACTAAGATTTCACTTACGAAATTTCAAATTGTAGGTTATGTTGACGTATGTTTGGTGAATGTGTGGAAGTTAACAAAATAACCTTAAATATATTTTTCACATTATCTATATTTCTTATTTTTGTTTTCCTATGTTAACTGCAATTTTCTTGCACAACATTTTTATATTTCAAAGCATCTGTATTTTTATATTGCTCCAAGTCAGTGGCATATAAATAAAATGAAATACACAATGAAATACTGACGCCACTCTTAACTGCAAACTTTAATATGGCTGTTGGAAGACTTACAATTAATACTTAAAATGGGGTATAAAATGGTTTAAGGTATTACCCTTCTCTTCGTTAGAAATATTATTTTTGAAATTTGTTTGGTATCCTTGTCCATCCGTGGTTTCGTCGATTGGCAAAAATAGTCAAGCAGTCTTTAACAACTGCTCATATATAACTTACTATGTAACATACTTGAAAATTCCAAAAATACGTGAAGCTATGTTTAAATTAAATGGCCTGACCACATAAAATCATAGTCTTTAACAAATAAACTTTGGATATACAATCTAAAGGCTAAAGGGGCCAAGCCCTAAAGTATTATTGTTTATTTTCAAAATTTTGACACACCTAGGTACCATAACAAACATTTTTATATACTTTGGAATAGGGTTTAGGTACTATGACACATTAAAATTTGGCACGACCATATGATTACATGTATTCCCAAATTAGCGTTTTAATATAGATTTGTAAACACTTTCTCAAGGGAAATGATTACTTATTATAAAACAAATATCCATGATAAAATTAAATAGCTTGTCGGTTTGAATGTTTACTGTTGTAAATTGTCTTTCTTTTTTTGTAACATTTAGAAATTATTTATGAAATCTTTTATAACTTAATAACGTTTTTCTTCAAGCGGGACGGTTACTGATTTTAAATAATAATCATTTTTGAGGGATTCAAATGATAAATATTTCGTATTGAAAAGCTATGTACTTTCAGAAAGTTTGTTAAGATATACGAATAAGAGTTCCCCGTAGGTAAAAATAGTTATAACAACTATTGAGATTGTCTCAAATACTTTTTATTACAGGAGTTTCTGGTAATTCTAGTATGGCTTTCTGTTTATTACTATAAAGTTGAATATTGTAGTTTGGTAAAACTATTTTATAAAAAGGTCGTAAAAAGGTTTTATAAAGGTCTATAAACAATAAAACACAACGTAAGCCGTATGGCTTGTGATGTTCGATCACATTGTCATTTCTTCTACTACTACTAATCATATAAAGGTCTATAAACAATAAAACACAACGTAAGCCGTATGGCTTGTGATGTTCGATCACATTGTCATTTCTTCTACTACTACTAATCATATAAAGGTCTATAAACAATAAAACACAACGTAAGCCGTATGGCTTGTGATGTTCGATCACATTGTCATTTCTTCTACTACTACTAATCATATAAAGGTCTATAAACAATAAAACACAACGTAAGCCGTATGGCTTGTGATGTTCGATCACATTGTCATTTCTTCTACTACTACTAATCATATAAAGGTCTATAAACAATAAAACACAACGTAAGCCGTATGGCTTGTGATGTTCGATCACATTGTCATTTCTTCTACTACTACTAATCATATAAAGGTCTATAAACAATAAAACACAACGTAAGCCGTATGGCTTGTGATGTTCGATCACATTGTCATTTCTTCTACTACTACTAATCATATAAAGGTCTATAAACAATAAAACACAACGTAAGCCGTATGGCTTGTGATGTTCGATCACATTGTCATTTCTTCTACTACTACTAATCATATAAAGGTCTATAAACAATAAAACACAACGTAAGCCGTATGGCTTGTGATGTTCGATCACATTGTCATTTCTTCTACTACTACTAATCATATAAAGGTCTATAAACAATAAAACACAACGTAAGCCGTATGGCTTGTGATGTTCGATCACATTGTCATTTCTTCTACTACTACTAATCATATAAAGATCTATAAACAATAAAACACAACGTAAGCCGTATGGCTTGTGATGTTCGATCACATTGTCATTTCTTCTACTACTACTAATCATATAAAGGTCTATAAACAATAAAACACAACGTAAGCCGTATGGCTTGTGATGTTCGATCACATTGTCATTTCTTCTACTACTACTAATCATATAAAGGTCTATAAACAATAAAACACAACGTAAGCCGTATGGCTTGTGATGTTCGATCACATTGTCATTTCTTCTACTACCACTAATCAAATATTTTCCACATTATAAAAATGTAAGATAGCACCGATATCTAATTCTTTGTTTTTGTTTCAGACTTCAGAGCCTCCTACACTTCGAGTTACATACTTATTGAGAACAAGGTAAGTGTCAATTTGCTACTTAAGGTCTAAGGGCTATTTTTCCTCAATAGTTAAGCCACAATGTAAAATTATAACGAGTTCGCGCGCAGCACGCTGACGTGAGGGAAGTGAATTTACATAAAACAACTTTTAAAACTCAAAATATGTGTAAAAACAAACATGTATTCCAATTTTTATGGAAATCTGAAAAACATTGGTTTTTTGGCTGTTCTGATGCTCCTGGTTTAATTTACATGCAAAGCTGGGAATACAATTTTGCGCATTATAATGTTAGGAGAAGGTCCAGGCAGGCTTGAAAGTAGGCGTGAGTTGCTGGGGATGATAAAAGTACTCTAACCAAGGAATAACAGGCTTTTCTAGTGGAAAACCCCCATAAGACAACGTACTGTGTTTAGTCGAAACACATTTTCTTTAATAACTCAGTAAATATTTATGCTAGAATTATGAGAGAGGGCTTAAAACTTTCGCCTCACTAAGTCCCATCTTTTTACATACATTAATTTTACATCCGGGGCTTTTCCGAACCTTTTTGGGCCCAAAAACTCGAAATTTGAAAGATTAATCCCCAAAAAAAGGGTTTATAGTTTTCCGATTGTTTTTCCCAACGAACTTGTGCAACTGATTACAGAAAGGAACGTTCCTACCAAATTAGAAGTTGATCGGACAAAAAATGCGACTGGTAGAGTGCTTACACATATATATATATGTCTATATATATATACATATATATATATATATACAATTTTGAACGACCCCCCAAAACGTGTTCAGGGGGTCACGTTAGGAACTTCTATGGTGGTCCCGGGCTTAAGTTTCACCGTGCGGGTCATGCTAATAGTTCACTTTCCAAAGGAAATTCACTAATAACTGACATGTATTAGCATTTTTGTAAACCTTTGTAAAAATGACATTAACAATAGTAAACTGTATACTTATTACAGCTTTCCAACACCTGTAAACCTTCAGTAATAATAGATTTTGGGGGTATTTACTCTATTCTAACGTGTTACAATTCGCTTGTTTAATTTGTAGAGCCACATTAATCCCGCTCTTTGTAATACAGCTGAGGGCAATAGCCGAGTAAATGTGTTCACATTGCCTCTCTAAAGAAGAACCAATTTTGTTGTTATTGTTTTTAATCTATAGTCTAATGCCTCCAATGTGCTGTATTCGCAATAAATACAAACTCATTATTAGTGAATTTCCTTTGGAAAGTGAACTATTAGCATGACCCGCACGGTGAAACTTAAGCCCGGGACCACAATAGAAGTTCCTAACGTGACCCCCTGAACACGTTTTAGGTGGGCGTTAAAAATTTGAGTGTTTGCACTCTAGCGGTCACATTTTTTGTCCGATTAACTTAAAGTTTGGTAGCGACGTTCCTTTCTGTAATCAGTTGGACAAGTTCGTTGGGCAAAACAATAGGAAAACTCTAAACCCCTTTTTTGGGGATTAATCTTTCTAATTTCGAAAAGGGTCAGAAAAGCCCCGGATGTAAAATGAATGCATGTAAAAAATATGGGAATTATGGGTTTTAAGCCCTCTCTTGTCATTCTAGCATAAACATTTACCGAACTATTAAAGAAGATGTGTTTTGACTAAACACAGTACGTTGTCTTAAGGGGGTTTTACATTAGAAAAGCCTGTTATTCCTTTGTTAGAGTACTTTTATCATCCCCAGCAACTCACGCCTACTTTCAACCCTGCCTGGATCTTCTCCTAACATTATAATGCGCAAAATCGTATTCCCAGCTTTGCAGGTAAATGAAACCAGGAGCATCAGAACAGCCAATAAAGCAATTTTTTCAGATTTTATTAAAAATTGGAATACATGTATGTTTTTACACAGATTTTGAGTTTTAAAAGTTTTTATGTGGAAATTGACTTCCCTCATGTCAGCGTACTGCGTGCGAAATCATTTAAAATTTATATTTTTAAACAAATTAAAATATTTACTACTGTTTAATAATGCTTTGATTGGTGTATGAGAAGCAATGTATCTTTAATGTTAACTTTGAGTCTAGACTCACATCTCACCCGTGCCGCGATGTTTTTTTTTAATTAGCGTTTTGGCCAAATAAATTTTCCAAATAAGTTTTCGTACGTGTTTTCAAATTATGACGACCTCAGATGAGTGAATACGTTCTTGTGGTCTGAAGATGAAGACGTGGCTTTGAAATCACGTGGTAAAACCAGCAAGGATTACCATTTTGGAAAACTTTAACGGAACAAAAGGTAACATAACCTTTCTCTATATACTACTTAATTGGTTTCTTTTTTGTTTTATACTTGTCTATTTTTTATTAAGTACGTTCAATGAAAACGTTCAAACAAAAAGAAATGAACTGGGAGAAACATAAAATTGTTAGCTTACTTACTGACACTAGTAACTTACTTACTAACTAATAGTTTACTTGTTCTCTGAAGTACCAATAAGTAAAAATTTAATAGTATTTAAATGTAATATCTATTCAGTCACACATTTTACAGGGGTTTAAACATTAAAACCCAATTTACATATGCATGAAAATTAATGGAGGACAGTTTTAAAATCAAAATACTGTTGAGAAAGATCGGTCCAGAGTATTTCTCGTTGTTTTTTACACAAGTATACAGGACAGGTGAACTAATGCTCGTGGCAGCCGCGGTGGAGCGGGATATTGATCAGGTGACAGAGTGTTAGTCAGTGTGTGGCAAAGCGAGACTCCTGCGGCGAAAAAATTTCTTACCGCTATTAATATACGTATTTTATTCAATATTTGGTTTTTAAATATGCACAGACTTTTAACTACGTTGTAATAACTGAGAGAAAGTTGTTTTGGAAAAAAATGTTCGTGAAGATTTGGCTACTTTAAAAACGTTGTAAATAATTAAATTACATAAAGTTCAGTGGGAGGAAAAAGAAGGATCTAGATAAGTGATAAAATCTCTCTGGCTTACCAAGCTATGCTAGCTATGGCTATGGCTAGCAAGCTTACCCTTGCTATGAATTATATACAAAATATTAATTATCCGCTTAGTGGCTAAGTTAGTTAATGTGTGTCAGATGATGCAGCAAAGAACATAAAATGAAAAGTAAGAAAACAAACTCTTTGTAACAAGATTTATATCTGGAAATAGTTACGTTACAAATAAAATATTTTCCAAATTTTATTTACGTGTAAGCAATATTTTCATACACTCACAAAGCAAGATAAATTTATACAATTTGGTAACTAATAACTATTACAATAAGTTTTATTAATATTAAGTTTCTTTGTCGATTTTGACATCAAAACTAAAATGCAGTAGTGTCTTTTAATTACTTTTTAAACTTATTATTTTTATTGCTTCATTTTCAAAAATTATAAGGACATTTCATAATTTGATTTGACATGCAATTGTGTTGGGCCCCATGGAGGATACAAAAAGAAAGAAAACTAAAATGCCAGAAGTGCTTGTATAAAGTATTCTTTTATAAGATACGGTTGTTTGTAAATTCAATCTTGAAGGTTGCAATGAGAGACAGTAAAGTCAATAAAATCAAATGTTTTATAAAAACTGTCACCGATATTTGTCGGAGATAATCTTGTTTTACACAAATGTTCGCTTTACATCGACCGTAGCTTTCTGTTAGGATTAATGTCAAAAAACACCCAATGCCAGTAAAGTAACGCGACCAGTTGGAGATGATTCATTGATGACAGGATTGGGTGGTAGAGGCTCCAGCAATTACGTTGATGCTGACAGGTAGTCAATGATTTCATACCTGGGGGAGTAAACACAACCCGCACTTGTTATGGAGATTCTCACGACAGATCGAATTACGGAGTGGACCGCATTACCAACGTATTGACTAGTTGGACGTTGTGTGGATATTAATTTGTTCAACACAATCATCATTTATATATGGCCTACTTGATGATTAAAGAAGGTGAAAAGTTCAATGCAAATCTAATATTGCTATAAGCAAGTGCTAAAAGGACATTCGATGAAGATTTTAGAGCAAATGAACTAAAAATCACTGGAAACACGTATTGGTCGTCTTTTGTAATAAGATCGTAAGCCTACGTTGAGTATCTATCAGGCCAATTATTTATAATTGTTATTGTTAGTAATCGTTGGTTGTTATTATTTATAATTGGTTTTCTCGGTTGTTTGTATAAAAATGAAATTTATACTATTTTTAAATATGAATGCATTTTTGTAACGATTCATTCCTCTCGTTGTAAAAAAAATATATTCTCAGTATTTTTATAATAAAAAGCTTTTTTAACACAAAAATAAAGATTGAAAACATTATAATAGTGGCACTAAAAACAGCCCTAATGTGCTAACTTAACTTATAAACCACTATTCAATAAAATATTCATAGCTAAAACGTAGAGAGAGGATATGGAGGAAAACAAATTAACTCAAACACAAGTTAATCGTATGGGCTATGATTTTATAGCATACTGATAGAATTTCCCATCGGAAGTAATGTGCACATTGTGCTATTGTTTCTGACTGTTTCACATGATCGTTGATTTATTAAAGTTAATTGCCTTTATTGAAATAGATAACCAAATTGTTATACACTTTGTTTATATGTTTTAATTTCTACAGTGCCTATAAATGATACCATCCTAACTGTTAACTTATAAGACACAGTGAAAAATAAATAGTTTATTAAAATTTTTTTACATGAATATTTTTATATTTAAATATAAATATTATCAATTTTAACACAACTTTTTGATAAAGATATTAATATTTAACACTTCAATTGACTAAAAGTTACTTTTTGAATCTGATTAAGTACATTTTAGTTTTCACTGCATCTAATATGTATTTTCTAATGGACGAGAGGGTAAAGGGGAGACTTATACGGTAAATGTAATATTTGTTCACACGTTTTTAGGTTAAACTTGTTCGTCCGACAGACGTTGTCCTGTCCTAATAGAATTGAATTTGTTTTATGTCAAATGAACATTTACTTTCAAGATGAGCTACAGGTTTTCAAAGTTTCAATGCTAATCTTATGGAGTATGGAGTTATATTTGATTTAGTTAGTCTGCTGATTATAATGTAAATCAACTTTTAAAACGTCTGGCACTATACCTACTAGACCCCCGAGCGGAGATCAGGCAATCTGCTAGTGTCATTTAATTGGTTTTGTGCCCAAAATTCTCGTTCATTTTCATGATGAGCTCGTTTGCTACGCTTACTCGCCTATTTTTCTAGAGCTAACTTCGGCATCGAAAAAGGGTTTGAGTTGCCATTCAATAAGATTTGTTATTTCCATAATGACCATATGTTTATGCCTTTCAAGTATGTTTAGATATAATCCTTATAACAGCTGTTTGGTGTAACTAAGTAACATACTAACCTGACTGTTTTATGTACTTAGATAGAGGTTTGCAGAAATTTAATTTTACAACTTTAGCATTGGAAACAATCGTTTGGGATAAGTAACTTAAACCTCACCCTATATAAAGTTATTAATCTCAGATTAAAAGACTTTTCTTTTTGACCATTCGACTACACGTGGGTTATTAAACACATCTATCACACATCTATCACATTGAACAACAACGGAACAACAGCTTTATCTAATCAAAGTCAGAACAATACATGATTGTTTGCATTGATTTGGTTGGATGTGTTCGCGGTTTTATATGACGGTGTGTCGGAAGCTCGGGCGTTTTGTTTGGTACACAACAGTGATTTGGGTTCGGGCCTCCCTCCCCAGGGACTTCCTGAACCACACCGCTCTGCCAAACTATCCACGGACCCTCCCAAACACCGGTCCCGCTGACAAAAACGGTGTTATCCAAATTGTGCTAGACACCCGTGTCTGGTCAACAGGGTGATCAATAATTCATTGTTCGCCGACTGAATGTATTTTAGTTTTAAGGGGTTAAAAGTTTAAAGGCAAACAGATTTGATTAAACAACTTTGTTTACACATTTTGCATAAAAACCTATTTTTGTTTTTTTTAGGAAGAAACACAATAAAATTGCACTGCAGAACTTTCGTTTGTTAACATTTATTTTGTACAATTTATCATATACACATATAAAACAATTCAAACTATTTTCGCTTATAGTCAAATATATAGGCCCCTAATACATACAACTCAATCGAAAAATGACACCACATAACTAAGTTATATAGTGTTATTATCTTAAGTTATTTATCTCCTTATGTTCCTGACATATTTATTTACATTCTATCTACACAGTTTTTAATCTCACTGGTAGACCCAAGTCCTAAATAACTGACTAAATATTCATCTTACTTATTTATGGAATAGAATTTAAGTTTCAAATAAAAATATATCTAATGCCATGAACTATGTAACATGGTAGCTTGAAATTTATTCTTTTTCTTTGCCTTTAAGAGGAAAAAAGTTATAAAGAGGATACTGATTACAGGAGCCTCCTTAGGTCTTCGCCTTTATCTCCACAGCCTCTCCCTTCTTCACCCCTTCACTCTCCCTCCTCCATTCTCTCGTCAACATCAGAGTCAACAGTCATTAGCAGCCTAGGGGTGGCAGAGGGGAAAACTTACTCCATTAAAAAAATGTTTATAGATTTTCACAAGAAAAATCCTGTCCGTGTCTGTTCAGTGCCCACAGGCGCATCAACACATTTTTTGGAGTTATTGTTAATTTTTGGGATGCATAGGACATATGCGTTTCTCACCGGTCTTACACAGTATTATGCGTTGCTACAAAATGTGCCTCAAAAGGGCCACCTTTTCGATGATAATTTATTCCTAAGTTTCACTGATGGTGTTTAAACGTTCGACCGGCTATCTTTTCTGACTCAATAGTCCAATTGAGGTCATTTTTATGGCTCTATATTCTGCTAATTAACGCATTTAACTGACGTACACATGAAACAACATATATCATTATTATTAACGATTATTTATTATTATGAGATTTATTTCAGACTTGAATCAATGAATACTCTGAATATAGGTTCCATATGGATTTGCAGCGTTTCAAATTCTTTTACTAAATCCATTTCAAGAATGTAGAAGGGTACTTAAAGCATCGGTATATTTTTCTATCAATACTTCTGGTCTGGAATTCCTTTTTTAATAGCATAACCATAAAACACCTATTGTCAATACAATTCCAACTATATATTTAATTGTATTAATATTTCAGACATACTTTGAATATTATATTTTGTAACCAGACACACAAATTAAATTGTTTTTTTCTAAGAGACTGTTAGGATTGATAATGCATTTATAATTACTTAAACTTAGAATGTAAATTAGTTGTTTATGAATGCACGTACTTATACCAATCTAATTCTAATACATTCTTACGTTCTAATAGGCGCTTTTGTAGCGTACGCCACACGAGTCTACCCACTGGCATAGTTTGCCAGTCGACTAGTTCTTAGTAAACATAACCTTTTTCGTTCTAAGACTTTAGTCCTACTATTAAAAACTTGGAGTCTCGCTTATAACAAACAGAAATATTGAGGATTCATGACCTAGATAATCATTATACAAATTCACAAACTAACTTGTGACTATGTTCTTAAACTCAGGTCTAAAATAACAGTTCGCAATGTTGATGATGTCACGTCTTGGTCATACAATAAGTCGTAACTGTATTACATTTTTGAGAAACAATTATTATTGTATCTGATTTTGTGAGGCCTTATTAGTGAATTTCCTTTGGAAAGTGAACTATTAGCGGGTCATGCACGGTGAAACTTAAGCCCGGGACCACCATAGAAGTTCCTAACGTGACCTCCTAAACACATTTTGGGGGGTCGTTCAAAATGGTATATATACATATATATATATATATATATATATATATATATATATGTATATATATACAAAAAAGCGACCGCTAGAGTGCAAACATATATATATATATATATGGATATATATATATATATATGGATATATATATATATATATATATATATATGTTTGCACTCTAGCGGTCGCATTTTTGTCCGATTTACTACAAATTTGGTAGGGACGTTCCTTTCTGTAATCAGTTGGACAAGTTCGGTGGGAAAAACAATCGGAAAACTCTAAACCCATTTTTTGGGGATTAATCTTTCAAATTCTGAGTTTTTGGGCCCAAAAAGGGTGCTAAAAGCCCTAGATGTAAGATCAATGCATGTAAAAGGATGGGAATTAGAGAGGCGAAAATATTAAGCCCTCTCTCGTCATTCTAGCATAATTATTTACCGAGTTATTAAAGAAAATGTGTATCGACTAAACACAGTACGTTGTCTTATGGGTTTTTTTTCACTAGAAAAGCCTGTTATTCCTTTGTTAAGAGTACTTTTATCATCCCCAGCAACCTCACGCCTACTTTCAAGCCTGTCTGGACCTTCTCCTAACCTTATAATGCGCAAAATTGTATTCCCAGCTTTGCAAGTAAATGAAACCAGGAGTATCAGAACAGCCAAAAAGTCAATGTTTTCAGATTCCAATAGAAATTGGACAAATGTATGTTCTTACACTTATGTTGAGTTTTATAAGTTTTTATGTGGAAATTCACTTCCCTCACGTCAGCGTGCTGCATGCGAACTCTATTTATTTGTGATGTATTCATCATGAAGAGTTCAACCCTGCATCACACAATATGTCACGCTTCAACAGAGCACAGTCATATTTAAAATATCTGCTTAAAATATTAAAGTTGATGTTCAACACAGCTATACTCTCCAGAACACCTTATGACCGTAGTAAACCACTAATGGAGTTTTTGATTGTAACAATGAAAATGGTAACACCTGCGACACATTTGTTACATAACGATACATTTTGTTATTTAGTATCCGAATCCATTTGACGAATAAAAGAACGAGTTTTCTACTTTAATAAATTGATGAATATTTGATTAGCAATTGTGTTGGCAATACTAGAAATCATCAAATAACCATGGGTACTATTTAATGAAGTCTTTTGTCTTTTAAAACATTATATTTTATGAAGTAGAAGGTTTATTGGACTTTTGTGAGGTAATATCGGAAAAAAACCCCATTAAAAACCAACTAGGGAAATGTTAAAAACCACAGATTTTACCAAAAACGATGAATCTTATCGGTATACAATTGTGAATCTAAAATACCACATCTCCTATTTCCTTTTTTTGAGGTGGGATGAGTTTTTTTGCATTTATAATGTAGAAAATGTAGGAAGAATGTTTTTATTCGAAATCAAAAGTCCAAACATGAAGTAATTAAGCTTTATAAGTAGTATGTTAGTAATTTGCCTATAATAACGGAAATTGTGTTCGATTTCCATTACATCAGGAATTTTAGCTGGAATCAATTATTTTTAAATACTCCTATTTAAAAAAAAGGAAAGACAAGTTTATAATTTTGTTTTTATAAATGTATAATGCATTTTTCGTCATACTACGCGGGAACATATGACTTTCAGTATTAAAATGCGGCTGGAAACTTGCTGTTTTCATTTAAAATAAAATATGTTCCTTTGTTGTCTTTTCCGATCACTTTTTTCCGATCACTGAAATTAGCTACATGTTAATCTTATGGTGAAAGCCTATTTTTGCCGGACAGTTCTTTTCCGATCAGTTTTAGAAGTTAAAAACGCGACGCAACAGCTGACTTTCATTGTTGTCAAATCACTGGCCACAGTTAACCTCTCATTGATGTTACACGTGTGAAGCATATTATGGCATTATGTTTTTGTGATTTATAAAATAATGGCTAGCGGAAGTGGGAATTCATCCCAAACCTTGACACCATGGTGGGTGGAGATCGTCTAGCGTGGCTGAGGGATATGTAGAAAAATCAATAAAAAGAAAAATTGAAGTATCATCAGAATTGTTTGCTAACGTGCAGAATAGGCCTACACCAGTACCACGAACATCCCTTGGCCATCAAAACACTGCTAACACCAATGAAATAAATACTGATTCAGATGGCGAATATTTCAAAGATGTGAATGATATTTTTGACGACGATGATGGAATTGGAGTGAGTGGAGAAACCAACAACACTGGAAGAAGTGCTACTCAAGTCAGTAACAAAACAAACTGCCAAACAAAGGTATAAATGTCATGAACGATGAAAATTGCACCGTAAATATCAATTTAAATTTTGATCAAAAATAGCTTCTAAGAAATCTTTTTAAAGCTAAGTAGCCTAGGCTTATGGTTTTTGTTTCATAAAATATGTAAATAGTAAAATAATAACTAGGCCCATGCGTTTTTTGAGTAAAATAAACCTTGATTCCAGAATAAAATTTGTTTCTTGGTTTGTAATTATATGACTTTTTGTAGTATGAAGAAAGGATTGTTCAATATTCATCCGAAAAGCTCTTTGCCAGTGCTTGATCTAAATTCCGTGCTCGACTTTATCTCGCACGTAAACACGATCTCGCACTGGCAAAGAGCGCTTTTCCGAACTAGTAACGAAACATACTATTATCACCCACCACATGTTAATTGTCCCTTACTTGAGAGGTAAATAATGAGCTTTATTACATACCAGGGAGCACATAGCGTTACGATTATACTCCCGGCAGAGCTCAATCAGCTGTTCCAGTAGCATCATAGCTGTTGCGTTTACAACAAACACATTTTTCACAACATACTATTATTGTTTATTTTGATGCTGATGTAAACTTAACATGCAGTACTACATGTAAGTACATGCAGTACTACTATTTTTATATTTACGTTGCCTATATTGTGGAGTGGGGGGAGGGGAGGGCGATAAAATAGTGTACGCACCTGCTTGAGTAATAAGATCAATAACGCACTTGCGCTTTCAAGCATCGCCCGCACGCTGTAGCGACACTCTTACTACCCTAGGTTTGTAAATATCTATTATTGATAACCAGGGAGGTAATTTCACATAGTGTTATGATTACACTCCCGGCAGAGATAGACCCATTTCTAATAGCAGCAGCTGTTACGTTTCCAACAATCAAGGTTTTCACATCATTCAGTTAGCATCAGCTGTTTTTTCCAATCTTGTTTGTTCATAATAAAACTCCGTGATTAAACTAAACTAATACAGGGTGAGGCAATGAGAACGCCACAATTTGTTTTAGCTGTCACATGTTAATTGTTGCAACAATGAATGATCAGCTGTTCTTATAACCACAATTACACTATGCCATTTTAGTAAACATGGCACTTTGGAGTCCTGAACATCGTGCTTTTGCTGTTGAAACTTTTTTTAAGAATAGTGATTCTTTTGTAAAAACTCAGAGATTGTTTAGAACACATTTCAACGTTGGACGACATGGTGCTGTCCAGATCGGAAAACTATAGGGAACTGGGTAAAATTATTTAGAAGTACGGCGTCAACACAAAAAATAATTGGTCGAAGCCGCAAGACTGTACGTACACAAGCCCAAAAGTGACAGTCTGGTGTGCAGTTTCGACCGAGATAATTTTTGGACCCTACTTCTTTGAAGATAATGGCGGGAACTCAGTAACCGTGAATTCAGATCGATATGTGGACATGTTAAATAACTTTTTTATTCCACATTTGGAGGAGTTGGAAATCGACACAGAGCAGCTCTACTTCCAGCAGGATGGAGCCACTGCACACACAGCCGATAACTCCATGACCGCACTCAGAATGTCATTTGAAGGTCGTTTGATTTCAAGATTCGGTGACATACCCTGGCCAGCTCGATCACCAAATTTATCTGTCTGTGATTTCTTTATATGGGGCTATTTAAAGTTGAAGGTTTTTCAAAGTCGTCGCAGAGATTTTCTCGAACTGAAGCAAAGAATCGCCGAGGAAGTTCAAGCGATTCCTCAAGAAATGCTGGAACGACTATTCAGCGGTTTTTTCAAGCGACTCGAGGCATGTCAACGCGTTCAAGGTCGTCACTTAAAGGATGTAGTTTTCAAGAAATGAACAAATGACTTTATCAAGTTAAAATGGCATAAGATAACCTTTGTTTTAATGTGCTATTTAGGTGTATTGTGTAAATAGTATTAAATTTGTGTTAATTATAAATTGTGGTGTTCTCATTGCCTCACCCTGTATTTGTTTGTATTTACGTTGATTTTATATGGTGGGGGGGGCGAGAAATAGTGTACGACGCGCCTCGACTAGTAGAGCCATAACGCCTTCCAACGTTTAACGCATGCTTTCAAGCATCGCCCTCACGCTGTAATGACGCTCTTGGTACCCTAAGGTACGTAAATAGCTATTAAGTTAACAGGGCTTCTCCTAAAAGGAATATACCATTTGCAACATATATATTTACTAAAAATTGTTGAAATTATCTCTACCAGCAAACTCAGCTAACAATTAATATGATACAAAATCGTTATGTTCGTTACTCAAATTAACACAGTTTTACGTGTTATGGTATTCCCACAGCACAACCTACAACAAAGTAGTTACAAAATGATAGGTTGACGAAGATACACTAAATGTGTCGGTTTGCAATTTGTTTCATGTTTAATGAATAACTTTTACATATTAAAAAATCGTACTAAGATCAAATAATTGTTTAGTAACAAATAAAACCACAACAGGGTCGTTACACCATGGTGAAGTTTTCCGCTTTTCCGCTGCTTAAGCCTTCGCTCTCCAGCGAAAGTTTCTCTGCCACTTAAGAAATGGGTCTGTTAACAACGCTTTAATTAAAGGTTTCCTTGACTCTAAATCCAAGCACATTTTACTTGATTCAAGGTTTGTAATACTTACTCATACAGCTTCAAGTCTATCTTGCATAAAAACGTTTATCAATGGTTCGTGAAAAGTGCAATTCATGAGCTAATTATATGAATAGTGTTAAAATTTTGCTGTTAAAAATCTAAATAATTAATTTAGAACATCGGTTAAATTCTAATGTTTATAGAGTCAAAAGCAAAAACAAAACGAAAATACCGGTTCTTATACAATTCTGTAGAATACTGAATATAATATTGCTGGGATAGTCCTTGTAGACATCGAAGAAGTTAGTGGTCGGCGTTTTGGGTATACTGCAATATCCGACTTTAGGGCAACGTGAATTAGTAGCGCACACTTAGAAATAATACACTTATTAGACAGTATGCGATACTGATACATTCGCCCGGAAAATGGCTATTGCAATATGTCCGAAACGTCGGTCACCTACTTCTTCGACATATACACGGACAAACCCTGCAAAAGACTACAGGATTGAATCTTCGGACTGTGGAAGCCTATACGATGATATTTCTGTTCGTTTATTGTTGTTAGTGAATTTCCTTAGGAAAGTGGACTATTAGCATGGCCCTCACGGTGAAACTTCTACCCGGGACCACCGGTGTGTGTGTGTGTGTGTGTGTGTGTGTGTGTGTGTGTCTGTGTGTGTGTTTGCACTCTAGCGGTCGCATTTTTTGTCCGATTTACTTCAAATTTGGTAGAGACGTTCCTTTCTGTAATCAGTTGGACAAGTTTGTTGGGCAAAACAATCGGAAAACTCTAAACCCCTTTTTTGGGGATTAATCTTTAAAATTTCGAGTTTTTGGGCCCTAAAAGGGTCATAAAAGCCCCAGATGTAAAATAAATTCATGTAAAAAAGATGGGAATTAAAGAGGCGAAAGTTTTAAGCCCTCTCTCGTCATTCTAGCATAAATATTTACTGAGTTATTAAAGAAAATGTGTATCGACCAAACACAGTACGTTGTCTTATGGGGGTTTTACACTAGAAAAGCCTGTTATTCCTTTGTTAGAGTACTTTTATCATCCCCAGCAACCTCACGCCTACTTTCAAGCCTGTCTGGACCTTCTCCTAACCTTATAATGCGCAAAATTGTATTCCCGGCTTTGCAAGTAAATGAAACCAGGAGTATCAGAACAGCCAAAAAATCCATGTTTTCAGATTTCAATAGAAATTGGACTAATGTATGTTTTTACACTTATTTTGAGTTTTACAACCTTTATGTGGAAATTCACTTCCCTCACGTCAGCGTGCTGCGTGCGAACTTGTTATGTTTGAAGCCAATCACTCTTTGAGAAGAAGTTCATAGTTCCAAATTTTAAATAGTAAACATATTCAGATAATAAATCTTAGATTCAGAATTAATCTTAGTAATGCAGTGTGCAGTGTGTATCTCTGCACTTCAATCATTCTTCTGCGTTAAAGTGGCTACACAAGCTCTAGATATTAAGAAGTTTGATCACTTTGCAAAATTGACAGATTAGGTCAATTTTAATTAGGGTGTTTCATTGTAACCCGCTGTCAATGTATGGGGTTGTGTTTTCATTACGGAGCTTTATTCAAAATTAAGTCAATCTGAAACAAAATGTTAATTAATTTTATGAGTTTGGTAATAAAACAGTTGATTTTCATTTTAATTCCATAATAAGATATAAATACAAATAAACAAACATAGGTTTTTTCCTTGGTGCATGTCACTATTATGAATCTACTTGTTCTACGAACATCCTATATTTTCCTCAGGTTTGCTCTTAGTGTTTTGGATCAACCTCAATTATTTTTTTACATTTAAAATACCTAAGACAAATTCGTCAGAAAAGAGTGTAAAGAATAAATGCTATTTATCCTTTATGGCAAGGTTTTGTAAGTGCGTAAGAAATTATTTTCAAGCCTAACCGAACATGAAGGACTCCAACAAACTGACCAGTAATATACGAAATATTACTGGGACAAATAGGTTGTATTATATTCATTAAGTAAATGAAAACAATACACACTCAAAAGTAAAAATAACATATCTTATAAAGTATGGCTACCACGGAAATCTGAGCAATTGTTGTTCATATCTAAATGTGAATGTATTGACTTATTTGACAATGATTTATTGAAAAACTGATTGAATCGATATTAGATGAAGAAAATGTTGATCGAAGGTGAATATTTGACGTTGATCACGGCAGGATTGGATGGGAGTGACTTCGTCAGTTTGGATAAAATTGACAGTTAGTCAATGCTTTCACCACCGGGAGGGATAAACACAAATCATGATTCTGTAAATCAATTCACGCCGAATTTTACAACTCGCTATTGTCATAGTAATTGCTAATCAACCTGCTCTGAAATACAGTAGCATTTTATTAAATGTATTATTTTCTCCAGGTTTTAAAATTGTTACAGGGAATGGTTCAAAACCTAGTATTATTTATAAGAAAGCAATAATCTCTCTTAGGAATCATTAACCCTGACGATAAATAAACAGTTAAACAATACATCCCATAAGCGACACCCCAAATGCACTCCATAGATTATATATAGTAGAAAGAAGCTGTAAGTCTATCAGTTCTACGTCCTCAAACATTAGCCACAATTACCCATAGATTATTCTGGGTGTTTATTGTACTTATATAATACGTTTATGTTATTTAGAACAAATGGATAAATATAACAATTGTTATGTAAATAGATATATTTAAAAAAGTGGACGGAAGTCTAAAGGTTTAGCAATGTTAGATGCATCCGGAACCTCTAGCCATAAACGGGTCAGGATCATATTAAAGGCTTGACGAGATATTTGTGTTCTACAGTATAATTGGATGCATTCTATTAGTAGCATTTTAAATAAATAAATATGCTAGAGCGTCCGTGAAATATATAAAACTCGATACATGATAAAGTTTGATTGATGAACACATAGTAGATACAACAGGGATTATTGTATAAAACTAAATATCAATTTTCAACCCAAGATGTAAATTTCTGTAAAATTTATATAATTGGGTTTATAAAATACTCCAGTTTAAGATGAAATTAATGATTGTTAACACTTCCACGTGTTTCTTAGTGTGATTATATTTTATTCTAAACAAATATTTTTATTTGGATTAGTACAGAACCCCTAAAACACTGTATATGGAACACCTAAAGGGAATGGGGAATGCGTGGGAATGGGAATGCGTGGGCAGTATTAGGTTACCTTGCCTGCGGAAGGTCACCACTTTAAAGTTTCTAGAGTCATGAATATGCATTAGTCCCTTTGACTGGACGTATATGAGACTGGGACGAAGATTTGTAGGAATAAGAATGAAAAATACATAAATACGCCACTGCCCTTAACACGAAGGACGTTATACATTGTTCAGTTTCAATCTGAACACGTATAACACATAAGGTTACGTGAGCTCCCTGTGAGCTCATTACCACCTCAAAAAGACCGTCCAACCTCGACTGAGATGGAGGGAATTCGGCAACTGGTAGTATGATTTATGGGAGTAGGACAAGCAGAATGCAAATATGATTGAGTTATTCACGATAAACTAACATAGCATAACACATCTTAAAAGCAATACCAACAATCATTTACAATTGTTTTGACTGTTTGGATTTTTGTTTCCACCGTTTTCAATGATCAGTTAACTAGAGTCCAGTTGTTGATGAGTTTTACTAAAAATGACTGTAAAATACAGTTTACTTTTCTTTATTTCCATATATCTTTCTTGCATGTTTGGTAAGATAAGTATACATAAATCTAAGTTTTCTTTAAAATTTAGAGCAGGGTCCATTAATATACTAATTAAAAGAAATAACCATAAAGATTTTACAATGTGTTGGGTATAGACGCATCTACTGCCACCAAAACTTCTAAATTCACAAATCAGTGTTAAGTTATAGTAATCAGTCGTTGTCAGTTGCAAGTAGACGGAAAAAGGTACTGCAAGTATTTTAAGTGGTAAGAAACTAGATTTCCCTAGATTTTTATTATTCCTTTTTATGTACTAGAAACCACCCAATGGTCAAACTTCAACCAAATATTATTTGACGAATATCTGAAAAAATGTTTAGTGGGTTTTGTTGCGCTCATCTCTCTCTTTCTCTCTTCCCTCTCTCTCACCCTCCCCCTCCACAACCCTCATCCCCAAGGTAATTATTTAATGTGGAGTTAAAAAAGAAATCAGAAGGGCGTTACCATTCCAGTAAACAGTAGCCGTTTTATTTACGGCTGAAACCTCTCCCCCTTATCCTCTCCCCAGCCCCCATCCTTTCCCCTCACAAACAGGTTTATTTTTTTAACGTGGAGGTAAAAAGGATAATAGATGGGTTTTACCATTCCAGTAGCTAGTAGTATTTGTATTTACATTATGCCTGAAACATCTGTTCTCCCTGTTTTGCTAGAATTTTTTTATCAACAACTGTAAAATATAGAATTATTTAATCAATTACTGTTCTTCCATAAGATTAACATTGAAACTTTGAAAACCTTAAGGCAATGTAGAAACCCCCTGAGAGCCGATGTAAATTAAATGGGTTTCTGCTCATCTGCAGGACACTATCTTTCTAACGGTATGCGCGAATTTATCCTACGATGCACACAAGTTGAGAAAAAAGGAGGACAAGTTTTGCACTTGCCTATTAATATAAAGATTAGTTATTGGTTGTTAGTATAATGTCCAGAATTACTCTATATTTAGCATATAAAAACTTGGTTCTTACCATAAAAACCTTTAAAGGCAATTAAGTATAGAAATATAAGTTCATTATTCTTTGTACTCCAAGTTATAATTATCTATTATTTTCGTTAACCTGCTGTGGATACTAGTCTAAAAACTGACACGACATTTATTGGATGTATAACTTATATATTAACTAATTAATTTCACGTTAATTTGAAATTTGTTTCCTTCTTTTGCTTAACATTTCTCAGACCTGGTAAACCACCCTGACAAATAAATAATTCTTAAATAATGTAAAAAAACTAATTTGCAGTGTTTATAATATATAACTGATATTTAGTACAATTATTAAACTAAACTTCACGTGATTTATCATAATATTGAGAATTACATCTCAAAACATAATATTTCCCCACCCATACAACATCAGCAGAGTTAATGACTGTTTATTTTGCTGATGAAGGGGAGTCGAGGAGGGAGTTAGTCTCAAGAGATAAAGACAAGACTCGAGAACGCCGCTGTAATCAGGATCTTCTGTCTTTTACGTTCCAGATAAAATAAACTCACGTTGGATGGTGAATTTTTATAGCTAAATCCCACTAGGAGACAATCTGCTGAGGAAAGTAACAACCCTTCTATTCTGATCAAAGTTAAAATAATTTCCACTTTTATACTGTAAGCCTTTTATTACTGAGGAGGTGTAGGAAGTACATCAGATGCGACATCCGATGCATCATTGATTTATTCTCAACCACTACATGAAACTTAAATTTAAAATACATTGCATTTTTATTGATTTATGTCCCTTTACAGATCATACATAACTTTTGTAGAATTAACATAATCCTTTGTTTAATTTTGCCCTCAAATGTTTTATTGGGAAAATATGATGAAATAAGTTAGTTACAAACATTTTGGTTTATATAATTGTTGTTCTTTTTAACCAAGGAATGTTGAAACACATTTTTGTTACAATTACTTAAGGTAAAATTAAAAACTGTACATACTTTACTTTACATACACAATTATTCTATTTATTTATAAAGGTTAGTTTTCTTTCAACTTGTTTTAACTTACTGTTTTGGGATAGAACTTAAGTTAACTTTGACAAACAGAAAATTGTTTAAGTACTTTTCCACCGAACCCTGGAGAGGAATTTCCCCTGAAAAATCACTGTTTGTCGCTAATTACAATTTAATACCACTACCTACATATCTACATACCTACAAGGTTTTGGGTTAACTGTTCTGATCAAGACGTAATTTCATCAAATACTTTGTTTATAGACTACACATTCTATTTATGGTAAATAGAAAGTAATTTATCAATTATAAAGGGTTAAAAGTGAAAAATTGTGTTCCAGATTTTGTTTGGTACCGCTTATTTAATGAACGTTATCTCACCAGTACGTAATTAACACACAGTACCGAAGACCTTGAATCAGATAGGTGTTGGGTGTTCCATCATGTCTGGCAACCGGAAACCACATAAGCCAAGCATACCCTCCAACTCTAGCCTCCCCTCATGAGGAGGCGATGCATCTAATACATGCCACATAATTATATTATCTAGATATGATAGGCATATTTAATTTAGTAAGGGCCCCTTCCCCCAAGTACAGTTTAACTTAAACTTTGGTTTAAACTTAAGTTTAAAAGAAATTATGCTTTCCCGCTGTGTTACATTCAGATTAAACCTAGTTTATGTTAAACCTAAAGAGAACACTGTTTAGTTATTTCATTCTATGATAACATAACCTTGAATCCTGTATAACAAACATTTGTGTTTAACTAGAGGGCAAAAAAAGAACGAATTCTTTTGAAAAACGTTATCGACTTGATACTTTGTGGATTAAACTAAACTGGCAGGATGACATTTTTGGGAAAACGAATTGTGCCTTAATCTCGAGTTCATAATAACCCCAGATTTAGTTTAAACTTCAGTTGGGCAAGCCGGCCAAAGTCTAAGTTTCATACTTAAATTTTAGTTTCCTTAACTGCCTTACTTGTGTGCCCGTTAATCAGAAAATTATGACTGATATTGTTTAGATAAAATACTTTAATTTTACCTTTTTAATCATGTTCATAATAACCAAACAGTTTCTAAAAGACATATTTTTTTAACTTGATATGTAGACTTCGTATATTACAAAAATCGCGTTTTACGGTTTCATAACTAAATCGTTTTAAAATCAGATTTTTGAGGGCGAATATAAACAAAGCTACAGTGGACAATTTAATAAATACAAGTGGCAGTAAATGGAGTGCGAAACCAATGGATAACAATATTTCATAGTTAAAATTTCTGCGACTGCACTGAAATGCTCGTCTCGCTCTCTGAGGCCCGCGTAATGTTCGCCTGGGGACCGTTTGTTGAGAAACAATCGTTCTGACTCTGCCTTCTCAGTGTTTTATGACTTTTGTTTATAGTCAAAAGTCAAATATCGAAGATTCATCCGAATTTGCATGTAACTGCGTTTATTTAAAAAATAAAACTTTAACAAAAATCTTATAACCGTTTAGTTGTTTCTAGCAGTCTAACCGTTGGAATAAAATATTTGATTTAATCCATTTAATTTTTTCATAAAATGTCTCCTTGAAGAATTATGGTACAGAACATACTTCAAGGGGTAAAAGATTTGCATTAGGTATTTGAATTTTGTTTTATTATTCTTATGAAGATTACCATGTTTGGAACATTTTGACAAAATAGTAAAATATAGGTGAAAATATTTTTTTGTGTGGGAGAAAAGTAGTAAATAAATTATTACATACAACTTGAAAACCAAGGCAGGAAAATCCACTTGATAAACGTGCCAATCTATTAAAGCGACGACTTTTGTTGTTCACTGAACTAAATAGTTGCACCTCTACTTTTCTCTTTGATATTAACTTCTAAACTTTTAAGAACTTCTAAACATTTTACCATTAGGAGCTTTAAAAATATTAATTTTCACCTTTTCTTTTAATCTATTATAATGTTATTTGGGTAGACATTAAAAATGTATATTAATTATGTTTTATAAAGAAACATTAATTTGCATTGCTTATAGCTTAAGACACAAAGCATGAAGTTAATTATTGCTCATTTGAGAAAGTTATAAATTATTATTTCAGTTTGGATGATTTTAGAGGGTTCTTGGCAGTTTATATATACAAATCATTAGCCTTATTCTGATAAAGAAGCAACACACCTAATTTATAATTATAACTGAACTTATACAGTTACGTTTAATAATTACGTTTACTTAATTACTTACAGTTACGTTTAATAATTTAACACAGTTTCTACTTAATTTTACCTGGGCTGTTTTCACAAGTAGTGCATAGGGTAGAGATATTCTCGATGGGCAGAACGTTAATAGGAACAGCCTTTGAGTTGTTCTATGTAATACACAGACACATCATGAAAGCTCATTAGAGAGCTCATAGCATTGTCATGTTAACGAGCACAATTAAAGCGGTAAAATGAATACATATTTTACTAAAGTACTCGTTTAAAAATTATTTGTTATTTGAAACGTTATTTTTGAACTAGAGCTTTTTTTGGCTTAGTAATTCAGAAGATTTAAATTTTATTATTTCCACAGATAGTCGTGAGTTTAGGGCACAGTGATGCAAACGAAAAAGTTAGTATTAAAATATCTGCAGCACTCTATTATTACAAAGAACATGCGGCATATTTCTCTACTTGATATTAGGCCTACGTTGGTTGTCATGTAGTCAAATATTTGTCTGCACATAATGTAACCTCACTTCCGCAGTGTTTACGCTGTACTTTACTTAGCGTTGTGATTTAATGTTTACTGTTTCACACTTGCAGTGTTTGATATAGATTTTCCGTAAATAGAAGAACAGTGTGTTAAAGGGCGATAAAACTCAGCAATTGGCTGAAAAAAAACATAATCTCAAACAACTTATGATTTGAAGTTACAACAGTTCGCCTTTCCGTCCTAACGTATTCCATATTTTAAGATACAAATTCTGATATGGCTGTGCACAATGTTAACCCAAAGTGTGAAGGGTAAACGTCCTGTACGACTCCTCACTTAATCACCTACTCAATTTCGTTTACGGTTTTATATTCAATATGACGACTAGGTGCATCTTTTCAAGTAATTATAATTTAATTTAATCTAACTAGGCCTATCCTATTTGCGGAAGATGCATGGAAAACAAGACATGTGATTTATTCTTTGCGGAAACTTATGCACCTTTACAACCAACAAACTAACTTTATATAATCATCTGATCAAATAAAACTATCGTCTATCATAGGTACACATTGATACCTTTGCAGCCGATGGGGGCACGGCCCCGGAGGATTTTGAAAGTTTTCTGAATGTTGACACTTTTAGGAAGCCTGAAGGACATTTCAGTATGTTTGGGTTTAGTCACGATAACACCTTCAAATTTGGCAAGAGTGGTTTTCGATTTGGCGACGTGTCTTTTAAAATTTGCGTTTTAATAAAAATAAGATATTAATAACAAGAGTTTCTTAGAAAGCATTTTGAAGTTTTTCGACACGAGGGGAGGTTAATGTACGGCTTCCGACGGAACACGCGAAGTGAAAACGGAGAGATCGGAAATTCGATAATGTTAGGCTCGAGTTGTCTACATGCACGTATTGCCGGACTTCTATCTCACTCATGCGTCCATTTTGTTATCTAAAAATCGTCAGTACCTCATAAATTCAAATGATCCCCATCAGTAACATAATTTCAAATAATGTTATCTATGGTTAATCGTTTTAAAACGCTCTAAATATTCTAAATATATCATTCGAAGTATTTACGACTTTTATCGACATCTAAGCTAAAATGGTTAAAACTGTATTAATTACTTTTTGTTTGTTTGTTTGGTTAAGTATACTATTTAAAGATATTGCAAATATATATACTTCATTTATTGCAGATATTGTATTTTTTAAGTTAATAATATGCACCAGTTTAATCACATGATCAAAAAACACATTGTCTTTATTATTACGACATTAACGTTTGTTAACTCTATTCAAAATCTTAACGCAACGTAAATTAGTTTGTATTGCAAATTTAATTGAATCCAATAAAATATTAGCACTTGCAATAATATATAGCACTCTCCGTTGTAGTTTTATTACCTAAGGAATCTAAGGAAGCAATAAGAAACATGCAGACGTCGCACAGACACAATGTTTCTTATTATTTTTATTGCAAAAAAATTCGAATACAAATTAAGTTTTCTATATCTCACTTAGATAAAAAAATATATAGGATGTACATAATGACGTATTGTAACACTTTAAGATGTATACATAACATACTGTGCATTGTACTCAAAGACGTTAAATATAACTGGCCAGTAAAAATCCATCAATTTTTTATCTTTAATATTGGACATCTTTATGACAGAACAGAGTAGTAAGTTCCGTATTCTTTATATTTTTATTAATACAATTCCTTAATTCAAACACAACATTCAAATATTTCTTCAGCTAAAATACGATAATATACAAAAATAAAATTTCTCGTATGTGCTTTTATAAAACACAAGGAAAATGTTTTTTGTTTCACATTTTCCCTGTGTTTTATAAAAGCACATACAAGAAATTTTATTTTTGTATATTATCGTATTTTAGCTGAAGAAATATTTGAATGTTGTGTTTGAATTAAGGAATTGTATTAATAAAAATATAAAGAATACGGATCTTTCTACTCTGTTCTGTCATAAAGATGTTCAATATTAAAGATAAAAAATCGATGGATTTTTACTGGCCAGTTATATTTAACGTCTTTGAGTACAATGCACAGTATGTTATGTATACATCTTAAAGTGTTACAAGATGTCATTATGTACATCCTATATATTTTATTATATCGGGTTACTATTTATAACCCTATTTTACTAGGAAGACAGAATAACAAATTACGAATACCTTTTTTAAGATACCCCGTCAAAGTTAGCTACTTATCAACAGGTAATTTTCGTGAGCTTTAAATTATTATTTCTTCAGTTGTAGTATTTAAAGGTGGAAGATGTGAAAAATGTATAATTTGAACAGAATAATTTAAGAAAGTAAGTTAAAATCACTATTTTGAGCTAATATGCAATGCCACCTAGTCGTCTTCTGCCTGGTTGGTAGTCGTGTACCCAATTATCACATACGACCAGTCAGGTCAACATTGGTTACCCGGACAAACAACACCGCCCTAACCGCATACAGTGGAGCGGGCAACTCAGTCTGTCTGTTCAACATTGTATGATGCATTACAGTTTCACTACGAAGTACTCGTGACATTTATGAAAAATAGTTGTTGTACCGAACAATAGGTACAAGAGGTAAACTGGATCTGCTACGTTAAAAGGTATAAGATATACAAAAGTAAAGTTCCAAGAGGTAATAAACAATTCTAAAACTTATGAAAAAATGGATTCATAATCCGAAATCAATATTACGATAAATGTACACGTTTGGCAGAACAGTAACAATACTCGTTTACGTTCCAGGTCAGTTTGGCTGTATCAGTCGTGATTTACTGACTAAAGGTATTAGTCCAGTCGATAGGTTGGGAAAAGTGGGGTTAGGTGGAAAAAGGTCGGAAGTTAACGAAACTTGAGGATGTTGTTCAGGGATGATTAATCAACATTTTCCCAAGTTTTGGACCTCGAGGACCCTGTGCAAAAAAGAGGGGGGGGGAAGAAACTTCAAAATTTTCGACAATTTTCCGCTTTTTCCTCATTAACTTTTTCCCCTTAGTTCCTATCGAAAAAGCATAAATTACATTTTTGTAGAGCGTTACATTTCCTACAATTTGACTGTTCAAACATGTGTGTACGTTTATTCTTTATCAAGAAATAGAAATTTTTTTAAATGTAATTTTAGAAAAATCCACCAAAAAATGCAAAAAAATTCAGAATTTCATCTTATTTTTTTCTATTACACACAAACTTTCACGAAATTTTGTAGTAATTATGGTTCCTGGTTATAAGCACCATCTCTCGATACCCCCATACCCCACCCACCCCTCACTCAGCTGACCAAGGTGGCTTCCTACACCACGGTTTCACACTACCACAATATCACATTATCTTCTACGTATTACACAAATTTTCACAATTCCACTTGATTAGTAGGTAGGTATATATATACTATCATCAACACATCCATCAGTCTGCAAGGTCGTAGATGTTTCTTTTCTGTCTTCACCCATTTTTGCTTACTAAATTAAGTAGATACTCTGCCGTGTTGCCGCCGCGCCGCGCCGTGTAGCTTACGTGACTGTTCTATGTTATAGTTATATATTAGTTTTATTATTGTTTGGTTGGTAGCCTACTAGATATGCCCTGCCGGCAAGCTGTTTGCTCACCACGTTCTCGGCATTGTTGGAAACCACATGTTTGAGGTGAAATGTCATTGTTTTGTTTTTATTTGTTTTTATATGTTTCATGTGTAGTTAAGTTACCAGTACATGTTTTAAGTTTGTCCCAGCCGTTTGCTAAATGGGTTAGTAAGATTTATTTTGCTTATGAATCTGAGAATAGTTGCTGAGTCTAGTAAATGCGTAAATTCGATTACATTTTGAATATGGCGTCTACAACTAGTGGATCAGAGTTCTGTTTTATTTGTAAAGCCGGAGTAGAAGCTGATGAACTAACTGTAGTGAAAGCCAGAGGAGTTGCCAGACTGTTGGAGTCTAGTGTAAAAAGGAAACTTTCTGTAAATGAACAGTTCCTACGTGGGTTGAGTGAGGTGAGAGTGCACAGTGCTTGCCAAACAAGGTACAACAATGAGAAATTGATTGCTGCCCTTGCACGTCGTGGATATGACACACCCAAAGCTCCTTCTCCTGTACCTATCCGGCGGTCACAAGTTGCGAAATTCGACTTCGTCAATGCGTGTTTTTTTTGTGAGGAATCTATTACTGATGATTTCAGAGCTAAACAGGCAAAGTTGCCCGTGGAAAGGCGCAATGCTCCGGTCAAAGTGACTCTACCAGAAATGTCTAAAACAATTATCCAAAAGGCTAGGATGCGTGGAGACGAGAAGGGGAAAAGAATAGAAGAACGCATCACCCAGTTGGCCTATTTGAACACTGATTTAGTCGCCGTCAAAGCTGAGTATCACCAAAAGTGCCTTGCAAATTTTTACCATCCACCTAAGTCAGCGCAGAAAAGAGGGTTTCGCCCATCGGCAAGTGTTGACGAGGCAATGCAGGTGATATTTACATACATTGACGAGAACAGTGATGAATGCCAGTTTTCCATTCAGCAGCTGATTGAGCTGATTGAGGAAGACAGTCGACCACACTGCAAAACTGTGAGAAGTCGTCTTCAGACGAAATATGGAGACCAAATCATCATTTCAGATTCAAGGAGAGGGCCTGTTGTCAGTCTGAAGAGAGTTGGTGACAAAATTCTGTACGATAACTGGTACTCTACAGAAAAGAAAGGAGACACACAGGAAGAAAGACGTCGAATTGTGGAGGCAGCTGGAAAAATAATCTTGGAGGACATACGCTCCACAGTGTTCAACACAGTTGTATATCCACCGATTGACAACTTCTTGGGTAGTGCGCGTACTGCGGTTCCAGAGACGCTGCTTCTTCTACTCCACACCCTGATTTTGACCAACAAACGAGGATCCTTGGACTCTTGGAAAAAGAAATGCCTCGTTCTGGCTCATGCAATCATGGTAGCAGTACGCCCCAAATCTTTTGTATCCTCCATCATGACTGATCTGATAAATTTTGGTCAGGCATCTGGTCCGACATGAGTATTGAGCAGGTCCTCATGCGGGCTATGAAGAGCTATGGAGGACTCACTCGTGGACGCGGTGTAAGTGATTCTGTGCTTTCTAGATGGACATTAGGCATGCTGTGCCTTCAAAGCATTTGTGAACACGTAGAATTGTTCGCTGATGTTCGCTCAGAGACATCTGAACAGCATGTAGACATGAGACCAACTCGAATAGTGAGAGACAACATGGACATTGATAAACTGCTCGCATGGTTCACTGAACACCCCCCCATTCCTTCACATCCAGGAGATAGTTTCTTTGAGCACAGGAATCATTGGTCATGACGAAGTGAACTGTCACTTAGCACGAGAGATAGGCATATCATGCATGAAGAAAGTGGTAGGAGGAAATTTTCAAGAATTGAAACTTAAACGGAAGGATAAGGTCGTGACTCTCGCTTCCGTTTCCTGCTCGTTGAAAATTGCTGGTAAAAAATTCACTGTCGATCCTCTAACTCTTTTCCAGCGTATCTGCGTTGCAAAAAAATCTGAAGAAGATCTAAAAGAGCTCTTTAAGTTTGAACTCGCCCCCTTCCCTATATCAATCTTCACAGAGGAAGGAATGCGCAAGGGAACAAAGTCTGCAATGTACTCACTCTTCACTCCCATAGAGAAAGTAAACCTTGGCAACAGGAAATGTAACATAATTGATGGAGGATATCTGTTACATAAAGTGGTGTGGAACAAAACTCCCACAACCACATTTGAGATGCTGTGCTCTACGTACATCAACTACGTGCAGAGACACTTTGGGAGCCAAGTGATTGTTGTATTTGATGGCTACCCCACTAATGCTGGCTATAAAAGCACCAAAGCCGCAGAACGAGCTCGCCGTTCTGCATTACAATCAGCAACCAAAGTCGTGTTCTCCTCGTCTACTATGGTGACTATACCACAAGAAAAGTTCTTGGCAAATGAAAACAATAAGAGCGCATTCATTTCGATGTTGATGACACGAATGGTGGATGCTAGCATAGAAGTGAAGCAGGCATATGAGGACGCCGACGTGATGATCGTCAACACCGCAATATCCAAGGCTAGCGAATTCGACAGCATCGTAATTACTGCTCAAGATGTGGACATACTTATTCTGTTGACAGCATTAGGAACTAACACAAATAACATCTATCTTCAGAAAAGTGGAAGAGACAGAGATCTCAGTGTCCTCTACTCACCAAGTTCCTGCTCCTTTCCCCCCAAGGACATACTTTTCCTCCACGCAGTGAGTGGTTGTGATACCACATCAGCTCTGTATGGATTGGGGAAGAAGAAAATTTGCAGCACCTACATGAAGAATACCTCTCTCTCTGGAACAGTAACTCCATTTCTCATACCAAACGCTACTCCTCAGCAGATCAGTGAAGCTGGAGAAAGGTTCCTGGTAGCAGTTTACGGAGGCGATATAGACAATGACAACCTTGACGACCTACGGTATCGATTATTCACACGATCAGTGACAAACACTAAATTACAACTAGCCCGCCTACCACCAACAAGGGATGCAGCCAAGTACCACTCCTTCCGCACTTACCAGCAAGTACAAGCATGGTTAGGTAATGAACTTCTCCCATCAGTTTGGGGCTGGAGCCTCACCACGCGAGGGGTAGGCTTACTACCAATCACGACAACCAGAAATGCTGCGCCAGACGACATCCTCAAGATTGTTTCTTGCAAATGCAGCAAAGGTTGTAACACCGGAGCTTGCAGCTGCAAAAAAACAGGTCTCCGGTGCTCATCAATGTGCAAGCATTGCACAGGCCACTCCTGCGAAAACGTCCCCGACACTGATTTGAACGAGGATGACTCACTAGACATAGACACATACGACGACGGTGATGATGTCATTGACAACCTTATCGCTCAGGAAGACGACGAGCTGTCAGAAGCAGAACCAACCACTAAAAAATCCAAACCGTAAAAGTAAAGAGTACAAATCAGTCTAAGACGTTTCTATAGTAATATGACTATTCTATAATAAATGCCTTGTGTATAACTTTATCATTGTTAATTATATTAATTTTTACCACGAAAGGAATACTTTTTTTTAACCTGCCCTGGGATAATTATGTAGGGGGGGGGGATAGATCCGAAAAGTGACTAATATGAATACCAACATGATGTGAATTTGGTTGGTTTTCATCAGAGAAGAAAATTAGCTTTTGAGAATTGGTGTTGGTTGTGGAAAGGGTGGGTGGTGGGGTGGGGGTGGGTTGGGTATGGGGGTATCCAGAAATGGTGCTTATAACCAGGAACCATAATTACTACAAAATTTCGTGATAGTTTGTGTGTAATAGAAAAAAATAAGATGGGATTCTGAATTTTTTTACATTTTCTGGTGGATTTTTCTAAAATTACATTTTAAAAAAAATTCTATTTCTTGATGAAAAATTAACGTACACACAAGTTTGAACTGTCAAAGTGTAGGAAATTTAACGCTCTACAAAAATGTAATTTATGATTTTTCGATAGGAACTAAGGGGAAAAAGTTAATGAGGAAAAAGCGGAAAATTGTCGAAAATTTTGGAAGTTTCTTCCCCCCCTCTTTTTTGCACAGGGTCCTCGAGGTCCAAAACTTGAGAAAATGTTAATTTATCAACAACATCCCTTAACAACATCCCAAAGTTTCATTAACTTCCGACCTTTTGCTATCTAAAACTACCTGCCGACTGGACTATATGTGTCAGATATAAAGTGTTACATCGGTGATCTTAATTTTAAGTATAGTATCAAAAACAAGAAGTATACGATTGAATAGAAACAGTAGGTACACTTCATTCCGATTTTGGTTATTGTTCAGGCTAAATAAAGAGAGATATAAAATAAAAATAATATAAAATGCATGTGTTTTTGTATCAATTACATTTCATTAATGGTCTCAGGTATAACGTCCTGAACGAAATTGTACTTATTTTATTTACATGCTTCAAAAGAGTTTTACTACCAGTTACATTGAAGCAGTTTGAAATAATCATCGCTATAAATGAAACATAGCGATTAAGTAGAACCGGGCTATTAACAATTCATAGAAAAAAAAACATTTATTCAATTATTCATCTTCGTCACACATGTTCACATGTAAAATTAGGCGAAGAAGTAAAGTAGCGGAATCAGTTGGATAAGTCTAATGACGCCAGTTTTCCTTGAGAAAAATATTGGAAAACAAAACTCAACGGCTAACACAAATATTGTATTTATAAGTTGTTTATGCGTAGACTAATATAGATAAGCATCAGACAAAATTCAAATGACGAAAAGTTGTTTTTACGTAATTTATTAAAAACAAGTAAAAAACTAAACAGTCTATAACACTAACATTATGTTAAATATGAATACTTTTTACTCTCAGTTATGCTGCGTAATAATGCTGATTATTTGCACTAAGACAGTGATGGTCTTAATTAATGCGCATTTCATACTAAAATATATAAGAAGATAACAATACATTTAATTTACTAAAAGTTTGGGAGTACTTTTAATTTACACTTGTCCGTAAATACTAAGATGTGTATATTTTGTAACTTATTCAAATACATATTTGACATACAGTGCGTTTTCCAGCCAAAGGTAGGTGATCTTTTGGTCTATAAGAGGCCTAGTTCTAAGCTCTGATACAAAACTTCCAACACACCTCACAAGACTGTCCAATACAGTAGGAGCTCAGCACGCGCTGTGTATCGGTCACGTAGCTCCCCGCTCACAGCCAGAACACAACCTGCAGCTGGAGAGGCCGATGATACCAAACTTCCAATACACCTCACAAGACTGTCCAATACAGTAGGAGCTCAGCACGCGCTGTGTATTGGTCACGTAGCTCCCCGCTCACAGCCAAAACACAACCTGCAGCTGGAGAGGCCGATGATACCAAACTTCCAATACAGCTCACAAGACTGTCCAATACAGTAGGAGCTCAGCACGTGCTGTGTATTGGTCACGTAGCTCCCCACTCACAGCCAAAACACAATCTGCAGCTGGAGAGGCCGATGATACCAAACTTCCAATACACCTCACAAGACTGTCCAATACAGTAGGAGCTCAGCACGCGCTGTGTATCGGTCACGTAGCTCCCCGCTCACAGCCAAAACACAACCTGCAGCTGGAGAGGCCGATGATACCAAACTTCCAACACACCTCACAAGACTGTCCAATACAGTAGGAGCTCAGCACGCGCTGTGTATTGGTCACGTAGCTCCCCGCTCACAGCAAAAACACAACCTGCAGCTGGAGAGGCCGATGATACCAAACTTCCAATACAGCTCACAAGACTGTCCAATACAGTAGGAGCTCAGCACACGCTGTGTATCGGTCACGTAGCTCCCCGCTCACAGCCAAAACACAATCTGCAGCTGGAGAGGCCGATGATACCAAACTTCCAACACACCTCACAAGACTGTCCAATACAGTAGGAGCTCAGCACGCGCTGTGTATCGGTAACGTAGCTCCCCGCTCACAGCCAAAACACAACCTGCAGCTGGAGAGGCCGATGATACCAAACTTCCAACACACCTCACAAGACTGTCCAATACAGTAGGAGCTCAGCACGCGCTGTGTATCGGTCACGTAGCTTCCCACTCACAGCCAAAACACAACCTGCAGCTGGAGAGGCCGATGATACCAAACTTCCAATACACCTCACAAGACTGTCCAATACAGTAGGAGCTCAGCACGCGCTGTGTATTGGTCACGTAGCTCCCCGCTCACAGCCAGAACACAATCTGCAGCGGGGGAGGCCGATGATACAAAACTTCCAATACACCTCACAAGACTGTCCAATACAGTAGGAGCTCAGCACGCGCTGTGTATCGGTCACGTAGCTCCCCGCTCACAGCCAAAACACAACCTGCAGCTGGAGAGGCCGATGATACCAAACTTCCAACACACCTCACAAGACTGTCCAATACAGTAGGAGCTCAGCACGCGCTGTGTATTGGTCACGTAGCTCCCCGCTCACAGCAAAAACACAACCTGCAGCTGGAGAGGCCGATGATACCAAACTTCCAATACAGCTCACAAGACTGTCCAATACAGTAGGAGCTCAGCACACGCTGTGTATCGGTCACGTAGCTCCCCGCTCACAGCCAAAACACAACCTGCAGCTGGAGAGGCCGATGATACCAAACTTCCAACACACCTCACAAGACTGTCCAATACAGTAGGAGCTCAGCACGCGCTGTGTATTGGTCACGTAGCTCCCCGCTCACAGCAAAAACACAACCTGCAGCTGGAGAGGCCGATGATACCAAACTTCCAATACAGCTCACAAGACTGTCCAATACAGTAGGAGCTCAGCACACGCTGTGTATCGGTCACGTAGCTCCCCGCTCACAGCCAAAACACAATCTGCAGCTGGAGAGGCCGATGATACCAAACTTCCAACACACCTCACAAGACTGTCCAATACAGTAGGAGCTCAGCACGCGCTGTGTATCGGTAACGTAGCTCCCCGCTCACAGCCAAAACACAACCTGCAGCTGGAGAGGCCGATGATACCAAACTTCCAACACACCTCACAAGACTGTCCAATACAGTAGGAGCTCAGCACGCGCTGTGTATCGGTCACGTAGCTTCCCACTCACAGCCAAAACACAACCTGCAGCTGGAGAGGCCGATGATACCAAACTTCCAATACACCTCACAAGACTGTCCAATACAGTAGGAGCTCAGCACGCGCTGTGTATTGGTCACGTAGCTCCCCGCTCACAGCCAGAACACAATCTGCAGCGGGGGAGGCCGATGATACAAAACTTCCAATACACCTCACAAGACTGTCCAATACAGTAGGAGCTCAGCACGCGCTGTGTATCGGTCACGTAGCTCCCCGCTCACAGCCAAAACACAACCTGCAGCTGGAGAGGCCGATGATACCAAACTTCCAACACACCTCACAAGACTGTCCAATACAGTAGGAGCTCAGCACGCGCTGTGTATTGGTCACGTAGCTCCCCGCTCACAGCAAAAACACAACCTGCAGCTGGAGAGGCCGATGATACCAAACTTCCAATACAGCTCACAAGACTGTCCAATACAGTAGGAGCTCAGCACACGCTGTGTATCGGTCACGTAGCTCCCCGCTCACAGCCAAACCACAATCTGCAGCTGGAGAGGCCGATGATACCAAACTTCCAACACACCTCACAAGACTGTCCAATACAGTAGGAGCTCAGCACGCGCTGTGTATCGGTAACGTAGCTCCCCGCTCACAGCCAAAACACAACCTGCAGCTGGAGAGGCCGATGATACCAAACTTCCAACACACCTCACAAGACTGTCCAATACAGTAGGAGCTCAGCACGCGCTGTGTATCGGTCACGTAGCTTCCCACTCACAGCCAAAACACAACCTGCAGCTGGAGAGGCCGATGATACCAAACTTCCAATACACCTCACAAGACTGTCCAATACAGTAGGAGCTCAGCACGCGCTGTGTATTGGTCACGTAGCTCCCCGCTCACAGCCAGAACACAATCTGCAGCGGGGGAGGCCGATGATACAAAACTCCGCCAATATCGACGTAATCCCCAACTTTCACAACCAACTTCATTACTATCGCCCCACTCTTGGTTTTTATTGTTTCGAAAACAATGTATTTGCCAGGAATACTTCACAACTCAATCAGTTGTCAATAGTACATTTTATTTTTTTAAGCTATTAATATCTCATCCATTATATGCTCATCATTCATTCATATTTGCCTTAGAATACGCCCTCGCCCTACAGTTGCGTCGGCGTCTTAAAGAGATACTAAGATATATTTACGCTATGCTTTATTTTACTAGACAAATTTTCGTGTTCTTTCTTTTGGATTGATTCAGTTAATATTTATCTCAACTATCATAACCAAGTTAATCACATTTTCACAAAGAAAATAGCCGTTAACTGTTTTTCAGGAGTTAACAAATATTCCTAATAATAGAATGCTTAAAGATTTCAAGCATTTTCTCGTAAAAATGTTATTTCATTGTGGATGAAACATTGCATACGTGAACTGAAAAAAATATATTCATCGGTATATTTGTATGGCCTTCTTGTTATATTTGTTTATTACTTAATTACATTATTTTAACTAAAATATAAAAGAATGCGAGAAAAATTTATATTTTTGTAAATTTAATAAAGGGTTTAATGAAAACTGTTTAAATATTGCGTCACTTTGCATGACTGACATTATGGTTCGAATTTATTCTTGGAACTTGGTCATTGCAGTTTTAGAATTATTGACACTATCGTTAAATCTTCAGGTTGACGACTTGGTTTTTATCCTCATTTTAAAAATTACATAATAGTTTTGCAACACTGACTGGAATTAATACCAGTACATCAAAACCTACTCATGATAATATTTTTAGCTGTATCAATATATTGTTTTTTCTGGTCTGAATGTATCTGGCGCTATAAATCAAAAATGGTTGTAATCATAAAAGCTGGTGGGTGTATAAGAGAAACACTCTCAATGGTGAATGTGATAAACGTTTGCCCCTTGTCCCCTTGCTTACCCTAGTTACTTGAAACAAAGCACTCAGGAGCTTCGGGCGAGCAGAGCTCACAGAAGACGTTAAACAGTTTAGCTTTGAGCCGCAACTTCAGGCACCTACCAGCTCTGGCTCTGGCCTGCTCCGTCTCCCAGCGGTTGTTCAGGAACTAAACAGTCGCTCCACCTTTAACGTTTTGGTACTCTTGGTTGAAATATCTTCAGAACATTTCCGCTTAAGAGAATTGACAGTCTAACAGTTGTATCGGGCTTGATAATGTTAAGTTTGGCTGGAAATTGTGGATAAAAGCTGAAAACTATAGTGGAACTAAATTGGTATTTAACTATTTTCTAAAACATTCAAAAGAGTCGTTTGTAATCCAACGAATTTTAGTAGAAAGGTATACCAAAACAGTAAACTTATACGTTAGGGTATTTAGACCAGCATAAAGATTTATGTTGGAAATTGTGTCATCTAAAATAGTTGATGATTACGAATTTGAAAAGGCGTGTATTTTATGCAATATAAATTTAATATATATATATATATATATATATATATATAATATATTTTATATAATAGCAGCGAAAATATTTAAAGAAACATGAATTTTACACCAATTTTACAACTCTACAAATCCTCTAACTTGTGTTTTAAATTTTGCTCGCATTTAAATTTTTATTGAAACTTGCTATATTAATTTGTAATGTAATATAACACTAATTTATTAACTAACTAAAAATAAGAACTTGCATACATTAAAAATTGCCTCTTTTATTTTAATTGCCAATTAAATGTGCGCTGTTAGTCTATTCTTAGCGATTTACAAGTAAAGAGATGAGTCTCTGGTTTATCCCAGGACAATAATAGTCGTTGGCCTGTAAGACGTTCCAAGAGATAAAATCCGGTCCATTTATCAGATGTTCACCCGCCGGAAACCTGATAAACCCTTATCCATTAGTTCCATGTATATGTATTTAGATCAACGCCATAATATACAACCAAGTAAAATAGTTTTTTTTTTAATGTAAATCAAATGCCATTAATTAATATTATTTTTGGTAGAATTTAAATTACACAGCATTAACTAGAAACATAACACTTATATTTTGTGTTATAAGTATATACTGTATATACGTATATAATTTATTTTTACAACCATGTAATATTTCTAAAGTAAAATACTTCATTTCTAAGTAGATTGTCACACATATATAGCAATTAGTTAGCTCAGACATTGTTAAAAGTTAAAATGATCCTAGATTAAATTACTAGATTATAATTAAACATTTAAAACTACCAACATAAAGCTGGAATGTAAAGCAGACTTAATCTTTAAATTTGAAGTTTTATCATGAATTTAATTATAATACTTTAGTGCTTGTTTTACTAAAATAAATAATAAAATTGAGGGGGTAATAAATGTGTACTTTCCATCGTTAGTGTATAGATTTACAACATAATAAAATAAACGGTATCAGGAAACTGACACATACTTCCTCTCTTTTAGCCCAACTTTAATGAATAAATTACTTTTTATTTACTAAATATAGAATACAAAGCACGGTCGAATGTACAGAAAATCTTGTAAACAAGTTGTTTTCAAAAACATCCACCCTTTGGAGGCACTACAGAATCCATTGCTACACTCGTGGTTTTAAGATGGGGAAATGCTCCCTATTCCCCCCCCCAGGGGTTATTAAGGGGCAACATATTTCGAATTTACTCTGTTGGTCAAAGCTAACTTGACAAGCATATCAAGTTTGAATAGTTTGAAAGTTTGAAAGTTTGAAGTTTGAAGTTGATCGGTAAATAAGAGAGAAATAGTAATTTTTGTATTCCCCATAAGAATAACATTGGGCAACGTACTGCGTTTACTGCAAAATGAAAATTTCAATTTTCTCCACAACCAGCAATCTTAGAATAGTAATTCGAAATACAAAACTATTTTGAGCTCTTTTTAATGGCGAATAGTAATATTTTTAAATATTTATGTTTTTCTATGAAAAATCTAAAAAAAATGAATTTTTGATGTTTTAAGTCCTGTAATTTCTGAACCCGAATTTTTACAGACATGCGGGTGGTGTCATTTTGTTGGAAAACTAAAGTTCTACAAATGAATACAGTTTAAACAAAAACGTTTGAGCCGTTTTTAAGAAATTTGGATTTTTCATGTTTTTGGTGGTTTTAGGGGGATAGTTACCCTTAAAAATCAAAAATTCCAAAAAATGAAAAAAGTACCTGGATATATCTTGGATTAGTGCCTCTATACCAAATTTAATAAAAATCGGCCCATTGGTTAGGGCTGTACACATCCACACAGACACACACACACACACACACACACACACACACACACACACACACACACACACACACACACACACACACACACACACACACACACACACACACACACACACACACACACACACGAACAACAACAATTGACGAAAACAATACTTTCTCCATATACTATATATAGAGGGAGAAAGTAAAAATTAAGTTGGACACTTGGTTTTGGTGTTCTGGCAAAGTGACTACAGTTAGTAAGAATGAAAAATGTAAAACAAGTCCTAATTTATTTTACAACCTAAATATTTGGACACTTTGATAATTATTCATATTTAAACCGTAATAAAACTACACAATGTGATCTCGCTTTAAGCTAACGGACATATTTCCCAGAACTACCGAGTTAATTTGGTAATGATGGTATGTTTTCACCCGGTCTAATTACATTACAGGTAGTAAGCTCAAAGGAATATAGCAGTTGCAAAACTAACGTAACGGTAACATTTTACTTGACCGATGTGTCCGAGGGAAAATTATTTGCATACAAATATCTTTGTTTATATATTATGTGGTTTCCAATAAACAGTTGTAATGAACAACACTAATTTATTGGTTTTATTTTAACGATATTCCATTACCTAGTGTTTCACCGATTTATCGTTGTCTGTTAAAGCTTCAAATCTTAATCAGAATCAATGCATTTAAATGAAAATGGAACGAGGTAAGGAACAATCAAATTAAATGTTTCAAATGAAAAATATAAATTGTTACTTGGCTTGGTAAAACTTAAAAGAATATAGTTTAAAAATAAAGCTTGTTCGTAAAATGACAACTGCAGAATAGTAAATGGTTAATAATTATTTAATAATATTTAATAATTAAAGGGTTCTTTTATGAGAGCATCTTTGATGTTTGCGTCTACTCTGGGTATTTTTGTAGTCCACTGGGACAAAATTGTTTGATTGCGGTTTAAGGTCGAGTGTATTCTGTCTATTCAATTTTGTTTAGAGAACAAAATAACAAATTACTGCACCAATCAATTTTTGAATTTCGTAAATATTTTTAAATTCTGTATAATTTAATTTTTATTTTCAATTGTACTATTTTCCAATAAAAACTCGTTATAATTTCCTTCATGTGCGCAACCATAGCGCTCGTCCATTTCTTTGCACGGTGGGATAACCTAATTAATTCGCCTTTTATTAATGAATGTAAAGATATTGTTATATTTTAATTTAAAGAGTGAAAAGAACCATCAAACGCGAGAAAACTGATGAAGTTGAGGAAAGTAGCGAAGCAGATTATGGGAACACACCTGCGCAATATTTATTACAAGTTGAACGCTTTGATTATATTTCCCTAACCATTAGCTGATGATTCTGGGGGTGCACCAGTGAGACAATGTTGACGTGGAGTTTTGAGAAACGTTATATATTAATGCTGAATATATAAAAGCATGTATGAATCTAATAAAGTATTCAGATGTAAAATTATACATCTGATAGTGGGGCATCTGGCTAGCCTAACGGTTAGCGTCTTGGTTTTGGGTGTCCACAAAAATATGAGGGGTTTGGACCGCTTCCCTAAAAGCGTTTGTTTACTATTTACAAAAATGCCGTTGGTGTTGAAAAAAGAATAAAACATTATTATTTGTAAAATAGTTTGTGCCTTAGTAAAGAAAATTAAAAATAACCATTTAACTTTTTTTATAAAGATGTTCTCAGATAAAAGTTATCAAATCTTAATTGTTTAACTGATGTTGCTAATTAAAAAATTGAACTCCCATTTCCTAACAAGTTATAGGCCAGTAGTGTAAACAAACATAATAAACGAATCGGAAAAAAATTCTTCAAAAGATTTTATTGTTTTAATGGGTTCATTTATGGCTAGCTAATGAAGACGCAGACCACCTCATTGTAGCAACGCGCCTTAAGGTATCAATAGAGAAGGTTGTAGTATTTTGTGAGGGTACGGACCTCTTCGTGCTCAATGACCCACGTTTAGCTATATTTCTCGAAACCTGGATGAAGAACGACCCCATAAAAATGATTTGATCCCGACAACTTTGAACTGGCAGACAACATCAGAAGACCACTCATATTTCTCCATGCCACAAGTGGATTTGACCCAACCTCAGCACTCTTCAAGCAGAACAAGAAGAAGGTGGTCAAGCTGTCGGTAAAAAACTAATATCTTAACTAATAAATCAAACTTTTCTTCCAATCTTAAGCTATTGCCGAAGCTAATCTGCAATTTTTAACACCCCTCTACGGAGGTAGGCTATTGGATACTCTAGATAAATTGTCATTCTACCTGTTTTCAAAAAGCCCTCGTGAAATCAAAATTCAACCTGGTATCCATACCACTAACATCCGAAGCCACCCGCCAACATTGCTTGAGGTCTTACCTTAGTACAATTGTGGTTAGAATACCAAATGGATCCGCTCCTCTGGGAATAACAGGATTCAAAATTTGGTATTAACCCCAATCCTACCTCCAAAGAACCAGCTCCACAGTCTCTCCTCTCCACAATTTTCTGCAAATGCAACAAGGGGTGTGCAGGTGGTTGTGGGTGTCGGAAAACTGGAATTAAGTGCTCATTGACTTCTGCATTAAGTGCCAACTGCAAGGGGAACTTCTGCTTTAACTCCCACCAACCAGATTACAATGACAAACTAGATGTTTACAAAGACCTGGACTGCATATATGCGGAAACGTAAATTACAGACTTAGGGGTGCCGAGTGGCCCAACTGCAGTCAAACGTCGACTCTAATACTATATTTACTAAGTACAAAACTAGTACTTTGTACTGCTACAGAATTATGTTTAATATACGTATGTTTATATACGTATTAATATGTATATATTAATTATGTTTAATTAACACTTATTGAAGAACTGCAGTGTAGAAAGTCTTCATTGATGATAAGAAAGATTCAAATTTAAGGTGGATCTGTTCAAATGTAAGGGTGGTAAAAAAAATCCACTTTTAGTTTCATGAAACGTAGAATATATATCGTGTGAATTGTATTGATAGATGGATTAGTTCACATAATTGTACCAAAATTCAGAAGTTATAACAACATTTTTCATAAATATGTAAATATGTCCATCTTTTTTGAGCACTAGTATCAGAACGGGTAGTCCAAAAAATATGAATTTGAAATCATTCAATGCGGAATATAATGCTCTTAGAAGGACCATGTTTTCGATATTGTAAGTCCTTCGGGATATAACCGTAAAATCGCAAAAATACCCCTTTTTGGAGCCTACCACTTAAGCACAACTCCGCCGTGAGGGAAAACCTAGGATAGTCATATTGGGCCGTAAATGAAGCCAATAAAACAATAAAACCTTTTGTAGCAATTATTTCCGGTTTAGATTTTAAGTCTACTGGCCTATTAGGAGAGTATTACTTTAATCTTTTAGTGACTCAGACTGTTGTTTTTATTTTAGATTGTAGATTCCCTTGACGTTTGGATAAGGATAAATCAAATATATTAATACGCTAGGGGGTTTTCTTTACAGTCATAACTCGACAACGGCTGGGCGGATTTTAACGTTTGAGGCGTCCAATTAAAAGTAATTTTACCTAGATTTTCCAATACGTCCCAGAATTCTAAGAAAGAGCGTCTTATAAATATAGTAAAGCGCTAAATGTTTGGAACAGTGTTGCTATCCGACGGCGGAAGTCTAAATTCATTGAAAGTACGTTGTTATCATCCGTTTTCTTATCAGAAATTTGGTTATGTTTGTTTACACCTTTCGTTGGGTTCAAACTTGCTCGGATTCGAGCGACAGGACAACTAGTTATCATTTATTAAATTCTTATAAACTTAACATACCGTAAATATATAATCTTGAATCGTTGATTTTCTCTATAAATTTCAATAAATATAGGAAGGCACATTTTAGCGAATTTCCCCTATAGGGAAGAAGCTATTACCGTAGGTGGCATGGTAAGACTTAAGCCCGAGACCATGTCAACTTTTTGTTTTGAGGTCCTCAGATGCCAAAAACACTATTCGTTCATATTTATATATATATTATATATATATATATTATATATATATTATATATACATATATATATATATATATATGTCCGTTACCGCGATAACTTTTGAAAGAAGCGCCCGATTTTGATGAAATTTGGCACAAATGTGGAGAGTTACATTTATGACTTTAAGTTCGAAAACCAGATCGATCGGTCCATGGAAAGGGGGTTTTATGGGGGTTTCAAATTTTCCAAAAATCAGTTTTTTGAACTTTTCACCCTAAAATTTTAAAAACACTAGATTTTGGTTATAGCCATTTTATAAAGCTTAAAAAAACAAACAATTTGGTATTTTTAATCATTAAGCTAGGTTTAGTGGTTGTGGAGAAAAGTAAAAAAATGTGTCCATAAAATTTCCCATATTAATCTTATGGGAATACGGTTTTAAGATTTTCCTCAGATAATTTCACTAAAAACCCTACATTTTTTTCTACTAATCAGTTTAGCTCTACAAAACAATCATTTTGGAGTTTTAATTGTTGTTTTACGTCCAACCGTTGCAGTGATATTCAAAGTGCTAAACACAGTACGTTGTCCAATGTTATCCTTATGGAGAATAAATAAAATGTTATATTTCGATTATTTATGTATGTATATTGATGAAACTTGGTATGTGGCTTCAAATAGTTGTGGTATATTGATATTAGCACAACAAAAAGGTTTTTCTTGATTTTTCTCAGTAGCAGCAAACCTGCATACTCGCGCCCCATGTTATTCATATGGATAATAAGTAAAGTTTTGTATCTCCCTTAGTTACGAACCCAAATTAATAAAACTTGGTATGTAGCTTCACCTGGTTGAGTTATATTGATGATTGCAAAAAAATACATTTCTTATCTTCCTTGTTGCAGCAAACCTGCGTACTCAATTATAATGTTATTCTTATGGAGAATAAATAAAATGCTATGTATCACTTATTAATGAATGTATTTTTGTGAAACTTGGTGAGTGGCTCTAGGTAGTAATGATACCCATATATATGCATTGGAAATTCGCTGAGTACGCAGGTTTGCTGCAACGGGGGTATTAGTACTTCACGGTGGTTTTAATTGTTGAAGGGTGTTATATTGTAAATGGTTATTACGTTTTTAATTTATTTTCATGCCAAGAGTTAAAGGTTATATGGTGTGAGTTATAGCCAGTGGACGGTAAGGTAGAGTGAGCTTTGCACAGGCAATTGGCAATAAACCTCTACGTTTACGCTTCTGACGAGTTTTTTTTTAAATGCCGATATCAGACTTTAGTGAGAAATAAGTTTGAATGATAAACATATTTCAAAATATTTAAAGTAGCTTTCACAAAATATCACACAAATTAACGTCAGCTGTTATAACGGCAATATTAGATATTATTTTACGGTTGTGATTTCTTTCTAATCGTGATTAAAATCATGCTTACGAGAGTAGTAAATTTGACATATTTTAGAATATTCAAATATTTTATTTTTTGCAAAAGGAAGAAAGATACAATTTACTTGTTTCCATTATGTTAACCAAGTTAGGATAGGTGCTTGAGTTATAAGATTGACAATGCGATGATAGCAAAGTTGTAACTAAAATAAACAATTTATCAGTTAAATAGCATTAATTAAAAACCCTTCTTATCAAACCCAGCAAATACAATTATAAATTCAAGAAGCCCCAAATAGAAGGAAGAAACAATAATAACACTAGATGCTCAGTGTTGGCAAAATTGAAGGTAGTTGTTTTTAAAACATATTTATCAGTATATAACTGTAATTTGTTTAAGATTATCCTACGAATGAGTTTTGCCACCAAATATAAGCAAATAATTCCGTTTTCAGATGCAGCATTGCACCGATTAAAAAATACAGTTGCTTACAATTGTAAAACTATAATAATAATATAAATACTTGAATCTTATAAATTCTAAGAAAGTTACCAACAAACTTCATCCGGCGCTGGTAAACTGAAGAAGAGTTTATGTTTCAAGTTTCCTCAGTTTGTATCTCATTACCGTGTAAACACTAAATTTGAGACCAACCAAGAATAACGGTTTAATTGACTCAAATACAAACAACCAATAACACTTACTTCCAAGGTGGAAGACCGTTTTGCCAATTAAGATAATAATTACCGACTAAATGTTCACATAACTAAAGATAAATATATACTAGGTGTACGCTCTAGACTAAGTTGAATTTGTATAGTCTATTGTCAATATAAGACAAAAAAAGCTTTAGGCGTCTCACCTTAAGGTTAACGTCTTGGACTTAAGTTCATAGAGACGGGTACGAACCCCGGAATGTTCGCACCGAAGGTTTGGACTGTTTCCCTAAATGCGATTAAGTACTCTTTGACAAAATGCCTCTAGAGTAGATATAAAAAAAATGAAGTTGAGCTCTCCTCCCCAATTACCAAAGTTAAAGTCAAGTTTTGCAAATGACAGCAGAGTAATGATAGGGCGGTGTAGCGGTTGGTAGCGCCTGCCTGAATATTCATCTCGCATAAAACGGCTACTTCACCTTAGTGTTGTTGAACAAATACTACCTAATTGGTAAAGGTGGTTTTAGAGTAATTCAATCAAACGTATACTGTTATAATATGAAATAGTTTGTATAGATCCAACAAAATTTAAAATTGGTAGATACTATCATGAAATCTATGGCACGATTATTTTGGTATTTTTAATTTCATCCCTCGCCATTTAAGTGAATATATGTGGAATATAAGCAGATTTGGATTAAAACTCCTAATATTGGTAGTTCGGGGGATACTGCAGGTACTGTGTTTAAAAAAGTTCCATTGCTGGATTATTATGTGTCTAATCCAAAAGAATCATTTACGTTATAAATAAAAAACGAAATAAAAGTCAATTAAAAAATAAAAAATCAATACCAATACCAATATTATGTTTGCTTCGCAGATACATAATGCTGCAGATAGTTGGGCATAGTGTTGATTCAGTACTATACTTCTGGAAATGCCTCCCCAGAATAACGCAGCAAGACGCTATAGTATTCCTTTTAATATTGTTACGTTTTATGTGTGTTATAATTATTACTACTTCTGTACTAAAATTTTTCGTATAATAATTGTTTTGTGAATTTGCATTCATCCCTTCATATTTTAAATTTATTCTCATCCATTAACTTAAGCGTAAAGATATTTATTTTAAATTAATTATAAAAACATTGTTGCACTGTTGAATAAAAAATACGTAGGGAAAAGTTGTATATTGTAAATGTGTTTATAATGTTGATTAAACTAAATGCAGTTACTTAACACTATAACTACTAATTAAACAGTATTGTAGCGGTTACCTCTTTAATTTAGAACCTAACAAACAAACTCCGATTTTTATTTTTTATATGTGTGTATATAATTCACCTGCTAGTGACAAACCTATTTGATGCCTATGATACTTCAGCGATTTTTAAAGCAAATTATAATAAATATAGAACATTCTTCTTTCCGGAACAAACTTTAAGAACATAAAAACCGGTTTTCAGTAAAATATTTGTTGCTTAAATATATTAAAACACAATTAGTTAAATTCCAAACTCAACAAAATAAACGTAAATTTTAAGAGAGTAAGATTTTTCAAGGTAGCCCGATACCAATCAACACTTTACTCACACCGTAATTGTAACACTTTTGTCAGTAAAATATGTAAAATATTAATTTCTGTTTGTTTTTAAATTATGGTTCTTCGGGAAAACAAGGCGTATGCTATATTATGGACTTTTTTGCCGGTTACCGTATACCTTATGGTATTGAGTTTTGGGGACATTTTCTCTTGCAAAAACCATTTTTAAAATGCAAAAAATTTGTGAATATAAGACTAATGCTTTTTCCTCAAAAATAAAATACTCGTAATGTAAAAAAAATCTTTCTAAAATTGTGTTCAACTAACAAGTACAATGCAAGGTTTAATAAAGATTTATAGTATCAAAGACACCGTTTGTCATTAGTTAAAACGACAATACATGGGAAGAAAGCTATTTAAAAAACTACCAAATGACTTTACGTTCATAATTAACTAAAACAACTTTAAAGTTAAATTGAAAGACTTAATTTCTGAAAATTGAATTATTCAGCGGGTATATTTTTAAACGAGTAGCTTCAGATACAGTATTCTAAAATTAAATTTTGTTTAGTTTGTTTATATTTAAGTCAACTAATATTTTTTTGTGTATTAATTTTAATGTTTTTCTTGTTGGATGATTTAGTTTAGTAAAAATATCATAAGTTCTGAGCTAGCTACACTAGTTGTAAAAGAATGGATTATTATTACAACTAATCTATTCTTATTCTCATACGTCTAAAATGCACTTTCTCGGCATGAAGCTCTTTACCTAAATGTAGTTGAATACAAAGTGCTTAAGAGAGTGAGTGCTTGGATATTTGAATAGTGTAGAAATCATTTTCCAAAAGGTCAGACCTGATGCTCTAAAACTTTCAAAATTTAATTTATTTTTCCTCAATTTGATGAAAGATATTCTTACAGCGGAAACGTAACCATATAATGAAGCGCGGTTGGTGCAGTAAAGGTAACGACTTTGACGTTGGCGAACGCAGTTAAACGAACGATCTCTGCATATTCATTAGCGTAGTGTGAACTCTTTAACAGTTATTTGTTGTTATATATTTAATATATGTGCACACACTATGTAGTACTGTAGTATAATTTCGCTATACAGAAATAATGTAAAAAATGAGAACCGTATTAACTATAGATTACTTTTTGAACACTGATGGGCCAAATTGTACGTCTTTTATCCAAGTTTTCCAAACATATTAAGTTGTTCCCAGACAGTTTGAACACCCTTGGTAGTACCCTAGGTTTACCTAACAACAATGGACCACACGGTAGTTACTTTGATGGCGTGCTTGGACTGACGAGGCGCCAAAGTGAAACCAGAGGGATCGGACACCTTTGGTAGTACTCTAGGTGTACGTTAATAACGATGGACTACACGGTAGTTACTTTGATGGAGTGCTTGGACTGACGAGGCGACAAAGTGAAACCAGAGGGATGGGACACCTTTGGTAGTACTCTAGGTGTACGTTAATAACCATGGACTACACGGTAGTTACTTTGATGGCGTGCTTGGACTGACGAGGCGCCAAAGTGAAACCAGAGGGATGGGACACCTTTTGTAGTACTCTAGGTGTACGTTAATAACGATGGACTACACGGTAGTTACTTTGATGGCGTGCTTGGACTGGCGAGGCACCAAAGTGAAACCAGAGGGATCGGACACCTTTGGTAGTACTCTAGGTGTACGTTAATAACGATGGACTACACGGTAGTTACTTTGATGGCGTGCTTGGACTGACGAGGCGCCAAAGTGAAACCAGAGGGATCGGACACCTTTGGTAGTACTCTAGGTGTACGTTAATAACGATGGACTACACGGTAGTTACTTTGATGGAGTGCTTGGACTGACGAGGCGCCAAAGTGAAACCAGAGGGATGGGACACCTTTGGTAGTACTCTAGGTGTACGTTAATAACCATGGACTACACGGTAGTTACTTTGATGGCGTGCTTGGACTGACGAGGCGCCAAAGTGAAACCAGAGGGATGGGACACCTTTGGTAGTACTCTAGGTGTACGTTAATAACCATGGACTACACGGTAGTTACTTTGATGGCGTGCTTGGACTGGCGAGGCGCCAAAGTGAAACCAGAGGGATCGGACACCTTTGGTAGTACTCTAGGTGTACTTTAATAACGATGGACTACACGGTAGTTACTTTGATGGCGTGCTTGGACTGACGAGGCGCCAAAGTGAAACCAGAGGGATCGGACACCTTTGGTAGTACTCTAGGTGTACGTTAATAACGATGGACTACACGGTAGTTACTTTGATGGAGTGCTTGGACTGACGAGGCGCCAAAGTGAAACCAGAGGGATGGGACACCTTTGGTAGTACTCTAGGTGTACGTTAATAACCATGGACTACACGGTAGTTACTTTGATGGCGTGCTTGGACTGACGAGGCGCCAAAGTGAAACCAGAGGGATGGGACACCTTTGGTAGTACTCTAGGTGTACGTTAATAACGATGGACTACACGGTAGTTACTTTGATGGCGTGCTTGGACTGGCGAGGCACCAAAGTGAAACCAGAGGGATGGGACACCTTTGGTAGTACTCTAGGTGTACGTTAATAACCATGGACTACACGGTAGTTACTTTGATGGCGTGCTTGGACTGGCGAGGCACCAAAGTGAAACCAGAGGGATCGGATATCCGATAATGTTAGGCTCGACCCGCAACACATTGCCGACCCACACGCACACGCACACTCATCGATCTGGACAATTTACATCAAGGGCTTGTGCTCCTTCCATCTTATTAGCATAATTTTCGTAAATACAAAAAATGTATCTATCTTTCATCACAATAGCATGCCATTTGTACATTTGCCTCATAGATTTATATATTTAATGCTAAAATGTAATCTGATTAATTTTATTTACATAATTACAAAACATATCGAAATATAGTTGTATCTGTTTAATTTAAAATTCTAAGCTGGATGTCTAACCAACATTTCATACCTAATCATGGCCTACGTCCATATTTAATATAAATGCCTACTGACGTTTTTCGTTGATAGCATTACGTAGTTAATGCTAATCTGATTGCAAACTGCATTTGAATACATTTAAATACTAAACAAGAAAATCCCGTTTATTTTTAAATACATTAATCAACTAAGTTTTTTTCATTCCGTAATTCAATTAGACAAAAATTTAATAATGTCACAGGTTGAAATCGGCCTTTAAAAAAGGTTTTTTATGATCACGTAATTTATTCAATGCGGTTTGGTGAACAATTGTTCATAATAATATCTTGTATAATCAAGTAAAGTATAAACCTGGATAATTTAAGTTTGTAGTACCCTAAATTCAATGTCAAAATAGGAAGAACTATCCATTGACGACCAAGTGTATGCAGATTAGCTTTAAATAAATTTGTCTATAATTTAATCCTAACTAGTTTTGTACATGGACTTCAACCTGAAAAAGTCCAAGATAACACAATATAAAATATGCTTTTGCAACTTAAGTTCATTATTACACTTAATTCCGGCAAACAATTACCAGCTAAGATCCACCTTAGAGAGGAACTTATGAATATACAAGAGGTGTTGTTGTTGGATTTGCATAAATAACAATTTGCTGTCAGATTCGTGTCTTGAGGCCTGACGTTAGGATGAACGTTGAATAGTAATGGGTTGATGAAAACCTATGAAAATATCTTATAGCAATTACATTGTTAAAACTTTACTACATTATAAAAAAACATAGTGTTCGGATTAAACATAGGGAAATAACCACAGACTAAAGAACGCAAATTAATTGTTATCTTTGGTAACTAAGATGAATTCATATGGTTGTACATATGGTTGGTCATATGGTTGTATGGTTGTATATGGTTGTACTTTAGCAAACTCATAACTTTATTCAGTAAACCTATCTTTTATGCTCAACATATCAATATACTTCAAGTTAAAGGGTTAACCCTTGTCCAGTTGTCCTTGTCGTCCCAATACCTTATTCCAATTACACCAGTATAATCGTATCATAATAGCTGTTGAAAAACATATAACTCTCAGTTAAACTCTCTCAGAATAAAGAGATGTGACCATTCAAGGAGCTTCAACATAAATAAATTTAAGGATTTCACAAAATCTTCAAGAGAAATAAATCATTGCTGATAACTTGATCACTTCCATCCGACTTCCAAAAATAGTTTGTTGATAGGTCAAAGTTGCCGTCATATCAACTGGTGTGGAAAGGATCATTTGAAGCGTGTATTATTTTGTCAATTCAAATTTGAGTTTAAATTTAATTGTTCAATTTCATAATTGTTTGTTATGAAACTTTGCAGTCAAACCCAAACTATTATGATTTTGCAAAGATGTCTTATAATATTGTGGGTTAAATCAACAGCCTCAATCCTTATTCCTGTTAGAACATTTGTAAAATTGAGATGCACAGGAAAGCCTTAAAGTTTACACGCTTAGCTATGCCAAGTTATGAAAGGTACGAAGTTTAGGCTGGTGTTTGTCTTCATCACGAGTTTCATATATTTAGAGAGGAACGCCCGCCGGCAGAGGGTCTTTGTGCCCTTCCCTTGTATATTACACAGCGCTTGCTTTACAGATTCCAATAACAGTTTATTAAAAAATTATAACAAAAAACATTGTGTTTTACCAATTCTAATAACTTGTAAATAAAACTAAGATACGAAAATAAATAAAATAAAAGATAATACAAAAAAATAATAATACTGGTTTTTATGTTTTGACTTTCAACTTGTTGTTATTATGTATGTACTTTGTTATTATGTTGAATTAATAAATAAATTACAACTAGATTTATAAAACGATTATTTTTTAGGTGAGAAAATACCAGTGCGATATTGATAAAATAGTTAAAATTACGAAAGTATGTTAATGTATTTTCATTTCTTAAGACCATAAAATTAAAAACCAATTTCTTTTTAATAGGCCTAATGAAGAACCAACCATTTGTTTGCCAAACTATATGTTAATTATTCATAATTTATAAACAACTTAACCTTATAAGAAATAATAGTTTTTACCTACAGCCTCGTCCTTCAAACTGTGTATTCATTGTGAAACTGTTTAGTTTTTGATGCATTGTAAGAACTTTAAATGAATCTATCTACGATAAATAATAGATTTTAACAGAAAACATCGATGAAGTCAGCACTAATTGTAACTCTCTCGTATTCTGACAACTTTCACTCTCAAAGCTTTGCTGGAGCTTTGGGAAAGATTCGAATTTCGTGTGTTGGTCATTTTCCAGAACACAATTAATAACTTAACTGATAATAAAACGAGATCGCACGCAGCACGCTGACGTGAGGGAAGTGAATTTCCATATAAAAAACTTTTAAAACTCAAAATCAGTGTAAAACCATACATTTATTCCAATTTGTATTGAAATCTGAAAACATTGATTTTTTGGCTGTTCTGATGCTCCTAGTTTCATTTACCTGCACTGCTGGGAATACAATTTTGCGCATTATAAGGTTAGGAGAAGGTCCAGTCAGCCTTAAAAGTAGGCGTGAGGTTGCTGGTGATGATAAAAGTACACCAACAAATGAATAATAGGCTTTTCTAATGTAAAATCCCCATAAGACAACGTCCTGTGTTTGGTCAATACACATTTTCTTCTATAACTTGGTAAATAGTTATGCTAGAATGACGGGAGAGGGCTTAAAAGTTTCGCCTTACTGATTACCATATTTTTACATGGATTAATGTTTCATCCGGGGCTTTTATGACCCTTTTTGGGCCCGAAAACTCAAAATTTGAAAGATTAATCCCCAAAAAAGGGGTTTAGAGTTTTTCGATTGTTTTGCCCAACGAACTTGTCCAATTGATTACGGAAAGGAATGTCCATACCAAATTTGAAGTAAATCGGGCAAAAAATGCGACCGCTAGAGTGCAAACACACACACATATATATATATATATATATATATATATATATATATATATATAAAATTTTGAACGACCCCCCAAAACGTGTTCGGGGGGTCACGTTAGGAACTTCTATGGTGTTCCCGGGCTTAAGTTTCACCGTGCGGGTCATGGTAATAGTTCACTTTCCATAAGAAATTCACTAAAAACTTGAGATGTTGGTATTTTATAATATGCATTAGAGTTAGAGTTTAAAAATTCAGCAACCTTTGAGACTAGGTAAACCATTTTAAATTGTTTACCTATTCTAGAATAAAGTCTTTTTAAAAATACTCGTGGACAACCATTTAATATTCAATAGTTCATATTTCAAATTATTACGGATATTAAATTTATTCTCCTTCAAAACTCGTGTTCCCTTCATAAATTACTCGTATAAATCGTTTTCAATAACTTTTATTAAGAGTGTTAACAACACGTTTTTGATAGTCTCACTAAAAACCTGAAGTGTGAAGTTAACCAATAATAAAGTAATGCTGTTGTCTGGTAAAAGTTGGAATAAAAAACTAAACCTTCCTGGCGGTGTATGTGTAGTCGGCACTTGTTGGAAGACAACTTTTATGCGCGAGTTCATAAACTATCTTAATAAGCTTTGTTGAGACCCGATGAATAAACACGGTAGCCTGTATTGGAAAAGCTAAATTTTAAGTACATCTAACCAAATGGGAAGTCTGCTGTACTAGACTTGAAGGTATTATCGTGACCCAACCCTAACCCATGTTACATTTGAAAATATTCGCTACGATTAATTCATGCGTAAAACCCACAAGACGTCCAATATTGCCTCAGGGCATCGCTCCCTTGACCATGAAAGTTGCAATGTTTATCTATGGCAAACAAACGATTTGTTTGATCAAGTAATTATATGAAAATTGTTATGTTAGTATTACGTACGAGTTCATCAATTTCTCCATAGATGTTTTCCACTCCCCAAAATATCCAATCCAACGTTTGCCACTCCCCGTGAATCTTACTTTGGATCGTCAGTAATTAATTTCCTTTGAATAATGTAATATTTTGGAGTTATGTAATGATTTTGTTACGCAACTCTCATAAACAATCTTTCAGTGAATACCGAACTACGTACTACATGGTAAAAATTGAACAGATTCACACACAACCGCATTGGAAATTTAACGCCAGAGCCTCAGTATATTACCCCTGCTGTGAAACCGCATGACAGTGCCGTCAGCTTGTCGCCTGCAATAAAATCATTGCACATCGGTTATCTAACAGTGCCTATCCGAAATAAAATCTGATTGTAGGAAACGTAAAACACACTTTGGTAATATTTTTAAAGTACGATTTCTAAAGATCTACCATATCAACATTTTTATTTGCCTGTCAATAGTTTTTACATCATATTGATTTGTTAAAATAAATCTAAGACAAGAAATCATACTTTCTACATTTGTGTTTGTAATTTTACATAAAATATAATCTACGAAAAATGTGTTGACACATCCTCTTAAAGATTTGTTCGTTCTGCTAATTTAAATAATTAAGATCGGTTGAATCCGTATCTTAAACTCAGTGACGTCATTCCTCGTTTCAACGTGACAATGCGTAGAATACGTATGAATCTATATTGTTTAGAGACAGTATTTGTTTACAGTAATTGAGGGGAAGCTAAACAGTATAGATTCATACGTATTCTACGCATTGTCACGTTGAAACGAGGAATGACGTCACTGAGTTTAAGATACGGATTCAACCGATCTTAATTATTTAAATTATCAGAACGAAAAAATCTTTAAGAGGATGTGTCAACATTGCACGAATGCACGAATGGCATCTGGATCACTTGATATAAATTATTATAATCACTTTAAAAGTCTAGTTTGTTGGAAGATTTGAAGTTTGACTTTTAAATTGCACATTTAGCTATGGTTTGAAACACGCTTCAACTGTGTCAATATTAGGTTAGCAATGTAATAAGCATTAAAAACAACTACCTAGATATTATAAAATTACGAAACAACTATGATATTTAACACATAAATCAAATTACTCACTACAATTAGGCTCCCTAAACGTAAAGTAATAGTTGATGAAGAATGATTCCTCAAATTCAAAAAATCCCTCAATAAGGTATGACGAACATACATGTGTAACCAATGTGCATTAAAGCAGGATTGGTCATAAGTAATTACATGATATAAAATATTTTAATACTAATAGTAATAATTAGATGTAGTAATATATAACAAGATACGAATGTCAACAAATCTAAAGTGTTATTAAACCTTTGCATAACTAAGAAGGTGATATAGTTAAGCATTCAGACTGTCAAAGCTAGAAACCTAAAATGATATACCAAATTTTTTTTAACATTAATAACATATAAGCCAACATTAAAATCATACAAACGTCAAATTCTTAAGAAATTTGAAAACGAAATATTTTATGACCTATGTTATAGGTTTTTTTTAGTCATACGACATTATACTAACCTTTTAGAATGGACCTTACAGACTCCTTACATACTATAATCACTTTCGAAAGCAATACAAATATCCTAAATATATTCTTTAAAGAAAGCAATTCATTCATGTAGTAGGGGGAGTAATGGGTTGATGTGGCAACACTAGGCCATTACAACTGCTTTGATGATTAAACCGCCCGACAGTGCCATCTCTAATCAAACCAGTGCCCATCAGGGGATAACGAAAGGGGTAATGGCAACCCCGGGTTGATTAGGTTTGACTTGAATATATATCATGACTATTGGTTTCTATTATAATTACCTTCCACATTTAGCAAAATATGCGTGATTCAGAAGATAGTAGTATTTTGTAAAACGTTTTACTGAGAATATATTTTTGTAAACTATTTTGTGGTTATTGGGTTCTATACTCTCACATAATAATCACTGAAACATTTTAACTAAAAATCAATGTAATTTATTTAACACTACTTGGAAGTAAAAACGCATGATGTTAATTTCAACTATCCAGATGGTAAAAAAGACTTACTTCTCAAAGTCGTATAGGTGAGAGTGATGGAACACCGGGTTGTATATAAAGTATGATTAAAACTTTAACTTTCCAATTGCATCCTGTTGAGGGGTAGCAAGGCTATTAGCAGTTATTTTATGTTTTAGTTTTAACCACAGTTTGACACAGGATGAATAATATTTTAAATAAGTAACGATAATTTAAAATCATTTTAAAGCAATTTTAATTTTCCATTATGTTTCTTCACAGAATAACTGTCGTATATAAATCTAAACCTTAATACGATATTTTTAGAGAAACGTTAGTCTGACACCCTTTAAGTAACGTTCATAGTGGAAAATTCAGATGAACATATACTAGTTTTCAGATAAGACGTCCCAAAAAGGTATAACTTGTAAAACATTTCAACATGCTTGTAAACTTAAGTTTACAAGCTCTGCTTTTTATATTTTAAAATGTACACCATATGAGAGAGAGGAGCTCAAAGAACTATCTGACGTTTAACATAAACTCTCTGCAAAAATGTCTTTGAAGGATTATATTATACAAATTTATGATTACGTAGTAAAAATACAAGGTGAAGGAAAATATACACGAAATGTACAGGCCTACACATTTAGAAAAAAATTGCATTAAAAGGAGTTTTGTAGATAATAATTATGTTATCGTAGTACAAGCGTAGGACACGACAACACTTACCGCAATATGCAGGGCCAGTAATCAGGTTGTGGCCTGTGAGTGACAATGGCTGTTAACATTACACGTGTTGGCCTGCGGTCTAGCCCCAGTCTCATTATCTGTACAATGGGTTTCCACACATCCGTAAAGTGGATAAACCTGGCACTGTGATTAACTTACTCGAAGAGATCTGAATGGGAAAATAAACGATACAACACCCACATTTCGTTGATTCACCGATTCACTTTGTAGCCCATCAACCCGAATACACAAGTCACAAATCAGTAGGGATTAAAAACAATTATTTTACTCCATAGCTATTTAATTAATGTGATTAATTAAACAGATAACCTACTCGCATTTTAGAACATTAACGTTCTTAGGCGTGTGACATCTCTTTTATAATTGTAAAAGATTCAGTCACAGTACTTATTCGGTTTGTGTATTTTGATTGAGTGTATGATTTTAGTGAATTTCTTCTAGTTAATTAACACATTGATAATTACCCGATTCTATTTCCCTTAGGTGAATTAATTACTCTATGTGTACGTGTAGCAGCAAAATAATTAATATACCTTGTGTGCTTAGATTAATTACACGTACTATCCTAGTAGCTTACTGACATATACTTAGCTAGAATAATCTTAATTGCATAATAACCATAGGGATATAATTACAAAATTTTATTACATTAAAATAACCTGCATTTTAAAACAGTTTTATATACAGATTTTAGTAAAACATTTAAATCAATAAAAGAAGGTTAGACAGAACAACAAAATATATTCTTAGAATTTCCTTGATAATTTTATTTATAACGAAGAAACACATATGTATTACAATTAATTCTTTTCTACATGAGCAAAGAAATACGATCTTCTTGTTTACGGGTTTGAAAGATGGGATATAGAAAGATTTTGTGTTTGGTTGTTTAATTTTGAATGCTTGAGTGGTTATTGTAAGTCTGTGAAACGACTTGTAATGTTTTTATAGTGTAACGGAAGCCAGTTTCTATAGAGTATGAATATTAAGCTTGATAAAAGTATTAAAATAATAAAAGAAATGTTGATTATGCGCATTAATTACCATTGAATTTCAATAGAACATGTTACACAAACACCCCGAATGCGGTGTGATTATTTGAGTTATGCAAATAGCTAAATTTTAGTCATCGGTAAGGGTGAAATGTGTTGATTTAGAGGTTCTTTGGTGACTTTATTTTTAATCATTTTCTCCAGATATGATTTTGGTGGTGATTGAATATTTGACATAAATCCATTGTGATGCACGTTAGTTCTCAAGGTACTGAATTTGATATAAAGATTTGTCTTCATATTATCCTTTTTTAAATTGAAGTAAATTATAGTCCTTAACAAGCTAATTTAATAAGTCAACGAGTAATTTCATGGATAGCTACATTTGTATTTATTTATTCAACATCAAGAGGTGAAAAATAGGTCTGCATTATTATTAGTAATTTAGTATAAGGAATCTAAATACCTAAACACTTTGAAAACCCATCATCTCTTAAGGGAACAACGACTGTTAAAAGCTGGGATTTTATGAAATTATGAACAGATGATGTCCAGAACCACAATAACTAAACTAAATTAATTAAGAATATATGTAATCTAAACATTGTGCGACCGTTCCATGTATGTTGTAATAATGACTCCAGTTAACGGCTTGTGTTGTACTTATTTTAACCTAAATTTTACATTCAGAAGTCATAAATCATTAAACATGTTTATACATTGTTATCAGACTTGTAAATATCTAGTGATGTGATACTTTGAATTTCACAAAGGGATATCAGCTCTGCACTCTAAAAATTACGGGATCAGTGGAAGCTTTAAGCCTAGTTTGTCGATCCAAATCGTCATGAACATAACACTGTTTCTCTCGTAAATAATTAACATTTTAAATAACTCGAATTCACTTTTTAAAAGATTACATACATCTTTATTTAATCTTGATGTAGAACTCATGTATATTTTTAGAGAAGCTTTTATGCTCTTATAAAACATTAAACACGATGTTTCAACCATTCTTAAAGCTAAAAAGGTTGAAGTGGTTTAAGTAACTGGAAATCTTAATAGTAGTCACGAAACTATTTAGTGGGATCTTTAAAGATGAGACGCAACCCAACACTAGTGACCCACTGTCTGTGTTGTTTTTACTCAAAGCTGCGAAACTAAGTAACAGTTGTATCGTTTTAATCTATTACTAGTGGCTTACAGGGGCTATAGCCCCTAACATATGGTTTTTGTGCAAGTGGATAATCACAGCTGATCATTAGTTCATTTTTCTTATTAATAAAAACACTGTAGTGATATTTCTATGAGAAAATCATTGGATCTTTGAAGTACAGTGGGGCGTAGCCCACGTAATTTTGACATTTCTGATATTTTTCCCACCGTCCTTGGCCCTCAAGCTTTAAAATGAATCGTCATAACCAAACTTAACTTCTTCCCAGCTCGAGATATTTCGTGGGGACCGATTCGCTTATGGAATTAAATAGATAGATATTAAATCATACATTGTTTTTGCACAATTGTCAACCTTTTTAGTTTTTATTGTAACTAGTTCTAATAATTTTTTTTAATCACAATAGTTTTTTTTTCTACTAAGCACGGTCCCACTCACAATCACAGGAAGTACGAAAACATACATTTTGATACAATGACAACATTTATAACGAATCCGGGACATCAAAAGGAACTTGTGTGACTACCTCCATATTCGAAATAAGCGGTAGTAATCATGTTTTTACATTTTCCATAAAACGTATAGTACGCATCAAAAGAATCAGTGTATAGTAATCATACGCATGGGACTTCTACAGTGAAACCCAGTCAGCAAATACAGGGTAATACTGAGTGGGAGGATAAAACAGTGGTTGCACTCTGGGGTGAAACATTCAACTATCTATCCCCAAATATAATGCTCTTGTAATTTGGGGAGCTCTCGTAGTCATTCCAGATCATTTGAGATGGGTTATGATGGTTAAAATCCTTCTTGTAAATCAACATATAATGTTTTACTAAAATGATATAAACGAGCTACAAATAATCATAAACAACTAGAATCCGTAATATTCCAAGTGATATACAGAAAGAACGACAGTATGATTTTATTTATTGGTTTTATCGAAGTAAATTTTACTAGGGTAATATTACGTTGTAAAACATTTTTATTCGTATTACCATTATTTATTCTAGTAACATTCTAATCAATCCAGATCTAATTAATACCAATCAAGAAAATATCGTGCACCCAAACCAATCAGGTGTGCTACTCCATTTAAAGTGGGTATTATTTTAGGTGATAATTCGCAAAATTCATGGTAAACATAAATATCTAAATATCTGTTAAACATTAGTGCCATTACTAGGATAAGGAGTCTGGGGAGCTCAGAAAGCGCCATCCATGCGGATTAGTGCAGAATTAGAGCAGCTTAATTGCACATTATAGTAGAGAGAGTGCGGTTAAGGCACTGATTACAAAGGGAATCACATTGGGAGGAGCTGGTCTTCAATTAATGTGTTACTGATGCAATGTAATTCGTGTTCGCCTCAGGAGAATTTATTTCATGTAACTGTGTGTTCTACAAGATTCTGTAGGTATTCAGGATGGTGCATAGCATTTATATCACAGTAAAATAAACGTTTCTGCCCTTGGACAATACCACCACCCTGCCACCCTGCCTAACTGGTGTTATGCTCTCGTATGCTACGTTGGTTCTGAGGACGAATTGGGAAGTACGTTTGGCTACCGTAGTGTGACCAGCTCCCCTTTAACTTTGATATATCCTTGTTTTTTCCTTGATCTGAGTTTCTTAGAAATCGGAGATTTCCAGCTAAGACTGGATAACCAGTCAAGTCTGAGCCCTTGGAGGTAATAATTTAAATGCTTGTTATTTTCCTGCCCAACTCAAGGTGGTGGTGCTCGTGAGAAATGACTTGTACAAAATACTCTTAAGCCTTATCAGTATCACTCCCTGGGAGTGAAGTCGTTTGCCTGGTGGACCGAGGAGGTTGCCCTGTAAAGGGGGGGGGTAGATGTCCTTGTACCTTTTTCACTCCTGCAGATCTTCTCCTTCCAGTGTCTGTATAATATGCCAAGTAAAGAAGTGCCCAGCTGGATCTTCCTGGGCCCATCTAAAATAGCCTTTTAGTATTTTTACAACTGGTTGATTGGCGAGAAAAAAAGAGAAAAAGGTTGAAAAATTGTAATTGTATAATCAGAAAGCATAAGCATAAGTAGTAAATCACAAATATGTAAACTATTTCAACTAGACCATATTGTATGGACACTAGCATCTTGGATATTCAAAGTTGCATTGTTTGAACAAATATATGTTCAAAACAAAATATCCAACAACAGCTTCACAACGTTTGTATTTTTTTATGATTCATCATACTTAAATATTAATGTATGTATCACTTGTTAAAATATATATTTCGGAACGGCAACCTACATTTTAGGTATTTTTCAACATAATCATATTATTTGGTAAACAATTTAGAACACTTTATGAGCAGAAGTTGTTGGAATATTTATAGTTAACTACAAGAATGTATATATTGATAATGGAAATGTTCGAAATAATTTATCTGGAACAGGTTTAGAATAAAAAGAAACAATGAATGAAAAAGTCCAGAGTTAAACACATAATTTATAGAGGGTAAATAGACATTTAACCAAAACTACCTAGATAGTTAAAGGTTCAATTCCTTGAACGGTACTGAATGGTATTTTTAAAACTTAACATTTTACTTTACATGAAAACACGTTAAACATGCTAAAATATGTTTAGTTAAACCAAAATCGTATAAAACAGGATTATTGTACATTATAATTAATTATATCACAAGAATAGTAATGTATTGATTAACATGACAGTTGGCACCATTAATCTAACCATTCCACTGATATTTCTCATGTACAGTTCGATTCAATGGCGATGTAACTGCACATACGTGATATATTACAAGCAATAAATTAGCAATTAGTAATGATAATAGAATGGTATGAAATAATATTGAACAATGAATCTTTAAAGCAACTTTGATTTATTTTAAACCAGTATAATGATTTCAAACAAACTAATTGTTGGTGTTACGCCTCTGTTTACTAAACTATGCCACCCAAAGTAATTTTGTTTAACTATTCCTTTATTCGGAATTTTATTAGTAAATTTATAAAAAAGAGGTATGGGAGTTTTATTATATTTTTTGATTAGCAAATTTGATACTACATATCAGGTTGCTACCAAAATAAAAGTTAGCTTCTGAAGTACGTTTAGGGGGAAAGCGATTTGAGCTAATGTGTCCCCAACAGACATAAAATAGAGGATATCATATGGGTAATTTGAGAAAAAAACAAGAATGCTTTCAAACCTCTACGATATTTTGTATCAATATATTTAATTATTGAACAGAGGTTATGTTTTAAAAGGAAAGCAAATGAGTTATTTTTATTCGCAGAGCTACAGAAAACATGTATTTTACTACGCGTCTGAATCTATATAAAGGTTTATTATGAAGCTACGAGGGCCAAGTTTGATCATTAAGGAGGGGAAGCTTGTATCGTTGGGGTGTCCATTACCAAGGTTACTGTGATGGGGTCCTGCAAGGGTCAGATGATTTATAGACACGTTTCACTTCCCTTACAGAGGAACCATTCAAAGGGTTGATTATTTCAAAAGAAACGCACCTCAAGTGATGTATATTTGATTCGTGTGTCGTGTGTGATACACTCTTAAAACTTTCGAAACCGGAAAATATATTATGAACACTTTTTTTTAAAGAATTATTATTTGTGTGAGAGATTTTAAGTTTTAAATCCATTAATTAAATCTTAACATTTCGATTATAGAGTCGAGCTCGGATGATGATATCTGAAACTTTGGAATAGGACTTCCTAAGTTCTATTTTTATACTCAATTTTGGTGAGTAACCATAAAAATCATAAATATATAATATACAACAATCTTCTAAATAACTGTGGTGGTGGGGTTATTGTTGTTTTTCACCATAAATATAAGCGTAAATAAGTATCAAAGCTTAATATTATTTTTTTGATTTGAAAAATAGGACAAATAGTATGCAATGTCATCTCCTGAACGATGATATGAAAGTTAATATGATTGGATTATTAGCAACGGACAAATTTCAAATAATACAAAAATAATAATTACATAATTTTGTGTTTATTATAGCATATTTGTGTGTTTTTACTTTGAAAATTGGTGATTATGCAGTTAATAATGATCCTAACTTAATACACTTTACGTATTATTTTAGAGGTGACATTCGTCAATGTGGATGTATCTTGTAGATTTAAAAATAATATATAGGCCTAGTTTTTCAGATAATGAACTTTAAAAACAAAAACAGCCACCATTTTGTAATTTACAAAGGAGAAACTTGATACTTCATACCGAAATAGCTCCTTTACTCGTCATATTTGTACTGAGTTTGAAGTTACTTAATACTCGTACTATAAGAGGTTAATAAGATATGATTAGTTATATGAAAAAAATACAAACACATACAGACCGATAAACGGAAAACTAAGCTTGTTAGGGAATTTGTTGAAGGAAAATTCTTTCTTCATTTTTATATAAGTATTCATATCCAGAAGTTCTGAATTTTCTTTAACACCCTTTAAAAGCCGAATCCTAATCATATTTCCGTATTATCATGTGCATTTTAGGGCCTCAAAGATAAATTTTTCAAAATCGGGAGGATATTTAGAAATATCGTAGAATAATATAATTTTCACTACTTTAAAGTTTTTTCCCAACATATTTAGCCAATATTAAACTGGTCATAAGTTTAAGGGAAAAGAAAAACGAGGTTCATACTTCATGAATAATTTGAAAATCAATGGAAGTAATGATACAGCTACACGCGTAGCGGTTAGACTATAAAATATGATTGTGGATTAACTAAATCCATATTCATGAAGCCAACTAGAACATGTATGACGTGTATTAGCTTATGAATAATAATCAGTCATTTGAACCAACCCTGCTATCAGTCCAATACTTATGGTAAAATCCCTGATTGGCTTTCTAACCTTTTCCAATCAATGGAACTATACGGAAAATGAGATTTTTTAAATCAAACAAACTTACAGTTGAGTATTACATAACTCAAAATGTTATTCTATAATATTTTTAACGTTTACATTTGTATCAGTACAGTAAGATGGTTCATTAATTAGGAACGATTTAAACGAATAATATACACAACATCAAATAAACTAGTGGGTGACCCGCCCTCCATTTGGGGTTCTTACAGTTGTAGTGTCAGATGTTTAAACAATTGACATTTGTTTACTATTACTATGATGGTCATAAGCTCTCAATTTATTGGAGCTTTAACCGTCTATGGGGCAAAGCCCTAATGATTTAAGATGATTTGGATTACCTTAAAATATTTCTCAAAACTACACAGAACAATGTGTGTAATAGGTTTGATTGAATTCAGAAAAGTCGTTCTCCTGCGAAAATCTAATGAAGTCTAGTTCTATTGGTGTAACAGGATCTTTTTAACGCTAGTTTCAACTCATATGTTGTCTAAATTGCCAAATAATCAAACCTATTTGAATATTATTTAGACATTATGTGCGGACAAAAAAACTAATTTTATTTAGTTATATAACCTAATAACATTATCGTCGTATACATCAAATCATAACCTAAAGTCAACTTTCTTGCAAGCCTCAGTAAAGTACATATTTAAATAGTAATCTTAAAAAGCTAAACAAGTCTTACAATTTTATAAAAATCTATATTTTTTAGTTTTAGACTGTTTTTAATCTTTGTAGAAAAAAAGGTTTTTGGACGTTTACAAACCACAGTAAGTATATGATTTTACATGAGATCTTTAAATATAGAGTTCAAATTTTAAAATTGCTAAGCGTTTGTATATCTATAAAGATGTCCGAACAATTTAAGAAGGCAATATGTACAAAGCATTTTCAACGTATACATCAAAGAGCAGTTATATAGAACTTCATTTTCTAAATTAATCAACTAAATCATCAATCAAAACTTAAAAACTAGTACAAGTTCCATCTGCAACTCATACAACTTTGAAAAGCCATTTTTGATTTATTTTATATTATTAATTAAATTTACTTACATAGACGAAAAAATATTTTTATTTCAAATCATATACATACATTTTACAGTTTTAGAATACATTATTTGTTTAAAAGCCAGAAGTGTATTAAACATGTATCGTTAAAGACTCATCCTAATGAATTGTAGTTGTGTATTGTATTCTATTGCATTTGAACTGTTAAAAAAACTTGAAACCATTTTTTGAACCGAACATAAATATTTTTATAAATTTAAATAACTATTTATGTTTTATTTAAAAACTTATCACATTTTTATCTACAGTTTTTTTTTAATTTAATCAAAATACAAATACAGTCTAAAACACTGTTGTTATTCAAGTTTTTTTCCCATATTAACTCAGATTTAACCTATAACCAACCCTCAGGCTGATAATGAGTTTGACATAGATAATATATCCATTGATACACCATTACAATTTTCCCACTTGGATGCACATATCTTATCCAAGATGATTGGTTTTAAAATGAATTGTAAGACTCAAGTGAATCATATAGTTTATACTGATTCGACATATTGTCAACACGAACCCATAAGGAGCGTTATAATTTTCCCAACTTTTACCTTGGGAGCAGGTTATACAGATAGAAACATTATGGTAACAACACAAAATTTAAAATTGTATCTAGTTGATGTATTCTGAAAAAATTAACCATACGATTCTGCAGTATACTAAATGTTGTTATGTTTCTATCCTCAAAAACAGTGATGCTCACTGAAAAAACTGTTATTACTCGTTCCTTTGTTTTTCTTGTTCTTCTATACACTGTTGATTTGTTTATGGAAACTCCAAACTTGTACAATATTGGTTTTATTTCAGTGAATTATTTGTCTAAACATTTCATGATTCATGAAACGTAATTATTAATATAAAATCAATCTATTTTGTTAAAAAACACACAAATATTTTAATGATGTATAAATCGTACCATACCCTTTTTTAAAAGGAATCTATAAAAAGGAATGTATCACTTTAAATATAAATCTGAATTAGTAAGCTGTATAACTAATATGTAAGATGTATTGGAAACCGTTACAAACATTTAGCTAATTTAAATTAAATTCAAGAAGGTTATCAGCACGGGTCTTGCTGAGCGAAGATAATATATAATTGGCTATTATCAGTGAGGAAAGTGGTTCAATTCGTAATTGCATATGTGGTTTTACCTCCAACTCATACACACTTTTGGTTTGACTCCTTAAAAAATAATAGTATGAAATATTTTTTACTATTAAATGTTCCTAAAATTGTTTCCTCTTTGCTCATATTTTTTGCTGTGACATGCTGCAAACTAAAATTTAAACAATTTAAAATATATATGTATATAAACTAATTCATATTATTTTTTTACATTGCAAAACAACCACATGGAAAATATTTGTGATTACAATCAACCTGATATAATCATTTTGAGCATACATTTTAATACATGTTCAATATATATACAGTTGGAAACAACATACATGTATACATATACATGTGTACAGTTATATGTACAGTTGGAAACTGTTGATTGGTTACTCTTACTTTAAATACATGTTTCATACCGTATTTCATTTTTTGGTAAAGCTAAAGTACCACTTCTGGTGTAACATTACGACATTGGTCTTCAAGTCGTGTTCATGAAGTAAGTCCGACATAACGGATCTTCTTCTAAGACTTTTGGTATTTGTAGACAACATTGGGTTCACATATTGCAACTGCATGTTCAACCGGTCGGTAACCAATCGAAGTTTCCAAGCAAAACTTCGTGGACAACCCTTACAATATTCATATTATAAATAGAAATATTTTCCTCTTTTCTAAATCTTTTCCATACCATGAGCAAACAAATAATGCAGATATTTAACAATATTAATGTTGTCCCAGAGTTTAGACCGGTATTAATTTTGTCTTTATATTTTGATAATGAAATTTCCATGAACACACTGATTAAACAAAAATTATTTAAAATTAAGTCATCAGTAATATATATCGGCCCAGTATGGCAAAATTAAATATTCTAACAAAATAGGTTCTACAAAAAATGTATCAGAACATTTATATGTTATTAACAACGTAATAAATATTAATATTTCCAAGATATGTTTGTTAGTCTGTATTGTATTTACTATATTCTTGCAACGGAATGGATATTTATGATTTCAAAATACCACTTGAAAACAAGTTAAATCCAAATAATGTACGAAATTCAATTGCATGATACATATAAATGTTACTTCTTACTTAAACTTTGAATAAAAATGTCTGAGCAGAATCAATGAAGACGGGCATCAGATGGTAACATTGGCGTTGAACGTTGAGAAATTAAATTTGCGAATGGAAATCAAACGTTAAACGTGAATGACAGCCTTATCGCATGAACCCTGATGTGTTGTAAATTCAGATTTTTGACGCACGTGTTAGGTTTACTAAATATTACTTTTTTGCTTATTAAATGTAAAATTTCTTAAATTAATGGGTCGAGTTTATGGAATTAATTTTTTATATATGGGTAATATAAAAATAGGCCCCCCAGTTGTTTAATCTTCGTACTGAAAACGGATTAAACCTTGTATCATAACACTGAATTTAACGTAGAAATTAACTCCTTTAATAATTATTTATAAATTGTAAGACTTGAACCTGATATGCTAAATGTATTAATATTACGACAGAAAACATGTTTCGAATCACTCAAAAAATGTGTAATTATATTTTGGTTTTGTTACAGGTTAGTTTAAACACCTGAAGATTATTGGGCTTCATCAAGTCTCAGTAAGTGTGTACTTATTTCTTAATAATTTAATATTTATGTTTTTTTATTTACAATAATTGCATAATATTTGTGTAAAGCAACAAAACAAGTATTGTCAAACAGGTAATACCTTGCCAAGCAAAATTTTAGTCCAATATTTAGTCCTCCAATTTTGACTTCCTACAATAAAAAATACTTTGAGAAGCAATATCTTTCAGACATTATTGTCTTTCAAAACAAATAATTACAATTATGTTGACATAATATATTATTTTTATACCGAATAAGAGCTATATATATGTTACTTTTAATACTATTATTGATAGTTTTACTAAGAAAAAGCTACCCCGTTGTATTAAGCTAAATTTACCATTCACGTTTACCCAAACTATGTAAAAATATCTTTATCACATAGCTCAAACACTCAAAGAGATAAAACTATTGTGATAATGATTCACTTCGTAAAATGTGAAACTAGTCAAAACCCCCGGGTTGTGAAAAACACATCAGGTACACAAAAGAGGACATTAATCAATCCCTTTATTCCGTTAAGCGTTTTTACCGACACAACATCCTGTAGCCGTTGGCGTCCTCTTTTACTTCCTTTCCCCTTCACCAACAGTCGAACAAGGAAAATCATTCTGTTATCCTCCCTTATATATCACCGTACCGCAAACAATCCAAGTAGAATATTATTTAACATATCTTTATTAACAATTTGGAATTTACTTCTAAAATACACACTTTTCAATAACATTTTACAATAGTAGACTACTAATTTTACTTATCTCTTAATTTGAAATCGACAGCATTAAAATCCTGCAATGAATAAATTAATTTAGCAATCCAATTATGGCATCTACATTCATTTATTGCATCTGTTGTATGCATAACCCTCTATAGTAATACATATTTACTGTATTTTCAACGTTAAAAATAAACAAATAATTTTATAAAATAACAGTTAGCAGGAATTATCATTTGGCAATGCTACTTTGTGTCAAGAGAGTACATGTTTTCCAAGATAATGTACGGAAAGCCTATTGGAATAAATGAATAATGTAATTTGTTCACTTCTACCCTCGTAATATGAGGGAGTCAGCTCAATACATTTAGAAAATGTCATTACAGTAAGATGTGGTCCAAGATAATGTATGGAAAGCCTATTGGAATAAATGAATAATGTAATTTGTTCACTTCTACCCTCGTAATATGAGGGAGTCAGCTCAATACATTTAGAAAATGTCATTACAGTAAGATGTGGTCCAAGTATAAACCCACTCAAGAATATTGTATACATGATTGCATGTTTGGAATACTAAATCAGGCAAGCAAATGCAGAAATAACAATCGGGTCAGGAGAAACAGAAGTACATTTCCGAAATTTGTATTCAATTTGCTAAACATGAGATTTACTACCACAGCATTTCGGCGTTTGATCGACAAATTTAACATAAACACTCTCTCAATCGTCGATTCGAATTTAATTTATGTATTAATAAATTGATAATGCAAGGTTGCCTTTAATATTAGAGGTTAATCTTGAACCTCTTAAATGTAGGAGGTTATTTGTAATACACAAACAGTTCTAAAATACCAAGATTGATTATGATTTGTTTGAACTTAAAAATCTGTTTTGTAAAAGGGAAAATTACATAAAAATCCTTAGTTTCAGCACTTAAATTGATCAGTACCCGACTTAAAACATTGATCATAAAAAAATAATATGAAGAAAATCAAGTTTAACAGTTAATTCTATATTTTTATAATTTGAAATGTATTTATTGACAACACAAAAATATAGCTAAACATATAATAAAACACAGTTATAATTTAGTAACCGACTATTAAGATGATTAGAGTGACAAACACATAACTCATAAAAGATGACAAATATTTGAATTTATGTAGTGCACTGTGCTTATGAATTAATTAATTTAGTTTACTCGTATAGTATTTGTTTAATTTTATTTAAAATTTCACAGTATGTCACGTAATCTAAAAAAATAATTTTACCTGACGCTTTAAATTTATAGTTAATACAGTATAGAGTATAATAAATAGAGATAACAAAAATATATTTTATTCTCTGAAGATACCAGGCTGTGAAATAGAGCCAATTCAACCCCTCTCATCCATCCAGCAGAATCGGACGCCTATTGTGTGTTTTCCTCACAATGAACTCCTTTCGGAACCCACGGCCAGCGATCACCTGCTATAATCTTGAAGAGCTCCACAAGTATAATGTATATTTACTCTTAATGGAAAATAGTTTGTTGATAATAATAAAAGAGATAAAACAGTTTTTTTATCTGTAAACAGTAATTTTGTATCTATACTATAAAATGTAATCGCAATTAAACAGTACTCAATCATACCAAAAGTGCAGTCAAAGTGACGAAATGCTACCATTCTCCCCACCACAATTGTTGAAATCTCAAGTACGAACTCTTCCACTTATCACGCAACAGATGACTGTGGTGGGTGGTCAATGAAGTGGTGGTATGAAGGAGGTGGGGGAGAGGGGGAGGGGTTGAACCTAGGGCTAACAGTGACGTGGCAAGGAGAGTAGTAAAACATTATGTGAATCAATTGTTTTCTTAATTAATGATTTATCCCTCATTGTATTTGTCTGGGTAGCGTAGTGGTTAGCCTGCTTGCTTCATAATCTGAAGTTTCCCAGGTCAATCCTGAGCAAAATCCTTAGAAATTTTTGTGACCTTGGTTCCAGCTGTCATTGGACATTAGGCTATTAAATAATGGTCCTGGCAAAAAATATCGATCTTAGTCAGTAACAAGGCTACACAAGGCACATCACCCATTCATACTCAACTCATCACTCAATCATATTCACCTATAATACTCCCTAGTTGCGTTGGCGTATTTTACAGTGATTGAATAATTAATTGGTTTGAAAATAATACAGCATGCCATTACAATTGATTTTTAAATTTGGATATTCGGTAACCATAATGATAATGTTTACGGTGATGAATGATACATTTTATTTAACAGTTGTATCGTATAACGTTCTTGTATACGATACGACAGCTTTTATCCCAAGCCTTTCGTAACCAAATATGATTATGTATAACTCTGTGAATTACGAGTGTATGAATCCATAAAATGAGTAACACGTGTCCAATCTATCGCGTGTTCTGGTCGATGTAACACAATCGTACATCTGGTCGAAGATATAGGATAGGCTTTGTTGAGAACTATCGCCCGGTCATCTTTCACATCCTTTGTTGAACGACCTACAAATATGTCGGATTATTGTTTCGTGAACCAATATTGAAACGCAGTATAGGGAACTGGTTTAAGCAAAGTGATTTGGGAAGTCTAGTATTGTTTTAATACGAGATAACATAAGCGTACAGTTGCATTCATGTTATACACTCACACATTATACATGAAACGGAAGTTTGTTGACGTTTGTTCAACCTACGATGATGTTGATATTTTTTTTCTATATAAATTTTGGGGAACTGATTTAAGAAGGGTCATATGTAACAAATACGAGATTACCCTAGCTTTATATTGTACAAAATCTCAAATAATCTTTTAATAAACTTTACACTTTATTAACAACTCTTTAGAATCAAAAAATATTTAGGTTTATAAAGGTGAAAAAATTATAAACATAGTACTTGGTTTCTTAAATTAATGCATTGATACAATCCCTGTTTACAAAACATTTTTTAAATTTAAAATTTGTTTATATTTTATCAAACTTATTGTGCAACTCAAATATTTAATGTAATCTATGAAACTAAATTGTCATTACCATCACTATACTTTTAGAAACTTAACCTACTTCTGTGTCAAGACATATAAACGTATGAATTTCTAGTTTCTATGGTTGTTATAGTACAAATTAATCATCGGTTTTTAAAATCCGTAATGCTAAACTATACTGTATTCATGATTTTAAAATTACGCCCATTGGGCTCTTGAAATGTATTTTTAAATATCACGTTAACAGATACATCTCCACACACAACAACACTTTTATGACACGCATAAATGAATAATTAACACTCGTCGTGTTCCCGTCAGATTTGATTGGCCCAATAGATTTGTTAAAACCCTGATTGGTAGTGAACATGTTCAATAATTCATAACAAGGATGTGTTTGCCAGCATGCGTGCGTGCGTGCGTGTCCGTTGTTGATTCCCAGCCAAATCCATGGCACGGAAATGTCTGAAATATTGTATGCTCGTAGGCGGAAAGGTCTTCTTATTGAAGATGGTTTTTTTAGCGAATTTCCCCTATAGGGAAGAAGCTATTACCGTAGGTGGCATGGTAAAACTTAAGCCCGAGACCATGATAACTTTTTGTTTTGAGGTCCCCAGATGCCAAAAACACTATTCGTTCAAATTTATATATATATATATATATGTGTGTCCGTTACCGCGATAACTTTTGAAAGAAGCGCCCGATTTTGATGAAATTTGGCACAAATGTGGAGAGTAACATTTTTGACTTTAAGTTCGAAAACCAGATCGATCGGTTTATGGGAAGAGGGTTTTTGGGGCTTTAAAATTGTCCAAAAATCAGTTTTTTTGACTTTTTACCCTAAAACTTTAAAAACACTAGATTTTGGTTATAGCCATTTTATAGAGATTTAAAAAACAAACAATTTGGTATTTTGAATCATTAAGCTAGGTTTAGTGGTTGTGGAGAAAAGTCAAAAAATGTGTCCATAAAATTTCCCATGTTAATCTTATGGGAATACGGTTTTTGGATTTTCCTCAGATAATTTCACAAAAAACTCTACATTTCATTCTATCAATCAGTTTAGCTCTACAAAACAATCATTTTGGCGTTTTAATTGTTGTCTTACGTCCAACCGTTGCAGTGATATTCAAAGTAGAAAACACAGTACGTTGTCCAATGCTATCCTTATGGAGATTGAATAAAATCTTATATTTCGATTATTTTTGTATGTATATTAATGAAACTTGGTGTGTGGCTTCAACTAGTTGTGGTATATTGATATTAGCACAAAAAAAGTTTTTTGTTGATTTTTCCCGGTAGCAGCAAACCTGCATACTCGGCCCCCATGTTATTCATATGGAGAATAAGTAAAGTTTAATATCTCCCTTAGTTATGACCCTAAATTAATAAAACTTGGTATGTAGCTTCACCTGGTTGAGTAATATTGATAATTGCAAAAAACACATATCTTATCTTCCTTGTTGCAGCAAACCTGCATACTCAATTATAATGTTATTCTTATGGAGAATAAATCAAGTGCTATATATCACTTATTAATGAATGTATTTTTGTGAAACTGGTAAGTGGCTTTAGGTAGTAGTGATACCCATATATATGCATTGGAAATTCGCTGAGTACGCAGGTTTGCTGCGACGGGGGTGTCCGTTGTTGATTCCCAGCCAAATCCATGGCACGGAAATGTCTGAAATATTGTATGCACGTAGGCGGAAAGGTCTTCTTATTGACGATGGTTTTTTTTTTAAATCACTATGGTAATTGTTTTCCTATGAGTTTCCATGGGCAAATTTTCATACGAATTATCAACAGTGGAATCTTTTACCTTAGGACATATCTCCATCCCATCGGTCTATAAAATTTCAATATTTTAGGTATAAATGAATTACTGGAGATATAATAATAAAGAGATAAAACAGTTTTTTATCTGTAAACAGTAATTTTGTATCTTTATTATAAAATGTAATCGCACTTAAAGAGTACTCAATCATACCATAATTCATAATTCTTTCGATATAATACGTTTAGTTTTTTACATTTCGGTTTTTTGCGGCCCAACATTTGTTTTAATGTGGAAATCCCAATCTATTCAATTGGAATTTCATTTCTTCACCCCGTGACACTACCCACTATAATTTCTGATCCACTGGGACATTAACCACCCGCCATCCATCATATTACTGTTAACTATGATATACATACCTACTTTTTAACTAAAAAGAGTTTAAGTCCACTTCCTCGAGTCCTAAAAGCAGTGTCAGATGAACGTAGATTTTTAAACCAGTTTAATTGATTTTCTATGCCAAAATAATATTACAGCGTTCAGGGTTTTTTAAATGAAAGTGGTGGCCCACATAAGTATTGTTATTTTTTTGAAGCATAATACTAATATAACAAGTAAGTGCAAAAGAACCTTTTCTTAATTATGACTATTATTATCTACAATTCTTAGTTTCTAAACTGGATAATTTGACTAGTTTCCATGATATCTATGTTAGTATAGTTTATAACGATACAGCCTTCTTGATTCATGACTCTTGCACAGAACGTCAGTTTACTACATTCTTTTCCTCATGCTGCTTCATATAAGCTTATAACTCGTGTGATGTAATATCATTTGATAACGTTTTACTCGATGAATTGCAAGAGTTTCACGGGTGTTTGGTGTTTGGTTGAGTCTCGTTTTAAAATAAACGGTACCAGGAAACTGACACATACTTTTTCCCCTTTAGCCCAACTTTAATGAATAAATTACTATTTATTTACTAAATATAGAATACATAGCACGGTCGAATGTACAGAAAATCTTATAAACAAACTGTTTTCAAAAATATCCACCCAAATCCCTGTTTAAGAGGCACTACAGAATCCATCACTACAGAATCCATCACTACACACGTGGTCTTAAGAGGGGATGTTAATGTCCCTATTTCCCCCTCAGGGTTATTAAGGGGCAAAATATTTCGAATTTCCTCTGTTGGTCAATGCTAACTTGACAAGCATATCAAGTTTGAACGAAATTGATCAATAAATAAGAGAGAAATAGTATTTTTTGTATTCCCCATAATAATAACTTTGGACAACGTACTGCGTTTACCGCAAAATGAAAATTTGAATTTTCTCCGCAACCAGTAATCGTAGAATAGTAATTCGAAATACTAAATCATTTAATTTTTGAGCTATTTTTAATGGTGTATTAGCGAATTTCCCCTATAGGGAAGAAGCTATTACCGTAGGCCTCATGGTAAGACTTAAGCCCGAGACCATAATAACTTTTCATTTTGAGGTCCCCAGATGCCAAAAACACCATTCGTTCAAATAATGTTTATATATGTATATATATATATTTATATATTTATATATATATATATATATGTACGTAAGCATGATAACTCTCGTAAAAAAGGTCCGATCTTAATTAAATTTGGTAAAAATGTGTAAAGTACCATTTATTTGAACGAGTTCGAAAACCAGACGAATCGCACTATCCAAAGGGGGGTTTTTGGGGGGTTTTGTACCCCAAAAATGGGTTTTTTGGGGTTTTCACATGTAATTTTTATTTAAATCAAATTTTAATTTATACCATTAAATTCAGCTTAAAAAAACAAACAATTTGGTATTTTGATCATTGCTCTACGTCAATTGGTTACCGAGATATTGAAAGTGCTATACACAGTATGTTGTCTAATGTTATTCTTATGGAGAAAAAGAAAAATTGTATATCTCGCTTATTTATGAACATAAACTGACAAAATTTGGTATAAGGCTTGATCTGGTTGTGGTGTATTGTGGTTGCACAAAAAAACAATTTTTCGCCTATGGTTCCTGTAGCAGCAAATCTAGGTTCTTGGTCCCCATGTTATTCTTATGGAAAATACTTAAAATGTTATATATCGCTTATTTATGAATGTATATGGATGAAACTTGGTATGTGGCTTCAATAAGATGAGTTCTATTGATATTTGCATAAAAACCCATTATTTTGTGTGCCTTGTTGCAGCAAACCTGCGTACTCATCCCCAATGTTATTCTTACGGAGAATAATTAATATTTTAACTATCGCTTGTTTGTGAATACATTTCTTATGAATCCTATTAAGTGTTTTAATGTGTTATGTTATATATTCATTGGAATTTCGCTGAGTATGCAGGTTTGCTGCGACGGGGGTATCGTAATATTTGTTATATTTATGTTTTTATGAAAAATCCAAAAAACTGAATTTTTGATATTTTAAGTCTTGTAATTTCTGAACCCGAATTTTTACAGAAATTCGGTTGGGGTAATTTTGTTGCAAAACTAAAGTTCTACAAACGGCTAAAGTTTAATCAAAATCGTTAGAGCCGTTTTTGAGAAATCTTTATTTTTCATGTCTTTTTGGTGGTTTTTGGGGGATAATTACCCTTCAAAATCAAATACTTCAAAAAATGAAAAAACGCCTGGAGATATCGTGACCTACATACAAAATTTCATAAAAAACGGACCATTGGTTTGGGCTCCAACTCTGTACACATCCACACAGACAAATAGACAGACAGACACACACACACATCACATAAAAATCACTTTTTTGGGTTCAGGGAGCACCAAAACAAATATCTCCACTAACAACTCAAATTCGAAAATTTTGACGGAAACATTACTTTTTCCATATACTATGTATAAGGGGGAAAAAGTAAAAGTATACATCTAGGAGTTTAAAAAAAAATCAAAGTTGAATCGGTAAATAGAAGCGGCAATTTGTGTGTGGTTGACTAAATCAATGGAAGGCTGTTTGCAGCAAGGAGCTGGATGGTGATATGAAGGCGGGAACATTGTTCTTTTGGATATATCATCTTATTTGCACTTTAAATTCAGACTGCCTCATCAGCTCTCAACAACTTCAGAAGTTTCACACTTTATCAACAATGGTATATTTATAAATTATGAATAATAAAATAATGATTAAGAACCTCATATTATTCTTTCAGAAAAATTATAACTTGCCAAATAAATTCCAAAATCTAATTAATTTGTCCACTTTGTAGCGCAAGAAAGGGGTTATGCAACTCAACCTTGTTAAAGTATATATTGACTATAAATTATTAATACATGAGTCAATAAAAACTGAAGTCCATTGTTTAAACATTTATAACAATATCAATGTTTGAGTTCAATAGAAGTTTTATGTAAATATTCATTGGAAGCCATGAGGCGTTTTTAATAATTAATTTTCATTTCTGCACATACAATAACTCAGTTCTCATTTTATGTATCAGTGTTAGTTTCAATTAACATAATCACTTAAACAAGTATAATTTATTCTTTATTTCCCTCGGTAATAAAATAATAGACCAAAAGTGATAAATACAATAGATTATATATCAAAGTTATTTTATAATTTTGTTTATGGTATTTTATCTTGGTTTTGGTACTTCCCAATCTGGAAATTAGATCTAAAACCCATTTTAGGTAATACCGTTTGACAGTACGAAAAGGAATATATTGAAATGTATAAAGTTTTCCCGCCCAAAAAGATATTTTTATTGCCAATTTATTTAAACTCAAGTAGGAAACAATGTGTTGTAGTAACAAACGGAGGGAAAAGCTGAGTTGCTCCACCAAAGGGAGGCCACTCTAAACATACGAAACTCTGCGGGCAAAGGCTATAAGCTAAGCCTCTTTAGTTAATGTGCATTAGTAGAATTATTTATTGAATTTAAATAATACCACACTTTTACTCTTGGAAGTAAATTGTATGTTAATGTGAATGGTTGGGGAAAGATGCAAAACACAACAAATATTTTGCCAAACATTCAACACAACTCCAATTACGTTGGAAAAGGTAGAAACTACAAGTTTATTCCATATTAGTGCAATCTGAAGGATTGCACAATATGTTCAAGGTCAATCAATTCCGTCATCATTTGCAGTTGCGGGATAATTTATATTTATAAAATAATCTTTTAAATAAGGAATACTATATATATGACATTTACGATAGCAAAAATAATAAAAACTATTACAATGTATTCGTTCAGTGACATAAATTTAGCCGAAAATCTCTCATAAGTTATGTCAAATAACTTATGAGCTATTTATTAAATTTCCGATTTCATTAACCTCAATACAGGAACTCCTAATGAATTTCAGTAATTTTATATTATAAGCCAACAAGTTTTATATTATTTCATATTCAAACAAAAAGTAAATTAAACGACTAAGATAAATTATTCTTTCGTGCCAATGACAGCTATCTCTGTAACATCAGTAAAGTCCATAAAGTAGCGGTAAAATGCATTCAGTTTTCATTGGTACAGCTCATTTATTAAGTGTTTATTAAGCTCATTATGTAAGTGCTCATTTATTATTAAATATTAATTGGTTTCATCTTTCGATAAAAAGAGACACATTTAACAATATAAAAGATGAGCTAAAGCTACAGCAACCTGTTATATGCCCACCTAGATAAATATTTGTTCAGTGTAACAAAGTTTGTACCGTTTATAGTAAACAAAGTTATACAGTAATACAGGTATACAGTATAAAGTAATACACTTCTGTATTACTTTTTAACTATAATCAGCGAACAACTTCGAATGAAGATGACTGTTTTTAATAGTTTAAAAAAGTTTTCAAATGATTTTAAGGTGCAACGCAAAATAGTAATCAAAGATTAGCACGAAACATCAAATAAATACAAAGCAAAGACATATATAAACAAACAGTTTCACTAATGGATACAGACCATTTTTATTTAGATTTAATTGTATTTTTATTAAATTCCAATACCATTTTGTTAACCAAAAGAATTTGTAAAAAATAGTTCTAACTTACTGGATATTGTTAGATTAACTTTCATGATTGTGACAAAAACTTTGAAAGTATACAAAAAACGGAAAAATCATCTCCTGTTTTGCAATATAAGATAATTCGCAAAACTGTGATTTATGTTCTAGAACTAAACGTGTTGGATACTATTTCACAGTTTTTGTAACACATTTGTACCACAATCGGCGCACAATCAAGAGCACTGTTATAATTAAATGGGTTTGTTTATTCTCATAGCGATATCTCTCAGGGATTACAGGGGTTAATGAGTTTCACATGAACAATGCATCCTTTGATATATCATCCGTTGGTATTGGAAATGTCGATATTTCCACCATCTGCTGCTCTAATGTTGCATCTACCAAAGGGAAATGTTGCTTTTCACAAAAAGTTTGGAATTTTTAAACTATTTCAATACCGATTTTCTTACAATTTCTCTCAGAGTGAAGTTAATACTAAACATCTCAAAAATCATATTGCTTTCATGTAAAATACATTTCTGATTGTGTAATTAAAGTAAATTTTTATCGCATTATTGTAACATTATTATGATTAGTATTAATAATTTTAAAAACTTGTTTAAATAGACGATAGTGAAACATCGCTTTTTCTAGGTTTGCCTAATATATCTGGAACAGACTGTACTTTTATCAGTATTCTCGCACAAAAGACCCCATTTATCAAACGTTCTCTGTTATCGACCCCTCGGAGCTTAACAGGTTATAAGCTTACGTTGAACTGAAATACGGTAGCAGCGTTGTGCAGTTACTGATGTAATACAGAATATAATCTTGATATGTAATGAACCTGATGTAATGAAATTGATAATAATGATATGAATACTTTTTCTTGTATTCAAAGAATTGTTGTAAATAATTGTTTAGTAGCTTTGTTTACACAGTAAAAGTAGCTGTCAAGATATAATTTATAACAGTTAGTTACAATTAAAATGCCTTAAAAATTGCATTTATCTCGCAAATATACTTTCAAATATAATCTTAGAGAATATTAAATATTATTTTAATTTTAAAGTGGAGCTTTTTAATAATTTAAAAGTTGTTCATTTGCACTTCACAGTCCCTGGATGGCTCCAGACTGGTTTAGAACTTTTGAAAATAAAAATGAAATAAAATGACTAAAAAAAAACTGTGACAATATGGACAGATTCTTTTTGGTATCCAATGTAGTCAGCTATCACGTATACACAACATCCAGGGAATGGTTTCTTGAAGCCCGAGTCTCCCGGCAGAGCCTGGATACGACATAGTCAAGTCTAAATCCTTAGAGATAGTGATGAAATTTCCTTTCCTTTCCTAAGGCACCTAGGGGTTGCATAGGAGGAAAGATTCTTACTTGAAAAACTATTAAGTCTTATCCAGGGCGAACCAACTGCCAGGGGAAAAGCCACTCCAATGGATACTGGAAGCCAGAATTTAACCTAACCTATACTAACCTGACCAAACCTAACCTAACCTTTAAGTCGTATCCAAGGCGAACCAACTGTCAGTCGGGGAAAGCCTCTTCAATGAATTATTGAGGCCAAAATCTACCCTAACTTAACCTATCGTAACAGATGAATTGTAGGGGAAAGGCCTGATGAGCTCAATTGGTCATCCGGATTAGGGTGCGAACCCCCCTGTGGTTGCCAAGTCCTGATTCCAGGTGATGGGCAGGTTGAGGAGTATTCTCTCGCCCTTTTATAGTGACTGGTCCCTGTACCACTCTCAATATACCTACAGATCTCCTCATTCCATTGGCTATACGTTATCCCAAAGGGGTACGTGCGTAGCCGTATAATTGTGGGCCCTAATCCCTCAAAACATAACATCTAACATGAAAGTAATGCATAATGATTAAATAAATTACTAGCTGGCCCGACAGACCAGCAGTAGACCTGCCCTAATCTATGTTATTAAAAGAATTTATTGATTTCTGTTCGGCGATTCTAGACCCCTAAAACTATTATTTTATATACATGTTTTGTATCAATGGAAAGCTCTTACTTTCTAGATGTGCCTTTTGGAGGTTTTAGAAACCTACATCTTCAGAGCTTTTCCCTACAGGCTTTCAAAGTTTCAATTTTAATCTTATGGAGTTATATTTTAATTAGTTAGTCAGCTAATTATAATGTAAATAAACTTTTAAAACGTCTGGCTCTATGCCTGCTAGATCCCCGTACGGAGATCAGGAAATCTGCCAGTGTCATTAAATTTGTTTCATGCAAAAATGCTCATTCATTTTTAAGATGAGCTCGTTCGCTACGCTCACTCGCCTAATTTTATATAGAGCTAACTTCGGCATCGAAAAAAGAGTTTGAGTTGCCATTAAAGTAGATTTATTATTTCCATAATGAACATATGTTTATGGCTTTTAAAGTATAAAGGTATAATATTTATAAAACCTGTTTCTATAAATGAATTGAATTAAGAAAAGCTACATACAAATTAAAGAATTTAAATACTGTTCCAGATTCTCACTTTCGTGGTTGTTATTTCATTGACGGACGTCTTACATAAATTACTTCGAATATATTTCGAACTACGTGTACCGGAACCTAAATATTTGCTAAATAAAATGATAAAACAAAGTAAAGTATTTATTTATTGATACTCATCCCTCGATAATTATTTTCCCAAGCCCTTGTCGCATGATGGGAATGGATGGCGGGCGGCGTAATGAACAAAAGGTCCACATCATGGGACAATGTGTTTATTTATGAACCCGGCGAGGAGTGCCGCAAAGGCGGTCGCTTTCATTTCCAACACTAACGGTGCGTTTATATACAGCCCGAGGTCTCTCTGGCAACGGAAATGTATTTTGTAACACAAACAATATATTTACATCAAATAAGATAGGATATATACATAATTAAAGGCATATATGTTATTATAACTTTTACTATTAGGTTGTTTTAATCATCATATTAATTTTGTTGTGATTTAGAAAATCTACAATTATTTAGGACAGGTATTTTTAATGTAAACATGTTTTTTTTCTCAATTTAAAAACACATACAAAAAATTTATTTATTTTTCAATACCTAACACCACAGCTAAAATAACCTCTAAACATTCATAGAACAATTTTGTTACCTAAATCATGTGAATTTTATTATAACAGTATTTTTTTCTAACAGATGCTGCAAGTATCACGTTACTAAAACATTTTTTATAGTCTCCCCGAAATATATATGCTATGCGCTCATTGCTTAAGTTAATACTTAACTACTTTAATGTTAAATATTCCTTCAAGGTCTGCATGCAAACTACTGTGTACCTGTTAATCTGGATAGATATTATTTGAATGTGTTAATAGTTACCCTAGTTCTAGACACAGGAATGGTAGTTATCATAAAAATGAATATTGAATAACACTTTAAACTCCCATGGTATTTAAAACTAATTATACATTTTGTCATTATTCGACCACTATACTTAAAGTTGAGTTGCGTCTTGGTCTTCAATAAATAATCAAAAAACACGAATACTCACCTGCTAATAGCTTTGTTCCTTATGAGTATGAAATGGCACGAAGAATACAGATTTTAATTCGTGTAATGAAGGTTCTATGATGATATCCAATAATCTCTAGTCACATTATACAGACATACAACATTCCATGCCAGGTATACGACCATTGTTTTACAAGAGCCAGCCGCTACCGGATGACAGACTGGCGTGTGTTACTCATATTTATGATTGCGTAACCTTACCAGCGTGTATTATGTAATATGCATTACAAAATTGAAAAGTATACGATGATTTTAGTTACTATTGGAAAAATACATAGATAAAACTAAACCTGTTTTAATTACGGTATTGTTCTAAAGTATTTCAGTTACCTCATGTTTCATGTTGCTGTAGTTATTTTTGTTCTACATTTGATCATATAGTTATCTACTCGCTTCGCTCGCTGGGGGCTTCGCCCCCAGGTCGTATTGTATGTTAAATTTTAAGTCTCCATTTATTACCTTGGAAAGAAAATTGAAACCCTACACTGGATTTTGTTATATAGCCTTTATAGGACGTCGCCTAAACCTTTTAAGGGGAAAGAAACAAAGTTAAAAACCTAAATTGCTATGTATTTGGTAAACAATAAGCATTCTGCAACAAATATAACATTATTTATAAGGGGTTTTACCCTTGCTGGAGCGCTACATAAAAATACACCTGAAAACACAAATAAATTTACAAAAGTTCAAAGTATTTTTTTCTTTCGGGTGTTTATGTGATATAATCTGGGCGTATGACTGGTTCTAAATACTAATTAATTGTAATATAGGAAAACTTTGTGCCAAATACTAGGCCTCTAAGTTCTGTATTAGAACGGCAAACCATTGAAAACCACGTAAAAATCTTGAAATTTAACAAATATAGCGCTATCTAAGGGTTAAGGGGACGAGATACGGCAAAAAGTCATAGGAAGGAAATTGTAGATCGCCTAAAATCCGTGGGACGTGGTAGTCGCCGTTTTTTATAGGACAATCTGTTTGGCCGCTAGAACTCAAATAAAACGACACTTTTTTAATTTAATTTGCCATTATTAATTTTTATTAAGGGAATTTAAACTGACAAAAGTAAAATTTGGAAATTTTCTCTGGGGTTAATAGGTGAAAAACACCACCATGCTAAATATCAAGTTCATAGCTCAAGTATAAATGGTGTCACGTGCATGTCAATTGGCATAGAACCATCATAGCATTACTACTTATACGAAGAAAATGGTCAAATTTAAGATATTTACAGTTTTTGATTTTCCGACAGGTTTAATTAATCAAGACTGGTCAAATTACTGCTGTTATTTACTAAGACATATTTTATAGACATACTTCGTGCCCAATATTAGGCCTTCATCAATTATATTAACATGATACAAAATAAAACACCACCACAAAATCTCGAAAATATGCCGAAATTTGAAAAATCTAGTTGTACCAAAATACAACTCTTCTTCTGTCAAACAAGATTTATAAAATATTTTTTTTTTAAGTTCTAAGGGTTAAAATCATCACAAACAACTAAAAACCTAGGAAATGTGGTAACCATCGATAAGTTGTAGTTTATGTACGTAATTAAAAATCGTACAAAAACCTTTAATCTGTAGTTCATATAGTGAAATCTGCAAATATTATGTGCAAAAAATTAGGCCTCTCAGAACAATATTGAAGTAGAACACGATTTCAGAACCTGAAACCTTGAAAATTCTCTAAATTCGGTCAAAACCAATCCTGAAAATCATGCAGAATGTGGAAATAAAACAAAGAAATAAATAAATTACCAGTAAACATTTTAAAAATCGTCATACAACTTGAATCAATAAAATACAGAGTTCCTCAAGGATCTATTTAATAAGGTAAATGTATTAAAAGTACACAAATTTTAAGGCTTAGTTTTCTTATAGAGGATTAAATCATACAAATTGTTCATATGCATGCTGCATACTACGTATAGGTCATAGTATTCAGAAATCGGATATGAAATGATGATATTCCAGGTTACAGTTTAAGGCTACATCGTATGCAATTTGTTACGCCGCCAGACACTATGCAAGTGCGTGAACTAATTTAAATCCTTACTTTTAACTGTTCTTATTTGAAAAAATTTGTGTTGTTAAAGGGAAAAACACTATAATAACATAAAATATTATGTTCGTGCCGAATAAAAGTAATCTGTAAAAAATATAACCTAATTCAAGTGGGGCTTTTCCCACCTGTTATGACCAAAAGACCAAAAAAATCCACAACAATTTAGACATTTCTTATGGGTTATAATAAATAAAATTGTTTCTATGACTGTTGTTGGCCCTGGCATGCAGACGTATTGTGTGTACTGTATAGGTATATGCACCCATATATTATTAAGGGCTTGTGAATAATGAAAATAGAATAGAATATATAATGAAATAGAATAAATAGTCTTAAAGGATAAAACCATCAGTTACCATCTTAAGTTAGAACATAGTTTAGTGACTACCAATTCTTTTGAAATGTTTAAAAATAAATAGGTCTAATAGAAAAATAATAGGTTTATTATTAAAAGAGTTAAAATGTTACTACAGCATAAGCTGCATACTACATTACCGATATTACCGAAAACATTTTGCAACTGCAACTACATTTGGACCCAACCATCATTTGGTATTTTACTGTTAGATAGTTACTGATGTTTTCCAAGAAAGTTGACTTGAGACAGTCAAGAGGCTAGAGTGTAGGTTGTTCTCTTGCCTTATCAAAACTTGAGGCTCCGGTCTAAAATCTTTGTTGCCGCGTGAAAATGAATTTTTAAGATAAGTAGTTAGAACGAGGTCCGCAGGGCTTCGGTTTGCGGCTACGATACTGTGTTTGTGTACGGTAATCTAAACTGTGTTTGATAGATTAACTTTAGTTCTGTTGAGGCTTGTTTTTGGAAATCCAAAATATTATTTTCGTATTAATTTTTTGTAGTTTTAAAAATCTCATTTTTGGACATTTAAAAAGGCTTATAACAGCTACTAAATTCAAAGTAATAAAAATGTAAAAATAAAGATCAGTAGATTATAATTTAACATTAATTAAAGAGTTTATGTAGCCGCTATAAAGTGAAATCCTGCAAACCCCTTGCTCGCACCGCACGGCAGGGGTACACCGGAGCCTTAGAGAACCCTACGTAAACAAAATATATTTTGTAAGACTAAATTACTTACGTATCGTCAGTCAACTCAAATTGAAGAAAAACGCGTTCAGGACATGTTTCGATGCAACTAGCGTAGAATCATCAGCTAAGTGTAGAACGAAGTTGACTGACCTGATGGTTTCGTCATAATTGATTAAAAACACAATGCAGAACAAATATATTTAATAAAGAAACGAAAACCATTATTATTATTAGTTCTGTTAGTAATCAGTACTTAAAAAGTTATAATCAATTTGTAGAATCGATGTTAAGCTGTAGTATTTTAAGCAAGTAGAGGAAAAATCTGAGTACCTTTGATAAACCTAAACAGCTCTCATAACAAAGTAGTAAAGAGATGCAGGAAATTGACTGTTGGTGGGATCAACGTTTTGATTCCCCCTTTGTGCAGACGGTGATGAGATTTGAAAACTAAATGAAACCAAGCAGCATGGTCTACCAGTAAAAGATTATCCTGCAAAGTAGACATATGACAGTAACCATGTCTTATAGTAATCGACTGTCTTGTCAAGGTTGAAGGTTTATGTCTAAATAACATTTGTTATCCAATTTGAAAAGGGATAATTTGATAAAACTAAATAAAATATGATTTAAAACTCGAGAAATTATTTTATCTATGAGCTTCGAAGTATTTAATATATAAATAGTTTAATCTAGAATCCAATGGTTTTTGTATAAAGCCCAATACAAAAACCTGTAAACTTTGGTTAAACCCAGTAAATTATTTAACGTACGAACTCGGCTAACATGATTAAAATGTAGTAAGATCACGACATTTAGTGCCTATATATAATTTAATTACACAATAATATATATAAAGTTGGTTTAGTTTCCGGCTTCAGTTTATGTTAATTGGCTTTATTGCTTATGCATTTAAATTGGTTATAGCTAAACTGTATAATCTACTTTTATTATAAAGTGTTAGGTAACTATATTAAAGACAATGGTTTCCAATGTAATGTAGAGTTTTCATTTAGACGCAAGTTGGAAAACACACGGTAGTTGTTAAAGGTCAGTGGTTTAATAAGTTGAGGGTATACAGTGGTAATAAGTTGATTTGTATTGACTGTATTGTGGCTGCAAACGAACTTGTTGCAATCAGAAGTTAAGTATTGCCTGATTTGATTGTCTGATAGTTATTTGAACGATGATTTTATTTTGAAGTTGTAAAACGACTAAAGTAATTACAAACCATATTACAACTAAATAATATCCAAGCCCTAATTACAAACCTTTTTCTCCCGAATTGTATTTTGAACAAGGCTTTTTAAAGATGGCTTGAAGGGGCAACAGCCCCTACCTTGCACCAAGTAGGAACACATGTCATTTAGTAAACAAAGTACACGCTTAATAACATGTTTTAATGTAAACAAAGCAGACCTTTTTCAATCCCCATGCTTTTTTATGGGGGGTGTTTTACGTTATTTATCGTTTGCTGGGAACATTTTTGAAATACTGCTATTTTTCCCGAGTCCCTGGGATCAAGACCTTTAATTTGAGCCGTCTCCCACCATACTGCAATTTTCCAAACTCCCACAATTTGATTTAGAAATTTCGCTTATAGAATTATATATAAAGATATTTATAGTGTTTGTACAGAATAACTTCAAAATTCGTGGCAGTTTTAATTTGTCCTGCCTAAACCTTCGACAAGGATCTGTTTTAAGGCATGTAACAAATTGGGTTGCAATTATTTTACATAACAATGGTTTCACCGGCCGGAAAACCATTAGGCCCATAGTACTTTTTTAAATATTTCAATTCAGTTTGTTTTGTAACAACCAATAATGCATTCTTGTATAAATAAACCAAATATTTTTACAAATGTATAAAATGTGGGTAAATAATATGTTTAATCACTAAGTACTTTTAACATTGCCTGAAAAATGTATTTTATTGTAAATTTGTATACAAGTAATATTATTTGTTTTGTATTATTTGAAATACAGTTAAAAACCCGTAAAACCCTATACAACTTCCATCAGATAGGATAATAAAAATCAAACCCTCCTTTAGTTGTAAATAATTGAGCATTTTGGAAGTGTAATCTTCGTGGAATTATGTGACTTACCTTCAATGAGAACTAAAACGTTTTTTCACGTTTATTCCTGAGTGCTTTCCTGTGAAAACACAGGAAAGCATCCAAGAATTGTATACATTTAATGGATTATTTTCCACATATCAACATATTTTATGAACCTACATAAAAATTATTTTTATTTTCATAAAAATTAATAAATACCTAAACTATTTTTTCTCAGATTTCTGTTTTAGCGAATTTCCCCTATAGGGAAGAAGCTATTACCGTAGGTCTCATGGTAAGACTTAAGCCCGAGACCATGATAACTTTTTGTTTTGAGGTCCCCAGATGCCAAAAACACTATTCGTTCAAATTTATATATATGTATATATATATATATCTATATATATATATGTGTGTCCGTTAACACGATAACTTGAGTAAAAAACGTCCGATTTTGATGAAATTTGGCTCAAATGTGTAAAATGGCATTCATGACTAAGTTCGAAAACCAGAAAAATCGGACCATGGGAAGGGGGGTTTATGGGGGTTTTAAATTTTCCAAAAATCAGTTTTTTGCATTTTTTACCCTAAAATTTTAAAAAAAATTAATTTTGGTTTTGACCATGTTATAGAGCTTAAAAAAACAAATAATTAAGTATTTTGAATTATTAACCTAGGTTAAGTGGTTGCGGATAAAATCCAAAAAAAACTGCTCATAAAATCTCCCATGTTAATCTTATGGGAAAAAGGTTTTTGGCTTTTCCTCAGTTTATTTTAATGTAAACTTCACATTTGCTTTTACCAATCTGTTCAGTTCCACAAAACAATCATTTTGGTCTTTAAATTGTGATTCTACGCCCAACCGTTGCAGAGATATTCAAAGTGCTAAACACAGTACGTTGTCCAATGTTATCCTTATGGAGAATAAATAAAATTTGATATCTCGATTATTTATTAATGTATGTTGATGAAACTTGGTATGTGGCTTCAAGTAGTACTGGTATATTGATATTTGCAGAAAAAATTGAATTTTTATTGATTATTCCCGTAGCAGCAAACCTGCGTACTCAGCCCCCATGTTATTCTTATGGAGGATAAGTAAAATGTACTGACTCCCTTAATTATGAACATAAATTAATAAAACTTGGTATGTAGCTTCACTTGGTTGAGTTATATTGATAATTATATAAAAACCCATTTTTCTGTTCCTTGTTGCAGCAAACCTGCTTACTCAGCCCCCATGTTATTCTTATGGAGAATAACTAGAATGTCATATATCGCTTATTTATGATTGAATATCGATGAAACTAGTATGTGGCTTCGCCTAGTTAAATTCTATTTATATTTGCATAAAAACCAATTGTTTGTGTTCCTTGTTTCAGCAAACCTACATACTCATTACCAATGTTATTCTTATGGAGAATAATTAAAATCGCTTATATGTGAATATATTTTTATGAAACTTGGTTTGCGGCTTTATGTGGAATTCAGACAAATATTATGCATTGGAAATTCGCTGAGTCCGAAGGTTTGCTGTGACGGGGGTATTTTACACATATTGCAAGCACAATTAACAAACACCAAATAGTAGTGTAACGTCATTTTAAGTTTATATTTTCTCATAACGGTTATACGCTATCACAAACCTAGTGGCTGGACGCATATGACACATGAGCTGGTGATAATTCGCAGTAAGTGTCAGCCAAGATATATACGTCCAATATCCCCGCCAGATAGACGACCGTTGTATTACGTCTACAGCTGCCCGCCGCGCCCGCCACCCTCTGATGCGTTATAGGGTACAAGCTCCTTGTCTTCAGATACCTTTATTGTATTCAGTATTACTGAAATATTTGAACAGAAGAGATTGAAAGGCCATAATACAAAATATAATATTTTACAATATTTATTATCTCCATAATGTGTAAGGATATGTAGACAAACGTAATGTCGAAACAGTTAAAGCGTTAGGAGATGTTCTAATTAGGATTGTTTCAGAACTTCAAGTCTTAGAGCTTGCTTTGTTCAAGTTTAAGTGAAAAACAACCAACAATAAGGTAATTACAGCAATATATTTAATCTAAAAGCTAACACGGATAGAATATTCTAAACATGTATACCTAATTATATCATGTACCATCTGGCACCCGCGACTTCGATAGCGTGGAATTTCTTGATTCCCATTCCTTTTCCTGTTGGTATTGCTACTATGGGTAATTAAAGAGGGTATTGGATTGGGGGGGATATTGGGTTAACTAAAGTTTTATAATTAAATTTGGTATTTAATAAAATTCTCTTTTTTTCTGCAGATCTACCAAATATACACTAAAATCCGATTCAGCGTATTATTTACCACGTTTGTAATACAATAAATCAATACAATTCCAAACAATGTATTTTATAAAAGAAATACTTCAATTTTTTCACCGATGAAAATACACAGTAGGAAATACACATCCTCTCTCACTGTACGCTTGGAGTAAATTCTCCTGCCTTGCTACGTATCCAACCGAAGTTAGCGAGTTGGGCAGCACGTTTTGGCTTTATTGCATTCCCAAGTCTCCATATCACGCGCTCCGCGTGCGCGGCGCATTTTTGCTGTGGAATGTTTGTCCCGCATGTGGTTTGAGATTACATTGTGTAAACAATAATTTCCGCACTAGGGGTGATCCAGTTACAGCCTCTTGTGTATTTACGCACACACTAGGTTTTGCTGACAACAACAACAGTTGTAACAACGTATTTCGGTGTTGTTGTTTTATTATTTTTTTTTATATTTAGAAAGCAACGAGTGAGGCGGAGTTTTCTCATATTTACTCCCCTTTGAAATTTTGCGTTCAAATTTAGTGGCTAACTTTCCCGAAACATAGTTCACCTTCGGAACACAAATTGTATCAAATGAATAATGTACTTATCAAATAATGGTAATAGTTTATGGTAATTTTATGAAATTCAATTACACATTCCAATCAAAGTTCTATATGACTTGTAGACTGTGAATGTTATATTGGAATAATATATTTGTTGTTGCAAGTAAAATCAAAGTAAACAAAAAATAAACAAGTGAACTACTTTATCTGGTTGGAGCATATTAATCTTGTTCTTCCCAACTAATACAAATTGATTATCATATTATACGTACTATATTTTGGGTATAACGATTTAAAAGCTTACCCCAAAATGTCAAAACACTTAAAGTTATGTAAACCTCGGAAAGTAATAGACTCAAACCACTATTCTACTTAAAACTAATTTAGTTATTGAATTAAGCTTGTTACTTTTCTTATTGAAGTTATAATCGTTGTCACATGTCTTGTGGTAATATACACTACTCGCTAGTCTATGTAGTATAAATTATCATTTTCACCAATTTACCATAGACAGTAGGTCCGTGTAACACATGTGGTTACTGTGAGGCCGTGGAACAGGGAGTGATTTATTTAATGTGAGGAGTTGACTGAGGAGATTTGTAGCTCGTACAGCCGGCGCAAACAGTCGTGCTGAAGGCTACGGAGATTCATGGCTGTGGAACTGTAGTTACAGTAGAATCATCCAAATGTAAATAGTATAACTGCCTCTTAATTTAATGTCCATAGTATAGTTTTGTACTTGAATGGCAAAAAACCTACTTTCTTGTCAAAATTTACCTAAGAAACTGAGCTAGTAGCATGACACGGTAAAACCTTGAGCCCGGGACCATAATAAGATCCTGACCTGACCCTCTGAACAGGTTTGGCGGGTCGTTAAATATTATTTATGTATGTGTTTCCACTCTAACGGTTGGAATTTGGAAAGATGTTTCTTTCTTTAATCCGATGGACAAAACTATCGGAAAACCCTAACCCCATTTTGGATTTTAAATACTTTTACTTTGGGCTTTTGGGCCCAAACAGGGATACTTAAGCCCCTGATTTCAAATTATAATGATATGATAAACCGATCGAAAGGGAAAATACAATCATTGTAATAACACCCTCATAATTGTTGCACGAATATTTACCGAGTTATTAAAGAAAATGTAATTTTACTAAACAAGTACGTTTTCTTGGGGGGATATTACAATGTAAAAGGCTGTTTTTAACATCTTGATGTATATTTATCACTCCAATACCCCCATATCAACTTTCGATGCTGACGGGACCTCCTTCTAACCTTATAATGCACAACATTGCATATAAATAGAACCAGGCGCATCAGAAAAGACGGGAAATAAAAATAATATTTAATTTCCACAAAAATTTGAAGGGTTTGGGCCACTTTTCCCTAAAAGCGTTTGAAATATACTCTGCACAAAAATACCAACCAAAAATATCACATGGTGATATAATGATACCTCGACTCAACAATCACTTGCGTAAAAAATTCACAGTAATATTCAATCCACAATTATTAGCTCGCAATTATACTTTTAAAATTAGGAATACATTAATGAATGTTAAATGATTCATACCTTAGTAAATAACATTTTTAATTTAAGTAAAGTGAAGTTAACATCCCTAACCGAGCGGTAATAAATTAAACTCTTTATTTTATTCTGATGTACTTCATTATGAAAAGTAAATACTTTATTTTCACTCAAATTGACAAAAATATAGAACATAAATATTTCATCTGACATAAAAATATACAATAAGTGAAAATATATAGTTCTATTTTCCCAATCGTGGTTAGGTAATGAAACCTACGAGATCGGCAATCTAGGGGAAGACGAGAAACGTAACGCGTTCCATTAATATCAGGGGTGAGTGAGACGGTGATTGAGTCGTGGCTTGTGTGGATAAACAAAACTTTATATCAATATTAAACATCGCTGACAAAAATATGGCCATTCTCCAAATGGTAAATAATGTAAATAATTCTTCAATTTTGAAATGAATATGCACATTTTTTCCATATCCACTTTGATCTTCTAAAATCCATTAAACTTGCCTTATCATTACAACCATAACCAAGGTAACCGTGTTGTCATTTGGTAAATAAAAACCCCGTCACCTATTGATACAATAACAAATTATTGTTAAAAACTAATAAATTTTACACAAATGATTGTTTACTTGTTACATAAATTGATGATAATTTTCTTTAGTCCCGTTTACACTTTATTTTTTAATATTAAAATAATCGGAAGAATGAGAACCAAGTGATTTAAGATGTATAATGTAAAGTGTCTGACGCCAGAGATCTCGCTCAGTAGAGCAACGGCAGATGTCCGGGGGCGGTCTTGGAAGTTTTTTAGTTATTTCAAGTTATATTGGACAAGTTGTATTAAGGCAAGAAAGAGTTGAAAAATTAATACCCAGAACATTAAACTAAAAATAATATAGAATATAATAATATAGAATATAATAATAAGAGTATAAAATACAATTAACTAGTCAGTCGAGTTTCATTGTGGTCCAAATAATGTATATTACGTATACATTTGAATAACTATATTGTACAAATATCACTACTTTACACTGTTTATCTAAATATACTTTGAGAACATAAAGAAATTCCATTGTACTGCTTAAATTTTGAATTGCCTTACTAAAGTAATTGATGTAAAAAATATATTAATTATAATAAATAATTTCTCACCTTTTTAATAAGAAATGTAATTTCATTAACTAAAGTTGGCTTGACGCTAACTAAAAGGCCTCTCTCTACACTTTAGTCAATCTTACCAAAAACAAATATTAAAAATAATAACTTAGTCAAACTTAGTAAACATTAAAATAATATTGATACATTAAAATGCTACTTCGTTGTTCAAAATCTAAAGCTACATTAAATTAAAAATACTGACAAAAACTTGCTTTACTATAAACCATATTTAATTATAAATATAAAAAGTCATAAAGCGTTGCTTGGTATTATTATTAATAATAAATCCATCATTATTGTGTGGAAATATTTAATCATTTGGCGTGGTATAAAATATGGGTTAAAACTATTCTAAAAATTAATTTTTTACCCTCACCATTAAGATCATTGTGTCATTTGGTAATGACTGGTCAAATTTGGTAAACTTCCACTTTTACATTCTTAGCTTCCTGTAAACAAGTGATAGATTTAAATTTTATTTTACGTATGAAGGACAAAATCGTAGCAGCTGGTCTGACGTAACTTAGGTAGAAAACAAGAAAGTTAGGTTGGGAAAAGTTTTCAATTTATCGCAAAATAATGCAATATCTACTGAGTAATGGTCTTTTTATGGAATGCACTTAGATACGAATATTCAAAGCAATGTATACTCCATCTGTATTTTCCCACTGAAATATTGAGGCTTGATATTAATATTTAAACTTACTTAAGACGTTCTGGCTAAATATATTAATCTAAAACTCATTGCCTGCTATTAAAATTCAGGATTTTTTTCATCTTGTGAATATTTAAGGAAAATATACAAATATAAAGATAGGAACGACATGTTATCCTCCAACAGCTGCTTTCGTGCATGGGAATACACAACTGTTTGATTCATGTCGAAGCTTAGCTCAGTTAAAGTACCTGGGGGCCGAGCTTTTCTCAGAGAAGGCTGTTTGTTTAAATGTCTTCGAGTAATTTTCACCCCACTCCCTACTGACATGATTGTTAGACTTGCTTAGCTCATTTTCCTCTGTTCTGCGAATCAAGGTCACTCCAGTTGTCAATATAGCTCAACGCCATTTTGTTTATTTTGGATATCACCACTCTATATGTAATATTCGTTCAATGGTTTTTCTCACTGCTCTCAGGAAACCACATGATAACACTTAACTACATGAGTGTATTACTTTGACAGTTAACTGGTTTATTATAATTCTTTTGTTCTGTTTTTAAAATCCATAAGCCCAATTAATTTTTTAACTTTTCATATTAGTTATTTACATTATTTGATTTTCCTGGGGACAAAACCTGACAAGAACTTATTCTTATCCCAAAAATTAGTTATTTCAAAATTTGAAGGAAATGTTTGGAGCCGTTTTTGAAATCAGAATCTCAACCAACCAAGCAAACTTTACTTTTATTAGAGTATAGGATTGTTTTACTTTCTCTCACTTGAAGGTAGTAAACTTAGTTACCACTAACAGTAAATAGTTGTTAAATAGTAACCACTTAGTAGTTTTAATAGTAAATCATGGTAAAACGTTAAACTAAGTTTTAGAGTTCGACAAACTTTTACATTCTAAGCAAGTCGCACGAAAGTAGTGAACTATTAAGAGGCACATTATTGTACAGGCAGTATTTTAATGATGATTTTCACGTGCCGGAATTAGACCAGGACTCTCACAAATTAAACCAATTTGTAACTTTATTACCGCAATCGTTTTGAGGTTCAGAGACTAACAATCATTATCGCAAGGAAATTAATTTGTGATTAGTAAATGTTCTGTTTTTCATATCTAACACATTGTTATTGCTGTTTTAGGAATGTTTTCCACGAAGAGTATCCGTCGTGTTGGACTGTACGTTGTTGTTGTCTTCACTGTCACTTACTTGCACTGTGATCTCACTTCCACTGTTTATCCAAAACCTAACTATAAAATATATTGGTAAAAAATAAAATATAATTAAAATATAATCAAATCATTGTTTACTTAATTAAAAATGTATGATAAAATCAAGAAAAAAACAAGAAAATAAATTGTTTGTGTTGTTCTAAAATTAATCAGTTTAGGATTTGCTTTATTAAATATGAAATTCAAATTTGTCAGTTTTGAAATTCTCGATGCAGCTGCCCTTTCCTTGTCACAATATAGACAGGCGGCGCACTGGCGCTATAAAGTCAACAGGAGACCGCATCAGAGAGCTTGATGTGTACATTTATGAAGCGAAACAAACGAGAGGGACCAAAGGTTTCTTGTTTATTTAATCAGAAACTCTAAATTAAACTCTATATAAAGCTTGACGTTCCTCTGGCAGAGTTGTATGTAGTTATTGTGTGCAGTATTGTAAGTACGTAAAAAGTTAGGTTAATCGGTAAATTTTGCAGAACAGGTGACTAATTAAAGATGTTGATGTCACGTCAAACTAAGTAATTTAAAAGTGTTTTATTGTAATGCGTCTATAGCACCAACAAAGTGTTTGTTATTTCAGTGAAAAGTACGTAATTTTGAAAAGGTTTTAGGGATTGAATGATAATCTCTTAGGCTAGAAATTACAACGGGATGGTGATTTGTTGAAAATGTTCTTCCCGTTTTAAAATGGGATTAACAAATTGGAGCTTTATGATGTTAAAATACAATCTTTTGATAACCAGCCGAAGATACCAGAGTATTTTTGCTAGTGTGCTTGTATCACCTAGCAGTTGCTTTTCACTTTCTCAAGGTCTTTGTGATCACTTTCCATATTTATCGTCCTAAAAAGTTGTTTTGTCGTGTTCTTTTTTTATTATAATCATATTTATTTCAATCATTTTATAACACAGTGCATCAAGTACAGTAGGTATAATTAAAAATTATATTTCTAATAAACTATGTAAATTTGAACTGAAAACAAATTACTCTAATCAAATATTATATTTTAAATTTTAAGGATGGAGAAATTAATAAATGTTATCGAACATAATATTTGTAATGGGAACAAAGCTTAGTGGGATGTCATTGCTGGTCATGTAGTACTTTTAAAATCACTACATCATTTCTATTTTCTAATCAAATCCAGACATAGCAATTAAAATTTGATTGCATCTGTCATTATCATGTATCTGGCATTGCTACGGAATATTCGGGAACCTAATTAACCTTAACGGTCTCGATACTACCTAATTTTTATATTTTCTTAAGTAACTCTTAGTTGACGATATTGCCTTATACACACATCAATGTTAATAGCCAAATTACAGATGGCAGGCAGCTTGATAAATTTTCCAACTTACACTTTACACAAATCTTTAAGGATTTTGCTCATGGTCGATCTGGCGTAATTTCTAATTCCAAGGCTAGTACTTTAACATATTCGCACCCAAGGCTATAATGGTAACTCCTTTATTTATGAATGGATGTTATTGATGCGAATCAGCCCACTATTTCCATTAAAGATCCCTACAAAATATATTCAGCCGAATATTCCCGGCGGGATATACGACTATTGTGTTACATTGGCCAGCTGTGAGCCGCTGCCGGATGATTTACTGGCCCATATCTTCCTCGTCTTTATGAATACGATCGCTTCCCATTTTCCAGCGTGATATGTCGTTCTTGGATAAACTTGATTAAAAACTCTAAAACCACATTAAGATCGAAGAAAATTTTTAATGTATTTCAACAATAACAAATTGCTATTCGTACATTTGTTTCAATGTGTTTGAATGTATTCTGTTATGTGATGTTAAAATATTTTAATCGATAACAAATCGTGTTGTATTTGTCATAGCGACGTTATTGAGGTTCAAAGTCAAGCTTCTAGAAGAGCCAGAAGGGGCGATAACAAGAAACTGTGAGAACGGAAATTGGATCAAATTGATATCGGCCCGCGTCTTAACTCGTGTAAAAATCACTTCCACCTCGGCTTTCCCAAAAGTACCTTCGATAAATTAATTTAAAACACATTTTTAAATATTTATCCGAAAATAGGCCCCGAGTGCACACAGGAACAAGGCCGGTCGTTCTGTGGGCTGTATTTGTTTCGTAAATAAATTACTGCAGATTCCTGTTTCACGGCACACAACCAACAGGACGGGGCAGGCGCGTTGCAGGTCTTGTCTTTATTGCATTCCTAAGTCACAATATTCCGCATGAGCCGCACATCTCTCTTGAATTATTATTCCCGTATTACGGTTTAAGTTTTGTTTAAACCATAAACTTTCTTTTGTTTGTTTTTAAGTTTAAGTGAAAAGATCGAATTCTCTTCCCAAAATTAAATTACAATTTGTAAATAATGAGTTTGAAGTATCATTTTGTACTTTTAATGCATAAATGCAGATTGTACCCAGGTCTTGGATCATGACATACACCCGATATTAAAAAATGCTTTGAGAATAATTTTCCAAACAATCCATCTCCATGGCAAACACGTTTGTTTTGCTTGTTTTATATTTTATTGTTGCATCCGATACGTCCGATTTATATGCAATCTTAATTTTTTATGGTTCTAGTGATGTATACATAGCCTAATTGTGTATTTATTTAATTTATATATACAATAATTTAAATCACAATTTTAACAAAAATCATATTATCACACCTACTGATTCTCTGATTGGGTCTGATGAAGACCGGTGTGACTGGTTGAAATCGATTGCCTTGTACCATCTTTTGTATATTTACCGTCTTGCATGCAAGTAAAGTATCAGTTTAAATTTATTGTTTTGTGTTGTGAGACCTTGTTTATTTATCCTGTTAATGCAATTAAAACTGATCTCCATTTAATCCTTATTACGAATCCTAGTAACGAACTTTGCGGGGTGCCTTGTGACCTGCAGAGTGGAGGTATAGAAATTGAAAACCAATGTTTAAATCTACGGGTCGAGACCATTACTTTTATACCTCAATCGTCGACTAGTGTTCAGAATGATCAGAACCGATCTGTTCAAAAAAATCGCGTTAGATGTAGATACAAATTACAAATGGTATTATAGATTAAGAAGTAGAGGAATACAGAAGATATAGCGAAATTAATAATATCTATAACAAGTTTCGTTGAAAGAAAAGTACCTGTATCAATTGTAGCTGGTTCAATCACAGTCTTGCAAACGCCTGCTGGACGGGGAACGCAACATGACTACTACACTCACATTGCCTAGGGGCCGCTGTACGGGGCTGCTCAGCATAGCTGATGTTTTTTTTATTAACAACTGAAATTCAAATAATTATAATTTCCCATGTTATTCTTGTGGGGAAAAAGAGCTTTGACTCCAACTCATGCCCTTTGGACTGGAAATATATACGAAATAAAAATCGTTATGCATAACTACGAATCAGGACAAATATTTTAATACCTCAATTGTAGAAATCGGTTCTGAATTAAAGGAGGAGCTATCTTAACAAAAATCGTCTTAGCGGATTAATTTATAAGGTATTTATAAGGTATAAGGTAGGTACTTGCTAGATTTCTTTAGAACCTAATTATTTTATCAAATGAAAATTTGATAAACGTAACGCGGTTGGAACATGTAACAGTTCCCAACCGGTAGGTGGACTTCAACAAAGTCCCACACAATATAGAACATTAATCAAGCTCACTTTTTGTGTTTAACGTTTTTGCCAATACAGCGACCAATATATTACACAGGTTTTCCACCACTTGACAACCCTTACAAATTAAATTGCTATACAAGTCTCTTGTCCTTTCTTTCACATTTTAGAGCAAGTGTCCTTTGAACTATAATTAAGTTAAAAATGATTACAATAAATTCGTATTACTATAACCTGAATAGTAGTATACGTTTTGGTAGAAAATACCAATTTGTTCTTTGTACTTTTTATTGATAATACAATCAGATTCAAGTTCAAAGTAGGTATTAAAATAAAAATCTTCCCATTATAAGATACATCAATGTTAACAATTTTTTATTTTAGAAAAACAAGCATATAAGTAGTGTTCAAATTGAGATATTATGTCACCTTACTGAAGATGTATAATGTTGATGTCGTAATTATATTAATGGTACAATCGGATGGAAATTTCAATTCAACCCTGTGATCACATATTTATGCGGTAGTGCTGACGTTGTTATTCCATTGATTATTAGTGAATTTTCTTTGGAAAGTGAACTATTAGCATGACCCGCACGGTGAAACTTAAGCCCGGGACCACCATATAAGTTCCTAACGTGACCCCCTGAACACGTTTTGGGGGGTCGTTCAAAATTGTATATATATATATATATATATTTATATGTGTGTGTTTGCACTCTAGCGATCGCATTTTTTGTCCGATTTACTTCAAATTTGGTAGGGACGTTCCTTTTTATAATCAGTTGGACAAGTTCGTTGGGCAAAAGAATCGGAAAACTCTAAACCCCTTTTTTGGGGATTAATCTTTCAAATTTCGGGTTTTTGGGCCCAAAAAGGTTCAGAAAAGCCCCGGATGTAAAATTAATGCATTTAAAAAGATGGGAATTAGTAAGGCGAAAGTCTTAAGCCCTCTCTCGTCATTCTGGCATAAATATTTACCGAGTTATTAAAGAAAATGTGTTTCGACTAAACACAGTACGTTGTCTTATGGGGGGTTTTACGCTAGAAAAGCCTGTTATTCCTTTGTTAGAGTACTTTTATCATCTCCAGCAACTCACGCCTACTTTCAAGCCTGTCTGGGTTTTCTCCTAACATTATAATGCGCAAAAGTGTATGCCCAGCTTTGCAGGTAAATTAAACCAGGAGCATCCGAACTGCCAAAAAATCAATGTTTTCAGATTTCAATAAAAATTGGAATAAATGTATGCTTTTACACTGATTTTGAGTTTTAAAAGTTTTTATGTGGAAATTCACTTCCCTCACGTCAGCGTGCTGCGTGCGATCTCGTTTTAACTATAGTGAAGAACCAATGTACTAGAGTTCCGATTCATGAATATTTTTCTGTTTCAAATAAATCAGGTCCAAAAAATTACAATTAATTATTAATCACTCAATTATGTGTTACTATACAATTGTGAATGTTTTTACCTAAAATTTGTTTGCCATTAGACTTTCTTATAAAAAATTTGAATTTCTTCTATATACAGTATATATATTCAGTAGAATGCGCTTTATTTTAATTTTATCGTAAAACGGATTTTATATTTGATGTAAAAATTATGTCTTTAAAAAATAACATACTGTAATTTTTTTGCAATATGATAGTAAAATTGTTTTAAAGTTACTAATATTAGTACAAAAGAGGTTATTTCACATCAAAGAAGGCCCATATGCTGTACACGAGATGTTGGAAAGTGATTTAATGTGTGCAGTTTATTGAGGAGAAGATTTGTGGAGTGCACATCTGCTGAAGTATTCGTGGGGAACACCCTCTGATTTATTGTCAGTATTCAACTACGTAGATTTTAATCTTATGTAAAAAGCTGTAATGATTACCATCAGGTGAAATTTACAACTGTAAAAATATATAGCAACCATTATATACCTTGTTCCTTTACTAATTCCCTATAAGGCATAAAACATTTTCCGTTTATTAGGCCTTTCTAGCTTATAAATGGTTTGAAGCTGTGTTAGTCTTTAGATGTGTCAAATGTTTAACAAATTAACATTTAAAACTATAAAAAGAGCTTCCAGTTGACATGCACACAATAAAGATAGGTACAACATATAAAAACACCTAATCAGACATTTGGGTGATCTCATAAAACATTCACTCTGCCCACCACCTTTGAAACGTGCCGAACAACGCTTGCGTGAGGGTTTCCCTCGCCTTCAACTCGGTCACAGTCAGGTGATCTCTCCATAAGTTGAACATAAAACCCACGAAGTGAGAAGGGATTCGAACCCTTAACAGACTAACAGCTGTTTCGGCCCAGGTGGGATTTACAACCTGCGCACTATTTCTAAAGCTTAGAAATGTTAGACCTATTTTTATTTACTGGTCTACCAGGTTACATGACATGTAAGACCAGACCACAGACCGTGCATTGACTTAAAATGTTTTAATTCGTAGATTCAAAACTCGATATTAATCTACTATGACGGTCAAAGGATGTGTCAAGATTTAGCACTGATTTCATGTCAGCCTCAAACATCAATGTCAGTGATTGCATGGCTATAACTTGATAGCCAGTGATGGGGCAGGGTATGCGAGGACAGTTACCCCCATAGATTGTTCACACACTGTACATTTACACAACCAAGTAGTAAATTAATAAACTAAATGCAATGCTGTATCGTTATACTTTATGCTATCGTAATGCTGGGTCGTTATCAGCTATAAAACCCAGAAAATAAAATTCAAATAAACCTGTTTCTATACGTTACCACGGCCGTATCGGCTTATGATAATAATACAGTTGCTTTTCTATGGCGTACTGCCCGTGTCATTCGTGTTTTGGATTTTAGAAAACAAAATTAACGAAACACTGCAAGCGGAGTTTTGTTTCCAGTACCGGCGGTGTTTGTAAATGGCGTAGAGCCAAAACATATGTAACATACTTTGGATTAAAATTGCATAATCGAGGATGTAGGAATTTAAAGTGAAGAGTATTTCCAAAATCTACGATTTCAAGCTCTTCCAATATAAACTATGCTGCAAAATCGAGCTTCCTTTTGATTATATTATCCATTTTTTAAACTTGAATTATGATCTTAAAATTTGGAATCTACCTGATTATAGTTACAATATTTTATTTGTTACTTATGGTTTTTTGTTTTCTAATCAAACGACCCTCGATTCCAAACCTGTTTGTATGATTCTTATAAAAGCCAATATAAATCCTCCTTGAGGACTCAATTGAGATTATTGTGACATCCGTAAATTTTCTGTCGGAAGTAAATTATTTAATCGTTGTTGATTTATTGCTAATGTTAGTTAGTTACATTAATTTCCCTTGATTTTTCAACGGGTGTTACGCTAGTTCATGAATAAATATACAAATATCCTACATACCTACAGCATAAGTAACTTAAAAACCGCACAAACGTTGTTAAAGAATTTCTGTTCGGGTAGTATTTAAATAACTAATTATTGTTTAATATTACTTAGCCGTTTGATTAAAAATATGAAACATCCTGCGATTGTTTCTTTGGAGCAAACAGCCGGCAGATGTTTCCAGAGCATTCTGAAAGTTTCTGAGTTTGTCTTAACTTATATTGGACAAGTTGTAGTGAAACGAGGAAGGGCTGATGATATAACGTTGTCTAGCAAGTTCTCTGTGTTGCATAGTAAATAATTAAGGTAAACGAACAATGTTGATGCTTAATTAATTCTTGTCTCAAATAACAAAACATTATTTCAAATAATATAACCCTAAGGTCAAACTTAGCTACGAAATTTGTATGTTGAAAGATCTAAATATTTTTCCCAAACTTGAAATACTTCTATAATAAATGCACCTTTAACGTATTGCATTCATTTATATACATGTAGCCTATATGTGTTTTATAAATAGTTACATTTGGCTAGGCATTCAACATAAGGAAGAAATACTGTTCATCTTTTCTATTTGGTTATAAAATTAAAATATTATTTGCTACTTTCTTTAGACAAACTTTAGTTCCCCTTGAACCAACATTAAATAAAATAGAACTTAAAACACCGTGGCTAGGGACGTAACGTCAGGTTTCAGTTTACTGGCTATAAACTCACTTGACTGCAGAGAAAGGGTGGTTTACTGTGAACCACCGGTGAATAGAGCAATGAATTAAAATTTCGTCTTTAATCCAGTTCCTGAGGTTGTGTAAGTTTTATTTGTACATTCTAAATCTCATTAAGTTGCTCGTTAACCTTAGCCTATATGTATTTTATTAGTGAATTTCCTATGCAAAAGTGAACTATGAACATGACCTGCACGGTGAAACTTCCTAACGTTCCTAACATGATCTCTGTACACGTATTAGGGGGTCGCTCAAAATTATACATATAAATATAACTATATATATATATATATGTAATTTCACTCTATCGGTCGCATTTTTTGACTGATTTACTTCAAATTTGGCAGGAACATTCCTTTCAATAATAGAGAAGTTCGTTGGATAAAGCAATCCGAAAACACTAACCCCCGTTTTTGGGATTTTATATTTCAAATTTTGAGGTTTTAGGCCCAAAAAGGGCCAGAAAAGCCCCGGATGTATTTAATACATGTACAAAGTTGGAAATGAGTGGGGTAAGGTTTGAGGTTCCCTCTCATCATTCTAGCACAAATAAATACCGAGTTATTAAAGAAAATTTATTTCGACTAAACACAGTACGTTGTCTTATGGGATTTTACATTAGAGAAAAGCCTGTTATTCATATGTTGATGTATTTTTATTATCCCCACCAGTATCGTCCTGCATACTTTAAATCCTGCCTGGTACTTCTCCTAACTTTGTGTTCCCAGCATTGCAGGTGTATGGAACCAGAGCATCAGAACAGACAAAAAAACATGTTTTCAGATTTCGATAAAATTGGATGTTTTAACACTTACTTTGATTTTCAAAAGTTTTTTATTTAGAAATTCACTTCCCTCACGTCAGCACGCTGCGTGCTGCGTGCAAACTCGTTATAATATACTAGGCTTTGGAACAAAGAAGGGATAATCGACGATCGCTTTTCCACGATGAGGTCAGCTGTGCACGTGTTTGTGTGAACGTTATAAAATGTGTAAAAGCAAAATAATACACTTTCTGGGTTAAATATAATGTTTAAAAATAATATCAAAATGAGAATTTAGGAAAACATCTATACTTAATTTAAGGAAAAATTCAATATTACTTGATATTCAGGTCATTAGGATCTTCGTTCTTTGATGTCATCGTCATTTCTCAATATCTTAGACAACAATAATACCACTCTATATTGAAATGATTCGTCTGAAACTGAGGTTATACGGCAAAAATAAAGTGTAAGGAGTATAACTTGGTAGTAAAACCCATTAGGACAGGTCAGATAGTTAATATTATGTGTACGAATCCAATATCGTTCAACTTTCCGCCCGAAAATTGCCTGTATAATATCAAGGAGGCTGAGGAAAGGCGTTTTATCGTAATGTATTGCAATAAATAAGGTGCAAAGTCTGTGTTAAGATATGAGATACCGTATAACTTTGGTAAAAGCCTTCAACTTGTCGCGAACTCTTTTCCCTGCACAGAAATTGGAAAAGATACACTCATTTCTGTACATCATTATTGTTTTTTAATGCTTAGAAAATTTTAATTTGATAGTCCACAACGCATTTTATTAAACAGGGAATCACATGATTTCATTCAATTAACAAACAGAAAACATTCAGGGGTATTATTTTTTTACACAGCTCAGTTTTTCAATTAATCTAATTAAATAAGTAAACCTGATTATAAAGATTGTACAATTTTGTTGTTGCAGAGTAATTTAAATATGCACATGTTAAGTAGTGAATTCTGCATGATATGGTTGAATGACTGACATAATTTAAAACACGTATTTGTATATGTACTTTCAGTTATTAGTGTAGAGTAAGCCACGTACGTTGGCACACGAGTGTACTATTCATTTCAACCACTTTTTGTATACTATTCACATTACAAACATTATTGGACCACTTGTGCTGCTCGTTTACAATTTTCTCAAACTGTCAGAAGGTGTTTGTTTACAAATAAATTATTGTTGTTTTGTTTGGGATATTTTGTTAGTTCTTATAAGGAAAAAACTGAATTATTAAAAAAAATAACATACAATTCAAATAAAATCATCATTCCACAAACAAATTGATGACAAAACAGTTACACGGATAGTTAATATATAAGGACTAGAGACCACCCAACGGTCGAAATTCGACCAAGAATGTTTGAATATAAAGCGACGAACATATGACAACAAAGTTTAATATCTAATGGGTTCTGTTGCTCTCATCTCTCCCTCCCTCTCTCTTCCTCTCTCTCTTGCTCTCCCTCCCCCTCCTCCATGTAATTTTGTTAACGTGGAGTTAAAATGGATAGCAGAAGGGCGTTCCATTCCAGTTATCAGTAGCATTTTTTATTTATGCATGAAACCTCTCCACCTCATTATCTCCCTGTCCCTCTACCTCCCCCCTCACAAACAAGTTTAACTTTTTTATAGATGAATTAAAACGGAAAAGGAGTTAAGAGAAGGGTGTTACCATTCCAGTACTCAGTAATATTTTTCTTCCTGCTGTGCTACATATTTATTTGAATAACGCAGCTGTTTATTAAATGAAAAGCATAACGGAAAGCAAAATGCAAGTTCTCTTAAGGATGTAAACTTTGAAAGCCAATAAGGGATAGCCCTGCACACCCAAACACAAAATTATTTGCATTCGACACATCCCCTAAATAAGTGTGTCAAGTTTCATAATTCTACGATGTCACATATCCAAGATATCGGTACCAAAAATATATCCTTAGCCTATTGATTATGTCTGAAATATTTGTTCATGCTGTTTTGCTGGCATTTTTTATACCAACAGCTGTCAAATATGAAATTCAATCAATTGCTGTTCTCCATAAGATTAACATTGAAACTCTGAAAGCATGTGGGACGTAGCCCTGAGGGCCGATGTAAATTATAATGGGTTTCTGCTCATCTACAGTACAATACCTTTCTAACGGTATGCATGAATTTCTCCTATGATGCACACAAGTTGATAAAAATGGAGGAACAGTTTCGTGTTTGCCTATTAATAAAAAGATGCAATTATTGCAATATAAATTGCTACAGTTTTTAATGCAAGTAATTGCCTTTAAAACTGTCGCAATTAACTTTGCTGGTGCTTGAAAACACGATCAAGAAACAAAACACATTGAAAGTATGTTTTCAAGACTGAATTTTATGCTCAAGTTCGCAAAAGGTTACTCTACCTTTCTTTTGGCCTGAATTATATTAATCGAATTTCATGTACTGTACACCTTGACACAGCTGAAGGTGAAAGGTTATCAGAGATGAAGCCACTACAAATAATTATTACGTAGTTCACGGGTAGACAATTTATTTCATAACGTAACGACCCAGTTTTCCATTATAAAAGCCAATAATATAGTTGGCTATTTAAGGTTTTATCTTTATGTGCGTATGGATCAAAGAAGGCAACAAATATGTTTATATTGTACAAAAACATGTCTATGTGCGGGTTTTTTCTGTTTTACAATATTTTATATCCTAATGGCTTTGTTAGCAAATTGAAAGTCTTGTATTTTTCAATACACCTAACTAGGATAGAATAATTTTAAGCTTTCTACAAAATCTACAGCATGACTGAAAATTCTCATTTTCAACTCGCAAAATGGCTACTCGGACAATGATTTGAATCATCGACACAGAACTGCCAAAACCTTTGGTGCCACATCGCTATTATCTTCGACCATAATGGGGTGAGATATAGACAGCACAAAAGATGTTTTTTCATCAGTTTATTATACCCTCTGGCTTTATTATAGTATAACAAAGCGTTCTCCCAGCGTACAGGCGATGCGGCAGCCGAAGGACCGGCATCAGCATACGACGCTCCAATGGCCAGTCCCTACTGGCTGATTCCAGCTGAATACTAAATTAGGTTGCACCAAGCTCGCATGCAAAATACATTTATGATACTATTGAGTCTCGTTCTCTACAAAGCTTTTGCTAGTACTTTAAGAAGAATGCCTAAGCCAATTAAAACTTGCACGAATTAATGTCACCCGATTTTTTTGCCCTAAGTTAGGTCATTCTAAAAAAAAATCGGTCAAGTTTCGCCTAAAATTCGGTGATCAATTAGTAATTTAATATTTTGAAATAAAAATGCTATTGCGGTTACAACCACAAAAACAACATAACCACTTTGAATGAAAATTGCAAACTGCTATAAAAAATTATGGTATACGTATAATTTATTAATAAACCATTTAAACAAATTAAATTTAAATATAATTTGTTTACATTATAAAAAGTAACAATTTTCAAATTGATCATTTAAGATTACAAATTCCAACAAGAAAACTTATTAAAATCACGATATCCATGCTTGTATGTGTATAGGATTTTATTTTCATTACGTTTGCAGCAATGGCACAGTGAATATACAACTCCTGGTTATAACATTCTTGAGATACTCTTGAATCTTCAGTGGTTTTATTTATACTTTATGATCTTTAAAACATCCATCCCCTATCTTCAATATGTACTTACTGTGTGAAGTAGCGTTGTTCCTATTGACATCGTGAACAAATATTCCATCTTGATTTAACATTCGTACTGATTTTCAAAATCAAATTAATAACGAGAAATAAAAACAGATTGATTTCATTAAATAAATATAATAGTCTTCGCATTTTTATGACGTGAAATAACATATTTTTAAGACATTAAATTAAAGTGTCTTTCAATGTTTTGCCCAACAACTTGTTTAAAGATTTAATTTCATCCTCCAGCAATGATTTTTTTAATTCATCTTTTACTACGCATCACCTAATACAGAGTCCTGATGTCTTATAAAATCCGTTATATAGCTATGATAAGTCACTTTTCAAAGGACTCTGCAACTTAAAACTGGGTTAACAATGTTCTCATATCTGATCAACGCTCTGAATACAATAGCGGACAAAGATTAAGTCAAAGAAAAGTAGGTCAGATAACGAGAAGGTGTTTATGAAAATTAAACTCTTTTTTTAGTTCATTGAATATTCTGAAGTACACACGAGGTTATTTCATAACAATATTAAGTTCAAGGATATTTTAATTAAATTAGTTTTTTCTCGGTTTGTGGCAATCATAATCTCAGCTTCTGTGGGACCTATTTTAACCGTAGTGAGGTATTATTTGTATTTTAACCGGAGTGAGGTATTATTTGTATTTTAACCGGAGTGAGGTATTATTTGTATTTTAACCGGAGTGAGGTATTATTTGTATTTTAACCGGAGTGAGGTATTATTTGTATTTTAACCGGAGTGAGGTATTATTTGTATTTTAACCGGAGTGAGGTATTATTTGTATTTTAACCGGAGTGAGGTATTATTTGTATTTTAACCGGAGTGAGGTATTATTTGTATTTTAGCCGGAGTGAGGTATTATTTGTATTTTAACCGGAGTGAGGTATTATTTGTATTTTAACCGGAGTGAGGTATTATTTGTATTTCAACCGGAGTGAGGTATTATTTGTATTTTAACCGGAGTGAGGTATTATTTGTATTTTTTTATCTTTGTTACACGTTATTTTAATTAAAGCGTTCTGATACTTTCATAAACTTAATAAATGCATGCATTATACATTTAATTCAATTATATTTTATTTTATAATAATAAAACAAACCCATGCGTGAAGATATAAAAAGTTCAAAAACAAATATTACATAAACCAAACTAGTTGAATCTTCATTCACGACTACCTTCTTATTTATTATTCGAATGTATTTATTTTCCATTAATATAACTCATTAAGTGTTTTCTATTTTTGGGAAAGTCTTCGTCCCTTATTTTTGATATATTTTATAAATTTTTTTAATCTTTGAAAAAATAATGTATTTATTTTGACGAATTAGGAACTTTCTTTCTACCACAATCTCCCTCCCAATTCAGTGATATTCCAAGCATTCGCTCTAATGTGTTATTTATAAAGTTCCCAGTCCGTGACGTAGTGCCTATTCAACCCCTTCCCTCGTCCCCCATTGAATTGGCCTCCTATTGTGTGGTTCATCAAATTGAAATCATGTTGGTGCTAAATAATAAAGTATTAAAGTTGAAGTAGTTTCTAATCAATTACCCTCCATAGGCTTATATCCTTTCTTTTTCACGTGTTAAGATCTCAATAGACTTTTGTTTAAAACAATGCTTTACCAATAATCCGAGAGATATATAAGGGACAAGTCCAGATGAATTTTATAGAACCACTGATTATAGGATGGATAAAAAATGTATATATTTAAGAAACCTACAAGTTCGATAAAACGTAGTGCTGTAAATTCTTTCAATGGTAAGGTTAAAATATTACTTTCAAAGATAACTGAATTAACATTTCCAATACTTTCTAATTGACACTACAATTTTATCATATTTTCACTACCATATAATGTAGTTTCCTTATTTGAAGTTCAGAGCCTTATCAATTATATCGTATTGATGTTAAATTGTTAAGTGACTGTTTTTTTCTCAGCTTTAGTTTTTTACTCATTGTAGGAGAAATTCACGCATACCGTTAGCAAGGTATTGATTGTCCTGTAGATGAGCAGAAAACCGTGATAATTGACATCGGCCCTCAGGGCTCTGCCCCACAGCCTTTCAAAGTTTCAATGTTAATCTTATGGGAGAACAGTAATTGCCTGAGTTTTATTTTTGACAGCTGTTGATATAACAAATGCCAGCAAAACAGCATAACCAAAGGTTTCAGACAATCTATATATTAATAGGACATTTTTGTGGTACCGATTTCTCGGATATGCGGCATTATGAACCTTGGCACACTTATTTAGTACTATTAGGGGATGTGTCGAATGCAAATAATATTGTGTTTGTATGTGTAGGGTTATGCCCTTTCGGCTCTCAAAGTTTACATGTTATCCTTATGGGAATTTGCGTTCTGCTTTTCATTTAATAACCAACTGCGTTATTCAAATAAATATGTAGCACAGCAAGAACAGAGGACTCATAAATAAAATAAATATTACTGAGTACTTGAATAGTAACACCCTTACATTAACTCCTTCTCTATTTTAACTCCACATTAAACTAATTAAACCTGTTTGTGAGGGGGGAGGAAGAGGGATCGGGAGATGATGAGGTAGAGAGGTTTCAGGCATAAATTAAAAAAGCTACTGATTACTGGAATGGTAACGCCCTTCTGCTATCCGTTTTAACTCAACGTTAAAACCATTACCTGGAGGTGTGGATGGGGGAGGGAGAGCGAGAGAGAGAGAGAGAGAGAGAGAGAGAGGGGGGAGGGAGATGAGCGCCACATCACCCGCTAGAGAGAGAGAGAGAGAGAGGGAGGGAGATGAGCGCCACATCACCCGCTAGAGAGAGAGAGAGAGAGAGAGAGAGAGAGAGGGAGGGAGATGAGCTCCACATCACCCGCTAGAGAGGGAGGGAGATGAGCGCCACATCACCCGCTGGATTTAAACTATTTTCATATATTCGTAGACTCTATATTCAAAACATATTTGGTCGAATTTCGACAATTGGGCGGACTCTATTTAAGTATTAATAGGTATAGTATTAAGGATCTATAAGCTAGTATTTACGTCAGGGTGATTACCTTATACACCTGTCCCAGCTCTAAAATTACTCTCAGTAGTAATTACACGTACTAATTTAATACAAATTTAAATTCCAATTCCAATGGAGGACGAGGGAAGTGGTTGAATAGGCACTACGTCACGGACTGGGAACTTTATAAATAACTCATTAGAGCGAATGCTTGGAATATCACTGAATTGGGAGGGAGATTGTGGTAGAAAGAAAGTTCCTAATTCGTCAAAATAAATACATTATTTTTTCAAAGATTAAAAAAATTTATAAAATATATCAAAAATAAGGGACGAAGACTTTCCCAAAACTAGAAAACACTTAATGAGTTATATTAATGGAAAATAAATACATTCGAATAATAAATAAGAAGGCAGTCGTGAATGAAGATTCAACTAGTTTGGTTTATGTAATATTTGTTTTTGAACTTTTTATATCTTCACGCATGGGTTTGTTTTATTATTATAAAATAAAATATAATTGAATTAAATGTATAATGCATGCATTTACTTAGTAATTTCTGTACTGATAAGTTTCAACTTAAATCAACCCATGCACTCGCATTCGGCTGTTCGAGATTCTAGCTTTGGCAATGTGGTCAGATGGGTATAGACGACGCAATGTTACGCGGTTGATGTGGCTACTTGGTACGGCTATTGGTTTTGCTAAGTTTATTCGCCAAACTTGATTGTAGCTCATTCTTAAGGTAAATTTTTTATGAAGTATCCCTGGGCCAAGAGTAAAATACCAAAAAGGTAATAAGTTGCACGATAAAAAAAATACAGTGCCATTTAACGATAGTTTTCATTTCATAGCTCAACAACGATCAACGAAAGCTACTTAACTACTTCTAACCCTCTTGGTTGCTTCAGGACTAAATAAACTCCAGTAATGCAGTTATTGGAGACACGCCAGGTGGCTTCGCCAGCTCGCGTGTTCAGGAACACGACCAAACACGATCGAGCACGAACCCCTACTGGCCTCGATTGTGATCATGTCACATTGACAATAATACTGTCCTTAAAACATCAATGTCATGGCCATTGTCGATTCCTGCTGTTACTGGTAACTGTTTGGAGGTTAATACAGTAAATTATTTGGATAAGTGTTTTAAGGGGTCTGCATATATGTACAATTTGATGGAAAATGTTACGGGTGGGCTTTGCTTTGCAGTTTGTTTAAATGAAATCCATAGAACACATTTTAAAACCTCCTTTAAATGCCTCCTATGAATAACTATCAAAATTCATTGAATATCTGTAAAACAGACGTCGGAACAAATAAAAGGAAGTCTGCGAAAAGTGACTAAATTTCACGAATCTTTGTTGGTATCTTCAACGTTTCGAAGAGCGTACCTCAAAATAAAGGATACATTCCTGCCGTTTCTGTAATTTAATTATAATGTATGTAATTTAAAAACTAGTAAAGCCTTACCGTATATATGTAAAATAAATTTCTAATCAATTAACGGGTTGTAATGAAGTTATAATAACTTTGTGTAAATTATCTTGGTTGCAGATGATCTGGATTTTTTCTTTGTTTTAAGATAACTTTCTTACCACAAATTCTTACTCAAATAGTTTAAGATGACAAATAAATGTAATGGGACTAGGAAGAAGTAAAAGTATAATAAATATAATTTGAAGTATTTTACACCGTCTTGACAACCCTGTATGGTAGTCAGGGTAGGTATATTTGGGGTCCGAAAAGTTAAAACAATTTTATGCAAAATACACCAAAAGAAAATCACACCACTCTTTCTGCTGCACATTATTTACTCCAAAAACTTTAAGGCCGCCTTTTCTGCATGTGTTGAGGCTTTCCCGATAGCGAAATTCCATAGACAACAAAAAAATTGACAGAAAAATCTGTTTTTATAAGTGTGTTAAATCTGTAATAATTCATATATTCGTACTACAACTTCGTTTAAAATTTTATATTTAGACAATTTAATTCGTTTTAATTTTGAAATAAACTGTGAAATTTTCGTTAAAAATGTATTGTAATACTGAGCAATCCTAATAAGAACCGAATCAATAATTTCTGTACTATAATTATTGAGTAATTATTGAATGTATTACCTAAATTAGCAAAGAAAATTATTTCTTCACTCTTTGTGTGTGCTATGACTATAACACTACATTTTTAGTGTTAATTTTACATAATTAATACATCAGTGTAAAAAATTAACAAACAAAATTCATTTCAACTGGTTGTGTAATGACTTATCTTTAAGCTCCTCTGTAAATCGTAAAATATATAATGTGTATGAATGTGGGAAGTAAAAAAATAAAAATAAAAACCAAACAGGATTAGTTTTGTGTTAGAACGTAGTAGAGTGTCTGTGATGCACATTCATAATTGTAAAGCGAACAAAGAATGGCGGATATGGAAAATGGGTCAAGCAGAACAAGAATATACGGGTTTTTCTAGCAGCTTTAATATTTCATCTTCGTGTGTATAAAACTTGAAATATGTTGTTTATTTTGTAGTAGTACTTTTAGTAGTAAACTATAGCAGGGCTGTATTTTTAAAATGCAAATTATACTGACAAACTCAACTTTTTGGACGAAGCTAGAAGTTTTTGAATGTTCTTATACTAAATAATTAGGTATCGTTCATTGTCAGCGTTCATTGACACAAACTCCAAACAATACTGTACGTTTTATTTATCCAGCTGTCACTCTCTGACATGAACTCAATGCCGGTAATGCAGTTATTGGAGACACGCCAAGCAGGTCGCGTGCACACGAGGATAAACAGTCAGTCAAACACGAACACGTTGGCTGCCCACGATAATGCCACCGTTATCACAAACACTGATACTCGGTTAGTATTACAGCTGTGTATGTTGTTTTTAACCAGCTGTCACTCTCTGACATGAACTCAATGCCGGTAATGCAGATATTGGAGACACGCCAAGCAGGTCGCGTGCACACGAGGATAAACAGTCAGTCAAACACGAACACGTTGGCTGCCCACGATAATGCCACCGTTATCACAAACACTGATACTCGGTTAGTATTACAGCTGTGTATGTTGTTTTTAACCAGCTGTCACTCTCTGACATGAACTCAATGCCGGTAATGCAGTTATTGGAGACACGCCAAGCAGGTCGCGTGCACACGAGGATAGTCAGTCAAACACGAACACGTTGGCTGCCCACGATAATGCCACCGTTATCACAAACACTGATACTCGGTTAGTATTACAGCTGTGTTCGTTTTATTTAACCAGCTGTCACTCTCTGACATGAACTCAATGCCGGTAATGCAGTTATTGGAGACACGGCAAGCAGGTCGCGTGCACACGAGGATAAACAGTCAGTCAAACACGAACACGTTGGCTGCCCACGATAATGCCACCGTTATCACAAACACTGATACTCGGTTAGTATTACAGCTGTGTATGTTGTTTTTAACCAGCTGTCACTCTCTGACATGAACTCAATGCCGGTAATGCAGTTATTGGAGACACGCCAAGCAGGTCACGTGCACACGAGGATAAACAGTCAGTCAAACACGAACACGTTGGCTGCCCACGATAATGCCACCGTTATCACAAACACTGATACTCGGTTAGTATTACAGCTGTGTATGTTGTTTTTAACCAGCTGTCACTCTCTGACATGAACTCAATGCCGGTAATGCAGTTATTGTAGACACGCCAAGCAGGTCGCGTGCACACGAGGATAAACAGTCAGTCAAACACGAACACGTTGGCTGCCCACGATAATGCCACCGTTATCACAAACACTGATAATCGGTTTAGTATTACAGCTGTGTATGTAGTTTTTAACCAGCTGTCACTCTCTGACATGAACTCAATGCCGGTAATGCAGTTATTGGAGACACGCCAAGCAGGTCGCGTGCACACGAGGATAAACAGTCAGTCAAACACGAACACGTTGGCTGCCCACGATAATGCCACCGTTATCACAAACACTGATACTCGGTTAGTATTACAGCTGTGTATGTTGTTTTTAACCAGCTGTCACTCTCTGACATGAACTCAATGCCGGTAATGCAGTTATTGGAGACACGCCAAGCAGGTCGCGTGCACACGAGGATAGTCAGTCAAACACGAACACGTTGGCTGCCCACGATAATGCCACCGTTATCACAAACACTGATACTCGGTTAGTATTACAGCTGTGTACGTTTTATTTAACCAGCTGTCACTCTCTGACATGAACTCAATGCCGGTAATGCAGTTATTGGAGACACGGCAAGCAGGTCGCGTGCACACGAGGATAAACAGTCAGTCAAACACGAACACGTTGGCTGCCCACGATAATGCCACCGTTATCACAAACACTGATACTCGGTTAGTATTACAGCTGTGTATGTTGTTTTTAACCAGCTGTCACTCTCTGACATGAACTCAATGCCGGTAATGCAGTTATTGGAGACACGCCAAGCAGGTCACGTGCACACGAGGATAAACAGTCAGTCAAACACGAACACGTTGGCTGCCCACGATAATGCCACCGTTATCACAAACACTGATACTCGGTTAGTATTACAGCTGTGTATGTTGTTTTTAACCAGCTGTCACTCTCTGACATGAACTCAATGCCGGTAATGCAGATATTGGAGACACGCCAAGCAGGTCGCGTGCACACGAGGATAAACAGTCAGTCAAACACGAACACGTTGGCTGCCCACGATAATGCCACCGTTATCACAAACACTGATACTCGGTTAGTATTACAGCTGTGTATGTTGTTTTTAACCAGCTGTCACTCTCTGACATGAACTCAATGCCGGTAATGCAGTTATTGTAGACACGCCAAGCAGGTCGCGTGCACACGAGGATAAACAGTCAGTCAAACACGAACACGTTGGCTGCCCACGATAATGCCACCGTTATCACAAACACTGATAATCGGTTTAGTATTACAGCTGTGTATGTAGTTTTTAACCAGCTGTCACTCTCTGACATGAACTCAATGCCGGTAATGCAGTTATTGGAGACACGCCAAGCAGGTCGCGTGCACACGAGGATAAACAGTCAGTCAAACACGAACACGTTGGCTGCCCACGATAATGCCACCGTTATCACAAACACTGATACTCGGTTAGTATTACAGCTGTGTATGTTGTTTTTAACCAGCTGTCACTCTCTGACATGAACTCAATGCCGGTAATGCAGTTACTGGAGACACGCCAAGCAGGTCGCGTGCACACGAGGATAAACAGTCAGTCAAACACGAAAACGTTGGCTGCCCACGATAATGCCACCGTTATCACAAACACTGATACTCGGTTAGTATTAGCTGTGTATGTTGTTTTTTGCACATTATTGCAAGATTCCAACTTATAGAAATCTGTTTGATAGATGATATCACAGATCTGGCATCTATAAGTTCTAACTGTGGCTATATTCATTCTCTGGGAGAGATCAACCAGTTTATGCCACAAACATATTAGGGACAGAGAAAATTACAATAATTAAAATTAGTACTGATAAAAAGTTTAGGTTGTTGAAAATAAAACGCAATAGCTAATTGTCCATTATTAATATATTAATATATTACTTGGAATGCAAACGGTAAAATGTCGGTAACACTTTAAGAGCTAGATGTATTGTTTACAAAAATGAGCAAGCTTTGGTTGAATGAGAGCTTAGAAAAGTGGTAGAGATTTGACATAATAATCACTTTTATGAGGAATAAAATCTTGCATTTATAGAAGCGGTCAAGCCATAGAAAAGTTATTTATTTTGTTATGTAAATTCTTCACGTGATTCGTAACTATTTTGTATTTTATTTTATTTTATTTTTCAAGTTCTTTTAAGTTCGGTAAAGAATAACCACAAACTTTTATCTAAGTAATTTTAAAACATTAAATAAAATGAAGCCATACATTTTAACCATTGAACACCTGTTATTATGAAATATCTTGCTAGGGGTTTCTTAATTCTGTATTTAAGTATTTTTCCACAGGTGAAATAAACATCCAACAGTAAAATTTTCATCATTTAGCTTATTATTCGTCTACACTAATACATTTTTACTGTTTCCATTTACAAGAATATATATACGAAGGCTTATTATTTACAATGTTAGCACAAAAATCTTAAGATTACCTTACATCCTCACCTCATAATATATGTAAAATTTTGCGGCACACAAGCAATCCATATGCCATCACCATAAACCATAGACTTTATTTAGTATCATCCATTTCATAGACAGTTAAACATGTTAACCAATGTAATTTGAAGAAATCTTTTTATTATTATTTAATTGAACTTTAACTCTGTTTTATTTTATCTATTAAATCTTGACTTTTCCTTACATGAGAGGAAATATGTTATTGCTAATGAATTATGCAAAAGTATATGAATATCCAGTTGATACTTAACTCCCTTTGTTAATTTTACTCAATAGTTCAACGAATAAAACGCTCAAATATAAAAACACCAGTACTAGTTTATCAACACGTATTACTCTGGTTTTAAAATTTAACTTATTACGCTGGTTTTAAATCAACACAGACAGACTAGATGCAAACATAAAATTGCCAGCGAGGCGTTTACCGGGGATCTGGCACTGAGAAGTAGTGTCGACTCATCCCCCTCACTGATGGAGGTTTATCTCGTTATCAAGTTTTGACAAATTTTAAAATATTAAAAGTAAATATGTTTAAACAAGTTGAAGTTCTGGCGTACGAGATTTTGTCTGTATGTCTAATTACCTTACGATTTTAGTTAATAAATAATTTAAATTTGCTTTTTCTTCTCCTTATGTTATAATGTCATATTTTAAGTATCGATGGTAGAATAGAGGAACTATAAATATAAAATTTCAAAATTGCAGATTTTAAAATATAAGCTGGCCCTAAAATCTATTTTAATTCAAATTCTTTTTGATCCATTTTCACATTTCGTGGTTTGTTTGGAATCTTATTTTATTTTTCAATCTTGCAGACTTCATAAAAAGTGTAAACAATTACTTTTCCTCAGAACAATGAAATATTTTTTCGCGAATTTTTATACCATGGTTTTTCAGCGTTATGAAACTATACGACACTAACTTCATTAGGTTTTAGGTTTTATTTTACAATTATTTCTTTCTTATATACTACGTTTAAAAGTTTGAATAGCTGTAGTATTCTCACTCACAAGTTGACTTGTGGCAGGGGGTTACCAAAAGAAGAGATATTAGGTAAACTTTGTATACTCTTTAGTGCTTCTGCAAAGGCAATAAAGGCACATGGAACGCGCCAAACGGCACATTGATGATGTCAAAAATAAACAAAATTAATATTTAAGAAAAGTGAAAGTGTATGTTAAGTTAATACAAAATAAATCAATTTTCATTAGGTTATGCTTTATGAGGCAGAAGGATTCTTTTTAGGTCAGTGACTTGTATTAATTAGATAGGTCTTCGTACAGTATCTGTTGATAAAGGGACGTTAACTATTATATGAGATCTTTTTGTCTCTACTAATCAGAGCGATAATATTAGATAATAATAACATAATATTAGATAATAATCCATTACTAACACAAAATATTTTACAAAGCTATACTTTCTTAATTACTTTTGGCTAAACAATTTTAATAAAGTGATAATGATGGGTGATTTACTTGGGTTTTCTATACTACTGTACTAATAAAACTGTTTTATTGCTATACATTATTTATACTTAAGAACCGATTACAGAAAAACCTTTCAACTGCTGGAAATCGAAACTAGTCCTGAAAGTGTAGCCGAGGGTAATTTTATATACTATAAACTTACTTGTATTATCATTACTTATTACTATTTACTTGTACTTTTATTTATTTACCCTGTCAAACCATCTAGTTATAAAGATCAGTTTTATTCGTTCCGTTTTATTTTTAAATCAAATCACGATGAGAGAATAAAAAGAATGATTGACAAACTTTTAACTTGTTAGTTATTTTTTTTATTTTCTGAAATGGTATTCCTTTCTAATAAGTTTCTACATTGTTTATGCATTGCAAAATATACAAATAGAATACACGGTCACATGGGAATGCTGTTTATTAAACATCTGGCACTTACTATACTTTTTTATTAACTTTAATACATCTTATATATTAATTAGCTAAGGAATTTCGTTTTCGGCCCACTACGTCGTTATTTTTCAACCGATTTGGACAAGCAAAGTTCATTTTAAAGCTTTTACATTGCAGATTATCAGAAAAATGTAAAGCTCAAAAATATCGCTTTAGTTTTTAAAATATTGTAATTTTAAAAATTGCTCCATGTTATTTAAATGGGAGAATATTTGTTAAGGAACTCGGCCTTAGTTTGAGAATACCAGGCAACGTGTTTTTTTTATGGAATTTGTAGCAGTTTGAAGCTTAAGCATTCCGATACTCACCAAAATTGTCTGATTTACCATTTATCCCTTTAAATATTTTAAATGATATAAAGTGTAGTCATCAAATTTCTCGATGTTATTCATATGGGAGAATCTTTAACCAGGAACTCGGATTTAGTTTGAGAAAACCAGGCAACGTCATGGAATTTGTATCAATTTGAAGCTTGAACATTCCGATAACCCCCAAAATTGTCAGGTTTATCATTTTCACCTCTTAAGTTTGTTAAATGCACAAAATGTAAATGCCTACAAACCGTTTCGGTGGAATTTATAGTTTGTTGTGTTTACAACAAAGACCTGATTATATTCCTAACTCTATGATTTAGACAGCTTTTTAGCTCATCAAGCTTTTGATTTACTTTCGTGTATTATAGAGTAAACATGAAATGTAACCTAAAATAAACGGTATCAGGAAACTGACACATACTTTCTCCCTTTTAGCCCAACTTTAATGAATAAATTACTTTTTATTTACTAAATATAGAATACAAAGCACGGTCGAATGTACAGAAAATCTTGTGAACAAGTTGTTTTAAAAAACATCCACCCAAATCCCTGCTTTGGAGGCACTACAGAATCAATTGCTACACTTGTGGTTTTATGAGGGGAAATGCCCCCTATTCCCCCCCAGGGTTATTAAGGGGCAACATATTTCGAATTAACTCTGTTGGTCAATGCTAATTTGACAAGCATATCAAGTTTGAATGAAATTGATCAGTAAATAAGAGAGAAATAGTAATTTTTGTATTCCCCATAAGAATAACATTGGACAACGTACTGCGTTTACCGCTAAATGAAAATTTCAATTTTCTCCTAAACCAGCAGTCGTAGAATAGTAATTCAAAATACTAAATTATTTAGTTTTTTGAGCTCTTTTTAATGGTGAATAGTAATTTTTTTTATATTTATGTATTTTTATGAAAAATCCAAAAAACTGAATTTTGGATGTTTTAAGTCCTGTAATTTCTGAACCCGAATTTTTACAGGAATGTGGGTGGTGTCATTTTGTTGGAAAACTAAAGTTCTACAAACGACTAAAGTTTAATCGAAATCGTTAGAGCCGTTTCTGAGAAATTTTGATTTTTCATGTTTTTTGGCGGTTTTTGGGGGATAATTACCTTTAAAACCAAAAATTCAAAAAAATGAAAAAAACGCCTGGAGATATCGTGGATTAGTACCTACATACCAAATTTCATCAAAATCGGCCCAATGGTTAGGGCTCTAGCTCTGTACACATCCACACAGACACACACACACACACACACACACACACACACACACACACACACACACACACACACGGACACACACACACACACACACACACAGACAGACATCACGTAAAAACCACTTTTTTGGGTTCAGGGAGCACCAAAACGAATATTTCCACTAACAACTCAAATTCGAAAATTTTGACGACAACAATACTTTCTCCATATACTATGTATAGAGGGAGAAAGTAAAAACTGATTTTGTAAGTATTCGTGATTTAGTTTTGAGACGCTAGTAAGTAGTTTTGTGATTTTGTAACATTTTAGTTGTATCGTGCCACATGTAAAAGTGCGATTCATAACTTGTCATTTTTCCAGTCAGCTATTTCATTGTTGTTGAGTTTTCCTACATGCTACCGTCGGATTACTCAAACTTAATGTATTGTATCCGTCGAATTTTGAAGGGCACCTAATAGTTTTTTTGATTTCCTTAAAGTGCAGTAATTTGTCATATTACGTAGCTAACATAAAAAGAATAAATTTAGCAAGAAAAAGGTTTTAAAGGTGCCCAAGTCGTTAATAAACCGAATAAAAGGATTCGATCAAGTCTTTAATGGGCTCTCCGGATACCGTAAAGGGAATTAGGTCTTATCCGGGTGATATAAACTTCCGGTCCTTTGGGAAGATGTGAACTTTCTGGTGAACTGATTATTCTGATTTGGAAAAGTGGATCGACATACACCTAATTTTAAAACAATATACCTTTTATCATACATGTCTAAAATTTAGAAAAAATAGAAGTAAAGGGCATAACAGTAAATATATTTACTCGTAATAACAACTATTATTAAAAATAAGTGAAATTTGGGATTAAAATAACATGAATTGCATAGCAATGATTAATGTTTATGATGTCGTATGAATAAGTAATGGTGACTTAATCATGTATAAGATCACAAAAAACTAGCGATAAAATCACATCCAAATTTACAATGTTTTCTGAAATTTTTACGCAGTACAGTAAAACAAATACATTAACATTTATAGTATAATACATGTATTTCATTATTATAATAGATCAAATAAAATTGCAATTTAAAATACCCCGTAGCAGCAAACCTGCGTTCTCAGCGAATTTCCAATGCATAATATATGTCTTAATACCACATAAAGCCGCATACCAAGTTTCATAAAAATATATTCACATATAAGCGATTTTAATTATTCTCCATTAGAATAACATTGGTAATGAGTACGTAGGTTTGCTGAAAAACGGAACACAAACAATTGTTTTTTATGCAAATATAAATAGAATTTAACCAGGCGAAGCCACATACCAAGTTTCATCAATATTCAATCATAAATAAGCGCTATATAACATTCTAGTTATTCTCCATAACAATAACATGGGGGCTGAGTACGCAGGTTTGCTGCTACGGGAATAATCGACAAAAAATCCATTTTTTGTGCAAATATCAATATACCAATACTACATGAAGCCACATACCAAGTTTCATCAACATACATCCATAAATAATCAAGATATCAAATTTTATTTATTCTCCATAAGGATAACATTGGACAACGTACTGTGTTTAGTACTTTGAATATCTCTGCAACGGTTGGGCATAGAATCACAATTTAAACATAAAAATGATTGTCTTGTGGAGCTGAACAGATTGGTAAAAGCAAATGTTAAGTTTACATTAAAATTAACTGAGGAAAAACCAAAAACCGTTTTCCCATAAGATTAACATGGGAGATTTTATGAGTAGGTTTTTTTGGATTTTCTCCGCAACCACTTAACCTAGGTTAATAATTCAAAAAGCTATATTATTAATTTTTTTAAGCTCTATAACATGGTCAAAACCAAAATTAAGTTATTTAAAAAGTTTAGGGTGAAAAATGCAAAAAACTGATTTTTGGACAATTTAAAACCCCCATAAACCCCCCTTCCCATGATCCGATTTTTCTGGATTTCGAACTTAAAGTCATGAATGTCATTTTACACATTTGAGCCAAATTTAATCAAAATCGGACCTTTTTTACTCAAGTTATCGTGTTAATGGACACATATATATAAATTTGAACGAATAGTGTTTTTGGCATCTGGGGACCTCAAAACAAAAAGTTATCATGGTCTCGGGCTTAAGTCTTACCATGAGACCTACGGTAATAGCTTCTTCCCTATAGGGGAAATTCGCTAAAAATCACCATAAGTGAATATTAGACAACGTTTTAAGCAACCACATATATCTAGCAATTACATATATCTAGCAATTACATATATCTAGCAATTACATATATCTAGCAATTACATATATCTAGCAATTACATATATCTAGCAATTACATATATCTAGCAATTACATATATCTAGCAATTACATATATCTAGCAATTACATATATCTAGCAATTACATATATCTAGCAATTACATATATCTAGCAATTACATATATCTAGCAATTACATATATCTAGCAATTACATATATCTAGCAATTACATATATCTAGCAATTACATATATCTAGCAATTACATATATCTAGCAATTACATATATCTAGCAATTACATATATCTAGCAATTACATATATCTAGCAATTACATATATCTAGCAACCACATATATCTAGCAATTACATATATATTTTATTTGAAGGGAACAACAAATGGCGTCTAAATATACTGACGTTGTTTTTACGAACACAGGCCCTGTATTGAAATTAATAAAATATTGCGTTTAAAACTATACGTACTTTATTGCTAAAGTGATAATCTTAAGTTGTGTCTTCAGTAAATGATAATTAAATGTAATTCAAAATATCTGCAGGAATTTATATTACCTGCACTTGTGTTTTAATTTTGTTCATGTAAACGTGAAGCTCATGTGTCTATCATAAGTTTCGGTCGACAAGTGACTGACTTGAGTTTTCTTGGAAGTGTGTATAATATAGGGCGTGGCTTGAAAGTCTACATAGGATACTGAGCTTTCTAGAATTTTTTTGAAAATAGAAGTCAAACATTGCTTGAGGAAAGTCTTATCATAAAAGAGTCATGCGGATCCACAAAAAGGGCAAATAGACGGGAGAAGGGACTACTAAATAATTACAAGTTAGAACAGCTGTTTTGTATATCACCCAAAGTTATTTTCTAACTTCAACATTAACACACTTTATCCATGGTTTATGAATATGATTTTATTCTAAATCATTTACGCTACTAGGACGGACAATCCTGGATACTGTGGGAAAGTTTGTGTTAATTTCAAGAACAGCAAAATAAAAATTATTTGTTTTGCACGCCGTAGTGAAAAAAACTGCCTTAATGGGTGATCAATAGGCTGTGTTTAAATCATCATCTGATAAAATAAAAATATCGCTTTCTAAGGTAATAGTAATAGGGACCAAGACCCAATGGATTTATTTATAATTTCTTAATGTTGATAAATAATGTAGAAACTGTAACGAACAAAGGTTTTCGAGACGTTAAAATCCCCTAATCTCTTAAATTTGTTGCCAAAGATTTTCAGTTTTAATGGTTTAAAATGTAGATGCCCTTTAGCAAAATTAGTAAAAAAGTTTGAAAATAATTTGTTAAAACGGTAAGGGTATTAACTAGCACCATTAAGTTCTTACACGCTAGTCAGCCGGGCGTCAAGGTTTTCGCTTCAGTGAAAGATTGGAAATGGTGTGGAAAAAGGATTTTATTATACTTGCTTTTAAAGAAAAATAACGGTGCTGTAATGTAAAATTTGAATTTTACATCCAATTTTTGTAATGTAAAATCGGGTTTTTAATTAGAACTTATAATACCTATTGTTTTAATTATAGTTCATAAAAATCGCGTTGAAAATACTGTTTAAGGGTTGTATAATATTTATAAATCTATGATTGAGATAAAAAATGAAAAATATATAGCTGAAACTAAAGCTGAAAATATATAGCTTTGTGTAAACTGAAACTAAAGAGGTTCCTGGCTACAGCATGGATTTGGACTCAGGCCAAATTGTCATTCGTGTCGCCACAAATTTTTCTTTGCCCTGACTGGGCTTCATTTTATTTCATTTATTACAAATACATATTGTTATAGAGGCACGTATGGTAAACAAATGTAGTCGTGTTTTATTTTGATCGCAGTGGAAACTCTAAACAAAAACCAAGGTGTTAAAAAAGCGGTAATACACCAATTAGTATCTTGGGAAACTAAATAGACACCAAAGCATAAAAAAATAAAAACAAAAACAACAGAAAACACCCGAAAACACATATACAAGCCACATATGAAACATACGAATCATACGAAACTTTGGTTTGGGGATGTTGTGTGGGGTCGGGTTTTTGTTTTGTGATGGGGGATTGACGATATTTTCCCGCATGATATATTTTTATATTTGCTATTACTGAATGTCATTGGTGTATCAACCACTATCAACCACCTGTAGCATCTACACAATTCGAAATCAGTAAATCTTTTTGCAAAAGGTAATGTATGACCAACATATATAATATATCATTTAAATGCTTTATTATTAAAATACATATACTTATGAAACAGAATGAGACGCCAAAAATAAAATAAAATCATATTATTTATCTATGAAGAAACAATATTCACGAAAGTTATGTTTGGAAAACGCTTAAGCTGTTGTTTTTCAAGTAAAGATATATTTGTGTCTCTCTACCAGTCTCTGTGATAAAGAAAAATAACCAGTGCTTTTGTTTTTAAAGTAAAATAACCGCGTCCAGGAGCTATCATTACAATTGCATATAGTGAACTGTAGGTGCAAATGGTTAAGACAAATGCATATTGAAACCATCGTTTAGCTGATTGACTGTTGATTTGAATGTAATGAAACGATCTTGTAAGAAAGGATTTTCCGATTTCTAATAAACAATAAATTATGTGTTTATACAAAAATACACACAAAAGTTCTTTTGAAAATATTAGCTCTGGGAACTGAAATAGAAGCATGTGAACATGTAAACTAACGCTTTAACCTATGGTTTTATAAACAAGCCTCTGATAAAAGAACGTTAGATATTTTTTGGAGACAGTGTTTGTAGTTACTCTATACAACTCAGCACAGTGTTTGTAGTTACTCTATACAACTCAGCACAGTGTTTGTAGTTACTCTATACAACTCAGCACAGTGTTTGTAGTTACTCTGTACAACTCAGCACAGTGTTTGTAGTTACTCTATACAACTCAGCACAGTGTTTGTAGTTACTCTATACAACTCAGCATTATAAAGACATTTTTAGGAGTTATATTTATTTAATGTAAAATAAATTCATTGTAAAATTTAAAACTTTAAACATTGCAAACCAGAACATATAGTGACATATTTTAGTAAAGGTGTGAGGGGGGCAATATTTTACAGTGTACTAAATTAATAGTTACTTCAGTAAGTGTTTCCTTCATAATCAATATTTAACATAATTTATTAAATTATCTATGGTTTTCGTAAGTAAATAACAAACCCCCAATTTCATTAAATAACCTATTAGTGCACATGAAAGAATAAACCATTTATTATATAACTGCTTAAAACAAAATTAAGTATTGTTGCGATCTTCTAAAAAGCAATCACTTCCAAGTCCCTCATGAAATAAAAACTAGCTTTACAAAAGCCGACCCAGTTTGAACCAACCCTTCAATTCCTCCCCCTTTACTACTCAGCGCCAAAATATCGCCTCTAATACACTTTCAACCCCCAAAACCCTTTGACGATCCCGTTGCCTAAAATGTTATTCCTTACTAATTTCCTAGACTGTTCTAAAATAATTTTGTAACTCATGAATATATTAGTTACACTGTGGCGTTTTTGAGATTTTTGATTTTCATTGCATAAAATATTTGTGAAAATAGATCCTATAAATTATGTGTCACTTAACAACTTTTTGATAACAATTATTTTTGTATCCTGAAATCCCAAATAATTTCCATAACTTGAGAAAAAGGAAAATTTTAGAGAAGAGTCAATAAAACGTTTAACTCGTGTTCATACAAAATGAGTAAATTACATATCATTTCCAGCCACAGACACGAAGGGCTTTAAAACTGCAAAGAGAATCGAATTCACCTCCTACAGATTAAAAGGCGTATAGCAAATTCGTTTGTCATGTCGTGAGATCGTAGTAAAAATTAAAATATAGGTTATCAAACTAAAATGGTATGTGTTCGAACAAATCTTGGTTTCCTGGTACTGTAATTATAGTGTCAGTTAGTTATTGCCATTACTTTACCCAATAGTGTTATCTGTGTTACCTTTCTCACAACAAATTGTATCTCATAACATGGTAACCTTAGATATGGCGATTGTTTAATTTGCTTAGGTCATATCTCTTTAAAATATAGGGGTAACGATATATATTTAGGGAATTACCCGTTTAAGGGTGAGTCGTTGGCGTAATGGCGGAATCCGGAACTATATGGCAGCCAATACAAACAAAAATACAAACAATTGGATATTATGGGTAGTTCAAAAAAAGACTGCCATGTAACAAATATAACCTTAAGTTGCCTTGTATTTCAACATAAATTTACGTATTTTGTTTCGATTCATCACGTTTAAATAATTAACTAATCCTCTGTCTAAATACATTGGTGACCATTAAGAATCTAGTGTGGTTAATATAATGCATAATTATCAACTCTTACAATATTATTATAATTACCAATCAGAAATTTTGAAATTAATGAAGAATATAGGTTTCTAAACATTGGAGTGCAGTAGATAAGGTGTGCAAGTTATTAAACGAGAATACACTATTAATCACAATGTTCTTGAGCGTATTGTAGTTCTTAAGTTTAGTTTAAAAGCATTAGTTTGTGTTTCAATTTATGTAGAGACTAAATTACATAAATTACATTTTACATAAGCAATATTTATAATTTATTTACGAAAAATGCATTACATTTACATATCAGAACTCGTTTTAGTCGTTTTAGCTACTGTAAAAGAGGACATCTTCACAAATTACAAATATTAAAATTCCATTAGACAAGTATTAACACTGGAACTAAATATGTGGTGAAAACCTTATGGTAGGTGTTTTAAAACACCTAAGACGCGGCAAGAATTTTCGATGGCCACCAAATGTGTGCCTAGACTAAAAACCAAAAGAGTAAAAACTGCTGACCTAAAGGTTGACTTTTAAAAATACTACTACCCTTTTACTGAAAATTCATGGAAATTAGATGCAACAGACGGAATAAATCCTGCCAGGGCTTGAGTGTGAGAAACGCTCGTGTCACTCGACAAACTCGGGACTAATTGAAAAACTTAGACGACTCGCTTGGCGGACGTTTAGAGAGGCTCTGTCTCAACATTTGAATAGAACATTTTTCTTTTTAATACAAATGCAATTTTGAGTTCTCACCACTCAGTTAATATTATAGTTCAAACACCTAAAGTGAGTTTTACATGTAATATGACAAATGCAATACCTTTTTTCGTAAAACATGAAAAATAATAATAACAGCTGCTCCATGCTCCACCATGCCTCAGTACCCCCCCCCCCCCTACAAGGCAAGGGATGGGTTCGAAAAATAATTGGTTCATTTTTCATTATTTAATATTCTAAATAAAACATGTATTGTTATTTTATACGGGCTTTATTACAGGATCCAGCTGTTTATTGCTAAAATACTTTAACAACATTTATTGAAACAAAAATTATGTAATCTTGACCCAATATATGATAAAGCATTACGTTTCCTAACAAAAAACTCCACTATACACAAATGAGTCTAAATATATACCGTTATCATTGGGGTGGTGTTATTGTCTGACAAAAATAACATTTAAATATTTAAAATTTCGTTAACGTAATGTTTCTAATATACTCTAAATATTCATTTTGGCTTACAGGCTCAGTTTTAGAAAAATCCCCAAAAATATTCAATTTGGGTACTTGTACTTAAAAAGCTTTAAATATTTGTAAACGAGCTGCTTTTTTACTTCCAAATTATAAAATATTGTTCTTGTTAATTTTCCCTTAAGATTGAGGATTGGACGAAATGCACGATAAACGTTATGGTAGAAACATAAGTACAATTAAATCACTTGTTCCTCTATGTTAACAACTAATTAACCAACTCATAAAATTATAGTTTTTTTAATGTTATTAGTGAATTTCCTTTGGAATGTGAACTATTAGCATGACCTGAACGGTGAAACTTAAGACCGGGACCACCATAGAAGTTCCTAACGTGACCTCCTGAACACGTTTTGGGGGGTCGTTCAAAATTTTATATATGTGTTTGCACTCTAGCGGTCTCATTTTTTGGCCGATTTACTTCACATTTGTTGGTTACGTTCCTTTCTGTAATCGGTTGGACAAGTTTGTTGGGCAAAACAATCGGAAATTCCTAAACCCCTTTTTTGTGATTAATCTTTGAAATTTCGAGTTTTTGGGCCCAAATGGGTCAGAAGAGCCCCCGTATGTAAAATTAATGCATGTAATAAGATGGGAATTAGTGAGGCAAAAGTGTTAAGTCCTCTCTCGTCATTCTAGCATACATATTTACCGAGTTATTAAAGAAAATGTGTTTCAACTAAACACAGTACGTTGTCTTATGGGGTTTTACACTAGAAAAGCCTGTTATTCCTTTGTTAGAGTACTTTTATCACCCCCAGCAACCTCACGCCTACTTTCAAGCCTGTCTGGACCTTCTCCTAACCTTATAATGCGCAAAATTGTATTCCCAGCTTTGCAAGAAAATGAAACTAGGAGTATCAGAACAGCCCAAAAATCACTGTTTTAAGTGTATCACAGATTTTAATAAAAATTGGAATAAATGTATGTTTTTACACTGATTTTGAGTTTTAAAAGTTTTTATGTGGAAATTCACTCCCCTCACGTCAGCGTGCTGCGTGCCAACTCGTTATTAGTGTGCCAACATATTTTAAATTCGTAGAAATTCATTAGACAGGGTGTATTTTTTTATATTTTGTTATTACATAAAAATAAAAATGCGTATCCGGAGTATGATTTTAAATGTTTTAATACTTTAACTTGCAATCCGTGGTGAAACATTAACTTTAAACTGTGTTAAGTGATTAATTGCTTCTGTTGACAACGATTCCGCCAGGAGTTTTGCTGTCTGTTTCCAAAACTGTAATATAGAAACTTTTAATATTTATCATTATAATGAATGATATTCATTGGGGTTCCGTGAGTGATAAATCTCTCTCACCCTATTAAATAATACCCTATAGCTTTTGACGAAATATTAAAAAATTTAATATAATATTTCTTTTCACTATACGAGTGGCTTAAACAAGTTACAGGACTTATTTTGTTCAGTATTGGGTCATTTTCACCAACGATTAAAATGTTTCAACACGGGTTTTGGACAACGGAAATCACGATGAACCTTTTAAACTGAGGATATGAAATAGCAAAACCAACCAACTGAATTCCTTGTTACTTTTAGTGGGGAAAGTTATATAATTAAGAATAAAAACTTCTTACCTTAATTTTTGTTTTCTAGAACTTTTTATTTGATTGCAACTTTTAGGGTTGGCCTCAACCCACTGGGTAGCAACTTTATCGTAAAGCTAGAAGATGTTGGTGAGTGGCGAGGATTGAACCCGGAACCTTTCGGATCAAAGTTGCCCACTTTTAACCACTGCACTAGGCCGCGCTTTTTTAACATAACTACGGGGAGGTAGGTTTTGGTTCGATATGCTTATTATGAAAGGAGGTCGAACTTTGCTGTCATAAGGTATTTTAGCTTGAACGAAAAGGGTCACAAAAGGGTTTAATTTTGCTGGAAACATTACTTTTAAAAGGACCCTAGCTTTGATGAAAAGGTCTAGAACAAATTATTTTTCTAAGAAATTTGAGCTTTGTATACTCTAGTAAAACACTATTGCAATTATATTGCATAGAAAAATTACTTAAATCCAATTGTTTAACAAACAAAATCACATTTAATTTTGTTGTGTTTCTTAAAATATAGTGTACAAGAAAATAAAACGGAATAGAATAAATAGGGTTGCTTCTACATTAGAGATGACAATATTACGGCGCCACGGTTTCTCTGGGCGGGAGATTTCAGAGATGGAAATAACTGGGTCAGCGTTTTCATCCGCAACACAATGCCATAGTGTTGTCAATATGCATTGAAATTTAATATGGTCATAATATTTTAAAATTAATTAATTTTGTGACAAATCATAGCAATATACCCTACAAATTGTGTTTGTTATAAAAAGAATTGTGTTTGAAAATAAATTAACTAAAGTGAGTGTTATTATATAAGGTACAAACAAATTATATTGTAAATAGTTTCAGAACACCTGAAAAATGTGATTACTACATTCTGTTGTGTCAATATGCAGTTGTTGGATTCTCCTAGGACTATAACAGTGAGGAGCGTCGATGTCAATCGTTGAACTTCGGACTAATTGAATATCTCCAACTTGGCGACGCGCTCCAAGTTCCAATCTGTTCCACATTGTTTATGGTTTATACTCCTAACGCGTGGATTAAACAGTTTCCAATACCTAACCAAAATGTTAACATGGTTAGGTAGGGGAGCGATTAGTGCCCCTCATAATTAGTGAATTTCCTTTGGAAAGTGAACTATTAGCTTGACCCGCACGGTGAAACTTAAGCCCGGGACCACCATAGAAGTTCCTAACGTGACCCCCTGAACATGATCTGGGGGGTCGTTCAAAATTGTATATAAATACATATGTGTATATATATATATATATATATATATACACACATATGTATATATAGACATATATATATATATATATATATAGACATATATAAATATACTTAAAATTTGGTAGGGACGTTCCTTTTTGTAATCAGTTGGACAAGTTCGTTGGGAAAAGTAATCGGAAAACTCTAAACCCCTTTTTTATGGGATTAATCTTTAAAATTTCGAGTATTTGGGCCCAAAAAAGGATCAGAAAAGCCCCGTAAAATTAATGCATGTTAAAAGATGGGAATTAGAGAGGTGAAAGTTTTAAGCCCTCTCTCGTCATTCTAGCATAAATATTTATCAAGTTATTAAAGAAAATGTATATCGACTATACACAGTACGTTGTATTTAGGGGGGTTTTACACTATAAAAGCCTGTTATTCCTTTGTTAGAGTACTTTTATCATCCACAGCAACCTCACGCCTACTTTCAAGCCTGTCAGACCTTCTCCTAACCTTATAATACGCAAAATTGTATTCCCAGGATTCATTACCAGGTGTATCATAACAGCCAAAAATTCAATGTTTTCAGATTTTAAAAATTGGACCAAATATATGTTTTTACACTGATTTTGAGTTTTAAAAGTTGTTATGTGGAAATTCACTTCCCTCACGTCAGCGTGCTGCGTGCGAACTCGTTTAAGATTCGCCGACTCGGTCTTGAGCAGAATTTATATTTTGTAGAGGCTCCTGATAGTGTCATTTGGTATAAGGATGTTGACCTTGATTTGTTTTGTTTCTTCTTTGAAAATGTTGATCAGGAGAGGTGAAACCAGGGTATGAACTAAATATTATCAAAATAATACGTAAAATGTTACATACGAAATATTTTGCTTAAAACTTCATCCAAAACAAATAATAATAAAGTTATACCATGTTGGTTGATTTTCTTGTTCAGTCTATTAATTCATAAATAATAACCTGACTAGTATAATCCGTGTTGTTTCAATTAACGGGATAAAATGAACTACGTCTCACTACACTATAATAGTATATTTCGTCACTAGGATCAAAAGTGGATATTTTTAATACGAGCTCCAGTTTAACTGCCGAGGCGAAGCCGAGGCTGGGAAATGAGCGAGTATTAAAAAGACACTTTTGATCCGAGTGACGAACTATATTTTTCGTCATACTGCCAAAAAACTTAAGGTTTAAACAAAAACAAAAGTAAAATTTACGTACTGTGTCTTCATAACCTCAAATGTTTCTTTCAGCTTGTCTCTTGAAACAATCAGCTGTTGCACATGCATAACTTCGGTTCATTCATATCTATCGGTTGTTGAGTCGATCATTCAAACCAATCATTGTGGTTCGAATCAATCGGTTGTTCTTCAAATAACAATACAACAATGAATGTTTCGATAATAACAATGAATGTTTCGATTATTTATAATCAAATGAATTTTAATCGATTTATGACGACCTCGAATCAAAAGTATCATCAACAATGATCTTTTTAGTCCTAGTACGATAATGATCATCAAAACGTATGTTATTATCCAAATAATAAAAAGAAGAACTTTTGAATCTCAACGCATCTGTCAAAAACAGATGTTTTTGAAGCAGTATGACGAAAAATATATTTACACACCACAAATTCATTAAACATAATCTGTAGTAATCTGTTCGGTGTAGTTTGTTTGTGTTGTTTATTACACTGTACTTACATACAAGACGGTAAAAATACAAAAAATATGGTACAAGGCGATCGATTTCAACCAGTCACAGCGGTCATCATCAGGGCCAATCAGAGAGTGCCCACCTGGAAAGGTTCCGAGACAACACTTGAAGGATTTTAAAGATTTTTTAGTTGAAAGAAATTAAATTTTGAGTAGCATGAAATTTTTGACGCCTGTATTTCAATTTTCAGTTAGAATTTTGTACAAACTTGATTTTAATTTTTGAAAGGTCTAGCAGCCGATGAAGAGGCTGCTAGGCCAGGTTTGAAAACAAACATTTTAAGTTTATTTTCAAGAGTTTTGAAGTCATGTAGCGTAACCCATCATCTGCGAAAAATTTCGAATCATGGAATAGAATTAGTAAAGTGAGGATGGCTTGTATAAAAAAGGATATAGGGTAAACGTCGCGTGTTTATGTTTTAGTTTATGCGGACAAGACCGCGACAAGCAGCTAGTTATCCTTAAACTTTACTTTTATGCTATTAATTTATAAGTTTTACTAACACAGCGTATTCAAACTGTTAATGCTAATGTGCTGAATTAAAATAGAGTTGCCGCCCAGCTTAGTTGCATTTCATAGAGACATGCTACGTTAATTTTTAAATGTTTTTATCAATAATTGACTTAAATTAGCAATGATCCAAAATAAAAGTGGCTTGTGTCTGATTAAAAAAAAGAATTTTGTAAGTAAGAAACCAAACAAAACCTAAAAAAACACAGTTAAACTTTGCACTTACAGTCATTAAAGTGTATTTAACATACGGCGTCATCGGTTTTCCTTGATACAAATGGGTGAAATAACAAACATAGCTTTCTTTCTAAATATTATACAAGGTTTAATTTTCAACCTTTAACAAATAACATTTGTTCTACATATTTTTATTTAGTAACTGGTTAAAGTTGATTTAATTTAAATGATTAAACAGTGACTAGGATTGAATTCAGATCATTCGAGATAACGTAATAGTTTATAAAGTTAAGACAAAAGTTAGACGTGCATAAGTTAAAGAGATTAATAATTTTTTGCAAAAGTTACACTAAAACGAATGGTTTAGAAGGTTAAGATCAAAACAAATAGAAATTCTGTTGGAAAAATCCTGAGTATAACTAGTTTTTTGTACATGTAAAAGCGTAAATATTGCTAACCTAACGAATACATCCAACTACTACCTCTGCCGTTTTTATGTATACATTTGATATCACATTTTACAAATTTCAATTTTATGTTCCCCATTTTTGTACGTATTTTTAAATAATTACCACTCATAATTGAAACCAGGATTGCTACGTGGTTCAATTACTACGCCGAGTTTCTTGAGTAAAATACTAAATAAGTTTTCCTGCAATACATTGCTGAGTAAGTAGAATGTATTTAGTTTAATGCGTAGACCACTCTTTAAATCGTATTGTTATTGTACAGATTATATATTGGGAATATAAAACATGTAAGTATAACACAATTAAATAAATAATAACACATTTAGTTGTAATGTCACATGTGTAATCGCCTTTGCGAACATTCCATTAGCAGCAGAGCGCCACGAGCGCCTCAACGGGAGGATGTTCAACTAAGTCTCTCAGGGGGAGTCTGAATTAATTACAAACTTCCTGCCATTCTGTAAACTCGTATATTTAAATCCTCGCCAACTATTTAAAAGTTTCTTTTATACTGTAAGAAATTAACTTGCAAAGTCGAGTTCCGATTGTTTTGGTACAACTTTTCGTTATTTAATCAGTTAAAGGCGGTGTTGAACAACGAGGTTGATATATCTATAGGTGCAGTCTGGGGTTAAAAAGTGAAGCCTACGTCGTCGATTACCATTTTCCTTAGGTAACCAATCAAATCCTCTCTTCTCGAGTTAAATCTTTGTCAGCTTACGTCATATAACTGCCGAAGAGAGGATTTGATTGGTTACAATGTCAGTTACCATGGGAGCAGCGTTGATAGATGGGGCAAATGGCGGTCGACCATGTAGCTACACTTGTTTACAAGATACCTGACCTCTAGATATATTACCCTCTTTGGTTTTTAATCGAAGCTTGACATGGATTCAAACATGTGATTAGTTATTGAAATAATGAATGAATGATTAAATGCAAGTTATGTTATGAGTTATAGTTATATTTTTTGTCCAGTTTATATTTTCCCAGGGAAACAATGAGGACGCTACACTTTACTTAAACAAAATGACTAATTCTGTTTTTCAACTGAATAGAATAGAAAGGTTCCCCATTAATAATTAAAACGGTGAAGGTAGAACCAGCAGTTACCTTATTAACTAAATGTTTACTGCCGCTAGCGCTCCCTAGGGCATCTTGCTAAGTAAAACTTTTCCTGCTGGAGGGAACAGCGTATTAAGTAATCGTTAGTTCTTAGGGCTATGTATATCAAACTTCTACAATAGTTTTATTTCCTAGTAATAAGCACGTCTTCCTATAAGTATAGTTGTTCTCACTGTTGAAAGATACCGTGCCCAAATAGTTAGATCAACATTTGTTCTGAATGTTGCTGTGGACATTTTCTATCACTGATTGGATAAAAATAAACCTTAATTGATGGATTATTACCTAACTAACTTCGTTATAATATAATCAAACTATCACTGATAATGAATTACTAACAAAGTATATTTTCTTGCTCAATTATCACATAACGTTGTTATGTTGATCTAGTCCGCGCTAGTAGAGAAACCATAACAAAACAGTGTGGCTCCTATTAGCGAATTTCCCCTATAGGGAAGAAGCTATTACCGTAGTCGGCATGGTAAGACCTAGGCCCGGGACCATGATAACTTTTCGTTTTGAGGTCCCCAGACCCCAAAAACACCATTCGTTCGAAACTGTATATATATATATATATGTGTCCGTGAGCACGATAACTCTCGTAAAAATTATCCGATTTTGATGAAATTTGGTATAAACATGTAAAGCAACATTTATGACTTTAAGTTCGAAAACCAGCCAGATCGCTCTATCCGAAGGGGTATTTTGGGGGGGTTTTGTACCCCAAAAATGGGTTTTTCGAATTTTTTATGTATGATTTTGGAAATAGTCAAATTTTAATTTTTCCCATTGGATTCAGCTTAAAAAAACACACAATTTGGTATTTTTATCATTTCTCTACGTCAATTGGTTACCGAGATATTGAAAGTGCTAAACACAGTACGTTGTCTAATGTTATTCTTATGGAGGAAAAGAAAAATTTTATATCTCGCTTATTTATGAACGTATACTGACGAAACTTGGTATACGGCTTCATCTGGTTGTGGACCATTGATATTTGCTCAAAAAACAATTTTTTACCAAAGGCTCCCGTAGCAGCAAACCTGCGTACTCAGCCCCATGTTATTCTTATGGAGAATAAGTAACGTGTTATCTGCCTTCATTATGAAAATAAATTAATGAAATTTGGTATGTGGCTTTACCTACATGAGTTATATTGATATTTGTATAAAACCCCATTTTTTATGTTCCTTGCTTCAGCAAACCTGCATACTCAGCCGCCATGTTATTCTTATGGAGAATAATTAAAATGTCATAAATTGTTTATTTATGAATGTATATTGATGAAACTTGGTATGTGGCTTTATGTGGTATTAAGATACATTTAGATGCATTGGAAATTCGCTGAGTACGCAGGTTTGCTGCTACGGGGGTATTTTAGATCTTCTAGAAGACAAACATTATATTGAACCCCCCGTACGTAACAGGTTACCAACTATAAACTTACTGCTTCGCAATTTGGAAACACAATACTGCGTTTCCGGCAATCAACGTTGTAACCATTGAAGACTGAGCCCCACTTGGAGTGCGGCAGTGCTTTGTTTCCTTCTATCTGTTCGGTGGCAACGCCTTCAAAACTGTGCACGCCTGGCTGTCGATTAGTCTGTTCTTTCACTTATCAGTAAAACTTATTGTATCCGTCATATGCAGGCTTTAACAAAAACAAATTTTGATTTCTGCTTAAACACAATTTATTGAATAATGTATTGTGTTCTATTATTATACCACTAATTTATGTACTATTCGTGTTTCCATAAATACGTAGGTCTACTGCTGATTTCTCTGTCTATTGGTTTTCCTTCCCCTTTGTTTTACATGTAACTTAAGAAATCGGTTTTTTGAATTGTTAATACTGGACGTTACATATTACTTAATTGTTTGTATTTAATCGAAATTAGCTAAAGGTTTGACGTTAATTACTTTTTAATCTGTCCCACCACAGGAAGGAAGGATACAATATTTCTTTAACTTCCCACGTGGTCAACTAACTACTGCGGCTCTGAACCGTGGTACAAAGGTTGCCTGGGCTTAGCTTGGATGAGTGATTAGTTTTCGACATTAAAACAAAAATAGAAACTGAAAGCAATATGTAATCCGAATAAGCAAAGATAATCTTAAATTAGAGTAATGATTTAAAATACCTTTAGTAAAAATCATATTTCAAAAACAGAAACTACTCAACATAAGTTTAACCGGAAAAAAGTTTGTTTCTGTCATCTAAAACCTTTATTTTATTTTGTCATTCATTCATCGTTGATTTTACTACTCCCCGACGCCAGTTATTTTAATTTTATTTCAAATTTTTTATCCAGCTATTCATATTTTAAGAAATTTGAAAAATAAAAATTTAAAAATATTTAGGGTAGGAGATATATGGGTTATTTGGTTGAATTTATTTTCCAACAACATTTATTATTTATCAGTTTCCTTAATTTAAACAAGTTTTGTTTCGGGAAAAAATATGAGGGTCTGGAGGGGAGCCCGCTAATTGTTTTTGGAGTTAACACGATTATCTCGTAATGAGGTTACCTTTCATGTCTAAGCTGCTTAAATATTCATTTTGCCAACAAGTCGTCAGTTGAAAGTGACGAACACGTAGCATATTTCATGGGGTTGCTGCATTAGACTTATTGTGGATTCATTTAGTTAGCGGTTTTAATGTAGTTATTAAAAAGAATATATTTAATGAGAACTAAAATAGATATTTATTCTTACACTGTACTCACATAAAAGATGGTATTATATATAAAATATATGGAACAATTCCAGTCACACCGGTCATCAGCAGTCCCAACCAGAGAGTTCTGAATTCTGTACAAAAGCGCAATAAAAGTTTAAATATATTTTCAAAGTTCATTAGACGTAATTTGTTGTACAGTATTTTGTTTAGTTATTATTTTGAATAAGGATTGTAGTATTTTCTTAAATTTAATGAATAGTGAGGTATCACGTTAGTTACTTTATGGTAAGCGTAAGTGTCGTAGTTAAAAAGAATTATAATATTTAACTAAAAATATAAATATTAAAAGAAGTTATAAACTGAATTAACATCCACCCTCGTGACATTATAAACTATTTCATTAAAACTTTCTTTTTAGGTCGTATATGATCAAAAATACGGATAAATTAAAATACAAAGTAAAATGATAAATGACATAAGTAGGTGGTACATCGATTTTTTATCAAAGGACCTGCAAAATATTAGTTTAGTATATGTAATACAATGTAGAGGTTTAATTAAAATTCCATTATTTTCACACAATGAAACGTCTGGCTAACCTAAAGGGGATTTATTTACATAACCGCATATATTCAACAAACTGCTACTTAATTCAATTCGATATTTTATAATTTAAAATTACATTTTTACAATAAAATTAGAATATATTTCAATTCGAATACTCCTACTTCCAGATTATACTCAAATAACAATTGAATGCCTCATATAAGAATTAAGAGACTGACAACAATCATTCAACCAGGACAGTCTGATATCAATTCCAATAGACGTCAGTGGCCAGTAACCCATTAGTTGACACCAGAGTCGGGAACAACGCAGATGACAAGGCACTATGAATATCTGATATTGACAACCGTAAATTTACCTTTTGTTTATTTTGAACTCTTCTTATTTTAATTTCACATCTTGATATGACCACTAAATACCTCTAAATGACCACTAAACTGGGATTAAATAATTTATTTTGTCTTTGAGAATCACTGAGACGTAGTATTACTTCTAATTGAACTATATCTTACTTACCGCCATGGCCCGCAGATATGCCGAGATACCCCAGTGCCTCAGTTGGTACCTGGCATTAGCAACACTACGCCTATAGGACTCGATTTTGTACATCCGCTTCTGTGATCTCCAGTCGCCTCATATCTCAAACCTGATCACTTAGTTGTTGTCCCAGGACTACCTTAAGACTGGTCTATACCAGTTTTGAGGCTGACATTGGGTACAGCAAATGAGGTTGTCATTACATATGGTAAGTCTTTTGGCTGTCCATTATGACTAACTTCCCTTTCACCTTTGGTCCCTCCATTTGCAACGGCTAGGGACAGAGTCTCCGGGTTTGGTCCCTCCTGCCAACCTTAGAATGAATGGTCCCTGGCTTTTGTACATGGATACCCTGTCAGTTGAGTTGACCAGTTGGAGGGCAAAATGAGGGTCCCCTGTTAAGAGCCTCATCCCAGCTGTCACAGGGGCACGGGAATTGGCCCTCTTGGGGGTCGATTTGGCTGCCGTCCCTTCCCACCCTTTCCTTTCCTGCTATATCCTATCTTTCCGGTAACCTTCGCAATATTCCCGCTTGTGGAAGAGGTGACTAGCAGCAAAGCTGGGGTTTCCTAATCCGCCAATAACAACAACAACAACACTTAGTTGTTGGTCTTCTTCAAGGTATTTTTCTATCAGGTACTTCCTTCAGGATGTTTTCAGGTTAGACTCATCTTCCCTTCTTATTATGTGGCCTGTCCAACTTATCTTCTACTTCATATCCCTCCCACAATGTCAGAAACCTTACACAACCCTTATTTCCTTATCATGCCTGATCCTTAATTCTCCATTATCTTGCATTGGGCCAAAAATCTCTCTTAGTATTTTAATTTCGAATAATGAACTATATTATTCTTTTTTCAAATATTATTTAATCATAACATGGCCAAAAAAATCATTTATGGATTCAAATATAAAATTTTGTTTTGAATATTACTTTCCTACAATCCACAGAACTCCTTAACGCTAATTGATCAAGTTCAGAGTTAGTTATATTTTTCTTATTGCGAATCCAATTTCACTGTCCCGAGACGGGTTTAAGGGCTCGGGAGGAAGGTAGCATTGACAGTTGTAACCCAATAAATCCGTCAAACCCTAAATGACGCGGCGATGGATCGACAGCCACTAGACGAAGATTTACCAACCGTTTTATCTAAATTTCATTGCCGCCCGCAATATCATTCTTCGATTTTACATTGCAAAATTTGGTTGTGTCTACGTTGTACCGCACTGCGTCGCTTGAGTTAATAGGGTTTATACAGTAAAATAATCATTATGATTCATTGTTGTCGGGATATTTAAACTCATTAAAAACATATTTTTAATTTTTAATAATTATTAATATTGAAATAAGCTTTCACTCAATGTTTTATAAAATACGTCTTACAATACTATAAGTATATTTATACTCATACTGTACTTAATACAATACGGTAAAATATACACAAAAGATGGTACAAGGCGATCGATTTCAACCAGTTACACCGGCCATCATCAGGCCCAATCAGAGAATACCAATCTGAGGCCCAATGATGACCGGTGTAACTGGTTGAAATCGATCGCCTTGTACCATCTTTTGTGTATATTTTATCGTCTTGTATGTAAGTACAGTATAAATGTTTTATATTAAATTATTTTATTTTTTTACAAAGGAACAATCGTCACCACATCTTTAGGTTTTGGGAGGTTTGATTAGTGATGCATACTGTAATTGCCCTCAAATGTGGCACAGTAATAGCTTAAACCGGATATACCTTAATACATAAAATAATCACAATTAAAATTTGTTTTTGAACAATAATTTTACTCGTTTTGATTTGTTGGGAGATTTTTTATAGTGACGATTTTGTATGAGGTTTTATACTCGAAACATTGCACTATCCCGGTCAACTACTTTTGAAAACAGCTTTTACTTGCATGTTCTCCAGTAATCAATACAACCTATAACGTGATTGAACATTCGAATTATTAATTTTATTTTTAGCGAATTTCCCCTATAGGGAAGAAGCTATTACCGTAGGTCTCATGGTAAGACTTAAGCCCGAGACCATGATAACTTTTTGTTTTGAGGTCCCCAGATGCCAAAAACACCATTCATTAAAATTTTTATATATGTATATATATATCTATATCTATATATATATATATATATATCTATATATGTGTCCGTTAACACGATAACTTGAGTAAAAAACGTCCGATTTTGATGAAATTTGGCTCAAATGTGTAAAATTACATTCATGACTTTAAGTTCGAAAACCAGAAAAATCGGACCATGGGAAGGGGGGTCTATGGGGGTTTTAAATTTTCCAAAAATCTGTTTTTTGCATTTTTTACCCTAACATTTTTAAAAAACTTAATTTTGGTTTTGACAAAGTTATAGAGCTTAAAAAAACAAATAATTTAGTATCTTGAATTATTAACCTAGGTTAAGTGGTTGCGGAGAAAATCCAAAAAAACCTGCTCATAAAATCTCCCATGTTAATCTTATGGGAAAAAGGTTTTTTGGCTTTTCCTCAGTTTATTTTAATGTAAACTTCACATTTGCTTTTACCAATCTGTTCAGTTCCACAAAACAATCATTTTGGTGTTTAAATTGTGATTCTACGCCCAACCGTTGCAGAGATATTCGAAGTGCTAAACACAGTACGTTGTCCAATGTTATCCTTATGGAGAATAAATAAAATTTAATATCTCGATTATTTATTAATGTATGTTGATGAAACTTGGTATGTGGCTTCAAGTAGTACTGGTATATTGATATTTGCACCAAAAATTGATTTTTTGTTGATTATTCCCGTAGCAGCAAACCTGCGTACTCAGCCCCCATGTTATTCTTATGGAGAATAAGTAAAATGTACTGACTCCCTTAATTATGAACATAAATTAATAAAACTTGGTATGTAGCTTCACTTGGTTGAGTTATATTGATAAGTATATAAAAACCCATTTTTCTGTTCCTTGTTGCAGCAAACCTGCTTCCTCAGCCCCCATGTTATTCTTATGGAGAATAACTAGAATGTCATATATCGCTTATTTATGATTGAAGATCGATGAAACTTAGTATGTGGCTTCGCCTAGTTAAATTCTATTTATATTTGCATAAAAAACAATTGTTTCTGTTCCTTGTTTCAGCAAACCTACATACTCATTACCAATGTTATTCTTATGGAGAATAATTAAAATCGCTTATATGTGAATATATTTTTATGAAACTTGGTTTGCGGCTTTATGTGGAATTCAGACAAATATTATGCATTGGAAATTTGCTGAGTCCGCAGGTTTGCTGCGACGGGGGTATTTAATACTATTTGCAAAGGTTTATAATAATAATGCAGTTTTTAAAATCATTATCCTATGTTCAGTTTTTTGTACAGAAATTGTGCATTATATAATTTGAAATGCTTTTCTTATATATATATATATAAAATGTGACTTGTGATTGCACACATGTTGATATCCCGTTACAACCGTTCTCATGTGGTAACAGTCCTTCCATATGAATGAATAAATTAAATTGATTTCCACTTTTGTATACAGTATAATAATGTTATGTAAAAACTTGGAAATTTACTTATGACAATATCAACAACAAACCGAACGGATTTTGAACTTTACGATTTCACGTCGCCGAGAGATCTTTAAATATTTAACACATTAAAATAATTAATTCTTCAAAGAGTCTATTATTTTATACTTAATTTTTTTAATTAAATTACATCAAAATTCATTTTAACTTCACCGAGCCATTCAAATATGTAATGGAAAATTTAAAGGCAAAAACATTTGATGCGTATAAATTTCAAGGTGTAGAAACTCAACTTGTAAAGTAACTCAACTGAATGATATATTCACCACGTGGTTGCAGCAGAAAAGTGCACCCTTTTGTAATCAGAAACTGGTGTTGGTATCAGTTAAGCGAGTATTCCATTAACTAAAAGTTTAGTGCCGCCAGGGCTCCCTGGAGCTCTCGCAAACTAAAACTTTCCCCTCAAGAGGAAACTGAAACATTTCAACCATTAATGGTTATAAACAAATTTTGCAATTGATATTGTTAGAGCGTATGCATGAAAATCACGGTTTAAATGTCAGTTTGTTGAAATTCCAGCTGCGGTGTGTAATAAATATAGCTGATTCTAGAGCGCCGCTTCAGAGCAAACTTATATTTCATACATATTTAGATTATGTACACGCAGGTTTGATGTGACGGGGGTATTGAATCGTATACTAATCGTTGGATATTACACTTTTTCAACACTTTCTTCATAACATTTATTCGTACACTTCCAGCTTTATTCGTGAGCGAATCGGCTCAACTGTATCACAGACTTGGTCATTAATTCGTTTCTGGTTATGTGTAGCTAATGCACGTAAATGAGTGTGACACTTACCTACGTTTGTTTAAATGTTAATAATAAACCTACTTGCTATTTAAGCTCTGCTATTTACGCTTGCTATTTGTCTTTGATCGGCTACTGTTAGGTCCATGGAGACAATTTTTTTGTTAAAAAACGCTATTGAATAAAAGTTTTAACAACTACCACATTCATTTACAGAATAATAAATGTAATTTGTATATATCTTTTGTAGAGTAGAGTATACAAATACCCCTTTTAAAATTCTACTTTTAGCTTCGTGTCATGCCAAAATGACTGGCGAAACCCCCAATCGGTGACAAAGTCAAAGTGATATTCGCTTATTAAGGTTATGTTGAGCGATTTTTATATTTCCTCAGTTTCTCCCTGGGTTTAGGTGGAAGTGCCGTAACTGAATCACCAGCCCTGCGACCTTTCACTCTTCTTTTGTAGCACAACTCTCATTAAGAGTACTTGCACATAATATTTTCATCCCTTATGATAGCTTATTACGTTGTTTATCACAATGGCAACAAACTTTATATGGGTTTTTATATAGCTGTGGAAATAAATAACATTACATATTTAACTCTAAGTTTTGTAAATCAACAGCTTTTGTGGTATTGCCTTTAATCAGGTGGTGTCAGTGTAAACCTATATATATTTCATATATGTTTTTCACTAATCTAAATATTTTAAACCCGGTCAAAATTAAGGTGGAGAACTCTTTATACAACATCTTCTTTGTTTATTTATGGAACAAAATTAATTCTTATACAAGTTACAATACACAACCAGTGCTCAAATAGCTTTAGTTTTGGTGAATCTGTTTCCATGAGGTTCCTACATAAAGATAATTTTTGGTTGTAAAAGAATAATCCCGTGTGGATGAGCATTTAAATGGAAAAATTAACTTTTACTTGTCAAACCTTTGTAGTGATTTTAAATTTTGTATCCTCTATTTTTTACTGTGTAACGTTTTGAACATTGTCAATGCTATTTGTTATTCGAATATTTTTTATTGTGATAAAATAATTAATGATCGCCATTAAAATTAATACTAAACTATAAAATACTAATTTCTGGTTTCCAATAAATAAATGACTTCAGAATGTATTTTTAAATAATAATATAATATCTAATATAAGTGAATGGCTTGCCTTATTAACTAGAACAATGAGACGGAACAGTTTCTTATCAGCGAGAGATAGACAGCGAGTTGGCCCCCGCGACGCCGACGTTGGCGCACCGCCAGCCCAGCACACCAATTATACAAATCCCGGTGGCTTTCCTTCCCGCAAATTACTTTCTCCAATTTATATGAATAATGAAACAGAAAGATAAAGAGTTTTAAATAATGTAATGGAATGGAAGAGGACACAGTCAGTTTCTTAAAAACAATCTTACTTATTTTTGTCTCAATTTTAGTTTTATTTTATCACTTAAAGGCTAATTTACCTTAGCGTAAATTATACAGAAACTTGCAGTAGTGGACGATTCGTACTGGTTGACTACATATTTGGCAATTATACTTTGTAAAACTGATCTGGAGTGTTTTTATCAAGACTGTTTAAAGGGTTCTTTATTAACTTTCGATGCTCTAAAAGTTCTTTGTTCTGTGTATTCTCATAAACTACGTGACTGTTCCACGATGCTCACTTCTGGTATAGAATATTTTAGCACTTTAAAATGCGGAAATGAACTGACTAGTTAATTTGTTTGAGTATACTACGGATAAAATAGTTTTGCATAGTTTTAGCGAATTCCCCCTATAGGGAAGAAGCTATTACCGTAGTCGGCATGGTAAGACCTAGACCCGGGACCATGATAACTTTTCGTTTTGAGGTCCCCAGACCCCAAAAACACCATTCGTTCGAAACTGTATATATATATATATATATGTGTGTGTGTGTGAGAGAGAGAGAGAGAGAGAGAGAGAGAGAGAGAGAGAGAGAGAGAGAGAGTATGTCTGTGTCCGTGAGCACGATAACTCTCGAAAAAAGGATCCGATTTTGATGAAACTTGTTATAAACGTGTAAGGCAACATTTATGACTATCGCTCCATCCGAAGGGGTATTTTTGGGGTATTTTGTACCCCAAAAATGGGTTTTTGAATTTTGTACATATAATTTTTGAAATAGTCAAATTTTAGTTTTTACCATTGGATTCAGCTTAAAAAATACACACAATTTGGTATTTTGATCATTCCTCTACGTCAATTGGTTACCGAGATATTGAAAGTGCTAAACACAGTACGTTGTCTAATGTTATTCTTATGGAGGAAAAGAAAAAAATTATATCTCGCTTATTTATGAACGTATACTGACGAAACTTGGTATACGGCTTCATCTCGTTATGGTCTATTGATATTTGCTCAAAAAAAATTTTTTCCAAGGGCTCCCGTAGCAGCAAACCTGCGTAAACCCAATAAAAAAGCTAAACACAAACTAAACCTCATGAAAAGGAGGCTTTTTTTATGCCTCATGTTATTCTTATGGATAATAATTAAATGCTCTGTCTCCCTTAATTATGAACATAAATGAATAAAAACTGGTATACGACTTCACCTAGATGAGTTATATTGATATTAGCATAAAAACCCTTTTTTTGTGTTCCTTGTTGTAGCAAACCTGCGTACTCAGTCCCAATGTTATTCTTATGGAGAATAATTAAAATTGTATATATTTTTATGAAACTTGGTAAGTGGCTTTATTAAGGTATTTTTATCTCCATTGGAAATTGGATGAGTATGCAGGTTTGCTGTGACGGGGGTATTTAATATTTTCACAAAAGATTTGTAACATTTCCCCAACAGATCATTGCATATTGTAACCTAGATTGTACTAGTGAAAAGTATAGTTTTCGCATTAAATTAGTAGACCTATCACAAAAATTTCTTAGAAACTAAAACGTTCTTATAGTAAATTAATTGTATATTTAAGATTAAAATATGTTTTCCCATGTAAGTTTTCTGTCTAGGTACACACCAAGGTACTTTAAACACTGGCAATTACATGCGTCCCCACGACAGTTATGAAACTGAAATGAACAGGATTGGCAAAATCAAAATATTTAAAACTAAAACTAACCAATTTAGTTGTTGGCACTTTCAAATGTTCGTCATTCCGTTGACACCAATCTTTTCAAATCCATAAATCTGCACTTAATTTTCGCCATAGAGTTACAATTTTGTTCTTGGAGTAAAAATAAGTCAATGTCATCTGCAAACGCACTTATGCGTCCTTAATTTTTTTAGTATAATATTTCACATTGTATTCAATGCTAATAGAATAGATCAATAGTCCTTAGTTATAAAATTAAACACACATTGTAATAAATTTCTGACCAGATTTTCATCCATTTTCACCCAATTTCATGCAATACAGCACATAAAATCGAAATCGAACTAAATTCTTTATAAAAAACTAAATCGGATTCAAACTTAAGATATGTAACTGAGATTTAGTTTACTGGATTATATCAATCGTTTTAGCCTTCACAAACCTTATGTGGTTAATTTTACCTTCGCATTTTTACCTCCTATTTTTAACTGTATTTTTTTAACATGTTTTGTATATACTCATACACAAATCGCACTTTAGGGAGTATAATGGCTATAATCGATGTTTAAAACAAAGCTTTTGATTCAGTTGTATACACAAATTTAAAAACTACCTAAAATACCAGCAGTGAACCGCTAGAATGCCACCCTGCTGTCATATTTTCTGAGACCCAGGATTTATCAAAATAAAATCATCTTATTCTGATTCCATTAACAGTGATAAAACCAAATTTCGCCGCAAGATTAAACAAAAGTGAAATATAAATAGTAAATATCAAGTACATAAATTTGAATTGAACTTTTCTGACACTTGTATGCAGTATTATATTCCTATTCAGCATGGCATTTTTGTGCTCCTTATTGCTTGTAAATTTCAATCCAAAACCCTAAATTTAGTTAGGACTAATTGTCTGCTTTGTTTACAAAAACAACCTAAACTTTACTTAGCTGTAGTATTGAATTTGGATGCAAAGTATGGAACACATGGATCGGGGTGAACAAAATGATTCCAAATAAAATATGGCAAAAAAGTGTTTTTTGCGAATTACAAAGTTATAACTAAATAAATCATTCTGTGCCTAAAGGAACCCTTTTGACACCAACCTAGCCACTCTAAGTTCATTAGTTTGCTCTGAATAGGTGGTTACACGTTCCTTATACATGGGGATGTCGAAAAAAGGCCAAAAAACAGTGTTTTTTGCCAATTGCAAACTTATAACTGAGTAAATATAGGATATCGTATTTTTTCATCGTCCTGGGCCTAAGGGAAAAATCTATTGACACCAACCTGGCTGCCCTACGTTTAGTAGTTTACTCTGAATAGGTGGTTAGACGTCACAACTACATGCTATTATTATATAGGATGCTCTTTGATGTCCAAGGACTAATAATTTTAGCTTTAAAATTTCTCGTTTGAATGACTTTTCTTTTCTTACAACTACTTATTACATCAGTAATAATAGTATGAAATATTTCATAACACTTATTTATATCTGTAGAAGCAAAGCAATTACAAGAGTATAGTTTTTACGAGGTCTGACTTAAAGAACTGCATTAGGAATCAAGTTTAGCAATACTTTATTTGTTGTATAAGTTGTTGATTGATAAAGTAGTGCAAGGTTATACTTATCTCTATGATGAGTCTATTAATGGTTACTGAGAAAAAAACGAATGTGAATATTGTCTGATGAGGACATCTTTCCTTTAGTATGTTTTATAAACAAAAACAAAATCTCTAACTATTCCGACAGTTTGTATTCACTACTAAATTGATTCATTACAGAAAGTGAGTCTATTTAAAAGATTGTCAGGTTGACAACCCATATTTTGATAAGGTTGTCATATATTTATGTTTTATCTAGAACTGTGGGATCCAAAATTTAAACTCATTACAAATCATGTAATGAGCTTTGTCAAATGTTATATGAGTTTTTTTCTGTTCCAGGATGCTGTAGTGGCGAGTCTGTGAAGCTCCGATGGCAATGTTGGCATTACTGCTCCTGGCCGTGAGCATGGTGGCGGCCGTCCATGGTCGAACTGTCCAGGAGCTGCCTCGCTACCTCTGGCGAACAGGTAGCACTGATGATATATGCAGTAGATAGTTTATGACGTAAATAAATTATTTTATTAAGATAAACTTTAGTTACATAATCCTAAGAAAAATATAAAACCATTACTCTATGTTTACCAACAACAAGTTCCTCGGACAATTAAAAAAAAACTGGGACACTTTTTGTATGTAATTGATATGTGTGAGAGTAAGAAACATATCCATTGATAACATAAACGTTGAGATACCAGATACGTTAGCTCAGAGGTATAGAGCGCTGGCCTCACAAGTCAGATGTTGTCGAGCTGCCGATGTTCAATCCTGGCTGAGTGCTAAAGTAGGGTACGATCTTCCACCACTGGGATACCCATGTGCTTATGCCATTGCCGTTACAGACTCGTTGTCTTTAGAACACATATTGGCATTATAACAGCACAGTAGTATATATTTTTTTTTTAAAGATGTCGTTTATAAAAGAACGACAACAAAGACTGTTGCAATAAAGGTTTTTCTTTGTTTGTCTATGCCAGTGGTATTTTGCACTATCGTTGTTGGAGGATAGCGGTCCAAACCTGGCAGTGATTTGGGTAGGGTTATGTTTTTTACACCTCCAATGTACAACAAACCACCGAACTCCGTCATGTTATCACCTAAGTATTCGTTTACATTGCCGTAGATGTATAGTATCTTCATAGTCTACACCTACCCCACGCTTAAGCCCGACGCGGCGCAGGTTATATTACCACATACATTTGCATTAGTCCTTGGCGCTGCGCTTTACTGCGCGCTGTAAATATTTTTGCTGATGAGTCCCATCAACGATTTGGCTAGCTGTTTGCTAGGTCCAAGCAAGATGAAATAAAAGCGGATTTGCATGCAATTAGAAAAAATTTTGTTAATAAATCAGGCTATTTCCGTTAAAATATAACAAATTTATTATTTGTTGGAAATATAACTCATGTCATTCATCATACATGCAATGGAGGAAACTGTTTTTCTGTGAGCTGCACCATTTATTTATAGAGTTACCAGCTGTTCCCGCAGGCTTCGCCCCGCAAATAATAATTTATAAAAACTATGACAGTTGTGTGTGCTGTATTCTGTGGTTATCCCGAGGAACTACTACGAATAAAGATCAGCTTTTTGTATTTTGCTCAGCTCAAACAAAAATGAATGCCGATAAGAATAACACAGAACTGGAACTTTGACTCCCCGTGGGGCGGAGCCCTATGGGAATTTCTGAAAACCCTTTCTTAGTAAGCACCTAAGACCTTAGAGGAAGATATGTTCCAAATTTCATTGCAATCCATTCTGCGGTTTTTCAGATTTCGTGATGAGTGAGTCAGTGGTTGTATTTGAGTTTTATATATTAAGATAACTCTTATCAAAAATCAAGAGTCTCTTTTTATAATTTGGATCCTTGTTTATATTACTGTTGGGTACATTATTATGAAAAATCATAATAACGCAAAAGTATTCCCTTTTATTTGTAGCAATAGCTTTTACACTTTATATTTCACAGATTACTTCCAATAATTACTCCAACCAATTGTATACATTGCTCCAACTGAAGTATTCCAATATTTAAAAACATGTGAGACATTTACACGCCGTAACTCTTCTACATATAATGTTCTCCTGATATACGATTCTCTCGCAAGGCAGTGTTCATCAAATATTCGTCACCTAGAGAGCAGAAGCGTGTCATGATTGAAGTGGCTGTCCATGTGAGATGCGAGGTGGTGTATCTGAAATGTGCCCCAAACTGAGTTAGCGGTTGTGAGGTTTGAGAAGCCCGGCCCGACACTCCTCGATGATTACTTTGTAACCGTATCAAAGATATCGGGGGGAGGGGAGGAAAGGTCGTTCTGGGATTACGTCTTTGAAGCTACATCAATTGGGATTACACGTTTATTTAATAATTCGCCAAGTTTTGGAGCAACGGATGTGTTGATGGACAAGTCAACGGATGTGTTTGGAGCAACGGATGTTGATGGACAAGTCAACGGATGTGTTTGGAGCAACGGATGTTGATGGCCAAATGGTTTAGAGAAGTCACTATAGTTTTCGAAGAGGTGTTATTAAAGCTACCGGTGCTATTCATTAAGTCATAAGTCAAATTAACGAATACAAATTGCATTAGCAGAGGAAATCAAATGAGTAAATGAATAGTATAGTTCCTTAGGCTAAATGTGGGCAAAGATCATTTGTAAACTATTTACATCGAACAATTAATAATGTTTGTGACTACCAGCCAGCCAAGAAATCCTGGCTTCTCCTCCTCCCTTTTTGAATTGGAATCCCCAGTATGCGGAAACCTTCCGATATTTAAAACGCTTGTAAAGAATACATGTAATCAAAAGGAAATCTGCATTCCCAAGGTGTTAAGGTAGTATCGTAAAAAATCGTATCATGCAATATACCGAATTCTTTTGTAATCCCTATGTCTATTATAGTTCCGTCATAGCTTTCTTTTACTGGTCTTGAAGTTTCAATATTTACAAAACTGAAAATGAACTATTCGACAAATTTATTATACAAACATACGTTTATTAGACGTCAAAGTTAATTTGTTGCGCCACAGAGTTCAGATCATGCGAATTTGTTCGATCTGTACGTCCTTCCCAGTATAATCGGGACTGATAGGCCTGGTTCTCTAATCACTCGTTCTCCTATAGGTCGACCCACCCACTAAACTATTTAATTCTAAAGTTTACTTTGTCGTATCACTATAATTATTCAGAAAGGATGCACTAAATTACGTCTCACAATATTACAAAATATATTTATACTTATGCTGTATTTACGTAAAATAAGTAAAAATATACATAAAATACGGTACAAAGTGATCGACTTCGACCAGACCATTCACAATGATTGATACATCTCCTGATTGGGCCTGATGATGATCAATGTGAATTTTCTAAATATAATTGCCTTATACCATGTGCTATGCATACTAACCATATAACTGTAAATAGATGTTGTAATGTTGTAAGACTTAATTTATTGCGCCCCGGTCAGTTGTAACAACTCGTGTCATGCTGTTAAAGAAGTAGTTCACCTGTTAGAAAAGATCTCGATCAAGTATAAATAAAATACCCCCGTCGCAGCAAACCTGCATACTCAGAGAATTTCCGATGAATATATAACATAACACATTATAACACTTAACAGGATTCATAAGGAATGTATTCACAAACAAACGATATTTAAAATATTAATTATCCTCCATAAGAATAACATTGGGGATGAGTACGCAGGTTTGCTGCAACAAGGCACACAAAATAATGGGTTTTTATGCAAATATCAATAGAACTCATCTTAGTGAAGTCATATACCAAGTTTCATCCATATACATTCATAAATAAGCGATATATAACATTTTAAGTATTTTCCATAAGAATAACATGGGGACCAAGTACCTAGGTTTGCTGCTACAGGAGCCATAGGCGAAAAAATTTTTTTGTGCAAACAACAACAATAAACCATAACCAGATCAAGCCATATACCAAATGTTGCCAGTTTATGTTCATAAATAAGCGAGATGTACAATTTTTCTTTTTCTCCATAAGAATAACATTAGACAACGTACTGTGTTTAGCACTTTCAATATCTTGGTAACCAATTGACGTAGAGCAATGATCAAAATACCAAATTGTTTGTTTTTTTAAGCTGAATTCAATGGTATAAATTAAAATTTGATTTACATTAAAATTAAATTTGAAAACCCCAAAAAACACATTTTTGGGGTACGAAATCCCCCAAAAACCCCCCTTCGGATGGTGCGATTCATCTGGTTTTCGAACTCGTTCAAATAAATGGTACTTTACACATTTGTACCAAATTTCATTAAGATCGGACCTTTTTTACGAGAGTTATCGTGCTTACGGACACATATATATATACATATATATATATATATATATATACATATATATATTATATATATTATATATATATTATATATTATATATATATTATATATATTATATATATATTATATATATAATATATATATATAAATACTTATATAAAAATTTGAACAAATGGTGTTTTTGGCATCTGGGGACCTCAAAATGAAAAGTTATCATGGTCTCGCGCTTAAGTCTTACCATGAGACCTACGGTAATAGCTTCTTCCCTATAGGGGAAATTCGCTAAAAGCATCAAAACGTGATCAACGCATGGTATTTTCCGTTAGTGAACTGGTTCGTGGCGACCCCGATAACCTTAGTGGTATCTGGGTTTCCCAGCCACTGAACAATACGTGCCTGTTGTTATGATCTCACTCTGAGAAATGAAACCATCAGGGATTTCCCAGTGCAGTATTGTAGTTATTTACACTTCGATTTAAACTATTACTATGCATTCGTTCAAGTTTTATTTTGACTTAAATTTATTACTCAAATCCATAATTCAAAATAGCATTAAAGCACTAACCATAAATTTAAAAATAATAGAACAAATCGAGTTTCAAATACATTTAATTGGTGATTACCCATCTTATATATGGTCCTATTAGTTTATATTGTGATGACATTCCAGTAATTAGCTTGAATCAGCTTGAATCAGCTAGCTTCAGTACTGTGGTTTGTTAGTATCAATCACTCTTAAATGTTCAATTAAACTGATTTATACTGTATCATGAGTTTAACATCGGAACTTTGAGAGCCGGGGCAGAGCCCTGAAGTTGGTTGGATGTTTTCCAAACTACCAAAAAGGCACATCTAGACACCAAGAGCGTTAAAAAACACATAAACAGTCTTTCAAGACCTAATAGTTTCACCAGTAACCTGCTCACAAAAATCGTATAATATTTTTAATAAGATGGTAACAAAGAAAACAGGCTATAAAAACAACAAATTATCAGTTTCAATTTAATAAACAATTTAAATCTAAAGCGATACTTTACCAATTAAATCTAAAGTAGCGACGGAAAGAATCAATAGGTATTACAGACCCCTTCCCCGCTCCCATGAAAAACCCAGGGATTACGCGTTTCTTAAACGACCCACCTGGAATCGGCAGACGCGATTACCAACGTTAATCTCGTTACTCTGTGTACATTTTATCACGGGTTTTCTATTTATTACGATTTATTCAACCATTTTCAAATACTACGTGTAATTTTGATAATATTTGTTTCGCCTTAAAAGGTTTTGTCTTACACTTGCATATTCGTTTATAATGTATATAATACTGCCCGCAGTCTACCTTGAGAATTTATAATACATGACAGTATTAATGTAAATTGTGTTTGTAAGGATTCGCTGCAATGGCACTTAAATTGAAGTAAAATTGGCTAGTGGAAAAATCGTTTAAAAGTTTTCGATCAATTTGAGACCGTTTGTATATTTGTTTAACGATGATTACTGAAGTTTGTTATTACAGATTGTAATGTTATTTGGTTTTATATTATTTAACTTAATTCGCTTAGATTTATTTAGCGACCATCTAAAACTGCTTAAACTCCATAATCATTTACTTAAATCCCTAATTACCTATTAAACAAATATCCAACGATTTCAAGCGTTGCGTAACAAACTTATGAATGGTTTTACGTTTAATGATTTGTCTCTCTGGGGTGAGGAAATAACTTTAAAATGTCCTTTATCTTAAATAATACAATGTTAAAAGTAAATGTTGACAAATAATTTGGTAATAGTATCATTTATTTATGTTAGTGGCCCTAATACTCAAAAGCAAGCAAAGCTGTTCAATCATTACAACTTATTACAGATTTGGCCTTCATGAGCACTATTCTTATTTTGTTGCCATTTTATTAGTTTGTTTATTTATTGTTTGCTCCTCACGTACGCTAAATCTTTAAAACTGTAAAAGTTAAAAAGAAAATTTTGAAAGCAAATGTCGTTTTGAAAAAAGAAACTTTGAGGGCAACTTGAATACTTCGAAATAAGATATCAGTAATTAAAAAATATGCACTTTACACAACAAATGGATATAAAACATTTGTTATGCTTAAATTCTTACAATGTTATCAAAATTAACAAGAACTCAATTGGAAGAGTTATGTTTACAAATATCGCTTTACCTTATTAATATTACAATAATTCCAGTACGTTTTATGGTGCAAAATGACATATGATAATATGTCTCATTTAAATTTCTTACATGATTATATAAATTTCTAAAAAACTAGATCTCTAAAATACCGTAGTATTTGACATATAACATTTTTAAGTTTCGCCAATACCACTTAAATGCAAAATTCGACAGGTTGCTATTTCCGGCTCGGTAGTCGTTTGAGACTCGGGTGGTCGTTCTGAGACACTGAACTATTCTTACCAACCATTATCTGTTATGAACATATCAGTATATGCTCTTATTTACCTTACCCGAATGAAAATCAGTTATCTTCCAAAATAATTTTTAAAATTTTAAAATTGGGTTTTAAATTGTAATGAACCTAACTACGTCATGCTGGTAATACTTTGATGGTGAATCTGGCCCACAAGACCTGGCCCTCATTGTGTTTAAATAATCAATGGATTCAATAAAATAAAATGTCCACGGGATTGATTTTCATGCCCGATGGGCAAAGTCCTAAAGTTATCTCGGTACACGAAAAAAAAACAGATTTGAATTAATTTTAACTATTATTCCAAAAAGTCTCAGCATGATTGGCCAGGAAACAATAATTGAAATGCTTGAAGGCTGTGATGTTTAACGGGAACAAATAATCTATTATTTTCCGTGGTCTTAATTATTTTGACGTGGTGCGAATTAACAACGTTGAAAATTTGCATCTTAAATATAATAAAATTGTACCGTAAACTATCACAACATTTTATTTCACTCCTATTTGATTTCAAATTAAATTGTCCTTACATATAATATCTCGTTAAAATGAAAACTGCTATATATGATAGTGGTAGATATTCCTTGAAAATAAAAAGAATAATTTTCTTCGGAACGGTGGCTATAATTGTTATGTTTAGATAAGTTCTTCAACCATATTTGTTAGTGAGGAGACCTTTAATATCAGATGATGTTGAAATGTTGAGTACCTTAGCCATTGTACCATTGCAAGTTAACAAAGTGGTGTATATGTATTTACTTTACTTTTTAAATATTATTGACATCCAGAACATATTTACCCTCAAGGAAAATTGCAGCTTGATTACCTCTATATGGACTGTAGTTCACCACGAATCATAAATATCTTCATAGATTTTGACAAGTATTCCATTAAACATAATTTTGTATATTTTTTAATCAAAATCCTAATGATGCAAAGATTGACATATAAAAAAGTACTGCTTTCTAGTTAGCAGTGATTTCATTAACACTTCGTTTCTTTAAGGATAAAATCAAAGATTTCCAGAAAGGTTTAATATAGTTTATTATAGAAGAAAGTATAAGTTTAACAGGAAATACACAGATTGGCTGGTGACCGGGTGATTCAGGAACATTAGAGTTATAGTTGTTTTAAATACTGGTGTCATTGGGTCAGTCAGGACAGCAACTACCTTTCACACCAACAGTTGACGTTGAAGGCGCTGCCGCAGTGGCCGTTCTTGTAGCCTCGGCTCCTGGAACAATGTACGTCACAATTAGTCTGGAGTGATAACAAGTTGTATAAACCCATTATACTTACATTGGAGTATAAACTGATATGATTTATGCAGTTTACGCGCACAAAGCTAAGCAAGCACACAAAACTAGACGGACAATAAGGTGATGTAAAATACTGTGAACATTGTTATTAATATACAAGATATTAGTTTGTTTCTATTGGAATTCTTATTTATCAAGAAAACTCCTTACTAATCTTATAGTTATATTAATTCGCTGATAAATTTCGTTTTCGGCCCACTACGTCGTTACTTCTCAACTGATTTGGATATTCAGTGTGTAATTTAAAGTGCCATTGTAACGTTTTTACGCTGCAGATTAAAAGAAAAACATAAAACTCAAAAATACTGCTTTACTTTTTAAAATATTCACATAACAAAATCGCTCCTATGTTATATAAATAGGGGAATATTTTTTAAGGAACTCGGCCTTAATGTACATATTATTACTACTTATCTTCAACAAATAGAGTGTAACAAAGGTTAGTAATAATATGAATTGATAGCAAACTATTGTTATTTTGCAAAAGTCATAATTTATTTTGTAATTGTTTGAAATAGTATATTTCTGGCTAAAAACGCTTGTATGTAAACATGACAGGAGCGTACTTTAGTAGTGATACAAAGTTGTAAAGGCTATTAGAATTTAACGTCGCTCTCACATGCAAAACTTTGTTTTTGCTATGAAGAATATTTGGCACTTTTACTAAAAAAAATCAAATTTATATTTATCAGGATCAATCTAAACTCTGTGGCTGTTCTGAGAATTAAATTCAGTAATATATCCTAATTGAATATTTATACATATTTCCATTAAGAAATTCATAAGAATAACGAAGAATACACAAACTATATTAATTGCATTTCATTTGTTTTCGGTCAACACCAGTAATAACCGAAGGTATAAGATTAAGAAAATACTGATAATACATGCGAAATGCTTACTTGGTTAATGGTACAACTTTGGCAAACTATCAACAAATTATCCATATAATCGTATATAGTAATCAAATTATAACATCTAAAATGAAAAACTGTGCAACAATACTATATACTATATACTATTTAAGGGGGAATATATAATAAAATTAGGTATTGTTTAGATCAAAATTATATCACTATTAAAATAATTTAGTCTTAAACATTCATTTTACCCCCACCCCATAAAAATAAAAAATAAGGTTGTCTAAAATGCAGTTAAGGTGAATATTAAACCAAACGCTGGTAAAACCTTAAATTTAAATTCAGGCTTCGACGTGTTACCCCTCCTACTCAAAATTACCTTTCATTAAATAAACGATATCAGGAAACTGGCATGTGCTTTCTCCCTTCTATCCCAACTTTAATGAACACAAATTATTTTTTATTCACTACCATAGAATGTAAAGAACGGTGGAATGTTCAGAAAATATTCTAAATAACTCGTTTTCAGAAATGCACACCCAAATCCCTTTTTTGAGACACTAGACAATGTTTAGCTTCACACGGTGGTTTTAAGAGGGGAAGTGCCCCCTCACCCCCCCCCCTATAACAGGTTTAAGAGGCAATATATTTCGAATATCCTCTGATGCTTACTAACTTATTTTCGTTGCTAACTTGACCTGCATATGATGTTTTAATGAAATTTATCAGTAAATAAGAGAGAAATGGTAATCTTGTATTCCCCATAAGAATAACACCATACAAGGTTCTGATTATACCGCGAAAAAATTAAATTTTCTTCGAAACCAGTAATCGTAGAATAACAATACTAAATACTAAATTGTTTAGTTTTTTAGCTTTGTTTAATGGTAATGATTACATTTAATTTAACACTTTATAGCATTCATGTAAAATCAAAAAAACTTAATTTCGGAACGTTTGACGAAAACAATTCTTTCTCCATATTCTATGTAAATGGGGATACAAAAAATAAAACATCAAAATCCATCAACTGGTTGACTCGTAAAGTTAAAAAAACACACAATTACACCCCATACACCGCAGTTTATATCATATTTTATGATGGTATTCCATAAGATGAAGACTTACTTGCAATAGCGCGCGCAGTTGCTCTTGTAGTTGACCGCGCCCCAGACGCAGCTCCCGATCAGGACGTCAGCTTCCGTTTCCTGCACGATGACAGAGCACGCCACCAGGACCGCTAACAGCAGGAACACACACTTGCTGGCCATTCTGTTGTAGTAGTTGTTGCTGTAGTTACAGATGTGCGAATGAGTGGTCGGTTGCGGTAGGTCAGTATTTATACAATGTCGAACAGGAAAACTCTAACGATAACGCAAGTATCGATGACGACAATTTTCTCGATAATTCAGCACAGAGTTCACTAGTAGCGGGGAAACCCAACTATTTGGACTCCTGGCCCTACGCCGGCGCCGCGGTAGCGACAATGGCACACATCGTGCATACTGATTGCTCGGGAATCACCAGAAATTTATCTAAAGGTCACGAGGCGTAAAGAATGAGGCCTTGGCAGTGCGTTATGCTTAAAATAAATAAACCACATATTCAAAATTATCTTTCTGAATGAAATGGAATTTCCAACATCGCATAACTGTGACTTGTCATAATATAAGGTGGTAATTTGCTTTGCTCGGTAGGCGCTCACCCCCAGACACCTGTGGAGGGCTTCGGCCCCAGGTCCCTGTTTGTTCGCTTGTGATATCATACATACAATAGTGCACTTTTACACATAGAGAAATTTAAAATTAGTACACTTAGTCACAATTAATGTAATTACCTATGCATAGATAATGTATATCGCCAAACATGAAATAAACATTGCATAAATAAATTAAGAAAAACATTTCGAGTGTTGCAAATCGTACATTCAGAATTAATTCAATTACTTTTCATGGTACTGAAGTAATGTTTGTACTGAACCAAGTTATTTGTGGGAATTTAAGCAAGGCAGTGACAATGGCCGCCGATCTCGGGTGGATCGACGCTCGAGTTTGCAACAATTCCAGTGTTTTTAACACACAGGATTATGGTTGGTTAATATACCTGAACTTAATTATTTTTGTAGGTTCTCCACAGTAAGTTAGAGAATCTAGAGTATTTCGAAAAAAAGCTGATTGACTTTGCAACTCCAGTTAGACTGATAGTGAAATAATTTGGGGGAGAGGGAGTGTTAGCTTCCCTCCCCTTCGCGGAGCAAAATAGCTGTTTCCAGCGGCCCCAATTTCTACCTGCTCTACCCCCGGAGCAAAAGATGTGTTTTGAAATGACCCTAAACCGTGGAGCAAAATGCGTGCAGCCATTTGTTCTCAGGTGAAAGTTCTCATTTGAGATGTAAACAAAATTAACGTTCTATTATTATTTTTTTATTTTAGATTTATCAGATGCAAATTGCATACTGCAATATTAGAGCGATAAACAATTCAAAACAATGAATAAATCTTGAAAGATTGTCAACAATTTAAAAGATTTAGCACTACCTAAAAGTGAAGGGGGCGAGGTATGGCAAAAATTCATAGGACCTAAGTTGTAAATCGTCTGAAATCTGTGGCAAAAGGTTGTCTCCAATCCAGGCCTTGACAAATCTTCAAAAAAACTTTAAACAAATATATTTTAATTATATATTATATATTTTAATTTTCGGGGGAGGGTTATAATTACGGAAAGAACATGACTAAATAATAAGTTTGTCGACTTTTAAAGTGTTGCCACCACAAGCAATTGAATATATATAATATATTAATAAAATATAATATAATATAATAATATAATATATATTAATACGCTAAGCCGATTTTTGTTAAGAGAACTCCTCCATTATTTCTGATCCGATTTTAACGATTGCGGTAACCAAAATATTCGTCCTGTTTTGTAGTAGTGCATAACTGTTTTTATTTTTCTATATCTTCAATCTGAAGGCTGCCCTGAACGTTCGATTTTTGCCTATAAGATTAACAAGGGAGATGTTAATCTCAAATTCTAAATATACATTAATATACATTTATACATTTTTTACTTATAATACATTATGAACAGATTGTATTTATCTGTATAAATAAATAGGTTTATTTTCTACATCGCTTTGAGCAGTGAAATGTTTCTGTGCAGATGGGATGTTTATATTGTTATTAATATTTGTTTATGCGTCTGTCTATTTATGAGCCACGCGTAAAAAAAATCTGTATTGAATGAAGTGCCAATTTTCGTGTGGATGAGGAAACTTTATGGCTGTTTTAAATCTTAGAGCATCATTAAGGTTATGCCCTTTTGTCCGGCACTGCTACAAAGTAGATGGTTATTCAATCTTTCACTACAGAATGCACCATATTTGTTCTAATGAGCATTTAGCCATCTAACTATATTTTGTCACGGAACAGAGGAACACGTCTGCTTTACTACTGTACAAAGGTATACTAAACCATATAAAGTAACGACACGGCAATGAAACATTGGATTGGGAACACATACTTCCTTGCAATATGGTTCTAGATAGTCATCCTATATATTAAAACACAAAATTGTACGTGTGGGACTTCCACTGGACCGATTTACACGCGGGCGGTGTCAAATGAAAGGGAATAACTCCTTTATTTGCACATTTTACCTTAAATGTTGGTATCTGTCAGTAACTATTTAAAAAATTAAATGAAAAGTTTTCTTATGGCAGTTTAACATGGTGTAAAATTTCAACTTTGCACCTCTTTGATCACTTCATCTGAGGTTTCCACTGAACGGTTTTACACGCGGTTTGTTTTGAATAAAAAAATCAATCTCTCATAATTTGCATAATTTACTTTGAGTTTTTAAATTATCTCATTTAGAATATTAATAAAATACTTTTTAAACCCTATTTTATCATTATTTTAAGTTTTTTTAACCAGCTGATCATTAAAACTCGTGTATTAAGTATCGAAAAACAGACAAATAGATGTAGGTTGTAGCAAAAGGAATCAGCTGGGATATAGAAAATCATTTGTGGCCAGTAACTGACAACGATGCATTGCATATATTGCAATTATTGTAATTATTGTTATTATTAATTTACATAGGATTTTAAAACATTTATTAGGTTATGTAAATTATATCTTCCTTTTATGTATCTACACCATTAAAGTATTTGTGTGTGTGTCCCAGGTTATATTGAAAACGACTTCTCTAAACTGCTTCCGGACCATACCATGTTGTAAAGAACAAATACAATTTAGATCAATTCTTTTCTCTCAGACCTCAGGACTCCACCCTAATGGCTTCAAATGCTGCCACCACCCATGGGGTGGCTTCTTATGGAGAAAAGGGTTTTTCTAAATGGCTCAAAACAGTTTCTCAAATCTGCTCTCGGACCATACTACGTTGTTTGGGGACTAAAAGTCTTCGGACGAGTTATTTCCCGACCTTAGGTCTCCGCCCCACTGGCTTCTGCTATCACTTCCCGACGTCCAATTTGGACATGAGAGGGTTCTTTGGATTTTTTTATAAAGCTGCAGCTATTGCCCTTACGTTGGATACCCCCCCCCCAACACCCACCAATCTTAGGGCTCTGTCTCCTGTTAAAGCTGCAATGCTAGTCTTTCCATTTATTGCAATGTTTTAGCCAATTTTCATGGATCCATAACATTTAGGTACCTTTTTTCATAACCCCGAACTTAGAGCTCCGCTACACTGGCTAAAACGTCGCCATGTCATCCTTATGATAAAATAGTGCTCCAGGTTATTGCGAAAAAGCTCCTTAAAGCTGCTTCTGGACCTGTCCACTTGTAACAAAAGATGTTATTCTTTTAGGAAAACAATTTCCTAAATGGTTCAAAAACGGCATCTAGCATCTGCTCCAGGACCTTTCCATGTTGTTGGCTGACAAAGACTTATGATGCTTTTTACCGACCTCAAAGCTCCAAACCATATGCCTCATTATTAGTTTAGACAGGTTTTTCTGACCTTAGGACTCCGCCCCAGTGGTCTTCAAAAGTTGTCACGTTATTGTTATGGTGAAAATATTGTTCTTGGAGTGACGAAAAGAGCTCGGTCTAGGTTTTATTTGTTAGCTAGGTCTTATTTAGCTAGGTCTTATTTAGCTAGGTCTTATTTAGCTAGGTCTTATTTAGCTAGGTCTTTGCTAGGTCTTGTTTGTTTTAAAAATTAAAAATATCACATAGTTACGGAGAGAAGTCGTACGTCACGTTGTGCTAAGTACCTGGGGGCCGAGCTTTGCAAGGGTAAGGCCAGTCAGTTTGTTTAGATGACTTGGAGTAATATTTCACCACCTCCCCTACTGATAATCGGATTTTTATAGCTCATTTGCCTCTTTTCTATATATTTAAGGTCACTCCAGTTGTTATTTATAGCTCAACTTTTGATTTATTTTACCACTCTATTTATGTAATATTCACTCGAATGTTTTAATCTCTGCTCTCAGGAAACCGCATGTTAATAATCATAAACAACGTGAGTATCAAACAGTTCATTGATTGATTATGAACAGCTGTTACAATTATTTTGTTTTGATTTTAAACTCCATAAGCCCAATGTTAATTTTTTTAACTTTTCATTTTTGTTTTTTTACATTATTTGATTTTTCCTGGGGATGACACCTGTCTAGAATTTATTTTTATACCAAAAATTAGTTATTTCGAACATTTAAAGGAAATCGATGGGGCCGTTTTTGAGATCAGAGTTGCAAGCAAGCAAACCTTAATCAAATTAGAGTATAGGATTCAGAAAAACTACAATTATTTGACTGTTGGTGACTTTTCCCGTAGAGTATCATAGAATACTCAACCTTAATATTGTATCCGTCGAATTTCGACGGGCACCAACTAGTTGTGGTATAATATTAAATATTTTATGGGGTTTTAAGTCCACCATCAATAGGTCTAACACACTTTCGGAAGTTATTGAGCAGATTTATGGAAAAAGATGGGTCTATCCCAAAAATGTATGGTCTTATTCCCGTTCCAATGAGGCTCGGCCCTAACGGCCATCAACATTTACATGTTAATCATATACTTACTAGACCGATTGAGCAAAACTTTGGTAGAAAGACAGTAGACAATACATTTTATAATTAGAAACAGGCCTATCAGATAGAGACAGACTTATCTGCGCCGTCGGCCTTTAACATTTTAATTTAATCATCACTGACATTAGGGACCGATTGCGCATGCATTTGTTAGGAGGATAGTTATACATCAGAATAAAACCGTTGCCTACTACTGCTAAAAAATACTTTACTTTAGGTCTATCCAAATATTGGAACTATCGAATTTATGGGTTAATAAATGTGTTCTAATCAGGCCTCATCCCTAAAAATATAGTTTTGTATAGAAAATTATTCTAAAAAATTAAGATTGGGGTTATGGTTAAGATTTGCAAAAAAAGAATCATAGCAGCTGTTCAAAAGCAACCGTTAAATTGAAAATTTACACTCAATTGTGAAGTAACATGTGATTTTCGTGAGAAGAGTGATTGGTAGTGATTAGTGGCTTGAAGGGGCGATAGACCCTAACCTTGTTCCAAGTAGAAATACATGTCAGTTCGTAAACAAAGTAGACACTTAATCACATATTTTAATGTAAACAAAGCAGACGTTTTATATTCCCATGCTTTTCTTATGAGGTATGTTTTACGTTATAACTGGTTTGCTGGTAACCTTTTAGAAACACTACTATTTTACCCGAGTCCCTGGGATCAAGACATTTAATTTGAGCCGTCTCCCATCATCCTGCGATTTACCAAACTCCTACAATTTCGACTTAAATTTCGGATACAGAATAATTATATAGAAAGATAAAGATGTATACATAACTTTAAGTATACATGATTAGGTAATGTATAAATTGCGAGAACCATTTAAACTGAAGAATATAAAGCGAAAATGTCCTAAATGAAAAGAATTAAGCAAATAAGCAAAGAAAATATGCCGTGAAAATAAGTACTCTAGGCATCTTGAACAAACTGACTGGCTTTTCGAGCAAAGCTCGGTTTCCCAGGTGCTTTAATAATTATTTTAACTAACTTCTCAAACATAATATTGTTCTGTGATTGCAAGCGAAGCCACTTTGGGCTACTAGTAATAAATATAAATATATTCTGACCATCTGTACCCCTTGAAGTAGGCATACTATATAAAAACAACTTGCAAACAACCCAAAAAACGGTAACTTTCAAAAGTTAATGCATATTTTAGTGGTTTTAATGCATGTGAACGGTTATATAACTACTGATAAATGCAGACATAAGTGTAGACATATTGTGTGAAAATTATTAGGCACTTTTAGTATTATAGTAATATTACAACAAATTAAAAAAATAATGATATCTTAACAAATTTCTATATTTTAAAAATATAGCTCTACCTAAAGGGGAAGGAGGCGAGATACGGCTGATAATCATAGGGCCAAGGTTGTATATTGTCTTAAATCTGTGGCACATGGTGGTCTCAGTGATTGGGTTAAAACTAAAAATAGCACGATTTGAAATATTTCCGAGGGTTTTAAAGGTACAAAGCGTACAAAGCTGTAAAATTAAATAAAAAAGTATCTTTGAGTTAAACCCTTATACATCGGAATTAAAATGTCGGCAATGAAAAATCTCTTTGCACAGAAATGGCTATAGACAAATTTTTTGATATTTAAATGTTCACCATTAGATTAAAATTAAAGGAATACATAAATCGCATATCGTATTACTAGTAGAGGTTAGGTTAGGTTATTTGGGGACCGAGTTTTGCTCAGGGAAAATCAGTCAGTTTGTTTAGATGACTTGGAGTAATTTTTACCACTCCCCCTACTGACGAGCAGATTTGCTTGGCTCATTTGCCTCTTTCACAAACTCGGCTGTATAGAAATATTTAATAATAACTCTCCATTAGTCCAAAAAGAATAATTAGAAACAAAGCTTCTTGGAGGTATGAAACCATCATAAACCTCTCTGAGGAAAATAATTTTTGAAAGCAAAATTTTCTGACTTAGAAGTGACAGTGACAAGGAATAATACTGTAAAACTAGAAATGCCTTGAACAGTGCAATTAGAAAACCCAACAAAATTTACTTTCAAAATAAACTTGCAGGATCCACAAATTCTTAAGAATTCTGGGCTAAAGTTAAGAACAGCAGTGCAAAAAATGATAATGATGACGAACTTCCATTATTTCTTAAAGAACCTGATGAAATTAACACTCATTTTTCTTTGATGGGTACTTACTGGTTGTCAGGTCCAGTTTGAATGTCTTGATTATTATCTTAAGAATTGTTCTGAGGATGTCAAAAATATGTTTAGCTTTAGTCCTGTGAAATCCATGGAATGGTGGGGGTTTACTAAAACCAAATTTTGTTGAGTCCATAAAAAACAAAATTTATTAATTTTACTTTGGGAAATGTAAAAAGATTTTTTGATTTCATACATTATAAATGTGTTATTTGTTTATGCAAAAACACACAATGTCTTTCTATGTATTCTGTTGTGAATCAAACAGATAAGTTAAAATACTTGGGATTAATTTTGGATCAAGAATTGAACTGGAAGAGTCATATAGAGCAATTAAAGCATAAGTTAAATAGTTATTTAAGATATTTTTACTTTTTACGAAGTATGTGTACAGAAAATGTTTTAAGAATGTTATATTTCTCTCTCGTTCATAGCAGGATTGATTATCGGTTTTTTGAAGTACGGTGTTAACACTTCTGCGAGGGGAAGCACGGTGTTAACACTTCTACGAGGGGAAGTACGGTGTTAACACTTCTGCGAGGGTAAGTACGGTGTTAACACTTCTGCGAGGGGAAGTACGGTGTTAACACTTCTGCGAGGGGAAGTACGGTGTTAACACTTCTACGAGGGGAAGTACGGTGTTAACACTTCTGCGAGGGTAAGTACGGTGTTAACACTTCTGCGAGGGGAAGTACGGTGTTAACACTTCTGCGAGGGGAAGTACGGTGTTAACACTTCTACGAGGGGAAGTACGGTGTTAACACTTCTGCGAGGGTAAGTACGGTGTTAACACTTCTGCGAGGGGAAGTACGGTGTTAACACTTCTGCGAGTAGCGTCTGAGCCCGGACTCTCGTAAATCCTGGACTTGACACGTTTTTAATTAAGAAATAAGTTATTTCCAACATTTTAAGGGAATCATTAGAGCCATTTTAGAGATCAGACTTGGAAACAACCAACCATAAAAGCAAACCTTACTCAAACTAAAGTATGGGATTATAGCTCATTTAAAAGTATTACATTATTAAACAAATTTCCACAAATCTAGACCTCTGAAGGGCCATGGTATATGAAATAATAGAATTGTTTGTTTTCGCTTGAAAAATATCAGAATGGTAAATTTTGTTTACACCCTTTAGAAATATGTAGGTAGAAAAAGTCATTACTTGTTAAAGCTTTTTTGCCAGTTCCAAATTATATAAAAACAATACCCAGTGCTTAAATATATATGTATTTTGAAAATTTTAAAATAGTATTTTAAATTTTTATACGCATAGCTACGTCGAGCTGGTAAAACTCTGATGATGAATTTTTACCATAATATTTACCGTACACTTAATTTGATTTCAACCACAAAGTGTTATATTTTAATGTTGATGAAATTAGCGTTATCATATTTTTTAATTGGTTACTACTGTTTATGTTTGGTAGTCTACATATTTAAAACATCCTGCTTTTTGTTCATCAACTTCCTGAAGTTAATACTTAACCGATGTTGATGATTCTTTCTACTTTCTCCCCTTATACATAGTATATGGAGAAAATATTGTTTTCGTCAAAATTTTCGAATTTGAGTTGTTCGTGGAAATATTTGTTTTGGTGCTCCCTGAATCCAAAAAAGTGATTTTTACGTGTTTTCTGTGTGTCTGTCTGTCTGTATATCTGTCTGTATGGATGTGTACAGAGCTAGACCCCAAACCAATGGTCCGATTTTTATGAAATTTGGTATTTAGGTACTAAATAACGATATTTCAAGGTGTTTTTTCATTTTTTGAATTTTTCATTTTTAAGGGTAATTATCCCTCCAAAAACGCCAAAAAACGTGAAAAATCAAAATTTCTCAAAATCGACTCTAACGATTTTAATTAAACTTTATTCGCTTGTAGAGCTTTAGTTTTCCCACAAAATGACACCACCCGCATTTCTGTAAAAATTCAGGTTCAGAAATTACAGGACCTAAAAAAAAATTCATTTGTTTGGATTTTTTATCAAAAAATATTACTATTCACCATTAAAAAGAGCTCAAAAAACTAAATAATTTAGTATTTTGAATTACTATTCTGCGATTGCTGGTTGCGTAGAAAATTTTCATTTTGCGGTAAACGCAGTACGTTTTCCAATGTTATTCTTATGGGGAATACAAAAATTACTATTTCTCTCTTATTTACTGATCAATTTCGTTCAAACTTGATATGCTTGTCAAGTTAGCCTTGACCAACAGAGGAAATTCAAAATATGTTGCCCCTTCATAGCCCTGGGGGGGAATAGGGGGCATTTCCCCTCTTAAAACCACGTGTGTAGCAATGAATTCTATAGTGCCTCCAAAACGATTTGGGTGTATGTTTTTGAAAACAACTTGTTTTCAAGATTTTCTGTTCATGGGACCGTGCTTTGTATTGTATATTTAGTAAATAAAAAGTAATTTATTCATTAAAGTTGGGCTAAAAGGGAGAAAGTATGTGTCAGTTTCCTGATGCGGTTTAATTTATTTAAAAGCTAATTTCAAGTTCTAAGTCACTGTCGAGCCAGAATTTCGATTTAGGCCCCAGGGCTTCTGCCCCACGGGACTTTCAAGTTCCCATGTTATTCATATGGAGGAGAGTTTTATTTGGTTTCTGTTACATGTGTTTTTTCTTGATTCAATAAACAGTTGTTATAAGGATTATATCAGCAAATTTTTGCGGGGGAGCAGCTCGTAGTTTTTATTTCTTGAAAATGAACAGTAATTTCCTTCGGTAAGGTTGCTAAAATTGTTATCCTATACTCTAATATGAGTAAGGTTTGCTTGCTTGCGACACTGATCTCAAAAACGGCTCCAACGATTTCCTTCAAATGTTTGAAATAACTAATTTATGGGGTAAAAATAAGTTCTAGACAGGCCTCATCCCAAGTAAAAATCAAATAATGTAAAAAAAATCAAATGAAAAGTTAAAAAAATTAACATTGGGCTTGAGTTTCAAATCAACACAAAAGAATTGTAACAGCTGTTCATAATCAACCAGGGAACTGTCAAAGTAATACTCATGTTGTTTATGATTACTAACATGTGGTTTCCTGAGAGCAGAGATTAAAATATTTGAGTGAATAATACATATATAGAGTAGTAAAATAAATCAAAGTGATATTGAGCTATAAATAACAACTGGAATGACCTTTAAAATGTAGAAAAGAGGCAAATGAGTTATACAGATCTGATTATCAGTAGGGGGAAGTGGTTAAATATTACTCCAAGTCATCTAAACAAACTGACTGGCCTTCCTCCGAGCAAAGCTCGCCCCCCCAGGTACTGTTTATTCAATCATATTTGTAAGTGAGAAAACCTTTATTATTAGTCGTAACTGTTGGGCACGTTAGCAGTTGTACCATCGCAAGTTAACAGAATGTGTGTATTTATTTACTTTACATTTTAACCACAATGTATTTACCCTCAAGGAAAATTGCAGCTTAATTAACTATATATTGGCTTTGGTTCACCACGTATTACAAATATCCTCATCGATTGTTATAAGTAATTAGTAATCCTTCAAGATAATTTTATAATTTATAATTACAATCCTAAAAGATATAAAACTTGACAAATACAAAAAGTACTGGTTTATATTTAGTTACCATTGATTTTACTTACACACTTCGTTTCTTTAAGGTTAAAATCAAAAACACCCAAAAAGGTTAAAATAGTTTATTATATAACAAGTAAAAATCAACATAAAATATATGCAGTTTGTAATGAATATACTTTTAAACACAAGTCATGAATTACGATTTAAATTACTCTTAAGCTGGTGATCGGGTGATTCAGGAACCTGAGAGTTAGGGCCTATAGTTGGTTTGTTAAGTGCAAATGTAGAGTCTTTGTGTCAGTTTGAGAGGACACCATCTACGTTTCACACCAACAGTTGACGTTGAGGGCGCTGCCGCAGTGGCCGTTCTTGTAGCCTCGGCTCCTGGAACAATGTACGTCACAATTAGTCTGGAGTGATAACAAGTTGTATATTATACTTACATTTGGGTACAAACTGATAAGACGTTTGTGGTTTTCGTGCTTAAAGCTAAGCAGGTATTTATAACATTACAGGTAATACATTAAGAAATGTAGAATACTGTAAAAATGTGTATGATTAATATACAAGATATTAGTTTTTAAATACTACTTACTAGTTTATTTTAACCTTATATAGTACTAGATGCTATCTACCCGGTTTCACCCATGAATACAACAGTTATGTGTGCTGCATTCTGTGGTTAACCCATGGAACCACTACGCAACATGATCAGCTATTTTAATCAGCTCAAACCAAAGTGAATGTCCATAACAATAATGCCGGATTTAAAATTTGACTCCCCGTGGGGCAGAGCCCTATTGGAATTTCTTAAATTCCTTTCTGAGTGGTCACATACGTTATGGAAAGCGTACACATGCCAAATGTCGTGGTTGTGGGAGTAAAGGTTTAGCCTGGGGGATGATAAGTTTTTCGTATTTATGAATTGGGCATAAGATCAACACAGGATTGGAACTTTGAATCCCCATTGGGCGAAAACCTATCGAAATTTCTTCAAATCCTTTCTTAGTAGTTAGTAAGTTATGGAAAGCGTACACGTGCCAATATTTCGTAGTTGTAGGAGGTTTGGACTGGGGGAACATACTAATATTATGAATTGAGGGCAGTAATATTTTGATTTTGCAACAGTAATATTGTTTATTTTTAAATTTTAAACCCCCTGAACTGCCCTTCGCCATAGGCCAATAGGCCATAGCCATAGGCATGTACGGCGATCTAAAGACATCGAGGTACCATAACGATGGGGGTGACCTCTCGTGAAAAAGTTATTTAGCACTCAGTTGGGATCGAACCTTCGCTTGACCACGGTTGACTTGCGAGGCCAGCGCTCTACGTCTGAGCTACCGCGTCCGGTATTGCTTGAAATGGTATATTTATTATTGTTAGTAGTGATACAAAGTTGCAAAGGCAAATAGATTCTCATTTTTAAAGGATCTAAATGTTAGATTATCATTTTTAAAGGATCTAAATGTTAGATTATCATTTTTAAAGGATCTAAATGTTAGATTATCATTTGTAATTAACTAAAACTTGTTCCTTAAAGTTGTTTTAAAATTTAAAGTTATGTTAGTTAAACATATTCTTAGGGGAGGAGTAACGCCATCTGCATTGATATATACAACCGCCTTTACAACTTGTGGAAGGAAGTGTTGCATATGTGTTACTATTGTAAATGATTTAAATAAACCGTAACATATTAGCTAAAACATAATTACGAAGATGCCCTACAGTGTGGAAGTGTGAAGCAAAAGACGTTAATTCAAATTATATTGGTTATATTTTACCTACTTTCAATTTTGTTATAATCTAGGCCTATTTATATAGTAATTATCAGGTAAAGGTTCACTGTTCCAGATATGTTTATCAAACTTTAGTCACACAGCAATTATATTAACTCTGAACTAGTTTCCCATTAAAAGTATGATCGACAGAACTGTTAGCCATATAATATCGTATATTCCACAGTTTCTACTAAAGATTACTTAGTATACAATTCGAAGTTATTAATCTACAGTATTTAAAACAACGTTCTCGCATGCAACAAACATGACTTTGTTTTTCCTATGAAGATTGTTTGATACCTTTTACTTAAAATACAATTACAATTTATATTATCCGGAAAAATGTATATTCTGTGTTGATCTGAGAATCAAACATGGTAATATAACCTAATTGAATATTCATACATATTTACAACTTCGTAAGAATAACGGAAAATATACTAACCATATTATGCTGCAGGAATCTTTATATATACATCTAGCTGGCCCAATAGTCGTTGTCCTGTCATAATGTCATTGAATTCGTTTTATTTCAAATACTCGTTCATTTTCAAGATGAACTCGTTTGCTTTGCTCACTCGCCTATCGAAAAAAGAATTTGAGTTGCCATTCAAGTAGTTTTTTATTTCCATAATGAGAGTTCCATTCAAATAGTTTTTTATTTTCATAATGAATATATGTTTATGCCTTTTAAGTATGTTTACAGCTGTTTGGTGTAACTAACTGAACTTTGATCAAATCAATGGGAACTTTGAAGGCTAGTGGGACAGAGCCCATAGGTTAGATTAAAAATTTTCTTTTATAAGAACCTTGTCTTGAAATTAAGTTTGAACACAACAAAAAAAGGATTATTCAATTTGGTGCACTCATTCTCTCGAGTGATGGCGTGACCAAGGGAAATAGGGATTCATTTTTATATATTAAGATTCTGTAAGCAAAATGTTTAAGCTAACATTTTCAGAGTGATGGGAGACAGCTCAAATTTAAGGTCTTGATTCCGAGGTAGTCGGGAAAATAGCAGCATTTCCAAAAAGTTACCAGCAAACAAGAAATAACGTAAAACATCCACCATAATAAAAGCATGGGTATTAAAAACGCCTGTTTTTTACATTAAACATGATTAAGTGTCCACTTTGTTTACGAACTGACATGTGTTCCATCTTAATCGATTTATTTTCCGCATCATGTAAAGTGTAAAAGAATCAGATTAGGCAGAGTATTGAAGCAAGGTTAGGGGCTGTGCCTCCTTCAAGCTATTAGTATATAGTAAAATTACTGTATGGTTTAGAAAAACAATTACATGGCTCTTGAAATAATTTGATCTTAGTTAAACATTAACTCTACCCTTCACAAAATTGTAAAATAAAGTAAATAAAGCTGATTAATAAATCAAATGCTGACTGTCTATATTGTTTGAATGTAACCTTAACATATTTATAGAAATCTAAAGAGACCTTTTCTGGCTTTAAAAGACATTCCATTCTCCCGTACTAAATCGACTGTTCCGTACCGTAGCGAAAAGTGTTTTTATTTTTATTATGAGTTTTAGGTAGTCATTTATTTTTGCTACCTCGTCGTGCCATCATTTTTGTCTGAGGTAGAAAAATATGAAATATGGGGTTTACATAACCACAGAATGCAAATTGCACTGACTCAAATAATGTTTCTCTAACACATTAATAATATAACACGTGTTTTCTCGCTCAATTGCTCAAATTTAAATAGTAAATCAAACTTACGTACCCGTCACTACAAGCTGATCAACAAGTTACTCTAGCAAATATTGTTCTCGGTTTTCCCATAAGATGAAGACTTACTTGCAATAGCGCGCGCAGTTGCTCTTGTAGTTGACCGCGCCCCAGACGCAGCTCCCGATCAGGACGTCAGCTTCAGTTTCCTGCACGATGACAGAACACGCCACCAGGACCGCTAGCAGCACGAACACACACTTGCTGGCCATTCTGCTGTAGTTGTTGTAGCTGTAGTCACAGATGTGCGAATGAGTGGTCGGTTGCGGTAGGTCAGTATTTATACATTGTCGAACAGGAAAACTCTAAGGATAATGCAAGTATCAGCTGACAGCTGCAGACGATTTCCTCAATGCTTCAGCAGAGCTCATTAGAAGTCTGTACTGCTGGGAAACCCCAATGTGTGTGTTACATTGGACTACTTGACCTACGACGGTTGCGACAATGATACCCATCGAGCATACTGGTCGCCTGGAATTACCAGAAACGTTTTGCTGCCACGAGACGTAGAGAATCAGGGTTTCCTTGGCAGTACAATATGCTGATAAATAAAGTGAATTCAAAATTATCTTCCCTGATGAAACGGTATTTCAACAACGCATAAACCGTTGCCATAATGCTGTCACCGTGACTTGCCATAACGTAAGGTTAATTACCACATTCTGTGTTGATTTAAGCTTTGTGTTTTATCTCCTCGAGGTTGACTTTTATCTTGATTTGGCTGCTCTGTAAAAGGTTTATGTCATTTTATTATAAACCGACACGAGCGGTTAAATGGTATAACGGAGGATTTAACTCTCCCCTCAGTTGGGGAGCCTCTTTTCTTTTTACCAGTTAAATTTAATCTAAAAAATCTACATATCAAACGTTAATATGACAGTATGCTAGATAGTGGCGAAAACACATATATCCCTGTAAAACATTTTGGGAATTTTCATTTACAAATGTTTTTCAGTAAGTAAATGTACTTAAACTTTAAATATATTCATATATAAAAACATATTATACATTTTATATATCACATTAAAGGTATGGGATTCCATATTAACGTAATATTTCATATTGATTAAACTATCAATAAGTATACAGTAACATTAACGAAATTACGAGATGCCAGCGTAGCTTGCAAGTTAAGAACATCTGTGTTTGCTAACATTTCTTTCCCTAAAATGGGAGATCATTTGACGGTGTGGCACGTATTTAATATGTTTCACCAGTGCCCGAGTTTTATCTTGTACGTTGAGGAAGTAAGTCTCGTGTTCTTTGAGCATTAAGAGGTCTGAAGAAAACTAAACGTATTCCTATAGACATAAATAATCACTACACTTTTATAAACCAGTGGTAATCAAGCCGGTGACTTATTAAGTTGCAAGAAAATCTTTTAAGCCACTGCCCTAACAATTTCAATATTGACTTTTTTACGTACGTTTTTGCTTCCATTAGCTAATATATTTATATACTTTTTCTTGGATGTCTTCCTGTCCATTTGTAAGTTCCTAGATAACCTCTTTAGCTTTACAGTTTATAAACAGGTTTTCGGAAAGTAAATAAGTAAAATTTAAAAAATGTTCTTTAACGGTACAAACTATGTAAACATAACGTTATATTTTTATTAACTTCTAGAGTAACATTATCTTATAAGGCAACCATTTTCTGTTAAACAAATTGTTACGCTGAAAGAGTGGTAACTCAACAACAGAAAAAGTACATTCTATCATTTCTAGTTAGGTAAATATTGTTTTTTGTATAATCCGATTATTTTTTTTATTTAGTTGATATTCTGAGAGTCGAGTCAACATTAAAAATACTCCCGATAACATAGAGGACTCTACTACGTAGAACCACATAATAGGACCCTCCATATAAGTAAACTGAATTTGTATAACGTAAAACCTACGCCTATTTATTTTTAATCATAATTTAATATTTATTCATAACTTTTAAATCAAACTCAGATATGTCAAACGTTAAACCTTTAAAAACTGAAACCTTTAAAAATAAAGCAATAAAATAAAGTTGAACAGAAAGTAATCGAATGGCAATATCACAGCGGTGTAGGCTGAGGATAAAGGAGGTATTGTGCAATCCCAGGTGTCCCATACAGTGGATACCTCCCCCTTTGATAGGGCGGGGGCGGGGGGAGTGACTGTTATATCTCGTGTTGGTTGCCGACTGTATTGGGGGAGGAGGTGGTTCGATATCTATAGATTAAATGAAAAAGTATTTGAGCCTCCTTATTATCATGGAATGTCTCACCATTTCCTAGACAACTTTGTTGTGAAGATTTAACGGTTGCTGTAGACTGTGTATTTTTATTATATTATATGTCAATAAAATTGTACGTTTACCCGCTTATATTGTTGTACTATTTTGTTTTTGCATTCATCAGAAAAAGAAAAATTTGTGTCAGCTAAATGTCTGAATGTATTTTACAGAGTGCACCATCGTTTTATTCTCCTATCATGGATTCAATTAACTGACCATATTTTTCCTCACTATTTACGTGCAAAAAAGGGTAACCAGCAAAGGATTCTTAGATTAATAGATGTTTAGTATTTGGTTTATATTATCAATACAGTTTCAAATCATCCGTTAAAAAAGTACTTGAGTTTCAATATTATTTGTACCTGTAACCCTTTTGACAAAACAATTTGCTGTGCATCATACTACCGTTTCCAGTAGTCAGAACCTATTGTTCGTCCAAAGATTTCACGACAATAAGAACCAATCCCGTAGAACCAATGGAGGTGTCATTACATTTATAATTTCACTGTTGAACCGTGCAGTTATTAAGTATTACATTTTAAATCTGTCGTAATTTAAATTTTGGTGACACATGTGATTAAATTTTTTTACATCAAGTAATTAAGCGTATTTTTTATACTTTTTAACTTATTTTACTGCAAATCTTTAACATCGTCAACGTGTATATGAATGTGTTAAATTACTTAGAATACCTATGAAAAGCTTTTTTTCAAGAAAGTCCTTTAAATCTAACAAGTGAGTTATGGAGTCGTGATATATATTTGAGAATTATGCTGCAAGCAAATGACAGAGCAAAGTCAACAGGTTGGGCAACAAATAAAAATAAAATACAGGCAATAACAATTTGGCTTTTGTGTGGCAAAGGAAATGTAACGTTTACTTATATAGCGGATACGGTTAGGTGATAAAACTGGGTTTATTTAATCCCAAGGGACTAACAATAAAAAGCAACGTTCCTACTTTTTTTACCATTGGACTTGTAGTTGTATGATTTTGTTGAGGTTTTTGTACTTATTGTGTATTTTTGAACAACCGATACATTTTGTGTAATGCATTTTATACCTTTTTATATTTTAATAATGAATTATACTTTCACAGGATGACAATTTAAAAGTATAAAATAACGCGGGACTTCCAAGTCTAGCCACGATTTTCATCTCTCATCGATATCTTATCCCCTTCCTCCCAAAGGGTTTGGTCTATGGACAGTGCATTGAACGCGTCAAGGTGTGAGTTATAGCTACCCCCCTTAAACGCAACAATGAAGCCTTTATAAGCCCTGCAGAGTTCACCTCAGTAGTAATGCAAATTTCGTGGCTAATAGAAGTAAAAATATGTTATGTTTTTATTATCTAAAACAATGTCATCGTGACAGGTATGAGAGTATTTTCAAAACTATTGTAGGGAGAAGAATTTTCAATGAAGGAATTATGGGATAGGATTGTGTTGTAATAGAGCATCATATTACTAGTATATTTCATAAATACTCTTTATTTCAAAAGGTTTCGAAAATATATTACAATAGAAATCCATATTTTTCACTTTACGTACCATATTTTATATACAAATAAATCAGTTTATTTTTAAGTAAACCCCTTTATGGCTTTAAAATTCAATTTATCCATTTATAATGGATTTTTTAAAGATGTAAATCAAATTTTAGTAATTTGAATTTACGAATCATACCTACTCGTAGACGAAGGTAACTAGTAATAGTAACGTAATAAGTATGTTAAACGTAAAGTGCTCTTTAATTTAAAGGGAAATTAACTAATTAAGCACGTCTCGTTCTTCCTTTATTTAATGCCTATTTGTAATGCAGTAAAAGCCTTGTGTACGTAAAAGGATGATTTTCGAAAAATTAAAAATCGCAGTAATTGGTAATGTACTAATACGTGCAACACATGTGACGTAAAAAGTACAAATACCCCCGTCGCAGCAAACATGCATACTCAGCGAATTTCTAATGGAGATATAAATGTCTTAATACTAAATAAAGCCACTTACCAAGTTTCATAAAAATATATTCACAAATAAGCGATATATACAATTCTAATTATTCTCCATAAGAATAACATTGGGGCTGAGTACGCAGGTTTGCTGCATCAACGAACATAAAAAAGTTTTGTTATGTTATATCAGTATAACTCAACTAGGTGAAGTCATATACCAGTTTTAGCGAATTTCCCCTATAGGGAAGAAGCTATTACCGTAGGTCTCATGGTAAGACTTAAGCCCGAGACCATGATAACTTTTTGTTTTGAGGTCCCCAGATGCCAAAAACACTATTCGTTCAAATTTATATATATATGTATATCACGTAATTTATTTTTTGTTGATTATTCCCATAGCAGCAAACTTGCGTACTCAGCCCCCATGTTATTCTTATGGAGAATAATTAAAATGTAATGACTCCCTTAATTAGGAACATAAATTAATAAAACTTGGTATGTAGCTTCACTTGGTTGAGTTATATTGATAATTATATAAAAACCCATTTTTTTCTCCTTGTTGCAGCAAACCTGCTTTCTCAGCCCCCATGTTATTCTTATGGAGAATAACTAAAATGTTATACAGCACTTATTAATCATTGAATATTGATGAAACTTAGTATGTGGCTTCGCCTAGTTAATTTATATTTATATTTGCATAAAAAACAATTGTTTATGTTCCTTGTTTCAGCAAACCTACGTACTCATTACCAATGTTATTCTTATGGAGAATAATTAAAATCGCTTATATGTGAATATATTTTTATGAAACTTGGTTTGCGGCTTTATGTGGTATTAAGACATATATTATGCATTGGAAATTCGCTGAGTACGCAGGTTTGCTGTGATGGGGGTATTTATTCATATATGTTCATAATTATGGAGACATAGCATTTAATTATTATCCATAAGAATAACATGGGGCTGAGTACGCAGGTTTGCTGCTACGGGAGCCTTTGGCAAAACTTTTTTGAGCAAACATCAATAGACCACAACCAGATGAAGCCATATACCAAGTTTTGTTGGTATACGTTCATTAATAAGCGAGATATAAAATTGTTCTTTTCCTCCATAAGAATAACATTAGACAACGTACTGTGTTTAGCACTTTCAATATCTTGGTAACCAATTGACGTAGAGAAATTATCAAAATACCAAATTGTGCGTTTTCTTAAGCTAAACCCAATGATACAAATTAAAATTAGACTATTTAAAAAATTATACGTAAAAAATTCAAAAAACCCATTTTTGGGATAAAAAATCCCCCAAAATACCCTTTTGGATAGAACGATCTGGCTGTTTTTCGAACTTAAAGTCATAAATGTTGCTTTACACGTTTATAGCAAATTTCAACAAAATCGGATCATTTTTACGAGGGTTATCGTGCTCACGGACACATATATACAGGGTGTCCAAAAAGTCCCGGGTCGGTTAAATATTTTTCAAAATATTTAAAATAGAGCTACAAAACATTGCACAAAGTTACTGGACATAAAAATCTATTTTAACACATATTCAGTGATCCGCTACTTCCTCACAGGGACGGCCCGCTAGGAGTCAGAAGAAAATCTTAAATGTAAGCATAGGTTGATATGCATATCAAATAAAAGGTCTTTATTAGTAGAGTACAGAGCCGCAAACTCGACCTCAAACGGAGAAACGAGTCAAAAATGACAGCCGTTCAAAGATGGCTTGAGTTTGCAACTTAGGTCAATGTAAAAAATAAACTGACGAGCTTTTTGATTTTAACATTACTAACCCAAAACTGTTTACAATTAATACTGTTGTAGAATAATAAGTTTCATTATTTCTGAGAGGGATCGAAAATAAAACAAACAAGGAAAATGAATGAGCCATGATAAACCTAAGAGAGAAAGTTATTTGTGACTTATAGTGTGTTCCATGAACTTGATTACATTTACCTAAGTTGCAAACTCAAGCCATCTTTGAAGGGCTGTCATTTTTACTCGGTTATCCGTTTGAGGTCGGGTTTGCGGCTGTGTACTCTACTAATAAAGACCTTTTATTTGATATGCATATGAACCTATGCTTACATTTAAGATTTTCTTCTGACTCCTAGCGGGCCTTCCCCCTGAGGAAGTAGCAGATCACTGAATATGTGTTAAAATAGATTTTTATGTCCAGTAACTTTGTGCAAAGTTTTGTAGCTCTATTTTAAATATTTCGAAAAATATTTAACCGACCCGGGACTTTTTGGACACCCTGTATATATATATACCAGGTGTACATAAAGTCCCGCACGGGTTTAATATTTTTTGAATGATAATAGATAAATCAATAAGATTTGGTATATCAACACTACACCTAAAATTCTACTTTTTGAAGGAACTATCAGTTTTCTGTCATATCATGGGGACGTCCCGCAAGGAGTCAGAAGGAAATTTTAAATGGGAGCATAGGTCAATATGCACATCACTTTAAAGGGTTTATCTAGCAGAGTTTAATGCCACAAACCGCACTAAAAAAGGTTGATCCAGTAAAAAATGGCGGCTGTTCAAAGGTTTTATTAAAAAAAAAGATAAGATCTTTCTAATTGTTACTGTTACCAGTTTTTCCCCGTTATCAATAGATTTTGACCAAATTTGTAGCCCTTGAGGATAACCAACGTCATAATTCACTTCTGTATTGACAGGCATAATGTAGTATTTAGCTGCAGTATTCATTTAGTTGCAGTTTTGCTTTAATGGGGTTGTGGCTACTAATAAAATGTAACCAAGTAAAACCTTTGAACAGCTGCCAATTTTTACTGGATCAACCTTTTTTAGTGCGGTTTGCGGCATTAAACTCTGCTAGATAAACCCTTTAAAGTGATGTGCATATTGACCTATGCTCCTATTTAAAATTTCCTTTTGACTCCTTGCGGTACGACCTCATGATATGACAGAAAACTGATAGTTCCTTCAATAAGGAGATTTTTAGGTGTAGTGTTGATGTACCAAATCTTATTGATTTATCTCTTATCATTCAAAAAATATTAAACCCGTGCGGGACTTTATGTACACCTTGTATATATATACAAGGTGTACATAAAGTCCCGCACGGGTTTGCATATTTTTAATGTTGACTTAAGCGCATTCTCCTATAGGGAAGAAGCTATTACCGTAGTCGGCATGGTAAGACCTAGGCCCGGGACCATGATAACTTTTTGTTTTGAGGTCCCCAGACCCCAAAAACACCATTCGTTCGAAACCGTATATATATATATATATATATATATATATATATATACGGTTATATATGTTATATGTTATAAGTTATCATGGTCCCGGGCCTAGGTCTTACCATGCCGACTACGGTAATAGCTTCTTCCCTATAGGAGAATGCGCTTAAGTCAACATTTTTTGTACCAAAAGTTTTTTCTTATTATTAAATATTAATTTCACGACTCACTCTCATGTGTAAAACAACAAACCCCTTTTAAAGACTGAGACCTTTAAAAAGATGAAGTTGTAAAATAGGGTTACACAAATAATAATAAACTAGAAATATCACAACGATGTAGGCTAAGGAAATTTATAGGTATTTAAATCACATGATATATTTGTGGAAACTCTCATCTTTAAGGTTTTATAGGTGTATTGTGAAGATGTATAAACTTAATTGTTATCCTACAGTGTGTGCGTTGTCACGGTAAATATATCATACAATCTATGAATTATTTGTAATGTCTGTCTACCAATGTATTATAAAACGAGTTTTTGGGCTTTTTGCTCGGCAATTATCAACCTCTATAGCTAATATTAGTTATACATGTTTGGTATAATTCTAAAGCACTAACCCTCTGAAAGTACCTCCTGCGGTTTTTGAAAACGTCCATTTTGAGATATTTAATACATAGACTTTTAAAGTTTTAAACTTACGAAAGAATACTAATACTTTGAATTAAGTTTTCACGTCTGTCTTTACCTTACAAAACACATCAGGAAAAGATTTTTCAAGCATAATGTAAACACTACTGCATATTATGAGCAAATGTAGAACTGGAAATATAATGCAAGAGATAACGTTTTGGCTTTCGTGCAGTTATAAAATAAAACAATTCCTTAAATAGAGGATATGGGTTTAGGGGATAAAACTGGTTTTATTTCATCACTGGCGGCTGGCCGCAAAAATTACCGCTTCTACTCCGTTAACGCTGGACTTGAAATTGTACAATTTTAACATCTTTGTCCTTGAGTTGTATCATTTTAATATTTTCATATGTGTTTTATCGTTGGCATCACTAACCGAACGATATGTTGGTTTGAAAAGCATACACGTGATTCCATCTTATCACGTCTTCAGGTGAAAAGAGTACCTACAAATGGGAAATAGAAGAATGCCTAGAAACCTCTCCTACGTATTCGTCTCACCTCAAGGCGAGATCAGATTCCAGATCCCGAAACTTCATTAAACATGTTTTCCTATATTTATTAATGGGAAATGTCCGCAATCGTTTCTTAAATAACTATATAATTAAGTATTTTTCGTAACAAAAATGTTCCATATTTTTAATAGTTTCTATAGTAAAAAGGTTCCATAGTAATCTATTTAATATTTGCACCTTTAACAGTAAACATTGTCTCGAAATTATTACTATCTAAAATTACACAATAAAAACAGCACTTCGGAGTCAGGCCAAGCTTTTCATTTTCCATCGAAACCTTCCCATCCCATCCACCCAGAGGGTTTGATCTTTGGGGGGCGTATTGAACGCGTTAGGGTGTAAATTATATCTACCCACCCCCCTCCCACTACTCTCCTTACTACGCAACAATGATGTCTATATCGGCTCCTTACAGATTTCATCTTTTGTTAATAACAATTCCTTAGCAGGGAAAAGTAAAAATATACTATCAGCCTTCCCTAGTCACAATGAGTATTTGCAAACGATTTTTTAGGTAGAACTTAGCAAGGAAAAGTAAGGAAAGGATTACTAGTAGTGTTAATAAAACTCATAAATATTTATTCTTTACAATTTCTTCACAGAATTATTTTTATATCAAAATTAAGTTAAGAACTAGTTGACCCGTGCGGAATTCCGCACTGCGAACCAAATCTTGTCAGCTGATCAGATGTTCTTTTGTTTACATTTTCGCTCCTGTCAAGACAAACTATTCCCTTTATTCATCTTTCATAATATTCAAATTTCCCATTAGCGGTACATTTTTAGAACGTGGGTCTATTTTTCTTCAATAGCCGGCACGATAAGCTTTAAAATGAGGGGTAAATCATGGAATTTGGTAAAGGAATAAGGAAGATCTCGCTGACTGACACAAAAACAGGCTAGAGAAATAATATATAAGATAACTTAGTAACATAAAACAAAAATAATGCGCGAGTAACAATAACAATAAACTTAAACAAAATATTCTTATAACAAATCAATTAAATAACATCATTATAGTTAGAACTTTAAACTATATAAGTAAAAAAAATCGTTGAAGACACTTCAGAAAACATATTCAAAAATGTTTCCTTAAACCTTATTTACCAAGTTTGGTATAAAATGTGACCAAGTGTATTCATTTTGTAGTAAAAGCCCTTTTGTAATATAAATTAAGAGTGAACAGTTTTAATTTATCTAACTTAAAGTTTAATTTGTAAAATATTGTTTATTAGTTTATACTTCTTTATAAACATTTTAATTTCAATCCGTCTGACGTCAATAACATTGCAAATTTTCAAGCTCTAATATTGCTGTAATTTTAGGAATTCATAATATAAAACTTGATATCTGACTAGGAGACACATCACATGTAATCACTAATACACAGGGAAAATGAATATTAATTATGTAATTTTTACTGTATACGAAGCATGAAATAAAAAATAAACAGAATAATTATGTTAGTAGGAATAGTCTGCGTCTGTATCATTAACCCGTGGAAGTGGTGTGGTGGGACACAATAGCCCGTTATCTCACTATTTCACCAACGCCTTGCTTCGATCTCACTAGGCACATATTTATTAACTTGTAAGAGGTAACGCTCTTACTGGTTCTTCACTGTGACAAGTTTATTAATCACTATTTAGGGAACATGTGGCAAAGGTTATTTAAATGTAACCATTTGATCAATTTCTACATTTAATTTTCGTTGATCTATCAAGGTTGATCCACTTTCAAGACTTAGATAAAGTCAATAAATATAATTTAAAGAATATAGATTAGACAATAATTGACTCTTGAAAGATGTTTGGCTCGCACAGTGAAAAAGAGATGATTTTTGGATTCACGGATTTATTAGTTTATATTTGCACCTTTAACCATAGACACGTTGTGACTAGTTGCGGAAGCGTGTGACATCTATTGCGATGATCAACCACTGTTAAACCATTGCGTGGGTTCCTAACCTATGGTTACTATTGGCCACTTTTCACCATAACTTTTTTTGCAGATATGTGGGGGTCCTGCTACGTAGAGCGGGGATGCGGGGAGGGTCAGCGAGAAAGGAAGGTCTGGTGTCAAGACATCCACACCAACAGAGCCGTGTCCCTGTACCACTGCAAGCCTAGGGACGAGCCTTCCAGGACCAAGCCGTGCTTCGTGGCGTGCAGGCATCACAAAGGTAGGACTAGTAGAGACCAATGTGATTCTAGGCATTACAATTGTCATTGGCACATCAGAATTGTAGAGTCGGAAAATGTCGTTAAGGATAAAAGTCAAGGTTAAGTATAACCATTACGCCGGTAAAATTACTATGCCATCGGAACTATTATTTCTGCGTTGGGTTTCCTTGTCTACATTTTCTGTAATTTAATTTTCATCGACTCAAATTTAACTTAAACAAAACTGACTATTTGGGAACCAAAATCGCATTAAAATCACTCTATATAAACCTGTAATTCTCCCTTGCTTGTATATAAAAACAATTTAAAATTAGTAGAAAAACGAACCAAGTCATCAACCTACCAACTTTAAAAAACCTAGACTGCAAATCAAACGAATCAGTTATCAAATCTAGTAGTTATAGTTAGTTTTTAAGAGAAATAAAATAATCTAGTTTCTTTGTGTCGTTTATTTGATTAATTTTAAATATTTTATGTTCTCAGATAAAAAGTCTTAACATTATTATATCAACAAATTATTTTGTATGGAGTGTGCAATGAAATGTAAACTATGGATTGTCTTTTAAGAAAAATAAGTAAGGTTAAAATATAAAGATCCAAATGTTTAAAACAGAAAACTACTATTACTATTTTATTTTACAAACTAAATCATTTAGTACACTGTTTCTAATTGTAAACATTTTCATTGAACCCATTGTTGTTTATTAGTGTACGCTATTAATTTGAAAAAAAAACTTAATAAGTTATATAAAAAACAATTCTACGAATAAGGCAAACCTCAGTGTCAGAGAGAGTATTAACAAATATTCAAAACTTTGTCTGAAAAGTAATAACACCTTAAACAGTTCTTTCAGCGCCTATCTCGGTGGGTTGTCCCATTATAACCACCCGTCAAAAGTTCTTTCATTAAACATTACAAACTTTAAAAGTTGTCTTCGACTTTTTAACGTTGCTTCAAAAGTTATATCAGTAGTGGAGAAACCACAAAGAGGCATCACTTCCGGCGCTTTTTTCCCATGTTATTCTTATGGGGATCAGTTTTTGCGCCGACGCCCGATCCTACCCTACACAAATTTTCTTTTTGGCCCTTGCCTTATTTTCCCCCATTTAAAATTTGCATTAATTTTAATACATCCTTTGCAGAAATCCACGAGTTCAAAAATAACTCCACACTAAATAAACAACACATGTAAACAACTTAGAAGTTATTGTGTAGTAGTGGTGAAATGGCAAAGAGGCATCACTTCCGGCGCTTTTTCCCCATGTTATTCTTATGGGGAGCCGTTTTTGCACCGACGCCAGCTCCCGCCCTACACAAGTTTCCTTGTTAGCCTATACTATTGTCCAACCCTTGCCTATATTAAATATATTTTCCCAATCCCCATCCCTCCTCTATATTTTTTAAAATTAATTTTCAAATTCTAAAAAACTATCTTTGGTGTTTATGGTCCGATTTGTCTGCAATTTGGATATGTTATTGTCCTAGGCAAGTGTTTTAATAAATTCCACTTACATTTCCCAAATTCACTATAACGGTCAAATTAAAAAATATTGAAAAATACTATAGTGCCAATTGCCACCTTCTTTATTAACTGTCCGATTTGTCTTCAATTTGGATATGTTATTGTCCTAGGCAAGTGGTTTAATAAATTCCACTTACATATCCCAAATTCACTATTACAGTCAAATTAAAAATTATTTTTGAAAAATACTGCCAAATGCCAACTTCTTTATTAAATGTCCGATTTGTCTGCAATTTGGATATGTTATTGTCCTAGGCAAGTGTTTTAATAAATTTCACTTACATATCCCAAATTCACCATCACGGTCAAATTAAAAAATATTTTTGAAAAATACTGCCAATTGCCGCCTTCTTTATTAACTGTCCGATTTGTTTAAAACTTGGATATGTTATTGTCGTAGGCAAGTGTTTTAATAAATTACACTTACATATCCCAAATTCACTATTACGGTCAAATTAAAAAATATTTTTGAAAAATACAGCCAATTGCCAACTTCTTTATTTACTGTCCGATTTGTCTGCAATTTGGATATGTTATTGTCGTAGGCTAGTGTATATGCACCATCCACATTTTACAAATATTACGGTCAAATTAAATAATATTTTTGAAAAATACTGCCAATTGCCACCTTCTTTATTAAATGTCTGATTTGTCTTCAATTTGGATATGTTATTGTCCTAGGCAACTGGTTTAATAAATTCCACCTACATATCCCAAATTCACTATTACAGTCAAATTAAAAATTATTTTTGAAAAATACTGCCAATTGCCAACTTCTTTATTAAATGTCCGATTTGTCTGCAATTTGGATATGTTATTGTCCTAGGCAAGTGTTTTAATAAATTTCACTTACATATCCCAAATTCACCATCACGGTCAAATTAAAAAATATTTTTGAAAAATACTGCCAATTGCCAACTTCTTTATTTACTGTCCGATTTATTTAAAATTTGGATATGTTATTGTTGTAGGCTAGTGTATATGCACCATCCACATTTTACAAATATTACAGTCAAATTAAAAATTATTTTTGAAAAATACTGCCAATTGCCAACTTCTTTATTAAATGTCCGATTTGTTTAAAATTTAGATATGTTATTGTTGTAGGCTAGTGTATATGCACCATCCACATTTCCCAAATTCACTATTACAGTCAAATTAAAAAATATTTTTGAAAAATACCGCCAATTGCCAACTTCTTTATTTACTGTCCGATTTGTTTAAAATTTGGATATGTTATTGTTGTGGGCTAATGTATATGCACCATCCACATTTTACAAATATTGCGGTTAAATTTTTAAAAATTTGGAAAAATACTGCCAATTGGCAACTTCTTTATTTATGGTCTGATTTGTTTAAAATTTATGTCATTATTCTAGGCTAGTGTATATGTACCATCCACATTTGACAAATTAACTATAATGGTCAAATTTAAAAAATATTTTGAAAAATATACAATTTCAAACTTCTTTATTTTCGGATATGTTATAGCTCTTATATAGGTAACAAGACCACACTACCACACGTTCCATTACCCACTTGTCTTTTTTGTTTGTTTATTTTGCTGTAATCCCAAAACTGACTTTGCTGTTTATTGCCTACACTTTGGATATTGTCCTAAGCATTTATTTTTGGATATGTTATAGCCCCCAACTATTATATCTAAAATTACAATATTATTTCCACCTATAATACAGTTGTTTGTTTTGCCGCAACCTAAAAACTAATATTGGTATTTGTGTTTTTACAAAACTATATTTTGCAAATTACTACCAATAACTCCTTTATTTACTTTTCGACTTGTTATATCCCCTTATATCTAAATTTACCGAACATTTTTTCCCTTTTAGTGTTGTTTTGTCGTAACCAAACTTTGGATGCAATATATTACTGGCCATTGCATAAGTGCATTTCCAAATTCACTATTACGGTTGGATTAAAAAAAATAAATACAAGCTTATTATATACGCTAATAAGTAATATATATCCACAATTATGGTCAGAACAAATTTTGGATATGTTTTAAGCCAACAAAAATAAATGTTTAAAACCCAAAACAACTAACCTTTCTTTGTGCTTGTTTGGAGTAGTCTTTATTTTATCCAACTTAATTTTGTAGTTAAAATCAAACTTCCCACATTCTAGCTCCCTTTCCAGCCAGTGACATAAAGGTTACGAATATTTTCAAACAATATATCTTTTTCTTCCCCTATGTTGGACTTGTTTAATAGCGCACCATATTCCAAATCATCCAGTCTACTACATTCTTTAAATTTAACATTGCCTTTAATATCTCTATGTCTTCTTGTCCATTGTTACGGAAACTTAGGTTTTCTATTTTTGGAATCGCCACAAAATGTTGCGGTTCCGTTAGTGTTAAAGCTTGCAAGTGGCTCGTTGGTAGGTAGATAAATAATGTCCATAAGACTGTAATAAATATCACTGCATTAACACGGAGGTGACGATTTCAGAAATGAAATATGAAACATATTGATCAGTCCAGCGACGATTCATTTTCCAAATAATCCGCAGATTAAAATCCACTCACTCAAACTATGTCTATCTGTAAATTAATGCATTTCAACGTAAATATTTGGGGTTATAAAATTGATACCTCTTTATGAAGACATTGCAGATATTTATTAATGAGATGACCGAGCTGCTTTCATTACAGTTTAAAATGAGCCTTTGCGGTACCGATAAAACAATGTGTTGGCTTATTCATGATTGTTGGATTTTTATAAATCTATTTTGTGAGGGAAGACCTGTTCGAAGGAAAGCCATTAAAATTGAACTTAAAATCAAATGCTGACTTTGACAGGATAGAAGTTGAATTTTTGAGCGGTAAGGCTATGCTAAATAGCGGATTCTCTAAAGAAATGGTTATAAAAAAGTAGCTAAATTCTCCACGATGAATTAGAATATAACATTTATTTTGACGATACTTTTAGCGCTCTTTATTCTTAAACGTTAACTTCACTCTACCTCGGTCACTTTTGAGGTAAGACCTTACGTTGCTCTGATCTGTTCTATTGCACGATACTTGATATAAAATGTCTAACTTAACCTCTTATATATTTAATGATCAATCTGTTACTGTACTGTTTGACAGTGAAAATAATCCTTGGTTCAAAGGAAAGGATGTTGTTAAAATCCTGGGCTATCAAGATTCAAAACAGGCATTGCGGATAAATGTTGATGAAGAAGACAAGTGTAAGGCTATAAATATACTCTCTAAAGGGGGGGGGGTGTATCGATACACCCCCCCTTTAACTTCCAATATCAGTCTAACTTCATCAATGAATCTGGTTTGTATTCTCTTATTTTGCGCTCATTGAAACCAGAAGCTAAAGCATTCAAAAGATGGGTTACAAGTGAAGTCTTGCCTTCCATTAGAAAGTATGGAGTGTATAAAATCAAACATGAAAATAATCAGTTAAAAAATCAAAACTCTCAACTCTTGGCTGAAATTACAAGGTCTCTGGAAGACAACCAAAAGCTCACTCAAATTAACTCAGAATTTAAAACTAAAAACGACATATTGTGTAAAGAGAACCGGTCACTGAATGAGTTGTTGAGTTAAAGTTTTCTGTAAGATATTGGCACATTTCCTCTTTATTAAATATTCCAGCCAAATCTAGTGTTATATCGAAATCCATAAGATCTTGCAGTATCTTTGGAAGGTCTTCCAACAAATCCTTAATTTTAACATTTGCAAGCTCTATTTTATAGGGAATTGCTATAGGATCATCATACTTTTGTTTAATTTGGTCAATATCTTTCTTTATTATTTGTAACACACCCTCGCTTTGGGAGAATGGTAGTTTGGCCACAACACCATGTCGAGCTAAAGAGAACTTTTTAAATATTCCTCATAAGTAGCTATTAAACGAGCCACATATTTCCTTCTTAACTTTAAATTTATTTCGAACGTCCCCATCACAATCCGCAACATTGGTTATCTTAACTAACATTATGTTATCACAAAACGCATCCGTTATAGATGTTATTTAATTTTGGTTCACCCTCGCAATAGTTTATATTACCTATGTCTGTAAGAAGGTTATTATTACGTAGATTTTCTAATAAAAACCATATACCAAATCTTTCGTTAGTAGGTTTAATACAATTCCCCAATAAATGGCTAACAGAGTACATTTCTTTTATACAAAAGTAGCGGAAACATGTAAACAGGACAGATTACACCATAGGCATATAGAGGTTGTAAATATATATTGTATATAAACACAGGCGAGCGGTAAGTGTAACATGTAAGTGGACACCCACATGCAAATATGGAATATCCACAAATTCGACTAAATAAGTTTATAGTCTCAATATAATTAACATATTAACATTAGTACCCAAATTGTCGAAATTCTATAATTCTATTCTTAGTCCTTGTATTAGGTTTTGTACTATTAAACCCAACATCCTGCGCAGTAGAGTAATATATGTATTTAATACAGATACGCACATTCTACAAGACCTGTACATCTGTTGTATAAGCAGCAGAACAGACGCCTCATTGTGTTGTTGTAAAGTAAAACATAAATTGTGCTGGATACAACCGGCCAGATATTAGACAGGAAATGTGTTGGAAGTGTATTGCCAAAGACAAACACCACATAGTGCAGCATGTAATCAATCCATTACTATTTAGACAGTATTGGTACAACATCCGATATATTAGCCAAACCCACAATCAAACTTGGAAAACAAACAGTAAAAAATTAATATTATAGTAACAGAAATAGTAAGAGTATAAGGACATAGTAATATTTAAAGTTTATAAAACAACACAAATGCAGAGACACAACACACTCCAACACATTACGACACAGGCACAAATACTGGTTTACAGCCATTTTACACAACTTTACAGGTTCTGTCAACTGACACAAAAATAGTTTATAAATTGTGTAAGAAATATATGTAATATAAACAAATTTAACACAATCATAACATTGGACACAATGTTATGATTGTGTTAAATTTGTTTATATTACATATATTTCTTACACAATTTATAAACTATTTTTGTGTCAGTTGACAGAACCTGTAAAGTTGTGTAAAATGGCTGTAAACCAGTATTTGTGCCTGTGTCGTAATGTGTTGGAGTGTGTTGTGTCTCTGCATTTGTGTTGTTTTATAAACTTTAAATATTACTATGTCCTTATACTCTTACTATTTCTGTTACTATAATATTAATTTTTTACTGTTTGTTTTCCAAGTTTGATTGTGGGTTTGGCTAATATATCGGATGTTGTACCAATACTGTCTAAATAGTAATGGATTGATTACATGCTGCACTATGTGGTGTTTGTCTTTGGCAATACACTTCCAACACATTTCCTGTCTAATATCTGGCCGGTTGTATCCAGCACAATTTATGTTTTACTTTACAACAACACAATGAGGCGTCTGTTCTGCTGCTTATACAACAGATGTACAGGTCTTGTAGAATGTGCGTATCTGTATTAAATACATATATTACTCTACTGCGCAGGATGTTGGGTTTAATAGTACAAAACCTAATACAAGGACTAAGAATAGAATTATAGAATTTCGACAATTTGGGTACTAATGTTAATATGTTAATTATATTGAGACTATAAACTTATTTAGTCGAATTTGTGGATATTCCATATTTGCATGTGGGTGTCCACTTACATGTTACACTTACCGCTCGCCTGTGTTTATATACAATATATATTTACAACCTCTATATGCCTATGGTGTAATCTGTCCTGTTTACATGTTTCCGCTACTTTTGTATAAAAGAAATGTACTCTGTTAGCCATTTATTGGGGAATTGTATTAAACCTACTAACGAAAGATTTGGTATATGGTTTTTATTAGAAAATCTACGTAATAATAACCTTCTTACAGACATAGGTAATATAAACTATTGCGAGGGTGAACCAAAATTAAATAACATCTATAACGGATGCGTTTTGTGATAACATAATGTTAGTTAAGATAACCAATGTTGCGGATTGTGATGGGGACGTTCGAAATAAATTTAAAGTTAAGAAGGAAATATGTGGCTCGTTTAATAGCTACTTATGAGGAATATTTAAAAAGTTCTCTTTAGCTCGACATGGTGTTGTGGCCAAACTACCATTCTCCCAAAGCGAGGGTGTGTTACAAATAATAAAGAAAGATATTGACCAAATTAAACAAAAGTATGATGATCCTATAGCAATTCCCTATAAAATAGAGCTTGCAAATGTTAAAATTAAGGATTTGTTGGAAGACCTTCCAAAGATACTGCAAGATCTTATGGATTTCGATATAACACTAGATTTGGCTGGAATATTTAATAAAGAGGAAATGTGCCAATATCTTACAGAAAACTTTAACTCAACAACTCATTCAGTGACCGGTTCTCTTTACACAATATGTCGTTTTTAGTTTTAAATTCTGAGTTAATTTGAGTGAGCTTTTGGTTGTCTTCCAGAGACCTTGTAATTTCAGCCAAGAGTTGAGAGTTTTGATTTTTTAACTGATTATTTTCATGTTTGATTTTATACACTCCATACTTTCTAATGGAAGGCAAGACTTCACTTGTAACCCATCTTTTGAATGCTTTAGCTTCTGGTTTCAATGAGCGCAAAATAAGAGAATACAAACCAGATTCATTGATGAAGTTAGACTGATATTGGAAGTTAAAGGGGGGGTGTATCGATACACCCCCCCCCTTTAGAGAGTATATTTATAGCCTTACACTTGTCTTCTTCATCAACATTTATCCGCAATGCCTGTTTTGAATCTTGATAGCCCAGGATTTTAACAACATCCTTTCCTTTGAACCAAGGATTATTTTCACTGTCAAACAGTACAGTAACAGATTGATCATTAAATATATAAGAGGTTAAGTTAGACATTTTATATCAAGTATCGTGCAATAGAACAGATCAGAGCAACGTAAGGTCTTACCTCAAAAGTGACCGAGGTAGAGTGAAGTTAACGTTTAAGAATAAAGAGCGCTAAAAGTATCGTCAAAATAAATGTTATATTCTAATTCATCGTGGAGAATTTAGCTACTTTTTTATAACCATTTCTTTAGAGAATCCGCTATTTAGCATAGCCTTACCGCTCAAAAATTCAACTTCTATCCTGTCAAAGTCAGCATTTGATTTTAAGTTCAATTTTAATGGCTTTCCTTCGAACAGGTCTTCCCTCACAAAATAGATTTATAAAAATCCAACAATCATGAATAAGCCAACACATTGTTTTATCGGTACCGCAAAGGCTCATTTTAAACTGTAATGAAAGCAGCTCGGTCATCTCATTAATAAATATCTGCAATGTCTTCATAAAGAGGTATCAATTTTATAACCCCAAATATTTACGTTGAAATGCATTAATTTACAGATAGACATAGTTTGAGTGAGTGGATTTTAATCTGCGGATTATTTGGAAAATGAATCGTCGCTGGACTGATCAATATGTTTCATATTTCATTTCTGAAATCGTCACCTCCGTGTTAATGCAGTGATATTTATTACAGTCTTATGGACATTATTTATCTACCTACCAACGAGCCACTTGCAAGCTTTAACACTAACGGAACCGCAACATTTTGTGGCGATTCCAAAAATAGAAAACCTAAGTTTCCGTAACAATGGACAAGAAGACATAGAGATATTAAAGGCAATGTTAAATTTAAAGAATGTAGTAGACTGGAGGATTTGGAATATGGTGCGCTATTAAACAAGTCCAACATAGGGGAAGAAAAAGATATATTGTTTGAAAATATTCGTAACCTTTATGTCACTGGCTGGAAAGGGAGCTAGAATGTGGGAAGTTTGATTTTAACTACAAAATTAAGTTGGATAAAATAAAGACTACTCCAAACAAGCACAAAGAAAGGTTAGTTGTTTTGGGTTTTAAACATTTATTTTTGTTGGCTTAAAACATATCCAAAATTTGTTCTGACCATAATTGTGGATATATATTACTTATTAGCGTATATAATAAGCTTGTATTTATTTTTTTTAATCCAACCGTAATAGTGAATTTGGAAATGCACTTATGCAATGGCCAGTAATATATTGCATCCAAAGTTTGGTTACGACAAAACAACACTAAAAGGGAAAAAATGTTCGGTAAATTTAGATATAAGGGGATATAACAAGTCGAAAAGTAAATAAAGGAGTTATTGGTAGTAATTTGCAAAATATAGTTTTGTAAAAACACAAATACCAATATTAGTTTTTAGGTTGCGGCAAAACAAACAACTGTATTATAGGTGGAAATAATATTGTAATTTTAGATATAATAGTTGGGGGCTATAACATATCCAAAAATAAATGCTTAGGACAATATCCAAAGTGTAGGCAATAAACAGCAAAGTCAGTTTTGGGATTACAGCAAAATAAACAAACAAAAAAGACAAGTGGGTAATGGAACGTGTGGTAGTGTGGTCTTGTTACCTATATAAGAGCTATAACATATCCGAAAATAAAGAAGTTTGAAATTGTATATTTTTCAAAATATTTTTTAAATTTGACCATTATAGTTAATTTGTCAAATGTGGATGGTACATATACACTAGCCTAGAATAATGACATAAATTTTAAACAAATCAGACCATAAATAAAGAAGTTGCCAATTGGCAGTATTTTTCCAAATTTTTAAAAATTTAACCGCAATATTTGTAAAATGTGGATGGTGCATATACATTAGCCCACAACAATAACATATCCAAATTTTAAACAAATCGGACAGTAAATAAAGAAGTTGGCAATTGGCGGTATTTTTCAAAAATATTTTTTAATTTGACTGTAATAGTGAATTTGGGAAATGTGGATGGTGCATATACACTAGCCTACAACAATAACATATCTAAATTTTAAACAAATCGGACATTTAATAAAGAAGTTGGCAATTGGCAGTATTTTTCAAAAATAATTTTTAATTTGACTGTAATATTTGTAAAATGTGGATGGTGCATATACACTAGCCTACAACAATAACATATCCAAATTTTAAATAAATCGGACAGTAAATAAAGAAGTTGGCAATTGGCAGTATTTTTCAAAAATATTTTTTAATTTGACCGTGATGGTGAATTTGGGATATGTAAGTGAAATTTATTAAAACACTTGCCTAGGACAATAACATATCCAAATTGCAGACAAATCGGACATTTAATAAAGAAGTTGGCAATTGGCAGTATTTTTCAAAAATAATTTTTAATTTGACTGTAATAGTGAATTTGGGATATGTAGGTGGAATTTATTAAACCAGTTGCCTAGGACAATAACATATCCAAATTGAAGACAAATCAGACATTTAATAAAGAAGGTGGCAATTGGCAGTATTTTTCAAAAATATTATTTAATTTGACCGTAATATTTGTAAAATGTGGATGGTGCATATACACTAGCCTACGACAATAACATATCCAAATTGCAGACAAATCGGACAGTAAATAAAGAAGTTGGCAATTGGCTGTATTTTTCAAAAATATTTTTTAATTTGACCGTAATAGTGAATTTGGGATATGTAAGTGTAATTTATTAAAACACTTGCCTACGACAATAACATATCCAAGTTTTAAACAAATCGGACAGTTAATAAAGAAGGCGGCAATTGGCAGTATTTTTCAAAAATATTTTTTAATTTGACCGTGATGGTGAATTTGGGATATGTAAGTGAAATTTATTAAAACACTTGCCTAGGACAATAACATATCCAAATTGCAGACAAATCGGACATTTAATAAAGAAGTTGGCAGTTGGCAGTATTTTTCAAAAATAATTTTTAATTTGACTGTAATAGTGAATTTGGGATATGTAAGTGGAATTTATTAAACCACTTGCCTAGGACAATAACATATCCAAATTGAAGACAAATCGGACAGTTAATAAAGAAGGTGGCAATTGGCACTATAGTATTTTTCAATATTTTTTAATTTGACCGTTATAGTGAATTTGGGAAATGTAAGTGGAATTTATTAAAACACTTGCCTAGGACAATAACATATCCAAATTGCAGACAAATCGGACCATAAACACCAAAGATAGTTTTTTAGAATTTGAAAATTAATTTTAAAAAATATAGAGGAGGGATGGGGATTGGGAAAATATATTTAATATAGGCAAGGGTTGGACAATAGTATAGGCTAACAAGGAAACTTGTGTAGGGCGGGAGCTGGCGTCGGTGCAAAAACGGCTCCCCATAAGAATAACATGGGGAAAAAGCGCCGGAAGTGATGCCTCTTTGCCATTTCACCACTACTACACAATAACTTCTAAGTTGTTTACATGTGTTGTTTATTTAGTGTGGAGTTATTTTTGAACTCGTGGATTTCTGCAAAGGATGTATTAAAATTAATGCAAATTTTAAATGGGGGAAAATAAGGCAAGGGCCAAAAAGAAAATTTGTGTAGGGTAGGATCGGGCGTCGGCGCAAAAACTGATCCCCATAAGAATAACATGGGAAAAAAGCGCCGGAAGTGATGCCTCTTTGTGGTTTCTCCACTACTTATATCTCAGGTTGTTTTGAATGTGTTGTATTTTCAATAAAGTACACTAAGAACTTTTTAACTGAAATATATCGAAAATCGAGTTGTTTATTATTCATAATTTTAGTATCAGTGCATAGTTATCCGAAAATTAAGCTATCTCTTTTTATGTTTCATGTAAACTACATACTAAAAACAAATCACTTTTAATTATAAAAGATTATCAGCTGGAAATCTGGATAGTAAATATAAGAACAATTAATTAATCTGAGTTTTAAGAGTAGTCTTCTTAGGAGGTATCCTTCCGGTAAATAATGTAGACAACAATAGAAGACAAACTTCATCCAAAATATTCAGTGGCTTATGTTAAAATCTAATATAATCGGCCATGTTTAACATGTAATGGACATTTTGTGTTAGTTGAACGTAAAAAGTATATACGTTCGAAAGGTACATCGTACGATTTTTACTTTCACATATATAATAATAGTAAAATTAAATTATAGTTTTTCCGCCTGAATCAAGTTAATCAAGTTAAATTAATCCGTTACTAGTTGTCCTGTTACTCGAATCCGAGCAAGTTTTTACCTAACGAAAGGTTACTTAAGTTGTAAACAAACATAAATAAACATCTGATATTAAAACTGATGGCTTATTTCCACTCAACACGTAGTTTAGACTTCCGCCGTCAGATAGAGCCACTGTTTCGAAAATTCAGCCCTTTACTGTGTTTAAGTGATGCCCTTTCTTAAAATTGTGAGACTTATCGGAAAATTTTCTTACAAATACTTTTAATTTGGCACCTCAAACTTTAAAATCCGTCCAGCCGATATCGAGTTATGACTGTGAAGGAAAAAACCCCTAGCGTATTAAATTATAATTTAGTTCAAGCTACTTACTATTAAATACACTACTGACTAATTACTGCTAATTACTTTAATTCCAACCATTAAATATTAAGTAAGCTACTAATTAAAACTATTAACTGCTTAACATAACTACTAACAAACATGTATTTACTACTTGACTATTAGTTACACTTTTAATTAATGTAATTAAATATTTGTTAAATTATATTTATATTATTAATTTATTTTTTAAAGTAAAAATTTATTATCGATTACGATATAGAATAATATAACCGACGTATTACAAAACTGAAAAAGATCACACATATCATACTATGCAATTATTTGTTTATTTTTTCAAGTGATTTCTAGTAAATGTAAAATGATTCTTAGTGTGCTTTACACATACTATACATATTTGGAGTTCTGAAATAATATTAACAATTTTACTATTACAGGGAGTTTTGAAAATTTACAAAGAGAATGATTTTAAAATTTGTTGAAGACCACTGACCCGAGCGGCAGTAGAGGGTAAGGGTGTGTCCCTTTTTGATAGCGTGACAAACACACAGACATGCTCAAACAACCTTTCTTTATCTCTGAAATATGTCACACACTCGTTTTATCTCAGGTATTTCTTAGACGTCCTGCTGTTAGTTTTACGTTTCAATGTGTGCGATTGCAATTGGGTGATACAAAGCTAAGCCTTTAGCCTTTATACCTTTATAGCCTTAATACCTTTAGCCAAGCCCTTGGATTTTAAATCTTAATTCAAAGCAAAATTTTGATCTTATAGCTTCGATTAATATTTACGTTACATGCTATAATTGAACTACTTTTACAACATATTAGTTATGAATGAAAATTTATATAGTGCAGAATTTGCATTTTGTTATGCTGCGTTAGCAAAGAAGTCTTTTGGCGTATTGAAGTTTTTGGAAACTCCAAAGTTGGAAGGGAATCATACCTAATCAAACATAAATATCAAAGTTGTAATAATCACATACATTACAAATTAACAACTAATCCTATACTCTAATATGAGTAAGGTTTGCTTGCTTGCTTGCTTGCGACACGGATCTCAAAAACGGCTCCAAGGATTTCCTTCAAATGTTCGAAATAACTAATTTCTGGGATAAAAATAAGTTCTAGACAGGCCTCATCCTCAGGAAAAATCAAATAATCTAAAAAAACTAAAATGAATAGTTAACAAAATTAACATTGGGCTAATGGAGTTTCAAATCAAAACAAAAGAATTGTAACAGCTGTGCATAATCAACCAGGAACTGTCAAAGTAAAACTCATGTTGTTTATGATTATTAACATGAGGTTTCCTGAGAGTAGAGATTAAAAGATTTGAGTGAAGATTACATATATATGGTAGTAAAAGCAATCAAAGGGGCATTGAGCTACAAATAACAACTGGAGGGACCTTAAAAATGTAGAAAACAGACAAATGAGTTATATAAATCTGATTATCAGTAGGAGGAAGAGGTGAAATTTACTCAGAGTCATCTAAACAAACTGACTGGCCTTCCCCCGAGCAAAGCTCGCCCCCCAGGTACTTATTTATTGTCAACTTGATATTATCCAGTGAATGGATTGGATTAAAACGTCCGTACTAGGTTTTAATGACATGCGGACATGAAACGGAAGCATGAAATTGGTTGTTGTGTTATTTATTAAACGGAACTCAAACAAAATATAAATCCATCTTCATTTATTGACGCAAATTTACGAAACCTATATGTCGTAAATTATGTCGTTTATGTCTTTTATGCCTCTATCCTAGAGGATAAACGCAGCAACGTCGTACAGTATCTAACTGGCATAACTGGGCGACAGTTGACTTACAGACGTTTTGTCATAAATAAGGAAACGGGCACCCAAACCCCAGACGGGTACTCAATGTATAAATAACCTAATTATTTCGATGCACCCTTTTCCTCATTCTTGCATTACAGTCCTTGAGTCATTTATAATTGTGGTTTTCCCGTTGCCAGTCTATATTGCTCAGCCTCGTTTATAACTAACATTTACAGGAAAGCTATTACCTCAATTTGGTACAAAATTATCCAGTAAGTGTTATAATGAAATTACTGCTATGTGGCATATTTAATGCTTCACGATATAAATAATTATTATAAAGATACGAGTTTAATATAACCGTAAATACTCGATTGGTGATAGTTGTCACAACATTGATTGTTGGTGGCTGTCACAACGATGAGTGTTGATGGCTGTTACAACGATAATTGTTGATGGCTGTCACAACGATAATAGTTGATAGTTGTCACAACGATGATTTGTTATGGTTGTCACAACGATAATTGTTGATGGTTGTCACAACGATAATAGTTGATAGTTGTCACAACGATGATTGTTGGTGGCTGTCACAACGATGATTTGTTATGGTTGTTACAACGATAATTGTTTATGGTTGTCACAACGATAATAGTTGATGGTTGTCACAACGATGATTGTTGATGGCTGTCACAACGATGAGTGTTGATGGTTGTTACAACGATAATTGTTTATGGTTGTCACAACGATAATAGTTGATGGTTGTTACAACTATGATTTTTGATGGTTTTTACAACAATGATTGGGGATAGTTATCACAAAAATGATTGTTATTAGATGTCACAGCAATTATTATTGATAGTTGTCAAGGAACGGTAAAAACTGCATATATCATTAGATGGACAAATGGACTATGTGAGATTAAACGTTACGGAAAAAAACAGAATGAAAGTTAAAATTGAATCTCAACTAAGTATGTTTAAAACAAATTCCAAACATTTGAACGAATAGGATTTAAATAACCTATACAATTTCATATTTGGTAGCATGTTGGGTCTTATGACAAGAACTACAACGTTATCTGCGCCTTTTATTATTACTTATAAATTCGTGCATAAGAAATTTTACTACCGTTCTTTGTTTTGTGTGCATGAGGGTTTTGACAAGACCCTAAATACGAAATAAAGATTCTTTTATGCGGGATGGCGTAAAAAGCTGTACATTATAAGCAAAACGTATACAGCAAATTTTAATTGTATATAAAAAGTAAGGCAGATAAGACATAAACATCAAACACGACTGTTACAAATAATAACATTTACAAATAAGCCTTTGCAATGGCTTCTTTGATTATTACGATTACGTTCTGATCATATCACTGTAACATTAGTTTACTTCAATAACTTATATTAAAGAAAACTATGAAATTTATTATTTAAATTTAAAAATATTTTAAAAATGAAACTCAGTTTACGGGAATAAATATTTGTCAATGGCTGTTTTGGTAATGGCATATTGTAAAATATATATATTTGGTTGGAAAATAAGGTGAATTCATTAAGGGGCATTGAATTTAGCACCCAATTGATAGAATGCTATTAAAAAATTTATATAGTAAATCATTTGTTATGACATCAGTCCAAAGTGGTCCCAGATCTTAAGGTTATATCAAATATATTCACATAAGTGTTACACGAACGCAGTATCAATTCACTGTTTCATGGTTCAATAGTTACGTTTTACAAGTATAAATGACAAAACGACAAGGCCAAGAGTATATTTCGAAGAAGTACCTTTTGATCGTGTCCTAAAGCAAAACATGTCATGAATATGGAAGCTTCCAGGGTTTTCATGTCAAGAAACAATCTTATTTTTCAGTCACTTCTCCTTAAATCTCAGACTTAATCACTGATATTCCCATGCAAAGGTTTCCTCCCTTGAGGCATAAGTAAACCTTTAGTAAGTTTAGTTTATAGATTTCTTACCATCTACTGTTTAAACTTAAAACAGTAAAATGGAGGATATACCAAAGTTATAACTTTTGACAGTTTTGACTTTTGACTTTTGACTTTTGACAGATTTTGCTATTTTTTTTACAGGTACAATATTTATACTTTTTTAACACAATTTTTTTGTAAAGCTAAATTTTTGTAGCTTTTATACTTTATCCAAGTTTTGTTGAGTTGTTGCTCCATACACACAAATATTGTAAGATATATGAGAATGGATTAATCCAGAATAAATAATTTTCAAGGTTGCTAAATAGTTCTAGTATTTGATATAAAGAGTATACATTGAGTATATACTGTGTATTGAGTATAAGCTAGTGTATATTGTTCTAGCCTTAACATTATTTGGTTTGATTCATTTTCTCTGTGTTGTTTAAATATAAAGGTTTTTTTATTTTGTATTTGTACTTGTCGTTATAGCCATGTGTTAAAAGAAGTACATAATCTTTGCTATATGGCAATTTTTCTATTTAAGAATTTTGAAGGATAAGTTGTTTGTAATATATGTTTTAATTCTATTAAGTGATTCAGCATGGCTTTATTATATGGTTAGTATTTTTAGATTGTAAACCAGTATATTTAAAAGCTTAGTAGTTATTTCATGATTTTCTGAAGTTACAATGGCATAAATGGCCTACATTGGGATTTGAAAGAAACATGTATACAACATTTGCTTATTTATGACAGTTATAAAAAAGTTATATCCTAGAAAAGAAAGGAAAACACATTATTGGCTTGAGCAACTTGAGTCTCGAGACAAGAAAGACAGGACGACAGATGTCTCAAAGTTCAAAGGTGACTCCAACCCCCCGGTCCGACCGTAGGGCCAACTTCCTCGCAGTATACCGTACCATCCCTCGTCTCTTAGTTTTAAATTTAATCTTCTAGTCTTTTGACATTTTACATTTTCTTATATTTATATAAACAATTTGATATTGTGGTTTTACGAAATTATTCCCTGAATAAATAATTAGTAAAACGTAATTTACGTTAGACTTGACGTCAACTTAATATAAAATTGTTTTAATATCACTGATTTTATCAGCTGATATTACTAGCTAAGGTAAAAAATAGTTTTTCCCCTTAACGCCCTCTAAGTATACATCGAAAGGTGTTATAGGTGTTAAGATGGCTAACTCATAGCATCAAATAATGAATCGTAGGACGATGGAAATTGACGTGTGTTTGGTTTAACGTGTAAACGTGGACTAACGTTAAGTAAACACGTTAATACGATTTTCAAAATTTCAAATATTGAAAAAAAACATGAAAATTCTTGTTTAATGATATAGTAACTTGTTTAATGGTATAGTAATGATAAATAAACTAGTGCTCTTTATCATAGAAAATTAATTATTTTCGTGCCAAAACACCATTTTTTTAAGTAAAAATTGTAATTCAAACTAATTGCAATCTTATTTTACGTTTTTAGAGAGATTAAGAGATTTAATCTTAAAGTGATCAGATATTTAATGGTGCAAGATTATTAAAAATACATTTTATTCTTTTTTAATAATTTATAGGACCAACTTTTTGAGACCAATAACCCTTTTTTAGGGGCGTGGTTATATCGGTCTTCGCAGTCCTGCCAGATACCAAGTGCATAGTTATTTCACCAACACGTTTTACTTCCAGTTCATTGACGTGAAGGACAAATTGTAAAATGCATCCACCAAGGGAATGGAAAGGTCGGGGCTGAGTATGACATCGCCCAGAACAAAAAACCCTCTTGACATATTTACATATACAACAGAAGATTTTGCTCGGCCTACATCACCAGTCCCTCTTGACATATTTACATGTACAACAGAAGATTTTGCTCGGCCTACATCACCAGTCCCTCTTGACATATTTACATGTACAACAGAAGATTTTGCTCGGCCTACATCACCAGTCCCTCTTGACATATTTACATGTACAACAGAAGATTTTGCTCGGCCTACATCACCAGTCCCTCTTGACATATTTACATGTACAACAGAAGATTTTGCTCGGCCTACATCACCAGTCCCTCTTGACATATTTACATGTACAACAGAAGATTTTGCTCGGCCTACATCACCAGTCCCTCTTGACATATTTACATGTACAACAGAAGATTTTGCTCGGCCTACATCACCAGTCCCTCTTGACATATTTACATGTACAACAGAAGATTTTGCTCGGCCTACATCACCAGTCCCTCTTGACATATTTACATGTACAACAGAAGATTTTGCTCGGCCTACATCACCAGTCCCTCTTGACATATTTACATGTACAACAGAAGATTTTGCTCGGCCTACATCACCAGTCCCTCTTGACATATTTACATGTGCAACAGAAGATTTTGCTCGGCCTACATCACCAGTCCCTCTTGACATATTTACATGTACAACAGAAGATTTTGCTCGGCCTACATCACCAGTCCCTCTTGACATATTTACATGTACAACAGAAGATTTTGCTCGGCCTACATCACCAGTCCCTCTTGACATATTTACATGTACAACAGAAGATTTTGCTCGGCCTACATCACCAGTCCCTCTTGACATATTTACATGTACAACAGAAGATTTTGCTCGGCCTACATCACCAGTCCCTCTTGACATATTTACATGTACAACAGAAGATTTTGCTCGGCCTACATCACCAGTCCCTCTTGACATATTTACATGTACAACAGAAGATTTTGCTCGGCCTACATCACCAGTCCCTCTTGACATATTTACATGTACAACAGAAGATTTTGCTCGGCCTACATCACCAGTCCCTCTTTTAGCTTTCTTTGCGCGTATTAATTTTGTATTTACTTCCACTTTGTATAAAAGTACACTCAACGTTTTATTCTGAGTAAGATGATCTGTATCATTTTGAATTGCAATTACTCAATTAATGCACTCGTGTATCATCAGTGCTGTTGTTTTCTCAATCCAACTTTTAAATTAAATGATCACTCGATCTCTATACTGTGTTACATTTTAAAATTTGGGGCTACCCCTTTAAAAAACAACATTGTGAGATCAAGGAAAATATGACTAAATCATTAAAAAGTAATTTTCTACCGTCAGTAATCATGTGTCACGTGATTTGTTCTGTTTCTTGTTTCGTTTAGGAGTTATTAAATCAGTCCAGATAGTGTTCTATACAAAATTTATTAACAGTTTCCAATTTAAAATTGGCCACCAATTTTGATGGGAGCTAGGTATTGATTGACCTTAAACTTTCACTTTTTGTTTTATGCATGAACACCTTTAAAATGAAGGGTTATTTTAGAAGTATGTAATCGATCTGGGACTTTTGTACACATAGACTATTATACTAACGACTTATGACAATGTATGTAAATCAATGTTTTATTTATTTTTAGTTTAACTGATATATTACTTATCACTCAAATGTTATACTTTACAAGATTGTAGGATAAAACCAAATTTACACGACATATTTGTTATTGTTATCTAGTTAACTTTAGTATTAATATAAAATGTATATTGCTGCACACCGTATGTAAATTGTAGGATTGTTTTAAAACTGTTCAGGATAATAATACAAATTAATGATTGTTACACATTGGCAGGTTTTAAATTCTGGTCTTCTTATGGATATTCATTGTAGTAATAAAAATATGTGTAACAAAATAGTATAAATATTTATTTACTATGACAGAATATTTTCAATTGCATTAAGGGATATTTTAAACTGCTTAGTAGAACTAGGTTAAAAAATGTTTTTTCCTCCACCCTATTAGTTTTGATTGTATCTGTTCTAGGAAAAATACATTTAAAATACGCTTAATTATAACAAAGTTACTTTATACATAATGTTTATATTTTGTCTAAAACACGAAGAAAAGTAACTTCTGAACAACCGCGATAGAAGTTACAAACTAAATTTAACTTAAAACATTATTTAACGTTCAATTAAAAAGTTGAAATTGCCCTAACTTTGGATTGACGTGTTCAGAAGGGATAGTCTCGAGAAATAACGAGTCTGCTGACAGCTTGGTAAACAGCGTTGCAATGTTGGAACAAAGTCTTTAGCTGATTTCAACGTTATTGAATGTGGTTTGATTTATAATTAACTTGTGGTCTGTGATCATAAAAAAGTTTTACACATCCATCAGTCATGTGACATAGTGATTCTTCCGGGAAATTCCTATTACGTAGTTATCGAATTTCAAGTAGATTGCTGTTGAAGACTTGGGTATTGTTCAGAGAAGTAACATGCCGGGAAAACTCTCACGTGAAAAACCTCAATTAAATCCATACTTTTATCAAATTGTTCTTAGTTTACTTGGTGGGGATAAGGAAGAGAAATTAGCTCGAGGTATGGAGGAGAGGCGCTTTGTTTCAACCAGCATCCCTCATTCACCCACAACAACTATGCGCAGCTCCCTCCTCTCTTTCCCCTCACGAGGTACAAACAAAAAATAATCGGACTATAGAAATGTCTCAAAATGTATCTAATCGAAGGTGAAAACTCCATTTGCTAACTCACAATAGAGCTTAGACGAATCCATTTCATGACTGAACAAGTTGTTTCATGTAGAATAAAAGGTGGAATGGGTGAATCTGATTGGCCGATGAAGGTAACGCACCTTTGTGTGGTGGCCAAATTTACAACTTTTGTAGCAAAGCTGACTTTTGTTTTCAGTGTTACAGACTGCATGTAGCATGCATGTTGGGGGCCGTCAATTACGTCATCTGAAAATTTGGGGAAGAGGGCCCGGATTTAAAATTAATGTGAGATGATGTTTAGGGGAAGGGGTTTAACTTGAGAATTACGTCATTTTTATATTAAACCAATTTAACGAGTGATAAACGGGAAACTTCGATCGAATTAAAAAATAAGTTTATCATAAAAAAAGGTTGGGAAAATGTATTACTATGTACTTACTTCCTGATTTAATCTATGTTAATTAAAAGTTAAATGTTAAAAACATCGTTTTCACCCGTCAAATTCCACAACAATGACAATCTTGGATCCTTATCTTGTCCTGGAACTTGTGCATCTCCCCTGACGAGCTGTTAGTTTCGCCCAAGCTCATACAGAAATAATAAAATAACAAGAACAAAACTCGCAGCTCCTTATCGGTTCCCGCTCCTCCGTAATAAAGTGAGTGCTCGAAGAATGCTGTGAGTGTTGGTCAAAGATGACGTAATGTTTAAAATAACGTAACAAGGCTATACCTTTATACTGTTGAACCTTGCGTATTTGGCAACATCTTTCGTCGATCTTTATATAACTTGCAGGAAAATGAGGACGTTTTCCATTATTTGGCTCAAAGCCATTATATTAGCTCATATTAAAAATTAAGGTTCTAAGAAACTACACTGATTCGAGCGGAAATCATAAATCTATTATTTAAATGGAAAGGGTTAACGAAGGCTGATAAATAGTTAAAAGAGTTATTCTTTATGTTTATATGATAACCCAACAGATGGTTTATGTGACAATTTCTTTAGGTGCAAGCAATTTAGGTAGAATAAAAGAATTCAAGTAAATGTATTTAAAGTTGTTGTACTATATTTTTCTTTAGCTTTACAAAAATGGCAAAAAGTACCTATTTATTATTGTTTGCAATTTTATACTATTAGCAACTTGAAGGAACCATCGCTTGAACCAATGTTTTGCCTCATATGTTGTTTTTACTCTTTACATACTGAGTACAATAAAACAATATAGGTAGGAACAGATGTCAGTTAAAGGTAAACCCTATACACTTAATCTTATATTTTAGTGTAAACAAAGTAGATGTTTTTAAATCCCAATGCTTCTCTTATGGTGGATGTTTTACGTTATTTCTCGTTTGCTGGTAATTACTTTGGAAACACTGCTATTTCCGAGTCCCTAGGATCAATACCTTAAACCAGAGGCAAGCTATACTATAAATTTGAGCCCTGTCCCATCATCCTACAACTTGCCAAATTACCACAATTTCCAGTTAAAAATTTCGCTTTCAGAATTATATACATAGATTTATGAATATAAGACTGTTATTATTTAATTAATTAATTTGTTCAAATATTTCTAAATTCCATACTAAACAATATTTATGATGTTTTCTCATCGTAGTTCCTACCACGCCAGTTATATGCCGCTCCCGTTTTAACAGTATTGTATTAAGTTAAAGTGATTATTCCAGTGAACGGGCCAGTAGACCAGTAGAATCAACAACTTTCCAAGATATTTCATAATGAAATAGTTAAGTGAAAGAAAGCTAAAAGAAGCGGAAAATTGAATGAAGAAATTTCTTTAAGATCTTGAGGTAGATTTAATAAGACTCATTGAAAGCGCCGGGGGCCCGGGCTTGTTAGTAGGATGTTGTAAACTAACTTAGAACCCCAACAGTTGGAGGTAAAACTCTTATTCCACGTCAGTTGTTTCGGTTATTGTTAGATGATAGTTTCAAGAATAGTCTTAGTAATAATTCTGCCCTTTCACACTCCTGAAAATCTTTAATAAAACATTTTTAAAACAAGTGATTTTGTTATAACTAGCTGCTATAGATTCTGTTCTAAATTTCAGCGGATAAAATATAATATTAATGCACCTTAATTAGTTTTGAAGTTAATAAACTTAGCCTATACTTTATTTTAGTTATAACGAGTTTGATACGTCATTTGATTTTTTATCCAAACGATAAATCAATTATTAATTTGACAGTGAGGTTCCGGCAGTAGGAAATTAACTTTATTTCTATCATTGAAAGTGTTTACTATTTATTTTGGTTATTTCAAATTAACTAAGCCTGGAAATCTCAATTACACTCTCAAGGTCCAGGAAAAGCTAAATCATTTATTCCGTGGAGAAATTTCTACGACTAATACAAGTAGATTTACTAATCACCTGAACGACCTGATTTATGTCATCTGATTTTACGTTATGTTACGTTTTAAAACTTTTAAGGCCAATGTAGTGAAGCTATGAGGCAATTTTGGACATTGCCTGAAATTCTAAGGATCATTTCGTTAATCAATATAGGGTTTAAACACTAAAATTTCGTTTTTGATTACGCGTATTACAAATTACCGATTTAAATATAGATACAGTAAATATATTCAACGATAACCCGATTGTTTTTGTTGTTCCATAGAGACAGTGAGCCAAGCATTTACAAATTAATGCCACCATTAGGGAATGTTTTAGAATATATCCATATACAAAAGTGTAACACATTTACCTTGTTATTCCCTTGCCTAGGGGATGACACGGTGTTAGTATTAGGGAAGCCATATTGGCTTAACCGGGCTTCTATTGGTACACTGAGGAAATACTGGAAGGTTTCCTTTGAGATTTGTGAGTAACCAGATATTAACCAGACAAGAGCTTTACTTTGTTTGAATTATAGTAACATTAGTTTATCACATAATACAAATGGATATTTCATCCGGTCTTTTAAACTTTTTGTATAAAAATATCAGTGCATATGTTTGGTCGCATTGTTATACTCAGATGTGATTAATTTCTTGTGATATCAAAGATCAATTATTTCCTACAACGTCATTCAAAAGATTTGTCTTAGTTTTATATCAACAGCTTAGGATATACGAAAAACAATCAGGCATAATACGTAAAATAATTTCCCTATAAAGGTATATATCTTCAAAACTGATCGGTCAAAAGCTGTAAGAACTAAATACTGCAATTTTTGTGTGATGAAACAAATTGCAACAAAATCGTATTGATTGTATAATATTAAATAGTAATTAGTATATCTTCTAGGATCCAACTTAGACATCACGGTAAAAGGTTTATTGTTCTAACATCAATGTTAGAAAAATGCATAGTTCACAATAGTTTAATAATAAACTATTACGAATTATAATATAGACATAATATTATATAGACGTAATATTATAATAATAGACAATTACGAATATTTTTACTATAAACGTAACTAAGAACCATTTAACCAAGAAACAAGCATAATAAAAGTCGGGAGCTGCAGTCATTTGCAAGCCTCAGAAATGAAGTAACAATGGTGTGGCTGTTTCTTTCCCAAATTCCTCGTACAACTGACCTAAACATACAGGCACACTTGTAAATAGCCTTGTCAAGGTGAGCTACGCGGGCGGATATCAGTGCGTACACGCGTTCGCTGCCCAAGCAACTGTATCATCATCCACCTTGAATTATTGGTCGCACAATCTTCTCATTACCTTTAAAATTAAAACCGACATGTACTTTATTTTTTTATAAGACGAAGTATTTTGATAAATATGCTACACACTGATGTACCTGACTTTGCTATTGAAAGACCTTATCAACTATAAGATACATTAAGGTATCTTTACTATCATATAGGTATATATACAGGGAGTACATAAAGTCCCGCACGGGTTTAATATTTTTTGAACGATAACAGATAAATCAATAATATTTGGTACATCAACATTACATCTAAAAATCTCCTTTTTGAAGGAACTATCAGTTTTCTGTCATATCATGGGGACGTCCCGCAAGGAGTCAGAAGGAAATCTTAAATAGGAGCATAGGTCAATATGCACATCACTTTAAAGGGCTTATCTAGCAGAGTTTAATGCCGCAAACCGCACTCGAAAAGGTTGATCCAGTAAAAATTGGCGGCTATTCAAAGGTTTTACTTGGTTACATTTTATTAGTAGCCACAACCCCATTAAAGCAAAGCTGCAACTAAATTAATACTGCAGCTAAATACTACATTATGCCTGTCAATACAGAAGTGAATTATGACGTTAGTTATCCTCAAGGGTTACAAATTTGGTCCTAAATCTATTGATAACGGGGAAAAACTGGTAACAGTAACAATTAGAAAGATCTTATCTTTTTTCAATAAAACCTTTGAACAGCCGCCATTTTTTACTGGATCAACCTTTTTTAGTGCGGTTTGTGGCATTTAACTCTGCTAGATAAGCCCTTTAAAGTGATGTGCATATTGACCTATGCTCCTATTTAAGATTTCCTTCTGACTCCTTGCGGGACGACCCCTTGATGTTACAGAAAACTGATAGTTCCTTCAAAAAGTAGATTTTTAAGTGTAGTGTTGATGTACCAAATCTTATTGATTTATCTGTTATCGTTCAGAAAATATTAAACCCGTGCTGGACTTTATGTACACCCTGTATGGTGAGTACCCTTACTTTCAGCTCAACGACCGCCAGCAAACAAGTCAGCTCCTGAGAGTTCTTGGTAGTTTTAGGGTTTACTGCAACTCCTAACATATTGTGGATCACAATTTCCATCTACTAACAGTGTTTTTCTTGTAGATGTTTCACAACCCTCCATCACTTACAACGGTTGTGTTTCTGTCCAGACCACCTGGAGTGGCGGGTGGGCGACTGGGGCCCTTGCCTCCCTGGCGACTCGGAGCTGTCCAAGATGGGAGCCGGCTCCATGGAGCGTAATGTCACCTGCGTGCTCACCTCCCACGAGGGGTTCCAGGTAAACACCGTTGACAAATATATAAAGAGCTCAGGCTAAATTACTTTGCAAACTGTAGATTAACACTACTGACTACTGGATGATAAGATGGCTTGAAAACCATCCGAAATAAGTTCACTGACCTTTCCAATAATTCCCAACTTAATTTAAAATTTATAAATTGGTTAGGGAAACGATCGAAAAGCCTAGAAATAAAAAAATAAAAAAATAATCTTACTGTTGATTAGCCTCCAGACCTCTGGTTAAATATACAACAAATGATTATTTTACCTGTATTGGTTTTATTTTGCCAAGTGGTTTTAAATTATCCAACTGTCTACTGAAGTTTCAGGTTTGGCCTCAATAGTCCATCTTCAGGCGAGGAATTTGAATTTATTCGTCACAATTACATTTTTTATTTAAAGTAAATTAACTAACGGACACACATGCAAGACAAAAACAAATGTGGAAAAACACAATCCGGCCAAATATTTGTTCACTTGACATTAGACCAGTTTACTAGTGTGCCGAATTGTTGTTTACTGTAGACTGTTCAGCCGAATTGTGTTTTTAAATATTTATTTTTTGTTTTCAGTATGTGTCTGTTCGTTTATTTATTATGTCTTAAACATTTAATTGTGACAGATAAATTGACATTCCCCGCCTGAAAATTGTCTATTGAGACCGAAACTGCAATAGCCAGTTGGATAATTTAAAACCACTTGACTGAATACAGGTAAAATAAACCTTTTTTGTAAATAAAAGAAATCTCATTTAGAATATTAATTTTAGGAAATATTGGTTATAAAATTAGGTAATCCTAAGAACAACGTTAGGCATGTATGAGTTCTCACATTAACGAGTCCCCAGTTGCATATTATGGTCTACGTAAATGCACGATTAATAGTAATCAGTTGTAATTGTGTTTTAATTAGTTTACGTCCTAAAGAAGTTCCATATTCCTTTTCGCCTTCCAAGTACACAGAGTCAGTGGAAGTTGAGGGTAAGTGAGCAGATACTCGGCTACGATGTGGCCATGCGCTCACAACTGTTGGACCGCCACGGAACTTTAAGCTGCCGCAACTACAATATCGTTGCCTAAAACTTACCTCATTGTTCCGAGTGTAATGTCCCGAAAACTCTAGTTTAGTGTGGCACTTTTATGTTTTTTATTAGAAATAAATTTCTTTCTAGTTTTTATTATCTCAGAACGTACAAAGTTTACCTAATGGATACTTAACCATTATCGCACTCCAATAGTACGTTTTCTTGAGTAAACGAATTTATTCCTATTTATGTCAGCTGTCATACAAATTTAAGTTTTATTACTTGTGCTACTCTTACTATATTATTACTTACTATTCTTACTGACTAATCTTATTACTATAGGTAAAGTTTAACCCTAACAGGAATTTCGATATAAATGCTTACATTAGATTACAAGCATGAATGGTATGCTTGTGAACTTTTTTGAGTTAATTAGCGGAAAGAGCCTAATCTCAAAGAAAATTTAAAAAAAGTTGATTAAAGGTAGAAGAAGTCAATAATTTCGATTAACAACTCGAATGAGAAATGTGCTCAGTACTTACGTAGTTACTGCGCATCAGTAAACATATGTGTAAATATATTTTTAGTGTTTGTAAAAGATAGTAACTCTAACACATGGCATGCTTAAAATAATATTCTATGTAGAAATGCATGCTACCGTGATAATTTTTGGAAGAAACACTCCACTATTTTCTAAATTATAAAAGAGCCCGTTGAATTGAAAAACGTATTGCCACCCAACACGTTTTGAAACATGTGAAAGTGAAAGTATGCTGATTAAGATTCTATCAGTTACTTCGTAGAGTTGAAAGGTTATAAATTATTGAGCCTAAAACTTCAATGCACTGATAGCTTAATCCCAAATTTTTCATTCAAAGAGATTTAAACTTAAATAAGATGGGTTTGTAAAATCAGCAGATTTTAAAAGTAATAATTTATGATTATTGACAATTTGTGTTATTCAGTCAAACTTGTGTTATATGTGATTTTCATTTACTGCAACGGAATTAAACAATATACTTCCTCAGTATTTTCCTATTTTTTTATTTCATTTTTATCTTACAAAATCGTACAAAGGCACAGGATGACGAGGGACGGGCCAGGCAAGCGGACAGCAGTATTTTTTCGTTATGCTTGCTGAAACACAATGTATGAATAGAAACGGCCCTTTAAACTTCTAAGCGATGTCATTCAGCTGGACTGCAAAGTTTCTCCAGGTCGCAATAAGAAGTTGGTTTTAAGGGACTAACAGAAGAAACACTCTACATTACACTAAAGTTGGGGCCAAGTTGTATCCTGAGGCAGATAAAAACCGGCTGCAATATGGCGCCGTGCCTTCTAGCGTTATAAGACCCCTCTCTTTTATCTCGAAAACTTTAGCTCATTATAACGTAAGTCACGCGTAAAATTATGTTTTTACTTTAAATTAGCTCCTTGTACGTTTTAGAGCTTGTTTTCATTTTCAAACAGCAAATTTGAGTTATAAGATTCTTTCTAATAAATTATGCACTTTAACTTTTATCATAGTTTTAGTTCTATGGTTGAATATAAAATGTATGGATTTTTCATTTTTTCATGGCAATATCGTCAATTTATTATAGTTACCTACATTTATTTGGCACATTTTCTCGTTTACAATAACACTAATATACACTTAAATATAAAAAGTACAAAAATAAAAATGCTATGAAATTTATTTCTTTGATTTCCCTCCTCATTTAAAATTTGTATTTCTAAACATTCGTAAATAATACTTAATAGTTTTCCACAGGAAATCATTTTATTTGGTAATGATAATCTATTTTGTTTGATTTCCTTATGTTAATTCCTATAACTATAATAGTGAGACCTCTGTAGTTGTTAGTTTTATTGTTAGTTGTATTCTTATGAAGGTAAAGGCGAAAACTTAGGTGATAGGATGCAGAGGATTTCTAAATTTGTTTTCCATTCCCAGAACTGTTTTCTATTCCCAGTATTTCATCCACTGCTTTCCTCTTACTATTTCACATTTTGAAATCAAATTGAATCGTTCCGCCCTTTTGTGTTTGACAACCTATCAGGAACATTGACATCTAAACTACTTTTGTTGTAAGAGAGTTCTTAAAACCTATTACAAGAGGTAGCTTCACCTTATAGCGTTTTCCCTTAAGCTGCAAAATGTTTGACATTTTCTCAAGTATTAATTAACAAATCTGATTCTGTAGAAGTTCTTGCAAAAGGATATATCAAATGTATAACCATTTTTGTACGAATAAATGTTATGATTTTCCTGGAAAAATCATTGTTACTTACTTTGTTAGCTAAGAGCAGTAGATGATATAACAACCATTGTAAAATATAAGGACGAAATATTAATGTTTAATACAAATTTAGAATTTAAGAGAATGGCGTAACTTGTAATGAGGAAATTGTAGGGTACACAAATGAGGCTTTCCAATTTCAATCATACAACAATTACAAACATAATATTTACAGGTTAACATAACGAATAATAATCGTTTCTCAGATTAATATACTTTTCTTCACTCGTAAATAAGTTGTTCGTCTAACTTTAGCTATGAGTTCATAAATAATCATAAATAAACTGTTTGGTTCATACCGAAGTTAGTGGATCGAACAAAACATTTTGCTTTATATATTGATCTGTACGAGCAGTTTTTCCCAACTCATATGTATCTGAAAAAAATAAATTTACAATTTTTAAATAACTGAATTAATCATACATTTAACTTTGTTGTTTACAAACTTGCAATGTTATAATTTTTTTCCAAAGCTATTTAAAAAAGTTTTATTAGAAATTCGTAAGAAAGTAATTACTCTGTAAAACAACTTTAGTAAATACTAGAATAAAAATCACTAAATTATCTAAGCTCTTGTAATTATATGATAATTTGCATTAGATATTGAGAATTTTAATTGGTTGGATGTACTTATATGTAATTTTAAGAATTTGACTTAACACAAAAAAGCGATACTGTCCCAAAATAAATCAAGCTGTCTAAAAATACAGGGTGTTTATAAAAAAACTTTACAACTTTAATGTTCTCCCATTCATGTTCCATGGGACATACAAGTTTCCTAATGCCACCACATGAAATAGTGGCTCAAAAATTTTTAATCAGCAGGCAGTTTAATCAGCTGATTTGTTTATATTGTTGCCTGGTAAACAAAAACAAATAATTGAAAAGTCTCATTATAATCGCAATGGACGCTCATGCTAAAGTACAGTGTGTTAAAGCACATTGAAAGAAATTCTGATGTGGCTGTTCAATGGAGACTTCGATCAAGAAATAATTTTTTTTGGGAACCCCAGTTAGAATAATTGCAATAATGCCAATTGCCAATAAGGTAAACATCAAAGAAGAACTGAGAGAACGAATCAGGGGAGCGTTTGCTGAAATCGATGATCATAGTTACCGTTGTGATTGGGCCGAACTGAAATGTAGACTTGATTATTTTGCGTGCAAATAATGGGAAACATATTGAAATTAGGTAATCTACTTAACATATCATAAAACTTGAGAAAATTTCTTATATTTTGGTTGTAATTTTATAACTTTACGTGAAAAAATTAAGGTTTTATGTTTGTTTGAAGTTGTAAAGTTTTTTTATAAACACCCTGTATTGTTATTAAGAATAGATTAGATCAATCCAAAAATTGGATACTCTAATAGAAAGCTGAGAGTGTAAGAGTCTATAAAGGCGTTCGTTGATCATCCACAATTACATTATCATAAACGCCGATATATAATAATAGTTAAAAACCTGATAATCTTCTATAGTTCATAAGATCGTTCATGTCAAGTTCCAATAAAGAGATATAATGATTTCTTGTATCAAGGCTTTGATCACCGGTGATTAAAGTTAATAAGTTTCTTTGAATCAACTTGAGCTTTGAACACATCATCCGGTATGTATGTTTGAAAATCAAAAGTGACAGGATTGTAAATCACTATAAAAGTCATACGTAAATCCACTTATCACTGATTTTTCAAAGGCTTAATTATTGCATTGTATAAATATTTTAAAAATTGTTACAGCAATTTCTGGTTCACGTTCTTACATTATAAATATGTTCATTGTTATGAATTACTAGTAAAAAACGTATGAGCTGTACAATCATTTACTTAGGGGTTTCTAAACCCCCAAATTGTTTATCTAAGAGATCTCATTTCCCAACTTCCACTAAGGGATTATTTTTTTACACGAGGTGCATAGAAAGAATCACTCGCGACAAGAGCAGGTAAGCTGATTTGTGAACAGAGGAGAGCGGCCACAATGTGGTAGTGTTCCCCCAATTGTTGTCCCGTCTTTGTAGCTGCTACCTCACACAGCGGCGTAAGTCCATCTGGATAAGTCTCTCTTTATCCTCACTTAGTTGGTATCCTCACTTTATAAAAGAGAGATAGCGATTGTCTTCACATGCAAACCCCTTTAAGCCGATTATTTTACAATTTCACCATCTATAGAATGCTAACGTTTTGAAAAAGTATTAGTTATGTTTTATTAAAATGTTTTAGTGATTACTTTTATGAACTTATTTAAGGAAATTCACAAATGAGTACCAACTATTTAGATTATTTCAATAAATGAATTATAAGAGTTAAATCAAGTGGAACCATCGAACAAGATTTCAAATTACATTATTTTGGTTCTACGTTGTTTTTTTCAATAATTAAAACTGATGAAATTAGAATTATAGTAAATCTTTCAATATATATTATCAGTCAAATATGGTTTACTGAGTTTAAAACAAAGGTTGAGTATAATCTTGATGTAAAGAACAAAAATCGTCTAGACTGTAACCAAAAAAATAGATGGATGGTGGATTGTCTCAGTCGATAAGTTTCATTTTTCCATATTATAAAACTAGGTGTAATCAAATCAAATCAAATCATCTTTATTCACAATATCTATACATAATACATGAGAATATATTAACAAAGCTTTTAGTTTTGTCAAGTTCCAAACTAAAAACTAAAGGCTATGACTACGAGTTAACAAACTCCTTAAATAAGTATAATGGTCACAGTTTTATTAAGAGTATAATATAGTATTAATGTACATAATTTACAGTATACAGTATAGGTAATAAAAGTAACTAAATTTCTTTGACGGAAAAATTTAAACAGTGCAAAAATCACAACCTGCCTTATTCGTGCTCTTTGGTTTAGAAGAAAAATATGTTGTAAATATGAATACCCCCGTCGCAGCAAACCTGCGTACTCAGGAATTTCCAATGCATGGATATTTTTTTTATTACCACATAAAGCCAATTACCAAGTTTCATAAAAATACATAAATAAATAAGTGATCTATAGCATTTTATTTATTCTCCATAAGAATAACATTAGGTCTGAGTACACAGGATTGCTGCAAAATGAAAGAGAAGAAATAAATGTTTGTGCAATTATAAATATAACATAACCAGATGAAGCTACATTCCAAGTTTTATTAATTCATGTTCATAATTAAGGGAGATATAAAACTTTACTTATTCTCCTTAAGAATAACACTAGGGCTGAGTATGCAGGTTTCTTGCTACGGGAATAGTACAATAAAAATCAATTTTTGTGCAAATATCAGTATACCAGTATTACGTGAAGCCACATACCAAGTTTGATCAATATACATTCATAAATAATCGGGATATCAAATTTAATTTATCCTCCATAAGGATAACATTGGACAAGTTTATTTAGCAATGTTTAGCACTTTGAATATCTCTGCAACGGTTGGACGTAGATTCACAATTTAAACACCAAAAGTATTGTTTTGTAAATCTGAACTTATTGGTGAAAACAAATGTGAAGTTTTTAGTAAAATTAACTGAGAAAAATCTAAATACCCCCGTCGCAGCAAACCTGCGTACTCAGCGAATTTCCAATGCATAACATTTATCTTAATACCATATAAAGCCACATACCAAGTTTCATAAAAATATATTCACATATAAGCGATTTTAATTATTCTCCATAAGAATAACATTGGTGATGTGTACGTAGGTTTGCTGAAACAAGGAACACAAACAATTGGTTGTTATGCAAATATAAAACGAATTTAACTAGGTGAAGCCACATACCAAGTTTCATCAATATTCAATCATAAATAAGCACTAATAACATTTTAATTATTCTCCATAAGAATAACATCGGAGCTGAGTAAGCAGGTTTGCTGCAACAAGGAACAAAATAAATGGGTTTTTATGCAAATACCAATAAAACCCAACAAGGTGAAGCCACATACCAAGTGTTATTAATTTATGTTCATAATTAAGGGAGTCATTTTACTTATTCTCCATAAGAATAACATGGGGGCTGAGTACGCAGGTTCGCTGCTACGGGGATAATCAACAAAAAAATCTTTTTTTGTGCAAATATCAATATACCAGGACTACGTGACGCCACATACCAAGTTTCATTAATATACATTCATTAGTAATGGAGATAAAAAATTTTATTTATCCTCCATAAGGATAACATTGGACAACGTACTGTGATAGGACTTTGAATATCTCTGCAACGGTTGGACGTAGAATCACAATTTAAACACCAAAATGATTTTTTGTGGAGCTGAGTTGATTAGTAAAAGGCAATGTGAATTTTACATTAAAATTAACTTAGGAAAAGCCAAAAACCTTTTTTCTATAAAATTAACATGGGAGATTTTATGAGCAGGTTTTTTTTATTTTCTCCGCAACCACTTAAACTAGGTTAATAATTCAAAATCTACCATATTATTTGTTTTTTAAGCTTTAAAACATGGTTCAAACCAAAATTAAGTGTTTTAAAAATTGTAGGGTAAAAAATACAAAAAACCGATTTTTGAAAAATGTAAAACCCCATAAACCCCCTTCCCATAGTCCGATTTTTCTGGTTTTTGAACTTAAAACCATGAATATCACTTTACACATTTAAGCCAAATTCCATCAAAATCGGCCGATTTTTACTCAAGTTACTGCATTCACGGACACATATATAGATATTCATATATATATATATGTACATAGGTTTATTATAATAAACATTTTAAACCAACTACCCTTTCATATATTTGTTATTTAATATGTCAAATATAAAAAAGGTACTTTGTTTTAAAATTTTTATTAGAATAATACTATTAGTAGCCCTATACACAAATTTGAATTAAAAAATAATAGATATATACATATATATAAATTTGAACGAATAGTGTTTTTGGCATCTGGGGACCTCAAAACAAAAATTGATCACGGTCTCGGGTTTAAGTCTTACCATGAGACCTACGGTAATAGCTTCTTCCCTTTAGCGTAAATTCGCTAAAACGGCATGGATTAAATTCCTAGCAAAATCATTATCTCTCAACTTTTGCCAAAGAATTCACATTAAAATGTGTACAGGATCTTAGCTCCATGTTTAAAACAATTGATTACTGTAGTTAAAACAAAAACCGATGATAAAATATACGTACATTTTAAAATCAATGTTAAAATGTATTCAAACTCACTCAAAGTAGTTTTAATTAGATACAGTAGGTTCTTAAAGTACATTGTGGTCTCTTTGTGACTCAGCCAAGCGCTAAGCTGTACGAGACCTGTAGATCTCAACTCGCAAGGGGTGCTTGGAGGTGGGTCGACGACGGGACGGGGAGTGGTGGTGTCTGGTATCGCCATTCCACACCATTTATTTAACAAAGAACTTTATTGCCTTCCAGTTTTACTAGAATCCCTGCCATCCCTCTTCGAAACAATTCTTTTCCTAATTGCGTGTTTATAACATTTTCTTCATGCAGAAAGTAAGTGTTTATACATTAATAAAAAACGTACTATTAACAGAACAAAAGATTTATATTATTGGTATTGGTAAAACTTTTTTAAGTAAAAATATACAATAAATTTAATTATTTACAACGTTCTCGGTGCAGGCCATTTGTTTTGTGGTTAACTGTAAGAGTCAGCTACAGATTTGAGTTTTTGTCAAATTACTTGCAGACCCATTGCGGCTTCGCCCGCGTAAACTATGACAGTTGTGTGTGCTGCATTCTATGGTTTTCCAGGGAATCAAGTTCAGCTGTTTGAATTTTCATCAGCTCAAACCAAATTGAACGTCCATAAGCGTTAGGTGAATCGGTATGAAAACACTTTAACCTCCCTATTTTAGACCTAAAGAATCAAAGTACTAAATTTCACCACTTTAACATGCCGGGAAGTTGAAGAAATAGTGATGAGTGAGTGAGAGCTTTAACTCTTATAGCTATAGAAGACTATATCATTCAGATTATAAATAAAATCTAAATATGATTCTAATTTCAGAACTAACGTTCGAGAACGTTTAGGGCGTTTTGATATCTCTGTTATATGTGCATATACAAGTATTTCACTAAAATTTTCATTCATTGGCATTTATTTTACTTATTAGACAAAAAAGTACCATTAGCCAAATTAACTTAAATGTTTTTTTTCTTGTAATCCATTCAATTTAAACAGCTTTATATACAAAATATATAGTTGAACCTAAATAATGTGTAGCTAGAATCTACCCAGCAGATTACCGCAATTAGAAATATAAACTATTTCCGGTCTTTTGTGGTAAAAAGGAAGAAACATGTTGAAAAGTCATGTGTTTAAATAATTAACTGATTAAATACCAAACCGGATGCGGTAGCTAAGAGGAATAGCGCTGGCCTCTGAAGTCAGCCGTGGTCAAGCGTAGGTTCGATCCTGGCTGACTGCTGCAATACTTTTTCATGAGCGGTCACCACTAGCTCTCCTATGTGGCTATTTCCGTTAACGTTACTTCGCTGTCTTCAAATCGCCGCACAGACCAATTCGGCTATGGCGACGAGCAGTTGAGGTTAAAAAAAGTCTCTAGAAGATTACTATAGAAACTTTGAAATCTGATGGGTGACACCCTTAGGAAAAAATGACAATTGTATAGCCTAGTTACCTATTATTATTACCCTTGGTAGGAGAACGATATCTGAAAATGGATAGGCGAATCGCCAAAGATTACGGAAAGAATGGTTTGTATTAGGCTTCGTAAACGTTATAAACATATATCTGTTGCAACTGGTTAAAGACAACTAAATCATATGCATTTATTTTATAAAAGAGTAGTAGAGTCTAGAAACAAATTTAATAGGAGAAAAATCATCAGAAAAATCTATCGAAAACCACACATTTATTTAAAGTCCCAAAAAATCATGGAGACTATGATTTTATTAAGATTTTCAAACAAATAATATAAGACTTAATGGATGGTTGAGAACGGATCCACCGTTTTTTTAAAGGTCTTTCCATCAAGTCTGCAATGTCGCTGATTAAAGAAGTTATTAAATTCCCTCTGAGCCAATGAAGCATGAAACGCTCGAGGTGAAATTGATTTGACTTTGGACTGAAAGGTTCAGCTTTATCTTTAACTCTTCAGATACACATCTTAATTTGAGTTTCCTCTTCATTTATGGCCTTTCATAAAACACTTCAAACCACTCGCTTGTGATTACTTGATCATTTTTCCTGTTTCTTAAAGAAAATGAAAAATTAATTGTTTAGCTATAAAAAAGTAAGAATTTCAAAATGTAGTTGTCACATAACCACTGGCATGATGTTCTTTAAATAGTTTACAATGTGACTTTTTGTTCTTTTGTATAAGTGTTTCGATTTTTGAAATTCCATTTAGTTCATTGCCTTATATTTATTATTAAAATTTATTGTAATAATTACTTATAATTTATTAGAAATTTAACTTAAGCTCTTATAGGTAAAATATTCTCGAAATTAATTATTTTACTGTTAGGATCACTGCTGTTTCTCTACAGTGAATTTTAGGTTTAACATCCAAACAGTATTTCATGAATTATACTTATATAGGGGTACTCGTTTTTTATCCTATACTCTAATATGAGTAAGGTGTGTTTGTTTGCTTGCTTGCGTTCGTCCGTGCTTGCTTGCTTGTAACTCTGATCTCAAAAACGGCTCCAACGTTTTCCTTCAAATGTTGGAAGTAACTAATTTCTGCTATAAAAATAAGTTGTAGACAGGTCTCATCCCCAGGTAAAATAAAATAATGTGAAAAACAGAAAATGAAAAGTTTAAAAATTAACATCGGGCTTATGGAGTTTAAAATCAAAACAAAAGAATTGTATCAGCTGTTCATAATCAACCAGGGAACTGTCAAAGTAATACTCTTGTTGTTTATAATAATTGTAAACATGTGGTTTTCTGAAAGCAGTGACTACAACTGTTGAGTGAAGATTGCATTTATAGGAGTGGTCAAATCTGAAATAAATCAAAGGGATATTAAGCTACAAATAACAACTGAAGTGACCTTACAACTGCAGAAAAAGGACGAATGAGCTACAAAAATCTCATAATCAGTTGGGGGAAGTGGTGAAATATTACTCCAATCCATCTAAACAAACTGACTAGCCTTCTCCGAGTAAAGCCCGGCCCCCAGGTACTTATTGTAAATTAATCAGTCTGTTACAGCAATTCAAATTAAATTTAGCTATATAACTTTGTGAACTTTAATTACCGGTACGTTGCATTAACTTGATGATTGCTATCGAAGTACTTAATTTGTATTAATATAATTTGTGACAATGCTCAGCCAGATTTCTAAAATGCAATCACCAGTAGCCAGTAGCCAGTAGTCAGTAGCCAGTAGCCAGTAGCCAGTAGCCAGTAGCCAGTAGCCAGTAGCCAGTAGCCAGTAGCCAGTAGCCAGTAGCCAGTAGCCAGTAGCCAGTAGCCAGTAGCCAGTAGCCAGTAGCCAGTAGCCAGTAGCCAGTAGCCAGTAGCCAGTAGCCACGTTCGTCTATAAAATACTCTGTTAAAGAAAACCACAATCTAATTTCGTCTAAAACATCATTAAATAACATTCTATAAGTTAATTAAGTTGTGAACTGAACTGCGGTATAGTTTTCTGTTTCCCCCCTATGATTGCAACTGTTTGTTCCAGAACTCGCTGCAGATAGACGAGGAGAACTGTCTGGTGGTGTCGACGCGGCCGGAGACTCAGCGCGACTGCACGCTGCCCACTCAGCAGGACTGTGTGCTGACGGAGTGGTCCGCGTGGACCTCGTGCTGTGACGGGACTCAGCACCGCACTAGAAGCGTCCTCGTGGCACCCCACTACGGCGGTCAGTCTTGCCCTCAGGTAAACCAACGTCTATCTAACCTAATCGAGACTGGTATGATCGTACCAAATAAAAAAGTTAATCGAACATTGCACTAGAATCGGTTAGAGCGTATTTAAATCCCCACTTGGGTAACTAGTTAGGTAGCTAGTTCCAACATCTTTTAGGTAGTCCAACTGAAACCAACCACAAACTATTTAAATCATCTCCAACTTCGTTCACCAAACCAACTTCACCGAGTGACTTCAACCTAACCAAACCTAACGGACGTCAAAATAACCAAACAGAATCCAGCCAAACTTTATCGAGGCCAACTGAACCTAACTGAAACCAATCAAATCTCTTACTAACATCATCGAACTTAACCAAATTTAACCTAAACCACCTAAACATGACAGAATCTTAAAGAGCGTTCTCGTGGTCCTCCCCTATATTGATTAACATTGTTGTCAGATGGATAACATAACGAACCCCAACCTAAAACAACAGAACCGAATTGAATCTAACCTAACTTAACCTAAGCTAACCAAACTGAATGTTACCTTACTTTAATTTGCAAAACATCTTCAACTTAACCTAATATAGCAATTTTTATACGAACCTAACCTAATGTAACGCAACTAAACGGAACAATACATAACTTGTTTCAACTTAACCATTGTAACTTGACATATCCTCACGGAACCTAACATAACCAAACCAACCCTACCCTACCCGACCCAACCCAAACATAAACTAACCTCACCGAACGCTACAAGTCTGAGTTGAACCTCAAGCAAAATTACATTTAGACGTAAATTAGGTTTGCAAAATATTTTAACATACCGCAGATTTTATCTATTTTAGCAATGTATCTATTTATCGTACGGCTTTTAGTAGGGATTTGTCCGACGGCTGAAGAGGGCCCAAGCGCCCTAAAGCAGCCACAGTGGGCCAGGGACTTTCCCGCCCACTGGAACCTCACAAAACAACAACAGTAGGGATTAGAGGGAATTCCTAACTACTGACCCTTGACCCTTATAATGGGTAGGGAGTGGGCATATTTTAGGTGTCATGTTGGCTTTGGTACTCTTACTTTCAGTGAGTAAACCTTCATAGTCGGTATTGCAAACTAATAATTGCTATGAATAATATGTATTTGTCTTAGCAAGTGTGACGGGTATACTAAGTAGTTCTGATGGATTCCTTTTAATTTAGAAATACATAACTATACAGTATTTGTAACTTTCCCACAACTACATCAAACTACCAACAACAAATAATCTGTATACCTATTGTTCAACCAAACATTATTTTCTCTACAAATAGTATACTTTTGAAGTACTGTTAAGAGTTTTGACAATTAAATAAAAAAATAGCAGTTTCCGAATTTCCCGAAAAATCGAACAACAGTTGGATAATGATTTTAAAATTTATTGCCCTGTTGTTATTTACAGTTATTTTCTCAGAGTAGACAAATATTACTTTTAATATGCCCTAATATTACAACCATTTACTAATTTTATACAGTGTAGGTTCTACCACGTATAATTTTTAATATTTATTTTCTTTCGGTATAAACAATTTGGAAATTAAATTTAAAATTAATATATAAGTATTTCCTCTGGCACAAACCAGCTCCAACATAAATCAACAACCAAAAATATTGCATTTATCCTGTAACAGGGCTCGAGTGGAAAGGTTTTTATGTATCAGATAACTGTTATGAACATACAGTACTTGACACGACAGAGAGAGGACTACGTGGAAGCTCTCATTAAAAGCAAAGTGCGACCTTTGCCATGCTTGTTACAGCGACTGCATTTTATGCTCCTGCACTTGCATTCATATACTGCTGCACTTGCTTTTTATAAAAGGATGTGTAGTTTAACATTATTTAGTTCTTCAAAACAACTTCCATTGGAGTAGCTTTTATTTTTTTCTTTATAATCTAGCTATCCTAAGAAATGTAAGATTCAGATGGTTGGACTAAGCAGAAACTTGTTCGTTTGTATATTAGCAACGATTGTTGAACATTTGAACCTAGAATTTTAAAAAGAGTTTGGAAGTTTTAAGAATTAAAATGATAACATATGAAGGATTAAGAAGTACGTTCCAATGTCTATGTGGACGGGAAAAGTAAGGCAAAGAGGGCTGCCAACCTCCATTAAAAAAGTATGAAAATGTTTTAGGCTCTAAAGAATCGATATCATTAAATAAATTCGAATAATTTGACTCACAGACTCAAAGAATAATTGAATTATGCAGTAGAGTTTTTGGATGATTTCAAAATCAAGTTATTATATGCTGACTTTACAATGTTTTTTACAAGACATAGTAAAGTGTTAATTTTAATGATCGTTTATAGATATACTATCAATAAAACATATTTTGGATTGTTACCTAAATATGCACAGTTTTAGAATTGTTCAGCAGAGTAATTAAATTTGTAATTTTGTAAATATATCATAGGGCTATATTGTAAAATAAGTCTATTAAACTAAAAACAATACAAATTAAAACATGAAATCATAACAATGCTTTACTCACCAAAATTAACCCACTCGTACTTAACTGAACTAATATTAAGCTGAACTACAATCCAACCAAACAGAACATAGCTTAACTTTTTTGTTAAAACCTAATGTAATAAAACTAACCAAAGCACCTCACGGAATATAATGAAACCACACAAAACGATATAAACCTAAACAAACATAAACTAATTTGAAATTACTAAATATTGGTATATGTTTTTAATTTCAAATAAGATATCAAACCAATATTAATACTCCATACTGAAGATTAAATACAAACTAACCCCATCCAACTTGATCAGCCTAACATGGGCAAAGTTTATCTAGGCCTTAGGATAGGTTTGACCTAGACAACAAAATTAATGCAACACACGTAGGTGTTTAATTTTATTTTAACAAGTGTGTTGCTTTATATTTCTTTAGCCTTGTAAACAAAGTTGGTATAGTATGCTATAGTATGCTGTAGTATGCTATAGTATGCTATAGTATGCTATAGTATGCTGTAGTATGCTATAGTATGCTATAGTATGCTATAGTATGCTATAGTATGCTGTAGTATGCTATAGTATGCTATAGTATGCTATAGTATGCTATAGTATGCTATAGTATGCTATAGTATGCTATAGTATGCTGTAGTATGCTATAGTATGCTATAGTATGCTGTACAATAAGCAGTACAAAAAATACCATTAAACTCAAAAATTGATCACCTTTGAGACTTCACATATTCTTCATATTACCAAAAATAAATGCTTGGTTATCAAAATGTATTAATAACGATTCAATATATAATATCAATATAATATATAATATCGATATAACGATTCAATAGGACATTTGCTAGTTCAACACGTTCATATTTTTATCGTATATCAAATCAAAACAAGTCGTCGAACGCCCTAGTAATCATTAGCAAACCTTTTAGATTTTTTCGTTTTTCTAGCTTACAAAAAAAACATTAAATGATTGTATAATATTATATTATATTATGTTATATTATTATATTAATAATATCACAGCCATCTACTAGTTTAGCGTATTTAAGTCTTACTCCGTGTATTTTAACATTTTGTAATTCCTTATGATATACACAATTTAAATGTTAAAGAATATAGAACAAATTATTCCACCACTATTAAGTTTCAATACCTTTTTCAACAACCGCAAATTGATTTAATTCAGTACGTAGGCTAGAAGTCTAGTGTCACGTTTTCCATGTTACAACTTTTATGAAGTACTTGAAATGACGGTAGGACAGGAGGTACGTGGTAGCACCAGCGAGGACATAGATAGCACTCATTAAAACACACTGGGATATGCACCAAGGCCTGTTGAAACGGCGCGGTGCATTCATATTCTGCTGCACTTGCTGTTTATGACAAGCAGTACAGTATGAGAATGTAGTTGTCTGCAATTTTCCTCAAACATTTACCCAGAATAACTTCAATTGAAGTAGGTATATTATACTATCCTTTTTGTACTTAAAAGCTTAAGTTTTCGCAATTAATTTAAACAAATTTTGTTCTGCATATTTTTAAGGCGCAAAATATTTTTTTTTTAAATGTAGTGTCTACGATTATTTAAAAATGAACCTGGAGGAGTAGAAATAATACGAACGTGATTAAAAAAGTAATAATATCACTGTATGTGATTATTTTTACATATTATAGAATTCCTAAGCATTTTAACTAACGGTTAAATTATCATTTATTATTTATGGGTGATTTTAAAATTCCGGGTGATATTTAAAAGGTAATTGTATCGGGTTATAATAGAAAAAGTTATGATTTGCTTTTAAGTTGAACAACCCTTCGTTTATTAGTTAAATTAATAGTTTTCTATAAAATTCATAGAAATATATTTTATTCCTCGTATTCCCCTTGTCTAAATAAATCCCTGGTTTTGATCACTATATTATAAGAATGTTAATAGAATAGATGCTAAAACCTAAACCCAGGAAAATTGCATGTAAAATATAATATTACAGCTTTTACATTAAAAATAAGATTTGTATCGAAAACTATAATGATCAGTTCTGCTGTGATCTGTTAATTTTATTTTATTTTTAGACTATGTTTTCTTAACAGAAATACCAAAAATCAGTTTAATTTTTTAAAACTGTATAGTTATCGTTATAAAATACACAACGAATAAATATGTAACATTTTGATCCTTCTTTTCCTAAAGGCGGTTCCAACTTCTCGCGAACAAGCCCGAACATTCGGTCGAACTCCTAATGTTCGGGATATTCGTGAGAAGTGTGGGAGCTGCACGAACTTTTGAATACATGCGGGAACATTCTGGACGGAATGTTCAGTGAGCAATCGGGAGAATGTTCGGCCGAATGTTCAGGCCTGTTCGCGAGAAATCGTTCTCTAGTTATTCTGGGAGAGATTCTTATTCCCATTTGGACCAAATCGACTGTGGAGATACTGCCATAAAGTTTCTTCTTTCTCTGGTTACAGAAAAATTTCCTCTCTTTGTCATTTAATGTGGTTAAAAGTTTGTTTACACAACTAAAAACTTTGATTTCATTTCTGCATTTTAGTCAAACAAAGAAATCTGTATAAAAATTAACTATGATTACATTTTTAAATTCAGAAGGTAATAGCCATTAAACAAAACTTAGTAGATAAATATGTCTATGGTTTATAATACAGCTTAGACAGTTATACGCTTATAACTGTAGCTACATTTTGCATAGACAAGACTTGTTTTTTTAACAGAACTACGTAATATTTACTTTTTTTATTAATTTGTGATTTTCTTTCTTACAATCTTTGCTTTTCACAGTTTACAAGTGTTTAAAGTACATCACATGATATTGCATTAAGATTTCATCATACTAATTATGTCCATCCTTCGTCATAGTTGTGGCACAAATTCGATGTTATGGGACTTAAACTTACCAACAAATGCATAACAACCGTGCGGCCATTTTCAAGAAAGTCGGTAGAGGCGTAAATCTCAGATGGTGTTAACTTTGGTCACCTCTCTGTAGTTTTACAACTGTTGAACTGCACCTCATGGTGAACCCAACGGGCTTGATCACGGAAATTGTGTTCACCTCCACAGAGTTGACACTGGAGAGTTATTCCTAAGGAATGTTTAATACGGGAAACTTTTATTCCGATGTATATGCTAACTTCCTACAAACATTCAGCTGAATTATTAAGATCAATCAGTTTTAGCGTACTGGGAAAAACGAATACAACCATAACAAATAGTATATTTATAATATTGGATATTGTTCGTTTATTATTACTACTGTAAACGTACTCGAATAAATGTCGATTTTATTCATCTAATTAACTTTCCATCAACATTTCTCGTTTAGTTTAAATTCCTGCAGAAAAGTTATGGATTAGATAATAGGGGGTATTATCAACTGAACAATCATTTATTGAAATATCATAACAGTAGTTTCAAATCTACTTTTAACTTTCAGCTAAGCGAGTGGAGGTCATGCGAAGCTGAGGACAACTCCGTCGACGGGAGCGGCGGGTCGGAGCCCGGGTGCGCGCCCCACACCGAGGGAGTGCGACTGCGGGTGGAGCGCTGGGGGGAGTGTAGGCCTTCGCCCCACGAGGTTTGGGACGGGGAGAACAGCGACCGAACCGACAACTACTACAAGCACTGGCCCCAGGTCGGCACCCAGCGACGGGAGTTCACCTGCCTCAACGTCAACGGGACCACGGTTCCTCTCAGGTGGGTTGGACACTGAAATACATCTGAGTTATCAGAAATATGTTAGCAGGCAACATGTGTTTAAGCAGTTTGTAAATGTAAACAAATAGGGAACTGCGACGAACTTGAGGGAGTGTTGCTTCGGAGTCTCTCAAATTGGTGGTGGGTAAACAAATAGGGAACTGCGACGAACTTGAGGGAGTGTCGCTTCGGAGTCTCTCAAATTGGTGGTGGGTAAACAAATAGGGAACTACGTCGAACTTGAGGGAGTGTCGCTTCGGAGTCTCTCAAATTGGTGGTGGGTAAACAAATAGGGAACTGCGTCGAACTTGAGGGGGTGTCGCTTCGGAGTCTCTCAAATTGGTGGTGGGTAAACAAATAGGGAACTGCGTCGAACTTGAGGGGGTGTCGCTTCGGAGTCTCTCAAATTGGTGGTGGGTAAACAAATAGGGAACTGCGTCGAACTTGAGGGAGTGTCGCTTCGGAGTCTCTCAAATTGGTGGTGGGTAAACAAATAGGGAACTGCGTCGAACTTGAGGGGGTGTCGCTTCGGAGTCTCTCAAATTGGTGGTGGGTAAACAAATAGGGAACTGCGTCGAACTTGAGGGGGTGTCGCTTCGGAGTCTCTCAAATTGGTGGTGGGTAAACAAATAGGGAACTGCGTCGAACTTGAGGGGGTGTCGCTTCGGAGTCTCTCAAATTGGTGGTGGGTAAACAAATAGGGAACTGCGTCGAACTTGAGGGAGTGTCGCTTCGGAGTCTCTCAAATTGGTGGTGGGTAAACAAATAGGGAACTGCGTCGAACTTGAGGGGGTGTCGCTTCGGAGTCTCTCAAATTGGTGGTGGGTAAACAAATAGGGAACTGCGTCGAACTTGAGGGAGTGTCGCTTCGGAGTCTCTCAAATTGGTGGTGGGTAAACAAATAGGGAACTGCGTCGAACTTGAGGGGGTGTCGCTTCGGAGTCTCTCAAATTGGTGGTGGGTAAACAAATAGGGAACTGCGACGAACTTGAGGGAGTGTCGCTTCGGAGTCTCTCAAATTGGTGGTGGGTAAACAAATAGGGAACTGCGACGAACTTGAGGGAGTGTCGCTTCGGAGTCTCTCAAATTGGTGGTGGGTAAACAAATAGGGAACTGCGTCGAACTTGAGGGGGTGTCGCTTCGGAGTCTCTCAAATTGGTGGTGGGTAAACAAATAGGGAACTGCGTCGAACTTGAGGGAGTGTCGCTTCGGAGTCTCTCAAATTGGTGGTGGGTAAACAAATAGGGAACTGCGACGAACTTGAGGGAGTGTCGCTTCGGAGTCTCTCAAATTGGTGGTGGGTAAACAAATAGGGAACTGCGACGAACTTGAGGGAGTGTCGCTTCGGAGTCTCTCAAATTGGTGGTGGGTAAACAAATAGGGAACTGCGTCGAACTTGAGGGAGTGTCGCTTCGGAGTCTCTCAAATTGGTGGTGGGTAAACAAATAGGGAACTGCGTCGAACTTGAGGGAGTGTCGCTTCGGAGTCTCTCAAATTGGTGGTGGGTAAACAAATAGGGAACTGCGTCGAACTTGAGGGAGTGTCGCTTCGGAGTCTCTCAAATTGGTGGTGGGTAAACAAATAGGGAACTACGTCGAACTTGAGGGAGTGTCGCTTCGGAGTCTCTCAAATTGGTGGTGGGTAAACAAATAGGGAACTGCGTCGAACTTGAGGGAGTGTCGCTTCGGAGTCTCTCAAATTGGTGGTGGGTAAACAAATAGGGAACTGCGTCGAACTTGAGGGAGTGTCGCTTCGGAGTCTCTCAAATTGGTGGTGGGTAAACAAGTAGGGAACTGTGACGAACTTGAGGGAGTGTCGCTTCGGAGTCTCTCAAATTGGTGGTGGGTAAACAAGTAGGGAACTGCGACGAACTTGAGGGAGTGTCGCTTCGGAGTCTCTCAAATTGGTGGTGGGTAAACAAGTAGGGAACTGTGACGAACTTGAGGGAGTGTCGCTTCGGAGTCTCTCAAATTGGTGGTGGGTAAACAAATAGGGAACTGCGTCGAACTTGAGGGAGTGTCGCTTCGGAGTCTCTCAAATTGGTGGTGGGTAAACAAATAGGGAACTGCGTCGAACTTGAGGGAGTGTCGCTTCGGAGTCTCTCAAATTGGTGGTGGGTAAACAAATAGGGAACTACGTCGAACTTGAGGGAGTGTCGCTTCGGAGTCTCTCAAATTGGTGGTGGGTAAACAAATAGGGAACTGCGTCGAACTTGAGGGAGTGTCGCTTCGGAGTCTCTCAAATTGGTGGTGGGTAAACAAATAGGGAACTGCGTCGAACTTGAGGGAGTGTCGCTTCGGAGTCTCTCAAATTGGTGGTGGGTAAACAAGTAGGGAACTGCGTCGAACTTGAGGGAGTGTCGCTTCGGAGTCTCTCAAATTGGTGGTGGGTAAACAAGTATTGAACTGTGACGAACTTGAGGGAGTGTCGCTTCGGAGTCTCTCAAATTGGTGGTGGGTAAACAAGTAGGGAACTGCGACGAACTTGAGGGAGTGTCGCTTCGGAGTCTCTCAAATTGGTGGTGGGTAAACAAGTAGGGAACTGTGACGAACTTGAGGGAGTGTCGCTTCGGAGTCTCTCAAATTGGTGGTGGGTAAACAAATAGGGAACTGCGTCGAACTTGAGGGAGTGTCGCTTCGGAGTCTCTCAAATTGGTGGTGGGTAAACAAATAGGGAACTGCGACGAACTTGAGGGAGTGTCGCTTCGGAGTCTCTCAAATTGGTGGTGGGTAAACAAATAGGGAACTGCGTCGAACTTGAGGGAGTGTCGCTTCGGAGTCTCTCAAATTGGTGGTGGGTAAACAAATAGGGAACTGCGTCGAACTTGAGGGAGTGTCGCTTCGGAGTCTCTCAAATTGGTGGTGGGTAAACAAGTAGGGAACTGTGACGAACTTGAAGGAGTGTCGCTTCGGAGTCTCTCAAATTGGTGGTGGGTAAAAAATAGGGAACTGCGACGAACTTGAGGGAGTGTCGCTTCGGAGTCTCTCAAATTGGTGGTGGGTAAACAAATAGGGAACTGCGACGAACTTGAGGGAGTGTCGCTTCGGAGTCTCTCAAATTGGTGGTGGGTATTTTAGTTTGTGAGAAAACTGGAATCAAGTTAAGCATCTTCTCTCCGATCATTTTTTCAGGAAAACTGAATAGTTAGGTCGCCCGCACACTGGCTGAACGATCCCGCCGCAATGCCTCCGACGCGCGCAATTAAGGCCTTGTCATAAACCTACCTTCACACCTTAGGGAATTTAAGAGCTCACTGAAGAAGCAAAGGCCAGAGTCGTTTCAGAAATTCGTGATCCGCAACACTTGCTTCAGATATTTGGCGCACTGAGTCTTAGAGCAGCTTCAGCTTTGATGGCACTCAGAAAGATGCGCGTTAAAACATCTAGTTGCAAATTTGTTCAGCCTTAAAGACATGTTCGACTAAGATGCGCGTAGTGAGACGATGAAGTACCATTGACTATGAATGGGAGTTGTTTAAATGTTTAAGCCCTATACAAAATAAACATTGGTTAAATATTAAAATATTTCTATATCAAGTATATATTTATATTACATATACCTGGGATAATAGGCAAGGACTTTAAACTATACTTGATAATCTTTATCCACTTGCGTTATACAAAGAGGAACTATTATTGGACATGTTATAGATTTTGTTTTTATAACATTATAGATTTTACTGTTATGACATTACTTCGCGAATTTCAATATTATAGTGGGTCATTCCGGATTATTTTGCTATATGAAACAATATCAATTGAAATAGTTTATCTTTTGCATATGAAATAATATGATATAATAATCTAACTTTTATATTTACAAATAGGGCCTTCAGTTGGTGGCGTATTGATTATAATTTAAAACTATCTTAGTGGCAGTCATTTGACTACTGGTCTGAACAATTCTGGATCCAATTACCTGTGAAATCCATGTGATTTTTGAAACTCAGACTGCCACCATGCTTTGGAAAACCGTGGGTTCTGGCTAATTATGTAGTCGATAGGTCATATCAGTGAGAATAGTTCGACTTGTAGACTCTGACACAGAACTCAGCCAGAAAACACGAACTTTTACTTAAAAGTGAAATGATGCCAAACTTTGACTATATGACCATGCACTTAAAAATATTCATCAATTTTAAACGGGTTTTTAAATTTCGTAAGATATTAGGCTTCATAAGGCTTACGCTTTTGTCAAATATATAAATCCATATTGGCGTTTAGCAAAAACTACAGCAACCTTCCTGATGTTAAAAGGTTAGGCAGGCAGGCTTAGGTCATTTTTGGTTGGTAAAGAGTAAAGAGTACTACAGCGTCCAGAAGTATTTTGTTGTCAGTGTTTTGTAGTTACAATAGTAGTTTATTTTATTTTATATATTTTGTTACTGGGTAACAATTTTGACGACTGTCCATGCTATACTTTTTTGACAAGAAACGAACTTGATTCTTGATTAACTACTACAGGACGCAGAGAATAAATATTGTTGAATAATTATTTTATTTTATCTTTTTTATTTCATGGACGACAGAGTCGGTCTTAAAATTCCAAGGGAATAATAATAAAACTATTGCATAGTTTAGTGTAGCTTCATGTAGATTAAGAACAGCTAAGCAATTCCATCCTATCTGGCTAATCTATTTATTGTGTTTCCGGAGTAAAAAACTGCGTTCAAGGGAGGGCAGAAATTAAACTCTAATAAACTCCAATTAATTAGCTTCAATTACTTTGTTAATTGTTACTTTATCGTTGGCCTTTCTTTCTACTCGTTTACCTCTATTTTCAATAAAGTTCTTGGATGAATTAGATTAAGTTAGCATTTTTAATTACTTTGAAAGAAACGGATATACTACTGAGGGGCGAAAGTTGAATTGGTACCGAAGTGGGTTGAAATTTAAAATGAGTGTTAAGGTTCTATGGATTCTTAATTTTTTACATGAGAAAAATTACGAATATTTAATATATTGAAACATTAGGTTTATATTATTATTATTTCCTCATAAAATACGATGAAAAGTTAAAATACATTTATTCAATTACTTCTTACATTAAATGTAACAAAAATGTAAAATGCAACCAATTTTTTGAAATAAAAAAGGTGCTGTTAATATAAATACATGACATTTTGTATAAAACCTCACTAGGTGATGTCCCATTCTACGCTCAGGAATCTATCAGACGTAGAGCCATATGTTTTTGAAGTTTACATTGATCAGCTGGCTACCCAAATAAAATATAACTCCATAAGATTAAAATTGGAACTTTAAAGGCCTGTAGGGCGAAGCCCTGAAAGTGGATGATTTCAACCCCCCAAAAGGCACATCTAGAGTATAAGATTTTCGGCCCTTAAAACTACAGTTGTAAATTTGAATTTAAAACTGTAGTTTTAAGGGCCGAAAATCGCCGAACCAAAAATCAAGATATTATTTTAAGCAATTGCTGAAAGACTAAGTGGAAAATGGGATAAAACCTACAGCTTGGTTATCAATTGGAGAAGGGTCAGGCTGACATGATCAGTTTTAAGGGCGACAAGCATGTGCTTGGGAAGAGGCAGAAAAATATGGCGGTCAGCCAGGGACTTTGAAGATAGAGCTGGAGTTCCAAATTTGTTTTAAGCTGATTGTAATTTTAAAAATGTCATGTCCTGTATCTAAAATTGTCCGTTAAAATAAATGTTGTGTATATAGATAAAAATATAATAGGAGATATGTAATGGTTGCCGTTCGGCTGAAATTGTGTGCTAATTAACATCCGTTAAGGCGGTTCCACACTTCTCGCGAACACGCCCGAATATTCGGCCGAACCCCGAACATTCGCGAGAAGTGTGGGAGCTGCACGAACTTTTGAATACATAGAGGAACATATGGGACCGAATGTTCAGTGAATATTCGGGAGAATGTTCGGCCAAATATTTAGGCCTATTCGCGAGAAGAGTGGGACCATCACCTTTATCACTTGTTATTATTATTTTTTAAACCGATATTTTGCGGTTCGATCGCTATTGACAAGGTGATACAAGTAAACCATCGATGTACTATTACGCAAATAATACACAACTACAACAAGACTTGTACTATTACAAGTTAGGACCTCCTATATCAACACTTTTATTTTTTCTATTGAAAACAATAACAAACTCATAGTAAAATTGAAAATAACAACCATTAACTTGATAATTCTAACGGTTATTTTGGGCATTAACATTTTGACTAATTATCATCTATATCTACATTTTTCATATTTCATGTACATGAGTACATAAGTATTACGATTTTGTGAGAATAACTATTATTTTTTCCTTTTATTAGGACGTTACACCTCCTTCCCTTGCCTCCCTCCACCAACCCCCCCCCCCCAAATAAACTTAGAATTTAAAATAAGGAGAAATATCCTAACCGTTTCAGACTAGTGAAAACTACATCATGTTTATTATTTTACAAATAGAGGAACAGAAATGTTATCATAAAACTGATTATGAAAGTTTCATTAGACCTAATGATGTCGGTGCGCCTCGGTACAAATTGAATCAGCTTTCTGAATAGCTAATTGAATTGCTGTCTAACGGAGGAGTTTTGTTGGCTGTTTCTCTTATTTTTCTGTTATGTTAAGCAAATAAGTTACTCCTCTTTAGGTTATTGCATCTTTATGTAATGGAAATCCTGTTGTAAATGGATAAACTGAAATTATTTTTGGCCTATTGAGGATTCTGCAATCATTTTGTATCATCCAATCGAATGAACTCCTTTAAATGTTTAGTTCTTAAAAGAGTTTTTCTAAATGTTATATACAACCTATTTCATATATTCTGCATGTAAACCATTTCTCCTGTCGAGATTTGTTTTCGTATACAATTCTTAAAGTATATGTGAGTTGCTGAACCATTCATAAACATCAGGACGAGCCTTGTTGTAATTTGGCATGAAGATAACTAATATATTTAATTACGGGCTCAATCCAATTTCAAAATAATATGTTTGAGCCTTTTCAAAATCGAGGGTTTCAAATCATGCAACACATGCCCCTGGACTTAACAAAGGTACAGTTCGGGGCACAGTGCTTGGCGCCTGGTTGGCGTATGCTCTGGAATGACTTTTCGCCTCTATATGGCTTAGTACCGTTAGTGTTACAGAATACTTTTGTCAACAGAAACCAAAATTAAATAAAATAATTTTAAAATATTGGTTTTTGTTATTTTCGTTATTGTCTGTTTTTAATTATGAGAAGTTTGAGTTGGTTCTCGCCTTTCCCAGGCGTCAAGCACCGTGGCGCGAACTGTAGGGTTCAGGAAATGAGTATAAAAAAGTGTTTAGATATGGAGAAAGTTATTTAACATTTAATTAATTTATAGTATAATAAGGCTAAGAATGGCTCCTTTGTCCTTTTGAATAAGCACTGAGAGGTAGATTGAATAAAGACGCCAACAATAAAACGTTTCTCAGAGCAGAAGTGTAAATAAATAGATCTCAAAGAAGCTAGCCTGATTTTCCTTTCAGTTGTTCTTGTTGGTTTTTAATTCAAAACCTTTTTTATTACACAGAAATATTTATGAGAAAACCTGTTAATATTGTTTGAGCGGACCTGTATAAAGATGGTAGCAGATCCCCAAGCTTCATGAAAAAGTATTACCCATTTACATTGCGTTATTTACTCCAGACTGTTTAGGTCACAGCTTTACATTCCAACCTACTATTTTTCAGTGGTATAAAAGTACTTTCTTTAGAAATCATATTATTGTACACTGTAGTTTCGTGTACAGCATTTGCTGATGAAGGATGCCACGGTAACGGTACATTCACTTCATTACCATTACCGTTACCATTCCAGGTAATGTACAAGCCCTTGTCCCGTGGTCATTTGTCACCTATCACAAACTAATGGCCTAATGCCAGACTGTTGGTTCAATACATCAGATACCAACCCATATGTGGTGGCATAATGTTCACCAGCGCCTGTCCAGTGATCGATAATTTTTACTCACACACATTAACATAGGGTGTCGCTTAAATAAATATATTATTTTATTATTATGTAGAAATAAGACTGATTGAAAGTATACATAATCAGTGAATGTTTACCCATTTTTAGTTCCCCAGACGGTCAATATTATTAATTATATCATTAATTAATATCATGTTTTATCGACAGTGATTGGAATTTTTAAGATGAGCCTGACAGTGAAATGAATATATCTCAAAATTGATAGCTCATACGAGACATAGACCAAGTGGTGGTATATTTGTAATATTTAATTTTTATATTTTTATAACGCTATTAAATACAAAATAACATGGTAGTTTATAATATACCATAATGATTATTTTATTTTTGATTGCCGTTTCGAACTCACTCCTACTTCCTGGTACCCTTAAATGTGAGTACTAAAAGTCAACATATACGTTAATAACATATTCATTAAACTTTGATTTTTTTGTTTTATAAAATTGTAAGATAGAAAAAAATAAAACCTGATGTAGTGGTTAAAGCGTTAGTCTTCGAGGTCTCGAGTTTGGTGCTCGCCAATCACTAGGGTTTCAGCAGGGTGACAACGCCGTGAATCCATCTAACTGTGTGTCCTCCTAACAAAAAAAACAGTAATAGAAACGCCACTAAAGTACAACATTAACAACACTTTTACAAATTAATTAAGTATCTTAATTGGAAAACTCTAAAATAAAGATCATACAGAACTTATTTACTAAAGTAACAGTGCGTTAATCAGCTCTCTTTTCCAAAAAATAGCCAACAAAAGCTTATAAAACAGCGTAAGCGCCGGGCCGCCTCGCGTACAAAGGCGCGGCCGTTCAATGCTTCAATAAGCTTTCATCGATATTTCCAACCCCGCCTGTCATCTGCCGTGCAAAAGAGTGCGAAGTAAATCAATAATTTGTAACGTCTGCTTCCATTTTGGTGTGTTTTAAAATAGCACGTTATTTGTATGTAGAAATGTTGGAATGATTACCACTTTTGGTGGTAAATCCCATTGCTGTGTTATTCCGGTATTTTGTTCCCCCCACTGTTAGTGGTCCACGTGTCCCAAGTTTACTGAATTCGATATTTTATTGTGTTCATACGCGGTCATCACCATTTCACAAAAAGTATAATATGTGAATGTACACAACAATTATTTTACTATAAACTAGTTGGCAAAATATTACCGCAAGTAACTTAAATAGAGTAGAATTTGTGTATAAGTGGCACCATGAATTACCTAGAAAAATATTGAATAATATAACAAAATGTATTAATGTATTATGTAACAATGTTGTGATGATACAATCATGGAATGAATTAATGATGAAATATGATATAATTATGGGAAAATATTATATGAATCATGAAAATAATATTGCCAAAAATATAGCGAACAATATGATGTTACTGACATGCGGTTTCAACAACCAACAGAAAAATTATGGAATAACTACAATCAATTGCAATTGTCTAACATGATAATATAAAAATCATTGAAGAATACAACAAAACCAGAATAAAAAACAAAAGCAAATAATAGGGAGCCAACGATTTTAACTTTTCCTTTCACAAAGCTCAATAGTTAGTGTTATTAAAAAAGTACCTTAACTATATAATTAAAGGCTATGTTTCTCTTTTATGTTTGGCGTTATCATTATTCTCTTCATAAAAAACAAAACCATATTTATCATATCAGAATTGAATTAGTTTTGTTACCAACAAATATATTACAATTGTATTTATATTTATAAAATATCTTTTAAAATTACTTTGAAAAACATCTGGACTTTTTAAATACCTTTTTGCATAACAATTAACGTTTTATTTAAGTTTATGTTTTAAATAGCAATTTCAACGTCAGGCATTTTACCTTATTGGGTATTTTCATCCGATGACGACGCAGGAGGTTCGTTACGTTTTTGCTCAACAGTCTCACAATTTATTCGTCGGGCGCTACCTGCTAAACCTTTTAAACCTGATTGCTTTCAAATTAAACTAACCTAACAAAACAAACTGTATTTAATTCAGTTGTTGTTCATATTCTATTATTTGCATTAACAAATCGTTTACAAGCTAATTAATCCACGACAGTTTATATGTTTGTTTTCTATTTGGGAAGGAAATTTTGTCATTATCCAACGGGTGTCCGGTAAATAATTTGTATTTTTTTAATCATTATTGTTATACAAGTAAAATAGTTCTAATTAAACTTTATTGTATTTGTAAACATGGGTAGGCTTTTTTATTTATTAAGGTTGTTCAAATTATGATTTTCAGTACACTAAAATATTAGTTTTGAATTAAATTAAGTAGATATTTGTCCCTATGTAACTTGACCAAACCCATCGCTGAGGCAGCAACATTCGCCTTCCATCAAGCAGGTTCAATATCCTACTTGTCCCGCTATCCTGTTATCCGTACGGCACCTTCAGTTATCGCTGTGCCAACTGTATCGTGTCAGTAGATGTTTCAAACTAGTTTCCTCCTTATTGTCTCGTAATACCAGAGTACCAATCAGCGACAGAAATCAAACATATCCGACTTATCGGTGTTGCTTCTAATGTGTTTCAGAGTTGGAGCAGGAGTTTGAAGGCTAATGTTGGGTTTTCACGGTTTTATCTACCAATAATTTACCAAAATCTTGGTTCAATTTGTTTAAACATAGAGTTTTGAACTTTTTTATATCTTGGCAAATTTTCCTTAAATTTGCCGTTTTTAATTTAGCTTTGAAAACTTAAAACAGCCAAAGTTTTTAAATGGGAAAATCTGTAAACGTCATGTTCAATGTAAAATTAGGATTTTATACGAATGGGACATGTGCCGGGTTTCAAAATAAATTATCATGTGGTTCTTAAACTGTAATGTGCATATTAAAATATACAGACCGGCAGACGGCAAACCAAGCACTTTAGTATTAATAGAGCTGTTTGTTTTATTTTAATCAGTCCCTGAAGTTTCTTGTTGTATTTCTTATCCAGCACAGAAATTAATATATATTATATATATTATAATATTATATTAGTATTTTTAGTATTAATTAATATTGATTATTGTATTAATATTATTAGTAATATATATTATTAAGTGAGTCTTTTTTTAATAAATACCACTGAATATTTATTTGTTTCTAAGAAGAAGGGATTAAAAATAAATTACTGTCAGTGTCATGTGGATGGTGACGTTCTAAATAAATTGCGGTATTTAAAAGAAGAGTGCAGAGTTAATCTAACCAAAGTTAAAGTCATTTTCTCTAAAGTCTTTCTTTGAAGTTTACCTTAATCTTTTATATTAAAACTTTTGACATTTTCTCTATCAACTTAATAGAGTTGATAGTAAAGTGTTTTCTTCCTCAAAAAGATTTATATTTTAAAAAGTGGTTTATACGATCAACTTAATAGACTATACTGTATATGCAATAATAAAATCAGTGCGCTATATAGTACCAGTTACAATAAGCTAAGTATTACAGTATATAACTTATAAGTATGAATTCAAACATTAAATTTAAAATTAAGCTTTTTTTAAGATTTAATAAACATTAATCAGGTTGATTTTGTTATTCATGTGTCTGAGGTTTACTGTCTCTAGATACTACGCATAAAATGGTTTCCAAGTGGTTAATTTAAGTCAAAACAACATATTACCTGAAATACAATATAAATCCGATGATGAGTTTACAAAGATTTAAAATTATTCAGCTATTAAGCTATTAAGTTATTTAAGTTGGGAATTATAATTGATATTCTATATCCATAACGATTTTTAATAAACTATCATAGTTTTTAGGCAGGAAGGTTTAATTTGGCGAATTGGCTCTAAATGCGTTTTCTAAGTATTTCCCAGTACCAATATAATACAACTAAATGATTGCAGTCCCAGTTAAATTAAAATTTATCTTTGATGTAATATTTTATTCTATAAAGTAAACGTTTGATATTCTAAGACGTAATATAAGTATAGCTTACATATAGCTAAAAATACTGTCAATATTTTCTGTTTTTTTTATAGTTTTTTTGCTGTCTAGTATTGTTCATCATGACATCATTATAATAACAAAAATATTTACTCAATTTAACCGCTTTCCTCACGTGTCTTCCTCGCTGAAAATACCTTTTGAGGGAATATTTCAGTCTTTGCATTAATGTTTACCCAACATTTTAAAAACAAATTGTAAAATAGTCATACGTAAAGTAATTTAATTTAATTTAAACTACAAATATGTCTCTTTCTGAATATCCTATTTATCTGAATTTAAAACTAATCTAAATAGTGGACAAAAAATCTTAAACTTAAAGGAGCAAATAATAATGTTTCTTCATAACGTACAAAGGCGCGTTGGTTTTGTAGAGACTTTAACTCGAGGAGTATGAAGACATAGTATACAGCACACAGTACGAGTAATGTAGTTAGTTTACAGTAAGATACCTCCTAATTCAGTGATAGAAATACCATTCCCCGATTTGTTTTAAAACCTAACGAACAAAAGATCATTGGACAAAGAGCTTGAAACAAAGGTTAGGTCTGGCGTGTTTGGCCGTAGCCGAGTGCAATAGTGGATACTCAAGCCATTCAATGAACCTTTATAGATCTTCCCGCCAAACCTTCGATCCTGAATAATAGACTGAAGAATAATAGACTATTCGATATTGATTTTAAAAAATTTATCAAAATTTATTGAACTGAAACAATAAAGACAGTACAGGTAAATCAATTGTAAATTCACAGAGAATTTGCAAGCGATACAGTTTAAAAATCACAATGCTACGAAATAGCTAAAATATTTTATTAAATTCAAATATTATAATGTTTTCTTGAGTTAAAATTTCAAATGTTCTCAATTCATTTTTCCTAAAAAACTTGCCGTAAAAATATAAGTAAATTTAATAAAACCAGATTTTAATTTTAATTTAATTAATTTCTTCTTTTTATGAATTTGCCTTGCAATATTAAAAATATATTTTTACTGAAAAGTAAAAATATTTTAAATACTAATCCGATGGATTGGAACAACTTTGATTATTTATTTAACATTAAAATGGTGGTCCATGTAACCCTTCTTTCATTAAATAATATTTTAAATTATTAAATTAAATAGAATTAATTGAACTAGAGCGTATTTTAATTCAAAGGTCAATGGTTCAAAATTTGATGTGTAATTGTTCCAGTCCATTTTATGGATATAAGATTTAAGGCGAAATAGAGGTTAATTATGCGCCATAAGATGTAATGCCCTTTTAAATTCTTTGAACGTCTCATTTATAATTTTCATCGTGTAGTAAACACATATTATTATTTTCTTAATATTTACATATAATATATTTTAAGCCTGTACTTTGTTTAAAATGGTGAGTCACAATACGGTTAAAAAATTGTAGGTGCTGTAATTAATATAATTTTGAGTTGCATTGTGACTATAACTTCAAACAGTGTGCTGTGTAAATTTATATCATAATATGCAATGAGAAATCTTCCCCTATTATTGTACTATCTAATTATTATTAGAACTGTAACCCGACTGAACTATGTTAACAATCAGTGTCTAGTTACCGAGTTGCTATAATACGCTTTGTCTGCATAGCAAACCTGGATAACTATATCATGAGCTACCCTTTCGCCCTGTGTCCCATCCATTATTGACCCTAACTAATGGTTTAATATCCGAACCAGCTCCCATTTCCGCTGCCTAATGATTTAACATTTATCACGCCTATAAATGATGTTAAATAGGTGAAGCCTCCCATCAAATGCAATAATCAATACTGAAGTACTGAAGTGTTTAAAGTGAACTGTTCTACAAAATATCTCATATCCATTGACTTGCGTTAATTTGTTATATAATTGTTTATATAACACTCTACATCGTCTACATCTATTCATACTTCAAAAAAATGTCATTCATCTTTCATGGATGTGGATGTCTTGGTGAGAAAACAGGAAAAAACATATTTTAAATGGTTCACATTTTAACAAATGTACTGATATTACAGGTTGATCAGCTGTTCCGTTCTATTTTATTTTATCTGTAATCAGGAGACTGGGTGGAGATCTTAGGATCAGCTATTTCAGAAAATTCATTGAAAAATATTAAATTTATACGTATATGTGTCACATGTTTAGGAAGTCGACATTAGATTTGAGTAATAAGCTAGTAAGTTGGCATTGCTGACACGTTTTGAGCCATGGGTATTGTGATGAAATAACACTATACTAAACAACCTCAGATTTATACGTATATGTGTCACATGTTTAGGAAGTCGACATTAGATTTGAGTAATAAGCTAGTAAGTTGGCATTGCTGACACGATTTGAGCCATGGGTATTGTGATGAAATAACACTATACTAAACAAACTCAGATTTATACATATATGTGTCACATGTTTAGGAAGTCGACATTAGATTTGAGTAATAAGCTAGTAAGTTGGCATTGCTGACACGATTTGAGCCATGGGTATTGTGATGAAATAACACTATACTAAACAAACTCAGATTTATACATATATGTGTCACATGTTTAGGAAGTCGACATTAGATTTGAGTAATAAGCTAGTAAGTTGGCATTGCTGACACGTTTTGAGCCATGGGTATTGTGATGAAATAACACTATACTAAACAACCTCAGATTTACATATAATAATTATTTTTAGACAGCAATCTATCCATCATATATATGTATAAAAATGCTAAAAACTTTGCACGGTTGATCTGGTTAATTTGTATGATTCTTGCTTAAAATAATGCCTAAAATTCCTATCGCACACATCAAAACTTTCATATTATATTCTAAGGGTTCCCCTGGAGTCTTCAAATTGTCCATTTGTATCTCTTGAAAAGTATTTATTTACATCCCTGATTACTTAAATACATGTTCATTACGTTTTCTACAGAATGTAGTACGTAAACATTTATTTTGTTCCCGAGTGGTTAGGTTTGTGAATGTTATTTTAGTGTATATGTGGGTAGTGGTTCTTGAGTTGGAATAGTGAAAGCCATGAATTTAGTCAGGGTAAACAAAACCTCGATACTAAATCACAACCCTGAATTGTGTTTTAATGTGCAATCTGCGCACGGGCCATCTAATTTAAGCCAACAAACAAATTGACTATTTCTATCTATTTGTTATGAGCAACCCTAGTTGTTAATATGCTTTTTCTTGGTATTTTTTTTATAGAAATAAAATAGTATAGTGTAGTATTAGAGTATAGTATAGTTCTTTTTAAGTAGAATCATAAGTTTTGAAATTTACGATAAGGACATATTAAGGACATATTTACGATATTAATTTGTAAAAATCCATTTACTGTGACCGACGCGAAGTAACGTCCTAGATATAAGATATGCTTGGCGGGGATGCAAACCGATTTCTCATGGTAAATCCCAAGTCTACTGAAGGGTTGATACCCGGTTTAGTTTTTTATAATAGCAATCCAACTGGGAGTTTCTATATTCATTGATTCAAATTTGTTATTTGTTTACATCAGGAAGAACTCCAGCCGCACTTTCGGTATAGTCCAAGTATATAGTGCATCAAATGTACAGTCCACTGACTCTCACTTTTACATCTTTCTCACGTCTTTGTATAATCTTCCATGTCTTTGTTATGGAAGATTATAAAGTAGTAAATAAAGTAGTAAGTAGTACAAATAAAGTAGTAAATAAGTAAATAGCAGACTGGTAGTAGACGATCTTGCATATCAAATCTCACAATGTATTTTTATTTTTCGTTTGTCCTCCATTTTGTATCAATGTTTTCAATAACAAATATGCATTTTTTACTTTATAAATGTTTACAAACTGCGTTTATGTTTTACGACAGTTGATATCGTAATAATAATTAACTGTCAGGTCTGTAATTAACCCCGACCCTGAAAAGTTACTTTTTCAATCTATTTAAACATAGAACGATTTAATACTTCAAAACATTAAGACATTTATTTCAAAAATAATATAATTCAGATTTACTTTAAGAGAGAATACTTTAAGGTTTCCTGGCCTTAAGAAACAGAGCCTACAATATAGGAAAGGTCAAGTCAAGCTCAGCAGGGTCACGAGACTTGCACTGCGTGACTGCTTTCTGTTGAGGAGTCCCATTTCACCTTTCTTACTCCTCTGACAGTTCAAACTGGTTTCTTCAAGGGCGACCACTTGAATCAGTTCTGTTTAGTAATTAGTTACAGTGAAACACTGTTGGCAACACTGCTATACAGTTGGATGTATACAAATTTCCCTTACAAATTCTTTTACTTTTCTCTCGTAATATTTATCTGTAACTGTATTGAAAATTTAAAATTAAATTATTAAAACTAAATTAATAAAAACTAAATTAAAACTAAATTAACTAAATTAAATTCTTAAAACAATTAGAACTTTGGTTAATTTATTCTATAGTATGAAAGAACGATGAAATTTGTTTAATTAAACTGTCAGTTTTATGCACAGTTTATTTTATGAAATTTGTTTACTTTATATCCAACGGTTATGCAAATTTCTTAAAGTGAATCACACATTGTAAAATTAATTGCAAACATAATGGGATATAAAATAAAACGGGTTTTATTAGCAAAGTAAAAATGTATGAAAATAAAATCATCGATTTCTATGGATAAAATCCAATCCGGCTTACGGATGGATGTCTGCAGCCTGCCGATAGGTGTTGTGGAAATAGTCGGCACGGAGTGAATGGCACACTGAAATAGGGCCTAAGGAGTTATATCAATGGTTAGAGGCAATATTCGCTTTTAAACAATCTAGTGAAGACCAACTAAACATTTCTATATTTAACAATACTTTAATATTATATTTTGCCAATATGAAATAGTTATGTATGTATTAAGAGAGTAAAGTAGGCCTTTTTCGGTTGAGAGAAAAGTCGTAAAGTAGGCCTTTGTCGGTTGAGAGAAAACTCGTAAAGTAGGCCTTTGTCGGTTGAGAGAAAAATCGTAAAGTAGGCCTTTGTCGGTTGAGAGAAAACTCTCACCACGCGACGTGTAGAAGAGCACGGGCATTTTAAGAAAGCGAACAAGACACTTTATACTCGAATTACAAACACAAATTTTCTTACAACTACAATTTTTGATACATAAAACATACAAACATTCAATTTTATCCATTTTGGTTGAATTAATAAGACTAAGGTTACAAACACCGAGTAAGTTAGCTTGGTCCAGTGCAACAATCAGTCAGCTGTTTATTACTACTTCAACGAGCGGAAAAGTTAGGCAAAACGAGCAAAAATACTTGTTCGCTCGCTAAACAGAAAACAGCTGTTTTATGGTGTATTTTTAGATCGTAAAGAAACTCTTTACACGCACTTGTAGGAACATATCATTTTGTGGCCATAACCGATGAATTTACAGCGGCAAAGAGCCGTAAATGATTACTAGACTTTATTAACTTTTAAACCCTAAAGTAAATGCTACTTATTAACCAATAATACATTTTAATTTTCTTATGTAACACCATGTAGTCTGTTTAGCGGTTTACAATGTACAATTTTTTGCTAAGGAACGTGTTAACAGTTTAACTATAGATTCATATAACTAGCTTAGGTCAGTAATTGAAGGGTATACAACTCAAAAATTTAATAATTTTGTAGTATCTGGACATTTATGCTTGTGCGTTGGAAACAATGAGTTCATTGTTGTGTATTTTAAGTATCTAATAGTGGCTTACAGGGTCTATAGCCCCTAACATATGGGTTTTATGAAAGTGGATAATCACAGCCGATCATTATTTCATTTTGCTTAAAAACATTGTAGTGATATTTCCATAAAAATATCATTGGATCTTTGATGTCTAGTGGGGCTTAGCCCACGTAATTTTTGACATTTCTGATATTTTTCCCACCGTCCTTGGCCCTCAAGCTTTAAAATGAATCGTCATAACCTAAATTAACTTCTTCCTAGCTCGATATATTTTGTGGGGACCGATTCGCTTACGGAATTAAATATATAGATTAGCCCTATACTTTTTGTTGCGAGTGGTATGCAATTAAGAGAATGTTATTCCTTTTGAAATGAAACAAACATAAGTGAATTGCTTCACTGATGGCTGATGTATTAAGCCAGCACGGCTTAGCCATTAGTTTGTGTTAAATGATAAATGGACTGTTGAAGCATGGCTTGCCACTGCTTGGAATGGTAATGGTTATTTAGTCCTATTGTTCTTAGAGTTATGGCATTGTCAGATCACTGTTTCTAAAATCAGGTTGTGTTTTTGCAACTGACGCATTGTTTTGGTAAAAGGTATATAATCCATATGCAATAATGTTTCTAATTTTTCAAATAACGTGGTTAAACAGTAAATGGTCTCTCAATTTAGGCATGTTCACTCATTATTTATTTGTAAAATGACACACCAAATAAAAAATATATTCAACATTAGTTTAAAGTATTCGAAAACTTTACAAAAATGTACTCTTCGGCTATTCTTAGCATAGCAAATATTCAATCTAGCTTTTTATGTGATTAGAATTCTTTGCTTGTGGAAATGTTCTTATTCTTATACTCTTTATTTATTTGACTCATTATTAAAACAGGATACCTGGTTTACCACAAAGTGATGGCTTTTAGTAACAGGGGCGGATCCAAAGGGGGGCGGTAGGGGCGGTCGCCCCCCCAAACCTAAGAATTTTTGTGTTTTATTTTATTATTCAGGAATACTATGCAAGTTTCAATCAATCCGAATGAAAATGTAAGCATCAAAAGCTTCCCAAAACCCCGTTTTTCTGTTCCGAGAGTCAAATTTCGCCGCTCCCGTCTACAAGGTTACATTAAAATTCAAACTAACGAACCTAAACGTTTCTTTAAATGAAATAAAATACACACCATTAGACAGGTGAAATTTTAAACTTCCATTTTAGTACATAACACATTACTTAGATCCATGTATTTAACCCTAAAAACGTCTTACAAAAACATGGATATTCCCGAGTGTCGCGAAGTTGTTGCATTTTTGCCAGTTGACAGAACGAAAATGCAGTGTTTTCAACATGGTCTTGAAGGTAAATTTTAGCAGCAAAGGTTGCTACAATTGTATTCGGTGATTATTAGTGAATTTCCTTTGGAAAGTGAACTATTAGCATGACCCGCACGGTGAAACTTAAGCCCGGGACCACCATAGAAGTTCCTAACGTGACGCCCTGAACACGTTTTGGGGAGTCGTTCATAATTTTATATATATATATATGTGTGTGTGTGTGTGTGTGTGTGTGTGTGTGTGTGTGTGTGTGTGTGTGTGTGTGTTTGCACTCTAGCGGTCACATTGTTTGTCCGATTTACTTCAAATTTGGTAGGGACGTTCCTTTCTGTAATCGGTTGGACAAGTTCGTTGGGAAAAACAATCGGAATACTCTAAACCGCTTTTTGGGGGGATTAAAACAATGGAAATTAAAGAGGCGAAAGTTTTAAGCCCTCTCTCGTCATTCTAGCATAAATATTTACCCAGTTATTAAGGAAAATGTGTATCGACTAAACACAGTACGTTGTCTTGTGGGGGTTTTACACTAGAAAAGCCTGTTATTCCTTTGTTAGAGTACTTTTATCATCCCCAGCAACCTCACGCCTACTTTCAAGCCTGTCTGGACCTTCTCCTGACGTTATAATGCGCAAAATTGTATTACCATCTTTGCAAGTAAATGAAACCAGGAGGATTAGAACAGCCAAAAAATCACTGATTTCAGATTTCAATAAAAATTGGACAAATGTATGTTTTTACACTGATTTTGAGTTTTGAAAGTTTTTATGTGGAAATTCACTTCCCTCACGTCAGCGTGCTGCGTGCAAACTCGTTTTTTACTGGATTTATCCCGCCTACCGTCGTTTGCTATCAGCGGTGTTTTTTTTTACAGGTTAGGTTTGATTTTTGTTTAAAACCACGTAATCCGTTGCTAGGCAATAAATATCCTGTGGCTAGGCTAGAAGGAAAACGTGCCTCGAATTATACGTAATGATATAAGATGAAACAAAGATTAAATTGCGTGCAAACAGAAGATAATACGCAAGGTATTTTATTTTGTAAAAATGTGGTTCGACATTTTAATTTTTCGAGTGGTTGACCTTGGCTGTCAGCCTCATTCCTAATTGTATCTTCGCGTAGTATAGTTCAGTATTGCAGATTTCAAATACGTTTTGTAAATAGTTTTTCGTGTGGGTAAATATTAAAATAAATTGTTTAGTTAGGCATCTTACTTGTTCTTAGACGCCGACAGATGGCGTTTTTCTACTTTTTCTAGTGTATTGCCTAAATATTTTATTTTTATTTAAGGTCGGGCTCAGTAGAATTAAAGTTAATTTTTGTTTAGCTTGTTTATAAAGTTGTTTTTTTCTTGAGTACAAGGTTATTGATATATTATGTTAACTTACTTTCATTCATTGTATAATTTCATATAGTTACAAACAATAAAAAAAATAATGGGGATGCCAGAGACCACCCACAGGGAAGAGGGAGGGGTAACTTTCGGTGACCGCCTCCCCCCCCAAACATGACCTCTGGATCCGCCCCTGTTTAGTAAAAGTAGAATTAACTTTAATTTAGGTTGAAAGTGGCTTAAAACGGAGTTTTCATTCTTGGCTGATAATTTTCAAAAGAAAAAATTGTACTAAAACTAATGATGAAAAATTGTTGTGGTCCAGTGAGGGTTAGAAAGACAATGACCGAATTCCCGAATTCAATAAAAGGTGACCATATCCGAATCGCAAGCCAGGCTTTTGTCGGGTCGCAAGTTGCCGCCACATTCAACACTGTACACTGGCGCTTGTCGCATTGTCCGCGCCTATCTCAGGCACCAGGTGTGTTTCGACTGAAATATAACGTCAAAAATTAAATATGACTACTGACCAAATTAAAAAAATCACTTTAAACTCAGATTAATTTTAATGTTAATTTTAAATTGAAATTAGCTTACAGAGATAAATATAATTGACTAATACCGTTTATTGTTATTTCCGTTCTTATATATCACTGAATGTAAATCACTGAATATCACTGTATATAAATTTTCACTGAATGTAAATTTTCAAAGTTGCTAAGCTGATTAGATGTTGTTGGACTAAAGCTATTAAATCAATACTTACATATTTACATATTTACGGAGAAAAAAAGAACAGGGGTAAGTCTCGGTCCCAAACTATAAACATCATTATTCGGATTGTGGAGCTTGGAAACCACAACCACGATTGACTGCCTGGTTCTAATTTAATTTCTGAGAATTTCTCCTGTTGACGTCAATCGCCGACCGTGCGGGCCCGGCCGAGGTCGTTAGCTCTTGCGAGGAAGGCGCGTTCACGTCATGGTTCTACCACAGAGAAACGAAGATTCCCTTGTCTGTCGTTCTACTAAGTTGGAACATTGAAAAGAAGGGAAGGGTTTAAATTTTAAAATGCGTTACAGAGTGAATTTTAGTTGGGCTGGAGTAAACCATCTGACAGATGAGTGTCGATGCTGACCTGAACGGTGGGATGGTCAATCAACGGGTTACTTAGTATTGGGGAAGTCTTGGTAATAAGCAGATTGGTGGCAGACAAAATATTATCTTTTTATTCTCGACTATTATTTCCGTGGGAACAATATAACCAGCCCTGCGAGCCAGGAGTGTTGCCAAGAGAGGCATTGACAACGTTACAGAAACTGGATCAATTGTTTCCTTTGACGATTTTCAGTCTGCATTTCCCATAACGACTAAGTAGGGGAAGAATTATGGAGAGAATATTAGCGGCACAACCCATTCAAATCAGTGGCATAATTTCTATAGTAATTGCTTCAGACACCCTTATCAGAACGTGAAAAGAAGTGATTTATCGTTTGTATAAATAAGCTATTTTCTTAAATTAAACAATAACCTCCGTGTATTATTTACAACTAGAAATCCCCCCCCCTCCGATCGTCAGTTATATGTAATGTAAACAAATTTCAGAGCCAACATACAACATGTAAATGAAGTCTTAATTTATGAACGTATTTTAACGTATATTAGATATTTGATATTGGCGTTCTTGGAAATTTAAACTGTTCTAAATTATTATGTTTTCACTACTCGGCTATCATGTTCGTTTTGTTAAAATTTAGTCTGTTAAAATGCAACGTTTTAAAAAGAATATCACCGGAAATAAACGTTCATTAATTTTTTTTCGTTTTGGTTGACAAAACTTTACTGCATTCAAATAACAATGATTTTCTCATTTAAATTTAATATTCCAGTAAAATCATCATAACTTGACCAACCGTTAATTTATAATATTATTCCTTAAATATTGCATAAACATTAATCGTCCAAATTAGATGATTTTCGTGGAATATAAATCGTGCGACACGTATTCGGCATACACGGACGTAGTGATTATTTTACCATTCACATGTGAGGTACATTTTCTAGCCTTTCAAGTGGAAATAAACTAAATAATTATGTCGATTCTTAAATTTTAGAAAGCTATTGACAATAACTAATAACGTTTTTGCCAATTTCATGCTTACTTAAACTTTTGTTTCGTAAATGTTTCAATGTAATTTTGTCATCTTCATTTTTGGGAAGGTTATAAATAACAAAGACCCCCGTTGCAGCAAACCTGCGTACTCAGCGAATTGTCATTGAATGTTTATTACTTCACTACCACATGAAGCAACTTACCAAGATTTATAAAAATGTATTCATAAATAAGCGATATATAACATTGTCTTTATTATCCATAAGAATAAGATTGGGACTGAGTACACAGTTTTGCTACAACAAGGAATAGAAACATGTGTATTTTTTCAAATATCAATCAAACTCAACCAGCATCGAGTTCGACAATGTTATTATTATATAAAGAAGATTTTTTTAATGCAAATTATATAATAATAATAGGATCTCGCCTCCACTTTTATCAAAATGGTATCACAAATTAACCAATCTCCTTTGGCTCCGAGAGACATCTCGCTAATGGTGAAGTTGCTCGTCATGCAGTTAGCGTGTGTTCATTTCTAACAACGTGTTTCAGTTATTTTCAGCTGAGAGTATATTTGAGGGTGTAGTTTGTAAATGTGTTTTATCGGAATTCCGGTTGTTTATTTATTATATTACTCTTCAAAGCGTTGCCTCTTGTGGGGAGGCCTACATTGCCTCTTGTGGGGAGGCCTACATTGCCTCTTGTGGGGAGGCCTACATTGCCTCTTGTGGGGAGGCCTACATTGCCTCTTGTGGGGAGGCCTACATTGCCTACATACAGTGAGGTGCCGCAACGGAATATTTGAAATTTAAATAATCAATTACCGTTTTATTGATTTAAATAGAGTTAAAAATAAGAAGGTATGTGTCTGTTTTCTAAAACCGCCTATTTGGCTATTGGAAGCATCACAAATTATATTCCTATTAGTACAATTTGGAACATTTAGAAGAAAACCATACTTTCTCCATGTTATTTACACAGAGTGAAAAAGAGAGTAAAAAAGGAAAAATGTATCAACTGAAAGAGCTTTTCTTCAAATGAAATAAAATAGGGATTCAAAAAGAAAGGTGGAACAATAGCATCTAATACCAGTGTATTAGGTGGCCTCTGGGGCTCACAAAGTCACGGTCTCTGAATGGAATCCAGTTACCTGTTATTGATTTTGAAACTGTTTTTGTTGTAACCGACTGACTTTGAAAACCGCTTTCACTCTGATTGCGTTTCTTGGTTCAATTAACACTTATCTTTTGTCCTAAGCATAACAGTTCAGAGTGAACAATAGTAGAACTCGATTACTTTATTTTCAATTACTTTAAAGAAATTTTTTCATAGTTTTATACTTCGTCAGTTAATTATGAAAATTTATTGTTTATTTTCTGCCTTTGCATCTAATATGGATTGTTTTCGTAAAAAATTCAAATTTGGGTTTTTGGTTAAATTATTTTTTACTATCCTCCCTGCACCCAATACTTTATTCCCTTCATTAATCAATTAATCCTTTTAATGTACAATTGTACATGGAATAAAGTGGTAGCCTATATACAACTATAAACAATTCTATTTACTTATTTTAGTTAACTTCTGATCAGATATGATTAATTAAATTAATTGCCTAGATTAATAATTTGTTGAGTGTTTTTTTTGCTACTTCCCCTCCCGAGTAAGTTATTTTTAAATATAGTGAATAGTATAATCGTTCATAATTTTTGTTTAATATTTTATTTCGTTTGTTGTGAATTGCAATCTGGTATTCAATTCACGTTCACTGAGTGGATAACAACTTAAGTGCTGTGTCTTGCCCTCGAGCACAGGCTTTGCCCACGTAGGGACCATCTCAATTGTATTGTGTTTTTTATTGTTTTGTTGTAATTTGTTGGAGGATAAATAAATTAAATTAAATCACCTAAATCTATAAGAACGAACGTAACTTCTCGATACTATCTAATTTTTGTCTAACGTCAGGAATGGCATCACAATTTAAACTGCTCGAATTCGAGCAGCTGAATTTTCTATAGTAGACTTATAACAAGGATATGCATTACAGAGACAATTACCACATAAAGTGGTTTGAAGGGGTAATCCTCCGTCCTCAGCCCCTTAGTTATGTGGCGACACATTCCAAGTACCCCTATTGGCCAATGTTAGCTTAATCTGTAACTAAAGTTTTAATAAAGTTGGTCAGTAAATATGAGAAAACTTAAAATTGATTTATTCCCCTTAAGAACAACATTAGAAAACTAACTTTGTTCACCGCTAATATTCTAAGAAACTACTAGTGGTAGAATAATTAACGTACTAATTTCTTTAGATTTTTTAGCTCTTGTTATGTTGATAATCAAATTTCTTTAAACGTTAATGGTTTCGGGTAAAATGAAAAACTGTATTTTGGAACATTTTAAAACCTTTACTACTTACTCTGAATTTAAATATTTAGGATGTTTCACTAAAACATTAACTTTTGATAGAATGTTCCTATCACTATTTAAACAAATACCAAATAACTAAATAATTGGTGTTTTTTAATTATTGTTCTACGTCTAGTAATTGCGGACAATTTTTTAAATTTTGATAAGCAGTAAACTGTATTAGGCAATTAAACTATTAAACTGTATTAAACTATTAGAGAATAGACTAACCAATAGAGAATATTCGGAATATGTTGTCACATGACCCTGACCCTGGGGGAGGAGGGGGGGGATTTCCTCCATAGAGTCTGTGTAACAAAAGCCCCTGTAATGATTACAGTAGTGGAAATGCCTTTTGACCGAAAATTAGTTTGGTTTTGAGTGAAAATGCCTGTAAAAACAGCTTACTAAAACATTATCTATATAGATAGGCTACCGTATTTTATATTCCATATTCATAGTAAATGGAAATGGATGTATGAATTAAAATACCCCGTCGCAGCAAACCTGCGTACTCAGTGAATTTCCAATGAATATATATGTCTTAATAACACATTAAGCCTCTTACCAGGATTCATAAGAAATATATTCATAAACAAGCGATATTTAAAATTTTATTATTCTCCATAAGAATAACATTAGGGATGAGTACGCAGGTTTGCTGCAACAAGGAAGACAAAATAATGGGTTTTTATGCAAATATCAATAGAACTCATATTAGTGAAGTCACATACCAAAAGTTTCAACCATATATATTCATAAATAAGTGATATATAACATTTTTATTATTCTCCATAAGAATAACATGGGGACCGAGTACCTAGGTCTGCTACTACGGGAACCATGGGCGAAAATTTTTTTGTACGAACAACAACAAACCACAACCAGATGAAGCGATATAACAAGTTTCGTCTGTTTATGTTCATAAATAACCGAGATATAAAATTTTTCTTTTTCTCCATAAGAATAACATTAGACAACGTACTGTGTTTAGCACTTTCAATATCTCAGTAACCAATTGACGTAGAACAATGATCAAAACACCAAATTGTTTGTTTTTTTTAAGCTTAATTCAATGGTGTAAATTAAAATTTGATTTAAATAACAATTACATGTGAAAACCCCAAACAAATTTGTGGGATACAAAACCCCCCAAAAACCCCCCTTCAGATAGTGCGATTTTCCTGGTTTACGAACTCGTTCAAATAAATGGTACTTTACATATTTATACCAAATTTCATTAAGATTGGACCTTTTTTACGAGAATTATCGTGCTTAGGGACATATATATATACATATATACAAATTTCAACGAATGGTGTTTTTGGCATCTGGGGACCTCAAAACTAAAAGTTATCATAGTCTTGGGCTTAAGTCTTCCCATGAGACCTACGGTAATAGCTTCTTCCCTATATAATAGGGGAAATTCGCTAAAAGAGTTGAAAAGGCTGAAATCATTCGTCAGTTTACTGATACCACATTTTTTATAAATACTATTAGACTAGCCATAAAAACTGCGTTTTTTCAAATTAAACAAAATATTACAAAAAAAGTACCACTAACAAACATGTTTTGTCATACGTCCTATGTGTTTTTACGTTACATACATATTTATTATTTATTTCGATCCTAATTTCTATATCTTCAGTCAGGACAAACATTATTTGCTGGAATCACTTAGAATCGGCGTAATTTTATCAATGTACATCTCCGAGACATCAAAACCATCTCACCACATTCTGGGCACAATTCCTTGCTACCAGAAGACGAAACTGATATTCTACAATATTAGCCTTTCCTACTTTAAATGCTCTACTGGTAGTAGCTCGTCTAGTACTTTAGACTTAAAGACTTTTAATTACTTTAAGACTTTTATTACTTTCATAATAAAAGTACATAACTTATCAATTATCTAAAGAAGAAAATAAACGTAATTAACAGATTTGTTTAAATCATTTAATGTTTCGAGCCTCTGAAGAAGGCAAATATCAAAATTATTTTGAAATATTATAACAAAATAACCTGTGTAATATTGTTTAAAATATAGTTATTTTATCGATACATAATTAATACAAAATAAATAACTATATTTATAACGTACCACGTTGGATTGGCTCCACGTTGGTGGAGCCAATCCAAAAAGAGATAGAATGAGGAATGAGTTTCATCTGATCGGTCTCTTAGATCCGTAGATGGTGTGGGCTTCCCTAAGTTTGAATGGGACTGGTGGCTGTTGGGCTCTGTGTATGCAAATGGATGATTTGAGTAGGGATACAAACGGAGGCATGACAATCATTATTTCAACGTTGTAAAACCGTTTGGGCAGAAAGGTGGTGGAGAGCCTATGGAATTCCAAATATAAAAGCTTCCCAATATTAATCTCTTTGAATTATATAGTACACACAGATTTCCTCTTATAAAACCCATTGTGTTTAGTCGTCAGTGTCACCAACATCACAAACACAATGTGGCCATCGTAAATGTTGAATAGTAACAGCTTTAAACCACTTTATACACTCTCCCTGTAATTATCAAATATCGGTTTCTAATATCGACGTTCGATTTTAAAGTGAAAGGAACCAAGAGTTTGCTCTCGCCGTCGAATCATTGTTCTCGAGACAAAACAAAGAACATTGGCCGCCATTGAAGCGCCTCTTGCGGGAATAAAGCGGGCCTCTTCATTGTTGGATCACAATGGGGTCGAATTGAACTTTGAAAATATCTCGATGAAGCCGCAGCCTCGTGCGAGATTTTAGTAAAAGTGTTTAGCAGTTTTGGGATACAGGAAGAATGCGTTTTTTAACGGCTTCTTCTTTGAAGTGCGTTTTGAGTATATTAATACTCAAACTGAGTATTATTACACAACTATAAATATGAGAAAATCATAGGTACATTTCTTGGATATTTTTTGGGACAGTAATGAATTAAGGTAAATTAGTACTTTAAAATTAATTGATATAATCTAATCTTCGGTTCATCCTAATGCTATTGCAAAATAACTATTAATATTCTACAAACCTTCACAAATTAATTGATTTATTGACATTCCCACAGTAAAACCAGCTCAGCACACGTTTAAGCTGAAAAATTGAAAAATAAGCGCAAATATAAGGAATATAAGATGGCAGCCAACTTTGAAACAAACGGAGAAGTTAAAACATTCGACTTTCAGAAAATTACATAAATACATTGAATCAAATTTTACGAATCGGAAAATTAAACATGTTCAAACGTTCATTTCCCCCTTTATTTTGAAACAATTATTCAAAATGTCAACAAATCTTCAAAGCTCCGACTTACTTTTGTTCATATCTACGTGTTTGGATACCTAAGGAAATATTAGTTTTCTCTAGGACAGGAAATTGCCGGAAAGTAAATGACTCATTATCTGTGATTACAAGAGCGACAATGCAGGCTTTGTCAACTCCTTTGTCAGAAAAGGAGACTGTGTTCTCTCCATCTCAAACAGAAAACTCCTCCGCCTTCAGTAGCGAGTTAGTAACAAACACTAAACTGTTTGATAATTAAAGATCAAGAGCAAATAACCGAACAAGTTGTAAGTGCTGTGATTGATCTTAATTACTGTGTTGATTGACTAGTTGGTTGTTGTAAAGTTGTGTAACGGAAATGTCTCTACGCGTTGGCGTAACTTCTGTAGCATTGTGTTTGTCAGAGGTCAACTGGAACTGTTCAGGAAGTTTCCTCCATTTTCTTGAACGATTATAGCCTTAAAATATTAAAGCTCTACCATAAATTATGATGAAAATTGTGTTTTAAAAATCTAGGCAGATAACTGTCTTGTATTGGCTTTTATATTAAAACAATTTTTAATAAAGTAAAAAGTGTGTTTATAAATAATTGTAATAAAAACATCAACGAACTTGTTTAGTGACAGATGCATGTGAGGTCGAGTTGCAAGGATGGTTCAGTTCCCCTGATGGTAGTGTTCCCCTGATGTTCAGTGTTTAGATGTCAGTTCCCCTGATGTTAGTTTTCAATCGTCGTTGTGAATAGTTTCTTAGTTTGTCGGAAAAGTCAAAAACAGTCTTATAATTTATATATCTCATTTTGCATAGAAATGTTTCCTAAAACCATTGGGTTTATATCTACTACGGGAGCCAGAGTTAGTAAAAGCAGTGCTGCGATCTAGCGTCATATTGAGATAACTACGTGATCTGGGGCGTCGTTAGGCCAAGTTAACTCGTGCTCCGTACCCGACTCGTGTAAACAAAGCATCACTTTGATGACCATCACAAAAAAGGTTTATTTAAACATTTTAAAATCTCTACGAAAACATTCCTGTCAAAAATATGTTGAACAAAACCGCGACGATCCCTGGCGGCGTATGATGGAACTACGTCGACAAATCTCTCACATTAATTTGCATTGCGTGCCCCCTCTAGTATATATAAACCCAATGCTAAAACTGAAACGTAGTATTATTCTTATGCAAAAATATTACAATTATAAAAATCCTTGCGCAAAAGTTATATTTCTTGGCTGCAAACAATGTTAATATATTTATATCCACAGTTACAACATTAATATTCTCATTTATGAACTTGTATAAAACCAGACTTAATTTCAGTGTGATTAAATTACTCAAATTGAACTTGTGGCCAAGGAATTATAAGGGTCTACCAAGCTCAACCCACACGTGGCCGCAAACAGGAATTGAAAGTAGAATTAAACCTATTTCAGAACTCAATTCGACCACTGTTAACAAACTTACTGTGTAATATTTACACTATTTTTGATAATTGTTTCATATTTTAACATCCCCTTTTTGAAATCATTTTAGTTTACTGTTGGTTTGTTACACCTTTATATACAAATAAAATAAATTGGAAAACAAATTAATTGCCAAAGCGCTGTAAAGCAATTGTAACTACGATTTCACTCAGCTAAAAGGAAACTAATATTTTATCAATTTACTTCGTAAATCTATTATTATAGATTCCATAGATTTTTCACATATGCGTATTTTGAGTGTATTTTAACACTCTTCGTGCCATAGAGTCACACTTAGCTAAGTCTTTGTTATATTAATTTTTATATTTAAAAAATTATTAAGTATATTTTTTTTAACAATCAACTATAAATTATTGTTTGAAGAGTATCTTCACATTTTATCTAATGTACACAGAATTTGTCCAGCACCTACTTTTATTTCCCTTCGATTAATATGGTTAAATATGGTTCATTATGGTTATTTTGCAATACTGACATAAGCGTAATTTGGGTATTTAAATTTGGAGGGGGAGTGGGGAAAAATTATCGTGTTTCTGATTATTGTAACTTCTCATCTTTATATATAATTCTGTAAGCAAAATTGTTAAGTCAAAATTGTGGGAGTTTGGCAAATCGAAGGATGATGAGAGACGGCTCATATTAAAGGTCTTGATCCCAGGGACTCGGGAAAAATAGCAGTAATTCTAAAATGTTACTTGTAAACGATAAATAATGTAACTCATCCCCCATAAAAAGCATAGGGGTTTAAAAACGTCTGCTTTGTTTACATTAAAACATGTGATCAAGGGTCTACTTTGTTTACGAACTGACGTGACATACTGGTATGTAAAGAGTAAACAAATCAGATGAGGCAGAGTATTGGAGCAAGGTTATAGGAGCTGTCGCCCCTTCAAGCCACTAGTATGTTATAGTTAGTGGGACAACTTACCTTGCACCCCCTCAAATTATGTATACGCTTTTTAAAGTGAGAAATAGACAAACATTATCTTAGTATAAACAGTTTAGAAACAAATTTCAACGCTGGAAAAGTAAAAAGCACTTACGTAAGGGACTTAGAAGAGGAGATTAGGAAACAATTCAATCGGTTAATCGGTCAGACCGAGGCGCGCCGTGGTCCGCCACACACCCTTATAATTCCTCCACTCCGCCGACCACTCGGACTGGCTTAAACACTTTACTGCATTTTAAGCTTTCTTCAAACAAAACTGTATTACTAGCAAGATACAACAATTTACTTCCAAACGTCGTTGCAGGTTATGTAGATAATTTCGTAAGATGGAATGAAAAGTTCTTGAAAAATTAGTTAATTACTCAGTGTGAGTATTATTCATAAACTGAATTTTCTACAGTTTAGCATTGAATAGTGTAAAATCATATAAAATTTCATTTGGAATGAGGAATATAATTTATAAATCCCAACATGAGTTGTATAGGTCACCCACATTTACAATTGCTTTCAACATGAACACAGGATTATTTAGTTTAATCAAAGAAAAGTAAGCATTTTGTAAAATGTTTCCTAGTAGGATTAATGAGTGGAGTTAGCTAACCTTAACTGATGAAATAACGATCGTCAAAGGCAAACTAATGATGACGAGGTCTGAGGCCGAAGGCCGAGGATTGCAAAGGCCTAAGGGCACTTGAATCAGCAGTTCACTATAAAATAATAATGCACATCATAGTTGTTTTTAGGTTTAAACTACAATGACAACTACATTAAACAATCACTTTAACAAAAATCACTGTAAATTCAGAGACATTTACTATGAAGAGAATAAAAGTTGAAGCCAAAATGTCCCCCTGAGACGCGTTTGAAATGTGCGGAGTTTAAAATGTCACTGAAATGATTTTAGACTGTAGTGTTGTACTCACACTGGTTATATTCATACTGTTAAAATACAAAACCTATTAATAATACTTTACTTAACCGATTAATCGTACTGGTAATCATTATGTCTTAACCGATTATCCATTACGATGTTTGATGATTTACAAGTGTTATACTTGTTTTTAAATAAACGTTTTCATTGTGTTTCAGTTTTAAGTTCATGTCCATTGCTTTACCGTAGAACACCTGAAATTCAGATATCGTTTAAAAGGTGTGAAATATTATCTTATAATTTTCTGTAACTACTGCATAATAGTTTCATCCTTAGGCTATATAAAGATTGATTCTTTTGTTGTTCAGATTTTAACTAACAAATAAACAATAAAATTTCACATTTTTAATCCAAGCTAGGACTAAGTATTCCTTTCTTCCACTTACCTCAGCATATGAATATAACAATTTTGCTTAAATTCCTTAAAATCTCTTTAATGGAGATTTTGTTAACAAATATTTGTTACATTTTGTTAAAAAATATGAACACGGTGCATTTTAATATGGGTTAATTTTGAAGCTTCAATTTCCTATACAGTATAATTGATTACAAAACATATCCTGAATTTTATTCCAAGAATATTTATAATCAATATAATGTACTAAAACTCTACTAATTTAGTCACCCCCTATGAGTCAACTGAGTAACCCCAAGTTACTTTACACACATAATACCGTTGCCTTACCTGTTTCCATACAACAAATCTAAGGTACCAAGTTGCATAGTGAATTTACACAAATTGATTGCAGATTTCAACTAGCTTAGTAAAGGGAGAGGTTATTATTGATGGAAACCCCATAAGCTTAACTCATTACCAGTTAAAACCATTTTTAAACTTAGAATCCTTCTGTGAGATAGTTATGGTTTGAACTATACCGAAACACAAATACCTCTGTTTTTACAGAGTGCATGTAGGTCAAGGCAGAAGGACTTGTTAGCTTGAAAGTGCTCGAGTCTCAGGTCCTTAGTGTCCTACTTTGTCTTGCTCTTTCATCTCTCCAGACTAACAGCCAATTTTACATTAAAACCCTTTCTTTTGACAAGAAAAAAGTACCTTCAGCCTATGTCTTTATTTTTTAAAGGGTTTTGATTTTAATCATACCCTCTCACACACAACCGTAACTTGCGGTAATGTATCATTGTCCTACATTACAGTAAACCCTTAGCTATACAGTATTTAAATTAATAAAATAAAGTTTTCCTTCATAAAAATCTGAGCGCAATTATATAATATATGATTGAGCTATAATTTTGCTTGAATAAGATTATTAATATGCAGGGTGTTTCCAAACTCTCTCCAGAAATTTCAGAAACTTGTCCCTGAGGCCAATCAAAATAGTTGTATATCATAAGGCCTATCTTGCTCCGTTTGCATCTGTATGTAAGTGTTTTGTAATTTATACCATATCATATCACAGAAACCAGTTGAGGTACTGACTTGAAACTTGGTACGAGTGTTGTAATTTTTAATGGATATTTCTAGCTGTTATAATCAATATGATGTGCTAAAAATGTACTAATTTAGTCACCCCCCCCCCCTATGATTCAACTGGGAAACCCCAAGTTACTTTACACACATAATACTGTTGCCTTACCTGTTGCCATACAACAAATCTAAGGTACCACGTTGCATAGTGAAATTACAAAAATTGAATGCAGATTTGTGGTTAAAGCATTTTTTAAGCTTAAAACGTTGGCTGCTGCGGACCCCGATCGGGTTTTTATCTCAACATAGAAACTTATGCAAATTTCATGTTTAAAATGTTTGTAGCAGCGAAAGAATTAATATTGTAAATACTTTATGTCTAATGTTTGAAAATGTATCTACACATTAAACATTTGAACTTTTAGCTCAAAATATGGTATAAATATGTTAATGATCACTTAACCGGGAACTAGGTAATTGCAGTCTTTTAAAATAAAGACAAGGTGATTACTGGTAATTTACTCAGAATTTGCAAACATCTAATCGTCCAACTGCTCAGCGATGGGTTGAGTGACCTTTAAAATTGGTAAGCCATCTTTTCTTGGCCTACAAATTCACATTTTTTAAATGTTTGGGTTTTTTTAATCTTCCGTTTTAACCTTTAAAATATTAAAACAGCCACCATTTTAAAACAGTAAAAGCTATGAATCTCAAATCCAATACCAAATTATCCCTAAACTAGTAAATAACACATGTTTAAAGTAAGTACTTCAAGTGGTTCCGAAGATTGGCGTACTGATTAAAACACATACAGTCGGGAAACGGAGGCAGTATGATTATATAACATTTTGTATTTCTTTTAATCTCAGGAACAAGTTCCTGAGGATTCCCGAGAGAGGGCCCTGAATAGGCTTGTTAACGTTGCGAAACTCCCTTAGGGCTCCAGTGTTATTTACTTGTAGTACATTTAATCCCTGGAATTTACTTGTACTTGATCAACTGATTACTGAAACAGATGCCAATGAAGACTCAAACACAAACATCTGTTTATTATTCATTTTCCGAATATGCCGGGAACCGCAGCTTACCGCAGTTCGGAGATGCCTTGATGACCATCTAGTAAACGTAGGGGTGAGGGGAAGTTACCCCCACTACAATCCTTCCTTACTACTCGATGGCCATCTAGTAAACGTAGGGGTGAGGGGAAGTTACCCCCACTACAATCCTTCCTTACTACTCGATGGCCATCTAGTAAACGTAGGGGTGAGGGGAAGTTACCCCCACTACAATCCTCCCTTACCACTCGATGGCCATCTAGTAAACGTAGGGGTGAGGGGAAGTTACCCCCACTACAATCCTCCCTTACTACTCGATGGCCATCTAGTAAACGTAGGGGTGAGGGGAAGTTACCCCCACTACAATCCTCCCTTACTACTCGATGGCCATCTAGTAAACGTAGGGGTGAGGGGAAGTTACCCCCACTACAATCCTCCCTTACTACTCGATGGCCATCTAGTAAACGTAGGGGTGAGGGGAAGTTACCCCCACTACAATCCTTCCTTACTACTCGATGGCCATCTAGTAAACGTAGGGGTGAGGGGAAGTTACCCCCACTACAATCCTCCCTTACTACTCGATGGTCATCTAGTAAACGTAGGGGTGAGGGGAAGTTACCCCCACTACAATCCTCCCTTACTACTCGATGGCCATCTAGTAAACGTAGGGGTGAGGGGAAGTTACCCCCACTACAATCCTCCCTTACTACTCGATGGCCATCTAGTAAACGTAGGGGTGAGGGGAAGTTACCCCCACTACAATCCTCCCTTACTACTCGATGGCCATCTAGTAAACGTAGGGGTGAGGGGAAGTTACCCCCACTACAATCCTTCCTTACTACTCGATGGCCATCTAGTAAACGTAGGGGTGAGGGGAAGTTACCCCCACTACAATCCTTCCTTACCACTCGATGGCCATCTAGTAAATGTAGGGGTGAGGGGAAGTTACCCCCACTACAATCCTCCCTTACCACTCGATGGCCATCTAGTAAATGTAGGGGTGAGGGGAAGTTACCCCCACTACAATCCTCCCTTACCACTCGATGGCCATCTAGTAAACGTAGGGGTGAGGGGAAGTTACCCCCACTACAATCCTCCCTTACCATTCGATGGCCATCTAGTAAACGTAGAGGTGAGGGGAAGTTACCCCCACTACAATCCTCCCTTACTACTCGATGGCCATCTAGTAAACGTAGGGGTGAGGGGAAGTTACCCCCACTACAATCCTCCCTTACTACTCGATGGCCAACTAGTAAAAGTAGGGGTGAGGGGAAGTTACCCCCTACAATCCTTCCTTACTACTCGATGGCCATCTAGTAAACGTATGGGTGAGGGGAAGTTACCCCCACTACAATCCTTCCTTACCACTCGATGACCATCTAGTAAACGTAGGGGTGAGGGGAAGTTACCCCCACTACAATCCTTCCTTACTACTCGATGGCCATCTAGTAAACGTAGGGGTGAGGGGAAGTTACCCCACTACAATCCTTCCTTACTACTCGATGGTCATCTAGTAAACGTAGGGGTGAGAGGAAGTTACCCCCACTACAATCCTCCCTTACTACTCGATGGCCATCTAGTAAACGTAGGGGTGAGGGGAAGTTACCCCCACTACAATCCTCCCTTACCACTCGATGGCCATCTAGTAAACGTAGGGGTGAGGGGAAGTTACCCCCACTACAATCCTCCCTTACCACTCGATGGCCATCTAGTAAACGTAGGGGTGAGGAGAAGTTACCCCCACTACAATCCTCCCTTACTACTCGATGACCATCTAGTAAACGTAGGGGTGAGGGGAAGTTACCCCCCCTACAATCCTTCCTTACTACTCGATGGCCATCTAGTAAACGTAGGGGTGAGGGGAAGTTACCCCCACTACAATCCTCCCTTACTACTCGATGGCCATCTAGTAAACGTTGGGGTGAGGGGAAGTTACCCCCACTACAATCCTTCCTTACTACTCGATGGCCATCTAGTAAACGTAGGGGTGAGGGGAAGTTACCCCCACTACAATCCTCCCTTACTACTCGATGGCCATCTAGTAAACGTAGGGCTGAGGGGAAGTTACCCCCACTACAATCCTTCCTTACCACTCGATGGCCATCTAGTAAACGTAGGGGTGAGGGGAAGTTACCCCCACTACAATCCTTCCTTACTACTCAAGCCATCGATTAATACTGTTTGATTTTTTTTACTGCTAGACGTTGTTAGACCGGATCGTTGACACATTTACGTGTCATTGTTAGTCTCTTGGTTGGTTTTATCAATAAGCAGTGGGAAATTTTCTAACGTTTGGCTGAGGTTAGTAAGATACCTAATTAATCAAAATTGTTATAGTTACAGTTCAAATCAGTTGTAAACATACATAGTTTATTTGTATTTAACTATAAATTGTTCATTTAAACTATTCTATGCTAATTTTTCCAACACCTCAGCCTTTTAAAAATTACTTATTTCATAACAATTGAGAGGTAAATAGTTTAAACGAGATATTATTTTATTTCAGTAACAAAACACACAAATAGACTCTCAACAGAAAACACCGTTTATTTGCTAACATGGTGTTAGTGTCCGAATGACCAATGAAGATATCAGTCAAGGCAGACCGGGCTGTCTACTGTGTAATGCCATACCGAGGCATCCATCATGCTGCTTCCAACTGAATTAAACACAACAGTTTGTACTTTTATCCCACTTAGTGATAATGCTCATGTATTTCTATTTATAGAGTCAGATTCACTTGCATTACACGTTTTTGTTTGTGTATAATGGATAATAACTAACTGGCATCATTAAAAACGAAGAGCTCGTTATTTAACCGATTAGTACAAATGTATAGAACTACAGAGAACAGAGGTAAACAATATTTAAGATACTTCAGCCAAACTGATCGCTTTTTACGTTTTATATATAATACTTATGTATTTTACATATAATACGCTATAAAAGTCTGGATAACTTAAAAAATATTTTAAAGCTTGATACAACTTATTTTTAACTCTTAAATACATTCATGAATTATACATTTTAACTAAATAAAATCTGGTTTTAATATATAGGTATAAGGCAACAAAACATCCAGTAAATGTAATTTACAACATAAAACCTTGCTAATCATTGACGCGTTGCACACAGAAAGATCTCTTGTGGGTTTAAGATCTCTTAGTTATCAATTATCTTCGAATTATTTTTGACCTCCTTTTTTACAACTTAAGAACGCCTATACGTAAATTATTTTATTTTTAAATAACGAATTTTGGAACACTTATCTTTTAAAAATAAACATTACTGAGTATGTATGACTTTCACGTCGGTATTCAAATACAACGTAATATAAGGAATACATTTGCCTATTTTCAAGTAATTGTTTTCAAGTTCCTAAGATATATGATACATTATGCGAGAACATAAAAGACATCAAGGCGGAAATCGGAGCTGGAGTCCAAATGAGCTTGATTGGTTTTGTTTTGACCCTCGGGACATTTTCCCAGATTTTCCAGGAAGATTCCTAAAATTCCTATATTTTACATATGAACCCCATAATCTCCTTATAACCAGTCACAGCTCCCGTACAAATGCAAGCGCATTTGAAGGAGTCTCAAAATAAACGGTATTCTAACCTCAATACCTAGACATTGATTTTCATATTCTTCCACCAAGAATTATCATGCTGAGAAAATATACGTTGCCTAGAAGAGTTGAAAATAATATATTCCATAAAAAAACTAAATTATATAATGTGAAATGTATTTGTAAGATACACAATCTTGCAGAAAATCTCATATTATGTCCACTTATTACTCAGAAACATGTATAACATGTTGATTAATTTTTTATATAAATATGTCATTATTTTATTTACAGAGCTAGTAATATTATGATGAATTATAAGATGTAAATTTTCATTTTAAATGTCACTATCCGATTGATGTGGACCCCAGTAGTATGGGCAGCTTCATATTAGAAACAGCGGCAACGGCGATGTTTTTATGCTGGGGGCTTGTTTGCATTCTCAGTTTGTTTAAGCCCTCTACCCGTGTTTTCTTTACAGGTCATGTTTACTTTAGTAAGCGCTCTGATGGCCCCAGGTCATGTAAATGAAGAATATGTGGATATTTTATAGCTTCATGTCAGTGCTTCAATCGCCACGTTACCACAGAAGGTTTTTCACCTGTTGGATTCCTTACTTTACCTTGGATATAATATTTAGCTGATATAGTTAACCGCTTGTAAATTATCGAATGAGACTGAAACAGCTGATTCTCCTTACATCCCCTCGCCCACCTCTGTTAAAGCATTGTCAAATTACCAATTTGTTTATGAAGTCAGCTGTAACCGTTATAGCATTGTTTTTAAATGGATTTTGACTAGTCATTTTTCTACTCAGTAATCAATTACTCATTCATAAAACATTGTTTTTGTTAAGTGTATTATCATTTTAACTTCGGCCACTTTTTAGTTTTAGTTTAAATTTAGATTATTTGAGTTATTGGACATTGCACGATTTTTATGAAAAATATCAATGGCCCACCGGGAAATATAAATACTATTTGTTTTAAGGTAGATGTACCGGTAGCTGACAGTATAAGAAATTAAGTCTACTAATTTTTCTACATTATCAAAACCTCAAAATTTAGGACGTTAATTTTGGGTAAACTTAAAACCCAATTTATTTTTCACACAAATATTCATAAACAAATTATCTAAGATATAAAATTACTTAAATATACCCAATTAAATTAAATCATGTATAAATGCCTATAGCTGACAAGATAAAATGAGCTTGTGCCTCTACCTGACAGATATTGTTCCAATACCTGACACCCCTTACATTGTAACTGTAATGTATGCTAACCAAAAAAGTAATTTAAAATCTTTCTTTTATTAAAACACATTGAAATTAACAAAAATAAAAATTTATTTTTAACATTTTAAACACACTTTATTTTAGTTCAAAAATTAGTAAACGCTATGGCTAAAATTGTGTGTTTTTTAACTTCAAGTTATCAAACGCTAGAATTTGTCCAATCAAATATAATCATAAGTGATTATGGCTACTTTAAGGACATTATTGAGCTGTTACTGATATGTTTTTGCATGCAGACAATCAATCATATGCACTCAAGCTATACTAATACTCTGTTAAATTAATCGTACATTGACATAGATTAGGCACACATTTTTAGATAACAAAATCTTTACTTAAACATTATTACTGAGTACATTTTAATAAATTAAAGAAGTCACGCGCATACAGTATTCACCGCATACAGTATTCACCGCATACAGCATTCACCGCATACAGTATTCACCGCATACAGTATTCACCGCATACAGTATTCACCGCATACAGTATTCACCGCATACAGCATTCACCGCATACAGTATTCACCGCATACAGCATTCACCGCATACAGTATTCACCGCATACAGTATTCACCGCATACAGTATTCACCGCATACAGTATTCACCGCATACAGTATTCACCGCATACAGTATTCACCGCATACAGTATTCACCGCATACAGTATTCACCGCATACAGCATTCACCGCATACAGTATTCACCGCATACAGCATTCACCGCATACAGTATTCACCGCATACAGCATTCACCGCATACAGTATTCACCGCATACAGTATTCACCGCATACAGTATTCACCGCATACAGTATTCACCGCATACAGTATTCACCGCATACAGTATTCACCGCATACAGTATTCACCGCATACAGTATTCACCGCATACAGTATTCACCGCATACAGTATTCACCGCATACAGTATTCACCGCATACAGTATTCACCGCATACAGTATTCACCGCATACAGTATTCACCGCATACAGTATTCACCGCATACAGCATTCACCGCATACAGTATTCACCGCATACAGCATTCACCGCATACAGTATTCACCGCATACAGTATTCACCGCATACAGTATTCACCGCATACAGTATTCACCGCATACAGTATTCACCGCATACAGTATTCACCGCATACAGTATTCACCGCATACAGTATTCACCTCATACAGTATTCACCGCATACAGTATTCACCGCATACAGTATTCACCGCATACAGTATTCACCGTTCAAATATTTAATCTCCACAGTGTCTAAATAAACCTTGTGACTCTTTAAAATCAAATCAAATTGATAACTGAACGGTAGCAAAAACCCCCTGTCAGCTTGTGGCACACATACGAATTTTGTGTTCCTGTGCCTGACACCACTATAACATTAAATTAATTTTGTGAAATATTAAAATGATGGCGTAAATTTGTTCATTAATGGGTTCTTATTCCACATAACAACATTTAGACGTTAATTCAATTAATTATTTACATAAAAATGCTTAACAAATGATTTCACCTCCCTTACCGTTTTAGCTAACAAACCAGGTCTAATGAGAGTTTTACGGTTAACCCATTACACAAATAGCTGCCATTCCTTAAAAAATAGACAAATACTACTAATTTGTTTGTACACAAGAAAAGAATAATCACAGTTTCTTCCAAGATTATAATCACGTCTTTTAATTTAAAGATAAAATAGTTATAAGCTAGAGAAATGAAGACTGTCAGCTACCGGCACATCTACCTTAACTTCTTATAATATTCATGTGCGTAAGTAAGTCAGCTATTCAGAACTGAAAAACAGAAGACAGATTTACTACATGTAATTATGTGTATTCGACGACAGCGGTGATTTTGCAACATTGCCTCTACTGTCATCGGACCATTTTCATGCGGTTTACCATAGTAATATATATTTCCATATGAATGTGTAACAACTAAACAATGTTACTAATATAGTGCTGAAGACAAATACAATTTGAAATGAATTTATAAATTATAACTACTAAATACTACAATCGTGCCAACTACGGACGAACGTGGGTCATCACTATAAATGTGTTTGTGTTTAAGATTAATAATCTATACAAGTGGTTAGCGCGTATATTTCCCTACATTTTTATCAATTGGTTATAAATTTGCTCATTCCGATTTCTACAGTTATGATCAAACTTTATGTTGAGTAAACTTTCATCCATACGAATCGTTATTACATACCACAATATGTATTACAGGCATTGATACTATAATCATCCATACAATTTATAAAACTGCTCACATATAACCGTATTAACACATAAAGTTTTCAGCGTTATGTACTGAGTTTCAACTGTTGTATGACTTTATTTATGAGGAAAATATACTTCGGTCGCTTCATATTATTTAATTGATGATGTGTGTTTCGGTTATGACATTAATAGTTAGGTTAAAAGTAAATCAATTATTCAACCAAACATTTAGTTTAGTCTGTTCTTCTACCCTAATAAAAATTAATTGTGACTATGATTTATCGTGTTTTAAATTTCCTAGTTCCATCAATAATCCTATCTCGACCTACAGGTGCTAGTGACAGTGACTAAACAGGTCATTTACGAAACTAAAGCAACTGAAACACTGAGTATTTAGACAGAGGCCCAGTGCTTTAACTGACGATGTTTGTTATCCGTCGTATTCTTTGTTGGATTATAACTCCTCTGGAACACCCTCTACTGTCTCGTTACTGTTGCAGCACGTGCACGAAGGAGAAGGGTGAGACGTCGCTGCCTCCTCGAGAGCGAGCCTGCATCCTGGCGCAGGACTGCAGCGTGAGCGAGTGGGGAGACTGGGCCGTCGTGCAGGAGGGCTGCGTCGACGCCACTGGCAACGTGAGTGGTACTCAACATCAGCTACTATGGCTCATGATCTATTCTGAAGTTACTAGGAATGAGAGTAATTAATAAGTGGTTTCTGGCAAGGATCAATTGCAAAATTCGATTGGCATGCATGCCCACTGGCTTAATTGGATTACATCCACTCGAAAAATGTAATATAAACACGACGTGACGCAAGCTGGTACGTATTTATGAATGAATAATGGACGTAGAGTTAGTGAGGTGCTTTGTCTGGTTACTGACTAACCGGCTGATTCTTTAGCTAGGACCATTAATTGCTAGCACAGTGACCAATGCTGCCTGATTCAAAAGATCTACTATAGTCACCGGGATCTTCCTGCTTCTCCCACAAGTCCAATGTTAACTTTCAAAGCTCACCCCTTCTCAGGAGATTATTAGCGGAATCATTGATTAATGCTTAATCTTAAAGAAAAAATCCCTAACTACAACCGTAAGCAGAATTTCTTTATCTCAAATAGATCAGCTATAAAAAATTTGTAAATATTTTATAGTTAGAAATGTTATTGAACGATTATTTTTACTGTCATTGTCATTTTTCACACAGTAATCGCTAGGTATTTTCCCGCTCTTTAAAATTAGTCATACTATAACGATATTAGATAATACGTTGAGGATGGACAAGCTTTGAAAGTTAACATTGGCCTTAAGCAGGTAGAAACGACAAATGTTTCGTGACTACAGCCCAATCTTAATATGAATATTGTGACTACAAAGATAAAATAGACAATAATTTACATCCAAACGAATTATTTGACACGTGCTTGTGTTTATCAACCTTAGCAAGCAATATAAATAACATGGAAGTTTGTAATGGTTTCCTTACATATATGTAATTGTGAAAAGACAGAAAAATGTTAGGTTCGTATATCTTAAAACATGCTATGCTACTCACGTTAACTGCACAGGAGGTACAACCGATACCTTAACAATGTATTGCACCATCTCACTGGACAGCAACATTTGGTTGTATCAAACACAGATTTGATCTAACATTTTCTAAACTGTTTTGTTGGCGGTTTACCATAACTAACGTTATAGGATGTATGCGCGTTCTTCGGTCTCTTTTCTTAATATACCATAAACCCAAATAGACAAATGAATGCTAAAATACCCCTACTAAATTCCAAGGAGATTATCGAGCGGGGTAATTTACTTGTCATATTGTTAGGTCTCGTCTTAGCAGCGTGAAATTGTAGTCAAAGGACTGTACTATGGGCGACATTGAAAGTTTAAACTTTTGGATTAAGCTACTTACGAGACCCCAATATTCAGTAAGTTGTTTTATAGCATAAATAACAATGTAATAAACCAATGAAATGTGTCGTACTAGTTTTTACTAGTTATTTGTATTGTTTATTTTGTTTATTATTCTATTATTATTTAGTATTTTATCACTTGTTAACCTGGAGTTACTGTGTAGTTGTTACATAGCTCGTATGTGTGTATGTGTGTGAGTCTCCCTGCAGTAACACGTGCTTAGGGACTGCGGCGGCCGCCAACCTCCCCCTATAATATTTACTGTTACTGCAGATTGAACCGGTGTAGTTGTTAGATAGCTCGTATGTGTGTATGTGTGTGAGTCTCTGCAGTAACACGTGCTTAGGGACTGCGGCGGCCGCCAACCTCCCCCTATAATATTTACTGTTACTGCAGATTGAACCGATGTAGTTGTTAGACAGCTCGTATGTGTGTATGTGTGTGAGTCTCCCTGCAGTAACACGTGCTTAGGGACTGCGGCGGCCGCCAACCTCCCCCTATAATATTTACTGTTACTGCAGATTGAACCGGTGTAGTTGTTAGATAGCTCGTATGTGTGTATGTGTGTGAGTCTCTGCAGTAACACGTGCTTAGGGCCTGCGGCGGCCGCCAACCTCCCCCTATAATATTTACTGTTACTGCAGATTGAACCGGTGTAGTTGTTAGACAGCTCGTATGTGTGTATGTGTGTGAGTCTCTGCAGTAACACGTGCTTAGGGACTGCGGCGGCCGCCAACCTCCCCCTATAATATTTACTGTTACTGCAGATTGAACCGATGTAGTTGTTAGATAGCTCGTATGTGTGTATGTGTGTGAGTCTCTGCAGTAACACGTGCTTAGGGACTGCGGCGGCCGCCAACCTCCCCCTATAATATTTACTGTTACTGCAGATTGAACCGATGTAGTTGTTAGATAGCTCGTATGTGTGTATGTGTGTGAGTCTCTGCAGTAACACGTGCTTAGGGACTGCGGCGGCCGCCAACCTCCCCCTATAATATTTACTGTTACTGCAGATTGAACCGGTGTAGTTGTTAGACAGCTCGTATGTGTGTATGTGTGTGAGTCTCCCTGCAGTAACACGTGCTTAGGGACTGCGGCGGCCGCCAACCTCCCCCTATAATATTTACTGTTACTGCAGATTGAACCGGTGTAGTTGTTAGATAGCTCGTATGTGTGTATGTGTGTGAGTCTCTGCAGTAACACGTGCTTAGGGACTGCGGCGGCCGCCAACCTCCCCCTATAATATTTACTGTTACTGCAGATTGAACCGGTGTAGTTGTTAGACAGATCGTATGTGTGTATGTGTGTGAGTCTCTCTGAAGTAACACGTGCTTAGGGACTGCAGCGGCCGCCAACCTCCCCCTATAATATTTACTGTTACTGCAGATTGAACCGGTGTAGTTGTTAGATAGCTCGTATGTGTGTATGTGTGTGAGTCTCTCTGCAGTAACACGTGCTTAGGGACTGCGGCGGCCGCCAACCTCCCCCTATAATATTTACTGTTACTGCAGATTGAACCAGTGTAGTTATTAGACAGCTCGCATGTGTGTATGTGTGTGAGTCTCTCTGCAGTAACACGTGCTTAGGGACTGCGGCGGCCGCCAACCTCCCCCTATAATATTTACTGTTACTGCAGATTGAACCGGTGTAGTTGTTAGATAGCTCGTATGTGTGTATGTGTGTGAGTCTCTGCAGTAACACGTGCTTAGGGACTGCGGCGGCCGCCAACCTCCCCCTATAATATTTACTGTTACTGCAGATTGAACCGGTGTAGTTGTTAGACAGCTCGTATGTGTGTATGTGTGTGAGTCTCTCTGCAGTAACACGTGCTTAGGGACTGCGGCGGCCGCCAACCTCCCCCTATAATATTTACTGTTACTGCAGATTGAACCGGTGTAGTTGTTAGACAGCTCGTATGTGTGTATGTGTGTGAGTCTCTGCAGTAACACGTGCTTAGGGACTGCGGCGGCCGCCAACCTCTCCCTATAATATTTACTGTTACTGCAGATTGAACCGGTGTAGTTGTTAGACAGCTCGTATGTGGGTATGTGTGTGAGTCTCCCTGCAGTAACACGTGCTTAGGGACTGCGGCGGCCGCCAACCTCCCCCTATAATATTTACTGTTACTGCAGATTGAACCGGTGTAGTTGTTAGATAGCTCGTATGTGTGTATGTGTGTGAGTCTCTGCAGTAACACGTGCTTAGGGACTGCGGCGGCCGCCAACCTCCCCCTATAATATTTACTGTTACTGCAGATTGAACCGGTGTAGTTGTTAGACAGCTCGTATGTGTGTATGTGTGTGAGTCTCTGCAGTAACACGTGCTTAGGGACTGCGGCGGCCGCCAACCTCCCCCTATAATATTTACTGTTACTGCAGATTGAACCGGTGTAGTTGTTAGACAGCTCGTATGTGTGTATGTGTGTGAGTCTCCCTGCAGTAACACGTGCTTAGGGACTGCGGCGGCTGCCAACCTCCCCCTATAATATTTACTGTTACTGCAGATTGAACCGGTGTAGTTGTTAGACAGCTCGTGTGTGTGTATGTGTGTGAGTCTCTGCAGTAACACGTGCTTAGGGACTGCGGCGGCCGCCAACCTCCCCCTATAATATTTACTGTTACTGCAGATTGAACCGGTGTAGTTGTTAGACAGCTCGTATGTGTGTATGTGTGTGAGTCTCTGCAGTAACACGTGCTTAGGGACTGCGGCGGCCGCCAACCTCCCCCTACAATATTTACTGTTACTGCAGATTGAACCGGTGTAGTTGTTAGACAGCTCGTATGTGTGTATGTGTGTGAGTCTCTGCAGTAACACGTGCTTAGGGACTGCGGCGGCCGCCAACCTCCCCCTATAATATTTACTGTTACTGCAGATTGAACCGGTGTAGTTTCGTCATTCTGTTTTAACTTAATCATCCTTAAAATACATGTGAATGTACATATTGTAAGTTGTACAAACGAAGACACAATAAAACTACAACTAATAATAGCTCGTAATACCCGTTGTTGTAAATCGAGCAATATTTCGTTTTGATAATCAATAATTGTATCAATTCCATATTTTTAGTGAATTCAGTCCTTCTTGTCTCAGGATAGGTGGGTGTGTGCCAATCCACTATTTTGGAATTCCGATTGTGTATTAAAGTGCCAAATTTGATTCCAAATATCTGATAATACTTTATTTTCAAAATAAATTCTTGCCAAAGACATTAAAAGAATCCCTTGCAATTTGCGCCTTTTAAACTTAAAGTGAACTACGCTTCTTTAAAGTTGTTCAGTAACTTAGAGAGCAAATTGGCCATGCAAAATTCCGGAACACACATATTACGTATAATCAATCTTAAACTAACAATTAATTTTTCAAAACGTGTTGTTGCTTTTCTACAATTAGTAAGGGAAAATTTCCGCACTAACACTTATATTATTAAAGATCAAAACATAATACAATGTTTTTAGCTGTGTATTTCGCACTACCTAAAACAAGCACTGTGAGACATGTTTAACTTTTACCGTGTGATAAAGAAGTGGCACTCAAAGAAAGTCTGCATAGTTTCTAATTCAAGCTAAAGTTTATCTTCATTACTTTTTAAGGTCTTAATCAGTAAATTTAATACAAACTCAAACACCAAAGGAGGTCCAGATAGACATTACATCCCGTTAATGTTGGTATTTAATAATTTAGTTCAAATTTACTTTTCTTTTCTAACTCCAATAATTATTGTTTATAATATAAATGTTTGGTATTTTGTATTATTAGTACCTGGGGGCCGAGCTTTGCTCGGGGGAAGGTCAGTCCGTTTGTTTAGATGACTCGGAGTAATATTTCACCACTTCCCCCTACTGATAATCAGATTTGTATTTTTCATTTGCCTCTTTTCTACATTTTTAAGGTCCCTCCAGTTGTTATTTATAGCTCAATGTCCCTTTGATTTATTTTACTACTCTATATATGTAATCTTAACTCAAATCTTTTAATATCTGCTCTCAGGAAACCACATGTTAGTAATCATAAACAACATGAGTATTACTTTGACAGTTCCCTGTTTAATTATGAACAGCTGTTACAATTCTTTTGTTTTGATTTGAAACTCCATAAGCCCAATGTTAATTTTTTTAACTTTTCATTTTAGTTTTTTTACATTATTTGATTTTTCCTAGGGATGAGGCCTGTCTAGAACTTATTTTTATCCCAGAAATTAGTTATTTCGAACATTTGAAGGAAATCGTTGGAGCCGTTTTTGAGATCCGTGTCGCAAGCAAGCACGCAAGCAAGCAAGCAAGCAAACCTTACTCATATTAGAGTATAGGATAAATACAAGTTAGCATTTATTAAATAGGCCTATTTTGTTTTAAAGTGAAATAATTTGAATTATTTAATTTATTAACAACTTATTGCGTGGATTATTGCTGAATTACCTACTACTTTATCTCTGTTCTTGTTCAACAAACTTTGCTCTTTGTTTCCATTGTTGTTCATGACACTTTAAAATAACGTTAAATCGTTGTCCTTAAATCATTTTATAGAAAAATACACATCTGGTATAGGAGCAAAGTTGGATAAACTTTAGTTAGCTTACTTGCTATGCAGAGTTCTCCTAGGTCTAGAGTGAAAACCTAAATCCCCAACAATAATTATTACCTTTATAACTAAAACTTTGAAATTCCTTGTGGTTTCGAAACCGTCCGTTTCACAAAGCCTCGCAGTGAAGGCCTGACGAGACGCCGTGTTCGCTGACACATGGTAATTCAACTGTGATTGAGATGAAGCTGCTACACCGCCGCACATGTTTGTGTTCACGTTTGTTGGCGTTTGCTGTTTGTTCGCATTACAGTGATTTGCATTGTCAGCGTCTCTCGAGTGATGTGTTTAACATGATGTAATGTGTGAGTCATTCGACCTTTGCTCTTAATCGTGAAAAATTTGTTGGAAAATTTAGTGTGACTAAGAGGTATATATGAGAAATTGATTTGGTAAAATTTTAGTCTTGATAACAAATTTGATACAATAAGGACACATTTATTGTGTGTATTGTGTTTAGAAACGACATTTACTTAGTAAACCATTAAATAATGACTGGTTGTGGTTGTATTTATGTTACATGCACTGTTAGATTTAAGAGCCGTTTTTAAACATTTAGGTTGATAAATTATTGGTACAAATATTGAATATAAAACGATATAATTAAATTTTTTGTTTGTAGAATCCAGTTACTCGAATTTGTGCATTTTTTCCTTTTGGGGTTAAATCATTAACTCATTGACTAAGACGCCGACACAACTAGGGCGTATTTTAAGGCGAATATGAAAGAATGATGAGTGAAGAATGGGTAAGATGCCTTGTGTAGCCTTGTTACTGACTAAGACCAATGAATGATGAGTGTAGAATGGGTAAGATGCCTTGTTTAGTCTTGTTACTGACTAAGACCAATGAATGATGAATGGGTAAGACGCCTTGTGTAGCCTTGTTACATGTCCAAGATCGACTGATTGCCCAGCTTATGTCGTTCTATTACTTTATACTGTGATGCGATTCCAGAGGTTTTCTTGAATCAGCTGCTTTTGCATCTATACTGTGTTTGTTTAGTATCAACAGTTGTTACATATTCAGTTACATTGATTTATATTATTTCATAAGGTTGACATAGGAAATGTGAAAGCCCGGGGGATGAAGCTCTAAAGGTTGATGTTTTCCCCTAAAAGGCACATAGACGTTAAATACTTTCAAGAAACACATAATCACGACGTAATAGTTTCGCAAGGAGCCTTGTCATAACAGTTGGCTTATTATTTTGATAAATATATTTATGAGTAGACCTAACCTTTACAATAGGCAAATAATTTTAATTAGTAACCTCGTTTACCGGTTTTGAAAATAAAAGATAACCCAAGTAATAGTCCCCACTTTATGCATTATTGACAATATACGCTTAATTGTTACCTGAGTTGTGCATACAAAGTCGCATTGCTTTGAGTGACTTCAAAGACTTATGCGTATCTGTGCTATTTTGTAAAGATACAAACTAAACCTTTTAATAAGATTCCAACTTTGCCCCAAGTTATACCTTGAGTTGCAACCTGTGCATCAAGTGCAACAGGTGACAGTTCAAGCCAATCAAGGGTAAACTTCAGAATAGAATATTAAAATACGGAGACGTAGAACATGGCAGTGTTAATTTTCAGTCATATCGTGTAAAGTTGCCTCTGTAATTGATTACTTCATATACACTGAAGTCAGGAAGCTGTGAGCTCAAAACATCGTTCAATTTGGTTCAAGTTAGATTTGTATAAATATGATGGCACTGTAATACAGAAATACGATAATCTTTCAAAGTTTGCTCTTTCGATCATGACTTTTGAGAGGAGGCAATGTGAGTTTGGGAGGGGGGCAGGCTTTTTGGAATCCCTGATGAAAATGCTTATTCTCCAAAATAGTTGTAACATCATTTCAAACTAAACCAAAGGGGTTTATGGTTGTTGCTTACAACAAATTAGTTACTTCAAATTATTATAATACTATTATTTCTACTAGATTTTTTAGATTCACTTATTTTATAAAATTGTGGGTTCGTAACGAATAAAAATAACTAACTCCGTTAATGTAAATTATATGTATATATTAGGTTAGATTATTTGTATAACAATCAAATGGATGGACTAAACGTACATGTATAACATGTATAACATGCTGTTAATCAAAACAAGTTATAATTAATAATCAAATATTAAACTGATTTGTCAACAAGCATTGTAAATGGATACCAATTTTACAATATTTCCTGGAATTAATAATTTGATACTGTACTACTTAGGGTGTGAAACTCAGTGACGTGTGTTGCTTAGCGTTCGGCAGTAAAAATGAGAAAAACCCAGTTTTAAATTCAAACTGTCCTAGTTTTTAACCAGAATAGCTCATTTAAATAATTATTAATATGTGTGTCATACTTAATGTCTGAGTAAATACTCAAAGAAAGATAAGTGTTTTATACATTTATTTACATAAAAAAGCATCATAAACCATTTATTGTTTTTTAATAAGTATATTTTTAGTTGCTAATACACTTGATACTCTAATACTATACTAAAATTTATTTCAAAAAAGGAATTTCAATTATTCATAGTTATTAATAACGTCAAATTATTTTACAAATTAAGATCAACAATTTAAAAAATCTACATTATGCTAAATTAACTGTTGTAAACCACTTTTTATTTGCTATTTTAGTTTTAGATATTCATATTTAAATCACTACTTTTCAAACCAATGTAATGAAAACGGAAGTCGGACACTTTGTACATGACATCATGACAAAACTCTAACGTATTGCGTACAAAAGAATTCCTACATGTTTCAAAGTTCAGAAAATATTAAAAAATCCTTTAGCGCTTCGTCACTTTGGCCTTTAAAGTTGCAAAGTTTATCTGTTGACGCCAAAGATTTTTTATGTGATTAACGTGCGTGTTATTCGCCAAATTGCATCAGTTTCTCCACAGAATAAAGGACAAAGAAGTTTTCTCCACTCTCCATCAATTTTCCCGTGTAACTGGAAACGTGAGGCTTGGTTTGTTTTAAAAAATCGTCTATTGAAATTTAGAAACAAAAATGTATTGATTATATAGACAGGACATGTACACTACAGACCGTTATAAAGCTTGCAGTAGTGAAAGATCATTGTATTATTATATTATCTAAGTTTAATGATTGTAAAACAGACTCGTGATTACACGAGATATCTAATTGCACCGACTTCAACAGCTTACTGAAATCCAACGTCATGATGGGAATCAGATATCAATTAGCATCGTTGGAAGCTGCCTAACACACACACGCGTACACTCATACCAAGACAATCACGTCGGTCCCCACCCCTCCCCTCCTGTAAGATTAGCCAAGTCTCATCAGTATGCTGCTACTGAGTTAACGTCTATTTGTCTGTCTGTCTGTTCCTCCCAGTTCCGCCCATTCCCATTACAACGACAATGTAACTTGGCAGGATCGATGCCCCGTGTTAGATACCACATATGCTTCAACAGTGAAACAGCAGGTTTAATGCACTCTTGTACCAACAACTTCATGGTGATGTTCAATCTAAAATTTGATCACTCATCTGATCACAAATTATAATTTAAAATGTTTTTTTGTTAGTTTGTTATCAGGCTAATATACCTATTCCTATAATAGGTCTACTACTTTCTCCCCCTACGCATATAGAGAAGGTATTGTTTTATAAACTTTTTCCATCTTGAGCATTTTTAGAAATAATCTTTTTAATGTTCTGAACCTAAAACCATTTTGGCGGATATGTCTGTTTTGGACGTTTAACAACAAATTAGGATAAAAATTTTCAAAATTTCTTTGAAAAATTTGGATGAGAGTGGGTTGAAATGAAAATAACACCTCCAATTCCTCTATTTAACAGTTACAAATTATTGTAAAATGTTAAGGCTATTAGATTTAAGGTTGATTGCCGACTTCATAAATTCACTATTCCAATTTTGTAATTCCTATGGAATTTCTTAAATTAGATTTGAACGTTGGCTTTTATGAGATTTTAAAGATGGTCGTCAAATTACGATAATTCCTGGTTACGATTCTTAAATTTGTTGAAGACTGATTGTCAAGATTTTAAGACAGGCAACATTTTATTGAAGTTTATGACTATCACGATTCCCCGTTGCAATTATAAAATTTGTGTGATGTTTCACAAGTGAGATTTTAGGACTGGATTGTTTGAGATTGCAAGGGTGATTGTCAAGTTGGTGGTTAAATCTTGGCTATAATTATTACGTTTGGATTTGGCAGCCGGCTTAGTGAAATGTTTAGAGTGACTGTAAAGTTTATGAATATTTCCTAATTGCTTTCTGAAATTTGTTTTAAGATTGACAAAACGAAATTTGAAGGCAGGTTTTTGTATAAGAAGCCAAAAGGGTGATTTTCTAGTTCGTCTTTGTAATTGTGACACGTATGCATGAAGCTGCTGTTTGCAGGTGTGGGCGGAGATCACAGAGCGACGGCGTGAGGTGCTGAGACTCCACGAGGGCCAGGGTCAACCTTGCCCCCACCTGATAGAGACCAAGTCCACCACGTCCAACCTGCCTCTATGCTCCCACAAGTGAGTCAAGTTGTCAAGACGCAAACTGCACTTTCTTGATATTTCACGTCTTCTAGGGCCTTCAGAGTGCTTCGCAGGTCGATTCAAGTTTCAAGTGTCTTCATTGTCGAGGAAAGAAAAGGGAACTTCCTTTCCTATAGAAGGAACTTTAAACTAAGGTTTTCCTCGTTGCTTGATTTCTTGAAGACATTAACAGAATATTTACTACAGTATATCTAATCCGCTTAAAGTGTTCCAGACTCTCTACATTTAAGAAAAATCTAACTGTTAGAGAATTAAATCATTGGTAGAAATTTATGGATAGGAAAACTTCCCATAAAATGGTTAAGCTTTCATTGCACAAATGTTAAGACCAGTGTGGTTGCATAGTAGTAACGCTGGAGCTTCATTTAATAGTTTTTGGGGTCAAATCCCAGATTGGACTGGGTTGGGTTTCTAATTTTATCTAGGCAAATGGAAAAATTCCCCAAAGGGTTTAGGTCTACCAGGTAAGATGGGAACAGAAGCTCTATATTCTATAAGGAAAGTCCTTGAAAAAATTCAAAAATACCCCTTTATAACGTTTAACTGCTTCTCTAATCAAAATGAATAATTGGCAAAGGAAGAGATCAATACTCCCCAAACCAGATTGACCTAGTAAGTACTGCTACTGCATTATCAGTTTGTTACTGATCCATCATATTCTCGCAGGTACCGATGGTTGGCGTCTAAGTGGAGCGCCTGCACTCTGCCCAACGTGATGGCGGAGGTAGTGTGTGGCGGGGGGCTGCAGTTCCGCAACATCACGTGTGTGGCCGCCCAGGGGGGCCAACCGCTGCCCACCAAGGCGTGTCACACCATCCCTCCGCCGCCGACCGTGCAGAGGTGAGTCACTGTTCAATCGTGCCTTAAACTCCTATCTAATCAAATTTGTTCTTCTCACTACCCGTTCTCCGAATGAAGAGTGAATTGTCTTTAACTACTCGTTTTCTCAGGGCAGAGGCTAAATCCTCTAAAAGTTTAACCCATGTCTGAAAATCTCCTCCAATTAGGATATAATTTCTTAATTTATCGAATTCCCAGTATCTTAACACTTCAATTATTTAGCCTCAAGCTCAACCACCAGAAAACCACCAGGGCATATTAACATCAGGAACATGACCCTGAAAAACTACCCCCAGAAAACTGCCCTCATAAGAGAGGTAAAGGGGTAGCGAGGACTTGCCCCCCCTTGTCCTTGTCCTTGTCCTTGTAAGTTAGGACTACCTAACTTTGATTCGTTATTAATAAAGTTGTTTCCATTTGAATTCAAATTTATTTTACATAAATGTTTTTTTTTTTCATCAAACCAAGCCTTGCTAAGGAAATAGTTCAAATGTTTTAGAGGCACCTAAAATAGTTGAAATTGTACCAAACACACCCAGTTTTCTAATAATGCCGTTCAGCTGCTTTTAGTAAAAATAAGTACTGTGCAACTGAATCTCACAGCACAAGGCACAAAGCATCACAAGGCATTAGATCCAAAAAAAGTATTTAATCAACATTTGTCATTTTTATTATTATATATATAGTAAAATCTAATCTTCAAAATATTGTCAAGCATTTTTTTTTTTTGTTGTAAAAGACCAATAATTTCAAGTACTTTCGCATTTGAGAATATTGTTCAAGTAGATATACATATTATTTGTGTTGTTGTATAGGCCTATTACTTTCACAAACAAATTTCTCATTGAAAAATCTTCACAGCTGGAAAACTAACCCAAACCACTGATGTAAAAAAGAGTTGCTTATTATGAGGGCAGTTATCCGCTACCCTGCCTTCTGTAAAAGGCAGGCAAATTTTCTTTGCTTGTTTGCCTTTATACATCAATTGAGCTACATTTATGACGCAACCAAGTGAAATCAATTTAAAATATCGAAAATGCTCTTGAAGTTATGTCTTATGAAGTTAAGTAATGTGGTTTCATTAAAAACAAAATTAAAGTGACTGTTTAATATTTTTGTTTACTGATTGCACTTATGATCAGCCGTATATACATAACAATGTAGCTGTGTGTAGTAAATATACATTTAAAAGTAAATAGTTTAGAAAGTATGAAACAATATTTTTGTAATCATAGTTAAAACTAATTTTTGGGATAGTACGATGATAACAATGATTGTTCAAGCCTTACTTCAATAAATACTATTTCATTCTAACCATAATGTTGTTTTTCTCCTTTTTGTAAGGTGTTATATAAGAGTTCTTGTACACCTGCAGTAATTTACAGGACAATTCAGTTACCAAATGACCCTTGTTTATTACAACTTTTTATTTAGCAATACTTTTGCTTCTCCATAGTCTAGCATTTCCCTGTCTTGGCAGGTGTGAGGTGGCCTGTCCCAGGGACTGCGAGGTAGGACCCTGGGGCCAGTGGGGACCCTGCCTCCCCCTACACTGCCCCCCCTCTGATGAGGCCAACCTCTCTACCAAAGGTATGTCACTAACAACAATGTATACATAACCGAATAAGTAGGGCACGTTTATGGAAAAACGATTTCCAGTGTCAACTCCGCCCCCCCCCCAATCACAGATAGAGTCACATTCGCAAATTTGACTCTATTTGGACCGGATTTAAGCGTTTACGAATAAAGTTAATTGTTGAAACTTTAACAGCTTGCTGAAATATTGACATAAATCTGATATTTATTAGGTTGTTTACAAACATACTCATTTTGACGTTTTAAAGGTAAACAGTTCCGCGCTTGATGGGACCAAGGCGAATTAATAGGTTCAGTCAGCGCTATATTCTCCTCTGAACTTGGGGGCAAAACTAAAATAAAATAGCATGGAGTGTCCCTGCTTAACGGGGTTATGTATACATTGATAACAACAACTATCTATTCAAAACTGTCTTCTCACATTTTTATCTGGCTACCAATAATAATTTTCTATGTATTGTATTAATTTATTTCACAACGCTTGAAATGTTTTGAAACATCTAAGGCAAAGCCCAATGTAAGTTTAAATTTAAAGTAACAAATTATTAACAGAGGTACCAAACACAATTTAACTTCCTAATTTATACTACGGCAAGCTTATATTACCACGTTTCACCCGAGAATACAATAGTTGTGTGTGATGCATACTGTGGTTATCTTTTGCACTGTTTCAAAAAATATCATATGTTTATCCTATCTTCTGGCCAGGTATATTTTTAATGTTCAAAAGAACAACATTGGAACTTTGATGACCCTTGGCGAAGGACACATCAGGATCAGAACCGTTTTTCTTTTCCTATTGGAAACCTAAAAAAAATCAGTGTATCAAATTTCACTTCTCTAGTGTATCGGGAGATTGGAGTGCGTTTGATGTCACCCCAGGACTTTAATTTTATACGTTATATTAAAGTAAAAACAAACATGATTTGTTATGCAAAAAGAGTTATAAACCCTTGCATGATATTTTTCCTCAAAAAGCATAATAGGAAACAAATTATTAATTGATCAAATTAAGATCAGGAGACTTTCTCCCTGAAATTTATGAACTCTTAAGAGCCAAAGTCAAAAAATTTGCAAAAGTACAATTAATCATCAGACAGGTACAAATTATGAGTTGAATATCGTTAAGTTTTAATATAACTTTTCTACTGTTACAAGAAGAGTTTTGGCAATTTTTTTTATTCATTTGACGATTATATTTACTTACTCCCATATTACCAAACAGACTATATTTATGTTTTAAATATAAATTGTATTAATTTTACAATGATTAATTCACAAGTGGAGTTCACCAGGATTCTTTTGCCAACAAAAAATTAACTGAAGAATTGTTATCTTTTAATTATGAAGGTGAAACAAACACCTAATCTTATTGTATTTTACAGAAACCCCTCTTACTGGGGCCATGAGTGAAAACAATCCTGACAAAGGGCGAGGGAAGTGTGAAGGGGTGTTTTGTTTGCATTTTGAAAAACACAATCCCTGAAAATACAAATAATATTTATACAATTGATTAGTTATTTGAAAAAATTGTCCCAAACAGGCTAACATTCGATGAGCTCATTATCCTATACTCTAATATGAGTAAGGTTTGCTTGCTTGCTTGCTTGCTTGCTTGCTTGCATGCTTGCTTGCTTGCTTGCTTGCTTGCATGCTTGCTTGCTTGCTTGCGACACGGATCTCAAAAACGGCTCCAACAATTTCCTTCAAATGTTGGAAATAACTAATTTCTTAAATAAAAATAAGTTCTAGACAGGCCTCATCCCCAGGAAAAATCAAATAATGTAAAAAAACTAAAATGAAAAGTTAAAAAAATTAACATTGGGCTTATGGAGTTTCAAATCAAAACAAAAGAATTATAACAGCTGTTCATAATCAACCAGGGAACTGTCAAAGGGACTCATGTTGTTTATGATTATTAACATGTGGTTTACTGAGAGCAGAGATTAAAAGATTTGAGTGAAGATTAAATATATAGGAGTAGTAAAATAAATCAAAGGGACATTGACTTATAAATAACAACTGGAGTGACCTTAAAAATGCAGGAAAGAGGCAAATGAGCTTTAAAAATATGGTAATCAGTTGGGGGAAGTGGTGAAATATTACTCCCAGTCATCTAAACAAACCGACTGGCCTTCTCCGAGCAAAGCTCGGCCGCCCAGGTACTTAATTAATAATAATACAACCTTCTTATTAATTTAGCTTGTTGCATAACTCATTTCATTTCTTAGACTGTACTGAAACAAAACTACTACTTATTACAGCTCTCTTGAATAATTTTTGGTTAATAACAATCGACTGTTCGACTAAGAGTTTATTGTAAATACAGTAATAATTCCCTTTCAACTATTCGTAACTTGATCCTTGATTAGATGACTAAATTCACAGGTTTACTATTTAGGCCTAACAGCTGTTTTATCTAAATTAAAATGAAAACTCATAAATACAATTAACAAAGTAATGGTGGACATTTATTCATTATTTTACATTTATAGATTGCAGACAAATTATGGTTAAATGAATAAGGGTTACAATAGATGTACAATGTTGGGGAGAGAAAATAAAATTATAAGAATGTAATGTTCAATTTAGATGATATCAAAGTCCAAAGTATTATACACAGCTATATTTCATAAAGATGATAATTTATAACATGAGTCATTTATAATACAGGGTCGGGGTGATCTTGCTGAGGCTTAAAGGTCAGAATAACTTTGTTTCATATGAATAAAAATCATTAGAAATTTAAAAAAAATCCAATTTAGGTGAATTTAAACTATTCGATAAAAATTTACTATTGATCTATAATTATGGTTATGGGATCTTGAGGTGTATAATTTAAAGTTCAAAATGACAGCTTCTTCTTGAAATTTAGGCTGAGGGCCTAGTTAAGTTTTTGAAGTTATTTTTGTCCAAATAAATAAAGTATCTTCTTGATTAACTTAGGTTGAGAACTTGTATTAAATTTTGATTAAACAAATCGTTGATAAAGAGGAATTGATTTTTTTTTTTTGTTTGTTTAAAGTCCTAGGGATTGTAAGTTGCTATATAGGTTGTAAGTGGTTCCAGATAGGTAGTTTAAAAAAATGGAAAGATCTCACCACACAGACAATTTCTTCACTCAAGAGCTATACGAATCTTGATGGGCTAAATAAGGGTTGCTCTGAGTTTCGCAGGTTACAAAAAAAAACTTTTTAAAAGGGGAAATTTATTTGAATGAGACAATGCTCAAATCAAAGCATCTAACACCAGCCATTTTTTTTTTTTTATCAGCAGACCTCTTCTTTCTTCAGAAAACTCCAGATGATGCTATGGGGTTCACATAATTATTTTCAAAACACAATTTTCCAATAATCTTGGAACCAAAATACATTAGTCACAAAACACTTCAGCTGGGGGAAAGTTTGAGATCAATTTTGAATTTAGTTATATTATATTAAGTTAATTATGAGGTAATTTTGTACATGTAGGCTTAAATTATGAAACATGACTTTAAATATTTTATTAAATCACAAAATAATGAATAATTATTTAAAATTTAAATTTTCTGAGGGGTGATAATGAAATAAATAACTAAAATAAGCAAAATAATAACATTTAACTAAAAGGAAAAACATGTGACAAAAATATTTAATAGGCCTATATGCTTGAAACTTTAATTATTCTATTTATGCTATATCATATTGCGTGAAATGAATGAGTGATTATTGTTGAATGTTTATGAGTTGTCTCAGTACTTATTTTAGCTCATCTAAATATATCTTAACAGTGCCCTAAACAATGTAATACTGACCGCAAACACCAATTCAAATACATAGGAATATTACAGCTTGTGAACAAGGTAATTTCAAGGTGAGAGTCATTTTGAACCAATGATTATCAATAAAATCGTAGTTCAATTATTAACTTTGATGCTGAGTTAAAATCCATTCCTAAAATATTATTTAATAAGGATTAGAACTAGATGTGCTCTAAATGACCTTCCTACCAAATTTCAGCTTAGTTGGTCCTGTAGTTTGTGTGTGATAGAGCCTTACACAAACATACTTTTAGATTTAATTTATTGTGTTACTAGGATAGCTTTACCACACCTTCAACACTTTATAGTTGGTGCAGTCTACTATCACAGAAAGGCCCTCATACGGTGTCTCAAACAGATTACAGACAGACTAATAATTGACCTAGGAGAATAAAATCAAAATTACTATCCAGTAAATCAACCTTGAGGAATAACGTAAAAATACTTTTAACTTTTTTTAAATAAAGAGTGTTCCAAAAATTGAGGGTCGTTAGCATGATCTCAGAACTTTCAATCACAATCATATGCCATGTTGTAAATTAATACAACGTAACACATATAATGTATCGCGTTATGCATAGTTAACTTGCATTTTATATGAAGACATACTAGAATGAAAAGTCTTTGCGTGGACGTCTGATAAAATAATTATTTTTTACAAAACCGCTCCCAAGAGGATAAATCACACCAAAATTGCCTATGTGCTGCTTGCTCATTGAAATGCCAGTTTGAGTTACTTGTCGTTGAAAGTTGATGCCACTACCACTAATATTTGATGCCACTAGCACTAATAGTTGATGCCACTAGCACTAATAGTTGATGCCACTAGCACTAATAGTTGAGGCCACTAAGTAATAGTAACCCAATTAATAATTAAATTTGTTAATAATTATATGGTTTTTAATTTTTTGTTTATTTTCCGCATTTAGCGGTGAAGGTTTTCTTCAAAATCATGGCTCAATTACTGGTTTGATAAATTATTATGGAAGTTGACCAGCAACAAAAAAAACAGATAATTCTTCTAAATATATAAAAAAAGATGTTGGTATGTTTATTTGTTTGTTTGTTTGATGTTTATGCGCTCCAATACCAATCAACCGATTGAGAAGAAACTGCATGCTCACTCTAAGTCCTAGAAGGCTATAACCCACTGGATTTTGCCCAATGGCGGCAAACGTTTACCAGAAATACGTGGGGGGTCTTTGAAAATACGATGGAACATTTAATCAGTCAGTCATTAATATATCTTGTTAATGCTATGAAGTGATACGGGCAACACCGCGATGGGTAACAGCTTGTAATATATAAAGATAGTAGAATATAAACACTTTAAAAATATTACAAGCTAATCAGCTGTGCGATTTATTTTATTTTTAAGCTGAAATCAAGGAATGAGCGGAGCTTTTGGGCCTGGCTTGTATATTGTAATAAAGTGCTAAATCTAAATCAGTATAATATTCTTTGAAGTCCCTATCAACATGAGGATCGCAACTGTAACACTGGCTGTCCTGACCGCAGGCCACCGCAAGCGGACCCGGGCAGTGGTCGTGCCTCCCAGCGCCCTCGGCCTGGAGTGTCCGTCGCTCACAGAGGTGCAACCCTGCGCCCACCCCGCCTGCTACTCCTGGACCCTGGAGCCGTGGGGCGCCTGTCAGCTGGAACCAGGGACAGGGGCGAAGTGTGGCACGGGACGCCGCACCCGCCGGGTAGCCTGCACCACGCACACTGACGCCACTGAGTTCAAGGTAGAGCAAGTGTTTGTAATTGGTGTTCATCATTCTTTAAAAGCGTTGTATTTGAATACTATAGTTTACAATATAGTACTGGAAAGTAAGTATAACTGTACAGAGACAACTTGATGAGGCAAGTAGGACGTGAGAGGAAGGCAAGTAGTCCCCTTCCACTATTCATACAGTGTTTAGTTACACAGTTAACCAAGAAACTACCAATGGAATGTAATGGTGTAGGAGGATCAACTGTGATAAAATCTTGCAATAAAAAACTAAATCACTCTGTCAAATGGCAAAGGTAAGCAACATTTGTGGAACTTTCCCTCCAACCCTTTAAACAAACCCTTTAAGTAAACACTTGCTGGCAATCTAGTCATCTCCATACAGTAGTCTTTACTATCAGTGATAGTTGTAAACTGGTACCAAAATGTTCGGTTTTTTCATCTCCACTTAAATTTTTGTTGTGCTCTTCAACCAAGATTAACAGCTGCATTCCTCCAGGTTCACACCATCACAGTGTTTTGTCGGATTTATATTATTGAGAATTTAAAATTACTATACAAAAGCACATACACAAATAGTTGAATGTGGGGGGAAAATATTAAAGAATAATTCAAAAATATCTTTGTCAAGTAGACCAACAGCCTAAATTATTCTAAGGACCAGGAGCTTTGTAGTACCCATTTCACGTTCATTTGAAATAATATGAGCTATGAAAAATCAGTGTTAACATTCAATTACTAAGTCTATCAACTGACTACTGTCATATATGGTATGAACTGGTCCCCTTGTCTCGCCATAAAGACTCTGAAGCAATTAGCTGAAGATGAAGGTGCTTCCTTCCCGCGTGCTGCAAAAATTCTCAAACATCACAGTTTTGTGGATTTTCTTATCACCGGGGGTTCCAAATGAAGCAAACTGAATTGGAATTGCAAATTCAGGTAATTGATTTACTTGGCCTCAGTGGTATTGAGCTCAGGAAATGGGTCTCTAACTTGCCTAAATTGCTACAAAACTTACCTGTCACCCATCAAGAAACACCAGTTTTTATGCAACAAACTTCAGATCCACACTTTTTCATTTTAGGCATTCACTGGACTCCAGTTGCAGATTATTTCAAGTATAATTTTAACTTCACCTTTGATTCCCTTACAAAGTTCAAAGTGTTGAGCTTAGTAGCTCAAATTTACAACCCTTGTGGTTTCTAATCATACAAAACTGATAATAACTAATTTTTATTTCTGAAAAAAGTTATATAAGAGAAATTCAAGCAAAAAAATGTGTTGCAGGAGGTGGTAGCAGACTGGCTGTGCCCACAGCTCAAGCCACCCACGGAGGAGCCATGCCTGCTGCCGTGTCCGTACGATTGTGTCGTGTCGGGCTGGTCCAACTGGAGCCCTTGCTCCCAGGGCTGCTCCACGCGCAACAAGATGGCCATGAGATACCGCAACCGAACTATCATCGCGCCTCATGGACCTGGTGTGTAGCACCAGTAGCTCTTGTTTAACGTTTTGATAGGGAATTGGTCAAATCCTGGTTTTATTACTATCTTCAGACCATTAATAACTCAGGCAGCTTTGTCTGTACACAAAGAACTTTCTCATTGAAGATAAATCTGGCTACAGAGTGTCCTGTGAATCACGAGCAGAACTCTGCGCTAGTCTGGGACAGCAGTATACTATTTTTCAAACGGAAATTTGTGGAATCATGGCTTATGCCGATCTAGATCTTGCCAGATGCTGTTGCAACAAAAAATCTTGTCAGATTGTCAGGCTGCTCTCAAGGCTGATCTCAGAATCTGTCCCTTCAACAACGCATAATACATAATATCTTCAGACCTAACCTGTTTTTGGAAAACATGATATTCTCATCCCAATGATAAATAACAGTTGTATCCAGTTTTAATCTTTAACAAAATTTTTACAAATTTTGCACAATATCAATCTAGCAAACATCAGATTATGAGACGAGAACTATAACCACTACAGTACCCAATCAGTGTTATTATGATTAAGTGTAGAATTTAAAAAATAATGTAGACACAGCCAATAAAAGTAGTATGTGAATTAAGTTACTTTGGAACTATGTGGGACTACTCTGGTTTTGTGGACCTATATTAGCACACACAGAGGGCTCTTTTATATTTACCCCTTTTTATTTTCTTAACTTGGCAAAGGCGACACAACTGTATTTGGTAGTGAAAAAAATATATAAATCTAAAATAGCGTTAGTAAATTCAACATCAGCATTGGATCATCTATTTTGAAAATCTGTTCTGTGTTACATACAACAGTAATTTAAAAACTGCTCTTTTAAAATGTTTCATTTGTAGTTAAATTTAAAGCAGACATAATTTTGTATAGCTTGTGACATACCTGTATGAAAAATTGGCATGAAAGGGGTTACACATATAAATTTAACTGTGTAATTTCTTCAATTTAATTTTAAGATTGTTCATAAAATATCATTTATTGTCCGGGGATGGTATGTGAGAGGGAGAGGAGTGCAGAGAAAACTACTCCCTCTATTGTTCATACAGTACTTCCATTGAAAAGCCATGAAATGGTCAACCAAACTTAATAATTTATAACCATCAGTTGTGATGATAGTGAAGAATAACATATAATTCAAGTAATGTGTTTGAATAGTTCTGTAGCTTCCCTCAATTTATTTTCTTCTTTGCTGATGCATCTCCCAAGGTTAGCGAACTAGATTCTTGGTAACTTTTCATTTCAACAGTTTAACCGTCCAAATGGTTGCAGGGGGCCATCCGTGCCCAGACCCGGACGAGATGCTGCAGATGGACAGCTGCAACAGTCACGGTTGCCACGGCTACAGCTGGCTGACGTTACCGTGGCAACCGTGCAACGCCTCGTGTGACTCTGGCGAGGGGGTGCAGGTGCGGGAGGTCTGGTGCGTGCAGGACAACCAGGATATGGTCAACGAGAGCAAGTAAGCGAGGGATCAATAGAAATATGGCAAAAATGACTGTCACAAATTTAAAGTAAAGGACATTTCCTCATTACTCTCTCCATAAATTTAGGCCTCGTTACCCTAAAAATGGTATATTATGCACACATTATCATTTAACATAGGGTGCAGTTTTCTTGGTAGGACTCCCAATCTAGTGCTGATATTTTTAAGATTCAGAAGAGTATCGTACGCACAATGATGAATGAAAACCAGATAATCTCCAAGTAAACCTCTTTTTCAAAGGCTGAACATTTTACCACTACCTTGTAACTGTATCATACACTCTTCTCTTCACTTAAAATAATTTCCACATGTTCAGTTTAGTAAATAGAACCTCGATTACCCTACTCGAAACAACCAACTTCAATATCCGCTTCACAAATCATCTGCCTTTGAGAGGACCCCGTCGTAACAGGATACTCGTCTTCATAATAAGCTGCCCCCTCAAATCAAGGACATTTTAGTAACAAATCTCTTAAAATAAAACTGCTTGAATACTTTAAAATATGTACTTTAGTGTAAATAACTTCCTGGGTATAGGATAGTGAAATAAGCAACTCTAATATTTAAATTATTCCACTGATGTATTGGTTTACTTGTATTTATTGTTTTTATAATGTATAGTATAGATATATTTCACTGACTTGGTCACTTACCACTAGGAGTACGCTCAAATATTCGCGTAATGGGATGACCGAACTCAGAAATGGTAGATGAAAGTTACTGCTGTTAACGTAAGTTCTAACCGAAATTTCATCACGAAATATTAAATATATAGTCTTGATCCTGGGCTCTCTGTAGGAAAATATCTACTTTTATTTTGGTTAATTTTAGGTCTTGGTTAATACATTATTCTTAAATATATTAAATTGTATTATATTCGAGGTGTAAATTCTGCAACAAAAAATAACACAGTAAGATGCCTATGCAGTGAGGTGTGCCTCTATTTTTAAATTAGAAATTACCTGAGTATGCAGGTTTGCTATGACGGGGGTATTTAAATATCATAAACTGACAAAAGAACACAGCTGGCAGAAGTAAATACGAAATAAATGGCTGCTGCAATCTAGCTGATAAACTAGTAACTTACTCACATTACTCGATTACATTATAGGAGAACGTTATCTTTATTTGTAAAAAGTGGTATTAGTTTTTAATGTACAAATTTCAGAAACCTTTAATAAATTAAATTAACTCATGTTAAACGGAGAGTACTTTAATTATTTAATCATAAAACATATAAATAGAATAATTTGTAAGTAGTTGTTTGTCAATACGAAACAATATTTTATTAGCATCTCGCAATTTATTAAAGGTAATTTTTGTCCAATGATTTACCTAATGGAAATTTTACAACTTTTAAAAGTTAATTATTAAAAAACGTTTAAACGAATGTGATCCATTTTTGAACTGGAAGCATGAAGTGTACTGGAAAACAGTTGCGTAAAATTTTAAAGCGATCCGTGCAGCCGTTTTCACGGTTTTGCATTACGAACACCCACACACTGACGGACAACGAATATTGTCTCTGCTAATACATAGATTCCTTCACTTCGTTCCGTCATCAATTCACACCTTTGTAAATGGTGTAATTTGTGACAGAATAACCGAATGAGCGAGTTGTAAATGTTATGGTAGCAGTGGTAGTGGGGAGGCAGAGGTAAAAATCAAGTAGGATGGCTGCTCCTTAGTCAGGTAGGTATGAGTGTATCTGTATAATATCAATATGCGGTTGTAGGACACATCTGTCCTACAACCGCATATTGATATTATACAGATACACTCATACCTACCTGACTAAGGAGCAGCCATCCTACTTGATTTTTACCTCTGGTTCCCCTTCTTTCTTTTATTTCTCACCCAAAACTGCTTACTGCTGATTCATACTCTTTTTAGGTCAGTTTTCACTTTTTTAACATTTAAATTTGCTTACAGTTAGTTGTTATTAAACACAATTATGCTTTATTCAGAAAACCGCATCCCACTAAAACACACGGCAAGGATTTTTATTTCCTAAAAAACTCTGGACGAATGCTAAAAGTCCCTTTTATGTAAATATTCTCTGTTAAACTTCATAACGAGTTCACACGCAGCACGCTGACATAAGGGAAGTGAATTTCCACATCAAAACTGATAAAACTCAAAATCAGTGTAAAAAAATACATTTATTCCAATTTTTATTGAAGTCTAAAATCAGTGATTTTTTGGCTGTTCTAATCCTCCTGGTTTCATTTACCTGCAAAGCTGGGAATACAATTTTGCCCATTATAATGTTAGGAGAGGGTCCAGACAGGCTTGAAAGTAGGCCTGAGGTTGCTGGGAATGATAAAAGTACTCTAACAAAGGAATAACAGGTTTTTCTAGTGTAAAACCGCCAAAAGACAACGTGCTGTGTTTAGTCGATACACATTTTCTTTAATAACTCGGTAAATATGTATGCTAGATTGACGAGAGAGGGCTTACAACTTTTGTCTCACTAATTCCCATCTTTTTACATGCATTAATTTTATGTACAGGGCTTTTTGGGCCCAAAAACTTGAAATTTGAAAGAATAATCTCCAAAAAAGGGGTTTAGAGTCTTCCGATTGTTTTGCCCAACGAACTTGTTCAACTGATTACAAAAAGGAATATCCCTACCAAATTTGAAGTAAATCGGACAAAAAATGTGACCGCTAGAGTGCAAACACACATAATATATACAATTTTGAACGACCCCCCAAAACGTGTTCAGGGGGTCATGTTAGGAACTTCTATGGTCGTCCCGGGCTTGAGTTTCACCATGCGGGTCATGCTAATAGTTCACTTTCCAAAGTAAATTCACTAATAAGGTCTATAAACTACTTTCAGAATAATTGGATTGGAAATGACAGTGGTTGAACTGTCATGAACTGTCCAATAATTGCATTAACCCTTTCAGTGCTAAGCTTCTGAAAGGAGTAGTTGAATATGTGATGTTTTGTTGATTTTTTTAATATATTGAACGCCTGAACAGTTAAAATTAATAAAAACGTGCTTCCGCTGGACACACACAGTAAAGGATAGGTAAAAAGTAGCAAAACACCTGATCAGATGTGCAACTCACAAAGAATCCACCCATCCCGTCAGCTTGGACCCGAGCCGTCCACCGTTTGCTTAAGGTCCGCCCTCCCCTTCAACTCTGCCACAGACAGGTGAACTCTCCATGAGTTGCACATAAAAACCACCGACTGTGACGGGATTCGAACCCTCGATCCAAGTGTTACCCCCGGCCGGGAAGGTAACGCCTTAGACCGCACAGCCACTGGTCAGGCTAGCAGCTGCAGTGGATCAGTTGGTATTATAGAGACTAGGCGCTGGACGAGGTAGTTCAATTCGTGTCTACCAGGTTTCACCACATGTCAGACTCAGACTGCAGACTGAGCGCCTAACGGTACAATCGCTTATGAAGCAGCAACAGTGTTTATTGATAACAGATTCAAAAGACGATATATCGGACCATAGCACTGAAAGGGTTAACGGATTCCCCCTCTGTGCAGTCCACTTAGTTTCTGTTAGTGTAAATAGCTACCACGTAATTTTGTTACTCCATTTTAATCCCCGTATAATCAATTTAGTACCTGGACTGAGCTTTGCTTGGAGAAGGCCAGATAGTGTGTTCAATGGACCATACTTAAATATAGTGATAAATAATACACCGTGTTGCTCTAGGTCATGTATGTGGTAGTGTTTTAGACATATCACTCGTGTTTTTGATTCATGCTGTCTGTTGCAGATGCGAGCTGCTGCCCAAGCCCGCCACCTCGCGCAGCTGCGTGCAGGACTGTCCGGTGCAGTGCGAAGTCTCCCCTTGGTCCGAGTGGTCTCCGTGCCCTCCCCAGAACTGCCAGCCAAGTCAGTCTCCTTACATTTGTCGTACAAAGTGCCACCCAAGACCAAGTGCAGAGGCAGTAAGAGTAGGTCTGAGATTTATCACCCACTAGAGTCTACACTTCCTCTTCGAATGCGGCTAAGTACAGTCAAGACAGTATGAGAAGGTCTGTTGTGTATCCTGACTGTACTGGGCTAATCTGTGGAGTGGATGTGTGGCAAGAGGAATGTCTCAGAACTATCCTCTGCACTTCATCCTGGGTGGCACTTTGTGCACAATTTTGTAAATATTTTAACAACTTATTTTGTATAATCATTGCCCAATTAGTACATAAGTTTGTGAAGAGGATTTGCCATAATTTTCTTCATTATAGTCAAAGTTCTCTGTGTAAACCTCATGCGATATATATTTAAGGAATCTTCTAATGATACATTCTTAAATATATATATGCTGTGGGGCGAGCTTATTTCTTACTGTTTCTATAGTTTACAAAAGCAATGTCTACCGGGTATAAAATAACAACCGTATACTTTCTGTTTTATCATGACGAGTTCATAACTTTAAAATATTACACAATTGTCAAAAAACCACAAAAATTAAATAATTAAAATGTATTTACAGCAATAAAATACTTACAAATATATATCTTCGATCATGGTTTTACCTAAATCCTCTTGATATACAGTATAAAAGACAAAGCCATGGTGTGTTCATAACTAACTATTTCTCTAACTCCCAGAAATTCTGAAGGGATGAAATTTGGTACAATCACGTAAATACGCAAAGAAAAGGGTTTTAATTCTGACTTTACTTTTAGGTTCCGCCCCACAACTCTTTAAAGTTCCTATTTTTTTAATGAACATTTATTTTATTTGACCAGATGATAACACAAACAGATGTTTATTGTTCTAAATAGTCTAAAGGTTAACCACAGAATGCAGCTCACAACGTCAAGAGTCATGTTGCATTCCCCGGGTGCTGTCGAGTGATGTCGGGTGCTGTCGGGTGATGTCGGGTGATGTCGGGTGATGACGCCAGCCGTCGAATGCTGTTGGGTGATGTCGGGTGCTGTCGGGTGATGTCGGGTACTGTCGGGTGATGTCAGGTACTGTAGGGTGATGTGAAGTGATGTCGGGTGCTGTGGGTTGCTGTCGGGTGATGTCAGTTGCTGTCGAGTGATGTTGAGAAATGTCGGATGATGTTGGGTGATGTCAACTGCTGCATCAGCTTGTACTAACAGTTCTTTAAAATATTATAACACGGTTTTACGGCTAACAGAAATGTTTTTAAGCTGGCTTGATACGAATGCACATACTTAACTGGTGAAAAAGCCCTTTAATACAGATCTGCTCTACTTACTTTTATGTATTTTGATTTATTTTTTGATAATAAATTTACCCTTTTAGTGTCAGATTATTTTTGCTTGTTTGTTGTAATATCCCTGATAAGCAACCAATAACCATTGATTTTTATAAATAATTAATAAAATATTACTCTATCAAATTTTCTGAATTAAAGTTATTCAAACTTGTATTTAAATTAGGCATGACTATCAAGACTTTTTTAAATTTTCAGTTGTTATGACCCCTTTTTGATTTTATACGAAGATCGTTAAATTGCAGTTCTATTAAAATATGTATATTATTATAATTCTCAGTTATTAATCTATGTTTTTAATCATTATTGTAAATAACCAAATAACCAAAAGTCTAGTTCACTGTTTACATCTACTTAAAATGCAAAATTAACCATGAACTTTTGAGGAATCTACACAAGACAAGACAGTCATATACTTGAAATAAACATCTTTAAGAAACCTTGTTGGAAAATGTTTTAAATAGTGTATTTGTTCCTATTGAAGCATGCAAAAGAGGAATGTTTTATCACATGCCTATATTTTCATTTTATTAATCACCCTTTAGAAATAACTTTTCCAGGGCTAAACTATAACCTACTCGTAGTTTAAAATAACCCTGTTATTCATATACTGACCTAAGAGCCAAATCGAAATAATTCGTGGTTAAACTTGCCCGTTATAGTTTTCTGAGATGGTTGTTCCGAAGACCACTTTGTTATGACTGAGGACAGCTTTATTGCTTTATCTTTAAACTAAAAGTATTTGTCCAAATAATTGAAATAATCCTAAATATTAGAGAGGTGAGACAAATTGTTTTATTTAGTGAACGTCTTGCATATGTAAGAGAAGACAACTCAGAAGCGAGCTGAGGTTTTAATCTTTTATAAGTTGCAGCAGTACCTCTTAGTAAGGTTCAGTTTCTTTTTCTGAATATTTGTTGTACAAACTATCTTCATATGTTTTCAAATATACAGTTTTTTATGTTTTTCAAGTCAATATCACATCGTCCTCGTATGATTAAGATTAGGCGCTCAAAGTCATCTTTCTCTATGTACTGTTAGGATAAAACTTTGTCCAGTTCTCCAGCATAATACTTGTGTTGTTCTCTCACTATTTTTGATATATATTTGAATATATCATTAGAAGAGTCCTTTGTTTTTCCAAGGTCTGCCTCCAACGACTTCTTTTTCTTTCTAAGGAGGTCATACTGATTTAAAATCTCATCGAGTTGAGGGATAGACATTTTCGTAAAAACTTCCAGAAACTTTGGTTTCCACACATTCAGATCCAACGCTGATACCATCCGCTCTGCGTCTTTCTTGGCTGCTTCTTTATCTACCTTTCTGTTTGAGTCCCGCTCACCCTTAGTGAAGCTCAGTAAAATGTCAATGTAATAATTTTCTTGGGAGAAATATTTCTTGAGTTTCTTTGCTATGTTGTTGTCCAACTCACTTACACCCGGCAACTTACCATAGGATTTATTAATTTTGACGATAAGACAGGCAGGGTAGTGTATATTTCTAAAATTCTAAAGCGATCTCTTTTCTTAATTGCTTTGCGCACCTCTTTTGCAAAATACACCGGCAAGGGGGTTGCTAACAAGTTCACTACTTTTTTCAACCTGGATCGAGGAAGTGTCAATCCATTCACAGTATCAAGAATACTTCTCTTGTTCGTGATTCTGAACTCTTTATCTACTTGTTGACGTTGTAATTCAGAGTACGATGTCAAAATTGGTATTATCCCCTTCATAAAATTTAGGCCCAGTTTTATTGCATTCAGCGAGTCTGTAATTTGCTTAGCAACGTTATGAGCAACCTCAGACTCAAAGTTGTCTACTACTGTAACCGACGGAGCACAAGAAGCCCAGAAGCCCAGACACACCAGTTGCAGTTTGGATCACTTTCACCTGAAAACCACAAGTCCTCATAAGCACCACGACAAACTTACAAAGTTTAACAAACAGTAGCATTGCTTCGTGCTAAGTAACACATCAGGTTATAAATGTACATAAACGCTTTGGACATAAGAACTTTCCCTCATCAATAATGCATGATTATTATAGGTATTGTTTGTTTAAGAATCATTTCCTTTCATGAGAACATAAAAAGCCCATGGGGCTGAGCCCCGACTGTAAATGTTTTTCAAACCTTAAAAAGGCACAACTTGAGGTTGAGAACTTTCGGTTGATAGTTACAATTATACAAATTATTTTATACAAATATGTAAGAAAATTAATAATTTAAGATGCTTGAAATCGCCAAACAAAAATCATGAAATTCCTTTTATACAAGTAATATAGACGACAGATTTTCCAGCTATAAACTTTCTTCTACTTCACCAAAGCAGAATGCAGCACTTGCAACTGTTTGGAGAAAGTATAGGAAATTCAACAAGAGCTCTTCCTATGAAATTGGAACCATCAAACCTAGAGAAGTATTAGTGGACATATCGCTGAAAAGTAAAACCCTTCATTTTATTACTAGCCTCACACAACATGTATATTTCATATTTTGACTTATGGCACTTTACTATTTTGCCATATTGACTATTATGTCAGATTATGAATTGTAAATAGAATTTCATTTTATGTACAGGGTGCCACATAAAAGGTGCACTGGCTATAAATTTTCAGATTTAACACCTAAAATGAAATATCAATATAGAATAAGTTTTTTTTATTTCTGCTCCGTTTTCATCATTTTGTCTATACATTTAGTTTGATTTGTGATTTAAAATAGAATATACCTATATGAAATGTTGTTTAGTTATATGGAGTTTTAAGTTTTTAATCTTAAACGTTCAATAATTGAGGCCATTTTGGTTTTTAAAAGCAAAATATCTTATAACTGTGCATTTTAGGAACAAACGTATAAAAGACTAAAAAGTTGTATCATTTTGTTCTAAACATAATGGTTTAAAACTCTAACAATTAACTGATCAATTGCTATTTTGTAAATAAAAACATGCAATCTTGAAAATTGTATACCAAAGGTGCCTATTTATTTATACAAATTTTATTTCTCAGTTTTTTTTTCAATCCGATATTCAGAATCATATATATGTTATATATATGATTCTGAATCCCCCCCCTGATATATATGTAATATATGTATTATGGGGCCCCCCAAAATTAAAAAATATTAACTAATCTGAATTATTATAAACAAAATGCACAAGAGAAAATAGTAATACAAGGTCAACAATAGTGAGCGGGCAGCGGCATGGAAGCTGTGAACAGATCATTATAGGTTCCATGGGGTAGCAGTTTCTTTGGAGCGAATTCACTGGTGGTCTCGGACCACTGGCCACTGCTGGCGGCAAGGGGTTGTAGCTAGAAGCGATCTGTACAGGCGCGGATATCTTAGGCAATTGCCTAAAGGCTCTCACCACCACTGGCAGTAATGTCAGCGTTTGGAATTCGAGGGTAATCACCCTTTTCGATGGTAATTTACTTTTGAGGGTAAAAAGGGTAATTTCCTTTTGAGGTTAAAAAGGGTAATTTCCTTAGGGATTGTACCGTTGGCGTTTACCAGACGAATTCTTCCAAGGGTAATTTACAGCAAAAAAAGGTAATTTTGCCTGAGGTCGAGAGTAATTTTCAAATAGTGGTCGAACAACACTGAGTAATGTACAGGTAAGCCGCGGCAGCCATTGTTTGTTTACGTTTGCCGTTTAGTTTGATTATCTCTGATGTACCAAACTACTATATAGGACTTGTGTTTGGTGTTCATTTTTACATTAGTTTGTTAATTTTGTAATTATCAAATAGGCTAAACCATTTTTGTGCTTTGTCAGTCTTTCACTTTGCTTAAACTCTTTTAAAGCAATAATATTCAAAGAATCTAGCACTAATTTACCCTCTGAATTTGGCTACCAAAACTATTGTAAAACATTGAGTGTCACTGCTTTACTAATTACTTATTATTGGTCTTGCCCCCCCCCCCAAAAAAAATATTTTTTATATTCGCCACTGTTCAGAATTCTTATACCATTCATTTATTTTTATAACTAATAGACCAAACTTGTTGAACACATACATTTTTTTTTCAAAACTTTATGGTTATAAAAGTTTAGCTTTGATAAACGAAAATGTCAACCATTTTAAATTGATAAAAGTTAGAAACTTCAAAGACAACAATATCATTCAATTTCCAATGCCAAATGTTCAATCAATATCTATCTCAGCTGTGAGGATAGAGTTTATTTAACATAATAATATATACGGAGAGCCTGACACTAAATGGAATAAAAATTTTAAAAAATTTATTCCAAATTTGTTTTTTTTTCAAGTTGTTGGATCTGAATTAAATGTATAGTCACTTCACTCTTTATGTGACACCTTGTATACCTTGTATAACTGGTTTTAAATAGTATAATTGTTATCGATTACTTACCGACCGGTAAACCAGAATCTCTCACAAGACCAACATTCTTAAACAAATTGAACCACCACCTGTCACACTCAACTCCTGAAAAAATAAGTAACGTTATGTTAATATATATATATATATATATACTACAACAGAAGTTCAAGTCTACCTCTATAATTCGCCCACAAATTTAGCACAAACTAGTATACCATTGCTACCTATTTTATTAAAGTAAGGACACCTTTTAGTTGGTGGGGTTGTTGCTTCCAATAAAATATGGTATACAATTACAACACACCCTTACATTGAAAGAGATTAAATATATACAGGATGAGTCATACCACCCGTCCAGCATGTAAAACGGGAGAACGGTTTTGTCTAAAGTCATCAAACAAAATTCTTCCCGGCCAAAACGCATATGGGCTATCTATTACAAATATTTTAATCAAAATAGGTACAGAATGTTCCAAAACTGAAGGTCTCGGGTTCGAATCTCAAAATTTTCTTATATAAACATAGGGGAAATCATACGTCATTTTAAAGGTAAAATAACTATTTTGGCGAAAACAGAATTCACTTATCTTTATCCGTTTCAAAATGGCAGCCATTTTTGTATAAATTATTGACATTACGGAATACCCTGTATTTTCTAAACCACTACTCATATATTTTTTCCGACTCAAATTTCTTACTCGTGATAAACTCAGCTTTACTCTGGTATGCTACATGAAAGACTTTTTTGAGAAAATCTAAATTTCAATAAAATAATTATTTTGAAAATGCCTACATGCCCAGAATTCAAAAAAGTCAAATGGTAGCATACTATGTCAAAAAGCATACAATTGAAAAAGTCTTGTAAATCCTAGCAACTTTCAAATTTACACCAACCTTGTAACTCTTTTTTTTCTGCCAAAAGAAAAAAAAACATGATTTTCCTATATGAAATGCATTTTAATTAATTTCACATGAATCTTGCACACATTCGGTGGCCACATTCATTATATGTGTTACGAACACTGTGTTTAACGGTGTTAATGATAATTAATTTGGGCGGTAAGTATTTCTGAACCACTGTATATATATTACAAATTACCCTATAAGGTGAGTAAGGTTTGTTGATTTGTTGCTTGTTTTCAACTACAATCTCAACAAATATTAACACCACAGTATTAAAAGCATTGGAATGTGGTTGTTGGAAATTGAAATACCCCCCGTCGCAGCAAACCTGCGTACTCAGCGAATTTCCAATGCATTGATATGTTTCTCACTAGTACATAAAGCCACTCACCAATTTTGACAAAAATACATTCATAAATAAGTTATTTATTACATTTTATTTATTCCCCATAAGAATAACATTAGGACTAAGTACGCAGGTTTGCTGCAACGAGGAAGATAAGAAATGATTTTTTATGCAATTATCAATATAACTGAACCAGGTGAAGCTACTTACCATGTTTTATTAATTTATGTTCATAATCAAGGGAGATATAAAACTTTACTTATTCTCCATAAGAATAGCATTAGGGCTGAGTATGCAGGTTAGCTGCTACGGGGACAATCAACAAAACATTTATTTTTTGTGCAATTATCAATATACCAGTACAACATGAAGCCACATACCAAATTTCATCAATATACATTAATAAATAATCAAGATATCCAATTTTATTTATTCTCCATAAGGATAACATTGGACAACGTACTGTGTTTAGCACTTTGAATATCTCTGCAACGGTTTGACGTAGAATCACAATTTAAACACCAAAATGATTGTTTTGTGGAGCTGAAGTGATTGGTAAAAGAAAATGTGAAGTTTAAAGTAAAATTAACTGAGGAAAAGCCAAAAACCTTTTTCGCATAAGATTAACATGGGAGATTTTATGAGCATGTTTTTTGGATTTTTTCCGCAACCACTTAACCTAGATTAATAATTCAAAATACCATATTATTTGTTTTTTTTAAGCTCTATAACATGGTCTAAACTAAAATTAAATGTTTTAAAAATTTTAGGGTAAAAAATGCAAAAAACTGATTTTTGGAAAAATTTAAAACCCCCTTAAACCCCCTTTCCCATGGTCCGATTTTTCTGGTTTTCGAACTTAAAGTCATAAATGTCAGTTTACATATTTGAGCCAAATTTCATCGAAATCGGACGTTTTTTACTCAAGTTATCGCATTCACGGACACATATATAGATATATATATATATATATATATAGATATATATATATATATAGATATATATATATATATAGATATATATATACATATATATAAATTTGAACGAATAGTGTTTTGGACATCTGGGGACATCAAAACAAAAAGTTATCATGGTCTCGGGCTTAAGTCTTACCATGAGACCTACGGTAATAGCTTCTTCCCTATAGGGGAAATTCGCTAAAACTAATTAATTATTTACTAAGGGTGAAAATTAAACTGTGGAGAAAACCTGAAATAAACTAACAGATGCTGTTTTACACACTAAACTACACTGATCTTACCTTTAGCAATGTAAAGTAACAAAAGAGTTAGGAATACATTACACAATTGGAAACATATAAAGGCAGCATCGTATTGTGATCTTAAGCTACATCACCAGCGAAATTGAGTGTGCCAGGTGTGTTGTGTAATAGTTACATTGGCCCCTGTATGATAATTATCATTATGGTACGTTTGTTATTAAATAATTACCGCATACAACAGTTACTGAGTTTTCAATATCTGTTAATACTCAAAACTAACTAACTATCCTTTTCACTGAAGCATATTATTTATATTTAGGCTATAAAACTAAGAGTCAATTCAGTTTGTTCATTATCATATTTTCAAGAATATTGGTACATGTATCTACAAATTCATTTTTATTTGTTATTCTTTTTTTATTATACACAACATATATAATGCCTGTTGCACATGAATTGTATTTTAATACACAACCTTTTTCAATTTCCCTATTTAAATTGAAATAGAATAGTTTTAGTTTTAGTGACCTGCTGAATCAACACAACATTATTTTATCCTCATTAACAACACCATTTACTGTATGTAGCTATTTATTTAACATTCAATGTGTCAATAAAGAACTTGACTTTTAATTTTATAGTCGGTTTTATAATATAGCCCCTATTCTAATTTGTATTTTAATAATAAATCAAACCTTTTAGTGTCTAGCACTTAAGTGGCAGATGATTTTTGATATTTTTTTGTTAAATACTCAATAAACCTTTATTTTTAGCGAATTTTCCCTCTAGGGAAGAAGCTATTACCGTAGGTGACATGGTAAGACTTAAGCCCGAGACCATGATAACTTTTCGTTTTGAGGTCCCCAGATGCCAAAAACACTATTTGTTCAAATTTATATATATGTATATATATATATATGTGTGTGTGTCCGTTACCGCGATAACTTTTGAAAGAAACACCCGATTTTGATGAATTTTGGCACAAATATGGAGAGTAACATTTATGACTTTAATTTTGAAAACCAGATCGATCGCACAATGGGAATAGGGTTTTATGGGGGTTTACAATTTTCCAAAAATCGGTTTTTTGCAAATTTGACCCCAAAATGCTAAAAACACTCAATTTTGGTTGTAGCCATTTTATAGAGCTTAAAAAACAAATAATTTAATATTTTGAATCATTAACCTAGGTTAAGTGGTTGCGGAGAAAATCCAAAAAAAGTGTCCCATGTTAATCTTATGGGAAAAAGGTTTTTAGATTTTTCTCAGATAGATTTACTAAAAACTTCACATTTCTGTTTATTAATGTATTTAGCTCAACAAAACAAACATTTTGGTGTTTTAATCGTTGTTCTACGTCCAACCGTTGCAGAGATATTCAAAGTGCTAAACACAGTCCGTTGTCCAATGTTATCCTTATGGAGAACAAATAAAATTCTATATCTCGATTATTTATGAATGTATATTGATAAAACTTGGTATGTGGCTTCAACTAGTTGTGGTATATTGATATTAGCACAAAAAAACAAGTTTTTTGTTGATAGTCCCCGTAGCAGCAAACCTGCATACTCGGCCCCCATGTTATTCATATGGAGAATAAGTAAAGTTGTATATCTCCCTTATTTATGAACCTACATTAAGAGAACTTGGAACGTAGCTTCACCTGGTACAGTTGTATTGATAATCGCAAAAAAACACATTACTTATCTTCCTCGTTGCAGCAAACCTGCGTCCTCAACCCTAATGTTATTCTTATGGAGAATAAATAAAATGCTATATATTACTTATTTATGGATGTATTTTTGTGAAACTTGGTAAATAGCTCTATGTAGTAGTGAGTCACATGTATATGCATTGAAAATTCACTGAGTACGCAGGTTTGCTGCGACGGGAGTATTTGTTTTATAAATAGCTAACTGCCATCGTACTCAGTGTCACCCGGAAATAAAACCTGTGATGGCTGCATTCTGTTGTTAACCTCTGGAACTACTATGAATCATGATCTACTGTTTGAATTTAATCAGCTCAAACCACAGTGAATTTCCACAAGAATATTACTAGATTGAAACTTTGACTCCCGGTGAGGAGGAGCCCTACGGAAATTTCTTAAATTTTTTTCTTAGTGGTTACCTTCATTTGAAAGGTTTGGCCTGGGGGACGATCGGTTATCGTATTTATAGATATAGATAAACTATTGCTCTTTTAAATCGAAAATAGTTTGGATTAGGTTTAAATATCTGAGGATCTCAGTTGTAACGATACCTTTTTTCGCAGACGGCACGAGGGCCGGCCCGACGCTGCAGTCTCGGTACCGGGTGGTGGTGGAGGGCTCGGACTGCGGCCCCCTGGAGGAGACGAGGGAGTGCTTCACACCCAGCGAGCCCTGCCCCCGCCACGACTGGGGCACGGGGGAGTGGAGCCAGTGCCAGCTGGCGCACGACGTACGCTGCGGCCACGGACTGCGGACCAGGGGTGAGTCACCACTCGCTGCGGGGGAGGGCTGCTTTATATTTAAGTTCAATGTGCTTTTAAATACTGAATATTCTCTCAATCTAAAAACTTGCCTGTATTGTAGAATGGTCTTGAAATCATCCACACAATTTCCTTCTTAAACCTTTACCAACAAAACTCTTCACAGTATGAGGAGGGACATTAACAACTTGGCTGAGGGGGTCCCGCATGCGAGACACGCGACCCTAGCGCTAGGAGCGGCTGATCCGCCTAGGAGACACGGTGCACCTGCCACTGTAATGCTTTGGTGTGAGCTCAGCTCTTGGTGGGAACAGACCTTATGCTGTCCGCTCCTCATATAGATACCATGTGTTAGTTCGGTTGCGTCAGTTTCCCGCGCTGTGCATTTTTTTTAGTTTTACCGTGTGATTTATTTACTGGTGTGTTTTTTTTATTGTGTTATGTGCTAACTGTGAAAAACATTCAATTAACCATGATGGATGACGATGAAACATAAAATATTAAATTCTATAATTATTTGCAATCAAAACTTGCAATTAGAACAATTTTCTACAGTATATGGTATTAGATTTGAATTTTATGCTGTTTTACTATAAGTAATTTTTTTCATAATTAAAAGTTTATAATTATCTTTCGTGGTTTATTATTGAGTATATCTATTATTTCATAGTGTTTACGCTAGTGTATTACGTCAAAAGGGTCAGCGACCTACTTCCAGGAATGGCTGAATCGCATGCGGGTCATGGATGTGACGTCATCGCAACACTGGAAATAGCGTGTATGGACACTTTTTTAGATTTTTTGGTGTTTTGGCAAAATTTTTAGGTAAGTTTTGGGGGAAAAATATCCGCATTTTTGACGACCAATATAATGATTTTTCAGCAGCCAACGTTTTAAAAAAGATTGACCCAGTATATGTTGGTTACCCTCATAACAGTTTCGGCCTTGAGCAGGCAGGTTGAAATTTTCACATTTCTTGTGTAATATTTATGAACATTTTTATTTTGAGTAAGCTCACTAAAAGAGACAAGGCTTTTATTTTTTCTACACTTTATATGCCTTTTTTTGGATGAATCTTTATAAAAAATACATTGTTTGTATAACATTATCGTTAGTTTGCTATACTAGTGGATTTTGTATGAAAATAATGACCTTGCCTAGTCTTTACATATACTGCTGTTTAGTAGATGTTAAAACAACTTTAGATAGCTTTACTATTAGACAGAGTATACACTCATTTTACCAGGAAAAAATACTTTTTGGAATTGCCATCATCTATAAGATTAGAAAAATCTAGAAGCAGAGCCATGTCTTTATGAAAATAAAATTATTTAATAAATTACCTTCAGAAGCATGGAATGTAGGCTTAACAAAGTTTCAATTAGTTCTATAGAATTGGCTTCAAGATAAAGCATTTTATACTGTAAATGAGTACTTAGCCTGTGATATTCATTGTTTAAGATTTTAGTTGATAATTAGATTTACATGATTGTCCCAAGACAAATTTTCATCAATAATCAAGCCCAAGAATTTTGTATCTTGTACTTAGTCTATAATTTTATCATCACCAATAAAAATATTTGTAAATAATTTACTTCTTGCCTGTTTTGTGCAAAAAGATATCAAATTGGATTGTTTAGAGTTCAATAATAAATTCTTGTTATTTAAAAATTCTTTGATCATTGACAACTCAATGTGAGATGCAACTTCAATACTATTTTGTGTTTGACCAGAAATAATAATATTTGTGTCATCTGCATAGAGGCACAAAGAGTGGGTGTTCCCCCATACTACTCAGGGTAACCCTTTTAAATAACAAAAAAAAACAATGGGCCCAAAATGGACCCCTGGGTAAGAGCTACCCCAGTGGATATGAATATTTACAAAGGCACTCACTAACTGTCAAAGATTACTGGCACATAATTTTTTTCATTCAAATAAAAATTATATCAAAATAGAACCAAAGAACTAAACCACTGTAATCTTATTTCCAGACCTGTGGTGCAGTGAGGAGGGGTCGGATCGCAAGGTGGAGCTACGCTTCTGCCTGGCCACGCGAGCGCCACTCCCAGTCACAGTGCAGCGCTGCCATGTGGACTGCCACGTGCCGTGTCAGCTGACCGAGTGGTCCTCGTGGAGTCTGTGTCAACAGCCGTGCGCGGGCAAACGCTCTCGCACTCGACAGCTGATAGGTAGGACCTCAGAGTGAATAGCTCGTGTTGTAGTCTCGGATGGCTTATAGACTGTAGAAGTGACTTACAAGCAGGATATTTAAGTTAAGTTGTCCTACAGGGGCAGATACTTTTAGTAAAAGAAGAGATAATAATTAAAACCAACAAATTCCATCCTCCAAAAAACTAACACTTTACAATGGATTTTAAATCTGGCTGCCTAAATGGGACCGTTACATGCTGGGAATAAATTAAATTATACCATTCTATTATTTGCAAAATAGAGAATAAACATTTTGATTCACGCAGTCAAAACAGGTTATTTTTTTACTTGTGGACAACAATTTAGTATAGACAGGGGTTTCTCCTTTTAAGCATCGAGCTACATGCAGAAATTCTGTACAAAGATTATAACACTCTGCCTTATACAGAAACTAAAGGACATTATGAACTTGCTTTGAATCAGTAATACATGAGAGCAGAGCAAACATTCACTGTCATGTGGAAAAGTCAAATATATCATGTGAATTGTCCAACATGAAATTGTAAAGGCAAGAGGTTGCAGCAAAATTCACCCACATCTTATGCTGTAAATGCGCAATAAGGCTAGGTTTTGCGATATTCCAGTCTACTTACTTGATACTTTCCCATGTTGTCGGGTAGGCAAGTCAATATTCCTTATTCTACTGATGGTGAGGAAAGGGGTTTTAGATTATTTTGAGTGGTTTTTTGAGTGGACAAAACACAATATATTGCTCAGGCACAACAGTTAAATAATTTAAATTTTACTTGATTTGCGTCCAGGTCTGTCAGAGGCGCATGCAGTGTGCCAGGAGATGCCGCTTGTGGAGACCAAGCCATGCCCGTGTGAGATGTACTACTCCCGTCCCATCTCTGATTGGTCCAGCTGCCTCACCAATGGCAGCGAGGGCTGTGGCCTCGGCACTCGATATCGGGCCGTCGGCTGCTACAATGACAAGGATCAGATGGTGGACCCTAGGTGAGAACATTCATGTTTATAAACAGGTGATTCAGTGGTAAAGGGAGCCAGCATCAATATGTGATGTTTTATTTATTTAAAAAACACAACAGATATGACAAAAAAAGTGTTCTAAAGAAGGTTCCTGAACGTTTTAAGTTCTTGTTTGTTTGAAAATACATTAATTAACTTATCAATCAGCTAATATTTCCTTCTCAACATGTGTGTTTTGGCAAATATTGAATATTAATTTTTAAATTACTGACTTTAAACTTAATAGGATAACTTACAAATTTCACTTACATACAATACGGTAAAATATATACAAAAGATGGTACAAGGTGATCGATTTCAACCAGTTACAACGGACATCAATCTGGGCCCAATCATAGATGTATTTTATGTTTATTTTACCGTCTTGTATGTAAGTACAGTATAAGTGTTAATACACTTTGTAGTGTTGTGAGACGTAGTTTATTTATCCTATTTAATTGTAACAACACATATCAAGATACTAAAGATATTATTTTTTTACTTTAAACTAGTAACTTGGTAAACAATAACAATATAATAATTGTTTTTCTGTTCTTTTCTTTGACAATCATATTGCTTTTGCCACTAGCACTATGTGCCGAAGCATAAATGCCTGCTATGTCTATTACCATATGTTTTCAGTTCATGTTTTTGCAACTCTATAGCAGCACCTAGCATCTCATCTTTGATCATTTGTTGCTTCTAGTTATTCTTTATGATATTACTTCCTGACATTTTTACAAACAATAATTTGTTTTACATTGAGACTATAAGACAATATTTAATACACATGTATGACACCGGTTGTCTGAACCACACTAAACCTGAAACCTAGGTTTACAAACACCATAATCTTAACCAGACAATCAAATAAATTGTAAGCTTGACAGAGTAGAATAGTTACACAAATACTGGACACAGTTTTGCACATGTAATATACAAGCTGCTGAAGGTGTCTCCCTTAGCTGGATCTGATAATTATCTCTAAATATTTCACCACCCGCCAACATATTCTGTTAATCAGGAAACATTTGAGTAAGACTGCAAACAATAAGTGTACGGTATATAGATATATTCTAGAAAAAAACATTTATGACTATTTTCAAAACTACATTCTGTTTTATACACATTTGCAAATTTCAAAATGCTCTATTATTGAATTAACGTTGGAAGTAACAATTATACATATTTCTCTGTCAAATTAACATTTGAATATCAACTATTGATTATATAAAAAACAGGTTATCCAAAATGGTTCTGCTCCATTTATTTATGTTGAAAGGGATTTTACTAGGTTAAGGTAGGTGACTGAGGGATGCTAGACTGAAGTGAATTGAAAACCCCAATAGTTTAATGTTCTTGTTACATGACATATTAAATATTGTATGTGCACAAAGCCATACAGGGGATGCTATGTTATTGTGCATTTTCAGTGGTGAACCTGATGAGCATTTATGTGATGTTTCATTAGACTGTTAAGGTTTTTATAACAAACTCAATTTGTCTGTTGTACCAGTATGTGTGGCGGAGGTACAGGTCTACAGGAAGAGCCTTGCCTGGTCCCTTGTCCTCTGGACTGTCAGCTGACTGAGTGGACGGCGTGGGGGGAGTGTAACGTCAGGTGTGGCCCGGGCCTGCAGAACCGCACTAGACAGGTAAGCTGGAGCTAAGGTACAGGTCTACAGGAAGAGCCTTGCCTGGTCCCTTGTCCTCTGGACTGTCAGCTTACTGAGTGGACGGCGTGGGGGGAGTGTAACGTCAGGTGTGGCCCGGGCCTGCAGAACCGCACTAGACAGGTAGGCTGGAGCTGAGGTACAGGTCTACAGGAAGAGCCTTGCCTGGTCCCTTGTCCTCTGGACTGTCAGCTTACTGAGTGGACGGCGTGGGGGGAGTGTAACGTCAGGTGTGGCCCGGGCCTGCAGAACCGCACTAGACAGGTAGGCTGGAGCTGAGGTACAGGTCTACAGGAAGAGCCTTGCCTGGTCCCTTGTCCTCTGGACTGTCAGCTTACTGAGTGGACGGCGTGGGGGGAGTGTAACGTCAGGTGTGGCCCGGGCCTGCAGAACCGCACTAGACAGGTAGGCTGGGGCTAAGGTACAGTTACGGTGGGAAATTGGGTAAATCAGTGTTGCAGTATCCATGCAATTGCTGAAGAGGAAAAGTGCTGTACTCACTCACAAGTCAGGATAGTTTATTGCTCTTTTCCCATGGTGGAAAGGTTTTTAGAACTTCTCATGCAATTTCTTGGTTGTTTAAATTTAGCCTTTACTGATAACTCATTCCTTATAATTATCCTATATATCTGAAAAATATATGAAACCTAATGTTAATCAAAGTTACCATTCTATCTGAATGTTTTGCTTAGTATTTTTTCTTAATGGTAGGGTTTTACAAAAAAGTCATGAAAGTGCTCCAATGGCAGTTGAGGCAATGTTCCCTGATTGTAATTTTTGCATGGCAACTTCAGATTTTAATAAAAAACGATTGACGAGTTTTTATCAACTAGCAGTGCTACCAATTCTTGAAACATAAAGATGGTCGCTGCATATAGCAAGGTTTTATAAGGGTGAGATCTAAAGTAGAAACTACCAAAACGCCTTCTATATAACTTAATATCTTACCTTAATATCTCTTTAAGACGCCGACGCAAACTGGGCGTATTTTAAGTCGAATATGAATGAATGATGAGTGTAGAATGGGTGAGATGCCTTGTGTATCATTGTTACTGCCTAATACCAACTGATTCTGTAGCCAGGGTCATTAATTAATAGCCCAATGAATCCAGTGTCGAACCTTCACAAAATTTAACATTTTCTCAGGATTTTGCTCAGGAGTTTCCGGTGAACCGGCGAACTTCAGGTTATGAAGCGCCACATACATACAAATAAGTGTCATTTAAAATTTGTATGGAAGGATCGAAACCAATTGAGATTTATATTTAACAGTTAATGACATTAACAAAACTCACTATAACGGCTGAAGATAATTTTAAACAGACAATAAATAAATAAAATGACTACTGAATTGACAACACAGAATGCAAATTATGTTGTGAAGATTTTTTGAATTCAGAATCACGAGAAGAAAATTTAATCTAGTTTAGCAGCAAGGCCTGCTATTGGTTAGGAAAAGAATTGTGTTGTATGTAAAAGCTTGTTACATTTTTTCTACAGGTAGCTCAGCCAGGCAACGCAGGTGGTCGGCAGTGTGGGCCCCAGACTCAGTGGAAGCTGTGTCAAGTGCCTTGCGAAGTGTTCCAGTGGCAAGCGGGAGGTTGGAGCGAGTGTATCCTCATCCCAGCCGACCGCAAGCAGGGCTGTGGCACTGGCGACCAGTACCGGCAAGTCAGGTCAGTATATTCTGCTGGTATATTAATATGCTAGGTAGGACAGACAGAGCGTCTCTCCTCTGGGTGCCGGGACATGAAGGAGTAGAGGGCAATTAGGAAGCAGACAGGCTTGCAAGAGAAGGGGCGGCAAAACCCTTCACTGGCCTTGAGCCAGGATGCGGGCTAGAGGATGCTTTCTTCAGGAGGAAACTCAAAGAGAAGAAAGAGGCAGAGAGTAAGCAGGTGGGAGACTTCCTGGATGTAGACAAGCCAAGGAAATGCTTGGCACCTTTAGTCATTATAGATCTGAAAATCTGATCAGGCTTAACAAGAACAGCCTAAGAATTCTAACAGGGATTCTCACCGGACACCGTAGACTTAAGGGCCACCTTAAGAAGATGGGCTTGGTAGAAGAGAATGGCTGCAGATTCTGCCAGGAGCAGGAGGAAACCCTGAGGCATCTACTGGCTGAATGTGATGCGGTTGGCCAAAAAAGGGTCAGGAGTTTGGGATCATACCAGATAACCATTAGGGATGCTCCTTTTTAGGGGATAACCATTTAGGGCTGGAGGAAGAGCCTAGAAAGGAACTGAGAGCTCAGAGGCAGGGGCACAAAAGATCTTGTTAGGTTACAGTGCATTCTTCCCCCACGTTATCAGTATCAGGTCAGTATCAGACCGCAAGTAGGGTTATGGCACTGGCAACCAGTATCAAAAAGTAAAATCAGAATTAAAATCTAGTTATGCTCATAAGAATAACTATAGGTCAGGTATTTCAGGACATTGGAAATTAGAAAACTTGAGGGAGGGATGATTTAAAAAGTTCTGTTTCAAATCCTTAAAATAAAAGTATCTCAGAACGTATTCTAATACTATTAAGAGATATCATAAATCTAAACAATATATTGAAGAAGAAATTGTTTCAGCACGATGTGAGGTTCTTGTGCAACACCTTGCCGATATTGCACCTTAGCTTTACCTTGCTTTTTATCTATACAACTTAAAATTCCCATGAAAAATAATTGGAGTGAATACTAATTTTATCCTAAAAATATACTACCAACAAGTATTATATGTCAAAGAAATTAAATTAATAAATTACCTAAATGTGTTGTATTATACCATGTCAGTCTGTTTAGTGATTAAAAGCATGTTAAAAGTCAATTATTAGTGTTCTTCTTCTTCTATAATCTGGAGCAGGAAAGATGACGGTTGGGCTCCAGCCAATAATATGGCTCTACACTGTCACTGTTGCTATTTTGTCATATAAAAATATCTCTCGAGTGATCTAATCAACTGGTGGTGTGCAATTTGGCAATACAGCACGTCTACCATTGGTTGATAGGCCTGTAAACCATGCTCTTGACTATCATCTCTCTTGCTCGCAGGAATAGTACCAAGCTAAGCCAAAAATCATGGCTGAGGCAAATTTTCCAAAAGCAAATGTCTTCTTTACCACCACAGACGTGGTCACTTCTGAGTGTTCCTTATCCATGGTTTTGCGACAGGTGTATTGACTCTCGCACGGACTCACCAGTGGACGACGAGTACTGTGACTGGACGACCCAGCCTGTGGACATCAACGCCTGCCACGTGGCCTGTCCTGGCGACTGCGTGCTCAGCGCCTGGTCGGAGTGGAGCTCTTGTCCTAAGGTATTTACATATTTCAGAAGTGTGCAAGTTTCTGAAATTATTTAACTAGTTCTAAATCACTCAAATTCAAGAGTGGAAAATAATATGCTTGCTCACATTTTGAATTCAGGCTGCACTGGCTCATTTAACAAGAGCTCATTTCATTTACATCTATTTGGTGCTGTGCTCTAGTTGCGAACTTAAGAACTAATGATTCCCCCAAGGATTAAATTTTCTCCCCAAAAGGGGTAACCAACTAAAAATCTGATGAGCCTGTAATGCCAATTGTGGTATACTAATATTTTTTAGAAACACCTTGGCCAAGTTGTCTTTTGATGTTTGTGGGTACGATTGCCCATGATGAAAACTGACATATCTTCATACTGCTGAACTGAATGTCGACCTCCAAGTTATACACAACTTTGAAAGTCTTCCTGGGACATTCAAACAATTGCTTAACATAAGGCATGGCACACTATTTTTTAAAGCCTGTCTGGCTGGCCTGGCCGAGAAATCAGCTTCCTTCCTTATGAGAGACCAGATGTTGTGCCATGCCAGTAGAGTGAGCATGCTTCCATAAGATGACAAGTTAACTGATTTTGTAAGGGCAAAGTAGACTAGAGTGCTGGGTGTATTGTTCACTATGAAACAGAAAATTTAATTTACTGTGACAAGTATCTCATCATCATCATCATCATCATCATTTTTGCGGATTAGGAAACTCCAGCATAGCTGCTAGGCACATCTTCCACAAGCAGGAATATTTCGCAGGTTACCAGAAGGCTAGGATATTCCAAGTATCTCTCAGCAACATAATATGAGTTTTTTTGTTCATTCACCAATTGCTAATTTAAAAATAAACTAATTTTCAAAACCTCTACAGGGCTGTGTGGGTAATGGTCAACAGCAACGGACACGCTCCCTCCTGAGAGCAGCTGCCTCCAGGGGTGCCACCTGTCAGCACACGATACAGACTCAGGCCTGCCAACTGAACATAACCTGCTTCACCTACCACTGGGTGGTGACCAACTTCAGCTCCTGCCTGCCCCTGGGTGGCAGCCCTTGTGGCGAGGGGATGACCACCAGAGCCATCTACTGTCAGAGGAGTGACTCTAGGCCGGTGGAAGACAGGTCAGTTAGAGGTTCAACGTCAATACTTTTATCAACTTTCTCCACTAGTATAAAGTTGGAAAGACGATTTCCTTCAGTGGGTTTATTTCTGAAGAAATTTTTCTAAATTCCTCATCCCCATTTTATTAATGGTTGGGTTCAGTAGTCCGTGGCATTAGCCTCCAATATCGACATAATATTTCTCTTCTGGCTAACGGTACAGAATTTTGTTTGTTGTTTCTTCATTTAACTAGCCCTCAAAATCAGCCAGGAGACACTGTCTCAGTGTAACACTCTGGCCTCAGGTCGCTCAGTCTGGGTGTGGTTCAATTTTCTTTGCCAGAGTTTTGTATCTTCATAAGAAGGGCGCCACCTAGTTTTAAAATTTCCAAGGAAACAAACTAGGAAATATTCCAAGGATATGTTCAGGGTGATGGTAATGACACAGGAGTAACCCCTAATATAAACTAAATTCCCAAAATTAAGCCAATGGCCAAACAGACTCACAAAAATATTTCATCAATAAACTCCAGACTGAATAATAAAATAAGTTAATCTCATCTAAGGCCCCAAGAAATTCTTTAAGTATTTCCCGTAGGTCCAATCAACCCAAAGATAATGATTAATTTAATAATTAATGTTTTGAATATACTAAGTTCAAATATTGGATCAGAAGTTATCTTAAACGATTTATTTTGAAATATTTATCTCAAAAGAATATAACAGTTCAACCTAATCAGCAAAACTCAATAATGAAAATATACTCCAAAGATCTAATAATCTAAGAATGTGTGCAAGATAAATTCAAAATTGGTTAGATATCAAATATTGTTATCACTGGGCCATTCTTTGTAAAGAGCAAATACCAGGTGAGCTGAATGAAAACTAAGATTTGGCCAAAACAAGATTAAATTTAATCAGCAGCTCAGATATGAATATCACACAACTATAGCCCTTTATGATTCACCTGAATCAACAAAGTTTCAATAAACCTATATTTTGTCGGCCGACACTAACACCTAAACATATACATGAGAACATAGAAATACATATATACATACTTCAAACATAAATCGAATCCTTATATCTAAAATCTCTGCAGATATTCCCTGAAAACATTTATAACATTTTAGGCAATGCATGTAAGAATATGATAAGAAATAAAATGTCCTATCTGTTGTTGGAGTGCGTTGGTTATTCTTATCCTTCCTGGTGTGAAGTGAAGACCAGTCGCTGAAAGCAGGGGTATCCTAGGCCTAGGCTCCACTGGGTAGGACCAAACGCCAAGGGGTCGAAGTCGAGGGGCGCAGATGCTGGGTCGAGTCGTCTCAAAGGGTCGAGTGGCATAGGCGGTGAGGATGACGCCAATCGCAGAATGTACCAAGGTGGAATCAGCAGGTTATTGCCCCAAAACTGAGGGTCCATAAATTCCCTGGGAAAATCCCACACACACACTAGTATACAAGTCTAATAAAATCACAGAATGCTATAAAGTTCACAGCAAATCACTCCTACACTGGTAATTTAGATTATTGGCTCTCAAATAAATTATCATACTTCTATAGTCATGAGTCATTTTAATCACTCAGTTGATTTTAATTTAATTCCATATAACCAGCAAATGGTTTGAATTAACCACAAATACCACAGTAGTGACATTAACAGGCCCCTAAAAATGCTTATTAATTAATTGACTTCCTTGTTCAAGTAATAAATCAATAATTCTCCACACAGTTAAAATAACATTTGATGAGCAACAAGTAATTATTTCACAATCATAATAAAATAGAAGGAAAATATCTTCTCTTGATTTATATTTTATCCAATATTAATTTAAATTCAATATTCACAAAGTCTTATATGTCAGGGAACTTTGCTTGGATTTAAAAATGTAAATTAAATCATCATAGCAGCCAAAAAATTTAAATTAATCGACTTGCTAGGCAATATAACTTTGCTACTATAAGTATTTAAAATATCTATCATACAAGCTCAGTTTATTTACACATTATTTAAATAATCAATACACATATTAATTTCAAACACAGTATCTACTTACAATTTCCTGAGGCTTTGGAATGTTCAAAAACAAAATTATTATTACTTCAAAATACTTCAACATTTTACCTAACAAGTTTACTGACAAACAAATTAAGTTTTCCCTAAAATTTACTATTTCATGTATTTAAAAGGAAAGATATAACACATCAGACAGTTAATATTAATAATAATATTATTTTGCCATTTACCAGTTTAAAATACAAAGATTGCAATTGATATAGAATATTATACTGAATTTTAGAGTTACATTCACAACATTAGGGAATACTTAGTCTGAAACAATTTATTCACTGGTTACTAATTTTCTAACAAGTAGGCCTACAATTTCATGTCTGGTTGCTCTAAACAGGTTCAAGATGGCATTTTACTTGAAGAGTAAAATATATTTTACCAATCAGTTCCCACAGATTTAATACTTTTCACTGAATGGAAATTACACGATAGAAAATAGAACATATTAAAATTAAATATTATGCTTAAGAAATATAAAATATTTAAATAAGACTAAATAATTATTCCAAAGCCTCCATCATTGCATGTCTGGCCATTAGATAATTCCTTTAAAATGTAACTTTCAAAATAGTTTTAAGCTAAATACTTTAAAATTTATGTTCTCAAATATTACCCCAGTTTCTGAATTAATTTTCATTAAATAATTTTTAAACTAATAAATACTCTTACCTCTGCAAAAATCCCAAAATTGGTGAACAGGAAAAGAACAGGACTAAAGAACTAGATGAACACTGTAGCTCTTCCGATCCCAAAATGGCTAAATAGTAATCGTCAGGCACAACGGCGCACACAATTCAGTGTCTTATCAGTAAGAGTTTCAGAACAAACAATTCTTCCATTCAGGTTCTTCAGTGCAGGTTAGAAGTTGCAAGCAGGTAGGCAAGGGGGAGGGCGCGGTGGTCAAAGATCAAAGTGGCTGTGGCTGCCGGCTCAAGTTGATTTAATTAGCTCGCATACAGGGAATTTGAGACGCCTGCAGAGTCAAGGACGCAATAGCTGTGACAGTACTGTTTAGTTGTGGTATCCTCGTGGAAAGGAGCTCCTAAAATTCCACTAATTGACATAATATGTTCATGGCCAGTGAACATTTGGATAGGTGGCAAATAAAAGGACTGTTACATCAGAGCTCCCTAACCCCCTGTGATGACGTCATCAAGATGGTGGACTGGAAACGTTAGGTACAGTGTTTGCTTTAAACGTTAATAACTCCTATACCCTTGCTTGGGTTTGACTTTTAAGGTACCATTTTAAAGATAATATCCTATTCAACATTCACCATTAATATAATGATCGTTGAGAACTTTTTAGTCTGTCTGTTCAAATGTTAATTCAACAAATTCACATGTTTTTAATTACCCTGCAGAAAATACGTTACTGCTGCAGTCAACACAGTAAGACTTGGACCGGTGACTATAATAACTTTACCTTTAACCATCCTAGTTGCAATAAATATTATTTGTTGGAATTTGTATATATTAAAAATATAATTTTGTATATGACCCGTTTTGTACATATACATATTTTTGGTTAGAAGGTCGTTTTCACTGTAACTTTTGAACCATCCCTTCGATTTTGAATAAATTTGGTATGCATATGTAAGACAGTTTTTACTGTCAGGATATTGAAAACCTTAGAGATTGGATCATGGGACGAAGGTTTTATGTTGTTTTAATTAGATTAAAAATAACCTTTTTACATTTTTAATGTACATGTTTTTAAAACTCATAATTTTGGCTTTGACTGTTTTGTAGAGCATAATAAACTGAAGCATTTACTATTTATGATTACTAAATTTGTTTGCAATATGTTAGGAGCACAAAAATTACAAGGTAATTCATATATAGCAGTTGATCAAAAATCATAAGCACATTTGATAAACCATAATCCTCATATGGTTGCTTGAATCTTGCATTGCCTCTCTCTTTCCTTTTAGATTAAATGTTTTCTCTTTTTCCTTGACATATTCTTCTCTCTGATGCAGTCATATTTCTTGTGATGCACATTAATTTCATCTCCTGGCACACAGCTGGTGCAGTGAGGAGACTAAGCCCACTCCTGCAGAGAAGTGGTGCTACGTAGACTGTCCGGTGGACTGCCACGTAGCGGAGTGGAGCGAGTGGAACGCCACTCAGTGCCACTGCGGGGAGACAGGTGAGTGGCGCTCCATCTGGTAGTGGCAGAGGAGAGCAAGATAACGAGAGTGGATTATGCCTGTTATCAAATGCGGTTGTTTCTTTTCTTAGCCAGTGAAAACAATGTCATGAATTTACTTTGTAAGCTCTACAAGCAGAGCAGTTTGCTTTCCACCATGAAACAGAGTTTATTGGTTAGAACCTGATACTACTGAATAGTAATAGTAATAGTAGATTTGTTCAGTAGTTCTGAGTTTTTTTCTATTTTCAACAAAAAGGTGACTCATTATGATATCGTTCACTTTTCCTTGACTTAAAAATTTCAGATTTCGGACACCGGAAAATATTATGAGTAAATTTCTTCCTTAATTTCCTCCTCTTCTTTAAGAGATAAGTAATAAATCATATTATTAAAATAACTAGCAGGTGTCCTGTTCTCCGCACAGAAATCTCTCAGGCATAGGGTCAGATGTTTTGAAATATTTACATATTATAATCAACTGACTACCTATATAAAATAACTCCATAAAATTAACATTGAAACTTCCAAAGCCTATGGGGTGACGCCCTGAAGGTAGATATTTTTCAAACCCTAAAAGGCACTTATAGAGAGTAAGATCTATTGAATGATACCAAACATGTATACAAAATAATAGTCACTTTCGCTGTGGGTGTCCCGGAATCGGCTTTGTCAAATGCAGAAAAGGTGTTAAGAGGTCGAAAATTGCCAAACAAAAATCTAGAAATTGTTTTAATATTGTAGATAATGTGATATTTGTGAGTAGGCTACTGGCGAAAGTTTGATGTCTTAACTCAAGGTTTATGGGTGATTTGAACTCTAGATGTGCCTTTTGGGGGTTTGGAAAACATCCACTTTAAGTTCTTTGCCCCCTGGGCTTTCAAAGTTTCAATCTTAAACTTATGGGAGTAAATAAATCACTCTAATTGAAAATTAATTATCTATAAAAGCAGCTGTTGGTAATAACAAAACACAGTACAGAAGCAAGAACAGCTGTTTCAAGCCAACTCCTGGAATGGCATCACAATATGAACTGTATATGAGCTGGGTAATCCAAAATGAACAATTTTGCTTGGATTTGAGCAACTGCTGGACTCGCTAGTATATTATTAAGCTACAAACTGGTAACACAAAAATTACTTTTTCACCTTTTCAATAGGTCAAACGTCTATCTCACTCATATCTCGTTGCAGGTGTGAGCAGGCATGCGTTCATCTCCACCAACCCCTCCTCCTCAGGCCGGCCCTGCCCCTCGCCTCTCGTCCAGTGGAAGCCCTGCCCCGCCGTGCCCTGCTACTCCTGGCAGACCAGCCCCTGGTCAGAGTGTCAGTTGCATGTGAGTGTGAGTCAAAGATAAAATACTGTATTTCCATTTGTTTCATACGGGAATGTACCAAAATTAATTGTAAGTTGTTAGTGTCTGAAATGCTGTATGGTAAACAAAAATTTTGAATCAGTGAACTTAACATTATTTTAGTGTGATGACCATTATAAAAATTTTGAGGTTGTTAGAGTTTTTTTATATATATAAAATGGAAAATTTGATAATGTTATTCTTTGGACAATTGTCTGAGACCCCCACTGGACAGATTCACTGGTACCAAATAAAAGATAAATTTCCCTTTATTTGCAAATTTTACATACTTTAATGATATTTATTTATTGTTAGTTATAAAAACTTCATATAAAAATGTGTTTTAAAATTTTGGAATTGCTTTAATCAGCTGATTAAGGCAACACATATGTTTATTTGTCTAAAAAGTGGTAAAAGAAATATTTTCTATCACGTGAGTGGTTTTAGCAATAAACGAGATCGCACGCAGCACGCTGACGTGAGGAAAGTGAATTTCCACATTAAAAACTTTAAACAAATCTAATAAATGGTTTGAAACAACTCTAGTAAACAATTTTTTGGAAAATTGAAAATGTTATTTCTGGCTGTTCTGATGCTCCTGGTTATATTTAAATTGACTATTAGGATGGAAATTTGTACATTATAGGGTTAGGAAGAGGTATAGTCAGGATAACAAATTGGTATAGGGGTATTAGGGGTGATAAAACTACATCAAGATATGAAAAACAGTCTTTTCCATTGTAAAATCCCCATAAGGCAATGTACTGTGTTAAGACAATTAACATTTTCTTTAATAACTCGGTACATACTTGTGCTAGAATGATGAGGAAGGGCTTGAAATTTTTTGAATTTTAAGTACAATAATTTAATATACAATAATGTTACATTCAGGGCTTTTCTGACCCTTTCTGGGCCAAAAACCCAAAATTAAAAAAAATTAAAATCCCAAAAAAGGGGGTTAGAGTTGTCCGATTGTTTTGCCCAACGAACTTGTCTAACTGTTTACAGAAGGGAAGGTTCCTACCAAATTTCAAGTAAATCGGGCAAAAATTACGACCGCTATAGTGCGAAAACATATATATATATATAAATATAAATATATATAAACATATATATATATATATATAAAGTTTTTAGCGACACCCCAAAATGTGTTCAGGGGGTCACGTTAGGAACTTCTATGGTGGTCCCGGGCTTAAGTTTCACCGTGCGGGTCATGCTAATAGTTCACTTTTCCATAGTAAATTCACTAATAAACAATCAATAAGAAGGTCAGGTCTTATGGGTAAAATTCAGTCAACAGTTTCACCAGTACGATGTACTTCTGCACTTATGAGAGATAGCGTGCAGGAGAGTCAGCAGCTGAAGCATGCACCGCTGATGCTATCTTTAGTTTGAGTGCAGAACTTCCTCTACAATGCTTTAAGTGTCAGAGAAGTGTTTGAATTTTTATTATTAGACTAGACTTTCTTAGTGTTTCAGCATTCATTGGTTTAGTGAATTCTTAATGGCCAGTACCTACTAACGAACATCGTCATGTATTATGGCTTTAGTGTAATTAAAATTAATATGTTTAAAACTAGATTTCCTCACTATTGCATAGAGCTTTGATTGGTTTCAAGCCATAAGCACTCTAGTAAAAATAATTGATTATAAAAAGGGAACTTTAAAAAAATCGTAGTTCCTGGAAACGACAACTGGAACATTGAATGTAAATCATTGCAAACTTTCAACTCAAACAAAAAACTCTTTCAGCCTTTTGTTCATAGAAGGTGAAAGAATATAAAATGCCATCTCAAGCATCTAGAATTTTGCAACAAAGGTTGATGAGTGTAGTGACTTTATGTTAACTAAGTAAGCTCTTAATACCCAGATGGTAAATGAGTAAAGTAATCAATTTGCTCTCCATGGTAAACAAAGCATGGCAAACTATCCCTCTTCATAAACTAAATATTATTCTAAATTGTAGTTTATAGTTTTCTTGAATGCCCATAGTGTTGTGGCTTACGGGGGTTTTATTTATGAAATTTCATAAATCGAATTATTGATTAACCTCATATAACCTATTTTGTCAATCTACCACCCTACCACAACAGGATTGCTCATTTTCAATATATTTTTAAGAGGTTATAAATCTTCTCGTAACGTCCAGCCTTTATCTCCAATACTGCCTGCAGGGAGCCATGTGTGGGCACGGTGTGAGGAACCGCAACGTGACATGCGTTCGCGGGGGAGACAACAGCACCGTCGAGGGGTGGCACTGCGCGGGCTCCACCAATCACAAGCCGGTGTCGTGGGAGACGTGTCACGTCCCGTGCGACAGCGACTGTCAACTCAGCGAGTGGTCCCACTGGTCTCACTGTCACGGTGATTGTCTCAAGGACACCACAGGTATGGGGACTCGCAATGGTGTAGTTGTTATGATGTTTTATGAAGTGTATTAGAGTTTTATGCAGTGAGCTTGTTTATTTTCCAATGTATCTTGTGATACCATTTTGGGTCTAACCAAATCAACGTTTGCTTAGACCCAGGAGCTGATAGCTGCCATCTGTGCATTAGACATTATTTCTCTGTAAATATTCTCCAAACCAGCTACTGTTTACAGTTGGTCGGGAGCCTGGCTGATCTACAGTCAGATTTATGTCTTTTATGATTTATGAGATAGTGGAATTTGTCGTGGGGTGAGAGGAGGGGGCAGGAGAGTATCTGATACTCTCCTGCTTCACCTGCTTTGTTAGTGCAGACATCACTTTATCTTGTTTGTGTCTTGTATGACTCATGCCTACTTTCGGGAAATACAGATTTTTATATCTGGACGAGCCATCCACCACATTAGTCCGGATTTCTGAGAGTGTGCTGTATTTTATCAGATTGAATTAAGCTCAGAACACAAGAGAGAGTTTTACTCTCAGAGAGTTTGTGCTATTAATATGCGTCACGTAAACAGCGCCAAAAGTCAGCTCGCCAACATGTCCGAGAGTGGCAGGAGCTTTCCGAGAGTCACACCTTGCGAGTTGAGCCTTGAGGTGTTTACGGATCAGCTGTTGCACTGAAAAAAAAATCAGCCATCGTGTAAACACCTCTGCGAGTAGCGTCTGAGAGCATTAAACTGTCTGACAGTAAAAAACTCTCACGTGCATTCCGGGCTTTCCAGGCTAAACAAATCAAATCATCTTTATTAACAATATGTATAATGTATTCACAATACATGAGAATTGTAACATTTCAAACTAAAAACTAAAGACTATGTCTACGAGTTATAAAACTCCTCAAATAAGTACAATGGTTTACAATGGGTATATTATTGAACTTAAACAACCTCTGTACAATTTTTGTTAGCTTTTAACTTTCTGTGGTTTTTTCATGTGGCTAGGGATTACATATCAAAATTGTCATGAGAATAGTATCATTGATTTTGAATACAGAATAGATATCCCAAGACTAGTTAATTTTTGAAGCCAGGAAAATGAACCAGCTGGTCCACTAATCAGACAACTACATCAGCTGCTAATGAATCAAAAATAACAAACCCATTTTTCATATAAAAAGAATCCCGTTTTATCCCTTTGAATCACATTAAAAAATCCCTTTTCATCCCGCTTTTAATCTGAGATCATAGATTGCACTAGATTGCAGAATAAAATATTGTTCTATTTACTTTTACAAGCTGCTCTCTTTTAATTGATATATGTTTATATTTACCTATTTTTCGTGCTAGAATTAAATAATTTAAACATGTTCTACTCTTTCAAATACCATTTTATCTCTTTAAACATCTATATTATGATCGATTTTAACGGGAGCAATCAATAACATAAAAGAGTAGTTAGAATTTGTGCTTGTGCCAAGGTGCTCTGTTCGTAAGCAAACTAGCAGATGTAATGCCGATTTCCAAAAAATCCCACTTTATCCCACAAGCAGTGAAATATCCCATATATAGGATAAAAATCCCTTAAATGGAAACACTGCTGGTAGCGCTCTGGCAGCATCTCACATCAAACTCGAGCAGCGCAGACAATCCCGAGGCACGCTCGGCCCGTAAGCTAGGTTTATCTATTCCGTAGGATGTATAATCAATGATAGTATGTACCTCTTAACAAGTCTGATCAATCCGACAACTGAGCCAAACCATGGAATTTCGAAGTCAGGCAGTGTGAAATGTGTTCCATAGTTATCCACAAAGTGAAGCCACCTGAACATTGTTTGTAGTCGTTTTGTTACCTAGGCATTGTTTAACTTATGATTTGGGCTGCTACAAACCCAATAGTTGTCATCAGCACTCAGAGGGTTAGTTATTTAATCATAAATCTGTTTTAAACCTCTCCTCCGTCCCAGGCTATGCTACAAGATCCAGAGCCGTTCTGAGGCCGCCGCAATCCAACGGAGGGGAGCCCTGTCCCGAGGCACTGTGGGAAACCCGGACTTGTGACCTTGGACCTTGCCTCACCTTTTCTTGGACCATCGCGCCCAATGGACAAATTGTCTGCCAACGGTCTGACGGCCTGCATGTTGTTGGTGGGTTATAATTCACTGTTTAAATTTTTCATTAGAATATTACTCTTGCCATATAGCAAGAAGGAGATGGTATTACCTACACCATGATTACAGCGAGTTTGTTCATCGAAAATATTTTTTTATGATTTTAGCCATTCATGAGAAATTACTACTCAGTTTCTCAGTTTATCCTTTTCTTTGCATTTATATATTCAAGAATGAAAAACATTTCTTGCAACTAGAGAAACTTCTGTTGTTAAAATATGTCTCAGGTTGGAAACCTCCATTGAAAATATATGTGTTAATTTGTATGTATTACTGTCGTCATTTTTGGACATATGATTATGGTGCTATTAGAGCTTACAGCACTGTCGCATTTACATGACTTACTGTGAGACACTCAGAGAGGTGCTTTTATTAGCCAATGACTATCCTAACGTACATGTTCATCTGTAATGTCCCAGACTCTGGACGTCACGTCATGAAAATGGGATCAGAGGAGACAAGTAAATTTAATTTCTCATCAGACATAGCTTTCACCATTAGCTGACACTTTATACAGGCCTTTTCAAACCGCTAGACATATGAAGTGTCCATATAAAGTTTTAGAAGTGAAAAAGGATGTCCAGAAGTCCAACATAATCAGAAATACTGCGGTTACCACAGGTTTTGCTGCTCAGAACAGGTGCAACTGTATGTCCCGAAGTTTGCTCATTGGGCTACTGGTTTAGTTTACTCAGTGACGAAGGATACAAAATACATTATGCCGATCTTACTTACATACGGTACTAAGAAACTGTCGCCTTCAAATAAATTACACACAAAATATTTGTTCATAATTTAGTTACCTGAAAATAAGCCCAACTTGTGTTTTAACATTGTTCAGTGACACAGTAATGTTATGATGTTGACAGGTGGGTGTGATGGTAAGAAGAAGCCGACCCTGTGCGAGTGGAAGGGCGGCCGCTGCAACTGCATAGACGGCGCAGTGGTGCAGCCGCAGTTTGCCTGTCTGGAACAGGCTCAAGTGCAAGCCCGGCTCTACTATCCGAGTGAGTGTTTTTAATTGTTATTTTAACCCTTGAAAATTGCATTCTTTTGGGGAACTTGTCGATTGTAAACAATCGATTCATTTTTCATTTTAGTTTATTTAATTTAAATAATGATAAAATCTGTATAAATTTGGCTTCTGAGGAGTCATAGACCATTTAACTAAGAGTCTTTATCACCGGAAGTTGCCGTACACCATCTCGGAGCTTTGTCCCGTAAGGTCTACGTTAATTTTGTGCCCCCGTTACTCCTCACCTGATCGTCACATACAATTCATTTTTGTGTCAAAGTAAAGGTTTTGACGTTCTCTTGTGATATACAATGTTGAATTTTGATTTTATTTACAAATAATGAGAACTAGGTACAGAGTTGCAGTTGAGAATGTAAGAATTTATTATGAAACCATAACACCCAAATTAAGGAATTTGATATTGTATTTCACAAGAGGACATCGAAACCTTTAATTTGACATGAAAATAAATTTAAGAGACGATCGGGTGGAGAGTAACGGCACAAAGTTAACATTGGCCTTATGGAACAAAACTTCAAGATGGCGTCTGGCAACTTCCGGTGATGAAGACTACTAAGTAAAACTGGGCCCGATAATTCTGGTTACACAGAGAGGATCGAGAATGAAAAACGCTTGTCTGAGGTGCATTATGTGATGCAACTAATGAACTTTTGTAACGAATAAACGTGTTTGTTTAATTAATCACCTTGTCAAGTAAACTCCTTATGTTCATTAGGTAAATATTGACACTTTAAAGAAGAATGTGGTAAAGTCCTAAAGTGTTCTAATATTTTTTTTCAAATTTGTATACATATAAGAATTATAATGAACATTTTTAAATGTAATATGATAGGTTTGTGTGATAACATCTTAAAATTTGGTACAGCAGATTTCTCACTTGACAATACATTCCACCGATCCCATTAACTTCAGTATTAGCCTGTCACTGTTCATATTTTGTGAACACACCCTTCTAACACTGCTACATACCAGTGAACCCTAGTTTTTTAGTTAGTGCACCATTTTTTATGAACCAGAATCAGACCTATGGCTTTGACAAGACACTCTGGATCAGGAGTGTCTGAAGACAATTACTATAAATGTTACCTGGACTACTAACTTCCAGGTAATTCATGTTAAATATAAAATAAGTGTATTAGATTACAACATAAAATATGATTGTTCTTTTGTACTTAGTTCGTGCTTTGCTATATTTTACAAAACAATCAGTTATTGATAAAATTGTAAACGTACAAACTAACACTTAAATATACTTGTTTGCACAGCCCCCTACATATAAGATTTTGATTTGTAAACTACGTCCAAACCGTTTGTTCCAGAAGATGATGACCTGAATGTGTGGATGTTTGCGATGATCGGGATCGGATGCGTGTTCATCGTGTTTGTAGCCGCCTCCATCTTCCTGCTCTGGTCAGTATACTCTAGCGCTCATCCCTGCAAAGAGAACGCGGACGAGTGCCACCTGCTTGGCATCAACGAGGGCAAACCCAACGCTAACGATGACGATGACAGTTAAACACCGTCCCGTCCTGCTCGCCGGGTCTACGGTAGATTGGGACAGTGTTCACGTCCAAGATGGGTTGCATTACAGTTTCGGGAGGATAAATATTGTCAAAATAAAACTACAATGTGACTGTTCACTTGTAAAGTTAATGTATCAGTGTTATCTAGTCTGTTTGTTTGTTCCAACTTATGCTAGAATGTAAATTATTGTTTGGATTTGTCAAATACGTGTCACCATCTTGGCTAGACCCTGAACCCACTCTACTGGAGCACTTGTTGTGCGCTAACAAATTTTTATACATATCTCTTTTTACAGTACAGTATATTACATTGGTTTACTCTTTGGAAGGCTAGCTGCACAAGAGGAGTGTGTTCGAGTTTTATCCCAGATCGATGTAGATTTTCTATTTTTGCTTTGTATTGTAAATAAAAAGCGAGGTAGAGACTAGTCAGTAACGTTTTGAACAGGTTTTGAGTCAGTAAGCTGAACTGCTTTTCCGTATTAAGTCATGCTGTTGATCATTTTTGAAGGCTTTTTCATATTTTGAAATATTATTATACTAAGTATCTTGAGTATTATAATAAGTGTCTTGAGTAGCATTAATATTAAATATGCTACGGATGTTTTAGAATTTATCTGTGAGAAATGTGATTTAAAGTCGATCTAACTCTATATTATTATGATTTAATTTATCACTAATTAATACAATTTTACTAAACTTTACAAATCACCATGTGCAATGCTACTCATCAGTGTCTAAACAATCTTACATTTCATCGCTTGAGCTGCCACTCTCATCATCCTGTTCTCAAATTTTCACCATGTGGAACTAATAAAAGCAATTTAATATTTTCAGTAATACGGGGAAGCAGTCTAACGTTCAGGCAAAGTAACGATTGACGAGCGTCGCACAGAAACGAGACGACATCGTCTTAGTGTCTCTAGTAGAGCTGATTTTAAACTAAACCTTTTTGACTGTTTAACGAATTAAGAGTTTTTCCTGAATTATGTTATTAAAAAGGGTTTCAATAATAATTTTTATGAAATGATAAAATTTATTTAATTGGTAAATATGAAATCTTGTTAGAGTAACCATACAAAATCTAACTAATGTGGCATATTATTCAATCTTATATTAATTTCTTCAACAAACTCTCTCTAAAGGGTTTCAATGAGTACATTACTGAACACACAATCTCGGATTTCAGTCCAATTTTACGAGATTTTTGTTATTTAGAATAACTAATTAAAGTTATTATTTTCAATATTACTGAAGTGTTCTCAAATGTTGTACCAAGATACCTGTTATAACCAAAACCAGTAAAAAAGTCTTATGTTAAAAAAGTTGTAAACCTAATGTAAATTAGGTATGTATAATATGACTGAAAAATGTGGAATTCCTTTCACAATCAAAATTTAAATTTAAATTTGTTTTTTTTTCTAATTACAGTTCCTATAGATCGTTTGGAATTTGTTTCTTTTAGTTTATTAATTTTTGTATGTAAGTGGTAAAACATATTATATATGTATATACATCACTCAAAATTATAAGTTATTCAATTACTGAGTTTAGCAGTATTATATTACTCATCAAAGTTAGAAAACTGACACAATTAAATATATACTTTGAACATGCAAACATAGTTAATTACTAAAGCTAAATGTGAAAGGGAATTCACTGAACTGAATGAAACCCACTATGTATTGGAAAAGCCTTCAAATGCTATTTAAACATAATTTAATTTAGGAGTATTTATAAAAGAATGAAACGACTAGAGTAATTTTAAATAAATTTTATGCTACAAACAACTAACGCATCTTTAATAGTATTTAAGCATATTTTATCACAGATTTCTGCCACTTTAGTTCGCTGATTTCTCTTTGGAACCTAATATTTCGAGCAAGTCTGAGAAGTCAATGTGTAGACTAATAAAGTTTGAATGCAGCAAACTGAATCCGAGCCATTTCCAACATTCTAGCGTTCCTTCTACTAAAACACTGACAGAGTAGTTCGGTTTGAGGGTTGACAGATAAGTCGATAGTTCCACTGGCACTCGATGCCACGGTTTGAGGGTTGACAGATCAGTCGATAGTTCCACTGGCACTCGATGCCAGCGAGTGCAATACTACTACTCCATAAAGCTACTGTCCATAAAGCTATTGATTATCTAGACTGTGTAGCTTCTACGATCATATCAAGACACCAAGTATGTAATCAATTATTGCCAATGGTGAAGTATTTTATGTTGTAAACCCGAAGGTATGTAATCACTCATAAAACTTGATTAAGAAATTTATAATAAAGATGAAAGGTTATAAAGAGTTTTTACTCCAGGAAGTTATATTTTTGAGAAAATTATTTTAAGAATACTGTTACAAATTTGTAACAGTCAGATTTTACCCACAGTTTCTGTTATTTAAAACCTTTTTTTATTTAAATTAACTTTATTCACGAATCAAATCAAACTAATAATTAATTCAAATTAATAAATGTAATGGATTTTCAAAGTATTTTGTAAAAACTAAATTTGACTATACAAATTTGCTAAATGTTAATTTGCTTCTAGGAGAGTAGGAAAAAAATAATTCTAAGAATAGCTACAGATTTATTATTGACAAAAACATTTTGACATAAATAAACTTATATTTTGTGTAGTTTTTTATTTATAAATGAAATAATCATCCATTGGCAAGAGTTATTTGAATAGCATCAATGATTCTGCATATCTACAAACACTTAATTCGTAAGTGTGAAAAATATCACTGACACAGTCCACCTCCAGTGCTGCTTAATGTTGTATAAACTGTCCAAGACCTCGTGTCAGACACTATGTCTGTATTGCAAACTCAATTGTGTTGTATTTTATAATAATTTCAGTCTATTTAACCCCTCTGCGTGTAATTATATTAGCGATATCTATGTTTTATACAATACTAGACATTTTATATCTCACATAGATATGTTTTTGTACTGAAATGTTTTAAGAAATGTGTACTATAGACTCATACGATTGCTGAACCCAACAACAAACAGATTTGTAGTATTTTTATAGTAACTTTGTTTTGTTTTATTTGCTTGTAGGGAATTGTTTTTATAACCCACAAAAAATTAATAGTGAATAAATACATAGTATACAGTGCACCAAATAATTAATAGATTGCATAGAAAAACCTTCCATACAGTCCAGCTAACGAAGGCAGGTGGAGTGTGCGGGCGTTTAGTGGAATTTGGGGAATGGTTATGTTTACTTTGTGAAAAAAATGCATCTCCACATTTAAATTAATTTCAAATTACAGATTTTATATAGTCAATTGTCTTAACAGGTTATAAAAATATCACTTGATAACACACTCCAATGTACAATCTAACTGCGTATATTGTTAAAGGAAATCAAAATGTAAAAATCACTTGTCTGTTTGTTGTTGAAAACTTCATATTTAGCTTAAACGTTTACACCTGTATAAACGGACCCTTTAAGCTATCTGTGTTAGCTATTTAGTATTTACCCTAATTGTGTTATGCTGATGCTTGCCAGTTCTCCTCAAAGGGGATTTTCGGAACTGATTTCTGCGGTTGTGATAAGTTTATAGCTTGATCTCTTAGTGTTAGAAACATCGAATGTTACCACGGACAATATGATTGTGGCAAGTGTTTGTTTTTGTTTTTCCGTTAACATTATGGTAAGTGTTTATTGTTATGTTAACTGTTATCTGTTGGATGTTTTAGTGTGTGCTCTCATTTCATTTATTCACTACTTGTAATGTAAAAGTACTTTGATTTTCAAGTAACAAAGGTAGGTACTTATAGTTGTTAATGGAGTTATAACATTTAACATATTTTTAGGTGAATTTTAAAGAAACTTAAAGGATATAAAACATTCTTGGTTACATAATATATTGAAGAATTTTACTGAAATGGACTACTATGTGCAACAATAGTGGCTGTCTATATTTTCTCTAAAATATTTTATTGTTATAAACCTAAACATAGATCAAATAGTTGAATAACCCTTATTTATTGAATACATAATTACCGAATAAAATTTCAAAGTGTAATTTTTGGGACCCACGACCATCACAAAAAGGGCAGTTAAGACTACAGTGTGAAGATAAGTAATATTTTAGCTCGAAAAATGTCCAAAACTTTTGGTAGTGTTAACACCTAAGAGCATACCATAAGTAACAAAATCTTGCTTCAATAAAATCTGGTGACAAGGTTTACACAAAAGTTCAGAATAAAATCGGGGCATAACATATTTTACTGCATTTAACATGTTTACATTTATAATCCGAAAACATATTAACTTTTCTACCCTAACTAAGATAAAATACATTGTTACTTGAAAATACAAAGCGATAACAATACTTTTTAATGAAAATCTTTTTCTAAATTGTATCCACAAGTCTGTATAATCCAAGGTTGTCACTCGTAAATTCCACGAGGTGCTCTGTTAAGGTTGTGTAACGTAGATTAGTTGTTGGACCTATTCTAGATTTTATATTTAATTATTAATATTACATGTACATAATTTGATATTTGTTCGGTCGGCTTTGGTTCCTGAAGCACATGTTAATCTATTTTGACAAGCACTGTGACATTACTACACCTCTGAATTATTTATTTAATTTTTAGCTGGTTCTAAGCATTTACATCGAACTTGTATTGTCTACGACCAAAGGTTCAATAATACTTCACTCGGCAATCTACAAGAACATGTCGTCTCATGGTCCACTCTCCGGACCGCTTGAAGCTGATTTGTACTCGTTAACGGTAATGGAAAAGTGCAAACAAAATTAGTCAACCTTAAAGAGAACAATCTATCCCTTATATTATTTTAATGTTAACACATACAAATGAGTCTAGGAATAATCAATACTGTGGAACATGCAAAAAACATAATTTTATGAGAAAACCTGAAAGAAATCATTTTGAATTAAATAAACTATACACGGTGATATTTGCAAATACAAATGAGTGTTATAATAAAATTGCGTTTCCAGAATTAAAAATAAACTTAATTCATATATCTACATATCTGGCCTATATATTTTGTGTAGACACTAGACAATATCGTATGTGTATAAGCTTGTATATAAATGTTGTATACAGTAAGCTATATTATAAAATAGTGGGAAACTGTCCATTTAACTTACTTTTTGTATGTTTATTGTCGTGTACGTTATATAAATATATGAGTATAATAAAATTATTAAATTAAAATAATTGTATTTATTTCCCTATGATTTCCTTAACAATTGTCTATGTATATAACCTGCAACAAAAATTAGTACTGTAGTATAGTTTTAACATTGTTGTAAAAATTCCGAATACTATGCATGTTGAAAAAATTGTGTTTATTGTTAGATATATTTAAATAGGAGAACCCACGGTAACTGACAGGGCATTTTTCTTTTTGGAAGAGCCAAGGTGAAAGGGAAGACTGTTCCCTCACCTTGATATATCCTCAGTTTTGATACTTAACTTTCCTGTATCAACTATATTTTTGCTATCTCCCCTTCTGTGGAGAGAGTGTTGTTTTTATCAACATTTTTTAATTTGAGTTATTGCTAGAAATAATGTGGTATGCTCCCTGAATAAAACATTTGGTGATGTCTGTCTATCTGTTTATCTGGATGTGAACCTAGAGAACACATCAAAGTACCAATTTTTATGATATTGCTGCCGTATGTAGTTATTAATCCATAATACTCCAGTTTTTTCATATTTTTAACTTTTAATTTTAAAAATCTTCCAATATCCCAAAAAACATGGAAAGTAAAAAAAAAAACTGCACAAACAATTGTTATTAACACTTGGTTTTTTAGAGGGCTTTAGCAGATCACTAACAGTTATATAACAATGATTTTGGTTTTGACCATTTTGTAGACCTTCAAAACAAATAATTTGTTAGTATATTATATTGAACCATTGAGGTTGAACCATTAACCCTATAGGTTAAGGTTAAGTACAGTACAGTTAGGTTAAGTACAGAGAAAATCTAAAAATCGGACAGCAAATTTTCCAAGTTAATCTGATGGAAATAAGTGTTTAGCTTATACATAGGGCAACTTTATTAAAATCCCCAAATTTTTCTTATAAATTCAGCTCTAAACATTAATTTTTTGTTGTGTCCAAATGTTTGTTCTTTGTTGATTTATTGCAGGGATATTCAAAGTGTTAAAAAAATTCATTGGAAGATAAATACAATTTTATATTAAGTCTCGCCCATTCATGAGTGTATTTTGATGACATCTGGCAAAAAAGGGTGAAATTTCACACCATCCTGCAGATTTTGTAGGTTTAAGGTTTTCATAATCTTTAATACTTCTTTCTCTGTTGTCAACTGAGAATTTTCTTTGTTTGACAAAATCCGTAGCTTCCTACTTCTTTGGGTAAAACGATTATTGAGATAAGCAGCAATGTAATTATTTCCTTTCAATCAAAATTCTCAATGTTTTTAATTTTATTTTTATTTGCCCTTTTCTCACTTTCCTTAGCAACAACTTTCGAAACAGGTTTAACCTTATTTCCAGGCTTCTCAACATGATCATCAATACTGCATGGGTAGTGCTTTGTGCAGTGAATCAGTGGGAAGGTCATCATGTCATTATCTTCATGCGGTACCTAAATTAATAATATATATTTGCATTTGAAATGTCCAGTTTTCCAGTTTGCTGCATCGGGGTATCTTTTTAACAAAAGAAAATTCTAAAAACCGCATTGTGATGGACAGGAGGATGAATTAATCGCATTCGCCACACTTTTGCAGGAATAAAAATCACCGAATACTTACATTTATTTTCCGGCTGCACGTCTTTTGCTCCGCAGTTTAGGGTAATTTAAAAACACATCTTTTGCTCCGGGGGTAGAGCAGGTAGAAATCGGGACCACTGGAAATACCTCTTTTGCTCCGCGAGGGGGAGAGTAGCTAACACTCCCTCTCCCACAAATTATTTCACCATCAGTCTAACTGGAGGTGCAAAGTCAATCTGAACTTTCTTTCTAAATACTCTAGATTCTCTTACTTATAACAGTTATTGTGGAGAACATATAACGATTATTAAGTTCAGGTATATTGGGCAGCCCTAATCCTCTGTGTTCAAAACACTGGATTTGTTGCGAACCCGAGCGTCGACCCACTCAAGATCTGCGGCCATTGCCACTGCCTTCCTTAAATTCCCACAAATAACTTGATTCAGTACAAATATTACTTCAGTACCCTTGAAAACTATAATTGTATTGATTCTGAATATATAATTTGCACCACTCAAAATGTTTTTCTTAATTTACAAAATGCAAAGAATATTTCATGTTTGATGATAAAAATTGTCTATGCATAGTAATTTGATTGTGACTAAATGTACTAATTTTAACTTTCTCTGTATGTAAAAGTACACTATTGTGATATACCGGTAGAGCATATGATGATCATGAATAATAATATTTTATCATAACCTAATCAAGTCATGGGGTTCAGCTGGACACAATTGGATTCACAATAGTTGTCAGCTATTGTCAGCTATCCCCCTCACGGAGCAGAAGAGGTGTTTCCAGCAGCCCCGATTTCTACCTGCTCTACCCCCGGAGCAGAAGACGTGTTTTGAAATTACCCTAAACCGTGGAGCAAAAGGCGAACACGCTATTTTCCTTGGGCGATGAAGATGATAAATGCATAGATCTTACTAATATTTTTGGCAGCATCAAAAATGTACATGGCGCGGTGCAACTAAACGTCAAAGAACTCTCTTTTGTTGATATCCAAGTCTTGCCTGGTTTCAAAGTCATAATAACAACTCTTTATGTCGCACAAGACAGAGAAATATTTTCCAAAAACACAGGCAGCTGGATTTTTTAAATTGTAGAAATAATAAAAGTTCAGTACTCAATCTTAACTCACAGTGTTAGCGAATTTCTCCTTCAGGGAAGAAGCTATTACCGTAGGTGGCATGGTAAGACTTAAGCTCGAGACCATGATAACTTTTTGTTTTGAGGTCCCCAGATGCCAAAAACACTATTCGTTCAAATTTATATATATATATATATATATATATATATAAATATATGTGTGTGTCCGATACCGTGATAAATTTTGAAAGAAACGCCTGATTTTGATCAAATTTGGCACAAATGTGTAGAGTAACATTTATGACTTTCAGTTAGAAAACCAGATCAATCGAACTATGGGAAGGGGATTTTATGGGGGTTTAAAATTTTCCAAAAATCAGTTTTTTTGAATTTTTCCCCCTAAAATTTTAAAAAACACTTATTTTTGGTTATAGCCATTTTATAGAGCTTAAAAAAAAATAATTTGGTATTTTGAATCATTAACCTAGGTTAATTGGTTGTAGAGAAAAGTCAAAAAACGCGTCCATAAGATTACCCATGTTAATCTTATGGGAAAAAGGTTTTTGGAAGGTTTTTTCCTCAGATAATTTTACTAAAAACTTCACATTTCTTTTTACCAATCAGTTTAGCTCTACAAAACAATCATTTTGGTGTTTTAAGTATTGTTCTACGTCCAACCGTTGCAGAGATATTCAAAGTTCTAAACACAGTACATTGTCCAATGTTATCCTTATGGAGTATATTTAAAATTTTATATCTCGATTATTTATGAACGTATGTTGATTAAACTTGGTATTTGGCTTCACCCAGTACTGGTATATTGATATTTGCACAAAAAAGTTTTTTGTTGATTTTCCCCGTAGCAGCAAACCTGCATACTCGGCCCCTACGGTATTCATATGGAGAATTAGTAAAGTTGTATATCTCCCTTATAGTTATGAACCTAAATTAATAAAACTTGGTATGTAGCTTCACCTAGTTGAGTTATATTGATAATTGCAAAAATACACATTTTTTATCTTCCTCGTTGCAGTAAACCTGCGTACTCAGCCCTAATGTTATTCTTATGGAGTATAAATAAAATGCTATATATCACTTATTTGTGAATGTATTTTTGTGAAACTTGGTAAGTGGCTCGATGTAGTAGTGAGACACATATATATGCATTGGAAAGTCGCTGAGTACGCAGGTTTTCTGTGACGGGGGTATTTATTATTTCAGTTAGTAAGCTTATTTATTTTAAAATTACAAACAATCGCCCACAGTACAATTTGGAATTCACGTGTTCATATAAGAGATATTTTTATCCGTTTGTTTCTTCTGCATAGGAGGGGGGTAAGCGCTATAACAATTTACTTGAAATACGTGTTAGGCAATTTAAAAAAAAATATTATATAGATTTTCGTTTTAAGACTAACTGTACTTTTCTATCGATGTTTATTTTATCTTTACTTATAGATTTAGTATTAATACTACAACAGAGTATTTTTCAACACCGATATAGGAAAATTCCCAGATCGATATAAATAATAAGTCCATCGCTCGGTAAGTTTATAACATTAACTTTTACCGAGACTTTGGAGTGACGCCCGGCCTGCGCAAGATTGTTTTTTTTTAGAAGATAGTGTAAAACAAACAAAAAAATTATTATAAACTAAACATACAAGTATACTGTAAATACACTATGTATTTTTATTGAGTAATATTAAAATATAATTGTTACAGTAGCCAGTAACTTGTTCGTAAACGAAACGCACGTTTTTATGATACATCAAAGAACACTAAAAATACTGTTAGTCTGCTAGTCTGTTATCCTATATTAATACGCTAGGGGTTTTTTTCTTCACAGTCATAACTCGACAACGGCTGGACGGATTTTAACGTTTAAGGTGTCAAATTAAAAGTGTTTTTACGTAAATTTGCCAATACGCCTCAGAAGAAAGGGCATACTTAAACATAGTAAAGGGCTGAATTTTTGGAACAGTGGCACTGACCGACGGCGGAAGTCTAAACTACGTGTAGATTGAAAGTACGTTGATATCTTCTTAATGTTTTGTTATGTTTGTGTACAACTGAAGAAACCTTTCGTTGGGTACAAACTAGCTCGGATTAGAGCAACAGAACAACTAGTTATTTTTACTGTAACAAAGTGTATTGATCAAGAATTTTACTCATGAAATTAAAAGTTGTCAGCTTGATCGACTGACATACACTAGTACTATACTAGGAAAGGAAGGGACTAAAGGAGCGGAAGAGCCGCCGGTATAATTGTGTGCTCTCGTTTGTGTGTTTGTGTGCGTGTGTCGGTATCTTATTTTTGTCCAGCCACAGTGTCGAATTTTCTACGGGAATGGTGATTTAGGGCGGGGGGTATAACATTTCGTGTAATAGGAGGATGTGCCATGGACAACCCTGCCCCCCCAATCAAAATGCTGAAATTACGCCTATGGATTCAAGGAATAAAAGGAGAAGAGAGGAACAGTATAGGACATTTTAGTGGCGGGAGGGTTTGGTCTTGGTGCAAAGATCGATGCAAGACGCAACGCTCGCCGTGAGAGGGGGGCGGATAATAAATCCCTTCATGAAGACTTTATGATCCCTCTTTATCCCTCACCCCTCAACTTTGATATACAAGTAGGGTTCGGATTTTTTATTGTTTTTTTCGATTTCGTACGATTTGGTTATCCAAAAGTCCGCAAACAGAATTTTAAAATCAGTATTTTAAATCAATTTCACTTAAAACTAATCAAATAATTAGTTGACCATGTCATAAACTATAAAAAAAGAATATCCACACGGATTGAGAGACGAAAGTCTTATCAATGAAATTTCTTTTGATGTCAAAAACTATTTGTCTATATACCTAAAACGGTCTCAAACTACTCAATTACCCCTTGAGAAATAATGCGCAATGCTTTACAATATTTTTTTATTACTACGGCAGGTTTAATCAATCATGTGTATAGCTTAAACGATAAAAATAACATGTAGAATGCATATTTCAATTGTATTTCAAGTTATAAAAGCTTAAAACTGATTAAAGGCGATTCCCTAGGAACAAAATAAAATTATTATCGTCTCGTTTTATCTTTAGTTATCCCTATCTTATCCCTCCTACGTCTGGAAAATCCCTGAATGGGATAAAAATCCCTCATCATGAGCGCTAGTGGCACCTAGCGGCGAGCTACTGAACTACCATGACACTGACACTGACGTGATCGTATCGGTGTGCGGATCCTGCCTGGAGCCTGGAGCCACGGTCCATTCCATCTCGCTTTGATCTGATTGTACTCCTCGGCCTTTACTGTGAGTTGCTAGCTTAGTGTTGTGTTAAGATCATTTTAAAAGTGCTAAAATAATGTAATAATAAGAATATTACATAGGTATAGGTTTTACTAAAAAATGGTAATTATTTCTGTAAATTTGCGTTTTCTGTCAAAGCTGTTATAATTATTTAAAATTGTACAGACAAATAAAATTAATTTATATATATATATATATATATATATATATTTGTAAACACTTTAAATATATTTAGGATTTAATTTACAAATTCTTTTTATAATTAAAAACAACGTTTTGTATCAATCTGCGAGCTTTTTAATTAACTTGTGTTACACTTGTGTTGAATTTTATTACTTTTTTTGTACAGTTTCATGATTTATTATTTTTATCTTTGTTACTAACGACAATCGCCAAAACCCAATCATGATCAAACCCAATAAGATGACGCTCTTGTTTGTTTTGAAGGGTAGCCATTTTGATTTCCATCCCCCTTTGGGAGATAAAGGGGAGTGTGGGGGTAGGGAGGGAGAGTTTGTGGTTATCTTCGTCCTGATTATATTGAGGTCGATAACCTTATTTATTCTCGTATCATCTCTTGTAAATTTACACTTGTTATGATTATTACCTAGAAAACCTCTTTGTAATCATTGTGCCTACAAATATTATAATCCACAGTAAATACATTATCTTATACAGTGAATTGATTAAGTGAATATTCTCATTATTGTCCACGATGTGTAACTTCTTCTACTTTGTGTATGGACAAAATAAGTACTGTAATTGTAAACAATTAATCGTTGCTGGAATGTTCAATGGCCGAATAGAAGCTTAATGAGAGCAGTTGAAAAACATTATAGTCTGCAACTAGAATTAAAATCTAACAAATACATTTTAATACTACCACTATTAAAATAAATATACTATAATATAGCTATTATATATTAATAAAATATCACTATTCAAAACTCCAACAATTTATTTTATTGAGGTTTTTATTTCCAAATAAATTTGGCGGAGTATTACAAAAATTTGGCTGGATTTAAATAATCAAAAAACCTTAAATAAAAACAACAATTTATAAAAACTGTAGGTGGTAGGTATATAAACACTGTTATTGAAATAATATTTTTTGATTCAATATTTTTTTAACTTATGCAACAAACATAATTTAAATCAAAGTAAACTTTATGAACCTAATTAAAAAGTAAATAAAGTCGGATTTTTAATCATAAATCATTTTGAGAGGCTTAATTAAATTAATTATTCAACTGATTATTTGTAATGTCTCTTTAGACATTTATGACCCGTGCACATACATTAAACTACACTTTTATTACGATCTAATCAAATATCAAAATCGTTAAATACATCGGTTTATCTTCTGCCCAGCCGGTGAGCACACTCGTCCATTTCAACAGGAAGTCGGGCGGTTCATAAACATTGTTTGTGTGGTTTGAGAGCAGTCAAAACAAGAAAGAAGACAAAGGTATGCGATGGCCAGGCAGACAGAAATAGAAAAGCAACTGACCGACCTCTCTTTCTCTAGATCTTCGTAATTAATCTACCATACTTTTTCATTCCCTTAAAATACTGTACCATAATTTATAGTTTCCCGTATTGCCACTAGGGATAAATCAGTTTACTATATTAAGTTTTATTATCAAAAAGTATCATGTTTTAGTTTAATTTACTAATTAATTATTTTCATTAATATTTCCTAACTTTATCCTACATATATACCTCCTACCATTTATTGCCTTTTTATTTGTTTAACCCCCAGTTACAAAAACTGTTGCATTCACTTTTATCCTTCAATAAGAATAATGGAGATAAAAATGCTTTCTTGGGGAGTGGGTGTAAATTGGTTTTCTTGTATTTCGAACCCAGCAGACAAAAGTAAACAATAAACCCATAACCCACCTAGACGTTTATGGCATGTTCATGTTTTTAACAATTCACTCATTTTTTATAAATGTTCTTTCCAAGTAAATCCTAATATTTAACTCGCTTAGGCAACATTTTCCATCAAAACTTATTACACATAAGGCACTAAAGAAATCTCCATAATTTTAAGTTGTGCTTATAAGGGTCTTACATTTTTACTTGTTGCCCCTATACACATTATACATGATAAGGATTGTTTTTATGTTGTTGTTTTTTTATAATTTGAATTATGGATGGAAATATTTGTTTTGTTGGTCCCTGAACTGAAAAAAGTGGTTTTTGTAGTGCTGGCTGTCTTTCTATATGGATTTGTACAGACCTACGTACCACACAATAAAAGGCATGATTTTGATTTAATTTGGCATTTATGTTCAATTCCATAGAACCTTCAGGTTTATATTTTTTTATTTATGTGGCAATTTATTTATTTTGAAGGGTAGTTATATATACGCTGAAAAACATTAAAAATGAAAATTTCTCAAAAACAGCTCTAATAATGATTTTTATTAAAATTAGTGGTTTAGAGTTCTGTAGGTCTCTAACAAAATGACTCCTCCTGAAAATAATTTTGGTACAAAATGTATAGGGTTTAAATTTGTCAAATTCAGTGTTTTTGGCGTTTTTATAAAACTCCAACCCAATTTACAAAACCCCATAAACTTTAAGTAAATTGTACTTATTACCATTAAATTAAAAAAAGCTCGCAAAACTAATTAAATTTATATTTTAATTTATAAATCCTTGGTCCAATGGTTGCAAGAAAAATTTTAGTTTTCATTCAGCTGTAAACATAGTATGTTGCCACATGTTATTGTTATAGGAGGGGGAAATGATAATTTCCCTCTTATTTACTGATCAGTTTCATTAATACTTGGTATGAATATTAAGTTAGTATTGCAAAATAAAATATATTTGAAACAAGTTGCCACGAAACCCTGTGGAGAAGTGGATTTTCCCCTGAAAACCACTGTGTGTAACAATCGACTCTGTAGTGCATATTAAAGGGATTAATGTAGATATTTCTGAAAAAAATAAACATTTTACTAGAAGACTTTCTATTTATACTGCCATACTTTATATACTATATTTAGTAGATATAAAAAACCGTTTATTTATGTTTATATGCTGTAATGTTTTGGTCACCCTTAAAGTCATATTTTCATGGATTAATCACAAGTATTTTTTTACTAAAACCTTTATCTTAAACAAGTTTTTTATTGAATTAATTTATCAGCAAGAACAGATGTTACAGTTTGGATGTTCTAAAAATCACTGAAATTGTGTCTTGGTGGGTATCCAATTTCTGAAATTTTAAAATATGAATTTAACATCCTTAGTGAACCTGGTAGGTTGTGATACAGCAACAAGCCCTCTCATCAGGTATTGTAGTTGAACCATTGGCTGATCAAAACCTTGCCTTCATTATCTTGCTGATAATAGGTTTGAGAATAATTAATTTTGAGCAACACAGCTTGTGGTAAATTAACTTTAGGAAAAGAATAAGACTAAAATAGATACATACCTCGTCGTCAACAGTTCAAATTGTTCTTATACAATTTGAACTGTTGACGACGAGGTATGTACCTATTTTAGTCTAATACGCACAGTTCAGGGGCTACAACAATGAATTTTAAAAGAATACGGTCACTAAACAACTTCATAATGACTGTTGCATAGAGTAAAGTACCGGACCTATATGTCGGATTTTTTAATTTCACGTGAACAAAATAGATGAAAATGTATGATAACTATAGTATTTACCTTGAATTTGAAATTTGTACTTGCTTAATTATTTAGCTGTGAATGGTTTAATTATTATCTCATTGACATACTTTAATTTGTTTTTGTTAGACCAGTTGGTTAATAGTTGCATAATTAACCCGAGGAAAACAACAATTTAATTTTATTAAATACAAATTGTGTCAGGTGATGTATTTTTATTCAAAATTCAAATAATCGGTTGGTTAGGCGTTTATATTCACCATCGACCAGCGTTGGTGAATTGATTGTGTCAAATAATTACACAACAAATGACACAGTCAAACTCAAATGGTTTTGCTTGTGTAAAGTTCCCATTTGTTGCTGAGCTATAGACATATTATGTACAAGTCACATTCTCAACTAAAATAAATTATTTTTTTTGGCAGGTTTTGACTTATTATTGATGATATTCAGCCTTCAGAAGTGGACGTCATAACTTCTCTGTATACTCCTGTGTTGTAAATATGTGATTTGACCCTTATTAAAAGTAAAGGATAGCGATCTATTTGGAGAGAAAAAAAGTATTTTACCAATTTTGTTTATTTGTGTCATATTTGTATAGTAATAAAACAGAATTGTCTGCTACGACACTTCAGGATTGTTATGATTGTCATGAGAGCTCATACCTTTTGCCTTTTATTCGAGAGAAAATCAAATTATAAGACCCTTTTTCCTGAGCATACCTTGTTCGTGAATTTCCTATGGAAAAGTGAACTATTAGCATGACCTGCACGGTGAAACTTAAGCCCGGGACCACCATAGAAGTTCCTAACGTGACCCCCTGAACACGTTTTGGGGGGTCGTTCAAAATTATATATATATATATGTTAAGCACACTAGCAGTCGCATCTTTTGTCCGATTTACTTCAAATTTGGTAAGGATGTTTCTTTCTATAATCAGTTGGACAAGTTTGTTGGGCAAAACAATCGGAAAACACTAACCCCCTTTTTTAGGGATTATTCTTTCAAATTTTGAGTTTTTGGGCCCAAAAAGGGTCCAAAAGCCCCGGACGTAAAATTAATGCTTGTATTAAGATGGGAATTAGTGAAGCGAAAGTTTTAAGCCCTCTCTCGTAATTCTAGCATAAATATTTACCGAGTTATTAAAGAAAATGTATATCGGCTAAACACATTACATTGTCTTATGGGGTTTTTACATGAGAAAAGCATGTTATTCATTTGTTGGTGTATTTGCATCATCCCCAGCAACCTCGCACCTACTTTCAAGCCTGACTGGACCTTCTCCTAACCTTATAATGCGCAAAATTATATTAGCATTGCAGGTAAATGAAACCAGAGCATCAGAACAGCCAAAAAAATCAATGTTTTCAGATTTCAATAAAAATTGAATAAATGTATGATTTTACACTGGTTTTGAGTTTTAAAAGTTTTGTATGTGGAAATTCACTTCCCTCACGTCAGCGTGCTGCGTGCGAACTCGTTTTATAGTTCACCTCGTATGCGGTAGGGAACTCGTATACGGTAGGGAACTGTGGCAGCTGCTCAATGTTCTCCTGATGGCATGTTTCTCAAGATGTTGACCATTACTGAAGTAGGTGAATTTTTGTGAATCACTTTTAAAAATTGCTTTAAGAAAGCGATGTTCCCAAGGTTAACATTCTCAGACATTATCTTGGGGTTTCGTGAAAAGCAGTGTTTAATTTTTTCCTTTCCAATTTCAAAAAGATTAAGGAAAAAATTGCTCAGGCAATATTAGCTTCCTAGAATGCTGGAATAAAAAGAGCTGCAGAGAGATTGAACATATTTTACACGTTTATAGTGAGACTAACTGGTGACCCATTCTTTGCTCAGGGATCTTGCAGATTTATAAGTCAGATGTTTTAAACTTTAAATTTATTTTTACCGTACTTCATGATAATGGGTAAAAGTTTTATCCAATCAGTACTGCTGTTTTTCATGTAAAGTGGACCAAATCTGGCTCATGAGCATAACATATGTACAAACGTTTTTTGATGTAAAAACGTCAAAATAACTCAAAATTGTATATTATAAACAATGTATATAGTCAAAGCCAAAGGCTAAATTTATTTAAATAGATATACGAACAACTTTTTTACATATACAAAACCATCTCTTTGTTTGTTTTTGAGTTACTCTAAGTATGTTTTATGTGCAATATAATTTTCAAATATTAAAGAAAACTATGTTTTAGGTAATAGGGATCTGGTCATGTTCAAAACAATTCCAAACAAAATTTGTGAACGCAAGACCTTGTCCCCAAGTAAAATATGATTTATTGTTTGCTGTTTTTTAATTCTTAATCATTTCACATTCAATATTAACTTGCTCAACATTTTCTTTAACCATGTTTCAGGGCAGGATCAACTCTTGTATGGCAGTGAGGGAACATGGCACAAATCATAAATGGCATTGCAGCTATTTCTATTGCTGAGAAGAAGAAACCATACTTAGGATCAAAGTAAGTATTTATATTAACTAAGATTATTTGTTCTTTTTAGTTTTCAAACACTTTTTTAATCAGTTGATATGTGCAAAGTGTTCCACTTCCCATTTTTAAGTTCCTGCTAATGTTAATACTAACTACCGTATTTTAAAAAGTGAAATGCACAAAGATATAATATCTATGTGCTATTAACCATTTGACCTCTTGCAATTAAAATTATGAAAATTAGAGTAATTAGGAAAGCTGGTTGGTGTGTTTTGTGTTTGCTGGCATTTTCTGTAATTAGTGTTACAATGTTATTGTTTATCATTAATATGAATTTTAACACATTTTCTTATTTACACTATTATATACTCAAATTTATTTATTGACATGATTAATAATTTGGAGAAAATGTTATTGCAGAATATGAAAAGTCATATAATCAACATCTCGGCCATTTCTTTCCCCAACTTGAAATATTCAAATTACACTAATGAATAATGATCATATAACAATAACAAAGATTTTCTAAAAGAGTTTTGAATTTAACTTAGATTTTCTCAAAGCCTGGATGATTATCCATGATTAATACTTAAATTGTGAAAATTCTTATAATCTTGAAACTAAATAATATTTTTTTATTAACGGACCAAGAGTCTTAACACTATGAAGTAAACAATAATGAATAACAAACATAAAGGGTTTTGCAAGATTATAGATATTAACATTGTAGATGTTAACTCTTCTAAAATAAAGTGTAACAGTAACAGTTTATTGCTTGTAAGTGTTTCTTAATCGTCCAATTATATTTTGATTTACAGTTTTGCAAAATGTCTCTCATTCTGAGTTCCAAGTGTAAAAGTCTGTCTTATCAAATTCTTCCTTTACTTTTCACAGATCCCAGTTGTATCGCATACAGGGATTATAAAGGGTATAGAACATTTTTTCTTACACAAATGATGATTATGATTTAACAACTACAGCTGTAATAGTTGATTTACTGGTCTACAGGTCAGGTGTGTACCGGATATCAGGGGAGCGAACGACCGATCGTCCGGTGCGAAAGAAGAAGCTGGGGGGTCTGACGATGTTGCCGACCCTCCCTGCCGTCAACATCCACTTCAGCGACCTCTCGTACACAGTGCCCGACCGGAGAAGAGGTACATAGCGAGCTCAACAATAAATACAGTCCAGTTTGTAACATATTACAGATCCAAGGATGCAGCAAAGTTCCGCTAACTCAACAATATGTGGTCTTAAAGGTTGTCTAGTTTGTAGAAAGTTTGCGCAAAAATCATAACAAAAAATTACAAGCCAAGTAAGACATGTTTTTTTTTAAATTCGTTAAATTTTGCTTTCAATAACTGTTACTACTCTGGGAAAATTCAAAGTTTTTAGATACAGGATCATAAAGGTTTGAGCCAGCTCAGTTCCTTTAGCAATTACAATTAACCTATTCAAGTTAAAAATAAGTAATACTGGTATAAAAGCAGTTGAAATTGGTGTCGAGTCCTCCGGATTATCGAGTATCCAGTTTTTGAGCCTCAACTGCAACCTCAAACCAGTGCTTTATAGAAAATAAAGTGTAAATATAGTTATTTACAAGTTATTCTATATAATTTATGTTCTATGCAAGAGCTAGAGTAATTTACGTGGATAAATAATAATAATGTTCCAATAATATAGTAAAATAGCCTAACAATATGTCAATGGCAAACAAGGCCATATTACAATGCCTAGGTCTAGGCCTAATTTAAGTTAATGGTATATGTCTGGCTTATAGTAATTTTATCTTGCTAATTTTCTAAATATGGTAGTCTGGGTATATTTACTTGTTACTTGTTGTTTCCGTTCATAGGCCGATGGCGTTGAACAGGTCAAAGTGCTGAAGAAGTTTCAGCCACTATAGAATGTGATTGGTAGGGAGGGGAGGGGTCAGAGAGTCACACGGGGTTACATTGCCTGAGGTGTTCTATAATACTTTCCACAGAATAAAAACAATGCACAATCATATAATTCTTAAGTGTTACTTTAAATTTGTTGTCGTCAGCAATGGATGAAATGAAGTTAGGCAGCATTTGATAAAATTTTAAACTGGCGTAAAGAGGTTTTTTTCAAAGACCGACCGTCTGTGAAAGGTGGAGAGTTTTGATTTGAACAGAGTATTGTGAGTATGATTTCTTTGACTTAGATTCATTAATTTTTAATTCCATGTATATTACTAACTTATAAAAATATAGGGCAGGAACAGTCAAAATACCTAATCTTATGAAGTAACTCTCACAATTCTCCCAAGGAGCGAGCCCAAAGATGACCCTAATGGCCTTTTTTTACCAGGTAAAAATTGTCCCTATGTAAGTCTTGTACCCTCCCCATAAGGCGATGGAGTACATGATGTGAGACTCCAAAAGACTGAAGTACACAATTCTAGAAACGTTTAAATTGCAGAATTTACATACTCTTCTCAACACAAACAGCCCTGAGGCAAGCTTTTTTTCTATTTTATCGATTTGGTCGGCCCAAACCATAAACCATCGTCCAGCCTAACTCCTAGGAAATCAGAAGAGTTGGAAGGATCCAGCATGTCCTCCCATGTAAAGACATTCAGATCATCAATTTCGCTATTCGTTATTTCGTATAACAGTCCAACTCAAGTGAAAGTTCATAAGAATGTAGGTATCCTTTTTAAATCATCAATTTTAAAAATAATTGCGTAAATGTTCCTTGTTGGAAAATTGAGTGCCAACTCATTTTACTCAGATTCTATAAATTACCAAACTCATAGACCAAAACTGGTATCATCCAAGAGCAAAGAACTTGTTATTGATGTCTGGTCATGCCAGATATCTTATCTGAAAGTGATGTGAAAGCTGGTATTTTTCCAACCAAGAGATGTCATAACACAGGAGCAAAATTAGAATTCATATCTGATATCACGCTACAATTCTGATTGAGACCCTTTATTTTCATGTGGATGAGAAATCTCTTTTTGCCATCCATAATACTAATAAACTTTTCATGTCCCCAATAATTGCAGACCAAGTGTAATTTTCATTTCAGTTCAGCTTTATCACTTCTTAAACCCTAGTTAAAACCTAGACGTCATTTAATGCATGCTTATATTTAGTGTCTGTTTCTTCTAAAAATCCTTAAGATTACTAGCTAAGGTGAATCCTAGAACATCATGTAAAAATATATTTATTGAATTTAATGTTTTAACAGTTTATGCTTTGTATATTTTTCAAGTTATAATGCTGTTGAAACTGGATAATAAATATATTTGTAAAAATAGTGATGTCCATGCTCATAATATAAGGAGAAAATTTGATTTTTATAGTCAATAGAAAATTCAAAACAACAGAAAATAGTCCTTATGTTAACCCTTTCAGTGCTATGGACCGATATATCATCTTTTTAATCTGTTATCAATAAACACTGTTACTGCTTCATAAGCGATTGTACCGTTAGGCGCTCAGTCTGCAGTCTGAGTCTGACATGTGGTGAAACCTGGTAGACACAAACTGAACTACCTCGTCCAGCGCCTAGTCACTATAATACAACTGATCCACTGCAGCTACTAGTCTGATCAGTGGCTGTGCGGTCTAAGGCGTTACCTTCCCGGCCGGGGGTAACACTTGGTTCGAGGGTTCGAATCCCGTCACAGTCGGTGGTTTTTATGTGCAACTCATGAAGAGTTCACCTGTCTGTGGCAGAGTTGAAGGGGAGGGCGGACCTTAAGCAAACGGTGGACGGCTCGCGTCCAAGCTGATGGGATGGGTGGATTCTTTGTGAGTTGCACATCTGATCAGGTGTTTTGCTACTTTTTACCTATCCTTTACTGTGTGTGTCCAGCGGAAGTACGTTTTTATTAATTTTAACTGTTCAGGCGTTCAATATATTTAAAAAATCAACAAAACATCACGGATTCAACCACTCCTTTCAGAAGCTTAGCACTCAAAGGGTTAAAGGTGCAATATTTTTTAATTCACTTCCTCAACACATAAAAATCTTAGATGGAAATAAGTTTAGGACAGAACTCAAGAGATATTTAATCATGAAGTGTCCTTATGATTTACAATTGTAGATATATAAATCGCGTGTACTTTATAAATTTTATCTGTAGATATTTCATGTAAATATATTGTGTTGATATTTAGGCCTAATTTGATTTTTACTGTGACTGAAAAATGTATATAAATATGCTCTGTGAAATAGATTAAGAACCTTTGACAATGTTTATGCTTGTAATTACATGTTTCGAACAATAAAGAAATTTGAATTTGAATTTGAATTCTACTTGAGTTACACAGAGCATATTTCTTCTACTTGATTACACAGAACCATTGAGCTCTATGTTATATCTGGAGTAACCACTCAGTATTAGAAAAGCTTGCCGCTGTGTTTTTCGGTCATTATGTTGGCCAACATGTTTACTGATGCATTGTGGGAGTTTTTGACATTTTGGTGGTATAGTCATTGTATTCCCCATTTAAATCAATGTTAATTTAGTGATTTTTCAAAACCATTATCATTGTTTCAAAGTACATTACAATTTGAAACCTGGTATTAAACTGAACTTTGGAATCTTGTGAAATGTTTTAAATGAAAAGTAACCAATTATCTTGAAGCTAATAAGTAATGATTTAGTTAACATGAAAATAATCTTGTTTCTAGGTCAAGGGCGGATCCAAGGGGGGGTGGTAGGGGTGGTCGCCCCCCCCCCAAACCTAAAAATTATTGTGTATTTAGTTATTTAGGCCTCAAGGCATAATTCAGGGGTGGCAAGGCTGGCAGTTGCCCCCCCCCAATAATTTGGAGGAAATATTATTGTTATGTAAAGTCACAAAACCACTCTCAGGACTATTTTTGCCCCTCGAGTCAAAACACTGAAATTACGCTTATGCAGAGCTTGCTTCTTCTGCTTGAGTTACTCCGAGCATTTTTCCACAGGTTCCAAGAGGCTGCTGTCGGGGCTCAGTGGAACATTTTTCTCCCAGAACCTGACAGCTATCATGGGTCCCTCGGGGGCTGGCAAGAGCACTCTACTTAATGTCTTGGCTGGCTACAAGTAAGTCTGATGTCTTGAAATTCCTAAACATAATAACTTATAACTGGTTTCATTATATTAGCAGTGTAGTGGGAGTAGGCGTAGCTATTCAAGGTACCAGTTTAATTCAGAGTATCAAAAGACCTTGTATGTAAGTAGGCCTATACATTTTTGATTTCATATTATTTCAGTAGATTAAATTGAATCTGGGGCATATTTAAAGCCCCTTATAAAAAACACCTAGTTTTTAAAACTAAATACTAATTATTTTAAAAGTTAGCAGGAATATATGGGCAGGGTAAGCAGGCTTAAATTTGGGTAGTCAATATTTCCAGATTTTTATTCCCAAACATTTCAAAAACACAAAATTTTACATTAATGCATGATAAATATATACAGAGTGTCCCGTAACTCTCTTGACAAAGGTATTTAGCATTATTCCTTGGGTCAAAACCAACACATTTTATAATATGAACATGGGTCTCCCATGCAGTTTTCCGTTTGTCTATCTGTATGTGTTTTTCACTTTAAAGTACATATTTTAAAACTACAAAACCGACTCAAACCAAACTTAAGACAATTGTGGGTTATAAGGTATACTTACACAAAAGTTAAGGTGTAATTACCTCTTACAATTTCAAAACGGTGACAAAAGTTATGGTGTAATTTACCTATTGCAATTTCAAAATGGCAGCGATTTGAAATGTTTTATCAAATGGCTCGAAAATCAGCCATTTAACAAAAGGTGTACAAGAAAAACTTATTTTATTAAATCCAATAACAAATCTAACGGTACTTAAATTATTGAAATTGAATAATAAATAAGTGAGCTGATTCAATTTACATAATTGAACATGTAGCCCATCCCTGGTTTCTCCATATTACAACGCTATTGTTGGCAAATCCTACCATTATATTATTATTAATTATATATACATATATGTATATGATAAATTGTAATTCATATATATATATGTGATATATATGATATGTGTATATATATATATATATGAATATATAATTAGTAATAATATAATGGTAGGATTAGCCAGCAATAGCGATTGATGGCCCAACGTCGGCTATGGTTGGATTTGCCAACGTGGGCTAGCCAACGATTGGTTCGTTGGCCCAACCGCGTTAATGCCAGCTGACCATTTCCCTACCATATCCTACAATGCCAACGATGGCCCAACGTTGGCCCAGCACGTTGTGTGCTGCTGGGGCACATAAAGACAAACAAACGGAAAACTAGGCATGTGAGACCCATGTTCATACAATAAAATGTGTTTGTCTTGACCCAAGGAATAATGCTATATACCTTTGTTCAGAGAGTTACGGGACACCCACCTGTATGTAATAGGTAATTATTAATATTTGAGTTTTCCAGTTTCAAGAACTGTAAATTAGATAAATTTGTTTACCTTTTTTTAGCCTTGAGTTCTTGATGATAAGGTTTTCCCGATGCACATTTCGCCGCGGGGGTCCCTCATCTTCAGATGAATTTTCTTATCACTATTTTCACTATTACTAACATTACACTTCTATATACACGGTTTTTTGATGTTTCATTGTGTCTGCTGTTGCGGGGCGGCGCGGACGCTGACCCGATGGAGACGTTCCGGGTTTTGCACGGTGACAGAGCACGCACTTGCCATTGTGTTTATGTTGACTGGTCAGTGGGTGTCGGCATGAGGAATATGTCGGGGTTGTGGGGGGTGGGGGACATTGTAAAAGTGAAATCGCCCCATTCAGTACAGGAATCCCTCACCCCCACAACCCCGACACTTTCCGTCGCATCCACATCCGCGCCATCCCGAGACAATGAAACATCAACAAACCGTGTATATAGAAGTGTAATGTTAGGAGTGTATATATTCCCCTGAAGATGCCGCACCCTTGTGGCGAAATGCACATTGGGAAAACCTAATCATCAAGAACTCAAGGCTAAAAAAAAGGTAAACTATTATTATTATGCATCATTTTTAAAACATTACCTGTATAATAATACAGTTTATTGTTCTTTAAATTTAAAGAAATTATAAGTAAACAAAACAATCATTTCTCATTAGAACGTGTTGAGGTTCAATCAAAGAAGCTTATTGACAAACTCTCACTGTATTTGTAAATTTACATTTTGACTAAATTAGCTGGGAAAAAACAGTCCAGGAGTGCTTTCCTACACCTATAATAACAACTGCAATAGAAGAAATTATACTAATTCAAGGAAAAAAATCCACCTTTAGACTATATTATAGGAACAAAAATGTTGACATCCAACCAAGATCACTTAAAAACTTTTGTAGGCTTTCAGAAAAGGTTAAATGTAGGGGCAACTGAGTATATAATTAGAGCTAAAAATAAAAACCCTTCGAAAAGCTTTCATTATGTGCCGATTTTGTAACCTTAACCTACCAGAATAAATATTTCAATTACCACGTAGGCCCCTATATATAGCCTCTTCTACTAAAAAAAATTCTTAAAACCTGGCAAACATATGAATATCTTTGTGGTAAGATGCCCATTTGCTTGAATAACCCCAAATAAATTTATTAGAGTAATGGGTGACCAGAGAACTGAGCTGATTCTACAACAATTTATATCATGCACTGGAAAAGGCCACTTTAGATACTTTGTGACAGGATGGAAATATTAACATTGGGCTACGGAAGAAGCAGAAAGAAATACAAAATCTGTGATTTGTGTCCAGGTTTATGAACATGGGTGGATAATTTCAAATTCTGCACTTGTTCGGTTTGTAGTTTGATGGTGATTGTGTGATAACGTGGTTGTTGCAGGACTAAGGGTCTGTCGGGCTCTGTGCTACTGAACGGAGTCGATCGCAAGTCGCTGAGTTCATACCGCAGACTGCTGAGCTATATCATGCAAGAAGACTACTTGATGCCTCATCTCACAGTGTATGAAGCCATGACCATAGCAGCCCATCTCAAGCTAGGCAGCCAGTTCTCCACCAAGGGAAAGTCAATTGTTGTAAGTTGTCGACTGTTTATACCATTAAAATATGCTGTTCCAAAATGTGAGCTCTCTGTGTTTTTGCTTGGTGTGGATAAGTATTTATGAGATGTTTTTGGTAACTTGTGTTAGCTATTTAAACATATGATATTTTATATATAATGAAAGACATCAAACAAAATGTTTTCTTGATCAAAATACTTCACTATTCATAAAATATAACACCAATTTCTAAAGCATTAAGCTGAAAAAGGCCACTAGTTATTTACAATTTGAATTTGAGAGACCTAAATTAATTCGCTATAAGGAACTTAAAAGAGGGACTAATAGAATTACAGACAAAATAGGTTAATTTGTATACATAACCTAAACACTAAGCGTCACAAAAGTTGCTATAGGCAACTCCAAAATTTCCACCGAATTTTTAATAAATTTAATACTTAAAATGTAATTCTGGCTATCCACATATTTCTTTCTAAATGACGTTTTCACTCCTATCCCTTACTGGAGTCCTAAAGTCTCTAAAATTGTCACTATGCAAAATACATGCATAGTGTCAGTGACACATCATCTTTCTGCTGCAGTATCAAAATGTCAAAAATATTTGCGCTATAGCGTCATATTTATGCTAGATATGTTGAGTTTTAATGCCCCTTGTAAATTTTAATTCCTGTAAAAGTCGTGGAAAGTGAAACAGAAGAAGAAAAAGTATGATATCCGTGTGATGTATTTATGACATCATGACTTGTTAACTTTGTCAATATTATGTCATCATGGCTTGTTAACTTGTCAATTTTATGTCATCATGGCTTGTTAACTTTGTCAATATTATGTCATCATGGCTTGTTAACTTTGTCAATATTATGTCATCATGGCTTGTTAACTTTGTCAATATTATGTCATCATGGCTTGTTAACTTTGTCAATATTATGTCATCATGACTTGTTCACTTTGTCAATATTATGTCATCATGGCTTGTTAACTTTGTCAATATTATGTCATCATGGCTTGTTAACTTTGTCAACATAATTTGAAACTGCTCATAGGGTTATTAGGGTGAAGCAAGAGGGTTAGTCCCCTCACAGTTTGGAGAAACATTTGTGTTATTCATTAAAAGTCGCCATAATCACGATTTCAATAATTTCCACCCCCCCCCCTCCAATCTAAATACTCAAGGTACGCTTATGAAACTGAGATATACAAAACAGTTCTCCCTTCCATCATTCACTGCATCCAATACTAATAAGTTGAGACATTTGAAAAAAAATACTACCCCAGAGACACTTTAGTATCCTATGGCTTTGATACAGACTAATTTATAGTAATTTTTCTTACAGGATAAAAATTTGGAGAGCATGTTCAGAAAAATATTTCAAATTATTCTTTATATGCACAAAAAAACCTCGATTGTAATTTGAATTGGCATTGTTAAGATGGACGAGATCCTGGAAACTCTCGGTCTTGCCGATTGCAAAGAGACGAGAACGGTGAACTTGTCCGGGGGCCAACGGAAGCGGCTGTCCATCGCTTTGGAGCTCATCAACAATCCTCCGATCATATTCTTCGACGAACCTACCAGGTCAGAGCTTGTAATGGTTGTGGAATTAATCTAGTAAAACTGAAATTAACAGCTGACTAATGGGGCAGGTGGTATTGTAGAGATGAGTTTGTTGAAAAATGAGAAGAAATGTTAGGTACAAATTCAAGTCAAGAATTTATACAGTTACTTAAGATTTAAGCTACACTATTTGTTTTAACCAGCATCATAGGCGTCACATCGGGGGAGCACATGCCCCCAAATTTCAAGAAGTTTCTATTATGTTCCCATTCAGCTGGTTTCACATGGTCTAGTCATCATTTATGCCCATTATGACGTGGTACGTTTGTGGTTTATAACTGTTAATATGTTACTAAATCATTATTTACAGCCTATATTAACTGAACCAATTATCCCTTATTGCTGATATGTCACACTATATAGAGGCCAGATCTTCGGTAACACAGTTTGTTAACAATTTAATTTCAAATTGGCGGGAATAATTTATTCAATTTCAACTAAGCCTTCTAAGACTCTAAGTTGAAAATTGTAAATATAATAATGATTATTTATACAAATATCCTACATCCAGACTTTTTATTAATTGTTTGCCATTGCAAAAACATTAACATCGTAGTATATTCAAATTAATTATCGATGGTATGAAATTGTAGTGGTGGTGTCATTAATTAATCTTGATGGGCTACTCATAACCAGGAATTTAAAAGACTTTAATTAATACAAATTTATATGAGAAATAAGATAAATACAAGGTGACTCATGGGAACCGGATGTTTTTTAAACAGCTGTTGCATTGTTGTTGCACGTGGTAGGAAGATTGAGGTTATGTCATTACCTTCAGTAAGGCTTGCCATTTTTGTTGCAATGGATCAGTGGCCTTAGGCCATCACGTTTTCGCATACGAGTCTTTTGTCAAAAATGGTGAATCCGTCGTCAAAACCCAGCGGGAATTTCGACGACATTTTAATATTGAACGCCATGGAACTGTTCCAAGCCGAAATACGCTGTTAAGATGGGTTTCAGGGTTCCGAACAACAGGGAATATAACAAGAAAGAAACCACCAGGCCCTGTTAGAACTGCAAGAACACCCGAAAACATCGCCACAGTGAGAGCAGCATTGATAAGGAGTCCAAGCAGGTCTGCAAGAAAACATGCTCAAGAGTTGAACATGACCCGCGAATCAGTAAGGAGAGTTCTTCAGAAAGATCTTAAGTTTCATCCTTATAAAATACAGGTAGTCCAGGAACTTAAAGTGACTGACTATAATAAACGAGTGAACTTTGCATCGTGAATGCAAAGATTGTTTAACCACGAGCCGAACGTGATATTGTTAATGAGTGACGAAGCCCACTTCTACCTCAATGGCTCGGTAAACAAACAAAACTTTCGTTACTGGGCCAGTCAGAATCCCCACAATATTCACGAAAAACCTCTCCACTCTCCCAAGGATACGGTTTGGTGTGCGGTATATCATTCGGGTGTTATTGGGCCGTACATTTTCGAGGAAAATGGTGTAACAGTGACAGTGAACTCCCAACGCTATGTTCACATGTTGAACACATTTCTCCATCCAGAACTTCGCAGACTTAGAATAAACCGGGAAAGGGTTTATTTTCAATAGGACGGTGCTACAGCCCACACCGCAGACCAATCAATGAGAGTCTTGAGGCAAATGTTTCCTAATAAGGTGATTTCTCGCTTTGGTGACATACCGTGGCCGGCAAGGTCACCTGACTTGTCCAGCTGTGATTACTTCCTTTGGGGGTTTCTAAAGGAGCGTGTCTATGCTCACAAACCACGCACTCTAGAAGATTTGAAGTTGGCAATCACAGAAGAGATCAATGGCATTGGACAAGACCTCCTGACCAGAGTTTCAGCTGATTTTCTGACCAGAATGAACATTTGTAGAGAAGTACATGGCAACCATATGCGTGACGTCATTTTCAAAAAATGACTGTTTGGTAACAAATGGCAAATGTTTACCTCACTATGTACAGTATTAAAACCATTTTATTCATAGTTATTTAAAAAACGTCCGGTTCCCATGAGTCACCTTGTATATAACTTATTGTTAGTTAAAGTGTTTTAATTTCTGGTGATGAGTAGACAATCAAGATTAATTAATATTCAAATTAATCAAAACTCAATCATTGTATCTCTCCATTATTTTTTTTAAATTGTTATTTAATATATGTAAATGAGAATGTTTTAAGATTTATTCAAAAATGACTATTACATTGTCCTTTTATTCAATTATTCAACCTCATACACTTCGATAATCTACCAATAAACCTCCAAAAATGTGTGTCGCATTACACCTATGACCAGCATAATACGGTTTTTAGTATATACATCTCAAGTATTGTAAATTTTGTGAGTTTACAATAAAACTTGTTTACTGAGACATCCCCGCAGGTGAATTATTATTTGTATTTTTTCTTAGTTTTAATACGCTTAAACACCACAACTGTTTCACAAGCTATGGATTAACTGTTGATGAGATACTAAGGTTCTGCCTCCGTTTCCAGCGGGCTGGACAGTTCTTCGTGTTTCCAGTGTCTCTCTCTCCTCAAGACCCTCGCCCGAGGGGGCAGGACCATCATCTGCTCCATCCACCAGCCCTCCGCTCGACTGTTTGAGATGCTGGACCACTTGTATGTGATGGCTGAGGGGCAGTGTATCTACCAGGGCCTGGTGCAAGGACTGGTGCCTTTCCTGGGCTCCTTGGGGCTGGACTGTCCCAGCTACCACAACCCTGCTGACTACGGTAAGAGATCGTAGAGATGCTGGACCACTTGTATGTGATGGCTGAGGGGCAGTGTATCTACCAGGGCCGGGTGCAAGGACTGGTGCCTTTCCTGGGCTCATTGGGGCTGGACTGTCCCAGCTACCACAACCCTGCTGACTACGGTAAGAGATCGTAGAGATGCTGGACCACTTGTATGTGATGGCTGAGGGGCAGTGTATCTACCAGGGCCGGGGGCTCCTTGGGGCTGGACTGTCCCAGCTACCACAACCCTGCTGACTACGGTAAGAGATCGTAGAGATGCTGGACCACTTGTATGTGATGGCTGAGGGGCAGTGTATCTACCAGGGCCGGGGGCTCCTTGGGGCTGGACTGTCCCAGCTACCACAACCCTGCTGACTACGGTAAGAGATCGTAGAGATGCTGGACCACTTGTATGTGATGGCTGAGGGGCAGTGTATCTACCAGGGCCGGGGGCTCCTTGGGGCTGGACTGTCCCAGCTACCACAACCCTGCTGACTACGGTAAGAGATCGTAGAGATGCTGGACCACTTGTATGTGATGGCTGAGGGGCAGTGTATCTACCAGGGCCGGGGGCTCCTTGGGGCTGGACTGTCCCAGCTACCACAACCCTGCTGACTACGGTAAGAGATCGTAGAGATGCTGGACCACTTGTATGTGATGGCTGAGGGGCAGTGTATCTACCAGGGCCGGGTGCAAGGACTGGTGCCTTTCCTGGGCTCATTGGGGCTGGACTGTCCCAGCTACCACAACCCTGCTGACTACGGTAAGAGATCGTAGAGATGCTGGACCACTTGTATGTGATGGCTGAGGGGCATTGTATCTACCAGGGCCGGGTGCAAGGGCTGGTGCCTTTCCTGGGCTCCTTGGGGCTGGACTGTCCCAGCTACCACAACCCTGCTGACTACGGTAAGAGATCGTAGAGATGCTGGACCACTTGTATGTGATGGCTGAGGGGCAGTGTATCTACCAGGGCCGGGGGCTCCTTGGGGCTGGACTGTCCCAGCTACCACAACCCTGCTGACTACGGTAAGAGATCGTAGAGATGCTGGACCACTTGTATGTGATGGCTGAGGGGCAGTGTATCTACCAGGGCCGGGGGCTCCTTGGGGCTGGACTGTCCCAGCTACCACAACCCTGCTGACTACGGTAAGAGATCGTAGAGATGCTGGACCACTTGTATGTGATGGCTGAGGGGCAGTGTATCTACCAGGGCCGGGGGCTCCTTGGGGCTGGACTGTCCCAGCTACCACAACCCTGCTGACTACGGTAAGAGATCGTAGAGATGCTGGACCACTTGTATGTGATGGCTGAGGGGCAGTGTATCTACCAGGGCCGGGGGCTCCTTGGGGCTGGACTGTCCCAGCTACCACAACCCTGCTGACTACGGTAAGAGATCGTAGAGATGCTGGACCACTTGTATGTGATGGCTGAGGGGCAGTGTATCTACCAGGGCCGGGGGCTCCTTGGGGCTGGACTGTCCCAGCTACCACAACCCTGCTGACTACGGTAAGAGATCGTAGAGATGCTGGACCACTTGTATGTGATGGCTGAGGGGCAGTGTATCTACCAGGGCCGGGGGCTCCTTGGGGCTGGACTGTCCCAGCTACCACAACCCTGCTGACTACGGTAAGAGATCGTAGAGATGCTGGACCACTTGTATGTGATGGCTGAGGGGCAGTGTATCTACCAGGGCCGGGGGCTCCTTGGGGCTGGACTGTCCCAGCTACCACAACCCTGCTGACTACGGTAAGAGATCGTAGAGATGCTGGACCACTTGTATGTGATGGCTGAGGGGCAGTGTATCTACCAGGGCCGGGGGCTCCTTGGGGCTGGACTGTCCCAGCTACCACAACCCTGCTGACTACGGTAAGAGATCGGAAATCCCATATTAAAAAGCTACTTGAGTAGTTTCGTTGTGGGATTTTTCACCAGAAGAAAGGACTGTTCAGTCCTCCCTAACAACTATCTTTCAGGGTGTAGGCCTTTAAATAACATTTTGGCATTTACCTAGGTGAGATGTGAATCTGTACAAACTCGAATCAGATTGTCCAGTCTGGGGTATAATATGGTAAGGAAGTTATCTTGTGACATTGTCCAAGGAAGTAACTGGGAGGTAACTGTCCCAGGCGCTTCGATAAACCTGGGACATCGCAAATGTGAGGGCAACCAATCGTTGTTCAACCTCTTGTAGTGGAGTGAACGAAAATCAGTCAAAGTATAGATGTTTGATTCGTGTATGGATCAGTGATTAATTCTGATTTAACTTACTTAGATACCGGTAATTATTTCATTTTAAATTAATTTTGTCACTCTTTATTTATATGGAGTTTCAATAAACTACTTATATAGATACTTAGTTTATTTAATATGTTTTGATTCTTTGTAATATTAAAATTGTAAATTAGCTTCGTTATACATACAATATCAAAACATTTTTCCCCTAGCAAAAGTGTTTGTAAGTATATAAACTTATGTCATCAGGAATTCTTTATTGTTTGAGTTTTATGTCTTGTAAATAAGTAAATAAATAAGGTCTTTGATAACTTATTTTAAAACAATATTGTTTGTTTTATAAAATAACTCAAATAGTTCAAAACAATAAGAATTTTATATTTTTATTGTAGCTGCTCTATCATGAACTGAACACAGTACAACCTTTTCTCCTCACAGCCTTGTTGCTAAACAATTAATTTGCTTTGAAAGACCGCTACATTCTTTCCGTCCAAAGTATCTAAATCCCCTCCTTCATATTTCCACCTTAACATATGGTTCTTCCAGTAAGTAGCCCTATCGAATGTGTTTTGCTCACACACCCATTCTTTTCTTTAATTTTTCTTTGAAATATGCTGGAAGGTCATTGGGCAAGGACTCTGTACAAGCGTGTTTGTTTGCAGTTGTAGGATTGTAAAACCAAGTTGGAGCCCAGCATGGAGATTTAGTGGTCAGTTCATTAACCCTGAAAAACATTCTCTATCCTCCCTTAACCCATTGGCGTAGACATACGAGCTGGTCTCGTTCCTTACTTGTAATTTTATTAACTTGGAATTGGAGTATAAAATTGGTGTTTTTAAATGGATTAATGGTGTATTTTAATTAAAATATTGTTTTCTTTCAGTTTAGAGAGTCGCATTGGCACACACACAGTAGACATAAGTAAAAATTAGAAAAATCAGTGCAACAATGTGCAAGTCTCAAAGAATTAACCGATCCCGTCAACTTCCAAGCAAGCCTGCCACCGTTTGTTTCACTTGGGCCCTCCTACCAACGTTTCCACAGACCGGTTAACTCATTGAGAGTTGCACAACTGGTCAGTTTTGGTCGTGTGCAGGAATCGAACCCACGAACATCGTATCACCACCTGGACAAGGTTTTTCCACGGGCAACTCAGCTAACACGACCAAAGGCCTGGCGGCGACATTAAGGTTTTTCAGTCAGTCCGCGCCCCTAGCGGATAGAACCGTAGACGCCCGCGGTCATTAGTTACATATTTTGCTACTAGAGTGCAGCACCAATCAATTCCCGTTTCCCCGTTATTTGACCATCCCCTCCGTAGGATTTTGTTCTGGCTACTATCTTTGAAAGAAATTTTTTGCCACAGATTCCAAAAATACAAACCTGTCTGTTTCAATTAGTTTATTAATAGTGTTTCCAAAGTGTTTATGGTTTCATAGAATCTTGGTATCATCATCCTAGCGTAACCTCTCTCTACAAGATTCTGTTCATGTTTCCAGTGATAGAGATCGCGTGTGGGGAGCACGGGGACGTGGTTCCGAGAGTCGTCAACGCTGTCAAGAGCGGCCAGTGTGCTGCTTACACCGACTGCGACAACACAGAGGTCACCAAGCAGGCCCATGGTTTGATACTTTCATTGTTCTCTACTATGTTTTCTTTAACTATTCAGATATTGCTTTTACTAAGCCATAAGCTGGCTCCATCGAAAATGATTCTAGATTATGATTGTGATTTCGTACTGAACTATATAACAAGAATAGGAACTATACTCCTCCACATTTTAAAAATAAAGTGAGGTAAAATAAAATTAATTGTTCTGCTAGAAGTGGATGACCCTCTCCTTTACATTTACGTTTAAAAATTCCAACTGGATATTCTTCAATGATGTTTTTGTCTGACACACAAGGTTAGCCCTGAGGCTTTTGTAGCTAGAAGCATCTCAATAAAACAAGAACTTTTATTATATCAGGTTACTATAGTAGGGGTGTGCGAGTAGTGATTTTTTTAAATCAAGTCGAGTCGAGTAGTGCCAATTATTTTCGAGCGAGTATTTGTCAACAGTTGGTAGTTTAAAATAGTGTAATGAGATTTGGATACCACCCTAGATTTGATAATCTAAACATGGTTTCTAACTAATATATGAGTAGCAGTAAAAAGTTTTGGCCAGTACAATCAAACTGGATTACGTATTGACAAACAAAACAAGGTTTGATATTCGTTTCCGGCCGATGAAACAGGGCCCCGTTGTCATTTGACTAATTTTACCTGGTCCAGATCGCTTATAATCAATATTAAATGACAAAATCGTTAGTCACGGCTGAAATTGTGCGGTCCAATCGTCATTTTTGGCCGATTTTATGTGATGCGATCGCCTTTTACGGCCGTTACTACGCGTTTTGGCTGGTCGCAATCGTTCGCAGTCGTCATTTTCGGCCGATTTTACGTGATACGATTGCCTTTTGCGGCCGTTACTACGCGTTTTGACCGGTCGCAATCGTTAGCGATCGTTCGGAAATCGGTGGGAAATACTCGCTCGAACTTTCGAGTAGTTTTCAAAACTTTGAGTCGAGTTGGAGTATTAAAATACTCGGCCGAAGACTCGAAGTTTCGAGTACTCGCACATCCCTAGTTACTAGATTGTGTCACATCTAATAAACATGGGCCGAATATCACACTCTCATAAATTATGAGAGTGGTTGAATGAATTCATAAATTATGAGAGTGGTTGAATGAATTCATAAATTATGAGAGTGTGATATTCGGCCCACGTTTATTGGAAGTGCCACAAGATAGTAACCTGATAGAATAGAAGTTGTTGTTTTACTGATCGATACTTCTAGCTATAAAAGCCTCAGGGTTAACCTTGTGTATCAGACAAAAACATCATTGAAGAATATCCAGTTGTCATTTTTAAATGTAAATTTAAAGCAGAGAATCATCCACTTCTAGCAGAACAATTAGTTTTATTTTACCTCACTGTATTTTTAAAAATGCTCGTAACTAAAGCCATTCAAATCAATATCTCGCTAGCCTAGCAGTTAACGTCTTGGACTTCGGTTTAAGGAGTCACCGGTTCAATTCCTGGGATGTTAACAAAAATTTGAGGGGTTTTGACTGATTTCTCCTAAAAGTGATTGTACTTACAAAAATGATGTTGGCATTGAGATAAAAAATCTAACAAGTTTGGCCTTAATTGACACTTATTGTTTACTTGTGGCCAACATGAAGCACTGTTGTAAGCTTCTCGAGTACAAGTGGCCCACAGGAAAAGTATTTATTAAAATCGATTGAACATAAATACATGCAATAATTATGACATTTGCCTTTAGATCCAGCTAACGGAGCTGTGATATCACAAGAAAACAACTTGGAAGAGAGTTTTTCTTCAGCTGCCTTCCCCATTTCACATTTCCGGCAGTTTTGGATTCTTTGGAAGCGAACACTGGTGTGCACCGTCAGAGACATGGTAACTGCATTCAAAAGTTACTTATCTAATAATTTTAAAATAAGAGGTTATCATTTCATTAACAGTTGAGTATCATGAACTATATAAGGTGTAATCGAGTAGTTGTACAGCAAACTTGCTCAGCTGTCGTTTGTTAAGTTTTATCATTAAGAAAAAGAAATCCATTTGAATCATGCTTGAGTATAGCACCAAAAATATCAGTTAAACACATTTTCAAAGAAATTGGATTATTAACAGTAAACGGTTTGCTCATTGTACAATCAATCACAAATGTTATGACACACCAACCACACAAAATTATAAACCATAATCAATATTTTACAAGAAATCAATTTACAACAGAGCAGCACAATTTAAAAATGTTTAAAAATAAATTGCCTAATAAGGGCTTTCGCATCCTCGGATTTAATCCAAACCAAGTTAAAAATTAAGTAACTATTGATAAATTTAATGTAAAATTGTAAAATACCCCCGTAGCAGCAAACCTGCGTACTTAGCGAATTTCCAATGCATATATATTTATCTTAATACCACATAAAGCTACAGACCAAGTTTCATCAATATACATTCATAAATAAACAATTTATGACATTTTAATTATTCTCCATAAGAATAACATGGCGGCAGAGTATGCAGGTTTGCTGAAGCAAGGAACACAAAAAATGGGGTTTTATGTTAATATCAATATGGCTCAACTAGGTGAAGTCACATACCAAATTTCATTAATTTATTTTCATAATTAAGGGAGATAACACGTTACTTATTCTCCATAAGAATAACATCGGGCTGAGTGCGCAGGTTTGCTGCTACGGGAGCCTTTGGCGAAAAATTGTTTTTTTGAGCAAATACCAATGGTTCACAACCATATGAAGCCGTATACCAAGTTTCGTCAGTATATGTTCATAAATAAGCGAGATATAAAATTTGTATTTTCCTCCATAAGAATAACATTAGACAACGTACTGTGTTTAGCACTTTCAATATCTCGGTAACCAATTGACGTAGAGAAATTATCAAAATACCAAATTGTGTGTTTTTTTAAGCTGAATCCAATGGTAACCACTAATATTTGGCTATTTCAAAAATTATATGTAAACAATTCAAAAAACCCATTTTTGGGGTACGAAATACCCCTTTGGAAAGAGCGATCTGGCTGGTTTTCGAACTTAAAGTCATAAATGTTGCTTTACACGTTAATACCAAATTTCATACAAATCGGATAATTTTTACGAGAGTTATCGTGCTCACGGACACACATATATATATATATATATACACCTCCGTAGCAGCAAACCTGCGTACTCAGCGAATTTCCAATGCATATATATGTATCTTAATACCACATAAAGCCACATACCAAGTTTCATCAATATGCATTCATAAATAAACGATTTATGACATTTTAATTATTCTCCATAAGAATAACATGGCGGCTGAGTATGCAGGTTTGCTGAAGGAAGGAAAACAAAAAATGGGGTTTTATACAGATATCAATATACGGTAACTCATTTAGGTAAAGCCACGTACCAAATTTCATTAATTTATTTTCATAATTAAGGGAGATAACACGTTACTTATTCCCCATAAGAATAACATGGGGCTGAGTACGCAGGTTTGCTGCTACGGGAGCCTTTGGCAAAAAATTGTTTTTTTGAGCAAATATCAATGGTCCACAACCAGATGAAGCCGTATACCAAGTTTTGTCAGTATACGTTCATAAATAAGCGAGATATAAAATTTTTCTTTTCCTCCATAAGAATAACATTAGACAACGTACTGTGTTTAGCACTTTCAATATCTCGGTAACCAATTGACGTAGAGAAATGATCAAAATACCAAATTGTGTGTTTTTTTAAGCTGAATCCAATGGTAAAAACTAAAATTTGACTATTTCCAAAATTATATGTAAAAAATTCAAAAAACCCATTTTTGGGGTACAAAACCCCCCCAAAATACCCCTTCGGACAAAGCGACCTGGCTGGTTTTCGAACTTAAAGTCATAAATGTTACTTTACACGTTTATACCAAATTTAATCAAAATCGGATAATTTTTACGAGAGTTATCGTGCTCACGGACACATATATATATATATATATATATATATATATATATATATATATATATATATAGTTTCGAACGAATGGTGTTTTTGGGGTCTGGGGACCTCAAAACGAAAAGTTATCATGGTCCCGGGCCTAGGTCTTACCATGCCGACTACGGTAATAGCTTCTTCCCTATAGGGGAAATTCGCTAAAAATATATTTTTATTTTATCTCAATAATATTAAGAGGAGTTTTTTTATTCTGCCTGTACTCCTAGTTTATCTGGATACTGCAATGTAAAATTGTAAGCTTAAAATGTTGTACACATGTTGCATTGGATACATTGGTACATGAAAGAATCAAATATTTTGATTTGATTTGATTTATGGTGAAACTCTTGGAGCCAATTGGAAGATAAAAGAGCCAAGTTGGCTGAAGAGGTTTGAGGTAATCTTTGTCAACTCAACTTTGCCATTGAATAAGATTGTATTATTTTTATTTTGGGTGTTTCGATACCTATAGATTTCCAATCTGTGTCAAATTAATTTTTTAGCTTAAAATTTGAATTTCCTACTGAAAATAAGTAAGGATTGGTAAGGTAGATAATTTTAGAATGTGTTACAGTCGTTATTTTGGGTCCGACTTTCATCGCATATCATCTGTGGACTGCTCATCGGTGTGATTTACTACGAGATTGGCAACGAAGCTTCCAAAGTGGTCAACAACTCGAGCTGCCTGTTCTTCACTGTGCTGTTCCTCATGTTCACCGCCATGATGCCTACGATCACCACATGTGAGTAGCGGCAATTGACATAAGACATAAGACGTTAGATATATTGCATGTGGCAACTTTTTAGCAGTTGGGTTGAATTTTTGTATATCCAAATCTTACCAAACTTTAAATAGGATGATCATTCACCTCCTTTACTCCACTTATTGATTATAGATTAAAAATTTAAAACACCAATCAAATTCAATTCAATTAATTTTTAGTTTAATTGAATTATATACTGAGAACACTAAGCAGGATGATTACCATGTTAATGGCAGTTGCATTTAAAGTGGTTAGTTTGGTCAACAGTCGCTTTGAATGCTAGTGGTGCTAGGTCGCTCAGAGGGGGTGCCTGTACTGGTACTGGTCGCTCAGAGGGGATGCCTGTACTGGTACTGGTCGCTCAGAGGGGGTGCCTGTACTGGTACTGGTCGCTCAAGGGGGTGCCTGTACTGGTACTGGTCGCTCAGAGGGGGTGCCTGTACTGGTACTGGTCGCTCAGAGGGGGTGCCTGTACTGGTACTGGTCGCACAGAGGGGGTGCCTGTACTGGTACTGGTCGCTCAGAGCGGGTGCCTGTACTGGTACTGGTCGCTCAGAAGGGGTGCCTGTACTGGTACTGGTCGCTCAGAGGGGGTGCCTGTACTGGTACTGGTCGCTCAGAGGGGGTGCCTGTACTGGTACTGGTCGCTCAGAGGGGGTGCCTGTACTGGTACTGGTCGCTCAGAGGGGGTGCCTGTACTGGTACTGGTCGCTCAGAGGGGGTGCCTGTACTGGTACTGGTCGCTCAGAGGGGGTGCCTGTACTGGTACTGGTCGCTCAGAAGGGGTGCCTGTACTGGTACTGGTCGCTCAGAGGGGGTGCCTGTACTGGTACTGGTCGCTCAGAGGGGGTGCCTGTACTGGTACTGGTCGCTCAGAAGGGGTGCCTATACTGGTACTGGTCGCTCAGAGGGGGTGCCTGTACTGGTACTGGTCGCTCAGAGGGGGTGCCTGTACTGGTACTGGTCGCTCAGAGGGGGTGCCTATACTGGTACTGGTCGCTCAGAGGGGGTGCCTGTACTGGTACTGGTCGCTCTGAGGGGGTGCCTATACTGGTACTGGTCGCTCAGAGGGGGTGCCTGTACTGGTACTGGTCGCTCAGAGGGGGTGCCTGTACTGGTAGTGGTCGCTCAGAGGGGGTGCCTGTACTGGTACTGGTCGCTCAGAGGGGGTGCCTGTACTGGTACTGGTCGCTCAGAGGGGGTGCCTGTACTGGTACTGGTCGCTCAGAGGGGGTGCCTGTACTGGTACTGGTCGCTCAGAGGGGGTGCCTGTACTGGTACTGGTCGCTCAGAAGGGGTGCCTGTACTGGTACTAGTTGCTCAGGGGGTGCCTGTACTGGTCGCTCAGAAGGGGTGCCTGTACTGGTACTGGTCGCTCAGAAGGGGTGCCTGTACTGGTACTGGTCGCTCAGAGGGGGTGCCTGTACTGGTACTGGTCGCTCAGAGGGGGTGCCTGTACTGGTACTGGTCGCTCAGAGGGGGTGCCTGTACTGGTACTGGTCGCTCAGAAGGGGTGCCTGTACTGGTACTGGTCGCTCAGAGGGGGTGCCTGTACTGGTACTGGTCGCTCAGAGGGGGTGCCTGTACTGGTACTGGTCGCTCAGAAGGGGTGCCTGTACTGGTACTGGTCGCTCAGAGGGGGTGCCTGTACTGGTACTGGTCGCACAGAGGGGGTGCCTATACTGGTACTGGTCGCTCAGAGGGGGTGCATGTACTGGTACTGGTCGCTCAGAGGGGGTGCCTGTACTGGTACTGGTCGCTCAGAAGGGGTGCCTGTACTGGTACTGGTCGCTCAGAGGGGGTGCCTGTACTGGTACTGGTCGCTCAGAAGGGGTGCCTGTACTGGTACTGGTCGCTCAGAGGGGGTGCCTGTACTGGTACTGGTCGCTCAGAAGGGGTGCCTGTACTGGTACTGGTCGCTCAGAGGGGGTGCCTGTACTGGTACTGGTCGCTCAGAGGGGGTGCCTGTACTGGTACTGGTCGCTCAGAAGGGGTGCCTGTACTGGTACTGGTCGTTCAGAGGGGGTGCCTGTACTGGTACTGGTCGCTCAGAAGGGGTGCCTGTACTGGTACTGGTCGCTCAGAGGGGGTGCCTGTACTGGTACTGGTCGCTCAGAAGGGGTGTCTGTACTGGTACTGGTCGCTCAGAGGGGGTGCCTGTACTGGTACTGGTCGCTCAGAGGGGGTGCCTGTACTGGTACTGGTCGCTCAGAGGGGGTGCCTGTACTGGTACTGGTCGCTCAGAAGGGGTGCCTGTACTGGTACTGGTCGCTCAGAGGGGGTGCCTGTACTGGTACTGGTCGCTCAGAGGGGGTGCCTGTACTGGTACTGGTCGCTCAGAAGGGGTGCCTGTACTGGTACTGGTCGCTCAGAGGGGTTACATTTGAGTACAGTTCCACACTTCCCACTCCCCCCACTTCCACCCCTCTCGGCGACACAACTAATGGCCTCATAAGCGCAACCCTTCTACTCCAGTCAGCCTTCGGTAGTATTTTATAGTGTTCTGTACTGATGTGTTTTTTTTTTAAAAAGGATGGTTTAAAACTATAGTTTTACTGTTTAAAAAATATCTATCTGACTTAACTACTCGCGAATACATCAAAATATTCAGTCGATACCAAATGTTCAGTGTATTCACGAATAGTGTGGGAGCTGTACTAACACTATGTATCGAATTATTACATTGTTGATAAGCAATGACAAATATCCAGTGAACTTTCAGGAGTATGTTCGGCCGAATATTCAGGTTATTTGCGATATGTATGGGACAGGCTTTATTGAATGAATGAAAATCGATTGCTCCAAGACTAATAGCTTATAAGGTATTCTATAGAGCTTATTATACATTTAACTAAAATTATAATATTCTTGACAACAAGCTTTCTCTATTTTATTTTATTAGATTATACCCTCATACCATAATACCTTATTGTATGTGATACTTGAAGAATTAAATTAATAACTTGAATTGCCAATGCGCATCTTCAGCAATGAAACGCCCGTTTTGAGTTATCTGAACCTGTCGCTATAAGATGGTGTCTCCAGTGTGTTGAAAAATAAATAAGCAAGAATCACCCATTAAATTATTATTTTTATGGTTTGAATTGTTTGTAAATTTTTCACATTTAGCAATGAAGGTAATCTCCAAAATTATGAGTCAATCGTTTGTTTTTATGAAGTATTACAGATAAATATTTTGGCAGTATTCAGGTTTTTCATAGATCTAATATGCCTGTAACATTTAATATGTTATAGTTATGGTTATTGAAGTATATTGTTTTACTTTCAGTTCCAATGGAGAAAAAAGTATTCATCAAAGAGCACATGAACCACTGGTACTCTCTGAGGTCTTTCTATTTTGCTAAAACTGTCGCTGACATTCCGTTTCAGGTGAGTGTTTGGTGTAAACGAGGAATGCTAGAAGAATGTGTGGAAAGAGAGGCTAAAATATATTTTATCTCCTCAATGCGGTTTGATGAACCTAGAATGTCATTTAATATTTGCTTAAAAATTAATGAATTAGAAACAAAGGGTATGATTTAATATGGTTCTACATTTTAATCTGTTATTTTCTCTGATTTTCTTGTAACTGCAGTACTGTGACCTTAACAGAAGTCAAATGGAAAGCTGTTTAAAGTATTTTCCCTTTGAAAAAAATACAAATATTTTCTCAATAGTCTAAAACAAAGTACATTTATTCCAAACCTGTCAATACTTCAAATTACAAAAGGACCAAATTGTGTATACTTTGCTCAGAACACAAGAAAAATGTTGTAATAGAAATATATTTTCTCATCCCATTTTCTTGTACATATGTCCAAATAAAACTTTAAAAAGCGTTAATTTTGAAAAACTTCAATAAAAATGTATAGATAAATAATGCCTTTATTTATAGGAGATCTTTGTTTTGGTTTTACACTGACTTTCAAGACAACTCAACTGAAGTCAATCAGTACAATACAAGTCAATTACAAAATGAAAATAACACTGAAACAACTAAAGGAGCTACATATTATCCTAAAAAAAAAACCAGGAAGTTATGTTTGATGGAGCACAAATAATGGGCCTTCAATAAATAAGGATATCAATGAAATTTGTTTTATGTTGATCGCTGGGTTATTTTCCAATTAAAATTGTGTTTAACTTACAATCATGTCTCACTAGCAGCAACTTAGATCTCAATCCCAGCAACAATTAAAACTTGCTATAAAAGCCAGAGGAATTTGATAGCACTCTGGAATCATCACGTGACATAGCCAAAAACTGTTGTATAAATAGACTAGCATAATGTAATTCAGGGGTGGCAAGGGGGCACAGTTGCCCCTTCAGTAAATTGGAGGTCTTACTAGTGTAACGTATGAAAGTCGCAACAGTCATGATCATAACAATTATGCCACCCCAATCAAATTGACTCATAACGCTATGTACACTGAAAATATATTTTTCCCTTATGCGTTATAAAAGTTGTACAGTAGGAATGAATTTACTACTTAAGTATGCCTTGTGCTAAGACTACTTTATTTCTTCTGTTTAGATCCTGTTCTCATCCATTTATGTGACAATAGTGTATTTCCTCTCCTCCCAACCAAACGAGATGTTTCGCTATCTGATGGTCCTTGCCATCTGTTTCCTCGTCTCTTTGGTGGCCCAAAGTCTTGGCCTCTTCATAGGGGCCTCTTTAACAGTTGAGGTAAGATAGCAAATCTTATGCAGTATTAGGAGTTCTTAATAATAAATTACAAAAATTTTAAAAAATCAGCAAATTTGATGTATTTGTAATTAAAATAGGGGTGTGGGAGTATTGATTTTTTTAATTGAGTTGAGTAATGCCAATTATTTTTGAGTTACGAGTATTTCCAATCGTGTGTTTGCCATCAGTTGGTAGTTTCAAATAGTGTAGTGTGTGGTGATTTGGATACCACTCCAGATTTTATAATCTAAACATGGTTTCTAACTAATACATGAGTAGCAATACAAACTTTTGGCCAGTACAGTCTAACTGGATTACCTTTTGACAAACAAAACATGGTTTGACATTCGTTTCCGGCCGATAAAACACAGTCCGGTTGTCGTTTGGCCTAAATCACCTGGTCCGGACATGGCTTATAATCAATATTAGAAGGCGAAATTATGTTTTCCGTCATCATTTATGGCCGAAATTACGTGGCCGACTTTACGTGATGCGATCGCCTTTTGCAGCCGTTACTACACAATTTGGCATTTGTTAGCGTTTGGCGGGAAATACTCGCTCAAACTTTTGAGTATTTTTCAAAACTTTGAGTCGAGTTCGAGTATTGAAATACTCGGCCAAAAACTCAAAGTTTGGAGTACTTGCACACCCCTAATTTAAGTTGCATACTGTTTTACTAAATTAGAAAAACTGTCTGCTTATTAAACTGACATATTTAATAAAACATTGTGTTAAAACCACTTAAAATTACCTATAAACTAATATTTATTAAAAATATATTCTACCTAAATAATCAATTGCATTTTAAATGACATGCACACACTTCAACATTCATCTTGCTTTTTCCCCTTTTATTATATACAATTCTTACAGAACTTTCATCACACTTGGTGCTTTATAAAGTGGTTTATGTGGTGCAAATGCCATCAGTAACACATTTTTTACATTTTACTTAAATCTTCACTTCCAGAAAGACATAATATTGGAATGAATGTTTAAAACATTCTATTGAGAAACCAACTTATTTCCCTACACTTGTGGAGCATACACTAGAGGCATGCAGTACAAGATGGTTTAATTTTAATGGGCAGGAGAGATGATGACAGTTGGGCTTTAGCTTTAGATCTGTATGCTGCCACTGTTGCCAACCTTCCAGAGAACAATAATTAAACAGTTATTGTTAAACTGCCGCTGGAAAACCTCGTTACATGTATTGTTGGGCAGAGATGATGACAGTTGGGCTTTAGCTTTAGATCTGTATGCTGTCACTGTTGCCAACCTTCCAGAGAACAATAATTAAACAGTTATTGTTAAACTGCCGCTGGAAAACCTCGTTACATGTATTGTTTTCAACATGTTTTTATATGAATCATGCTAATTAATTTTGATTACTATCTCAAATCAAATCATATTTTTTTCTATATAAATTGTACAATAAATAGAAAGCATTAAGTTTACATAAATACAAGGTCTTTCGGGACTTTTTGGACACCCGATATAGGATGGTGACTATAACAGTAGCTTACTCGAAAAAATAATTTTAACATTATGACCTTTTAAAATGCTAAACAAATTTAAACCAAAAAGTAATTTTTAAATCATGTTAGTACAAATAACTGTTTTATGAGGTGTCAGTCATTTAAAATCTCCAAAAAGAATTTCTTAAATCTGTTTATGTTATGGTTCATTTTATTGTCTTATTTGAATGTATTTTATACTGATTTAAATGTGTGTCAATGAGTTTATAGTTGTTGTTATTTATATATTTATTTATTACTCCGTATTAGTTAACATTTAACCATTCGCACACTGTTAATTAAATATATGATTTTTCTCAGACAGTAATTTATTGTTGTTTTGTTTCTTTCTTTTTAATCTAGAATATTTTGTTTTATTTTGGCAGCATAACTTGTAATCTTTTGATGTAATTTCCTATAGAATTTGATGAATGTAGTATAGTAGTATGACTTTTTTGATGTAGTTACGAATATGATTGTAATGAAAACTTGGTAATTCGACAATAACTAATGCATCACTTGTGTGCCTCAAAACAAGGAACTGAAATTTTCCTCATTACTTAGAAACATAAATTTAAAACCAAACTTCTTTTCCAGAAAGGTGTCTACATCGGGCCGGTCCTGAACGTGCCGATCCTGCTGTTCTCCGGATTCTTCGTGAGCCTGAACAGCGTCCCGGCTAGCCTACGATGGGTGTCGGAGGTCTCGTACATTCGCTACGGGTTCGAGGGCACCGTGCAGGCTGTCTACGGCTACAACCGCACCAACCTCCACTGCTCGGAGCCCTACTGCCACTTCAAGTCGCCAACCAGGTTCCTCAGAGAGATGGACATGGAAGAAGCCGACTTCACATTCGACTGTGCGGCTCTGACGGGTTTCTTTCTTCTTTTAAGGATTTTCTGTTACTTGGTGCTCAAATGGAATTTGTACTTACAAACTTAATTGTCTTTCTAGATCCAAGTTTTGATCTGAACTTTGTGATAACCAAAATAATAGTATTCGGAGGGATTTTAAGCCTTTGTTTGAAGACCAAATATTATCACTTGCTCCATACGGTAAATCACTAAATTATAAATAACTAAACAAATTGGAAGTGGTATGAGAATATTTTTATACATATAACAAAGATATCGTAATCTTTAAATTTGATGAAAAGAGGCCTAATTTTTTTTAAGATTCAGGAACAAATATTTTTCATATTATTGTTTAATATGAATCAGCTAACATCAACTAAACCTTATTTATAAACCTTTTGATAATATACCATGTTTTTGTGTACATATTTTCTAAATAATCAAAAGCATACAGAATTGAAATTATCATTACCTGGTAACATGAAAGACCAATATAATGAACCATAAGGAAAGTGACCCTGATTTTTTTATAAAGGACCAAATTTTGTACTGCTCATTTTAATTCCTGCTTCAGGACTGTCATATGTCAGTAACAACTTGCTCTCCTTAGGGAAAGAAGTAATAATATTATGTGGAATTAATTTGGCCTTATGTTTACAGTTTACATCTTTGTGTCCTATCACTTTTATATTTATATACATAATCAACTTCCGATGTACACAAATTTGTAGAAAAAGGATGTTACCAGGCCCGGTCTGGCCAGGGCGGCTGGTCAGCAATCGCCGAGGATGTTACCAGGCCTGGTCTGGCCAGGGCGGCTGGTCGGCGATCGCCGAGGATGTTACCAGGCCCGGTCTGGCCAGGGCGCCTGGTCGGCGATTGCCGAGGATGTTACCAGGTCCGGTCTGGCCAGGGCGGCTGATCGGCGATCGCCGAGGATGTTACCAGGTCCGGTCTGGCCAGGGCGGCTGGTCGGCGATCGCCGAGGATGTTACCAGGTTCGGTCTGGCCAGGGCGGCTGGTCGGCGATCGCCGAGGATGTTACCAGGCCCGGTCTGGCCAGGGCAGCTGGTCGGCGATTACCGAGGGCGTTACCAGGCCCGGTCTGGCCAGGGCGCCTGGTCGGCGATTGCCGAGGATGTTACCAGGTCTGGTCTGGCCAGGGCGGCTGGTCGGCGATCGCCGAGGATGTTACCAGGTTCGGTCTGGCCAGGGCGGCTGGTCGGCGATCGCCGAGGATGTTACCAGGCCCGGTCTGGCCAGGGCGGCTGGTCGGCGATTACCGAGGGCGTTACCAGGCCCGATCTGGCCAGGGCGGCTGGTCAGCAATCACCGAGGGCGTTACCAGGCCCGGTCTGGCCAGGGCGGCTGGTCAGCGATCGCCGAGGGCCTCCGGCTCAAGGGGGCCTCCAAAAGCCAAAAATAAAAAAGTCAAGTAAACAGATTTAAAAAAAATTTGTAACTATCAAGATTATTTTATTTGACTGTTTTACAATGACATATTCATTTAAACCACATAATTAAAATTTAAAACCATGATAGCTGTATGCAGCAAATATAACAATTTTGCTGTGAGAGAACCCCATAGTCCTTGTTTTATTTCCCGGGGAGGGGGGGGGGTTCAAATCAGCATATAGCCGAGGGTCACCAATGGAGCCAGACCGGGCCTGGATGTTACATAATCTCACAAGAAACTTATTATATTATAATATTACATTCCAAAACCTGAAATCTAGCATAAATACCAGATTTTATATTTTTCTCTGAATTTGAAGTTTATACAGTCTTCCAATATTAATTAAAATAATAAATTTGAATTGTTTTACAAAGTTCATAGTTTTATAAGTTTTCATAGTATGTGCAATAATGTAACTCAACAGTATTACCCTCAAGTGTAGTTATTTTTAAGAGTATATCAATTTTAAGTCCTTAAATATCGTACACCTGTAGATTTTATAACTAATAAATGTAAATGTAAATGTAGTGAGCTGTCAAAACACTTCATTCATGGAGAAGTTGTGAAACGTGAATAAATTCCCATTACTGTGTTCAACTTTATAGGTACTTTTTTGTAAATATTTGAGTGATACTAGTTATTGTATTTTTAAACCTTTACATGCTAATGTATCAAGAAGCTTTTTAAATTATAAACATATTTTTTAGCAACTTTGATTACATTACATTTTTACTTACTTGTCTTTTTGACACATTTTGTGTACTACCTCGTTATTATTGTTTTAATGATACAGGTTTTAATGAATTACATCTTACATAATTATATTGCTACTTGTTGCTGTATTCATTGACGAAACGATTATTATGAATGAAAGAGTATAATAGACAATATATATTTAACCAACCGCATTTGGTTCAACTTACACTACAACATCTTTTCATAGATTTTACCTACCAACAAAACACCATATTGTTGATATTGAAGCCTCCAGGTGAAATTCCAACATAGACGGGAAGAACAAATTTTCAACATCAAAACATGAAAATTTGATGATATAAAGATGAATCATCAGAACTCTTGGGTAATTAATGCAACCAGGTTAATCAGTTTTGCCAATCTCAATCCTCTAAAACTGAAAATAATAGTGAGAGTGTAAATCAAGAAATTATATTGGTAATACTGGAGACAACACTGATGAACAAAATTGCGAGCTGTTCTTTACCAAATTTTGGCGAGGCAAAGAACTACTCACTGAAATCGAACAAGTCTGCAAAGTGACTCAAACAAATACCTACTCATGATTTAATCATTAATAAACTTGTATTTGTTTATTTACTCAAAATTGATCATATTTCATGACACAAGTAGATGCATAAAACAAATGAATTTGTTCCAACTTTTATTATTTTAATTCCAGGGATTTGCATGAGTAGATTCACATATAGGAATAAAACAACCAATTAGGATAGTTCAAAGAACGATAAATTTGCCTCACCAGTGACCAACCTGACAAAACCACATGCTCGCTTTTTTGACAAAAATAGTGAAGCAGTGTTACCTCCAGTTATGCAATAAACCTTGTGGTAAATCAATCTGGCAATGACATCAGCATGATTGGTACATGGTTGGGAACAAAAAACCATGTGGTCCAACAACTATGGGATTTTTGATCACGCCATTCACTATACACCTGTAGTAGACAGTAAACGCAATGCTAAAATCGGTTAACCAAGAAACAGCACAATCTATTGAGTGTGGTCGGCAACAGGGGCTATCGAATGTGCTTCCTCCTAGTAGACATTACGCGAACTACTTGGAATTGCATAGGTAGACGAACAGACAGAGTACGCTTGATTGACGCTGGTGAAAGACGGTTATGATGTCGACACCAATTTTATTACAAGTTTTTAACAGTTTTTACAATATTATTTGTGTTCCACACAACCCTTGTTATTACAGCCTTGCAGCCTTTGTTGAATCGTATATTAAAACTTAGAGGTTGCGAGGAAAGCGAGACAGTTGTTTTATTAGCAAAATGAGATTTTAAAAACCCACCATGGCCGAGCTGAGTGCGCCAATCATGAGCCAGAGTTACGTCTGCCATTGCGTGCGATGGTAGCGATTTCTATCCAGTGCTGTCAGAACTACGTGGAGAATCCCGCCTCTTTTGTTATCAGAAGGGCCCATAAGGTTTTCAGTCTAGTACAGGTGTATAGTCAATGGTTACGCCCTTTGCAGCCATAGGCAGGTGCGGTTGAGGGAGCACTCTTCTTTCATTGCAGCTTCTTTACCAACATTACATTGTCTTGGCCTTTTTTAAACTTAAATTCTGGTGACATTTTGTAGAATGCAAATTGATGGTTTTAAGATAAATTCAGCCCCTGGACTTGAGTGGATGTCTCAGAAATTAATCATAACTCTTGGACAGAAGCATCATCATCCACAACATCATCATGGCTTGTATAAGTAGGTTTCGTTTGTAGGAATCTATAGTGAAGTAACTAACATTTGTCTGTGAGAATGATTTGATTAGTGCATATGGTATAGTTTTAACTTGAGCTTTGCTTGCCACTTCATACCATATATCCCCACCCTTACCTCAGTCCTGAAACACACCACAAGTCATCTTCTGCTAAATATGGGACAGCTGAAACAGCCATAAATTGACTTAGGAAGGAAATTTCTTAGATATTGTATTTACTTTTTTCAAGTTTCCCCACCTCAGCCTAAAAGTCCAATCAGAGTTTTTGGTTTTGGTAGATCACAAACCTCACACTTAGCTTGTTTCAACCTATTTCTTTGTGTGGTTTCTTCGTATTTCTGCCATTTTTTTTTTCTTAGTTCAGTTTCTGTCCTGAGCCACTTTATATGTTAGCATATTTTTTAGTTACTGTATTTTAATAATTTGAAACCTTCTTTATAGCAAAGGTTAGGTATTATGACAAGAATTGATCGCTATTAAAATATACCAATAATTGTATATCTTCCTCAATTCAGTGTGCTAATAGGACAAACCCATTCCAAATACTATAACAAGCTTCAGTTGTGAGGCTTTACTGTGGTGATACGTTGTGTTTGTGTTTGTACATTGTGTTGTGTTGTGATGTTGTGCATTGTGTTTACCTGTTTTGTGGTTTCCTGTGTTCTTTGTGTTGCATTATTTTATGTTAGCAAGTCACAGTGATTTTTACACCTTATTGTAGAATATTTTACCCACCAAGATGAGATGTGTGATATATAATGTTTTGTAATCCTGGTAATTGTTATTACTGCATAACATATTGTTTTTATTTTTTTTTCAGTCGTGGGAATTACCTTAAATTATAATTTACTCAATCCTGCTCTAGGTATTAGCCATAAAAACATTATTTCTAGTTTTTTGTCTGACAAAATTTAAAATTTTGAAAAATAAGATTGTTATTTTTGTAACAATAGTTGAGTATTGTTGTATCATTTTAAGTAAACGTCTTTAAACCATGTAGTTTAGTTACGAAAATGTAAATTATTGATTTTTTTCTGTATTATATTATGAGTTTGTATCAGGTAGATGTATAGAATTAAAAAATAATATTTAAATATTTTTATATAGTAATCTATAACTTTATGTAGTAGATAATAGGTTTATTTAAGAAAGTAGGACCTTGTAGAAGTATACATTATATCTTAATTGGCAACATACATGTGCATTTCGTAGGAGTGTTTACATTATGATATTCAGTATTATTCTTGTTGTGTGTTAAAATTGTCTAACAAGCCAAACCTTATTTGTATTCTCAAGGCCTAAAGTCATGTAAAAAATAACCAACTGTATTCATATTTTATACCATTATATTTTTAATATCCTGTAAATTATTTGTACATAACTGAGATATGTATTTGATTTTAAATATATTTTTGAATTTTGCAGCAATGTAATATTGTATGTGTTCCCCACAAAATGAAAGACGGTTGCTCTTAGCTACTCGGTGCTAAGATGGTTGAGGCTTAACTCGATGTTCAGTAATTTGTGTAGCAGTTTTTAAGTAATTGATGAGTTTGTAATGCACTGCCTCTGCCAACTAGTGTGTTACAGCTTGTCAAGGGCTGCTCAGACATGTGTTCCACTGTTTGTAAGTATCCCCACCATTCTGTATAAAACACCACCCGTGGTATGTCAGTAAAGGTTCCAAGTGGTAAAGAGTTTTCACTTTCTTATTAAATGGTAAGTGTCATGAAATAAAATAACTCTCACTACCATTTTGGTAAAACTAATATCAATAATAATTTCCCACGAAAACACATCAACTACAACACAAGCTGACTGCTGTACTATACTGTCTACTTAACATTGCTTGTCCACACCGGGCTCGGAATGCCGGTAGAAGACAGTTGATCTTGTGCTGTTGGGGTCAGCTATTACAACTGATGCGCTGATTGAGTGACTGTGCGCTCAGTAGACCATCAGCAACTGTCATTGCCTGCTACTTGTCTACTCAGAATCATGTAAACCACGCTTTAGACTCTTTAAGCCTTGCACACACTGGGTCAGGACGGCACAAAGCCACTGAAATTAATTATTTTGTCTTCGTTTACCACCCGAATATTCTTAAATATGAATAAAACAGTATATAAAGACATAAATGAAAGTAATAACGAAGGTTCAGTGTAAAAAAAAAAATTACATTTTAATCAATTAGTTGTTTACATTAGTAATAAAGTTGTCGTTTATACTATTTGTAATGATCTGTATTCTTGGATTCTTTAGAACAACACATAAATACTGTCTCTGTCAAAAAAAAAGAGCTGATTGTTAATGGGAAGTATTATTGACGCAAAATGTAGTTCGCAGGCAATAATACAGCGTGTGTAACAAAAAATACCCCCGTCACAGCAAACCTGCGTACTCAGCAAATTTTCAATGCACATATATGTCTTAATAACACTTAAAGCCACTTGTATAGATTCCTAAAATATATTCACAAATAAGCGATATATAAAATAATAATTATTCTCCTTATGAATAACATTGGGGATGAGTACGCAGGTTTGCTGCAACGAGGAACCCAAAATAATGGGTTTTTATACAAATATCAATAGAACTCATTTAAGTGAAGTCACATATCAAGTTTCTTCCATATTCATTCATAAATAATCAATAATATGATTTTAATTATCCTCCATAACAATAACATAGGGGCTGAGAACCCAGGTTTGCTGCTGAGAGATTCATCGACAAAACGTTGGTTTTTATGTAAATATCAATGGAACTCAACTAAGTGAAGCCATATACCAAGTTTTATGAATTTATATTCATACTTAAGGGAGATATGATATTTTACTTTTTCTCCATAAGAATAACATGGGGACTGAGTCTACAGGTTTGCTGATACGGGAATAATCGGTAAAATATTTATGTTTTTGTGCTAATTACAATATACCACAATCAGATGAAGCCATAAACCAAGTTTCGTCAATGTATGTTCATAAATAAGCGAGATATAAAATTTTTTGTTTCTCCCCAAGAATAACATTAGACAATGTACTGTGTTGAGCACTTACAATATCTCGGTAACCAACTGATGTTGAGCAATGAGAAAAACACCAAATTTTTTTTATGAGGTAAATTCAACAGTGTAAATTAAATTAACGGTGATTTCAATAAAACTTGCATGTGAAAAACCAAAAAAACCGTTTTTGGGATACAAAACCCCCCCAAAATACCCCTTCGGATGGTCCGATTCATCTGGATTTCGAACTCGTTCAAATAAATGCTATTTTACACGTCTGTATAAAATAATTTCATCAAGATCGGACCGTTTTTACGAGAGTTATCGTGCTTACATACACATAAATAAATATATAAATATATATACATATATACAAAATTTGAACGAATGGTGTTTTTGGCATCTGGGGGCCTCAAAATGAAAAGTTATCATGGTCTCGGGCTTAAGTCTTACCATGCCACCTACGGTAATAGCTTCTTCCCTATAGGAGCAATTCGCTACAAAAAAAAAAAAAAAAAAAAACATTATGTATTCAGTTTGTTCATAAATAAATGTATGGAAATTGGAATATATTAAATAAATAAAAACCCATCGTTGTAGGGCCTACAAAATCCAGCCCACAATAATTATTGTTTTTCTCCTTCCCACTAAAAATGAGGTTTTCAAATTTGTAGTTTTTTACAAAAACAACTGTAACATTTTTATTTATTTTTGTATTTTTGTTTAGTATTTTTATGTAGGGAATTACATTCTGAATACATGTTGGGTGTAAAGAAAAATATTTATTAGCTTTTTAAGCACATAAAATTGTCATGCTTTCAAAAAAAAAAATATTTTTTTTTTAGGTCAACAATATTTTTTGGATACTGATTATTATATTTAAATATACAAATTATTAAAGGCAATTTTATTTAAATTAAACAAACATAACTTGCTATCTTGCAACATAAAAAAATTAATTTTTTATGAATTTATAAACAAACCCCTGCATTTTGGCTAATTTTAATAGGATAACTAAGTGAGAGCGGGACACATAACTATGCATAGGGAGCGGGACACATAACTATGCATAGGTCACTGGGTTAAGAAAAGTTACAAAGCTTTATTGTAAAAAGCGTTTTTTTTTTAACTCTACCTTATTTACAAGTATTAAAAGTGACTGTTTAAGATCAATACAAGTTTATAAGTTAGACAACCTACTTCCTTTACTTCATTCTCTGTCAGCCGGTTTACATTGTTGCAGTGGTTTTTATTTTGTTTATTTCTAAGTTATTACATAAAAAGTACAAAATTGGTTTTTCAAATTTTATGAGAAGAGTGTGGCCTGTCACATTTATACTTCAGGTTTGTTTGAGCATCTAGGTTTAAACAATTTGTATAAATTATGAAGTTTTAGAAATTAGCTGTTGCATGTTCCAAAAGCAAATGTAGGGTTGCAAACCCTAGAATTTTCAACTCCACCAAGGATTTGGAAGTAAAATTACAACGTAATTTATTTAAAATATGTTTATATTGCTTTCTACAACTAATTAATGCATCTTCATAATTCAAAAAATTGTTTTGTAGAATAGGTGCTCAAACACATCACCGTACCGCTTTGAGCGCCAAGCTTGTGATTGGAGTAGTGAATCTGTGTTGTTTTGTTGATTCGTTTAATATACTGAATGTCTGGGCACCCAAAAGTTGTAAAACATGTTCTTTCAGGGACATACACCCAGGATAAGTATAGGTAAAAAGTAGCAAAACATCTGTTCAAATTTACAATTCACAAAGAAGCCACCCATCCTGTCAGATTGGACCGAGCCGTCCACCATTTGCTTTTATGTCTATCTTCCCATTCAGCTCTGCCACAGACAGGTGAACTCTCAATGAGTGCGTGTAAAAACTACCAACTGAGGCAAGATTTGAACAAGCCCTTGCCCCTAGCCAGAAGGTTAGCGCTGTCTCTCACCAGATCAGCTAGCAGTTGTATCTGACTGTGGATTACAGCGTACACAGTGGACAAGTCTATAATTCCATTGATGTCAACCAGATTACACCTCATATCAGATGCAGACCGCAAACAGAATTCCCATCGGTGCAGTTGCATAAACAGTAACAGTAATTTAGGTGCATATTCAAAAGACGGTTTGAAGCCCTTCATTCTGAAAGGGTTAACATTTATGCAACATTATTTTTTTAGCAAATTTGAAAAACTATATTTCAACTTATAATTTAACAACTTTAAATTAACAGAAAATAAAATAAACAACACTACAACAATAAAACCAGTTGATTTTATGAATGTTGAAATAAATAAAAGAGGATATTACCTAGCTATATTGATTTAAAACAGTGACTTTGATACTTGTAAATTGGGTTGTGTAAAAACCCTGTTTTGCGTAAAAAACCCTGTTTAATATTTTTTTTACACTGGCATATTTTACTACTGTAATTTTAAAGATGTGCTTAGAAATTTATTAATCATAACTATTGTTACACTTTTAAAATGTGCAAAAGAGATATATTTTAAAGGGTTAATAAATCCATAAATAAATCAAATTTATACTAATATGTAAAATAAAACCAGCAACATTGCCCTAAATGATATACAGAAATATTTCTTTCTTGAGTGGGCTTGTTACAAGTTCTTAGCAATACATTAACATCAAATCTATCAACCCAGACTAGAGGAGTACTTTTTGTTCAACTCAAAAGTATTACTTTTTCTGATCCAGAGTGATTGTAGACTCCCAACGTGAGATGGTAGATGGTAGATGTAACACTAATTTTGCTTGCAACTGACAAGCAATCAATTAATATGCCTCAGTAAGAAATATGTATTCGGAAGAGGAAGCAATGCTGCTTTTACTGTTGATGAAAAAATGAAAATGTAGAGCCAAAAAATATGAATGTACATACTATTTTTCCACAATATAAATACATAACATATGGCCGTGAGAACAGGTTGTATCTATTGCATAAGTTTGAAACAACACATAGCAGTAGTTTCGATAGGTAAGTTACGGTAATAACAAGTCACAATCAATTCAAATATTTGTATATTTTTAAATCATAAGAAATTTAAAATCACAGAAGCATTGTAATTTAGACTTTTTAGACATTGTTTTAGAGTAAGATAATTCAATATTTGTCTAGTATTTTAAAGTGTAAAAAATAATACGGTTTTTATTTATTTCACCTAGTCATTGTGAGTAAGCCGCATACTGAAATAAATGCATAACTGGTCTCTCTATTACTTCAAATTATTTCCTTCGGAATATAATACTAGTACTAATCTAAAAGTCTACTTATACAAAACTAAATATTGAATCAATATAGAAATATTAATACTGATCAAAAAACTTAAGAAGGGCATGTATTTAAGCTTGCTAGACCTTAAAAATATAAATCAAAAGTACATTTCAGATCTCAAGCAGTCTTAACGGAAGTAGCAATAATAAAGAATTATTTGGATTGGCAAGACAACTTTAACACTTAAAACCTACAACTAATAATATCACAAAGACATAAAAGAGCAAGATGCTATCTGAAAGCGTGGTCAAAATTTTACGTTCTAAAAGTCACTAAGGAAAGACTATGTAAGGCAAGTTATGGTGATTTGTCCGTTTTCGTTGTATAAAGTTTCTTAGTTCCTCAACAAGATCCTTAACTAAACTCAGTTACACTTATTCAAAGGAGTAAAAAGACTCAGAGGAAATCTCTGATAACTTTTTAACCAGTTAAAATAGCACGAGAAAATAAACAGTTTAAATAGTGCAAAAGAGTTTAGTTCACAGTCCGTGGTTACCAGAATAACATTTTGGAGTTTTTCTGCTTGGCTATATGCCGAGTAAATACTGTTATTTCAACCAACCAAAAATTCACACTAGAAAATTGTGTGATGCATTTTTAAATAAAATTACCTTTCACTACACTCGATGAAAAATCACAAACAATCACATAAAAATCTGGTAACCCCCAATCTATTTTTTGGTATAGTGGGATTTACAGGTATCTAAACCTTTCGGATCTTTCGGGTGTTTGCGGATAAACCGAGTGGAACTTGGTGTCGATGAACTCTGCGTCTGGCTCCATCATGACGAGCTGCTGATGCTGTGATTGGTCGGCCAGGTAATCGTTGACCTTGGTATCGCCACTCAGGTCATAATAACTCTCCTTGTGGAGTGGACGGAAGTCCTCCACGGAGAAATCCTCGATTTCGTTGAGGGAAGGATCCAACTCGTAACGCACCTGACAAGGGAACGGAGTTGTAAAGCGTGCTCTGTGCGATCCGTTTACATTTTGCCTTCAACCTTCAACGAGTTTTATGCTATTTATTAAATTTTGAATGATCAGGAAAGTATTTTTAAATGAAAGGCGAGCACAAGCAACAAGTGAGTGAGAGTTTGGTATTTTGGTTAGCTAAACACTTAACGAAATTGGAGGAGGAATTGTTAATAGGGCTTTAAGATCAAAGAAGCGAAGCGGTAATTTCAGGTGAACATCTTAACATTTTCATATTGTTTTAATGGCATTTAATAATTCTTAGTAATTGAGTTCATTGAGAATGAAAAAGAATTGTTGATTTTATCGTAGGAAAATATATTTCTTAATAATCAATTTAATTTTTAAAATCCTTAAATTTTAATAAACTGAATAATAATATATTTGTAATTGAATATTATGATTACTGTTGATGAACATTTTCCTTCCGCGAATTGTGCAAATTACCTCAACATAAGACACTTGGCTTGTAATCTCCTTTTTCTTATCTCTCAATAATAAAATACTTTCATTACTATCATGAATATAAATAAATCCATTTATTAATTTAGGCACCTTAACACATTGGGTGCAGAGTATGTTAATTTATGTATTCTAATTAACATTGAAACTTATGTAATTTTCATGTATAAACATGTTTGTAAGCATTAAACGTGTTAAATAAGCTATTTATATTAAAAAATTGTCTTTAGCAAAAAGGCTTTTTATTGTATCCAAACATTTTTGAGTTTTGTCCCAGAAGCTGATAAAGAATAGAAAGTATTGTGGCAAAATGTAAACAAACCGTTAAGTGATCATGCAGCCACCACCAAAATACTAGAGAAAGTTGGGTTGCTAGAAAATAGCACTATCTATTCAACATTTTATTTTTATCTTAAATCTATTATTTTTGTCAAAACAGTTCTATGCTTAATTTTACAAAGGTGTTACGTGATTCATCTTCATTTCAGTTTTTGTATGTTTTGGTGAAGTGGAATATTTTCACTGAGGAAAAAACCTGTTTCAGGATAAAAATGTATACTTAAGAAGCTTCATATTTACTAATGTAATAGACAAACTAATTATAAAATTTGCTGGAGGCTTGAGTTGGTCTTTGTTTACAACCTCAAATATTAAATTGGTTTCTAGAATAGACCTTGTAATCAGAATGTCAGGAACAGGAATATAAAATAGGCCTAACTAGAAAGTGTAAAGTATGTGGTTTTTATGCAAACTACATCCGTCACCAGCTTATATTTTGGACCTGTTCTTAAGATATAGAAAAAATCACAACCTGAACAAATATTTTATTTAATTTAAATATTTTTACTCAAAGATATGGTATAGTGAACAGCTAGCAATTATCCACACAGAAATGTGCAAATGTGAACATAATATTAATAAACGTGAAAGTAAATAATACAAGTATCTCGGCCTTCACCAGTTAGAAACAAACTCTCAGAATTAGAAGGGTTATGGGGTTTATGATGTGGTTAAAAAAATAAACCAAATAATAATAACAAATGTTTATTAGATTATTAATACTATATAAAACATACATTAAACAACCATTTAATCTTTTAGTGTTTATAAAGCTACATAAACAATAAATCATACATTAAACAAAATATTACTAAAAAAGTAAAAAAAAAACTCTTGTCAGTTCTAAATGAAAACAAACCTATGATTGATGAACTATTTATGTTACATGTCTTTTAAGTCTGATGAAGGACGGTGACATTTGATCGGATATGGCTTCGGATCGAGTCCGATTTGTAGTAGTAGTTTGTTAGTTCGTGTTATCTCTCAAGCGTTTAAGTCGTCGACTTCACTACCTACCTTCTGGTGGGGAATTTCGTTTGTCTCTTCGTGGTTGTCTTCTTCCAGTTCAGATTTGCTAGTTGTGGGTTCGGCATCGGGGTTAGATTTCGCGGGTTCCTGGGGTTCCTCGGGCTTGTCCTCGGGTTTGTCTTCGGCTTCCACCTCACCCTCGGTTTCTGGGGTTTCGGAGGGATGGACCTCGACGACCTTGATGCGGAACACAGCTCCGATGTTGTCATCCCCGCTCGCGTAGGTGGTTTCGTTCACAGTCACAACATGGCCGTCAATGACCTATGGAATGGAGGAAAATAAATATACTAAGTACAGAAATAAATCAATGATAACTGCACTGATAACTGATCATTTAAAACACTGAACAATAAACAATAAAACACAGGGCCAGTAACTTTGACATAAACAGCACCCCATGGACTGACAGCAAGAGATCATCGTCATGAATATCTCAAAAGGAAGTGTTGAAATAGCATAGTACGTGTCACGTAGTTTTAAAGGTCATAGTTAGCAGAGAACATTGTCACAAACCCCACTTTAAGGAACTAATAGTCCGAAGAAATAATAGTTGTAGTCGGAAGAAATGGGGTTTTATTGAATTCAAATGCTACTGACTAGATAGTGCGGTGACCCCATAACTCGAGTTTGCCAGATCTCAAAGAGCAGTAAAATGTCGATCACGGTACTGAACCAGCTGCCATTTTGACATTTGACTGATAACTAATGATTCTTTCTAAAAACAGCAAACAGTAACAAGACCAGGGTATGGACCGTTCCCTTTCAAAACATACAAAAATGTCACTGCGGTGTATAAACAAACAAAAAAGACTGGCTTCCATTTCTGACTTTATTGCCTGATTGGCGCTGGATTTGTAGCTTTTCAGTTTACCATAAAATAAGTTTAACTTGTTTACTTTGACCTATTCTCTTTCATTAAGATATTATACTGACTCCTTGTGGAACACTGCATTCTACAAACAACAACTGTCAGTGGCTCAAGCACCATATGGCTCAGTAATGATGAGCCAAGTTTACTTGCTTTATTTATTAAGGTCAAATAAATAACCCCAGCTTAACCAGGTTAAGACCCAAACTGCAGACTATCAGTACAGTTGTTTATGTAGCAATTAACATTGTGTTTTTGTGGCAGATTCAAGAGTCTGTCTATGGTATATCGGTCTGTGGCCTGAAGTGGTTAACTGACCCGCTGTAGCTCTTGTGCCGTGTTACCTTGGTGGTGGAGGTTGTCTTGTTCTGGGGAAGATCCTCTGGGTCCCCGACCCTGGTCCCGACGCTGGAGTTGTCCGGAAGCGCGGGGTGAGACTTGTGCAGGAGCTCGTTCAGGTGGCGTCTCATCTCAGTCAGCATCTCTGTCAGTCAAACAACACGTTTATTTCTAGTGTAATCTGGGGGAACACTCTAAAAGACGATGATGTTACATTTGTTTAATAACTCAGCCTTAAAATGGTAGAGTAGGCCACGGAGATGAAGTATTTTACCAGGGTAAGATGTAGGCTGTTTTTTCTGCAGAGAGAAGGGGAACCTTGCAGAAAAGTATGAAATTTCCTTGAGAGGCTTTTTAAAATAAAGTTAGATTGTAAATATCAATGACCACAACTCACCCAATGACTCACATGCTCCTCTTTTGTTATTTGTATATAACAACCGATGCTAAGTGAAAATGTTTTGTATTTAGTATTCTTTGTAAATTTGGCACTGTGTAAAAAGATTTTAATTTTGTTTTAGTAAATTAGTACCTACACCTTTCGTCGCTCCTAAAACAATATTTTCACTACAACGAAAACACTTTTTAAGGCCAATGGGGTGGAGCCAGAAGGTTGCAGTGGGGGACGTTCCAAAGTTGGAGCTTCATTCAAGAGATGCAGTTTTTTAAAACAAATCCAAATAACCATCATATGTCCAAATTGGAGGTCTTGAAGTGTTAGAAGAAGCCAGTGGGGCAGAGCCCTGAGGTCAGAAAAATGGTATCCGAAGTCTTTTAGTCCCCCAAGAACCTGGTATGGTACGGGAGCAGACTTAAGGAGCCTTTTTAGTAATAACCTGGAGTACTCTATTTGCCATAATAATAACGTAGCAACTTTTTAGCCACTGGGGTGGAGCCCTAAGGTCGGGGTTATAAAAAAACCTACCCAAATGTTATGGATCTATGGCAATTAGCTGAAAGTCGTGAAAAAAGAAAGAATAACATGAAAACTGTTCCAGGGAGGCGGAGCCCTAAAGTTAGTGGGGGGACATATCAAAAGCTGAAGCATCATTCAAGTCATGTGGCTTTATAAAACAAAACCAAAGAACCATCACTCGTCCAAATTGGACGTCGGGAAGTGGTAGAAGAAGCCAGTGGGGCAGAGCCCTGAGGTCGAGAAGAAAATTATCCAAAGACCTTTATTCCCTCAACAACGTGGTATGGTCCGGGAGCAGATTTGAAGAGTCGTTTTCGAGCAATTTAGGATAAACCTTTTCTCCATAAGAATAACATGGAAGCTTTTGATGCCACTGGGGCACAGCCCTAAGGTCTAACGGAAAAACAAAAAAAATACATACCTATAATATATTGGTTCTCTACAACGTGGTATGGTCTATGAGGTGCCGTTTTCGAAATTGCCTGGGACACGCACGCACGCATGCACACATGCACAACTACTTTATTAGTATAGATCTTTATATACAAACTTTTAAAATGGAGAATCACACCATAACTTCTAATACCTAATGGTTCTTATTTGTTATCAAAAAGATTAGATCCTTTAACACTTATATGATTTTTATAAATTTTTGACAAAACAAAAATCTGTCAAATTAATGGAAGTCTGTCGCTTCCATTAACTTTATTTAACTATTTAAAAAAATCGTTATCAGGTACTTTCTTAGTGTAAAAGTATAGCAATTAAATAATATTGTTTTATATCTGACCAAAAAAGAATAATAAAGTCTAAAGTTACAAAGACTGAAACCGTGGTCTATGAGATCTTCTTCCGTTTAATTCAATCAGTGCTCTCAAAAACATTAGTCTTCCACACTGTTTTTTTTTCTAGAAATGAAAAAGTTGAGGAAATTAAACATAAATTGAATGTCCTGGTATAAGAAGATTTTAGGAAGATACTGTAGAGTTGATGGCTTTAACTCAGTTAAGATCGACACAAACAAAATGCGTGCCAGTCTCTCCAAAACAGTACTTCTTACGGAATCCTACTGCACTATAACAAAACCGATAACACCCGAAAGTTTGTTGTACATGCCTCAAAATTCTCTTTACTCACGTTGCATCTGAGTCATGAAGTCGTCCACCTGGGGATCCTCGGCAGCGGGGACGCCCCACGGGCCGGGACGGAAGAACGGGTGTTGGTCGAGAGGGGGGGGCACGAGGTCATCGCTGACGCCAAAGTCGAAGACGGGGCTGCGGGGCTGGGAGTGCTGCAGGGGCACGTAGAACAGCTCGGTCTCATGGTCACGCTCGGACGAGTCTTCCCGGGAGTCCTCCTTGCTCTCCTCTGCGGGCCCTGGACAAATGGTGGGTTAGAGATCTAGATAAAGGACTACTGGTACGACACCAGGAGAAGAATATGAGGGGACATCGGAAGTTGCAAGTAATAACGGTTAGGATATAAATAAACAAGGTCAACCAGCGATTTTCAAACAGTCTACAGTTTGTTTTACAAAATAACAAGAAATGTCAACTGTTCTCCAATGAGAATGTTTCTAGCTTCTCTTCTTACAGCTTTATTACTGAACAATTTGATTCCTTTCTGAAGCGCAAAGAAAGATGTCCTTTCAGATATCCTAATATTTGTACTCTTTTGGCCCAAAGTTTCCCCTTCTTCCTATTTCTAGCTTGATGCGAATTTCCAGTAAATAATTCTGCCGAGTATGTTTTTCGCGGACATCTACTCTGGTCTTTAATTTTTCTTCTAAATATACTAGAAGGCCAGTGGCAAGGACTCTGTGTACAAGTGTTATAGTTTGCAGTCTGCAAAGACTCCTTATAGACAGAACCTTATAAGTCCCGCCACGCTCCCCCGTCGGTCATGTTGGATTGATTCTCCATAAGCGCAATGCTAACTAAACATCTATTTAGGACCCACATTTTTATTTAATTTTCAATCTGATTTAGGTAATTTTTTGACTACTCAAAATAAAGTAAAGAGTGATTTTTGCGAGTAAAAATTTGTATAAGTGTTACATATTACCAGGAAAAAATTACTTAAAATAATAATTACATTTTTTATTAAATATTATAATTCATTTTCAAAATATCAACAATAATCACCCGTGATAAGAATATCTTTCAATTGACACCAAAATCAAAACTATCTCAAGAGATAAGCGAAAAATTGTGGTCTGTACTTAACATTATTCTAATGGGCAATTACTTCTTTTATTGCCTCTTTCAAAAACAATTAGGATTATTCAATATTTTCAACAAATATGTTTTGTTAATTTCTAACACATATACACATATAAATAAACATTTATTCTACTTTCCCATAATTTTAAAATTGCCAAGAGATGAAAATCATCTTTATACTTTGAGTATTTAGTTTATTTTTCTGATGCATCAAAACGATTGTGTAGGCTAATTTGCAAATATTTTATACTAAATTTGTTTAATCAGTCCAAAATAAAGAATAAACGAGATCACACGCAGCACGCTGACGTGAGGGAAGTAAATTTCCATATACAAAACTTTTAAAACTCAAACCCAGTGTAAAAACATACATTAATGCCAATTTTATTGAAATCTGAAAACACTGATTTTTTGGCTGTTCTGATTCTCCTGGTTTAATTTACCTGCAATGTAAGGAATACAATTTTACGCATTATAAGGTTAGGAGAAGGTCCATACAGGCTTAAAAGTAGGCGCGAGGTTGCTGGGGATGAAACAAATACACCAAATAATGAATAACATGCTTTTCTAATGTAAAAACCCCATAAGACAATGTACTGTGTTTAGCCGATATACATTTTCTTTAATAACTCGGTAAATATTTATGCTACAATGACGAGAGAGGGCTTAAAACTTTCGCTTCACTAATTCCCATCGTAATACATGTATTAATTATACGTCCGGGGCTTTTCTGACCCTTTGTGGGCCCAAAAACTCAAAATTTGAAAGAATAATCCCCAAAACAAGGGGTTTAGAGTTTTCCGATTGTTTTGCCCAACGAACTTGTCCAACTGATTACAGAAAGGAATGTCCCTACCAAATTTGAAGTTAATCGGACAAAAAATGCGACCGCTAGAGTGCATACACATATATATAAAATTTTGAACGAGCCCCCAAACGACCCCCCAAAACGTGTTCAGGGGGTCATGTTAGGAACTTCTATGGTGGTCCCGGGCTTAAGTTTCACCGTGCGGGTCATGCTAATAGTTCACTTTTCCATAGGAAATTCACTAATAATCATATACCATTAGTCAGTAATAATAACCCATGTATTAATTGAATTAATTAATATAATGTTGCATGGATAGTTCATATTTCAATATAAGAAAAGAATTCTTGTAATAATGGAAGAAGTTTCTTAACCCCCTACCTAAAACAAGTTTCAAACATATATTTACTGTGATAGGAATTTGTTTCAATCAATTTTTCACAAAAATAGTTTAGACTGTTCTCAAAATATTTGAAAACACTTTTGAATTAAAATGGGCATTTTGGTGCTAGTAGAAATAATTACTCCCATTGACATTAACAATGAAACGAGCAGACGTAATTATGTTTGGATTTGCTTTGCTAAAGTAGGATTATTCTCAGTTTGTTCCTCGTTACTAAAGAATTAAAATGTGTAGGTATTTAGATGTCGTCTAGTTAGAAGGTAGAAGGATTCCACTATAGTATTGGCCGCGTTTCTTTTGCTAGAGCGTGGGTGAGGCACTGGGATGAGTCAACGAGTCAACCAGCGTCACTGGACCGGATGCCGTTCAAGGTTCACCACAACCACGATCACAATCCACCATTCCACCTGCTCTGCCTTTGTCACCGTGGGTGCTACCTCGCCAAGATAAAACCGGACAAAACTCAAAATTTATATACAATTTATTTGTAGCACCGAATTCCTGTGTTTCTTGCTCATGCGCGAAGTAGGTTTGCTTCATATTCTTCCAACTCAATTTGAGACCATTTCCGCTTCAAAATGTAAACTGTATAACTTGCTGGATTATAAAATAATGTGATGTATAGAAATTTTAGGAAATACCAATTTGGTATCTGTGTGGTCGTTGTTCCAAGCAATAAATATTTAATAAACCGTAAACCAAAGAATGTAAACTATTTGCATTGCTATTTCTTTTATTCTCAGTCAATACAAATGTATACAGTATATTCGTGTTGTGTCAAAGGGCTTACAAAGCAAATGTAACTAGTCAAACCACAAATTTATGTTTCCATCCATCACTACAGTTTTAAAACGGGGTTTGAATCGTTATACTTGTCAAGTAAAAACTCTTTGCGAACAGCTCTGCATTCAAAGCTCAATTAGTTAGGTTTGCTACCAAAATAGAAGGGAATAATGTTCTGTTGTAAATTAATCAGTGAAATCAAACAATAATTCACTCTTGTTTTCCTACACACATTTTGCCTTCTGATGCAAACCTATTATTTCCTTGACGAATGTTTGCCAAGCCAGTTGTACAGGTCGTGTTAACTAGCAGGCCGCGCCTCGCATCGTGACGAACGCATTGTCTTATTTTTTAGTGATGCTAATCCAGCCTGCTTGTGTAACAGCAACTAACAACAATTCGAGACTTGAATCTCCAATGCGTCTTTGTTCTCTATGCCAAAGCCAATCTAACTTGAATGGTTTGTGTGAATTTATAATGACCTACATTCATATACAAGATATAAAAAATCCTTCTAAGTGTACTAAATAAAGCGTCCTGCTAGTCGAAATTCCAAGAATTGTTACCAAAATCGATAATCTAATAAAACCTAGGGGCAGATCTAACGGCAATTTCACGTCTTTAAAAGGTGGCCAAGCAAACAGAGAACCACTTGCAGCTGGAGCATCGCTGTTGTCATGGCGGCGGTGATGGGACCAGGAAAACCGCTACGCTGATGGAGAGGCCGGTCATTCGACCTTCACAATATCACAAGGTCACATCCAGTTATGGTAGTAGTAGACTGCCTACTGTTACAATTACCTTTTCGATGTTATTCTGCGGATTGGGGATATAGTGTACAGCTAATGTTTCTTCAGTTTTAAAAGTTTTTCAAGCTAAAGATATTCTCGGGAGTTTCTATGGAGCAAGAAACTCTCCATTGTAGAATTTTAACAAGAAAACAACCCGTTGAACAAACCCAACATTTTGTGCACGTGGTAAGGACCCACAGACCATGGGAAAAGTGGTGTTCTGTGGACTGTAGTGAGAACCTGAGGCTTCAAAGGGATGCAATTTTAAATGTCCTGAAACTGCAACGATAACCTGAAGTCTACACATACCAAAGATAACGTATAAAATACGAGGAATCACGTTTCTGAACTCAACGCGCGAAACATAACCCTTATTACACGCTTTCTCATAGCTATATGAAACCGAAACCGCTGAAGCAGTTTGCGCGTTCGCATTTCAGCTATCGAAATCTTGAAGATGCAAAATCCACGGTGTAAAGTATCTCATGCTATGAAAACAAGGGTGGATCTAGGATCTTTGTCGGGGGAGGCAAGGTTAATTTGAACTCCAACCCAAATAGTATGTAAGCAGAACCTACGAAAACTAATTGTCCTGCATACAGTTCTGTTCGCGTTCCTATTAAAAGCAACTGCACAAGCCCGAACACTCGCCCGCCATTTCTGCTTTTACGACATAAAAATAATTTGTATGCCTGCGGCAAAGATCTATGCGTGTTAGTTACCATTTCACTTGCAATTTTTGTTGTTGCATAACACACAGAGAGCTTTGTCGCTAACCACAATCCTAATCTGTATTTAATAAAAACCATAAAGAATTGAGCTCACGATTTTGTTGATGAATGTTGTCTCCAGTATTATAAAATTCATTAACAACCAGTTCACTAAAATTTGCCTACCCAAAGATGTTACAAATATATCTAGAGGTCTCGGTTGGGGTAAAAAAGTGAAGCCTACGGTCGACTGTCATTCTCCTCAGGTAACCAATCAAATCATCTATTCACAAGTTAAGTGACTGTTAGCTGACTGTCATATAGATTTGATTAGTTACCATGGGAAATGGGAACAGAGTTGATAGATGAGAAAATTGCGGTCGACCATAGGCGGCACTATTTTTACGCGAAACGAGACCTCTAGATAATATCTAACCTTGTTGTGTCTTACCAAAATCTATCTATATTATTAAAAGAAGTTCTTGATTTTTGTTCGGTGATTTTCGACCACTAAAACTATTATTTTGTATCCATAAAATGAAAATCTTTTACCCTTCAGATGTGCCTAATGGGGTTTTGAAACACCTCCACCTTCAGTATTTCGACCATATGCTTTTAAAGTTAATCTTATGTACCGGTAGTTATTGTGATAGCGCTAACAGTGATTAGCATCTAACTCAAGTTTTAAGGTTATTTGAAATACTTTAAAGATGTGTTTTAAATACTTGAAAGATGTGCTATTTTAACTAACTATTTAAAAAACCTTTATTGGAAATTTCTAACCCTCTTTTTCGTTTCCATAAGGTTATGAAATGTAACGTTTGGTCGCCACGCAGCCGCTCCGCCAGTCACTTTCTTTCGATTATTGGACTATAGTCGCGACATTTGTAAACATATATAGTACTATAATAAAGAAATATCATATTATATTCTGCCAAATCGAACTAATTTTAAATCAGAAAATTATATATTTGTTTCTTATACTTGAGTCTAATATAAATAGTTGAAAACTAATCCATTAAATCTTTTTACCATTTTTCATTACAATACAAATCATACAATTTTACCATAACAATACAAATCTCGGGGGGGGGGGCAATTGCCGCTAGTGCCCCCTCTCTGGATCCGCCCTTGTATGAAAACTTAACGGCAGAACGACTCGACAAGAAATACGGTATCACATGCTGCGTCATGTGTTTGGTGTTGTGGCGACGATCCCGGGAATGCCCACGCCACGGTGCGACCGGTCGGTTGACCTTGAGGAGGTCACTTTGAGAGGCGACCCGACACGACCTCTGCAAGTGAACAGGTTCTGGGCTCTCCTGGCTCCGTATTGTGGGTTGTATCACGTCAAATCTATCTTTATCACCTTGTTTTGTTTTAGGCAAAGTCGAAGTTCAAGGTGTGCGAAACAATGTTGTACAATAGCTTGAAGGGGACCAATGTATTTAAATTTGCTACAGTAAAATACTGGAATAACATTATACTACCACAGTAACTAACGGACGATAGAGTAGTTTTGGGGTTTACATGAACGCTATGTTTAAAGAATAACCAATCTTTTTTAAAAGATGAAGAAGCCACTTGACTTTTTTTTGTTTTTTTAATATATCAGTAGTATAAATAAATTGTACTGATGTAACCACGCGCAAAGTGACTCTGTGGTATATAAGTACATTTCATTCGAGAAGGGTGCACCAACCATTTCCTCAGCGAGAAGAATGACTTTATTGCAAAGTGAATGAGTTACGTAAATAATTAAGAAACCAGGCAACAGAACAAGTACTTTTTGATTCGCCTAAATGCAAATTCATCAAAAGATCCAGGAAGCTGCTCTTCAGCCCGTTTCTCCTCTTACCTTCACCTCAAGACTGTTCAGATGAATCACCTTCAGTGACGTCGAATCACTCTGAATCACTTCACCGCGTCACCGCACACAAACAGCTAACTGTTCTAGCTACATATTGTGCAAGCTAAGCTGTTATGACTGTAGCTTATCACAATTTCAACCGACATTTCGGAACAGTTCTGTAGTCTTGGACTTTGACCTTTGACTGCAGGTTAGGCCCGATTTAGGGTTCGTAGAACCTCGTAAACTTGGTACTGTCTATTGAGAGAAGTAAAGCTAATAAAGTGTCATCCAACCCGAAGTTAAGAGTTAATCGTCGCTGACCCTAGCGCTACGGGCTATTTCGATGTTAAAACGCACAAAACATGTCTTTACTGAAAAGCATATTTTTTTGTTACTGTTTGACCTATTGATTTGGAATAAATTTTGTTAGAAAATAGCGAGCAAACCACCTGCGTCTTCAAAATACCTTTAATTTGAGACATCTTTCATAATCGTATGTTGATAAATAAGCGAGATATATGGTTTTAAGTTTAACATTGTTCTTATGGAGGTAAAATCCAACATGGTCGCTCTCCAACTCCCTCTTAAATTGTATTTACTTACGTTTTTAAATACTTAAGACAAAGAAGTAAACGAGTTATATTTTTGTAGAATAATTTAAACGTATCCTTCTTTAAGTTGTGATTGTATTTGTTTTAAAATTCAGTGATAGTCATTAATACCACTTCGACCACTCATCAACCCTCAAATACTGCCTGCCCAAAAAGAGTAAAACGGATCCTAAAAAGTTGTTTCCATATATAAAACAAAGCAACGTAGAATATTTAAGATGGAGTCTACTTTCATAGAGAACTTTAACTACGCGATTCATTTATTACAAAAATTAATTCAAGTGATTTATATATTTTTTGCCATTTTCCTTTTATTATAATAAATAAGTGGACAACGAAAATATTCATATATTGGTCTTGAAGCTCAAACCATATCTTAATTTGTTTATAGTTGGTGTTGTAAACGTATTCAGACAAAAAAATCATATACCATTTTTAGTCCATGTTTATTTTGTAATCAAAATAGAACTTAAATTGTCACTACTACTATAATAAACGGTATCAGGAAACTGACACATACTTTCTCCCTTTTAGCCCAACTTTAATGAATAAATTACTTTTTATTTATTAAATATAGAATACAAAGCAAACCTCGAATACAGAAAACCTTTTAAACAAGTTGTTTTCAAAAACAACCACCCAAATCCCTGTTTTGGAGGCACTACGTAATCCATTGCTACACACGTAGTTTTAAGAGGGGAAATGCCCCCTATTCCCCCCTCGGGTTATTAAGGGGCAACATATTTCGAATTTCCTTCAATGCTAACTTGACAAGCATATCAAGTTTGAACGAAATTGATCAGTAAATAAGAGAGAAATAGTAATTTTTGTATTCCCCATAAGGATAACATTGGACAACGTACTGCGTTTACCGCAAAATGAAAATTTAATATTTATCCGCAACAAGCAATCGTAATTCAAAATACTAAATTATTTAGTTTTTTTAGCTCTTTTTAATGGTGAAGAGTAATATTTTTATATTTATGTTTTTTTATGAAAAATCAAAAAACTGAATTTTTGATGTTTTAAGTCCTGTAATTTCTGAACCTAAATTTTTACAGAAATGCGGGTGATGTCATTTTTTTGAAAAACTAAAGATCTACAAACGACTAATGTTTAATTGAAATCGTTAGAGTCGTTTTTGAGAAATTTTGATTTGTCATGTTTTTTGCGGTTTTTTTGGGATAATTACCCTTAAAAATCAAAAATTAAAAAAAATTTTAAACCCCTGGAGATATTGTGGATTTAGTACCTAAATACCAAATTTCATAAAAATCGGACCATTGGTTAGGGCTCTAGCCCTGAATACATCATAAAGACAGACATATAGATAGACAGACAGACAAACAGACAGATAGACAGATAGATAGGCAGACAGACAGCACGTAAAAATCACTTTTTTGGATTCAGGGAGCACCAAAACGAATATTTCCACTAACAACTCAAATTCGAAAATTTTTACGAAAACGATACTTTTTCCATATACTGTGTATAAGGGGGAGAAAGTAAAATGAGGTGGTGTCTGTCTGTCTGTTTATTGTTCCATCACGTCACGTCAAAAACCACTGGACTAATTCTGCTGAAATGTTGCACAAATGTTGTCTATGTACCGAGGAGTGCCATAGGCCTAGAAATGTCCTCAGGGCTCTGCTCCACGGGACTTCCAAGATCCCATGTTATTCTTATGGAGGTTTTATTTGGTTTATGTCACATGTGTGTTTTCTTAATTCAATTAATTTAAATAAACAGTTGTTATAAGGAGCATATAACTACAGACTGTCAATACTTTTGTTTACAATTTTTCTACTCAGAAAATTCACCCCGTTGCGAAGCACGGGCATAGCAGCTAGTTTATTAGTGAATTTCCTTTGGAAAGTGAACTATTAGCATGACCCGCACGGTGAAACTTAAGCCCAGGACCACCATAGAAGTTCCTAACGTGACCCCCTGAACACGTTTTGGGGGGTCGTTCAAAATATATATATATATATATGTGTGTGTGTGTGTGTGTGTGTTTGCACTCTAGCGGTCGCAATTTTTGTCCGATTTACTTCAAATTTGGCAGGGACGTTCCTTTCTGTAATCAGTTGGACAAGTTCGTTGGGCAAAACAATCGGAAAACTCTAAACCCCATTCTTTGGGGATTAATCTTTCAAATTTTGAGTTTTTGGGCCCAAAAAGGGTCATAAAAGCCCCAGATGTAAAATAAGTGCATGTAAAAAGGTGGGAATTAGAGAGGCGAAAGTTTTAAGCCCTCTCTCGTCATTCTAGCATAAATATTTACCGAGTTATTAAAGAAAATATGTATTGACCAAACACAGTACGTTGTCTTATGGGGGTTTTACATTAGAAAAGCCTGTTATTCATTTGTTGGTGTACTTTTACCATCCCCAACAACCTCACGCCTACTTTAAAGCCTGACTGGACCTTCTCCCAACCTTATAATGCGAAAAATTGTATTCCCAGCATTGCAGGTAAATAGAACCAGGAGCATCAGAACAGCCAAAAAATCAATGTTTTCAGATTTGAATAAAAATTGGAATAAATATATGTTTTTAACTGATTATGAGTTTTTAACGTTTTTTTATGTGGAAATTCACTTCCCTCACGTCAGCGTGCTGCGTGCGAACTCGTTATAAAGTTAGGACTGTCTTTTAATTTAATATTCATCATCGGAATTTATTCACGATAAACAATTTATCTTGTCTGTCTACTCAGTCTACAAAAGTTAAGGATGGGAACTCATTTACATTTATTAGGAACAATTCAAGTTGAATAATAATGACAGGGAAGAGTCTTCCAGAATCTTCGACGATCACTGACCATAAGCGTGTTTATTGAGACAACGACGACCTTGCGATTAGACTTGTTTGTGTGGCAGCAGCGGCACCGGCTTGATTCGTGAGACCAGTTTCTAGTTGGCACGTTGGCACCATGGTTGGCACTGGTTGTGCTCATCTCCCACTCTTTGATCTTGGTGCGAGGAAGTGGCGAGATCTGTCGCGCATACCAACAAGCAAACTGGAAAATTGTGTAATCAAATGGTGACTGACGTGTCGGAAATAGCTACGTTTAAGTTAAGAAAGTACTGGCTGTAATTGTAACCAGTTTTCAAAGAACATAAACTAAACAATTAGTCTTGTAGGAGCAGTGTTGCCACATTGATACAACAGTATATATAAAAATGACATCAAGGACGAAGAGCGCTCACGATCTAAAGATAGATTATCGAGGAGGATAGATTCAAGTAATCATGGAGGGAAGATAACATCAGTCACGTCTCAAGGTCATGGGGTGAGATGAGACGGAGCCGGATAAACAGACTGAACAACCGGTTGGTCGGGTGAGCATGATGTAACCAAAGACTTTTTGCGCATCAAAGATTGAGCCAACTTCAATATCTAAGCAAGCTGTTAGCACGCAGTTAGATGGGGCGATATAGGTACAAAGTTTATATTTATCATTTCTCCTTCTCGGATATGGCCGAGTCCAATGAGGGCTGGGGTACTGTGGTACTATAAGTGCATATATTATGAGCTCTGACAGCTCATAATGGACAGGATACGTGGGGGGAAGTCAAGTACGAGACAATTGTCATGATATTTTGTGTTACCCTCTTCGATTCATAATAGTTGGCTCTAACCTCACAGGCTAGAGGGCATAAAGACACGCACAGGTCGAACGAAATGGTAAAATATTAGCTGGCCAGAACTATAGACAGATTACCTACATATATGTTGTTTGCTGTAGATGCAGAACCTTCTTTTTAAGTATTATATTACCGATATCTTATAGGGATATAGGATCTTAAATTGCGTGAAATGAGATTAGCCGGGACCTACGGTAACTAACATTAGCTCACCTCATATGCATCATTTTTGAACTGAATATGAATATATAGAATAGATTGGAAACATTTGTTGTACATTTTGAAAGCGATCGTTTAGGCGTTTTTACGTCACTAAACAAACACAACAAAATACACTGTTGGACAACGAATCTTTTATAAATAAATAGTTTTATAACATCTACCCTGAATAGTCAATCGCCGTTAAATGTCAGACTACACGACTATACTTCAACTGCTTCGAGTTAAAAATAAAAATAAAAACAAAATGTACTAATATTCACGTTTTAAAATATCACTTAGCTAAAATTCTTTGGCCGGATTTAGGGTAAAAAGCAAGCCAGGACGGCTCTATAGGGAAAGGGAGTGCCACGACTTTTTGCTCACTAAGAATTCCTTTTAGCTAAAGAATGTTATCTCTCGAAAAGGGTCATTTGTTATTTAGGTAGGAAATATTTCCACTTGACCTTTTTAGGAGGACACTCTATGGTAACATATGTCTAACAAACAACACTATGTGGAAATATAATTTGTTAGCAAGTGATTAGGACTAAACTATCCTTAAATTGATTTTAACATCATTACTGTACATTATAAACGCCAAATAATATAGTATTTTGCATTTTTTATTTACTAATTAGTCCTATATTATTAAGTTCGGTATTTCAGAAACTTCATAAATACACAAAGATTTTCAAAATTTAGAACGGAACTGCGAGCGAAAGATCAACAGATAAAAGCTAACAAATATCAACACTGGCGAAAGTGAATACACAGAGCAACACAGATAACGTGGTTTCACAATATTAGTCATAGTTATTCATGGAGTAATAATTTGTTTAACTAATGCCCTTCCTTATTTTATAAGGAAGCAATACAAATGTCAGGCGATTTTAAGTGTATTTAGAGAACTGTGTCTTTATGTTGGTGGCTCACGCTGCGGATGGGAGACACGTTAGGGCGCGGCTGACAGAGGTATATCCATAATTGAACAGCGTATACACTGTACAGGTGAGTCAGACCATCCGCCCAGCATGAACAGGGTGAAGAGCCATAAAAAAGATTCTTTCCCACTAAATCGCATTTGGGACTTGTTACACATATCTTTATCAAAATGGATGCACATGGTCCTCCAAATGAAGAGTCATGGGTTCAAATCTCAAAATTGTCTTAAGGCTAATCATAAATCATTTAAAAGGTCTCTTCAAAATGAATATTTTGGCAAAAACGGAATTAATTTAAAATACAAATGTGACATATGTTATTACAGGCCCCTTTGTTTCTTTTTTTATTTTGGGTTTATAGCATACAACAAAAAATATTGAAATTTTTTTTACTGTCATGTAGCATAAATTATCAATGCTGAGATTATTACGAGTAAGAAATTAAAATCGGAGAAAATATACGTCTCCTCCTTAAGAAAATACAGACAATTGAAGATAAGAACGTTTTGATATTCGAATCCATGCATCTGTACATAGAGTTTGATAAAAATATTTATAATAGATTGTCCATATGTGATTTAGGGGTAAACAATTTTGTTTGATGACTTTATTTATACTAAACCGTTCTCCCTTCATACATGCTAAGCGGGTGGACAGACCCTAGTACATTATCACCGAAAAAATACCAAATCAGCATTAATAGGAAATTCCCGTTGGAAATAGCTGCAAGTGTTCGTCCCTAATTGCAGCTGTTATTGCGCAATATCAATCAACTCTCGGACATTATGTGTTACACGAGTGTCGGGGTCACCTTGGATGGCGTGTCTCACCGACCGGATGCGGATCCACAGCTATCGCTGAACATCGCATTACACTGAACATCACATTTACACTGAACAGTGTTGCACAACGCCTCCTGAACACTGAGCTTTGTCTTCTGATCCTTCCTCATCACCAATCAATAGCGAAGATCATGAATCGCCTGTTACTGTTGCCATTAGCTGCGGACGCAGGACGACGCGGACGTGTGGTAAATGATAAGAGAACGTTAGAAATGTTGCGATTGTTAGGTGTGACGTGACAAGTGTAAGTAGTTTTCCATGGTTTCGCGAGAAAAATGTGAAACACTCCGATCCAGTGTTATAACAGTGTTAAAATTGCGCTTACAAATTCCTAGTTATAATTAACAGACATTATACTATAAAGTTGACAGTTTTTATTGAATCATTTATATTAAATTAATATAAATTAAATTTATATTAATTAAATTAATATTTGAAATTAAATTTATATTTTCATTTATAAAAAATATAAATAAAATAAAATACAACAGCACTACTGACAAAAATATAGATTAAATATTAAACTCCATTAATCAACCACAAATCTTCGTCTTGTAACAAGCTGCTGAACGCAATGGCAATTTCTTTGAACAGATTGCGAACATATCCAACGGTCAAAAATTACAACTCAGATTCCAATCGCTCTCTAAGAATTTCCGTTTTCTTCCAATGGTCAAAGTTTGTGTACATCCTTTTAATAATAAACTAATATTACTTGATTTACAAACTAATAAATCAGATTATGTTTATATTCAAGATATGATTACATTTAAGTAAGCAGAGTCGAAGCGGTCTGCTGACTATTTTAACCATTGCATAACCTCAGACAGTAAGATGTTGCTAATTAAAGAAACTGCAAAGCTCCAATTAGTTATATTACGAAACACGGGGAATAGGGTCAAGGCCTCGCCCACAACAAAGTCAACAAAGCCCACTAACGGAGTCAGAGAAAGCTAGTGGAATAGCCTACCGACAAATAGAAAGACACAGATACTGCAAATAACGCAACGGATGAAGAGTCAGCAAACAGTCCAAAGATCACCCGGTCACTGCTTCTTGTTCTACTTATTTTATCTTGGGTTATTTTATTCCAGGAATATGGTATTTTTTTATCCCAATATTAGTTTATCTGGAAGAAGAACCTTGAGGTAACTTATGTAAAACGTTTTAGTTACGAAGTGACTGCGTACACGTCCAATGTAAGGGCAAATTCAGTTCGCTACCGCTTAGGTTAGGTTGGATTAGGTTACGTTACGTTATGTTACGTTAGGTTAGGATAGATTAGGTTACGTTAGGTTAGGTTAGGAGGTTTTCTGGCTCTCAATTTGTTTTAAAAATTACAGGAAAAGTAACGTACGGTGCATAATTTGAAACGGACGTGAACAGTAGCGGCTCACGTCGGACGTGTACGTAGCCACTGCCTTTTAGTTATTGGAAAAACGTCTAAGTTTAGTTTGTTTCCGGTTTTCAAAAAGTTACTTCGAACCAAAAATTTAAAAATCGAATTGATTCGGTTTAGCGTAAAATGGAACAAACGACCAAACCCATACTATTTGGGAATACTTTTTCCCAGTTAAAAACAATTTTATCCACCACAAATTATTAAATTTTCGGGTCATCTTATTCCCAATCTCAACTCCTTATGCAGCATTCGTTTTTGTTGTTTTTAGGGAACTTGCATATTATGCGGATATGTAAAAAGAGGGGTTTTGGTCTAGACGGGTCCAGAATATCTTTCTTATTCAAATCCACCCAAATCCTTGCGTCAGAACACTATTGGGCAACAAACACAAACATTTCCATTTGTGATATTGTGCTGAGCCTTGCCTTCAAAATTTTCTACTCATTTTATATAAATAAAAGGTAAATAATGTTTTCCCGAAGAAACGAATAAATATTAGTCAAATCTAAGTTTCAAAATAACCCAAACACTTGCTGTGCAAAAGTATGGGAAACTGTATTAACTTGCAGAACGCTGAATGTAAATCTGTTCCTATTCAAATATTACATCTTTTTTAAAGTAAACTTTAAAAATAACAGTGTACAATGATAAATTCAAAAAATATTCGCAAAATGTTGTCCGTCCCCTTTATAACTGATCAAACCGGGGACTCTTCGAGAAGGCAATCCACTTCTCGCTACTATCAGGTTGAATCCAAAACGGGCGCACTTCAAAACAGAAACTCCACCTTGGTGCTTCAGTAACTAAAACATCGATCGTTAGAAATGCCGCAAACGCTTGTCCAGATTGTGAAAACCGGAGGTATTGTGTATTGTGGCTACGTTCAGGACAATGACCCCCACGGCATACGGGCACGTACGGGATGTCCTGCGTGTTACTGTAACGTGTAACAGCGATGCGTGCCCGGACTGATGTAACACACAGAACGCTACTGTTACATCAAGTAGGTACACAACATAACAAACACAAACCCAGAAACTGATATTACAACTTGTATCACGATTGAGTTACAAGCTACAGCTTGGTAATGAGCTAAACAAATGTTTCCAAGGAATAGTCTGTCTAATCGTGATACTACAGAAGGTTTATTTTAAAATGGTTAATAATCTGTAACGAAGTAGGATTTCAATTTGATTTACTTAAAGATTATATCAGGTTGTTTTATGCGTTTGATTACGATGGTGGATGTTGAGTAAGAGAAATACAGAATTTTAAATAGGCCTTCAGCAATCTATTTTAGAGTACGTGCGTCAGAAGTCTTGTGCTGCTCTACTACACGTTGAGTAGTACAGGTCTAATGTCCTTGACTTCGAGAAATAATTGGTAATATTTTATTTCAGTAACCAAAACTCACATAAATTTATACACACAAAAATCTACAAAAACAAAATATTATGTAACCTGACGGACGGGACAAGAGATTCCTCCGTATAGCCAGGGTTTCAGTGAAGGTGTCTACGCAGGAGGTCCATAATTCATTAGAAATATCGTGTAGGCTACGTGTGGGAACTTTTCTAACCCTCTTATCGGCAAAGGTTAATTTCAAAAAATAGTAGATTATTATTTTTTTTATAAATTTGTCAGTAAATCTTATTTCTCGCGCATATAAACTATTGTTCTTCACGGATTGCGACAACAATGCATTCACATTCACACTCGCTCGAGTGTTAGTTACCTGAGCTTCAGTCGTCCGCAACGTAAAACAATCGGACAGTCTGACAAGTTATACAATAGCGCAGTGCTGCTGACAGTCAATAACTAAACATAACGAACCTGATTCATATTTACGTCTTGTTTACCGGAAGGGTTTTAAGTGCTACCTGATTTAACACTACTTGGGTACGTGTATTGGTGTTACTGAGCGGTAAGAAAATCCCGATACGCTTTGTATATGTTATCCGACCAAGTTAATTATCCAAACTGGCCCCAATTAGTTCGGATAAATGTTTCCGTCTCCTGTATTCACCCCTTAGGAAGACTTAAGCCTACTTTAGGGGTTCTAAAAGGAGACATTCTCGGCCGGGATATCTGCATTCAGCCTAATGAGCCGCTGTCATTACCACGGCTGTGACGTCACCGGGAGAGTGGGGACGCAAACAAACCATCAGCGGACCTCTCTAATCAGGGGTGAGACTGGGGCTAATGTTTGAGTATAAATAGCTACAGGGGGAATTTACAATCTATAAATAAAATCATAGTTTTGTCTGTACATCGCTTAGAATCTTGAAATTCTTTGGATGTTGATGTGTTTATGGACTAGAACAGTCGAAATTATAGTGTGGAATTTCTGGCTGTCTATTTGTTATGAGTTATATTTTTCCTTAAAACTATTGGTTTTTCACAAGAAACTGATTTACTGAATTGTATCAAACTTTTCCCCATGTGGAACTAAGAGAAGGATGTATTAGAGCTATGTCAAACCAACTGCCATTAGGTGCTATTTGGATTTTATATCAACGATAAAGTTCTTAAGTTTATCTTATTAGAATTAGAATAGTTTATTAAATCTGACACAACTAAGTTCATGCACCTCTGTTTTGGACCTACTATCGTGTATTCAGTTTTAATGTGGTTTCGACTTGGAATTCTTGTGCTAACTGGCTGGACTTCAAGTGAGCAAGTTTGGAGTGATTTAAAATTGAGGTTAAATTAATAATACATTATTTACATATTACGATCTATATACAACATCCGTGAATTTGTGTCAATTTGAAATTAATTTTAGTATTTTCAATTAATACTGCATATCAACAACACTAATGCTCAATAATTGTTGCATGTTTATCTTTATACTTCTCAATATGCATAAAACAATTACAAATTACACTGTGGTCTCATCAAAATTACGATTTAAAATTGTCTTAACACTAAGTATATTTTATGGTATTCATAATACCGTTATATAATAAAAAAAATACAAATTCGATCCTTTAACTTTAAATGTTTGTTTTATTACCTTCATAATTATCCTTCTCAATTAAGTTACTCAATAACAAAACTTGTACCAGCACTCATTGCGTTAGTTAACTTTTGAAGCATTTTTTATTATTATAGTACCAGAGACTTATGTTGGAACTGCCGATTTTGGGGTTTTTCAGTCGGTGATAATGTATGGCCTAATTCTCTGGGGAAATAGTTGTCAAATAAATAAAGTTTTGCTGCTACAGAAAAAAAAACAGTTAGGATTATGAACAAGGCTCCACTCAGAGAATTGCAAACCACTGTTTGTTGAAAGTAAGATCTTATCTGTGATAAATTTGTATATATTTGTATGTTAGTTACTAGTAAAAGAGAATTGTATTGCAGGGTTACGTGTACGTAGATCAGATGTACACTATCACAATACCAGAACCAATCTCAATTAGATATCCCACACAGCAGATTAAGTAAATGTCAGAACAGTTTTGGAGTTATTAGTTTAAAAATATTTAATAAATTGCACAATGATTGTAAACTATTAGAATCTAAGTCGTTTAAGTTAAGATCGTACAACTGGTTAACGCTGAACTCTTTCTATAGCTAGAGTGAATACTTTGCCCTGAAGTCAGTACACTTCTGATGTATCCTAAATTGTTCTGTTTTAAATGTGTTATTTTATATGAAATGTTGAATATGCAGGCCTTATATTTTATGTCTGTAAATATTTTTAAATTTGATGTCTTGTTAGATTTTAAATGTCTGTGATAAAATATTTAAATTGTATTTACGTAGACCACTTAACCTGCATCAATTGCTGTATGACATTAGTTTTTGTCCAAATTTGACGTTGTCCATTGCATGGTTGTAATGCTTACAGACAATAAATATTTCTGATTTCTGATTTTATCATGCCACAGTAAAATACACAGCCTGAATTAATGACTATTTTAATATTTAAAACCTCCCTACTTCAATCTAGTGATTAAAATACTCTAATTATTTATCTATGGTTACACTATAACAGTTTGTAGTAGGTTGATTATATTTAAGCAGGCGATAAACAATAGTTAATATTTTATGATTAACAACACGGAGAGAAATCATCTTCACCGAATATTGACATTGTGTAATATGACTGCATCGTGGAAATGTACTGACATTTATTTCTATCAAAATTACATTTTCAAATAATTATGAATAGACTATTACAATGACTACAAATACAATTTAAACACGGGAAAGAAAAATCAAAAGGATTGAAAATTTATAAATACCTTAATTAATTCTTAGGTAAATTCATGTACGTAGTTACAAGTTGACAAATAAAACAGATTCACTGAGGAAGTCCTTAAGTTAACTTAGTTTAACTAAGTACCAAGAGAAGAGAAAAGTGCTTATGGTATAATATAGTATTGGAATATATGCATTAAAATGGAAAGTGAGGAGGAGGAGGGGAAGCTGAGGAGTGCCTACTTGTTTTGATATAAGAACACAACAATGTAAAACATGTAGATGTTTGATATTAAGTACAAATAAAAATACTCTCAATCTTTTTTGCGTCACATAAAGATTTTTACAAAAGCACCTTCACTATTTATACTTCTCAATATCTACCACAAACATTGCAAAATGCACTGTGGCATCATAACAACTTCCAAGTTAAAAATGGGGAAATCTTATGACAATAATAACTGTACCACAACAATCAAAATTACCAAATTGGACCCTTAATTAAAATGTTTCAAAGTTAATTATCTACTTACTGGGGTAGGCGTAAACGACGACGCACAGGGCAAAAACAAACACCAGAACGCTTTTCATATTGCTACGGGGCAATAACACTGTACCAAGTCAAACTGGGAACTGAGCAGCGCGTCCGCAAGGCAAGTTATATGGTCCGGCTGTGTCAGAGCAGTCGGCCAATCAGAGGCCGCGGATCCACGTCACAGCCAATCACAGCTCGTCTTCCTCGAATCCGCGGCGCTCCTAGAACCGTGATGTGTGTTTGTATACAATTATCGCAATTTTTCAGATTGCAACGATGGTTTTTACAAAGAATCTGGTCTGAAAAAATTAAAGTTATAAAACTCAAGAAAATGTTGTAAACATTCCCAAGAATCTCTTATTTTCTCTTCAAACACAAATAATGTTGGTTCAAAATAACTTTAAAATTTATATTTTTTAAGTTTAACCTAACTTTTGTTGAAGGAGCTTTTATTAAACTTTTTATATTAGTTCGCGGTTCGCACATAAAAACAATAAAACCAATTTTTCCAAGAGTCTCCATAAAATTGGTGAGACCTCATTCTTTTAACTCAAGGAAAATTAAATAACTTATAACCTTTTATTTTTAATTAGTTTTTTTACAGAGTAATTGATGATTCAGCATCAATATGTTCTACAGTAAAATTAAATTTATGCAAGTAGAAACAAATAAGCATAGATTTCTTTAATTCATTAACATATATTTGTTGAATATATACATATATATTTGCGTATTATAAATTTGGATAGACCCGAACTCAAATACTAAAATGATCACCGGTTTACAATTTTACATGTAACAAGTCTCATAATTCTTTAATCACTCGGAACAAATGGTATACAGAGTGCAAAAGAAGAGTAAGGAAAAGTATTCTCTTCCCAAAAATTCTCCTCGACGATTTTTTTGAAGGTATGCTGCCGTTTAGCCGATTTGCTTATTTGTAACGATTAATAAATTGTTTTATTTAGGTAAATGTTATTTACTAACCATTGTATCGACTCGGCTTCATCTTAACTTTATTAAGGTTTTACTTTAACTGAACAAAATGCAAAGCATTTACCTGAATTTGATACTTTGATACTTGTTCTACTGACATGTAACATTTACATTTTATAGCAGAAAATGTTCTGCAGCAAACACACGACTCGTCAAACAAATGTATAAAATATTACAATTTAGTTATTAACTAAGGTATCTATTGCATGTCAACACAGTAAAGATAATATTAACAAAAGCGTTATAAATATGTTTACTAATAATTAGCTGAAAACTATCTGTATAGCCTCTGACCACCATATTTCGCATTAATTTAACAAAGCTGACCTACTTTATGTTCAATTCATTGCTATCTAACCATTCTTTTATGGAATAAAAGGCCTTATCAACAAGTAAGTCTCGAAGTTTATGTACCATGGGTTTAAATGGAAAGCCTATAGAGTTGCAATTTGTTTTCACTACATCACACAATAAATTTGGGTTACAAAAAATAAATAAATTGGAACTATTTATTAGAACTCACAAAAATCTACATTTGTGAAAAACTTAAATTGTTATGGTTGTAGCATAAGAATGTGCATGGTTATTATATTTGGAACTGGCAGCCGCTTACAGTGTACGATTTTAATAAACCTCTACCAAACCCACTGTTATAATCTAGCAATCAAATTAAAGCCTATAAAACATGGCTCCTCGAGTTCAAACTTGTTAAGCTGTTTACCAATTTCCATACCGTATCATATATGCTAGTTTAACAAGCAATCTAATTTATCTTTAAGCGGTTCAGAATTGGAGAATTTGTGTTCCTTTTTTCACTTGTATTACCAACATTTATATTTTCTACATCCACCTATTTCCTATTCACATGCATGCGTTGTTTCGGTTGCCTCACAGAAAACTTTGGGCTCTATCGTCAGAGAAATCCATAGTCCTCCTCTCCATCAAACCCTTTTCCCTAGTCATCAGCAATTAAACTAGGTCCAATAAGACTTGACGGAGTCCTTGGCCACTAGACCACAAACGGTAATCCTCAAAGGTCGAGGCCGCGCGCAATCTGATCCTGTCTTCCTGCCGAGCATCCTACATCCTACCTGTTAATTGTGGTTTACTGGCCTTTGTCCTCCGTTCCAGAGGTTCATTTTATAATTAATATGGAAAATGGTGTGATAAGGTGTGTCACTGTCCACACCTTATCTCAACTGTCAAAATAAACAATTTACCAAGAGAAGAGAAAAGTGCTTATGTTATAATATAGTATTGGAAGATTTAAACAACTTTTTTATTAGCATATGTTGTTATAAAAAAACAACTAATGTACCAAAGGTCAGTTCTCTCATTGGCCTGATGATGACTGGTGTGACTGGTCGAAATCGATAGCCTAGTACCATCTTTTATATATGTTTACCGTCTGTATGTGAATCAGTATAAGTGTAAATATATCTTAAGTGTTGTAAGACGTCTTTTATTACATCCCGTTGGAAGATTTGCATTAAAATTTCAGGAGGATGTGAGGAAGCTGAGGAGTACTTGTTTTGACGTAAGAACACAACAATTCAGAAAATGTACATGTTTGATATTAAGTAAAAATAAAATTTATCTCGTTCTTTTTTTGCGAATTTACCCTATAGGGAAGAAGCTATTACCGTAGGTGGCAAGGTAAGACTTAAGCCCGAGACCATGATAACTTTTTGTTTTGAGGTTCCCAGATGCCAAAAACACTATTCGTTCAAATTTTTATATATGTATATATATATATATATATATATATATATATATATATGTGTGTGTGTGTCCGTTACCGCGATAACTTTTGAAAGAAACGGCCGATTTTGATGAAATTTGGCACAAGTGTGGAGAGTAACATTTGTGATTTTAATTCGAAAACCAGATCGATCGGTTTATGGGAAGGGGGTTTTATGGGGGTTTAAAATTTTCCAAAAATCAGTTTTTGAACTTTTTACCTTACAATTTTAAAAAGACTAGATTTTGGTTATAGCCATTTTATAGAGCTTAAAGAAACAAACAATTTTGTATTTTTAATCATTAGGCTATGTTAAGTGGTTGTGGAGAAAAGTCAAAAAACGCGTTTATAAAATTTCCCATGTTAATCTTATAGGAATACGGTTTTTAGATTTTCCTCAGATAATTTGACTAAAAACTCCACATTTCTTTCTACCAATAAGTTTAGCTCTACAAACAATCATTTTGGTGTTTTAATTGTTGTTTTACGTCCAACCGTTGCAGATGTATTCAAAATGCTAAACACAGTACGTTGTCCAATGTTATCCTTATGGATAATAAATAAAATGTTATATCTCGATTATTTATGCATGTATATTGATGAAACTTGATATGTGGCTTCAACTAGTTGTGGTATATTGATATTTGCATAAAAAATGGTTTTTGTTGATTTTTCCCGGTAGCAGCAAACCTGCATACTCGGCCCCCATGTTATTCATATGGAGAATAAGTAAAGTTTTATATCTCCCTTAGTTATGAACCTAAATTAATAAAACTTGGCGTGTAGCTTCACCTGGTTGAGTTATTTTGATAATAGCAAAAAAAAACACATCTATTATCTTCCTCGTTGCAGCAAACCTGCGTACTCAATTCTAATGTAATTCTTACGGAGAATAAATAAAATGCTATTTATCACTTATTAATGAATTACAATACGTTTTTCAATTTCACTCATACAGCTTACCTTTGTGAAACTTGGTAAGTGGCTCTAGGTAGTAGTGAGACCCATGTATAGTATAAGCATTGGCAATTCGCTGAGTACGCAGGTTTGCTGCGACGGGGGTATTTCGTTATATCAAAAAATTTACGCAAAACAAACAGTAGTTATAATAATTTGTTCGTCAAACCTTTACTTTTTCACGCAATCTTAAGATTTATTACATTAACAAATTTTTAAGAGCGAGATCTAAGGAATTTCAGAACTGATTTTTACGCTTGATGTGTTATCTAAAAACAGGTCAATATGGAAATTCCAATAAATCCTTCATCTTTCAATTCACCTTTAAAGGCCTCCGCCAAGGAGGTCTATTGGTAATACTGGTTACATCACTGCTTAACTATTGTCCAATGAAACATGTTCATAGATGAATATAAATCAACGTAATTTAACTCTAAACATTAACAAAACACAGCACAGCAGCAAGAACAGGTGTTACAGACTTTATACAAATAACACTACTACTGGAATTACAAGGCAGTACGCACCTCTTGTTAAGGGTAATTTTAAATCCAAAAGCATGAGAATAACTTTTGCTCGAGTTCAAGCGACACGTCCTACTAGCTTTATTGAAATGCGTTATCGGAGTTCTGAGGAAACATTCCACAGCGTGTAATTTTGTTAAGGTTGGAGTTCTGCTTACACACTAACATAAGCCTTTTATCCGCCCCACCAAGAAGGCGTGTGCACCTTTTGCTCCCAGTTTTGCTCCGCGGTTTAGGGTAATTTCAAAACCCATCCTTTGCTCCGGGGTAGAGTAGGTAGAAATTGGGGCCACTGGAAACACCTCGTTTGCTCCGCGAGGGGAGAGTAGCTGACAACTATTGTGTGTCCAATTGTGTTAGTGTACTCTAGAATTGTTAAAATGTTATTGTGCTAGAATACTCTAGCATATATACTTTGAAGCGGTCTCTAAAGTTTTGTCCCTATAGGTTATCCACGGTAAGTAAGAGAATCTACTTACTAGATAGAGCATTTCGAAAGAAAGCTCGGATTAACTTTACATCTCCAGTTAGACTGATGGTGAACGATTTTGGGGAGTGTTAGCTACTCTCCCCCTTGCTGAGAAAAAGAGATGTTTCCAGTGGCCCCGATTTCTATACCTGCTCTACCCCCGGAGCAAAAGATGTGTTTTGAAATTACCCAAAACCACGGAGCAAAAGACGTGCAGCCCCAAAAAGCAATGATTTCAAAACTCATCTTTTCTCAACCGATCGGGAATTCGGAAGAAAGTATTGAAGGTTAGCGAATAAAATAATTCGGAAAGAATCAATAGAGTAATATTTTCATATCACCAAAATCAATTGATCAATAAATCTGTCTCTAAATCGTTCAATAATTAATATTTTTCACTGATGTAACTTTCCGAAACTCTGACGTCTGCCTGGGAATTGGGTATCCTTCAAAATATCCAAAACAAATATCCGCCTCCCGCTCAACGAGAGGTACAGTTAGAAATGTAGTTATTTCCGTATTTACAAATACCATACAAATTATTTTCGTTACACATAACATTTCACTACAGAAAAAATGACCTCGATACAATAATGTTGTTTACCTTTATCTTTAGAAAATGTAAGTCACAGTAGTGTATAATTTAAGATACAATCGAATCAATAACAATAGAAGTTTAGACAAAACCCAACCTAAGACTATTTAATGATGATATTTTACTTATTTATTTTATGAATTGCCTTGATTTTTAATACTATCAACAATTTATGAACTCTGCATCCGAGTAAACCACTATCTATCTACTAAAACACATAAACTTAATATAACAATTGCTTTACTATTTCAATACTTTTTATTCGATAAGGCATGAGGAATAACTTCAAATTATATAAAATGGAGAGTTATGCAAAAGGTCCGTATTAATTGTGTACCCTAATGAACATTTTAAAATTGGAATTTGGTTATTAAGGGTTGCTAATCATAGTATTATTATAATTGATTTCGATATTATTTCTAAAAACATTTATATAGAATTTATTAATAGGTTATACAATGAAGTAATCTATATATCCAGTTTTTATATGTATATGACTGGAGGATGTTTTCACATAACATTTACTAAGTGTTTTTGAATTGGAAATACTATTTTACTCTATACAGAATTTACCCAAAGTTTCATCACGTTGTAGACTTAGAAACTTAGTATATGACCATCAATTCGAATTTATTTAAAGCAAATTGTTGTGTCTGTGATCTTAAAAGTAAGTTGAGTTGTATTTATATAATGATTAATAGAGAACCGATTTTCTCAATTATGTGAACTTTGTTACGAAATTTGTTCTAAAGTTTAATTGTCTAGAGCTGAACTTCACAACGGGGTATCAGCATATTGTAAAATTTTACAATTTCCCGTATTACATTCCGCATTATCCCCTTAGCCTTGCCTCATTACATTTTTTCAAGCAATAAATCTTCCACATATATCAAACAACTACAAATATCTATATACAGTAAAAACCTCACTTTAACATTATTTTAACGCTTACATTAGATGCACAAATCTATGCAATAAAGTCATATTTGTTTCTTAGAAAGCAAGTTAACCATAATTGTTATTCATTCTGTTATCAATTGGTACCACGAGCTCTTCTTGAAAAACAGGAAGTGACTATTACTAATGAATAAACGTTTCGTTTTACTTTGAAAATGCGTAATTGGTATACGTGGGTAAACCGTGGGATTGGGCCTAGATGCAGTGATCTCCATTCGTCAGTGGGAGAGTTTGGCATTGAACGAATCCTCTTCTCTGACGTTGTTTAAAGTCGCAATTTTGTGATTTTACTTTTGATTAAGATGGAGTTGGTTTTATTTGGAGATCTTGTACCTTGTGGTCTGAACTTCATTCTTAGGTTTGACTGTTTGATTATTTACTTGCATACCGGTACATGTTTAGTATCAATCAAAACCACGTATTCTCCAGATGTTCATTTTAGGGTTTGAAAATATCACCTTTGACCTCCCCATGGGCTTTCAAAGCTCCAGTGTTAATATTTGAGTTTCTTTATTTAGTTAATCAGCTGATAATAATTTAAAAGTTTCAAAACATCTGACTCTAAGCCTGAGAAATCCCCGTGTAGAGAACGGGGCAGAAAGTTTACTTAGTATTTACTTTTTTCAAAGAGGTAAATTTGAGTTATGGAAAGCTTAGATCTTTTATGCAGTCGATTATTGTTCTGCCACTATGACCTCGGATAACTTATCTTAAAAAAACTCGATAAAAGTGTTTAATTTTAGTTGTATTCGGTTTAACTAATTAAATGTTACATTAAGTTGTGCAACTTCACGATTCGTGCGGATTTGTTTTTCAGCAGTGCAGACTATGACAAGATATGCAAACTGTCAACTTGATTCACAAAGTTCTACAGACGGGAAAACCTGAGTACCTTAGGAGGAAGTTGGTCTTTAGGCACGAGATTAAAGAGCGTAGTACCCGACAGGACAGCCTATTGCACCTGCCAAAGACAAAACTGGAAACGGGGAAAAAAGGGTTTAGGTACTTTGGCCCAAAAAAGTACAATGCTTTGCCATCCACCTTAAAAGAGTGCAGTTATTTTAGGTTTAAGGAATATGTAAAGGAAGTGTTCGTCTGACCTGGATATTTACTTTTTATTTTTCGTTTTGTTTTTATGGAATGTAATGTTATTTTGTTTTCTTTTCTGACAAAAGTTGTATTGAAAAACAGAGTTTGTACTTTGATTAACGCTTGCCAAATAAAGACCTTATTTATTTATTTATGACTGGGGAATTTGAAATTACTAGATAAAAGCGATACGTAAAATTAATTGAGCCATTAAAAGTAACTTTTTACAAAAACAAGGAAAAGGGCTTGCAGAACTACCTACCAAAATGAGAAAATACACGTTGGTGTTAAAAATAAACTAAAATCAATAAATATATACAAATTTTTAACGCTACAGGTATTGGATGTTCATTATAATGATTTATTTTTTTAAGATGTTTAGGCTATATGGCTAGTGTATTGTAAGTGGTAATTTATTCCGGTTTAATAAAGTAGTCAAAAATTGAATATGTGTAAGTTTTAAGATGACTTGGAATGTATTAAGAATATTTCTTGTGACGTAAATGTCAAATTTAAATATCGGCAAAAGGTTAAACTTTGTAAGAGAAATATACTTCCTTTAGCCTATAATTACTGTATATTCATGGCGATGATTTGCATGGACTCTTTATAGGGAAAGAGAAGTACATTTCCTGTCAAAGGAAACAGAAAATCGCTCCTTCATTTATACCCTGAATAATGCCTACAACATAATTATAAACCGAAGCGTCAGAAAATGTCTCAATAATAAGCTAACCAGGAGCTTCAATGTTATATATAGACATAACTATGAAGCAACTACATTAATTAAATAAATTCCCGCTCTATTTCTTGCAAGGCTATATTCTGATCATAGTATGCGTGTTATTCAGCATGACAGTAGGTTTTTAATAAGATTTTCTTGTGTTATACTGTTGCAAAATATAACTAATTTGCACTTTTAATCAAAAAGGATTCCTGTAAAATTATCCAGTTTATGATTAATGCTCTTTTGATGAACCGGTTATATCGTAATATTTACGCGATATTTACGTTGTATTTATCCGTCGCGTCGTAGGAACTAACGACTAACGACTGGTGCTGGTCTACAATTATTGAATATTAAAAATACTTATGATGTTGACGAATCCAATTAAAATCGAATTATTAATTTTGTTCAATAACTTTAAAAAAATAATTTAAACTTGGACACGTAAAAATGTGTTATAATTACTGTTCTTCGGCAAATACAGGTTCATTAAAATGAAGGTGTTTATTGTTCATTACTTAAATGACGTCTTAATTTTAAACCTTTCCAAATAATTAAATAATTGGGATTTTACCACAGCAAAGCCTGAGGAAAATCGAACTAAAAGTTATACCCTAAAACTACAATAAACCCCACGTAAATCTGTTAATTTTGTCTAAATTGTATAAGTGTCAATTCGTAGCAAAACATTTTCATATTTATTCCTCCACACCTTAAAATAAAGATCGTCAACAGTCACTTTAGACAGAAGAGCTGTTCGATTGAGTAGAGAATTTTAGTTTCCGCCCGCATGAGTTGCCAGCCCTGCTCGTCCGCTGCGCAGTGAACTATCGCGCACGCCCAACCGCAAACGCTGCCCGCGCGGTCGATAACGACGGTTAGCGGGCAGCTCCCTTGTTGTCGTTACAAGCTGACTCTCACGTTCTCGTTACCGATGTGTTCCCTCAAGTTTTCTCCGTCGGACGACCAACGTCTTGTGAACAGCGTCAAAGCTTTCCCCGTCCTCTTCAACCACGAGCGGTTCTTCGTCATTAAGAACCCGGACATCATCAGGGAGAACTGGCGAGCAGTGGCATCCGAAGTCGGCAGAGACGGTAAGTTGTTTAAAAATGTTATCTTCAACGGTTTCTTTGAAGTTCGACAGTTGCCTTAGATAGAGAAGATGTTTGGATGTTTGGTATTTGGTAGTGTCTTCATTATTACCGGTAGGCATATACCGGTATCATCGATATATCAATAGTTTGATCGATGTTTTGGATTACCAGCATTCGCTATTGAAATATCATAGATCGCAACGATCAATTATTGTTTAAAATTTGCCAATAACTGCGGAGGTTATAAGGATGGAATTCTGTGCAAATAAAGTGCAAAGGCGTTATATAACCGATTAAATGTATACATGTATCGAATACAAATGTCACTCCTCTGGCTCTAAGCTAACAAAATTATCTAGTTTGTTCTAGTTTTTTTTTATTTTTTTATATTTTAAAGCGACCAATTAATGTTTGATAATGTATGCAATCTATATTTGATTATTACTCAGTGCGGATCCACAATATTTGGTTAGTAACTAATTTTAAATTTAGAACATTTTTCAATACCTCTTTAATAATTACTTTGTTATTAATATTAAAACTATTAAATATTGGGGAATGTTTTAAATTTCAAGTTAGTTATATTTATATTTTATTAGTTTGATTGAATATTAAAAACTATACTTGCATTTTAATGAATAAATAACCTATTATAATATGTATCTGATTTGACTTGTAAATAATAGTGTTAATGTTTATACAAAATATTTACTTGTAGTGTAAGTATAAAAAAATATTTGCTAGACAGATCTCCTACTCAATTCCTGGCCAGCATGTTTATGTTAGTGAAACATGTTTTATCTACTAAACCAAACAGTACTTAATTTTAAAACTTAGCTTTATTTGATCGTCAGTACCCCTTCACTTGAAGTTGGGTTTGCTTTTACTGCCATTATTGACTGGCACTGCGGTCAGCTACACTGGCGGCATTGTTAAACATAGATTTAGTTCTTAACGGTTCAGAATGTAGCAATTTTAAACAATTTATATTTTAACATTAATTTTCTTGAGGGCGTTTAGACTCGAATCTTCGTCAGCAGGGCCATATTTAAGACCTCTGGGGCCCCGGGCATATTCAAAAATGGGGCCCCCTATAACATAAATACACATTAAAACTGTTCATGTAGGTAATTTGCACATACGAAAGTTATTTGTTATATTCCATAATATGACCTCATTATTTGTAATATTCTGGACGGTAATAAATACACCAAATATACAAATAAATAAAGATTTTTTAATTTATTATCAAAAATTATAAATTATAAAAAAGTTGTTTTTAATTTTCTTTACAAAATATATTATAATTTTAGCTATCTTAAACATGCTTAAACCTATATCCTATAGCTAATAATATTTTACTAGAGGACCCGCGCTGCTCTGCAGCATCAGTCAGTGTTGCAGCTTGAATTTATGAGTAAAGGCTAATCAATTAAAAATAATATATGTTTTTTTAAAAATCTAAAAATTCTTTTTGGTTAGCGGTAGTTATTACAAAAGTTATATAAATATTTAGTGTAAAGCTTAGATTTGTGCACTGAAAACACTAACCAGTTTTAATTATAAATAAAGGTAATGTTCTGCTTATCCTTGAAATCGTTACACTTAGTATTTTTCTCGCTAGAGTTCAACAGCAGGGTTTTTATTTACTTTAACAGCTGTGATCTTTATCTGCTTAAAACAGTTGAAAGGGAATAATCTATGATCAGATTATGGTGGTTGTTTAAAAATAAAGTAATCACTATATTGTTCAAACTTGTAAACGTAGTTTAAGAATAACATTCTTAGGATTTCTATTCCAATGCTGAATGACTGAGTATTCATTCCTATTCACGCCGTGTCTTGAAGAAAATCCATACTTTCGTCATAATGGCGTTTGTAAGCTCATCTCATTACACGATAAAATACATATAGGCCTATAACTTTAAACGAATGATGTTGGCATCTGGTGATCTCAAAACGAATAGTTATCATCGTCCCCAGCCTGGGAGGTCTTAGCTTGGGAGAAATTTACAAAAAAAGTAAATATTTTATAATCAGTTATGATTTTTCTCATCGTGTAAGCTAATGGTAAAGTATGCTGCAGGGTTATTGTATTGTTTTAAGTAAAGCACAGAACATAGATGGCTTTAATTTTCTGAAAAATACCTATATAAAAAACTAATGAATTGAATAACATTTAACAACAAAACTTATAAAAGCTACCCTAAAATTTGTATACCCATAATGTCCCTACAGTTGTTTTGGCTTTGACGCTCGTTTTGTGATGTCCTGTCAAAGTGGCCATAGTTTTGGGTTCAATGTGGGATTTAGGAAATAATACCAAATTGCTAAAACCAGCAATAAGAAACATTAACAATGGAAACGGTAACTTCTTAGCTCTTGTAGCAGATTTTCTCAACCTTCATCGCACAATAATAACTGGATTACACGTACATTCTTAACTATATAAACACCCTCAAATAAAGTATTGTTATTATGTGCTGCATTATTCTTTGGTGGACCAAATGAACTGTCTTGGTTAATAAACACATGTTTTAGGTAATCATCTGATGTAAACAAACCTCCTCCATAAGATTAACATGGGAACTTTAAGAGCCACTGGGGCAGAGCCCATTGAAGATATGTTACTTTGGATGTGCGATGACATATGTAGACATAATTACCTACCTATCAGTTAACAAAAGAATCATGAAAATCGGCCGAGTAGAACGGTCTGACGGACTGGCCAAAGTTTTTGCATCTTTTTGTAATATATATGATGAAGTTAATATAGGCTACAACATAAAACATAATACCCCCGTCGCAGCAAACCTGCATACTCAGCGAATTTCCAATGAAGATATAAATGTCTTAATACTACATAAAGCCACTTACCAATTTTCATAAAAATATATTCACAAATAAGCGATATATGCAATTTTAATTATTCTCCATAAGAATAACATTGGGGCTGAGTACGCAGGTTTGCTACAACAAGGAACACAAAAAATGGGTTTTTATGCTAATGTCAATATAACTTAACTAGGTGAAGTCGTATACCAGTTTTTATTCATTTATGTTCATAATTAAGGGAGACAGAGCATTTAATTATTATCCATAAGAATAACATGGGGGCTGAGTACGCAGGTTTGCTGCTACGGTAGAATTATGCAAAAACAATTTTTGGAGCAAATATCAATAGACCTCAACGAGATGAAGCTGTATACCAAGTTTCGTCAGTATACGTTCATAAATAAGCGAGATAAAAAAATTTTCTTTTCCTCCATAAGAATAACATTAGACAACGTACTGTGTTTAGCACTTTCAATATCTCGGTAACCAATTGACGTAGAGGAATGATCGAAATACCAAATTGTGTGTTTTTTTAAGCTGAATCGAATGGTTAAAACTAAAATTTGACTTTTTCAAAAATTATATGTAAAAAATTCAAAAAACCCATTTTTGGGGTACAAAACCCCCCCAAAATACCCCTTCGGATAGGTCGATCTGTCTGGTTTTCGAACCTAAAGTCATAAATGCTGCTTTACATATTTATACCAAATTTCGTCAAAATCGGATCATTTTTACGAGAGTTATCGTGCTCACGGACACACACATATATATATATATATATATATATATATATATATATATATACAGTATCGAACGAATGGTGTTTTTGGGGTCTGGGGACCTCAAAACGAAAAGTTATCATGGTCCCGAGCCTAGGTCTTACCATGCCGACTACGGTAATAGCTTCTTCCCTATAGGGGAAATTCGCCAAAAACATAATGCCTGGTTGAACTAACAAAGTTTATAAATTAAAAAAATAACCTCATGTAATTGCTTTACTACGAAAAGAAATTAATTGCTAAGAAAAGTTAATTGCTTTACACTGAACTAAGAAAATTAAAATTAAACAAAATATAGCATATATTGTGAAAGAAATATGTTTGAATTTGAAACACATTGATTAGGAACTCTTGAAAGGTTTTGTTATCAACACCTAGGCCTATTGATGGATAGACTTTATTAAATAGTTTTTCATTACATTCAGTATATACAATAAAAACTCTTTTAGCATTTCTTGGCTGAACAATCGTTATGTTCAAAGTCGAGACAACACAGAGTATAATTTTCTATACTCAGGAAGCTTAAAAAGCTTTTAATCACTCTTTTTTAATACTAATTCCAAAGTAACTTTTTACAAGCTTTACCTTAAATTTTTTTTGCGGATGCATTTGATATTATCATACAAACAAATATTTTGAAAGAGGTTTAAATATTTGGAAATGTAGTAAATATTCAGTTATCTTATAGGCGTTTGTACATCATTTTTAACTTAAGTTTACGTGATGATGGTACGATGAAATATTATCTTCATCAAAACTTATCTCTTCCTACATTATTTTAAACTGGTTGTGGGGTAATCGAATAATTCAGTGTTGGCAACAATAATAAGCACACACCCCACAACCCCCATCGAGATGCACAATACTGGTCGTATTGAGTATATATTGATTAAAAGAAGCATCTCTACCTTAAAACTATTATCAAGGCGTATAATATGAAAAAAGGACAAACAAAAAATACACTTAAAGTTATCCTACTATTATTTCTATCATTAATATTACTATCATACCTATGATAACCTCCAAGACTTAAGACTACTCAGTGTCCTACATTAACCGACTTTCGTAAACAATCATCATTTTGATACTAATATTTAATTATGTTCTGTTTGTTTGCTTATTCCTACAATTTTATAATATATCATATTTAGTTTTGTGGAACAAGAACAAACTTGAATCGGCATAAACGTAATTTTCAAATCCCAAGTACGGTAAAGCAAATGGGGGATTTTTAAAAGATTACGGGGTTAGGGGACAGGCTCAAACATCATGGCTCAAGATCAAGATAATATATTGCAAATATATACAATATCTACAACTTATACTCAAGAAAATGCCGTCAGTAGTTATATTTCAAATGGTAACAGGTCTATTCCTGTTACTGGATCAGTACAAATTTATAAAATCTGCACATGCTTTTCAAAATAATATAAATTAGTGAATAACGTTGGGTTTGCGACTTAGTTTGAATGCACACCTTTTAAAACTTAAAACTGTTTGTATTATCGTCAGTTGAGAAAGAATAATTTTTTGTCGGAACATAATTAAAACGCTGCCTCGCGAGGTCCCCCTTAGTGACCTGCGACCTCACTCTCTTGGCCTGGGGGCCCCAGGTGCTCGCCCCGTGCGCCCTTAGGGAAAAACGGCCCTGTCAGACAATGCGCGTAATGTTGTCCCCTCACATTCGCAGCGAGCGATGGCGCGGGTAGAGGTAGAGTAGCCCGCATCCGTGTGTTTGTCCGCTCCTGCGGGTTTGTGAGCAATTTACATAAACATCAGGGACGCGACGTGCGGGACATTTCCCACGTTTTCTATTTTTATGGGGAGAGTCTAACTGTGATTAAAAAGGCACTGAGTTATATGTTATGTATTCAACAATTAACATCTCACTGACACTAATATTTGATTAATGTAATTCATATCAATTTCGCATTTGTCTGTGGCTCCGTGCATCCGTCCGTCCGTTTCTCGAGCTGTAATGACTCCCAAGCTACGAAAGGATAATTTTTAGGGGTAATCGAGGTCGGGGAAGCTGAACAACCTTATTTGAGGTACGGTAGCTTTAAGCTGTGTTTGGGCCATTTTAGCATATATAATACTAGGGGCTTGTAGGGGCAAAAGCCCCTAAAAAACCAAAATACATAAATTTGTTATCAACCTTCATTGGTCATTTATAAATAAGCACTGATTTTCTAGCATTATAATATAATATTATTATACTGTCTTATGTTTTTAATAAAATGTCCATTCCTAAACAACTGTTGTAGTTCATTGTTATTTTCAGGCTGTGGTAGATGTATGAGACCGTTATGGCAGCAAGAGTTGTAGTGACCATTTGTAGACTCTTCAACAAAGTGCAACGCACCACAATGCATACATTGATCATTCATCAGGCCCAGATTGTGTGTTGGTATCTCGTTTATAAGTGGTAATCTAAAAATAGGAGTATCTTCGACGTCATGATGTGGTTGTTCATTCCTTTCCTCATTATAAATTTCTCGCCTACGCTGTCGTCTGTCATGCTGATTTCGAAAGCCAACACCTCGGCGACGCGGCCTTCCTCCGTTGTTCATTACTATTAAGGTAGAAAAGAAGAAATACGATAAGATATAACTATAGATCACCATAACTAAAAATTATACATTGCTGTAGTTTAAAAGTAAACAAACTGAATAAGTACAGCTGGTATCAATATCAAAGGCTAATTTAACTCTGTGGCACAGCTGTTTTCATTTCAAAAGATGTAAACAAATTAAACCCCATGTTGTTTTAATGAGAAAAGTTTTATTCTGTTGCGAATTTATGGTAAAAAAATAAGAAAAATTAATAGTTTTCCCTTAAAATTCACGTCAAGACCTTTAAAATGATACCCCTCCCATCCTTCTACGGCCATCCAGTCACTCACAATTTCTTTACAAAAATTTGACTTACGGAATTATATATAGAGATATATATATATATATATCACCAAGTCATCGTTTTAGTAATCATATATATTTAAAAAAGTTGCAAAAACTTTGGCCAGTCCGTCAGACCGTTCTACTCGGCCGATTTTCATGATTCTTTTGTTAACTGATAGGTAATTATGTCTACATATGTCATCGCACATCCAAACTAGCATATCTTCAATGGGCTCTGCCCCAGTGGCTCTTAAAGTTCCCATGTTAATCTTATGGAGGAGGTTTGTTTACATCAGATCATTACCTAAAACATGGGTTTATTAACCAAGACAGTTCATTTGGTCCACCAAAGAATAATGCAGCACATAATAACAATACTTTATTTGAGGGTGTTTATATAGTTAAGAATGTACGTGTAATCCAGTTATTATTGTGCGATGAAGGTTGAGAAAATCTGCTACATGAGCTAAGAAGTTACCGTTTCCATTGTTAATGTTTCTTATTGCTGGTTTTAGCAATTTGGTATTATGTGTATTTAAATAGGAATATTTCATGTTTTGAGGTTTTGTTATTAGCTTTGGGGCCCTTTTAACAATTTCTTCCCGATTGACGTTTAAAGCTGTAATAAAACACATGCATGAACATCAATCTAATTCATTAGTTCCTTAACGAACCTTTCAAAAAAGGTATTTTCTTTTAAGTGCATGTAGTATATTTCTGGATTCTCTCTGCAAACTCCATAAAATATTTGCCCATATAAACCTTTGGGATTTCTCGCTCCTTTTTCCGTATGTGTATTTTGTACGTGTGCATTTGTATTTAGATATTATTTTAAATCTAAAAATGTTTTTATTTCGTTCTGTTTTGTTTTTAAGTTTACGTTTCCATTGTTAATGTTTCTTATTGCTGGTTTTAGCAATTTTGTATTATTTCCTAAATCCCACATTGAACCCAAAACTATGGCAACTTTGACAGGACATCACAAAACGAGCGTCAAAGCCAAAAAATTGTGGGGACATTATGGGTATACAAATTTCAGGGTAGCTTTTTAAGTTTTGTTGTTAAATGCCATTCAATTGATTATTTTTTTTTTGTATAGGGATTTTTCAGAAAACTAAAGCCACCTATGCTCTGCGCTTTACTTAAAACAATACAATAACCCTGCATCATACTTTACCATTAGCTTACACGATGAGAAAAATCATAACTGATTATAAAATATTTACTTTTTTTGTAAATTTCTCCCAAGCTAAGACCTCCCAGGCTGGGGACGATGATAACTATTCGTTTTGAGATCACCAGATGCCAACATCATTCGTTCAAAGTTATATATATATTTTATCGTGTAATGAGATGAGCTTACAAACGCCATTATGGAAAGTATGGATTTTCTTCATGACACGGCGTGGCTAGAAATGAATTCTCAGTCAATCAGCATTGGGATAGAAATCCTAAGAATGTTATTCTTAAACTACGTTTACAAGTTTGAACAATATAGTGATTACTTTCTTTTTAAATATGATCATAGATTATTCCCTTTCAACTGTTTTAAGCAGATAAAGAACACAGCTGTTAAAGTAAATAAAAACCCTGCTGTTGAACTCTAGCGAGAAAAATACTAAGTCTAACGATTTCAAGGATAAGCAGAACATTACCTTTATTTATAATTAAAACTGGTTAGTGTTTTCAGTGCACAAATTACAAAGCTTTACACTAAATATTGATATAACTTTTGTAATAACTACCGCTAACCAAAAAGAATTTTTAGATTTTAATCAAAAACATACATTATCTTAAATTGATTATAGCCTTTACTCATAAACTCAAGCTGCAACACTGACTGATGCTGCAGCGCGGGTCCTCTAGTTAATTTAATTCTTCAAAAACATGTTTAAACTTGGATATTGTGTTAGAGTGTGAAAATTGTTCATCATGTGAAATAAATCTATTTTGGATTTGGTTTTGAGTCTTTTAATAATATAAAAATAATCTTGTACAAAATGTTTCAACAACCATCAATAAATTAACAACTTTGTATTATCTTAATTTGTTTACACAAAAATAAACAACTGAAGGTAAGAGACAATCGAGTTAAAGCCTGTGTTAAATTTATACAATTAGACTTTAAAAAATAACCAAAAGAACGTGATAAAATTTAGCTTGTTTAATGTGTTTAATGTTTTAAAAACACTTTGTTATCGAAGCTTAATTTTGAAAAGGTATACAGCAGAAATGAGAGCAACTTCATATGTTGTATTTTTTATGGAACCCATGAACAACCTTGAGAACTATATTTATAATTATGTTTTTAAGAAGTACTCATATTTAATTAATCAATAAAATAAATATTGCAGCTTAGAAATTCTATACAGGGAAAATCACCGTAAAGAACAAAGGAATACTCTTTGAACAATCAGGATAACTAGGTTGTACTCTCTGTTTCCAGAGGAAGCGTGCAAGAAGAGGTGGAGAGACATCAGAGATCATTACTTCAAAGTGAAGAAGAAGCAGCAGGCGAGCAGAGACCACAAGTGGACCACCAGGTGGCCCCTCTACAAGAGCCTATCGTTCCTGGCGAATGCAAAGAGGAAAAAGAGGTAAATCAATTATCTTGAACTCTTGATTATCAAAACTCCTTCTTACAAAGTGCCGCCTGTGTAGTTTGCTCTTGTGATGACACAGATTTAACGTGTCCTGGATCTTGTTTTCTCTGTAAAATACTTCATTAGCTTAGGCTTATATAATAATGAACTGTTTTTACTTTTTATCCATACATAGTATATGTAGAAAGTCTTGTTTTTGTCAAAATTTTGGAATTCGAGCTTTTAGTGGAAATATTTATTTAATTCAAAAGAGTGGTTTCTGAGGTGATGTCTAGCTGTCTGTGATTTATCTCTCTGACGTTATGGATGTATACAACCACATCAGTGGGCCGATTTTGATCATAATATAGTATTTGGTCAGGGCCTGATTAAGATGTGTGGCGCCCATAGGCTTGAGCTGATTTTTGCCCCCCTCCCTCCCGACTTTTGAATAGGGGGGGCCGAAAAGAGTGTCTGAACGCGGCCCGACGTTGTCTCATGTTATGCGTTAACCACCTACCAATGCCGTGGCCGTCGCGGATGCGGCCGAGCTTGCTCCCTGCGGGAATTTGGGAATCCCGCGCTGCCTGACTTGGCAAGACACTTCTGTATCTGGTTTATTTTTCTATGGTAACAGTAACAATTAATCTTAAAACAAATAATATAGGGGCCTCACTGGAGGGAGCCGCCGGGGGCCACAACGATCCTAAATACGGCCCTGTCTATCGGTTTCGGTCTCATCGTAAATGACGGCCGAATCGCGTAACGATCGCACCACGCTTTATGAAAAATAACGACGTTCGCATCGCGTAACCACGGCCGTAATTGACGATCGCACCACATGATACAGGGCGCAAGTGATGATCGCACTACGTTATAGTGGCTGTAATAGACGATCGCACCGCAGATGAACGTTTCGAGAATATTAAAATCTCGTCCCGAAATAATCCCGAGGCAAAATAAATTCCACCCGAAAAATGGGATTATATTTTTCCAAAAATATCGGGACCTTAAAAACTAGCTGAGGAACAACTAAACCAACCTGTCAAACTAAGAAAAAAGCAGGTGTGGCGACGGGAAAGGGTGCGCTGATCTGGAATTCCCCATAGCCAATTGATCACCGCACTTCCAAGATTATTTTTTTAAAAATTAAGCCCCTACGGCGCCCCTTGGCTGACTGGCGCCCTAGGTTGCAGCCTCTTTAGCCTAATTGTTAATCAGACCCTGTATGTAGGTACAGTACTAGTCTGCGGTACCTAGGTGTTTTAAAACTGTGTAATTATTTTGGACCATAAAAAACTGCTAATAAAACCTTATAACTTAATAAAATAACACGATCCGCATTTCTGAAAAAAATACAGGTTCAGAAATTATAGAATTTAAAAGGTTCCAGATTTAGGTGTTTTGATTTTTCATAAAACCACAAACTTAAAAAAATTACATATTACCACTAAACAAAGCTTAGAAAACTAAATAAATTTATATTTTGAATTATTCGATGACTAATGAATGGTCTTGCAGAAAATTGAAATTTTCATTAGTGGTAAACACAGTACATTGTCAAATGCCATTGGTATGAGGAATAAAAACTATTACCATGTATGTCTTTTTCACTGATCATTTGACATTACACCAGTCTTTATTGTACTAGGTACTTTACCACATTTCATAACATTTACAATATTTGTACAATGTTGGATGGATACTATTACAAGGGTATTATAATAACCAAACAGGTACAAAGTCAAATTATACAACAAACGTAATACTCTATAAACTAAAATTACTTATAGCAATTAGTTGGCATGCTAATCATTATCAGTTTCATTAAAACTTGGTATGTAGGTCAAGTTGGCATTGACCAATAACGAATAATCGACATACGCTACCACTTAACCCTGAGGGGGTAAAAAATCTGGTTTTGTTCTTTCCAAGGTTAACTTAATAGATAGCATAAGTAATCACTGTACAGTATTCTAATCCTAAACCTCCAATGTCAGATAATGACTGCTTGACCCACTATTGAATATTCGCAACATTTACAAGTGCTACTATCAAAACACACTGATATAGAGCTAAACTTTTCATGATTTTACCAGTACCTACCTTTATATTTAAGTGCTAAGCATCTTAAATAATTTTCCTTTTTGAGTGCCAGTATACAATTCCCAAAGCGTACGGAATGTATTGAATTGAATTTGTACTTTGTAATAACAAAAATCTAAAAAAAACTTCAAAAGTAAAAAACATAAAATGTCTCTGGTTAAGTCAGTTTTAGGTTTAGGCCTAATGTATCCATTTTTTATGGTTCACACTTTCTGGAAAGTCAGGGAGAGTCAGAGAAAATCAGGGAGTTTGAAAAAGGTAAAGGAAAAGTTAGAAAAACACCAAAACTCAGGGAAAATGCTTTATATTTTCAACAAGTCAGGGAAAAATTTGATCTTAATCGTAAACACAAAGAAAAATCACAATTGCACTAGTGTAATTGTAATCGCACTGTGCAAAAATCACAACTAAAAGTGCGTATTATGAGTCTTGAGTCAGGGAAAATTATCCTAATAAAAGTTTGAACCATGTTGTTGCATACCACCAAAAAGTTAGTTCGTGTACACTGTAATTTTGTACTGCTTTGCAAATCAGACTTACTTTAATGTCTTTCTCTTTCTTGATGTTGGTAATTTTCCAGTCATCCCAGCGATGAGGATTTCTCGTACCCAGAGCTCACCGGGGTCGGCACCATGGACATCTACCAGCCCGAGATGATGTTCAAGGTTGAGGAGGACTCCGTGGAGTACGTGGATGTGATGGCTTCCCCGAGGAGGGAGGCTGACACGAGCTTCCGCGCCCCCTCCGACTCCGGGAGTGTCCACTTCCCCGAGGACCCTCGCCCCTGGGGCCCTCAGTCGATGGTGGAGGCCTTCGCAGAGAGCACGAGACGGGACGAAGACGACATTGATATGTTCATGAAGAGTGTAGCTCTCACCGTGAAAAGGCTTTCTCCCAAGGCGAGAGCAGAGGCCAAGTTGAAAATTTTATCTGTGGTTACTGGGCTCGAGTTCCCCGCTGAAACTAAATCTGGAGAAGACTGTTTATAGATTAATGTAATGAATTTAGAATACCATGTAGGAAAACTGTTGAGCGAAGTGAATAAGACCAAAGGAAGAAATGGCGAGATTGAATATTTTACTCGAGTTCCCTAAATGGAGTTATCCTTACGCATGCACGATAAGCCTTCCGACTGCTTAGCTGTAATGCCAAGTACATAGTAAAATAATTCCTTTGTAGAAAAACTAATACCAAAGAACAGTGTTTAATTGAACAAGTGCTGAACAAAACACTGTACTTCAATTTGTTTATATTAACCTGAAGGTTAAATATTTGTGAGGTGAGGTGTCATCAACTATCATACCTTACTGCTACACACCATATGATTTGTGTAATTTGTTTTTTGTACAAAAAAATACAGGTTTATTTAAATGCATTGATTAAAAATCCATTGGTTGATTGTATTACAAATCTTGTAAAATAACATTCATAATCTAAACACTTACTACTGCTGATTACATTCAGACAGGGTAGAAGATTAATGCTACCTAAATTTATCAAAGAAAGTACTGTCATGGGTATTTTCGTATGTAAATTATTCAATCTATGTTATTTTAGTCAGTATACTTGATACTCAATTAAATTTCAATCAAAATAAAACATTTCAAACCCCAACATAATTATATGTCAGTCATTTTATCACCTTCTTAAAATCCAAAAGTTTATTGTTATGAAATATAGGCCTAATTCGGAGGTGGCAAGGGGGGCAGTTGCCCCCCCCCCAATAATTTGGAGGAAATCTTATTGTAATATGTGAAAAGTCACAATTATCACGATCACGACCATTTTGCCCCTCCAATCAAAATGATAGAATTACCCTTATGTTATGAAACACTTTTTTTAACTAGCAATGTTGACTTTCAACTTTTTTTTATCCTACTAATATTATAAATGTAAAAGTTTGCAAGACTGTTCGTGTATATATTTGTGGCTCAATCACGCTCTAACCACTGGACTGATTGGGCTGAAATTTGGCAGAGAGGTACTCGATAGTCCTGAGTAACATATTAAAGTTGCGAAAATACTATAGGGCTCAAAGTTCCGATGTATTCCTCTAGTCCAGAATTGTATCCTTGACATGCAAAAGGTGGAGTAATTTTGATTTTTGGGTATGTTATATGTATCGACCTCCTGATAAAAAACATAAGTTTTCGACCTCGTAGCCCTTGTGCGTTTTCCGCCATATTGAAAAAAAATCATGAAAAAACTTAACTTCTTTTTTTATTTCCTTAATAACTCGCTTATTATGATGTGTCGTAGGCAAAGAGGCCTTCGAACCAAATTTAAAGATCGCAAAATTCCCTACAATATTTGTATACTATAATGCGAAATATGACCAATGGAAGCAGAGAATCATAGATATTAAATCAGTACAAAAAATTTAAATAGATGTAAAACATGACTTTATCTTATTTCAGCTCGAATAACTAATTTTCTATAAAGTTTAGAGTAAGATATGTAGGCACGTAATTTGTAGACAAGAAAATTTTTTGTAATCAACATATATAACATTTACAAATATGTTGAGCAGATGCATAGAAACAAAAGAGCCAATTTAAAATAACAAGTACAAAAATTTAAAAAGTATGATTTTAGCCCTGTTTTCTTTAATACCTATTATATTATTTTTTCTTTAGGTTTAAGGTTAATTGTATTATGCATACTTCTTATATGACATAAATTACATAGTGAATTGAAAGAAAAGTGTACTTCTGGCATGGAAATATTAGGGATAAGTATGTCATGATAAGTTCATTAAGTAACATAATTAATGTTCAATTTAAGTTAGGATTATTACGATAGGTCTGAAAAAATCACTACGTAGTATAAGATATGTTATGAAAAACATTTAAACATGTTATATAATTTCTTAAAAGCCCCCTCCAAACCTATGCCAAATCGAGACAAGTACTTTTTGAAATAATTCACAAATAAAATTTAAAATTTAAAATATTATTACGGATATTAATAAATATAAATAAATAATATTGGTGGTAGCGAAACACCCATCCACACTATTGACAATCCATCCCATTCATCTTTATATATAATAATTTAACTGTGCAGACAAATTTTTATTTTACATTTTCGTACTCAGATTCAGTCAGTTTCGATCGTTTTGGTGGCCAATTGTTTAATGCCCTCTCCGATCTAATACTAATTCCATTATTGTCTGGTTCATCACTTTCATCGTATTCCATGTCAAGTTCAAAATGCGGTTTATTTCCACATTGCTCAAATCAGCAATTTTCGCAGACAACGGAGCATTTAAGCCCTGCTTTCTTGCAGCTGCGTTTGGATTCGCAACTTTTTAGCGAAGTTATTATCATAGTCGGCATGGTAAGACCTAGGCCTGGGACCATGATAACTTTTCGGTCCTCAGATGTCAAAAAATCCATTCGTTCAAAACTGTATATATATATGTGTGTGTGTGTGTGTGTGTGTGTGTGTGTGTGTGTGTGTGTGTGTGTGTGTGTGTGTGTGTGTGTGTATGTGTCCTTGGGTGCTACAACTCTCGTAAAAATCATCCGATTTTGATGAAATTTGGTACAAACATGTAAAGCAACATTTATGACTCTAAGTTCGAAAACCAGCCAGATTGATCTATCCAAAGGGGTATTTTGGGGGGGTTTTGTACCCCAAAAATGGGTTTTTGAGTTTTTTACACGTAATATTTTTAGTGAATCAAATTTTAATTTACACCATTTGATTTGGCTTTAAAATACAAACAATTTGGTGTTTTTATCATTTCTCTACGTCAATTGGTTACAGAGATATTGAAAGTGCTAAACACAGTACTTTGTCCAATGTTATTCTTATGGAGGGTAAGAAAAAAAACATATCTCGCTTATTTATGAACGTATACTAATGAAACTTGGTATACGGCTTCATCTAGTTGTGGTATATTGCTGTTTAAACAAAAAACCAATTTTTACCGATAATTCCCTTAGCAGCAACCCTGAGTACTCATCTCCATGTTATTCTAATGGAGAATAATCAAAATGGTATATATATATATATATATATCGCTTATTTATGAATGTATATTGATGAAACTTGGTATGTGGCTGCACCTACTAAATTATATTTAAATTTGCATAAACATCAATTGTATATGTTCCTTGTTGCAGCAAACCTGCATACTCATCCCCATGTTATTCTAATGGAGAATAATCAAAATGGTATATCGCTTATTTATGAATGTATATTGATGAAACTTGGTATGTGGCTGAACCTACTAAATTATATTTAAATTTGCGTAAACATCAATTGTATATGTTCCTTGTTGCAGCAAACCTGCGTACTCATCCCCATGTTATTCTAATGGAGAATAATCAAAATGGTATATATATATCGCTTATTTATGAATGTATATTGATGAAACTTGGTATGTGGCTGCACCTACTAAATTATATTTAAATTTGCATAAACATCAATTGTATATGTTCCTTGTTGCAGCAAACCTGTGAACTCATCACCATGTTATTCTAATGGAGAATAATCAAAATGGTATATATATATCGCTTATTTATGAATGTATATTGATGAAACTTGGTATGTGGCTGCACCTACTAAATTATATTTAAATTTGCATAAACATCAATTGTATTCCTTGTTTCAGTAAACCTACGTACTCATCCCCAATGTTATTCTTATGGAAAATAATTAAAATTGTATCTATCGCTTATTTGTGAATATATTTTCATGAAACTTGGTATGCTGCTTTATGTGGTATTAATAGATATATTAAGCATTGGAAATTCGCTTAGTAGGCAGGTTTGCTGCGACGGGGGTATATTGCATTTGTAAGATACAGAGTTCAGTAAGGTTTGCGGAGCTTCTTCATTTGACATTGTGACTGGAATCAAGCCGTTATTAATTTTAGCCGCAGCCAAGAGGATTTTGTTCAAATCCCATCCACAGTTTAACTTGAGAGTATGTTCACCTCGTATGATTGTCAAGGGTAGAGGGACTCGCCAAGTCAAATCTTGTACCAGTTGCAGATTTAGAGAACAGGTTGTATCTAAGTTTGTCAATAGTTCCATTAACATCCCCCCCCACCCTTATAAGGCCAAAATAAAACAGTGGCATTTCATGATGCTATTTTAGCGAATTTCTCCTATAGGGAAGAATTTGCGAATTTCCCCTATAGGGAAGAAGGTATTACCGTAGTCGGCATGGTGAGAACTAGGCTCGGGAGCATGATAACTTTTTGTTTTTAGGTTCCCAGACCCTAAAAACACTTTGTTCGAAACTGTATATATATATATATATATATATATATATATATATGTGCGTGTGTGTGTGTGTGTGTGTGTGTGTGTCCGTGGGTGCGGTAACTCTCGTAAAAATGGTCTGATTTTGATTAAATTTGGTACAATCATGTAAAGCAACATTTATGACTTTATATTCGAAAACCAGCCAGATAGCTCCATCCAAAAGGGTATTTTGAGGGGGTTTTGGACCCCAAAAATGGGTTTTTTGAGATTTTTATATATAATATTTTAGTAAATCCAATTTTTATTTTCACCATTGAATTTAACTTAAAAAAAACAAACAATTTGGTGTTTTGATCATTGCTCTACGTCAATTGGTTACCGAGATATTGAAAGTGCTAAACACAGAACGTTGTCCAATGTTGTTGTTATGGAGAATAAGAAAAAATGTATATCTTGCTTATTTATCAACTTATCCTGACAAAACTTGGTATATTGCTTCATACCGTTGTGGTCTATTGATATTTGCACGAAAAACAATTTTTTTGCTGATAGTTTCCGTAGCAGCAAACCTGCGTACTCTCCCCCTTGTTATTTTTATGGAGAATAAGTAAAATGTTATCTCCCTTGATTATGAACATACATTAATAAAATTTGGTATGTGGCTTTACCTACTTGAGTTATATTGGTATTTGTATAAAACCCCATTTTTTGTGTACCTTGCTACAGCAATCCTGCATACGCAGCTGCCATGTTATTCTTATGGAGAATAATTAAAATGTCGTAAATCGTTTATTTATGAATATATATTTATGAAACTTGGTATTTGGTTTTATGTGGTATTAAGATACATATATATGCATTGGAAATTCGCTGAGTACGCAGGTTTGCTGCTACAGGGGTATTTCAATATCCGTTCATTAATAAGTGTTATACAGGGTGTCTCAAACAGATTGCAGACAAACCTACTGACCTAGAAGGATGAACTAACATTATTCCCCACTACATCAACACCGAGGATTTGATTTTCATCAAAATGTTTGATTGTTGTAGAGCTTTAAAATGGAATACAACCTGAAACACGTTTATATTTGAAAATTCCGAACTAGTGCCCCTCAGTTTTTAGAACACCCTGCGTATTTGTAACAAACTAAAAATATTTTTATGTTATTCCTTGGGGTTGATTCAGTGGGAAATAATTGTATTTCGTCCTTATAGGGCAATTGGTTTGTCTGTAATCTGTTTGAGACACCTTATGTGAGACACCCTGTATAACATTTTAACTATCTTGCCTCATATATTATACTTAGTTATTGCTAATTAAGAATTACTTTTGACATACTCAGCATTTACTGTTTTAAGATAGTGGGCATTTCAATTTCCACAGGTTAATATCTTGAACACCATCAAGACATTACAAATGTAAAGCTGAAAGCCGAATAAGGTATAACTATTGTAAAGATTACTCAACCCTCGTAATATCTGATTACACACGATGTGCACGATTTTACTCATCAAATTGCAATTGCTTGGCTATGGATTGAACGATTAAAAAAATTATACAATATTTCTTGACTTAAAAATCCTTCTCTTTCTTACCTAGATGAGTGTTTTAAAAACTTATGTTTTTATAGCATGAATAAACTTATGTTTTCAATTTATTAATCTGTGAGAACTTGAAATGACTACCATTTATTTGAATTCAAAAACGGTAAAAGCTGGAGACATCAAATTCATATCATTAGCCGTAAACCCCTACAGTAAAAAACCCTACAGAAACTATTACAACAATTATTTAAAAAATCTAATGAAATAATATATTAACGAATATACGTTTCATACTTTTTTAAATTAGTATAATAAACGGTCCGAGTTTCAAGTCAGAGCCGCAAATTGATCCTAATATATGATGTACTGATTTAAAAAAATAAAAAAACACATAACACAGAGAAGCGAAAGGTATTTTGTGAACACTAGAGCAGCATCTTGCTGATTAGGCTACCTAAGCTCGTTGACGCTACCTTATACCTTTACAAGATTCGGGACGAATAAAGAAACAAAGTTTAATCAACACCGGTGACGTGAGATTAGAATAATGACACGCATTTCACGTCACTGTAGTGACGTCACAGAACAATGCGCGAAGTAACAAAGCGTGGGCGATAAGCTGGCACAGAAACCCAATCACTTCTAGAAACAGCTGACATTGCTGGGAAGCCGTAAGTTCAGCGTTGTTTTATTTCAATCCAACCAAAACCAAGTTCAACCGGACACGTCTAATCTAGGAATAGGTTACTCAGAAATCTGTGCCATACTGATTCACGCAGTTACACCACAAGTGATCGTTGACCGAAGATGGAAGATAACGAACTGTTAAAAAGGCATTTACGACGAGATTGGTGTGGAAATGCCCATAAGTAAACGTATTCTAATTCCAAATAACTCTCATAACAGACGATAATGTTTTTTGTTTGATTTGGGTTTGTAGAAGGTTTTGTTGACCTTGCTTCCTGACCCTATTATTTATCAGAATGTGATTTTAAACAGCGGTCTCTATAATATATTTGTAATATTGACAGGCTAGAGGCCAACTTTCCAAGACTCGAACATTCCAACAAATTCACACATTAGGCAAATGAGGATATAACTACTAGTAGTAGGACCCAATTAATAAAAAACTGTTTTGGTCTCGTTAGGACTGTGGACCCATTAACTATAATTTTTAATCTATTTATAATCGCAATTTGAAGTATAGGCCTAGCTATAGAATAATAACAGTTACCAGAATCACAATCATATACGGTAACAGTTTCGAGTAATTAAATTAATTTCAATTCCGATAAAACTATGAAATGCAATCTAAAGTCGACTTGATTATTCTACATGAGTTAAATCAGGAGCAAATACGAATACTGTAATACTAATGCATTATTTGTTATCGAAGAAATTCGCCTAAGCCTGTATTTTCATTCTAACTTTTTAATAGGCTCTAGGTGCCATTTAATTTTACTACTGAAGCCGTACAAAATCCACCGCACGTCTTCAGCCTACAACCAATGACTACATATACAACTTTCAAAAAGAGCGAGTGAAATAGTCTATGAAATTAATCATGAATCAAGTCCTATCGCATACCACCTGAATGCTTATTAGTTTCTCCATAAAGTACGAACTATCAGAGTGATTCCTTAGTATTAGACTTTGAGTAGGTTTTTAGCAATTTCGAAACACTTTGGGTCTTCAGAACACAATTCCACACACACAACAGGTTTAAATTACAGGGATGTTAATGAGCATAGCGATGAAAGCTGTGAATCAGCTGTCAGTGGTAATTAGCCAGGTAGGTGAAACCGAGGAATACTCGAGTTTAATGCGGGTTTATGAAGCTTTAATGCGGGTCGCTGATGGCTCGCTTGAGAACCCCGACCTGCGTCAATCAGCTTTTAGAGTTGGCACATCAACTCCAACTGCAGTCACTCAGACGACGTCGCGGGTACAGCCCACCCAGGCCCAGGTGCAGGGTGTGTAGGTAGTAGGGGTTGATATCGTCCGATGAGTGGCATTACTTGTATATAACGCGGTCGTTCTACCCCCATCTTTCCATCTTTCTGACTACAGCTGACCAGGCGCGAAGTAAAACAGTTCAACCATAGGGGAACATCAAGAGTGCATACACCGTGAAATTGACACCAAACACTTGGCACTCTATTATCTCTGTCGTATCACTTATTTATAATTACCGTATTTTATTTACGATGGTATTTTTTGTATGTCGTATGATTTTTTTCTAAATGGGCTGATTTTCGTTATCGCAAAAATTTTCGAAACTGTAAAGCTAAGAGCGATGAATTTGTAATGATTACTTTGTCTGAAAATAAATAAGTAAGAGTATATACTGTTGCGTTTCTTCTACTCCTGTGGCGTCCCATACGCATATTCTTCCGTTCGAAGGTTGCTACTGATTATTCATTCTCAATATCATATGTTGTCAAATTCCCCATCCATGAAGATACACGATGTGTCAAACATGTACAAACTCCTCAATGAACGCCATTGGATGATAAAGGATGCTTACGTCATACGAACGTGTGCCAGATCCGCGACACATTCCCTCTGATATATTCGTGTTCAGCCCGCGTTTCTTCCTTCCGGTCTGGCACGTTGTCGTGTCTTCGTCGGCGCGTCCGTGTAGATAAAACTTATATTGTGATTCGTCTTTCGGTAATATGATTTTACGTTTTGGTTCCAAACCCCCTAAGGAGGTTCTGTTGCAAATATTGGTTACTGCAGCATGAATGGCTTTAATTTTTACACACATTAGTCCTACTTGGATCGTATTATGTCAGCTCTTAACGCTTTTAGATCAAAGAGAGGGCCATTCCTCGACATAATGCTAGGTTTACTTAAATATTACGACATATAAAGGAACTTTAAGAAAAGGAAGTTCGTTTTTCTGTGATATTATAGGCCTACTACTTTAAGAAACAGAAAACGTAACTTTTTTTGAAATTTTGGATTAATTTATGTTTTAACAAGTATATTTTCTAGAAAACTAATTGTTGTTCTAAATCAAGTGCTGGTTCCCATGCATAGAGGATATCATGGTGAATGAAATAAGTTGTTACTAAATATAACAGTATTCGTTATAAATGGAAAAGGACAGCACGCTTGAAAGTACATAATTTTATTGTCGAGTGATAGTAAATGGTATACAGATTGCTTGAAAGAAATTTGACGACACATATTATACACCTTTGGTCTAAAAACAATCGATCCGCACTACGGTCCTGTATTATAATACCCCCGTCGCAGCAAACCTGCCTCCGCGAATTTCCAATGAATATATAACACAACACATTAAAACACTTAGCAGGATTTATAAAAAATATTCACAAACAAGCGATATTTAAAATATTAATTAATCTCCATAAAAATAACATTGGGGATGAGTACGAAGGTTTGCTGCAACAAGGAACACAAAATAATGGGTTTTTATACAAATATCAAAATAACTCATCTTAGTGAAGTCGCATACCAAGTTTCATCCATATACATGCATAAATAAGCGATATATAACATTTTAATTATTTTCCATAAGAATAACATAGGGACCAAGTACCTAGATTTGCTGCTACGGGAACCATAGGCAAAAAATTGTTTTTTTTTGTACAAACAACAATGAACCACAACCAAATGAAGCCATATACCAAATTTCGTCAGTTTATGTTCATAAATAAGCGAGATATACAATTTTTCTTTTTCACCATAAGAATAACATTAGACAACGTACTGTGTTTAGCACTTTCAATATCTCAGAAACCAATTGACGTAGAGCAATGATCAAAATACCAAATTGTTTGTTTTTTATGCTGAATTCAATAGTAACAATTAAAATTTGATTTAAATAAAAATTACATGTGGAAACCCCAAAAAACTCATTTTTGGGGTACAAAACCCCCAAAACCCCCTTTCGGATGGTGCGATTCGTCTGGTTTTCGAACTCGTTCAAATAAATGGTGCTTTATACATTTGTACCAAATTTAATTAAGATCGGACCTTTTTTACGAGAGTTATCTTGCATACGGACACATAAATACATATTATAAAGATTTGAACGAATGGTGTTTTTGGCATCTGGGGACCTCATAGTGAAAAGTTATCATGGCCTCGGGCTTAAGTCTTACTATGAGCCCTACGGTAATAACTTCTTCCCTATAGGGGAAATTCTCTAAAAGGAAGGTGGTGTCTGCGTTGTCACGCCTGAATCTTTTGAACCGATTGGACTGAGTTATTATATTTTGGGCTCCGGATGGAACTATTCGCGTTTCCAAACTCTCTTTGAATTCCGCTCACCGGGTCTTGAAAGTCTCAATGTTATTCTTATTATAATTTGATAATAATTAAAAAATACCCCCGTAGCAGCAAACCTGCGTACTCAGCGAATTTCCAATGCATATATATGTATCTTAATACCACATAAAGCCACATACCAAGTTTCATCAATATACATTCATAAATAAACTATTTATGACATTTTAATTATTCTCCATAAGAATAACATGGCGGCTGAGTATGCAGGTTTGCTGAAGCAAGGAACACAAAAAATGGGGTTTTATACAAATATCAATATAACTCATGTTGGTAAAGCCACATACCAAATTTCATTAATTTATTTTCATAATGAAGGGAGATAACATGTTACTTATTCTCCATAAGAATAACATGGGGCTGAGTACGCAGGTTTGCTGCTACGGGAGCCTTTGGTAAAAATTGTTTTTTTGAGCAAATATCAATGGTTCACAACCAGATGAAGCCGTATACCAAGTTTCATCAGTATACGTTCATAAATAAGCGATATATAAAATTTTTATTTTCCTCCATAAGAATAACATTAGACAACGTACTGTGTTTAGCACTTTCAATATCTCGGTAACCAATTGACGTAGAGAAATGATCAAAATACCAAATTGTGTGTTTTTTTAAACTGAATCCTATGGGAAAAACTAAAATTTGACTATTTCCAAAATTATATGTAAAAAATTCGAAAAACCCATTTTTGGGGTACAAAACCCCCCCAAAATACCACTTCGGATAGAGCGATCTGGCTGGTTTTCGAACTTAAAGTCATAAATGGTACTTTACACGTTTATACCAAATTTCATAAAAATCGGATAATTTTTACGAGAGTTATCGTGCTCACGGACACATATATATATATATATATATATATAGATAGATAGATATATATATATATATATATATATATATACAGTTTCGAACGAATGGTGTTTTTGGGGTCTGGGGACCTCAAAACGAAAAGTTATCATGGTCCCGGGCCTAGTTCTTACCATGCCGACTACGGTAATAGCTTCTTCCCTATAGGGGAAATTCGCTAATATAACAACTATGTAAATGTTGCGTATTATGGTGGTGTGCAACATTTCAAACCGGTTTGTAACTCTGAGATTCCCGAGTGAAGAGCGGTAGGGCCTATTCCAGCTAGTGTGGCACACTATGAAAACACATTGGTAACAACTTACCAAACTTACTCAAAATTCAGCAATACTTAAATCCTCAAACAACTCATCGGAGAATTATTTTAGGTAAATAGTGAACAGTTAAAACTTAAATAGTAAAAAGTAAACATTTTATCTGTAAGGTTGGTTTGCAACGAGCCAACCTAAATGAATTTCCCCATGTTGCTGGTAACATGGTTAGGTCTGTTAACACTTCCTCCGTCCTCGCGATTACGTGGAGGGGTCAAAATAAACACATGGAGCGACAATTTCGTAACGAACTGAAAATATAACTTGGTCTATCAGCTGCAAATGTTGGGCGGTTTCCAAATCCGCGGAACCAATTTCAAGACTATTTCCTCCTCAAGTGACGCGTGAAGTGGAAGTAGAGAGTAAATTTATTTTTACCGTAGATATTCTTCCATTATAATACGCGGAACTCTATTTTTTAGAAAAAAGTATATCCATTAAATTTCAAATAGCAAATCTATATATTTAAAGAACATTTTTCAAATCATGATTGGTTATTTGCCTATAAAGATTATTTTTAGTTAAATCTCTGAAGTGATGGTAAAGGTTAAGATCAGTTAAATTATATGAATAAGTTCTGGAGATAAGATTTATTATTGATATCAATTACAAAACTTGTGTTATAAATTCAAAATAAACCAGAGCATATTGATTTTAAAATGTATATCTGCAATCTGTAATAAAACACTAATTTTGGAATGCAAGTAATCAAATGGGAAATCCGCTGTGCCATAGGGCGGATTTCAACGTAATTGCCAGCTTTGCTCATCAAATTTTCTCCGCTCAATTTCACAATTTATGGACTTCAAACTTCCTGTAAGATATCAGCAAGTAATTTGTTTCGTTTGAGCGGAAATAATAATTAGGTCGAGTATGTATACACAGACTTTGCTTGGGTCATTGACTTAAAGGAGAGAAAGGAAGTCAGATTGTGCAAAAATGGTGTTATGCAATATTTACTTGACATTATTTTAAAGTAATTCGATTTTTCAAAAATGCCTGTGTAAAACATGAATTAAATAACAACAAATAACAACTTAAACCCAAGACTTTATTGCGTAAAGTTTCTTAATGTGATGATGATTACACAGCATGTATATTACAGAAATGACACGTCACGTATTCGTTATGCTATGTTAGTCTAGGTGAGCGAAGATGATCGGCCGGAGTGAGGGACTGTGGAAGCGTGGTTCGCTGGCGCTGGCGGTCGTGTTAATCAGTTGATTATTCACATTGTAAAGTCATTTGCCTAGACAAACAAGTCAATTTAGAACTTAAATTCCCCTCAGTTATTATTTGGCAATAAAAAGCCCATAACTGCGTAACACTGCGAAATCCGAAAAAGTCTGCAAACTGAACTTAAACCTTTTGTACTATTATTCTACAAAACTGCCAGGCCAGGCCCGCAGAGCCCGCGGTATGGGGGCCCACGGACCTAAGGGGCCCGCAAACCGAAGCGGCGGGGCCCGCGGGCCGAGGTGGGCCCGCAAAATGCTATAAAATTATTATATTTGATTTTCAAATTATCAATAGTGTTGTTAGTCAAACTTTAAGAATTTATTTATTTTTAGCCTAGTAGATCTTTCATTCGTTGTGATTACAGTTTAATAAATTACACGCTTTAAAACTGCAATAAGGTTTATTATTTTAATTTTCCTCGATCCTAATTACTTTAAAAGTAAAATTTAATGTGAGCTATTTAAAAAAATATTTCATAATTTTGCACAGCAAGTTTAACACGGTTGTTAATAGTGTCAGTAAAGTTTTTGAACTGTGTTTTTGAAGGTAATTCAGCATTAGGATCCTTTTCAAACCCTCAAGGTACAGCCGTAAACGATATTATAGTGGTCATTTCACAAGGTTCGTAGAGCTTTCAGACCAGGTGTGCTGAGTCGATCTATTTAAGGTTTTCTACTTGACCGGAAGAGACCTCGTAAAAACAGCTGGAAGGTCACGTGATCACCAATCCAATCTACAGTGTTGCTGGAAACACAATATTTATCGTATGAGTACCATATTTTCCTCATCAGTGTAATTAGAATTAACATTGTTTAACTGCTTAAATTCTATGATAAGCTGTTATTTTATGAAACTAATTTATTGTTTTGATTTACTTGTATTATTAGATTAATGGATCAAGGGTTTAAATTTTCTTTCTGCATGTCCAGTGACAATTTAATAATAGCTGTCACATTATTGCAACACTTTATGGTATGTTGTTGATTTATGAATCAGCTGGACGCCCTCGTAAGACATCTTTGCTGCGAACATTACTCTTATGTAAATAAGCACACCTGGTCTGAAAGCTCTACGAACCTTGGTCATTCCACTCCAAACTGAATATAAATAAATCCACTCCAAATACCTTTTTAGCGAATTTCCCCTATAGGGAAGAAGCTATTACCGTAGGTCTCATGGTAAGACTTAAGCCCGAGACCATGATACCTTTTCATTTTGAGGTCCCCAGATGCCAAAAATACCATTCGTTCAAATTTGTATATATGTATATGTGTGTCCGTAAGCACGATAACTCTCGTAAAAAAGGTCCGATCTTAATTAAATTTGGTACAAATGTGTGAAGTACCATTTATTTGAACGAGTTCGAAAACCAGATGAATCGCACCATCCGAAGGAGGGTTTTGTACCCCAAAAATGTGTTTTTTGGGGTTTTCACATGTAATTTTAATTTAAATCAAATTTTAATTCGTACCATTGAATTCAGCTTAAAAAAACAAACAATTTGGTATTTTGATCATTGCTCTACGTCAATTGGTTACCGAGATATTGAAAGTGCTAAACACAGTACGTTGTCTAATGTTATTCTTATGGAGAAAAAGAAAAATTGTATATCTCGCTTATTTATGAACATAAACTGGCGAAATTTGGTATATGGCTTCATCTGGTTATGGTTTTTGTTGTTTGCACAAAAGAACAATTTTTCGCCTATGGTTCCTGTAGCAGCAAACCTAGGTACTTGGTCCCCATGTTATTCTTATGGAAAATACTTAAAATGTTATATATCGCTTATTTATGAAAGTATAAGGATGGAACTTGGTATGTGACTTCACTAAGATGAGTTATATTGATATTTGCATAAAACCCATTGTTTTGTGGGCCTTGTTGCAGCAAACCTGCGTACTCATCCCCAATGTCATTCTTATGAAGAATAATTAATATTTTAAATATCGCTTGTTTGTGAATACATTTCTTATGAATCCTGTTAAGTGTTTTAATGTGTTATGTTATATATTCATTGGAAATTCGCTGAGTATGCAGGTTTGCTGCGACGGGGGTATTTCACATTTGGACAGGAACAGAACGAATTGCTGACCTTGGATCTGGACGTCTGGCTTCATGTTTTGACTCGACACTTGTCGGCTTAATTTGTAGGTATTTTATGCTACATTGACACGATGTTTTATTAATACCCCCGTAGCAGCAAACCTGCATATTCAGCGAATTTCCAATGCATATTAATTTATCTCAATACCACATAAAGCCACATACCAAGTTTTATTAATATACATTCATAAATAAACGATTTATGACATTTTAATTATTCTCCATAAGAATAACATGGCGGCTGAGTATGCAGGTTTTCTGAAGTAAGGAACACTAAAAGTGAGCATTTAAATAAATATCAATATAGCTCAACTAGGTAAAGCCACATACCAAGTTCTATTAATTTATGTTCATAATTAAAGGAGAAAACACGTTACTTATTCTCCATAAGAGTAACATGGGGCTGAGTATGCAGGTTTGCTGCTACGGGAACTATCGGTCAAAAAATGGGTTTTTGTGCAAATACCAATAGACGACAATGAAATGAAGCAATATAACAAGTTTCATCAGGATAAGTTGATAAATAAGCGAGATATACAATTTTTCTTATCCTCCATAAGAATAACATTGGACAACGTACTGTGTTTAGCACTTTCAATATCTCAGTAACCTATTGACGTAGAGCAATTATTAAAACACCAAGCTGTGCGTCTTTTTAAACTGATTCCAAAGGGAACAAATAAAAATTTTACTTTTTCAAAAATTGTATGTAATAAACTCAAAAAAACCATTTTTGGGGTACAAAACCCCCCTAAAATACCCCTTCGAATAGGTCGATCTGTCTGGTTTTCGAACTTAAAGTCATAAATGCTGCTTTACACGTTTGTACCAAATTTCATAAAAATCGGACCTTTTTTACGAGAGTTATCGCACCCACGGACACACACACACACACACATATATATATATATATATATATATATATATATATATATATACAGTTACAGTTATACAGTTTCGAACGAATGGTGTTTTTGGGGTCTGGGGACCTCAAAACGAAAAGTTATCATGGTCCCGGGGGCCTAGGTCTTACTATGCCGACTACGATAATAGCTTCTTCCCTATAGGGGAAATTCGCTAAAAAAATGTGCAAGTGTTATATTTAAATACATGAGGTAGTATCTTAATAGAGTTCTATGGGTAGTATATGTACGCACTTTTAGCTAATTTCCCCTATAGGGAATAAGCTATTACCGTAGGTCTCATGGTAAGACTTAAGCCCGAGACCATGATAACTTTTTGTTTTGAGGTCCCCAGATACCAAAAACACTATTCGTTCAAATTTATATATAGATTCTTATAGAGAATAATTTAAATCGCTTACATGTGAATATATTTTTATGAAACTTGGTATGCAGCTTTAAGTGGTATTAAGACATATATTATGCATTGGAAATTCGCTGAGTACTCAGGTTTGCTGCGACGGGGGTATTTTAGTATTTTATATAGAACACTAGCCGACCCGTTGCACCACCCATCCCACACCTTTGTCGCCCCCGTAAACTATGATAGTTGTGTCTGCTTCAATCTGTGGTTAGCCCGTGGAACTAATAAGAATCAAGATCAGCGGTTTGACTTTTCATCAGCTAAAACCAATGTGAATGCCCACAAGGGATTCATGGGAACTTTGGGACCCAGAGGGGTGGAACACAAGGGGAATTTTGTAATACCGTTTCTTAGCAAGCACCTACGGCCAAAAGAGGAACCTAAATGTCAAATGTCAACTCTGTAGGCCTTATAGTTAAGGATATTTCGTGATAGGACAGTCAGCCAGTGGTATTTGGATTATATATGTATATTAAGATTAACTAGGTGAAGCCACATATAAAGTTTCATCATTATACGTTCATAAACAATTAAGATATTCAGTTGTATTTATTCTCCAAAATATTATCAATGAAAGAACTGACATTTAATCGGAATGAAATTAAAGAGAAATGATAAATAGTAAATTCCGGGAAATAAGAATGAATGGAGCGATAAAATAGAGATAACGCCGGCCCAGGCGCCAGGGTGGCAGGGGGGGAAGGTCGATCCCAAGGTCACTGCACACATTTAGCGCCTGCAAACATGAATAAAAACCTGCAACACACCCGTGTACTGCAGTCAACATAAACTAAAACTAGTCGGCGCCCGTCGAAATTCGTTTGAGTAATTCGACTGTCCCCTGTAGGAAGAATCAATACCCCCGTAGCAGCAAACCTGCATACTTAGCGAATTTACAATGCATATTAATTTATCTTAATACCACATAAAGCCACATACCAAGTTTTATCAATATACATTCATAAATAAACGATTTATGACATTTTAATTACTCTCCAAAAGAATAACATGGCGGCTGAGTATGCAGGTTTGCTGAATTAAGGAACACTAAAAATGGGCTTTTATACAAATATCAATATAACTCAACTAGGTAAAGCCATATACCAAGTTCTATTAATTTATGTTCATAATTAAAGGAGATAACACTTTAATAATTCTCCATAAGAATAACAGGGGGCTGAGTATGCAGGTTTGCTGCTACGGAAACTATCGGCCCCAAAATGGATTTTTGTGCAAATATCAATAGACCATAATGAAATGAAGCAATATACCAAGTTTCGTCAGGATAAGTTGATAAATAAGCGAGATATACAATTTTTCTTATCCTCCATAAGAATAACATTGGACAACGAACTGTGTTTAGCACTTTCAATATCTCAGTAACCAATTGACGTAGAGCAATGATTAAAACACCAAGCTGTGCGTCTTTTTAAACTGATTCCAAAGGGAACAAATAAAAATTTTACTTTTTCAAAAATTGTATGTAATAAACTCAAAAAAACCATTTTTGGGGTACAAAACCCCCCTAAAATACCCCTTCGAATAGGTCGATCTGTCTGGTTTTCGAACTTAAAGTCATAAATGCTGCTTTACACGTTTGTACCAAATTTCATAAAAATCGGACCTTTTTTACGAGAGTTATCGCACCCACGGACACACACACACACACACACACTCACACACACACACACACACACACACACACACACACACACACACACACACACACACACATATATATATATATATATATATATATACAGTTTCGAACGAATGGTGTTTTTGGGGTCTGGGGACCTCAAAACGAAAAGTTATCATGGTCCCGGGCCTAGGTCTTACCATGCCGACTACGGTAATAGCTTCTTCCCTTTAGGGGAAATTCGCTAAAAACATTATAGCTAGCCTAAATGAGAACCTTTTGGGCGTTATTAAATCACTAAAACTAAACACTATATAATGCTGCAGGCTGCAACTGACACAAAGTTATGTATTTGGAGGTTAGGAAACGTCTGTGTCATGCAGTCTTATCCCAGAATGTAGACTTATAGATAGGGATATGGTGAAACTGTACGATTATGATAAATGAGGGGGTGGGAGCCTGAAAATAATTTTGCGGGGGGGCCCAAAAAAATCAGTTACGCCACTGTTATTCTGTGAATATTATTCAACAACACCTACCGCACCGATACCGATGATGAAATTATGATAATATTTCGCCAACAATAAAATGTGTCTGATGGTAAAATCCAGGTGTGACAACAATGTGATGAGCACAGTGGGGAGAGCCTTGAGGACGGGAGAGAAGTGAGAAGAGAGGGTGACAATGACTCCAATTAGTCGCCGCCAGGGTCGGCCGTCACGCTCTGCGCTTCTGCACTTTTTTGTAGCCCAGTAACGTTACGCAACGTGACGCTGTAACGGTGACCGTGACACTGTGTCTAGAAAGAGTCCCGGGATAAAAATAGCAGAGTCCGACTAATCTAGGGCATTATAGAAAACCGAAAATGTATTTTTGGGAATCCCAGTGGATTCTGTGTAATGAGCTGAGCTGACGATAATCTTTGCATTATTCATCACTATAAACGTTGCACAGTTCAATTAAAAACAGACCTAATCTAACGACGCAATGAGGTTGCACATTTTTGAGAAATTCGTTTCACAATAAATGACGCTCAAACAGATTTGATCGTACATGTTGATTGGCAAAATTATAAAGTTGCTTTTGATTCGTGTTAACATTTTAATTTAATAACTTGATATATAAATTTCAAATAAGTAGTATCTTATTTTAACGCCCTGGAAAGAATGTTCGGACAGAAGATCAAGTGACATTACAGCTGTTATATTGGACTTAGAACGAAGTCATGTCCGGTACCTAGTGAAACGAAACGTAAAAACTATGAAAATCTAATGAGCAGATATGAACATCATTAAATGCTTAGTATGTTCTGTACGAATCTTGACCTATTATGATTTTAACTTTACCCGTAAACACAAGTCCGGAACTAATCTATATATTAATACGCTAGGGGTTGCTAGGGGTCTTCACAGTCATAACTCCATAACGGATTTTAACGTTTGTGGTGTCAAATTAAAGGTATTTTTGCGTATATTTGCCAATATGCCTCAGAATTTAGAGAAAGGGTATAACTTAAATACAGTAAAGGGCTGAATATTTGGAACAGTGGAGCTATCCGACGGCGGAAGTATAAACTACGTGTTGGATGAAAGTACGTTTTTATCATACGTTTAACGGATGTTTGGTTATGTTTTTTTACAACTGAAGTAACCTTTCGTTGGGTACAAACTTGCTCGGATTCGAGCAACAGGGCAACTATTAGAATCAACTACGCGATTGTATGACTGTGTTTCAGGGGTGGCGCGTTCTCACTAGAAATTGACTGTCATAAGCGTGTTTCGACTTATTTGGTTATGTTATACATTGACGTTGGGATGTGGCCGGCAAGGTAGGTATAAGACTGTACCAATATACATCGCCCCTACCTGGCCCACTGCCCTACCCTGGCTCCCAGTTGAATAGTTCATTACTCAGGACATAGCATAAACATCTCTCCCCACTGGTCAGTCGGTAAAACACGAGATAACTAAAGATGTCGTTGGCATATCAGCTTATTGAATATTATTACTTTTGTTACAGACTATCTGGGAACAAATTATACCGGAAGGCACTTGAAGATCTGAACTCTCTGTTTGGAAGATCCGGCACTTCAGAGGAAGTTGAGTTACCTCGTGAAGAGAAGGCGACCCTCACATTATCGGACTCGTAGCGACGTTGACAGAAGTGATTTTTAAAAGGTGTGACGTCAGACAACTGATCGACCAATCATTAAATTGTGAGTCATAGCAAACAAAAACAAAAAAAAAACATTATAACTAGTTACTATGCCTTGTGATATTATAATTATAATGCAAAATTATTTAATCAACAGTTTGTTTGCGGGTTGAGAAAAATGTCATAGAATTTAATGTCGTATCATGACAATTAAGCACACTCAACAAAAGCCCGTGAAACACTGAACAATGAACGAATGAACCAAATTAACCGTTCAACAGTAAATTTTCAGTTGAAATTTGAATGCACCTAGAACCGGTTGTCACGGTATAGTGCGACGTAGGCGATGATTTAATGCCAACAAAGAGGCATTCTGCTCGGCGCTAACAATAGGCTATCAATTCAATCAGCAGTATGTACACTGCAATTTACAAATTAGCTGTTGAACGTAAAATGAGTAATCGTAGTTACATAACTTCCCTTTCTAGAGTGCGTGCGGGCTGGAGATCATCATGAAGCCGGGGATTTCAAGCTATCAGTTGCGACCTTGGGGATGATAGGTCGGTAATGATGCGCACGTAACATCAAATTGTTGAAAATACGGATATTCTTGAATAATGTTACCACTAGGAGGTCATCGTTTAGCAGTTTGTAATAAAAAATAAATTAATTAATAATTAAACGGTTTGACCAATGTTGTTTAAAATTGAAACATAACGTAGAGAAAGTGAATAAACTGGGATATTCTGTGGCAACCACATGAGTTAGGAAACACGATTCTTGCTTGGCAGTAGGGGGCAATCCCTACTACTGGCATATTTTGTGGCAACCACATGAGTTAGGAAACACGATTCTTGCTTGGACCTGTGAATTGATAGTCCAGTGAATTTAGGCAAAAACTAAAATTCCCAGTAAAAACATGTGTTACAACCGCTACAATAGGGAATAAGCAACAGAAAAAACAGCAGAAGTTTCTTATAATCCTCTCATATATATTTTGCAGATGGTCCTGGACAGACTTACTGGCGGGTGGCATAAAATGCAGCGTTGCCAATCCGTGCAGTTAATATCTTGGGACCAGGGAGGTTTATTGTAAAACTGGAGGTAACACTTCTTCAATATTTTTGTCGAAAAAGCGAGCCGGTGATTTTGTCAGGTTGGTACCACTGGTGAGGCAAATTTATCGTTCTTTGAACTATCCTAATTGGTTGTTTTAATCCCATAAGTGAATCTAATCATGCAAATTCCTGGAATAATAGTAGTAAAAGTTGGAACAAATTCATTTTTACGTATGATTAATGCATATATTCTTGTCGTGAAATATGATAAATTAAGAGCAAACAAACAAATACCAGTTTATAAATGTTAAAATCATGAGTAGATATTTGTTTGAGTCTCTTTTCCGACTCGTTCGATTTCAGCGAGTAGTTCTTGGCCTCACAAAAATTTGGAAAGAACGGCTCGCAGTTTTGTTCATCAGTGTTACATCCAGTAATACTAATATACTCTTGCTTGGGACTGACCACCTGACGGGTAGCAGAACAATGTCACTGTACAAGGTGTCTTCTGAAGAGGGCGCTCCAGTCACGAAACTTTTCGCGTTTCTACCTGCTTCGTCCATAAGGCCAATGTTAACTTTCAAAGCCCGTTCCTCCTCAACGGATTATTCGATATCGTTGATTTATGGCTCATTTTAAAGAGCAAAAATATACCTAGCGATTTCAGTAAGCAGAATTCCGAAATCGTGAATAATAATCGATCAATAAAAATCCAAAATATTAAATATTTACGATTTTTTATGAGCGAACTATTTATGATAACGAAATTCTGCTTGCTGAAATTGCTAGATATATTGTATATTGTATTGAATTGCATGTAAAGTTTATCTTTAAAACGAACCATAAATAATCAATGTCGGACAACCCGTTGAGGAGGGACGGACTTTGAAAGTTAACATTGGTCTTATGGGAGAAGCAGGTAGACGCAGAGGACTAGAGGCCCCTCTTAATGTAAATATAAACAATAGACTTCTGCTGTCTGCTATGTTTACATACTGTCTGCTTTATTTATTTAATGTTTATAAAGCAACTGCATGAAATAAAGGTAAGGTAGAACTGAATAAATGTGGAAATTAAGCAAAATATAAATTAATACCCCCGTAGCAGCAAACCTGCGTACTCAGCGAATTTCCAATGCATATATATGTATCTCAATACCACATAAAGCCACATACCAAGTTTCATCAATATACATTCATAAATAAACGATTTATGACATTTTAATTATTCTCCATAAGAATAACATGGCAGCTGAGTATGCAGGTTTGCTGAAGCAAGGAACACAAAAAATGGGGTTTTATACAAATATCAATATAACTCATGTAGGTAAAGCCACACACCAAATTTCATTAATTTATTTTCATAATGAAGGCAGATAACACGTTACTTATTCTCCATAAGAATAACATGGGGCTGAGTACGCAGGTTTGCTGCTACGGGAGCCTTGGGTAAAAAAGTGTCTTTTTGAGCAAATATCAATGGTCCACAACCAGATGAAGCCGTATACCAAGTTTCGTCAGTATAGGTTCATAAATAAGCGAGATATAAAATTTTTATTTTTCTCCATAAGAATAACATTAGACAACGTACTGTGTTTAGCACTTTCAATATCTCGGTAACCAATTGACGTAGAAAAATGATCAAAATACCAAATTGTGTGTTTTTTTAAGCTGAATCCAATGGGAAAAAATAAAATTTGACTATTTCCAAAATTATATGTAAAACATTCGAAAAACCCATTTTTGGGGTACAAAACCCCCCCAAAATACCCCTTCGGATAGAGCGATCTGGCTGGTTTTCGAACTTAAAGTCATAAATGTTGCTTTACACGTTTATACCAAATTTCATCAAAATCGGATAATTTTTACGAGAGTTATCGTGCTCACGGACACACACATATATATACCCCCGTAGCAGCAAACCTGCGTACTCAGCGAATTTCCAATGCATGTATATGTATCTTAATACCACATAAAGCCACATACCAAGTTTCATCATTATACATTCATAAATAAACTATTTATGACATTTTAATTATTCTCCATAAGAATAACATGGCAGCTGAGTATGCAGGTTTGCTGAAGCAAGGAACACAAAAAATGGGGTTTTATACAAATATCAATATAACTCATGTAGGTAAAGCCACATACCAAATCTCATTAAGTTATTTTCATAATGAAGGCAGATAACACGTTACTTATTCTCCATAAGAATAACATGGGGCTGAGTACGCAGGTTTGCTGCTACGGGAGCCTTGGGTAAAAAATTGTCTTTTTGAGCAAATATCAATGGTCCACAACCAGATAAAGCCGTATACCAAGTTTCGTCAGTATACGTTCATAAATAAGCGAGATATAAAATTTTTATTTTTCTCCATAAGAATAACATTAGACAACGTACTGTGTTTAGCACTTTCAATATCTCGGTAACCAATTGACGTAGAGAAATGATCAAAATACCAAATTGTGTGTTTTTTTAAGCTGAATCCAATGGGAAAAAATAAAATTTGACTATTTCCAAAATTATATGTAAAAAATTCGAAAAACCCATTTTTGGGGTACAAAACCCCCCCAAAATACCCCTTCGGATAGAGCGATCTGGCTGGTTTTCGAACTTAAAGTCATAAATGTTGCTTTACACGTTTATACCAAATTTCATCAAAATCGGATAATTTTTACGAGAGTTATCGTGCTCACGGACACATATATATATATATATATACCATTCGTTCGAAACTGTATATACCCCCGTAGCAGCAAACCTGCGTACTCAGCGAATTTCCAATGCATATATATTTATCTTAATACCACATAAAGCTACATACCAAGTTTCATCAATATACATTCATAAATAAACGATTTATGACATTTGAATTATTCTCCATAAGAATAACATGGCGGCTGAGTATGCAGGTTTGCTGAAGCAAGGAACACAAAAAATGGGGTTTTATGCTAATATCAATATAACTCAACTAGGTGAAGTCACATACCAAATTTCATTAATTTATTTTCAAAATTAAGGGAGATAACACGTTACTTATTCTCCATAAGAATAGCATGGGGCTGAGTACGCAGGTTTGCTGCTACGGGAGCCTTTGGCAAAAAATTGTTTTTTTGAGCAAATATCAATGGTCCACAACCAGATGAAGCCATATACCAAGTTTCGTCAGTATATGTTCACAAATAAGCGAGATATAAAATTTTTATTTTTCTCCATAAGAATAACATTAGACAACGTACTGTGTTTAGCACTTTCAATATCTCGGTAACCAATTGGCGTAGAGAAATGATCAAAATACCAAATTGTGTGTTTTTTTAAGCTGAATCCAATGGAAAAAACTAAAATTTGACTATTTCCAAAATTATATATAAAAAGTTCAAAAAACCCATTTTTGGGGTACAAAACCCCCCCAAAATACCCCTTCGGATAAAGCGATCTGGCTGGTTTTCGAACTTAAAGTCATAAATGTTGCTTTACACGTATATACCAAATTTGATCAAAATGGGATAATTTTTACGAGAGTTATCGTGCTCACGGACACATATATATATATATATATAGATATATATATATATATATATATACAGTTTCGAACGAATGGTGTTTTTGGGGTCTGGGGACCTCAAAACGAAAAGTTATCATGGTCCCGGGCCTAGGTCTTACCATGCCGACTACGGTAATAGCTTCTTCCCTATAGGGGAAATTCGCTAATATATATATATATATATATATATATATATATATATATATATATATATATATATATATATATATACACAGTTTCGAACGAATGGTGTTTTTGGGGTCTGGGGACCTCAAAACGAAAAGTTATCATGGTCCCGGGCCTAGGTCTTACCATGCCGACTACGGTAATAGCTTCTTCCCTATAGGGGAAATTCGCTAATATATATATATATATATATATATAGATATATAGATATATATATATATATATACAGTTTCGAACGAATGGTGTTTTTGGGGTCTGGGGACCTCAAAACGAAAAGTTATCATGGTCCCGGGCCTAGGTCTTACCATGCCGACTACGGTAATAGCTTCTTCCCTATAGGGGAAATTCGCTAAAACTAAAATTTAAGCAAAATAAAAACTAAAGAGGTCCCTCGAAAGTCTGTAAATAAGACCCATCACAGATATATTCGCCTTTCTGTAGCCTATAGATTTCGTCAGTGTGGAGTTCAGCTAGAAGTCAGGCAGGAGATCACTAGAAAAGTATCACTCCCAAGTCGCGTCGTAAGTTTTATGCTGCGTTCAATTTATTGGGGTAACCCATCCAATGGTTTAATGAAAAATGTTTAGTTGAATAGTCCTGTGAAAAAACCTCAATGATAGCGCTTTGGACTTCGGTTGAAGGGGCAAGGGGTCATCGGGTTCGATCCTTGGGATTTCCATCACTGGATCGGTTTGGGCCGCTTTCTCTATAAGCATTTAGCAATCTCAAACAAAATATCTTTGGTGTATTTATATGGGGAAACAATTAAGGCCGGATTTAAGAATAGATTACATAGGCGCGCACCTAGACACCCACACCACACAAAAACCATATACTATCCATACCAAACCCAAAACAATACCAACTCCAAAAATCATATTAAAACCGAAAACCATATACCTAACAAGGTCACTGGCCTGGGCGGTGGATGGAAAGGAGGCCCTCACCAATAGACTCGGGGGCTGCAGATCCTAAAACCGGCCCTGAAAACAGCTCCAAACTTTTGCCCTTTGAATACGCTGGCAGTCCCACAGGACGGCAGGACGAATTAAAATTTTAAGTTTGGGTATGATGGAAGTGGGATAATGTATAAAATCATTAAACTCTAATTTCAACCAACGATCATGAAATAAATAAAATATTACATTACAACCATTTATTATAATACAATACATGTAACGAGCTTTTCATAACTGCAGCTCTTTTACTGTTCATTATTCACTATTCACTATTAACAAAACACAGTCCTGATTGGATTGATTACTCTATGTGAATTACCTCGTGCTGCTCGTTGAAAGTTCTGTCTGCATCCATTTAGAGACTTCTCTCTTTGTGAACTTTTGATATTTTACATCGCTGAAATCTCAAAAGTGATAAACTTGAGAATTTAGGTGTTTCAGTGATCGTATTCATACAAAATATAATGTCTCCCTCAGTAACTATGGGTGGACGAGCTCACGGACCCGGTGTGTATAAAGACAAGAGTAAACCAACTGATATTAGATCAAGCAATATCACGGCTGCAAAAGGTAATTTATTGATATTTTATAGTTTATAAGTCATTTTAGCTAGTCAAGAATGGATCTGTTATTTGGCCCCAGGCTTACTTTTGGGCCTAGATAAGTTGGTTTGAGGTTCATTGAACATTTTTTCCAAAAGTACCCAGGCTAACCTAATCACTACCCCTAGCTAAGTATACTAGTAAGCTAAATAAGTTGCCCTATGCCTATTTGGTTAATTGTAGAGTAGTGGGGTTTTATGCCAGTAGTACTTATTCACCATCTGGACACACTAACAGTGGAAAACTGGTATTATGCATGAGTTTCCCTGGGGGAAAATTAGCCTATATGACTCATTCAGTAGGTAGGACCTACCATAAGAGGTACAGCTATCAACACCTTGCACATTGATAGGCTCGAATGTTGTTAAATTTAATGTCATTATTTAACCCTCCAGCGGTTCACTATTTTACCCTAACGGTTCACCGTTTTTTGGCCATTTTGCATACGTTTTGAAAAAAATTAAAAAATATATATCAATTTAAGCTTATTTTATTCACAATAAAATAAACTACAAGAAAATGATAATCAAGGTTGACTAACCTGTATGTTTTGCTGCTGCATCCTCTTGTAAAAATTAAAAATTTTAACACAGGAAAAACATTTAAGTTATAAAGTTTGCTCCCCCACAAATTCCACTCTACAACACGTTATAACAAATCCATAATAGCCATTTTGTTCTAAATTTACCAGAGAATAAGAATATATGCAGGTTTATGTGCTTATACTAAATAAAAAATTGTCTTAAGTTATGTAGAAAAATAACACTGCGGATTTAGTCGGAATCAAGAGTCATCGGGTACCAGTACTCTCTTGGCACCTCTCATAGGCCTCCAATAGTGTTCCAACAGATGAAAACATTCTCTGTGGACTCCACAATTGCATCCAGGACACCACCAGTGTGACCTCCCTCTGTTAGCGAATTTCCCCTACAGGGAAGAAGCTATTACCGTAGTCGGCATGGTAAGACCTAGGCCCGGGACCATGATAACTTTTCGTTTTGAGGTCCCCAGACCCCAAAAACACCATTCGTTCGAAACTGTATTTATATATATAATATATATATATATATATTTATTATTTTTAAAAGAAAATTAAGTTACCAGAGTACCCTTCAAAATTCATTTTTAATTCACTGACACGTGTTTCGAGGTTTACCTCATGATCATAGTGCAGCTAATAACCTTAAACTTAAAAAGGTAAGGTTATTAGCTGCACTGTGATCATGAGGTAAACCTCGAAACACGTGTCAGTGAATTAAAAATGAATTTTGAAGGGTACTCTTGTAATTTTCTTTTAAAAATAATAATTATAATAGTAGCCCTATGCAGTGAACTAAGTAATATATATATATATATATATATATGTGTGTCCGTGAGCACGATAACTCTCGTAAAAATGTCCGTGAGCACGATAACTCTCGTAAAAATGATCTGATTTTGATGAAATTTGGTATAAACGTGTAAAGCAACATTTATGACTTTAAGTTCGAAAACCAGCCAGATCGCTCTACCTGAAAGGGTATTTTGGGGGGGTTTTGTACCCCAAAAATGGGTTTTTGGAATTTTTCACAAATTATTTTTGAAATATTCAAATTTTAGTTTTCACCATTGGATTCAACTTAAAAAAACACACAATTTGGTTTATTGATCATTTCTCTACATCCCTATTGGTTACCGAGATATTGAAAGTGCTAAACACAGTACGTTGTCTAATGTTATTCTTATGGAGGAAAAGACAAATTTTATATCTTTCTTATTTATGAACGTATAATGACCAAACTTGGTATATGGCTTCATCTGGTTGTGGTCTATTGATATTTGCTCAAAAAATAATTGTTTGCCTATGGATCCCGTAGCAGCAAACCTGCGTACTCATCCCCATGTTATTCTTATGGATAATAATTAAATGCTATATCTCCCTTAATTATGAGCATAAATTAATACATACTGGTATATAACTTCACCTACTTCAGTTATATTTATATTAGCATAAAAACCCATTTTTTGTTTTCCTTGTTGCAGCAAACCTGCGTACTCAGCCCCAATGTTATTCTTATGGAGAATAATTAAAATTGTATATATCGCTTATTTGTGAGTATATTTTTATGAAACTTGTTAAGTGGCTTGATGTAGTATTTATACATTTATATCTCCATTGGAAATTCGCTGAGTATGCAGGTTTGCTGCGACGGGGGTATTTTACCTCTTCCACAAACAGCACAGGTCCGTTCTTGTCTGCGGGGCAGATGCTCGAGACAGTGACCGCCATCATCATCACCAGGTCCAGGTTGAGGTTGTACATTTCCTGCGGCCACCAATGCTTCCAAAACACTTATGTGAAACTCCCTTCTGCTCTTAGGCCTATCAGTATTGAGTTTATAAAGTGTGTAGGCATTGAAGAGACAAATATCAACCAGGTTGAAAAACACCTTTTTCCAGTACTTGGAAGTTGAGCGATTGATTGACAGGTGATATACAGCCTTGTCACTAACATCTACACCACCCATGCTTTGGTTGTAGTGGTATATAAGTAAGGGCTTTCTACCTTCTAATCCCTTCTTGCTCCTTACTACTCGGTCCTCAGCATGATAAGCTGTTGTTATAACTAAAACTCCTTTTCGTGTCACTTTCTGTCGAAAGCCAACCAATAACACGTCCCCTTTTCTAACATATAAACTTTTCTTTCACCAAGCTCTGCTTTTTTCACAGTTTTTGTGAGAAACCTGGAATTCTTATTTATGGTTCCAGTCATAAAGGTCTGTCTATCCAGCAAATGTTGCGCCAAAGGAATTTTGGTATAAAAATTGTCTGTAAACAGGTGGTATCCTTTATCAAGTAGACCACTCTTTGCCATTACTTCCATGACCACACGTTCTGTAAACAATTCTTCAGCATTACCACCTTCTACTGCCAGATAGTCTGTCCCACTATACAATTCAATATGTAATAGCCTACATAATTTGTTTGACTGTCACATGACTGGAACTTTTTGATGCCGTACTGCTTATGTTTTTTTTTTTTTTTTTTCGGTAGGTACTGTATAAATGCGCAACGGTTTTTCATTCCTATCAAACTTTCGTCTATACAGACATGCTGGTTAGGTACAAAATACTTCTTGAAAACTGAATTTACATGATCAAAAAACCACCTGATCTTCAACCAAGAGTCATAATTGGGGTTATCCCTCGGAACATCGCGTGCAGACGTCATATCTAAAAATGTATTTATCAAATTGAATCGGTTTACAGACATATGTCTGCCATAGAAAGGATTTTGCTGTGATTCTCTTATGTCCCAATGTCTCACATTCTTTTTGACAGTTAGGCGCATATTTTTGAGTAAGGCAAAGAATTTTTTCATCTCATTGACAGATACGTTTGTCCATTTTCTAAATCTATATTTCGGGCTCAACGTGTCACGCTTTTCTCTGATTACTCGGTCAGCGTATGCATTTGTTTCTCTAGTAAGTAACTGCTAAAATGGAACATTCAAAAACAATGTCAAATAGTCCAAAGGTGCACTGTTTCTAGGGGGAAGATCTTTAGGCCCTGTTTCTCTTACTCTAAACTCAGTGCTTACGTCCTTGGGTTCCTCTGGGGGATAAACCCTAACCCAAGGTTCTGCTGTAGAAGGAAGGTCAAGAAGTGGTGGTGGTGGAGTACCTGGTTCCTCATTTAGGTCATCACGTTCAGAAGTATCTAATTCGCTGAGATGAGGGCTGTAATTGTCATCACTTCCACTTGAAAAGTCTGTAAGTGAATGTTCAGAGTCTGACTCGTAGGCAGGAATGTCAACTTAAAATCACTAACGGGTTTGTCAGGATCTTCGATCACTTCAGAGTCGGCTAAATCACTTATATCATCATTTAGGGCACGTCTGATGTCACTACTATCCATTTTGGAATAAAACTAGTACGCAAAACACTAAACACACTCGAGTAAACAATACAGTAAACACGGCAACTCACCAGCAGACAGTTGTCGCAATTTTCGTTGATCGCAGTACAACAGTGCATAGAGTAAGTGTTTACAGGCAGACATCGGCAGAAAGCTTGTAATCTGCCGATTACAATGATACTATATATAATACAGTTTGTATTATATTGAGAGGCCCTAGAACGCGTTAAAAAAAGGATTGCTAACTGCCGCAATTGCGACACTTAACCATCAGCGGACGGCGGATACTGTCGCAGTTGCGACAGTAAACCGCGGGAGGGTTAAATTGTTCCGATAACAATTCAACTTCCTTACAGCTACAGCATGTTTTTCTATCGATTGACCACTAGATGGTAGATGACACAAGTTTTGCACTCTAAATTAATCACCAATAAATACCTTCAAGCCTATAGGCTACTTAGTTTAACTAGGGTTGCACTTCTGCAGACGCCCGCTGGAACAATCGAATAAAAGTAATCGATATAAAATATCTTTAGAGGTTAATTCAAATTCAAATTCAAATTCTGTATTTGCCATATTAATTTTTTTACAAATCATTGACAATGTCATATATCAGGATTACCTACGTCATGCAAGCCATATTACAAACACTTACATTAAAAATATTGCAGTTTCAAAATACACTGCTAAATAAAAGTTACCTTCAAAGAAATACATGAATATTATGAGATTAAATTAATTAATAATAACATCAAATAAAAGAAAAATTATTTAAGTACCATTTCAAAAATATGAATCAGTATTAGAAACAAGAATAGGGGACTCTGAATGCATGAAATGTCATGAATTGCCTTAAAACGAAATCTTTCTGATATTGAAAAATTCTTCTAGGCTGTAAAAAGGGTTGTTCAATAACCAGTTATATAGTTTATTTTTAAACTGATTTTGGGTATACTGGTCAATCAGGTGCTTTAAAGCGTTGTATACCTTTAGTGATAAAACCACATGACTGTTTTGTGATTTACCCAAGCGGAAAAAAGGAATGTCTGCCTTATTTTTGTTTCGTGTATTGTGGTCATGTTTACTGTTATTAAATTTAAAATACTCGGGATGTTTTAGAATATAAATTGTGAGGTCAAACAGATACAAATTTATTACAGTCTGGATTTGGAAATTAATAAAAATGGGCTTACAATGTTCTCTGAAATGAGCTTTAGCAATAATTCTCATCACTTTCTTTTGTAGTATTAAGATGTCCTGAATTCTGGTGCAGTTTCCCCAGAGAACAAGACCATATCTCAGAATTGATTCAAAATAAGCAAAATATGCACTTTTTACATAGTTTTCTGGGATAACATTAATGAGACGCCTCATGAAATATATCACACGTGACAGTCTAGAACTGATATATTCTACAGGTGAGTTCCAGGACAGTTGACTATCTAAATGAATTCCTAAAAATTTTGCAGTATTGACTGTGTTATGGTTTGATGAATTTTAGATTTTCTTTAGATGAAAAGACAAGTTTTTAGTTTTATCCTTATTAAGCAAAAGTCCGTTTGAGTGAAACCAATTAGATGCTTCAGTCATCGTATCAGAAACCACTTTTTCTAAATCAACAAGATTGTTGCTGGTATTAAAAAATGATGTATCATATGCGTATAGTATGGTTTTAGATTTAATAGCCAAAGGTAAGTCGTTAATGTAGATTAAGAAAAGAAGGGGGCCAAGAACGGAACCTTGTGGGACGCCCCACAATATAATGTATAATAATGTTTTAATATTTCGATATAAATAAATCAGATCAAATTCTTAGCAAAAATGTCATCAATCCATTAACCCTCTAGGTATTATGTGCCGCTATAGCAGACAGCTGAAGTGTGAAGGTTTGTTGTGTGTCGTTAACCTAACTTCAGGAATGGTGTTGTTTTGCGATGTTTTTCGTTGTTTTTATTTGTAAAATTGGACAGTATTGACATACGTGGGGTTTTAGAAGAAAAGTTTAGTGATGATGAATGGTTGATTGATGTTCCGGGAGAAATAGGCGGCAGTGATATCGAGGTAAATTATGCTTCCGACTGTAACGTCGCCAAGGCCATTTTGCTCATTTGATAATATAGCACGCAATAACAGATTATTATCTAAAACTTTTTTATTTGCTGCTTTACCTGATTATTAGTGAATTTCCTTTGGAAAGTGAACTATTAGCTCGACCTGCACGGTGAAACTTAAGCCCAGGACCACCATAGAAGTTCCTAACGTGACCCCCTGAACACGTTTTGGGGGGTCGTTCAAAATTGTATATATATATATGTGTATGCACTCTAGCGGTCACATTTTTTGTCCGATTAACTTCAAATTTGGTAGGGGCGTTCCTTTCTGTAATCAGTTGGACAAGTTTGTTGGGCAAAACAATCGGAAAACTCTAAACCCTTTTTTTAGGGATTAATCTTTCAAATTTCGAGTTTTGGGCCCATAAAGGGTCAGAAAAGCCCCGGATGTAAAATTATTGCATGTAAAATAAAAAAATGGGAATTAGTGAGGCAAAAGTTTTAAGGTCTCTCTCGTCTTTCTAGCATAAATATTTACCGAGTTATTAAAGAAAATGTGGTGTTTCGACTAAACACAGTACGTTGTCTTTTGGGGGTTTTACACTAGAAAAGCCTGTTATTCCTTTGTTAGAGTACTTTTATCATCCCCAGCAACTCACGCCTACTTTCAAGCCTGCCTGGACCTTCTCCTAACATTATAATGCGCAAAATTGTATTCCCAGCTTTGCAGGTAAATGAAACCAGGGGCATCAGAACAGCCAAAAAAATCAGTGTTTTCAGATTTCAATAAAAATTGGAATACATGTATGTTTTTACACATATTTTGAGTTTTAAACTTTTTTTGTGGAAATTCACTTCCCGAACGTCAGCGTGCTGCGTGCGAACTCGTTTGTTTATATATTTAGTATCCTTATAAAATTTACATCAAATTGGCTATTTTGAAAATTATATATTCTAGAACCGTTTATAATTTGATGGAGCGCAAACTTTAAAATTTTCTTATTTATTTTAACATCACATAATTTTTCTATTATAATTTTTATGAGATGTTATATATATAATATTGAAGCCCATGATTTTCTGAACAAGAAAAACTATACAATAATGCAGTTTGGAGTGTTTTTGAGTTTTTTGCATTTATTTGAATAAAACCCTGCAAAATCACCAAAAATAGGCAAACATTAAGACCATTATTAAAGAAACTTGGAGGATTAATATCCTCTTAACTCCCAAACCATAGAATCATCTTGGAGGGCAGTTAGAAAATCATTTAAAACTGGCTTAAAATCATGTAACATCGCAGATCATTTATCAGAACACCTCTATAAAAAAGAAGTGAGAATGTCTGTGAAAGTCCATTTCTACATTTTTTAAATGCAGGTAAAAGCGTATAGCTGGGAAATGAAAATTGTAAATGTTTCATGTTATTTATGTTAGTTGAATTTTTGTTTAGTTTAAAGTTAATAAATGTATGATAAATTTACTTGTATTTATTGGGTTATTGGTTTATTTCAGTAAACGTTAATAATCAAATGAAAGTAATTGACTTATTTATATCGATATATTAATATTTTATTTTGATTAATTTTATTGGATTGTTCCACCGGGCGTCTGCGGAAGTGTAACCTTTAAAACTAGTCCTTTAGTCATCACAACACACAATCACACTTTCAAAACACGACAACCTGTACGTGGTTCAACAAACCTCAGATCCATACCCTGAGAACTCTTGCACGGTCGGTCAGACCAGTCACCTATAAAACGTCTGCCATATTGACAGGAGGGGTAGAAGGACTGTGGGAAGTGATTAAAACTGTTCTTGGATATATACCTGTGGAGGGTAGTGACAGTGGAATCTGCAGACAGCTTTAAATACCTATAATTTTTATATGATAAAGTACCAACCCAGTACTCCTGAGTCCTGACAGTCACACGGGTCCTCGCAGGTACACATTCAACCTCTTTCCTAGACCCAACTGCTAAACTCTATTTAAAAATAAATTCCTATTACAGTAATTTGATTAATTTAATTCCTTAATGTTACTTTCAGCGGTTGCAGATGCTATCCGAACAAGCTTGGGTCCCAGAGGAATGGACAAAATGGTATGTTTTAACATTTACTGTGGTTCTTTTTGGGATTGGGTCTTTATAAGTGTCTGTTGTTTCAGGAACTCTAAAATATTTGTAACATATGTATGAATATTTTGGTGTGGGAATTGTAACTTAGGATAATGAGGAGTTTTTAATGAAAATTAGAAGATAATCCTTCATAGCTGTGTGTTAATGTTATCTGTTATTAGTGTAATCAATTAAAAAAATTACCCCTGTCGCAGCAATCCTGCGTACTCAGCAAATTTCCAATGCATATATATGTGTCTCACTACTACATAGAGCTACTTACCAAGATTCATAAAAATCCATTAATAAATAAATGATATGTAGCATTTGATTTATTCTCTATACGAATAACATTAGGACTGAGTACGCAGGTTTTCTGCAACGAGGAAGACAAAAAATGTGTATTTTGCAATTATCAATATAACTCAACCAGGTGAAGCTACATACCGAGTTCTATTAATTTAGGTTCATAACTAAGGGAGATATACAGATTTACTTATTCTCCATATAAATAACATGGGGGCCGAGTATGCAGGTTGGCTGCTACGGGGAAATCAACAAACAACCTTTTTTGTGCAAATATCAATATACCACAACTAGTTGAAGCCACATATACCAAGTTTCATCAAAATACATTCATAAATAATCGAGATATAAAATTTTATTTATTCTCCATAAGCATAACATTGGACAACGTACTGCGTTTAGCACTTTGAATATCTCTGCAACGGTTGGACGTAGAACAACACTTAAAACACCAAAATGATTGTTTTATAGAGCTTAATTGATTGGTAAAAATAAATGTGAAGTTTTCAGTAAAATTATCTGAGGAAAATCCAAAAACCTTTTTCCCATAAGATTAACATGGGAAATTTTATGGACACGTTTTTTGACTTTTCTCTACAACCACTTAACCTAGGTTAATGATTCAAAATACTAAATTTTTTTTAAGCTGTATAAAATGGCTATAACCAAAATTGAGTGTTTTTAAAATTTTAGGGGGAAAAATTCAAAAAAACTGATTTTTGGAAAGTTTAAAACCCCCTTCCCGTAGTCCGATCATTCTGGTTTCGAACTTGAAGTCATAAATGATACTCTACAAGTTTGTGCCAAATTTGATCAAAATCGGGTGTTTCTTTCAAAAGTTGTCGCGGTAACGGTCACACACACATACATATATATATATATATATATATATATATATATATATATATATATATATAAACGGTTTATTAAACCAGTGAACTGAATAAAATATATAGTAGCCTATTGAATGGATTTAATGTGTGTAATATTGACGTTTCAAGTTATTGTTCCACTTTTTAGCGAATTTCCCCTATAGGGAAGAAGCTATTACCGTAGTCGGCATGGTAAGACCTAGGCCCGGGACCATGATAACTTTTCGTTTTGAGGTCCCCAGACCCCAAAAACAGCATTCGTTCGAAACTGTATATATATATATATATATATATATATATATATATATATATATATATGTGTCCGTGAAATTTGGTATAAACGTGTAAAGCAACATTTATGACTTAAAGTTCGAAAACCAGCCAGATCGCTCTATCCGAAGGGGTATTTTGGGGGGGTTTTGTACCCCAAAAATGGGTTTTTCGAATTTTTTACATATAATTTTGGAAAAAGTCAAATTTTATTTTTTCCCATTAGATTCAGCTTGAAAAACACACAATTTGGTATTTTGATCATTTCTCTACGTCAATTGGTTACCGAGATATTGAAAGTGCTAAACACAGTACGTTGTCTTAATGTTATTCTTATGGAGGAAAATAAAAATTTTATATCTTGCTTATTTATGAACGTATACTGACAAAACTTGGTATACGGCTTCATCTGGTTGTGGACCATTGATATTTGCTCAAAAAACCAATTATTTACCCAGGGCTCCCGTAGCAGCAAACCTGCGTACTCAGCCCCATGTTATTCTTATGGAGAATAAGTAATGTGTTATCTGCCTTCATTATGAAAATAAATTAATGAAATTTGGTATGTGGCTTTACCTACATGAGTTATATTGATATTTGTATAAAACCCCATTTTTTGTGTTCCTTACTTCAGCAAACCTGCATACTCAGCTGTCATGTTATTCTTATGGAGAATAATTAAAATGTCATAAAACGTTTATTTATGAATGTAAATTGATGAAACTTGGTATGTGGCTTTATGTGGTATTAAGATACATATATATATAAATTGGAAATTCGCTGAGTATGCATGTTTGCTGCTACGGGGGTATTTATGGTTATGGAGTTTACTTATTTAAACAAATTTATTTACAATTCCTAGGCAGATAAAATACCCATTTTGTCATTATTGTAAATCTTTGTATTGTTATATGCTGTAGGCTAAAGCAGTTTGAGACATTTTTAAGATTATTAAAACTCATTTGTACTATTATATGTTATAAAATTGTTATATACGTAATTTTTAGGTTTTATTAAACCCATAAAATATCATCTTTTTTATTTCTTATGGTGATAACAAATTTAATGTAGATCACTTTAAAAAAAGTTTACCTGATTATCAGTTTTCCTTTTAGAGATAGGCTTGTTTTTGTAGGACATGTTCGCCTACAAAAATACCCCCGTCACAGCAAACCTGCGTTCTCTTCGAATTTCCAATGAATATATAGGTATGTCTTAATACCACATTACGCCACTTACCAGGATTCATAAGAAATACATGAATAAATAAGCGATATTTAAAATATTCATTATTCTCCATGTAAGAATAACATTGGGGATGAGTATGCAGGTTTGCTGCAACAAGGAACACAAAATGAGGGATATTGCTAATATCAATAGAACTCATCTAACTGAAGTCACATACCAAGTTTTATCCATATACGTGCATAAATAAGCGATATATAACATTTTAATTATTTTTCATAAGAATAGGGACCGAGTACCTAGGTTTGCTGCTACAGGAACCATATGCGAAAAATTATTTTTGTATGCAAACAACAATAAACCACAACCAGTTGAAGCCATATACGAAGTTTCGTCAGTTTATGTTCATAAATAAGCGAGATATAAAATTGGTCTTTTTCTCCAAAAGAATAACATTAGACAACGTACTGTGTTTAGTACTTTCAATGTCTCAGTAACCAATTGACATAGAGCAATGATCAAAATACCAAAATTTTTGTTTTTTATGCTGAACTCAATGGTAAAAAATTGATTAAAATAAAAATTACATGTAAACCCCTGAAAACCCTCATTCGGATGGTGCGATTCGTCTGGTTTTCAAACTCGTTCAAATAAATGATACTTTACACATTTGTACCAAATTTCACTAAGATTGGACCTTTTTTACGAGAGTTATCGTGCTTACGGATACACACACACATATATATATATATATATTCATGTATACAAATTTGAACGAATGGTGTTTTTGGCATCTGGGGACCTCAAAATAAAAAGTTATCATGGTCTCGGGCTTAAGTCTTACCACGAGACGGTAATAGCTTCTTCCCTATAGGGGAAATTCGCTCAAACTTAAAATATTACAAAATATATTTTTTAACCCCAAACCACTGACCTTGTAGTGGTAACATAGTTTTTTCTGAAATCAGTACAGTTTACTTAACAGTACTGAATTTTTCATAGGACTATCATTAGGCTAAGTTAGGAATTTTTTTCATTGACAGTGCACGTTCATCTCGAGGACTCGGAAGCAGCAAAAATGCATATTTTATTCATATTTAAAGTGCCTATAAAACAAAATTATTAGAGATAAAGAGATAAAATTTGGTATTTTTTCTTATGTTTGTATAGCCTATATGTAGATGAGAATCCCCAAGTTTCATCAAAATCTGAGATGGTGGGTGTCATGGCCTGGATGACTTGATGTGGAATGACCCTGCTATTCAAAGGTTGTAAAAGTGTCTGATACTAACTACCAACATCACACACTGTGGAACTGTAGTTTAGGAAGTCCCTTACACTGTAATGATTTAAAAACATGTGAGGTAAGTATTTGATGCTCCAAAGATTTTCAAATAAATGTCGAAAATCTGTGAAAGGCCCAAGACTAATTACCGATGTCTACTTCTCGCCTTTCAGATCCAGGCGGCAAATGGAGAAGTGACCATCACCAATGATGGGGCCACTATTCTTAAACAGATGAATGTGATTCATCCTGCTGCAAAAATGGTATTTAAGCCTAACTTATTTTTCTCCTATATAATGTTAATTGTTACAGATTTAAAGCCTGTTCCACTCAAATTTCTGCTAGTCAAAATGTTTTTACTAAAAAGTATTACCACCATACATTCTATTTATTTTTCCACCTTTTTAATAACACCATTTTTTACTTGGAAGCACACATGTTTTAGAGCCTTAGGATATAAATTCTTGACTTAGTGAGCCAAATGAAGACAAAATCTTCTGTTAGCCATCTTTTTTGTAAGAAGTGCAAGACATTAAGTACATGTTTACAAGGATATGTCAACTGCAGCAAATACATATGATACATGCTGTAGGGCTAGTGTATATTTAATTTATCGTACTCATAACTATTTTGAAATCTTAAGGGTTGGAGATTTTTAGAATCTGCAAGTTGTTGAGTATTTTCAGTTTACAAATTAAAATAGGGAACTAACTTTATTTTTAACATATGGCCTACCTACGATTTGGTAATCTTTGTTAAAACATGAAGGGAAAACTTGAGGGATTTGTTATGGACATCTGGGCAATTTAAGTTTTCTTGTAGGTGTTAATCATCATTTAGCACAATCCAAGCCCTCCTCAATCCTTCCCTGTTTAATGTTTTATCTTTTTGATTAGTCTCCTAGTAAGTAACCGATCAAAGTTTGGGATTATGGTATTAACAACTTAAAATATCTTGTTAATTAGGTCTATTGCATATAGAAGTAGCTTAACATAAACAAATCAAGAGTTGGGGAAAGCGATTTTTATTCAATTATAAAATTAATCAAGAGGTTAAATTACCTTTTACTGTCAAGTGATCCAAATTACAAATTACTGTCGCAATTATAAAACTGACGTCAGCTGAACAAGTGTAGCTGTTGAGCTCACTTTGTTTATATATCGGACAAATTCAAATCTGCTGACATTGGAAAAGCTGGTAAAGAAACGATTAAATATACAGCCAAAGTAACATCGCGGACTCTACTTCACTGCACAAACAAACATGTACATTCACACATTCACTGCTAAAAATGTATATTGAGACGTAAAATGTTGCTGACAAATTGTATTTCATAATATCTTTCTTTTTATGTTCAAAAGTCGGGAATAAGTGTCACAATCTAAATTCAAGACTCCTATCGATGGTTTTTGGGCGTAAAAATATATTAGTCACCGGTGGACCCTCAGCACTACGCATCAAAAACAGCACAAAAACTATCACTCACCTTCGCCGCACCGCAGTACCACAAAGTTGCAAATGATACAGTTTAGTTTTCTTTATAACCTATTGACTAAAAATGAACTATTTACACTATATATGTGATCCACACTGAGTACATACTGTATACATAAACACGTAATAGCGTGCTGCCCCGCTGGCGACCAAGCCGCACCGGCAAAACGTGAACGAACGGCACTGTACTATACATACACACTCGAGGAACAATGCGTTAGCAGATCAACCTTGCCCTCTGAGAGGCTGAACCACACTGGCCTGGCAAACAAAGCATTGCGTGGGGTCCACCGGTGGACCCGCCACATCGAATGTGTTAAAAGGCAATAAGGCGTTGGTTTTATTCACACTCACTTTTGTGTGTACTCTAGGCTGTAAACATCTTATTAGGCAGTAACCTTTACTTTGTTCCGCATCCACAGTTGGTGGAGTTGTCGAAAGCTCAAGACATTGAGGCTGGCGATGGGACAACGAGCGTCGTGATCGTGGCAGGAGCTCTGTTGGAGGCCGCGGAGAAGCTGTTGCAGAAGGGCATCCACCCGACGACCATCTCGGACGCGTTCCAACGCGCCGCCACCAAGGCGGTGGAGATACTCACGCAGATGGCCATGCCCGTGCAGCTGGTAGATAAGGAGAGCCTGGTCAAGAGCGCTTCCACCAGTCTCAACTCAAAGGTATGCCTGCAGAAGGGTGTGCTGTAATTGTCACCTTAAGTTATTAAATATCTTACAATTTGTGGGAGTGTAGTTGACATTTTTGCGAATGAAAATTTGTTGTACAATTTAGGAAATGATGAAACTGGATTTGGTCACTTTTAATTGTGTCAGTTAGTTGATGGCTAATTCAGAGGGCTTCAGTTAGTGTAATAAAGTGATTTTAAGATAAAATAAGAAATGTAGTATGTATTAAATACAGTGGTGTGTGATATGATTATTGGAAAGATTAGTAATAGAAATTAACAATTTGGAGACCTTATTTTCTTTTCATTAGTTTTATCTAGTTTTGGTATGCGGGCTGCGGCCTAGTGATTGTTTGATCTTTGGTGACAGTAATTTGACCACAAGAAAGTGTTATCAGTACTAAGTTTGCAAGGTTCTGACCTTTAAGTACAGTAGTTAATTATGCCTAGTATTAATTTATAAAGAATGAAATTAAAGAACTAATCTATTTGCTTAAAATTCACTTTCTGATGAACTTTATGCATTCTCTAAAAGTATTCAGAGAAGGCCTTTTATAGAAAAGCAATCGTTTGGTTGCAAAAGTTTAACTTGTAAAAGTGATAGGCTAATGAATTTTATCATTAACACTCTCGCTGCGAGTGTCCCGAAATTGGAACATTGCTCAACATTGAAACATATGACATTTTCGTGTTTAACCATGTCAGACGCAGTAAAAGTGTTAATGGGCATTAATTTTGTGAAGAAATACTTTTCGCCTGTCAGCTGGCCTGCTGTCCTGGCAGGTTTTATCATATCTGAGATTGAGGAATGAAAAAGGTAGATGAGGAGGAGCGTATTGGGAAAGTATTAAAATGTAGATATCAATGTGTGATACAGAAATATAAGCTAAGTGCAAAAGAAATCCAAACTTCTACCAAGCTAAGAAATCTGGTGAGGAACAATAAGTAGTTGCAGTTTTTACTGAGGACACTCGTCGCAGATCATTAACCCGTTGAGTTTTCAGGTTGTGTCCCAGCAGTCATCTCTTCTGGCTCCGATCGCTGTCGACGCAGTTCTCAAGGTCATCGACCCAGCCCGTGACACAAATGTGGATCTGAAGGTGATTATAGTTTTTACAGTTCAGTAAGTGGTCATGCGTGTGTAATGTCACACTATTTTCAGCCATTTTTGAATCCCCAACCCCTTTGTAATAGTCATGCTGCTCATGTCACTCAAATCGGTGTTTCTTCTAAAAAGAGGTCATTAAGTATTTTAGTTTTAGGTTGTTCTTAACAAAAAGGTGTTACCAAGCCTTAGGATAGGCCTGCAATATAATTGGATGCTCAAATGTCTTAATGCTTATGGTGATGGGTATTGGGAGTAGTGAGTAAAACCCATCAAACTATATAAACACTGGAACGTACGCTGCTTGCTCCGAAAACGGCCGGCATCGTGGTTTGGGGCAGAAGCCGGGCGGCGTGCATTGCGTCTGTATAGCGATTTGCCTCTCACAGTTGTCATTTGATGTTTTAAACCTTAATTTAATTAATGGAGTTACCTTTTGCATTTATTTTTTGTATAATAATGTTTTACTACCAATAATTTCATGTCACAGTTAATAAATTATCTGTTATAAAAATATTAATAAGGGACAAAACAACGCATTATCGTCATTTTACCATAAATCTTGGAATAGTTATTGTGTAAAAGGAGATGGATCGTCTAAAAAGAAACAAGATATAATCTTATTATTTTTCTATTGTATAGATATACTCTTATAATACTAAACTTTAAAATATATCAATTTTCAAAACATTTGTTTTTATGTGTAAATATTTTTATTTAGTATGTCATACTTTTAGATTTTGCATGGCTACCTACTATATTTGCAATTAGGACACCATTTTTTTGTTTTTGATATGTTTGGTATAAGCGAAGGATTAAAGTTATACTGAATCTGTATAAGGCGCTGTGTAAATTATGTTTTCTGTTACTTGCAGGACATTAAAATAATCAAGACACTCGGCGGCACGGTGGAAGACACGGAGCTGATCGAAGGGCTTGTGTTCACGCAGCGATCCGCCAACGTCAATGGCCCCAAGAGAGTGGAGAAGGCCAAGATCGGACTCATTCAGTTTTGTATTTCACCCCCGAAAACTGATGTGAGTGCCTATCAAAGGGAAAATGTTCAAAATATGTTTAATGTTGGGATTGTTTAGTTGTATCTCGTAGATTGTGTGTTCAGTCAAATTTCACTCATTTTTCTAAAATCCCGCTTTTGGCCCTAATTCCTAAAAATAAAAATCAGTCTTTTTAAAGTGTTATTGTGTTTTTAAGTATAAATTAATTATTTCAGAATAAAACATAACTGGTTTAAGATTACCTTTACGTCATTACACCATAGAGATTCTCAGTACCTCAGAAATTCTCAGCTTTGTTTAGAGTAACGTAAACTCACAATACCATAACATCCTGTAAATAGTTGTCTGTCATTTAGTCTATAGCCATGACTGCTAAACCACAGTAGAATGACATACGTTTTATGTCAAAATCCTTAAGTTGAACTTGAGTAAAAAGTTGTATTAAGTTGTATTAAGCCTGTTCAGTCTCAGTCCAACTTTATATGCTTTTTATTTTGTAAGTAGAAATTTATCCAACGGTTTATTTACTCTATAGCTAAATATAGGCCTAGTGTGTGTAAATCAAACTTGGAAATACTTTTAACAATTAAACAAAAGCTAGAATTGCTCAGTAATACGCCCAGCTTGCGCATTGTAACACCTGTTTTGAGGTAGTTGAGCTTGTTGCTATAAGGGGATACCACCAGTAAGTTGACTAATGAATAAGTGAGAATCTCCCATTCAATTAGGTAACTAGGCTGTGTTAAAATCATTTGTTTATTTCTCACATTTAGCGGAGAAGGTAATCTTAGAAGAAATCTTAATTCAAACAATCGAACATCATTATAAACATCTGTTATAAAGATTACAGTAGGGTCCTGCTATTCCGAAAATCCGCCTATTCCGAACTCAAGTTTGGAGATTACTTAAAAAAAGGAAAATTAAGAAGACGTTCGTTTTTTTGAAAACATTACAACGCTGTTTATCGCCTGCGCTATGAGGCGCTGTCCTGCATGGACATCGCGGTGGCGAGCGACGTGAAAATTACAAACTTTTCTTGCGTTTGCAAGAAAACGAGCCTACAATACGAGCGTAAACGTGGAGCGACCTAAGCGATATCCACGCGATGTTTGATTGCCTCAGTCGAGTCGGCCGAAGCAGTCCTGTGCAGCTCCTTGCCTCAATCGCTAGATCGCTCACGTAGGACCCAACCGCCGCTCGGTCGTATCACTCGTCGTTCACGTCGCCCACGCAGGACAGTGCTTGAATCGTCAAGTCACTGCTCTTTCCTTCTGAGTTTCACTAAGCCTGTGCACAAGCCGATCAATACTGTTTAGAGCTGAAACTAGCATATGACCCAGCTCATAATTTTCCCCTTAGCTAGTCAATACGTTAATACTATTCACGAAATCCGCCTATTCCGAATTGCCTCTAAACCAAACAGTGTTCGGTCCCAATTAGTTCGGAATATCGGGACTCTACTGTATATCTAAACTACAGACTGCCATTGTTTTGTTTACAATTGTTCTACTCTGAATTACTATCCTATTGCAAAGAATGGACATAGCAGCTAGTAATTTTAAAGGTAGGGATATTTTGTTTTAAACTGAGTGAATATAATAAAAGTTGAAAACAATCATAAACAATTTTGTTGTATGTAAATTTAGACCGAAATTGGATTGAACTTCTTATAATTTTTGAACATTTAAAACCCCGAGGCAGAAGTTCTGTCAGAAAATGTTGCTAAAAATTTATTTTAACAACTTTTGTTCATCACTATTGAAACCAATGTTACCAAACGTCAAGAATCGGTGATTCCTTGTTCCAGATGGACCACAACGTGATAGTGTCGGATTACGCGGCCATGGACCGCGTGCTCAAGGAGGAGCGGCAGTACATCCTCAACATTGTGAAGCAGATCAAGAAGGCCGGCTGTAACGTGCTGCTGGTGCAGAAGTCGATCCTGCGTGACGCCGTCAGCGACCTGGCCATCCACTTCCTGGACAAGATCAAGGTCATGGTGGTCAAGGACGTGGAGCGCGAGGATATCGACTTTGTCTGCAAGGTAGGCATGCCTAGGCGGTTGTTTGACCTTGAAATAAAATGTTTACCATATTATTTGAGGGTGTGTGAGTATGTGAAAATTTGAGTATTTTGGCCGAGTGTTTCATTACTCGACTCGACATGAAGTTTTGAAGAATATTCAAAAGTAGGAGAGAATATTTCACAACGAACGTGACCTGCCAAAAGTGCCAAATCGGGTGGTAACGGCCGAAAACATGATCAGACTATGTAAAATCAGCCATAAAAAACAACCGAACTTGTTTAAACATCTTTACCATGTAATAGCCCTATCAGCTGTAAATGTCAACAAAAAACATTATGTCGGCCAAAAATTACGACTTGGCTACATGGCCAAAAATTACGACTTGGCCACACGGCCAAAAATTACGACTTGGCCACACGGCCAAAAATGATGTTGCGGATCATATGGGCCAGAGCTGACGACAGAAAACTAAATATTGTTCAAAAATTATAACCATACCATATAATATCGGCTGTAAATAACGATTACTGTATTGATAATAAGTGATATCCGGACCAATAATATTGAACAAATAGCAAACGAACTGTGTTTTATCTGCCAAAAATGTCTGTCAAACCATGTTTTGTTTGTCAATACATAATCCATATTGGTAGTCCTGGCCAAAAATATGTAGGCTATTGCTACTCTTATATTGTTAGAAACCATGTTTAGACTGTCAAATCTGAAATGTTAGCCTTCCAGATCCCATTACGCTATTTAAAATTACTAACAATATATTCTATTTGGCAAATACTCGCTCAATAATAACTCGAGAATAATTGGCACTACTCGACTAGACTCGATTCCGAAAAATCACTACTCGCACACCCTTACTATATCGTGATCTTGTAGGTATGTTGAATCGAATTATGATTTGTGAAAATGTGACAGTGATTGTTTAAAATTTAAAAATAATGTGAAGAAAATTATTCTGGGCTTAATCTAGGAATAGCAGCTAAAGTAACACACGAGCCACTGGAAGAGGAGACTTTGCCCCCGAAGGAAGCCGAACTTATCCGATGACGAACAAACTATCCGAAACAGATGCTTTATTATGAGAAAACAGTGAAATGTAGTGTTTTCAAATGTAAACAGAGGAAATCTACTTGTATTCTAAAAAATTACGCTACATTTATGAAAAAATTATAGTAAAATAACCTAACCTAACTCCACAGAGCGCTGTATGGCAGCTCTTTTCTTTGTAACATATTACAAAAATGGGTTCGTGTAAAATATAACAAAAATTGGTACCTCAAAAAGTAAACACGAAAAGGTAGAATTGAACCTGGGACTGCATGATCGTGAATCCAGTGCCATATCCATTAAACTACCATAGCGTATCAAACTAAGTAAAAGTTACAAATCATCAAGCAGTAGACGGCACTCTGTGTGATTTCAAAGTTTTACACCTGGCAGCGCTGACGTAGGAAATGTCTCCTCTTTCAGTGGCTCGTATGTCTTTTTAGCTGCTAGTTTAACCTAAGTGGGGGCCATTGGAGTTGCCATGGTTTTTTAAAAGTGTTGTGTTTATTTTAGATAAATTACTTTATTTGAGAGTTTCATTTACCGATGATTGCATCTTTTCAGACTTTAAATTGCCGCCCAATCGCCAGTCTTGACCATTTTGTTGCTGAAAACCTGGTATCTGCAGATTGTGTTGAAGAAATCGCATCTGGCACTACGAGGTGAATATTCTTGCTTGCTACAATGGGCTACCAGGTTGTGGGTTTAAGTCCTTTATCACATGTGGTAAAATGAACTCCAGCCAAACCCCAAACAGAAACGAGATAAATATCAATAACAAATTGATAAGTAGACCTACTTTCTAGTTTCAGTGTTATATTACATTTGAATTTAGGGATTATAAAGTTGGAGTATGAGTATTTGAGAATTTACTAGTATGATTTGCTTTAAGTTTTTATAATTTAAACAGTAAAAAGGTAGTATTATTATAAACAGTAGCCTATTATATTTACTGTAAAAAAAAACCAAAAAGTCTTGGCGAAATTTCCAACACCTTATATAAATTCTTTGTTTAAGATTCATTGTTGGTGATGGTGAGTTTATATTATTTAAGAAATTATTGCGGACATTTATCATCACTTATTAGTAAAAGCAATTTTTTACAACATTTTGGGATTTGAAGACGGGATCAGATTCCAGATCCCTAAACGTTGTGAAACTTTGTTTTTACTAATAAGTGATAGAAAAATGTCCGCAATAATTTCTTAGATAGAAGTCTATCTTTCATAAAGTTGGATAAATTTAACATGTAAAGTAATCTTCTGTATATTTTCTGCACTCCTCTGAATTAGGGAGGTGCAAAAAAAGTCAAGTTGATCATTTTAAGTTGCTATAGTGCACAAAAGTTTTGATTGGTTGATAATTATTTAAATCAGGCTTTATTTAATGATTGATCATCATCGGGAGAGGGAGTTTACTGTTTTGATTACCTTTGGGAAAAGGAATACACTGTTTTAATCACCTTGCGTGATTATAATGGAGAAGTAGTTCCCCGTTCCAAGCATACAATTTCAAACTTTTTATGGTAAGAGTGATTTGTGCCTAATACATAATTAATGTATATTTTTACAATTAATGATAAATATACATTAAAAAAATCACTAATTATGTAGGTATCTCTGAGCTGGATATTTATTTTACTTACTGAAATATACTACTTAGGCCTTAATTAACTGTCTTGACTCCGAATCACTTTAAATTAACTGAAAAAGTTTAAGTTGCCTTCACGATATTACTGCCTTCTTTGGATGTTCTTGTACGAGGATTCGACAGTAAGCCATCCTTGGAACATGTCATCCTAGCCAAAAGAGACAGCAGAACCACAAGGCAGACTCAGTAAACTTACACCCCACCATCTTACTTTTAAGCAGGCTGTGCCTTGGATCTTGATAAACACTTGAGATTCACTGAAGTGAGCAGTTGAACTGTGCATGTAGGGGTCTGCGGTGCACCGAAAAATCGGTACCGGTTTGGTACAAAATGAGAATTCGGTTCGGTACTACTAACGGCGCCAGTACTAAGTCGGTACGGTACAGCCTAGAACTACAAAAAATCAGTATTCACTGTTTATCAACCACATTTTTCCTTCAGTTTTATTCATAACATCTTTTTCGTCCGTGTTGACATTCTATTGACACGCCTTTGCTCACGACAGCAACTTTCAACTTTGACCGCCATTCACGAGTTTATAGGTTCACGATCCGATCATGAATGATGACGAGATGCCTTTCCAGCCTTGATAAAGCCGCCTCCACAGACTGGCTGAATGTTTCGTCGAGTTAGTACGACTCGGCGAGTAATGTAATAATGTTCATAAACATCGAGAGTAACAGAGGAACTACTATGCATTACACTGTCACGCTCGTCTTTGCTCGCCTAGACTTGGCCAGTGTATGGAGGCCGTATAAATGTAAAAAACCTACAACCAAATTTGGTTGACATTTAATCATTTTTAAATGAAACTGAGGGATAAACACATAAATATCTGTTTGTTTTTTATACCAACGAAATTATAACACCGTTTTGTGTTGTACATTGCCGATTGTATAAGTCCCCTAACCTCAAATGAGTACTTGATACTACTTACACTCGCCAAACATTTGGCGAACACATTCTGATCTACGATTGTGTGTTACAGAGAGTAATAACATGCAGAAGGTGGACACTTATTTTGATTTGCAAACGTAATAACATGCACATCAACTCAAAAACACAAATCGGGCTTGTCATAACATTTTCCTAATAGGCATTATGACACTTCCTAACGTTTTATGGATAGAAATTAAACCAACCGAAAGAAACTGTTTGAATTCAATATTAAATATGCCGTGAACGGTTTAGAAGAGTGTTTAGGTTAAATATTAGTTTCATTGATAAAACGTCAATTAATAGAAAAAAAGTTGTACACACACTACTATTGTAACAAATAAAAAAGGTTAGCCTTCATTGGTTCATAATTTTATGCCGTATATCATAATTTTGAAAACTGTGTATTTCTTTCTCCCTGATATTCACTTTCTAGGTATACTCTTTGTGTGACGATGACGTTTGGACGTAATCATCACTTCCACTGATCGCACGTCGTCTTTGTTGATAAAATGTTTTGAACAAGCCTAGATAGCTAGTTTTCTAATAGCCTTTATAGTTAAACTATTTAAAACAAACAATGAATGATTGTGATGAATTCTTGATTCTTGATTAACCGCCATCGCCGTCGACTTCTGTTACAACGGGTAAGCTACAACTTTGACGTCTGCTGACTGCTGAATATGTGTCATCTGATTGCAATACAAATTCTTATTCTGTTGCGTTACTTGGTTATAGGATTTAAAATTTGTTGGAGGTTATAAATTTATAATTCATACAACCTGTATTTAATTTGAAAACACACACACATACCTTCCTTTCTTTTATTATTATTTTATCGTCTTGCTTGTGAATAAAAGTTTATAAAGAAATATATTTGTGTTTTGTGTGATTGTTATTTGTATTACCGTATCTTGTATGAGATCAATTTTGATTATCTATATATATGAAATGTATTTGAGATAGCTTTACAATTTAAATTAACTAGGAATTACGAAACATAACTAGTGAAAATGGGGAAAATTGAATAAATGGTATCTGTATGAAATTATTTCAAATACAAACAACAAAATCTTATATCTTATTGTCAAAGAGGCGGGCGTGCACAACCCCGGGCGGACAGTGACAATCGTGGTGAGAGGTGGTGACAAGCTGGTGTTGGAGGAGGCTGATAGGTCCATCCACGACGCACTGTGTGTCATCACTGTAACATGATTGTTGTTGTGTCCAGGATTGTCAAAGTGACGGGTATCCACAACCGTGGGCGGACAGTTACTATCGTGGTGAGAGGCAGCAACAAGCTGGTGTTGGAGGAGGCTGATAGGTCCATCCACGACGCACTGTGTGTCATCACTGTAACATGATTTTTGTTGTGTCCAGGATTGTCAAAGTGACGGGCATCCACAACCCCGGGCGGACAGTGACTATCGTGGTGAGAGGCAGCAACAAGCTGGTGTTGGAGGAGGCTGATAGGTCCATCCACGACGCACTGTGTGTCGTCACTGTAACATGATTGTTGTTGTGTCCAGGATTGTCAAAGTGACGGGCATCCACAACCCTGGGCGGACAGTTACTATCGTGGTGAGAGGCAGCAACAAGCTGGTGTTGGAGGGGGCTGATAGGTCCATCCACGACGCACTGTGTGTCATCACTGTAACATGATTGTTGTTGTGTCCAGGATTGTCAAAGTGACGGGCATCCACAACCCCGGGCGGACAGTGACTATCGTGGTGAGAGGCAGCAACAAGCTGGTGTTGGAGGAGGCTGATAGGTCCATCCACGACGCACTGTGTGTCGTCACTGTAACATGATTGTTGTTGTGTCCAGGATTGTCAAAGTGACGGGTATCCACAACCCTGGGCGGACAGTGACTATCGTGGTGAGAGGCAGCAACAAGCTGGTGTTGGAGGAGGCTGATAGGTCCATCCACGACGCACTGTGTGTCATCACTGTAACATGATTGTTGTTTTGTCCAGGATTGTCAAAGTGACGGGCATCCACAACCCCGGGCGGACAGTTACTATCGTGGTGAGAGGCAGCAACAAGCTGGTGTTGGAGGAGGCTGATAGGTCCATCCACGACGCACTGTGTGTCATCACTAACATGATTGTTATTGTGTCCAGGATTGTCAAAGTGACAGGTATCCACAACCCCGGGCGGACAGTGACTATCGTGGTGAGAGGCAGCAACAAGCTGGTGTTGGAGGAGGCTGATAGGTCCATCCACGACGCACTGTGTGTCATCACTGTAACATGATTGTTGTTGTGTCCAGGATTGTCAAAGTGACGGGTATCCACAACCCTGGGCGGACAGTGACTATCGTGGTGAGAGGCAGCAACAAGCTGGTGTTGGAGGAGGCTGATAGGTCCATCCACGACGCACTGTGTGTCATCACTGTAACATGATTGTTGTTGTGTCCAGGATTGTCAAAGTGACGGGCATCCACAACCCCGGGCGGACAGTTACTATCGTGGTGAGAGGCAGCAACAAGCTGGTGTTGGAGGAGGCTGATAGGTCCATCCACGACGCACTGTGTGTCGTCACTGTAACATGATTGTTGTTGTGTCCAGGATTGTCAAAGTGACGGGCATCCACAACCCTGGGCGGACAGTGACTATCGTGGTGAGAGGCAGCAACAAGCTGGTGTTGGAGGAGGCTGATAGGTCCATCCACGACGCACTGTGTGTCATCACTGTAACATGATTGTTGTTGTGTCCAGGATTGTCAAAGTGACAGGCATCCACAACCCCGGGCGGACAGTTACTATCGTGGTGAGAGGCAGCAACAAGCTGGTGTTGGAGGAGGCTGATAGGTCCATCCACGACGCACTGTGTGTCATCACTGTAACATGATTGTTGTTGTGTCCAGGATTGTCAAAGTGACGGGCATCCACAACCCCGGGCGGACAGTGACTATCGTGGTGAGAGGCAGCAACAAGCTGGTGTTGGAGGAGGCTGATAGGTCCATCCACGACGCACTGTGTGTCATCACTGTAACATGATTGTTGTTGTGTCCAGGATTGTCAAAGTGACGGGCATCCACAACCCCGGGCGGACAGTGACTATCGTGGTGAGAGGCAGCAACAAGCTGGTGTTGGAGGAGGCTGATAGGTCCATCCACGACGCACTGTGTGTCATCACTGTAACATGATTGTTGTTGTGTCCAGGATTGTCAAAGTGACGGGCATCCACAACCCCGGGCGGACAGTGACTATCGTGGTGAGAGGCAGCAACAAGCTGGTGTTGGAGGAGGCTGATAGGTCCATCCACGACGCACTGTGTGTCGTCACTGTAACATGATTGTTGTTGTGTCCAGGATTGTCAAAGTGACGGGTATCCACAACCCCGGGCGGACAGTTACTATCGTGGTGAGAGGCAGCAACAAGCTGGTGTTGGAGGAGGCTGATAGGTCCATCCACGACGCACTGTGTGTCATCACTGTAACATGATTGTTGTTGCGTCCAGGATTGTCAAAGTGACGGGCATCCACAACCCTGGGCGGACAGTGACTATCGTGGTGAGAGGCAGCAACAAGCTGGTGTTGGAGGAGGCTGATAGGTCCATCCACGACGCACTGTGTGTCATCACTGTAACATGATTGTTGTTGTGTCCAGGATTGTCAAAGTGACGGGCATCCACAACCCTGGGCGGACAGTGACTATCGTGGTGAGAGGCAGCAACAAGCTGGTGTTGGAGGAGGCTGATAGGTCCATCCACGACGCACTGTGTGTCATCACTGTAACATGATTGTTGTTGTGTCCAGGATTGTCAAAGTGACGGGCATCCACAACCCCGGGCGGACAGTGACTATCGTGGTGAGAGGCAGCAACAAGCTGGTGTTGGAGGAGGCTGATAGGTCCATCCACGACGCACTGTGTGTCATCACTGTAACATGATTGTTGTTGTGTCCAGGATTGTCAAAGTGACGGGCATCCACAACCCCGGGCGGACAGTGACTATCGTGGTGAGAGGCAGCAACAAGCTGGTGTTGGAGGAGGCTGATAGGTCCATCCACGACGCACTGTGTGTCATCACTGTAACATGATTGTTGTTGTGTCCAGGATTGTCAAAGTGACGGGCATCCACAACCCCGGGCGGACAGTGACTATCGTGGTGAGAGGCAGCAACAAGCTGGTGTTGGAGGAGGCTGATAGGTCCATCCACGACGCACTGTGTGTCGTCACTGTAACATGATTGTTGTTGTGTCCAGGATTGTCAAAGTGACGGGTATCCACAACCCCGGGCGGACAGTTACTATCGTGGTGAGAGGCAGCAACAAGCTGGTGTTGGAGGAGGCTGATAGGTCCATCCACGACGCACTGTGTGTCATCACTGTAACATGATTGTTGTTGCGTCCAGGATTGTCAAAGTGACGGGCATCCACAACCCTGGGCGGACAGTGACTATCGTGGTGAGAGGCAGCAACAAGCTGGTGTTGGAGGAGGCTGATAGGTCCATCCACGACGCACTGTGTGTCATCACTGTAACATGATTGTTGTTGTGTCCAGGATTGTCAAAGTGACGGGCATCCACAACCCTGGGCGGACAGTGACTATCGTGGTGAGAGGCAGCAACAAGCTGGTGTTGGAGGAGGCTGATAGGTCCATCCACGACGCACTGTGTGTCATCACTGTAACATGATTGTTGTTGTGTCCAGGATTGTCAAAGTGACGGGCATCCACAACCCTGGGCGGACAGTGACTATCGTGGTGAGAGGCAGCAACAAGCTGGTGTTGGAGGAGGCTGATAGGTCCATCCACGACGCACTGTGTGTCATCACTGTAACATGATTGTTGTTGTGTCCAGGATTGTCAAAGTGACGGGCATCCACAACCCTGGGCGGACAGTGACTATCGTGGTGAGAGGCAGCAACAAGCTGGTGTTGGAGGAGGCTGATAGGTCCATCCACGACGCACTGTGTGTCATCACTAACATGATTGTTATTGTGTCCAGGATTGTCAAAGTGACGGGTATCCACAACCCTAGGAGGACAGTGACTATCGTGGTGAGAGGCAGCAACAAGCTGGTGTTGGAGGAGGCTGATAGGTCCATCCACGACGCACTGTGTGTCATCACTGTAACATGATTGTTGTTGTGTCCAGGATTGTCAAAGTGACGGGCATCCACAACCCTGGGCGGACAGTGACTATCGTGGTGAGAGGCAGCAACAAGCTGGTGTTGGAGGAGGCTGATAGGTCCATCCACGACGCACTGTGTGTCATCACTGTAACATGATTGTTGTTGTGTCCAGGATTGTCAAAGTGACAGGCATCCACAACCCCGGGCGGACAGTTACTATCGTGGTGAGAGGCAGCAACAAGCTGGTGTTGGAGGAGGCTGATAGGTCCATCCACGACGCACTGTGTGTCATCACTGTAACATGATTGTTGTTGTGTCCAGGATTGTCAAAGTGACGGGCATCCACAACCCCGGGCGGACAGTGACTATCGTGGTGAGAGGCAGCAACAAGCTGGTGTTGGAGGAGGCTGATAGGTCCATCCACGACGCACTGTGTGTCATCACTGTAACATGATTGTTGTTGTGTCCAGGATTGTCAAAGTGACGGGCATCCACAACCCCGGGCGGACAGTGACTATCGTGGTGAGAGGCAGCAACAAGCTGGTGTTGGAGGAGGCTGATAGGTCCATCCACGACGCACTGTGTGTCATCACTGTAACATGATTGTTGTTGTGTCCAGGATTGTCAAAGTGACGGGCATCCACAACCCCGGGCGGACAGTGACTATCGTGGTGAGAGGCAGCAACAAGCTGGTGTTGGAGGAGGCTGATAGGTCCATCCACGACGCACTGTGTGTCGTCACTGTAACATGATTGTTGTTGTGTCCAGGATTGTCAAAGTGACGGGTATCCACAACCCCGGGCGGACAGTTACTATCGTGGTGAGAGGCAGCAACAAGCTGGTGTTGGAGGAGGCTGATAGGTCCATCCACGACGCACTGTGTGTCATCACTGTAACATGATTGTTGTTGCGTCCAGGATTGTCAAAGTGACGGGCATCCACAACCCTGGGCGGACAGTGACTATCGTGGTGAGAGGCAGCAACAAGCTGGTGTTGGAGGAGGCTGATAGGTCCATCCACGACGCACTGTGTGTCATCACTGTAACATGATTGTTGTTGTGTCCAGGATTGTCAAAGTGACGGGCATCCACAACCCTGGGCGGACAGTGACTATCGTGGTGAGAGGCAGCAACAAGCTGGTGTTGGAGGAGGCTGATAGGTCCATCCACGACGCACTGTGTGTCATCACTGTAACATGATTGTTGTTGTGTCCAGGATTGTCAAAGTGACGGGCATCCACAACCCCGGGCGGACAGTGACTATCGTGGTGAGAGGCAGCAACAAGCTGGTGTTGGAGGAGGCTGATAGGTCCATCCACGACGCACTGTGTGTCATCACTGTAACATGATTGTTGTTGTGTCCAGGATTGTCAAAGTGACGGGCATCCACAACCCCGGGCGGACAGTGACTATCGTGGTGAGAGGCAGCAACAAGCTGGTGTTGGAGGAGGCTGATAGGTCCATCCACGACGCACTGTGTGTCATCACTGTAACATGATTGTTGTTGTGTCCAGGATTGTCAAAGTGACGGGCATCCACAACCCCGGGCGGACAGTGACTATCGTGGTGAGAGGCAGCAACAAGCTGGTGTTGGAGGAGGCTGATAGGTCCATCCACGACGCACTGTGTGTCGTCACTGTAACATGATTGTTGTTGTGTCCAGGATTGTCAAAGTGACGGGTATCCACAACCCCGGGCGGACAGTTACTATCGTGGTGAGAGGCAGCAACAAGCTGGTGTTGGAGGAGGCTGATAGGTCCATCCACGACGCACTGTGTGTCATCACTGTAACATGATTGTTGTTGCGTCCAGGATTGTCAAAGTGACGGGCATCCACAACCCTGGGCGGACAGTGACTATCGTGGTGAGAGGCAGCAACAAGCTGGTGTTGGAGGAGGCTGATAGGTCCATCCACGACGCACTGTGTGTCATCACTGTAACATGATTGTTGTTGTGTCCAGGATTGTCAAAGTGACGGGCATCCACAACCCTGGGCGGACAGTGACTATCGTGGTGAGAGGCAGCAACAAGCTGGTGTTGGAGGAGGCTGATAGGTCCATCCACGACGCACTGTGTGTCATCACTGTAACATGATTGTTGTTGTGTCCAGGATTGTCAAAGTGACGGGCATCCACAACCCTGGGCGGACAGTGACTATCGTGGTGAGAGGCAGCAACAAGCTGGTGTTGGAGGAGGCTGATAGGTCCATCCACGACGCACTGTGTGTCATCACTGTAACATGATTGTTGTTGTGTCCAGGATTGTCAAAGTGACGGGCATCCACAACCCTGGGCGGACAGTGACTATCGTGGTGAGAGGCAGCAACAAGCTGGTGTTGGAGGAGGCTGATAGGTCCATCCACGACGCACTGTGTGTCATCACTAACATGATTGTTATTGTGTCCAGGATTGTCAAAGTGACGGGTATCCACAACCCTAGGAGGACAGTGACTATCGTGGTGAGAGGCAGCAACAAGCTGGTGTTGGAGGAGGCTGATAGGTCCATCCACGACGCACTGTGTGTCATCACTGTAACATGATTGTTGTTGTGTCCAGGATTGTCAAAGTGACGGGCATCCACAACCCTGGGCGGACAGTGACTATCGTGGTGAGAGGCAGCAACAAGCTGGTGTTGGAGGAGGCTGATAGGTCCATCCACGACGCACTGTGTGTCATCACTAACATGATTGTTATTGTGTCCAGGATTGTCAAAGTGACGGGCATCCACAACCCTGGGCGGACAGTGACTATCGTGGTGAGAGGCAGCAACAAGCTGGTGTTGGAGGAGGCTGATAGGTCCATCCACGACGCACTGTGTGTCATCACTAACATGATTGTTGTTGTGTCCAGGATTGTCAAAGTGACGGGTATCCACAACCCTGGGCGGACAGTGACTATCGTGGTGAGAGGCAGCAACAAGCTGGTGTTGGAGGAGGCTGATAGGTCCATCCACGACGCACTGTGTGTCATCACTGTAACATGATTGTTGTTGTGTCCAGGATTGTCAAAGTGACGGGTATCCACAACCCTGGGCGGACAGTGACTATCGTGGTGAGAGGCAGCAACAAGCTGGTGTTGGAGGAGGCTGATAGGTCCATCCACGACGCACTGTGTGTCATCACTAACATGATTGTTATTGTGTCCAGGATTGTCAAAGTGACGGGCATCCACAACCCTGGGCGGACAGTGACTATCGTGGTGAGAGGCAGCAACAAGCTGGTGTTGGAGGAGGCTGATAGGTCCATCCACGACGCACTGTGTGTCATCACTAACATGATTGTTATTGTGTCCAGGATTGTCAAAGTGACGGGCATTCACAACCCTGGGAGGACAGTGACTATCGTGGTGAGAGGCAGCAACAAGCTGGTGTTGGAGGAGGCTGATAGGTCCATCCACGACGCACTGTGTGTCATCACTAACATGATTGTTATTGTGTCCAGGATTGTCAAAGTGACGGGTATCCACAACCCCGGGCGGACAGTGACTATCGTGGTGAGAGGCAGCAACAAGCTGGTGTTGGAGGAGGCTGATAGGTCCATCCACGACGCACTGTGTGTCATCACTGTAACATGATTGTTGTTTTGTCCAGGATTGTCAAAGTGACGGGCATCCACAACCCCGGGCGGACAGTTACTATCGTGGTGAGAGGCAGCAACAAGCTGGTGTTGGAGGAGGCTGATAGGTCCATCCACGACGCACTGTGTGTCATCACTAACATGATTGTTATTGTGTCCAGGATTGTCAAAGTGACAGGTATCCACAACCCCGGGCGGACAGTGACTATCGTGGTGAGAGGCAGCAACAAGCTGGTGTTGGAGGAGGCTGATAGGTCCATCCACGACGCACTGTGTGTCATCACTGTAACATGATTGTTGTTGTGTCCAGGATTGTCAAAGTGACAGGTATCCACAACCCTGGGCGGACAGTGACTATCGTGGTGAGAGGCAGCAACAAGCTGGTGTTGGAGGAGGCTGATAGGTCCATCCACGACGCACTGTGTGTCATCACTGTAACATGATTGTTGTTGTGTCCAGGATTGTCAAAGTGACGGGCATCCACAACCCCGGGCGGACAGTTACTATCGTGGTGAGAGGCAGCAACAAGCTGGTGTTGGAGGAGGCTGATAGGTCCATCCACGACGCACTGTGTGTCGTCACTGTAACATGATTGTTGTTGTGTCCAGGATTGTCAAAGTGACGGGCATCCACAACCCTGGGCGGACAGTGACTATCGTGGTGAGAGGCAGCAACAAGCTGGTGTTGGAGGAGGCTGATAGGTCCATCCACGACGCACTGTGTGTCATCACTGTAACATGATTGTTGTTGTGTCCAGGATTGTCAAAGTGACAGGCATCCACAACCCCGGGCGGACAGTTACTATCGTGGTGAGAGGCAGCAACAAGCTGGTGTTGGAGGAGGCTGATAGGTCCATCCACGACGCACTGTGTGTCATCACTGTAACATGATTGTTGTTGTGTCCAGGATTGTCAAAGTGACGGGCATCCACAACCCCGGGCGGACAGTGACTATCGTGGTGAGAGGCAGCAACAAGCTGGTGTTGGAGGAGGCTGATAGGTCCATCCACGACGCACTGTGTGTCATCACTGTAACATGATTGTTGTTGTGTCCAGGATTGTCAAAGTGACGGGCATCCACAACCCCGGGCGGACAGTGACTATCGTGGTGAGAGGCAGCAACAAGCTGGTGTTGGAGGAGGCTGATAGGTCCATCCACGACGCACTGTGTGTCATCACTGTAACATGATTGTTGTTGTGTCCAGGATTGTCAAAGTGACGGGCATCCACAACCCCGGGCGGACAGTGACTATCGTGGTGAGAGGCAGCAACAAGCTGGTGTTGGAGGAGGCTGATAGGTCCATCCAAGACGCACTGTGTGTCGTCACTGTAACATGATTGTTGTTGTGTCCAGGATTGTCAAAGTGACGGGTATCCACAACCCCGGGCGGACAGTTACTATCGTGGTGAGAGGCAGCAACAAGCTGGTGTTGGAGGAGGCTGATAGGTCCATCCACGACGCACTGTGTGTCATCACTGTAACATGATTGTTGTTGCGTCCAGGATTGTCAAAGTGACGGGCATCCACAACCCTGGGCGGACAGTGACTATCGTGGTGAGAGGCAGCAACAAGCTGGTGTTGGAGGAGGCTGATAGGTCCATCCACGACGCACTGTGTGTCATCACTGTAACATGATTGTTGTTGTGTCCAGGATTGTCAAAGTGACGGGCATCCACAACCCTGGGCGGACAGTGACTATCGTGGTGAGAGGCAGCAACAAGCTGGTGTTGGAGGAGGCTGATAGGTCCATCCACGACGCACTGTGTGTCATCACTGTAACATGATTGTTGTTGTGTCCAGGATTGTCAAAGTGACGGGCATCCACAACCCCGGGCGGACAGTGACTATCGTGGTGAGAGGCAGCAACAAGCTGGTGTTGGAGGAGGCTGATAGGTCCATCCACGACGCACTGTGTGTCATCACTGTAACATGATTGTTGTTGTGTCCAGGATTGTCAAAGTGACGGGCATCCACAACCCCGGGCGGACAGTGACTATCGTGGTGAGAGGCAGCAACAAGCTGGTGTTGGAGGAGGCTGATAGGTCCATCCACGACGCACTGTGTGTCATCACTGTAACATGATTGTTGTTGTGTCCAGGATTGTCAAAGTGACGGGCATCCACAACCCCGGGCGGACAGTGACTATCGTGGTGAGAGGCAGCAACAAGCTGGTGTTGGAGGAGGCTGATAGGTCCATCCACGACGCACTGTGTGTCGTCACTGTAACATGATTGTTGTTGTGTCCAGGATTGTCAAAGTGACGGGTATCCACAACCCCGGGCGGACAGTTACTATCGTGGTGAGAGGCAGCAACAAGCTGGTGTTGGAGGAGGCTGATAGGTCCATCCACGACGCACTGTGTGTCATCACTGTAACATGATTGTTGTTGCGTCCAGGATTGTCAAAGTGACGGGCATCCACAACCCTGGGCGTACAGTGACTATCGTGGTGAGAGGCAGCAACAAGCTGGTGTTGGAGGAGGCTGATAGGTCCATCCACGACGCACTGTGTGTCATCACTGTAACATGATTGTTGTTGTGTCCAGGATTGTCAAAGTGACGGGCATCCACAACCCTGGGCGGACAGTGACTATCGTGGTGAGAGGCAGCAACAAGCTGGTGTTGGAGGAGGCTGATAGGTCCATCCACGACGCACTGTGTGTCATCACTGTAACATGATTGTTGTTGTGTCCAGGATTGTCAAAGTGACGGGCATCCACAACCCTGGGCGGACAGTGACTATCGTGGTGAGAGGCAGCAACAAGCTGGTGTTGGAGGAGGCTGATAGGTCCATCCACGACGCACTGTGTGTCATCACTGTAACATGATTGTTGTTGTGTCCAGGATTGTCAAAGTGACGGGCATCCACAACCCTGGGCGGACAGTGACTATCGTGGTGAGAGGCAGCAACAAGCTGGTGTTGGAGGAGGCTGATAGGTCCATCCACGACGCACTGTGTGTCATCACTAACATGATTGTTATTGTGTCCAGGATTGTCAAAGTGACGGGTATCCACAACCCTGGGAGGACAGTGACTATCGTGGTGAGAGGCAGCAACAAGCTGGTGTTGGAGGAGGCTGATAGGTCCATCCACGACGCACTGTGTGTCATCACTGTAACATGATTGTTGTTGTGTCCAGGATTGTCAAAGTGACGGGCATCCACAACCCTGGGCGGACAGTGACTATCGTGGTGAGAGGCAGCAACAAGCTGGTGTTGGAGGAGGCTGATAGGTCCATCCACGACGCACTGTGTGGCATCACTAACATGATTGTTATTGTGTCCAGGATTGTCAAAGTGACGGGCATCCACAACCCTGGGCGGACAGTGACTATCGTGGTGAGAGGCAGCAACAAGCTGGTGTTGGAGGAGGCTGATAGGTCCATCCACGACGCACTGTGTGTCATCACTAACATGATTGTTGTTGTGTCCAGGATTGTCAAAGTGACGGGTATCCACAACCCTGGGCGGACAGTGACTATCGTGGTGAGAGGCAGCAACAAGCTGGTGTTGGAGGAGGCTGATAGGTCCATCCACGACGCACTGTGTGTCATCACTGTAACATGATTGTTGTTGTGTCCAGGATTGTCAAAGTGACGGGTATCCACAACCCTGGGCGGACAGTGACTATCGTGGTGAGAGGCAGCAACAAGCTGGTGTTGGAGGAGGCTGATAGGTCCATCCACGACGCACTGTGTGTCATCACTAACATGATTGTTATTGTGTCCAGGATTGTCAAAGTGACGGGCATCCACAACCCTGGGCGGACAGTGACTATCGTGGTGAGAGGCAGCAACAAGCTGGTGTTGGAGGAGGCTGATAGGTCCATCCACGACGCACTGTGTGTCATCACTAACATGATTGTTATTGTGTCCAGGATTGTCAATGTGACGGGCATCCACAACCCTGGGAGGACAGTGACTATCGTGGTGAGAGGCAGCAACAAGCTGGTGTTGGAGGAGGCTGATAGGTCCATCCACGACGCACTGTGTGTCATCACTAACATGATTGTTATTGTGTCCAGGATTGTCAAAGTGACGGGTATCCACAACCCCGGGCGGACAGTGACTATCGTGGTGAGAGGCAGCAACAAGCTGGTGTTGGAGGAGGCTGATAGGTCCATCCACGACGCACTGTGTGTCATCACTGTAACATGATTGTTGTTGTGTCCAGGATTGTCAAAGTGACGGGCATCCACAACCCTGGGCGGACAGTGACTATCGTGGTGAGAGGCAGCAACAAGCTGGTGTTGGAGGAGGCTGATAGGTCCATCCACGACGCACTGTGTGTCATCACTGTAACATGATTGTTGTTGTGTCCAGGATTGTCAAAGTGACGGGCATCCACAACCCTGGGCGGACAGTGACTATTGTGGTGAGAGGCAGCAACAAGCTGGTGTTGGAGGAGGCTGATAGGTCCATCCACGACGCACTGTGTGTCATCACTGTAACATGATTGTTGTTGTGTCCAGGATTGTCAAAGTGACGGGCATCCACAACCCCGGGCGGACAGTGACTATCGTGGTGAGAGGCAGCAACAAGCTGGTGTTGGAGGAGGCTGATAGGTCCATCCACGACGCACTGTGTGTCATCACTAACATGATTGTTATTGTGTCCAGGATTGTCAAAGTGACGGGCATCCACAACCCTGGGAGGACAGTGACTATCGTGGTGAGAGGCAGCAACAAGCTGGTGTTGGAGGAGGCTGATAGGTCCATCCACGACGCACTGTGTGTCATCACTAACATGATTGTTATTGTGTCCAGGATTGTCAAAGTGACGGGTATCCACAACCCCGGGCGGACAGTGACTATCGTGGTGAGAGGCAGCAACAAGCTGGTGTTGGAGGAGGCTGATAGGTCCATCCACGACGCACTGTGTGTCATCACTGTAACATGATTGTTGTTGTGTCCAGGATTGTCAAAGTGACGGGCATCCACAAAACCTGGGCGGACAGTGACTATCGTGGTGAGAGGCAGCAACAAGCTGGTGTTGGAGGAGGCTGATAGGTCCATCCACGACGCACTGTGTGTCATCACTAACATGATTGTTATTGTGTCCAGGATTGTCAAAGTGACGGGCATCCACAACCCTGGTTGGACAGTGACTATCGTGGTGAGAGGCAGCAACAAGCTGGTGTTGGAGGAGGCTGATAGGTCCATCCACGACGCACTGTGTGTCATCACTGTAACATGATTGTTGTTGTGTCCAGGATTGTCAAAGTGACGGGCATCCACAACCCTGGGCGGACAGTGACTATCGTGGTGAGAGGCAGCAACAAGCTGGTGTTGGAGGAGGCTGATAGGTCCATCCACGACGCACTGTGTGTCATCACTGTAACATGATTGTTGTTGTGTCCAGGATTGTCAAAGTGACGGGTATCCACAACCGTGGGCGGACAGTGACTATCGTGGTGAGAGGCAGCAACAAGCTGGTGTTGGAGGAGGCTGATAGGTCCATCCACGACGCACTGTGTGTCATCACTGTAACATGATTGTTGTTGCGTCCAGGATTGTCAAAGTGACGGGCATCCACAACCCTGGGCGGACAGTGACTATCGTGGTGAGAGGCAGCAACAAGCTGGTGTTGGAGGAGGCTGATAGGTCCATCCACGACGCACTGTGTGTCATCACTGTAACATGATTGTTGTTGTGTCCAGGATTGTCAAAGTGACGGGCATCCACAACCCTGGGAGGACAGTGACTATCGTGGTGAGAGGCAGCAACAAGCTGGTGTTGGAGGAGGCTGATAGGTCCATCCACGACGCACTGTGTGTCGTCACTGTAACATGATTGTTGTTGCGTTCAGGAATTCAAAGTGACGGGCATCCACAACCCTGGGCGGACAGTGACTATCGTGGTGAGAGGCAGCAACAAGCTGGTGTTGGAGGAGGCTGATAGGTCCATCCACGACGCACTGTGTGTCATCACTGTAACATGATTGTTGTTGTGTCCAGGATTGTCAAAGTGACGGGCATCCACAACCCTGGGAGGACAGTGACTATCGTGGTGAGAGGCAGCAACAAGCTGGTGTTGGAGGAGGCTGATAGGTCCATCCACGACGCACTGTGTGTCATCACTGTAACATGATTGTTGTTGTGTCCAGGATTGTCAAAGTGACGGGCATCCACAACCCTGGGAGGACAGTGACTATCGTGGTGAGAGGCAGCAACAAGCTGGTGTTGGAGGAGGCTGATAGGTCCATCCACGACGCACTGTGTGTCATCACTGTAACATGATTGTTGTTGTGTCCAGGATTGTCAAAGTGACGGGTATCCACAACCCCGGGCGGACAGTGACTATCGTGGTGAGAGGCAGCAACAAGCTGGTGTTGGAGGAGGCTGATAGGTCCATCCACGACGCACTGTGTGGCGTCACTGTAACATGATTGTTGTTGCGTTCAGGAATTCAAAGTGACGGGCATCCACAACCCCGGGCGGACAGTGACTATCGTGGTGAGAGGCAGCAACAAGCTGGTGTTGGAGGAGGCTGATAGGTCCATCCACGACGCACTGTGTGTCATCACTGTAACATGATTGTTGTTGCGTTCAGGAATTCAAAGTGACGGGCATCCACAACCCTGGGCGGACAGTGACTATCGTGGTGAGAGGCAGCAACAAGCTGGTGTTGGAGGAGGCTGATAGGTCCATCCACGACGCACTGTGTGTCATCACTGTAACATGATTGTTATTGTGTCCAGGATTGTCAAAGTGACGGGCATCCACAACCCCGGGCGGACAGTGACTATTGTGGTGAGAGGCAGCAACAAGCTGGTGTTGGAGGAGGCTGATAGGTCCATCCACGACGCACTGTGTGTCATCACTGTAACATGATTGTTGTTGTGTCCAGGATTGTCAAAGTGACGGGCATCCACAACCCCGGGCGGACAGTGACTATCGTGGTGAGAGGCAGCAACAAGCTGGTGTTGGTGGAGGCTGATAGGTCCATCCACGACGCACTGTGTGTCGTCACTGTAACATGATTGTTGTTGCGTCCAGGATTGTCAAAGTGACGGGCATCCACAACCCCGGGCGGACAGTGACTATCGTGGTGAGAGGCAGCAACAAGCTGGTGTTGGAGGAGGCTGATAGGTCCATCCACGACGCACTGTGTGTCATCACTGTAACATGATTGTTGTTGCGTCCAGGATTGTCAAAGTGACGGGCATCCACAACCCCGGGCGGACAGTGACTATCGTGGTGAGAGGCAGCAACAAGCTGGTGTTGGAGGAGGCTGATAGGTCCATCCACGACGCACTGTGTGTCATCACTGTAACATGATTGTTGTTGCGTCCAGGATTGTCAAAGTGACGGGCATCCACAACCCCGGGCGGACAGTTACTATCGTGGTGAGAGGCAGCAACAAGCTGGTGTTGGAGGAGGCTGATAGGTCCATCCACGACCCACTGTGTGTCATCACTGTAACATGATTGTTGTTGTGTCCCGGATTGTCAAAGTGACGGGCATCCACAACCCCGGGCGGACAGTGACTATCGTGGTGAGAGGCAGCAACAAGCTGGTGTTGGAGGAGGCTGATAGGTCCATCCACGACGCACTGTGTGTCGTCACTGTAACATGATTGTTGTTGCGTTCAGGAATTCAAAGTGACGGGCATCCACAACCCTGGGCGGACAGTGACTATCGTGGTGAGAGGCAGCAACAAGCTGGTGTTGGAGGAGGCTGATAGGTCCATCCACGACGCACTGTGTGTCATCACTGTAACATGATTGTTGTTGTGTCCAGGATTGTCAAAGTGACGGGTATCCACAACCCTGGGCGGACAGTTACTATCGTGGTGAGAGGCAGCAACAAGCTGGTGTTGGAGGAGGCTGATAGGTCCATCCACGACGCACTGTGTGTCGTCACTGTAACATGATTGTTGTTGCGTTCAGGAATTCAAAGTGACGGGCATCCACAACCCTGGGCGGACAGTGACTATCGTGGTGAGAGGCAGCAACAAGCTGGTGTTGGAGGAGGCTGATAGGTCCATCCACGACGCACTGTGTGTCATCACTGTAACATGATTGTTGTTGTGTCCAGGATTGTCAAAGTGACGGGCATCCACAACCCTGGGAGGACAGTGACTATCGTGGTGAGAGGCAGCAACAAGCTGGTGTTGGAGGAGGCTGATAGGTCCATCCACGACGCACTGTGTGTCATCACTGTAACATGATTGTTGTTGTGTCCAGGATTGTCAAAGTGACGGGCATCCACAACCCTGGGAGGACAGTGACTATCGTGGTGAGAGGCAGCAACAAGCTGGTGTTGGAGGAGGCTGATAGGTCCATCCACGACGCACTGTGTGTCATCACTGTAACATGATTGTTGTTGTGTCCAGGATTGTCAAAGTGACGGGTATCCACAACCCCGGGCGGACAGTGACTATCGTGGTGAGAGGCAGCAACAAGCTGGTGTTGGAGGAGGCTGATAGGTCCATCCACGACGCACTGTGTGTCGTCACTGTAACATGATTGTTGTTGCGTTCAGGAATTCAAAGTGACGGGCATCCACAACCCCGGGCGGACAGTGACTATCGTGGTGAGAGGCAGCAACAAGCTGGTGTTGGAGGAGGCTGATAGGTCCATCCACGACGCACTGTGTGTCATCACTGTAACATGATTGTTGTTGCGTTCAGGAATTCAAAGTGACGGGCATCCACAACCCTGGGCGGACAGTGACTATCGTGGTGAGAGGCAGCAACAAGCTGGTGTTGGAGGAGGCTGATAGGTCCATCCACGACGCACTGTGTGTCATCACTGTAACATGATTGTTGTTGTGTCCAGGATTGTCAAAGTGACGGGTATCCACAACCCTGGGCGGACAGTGACTATCGTGGTGAGAGGCAGCAACAAGCTGGTGTTGGAGGAGGCTGATAGGTCCATCCACGACGCACTGTGTGTCGTCACTGTAACATGATTGTTATTGTGTCCAGGATTGTCAAAGTGACGGGCATCCACAACCCTGGGCGGACAGTGACTATCGTGGTGAGAGGCAGCAACAAGCTGGTGTTGGAGGAGGCTGATAGGTCCATCCACGACGCACTGTGTGTCATCACTGTAACATGATTGTTATTGTGTCCAGGATTGTCAAAGTGACAGGCATCCACAACCCCGGGCGGACAGTGACTATTGTGGTGAGAGGCAGCAACAAGCTGGTGTTGGAGGAGGCTGATAGGTCCATCCACGACGCACTATGTGTCATCACTGTAACATGATTGTTGTTGTGTCCAGGATTGTCAAAGTGACGGGCATCCACAACCCCGGGCGGACAGTGACTATCGTGGTGAGAGGCAGCAACAAGCTGGTGTTGGTGGAGGCTGATAGGTCCATCCACGACGCACTGTGTGTCGTCACTGTAACATGATTGTTGTTGCGTTCAGGAATTCAAAGTGACGGGCATCCACAACCCTGGGCGGACAGTGACTATCGTGGTGAGAGGCAGCAACAAGCTGGTGTTGGAGGAGGCTGATAGGTCCATCCACGACGCACTGTGTGTCATCACTGTAACATGATTGTTGTTGCGTCCAGGATTGTCAAAGTGACGGGCATCCACAACCCCGGGCGGACAGTGACTATCGTGGTGAGAGGCAGCAACAAGCTGGTGTTGGAGGAGGCTGATAGGTCCATCCACGACGCACTGTGTGTCATCACTGTAACATGATTGTTGTTGCGTCCAGGATTGTCAAAGTGACGGGCATCCACAACCCCGGGCGGACAGTTACTATCGTGGTGAGAGGCAGCAACAAGCTGGTGTTGGAGGAGGCTGATAGGTCCATCCACGACGCACTGTGTGTCATCACTGTAACATGATTGTTGTTGTGTCCCGGATTGTCAAAGTGACGGGCATCCACAACCCCGGGCGGACAGTGACTATCGTGGTGAGAGGCAGCAACAAGCTGGTGTTGGAGGAGGCTGATAGGTCCATCCACGACGCACTGTGTGTCGTCACTGTAACATGATTGTTGTTGCGTTCAGGAATTCAAAGTGACGGGCATCCACAACCCTGGGCGGACAGTGACTATCGTGGTGAGAGGCAGCAACAAGCTGGTGTTGGAGGAGGCTGATAGGTCCATCCACGACGCACTGTGTGTCATCACTGTAACATGATTGTTGTTGTGTCCAGGATTGTCAAAGTGACGGGTATCCACAACCCTGGGCGGACAGTTACTATCGTGGTGAGAGGCAGCAACAAGCTGGTGGTAGAGGAGGCTGATAGGTCCATCCACGACGCACTGTGTGTCATCACTAACATGATTGTTATTGTGTCCAGGATTGTCAAAGTGACGGGCATCCACAACCCCGGGCGGACAGTGACTATTGTGGTGAGAGGCAGCAACAAGCTGGTGTTGGAGGAGGCTGATAGGTCCATCCACGACGCACTGTGTGTCATCACTGTAACATGATTGTTGTTGTGTCCAGGATTGTCAAAGTGACGGGCATCCACAAAACCTGGGCGGACAGTGACTATCGTGGTGAGAGGCAGCAACAAGCTGGTGTTGGAGGAGGCTGATAGGTCCATCCACGACGCACTGTGTGTCATCACTAACATGATTGTTATTGTGTCCAGGATTGTCAAAGTGACGGGCATCCACAACCCTGGGAGGACAGTGACTATCGTGGTGAGAGGCAGCAACAAGCTGGTGTTGGAGGAGGCTGATAGGTCCATCCACGACGCACTGTGTGTCATCACTGTAACATGATTGTTGTTGTGTCCAGGATTGTCAAAGTGACGGGCATCCACAACCCTGGGCGGACAGTGACTATCGTGGTGAGAGGCAGCAACAAGCTGGTGTTGGAGGAGGCTGATAGGTCCATCCACGACGCACTGTGTGTCATCACTGTAACATGATTGTTGTTGTGTCCAGGATTGTCAAAGTGACGGGTATCCACAACCGTGGGCGGACAGTGACTATCGTGGTGAGAGGCAGCAACAAGCTGGTGTTGGAGGAGGCTGATAGGTCCATCCACGACGCACTGTGTGTCATCACTGTAACATGATTGTTGTTGCGTCCAGGATTGTCAAAGTGACGGGCATCCACAACCCTGGGCGGACAGTGACTATCGTGGTGAGAGGCAGCAACAAGCTGGTGTTGGAGGAGGCTGATAGGTCCATCCACGACGCACTGTGTGTCATCACTGTAACATGATTGTTGTTGTGTCCAGGATTGTCAAAGTGACGGGCATCCACAACCCTGGGAGGACAGTGACTATCGTGGTGAGAGGCAGCAACAAGCTGGTGTTGGAGGAGGCTGATAGGTCCATCCACGACGCACTGTGTGTCGTCACTGTAACATGATTGTTGTTGCGTTCAGGAATTCAAAGTGACGGGCATCCACAACCCTGGGCGAACAGTGACTATCGTGGTGAGAGGCAGCAACAAGCTGGTGTTGGAGGAGGTTGATAGGTCCATCCACGACGCACTGTGTGTCATCACTGTAACATGATTGTTGTTGTGTCCAGGATTGTCAAAGTGACGGGCATCCACAACCCTGGGAGGACAGTGACTATCGTGGTGAGAGGCAGCAACAAGCTGGTGTTGGAGGAGGCTGATAGGTCCATCCACGACGCACTGTGTGTCATCACTGTAACATGATTGTTGTTGTGTCCAGGATTGTCAAAGTGACGGGCATCCACAACCCTGGGAGGACAGTGACTATCGTGGTGAGAGGCAGCAACAAGCTGGTGTTGGAGGAGGCTGATAGGTCCATCCACGACGCACTGTGTGTCATCACTGTAACATGATTGTTGTTGTGTCCAGGATTGTCAAAGTGACGGGTATCCACAACCCCGGGCGGACAGTGACTATCGTGGTGAGAGGCAGCAACAAGCTGGTGTTGGAGGAGGCTGATAGGTCCATCCACGACGCACTGTGTGTCGTCACTGTAACATGATTGTTGTTGCGTTCAGGAATTCAAAGTGACGGGCATCCACAACCCCGGGCGGACAGTGACTATCGTGGTGAGAGGCAGCAACAAGCTGGTGTTGGAGGAGGCTGATAGGTCCATCCACGACGCACTGTGTGTCATCACTGTAACATGATTGTTGTTGCGTTCAGGAATTCAAAGTGACGGGCATCCACAACCCTGGGCGGACAGTGACTATCGTGGTGAGAGGCAGCAACAAGCTGGTGTTGGAGGAGGCTGATAGGTCCATCCACGACGCACTGTGTGTCATCACTGTAACATGATTGTTATTGTGTCCAGGATTGTCAAAGTGACGGGCATCCACAACCCCGGGCGGACAGTGACTATTGTGGTGAGAGGCAGCAACAAGCTGGTGTTGGAGGAGGCTGATAGGTCCATCCACGACGCACTGTGTGTCATCACTGTAACATGATTGTTGTTGTGTCCAGGATTGTCAAAGTGACGGGCATCCACAACCCCGGGCGGACAGTGACTATCGTGGTGAGAGGCAGCAACAAGCTGGTGTTGGTGGAGGCTGATAGGTCCATCCACGACGCACTGTGTGTCGTCACTGTAACATGATTGTTGTTGCGTTCAGGAATTCAAAGTGACGGGCATCCACAACCTTGGGCGGACAGTGACTATCGTGGTGAGAGGCAGCAACAAGCTGGTGTTGGAGGAGGCTGATAGGTCCATCCACGACGCACTGTGTGTCATCACTGTAACATGATTGTTGTTGCGTCCAGGATTGTCAAAGTGACGGGCATCCACAACCCCGGGCGGACAGTGACTATCGTGGTGAGAGGCAGCAACAAGCTGGTGTTGGAGGAGGCTGATAGGTCCATCCACGACGCACTGTGTGTCATCACTGTAACATGATTGTTGTTGCGTCCAGGATTGTCAAAGTGACGGGCATCCACAACCCCGGGCGGACAGTTACTATCGTGGTGAGAGGCAGCAACAAGCTGGTGTTGGAGGAGGCTGATAGGTCCATCCACGACGCACTGTGTGTCATCACTGTAACATGATTGTTGTTGTGTCCCGGATTGTCAAAGTGACGGGCATCCACAACCCCGGGCGGACAGTGACTATCGTGGTGAGAGGCAGCAACAAGCTGGTGTTGGAGGAGGCTGATAGGTCCATCCACGACGCACTGTGTGTCGTCACTGTAACATGATTGTTGTTGCGTTCAGGAATTCAAAGTGACGGGCATCCACAACCCTGGGCGGACAGTGACTATCGTGGTGAGAGGCAGCAACAAGCTGGTGTTGGAGGAGGCTGATAGGTCCATCCACGACGCACTGTGTGTCATCACTGTAACATGATTGTTATTGTGTCCAGGATTGTCAAAGTGACGGGCATCCACAACCCTGGGCGGACAGTGACTATCGTGGTGAGAGGCAGCAACAAGCTGGTGTTGGAGGAGGCTGATAGGTCCATCCACGACGCACTGTGTGTCATCACTGTAACATGATTGTTGTTGTGTCCAGGATTGTCAAAGTGACGGGTATCCACAACCCTGGGCGGACAGTTACTATCGTGGTGAGAGGCAGCAACAAGCTGGTGTTGGAGGAGGCTGATAGGTCCATCCACGACGCACTGTGTGTCGTCACTGTAACATGATTGTTGTTGCGTTCAGGAATTCAAAGTGACGGGCATCCACAACCCTGGGAGGACAGTGACTATCGTGGTGAGAGGCAGCAACAAGCTGGTGTTGGAGGAGGCTGATAGGTCCATCCACGACGCACTGTGTGTCATCACTGTAACATGATTGTTGTTGTGTCCAGGATTGTCAAAGTGACGGGCATCCACAACCCTGGGAGGACAGTGACTATCGTGGTGAGAGGCAGCAACAAGCTGGTGTTGGAGGAGGCTGATAGGTCCATCCACGACGCACTGTGTGTCATCACTGTAACATGATTGTTGTTGTGTCCAGGATTGTCAAAGTGACGGGCATCCACAACCCTGGGAGGACAGTGACTATCGTGGTGAGAGGCAGCAACAAGCTGGTGTTGGAGGAGGCTGATAGGTCCATCCACGACGCACTGTGTGTCATCACTGTAACATGATTGTTGTTGTGTCCAGGATTGTCAAAGTGACGGGTATCCACAACCCCGGGCGGACAGTGACTATCGTGGTGAGAGGCAGCAACAAGCTGGTGTTGGAGGAGGCTGATAGGTCCATCCACGACGCACTGTGTGTCGTCACTGTAACATGATTGTTGTTGCGTTCAGGAATTCAAAGTGACGGGCATCCACAACCCCGGGCGGACAGTGACTATCGTGGTGAGAGGCAGCAACAAGCTGGTGTTGGAGGAGGCTGATAGGTCCATCCACGACGCACTGTGTGTCATCACTGTAACATGATTGTTGTTGCGTTCAGGAATTCAAAGTGACGGGCATCCACAACCCTGGGCGGACAGTGACTATCGTGGTGAGAGGCAGCAACAAGCTGGTGTTGGAGGAGGCTGATAGGTCCATCCACGACGCACTGTGTGTCATCACTGTAACATGATTGTTGTTGTGTCCAGGATTGTCAATGTGACGGGTATCCACAACCCTGGGCGGACAGTGACTATCGTGGTGAGAGGCAGCAACAAGCTGGTGTTGGAGGAGGCTGATAGGTCCATCCACGACGCACTGTGTGTCGTCACTGTAACATGATTGTTATTGTGTCCAGGATTGTCAAAGTGACGGGCATCCACAACCCTGGGCGGACAGTGACTATCGTGGTGAGAGGCAGCAACAAGCTGGTGTTGGAGGAGGCTGATAGGTCCATCCACGACGCACTGTGTGTCATCACTGTAACATGATTGTTATTGTGTCCAGGATTGTCAAAGTGACAGGCATCCACAACCCCGGGCGGACAGTGACTATTGTGGTGAGAGGCAGCAACAAGCTGGTGTTGGAGGAGGCTGATAGGTCCATCCACGACGCACTGTGTGTCATCACTGTAACATGATTGTTGTTGTGTCCAGGATTGTCAAAGTGACGGGCATCCACAACCCCGGGCGGACAGTGACTATCGTGGTGAGAGGCAGCAACAAGCTGGTGTTGGTGGAGGCTGATAGGTCCATCCACGACGCACTGTGTGTCGTCACTGTAACATGATTGTTGTTGCGTTCAGGAATTCAAAGTGACGGGCATCCACAACCCTGGGCGGACAGTGACTATCGTGGTGAGAGGCAGCAACAAGCTGGTGTTGGAGGAGGCTGATAGGTCCATCCACGACGCACTGTGTGTCATCACTGTAACATGATTGTTGTTGCGTCCAGGATTGTCAAAGTGACGGGCATCCACAACCCCGGGCGGACAGTGACTATCGTGGTGAGAGGCAGCAACAAGCTGGTGTTGGAGGAGGCTGATAGGTCCATCCACGACGCACTGTGTGTCATCACTGTAACATGATTGTTGTTGCGTCCAGGATTGTCAAAGTGACGGGCATCCACAACCCCGGGCGGACAGTTACTATCGTGGTGAGAGGCAGCAACAAGCTGGTGTTGGAGGAGGCTGATAGGTCCATCCACGACGCACTGTGTGTCATCACTGTAACATGATTGTTGTTGTGTCCCGGATTGTCAAAGTGACGGGCATCCACAACCCCGGGCGGACAGTGACTATCGTGGTGAGAGGCAGCAACAAGCTGGTGTTGGAGGAGGCTGATAGGTCCATCCACGACGCACTGTGTGTCGTCACTGTAACATGATTGTTGTTGCGTTCAGGAATTCAAAGTGACGGGCATCCACAACCCTGGGCGGACAGTGACTATCGTGGTGAGAGGCAGCAACAAGCTGGTGTTGGAGGAGGCTGATAGGTCCATCCACGACGCACTGTGTGTCATCACTGTAACATGATTGTTGTTGTGTCCAGGATTGTCAAAGTGACGGGTATCCACAACCCTGGGCGGACAGTTACTATCGTGGTGAGAGGCAGCAACAAGCTGGTGTTGGAGGAGGCTGATAGGTCCATCCACAACGCACTGTGTGTCATCACTAACATGATTGTTATTGTGTCCAGGATTGTCAATGTGACGGGCATCCACAACCCCGGGCGGACAGTGACTATCGTGGTGAGAGGCAGCAACAAGCTGGTGTTGGAGGAGGCTGATAGGTCCATCCACGACGCACTGTGTGTCATCACTGTAACATGATTGTTGTTGTGTCCAGGATTGTCAAAGTGACGGGCATCCACAACCCCGGGCGGACAGTTACTATCGTGGTGAGAGGCAGCAACAAGCTGGTGTTGGAGGAGGCTGATAGGTCCATCCATGACGCGCTCTGTGTCATCCGATGTCTCGTCAAACAGCGGTAGGCCACTGATCTCAACTATTAACATTAATAAACTATAGTAAATTTAGTGTGGCTTTTAGTTGTGAGGGGTTTTCCATAGAGGTATGTGGATATCCGAAAAGCCGGTTCGGTTTTGGATCGGATCGGATTGCCGAATGCGATCCGAAGGTTTTTTTGATATTCGATAAGGTCCAGTATAAATCCGACTTATTCGGATAGTTTGTATATCTGGGGATGAAAAGTCAGAAACAAAACAATAGATACGTTTGAACCATTACTAAACGCTTTGACTCTGATGACGTCGTTTAAGATAACGTTACGCAATGCCTGTCGCTTTCTTTTTCGGTTTTGGTAATCGGTACATATCAGTGCATCGATACGATATTTGTGTAGATTTGCAATGTATTGTATCGCGATACACGACCGAATCGTACATCATTGTAGGAAACGAAGAATGACTACGGTCTGTAAAGAGAAATGCGCTATAGCGAACGTTTTTGATGTAAACAATCGCAAATTTAAACAACATTGCAACTCACTGATTCACAGTATAGACGCAGACAACGAGACAACAGTAGTGGATTACTGGCGAAGTGGCGAATAAGTCGATAATTTACAGTCGATATTCAATATCCGACTGTATCAGCATCTCAAGATTCAAGTAAGTTTGTATTTCATAGTTCCATTATGCAAACAGAAAAGTTAGTTTATACAATTTAAAATTGCTGCTACTGATATTTTTTTCCATTCAATATCTTTAAAACACCGAGTAAATATTGCTGACTTGCGCAAAACGAGTTACATAGCTTTCTCTACGGGGAAGTTTCCCGGTATGATCAGCGAGCTTAGTCCATGTAGCGCTTTCATACTCCAAGAAAATACTTCAATTTTTTTACCTCCGGACGAGGATATATTAAGCTCGTTGTGTATTACGACGACGCGAAGCAGCGATGGCGAATTCACAAAACCATCGCTTAGTTGTCTATTATTTATTTACACAGGTTTCATCGTTCGATTATTATTTGATTTTGTTAAATTCAGTTCTTTAAAATGGAACCAAAAAAGAGTAGCATGGAAATTCTTTAAAAAGAACGAAGCCGAAAGTGAAGTCGCTGAATGTCTAACATACAAGCTTTAAGATTTGTTGTATGTTTACATTCCGGTGACAAACTAAACAAAGTTTCTATTTTTTAGTAAACAACAAATGTTTAAACTAGTTACTAAATTTATAAAACAAAGGAAATTCTTTGGTCATGGATGTTGTTGGTTGACTCATACAGAGAAGGCCTACTGAGTCATTGTTTCATTGCCTAAGTCGTGAAAGGCCTAAGGGGCCATATACATATTATGTAACACACTTAAGGGGGGGAGGGGTATGGCGTAGCGTTATACTGTGTTATATGGGGGGGGGTTTGGATCAGTGTTACGTAACTCACACATATTAACCCTAAGAGCTGGCGCACTCCCGTATCTTTTGATACTGTTACAAATCTTTCAAAATATAAAAAAAAAATCAAATTTATATCTAAATTAAGGTTACAGTTTTGTTATATAAAAATACGTCTGTCAATACTATTTTAATAACAGTTAAACTAAAAAAAGTACATAAGTGTTTTGAGTAAGTTCTGTATTGCTTTACACCTATGTTTTGTATTGTTTTAGAGTGTAAAATCATGACTGGATACAGCAGTGCCGTCCACATCTTAAGTTTTTTAACGTGTTTTGTATTTGTATTAGTTTTAAATTAAATTTGTAACGTTTTAGCTGAGATAGTTTATTTTGTTGCTTATATTATTAGTATCAGTCTTGTTTGTTTGTATACATTTTGATTTGAAATAAGTTATAAAAAAAGTTGTTAAAAGAAAGTCATTTAAAGTTTAATGATTCATTGAAATCCATTCTCCAAATTGCTAATATAACGATGTTTAAAAGGTTTAAGCTGTTTTAAAGCCTACTACAATTGAGTTATGTAACACATGGGGGGGGTTGCTCAAGCGTTATGGGGCGTTACATGGGGGGGGGGTCTAAATGACTAAAAAATGTGTTACATAATATGTTTATGGCCCCCAATAGTATGTTGTGATATCTGCTACTTTTTAATATCGGTAATTCCGGTCTTTGAATAATTAGGCTGTCATCATATTAAAATGTTTCCTTGTTTTTTCTCCTGTCTGACCAAATGTTTATGTTTGTTTTTCAAGACATCCAGATAGGTTAAGGGGTTTTATCATAAAGGCAAGGATGATAGTCATGGTGACATTAAATGATTCAAGTTGAGTCGCCTAATCTAGGGCCTACTTCTATTAAATTATATAACTTTACCAAAATTATTAATTTTAACTTGTAATTTTTTGTTACCTCTACAGTCAAGTAGTTTGTTATTTGACCTTTATTGCCAAGTTTTACAATAACAGTTTGGAAGTTGTGATATTGGCAAAAATATTATTAAATTTGGTTTATTCATAAACATTTGATTCTTTTATCGTCCAGTCTCCAAAATAAATAATATAATGTTATTTGTTTACATCCAGTCCAATTATTTATATTAGCCTACCAGTTTATTTTTTATAAGACTATTTAAATTACAGTAAAAACAATGGCTATTCAAATAAAACATCATAGACAGTGGGTTTTATTCACTGATTTAATATCAAATATAATGTTGCCAAATTACAAAGGTTTAGTACATGCTCATCCAGTAAACATATTTCTTGGATTTTTCACTGCAGATAATACAGTATTCTTGAGTATGTACACAGGTTGGTATATTATTCCTCCAATTAGACATGCTGTTTTCTGGTGAGGTCATGTGTAGTACAGTCTTCAATTACTCAGAAAGATACAGTTGTAAAAATAATAACCTCTTGTTGTGTAGCTATTGAATAAAATCGCCTAGCTGAAATATAGTTGAAATATAGTAGGCTATAAATTCATTCATATCTTGCAGGGGAAATGAAAATGTTAAGTTTCAACTTTAAAATATGGTAATTCTTAGAGATCGATGTAACGTGAGGTACTGGCAAAGTAAATTATATCCGCACACTTCTAGTTATCCAATTAAGAGAATGTTCTCCTTGTCTCTGATACCCAGCCAGTTTTGTTTTACAGATTTTTGTTCAGAATCCTTAAGGTGGGTTCCAAACCACTGGATTACATAGCTAAAAGCCATTGTGTATTCCTGGGTCTAAATTTGAATGGTTTTTTTTTCAATAATCGCTTGAAAATGGTGCTGTTTAAGCAAAACTCTCGGTAAGTTAAGTGTATTAAAACTTAATATATCAGTGTGACACATCAATTGTAAACTATATCTAAATTTTGTTTACATTTGCGTAAGCGCCACCACCAACTTATGATGCTCTATTCTATTCATACAACACATCTGATGGCCTTGGAGCCTGTCTGTGATCAAACCAAACCTGTCTGATGTTGACCAGCACTCGTTTCAGTGTCTGTTGTGTTTCGCCCCGTTGTTGATCACAGTCATCTGACGTGTTGCAGAGCTTTGATCGCTGGAGGAGGGGCTCCAGAGGTGGAGCTGTGCCTCAAGCTGGCAGACTTCGCTCAGGCAGTCACTGGAGTGGACGCTTACTGCTACAGGTAGGCTTAGGCGATGAATAGCAAATGTCAGTTCAGGCTTTTGTTTTAGTCGACTAAAGTTCAAATTTGTTAGATAAAACCAACGAGTCTAGGATAAACAATACCGGGTAATAACATTGATAATAACAATGATTCACAAATAAAAAATAAACGAGTTCGCATGCAGCATGCTGACGTGAGGTAAGTGAATTTCCACATACAAAACTTTTAAAACTCAAAACCAATGTAAAAACATACATTTATTTCAATTTTATTGAAATCTTTAAACATTGATTTTTTGGCTGTTCTGATGCGCCTGGTTTTATTTACCTGCAATGGGTGGAATACAATTTTGCGCATTATAAGGTTAGGAGAAGGTCCAGTCAGGCCTGAAAGTAGGCATAAGTTTGCTGGGAATGGTAAAAGTGTACCAACAAATTAATAACAGGCTTTTCTAGTGTAAAACTCTCCTAAGACAACGTACTGTGTTTAGTCAATACACATTTTCTTTAATAACTCGGTAAATGCTTATGCTAGAATGACGAGAGATGGCTTAAAACTTTTGCCTCACTAATTCCCATCTTTTTACACGCATTAATAATATATCCGGGGCTTTTCTGACCCTTTTTGGACCCAAAAACTTGAAATTTGAAAGATTAATCCCCAAAACAGGGGTTTAGAGTTTTCCGATTGTTTTGTCCAACGAACTTGTTCAACTGATTATAGATTGGAATATTAGGGGTGTGCGAGTAGTGATTTTCTTAATTGAGTCGAGTAGCGCCAATTATTTTTGAGCGAGTATTTGCTGTCAGTTGGTAGTTTCAAATGGTATAATGGGATTTAGATACCACTCCAAATTTGATAATCTAAACATGATTTCTAACTAATAAATGAGTATCAATACAAAGTTTTGACCAGTATAATCAAACTGGATTACGTGTTAACAAACAAAACGCGGTTTGTCATACGTTTCCAGCCGATAAAACACGGTCTGGTTGTGATTTGGCTAATATCACCTGGTCCAGACAGCACTTATAATCAATATTAGGTGACAAAATCGTTAGTTACGGCCAAAATTACACGGTCCGATCGTCCTTTGTGGCCAATTTTACGTGATGCGATCGCCTTTTGCGGCCGATTTTACACGATGCGATTGCCTTTTGCGGCCGTTAATACGCATTTGGGACGGTCACGATCGTCCGAAAATTGGTGCGAAATACTAGCCTGAACTTTCAAGTATTTTTTAAAACTTCGAGTCGAGTTCGAGTCTTAAAATACTCGGCCGAAAACTCGAAGTTTCGAATACTCGCACACCCCTAATATATATATATATCTTTTGAATTACCCCCCAAAACGTGTTCAGGGGGTCACGTTAGGAATTTCTATGGTGGTCCCAGCCTTAAGTTTCTCCGTGCAGGTCATGTTAATAGTTCACTTTCCATAGAAAATTCACTATTTAACCAGGTACGGTAAGCCTGAGTCCTACTTCCCCTTTTTCTGGCGGGGTACTGCCCTTTTAAGAACCATTCCTTCATTTGCCGGTCTGGGATAAAACCTGACACCGTCCTGAATGTAAGAACAAATTATAAAACATTACATGACCTGAAAAGACTATAGCATAATCCTGAGAGTAGGCTTGCCTTAAAACACAACTCCACATATGTACAGTAAGAAGAAAATACACAATATCTTGGAAATATTTCATGGTCAATGACCACTTTTTCAAGAGTCTCTCTTTGTGATTGAAAAAGTGGCTAGTGGCCATGAAATATTTTAGTATTTTTTCTACTTATGTGGAATTTATCTGTTTTAAGGTAAGCTTACTCTCCCTATCAAACCTTAAATACCAACCTGGCCTAGAGCCTTTTCTGAAAAGTGTATTTCAATCCTGGTTTGTTGTTTTTATAATTAATTAGTAAATTTAAATCAATACCACATCCTTGAAACTATTTTATTGTTAATGTTGAGGTGATCAAATTAAAAATGATGAAAGAAAGAAGTGCCAGAGATCTTGTGGAGAAGTTTGATGGAATGGAGAAGTCTCAACACTGGCACAATAGTCACACAAATCTCTACAGCAAACTCAATTATTATTGAGACAATTTGTACTTTTCGCAATTGGTACAGGGTTAAAACACATTCACATTTACCTCAACTAATTGAAAAAAGACAAGCTGTCCCAAAAATTATCAAGGTTGTCGGGTATTACAGCATGTGACAAGTCGTCTCAGTTAATCTACACTTCTTGGCAATGGGTGAATGCCACAGGCACTTTTTTCCTTTCATTATTTTCCCGTAGCATGGTGTAGAGCCATGAAGGTGATGCGGCGTTGGTTTCAGAGCGTTTGCGTCGGCGCTAGAGGTGATCCCCATGACTCTGGCAGAGAACGCCGGCCTCAACCCCATAGCCACCGTGACGGAGCTGAGGAACAGGCACGCGCAAGGGGAGACCACCGCCGGTATCAACGTGAGGAAGGTCAGTAGAGACGGGAGACAAGAAACGGCTCGGGTCTTACCATACAGAACAGCTGTACCCTCTTCCCTATAGGACAAATTCCCTAAGAATGGAAGTTTCTTTTAACTACTGTAGTCTAGTAAGTCATTACAATTTTTGAGCTAACGGCAAATTTTGATATATTTAACAACTGCATAATTTTTTTGTAACAGTAATAATACCACCCATATCGTATTTTCTCCATATTTGATACAAAAATTTGTCTCTACTTGTGAGTTTTGTGAGTTTTAAGCACATTCTTGCTCCTCCAGGAGTTTTGCTCCTTAGCACAGAAGCGACTATAACCTGTTTTTCAAGCTTCAATTAGGGAGGGGTGTAAGTACAGTTGACTCCCTCTAGTCCAGTCTCGGATGGTCCAGCCGACTTCTGGGAAATGTCTAAAAATTATAATCTATGTAAAGAAGGGTTTCTCACAGCAGGAATGAACGTGTGTGTTCATTTTCCTGCCAAAATATGAACAATTCATCTCAGTTCACTTGGCGATTACGTTTGTTACAGACGTGCATTCTTTGCTTACTAATTTTAATCTAGTATTGTTAGTTTTTTTTAGTGAATTGAATTTTTAATGTGATTTTTTGGGTGAGTACGCTTTAAAAAATCGTCAAACCATCTTAGAAATGATTTTTATTCACAGGAGTGCTATTATAGGTTATAATTTACAGTACATGTTTAAAAAACCGCCGGATGGTTCGGCCGTTTTTTACTCCGGCCGGGGGTCCGGTCCCGAGGTGGCCGAATTAGAGGGAGTCAACTGTAATTAATTAAACCAGAGGTGAGGTGAGTCAATTTCACTTTTTACCAATTCCGATTCTCGATTCCGTTGATTCCTAATCACAGGTTAAATAGCAAAGTAATGTGTTCAAAATAATTTAAAGACAAAAAGGGGTGGGCAAAGAATGGCTTTTTAAATCGAGTTAATTGATTAGTTCTTTAGTGCAACAAAACTTTTTCTTTTAAACAATATTTTTACATTCCTATTAGGCTGTAATTATAAATATAAAATTGAATAAGGATTTTTGTTGCAAATAAAAACCAAACTTTACGTTTTAGCGCTTTCAGTTTTCACGTGATTAGCCCAAACTGCACAAATGTCTTATAGTTTGCATCGTCGATCGCTCTGTATTACAGTAACATTGTTCTCGTTTATCAATTAAGAGACAGTGAAAGTTGTCATGCGGTGGAAGGTGGGGGCAGGAGAGTGTCAGTCCACTGCACCCGCTTTTTTAGTGCAGTCGTCACTTTGCCTTGATGTGTCTCATAGGACTCATGTCCACCTCCGGGAAATCTGGAATTTTTTAATCCGGACTGCCCATCCGCCACATTAGTCTGGATTCCTGAGAGCTACTGTACTAGAATTGGACATAAGATATGTTACTCACATGATGCCTGTGCAGGGTTGCATCACCAATATCCTGGAAGAGAACGTGGTCCAGCCTCTGCTCGTGTCCACCTCAGCCATCACCCTGGCCTCCGAGACCGTCCGCAGTATTCTCAAGATCGATGATATTGTAAGTCACACCTAACTGGCAGCACAGAAAAATATAAAACACTTGGAAATAAATATTAAAAATATCAAGTGATTTTAATATTTATAATTTTTTATCCCGAGTATTTTCTCAGACCATAATGACAGTAAAACTTAAATTTTGTCTCAAAATTAATTATTGTTAAGAACACCATTATTTTTCCTATCATGCTAAAATATTAGGAAACTTTGCTAGGCTCATTAATAATTAATCCATTTTATTCAATAGAATAACACTTTCCCAATAATTGAGACTGCCTCTGTCAAACTAAGTACAATAATTTAAAATAACAATACATTTAGTAATAGGCCGCCTACCATTGATTTTGGGGGCTTTTAAGGCCAAATAAAAGGTTTCTTAAAATGTAAACAGAGCATTTCAATGTTATTGTGACTATGTCTCTTGAATATTTGATTTTGAAAACTTTAATTTTGTTAATTCGTCAGCTGAAAATTTAGGTATGGTTCCTCTTGCGCCAATTAGTATTCTAATTTCAAATACTGTAGGTCCTAGCAAAGTGTAACAATGTTTTAGGATTACAACTCAGTTTCTAAGCCTAATTTTGCATAGAGATTAAGTTCTTCCTAGAGCTATTGGAAATATACTTTTAACTTGTAAAAAAATCAGGTACTTGTAAACTTGTATTTTGACCTTTAGCGAAATATAATAATTTCTTATCTTTGTGTATGATTAGGCTTCACTCAATTATATGAACCTTCAGTTGTCCGCAGTTCAAAGTTTATTTTTTATACATACCTTTTTTTCTCAGGTTAACACCTTTAGCGGGTGAACAATCCGGCATTTAACACCCTCATCTTTGGCCCACTGGCATACGGTAAGCATAACCTTTTAAATAATTTTTTTCATCTGTTTATTTTCGCTTTTTTGTCTAAACAGAAAGCTGGCTGAATAAAGTATTTTCTGTGTGCATGTTTCACTTTATCCAGTGATATCTTAGTGAAATAGTTGACAAATGAAGGGAGTGAAGTATGCTGTTATGGTCATGCGTTATTAGATCGACAATATCCCTTGGTTGGTCTTCCATATTGATGTAATATATGTTGAGCAACTGTCTTAGAGTGTGTCACATTTGCAGTTGCACCTGAGTATTAGTGCAAGTTTAAATTCAATTGCCTCTTTAACCCTCTAACTTCTCTAACTGCCGCAATGTTTGCTTTTTTATCCTGATTGAAAAGATCGTGATCGCAACAATTGCGTATGGGTTTTTATTATCTTTCTGACATCATTATTTTTGTCCAACTGACCTAAATCTAATGTTAGTCGATGAAGCACATTCTAATCGTTTTATTTATGTCGTTATAAGCTACGATTGATAAATGGCCGTGACATTAATTTAGTGATGTTTGTAGAGGTAGGGTACATATGCAAACAAGAACAAGGGTCTTTGATATATGCTGGGAGTTTGAAGGGTATTTTTAATGCCCTTCTCACATAAAAAAAGAGGAAAACATCAACGTTTTCAAGCAAAGTCTGAAAACGTTTTTGCTGGGTAAGGAATGTTACCGTGTAAAAAATTATTTAGAAGAGAAGAAAGATTAAAAAGCATATGTTTTATTTTTATTTTTTGTATTATAAAGTTGTTTTAATTATAAAATGCTATGGTATTTAGTTTTAGATATGTTCTGTGTATTCTGTATGACACTTGCCCATGAATTGTGATATTTTATTTGGCAAATAAAGAACTTTGACTTTGACTTTAGAGGTTGACAATTTAAACACAGTTGTTGAGTAGGCAATGTTGTTGAGCTGTGAGGTTACATTTTATGTGATATGGAGTGTTTTTCTTATGTTTTTATATGTTTATATTTTGTTTATCTTTGATAAATTTTGGACAAAATTTATACCTCAGAAATACAGTATAAAAACTAGGGATGGGCCGATTTCGATTCTCGATTCCTCGATACCTTTGATACCAGTGGTATCGAAGAACCGTCCATACTCGATACTTCGTGTCTTTGGGTTCGATACCGATTCTTACATAAAAGGACGTTAAAATCATAAATTCATCCGTAATACTCTAAAAATCAGTACAATGTATAAGTACCGATTTGATGTTTTAAATATATCAAGTAAAACAATTTTATTTTGATTCAAAGGGACGATACGATAGTTTCAAGCAATACGAAAAAATGAATATTTAGTAAAAACATTCATCTGCGATGAAACAAACCGAAGAGAATCGAATGGCCGATCTCGTTTCAGTTTAATATTGATCGGACTTATTCAATCGATTATCGATGATAAACAGCACTGTGGGTTTTAGTTGATATATCATGATTTTTTTTGTATTAATTTTTTATAAGGTTAAATTACTATTTCTACAACATTAGTACGTTGTCAACAGTTATTGAGTGTGGATTTGATTCTCGTTTGTTACTTTCACCGATTGTTTAAGTAAAAAAAAAATACTTTTGGTCTAGGCTATGTCGACTCAAAGAAAGAGGGTTCAGATGCTTATTTTTCTAACAGAAGTTTGATTTACAACCCTAACTTTGTTTTAGTTTGAATACTTCTTGAATAGTATGTTTTCGTTTTCATAATTTGTTTACCGGTAGGCCTAACATTAATTCTCTTGTAAGACCTCAGTGGAAATATAAACTAATAATTGTTTCATGTTTTCCTATCAAATTTGTTTGTAGGCTCTGAGTGTTGTTTGGTGGGCTATTGCTAGGTAGGCTACATATTTAAAATTCATTGTTATTTTTATGTGCTGTATTTTTTATTCCTGCACATAAATCTGCCTTGGAATCGGTATCAAACACAGAATCGAGAACCGAAGCCCAAATTTTAGAATCGGAATTGAGGAATTCTGGAATCGCCCCATCCCTAATAAAAACCACTTCATTTCCAAAAGCAAGTGGTATTTAATAAGGCTTTGTGTATGCAAATTATCGAAATGTACCTACATAACTATAATCTCAGTTCTTTCCTTAGTTAAAATAATCCATGATATTTTGAACTTAAGTAAGTGAATACATGAACTATATACTTTTACCATATCAGCAAAATCTGCAAAATAGGGTTGGCATTCCAGAATAACAGCATTTGGCAGTGGGAGGGTTAAAATTCAGTTGTATATGTCATGTGATGATGCATTTATATTGATTACTAGTAGCTTGACGGGGCAATAGCCCCTAACCTTTCTCCAAGTAGGAACACATGCCAGTTCGTAAACAAAGTAGTCACTTAATAACATGTTTTAATGGAAACAAAGCAGATGTTTTTAAATCCCCATACTTTTCTTATGGGGGATATTTTACGTTATTTCTCATTTGCTGGTAACTTTTTATAAATACTGCTATTTTTCCCCCCCGAGTCCCTGGGATCAAGACCTTAAATTTGAGTCGTCTCCCATCATTCTGCAATTTGCCAAACTCCCACAATTTTCACTTAAAAATTTCGCTTAGAGAATTTTATATAAAGATGATGCAACTTGTAAATTTGTTTTTTTTACATAGATATGATTTTTAATTTTTTATATATATAATCATTCATATAACTTACATATATATATTAGTCAAAATATGTTATTAGTTTCTTTTTTATCCAAATGTAAAATCAGCTGTTAGAGTTTATATACAAATTATATATTTTATTTATACGTAAACAATTATATATTCTAACATTTGGGACCTGACGATGTTTACTTTGTAAACGAAAGCCTTATCCCCAAATAATAAAAATTTAATTACTAATTTGATGTTTTAATAATTATAAATTTATATTTATCTATAAGAAGAGTCTTTTCAGGAAATTAAGATAGGTTTTAATTAATACAGTAATAATATTCCCTTTTAGCGAATTTCCCCTATAGGGAAGAAGCTATTACCGTAGTCGGCATGGTGAGACCTAGGCCCGGGACCATGATAACTTTTCGTTTTGAGGTCCCCAGATGCCAAAAACACCATTCGTTCAAAACTGTATATATATATATATATGTGTCCGTGGGTGCGATAACTCTCGTAAAAATGATCCGATTTTGATGAAATTTGGTACAAACATGTAAAGCATCATTTATGACTTTAAGTTCAAAAACCAGCCAGATCGCTCTATCCAAAGGGGTATTTTGGGGGGGGTTCTGTACCCCAAAAATGGGTTTTTTGAGTTTTTTACATATAATATTTTAGTAAATCCAATTTTAGTTTTCACTATTAAATTCAGCTAAAAAATACAAACAATTTGGTGTTTTGATCGTTGCTCTACGTCAATTGGTTACTGAGATATTGAAAGTGCTAAACACAGTACGTTGTCCAATTTTATTGTTATGGAGAATAAGAAAAATTGTATATCTCGCTTATTTATCAACTTATCCTGATGAAATTTGGTATATTGTTTCATATCGTTGTGGTTTATTGATATTTGCACTAAAAAAAATTGTTTAGTCTATAGTTCCCGTAGCAGCAAACCTGCGGACTCAGCCCCCATGTTATTCTTATGGAGAATAAGTAACGTGTTATCTCCCTTAATTATGAACATAAATTAATAAAATTTGGTATGTGGCTTCACCTACTTAAGTTATATTGATATTTGTATAAAACCCCATTTTTTGTGTTCCTTTCTTCAGCAAACCTGCATACTCAGTCGCCATGTTATTCTTATGGAGAATAATTAAAAAGGCCATAAATCGTTTATTTATGAATGTATATAAATGAAACTTGGTATTTGGTTTTTTGTGGTATTAAGATACATATATATGTATTGGAAATTCGCTGAGTACGCAGGTTTGCTGCTACGGGGGTATTTTGTTTGTAATACAGTGTTGCATAGTTGTAGTAAATCTCGCTGTATTCTAGAATGTATTTCCACCTTAGGAATAGTTAGTGTGTTCTTTTTTGGGTGCAGACCCCAGTAAAATCCCAGATAATAATCAAGATACAGGGAAGCTATTAAGGTTTATTTTGTCTGGAAAGAGTGCAGAATTATAGGACTGTTTCCCCAAACAATACAATTTTAACATTTCACTTGGTTTTAGTTATGGAATTCCTTGCCTTACTGAAAATGAATCCTCGACTTTTTCAAGTTCATGTGACACCTTCTAACCATGGACTCTTTTAAGAAAAACAAATATCCTAGCCATGCCTTGCTCCTAAACTATAATTACAACCACCACCAAACCCAAAAACAGTTTTTGTTAACAAATATCTCTAAAATTCAATCCCTTTTTCCTAAAATCAGAATAACAGCCCGATTCGGTTTTGTAATTAAACAAGTTTCCTCATAAAGTGTTGTATTTTAATTACGTAATCATTTTGTTTTACTTTGTTATAGATCCTTGCTGGTCACCATGGATGAGAAACTTTCCCAACTGATTAATCCTACTTTTTTATTTCTTTTACTTACAATAACTTATTTTCAAAGAATGCTGCTAATGTTTTTTTTAGTTGTTTCTCATAAAACAGCTGTTGTTAACAAATTATGTTAAGCTGTATTAATAAAGTATTTCTTATATTTTTTGTGTTTGATATTTTCCCAGCTTCTACTGGAGATGGAATCAATTTTAGAAATAAAAGTTGAACTTGATCTATCTGTCAGATTTGAAACCAGGCTTCGATGAGAATGCATAGAATATCTTTTGCTCTCAACCACAGGGTACAACAACTAAAATAGAAAATGGAGAACATTATGTGATTTTTACTTTATCAATTTGTAATATTTGTTCTTAGTTGGTTACCATAATTCTAGTTTGTTATTACAGTAGAACTTCGATAGTTCGACAGTCTGTATACTTCGACACGGCCCGTGACGACATAAAATGATAGTAGCGGCGACCGATGGTGTCCTTGACGGGTTCGCCGGTCAGTGATGGGAGCTCGCTTATTGTTTTTGTGAACGTGCGCTATCGCCTTTTCTATAAATAACTTATCCTTCCTACCCCCTACCCCGTCCTATCCACCCCTTTCCTCGCCCTTCCAAATGTAGGTTAAGTCAGTTCACTGGAGACGCTGCGGGAGTTAAACACGTTTTTGATTCTTTCGTGATACGCTATTGTTTTTTGCTCATAATACTCCCTGTGTTAAAATGTTCCATATACTCCCTATAGTTTGACATTTCGATAGTTCGACACCCCTTTAGTCCACAAAGTGTCGAACTATCGAGGTTCTACTGCATATTTTAATCTTGTGAGCGCCTCTATGATGGTAATGATTATTTCAAGTTGATTCACTCTTGCCGATATGTCATATCGTGTTATTTTTACTAAGCAATTGTATAACATTGAAAACAAACATGAAGTTGAGTAATACTGATATCAATTGAAAGATTACATTTCTAAACTTTCATTTTCAAATATGATAAAACCTTCTAGCAGCAGTAGATCAATATAATTAATAATAATATATAATAACTAGTGATGTGGGCCGGGTAAATACCCCGTGGGTAGGTAAATAAAAAATGGGAATTTACCCGGGTAGATTCAAGATTCAATATCTTTATTTGTCATAAAGTAATACAAGTATCACAATAGACATCGTCAAACATATTATGATTAGAAATTTTTTAAATATTAATTCTAGTTACAAATCAGAAAATATAGAGCATGTTCAGTCAAAATAAGGTATAAAAACTAAAATTAATTTTAACATAACCAAGGATGTGTAGACAAATTTACTCAATTAGCCTACAAAATAATGATGTTCACAACAAAAATTATTCACATGGATAAATCAAACATAGAAAAAACAAATAAAAATAATCCACTAAAAACATTGGACAAAGCAAAAAGATTCTGAATACTTTAGTTAAATTTCAAATCAGATATGTTATGCTTCAAGAAATCATTTACTGAGTAAAAGGGTCTTAGGGAAAACCATTCTCTTAAGAACTCGTAAATTTGTTAAATGATACACCTGAGGCAGAATTAGGTAATCAATTAAATAATTTTATTTGCATGTAAAGGTGACTATTTATTAATTTGTTTAATCTGAAAGATGTAGGTCCAGTTTATCTTGATTTCTTGTAGCATATGAATGTACATTTATTCTATAACTATGGTGTCCCAGATTTTCTTTCACATTAATTAAAGTGTGATAAATAAATAAGCTTGGTAAAGTTAGAATGTTTTGAATTTGAAGTGTTCGAAGCAGCTATCAGTATTTTTAATCCCCATAATGATTCTCATAGCCTTCTTTTGACAAATAAAAATCCTTGGTGCACCTGGACAATTTCCCCATAACCTAATTTCATATATAAGGTGAGGATGGAACAAGGCATAATATGCTGTAATTAACATGTGACTAACACAAGACTTTAATTTTCTCAAAAGAAAAAGAACCCTGGACAGTTTTGAGATTACATGTCATTATTTGGGAGTCCCAGGACAATTTATTATGAAGGTGTAATCCCAAAAGGTTAGCTGATTTACGAGGGTCATCCAGAAAATAAAGAACGTTTGCTTACTGCACCTAGCGCAGCTCCCCCATCACTGCTATTGCATGTGTGGCAGTCCACTCACCTCCCCACCAAAGTATGAGCCGAGTCTCGTTGCTATGCGGTCACCTGTCTTATTTCTACAGCTATTCAAAATGGAGGCTGCAATCGAAAATCCCGCCAAATATGAAATACGCAGTATTATTCAGTTTCTGAATTTAAAAATGTTCGGGAATATATAATTTTTTTAGAAAAACACCAAAGAAAGTTTATCGTGAAAGTACAAACAAGTCTTCAAGTCGAATATTCAGGGGAAACAATGATGCAACCGGTTTAATGAAAGAAAATCCATAGTGAACGACGAGGATCGGCGTGGCAGGTCATTGCTCGTTAAAGATGATTTGAAAGAAAGACTTGAGGAAAATTTGAGGAAAACAGCTGCTAAAATCTTAACACATTACATCAATTTAAGATCTTGTTTTTTTTGCTCTTTCACCATAAAAATTCTTTGGTGTTTTCAAAAAATGTCTAGGTCTGGGCATTTTTTAACTCAGAAACAGAATAACACTGCGTATCTCATATTTGGCGGGATTTTCATTTATCGCCGCTAATTTAAATCGCTGTAGAAATAAAAACGTGTGACCGCACAGCAACGAGACTCGGCTCATACTTTGGTGGGGAGGTGAGTGGACTGCCACACATGCAATGGCGGTGATGGGGGAGCTGCGCTAGGTGCAGTAAGAAAACGTTCTTTACTTTTTGGATGGCCCTCGTATTTTCAAAAGCGATATTTTTAAGGCTAAAAATGATTTCCTCAGTCTTTTCTGAATTAATTTTATGATTATTTGATTCAAACCAAAAGGTTGTTTTTAGTTTTGCTTGTGCTGTCAATGAGTCATGGTCAATTTAAAAAAAAAAAATAGTATCATCAGCAAAAAGTCCAGTGTTTTTTGAAATGTAGGATGGAAGTTCATTAATTAGCAATTACAAACAAAAGCGGGCCTAAAATAGATCCTTGGGGTACTCCCAATAATACCTCTTTGAGATCAGATTTATCACCACCAACAACTTCCATTTGCCTTCGATTTTCTAAGTAGGATTTAAATAGCTTAAGTTCAGTATTTTTTATCCCATAAAATTCTAATTTCTGTAAAATAATATTGTGAGATATACTATCAAAAGCCTTACTAAGATGTACAAGAACAGAACACACTACCTTCTTACTCTCAAAAGTGAGAAGAATTTAATTTACAATTGTTTCTACAGCTTGGACTGTAGGCCTCCCAGGCATAAACCCAAACTGAGATGAACTAAACATGTTGTGTGTATTGAAGAATTGAAAAGTTTTATTTTTAATAATAGCTTCAACAACTTTACCAGACATTGGTACCAACGAAATTGGCCTATAACTTGAAGGATTATCTTTGTAATTTTTCTTATAAAGAGGTACTGTTTTAGAAATTTTTCGTAAAGTTGGGAAAACACCTGAATTTAAAATGCAATATATGACAGGGGAAAAGAAATTTCACAAATGATATTTTTAAGAACATAATTAGATATGCCAAAATAGTCTTCACTTTTTTTTGAGTTGCTAAAATTTTGAACAATGCGTGTGACGTCATTTGGTCTTACTTGTGAAAAAAGAAATAACTGGTCACCACAATTACTGTTCTTAAGTGAAGCTGTTAGCAGTTGTTTTGCATTATTTAGGTTGCTTTGTGATGAAATATTTTGGGAACTATGTAGAAAAAATCGTTGAATACATTAGCTGGTATGTTTGGAAGGATATTATTTCTCAAGTTAACTCCAACTTCACTGTTAATTATGGACCAGGCAGCCTTACAGTTATTGTCTGAACCTAATATATATTTTTCATTAAAATCTATTTTAGCCAATCCAATTTCTTTTCTGCAAAAATATCTTGCTCTTGTAAAAAATTTTTTATGTTCAGGACCTAAACATGATCTGTCTCTGAGAACCATAACCAAATCGCTAATCTGAGCAAGCTTAGGTGTAAACCTCTTAGTTTTATTTTTATTATTCTTAAATTTAAATTTTAGCTTAATTTTAATTGGGCAAGTATTATTAAAGTATGAAATAAACCCATTGGAAAATAGTGTACACATTTCATCCACATTTATACTCCTGCTGTAAATATCACTCCAATTTTCAGTTGATAGCTTATGTCTAAAGTCATTCAGATTATCAGTGCCTGGTTTTCTAAAAGTAATTTTTGTGTTACATTTTCCCCTTAACATTTATCTTGTGCATTCTTGATTAATAAGCCATCTGTTCTTAACCATAAAATGTTATGATCAGCAATGCAAGTTTTTACAACATTTTTCTCCAATACAGAACTGTTACAATTGGTAATTACATTGTCTATGCATGAATTTGTTCTAGTATTTTGTGAAAACAAACTGTATGCGTCATAAGATCTTAGCATATTAATTAGTGTATGTACAATGGGTTTATCTTTTCTTATATCTATATTAAAATCACTAAGAATAAAGAACTTTTCTTTTACAATTGAACCTAACAACTTTTCTAACCCATCAATAAAAAAAAGGCTGTCCGATCCAGCACAATAAACCAAAATTATAAGCACTTTAGAAGGGAATAATTTGATTGAACATACCTCAAAGTCTGACTCAAGTCCAAAGTTTTCAATATTAAATTTCTCAAAAAGTTTTCAATATTAAATTTCTCAAAGCCTAGGTCCGCTTGGATTAAAATTGATGACCCACCATAGCCTTCAGTTTGGCAATACGATGAACCTAGCGTGTATCCTTTTGGAATATAATAAACGGTATCAGGAAACTGACACATACTTTCTCCCTTTTAGCCCAACTTTAATGAATAAATTACTTTTTATTTACTAAATATAGAATACAAAACATGGTCGAATGTACAGAAAATCTTGTAAACAAGTTGTTTTAAAAAAACATCCACCCAAATCCCTGCTTTGGAGGCACTACAGAATCCATTGCTACACTCGTGGTTTTAAGAGGGGAAATGCCCCCTATTCCCCCCCCAGGGTTATTAAGGGGCAACATATTTCGAATTAACTCTGTTGGTCAATGCTAAATTGACAAGCATATCAAGTTTTAATGAAATTGATCAGTAAATAAGACAGAAATAGTAATTTTTGTATTCCCCATAAGAATAACATTGAACAACGTACTGCGTTTACCGCTAAATGAAAATTTTGATTTTCTCCGAAACCGGCAATCGTAGAATAGTAATTCAAAATACCAAATTATTTCGTTTTTAGAGCTCTTTTTAATGGTGAATAGAATAGTTATGTTTTTTTTATGAAAAATCCAAAAAACTGAATTTTGGATGTTTTAAGTCCTGTAATTTCTGAACCCGAATTTTTACAGAAATGCGGGTGGTGTCATTTTGTTGGAGAACTAAAGTTCTACAAACGACTAAAGTTTAATCAAAATCGTTAGAGCCGTTTTTGAGAAATTTGGATTTTTCATGTTTTTTGGCGGTTTTTGGGGGATAATTACCCTTAAAAATCAAAAATTCAAAAAATGAAAAAAACGCCTGGAGATATCGTGGATTAGTACCTACATACCAAATTTCATCAAAATCGGTCCATAGGTTAGGGCTCTAGCTCTGTACACACACACACGGACACACACACACACACACGGACACACACACACACACACACACACACACGGACACACACACACACACACGGACACACACACACGGACACACACACACACACACACACAGACAGACATCACGTAAAAACCACTTTTTTGGGTTCAGGGGACACCAAAACGAATATTTCCACTAACAACTCAAATTCGAAAATTCTGACGAAAACAATACTTTCTCCATATACTACGTATAAGGGGGAGAAAGTAAAAATCAATTTCATCGGTTTGAAGCCAGTGTTCATTTAAGGAAACTATTTGAGCAGGGAAGTCATTGAGAATAACCTGTAGTTCATTGAAAGAGTTTCTAATGGATTGAATGTTTAAATCAAATACAAATAAATCTGACTTTTTGATTTTTGGAAATTTGTTAGAATTAAAAGTGGATTATGTTTGATTGTCTATCAAGCTGAAAAAGGAGGCTTGATTTTTCATAAAAAAAGGCCATTGTTTACACTTGAGTCACCTATAGTTCTATTTACAGGCTGGTTTTGACTTTTTAGTCCTATTTCATTCAATGGTATATTACAATTAGTAACAGTGTTTTGGACTTCAGAGTCAGAGGTCAATGACAGTAAATCATATATAGGAGAGAGTAACTGAGGATCCACACCAAACACAGCACTAACACCATCAACCCCAGAGAGAATCAACCCCCCATCACTTAACACAGGCATAGGTTGCAGTTGGGTAGGAGATGTTACATCCTGACTCTGTGACTGAGGGAGCCGACCGCTGTCAGTGGGTAATACCGGGTCCGTTGTAAATCTGGTGATCTCAACTGCAGCTGGAACATTGGGTCTCATTCGGAGGACTTCAGTGGCAATACCTTCTTTAAGACGTTTTAATATCTCAGGGTGTGGCAAGCTATTTCTGCCTGTATATAAATCAGATGTTACAATGACCACTGAGACACCTGTGACAGTTTGAAATTTAACAATTTTGTTGGCTAAATGTTCAGGTACAACTCAATCTCTACAGCATCCCATAGGTGAGCGTATGAGGGAAATTTTGCTTGCAAAATTTCTTAGCCAGTTGGTCAAAAGCAGCATTATAAAAAGTGTAGTTACTATCCCTAGGTTTTTTAAAACGGTGATTTTGTTACCAAACTTGGTATTTTTGCACCATTTGTTTCTTTCTGTAAGGTTAAGTTAGAATTACAGTAATCTGTATTAGTAGGTTTCCCAAAAAACTCTTTAAAAGCTACAGCCACTCCCGAACTCATATTTTTCTCATAGTAGAGATCAGCTAACACACAATGAGCAAAACCGACATCTGGATTATTTCTGTGGTGTTTAATTATTTGTCTCATGTCAGCTTCAATTACTTTAACCCATTGGCGTAGACATACGAGCAGGTCTCGTTCCTTACTTGTAATTTTATTAACGTGTGAATTGGAGTATAAAATTGGTGTTTTTAAATGGATTAATGGCATATTTTAATTAAAATATTGTTTTCTTTCAGTTTAGAGAGTCGCATTGGCACACACACAGTAGACATAAGTAAGAATTATCAAAATCAGTGTTGACCATGTGCAAGTCTCAAAGAATTAACCGATCCCGTCAACTTCCAAGCAAGCCTGCCACCGTTTATTTTACTTGGGCCCTCCCACCAACGTTGCCACAGACTGGTTAACTCATTGAGAGTTGCACAACTGGTCAGTTTTGGTCGTGTGCGGGAATCGAACCCACGAACATCGTATCGCCACCTGGCCAAGGTGTTTCCACGACGTAGCCAACTCAGCTAACACGACCAAAGGCCTGGCGGCGATATTAAGTGTTTTCAGTCAGTCCGCGCCCCTAGCGGATAGAACCGTAGACGCCCACGGTCATTAGTTACATATTTTGCTACTAGAGTGCAGCACCAATCAATTCCCGTTATAGGCTACTACAAATAGAATAAAATTACTACCTCAATGGGTTAATGTTAGGATGCACTGATACAGAGAGAAAATCTGGAAAAAAAGGGGTTAAACACTAGTGTTATTTTGAATTTGTAAATCCAATTCGGAGGAGGAAACTGCAACTAGACCCGATGAAAAACTTTGTACTTTAGAGTTCCATCTTGTTAGAGCATCAATGGCAGTGAAAGCTAGTTTTGATTTCCCATGACCATTAAGATGAAGACCTTGTGATGTAAAATAGAGGCCTTTAAAATTGTCTAAGTTGATCACATATACAGATTATCAATTCTAAAACATAGTTCTCTTAGCCACATAATCTTGCCTTTATTTGTGATTGTTATGTATAATATTAGGTTTTCCATTCTTAGATTGCCATCTTGTTTCTGTCATTCTCTGATTGGGCCTGATGACCGGTGTAACTGGTTGAAATCAATCGCCTTGTACCGTCTTGCATGTAAGTACAGTATAAATGTAAATATACTTTATAGTGTTGTAAGACGTATTTTATCTATCCTGCTTAGTTGTAACAACACGTACCATGCTAATAAAGAAATTATTTACATCAGTTGTCAAAACCAGGAAGTAGAAAATCAATAGAGATAAGTAATTCTGACTCGACCTTGCCCGGTTACTGAAGGCTTCTTATATTATCTGATAACAGAACCCTTCCTAATATGTGCCTGTTATTCCAAGAAATTTATGTTTTCCTCACTTACTTGCTCAAAAAAATGTTACCATCTTACACCTTACACTACAAAATGTTTATATGTTTTTAACACATCTTCTGAACCAAATTTGCACTTAAAATATGGATTATATCACAGAAAAAGCAGGAGCACAAACAAAAGTGTTCTGATCAGGTGGGACTCCCCACTCTTTTTTCTTGGAATACTTACCCCAAGCCCTGGGTTAATACCCAAAATGTGGGTATTTATGATTGTTATAACATTTAGGGGATTTTTACTAGGTTCATTGAAATTCCCATGCTGTAAAGATTATAAAATGATCATTAAAACTGTTTAGAAGAGTATAACATGGTTACCACAAACAATTAACTTCTGAACAAAATCAAGATAAATACCCAGGACTGGGTATTTACTACTTTGATGGTATTTTGGAGTGTTTAATAAATTTAAAATTTTGGAAGAAAAGAATTGAAAGTTAATTTACATTGTGATTTTGTTCTGTATTTGTCCAATTATAAAATTAAATAATTAAAATTTGTATAGCATATCTCGTATTTAACCAGTTCCTTCATAGTTTGGCAGTGGTGTGGTTTGTAAGCTTGCCAGGTCTTCTTATAAAAATGTCCGCGTTATTATTTACTTATTGGTAAAATAATTAATAAATGTTACCAATAAAATATCCTAAAATGTTATAGCATTGACTATAGATAGTCAATGGTTATAGCCTACATTGATAATAACAAAGGTAGTAAGGGTAGATGTAAATTAAATTGGCGTTTTTATGTAAAATATCATAAATACCCAAAATACCCGGGTATTTATGATTTTTGGGTACTCACCTGGGTAAATACCCAGGGTAATTACCCCGAGTTTTAAATATGAGATTTACCCCGAATAATAATTACCCCTGGGTATTTTACATCACTAAGAATAACCTATAATTATCGTTAGTAAATATTATATATATTGCTTTAATAATGTAATTACAGTATATGAAACTTGTTAAGAGGCTTTATGTGGTAGTGAGACATTTATGCATTGGCATGACAATAGATAAATCCTTTATTTCTGGCAATTAAGATCCAAGTCCTGGATACCAGGAGCTCGAAGATCTTGTATGGGAATTACTATTTAAACTATTGTTATCACCCCTGAGTATACAGGTTTGCAGTGATGGGAGTATTTAAAAATAATGCTAAACCTTTATTCAATTCCATGTATTGCAGGTTGTAAGATGCCTAGATTGGAAAAAATGTCCAAGATAAAAGCCAGCAGATTTAAAAAATATGTTTAACATAATTTTGTAATCTTTTATATTCTACTAATCGACGTATCATAATATTAGTGATTTGCGCACATGATTGAGTTATGAGTAATTATTTTAACTTGAGGCCCCTTGTATTGACACATGTGTCAGCCGTTGTGTGCTTAGTAGTTTCTGACACAGTACTTTATACCGTATGATCCCAATACAACCATGATTGCTCTTTCACTGGTAAGTTTACTAACTATCAACTTGTTTCTGATTCTGTAGTTTTATAGGTTTTTAGTTTTCGTTGATTTTATTGACAGTCCAAATTTGTATAGGACAAGCTTACTTCTGTAAATTTGTTAGCTTCTTTTTAAGAAATTTAACTGGTTTCTTCAAGGTTAACATGTTAATCATAAATAAATTACTAAAATTTCCCGAGTGCTAAGAGTTAAACGTTCAAATCTTAGTTGAGTAGATGTTCCCTTAAAAGTAGTAAAACTACCAAGGCCATATCTCAAATGAAACATAAAACATTTCACCTCCATCATCTTTATCTTTACTCATTTTTTTATATCATCGCCATTGGCATTTTGTACGAAACATTTTAGAAAACCAACGCTTATAAGGAAAGCAGTCAACGGTTCAAACCTATTATTTCGTGCACTCCCCAAGAATCGAACCCTTGACCCCTTAAACCAAAATCTGAGATATTAATCGTCAGGCAAGCGAGATGACAAGCCTTTAGCTTCATTACAGGAGAAGTCCCTTATTTCATTTGCCTTTCCTTCCTCTGATGGAAAATTCGCTCTACAATTTCTTTCTGAGTGTTCGTCCGAAGGAATATATTTGCCTTAATTTTCTATAAAAATTAGATACGCAATATGTACATCTTGCTAATGTTGGTTAGCGTGGGTGGTGAAGGACAAGGGCTAATATTTTCAAATTGGTTAATTGATGTCTATTGGTCTATTGTCTATTGGTATAAAGGAAGAAAGGGCTGAAAATTCATAACTTTGTATAAACAAAATATTTTCATTTGATTGTGTTTAACCTTAAATTGTAAAACTGATTGAGATGAAATTTCGCATGAAAGTTGCCTCTCAAAATAAGCTTATTCCCATTTCAAAAACCCCATTCCTTGATGGTTGGACCTGGATTATACCTGTGGATTTCTACAAAGTTCCAATGCTCTTATTAATAGTGATATCGTGTAAAGACTACAATGGTAATGTTTTCAACACTCTGTTTACTCTCTTTCTATGTTAATACACAAGCAGGAATTTTGGAGGAGTGAGATCTAAGGTAGTACACTGAACCGGTTTCTACACTGAATCGGTTTATGTGGCAATGTAAAGGTCGAGGTGTAAATTATATGAATTTCCTTACAGTTTACATTCATATTTAGTGCTCAGCCCAACAGGCCTTCAAAGCTTCAATGTAAATCTTACGGAAAAATATAAATCAATTAAATTGTATATTTAACAGCTGTCAACACATGAACAAAATAAATCACAGCAGCTAGAACAGATGTTAAAGGCAATTTATAAATACTGTACTGGCATGACCATTGAGTTAAATATATCTAGAGGTCTCGTCTCTTGTACAAAAAGTGAATCCTGCATAGTCGACCACCATTTCCTTCAGGTAACCAATCAAATCTTCTCTTCATTGAAGAGAGGATCAGCTGATTAACAATTAACTTGTGAAGAGAGGATTTGATTGGTTACCTGAGGAAAATGACAGTCAGAACATGTAGGTTTCATCTTTTATCCTAGGCAGACCTTTAGATACATTTAACTAGTTGGGCATAACTTGATGGTACAAGAAACAATAAACAATCAATGAAATGTAATTGAAATGTAATAGTGTTTTATAATCAGCTGGGATAAAATCTTGCAATAAAAACTAATCAAATTGCATGAGTAACGGTATGTCCAGAGTGCACGCCGATTCAGATTCCAGTTCCGAATCCGATTTTCGGTGCCAGGAATGGTACTTGTATTTTAACGAATGTTGCCATAGTGGCTGCCGGAAGCTGAGCCCGCGCGCAGGTACCTCCTTACCGGAATGAATTCTTCATTCTTGTTTCAGATAGTGCGTGTATGGCTCTGCTGTAAATGGCTACAACACCATGAATATGCAACAAATACATGATGTATTATATGTGGGGCCTGTACAAATACCATGTCTAAGCTACGTTATATTTTATTGCAGACTTTATTTTATTGCTCACTTTAGTTATTAATAGCAATATTACTAAAAATGTTTATTTAAATTTCAGGGTTTGGCTATTCTGATGGTTACTGAGCCTGCTCAAGGAGGAGTGTTTATGTTGAACCAAGACACTTGGGAAAGGGAGAAGCAATGCAAAGAGTTGGTTGTGCAACATATTCTGACCTTCGGCAGATCTCAGTTTGATCCTGAAGTGGTAGTAAACTGTATTACCTTCCTCAGAAGTGAACATTTAGAACATCAAGAAACGTACACAACTGGAGCTGAAACTAATGTTTCCACTGAAGACATCGCAACTAGACCAGTTGTCTCACATGAAAAATGGGAGAACTCTGAAGTCAAAAGTAATCAAATCAAAGATGATTTGGTAAGAACTGGAAGTAAAGAATCCCGAGAAAAATTGAAGGGTCCTTTGTTAAGTGAAGATCCGAAACCAGGTCCTCCCGAGGAAGATGACTTAGACATATATCCAGAAAATATTGTGCAGGAATGGCCTGCAGTAGAAATGGTAAGAAGAAAAAGAGAGGTCCAGAAAGCAAAAAATGTTAAAACCAAAACTAAGAAGGATACTGATGATGTTTCTCCTACAAACCAGCCTTGGGAACATTACAGTTTGAAAGATGCCCTGACGCTTGATGAGCGCAGTAGGAACAGGCCCAAGACACGCTTTCAGATGGTGAAATTTTACATAACAAGATTCATAAATTGGCTTGACATGATCATAAAAGCTGTTTTAGGAGTAAAGTGGGGTTTTAGGGCCTAAAGTGATTAAAACCTAGGCTAATTTAAGCTTGGGAGTTAACCCAAGCCTAAATTACTGCACATGAAAATGTTAAAATTGATTTTATGAAATATATATTTTCGGAATACAACTTGACTGTTTTTATTAAAGTTAAACCTAAACTACTAAAGTATTTTCAATAACTTATCTCAATTAAGGGAGTCCAGTAAAAGTGACTATGGAAAATCCAGATTGTAAACCTCAAAAATTTGAAAATTTGAAATTTTCAAGACTCCAATAATGTTTAGGTTGTAATAAAATATAAACCTTCCAACACTATAAAATACATTTACACTAATAATGTATGCACCTGCAAATAAAAAATTATCTATAAAAGCCAAAGCTGACTGTCTCACTGACTCACTCACTCAACACTAATTCTCCATCTTCCCATGTAGGTAAAGAGCTTAAATTTTGTACACTGATTCTTTAGGCATAAAATAAGAAAACTAAATGGTTTTCATCCTGATTTGACCTTAGGGCTCCGCCAGAGACCCCGACAAGGTTCCCATGTATTCCTTATGGACATTCAATTTTGTTTGAGCTGATGAAAATACAAAGAGCTGATCTTGATTCGTAGTAGTTCCACGGGCTAACCACAGAATGCAGCACACACAACTGTAATAGTTTTAGCGAATTTCCCCTATAGGGAAGAAGCTATTACCGTAGGTCTCATGGTAAGACTTAAGCCCGAGACCATGACAAATTTTTTTTAGGTCCCCGGATAACTAAAACACTATTCGTTCAAATTTATTTATATGTATATATATATTTATATGTATATATATATATATTTATATTAAATATATATATATTTATATGTATATATATATATTTATATGTATATATATATATTTATATGTATATATATATATATGTGTCCTTGAATACGATAACTTGAGTAAAAAACGTCTGATTTCGATGAAATTTGGCTCAAATGTGTAAAGTGACATTTATGACTTTAGTTCGAAAATCAGAAAAATCGGACCATGGGAAGGGGGGTTTATGAGGGTTTTCAATTTTCCAAAAATCAGTTTTTTTGCATTTTTTACCCTAAAATTTTTAAAACACTTAATTTTGGTTTAGACCATGTTATAGAGCTTAAAAAAACAAATAATATGGTATCTTGAATTATTAAGCTAGGTGAAGTGGTTGCGGAGAAAATCCAAAAAAACCTGCTGATAAAATCTCCTATGTTAATCTTATGGGAAAAAGGTTTTTGGCTTTTCCTAAGTTAATTTTAATGTAAACTTCACATTTGCTTTAACCAATCAACTCAGCTCCACAAAAAAATCATTTTGGTGTTTAAATTGTGATTCTACGTCCAACCGTTGCAGAGACATTCAAAGTGCTAAACACAGTACGTTGTCCAATGTTATCCTTATGGAGAATAAATAAAAATTGAAATCTCCATTATTAATGGAGATTGATGTATATTGATGAAACTTGGCACGTGGGGTCACGTACTACTGGTATACTGATATTTGCACAAAAAATTGATTTTTTGTTGATTATCCCCGTACCAGCGAACCTCCCCCCATGTTATTCTTATGGAGAATAAGTAAAATGTAATGACTCCCTTAATTATGAACATAAATTAATAAAACTTGGTATGTGGCTTCACCTTGTTGAGTTATATTTATATTTGAATAAAAACCCATTTTTTTAGTTCCTTGTTGCAGCAAACCTGCTTACTCATCTCCCATGTTATTCTTATGGAGAATACTTAAAATGTTATATAGTGCTTACTTATGATTGAATATTGATTAAACTTGGTATGTGGCTTCACCTAGTTAAATTATATTTATATTTGCATAAAAACCAATTGTTTGTGTTCCTTGTTTCAGCAAACCTATGTACTCATCACCAATGCTATTCTTATGGAGAATAATTAAAATTGTATATATCGCTTATTTATGAATATTTTTTTATGAAACTTGGTATGCGGCTTTATATGGTATTAAGACATATATTATGCATTGGAAATTTGCTGAGTACGCAGGTTTGTTGCAACGGGGGTATTTATAAATCATTTGCGGGGGCGATCGAAGCCTGCTGGAACAGCTAGTATATTATACAGTTAGTTGTACCATAGATTAAACTTACTCCTTAGTAAGTACATAATAAGTATGTTTAATCTATGGTTGTACCCAACTCTCTGCTTCCACTTGGTGGATTTTCCCCTTTGTTGAGTCAAGCATTAGGGGCCATACACATATTACGTAATACTTTTTTTGTCAATCCAGACCCCACCCTCCCCCATGTAACGCACCATAATGCTTGAAATATGCATTATTTGGGGTGGCCATACCCCCCCCCCCCCAATGGGTCAGGGGCGGATCCTTGGGGGGGGCGGTCGCCCCCCCCCAAATCTAAGAATTTTTGTGTTTTATTTTATTATTCAGGCATACGATGAAAGTTTTAATAAATCCGAATGAAAATGGAAGCATCAAAAGCCTCCCCAAACCCCGTTTTTCGGTTCCGAGAGTTTCCACAAAACAATCATTTTGGTGTTTAGTGGTAAGTAGTTATTTTTCAGGGCGAATAAATTTTGGTTCTTCACCTAAATAGGCATACTAGATCCAACAATAAACTGGAATGTGGTAGGCTAGTAGAAGTATTAATGAGGGCCTTGGTGAGGTTAGGCAAGTTATTTTTAATAAATTAATCCGGCACCTATACTGCCTATTATGGTGGTATTACAAATCCTCGCTTCATCTGATTACGGGACATAGGAGCGTATACCTAGTTATTCTAAATAGGCACTGTAACCTATTTAAACTTTGAATTGTTATTGTAATTTGTCGAATTGTTGTTACTGTTGAATTGTTGCACTAACTATAATTGTTATTGCTGTTGAGTTTTTATATTACGATTATGCATCATATTCTTTTTCATTGTTATATTTAGTATCATTTCGAATGTTGCATGTATATATGTAATTTATTGTTGTTAGCTCTATTCTAATACCTACTTAATTGTAATTTCCTGTACATATTGGCCATGCCGTTGACAATAAAGAAATAAAGGTTGATTATAAAATCGAGCTTACTCAGCCCGTGCTGAAGGCCCAAGTAGTGTTTTGAAAGAACATGTAGAAATTCCACATATTATGTGCTAAACCAAGTGGTGGGTATTTTTTCAGGGAAGAGGGTAAAAACTTGGAAATTAGATTGGCGACACTGGTTGGACATGGACTATGGACATTCAGCATTCAGCCAGCATTAGTTTTTCAGTTTCTGTCGACGCCGTTAAGTGTTCGTAGATTGATTCCAAATTCAATTTTGTGGTGAAGTGGGATTGTTTACTAGTTCGTTGTGTTATTCCCGGTTTGTTGTGTCGACGTGTTGACTTGGTTAGCAAAATATTTAAAGATTTTATCGATAAACAATGGCTCATTTATCTAATAATAAACATTTTATGTTGTAATAAACGTTCAGTTTCTGTAGGATATTAACAAGAGAAAGCTGAATCCCGTGTTTGTCAGAATTGGTAAGTTCGATTTGTTTCTCCTTTGCTTCCTTGGGCTTTGAATAAATTTATGGAGGTCAGTCTTAGCTGGCTGAAGATAGTTTAAAGTAGATGTACTTTTGAGCAGTTTTTGACATTGCTCCTGCTTAAAAAGTCTGTGACTCTCTTACGAAAAAGCTTTCCCTTCAAACAAGAAGTTTGAAATCTTTATTAGGTAGTGAATTTCCTATGGAAAGTGAACTATTAGCATGACCCGCACGGTGAAACTTACGCCCCGGGACCACCATAGAAGTTCCTAATGTGACCCCCTGAACATGTTTTGGGGGTTTGTTCAAAATTTTATATATAAAATATATAGAGACATATATATATATATATATATATATATATATGTGTGTGCAGGCACTCTAGCGGTCACATTTTTTGTCCGATTTACTTCAAATTTGGTAGGGAAGTTCCTTTCTATAATCAGTTGGACAAGTTCGTTGGGCAAAACAATCAGAAAACTCGAAACCCCTTTATTGGGGATTAAACTTTCAAATTTTGAGTTTTTGGGCCCAAATAGGGTCAGAAAAGCCCCTGATGTAAAATTAACGAATGTAAAATGATGGTAATTAGTGTGGTGAAACTTTTAAGCCCTCTCTCGTCATTCTAGCATATATGTTTACCGAGTTATTAAAGGAAATGTGTATTGACCAAACACAGTACGTTGTCTTATGGGGGTTTTACATTAGAAAAGCCTGTTAATCATTTTTTGGTGTACTTTTATCATCCCCAACAACCTCACGCCTACTTTAAAGCCTGACTGGACCTTCTCTTAACCTTATAATGCGCAAAATTGTATTCCCAGCATTGCAGGTAAATAGAACCAGGAGTATCAGAACAATAAAAAAATCAGTATTTTCAGATTTGAATAAAAATTGGAATAATTGTATGTTTTTAACTGATTTTGAGTTTTTATAGTTTTTTATGTGGAAATTCACTTCCCTCACGTCAGCATGCTGCGTGCGAACTCGTTTTCTATTGAGGTCTCCAAGAATAGGCAAAAGAAGCAGGGGCGGATACAGACTATCATTTTAGGGGGGCATGAGTCACGAGGTTGTGAGTGAAAATCATAGTACCTATCGAGCAACGAGGTTAATACATCTAGTGCTATTACACAAATATTAATCTAAAAAAAAGTGAAGTCTACATAGTGGCACCATTTTGCCCTCTGCAATCTCCATTCCCGCGGAAAAACAACTAACCACAGACTATTAAATAAGTAATATAATCTGCAATTTATGACAAACGTTTTCCATCAAGCAATTAAAAGGTTTTCCTGAACACCATATTCTAAAATTAGTGTGTTTAAGATTAGATCATTTGAATCGTTAATGAATATGGAACACAAGGAGAAAAACATTTACTTTTCAAATACAACTTTTATAGCCTATAAAACATAAGTTATTTCCAATCAAATATTTGCTGGAGACCATTGTTTTTCCGTGTTTTTACAAACATATCGTCTAGTGAGGCTTCAATTTTCAAACCCAGAAGAGAACTCTAAGATGTATTTTAACCTCGTTGGTATTGAGTATTCGTTTTCTTAGGGGGTTTGGCAGTTAAGGAAAATTGGAAAATTCTTTCTACTGGGATCGGAATATTGGTTGGTGAAATAATACTAGCCTACATAAAGTTATGTGAGTTTTAGGCCGTAGAAGTTTATTTGATGGCTTTATTAAAAGAAGTTACGAAGTTACTGAATTAAGTTAATTGAATTACTTGTAATATATTTATGTAATTGTATTTATTGTAATTGTAATATGTATGTTATTTCCTATAATTAAAAAGTAATAATTACTGTTATTTCCTATAAAGGTCAAGTGGGGTAAGTGTACGCCGCAAATCACATAGTACCACTTTGACTGCAGATTAAAAAACACATGTAGATGCTGTACAAATCAAATTTGCTTTGCTTATTCTTTAGAATATTTTGTATATGTGATTTTTTTTATTTTGTTAAAAATATTAATTTTGTGTTTTTGAGAATTTTTTTGTAAAGGGATGTTTGGGGCGTACACTTTCCCCTGGATCTGGGGTAAGTGTACAACCCTCCCCCCCAATAGTGATTTGCATTGCATATTTCTTGATGTTGGGGCAAGTGGACTATAGAGGAAAAAATTAGCTTTCTTTTGATTTTTTATTTATCAAAATGTCTCAAACAGTTCAGGAGTTTTTCGTGGACCTCCGCACGGCAAAACGGAAAGCCCAGTTTTATTAGAAATTCTAAAGTACCTAAATGAAAACCTTAAGATTCCACTATTTCATTGAATTAACAATCACTAGGTCTCAAAGAGCAGAAAATGAGCTTTATTTTGGTTTTTTATTTATCAAAATATCTAACGATATGGTAGTTAAGAAATTTTTTGTAAACCTCCGCTCGGTGAAGTAACTTAAAACCTTAATATTTTATTTTGTAAGTGACTTCGGCCCTGAATTTTCCTATATTAAACCTTAAAAATGTATTAAGACAAGTTAATATATCCAAGACTTACCTTTTATTTTTTCTTCTGGTCTCATTTTTACATCTTATTTAGGACTTTTATTCATCAAAATAATATAAGTACACATCTAAAGGGGGGCGTACACTTGCCCCATGGGAAAAAAGCACACTTGCCCCAACAGCGCTTTAGCACAGGGTAACTTAAGTGTACGCCCCCTCCTAACTCCCCAAAATTGCCTTTTTAGGGCAATAACAATGTTATTTTTGGATTCCCCTTAAAAAAAAGTAAGATCACCAATTTTGAAATAATTATCTTTATATTTCAATTTTTAGTAATTTTTTAAATTTTCTGAGTGGCACTTGCATTTTGAGTATAAACATAAGAGGTTTTTAAACACGACTAAACTCATAGAAATAGTAACAAGAGAATTTTTTAGTGATTATAATTTGAAAGAGCATAGTTTGAAATAGGCCTACCTTTGGCTAAGTTTTCAAATTTTTTGGTTAAATAAACAAAATTATTATTAGCTGGGAATCCATTTTCCCCGGGCGTACACCTACCCCACTTAACCTTAGTTAAAAAGTTAATAAACGTCTAAATAATAAAAATATTGCAGAACTAACTTGACTCATCTGAACTCAGTTCAGTGGATGCAATATGCAATGACAACCAGCCCTAGCGATTAATGATTAAAGTTAGATTTAATAAAGAGAAAAATCCTTCAACAAAAGGCCTAAAATCCCTCCTTAATCCATGCCTCATAGAACAATAAATTTTAAATTGTTCACCAACTAGCAACACATTGACTATCGAAAAGAGATTACATAAAAGTATAACCTAAAAGTATGTTGACGTTGTATGGTTATTATCAAGGAGTTCCATTGGTTATACTTGAGACAACACTGCCTAACGATTTGCATAAAAAAAGTCAGTTGGTGATTTGGTTACTGTAGGTTAATAAGTTACATCTGTGAGAAACAAATGAAATAATCTCGTTCTTTGAACTGCAGTAATGGATTCTTCTAAACGAGTCATTCAAATCAGTACGGTATAATAAAAGTAATTAAAATTGAAGCACATTATTTTGTTTGCTTGCTTCACGTATCTTCTTGCAATGAAATGGAATAAACTATGAACATATATCAACAAATACAATGTTACTAACCAATAAACCTCCTTGGTTATTGTATATTTAATTTGTTATTTGGTGATGAAATCTAAATACCTTTACGGTGAACAATGGCCAATGGGTAACATATGTGAAGGTCTGAGGCTTTTGAGGGGGGGTCATGACCCCCCTTCTATCCGCGCCTGAAAATAAGGCACATACCGGTGTACATGACTCCTCTTTTGGCTACATGAGTGATTGTAACCAGCGAGCACAGAATAATATAGAGAGGCGACCCGGGCCTGCTGGTGAATTAATTTTCGCTCAGATTAATTTTAGATTTTAATTTTCTCGTTTACTAATTGTTACATGTTAGCGAATTTCCCCTATAGGGAAGAAGCTATTACCGTAGGTCTCATGGTAAGATTTAAGCCCGAGACCATGACAAATTTTTTTTTTAGGTCCCCAGATGACTAAAACACTATTCGTTCAAATTTATATATATGTATATATATATATATATATATATATATATATATATATATATATATATATATATATGTGTGTGTCCGTAAATGCGATAACTTGAGTAAAAAACGTCCGATTTCGATGAAATTTGGCTCAAATGTGTAAAGTGACATTTATGACTTTAAGTTCGAAAACCAGAAAAATCGGGCCATGGGAAGGGGGGTTTATGGGGGTTTTAAATTTTCCAAAAATCAGTTTTTTGCATTTTTTACCCTAAAATTTTTAAAACACTTAATTTTAGTTTAGACCATGTTATAGAGCTTAAAAAAACAAATAATATGGTATTTTGAATTATTAAGCTAGGTTAAGTGGTTGCGGAGAAAATCCAAAAAAACCTGCTCATAAAATCTCCTATGTTAATCTTATGGGAAAAAGGTTTTTGGCTTTTCCTAAGTTAATTTTAATGTAAACTTCACATTTGCTTTTACCAATCAACTCAGCTCCACAAAAAAATCATTTTGTTGTTTAAATTGTGATTCTACGTCCAACCGTTGCAAAGATATTCAAAGTGCTAAACACAGTACGTTGTCCAATGTTATCCTTATGGAGAATAAATCAAATTTGATATCTCCATTATTAATAAATGTATATTGATGAAACTTGGCACGTGGGGTCACGTAGTACTGGTATATTGATATTTGCACAAAAAATAGATTTTTTGTTGATTATCCCCGTAGCAGCGAACCTGCGTACTCAGCCCCCATGTTATTCTTATGGAGAATAAGTAAAATGTAATGACTCCCTTTATTATGAACATAAATTAATAAAACTTGGTATGTGGCTTCACCTTGTTGAGTTATATTGATATTTGCATAAAAACCCAATTTTTTAGTTTCTTGTTGCAGCAAACCTGCTTACTCATCTCCCATGTTATTCTTATGGAGAATACTTAAAATGTTATATAGTGCTTACTTATGATTGAATATTGATTAAACTTGGTATGTGGCTTCACCTAGTTAAATTATATTTATATTTGCATAAAAACCAATTGTTTATGTTCCTTGTTTCAGCAAACCTATGTACTCGTCACCAATGCTTTTCTTATGGGGAATAATTAAAATTGTATATATCGCTTATATATGAATATATTTTTATGAAACTTGGTATGCGGCTTTATATGGTATTAAGACATATATTATGCATTGGAAATTTGCTGAGTACGCAGGTTTGCTGCGACGGGGGTATATTTTATTATGAAAGTACTGTGTTTATTGAAAGGATATTTTTGTTTTATCAAGTAGGATTTATTCATAACTTGGATTTTAGTAATAAGTTAATAATTTAATTCATCTGCAGCTGCAATAAAAAAATGTACTTCTACTTCTACTTTTTAGGTGGAAATATTTGTTCATGGATTCTTTTGGCATAGTTTTTCTGTCAATTTAAATAAATATAGTGTTAAAACCCCAATCTTGAGTTGCTTTATTAGTTTATTGCATACCCGAGGCCCTACCCAATGTGAGACCAAACGTAATAGTACTAATAGTGTAATAAAGATTTTTATTTTTCACCGTTCATATTTGTGCTATTTAAATAATTGTTTTGTATTTTTAATAAACAAAATAGTATTCATTTACTATATTATCGTCAACATATACAAAAGTACACTTAATCGCATATTTTTCCAGGATTTTTGTAAATTAGGCCAATCCCGGGATTGTTTTTACCAATCCTGTAATCCCGGGATTGAAAATATCGTCCGGGATTGGATTCCCTAAGCGCAAGTTAGTATATTCTTGGAAGACGGTCGGTTGATCCGAGGTCAGTTAAGAGAGCTTCCACTGTAATATCAAAATGAAAAATTTTGGAAAACTATAGTAACTCCTCTGGAATAATACTTAAAACCTACATATCTAAACATATTTAAACTGAAAAATACCCTCTGGCAATCCAGCCTAAATAAATAAAATATACCTTGGAAAAATAGCCTACTAGAATACTACATTAAATGGTTAGTAATAAGAAAATACTACTACAAACTCCTCTGATCTAGTGCAAAAGGTACATTTTTGTTTTGTCCAAAAACTTCATGGTCCTACATAAGTTATAGATATGTTTCAGATAACATTACTACAACTGCTCATTCACAGGGAAACTGATCTAGAAAATTGATACATTATTTGCCCTGATTAACACTGTTCACAATTACCCCGATTTTATGTTCACAATTACCCACCAAATTTAAAAGTGATTTAGGTAATTGTGAACTTGAAAATAAAAAATTGCCTAAAGCAAAATTGATATAACTAGTGTATTCTACAGTTAAAACTCTACAACATGACCTGGTTTTTATTTTTCAATGGGAAAAATCCCCAATTTTAATAAACAATTAACTTTTACCCAGGATAGTTGAAAATAAAACACCCCCGTCGCAGCAAACTGCATATTCAGCGAATTTCCAATGCATATACCATATACAACCACTCTTACCAAGTTTCATAGATACATACAGATGAGCCGTATATAAAATTTTCATTTTTCTCCATAAGAATATAATGGGGATTGAGTACCTACTCAGGTTTGCTGCAACAAGGAACAGAAAATATTAGGTTTTAATGGAAATATCAACAGACCACAGCCAGGTGAAGCCACATACCAAGTTCCAGCCGTATCCATTAATAAATAAGCAATTCATACAATTTTAATTATTCTCTTTCTAATAACATGGGGGCTGAGTATGCAGGTTTGCTGCAACAGAGAACACAAATTATGGCTTTTTATGCAAATATCAATGCAACTCAACTATGTGAAGGTACATACCAAGTTATATTAATTTATGTTCATAATTATGTGAGGCATAACATTTTTATTATTCTCCATAAGAATAACATGGGCGCTGAGTACGCGGGTTTGCTGCTACAGGAAACATTGGCAAAATATTGTTTTTTTGGACAATTATCAATAGACCACAACAAAATGGAAGCCATATACCAAGTTTCATTCAGATACCTTCATAAATAAGCAAGATATAAGTTAAAATGTTTCTTATTCTCCATAAGAATAACATTGGGCAACGTACTGTGTTTAGCACTTTGAATATCTCTGTCACCAATTGACGTAGAGAAATTATCAAAACACTAAATTGTTTGTTTTTTTAAGTCAAATCCAATGGTGAAAAGTAAAATTATTTCTCAAAATATTATATGTAAAAAACTCAAAAACCCATTTTTAGGGTACAAAACCCCCCTAAAGTACCCCTTCTGATAACGTGATCTGTCTGGTTTTTTGGACTAATTCATAAATTTTGCTTTACACGTTTGTATCTAATTTCATCAAAATTGGACTATTTTTACGAAAGTTATCGTGCCTACGGACACACACTTACATATATATATATATATATCTACTTATATAAAGCTAGACGGGTTCACTCACTGACATAAACTATGAGGCACCTCCCGTAATCTAACCCCCCTCGACCCCATACTTGAATTAAAGCTCTTGACGAGAAACTTTCAGAAAAATTACTAAAAGTTAACATTTTTGAGTTTTTGGGGCATTTTAGGGGCGGTAAAAAGTGGGGGGTAATCCCACTTTTTCAATTTTTCCACTTTGTTTTGTACGGAAATGGTAAGAGATGGCAAAAAATGTTAAATCCAAAAGTTTTAGAAAATCTAATTTACATCTAACGATTTTTCGTCAGATTTAAGATCCGATCATCCGTTTAGCTGCTATTCATTGGAGAAGAAGTAATTTTGAGTATTTTGGCCCATTTAAATGTGTACAGTTTTGGAAAGCCGTTTAATGAAAGCACACTATCTTTGGCTAATACCACATGTTTGTATCAGGTGATTTAAAAAAAAAAACCGCCCATGTAGGCGATACTAATTTGCTCACTTGAGGTTTATATAAATCAGCTGTTACAAAACAAGGTGAGCACATTATCGCCTACACGGGAGGTCCAATATCGCGAATATCGTTTGTTACGATATTGGAAAATGCAATCAACCGATTGTTTGTTCTATCCAATGAATTTAGTCCAGTAGCCCAGTGGATATGTTGTCAGATGATTCAAGATCATGTGGTCATGGGTTTGAATCCTACTATTGATGCTTTTTCTGGCTGCAATTTATTTCTGTTTAATTTAACTTTTTTGTTTTTACAAATTCATTTATTTGTAATTATGTTGCACAACGAACAGCCACTATATATCGCTCTGCGGAGTTAGGTTAGGTTAGGTTACTATAATTTTGTCGTGAACTGAAGTCTAATTTGTTGTTTTTTTACACGTAAATCCATTTGTATAATTCCAATTTAACATTGTAACCACAACTTTTTATTTATATCTGATTGACTTTGATTGAGTGAGCACTTTATTTTTCGCTTTTATTCATCTCGAAACAACCATCGTAGTCGGGAGTTCATGCGATAAAACTAACTAGCAGCCGGTTGGTCAAATGTTTCGATATCGAACCGATATGGGACCGCCTGTTTTAATGTGCTCACCAAAGGTAATTTTGGTGTAGTTTTTCTTTGGTTAATGAACTACAATAGTTGAGTTTGATTAAACTTGAGTTGACTGAGGAATGCAAGTGAGCGAAGCAAACTCCAAAAGGGGGTTTGAGGGCGAAGCCCCCAACGGCAATAAGCCTACTATATATGTATAGAGTATTGAACGAATGGTGTTTTTGGCATCTGGGGACCTCAAAACGAAAAGTTATCATGGTCCCGGGCCTAGGTATTACCATGCCGACTATGGTAATAGCTTCTTCCCTATAGGGTTATTCACTAAAAGATATAAGCGGTGTTCACAATTACCCACACTGACCCAAAGTTAATACGGTAACTTATTTTTAGGAAATGTATGATTGTAACCCTTTTCAGCAACATTTAATCCTAAATTCCTATCTTATTAAATTATCCAATGACAAAAAAATCTACTGCAACCAAAATCTGTTAGACCGAATGTAATATTACATTTATTGAGTTGCCTAAGCGTGAACAGTACGATAAGTTAAGCGTCCACGAAAGCAATCTAATATCAAATATCGGATTACCATGATTGATAGGGTACACCGATAACCATAAGGTATTTCCATTTGATTGCTATTGTTTTTAATACACAATCACAAAGTGTTATGGTTTTACTTTAAATAACCTTAGGTTACCTTAAACTAACATAGAATGTGATAAACTAACCTAGCCCAACCCATCAGAGCACTATTTTGGTCATGGTTTGTTTGTTTTCATTTTGTTTTTAATATTCTCATCTGTAATGTCGATGTAGGCCCTATAATAGTGGTTCGATATTTTATACTTGATTGTTTCGGTGTCGGTGGATGCTTGTCATACTCAACCCTAGCCTAATATTCTTTGTTTTAGCGAATTTCCCCTTTAGGGAAGAAGCTATTACCGTAGGTCTCATGGTAAGACTTAAGCCTGAGACCATGATAAGTTTTCATTTTGAGGTCCCCAGATGTCAAAAACACTATTCGTTCAAATTTGTATATATTTAGATAATTAGATGATTATCTAAATAATTAGATACCTAATTAATTTTTTATATAATTAGATATTGAAAGTGCTAAACACAGCATGTTGTCTAATGTTATTCTTATGGAGAAAAAGAAAAATTTTATATCTCGCTTATTTATGAACATTAACTGAAGAAATTAGGCATATCTCTTCTTCTGGTTGTGTTTTAATGTTGTTTGCACAAAAAAATGTTTCGCCTATGATTCCCGTAGCAGCAAACCTAGGTACTCGGTCCCCATGTTAAAAAATCGAAAATAATTAAAATGTTATGTAACGCTTATTTATGAATGTATATGGATGAAACTTGGTATGTGACTTCACTTATATGAGTTCTATTGATATTTGCATAAATACCCATTATTTTGTGTTCCTTGCTGCAGCAAACCTGCGTACTCATCTCCAATGTTATTCTTTTGGAGAATAATTAATATTTTAAATATCACATGTTTGTGAATATATTTCTTATAAATCCTATTAAGTGGCTTAATGTGTTGTGTTATATATTTATTGGAAATTCGCTGTGTATGCAGGTTTGATGCGACAGGGGTATTTTTTGGATACAGGCCCTTATGTTAACATACAGCACTTTTTAATACTTGCACTTGACATACCAGTAAGTAACACAGTAAATTCAAAATGATAATGCAATCATTACATCCCTCAACCATGGAGAAGAGAAGTAGGAACTGATAGAGTGGCGAGTTATTTGGGGTAAGAGCTGAGCTCGCTGGGGCAGAACTCAATTTTACCATGATATCGCTACTTCGCTCGTATATAGCTCACTAGGAAACTTATAAGATTGTCATTGTTGTGAAGTTGGATTGGTAAAAATGCTGTAACATTTAAATTGCAATAAAAATATTTGAAAATCGGGAAGCCTACGTAGTGCATTGTAAAATAGTAAATATTACAATTTTTGTGGGTAACATGTTTTAATGACTAAAGTTTTAGTGCATTGGGTTGTTATTTAAATTTAATAGCCTTCGTGGAAAGGAGTAATTTTTATATACAGGTGCTAACTTATTTCACAGCCTATTGATAATTTTAAGTTTTTTATTTTGAAATTAAGATGTTTAGCCAGAAGTTAACCGAGTTTTCAATATAGACTCTAGTTAAGGTCAAAAATATTTTGTTCAGATGCAACAGTAAGTTTTGAATTTAGACTTAAGTTGAGGAAAATCACTAGCCAGTTTGTTAGTTGAAAATACCATAACATTGTCAGGGCCTTTAGAAAATGTTCTATGAAGATATCAGGGAACATCAATTTCCTCGGTCGTTGACTGAGTGAAAGTGTTCTACTGAGAGGACGATGAACTGCTGAGCCTAACCTTGCTGTACTAGGTAATATAGAAGGCCGTTGTCGTAGTTGGAGTAAGGTAGTGGTGGCAGTTGACACAGAATTTGAACAACTATTGGTGACACAATTTGGGGTGCTTACTAACACTGATTAACATAATACATTGTAAAAAAAAAACAAATGTTGGTAGGTTAAAGCTAAGTTGCTAAAATACCGTTGTAATCTTATGTAGAAAACGAACTAGGGCTAATTAAAAAAATAAATCACCTTACCAAAGTCTTGTTCATAAATTTCAAATTTCATGTATTCTCTAGAGCAGGAGTCTCCAACCTATTTTCCCTAAGAGCCAGATGATAAATCGTTGGAGATCAAGCGGGCTAATAACATCTATAACATCCGGGGGTTATGGAACACCCCCCAAGGAGCAGGGGGATCCGCGGTCCTCTCTGGAAATTTTTAAAAATTTAGGTGTTAAATGGTGAGTTTCAAGGCTATTGTGACATTTTTTTTTACTTAAATTTTTCCTTTTCCTATTGTACCTTGTTAAATTAATTTAATTTTTGCGTAAATTAGTTTTTGCGTTTTTTGACAAACTGCACTGGACCGACAAACTGGATACAGTTTTTACTGATTTAAACGTGTTTTTCAAGGCTTAAAAAGTTACACTTGCCTACAGAATTGTAGTTGCTAAATCAGTAATTGTCTTAGCATGCCACCTCACAGCATTGCTTCTTCTTTATGAGGGAAAGTCGATAAAACTGCTAAACTAGTAATATAAGCTGTAAATAGAAATGTTGAGGCCAGAAAGTTAAGTTTTAGGCGGAAACTTAAATGGTTAATGAACGAAGATAGTTTAATTTGCCTTTATACCAAGGACCCAGGTAGGTAATACATTGTGAGAGGTTTCAGGGTAAATCCCTGGCAGTCATAGACAGTTGTAATAGCTAGATTTTTTTGTATTTCAATTTAATAGCCCAGTTTGCTCAGTCACAGGGTCCTTCAGTTAACTTAAGTAGCAATGGTAATTTGAAATTGTAATATAACTTTTTCTCTACCATAAGTTATTTAGTTATCATTAATAAAAAATACTAAATAGTGTTTTTCTTGGTCTGACTGACAAGGTGCTAGATCACGTAATTTTCTCCTACTTCTAAATTGCCCAATACAGTCATTCTTAGCACAACAACAGTTTGATAGGTAGATATCTACATCATGTGTAAACAATTAAATTTAGCCTACATTAAAATGCATTAAACAGAAGTTCTTCAAAGAAATTAATTTATAATTTTACCTATAACTACCTATTTGAAAAGTATTAACAAGCTTTTTAATGAAAGGGGGTCCAGTGAAACTAAAAAGGTTGTGATTATTAATTTAATTTAATTTTTTGATTTCAAAAAAGAGTTATGAATAGAATAGAGATATTATAAAAAATGTTACATTCTGTTATCCAGAATCCTTTTTATAACAGTCAATAGATGTCAGTTAAATAATTTGTTGAAGCGCCCAGAATTATTGTCAGTTAGCCAATATATCTTATATCATAGCCGTAGTCAATTAGTTAGAGTGCCTGCTGTGACGTAAATTACAGTGAACATTCACAAACACTTCACTAATACTCTAGTTGATGATTACATCAGAGAGAACAACAGCATGGAGGCTCAGTTTTTTTTTTGTAATGTCAGTTATTAATGTCAATTTGACATTGCTATTTTATTTAATTCAAAAGTTGAAGGACTTGTTAGGAAACTTGTACAGAAATAGTAGAATGTAGAATATACCTAATATCTTACGTTAAATCTTATGCACTGAAAATGCTTTGAGTTAAAATCGGAAAATTTGGTCATTTTAAATTAAAAATCTTGGATAGTTAAAAGTTATTTTATGAATGTCAATAAAAATTGCATACCAGCTAAGAACATAAAAAAAATTAAAATTGTTTCTCATTGGAAAAATGTTCCCATAAGGAAAGCATGAAAATTGTCACTTTAAAATATCTTCGAAGTACAACAAAAATGTAAATATTTTAAAATTAACCATTGATCTGTAGTTATCTTCTATATAAGCAAAGCAGAGATCTTCTCTGTGTATGAATCACCGTACGGCTAAACTACAAGGAGTTAAGGCATTAAATTTTCAGGGTAGGTTCCTTTATGTTATAGCTGTTGTACCTGACCCTCAGTTTCCTCTAAATCCTCTAGGGCTACTCTCCGTGGGACATCCAAAATTCCAATGTTAATCAAATGAGACCACATGGTACAGTTTTCTGCTATTTATTTAATGTTATTAAAATAACGGTAATTTACTATTTTAACTACACTTTATACTCGGGTGAAACCGGTATAATCAGCTAGTTTATAATATAGTGTCCGCTTTATTTACACATCAACATGTGTTCGTACTTTCATACTAATTAATTTTCCTCATCATGTAAACAGTAAAGGGTACATCCAAATTTTAATAAATTTAAAACAAAAACATAGGGGCTGCAGCCTCACAAGCCACTAGTCATAAGTTAACCTGGTAAAACAAGAAATAATATATATATATATATATATATATATATATATATATATATATATATATATATATATATATATATATATATATATATATATATATATATATATATATACAAAACCAGTCATAACCAGTCTAATCCTGAGTAAAATCTGACAATTTTGTGAAAGTTCAGTACTGGACTAAGGCAGCTCTAAATTAACTGAGTCATAAGTTAACCTGGTAAAACAAGAAATAATATATATAATTATTATATATATATTATATATATCATATATATAATATATTATATAATAATATGATATAATATAAATATAATATAATATAAATATATATAATATATTATATATATATAAATATATATAAAACCAGTCATAACCAGACTGGTTATGGATCCTGAGTAAAATCTGACAATTTTGTGAAAGTTCAGTACTGGACTAAGGCAGCACTAAATTAACTGGGTCCAGGTGCCTTTGGTCATTGGGTTCTGACAAATGAATCAGCCAGACTGTCAGTAACAAGGCTACACATGACATCTCACTCATTATATTTACACTAGGGATTTATGCGGAATTCATTCATATTTACACTAGGAGAACGATCATATATTCGCGTAATGGGATGCCCGAACTCAGAAATGGTTACTGCTGTTACGTAAGTTCCAACCAAAATTTAATCACAAAATATTAAATAAATAGTCCTGGGGACTCTGTAGGAAAATATCTACTTTTCTTTTGGTTTATTTTAGGTCATAGGATAAATCGTTCTTAATTATATTAGATTATATTAGAGGTCCAAATTCTTCAACAAAAAATAACACACTAAGTTACCTATGCAGTGAGGTAGATTGGAAATTAGCTGAGTATGCAGGTTTGCTATGACGAGGGTTTTTAAATATCATAAACTGACAAAGAACACAGCTGACAGAAGTAAATATGAAATAAATGGCTGCTGCAATCTAGCGGATAAACTATTACCTTACTCACATTATAGCAGAACGTTATCTCCATTTATAAAAACTGGTATTAGTTTTTTTAATCTAAAAATGTCCAGAACCTTTGATCAATTGAATAGACTTATGTTAAACGGACAGTACTTTATTTATTTAATCATAAAACATATTATAGAACCATATTTTAGTAGTTTCTTGTAATTACAAAACAAGATTGTATTATTATCTCGTACTTTACTAGCAGTAATTTTTATCCAATGCTTTACCTTATGGAAATTTTACAACTTTTAAATGTTAATTAATGTAAAACGGTGGAATGAATGTGTCCCATTTTTGAACTGGAAGTGTGAAGTGTACAGGAAAACATTTGTGTAAAATCTGAAAACGATCCGTTTAACCGTTTGCACGTTATTGCATTACGAAAACACATACAAGGGACAACGAATTATTTTCTCCACTAATACATAGATTCCTTCACGTCGTTCCGTCATCAGTTTTAATAGGTTGTGTTGGTGTCTTATAAAGCAACTATGCAATACAATTTTGCTGCAACAAATTTTAATCTACACATTTTTTTTATTAATCCTATACTCTAATACGAGCTATGTCTGTTTGTTTGTTTGTTTGCAAAATTTATCTCGAGATCCAGCAGAAGGATTTTGCTGAAAGTTACGGATTAGGGGCTTTTGGGTCTAAAAAACCAATTGGTGAAAACCACTACCTCAGAAAAACTGGTATTTTTCTAAACAACTCATTTGAAAAATGAAAATTTCAACATTGGGCTTATGGAGTTTAAAATCATAACACCGGTTGCTATGAATGACAAAAACAAACCATTAAATCAGCTTCTATAAATTTAATATTGTAAACAGCTACTTATCATTATGGAAATAAAAAACCTACTTCAATCGCAAATCTCATAATGGAAATAAAAAAACTACTTGAATGGCAACTCAAACTCTTTTCAATAGGCAAGTGAGCGAAACGAACGAGCTATATTGAAAATGAACGAATATTTGAAATAAAACAAATTCAATGCCTCTTCTGCGGAATCAAACACCGAGTATGGCTCGGTCCCCTGGTACTAGAAATTTATTAAACATACTGGTCCTAAAACCAAATATATTTTTAAGTGTATAATTTAAACTGTTAAATTACCTAAAGTTTTTGCCTAGTCCCTTCAGCCTTAAGTTGAAGTTCCACTATGTTTAACTATAGAGAAAGGATTTGATATAAAATATTACAGTTATAACCTAGCCAAAATGTTAACCCAAGTGGAATCTTTGTTTTTATTCAATTAAGATGTATATACAATTTGCTTTCTTAAAGTAGCACTTAAAAGCAAGTTCACTTACGAGTACTCTTGAAGTAATTGGGTCACCAAAGAGTATACTAAAGGCCCATTGTCGGACTATTATAGCCCAGTGTGAAGTACAAGTTGAATGGTCTGACTCAGTTTTAGGTCAAGTAGCTTTCACGATTTTTACTCGTGTCTACAATCTTCTAAATATTTCTTTCAGGCAATTGAAATGTGGTAATTACTTTAATTTAATAAATGTAAGGCTTTTAGTGGAGGGAAGTCGCTGAATGTGGAGGCATGTCCCCTCACTATCCATTGTTGTTTTCTAGATAGTCGGACGTACGGCTTGAGGTGGGTTCCGAACCACCAATATTACACAGCTGATAGCCAACCCCGGATCTCGCCGTCCACAAGCTCTACCCATTACACAAGGCTGTGTCCTCATATTTGTCTTTTTAGTGAATTTCCTATGGAAAAGTGAACTATTAGCATTACCCACACGGTGAAACTTGAGCCCGGGACCACCATAGAAGTTCATAAAACATGACCCACTGAACACGTTTTTGGGGGTCGCTAACAATTTTATATATATATATATATGTGTGTGTGTGTGTGTGTGAGACTCTAGCGGTCACACTTTGTGTCTGATTTACTTGAAATTTGTTAGGAACCTTCCACTTTTGTAAACAGTTGGACAAGTTCATTGACCAAAACAATCGGACAACTCTAACCCCCTTTTTTAGGATTTTAATTTTTCAAATTTTGAGTTTTTGGGCCCAAAAAGGGTCGGAAAAGTCCCTTCAATGTTAATACATGAAAGAAGATGGAGAGTAGTGCATAACTCTCATCATTCTTGCATAAATATTTACTGAGATATAAAGGAAATGTTAATTGTCTTAAGACAGTACGCTGTCTTATAGGGATTTAACACTGGAAAAGGCTGTTTTTCTTAACTTGCTGTAGTTTTATCACTCCCATTACCCCTGTACCAACTTGTTATCCTGACTATACCTCCTCCTAACCTTATAATGTACAAAATTGCCATCCTAATAGTGAATTTAAATATAACCGGGAACATCAGATCAGCCAAAAAATAACTCTTTTCAATAAAAATTTAAAAAATGTCACCAGTGTTGTTTTAAACCCTTTATTAAATTTGTTTAAATGTTTAAATGCAGAAATTCACTTCACTTACGTAAGCATGCTGCGTGCAAACTTGTTGTTTGTATATGGTTAACGCCCAATGAAAATATAATCCTGTCACAAACGGTAATACTTTTTATTGCGATGTGTAACGACAATGAAAATCTCTGAAACTGGGAACATTTTTGGTCTCGTGTTTGCTATTACTTGTGTTTGAGCCACCGCATTAGACTACTGTTTTCTTGCCATGTATTTCTCTTGCCAGTTATGATTTTACATATTTCCACCTCAACAGTTGGCATCAGCCTGTTTTGCGAATTGACTTTTTTAATCTCTGTGAGAACGTAAGCAAAAGCTGAGCCGTTACAGTACGAGTTGTACAGAACTGATAAAATTTACTTGCCAGGACTCGGATTCCTGCCATGGTTCCGGATTGTCGTATTGATCACTAAGCTGAACAACTCGCACAACCCAAAAGCACTTTTGGGGGGCGCTTTTCATTCCCATAAGAAGCCCTTCTAAATATTTCTTGAAACAAATATTTATTAACTGGCTGATCTTTAAAATAGTTATCCTTTATTGTAAAATGGAATTACATATTTCTTTAACTTTTATTAATTAGTAGCCATTAAACTGTTTGCAACTTAACCTTCCCTTTCCTGTTTGCATAAGTTCTTAATTGCCCACTTTACGAGTCAGGTAATTGTGATAGAGGACAACATTACCATATTTAAGGCTTAATAATCAGTTTGGTGATAAAAAATGACAAAAAGACCAGGAAGCTCCATATTTAGACAGTGTTAGATTGAAAATAGGCCAACAGGTATGGAAAGCTTCACAAAATGAGTTAGTAATCAAGCTCTCTAAAACCATCCATCGGTGAAAAAATAATTATTGCCTAGTTTTAAGGGTATTTATTGTTACTGTATTAAAAAAAGTTATCTTAAAGCATACTGTACTCTACAATGTTATTCAACTTCTAGCTTTCATTTGTGGCAAGAAATTTCCTTGGCTTCTTGAGGGAGTTCTTTCAGATAGGGAGATAACTAGAAGGTTACCTCAAAGCTGTCGACTAATATGCTTTATAAAAGTATATATTTTTGATCATTTTTAGCGAATTTCCCTTATAGGGAAGAAGCTAATACCGTGGTCGGCACGGTAAGACCTAGGCCCGGGACCATGATAACTTTTCGTTTTGAGGTCCCCAGAACCCAAAAACACCATTCTTTCGAAACTGTTTTGGTTCCTTATTCTTTCTACAGTATCAAAATAGTTTTATTCAACATAATCTGATCTTAACCAAATGTGTAAATAACATCCGATTTATTGTTTTTGTTTTTCATTCATTTTTTGTGAGAGAATATCTCGAAATATTGCAACAAAATGGTGTTAGTTTCTTAAATGTGTATATATATATATATATATATATATATATATATATATATATATATATGTGTGTGTGTGTGTGTGTGTGTTTGTGTGTGTCCGTGGGTGCGATACTCTCGTAAAAAAGGTCCGATTTTGATGAAATTTGTTACAAACATGTAAAGCAACATTTATGACAAGTTCGAAAAAAGAGTGTTTTGTACTTAAAAAATTTTTTTTTAAGTTTTTAAATTTAATATTTAAATACCCCCATAGCAGCAAACCTGCGTACTCAGCGAATTTCCAATGCATATATATGTATCTTAAAACCACATAAAGCCACATACCAAGTTTCATCAATATACATTCATAAATAAACGATTTATGACATTTTAATTATTCTCCATAAGAATAACATGGCGGCTGAGTATGCAGGTTTGCTGAAGGAAGGAAAACAAAAAATGGGGCTTTATACAGATATCAATATAACTCATTTAGGTAAAGCCACGTACCAAATTTCATTAATTTATTTTCATAATTAAGGGAGATAACACGTTACTTATTCTCCATAAGAATAACATGGGGCTGAGTACGCAGGTTTGCTGCTATGGGAGCCTTTGGCAAAAAATTGTTTTTTGAGCAAATATCAATGGTCCACAACCAGATGAAGCCGTATACCAAGTTTTGTCAGTATACGTTCATAAATAAGCGAGATATAAATTTTTCTTTTCCTCCATAAGAATAACATTAGACAACGTACTGTGTTTAGCACTTTCAATATCTCGGTAACCAATTGACGTAGAGAAATGATCAAAATACCAAATTGTGTGTTTTTTTTAGCTGAATCCAATGGTAAAAACTAAAATTTCACTATTTCCAAAATTATATGTAAAAAATTCGAAAAACCCATTTTTGGGGTACAAAACCCCCCCAAAATACCCCTTCGGATAAAGCGATCTGGCTGGTTTTCGAACTTAAAGTCATAAATGTTACTTTACACGTTTATACCAAATTTCATCAAAATCGGATAATTTTTGCGAGAGTTATCGTGCTCACGGACATTATATATATATATATATATATATATATATATACATATATATATATATACAGTTTCAAACGAATGGTGTTTTTGGGGTCTGGGGACCTCAAAACGAAAAGTTATCATGGTCCCGGGCCTAGGTCTTACCATGCCGACTACGGTAATAGCTTCTTCCCTATAGGGGAAATTCGCTAAAAAAGTTAAATTTTATTTTTCACTAAGTTTTTACATTTAATATTTAAAAAAAGGTAAATTTTAGTTTTCACCATTGGATTTAGCTTTAAAAAACACACAATTTGGTGTTTAGATAATTTCTCTACATCAGTTGGTTACAGAGATATTGAAAGTGCTTAAACACAACATGTTGTCCAATGCTATCCTTATGGAGAATAAGAAAAAAACTATATCTTGATTTTTATGAACGTATACTAACGAAACTTGGTGTACGACAACCAGATGTTGTGGTCTACTGTTAATTGCTAAAAAAAATGTTAGCCGATAATTCCTGTAGCAGCAAACCTACTTACTCAGCCCCATGTTATTCTTATGGAGGATAAGTAAAATGTAATGTGTCCCTTAATTATTAAACATAAATCAATAAAACTTGGTATTTGGATTCACCTAGTTGAGTTACGGTATATTGATATTTGCATAAAACCCTATTTTTTGTGTTCCTTATTGCAGCAACCTGCATACTCATCCCTCATGTTATTCTTATGGAGAATAATCAAAGTGGTATATATCGCTTATTTATGAATGTATATTGATGAACTTGGTATGTGGCTTCACCTAGTTGAGTAATATTGATATTTACATGAAAACCCATATTTTTGTTCCTTGTTGCAGTAAACCTGCGTACTCATTCCCAATGGTAATTCTTATGGAGAATAATTCAAATTGTATAGATCGCTTATTTGTGAATATATTTTTATGAAACTTGGTATGCGGCTTAATATATTAAGACATCTATGGTATAATGCATTTGAAATTCGGAGGTTTTCTGCGACGGGGGTATTACATTTTTGTATCCTTAATTTGCGTACGGTTAAATTTATACTTTGAAGGTATTTTATATTTAATTGTCTATTTGGTTTTTGAGCTGGAATGTTGTGTTATATGTAGAAAATTTCTCCAAAGATTTTATCCGTAATTTTTTTCCTTATTAATTTTTAAATATATGAAATATCGGTGTTAGTAGAAGTATAGGTGTATAAACAATGAATTTTAATGTTTTACTGTCACATAATCCTATACTCTAATAATGAGTAAGGTTTGCTTGTATGTTTGCTTGCTTACTTGCGACACTGATCTCAAAAACGGCTCCAATGATTTCCTTCAAATGTTCTAAATAACTAATTTATGGGATAAAAATCAGTTCTAGATAGGCGTCATCCCCAGGAAAAATTAAATAATGTAAAAAACCAAAATGAAAATTTAATAAAATTAACATTGGGCTTATGGAGTTTCAAATCAAAACAAAAGAATTGCAACAGCTGTTCATAATCAACCAGGGAACTCTCAAAGTAATACTCATGTTGTTCATGATTATTAACATGTGGTTTCCTGAGAGCAGAGTTTAAAACATTTGAGTGAATATTATAGATATAGAGTAGTTAAATAAATCAAAGGGACATTGAGCTATAAATAACAACTGGAGTGGCCTTAAAAATTTAGAAAAGAGGCAAATGAGTTATACAAATCTGATTATCAGTAGGGGGAAGTGGTGAAATATTACTCCAAGTCATCTAAACAAACTGACTGGTCTTCCCCCTAGCAAAGCTCGGCCCCCAGGTACTAACATTTTAGATATGTACTTCTGTACTCCAGTTGAATTTACAAACGAGGAATGAATGCAGTAGTATTTAATCGGAAATATTTCTCACGTTTAATCTTAATTGTAATATTGAGTACCCTATTTTGTCGTTTATAGAGTTTCAAGTATTTATTATTTACAAGTGAGTTTTTGGCATAAACACAGCTGTCGTCAACATACGGTTTCATATAGACTTAACTTTTAATCGTGTTTATAGCCATATTTTTCTTTAGAAATACAAATTATTGGAAAAATATCAATTGATCTGGCTGTAGTTGTCAACTTTGCTTTTGCCGTCGTCGGCGGATCAAATGTGGCTGGCGGCTGTTCGGCTGATTCGTCCGTTAAAGGCGGCCACACACTACCGGACTTTAGCCCGAGCAAGACATCGGATCGAGCAGGGAACAGGTAGCAGGGCACGGAGGTACTGTAGCTAAATTCACTCCGAACTTCTTTCCGATCAAGACATCGGATCGGACAGATTGAGCGCGAAAACCACCGAGCGGAGTAAAAACGGTGGGGACGATTTTAGTTGCCGTTGTGCTGGTTGACCGTGCACTTGTGTGTAGATTTCACCCATTCACCCATTTCACTCACCTCCCCACGATTTCTCCCACTTCTCTCTAAGCGTCATTCCTTTTCACTTTGTGGTAGTGAAGAGGATGGGACAAATCCCACAAAACTGGCCGATTTTTGTACTCGGAAATAAACAACAAAGTGTTTTCCTCAGATCGCTACATCGTGCAGACCACGTTATATAAACTAGTGAACCGAAACTAAAATGACAACAGTCATGACTGCAACCCTCACCGTCGCGTCATAGCGCTAAGCGCGAGGCTCGTGACGGCGCTCGGAGCAGCGTATGGAGGTACGTACCACTGGGTACCACACACTACCGAACCCCGAACAAGGCATCGGACCGATCTTCCTTTGATCTTTCTTCACAAAACAGCCTCGAGAGCGCTCGGTGCTCCGTCCGATGTCTGGTCCGGAGGCCCCACTAACTACCGGATTTTCTCCCTTCCACCCCAAATCCTGCTCGGTTCGATGTCTTGTTCGGGAAAAATTCCGGTAGTGTGTGGCCGTCTTATCACATCGTTAAACGACCGTTACCACGCGGCTACCCTACAGAAAAATCTGCGTCGCCGCGTGATACTGTAATAGCCTACATCCCCGATGGCGCTTTTGGAGTCGCACATACGCGTCTGACTGCACAGAGTTTAGGTTCTTACAAAATATATAATCATTGGGATGTTAAGTGTAATTCCAGTAACAAACAAAGTGTACCTGAAGTTTTACAAAGATACCCCTTACACTCTTAATATTTTCCAAAGATAGATTGCAAATTTCGAGGTTGTTTTGATTTCTTATCTGTAATACAGAAACGGTGGGAAAATCGACCACACCAGATTATTTATTCTTAAAGCTGATGGAAATTTCCTTTAATTCTATATGAGACATCAGCGACAAATCTGATACTACAAAGACAACTGACTGAAAAAAAACAGGATTGAGGAGTGACATGAGTGACACATTCCAGAGCCTTGCGTCATGCGGACGCTGAGCGAGGTCTCAGGTACCTGCTGGTTCAGGTGCGCAACTACGGGATTGAGGAGTGACATGAGTGACACATTCCAGAGCCTTGCGTCATGCGGACGCTGAGCGAGGTCTCAGGTACCTGCTGGTTCAGGTGCGCAACTACGGGATTGAGGAGTGACATGAGTGACACATTCCAGAGCCTTGCGTCATGCGCACGCTGGGCGAGGTCTCAGGTACCTGCTGGTTCAGGTGCGCAACTACGGGATTGAGGAGTGACATGAGTGACACATTCCAGAGCCTTGCGTCATGCGGACGCTGGGCGAGGTCTCAGGTACCTGCTGGTTCAGGTGCGCAACTACGGGATTGAGGAGTGACATGAGTGACACATTCCAGAGCCTTGCGTCATGCGCACGCTGAGCGAGGTCTCAGGTACCTGCTGGTTCAGGTGCGCAACTACGGGATTGAGGAGTGACATGAGTGACACATTCCAGAGCCTTGCGTCATGCGGACGCTGGGCGAGGTCTCAGGTACCTGCTGGTTCAGGTGCGCAACTACGGGATTGAGGAGTGACATGAGTGACACATTCCAGAGCCTTGCGTCATGCGGACGCTGGGCGAGGTCTCAGGTACCTGCTGGTTCAGGTGCGCAACTACGGGATTGAGGAGTGACATGAGTGACACATTCCAGAGCCTTGCGTCATGCGGACGCTGAGCGAGGTCTCAGGTACCTGCTGGTTCAGGTGCGCAACTACGGGATTGAGGAGTGACATGAGTGACACATTCCAGAGCCTTGCGTCATGCGCACGCTGGGCGAGGTCTCAGGTACCTGCTGGTTCAGGTGCGCAATTACGGGATTGAGGAGTGACATGAGTGACACATTCCAGAGCCTTGCGTCATGCGGACGCTGGGCGAGGTCTCAGGTACCTGCTGGTTCAGGTGCGCAACTACGGGATTGAGGAGTGACATGAGTGACACATTCCAGAGCCTTGCGTCATGCGGACGCTGAGCGAGGTCTCAGGTACCTGCTGGTTCAGGTGCGCAACTACGGGATTGAGGAGTGACATGAGTGACACATTCCAGAGCCTTGCGTCATGCGGACGCTGGGCGAGGTCTCAGGTACCTGCTGGTTCAGGTGCGCAACTACGGGATTGAGGAGTGACATGAGTGACACATTCCAGAGCCTTGCGTCATGCGGACGCTGGGCGAGGTCTCAGGTACCTGCTGGTTCAGGTGCGCAACTACGGGATTGAGGAGTGACATGAGTGACACATTCCAGAGCCTTGCGTCATGCGGACGCTGGGCGAGGTCTCAGGTACCTGCTGGTTCAGGTGCGCAATTACGGGATTGAGGAGTGACATGAGTGACACATTCCAGAGCCTTGCGTCATGCGGACGCTGGGCGAGGTCTCAGGTACCTGCTGGTTCAGGTGCGCAACTACGGGATTGAGGAGTGACATGAGTGACACATTTCAGAGCCTTGCGTTATGCGGACGCTGAGCGAGGTCTCAGGTACCTGCTGGTTCAGGTGCGCAACTACGGGATTGAGGAGTGACATGAGTGACACATTCCAGAGCCTTGCGTCATGCGGACGCTGGGCGAGGTCTCAGGTACCTGCTGGTTCAGGTGCGCAACTACGGGATTGAGGAGTGACATGAGTGACACATTCCAGAGCCTTGCGTCATGCGGACGCTGGGCGAGGTCTCAGGTACCTGCTGGTTCAGGTGCGCAACTACGGGATTGAGGAGTGACATGAGTGACACATTCCAGAGCCTTGCGTCATGCGGACGCTGAGCGAGGTCTCAGGTACCTGCTGGTTCAGGTGCGCAACTACGGGATTGAGGAGTGACATGAGTGACACATTCCAGAGCCTTGCGTCATGCGGACGCTGGGCGAGGTCTCAGGTACCTGCTGGTTCAGGTGCGCAACTACGGGATTGAGGAGTGACATGAGTGACACATTCCAGAGCCTTGCGTCATGCGGACGCTGGGCGAGGTCTCAGGTACCTGCTGGTTCAGGTGCGCAACTACGGGATTGAGGAGTGACATGAGTGACACATTCCAGAGCCTTGCGTCATGCGGACGCTGGGCGAGGTCTCAGGTACCTGCTGGTTCAGGTGCGCAACTACGGGATTGAGGAGTGACATGAGTGACACATTCCAGAGCCTTGCGTCATGCGGACGCTGAGCGAGGTCTCAGGTACCTGCTGGTTCAGGTGCGCAACTACGGGATTGAGGAGTGACATGAGTGACACATTCCAGAGCCTTGCGTCATGCGCACGCTGGGCGAGGTCTCAGGTACCTGCTGGTTCAGGTGCGCAACTACGGGATTGAGGAGTGACATGAGTGACACATTCCAGAGCCTTGCGTCATGCGCACGCTGGGCGAGGTCTCAGGTACCTGCTGGTTCAGGTGCGCAACTACGGGATTGAGGAGTGACATGAGTGACACATTCCAGAGCCTTGCGTCATGCGGACGCTGAGCGAGGTCTCAGGTACCTGCTGGTTCAGGTGCGCAACTACGGGATTGAGGAGTGACATGAGTGACACATTCCAGAGCCTTGCGTCATGCGGACGCTGGGCGAGGTCTCAGGTACCTGCTGGTTCAGGTGCGCAACTACGGGATTGAGGAGTGACATGAGTGACACATTCCAGAGCCTTGCGTCATGCGGACGCTGAGCGAGGTCTCAGGTACCTGCTGGTTCAGGTGCGCAACTACGGGATTCCGTCTGCCTAGCGCCGCGTCTCCTCAGCGCCGAGCGGGCTACCTGGCATTTATCTGACAGTTTTGACGCTGTTGGTCTCCCAAGCCATCCCCTGACCACTGTAGCAGGCAAAAAAATAATAAAAAAAGTCCTGTTGCAGTGTGTCAATCTCCCCCTCACCACCCACCCCATCCGACGGCTGAAGAGGGCCCAAGCGCCCTAAAGCAGCCGCAGTGGGCCAGGGACTTTCCCGCCCACTGGAACCTCACAAAAACAACAAACAAGTTTTGACAGACGAATTGGAATTCACAAAAGCAACGAACCGTAGTAATGGCGTGTGTCCAACTGAGCATAGATGATCAGCACTGGAATGACGCAAATGTTGCATACATTTCATTGCAGACATGATACGCTTCGAATTATAAAGTAAAATAACGAATTGTAATCAAGCTTACCGATTCTCTTACTTTTGAGATGCTCGCAGTTAATCTTGAATGACTATGTCGAGCCACTTATATATTACTAGAATGATTTGGTTTAACGTTAAAAATCAATTCCAGTAATAAAAAAGTGGTCGTCTGGTTTTTTGTATTTAATCACTGTTACATAAACAAAATTATGCACACAAAATTTTGAAAAACGAATACATACTTTATACAACTTAAGTATAATAAAGGAGTTAAATTAACAGATATATTTATTAGATTATGCGATATATACAAAATAAAAATAGCATTTTATTTTTCTGACACTGGCCCATGCAATATTGACTGTTCTCATACCTAGTGAAATTGTATTTTTGGGAGATGTCCAATTGCACCGGTGGTCAGGGATCAGCCCCAAACTGATGTGTCCAGTTGCACCGGAGCGCCTTTTGGGGGGTGTTCCAATTGCGCCGGCTGTCAATCTAAATTAAGACGATTTTTTTTATTCAACTAAGTATAAGACTAAAGGTTAAAATATAGAGGTTGTAGAAATAACTATTACATAAAAGAAAGTGCCAACCAGACCGGATGCCCAGTACAGTAGGTTAGGTTAGGTTAGGTTAGGTTAGAGTAAAGGTATAGCCTCATTCCTGGTAAAATTTATTTTGCAATGTAAAGATGTTAGTGTTGCCACGGACAAACACAAAATTAAACATTAATTACATAGTTACCATATTTATTAGCTAGAACTTGCTGTGGTCTACCATTAGTATGTGGCAAGGAACCATCGGCAAGTGTTTGATAAAATATTCCATTACGAAATTGTTAAACACTTATAAACCTAGTTACAAATACATAAGAAAGCATGCCACTATGTTTGAAGATAAATGTAGTGGGGTGGGGAAGGGAGAAAGCCTTCCAATTGCACCGGCTCCTGCGGTCGAAGGAATTTGCAGCGGGGATAAGTGGGGTGGGTAGATTTTGACCACCGGTGCAATTAAGACACTTTTCGGACGGAGGAATATTTTGACCCTTGAAAATCCTTTGACCGCCGGTGCAATTGGATATCAGCCGTATTTTTAGTTTAATAAAAGTAGGACAAATATTTACTCCTTCACCGATTAAACTCATTGAGCCCGGCATTTTAAAAGAGAATATATCAACCCTCGTCACTTCTGCGTCACTGAGCAGACCCTTTGATAATTTATGGCCTCGACGCTGAGGAGGCTAATTTGCCCTCGGCGCGGAGGCTCGGGGAGACACTACGCAACTACGGTGAGGATATTGGGTAGCCCTTTTGGGGATTAAGGCTAGGTACCGGTCAGACTGAGCTCCAGTCACAAAACTTTTCGCGTTTCTACCTGCTTCGCCCATAAGGCCAATGTTAACTTTCAAAGCCCTTTCCTCCTCAACGGATTATTCGATATCGTTGATTTATGGCTCATTTTAAAGAGCAAAAAAAATATACCTAGCGATTTCAGTAAGCAGAATTTCGATATCGCGAATAATAATCGATCAATAAAATTCCAAAATATTCAATATTTACGATTTTTTATGCGCGAACTCTTATGATAACGAAATTCTGCTTACTGAAATCGCTAGATATATTTTTGGTCTTTAAAACGAACCATAAATAATCCATTTCGGACAACCCGTTGAGGAGGGACGGAGTTTGAAAGTTAACATTGGTCTTATGGGAGAAGCAGGTAGACGCAGAGGACTGGAGCCCCCTCTTAAGATAGGAAAAAGGAGCGTTGCGAAGGTCCGCAGGATCGCTGTTTGCGGCTACGATAATTATGTTGGGGATTTGACAGAAGAAAGATAATTCTACTCATGTTATTTTTTATAATTAAAAAATCATGTTTCTGTCTTATTATGTTGTTGTAGTCTGAAAAGCTAATTTTTGTACGTTTAAAAGGGCTTGGAAATGCAACTCATTTAAAAAAAGTAAAAAGTACATTTTTAAGTAATATTTTCGTCTTTAATATTCTACTTTTTCTTTAATTAGAGGGTTTATGTAGCAGCTGTAAGAAGAGATTCAGCAAACACTTTCCTAGCACTGCGCGGAAGGGCTAGTCCGGAGCCTTAAAGAATCATTAACACAACATATTTACCATCGACATATATATACTATCGAGTATTTACATATCGCACGGACCCGGGAAAATAACCGGTCGGGCGATTACCCGGACCGTGTGACCCAGGCCAGTTTATGTGGTTGCGGAGAAAAGAAAAATTCACATGAAAATAAATCAAACGTTAATTTTATGAGTAAATATTTTTACCTTTTTCACGGTGAATTTACTTAAAACTTAATTTTTGTTTATATTATACCAATGAGTTTCTAAAACAATCATTTTGATGTTTAAATTGTTCGTCAATTAGTTTTAGAACTAATTGCACCTCTAGGAAATGTGGTAACAATAATTTTCGTCAAAGATGCTTAGGCCTACAGTTGTATACTCACCTTCCTCGGTAGAAGTTGTTCATGTTTTGGTTTATTTATGGATGTTATGTACGATTTTCCTGACCTCCTACATCCGTAAGGAATTTTGAAAATCGGTCGGCGACAGACTATCTGCCGCGTCGGACTGTCCGTTGTGTTGTGGAGGCACTTGAAACTTGGTTGCGTTGCGTGTCCCATAAATAAGCCTACCGGATTTAGTGCCGCCAACATCAGTTGTTTCTAAAAATAAACACCCTACACTTGTTTGAGCTGTGTTTTCCAACGTCTTCGCCAGATGTACGTTGCTTGCCATGTTGCCGGTGGGGGTGCGAGCGTCCTTCATCTCAGGCACAGCTGCCGCGCTCTCCAAGGTCGGGTCCCCCGTCAGCTGGGGCGGCCCGGCTTGAGGAAGGCCGACGACCCGCGTGTCGAAAGCTCGACTCTCACTCGCCGGCCGGCAAAACGCGTCTTGCACACCCAAATGTCGGTTACGAAACGCGCCGTTCTCAAGTGTTAATTACGATTTCTCTGGCGCTCTTATCTGTGTAGTTTGATTGATTCCAATATTTAGAGTACGTAGTTTATTTTTAAGGGTGATTGTTTAAAACTAGACTCTGCTACAACGTGTGTCGTTTCATCGAATTTTAGTTTTAGTACCTATTTTTTGAGTGTGGAAATTTCTGGAATTTACGGTTAAGAGAAATTTATAACGATTTATAATTTGAAACTGGACAGTATACATTTCTACCGTATTAAATATTACATTTTCGTTAGTTAGCTTATTGTGTCCCGGGGTACGGTAATATCAGGTAAAAAGTGCGATATTGATGACATTTTACAACATTAATGACTGAAAAGCTTAAAATGACTAAAGCCCAGAAAGATTGCATCGTCCGAAGGTTTGTGCCCCAAAACATTAAACTAGGCTATAGTATTTTGAGGTATTGCTCTAGCATTGATTACACATTGAAAGTGTTTGGATCAATTTGTATCAACTTGTATCCTTAATATCCGCTTATTATTTATGAGCATCTATTAAAGCAACTTGGTACGTGACATCACCTATTTGCCTGGTCTATTAATATTTACATAAAACCCAATTTGTGTGATCCCCGAAGCAACAAACTTGCTCGCCCCTTCTATGTATTATAAACACGCAGCTTATATTTCTATTAAATATCTTGCTTTTTTATGAATATATTTTGATGAAACTGTGGAAGAGGCGTCATAGGGGATAGCCTAGTAAGTAGTGAAATGCATATTCATTTGCTGAGTACACAATAGCTTGCTATCATAGAGCTGTTTGGCATCATATTGATTATACATGAATAGTTTGTCTCAATCCTTGTCTTAGTTTTTCATTAATCCGAATGCCTCGACTTAAAACACACTATATAAAACTGGTTTCAAGATGTTTATAAGGCTCTCGGGCCAATGTCGACTTTAGCTGTGTGTTTACGCAATTTAAAAAAATCCATAATCTAAGGACGCTTAGCTTAGAAGTAGAGAATTTTTTTTTTGAAATCTCATTTTGTCATTATTGACTGGCGGATCGTTAGTTGATTCTGTGGTGACTCCTGATCATCTTACTGAACTAGTCATTTGATAAATCATTCCTTTAAGATTTAGGAATCTTTGCGGTGTCCGTGGAAGAACCCTAATGACATGGATAAAATAGCTAAAATCCTAGATCAAGTTTTATAAAATGCAATTTCCCTTTAAAATCGAATATATTAAGGCTCATGTGCTTAACTAACAGACATGCATAAATGTAGTCAACGCATATTCTTAGTTTCGTGACGTAGGCCTATGCAAGTTTGGACTTAAACATAAATTTAAAGATTTGAAGCGATGCAAAGACAGAACTGCAATTTGACGAATGTACGTAGTAAATAATTAGTACTGAAGACCTTTACAGTCCTCCGAGTTGTTATCGAGTTGAACCAGTCAACCATTCATTGTAAAGAGTGGTGGCGTTCGTGCCACAAGCAGTTTCGCCCGAGCACCGGGTGGTCGCGGCCGCGGTTTTGTCAATACCTGCTCTACAGCGTGTTGTACTTGACGCTCGTCCCGCGACGTCTTTTAAATGCGGGGTTTAAGGTCCAGTTGTAACAGAAGGTTTCTCAATAATGTGTCTACCTCGTCCTCCGATGGAAGAATGCCAGGAACTTGAACATTCATCAGTCGAGTATTATTAGAGCGGTTATATTGGGTTTAAGGAATGTCGATGCGCGGTGGTTAATTCCATATTAGCGAATTTCCCCTAATTGGGAAGAAGCTATTACCGTAGGTCTCATGGTAAGACTGAAGCCCGAGACCATGATAACTTTTTGTTTTGAGGTCCCCAGATGCCAAAAAACTATTTGTTAAAATTTATATATATATATATATATATATATATATATATGTGTCCGTTAACACGATAAATTGAGTAAAAAACGTACGATTTTAGTGAAATTTGGCTCAAATGTGTAAAATGACATTCATGATTTTAAGTTCGAAAACCAGAAAAATCGGACCAAGGGAAGGGGGGTTTATGGGGGTTTAAAATTTTCCAAAAATCAGTTTTTTGCATTTTTCACCCTAAAATTTTAAAATACTTAATTTTGGTTTTGACCATGTTATAGAGCTTAAAAAAACAAATAATTTAGTATTTTGAATTATTAACCTAGGTTAAGTGGTTGTGGAGAAAATCCAAAAAACCTACTCATAAAATCTCCCATGTTAATCTTATGGGAAAAAGGTTTTTGGCTTTTCCTCAGTTTATTTTAATGTAAACTTCACATTTGCTTTCACCAATCTGTTCAGTTCCACAAAACAATCATTTTGGTGTTTAAATTGTGATTCTATGCCCAACCGTTGCAGAGATATTCAAAGTGCTAAACACAGTACGTTGTCCAATGTTATCCTTATGGAGAATAAATCAAATTTGATATCTCGATTATTTATGAATTTATGTTGATGAAAATTGGTATGTGGCTTCACGTAGTACTGGTACATTGATATTTGCACAACAAATTGAGTTTTGTTGATTACTCCCGTAGCAGCAAACCTGCGTACTCAGCCCCCATGTTATTCTTATGGAGAATAAGTAAAATGTAATTATGAACCCCCTTAATGACTCCCTTAATTATGAAGATAAATTAATAAAACTTGGTATGTAGCTTCACTTGGTTGAATTATATTGATAATTATATAAAAACCCATTTTTCTGTTCCTTGTTGCAGCAAACCTGCTTTCTCAGCCCCATGTTATTCTTATGGAGAATAACTAGAATGTTATATAGCGCTTATTTATGATTGAATAGTGATGAAACTTAGTATGTGGCTTCGCCGAGTTAAATTCTATTTATATTTGTATAAAAACCAATTGTTTCTGTTCCTTGTTTCAGCAAACCTACGTACTCATTACCAATGTTATTCTTATGGAGAATAATTAAAATCGCTTATATGTGAATATATTTTTATGAAACTTGGACTGTGGCTTTATGTGGTATTAAGACATATACAGAAGCTACTTCTTATGCATTGGAAATTCGCTGAGTATGCAGGTTTGCTGCGACGGGGGTATTAATCCGATTATCGGATTATCCCAGCATAAAAATGCCTGCAGTACAAATTTCAACTTTAATATTTTACTATGGACAGATTAATTTATTTTCTAAAACGAATAGAAAACCCATTGGCGTATCAACCCCTGATCAATGAACTTAATCCATGGTAAAATATCAAAGATGACATTTTTACTGTAGTTTCCTCTGCTATAGACGGGCACTCTGTAAAAAATAGATTGTTGTCGCATCTACCAGAGATATCAATCTTCAAACTTTGTAAAATTTGCAATTTTTTAAATCATAAAAATAAAAAAAATAAAACATTTAGTTGTGTTATGATTATACCAATAGTGAATACAGTAGTAAATGTAATTTTAATTTAAAAAACAACCGTCATACATACTACCCCTTCATCATAAAGGTAGGCCCAAAAAGTGGCATTTTTCTATAAATTCCGTTGCCAAACTTTTTCACCTATAACGAGACAAACAAGGCTTTCCATGCTGTGATGCAAAATTAAAGAGGAGGAAATGCTGAATAAAGTGGTTTTTGTCGCTGTGTTCCAGCTTAATCCATTCCTAAGACAAATGAGTTTGTGTTAACGTCTGCAAACTCCCGAATTGGTGCGCGCTGAAAAACAAACGGGCTCAACATTTAATGTTATCGTCATCACCTTTGTTCCCTTTCATATAATAACTCCTGAACCGATTGAGGTGAAGCTTTATGAAGTTAGACTTATAATGTAACATGTACTACGTCGATAGTCATCAAATGACTGCATTGTGTAAATACTCTAGTTGAATATTTTTCTGGATTACTGAAATTTCTTTTGTCACTACCCTTGTTGTGTTTATTAAAATATCAAAAGTACTACTTTTTCATAATTGTTTGTTATTGGTTCAATAAACTAAACGGAAGCAAATAAAGCAGGACTATTCTGTTATTTATTTCAAAATAAAATCTAACTGTCATGTTTACGGTTAGGACAATGTAAAATATTAAGGTGTGAAATACCAATATATATTTATTTGATTATTTTGAATGATTACTAATCTGACTCTTGTACTTCTTTATGTCTTCAGGCACTTTATAATATGCTGTCTATTATACACCCAAATAAACGCTTTTGCCCAAAAGAAGTATTGTAGTTGGGAATACTAAGTAAATGATTATTTCTTGTTCGATAGCTACACTTAATTTTCCCTTTTAAAATGCATTCATATTTATGGGCTTGGCTTGCGATTTGAGAATGTAAGTGTAGCCTTTACAGAAGCAAGTGTGAAGATGGTTAAGTTCTTGAATATAGGTTTGCAAGCTGGTTTTGGGAATATGACACAATTTTTTTTTAAGTTTGACATTTTTGTTGCTTCAGGACTCATACCCCGAAATATAATTCCATAGGTGTGTATGAACATATGAGTAATAAACCATATTTTCCACATTAAGGTCACAATATCAGTTGATAAATCAATCTCTTAAATATCCCATTCAACATAATATTGTAATTTATTCTAGGCTTTAATTATATAACCTTACTTCTTAATCACCGGTACCTAAGGAATTGTTTGTGCGCTCAGCTGTGTTTTTATTTCAAGGCTGATTTTGACGAGAAAAATTTGGTCTACTGAGTTTATGTCACATGTTTTAGCGAATTTCCCCTATAGGGAAGAAGCTATTACCGTAGGTGGCATGGTAAGACTTAAGCCCGAGACCATGATAACTTTTTGTTTTGAGGTCCCCAGATGGCAAAAACACTATTCGTTCAAATTTATATATATATATATATATGTGTGTGTGTGTGTCTGTTACCGCGATAACTTTTGAAAGAAACTCCCGATTCTGATGAAATTTGGCACAAATGTGGAGAGTAGCATTTATGACTTAAAGTTCAAAAACCAGATCGATCACACTATGGGAAGGGGGTTTTATGGGGGTTTACAATTTTCCAAAAATCGGTTTTTTGTAAATTTGACCCCAACATGTTAAAAAGACTCAATTTTGGTCATAACCATTTTATAGAGCTTAAAAAAACAAATAATTTAGTATTTTGAATCATTAACCTAGGTTAAGTGGTTGCGGAGAAAATCCAAAAAAACGTGTCCCATGTTAATCTTATGGGAAAAAGGTTTTTAGATTATTCTCAGATAGTTTTACTAAAAACTTCACATTTCTGTTTATTAATGTGTTTAGCTCAACAAAACAAACATTTTGGTGTTTTAATCGTTGTTCTACGTCCGACGGTTACAGAGATATTCAAAGTGCTAAACACAGTACGTTGTCCAATGTTATCCTTATGGAGAATAAATAAAATTCTATATCTCGATTATTTATGAATGTATATTGATGAAACTTGGTATGTGGCTTCAACTAGTTGTGGTATATATTGATATTAGCACAAAAACAAGTTTTTTGTTGATAGTCCCCGTAGCAGCAAACCTGCATACTCGGCCCCCATGTTATTCATATGGAGAATAAGTAAAGTTGTATATCTCCCTTAATTATGAACCTACATTAAGAGAACTTGGTATGTAGCTGGTTCAGTTGTATTGATAATTGCAAAAAAAACACATTACTTATCTTCCTCGTTGCAGCAAACCTGCGTCCTCAACCCTAATGTTATTCTTATGTAGAATAAATAAAATGCTATATATCACTTATTTATGGATGTATTTTTGTGAAACTTGGTAAATAGCTCTGTGTAGTTGTGAGTCACATATATATGCATTGGAATGTTGTTGAACGTACATAGGCACCGATTTTATAAGCATTATTTCTAAATACAGACTATCACAATGTTACTTAAATTTTAAGTTTGCTCTGAATTGCATTGTATGTATATGGGATCCCCGTAGGAAAAACAGGATTTTGGCTAATTATATTATTAATATTTAAAGGTAACCCCGTTAAGTAAATTTGTAAAGTAAATTTTCATTTGATTAAAAGATAAGGTAGTTGCATTGCCATTTTCTATAAGGGAAGATAAATTAAACATCTGCCTAAGATAAAATAAATTAAGAATTGTTATTTCAAATGTGCTTATTCAACTAATATTGAATATTAAAAAATATAAATTTTAAATTACACTAATTAACTCACGTGATACCCAAAAGGACCTCTTGTGTGCTCCGATAATATTTTTATTAGACGTGTAGCTGCCTAGCAACAAGTTTTCTAACAATCAGAAAATCTTATTTTAGCTTTAATATGGAAATTATTGTTTTTAAAATCCTTCAGTGTAACTTTTACTTATATTTAATATGCAACAAAAGAAACAAAGCATTTGACAAAGTATTTTTCTACAGGACCCAAATTTTATACATACAAATTTTGTAATTTTAGTTTGCCCACATTTATTTTATTATGTGCTGTCTATTCTTATAACATTCTTCAAAGTACAGAATCTAGAACAAATATCAGTTTACACTGAAATTATATTTATGTTAAACCATTAGCATGTGCAAAAAAAAGCTTTTAAGTAAAATTATTTTAACATACACGCACAATATTTGAGTTAGAACAGAAATTGAGTTCAAAATTGGGGTTTAAACGAAGTTTTAAAAAAATGTGACAAGCAGGTGTGACTAGAAATTCCGAACAGACTATGAATATGTAAGGAGGAATCTGCTCCAAACCATCGCTTTGACGGATAATCTCTCGATTGCATAAATAACCTTATCTTTACAGACGTAGCGAAAATCGAAAAGTGTCTCGCCTTTGATGACTGGAGAACTGAATCACCTCGGAAACATTACGAGGGGCGCTATATAGTGTTGAAAACTTAACAAAATATTTTGAAAATGCTGAAATAACGGAAGATTACTAAAAGTATCATTGTCTATCTAAAAACACTTGAGTCTCAGAAATCCTACTGACCTTTTTCAGAGAAGTACAAAATTCCAGAATTGTTTAGGATCAATAATTTTAACTGATGACTCCGTATCTGAAAGGTATTCTTTATTTAACATTTTTACACGACTACAAATCGTGGTTAATTAAAATGTTGCAGAAGAAGGCAAATCACATCTGCAGTTGGTAATAATTAGTTATACAGGGTTTCCGAAAAAGAATGACGGGATTTCGAACGGCCGTTGCTTGGGGACTATTCAAGATAACTAAACGATTTAAACGTCAAATAGAAGAGAAAAGAACTAAGTTTTTTTTCATACCTTAATATGTTTCGATGTGAGCTCCATTTGTTGCTCTGCATATATCTAAGCGATATTCGATTTCTCGCCAAGTGTTGTGAAGCATCTCTGGTGTCACAGTTGCGATCGCTTCCGAAATTCGCCCACGCAGATGTGGCAAATCACGAATTTTCTCAGCATAAACAATTTTCTTTACGTAACCCCACAAAAAAGTCCAAAGGGGTCAAATCAGGACTCCTGGGAGGCCAGGGAATTGGCGCACCCCTGCCTATCCAACCATTTGGAAATTTGTTGTTAAGTGTTGTTGTCGCGCACTTCCCAAAGGTAATGACGGGGGGGGGGGGGTGCCGTCCTGCATCAAAATGACTCGTTCACCGGCTTGTTCTTCAATTTCTTCAATTTGGGAAAACAAAAATTGTTCTAGCATATCTAAATAAATTATGCCATTTATTGTTTTTTTCGGCGAAAAAGAAAGTCCCTATCACCCTACGTGCGCGACACACTTAACAAGTTTCCAAATAGTGGATAGGCAGGGGTGCGCCTATTCCCTGGCCTCCCAGGAGTCCTGATTTGACCCCTTTGGACTTTTTTTGTGGGGTTACGTAAAGAACATTGTTTATGCTGAGAAAATTCGTGATTTGCCACATCTGCGTGGGCGAATTTCGGAAGCGATCGCAACTGTGACACCAGAGATGCTTCACAACACTTGACGAGAAATCGAATATCGCTTAGATATATGCAGAGCAACAAATGGAGCTCACATCGAAACATATTAAGGTATGAAAAAAAACTTAGTTCCTTTCTCTTCTATTTGACGTTTAAATCTTTTAGTTATCTTGAATAGTCCCCAAGCAACGGCCGTTCAAAATCCCGTCATTCTTTTTCGGAGACCCTGTATTTATGTCAAGTTTAGGTACATTATTTTCTAAACTGTCACAGCCACTTGTATAAAAGTTGCCAGTGTTTAAATCAGTTGCTGCAATAACATTATGCCACGAGTCACTGGAAAACGCGATAGCTTTATCTGTAAGCCCTATGAAATAGCATGCAACAAAGTTCAAACTAACTTCATTTGCAGGTTTAAGTTCCATTTACTCACCAAACAGGGCGATGAGGGTCGATCATCACTAATGTGTCTCCTAGTCTGAAACTACTGTTAGAAATAAGAGGTAAATTAAATTATCATACTGGTCAAATTCTGCCCACTATAATTTTCAAAAACATTGAAAAAATTGTAACGTTTAATCGTACTTATAGGCGGAAAATAAACACTGCATAAATACAAAATGAAACCCGTAGTTATTTGATCTAAGTAACATTAACTATAAATCACCACTTTGGCGGGGGAACAATTGTTCAACACGCCATGTCATATTTGACAGTAACCAAGACTCTAGAACCTCTATATGTTAGATTACAGTCAATCCTAAACACAGAAAACCCGCCAGGAAATAACTCCGTCGAATTTAACTACGATGTCAAGTCAAGCCAAGATCAAGAGAAATTATCATTATCGGAACATCAAATATTATTGTAAAACACTTTGATTTTCGACTTTAACCATCTTAACATTTTGTTAACATGTTTAAAAATGTATTTTATCACTCATAATTGATGTATTTTTTTACCAACTAAATTTATCATTTAAAAAACAATTCTACACATTTGGCATGTGTGAAGTTGAATTAACATGTATATCTTATCCATCACAGTTTTATTATAACTTTCGTTGTATATCATGTTTATGGTTTATTTGACCTTTTCTTGAGTAACAGCCTTATGCTTATATACAGTTTTTATTTTTACATGGAATAGCGACAAGTATATTAAAACAACTCCTAGGCTATAAAAAGTTCTCATAAGTTAATGGACAAATTTAATTGTATTTAATAAATAAAGAGCAGCAATTAAAGGATTTATGAAATCTAATGGAAATGTTGTCACAGTGAAAAAAACAATAAATAAAACCAATAAAACGTGGTAATCCGTAAATAAAAATAAATATCTTACATCATCCGCACTGGTAGATGTTCCTAACCAAACAGAGAGCTGGCTGAAACACATTTTTCTAAAATGACGTCATCAAATGGAATTATTCACCGTTTGACCAAGGCAACAACAATTAGTTTCCTTGGGCAACAATCAATAGTTGTCTGTTTAGTGTTGCCTCGGTTTGTCATCCATTACAACAATGTCCTAAATATAATGACGTCATTGACAGGTTACGCACAAATGACGTATAATGTTTAGCAGTAAGGCTTGTTTTGCGGGTCTCTGTATTTTTCACTAGCTAAACAAACTTGGTTGCGTGTATAGTTTCAGCTTCTATGTGGTCGTGTACCTATCATTAAAACATACTGGGCATTTGAATTAAAATGTGTTTAGAACAAACAAGAAATCTGATCAAAAACAGAAAAAAATGTTTATAGTTATGTATTATAGATATAGATAATATTCCATTAATAAATGTTTAATATTATTATCAAGGAGACAAATATGTAAATGCTTAAAAGATTACTGAATAAAATGTATAACGTTTATAAATATAATAGGCTAAACTAAATATTTATCAAGCAAAAATGTGTGTTCATATCTATGAAACAAAACAATGTAGTAGTCTAATTTTTCTTATAATGTAAAGAAAATTCAACTGGATAGGACATTAAATTAAGTAAAATAAAGAAACTTCTTGAATTGAATGCTGAGGTAAATAGGGTTTCTAATATATATATATATATTAGAAACCGTATACATATACTTTGATATCGTATATATTTGTTTGTTTAGTAATAATTCTTACAGCTGCACGCAGTAGTAAATGACTAGAAAAACCTTTGTTGATATGTGGGCGGAAGAGTTAACGATTTATTCGTGTGTTAAATAAAGAACATCCCTTCATAAAATGATCGCGTGATTGGAATACACATTTTCAAATACGTACAGTTACGGTAGGGATGACAGTCCAAAACTCGAGTAAAAGTGCCACTTTGAATGGTGGAAACCTGTTTATGAAATGATCCAGTGTAGTAAAAGCGCGTGATAGCACAACGCTAGCCGGCAGTGTTTATAAATTGATTAGACTAAACATGGCGATGGCGGTTGTTGTGTGAACACTTGTAGTTGCAGGGGAGTGAATTGTGATTGACCGCGAGGTGGAGGTGCAGCGACCCTGACCTCAGCCAGCCGCTGATGTTACTCCCCCTGAGACCGGAGGTTATGGCACGGCAACGGCTGCTGTTGTCTCAATACTGTAGTAGGGTGTTCCACAAAATAGTGCGGTGCAATCGTTTGATTGCGTCTGTAACTAGAACAAGACAGCCCGAAATTTTTGGATCAAATCACAAACAATTCGCATTGGTTATTGATTTGTTATGCTGATTTGTTTACTGCTAATTCGGATTGGGAGTTTTAGGAGTGTGTTGTATACAATAACGTCAAAACAATGAGATTAAGTGTCAGTTTGTTAACTTAACAATTTATTTGCAATTTTTTGACATTAAACTAAATTTGTGCATTGCACATCGTTAGCTCCTACCCTCAAAAAAACGTAGTATCACCTGGTTATTCTCAAGTGCGTTACAAGTTGTTTGTATAATTGCAAGTATTAAGTGATAGGCAAGTAAACTGTTACCCTGTTCAATTTAATTTGAGTAAATTTATCACATCCTAAACTTTCTAAAAACAAAAATATTTCGCCGTAAAAAGAAAATTTGTGACGGAAAATTTTTATTTTAATACGAACTAACCAAAAACATTATTTAAAGATGGAAACAATAATGGAGCAAAGACCATTCAAACAAATGCAAATGTCATTCAAACGGAAAATGTATTCGTGGTGCTCTATTCCTAGAATTCAAGTGTATAAACGGAGATAAATCGGGTATTGCGTAAAAGAGTGTGTAACAATTCATCCCGAAGGGAGAGGGCGAGGGGAAGGTAAAGAACAACGTAGTTGTGCGAGAGGGAGCGAGAGAGCGCGAGCGGTGTTGTGTTGGTGCGAGGGAGAGGGAGTGCGCGCGCCGGCTCAGCGCCTCCGGTCTAGTTATTGATTCAGCGTTCGTCTGCCCCGTTGACTGGACGTATCTGTGGTTGCTGTTATGGAGTAATTCAGCTTGTACGGTAAGAATATTGTTAGACACGTAGTCAGCCCGTGACAAGTCCTAATCCGCCTGCGGTATACGCGGTTGTACGATTTTTACTCCATGTTGAGTTCCTCCAGTACGAAATTTCGGTTTATTTACTACCCTCCACGCCCCCTTCAACTTCACCCACACCTCTCGCCCTTATTGGTGTCTAAGTAAATAGAGAATACATTATTTGAGGTAACGTTCAAAGCTTCACTAACATTCTAACTCGCTTTAATACTCATTTCATATTTGTTATGACATGTTTAAATCAGTTGGTATCTGTAGGTCAGGGACGTGACAATCTTGGTCGGCTAAGCCTTAGACCTACTGTGCTGTACGTGAGGGGAATAGGCTCCAACATGGCCGGGCTCACCTGTTAGCCTCGAGCTGATCGACACTAACGATCACTCGTTCCGAATGTATTGATATTGATAATAATTATTGTTAAGAGACCGACATGATGCGCCGAATATCGATATTGATAAGGAAATTAATTTCCTATGTTTATGTGTAGACAGTCCGAAATAAACATAACATTGAGATATATTTGTGTTCTAACATTTTGTAGTATTATTAAATCTGCAGAACTATATTTATATGAGACGTTAAACGTACAAACGTCTTCTAAGAACTCTGTCCCGAGACTTTTGAGAACTTTCTAGTTTTTCGTTATTGTTTTTGGGGAAAGCTGAAAAGTTGTTTTGCTTCACCCTGTGGTAAATGAACTGTTACAGCCAATAAGTGTATGAGGGTTTAATTAAACATTTGACCAAATCAAATATTTCTCTAGACAATGACAATTATCGTAGCCTCCGTAAGCAAACTAGAAACAAAGAAAGAACGATGTTTCTCTTTGGAGGAACATTAAACATTTTAAAGGCCAGTAAATCATTATGAACTAACCGGTGTCCCCTAAAATAGACGAGTTGAAGACATAGTATAGAGCCAGATGTTTTTACTGATTTACATTATAATTAAGGCTCCGGTCTACCCCTTCTGGCGTGCAGTGCTAGGAAAGGGTTTGCAGGATTACTCTTTACAGCTGCTACATAAAGCCTTAAAGTACCGGGGGACCGAGCCATGCTCGGTGTTTGATTCCGCAGAAGAGGCATTGAATTTGTTTTATTTAAAATACTCCTTCATTTCCAATATGAGCTCGTTCGCTTCGCTCACTCGCCTCCGCAAACAGTAATCCTGTGGACCTCCGCACCGCTCCTTTTCCCTTTTTTATGCGGCGGCGCAGATTTTTCTCTAGGGTAGACCGGAGCCTTAACTGACTAATTGAATAAAACGTTACCCAACAGCTTCGCTTGTTCATCTAATTTCAGTTTTATATTCAATAAATTCACACATACAGTAATATAAAATTCCAATACTTAAAATGTGTTTCCACTTGACACTTCTATTTACGACATGACCTTAGGAATGATGGTTCGAAGAGAGGAGTAGCTTGCATTGGTCCTAAAGTTTGCTCGTTTCCATAAGATCATTTACGAGGACGTCCTAGGTCGATCAGCTGGACCATTATCTCATCAAGTACTAGAAATGTTGCCAACCTTGACAGAGGACATTATTCAATGGGGCCGGGCCGGTGTCGTTTTTAAATTGTCGCTAGACATCTTGTTACGTTTCTCGTTTTCAACGTTTCAACATGATAATTTGAATTAATTGTTTAATAACTATCGATCGAGATTTAACTAAACTACACGCCAAATGATTATGGCACGCAAAGTAAATATTTTTAAATACCCATAGTATTTATTTACAGTCGTCTTTTGTAAAGTATAACAATCGTATTTTGTTTACAAAGTATCTTGGCGGGACTCCCCGATGGTATAATAATTTTCTGGGGTAACAGTGCACATGTAAAAAGAGTTCTAGTCATTCAAAAGAAAGTATTTAGAATAATTGCAAATGTAAACCAACAAGAACACTGTAAACCCATTTTTATTAACTATGAAATTTTGACTGTTACTAATTTGTATATCTATAATATTTTGTTATTTAGTTTTAAGAATTACCAATCATATGCACTTAGAGCTGATGTACACAGCAGAAATACACGGTTCAAAAATAAGCTAGACATTCCATATGTTAGACTGGAAAGGACTAAATTAAGCCATAGAACGCTTGGGATGAAATGTCTTAATAAACTGCCTGGAAATTTGCTTACAATGAATTATGTTAAATTTAAAAATGTTATTTATAAGTGGTTAACTTTAAACCCGTTCTATTCTCTAACTGAGTTTTTTGAACTAACCACCTCTGAAATTAAGATTCTTTAAACAGACCCAACTAATCTGTGCCTCTCTCACATTTCCATTGCTCTTTGTTTTTGTTTTTTCTCTCCCAAGTCCGCCCATAAAATCCACTTCCATGACTAACTTGTAGCAAATTGTAATTTATCTGTAACTTTTTAAAACTATATTGACAAATGTTTCTAACATATAAACAATTTCTGACAATTTCCAATGTACAAATAAATGTATCTTATGGAAAATAAACATCTTGAATCTTGAATCTTGAATCTTGAATCTTGAATCTTGGTATTTATTAAAACTGGTTAGGGGTAATGTGCTTTTTAAACTAAGTACCTGGGGGCCGAGCTTTGCTCGGGGGAAGGCCAGTCAGTTTGTTTAGATGACTTGCAGTAATATTTCACCACTCCCCCCTCTACTGATAATCAGATTTGTATTATTCATTTGCCTCTTTTCTACATTTTTAAGGTCCCTCCAGTAGTTATTTATAGCTCAATGTCCCTTTGATTTATTTTACTACTCTATATATGTAATCTTAACTCAAATCTTTTAATCTCTGCTCTCAGGAAACCACATGTTAATAATCATAAACAACATGAGTATTACTTTGACAGTTCCCTGGTTGATTATGAACAGCTGTTACAATTCTTTTGTTTTGATTTGAAACTCCATAAGCCCAATGTTAATTTTTTTAACTTTTCATTTTAGTTTTTTTAAATTATTTGATTTTTCCTAGGGATGAGGCCTGTATAGAACTTATTTTTATCCCAGAAATTAGTTATTTCGAACATTTGAAGGAAATCGTTGGAGCCGTTTTTGAGATCCGTGTCGCAAGCAAGCAAGCAAGCAAACCTTACTCATATTAGAGTATAGGATAATAAAAATAGAAACAATGTTTTCGTTTCGAAAATTACAAATTGACCAAACCATTTTAGCATGTTAAATATTTGGTAGTTTTAAATTGAAATTATCAGTTAAACTAATATACAAATAGTACACGCACGATAAACATTGTATTTCCAGCAGCTCAGAAAATATACCGGTAATTGCGTGACATTAAAGCTTTTTTTAGACTTCGTACGAGGTTTTCCCCGGGTTACATAAAACCTCAGAATTATGATTAGACCTTGGCAGCAAAGTTTACCCTCTCTCTGCGGACCTTGAGGTTATATCACAAAAATATTTGTCCATCGATTTGATCACCGAGACCTTTCACACAAAGATATGGGTCGTAAGTGTCAGACTTGGGTTTCTCAAAGGATTCTGGTAGAGCATATGGTTTGGCTTACTCATAGATATAACACCATAAGATTAGGTAACTTAAAACTTTGAAGGCCCATGGGGCATAGCCCTGAAATTCGATGTTTGTCAAGCTCCCGAAAGAGATTATTACCACATAGCTTACTAAACTGTACTGTTTCACTAGAGCATAGTTGTTTCTTGTGTAGTCTCCATCAGAACAGCAAGTCGCGTCTTTGCGCTTAGTGTAGAACTGGTTAAAAGCTACAAAGCTGTGCCAAATCAACGTTAAAACCTTTTTAAATCACGCCTAAAAATTAAAAAATATGTTCCAGGGTTTTTGAATTAATTTGCATTAAATAATCTTTTGATTTAATAAGAACACAAGACTATAATTTCTTCTCTGTGCTATAACTAAAGAAAAGATTCAACATTTAAAATAATTTCAACTCATGATCAGTAAATAAAGATACACAGAACGAATTTTAAACATATCTAAACGTAAACTCTTAGCCCGTTTAGACCTAAATCCGGAAATAATAAAATTGTTGCTCATTAAAGTAGTTTTCCACCCTCTAATCCTTAAAAATAAACTACAAAAACTGCTAAATAAAAAGATTCAAATCGTAAAGAGAACTCGATTGTGAGATTAAACTAATTATAAACACCATTTATACTTTAACAAAGCAATATTTTTCATAATTGTTTTAATATATAAAATATTTCGCCTTGTGCGTGTACAAATGCTCTTATTTTAAACCGCTGAACATAAAGGTCCAATATTACAAGAGTCCTTTAAAGAATATTAAGTCAAGGTTGCTTGCAAGTGTTTAGGCAAACATGCCCAGCCTAACAGTGCTTGTTGCGGCGACAGGTGGTTTAGTTATTGCTGTATCTGCCCGATAACGCTATTCGTTAGCGTTGGCGATGATGTGCGAGCTGATAGCGGCGGCGGCGCGGCGATGTCAACACACGAGAACACTCCTGGCATTCGCGTTCGTTTGTCAACAGTGTTATTTAATCTGCCCGCGAACTATTTCTACCGGAGCTTTAAGCACTTAATCAATGTTTATATAACCGTGATTCTTTCTAAATGGGATAATTTTGACTTTGGTTTTAACTCTCTTCATGATGAGCTGTTTTACTTTTTCATTTTAGACAACTTTTATAACTATGCCATAGCGTTGATATAGCGGTTACTTATCATTAGATATGTCTAGACTTAATGAAAATATATTCACATTCGCACTGTACCTTCGATCTTGGATTACCTTATGTTTGTTATCATCTTGCATATGAGTCCAGTGTATATCTATTTCCAAGTGTTGTAAGACGTATTAATCGGGATTATTTACTTTGTTAGGTATTTTGGAACCACAGTACATTACTAACACTCATTTTAGCGAATTTCCCCTATAGGGAAGAAGCTATTACCGTAGTCGGCATGGTAAGACCTAGGCCCGGGACCATGATAACTTTTCGTTTTGAGGTCCCCAGACCCCAAAAACACCATTCGTTCGAAACTGTATATATATATATATATATATATCTATATATATATATATATATATATATATATATATATATATATATGTGTCCGTGAGCACGATAACTCTCGTAAAAATTATCCGATTTTGATGAAATTTGGTATAAACGTGTAAAGCAACATTTATGACTTTAAGTTCGAAAACCAGCCAGATCGCTTTATCCGAAGGGGTATTTTGGGGGGGTTTTGTACCCCAAAAATGGGTTTTTTGAATTTTTTACATATAATTTTGGAAATAGTCCAATTTTAGTTTTTACCATTGGATTCAACTTAAAAAAACACACAATTTGGTATTTTGATCATTTCTCTACGTCAATTGGTTACCGAGATATTGAAAGTGCTAAACACAGTACGTTGTCTAATGTTATTCTTATGGAGGAAAAGAAAAATTTTATATCTCGCTTATTTATGAATGTATACTGACAAAACTTGGTATACGGCTTCATCTGGTTGTGGACCATTGATATTTGCTCAAAAAAAACATTTTTTTGCCAAAGGCTCCCGTAGCAGCAAACCTGCGTACTCTGCCCCATGTTATTCTTATGGAGAATAAGTAACGTGTTATCTCCCTTATTTATGGAAATAAATTAATGAAATTTGGAATGTAGCTTTCCCTAAATGAGTTATATTGATATTTGTATAAAACCCCATTTTTTGTTTTCCTTCCTTCAGCAAACCTGCATACTCAGCTGCCATGTTATTCTTATGGAGAATAAATAAAGTGTCATAAATCGTTTATTTATGAATGTATATTGATGAAACTTGGTATGTGGCTTTATGTGGTATTAAGATACATATATATGCATTGGAAATTCGCTGAGTACGCAGGTTTGCTGCTACGGGGGTATTTTAAATTGCTACGATTAATTTAGTATTTTAACGATTTTTAGGGTTATAGGGTTTTCATTATTGTACAGGTAAGCATGCATTTATATGGTAGGTAGTAGGTCCTCTTATGGTGTGTAAGAAGTACGACTCTGAAATATAATTTGACATTTAAGAGTTGAACGGTTATGTTTTAAAATAGCCGTCTTATAATCACATATAACTACATTCTATTGCAATTCAAATTGTTTAATTTTTCCAGCTTTATTTGTTATTCCCAAGTACTTGTTGAAATAAAATTAGCAAGGGTTTAGACGAACCTTGTTTGTGATTATGTAGGCCTACACGAAAAACCCATCATGATTGTAAATAATAAAGCATGTATTGCAAGTGATTACGTGACTGCCCCCGAGTACTCTAGGCACAAGGACGATGCCATTGGCGAGGGGGTGGGTCCAGGGGGTGTGAGTCTGCGCGCGGATCCTCAAGGCCGCCACAACTGGGTCATCTCGCTCTCTCCCTTCCGCACTCAGTCACTGTCAAACGGAGTCAACTGTTTTATTTGATCCGCAGCACTTCTGGGTCAGTAATGCCTCACTTTCTATTCTGACAACAAACACCCTCACTACTGCATTTCATCATGCACACTGCATCATGACGCAATCCCGCGTATTTTTCGGTGTCCTGCACGTTTTCAGGTGAACAGATTTATCGAATTCGGAAAACGTGTGAACTATTAGGGATGTGTTTTTCCATATACAATGTGATAAAAGACGTTATTAACAACTTCTGCAATATTTCCAAACCGATTCAGCCGGTTAAAATATCAAGTAATGACCCTGATTTTCATCCATCCTGCTTTATACGTAGCTACGGCTTGGGAATTGGTATCCCATCAAGCGCTGTCAGTCGTATATTTGTGACCAGAACTCATGTTAACTTTCCTAACAAGAGACATTTGTATTTACACGCTGCCAGTCGGTGCGAAGATAACTAACACACTATTGCTGTTGCTGTTGTAGTGTTGATTTACGTTTTGTAAAGGTGTAAAACGGACCGAAATATTTCCAAAAACTTATTTATTTACTTCCCAAATCAGCAGTTTGACATAATTTTGTTTCTCTAATTTTAAAGTTCACTAGGCATGACGGCATGAGTAAAATATGCCGCAAATTGTGCGATCGGCGACATTTTTTCAATTAACATCTAAACTTGTGTAACATGGCAATATCACACCTCGGGAGTTCCATGTGAGAACGATCTCGTCTTTTGCCACTATAGAAAGATTATTCACGCTTATTGCCTGCGCCAGCTAATATGCATGCGGTGGGCAGGCACAAACTAAGGTCAGTTCTACATTACTTTAGACAAGAGCTGTAACGACCGCCCTTGTTCAAGAGCAACAAGGTCACGGCCGCGGCAGTGCGTGCGTCTTTGATGGTTTATTGCTGCTTCAGTCACGTACTTGGAATTGTATTAGTATTTCCTTTTTAATCGTTTTAACTTTGATTAGATATGATTTTGTCCTGATGTCGGCGATTATTATTTTCCAACATGTTAAGTATTGTTTCATTATTGAAGTTCATTACCACTCCATCCCCCAAGGGCCCTCAAGGTTCCTATGTTATGGAATAACAAGGTCTTATGGATGAATAATAATATTGCCATTTTTAAACAAAGAACCTTTTTTATGTAGATCTTTAATTAATTTTTCTCATGGAAGAAATATTTTATTGGGTTTGTGCCACATGAGTTTTATTCGTAATTTATTTATTTTAAATAAACAGCTGTTTTTAAGGAATCATGTTTGGCGAGTCCAGTTACACTGGAAATAAGATTCATGGCGATGTATACATAATCGATTAAGAAGGTATATTTCATATTATTTTATTATAGTTTTGCCCCCCAAGTTCAGAGGAGGAATAGTGCTGAATATCCCTGCTCCTTTACCATACGCTCGTCATGTCTGTGTTCGGGGGCGCGGTGTTCTTACTAGAAATCGCTTTTTCATTACCGTGTCCCTTCTTATTCAATCATTGTTCATGGAAAGTGAAAAACAGTTGTTTGTGCTCTATTCTGTGGAAAATTCACTTGTATGATTACTATCACATCTGTAATATAACTAGCTGACCAAATAAATTTATCGTCTGCAATAGCAATCACAACTCTGCTAATACTTTGCAACTTTTAAAGCCAAATGGGCCCTGATAGAATTTTGAATTTTGAATGGGCATTTTCTGAATTTTTATAGATCTAGGAATATTGTCAAACATTTTATATGCAAAATGTTAGGTTTTGTCACGGCAATACCTTTAAAATTGGCACGGTGGATTTCCCATTTGATTACATGTATTTCAAAATTAGCGTTTAAATATAGAAGATTTCTATCTACATGCTCACACTAAATATTTTACCTTTTAAGTTTGTTCTGACATGCTCTTTATATCTGCGGATTGCGAGGTCCCGATCCCAGTGGGGCGCATGGAGTACCAGTTTGTAGGATTTAATATGGTAACGAATTTAGGTTTCATACGTTCCGTAACATTTTATAATATTAAATTGCCTATAGAGAGATGTCTTAATTGATATAAAATACCACCATACCATAGTGAAATCTATTTTGTGTTATTGGGTTTCGTTAAAAGTAGAAGATTAATGCGACATTGTAAAATCTTGAGAGGGTTACATCAGCGCTATAAAAAATCAATCGTGTTTGTTTGTTGTTTATGATACTTTGATAAGCAGAAATTACATTGTTTATCGAGGGTTATGACACTTATGTCTTCACTCCACTTATCTAATTCATCACGAGAGCGTTTATTGCATGGAGTGCAGTAATTTTGTTTTCCATTTTGGGAAGAAATTCAAAAGTTTAGTTGATAATTTTGAGGCTTTATGAAAACCCGTGCATTTGGTCAGTAATATGTAATATAGTAGTAATTTGTGTTGTTTTTTTATATAAAATATGTTTAAAGCTTTAAAAAATTATGTTTCAAAGGAAACATTTTCTCTAAAATTTGTTCAGACTATTGGTAAATACAAGTGGCGAGCAAATGTAACAACTTCATTGTTCAATAGCATTTTAAAGAGTTTCTTTAGACATAAGAGATTGTTTTGCATCTATTTTAGGACAGTTGACAGTTTAGAACGTGTTAACTTTGTTAATTTTTTCAATCCCTTTTACATTTAAATATGCAACCAAAGTTGTTTCTTACTGATATGATATTATTTTTTATAAAAATAACGTTGCCTCAAATTAAGGTGTAGTCGCTGTTCAGTTAATAATTAAGGCTTATTCTAGATTTTGAAGGTAACATTTGAGAGTGCAGAGTTAGTCTATAACTAATAACACTATGTGTGGATGTCAAAGACCCCTCCCCACCCGCCCACAAGTAATGAAGAGTAACTACATGCCATCCCCTATTACCCCTTACTGTGCTGCAGGATAGCCACAACGAGGAAAGTTTACCAACTGTAAAACTGCATAAAATCTATTGACATTTTTTAATTCAATTTTTCCTTGAAATGTACTTATTTTCAGTTTATTGCAGTTAAATTTGTAGATTGTAATTATGAAATTTAATTAAATATTGTTTCTATTAAATGAAATAAAGTAATTTGAAAAGCCCTAACATAAGTGTGAGTCATAGGTCGACATGCACGCCATAACTTGTTTTTTATTTATCCAGTTGTTATCACAGACATATCAACATGTGTTCTCTGGTGGTTTACCTTTGATAAGCACTTATCTGCCATGTTATTGGAGGGTCGGAGATACACTATATATAAACATGTTGATGGAGAATTGACGTCAATCAGTTGTTGTCAGATCTCATGCTACGAAAGTAACTAGGTCAGGCGGTTTCAATTCGGTTTGCATAACGTTTATATATTTTCAATTGATTAAAAAAAATATTCAAAATGTTTTTTATCAAATCAAACCAAAATAATAAATTTACTATTAATATTAATTTATAAATATGTACTGTTAATCTATACAAATAAATGCGCAACAGAAACAAGTATTCTGTACAAAGATAAAATGCTTAATTCTTGGAGGAGATTCCAGCAGTACAAATATTTTTGAGATGATGAAAATTGTTGATACTGTTTTATGTAGTAAGTGATAAAACTGTTTGTTGAAACCCATCACGACACTAAGTATTGTAAAAGCCAAAAATAAACTGTTTAAATCACTACTTTAAGATAGTAAAATGTTGATGAATATAGCTGAGTTAAGGTAATTTCAATAACCTTGCAGGTAGCCTATACATATAAGAAGCTGGTTAACAGTGGTTATATTATGATTAAAACCACAATCTATTATTTTAATAAATAGACTGAACACCAGCAAAGTACTTCAAACTTAATAATTCTTAATAATCCAGAAATTGTTACAGTTATTTTTAATTGACAGAGCCAAAATTAGTAGATACAATTGACTCGGTCATATCCAGGACACAGATGACAATGGAGATTTGCATTGTAAATCGATCCATTACACACACATTGTTACTGTGACAGTTGCCAGTACTCCACCCATCTGCTGTTGTGTTGTTTGGTTCACCTTTTTATCACTGATTGTTATTATCACAGCAACCCAAGCAGTGCTTCATGTTTTCCTGTAGGGTAATATATTAAGGGGTTTCTAATGTTTCCCATTGTCTTTTAACAACTTAAAAAAATGTCACTGGCGTCGACAAGCAATTATAAAAATATGTATAAACATCAGATTCGTTGAATGTTGTTGAAGCGTTACAATTGGAAACATAATTTACTAAGATTAAAGTCACTCAGATTAACTGTTAATAGATTTATGGAGTATATTATAGTTGTAGGAATAGCATTTCATGAAAATAATGGGTAGGAAATAATTGTTTCCATTCTAATGTTATTCTTCCCAACATCTCAGAGGGAAGACATACCTATTGTACGGATTGTGAATTTTGCCTGTCAGAGTTTCAAGGTCTGTCCTAAACAGCCAGTTGAAGTGTGGAGAGAAAGGGTGACCTTACTTTATTCAAAGTAAAGGTCTGCACATGATTAATGTTCGGCTTCCAACTCCTGAGCCACAAGTTACTTTTTATACTTTTACAAGATATCTTAGTCTAGTAAATAGATAATTTGGACGATGCACCTGCTTGATACTGCTGATTGTAATGTATACAAATGTTTATTTGCGAATAAAGTACTTATGACTTTTGAGTCAGCATACTCTTTTTGACTTTTTATTTTACGTTATCTTGGCTGTTACTTTTGATTAGCCGTGCAAATCTAATTTGTTATGTGTTGTGTGCAAGTTATCCAACTCAAGGTTCATACTCTAGTTAATTGCTTCTATTCTTTGTTTATTGTAATTAAAGTCAAACTTCAGAATGTAGAGTTTTTACAGGAAATAATCCAAAACCTGGACTTGCTACTTTGTAAGGTACCTTTTCCACGGAGGGTGTCAATTATTAATAACTCAGTGGCAAATGGTAGCTAGATAAGAGATCCAGTTTTAAATCTTCACAAAATCGCATAGTTTTTACTTAGGGTCGATCTAGGGAACTTTAGATTTTGTGGGGGAACACTACGCTACCCATAACTGTCCAATGTTAGTTTATTAATCTAGGAATACTGCGTGTACAAAAAGGGCGAGCTTGCTCTCCCCCTAAATAACTAGTAATAACTAGTTCTTATAATATATTTCAACTGAATAATTATATATTTAAAACAAAATGCATGAAATTTCCTCAAAAGAGCCAGGAAGAACATTAACAACTTCTGAAAAAATAATTGTTAGTAGTTTTTTTAGCAGTCTTTTTATTTCAAAATAATGGAACAAGAAAATTCAAAATAAAACACCTTTCTCATCTGTCGTCTGCCTATAATTTTAATCTGATCTACTCTGTCAGTCTTGAAAATCATCAAGAGTGTGGGGCCTCACAGAATGTGTGCTCTAGTTACAGATTAGCCTGAAATCATGAAAGCATCTAAAGTTTATCATAGAAGGCACAAAAGGAGTGGGATGTAACTTTCCTGCGGCTGAGGAATATGTCAACATGGCAGTAATGTGTGTCGTCCACTTACTGGTAGACACTTTCCTCATTGCTGATAACAGTATCAAAACTTATTCAGCATTTTATATAAACTGCCTTTGTAAAGTTGAGTCCTCAATGACTCAGTATCATCATCTATACCTATCAAAGGCAAAACCCTCACTCACTACTCACTCACTCACACTCACTCACTCACTCATTCACTCACTCACACTCACACTCACTCACTCACTCACTCTCACTCACTCACTCATTCACTCACTCACTCACTCATACTCACTCACTCACACACACACTCATACTCACTCACTCACTCATACTCACTCACACACACACTCATACTCACTCACTCACTCACTCATACTCACTCACTCACTCACTCATACTCACTCACTCATACTCACTCACTCACACACACACTCATACTCACTCACTCACTCATACTCACTCACTCACTCATACTCACACTCACTCACTCACACTCACTCACTCACTCTCACTCACTCACTCACTCATACTCACTCACTCATACTCACTCACACACACACTCATACTCACTCACTCACTCATACTCACTCACTCATACTCACTCACACACACACACACACACATACTCACTCACTCACTCACACTCACTCACTCATACTCACTCACTCATACTCACTCACTCACACTCACTCACTCACTCATACTCACTCACTCACTCACTCATACTCACTCACTATCACTCACTCACTCATACCCACTCACTCACTCATACTCACTCACTCACTCACTCATACTCACTCACTCATACTCACTCACACACACACACACACATACTCACTCACTCACTCATACTCACTCACTCATACTCACTCATACTCACTCACTCATACTCACTCACTCACTCTCACTCATACTCACTCACTCACTCACTCATACTCACTCACTCATACTCACTCACTCACTCATACTCACTCACTCACTCATACTCACACACACACACTCATATTCACTCACTCACTCATACTCACTCACTCACTCACTCACTCACCACGATTTCTACTACATCCCATTTACCTAGAGAGTTGAAATGTTGAACACTGATTCTTTAGGCATAAAATAGGAAAACTAAATGGTTTTCATCCTGATCCGACCATAGGACTCTGCCAGAGACCCGGACCAATGTCCCCATGTATTCCTTGTGGGCATTTATTTATTTGTGTTTGAGCTGATGAAAATACAAACCGCTGATCTTGATTCGTACTAGTTTCATGGGCTAACCACAGAATGCAGCACACATTACTGTCATAGTTTTTATAAACATTTGCGGAGCGAAGCCTGCGGGTAACAGCTAGTTTAACTTATACGATAAATAAATAAAAATATTAAATGTTTTATGATTTTTATGAAGTATTATTTATAAACTGTGAGCCATAATTTAATGTGATAAAATACCTCTCCATCCCTAGTAGTTCTGTTTTAAGGATTTCAGTGTCTTTAATCTAGTAGACCTACAAATCTCCTCTATGGATCCTGCACCTCCCCTTATATTGTACCGACCTTGCTCAATTCACTTGCCACATTATAGGCTTTGTTTTATTACTTATTTGGCTGTGTAGAATAGTTTTAGAGAGACATAATCATAACTACATAGCTATTATGATGAGTGATGAATACAGTAATAATTATGACTAGATCTGACAATCCTGCTTACACCAGTAAGATTTATACATTTTCTCCCTACAACTGCGCCTAGAGTGTTTTTTTACAATCTAAAAACATATAGTAAAATAGCTGTTTTCTGATTAGCGAGCAAAAAATACTGTTTCGCTCGCTGTCAGCTAATAAATTAAACCACATTACAACGTTGAGTACGGTAACCCGATAGTTCTAGGAATTGCGAATAGATACAACATTTGTTGCTAAAGACATAAGTTTACTTTCGGGTAAAATTTCATGTAGGCTAATATTTTTCATTATGTGCAGTTTGTAGTACGGATTGATAATGACAAACTAGTTGTTATTTTACTTACGTCGTCAATCCAATTTTGTGCATGATGAACACGTTTCGGAACTAGGCCATCATCAGCAACCACTGTACAACACTAGATTACTCATACGCAACGCAGTACTCAAAACTGCCTTGTGGATCCCAAACCAAAAAAGCCAGGAACCAATGTGATAAAAATGTGGTAGGTTTTTGGTTTGATATCACAAATTTGGTGTGACGGATGTGGATGGATTTACCATTTGATTATATGTATTTTAAAATTAGCATGTTAAATGTAGATGCTAGATTTTAGAAAGTCAAAAGAGGTTCAATTTGTAATCGTACCAAGTGACCCTACAATTTGAAACTGAGAAATCACTCCAAGACATTAACAGAAAATGCCAGTTTGGGTTTAAATAACAACTTGACACTGGTGTTGCAGGAGTGACTACAGGAGTGGAGCGGTAATCTCACTCCGGTCCAGTTCCATGCTAACGTACCGACTGGTCTCCACCCACTTTCTGAAACAGCCGTAGTTGTCGACATGTGCCGCGACAGAGACATGAACCCCTCGCTCGCGCCCCCAGCCCCCACCGCTGTCTCTGTCTGAGCCCCCGTAGCCCCCGCCCCATCAAACCTCCTACCTCCACCTCAGCTGCCAAACTGTGGAACGTCGCCAAGGGCTGTATTGTGAGTATTAACTTATTTATACTTACTTTTTCAATTATGTATATGAATTCAGTTGATCAAGATTTAACCGCTTGAGTGCAGTCGTTTTTATTACAGTAAATCACACAAGTACCAGATATATTGAGTGTAAATAAGAAGCAGTAAACAAATATTTGAATCCCAAAAGTTCTTTGCAAATATATATGTTGTCGCAAGATTCCATGTGTTATGGGATGGCAACGTATACCTAATTACACAACCGAGACAGTATCCATTTAAAGTTATAGAATCAAAAATATGAACAATCGTATGACACTCAAAGGGTTATTTTTTTAAGTATTGTTTATTCAGTTAGTTACATATCATCATATTTGTGTGACAGGTAACAGTAAGTAGGTATTACATAAATTTGGCTTGTACCCTAGATCAAATATTCTTACAAGAAATCATAGAATTAAGTAAATTAACAGTAACTAATATTTTAGACATTATAGATTGTACACCCACTTCTCTTTCAACAAACATGTGGGATTAGGTAGCCTACTTTTCGCTCCCTTCCTTCACAAAATGTCAGTATTGCTAAAAGTTTTATTTTTTATAAACGTAAAAGTATAATAATACCCCGTCGCAGCAAACCTGGATACTCAGCGAATTTACAAAGAAAATATATAACATAATACATTAAAACACTTAACAGGATTCATAAGAAATATATTCACAAACAAGCAATATTAAAAATATTAATTACTCTCTATAAGAATAACATTGGAGAGGTATGCAGGTTTTCCGCAACAAGGAACACAAAATAATGGGTTTGTATGCAAATATCAATAGAACTCATCTTAGTGGAGTCACATATCAAGTTTCATCCATATACATTCATAAATAAGCGATATACAACATCTTAATTATTTTCCCTAAGAATAACATGGGGACCAAGTACCTAGGTTTGCTGCTATGGGAACCATAGGCGAAACATTGTTTTTTTGTGCAAACTACAATAAACCACAACCAGATGAAGCCATATACCAAATTTCATCAGTTTATGTTAATAAATAAGCGAGATATACAATTTTTCTTTTTCTCCATAAGAATAACATTAGACAACGTGCTGTGTTTAGCACTTTCAATATCTCAGTAACCAATTGCCGTAGAGCAATGATCAAAATACCAAATTGTTTGTTTTTTTATGCTGAATTCAATAGTAAAAATAAAATTTTATTTAAATAAAAATTATATGTGGAAACCCCAAAAAACCATTTTTGGGGTACAAAACCCCCCTTCGGATGGTGTGATTCGTCTGGTTTTCGAACTCGTTTAAATAAATAGTACTTTACACATTTGTACCAAATTTCATTAAGATCGGACCTTTTTTACAAGAGTTATCGTGCTTACGGACACACATATAAATACATATATACAAATTTGAACGAATGGTGTTTTTGGCATCTGGGGACCTCAAAATGAAAGTTATCATGGTCTCGGACTTAAGTCTTACTATGAGACCTACGGAAATAGCTTCTTCCCTATAGGGGAAATTCGCTAAAACTACAAATCAGCTATGTACACATTGGTAACTTGTTAACAAGACTATGGTCTAGTCGATTATGCAAGGAGCTTCCGTTTATTGGATCGTGATGTCTTGGTTACAAAGGTTTCAGCTTAAATCTTTCTTGTTACCTCTAGTTTTATTTAATGATAGTTATGATAGTTATCAGAAATGTGGTGAACTTTTTGAAGATATTCTATTGATACTTTTTAGAGAAAATATAAAATCATTAATGGATATGCTGTTTGAAACTGAGCAAAATTTCCATCTTCCATATTTCCATGAGAAGCAAAATAATATTCAAATCAGATTTTAGTAGTTTTGTGAGTGAAAAATGCAAATAGGTAAATATTAAGTTTTGTTACTTCATCCAGGCATATTGATTTTGTAAACTTGTTTAAATATTTAAGGCTTTGATTAATTTGTTTATAAAAAAATACTGTATTCACCAATAGCTTAGTTGCTGTTTGAAACCAGCTGTTATGGTTGATTTATTTTTAAAACGTCTAATTTGGTTGTTTGTTTTTTATTTCCTTTCTCTCCGAGGACTCAGGAAGATCTTATATTACAGTATAAGAAAATCTAATACTGTTTCACAGTTCATGTTGAAATCTAATAACAATATTTTACCATGTGTTCTACTAAAGACTGTTTCTGAGCAAATGCTACGATCTTTTGTTTTTAATTCAAACTCCATAAATCCAATTTTTTTACAAAAGAACAGTTTTCCTAGTGTTAAGGTTTTTCCCAATCCTCGGGAGGTTTTTGAGGTGAAAATAACCCCTTAATCCCAAAGTTTAAGCAAAATCTTTTTGCTGGATTCCGAGATAAATTTTGCAAATAAATAAATCCAAACTGTTCAGTTAAAAAATGTAAAAAAATGTAAAGCATGTGGTATTTGCAAAAAAATTGAGATTTGAGATTTTTAATTCAAAAGTTCCTAAAATGTTGACTGTATATGTTTTGAATTCGTTAAGACACTCAGTGTCACCAACTTGCTGTTGAGAAGTGAGTCGCAACTAGCTAGTTAGCGGCAATGTTCCAAATTGCTACTCATGCCCCTCGTGGTTCTGGAATTCTCTTGTCGCGTGTTGCTCACTCAGTGTCACCAACTTGCTGTTGAGAAGTGAGTCGCAACTAGCTAGTTAGCGGCAATGTTCCAAATTGCTACCCATGCCCCTCGTGGTTCTGGAATTCTCTTGTCGCGTGTTGCCCACTCAGTGTCACCAACTTGCTGTTGAGAAGTGAGTCGCAACTAGCTAGTTAGCGGCAATGTTCCAAATTGCTACCCATGCCCCTCGTGGTTCTGGAATTCTCTTGTCGCGTGTTGCCCACTCAGTGTCACCAACTTGCTGTTGAGAAGTTAGTCGCAACTAGCTAGTTAGCGACAATGTTCCAAATTGCTACCCATGCCCCTCGTGGTTCTGGAATTCTCTTGTCGCGTGTTGCTCACTCAGTGTCACCAACTTGCTGTTGAGAAGTGAGTCTCAACTAGCTAGTTAGCGGCAATGTTCCAAATTGCTACCCATGCCCCTCGTGGTTCTGGAATTCTCTTGTCGCGTGTTGCTCACTCAGTGTCACCAACTTGCTGTTGAGAAGTGAGTCGCAACTAGCTAGTTAGCGGCAATGTTCCAAATTGCTACCCATGCCCCTCGTGGTTCTGGAATTCTCTTGTCGCGTGTTGCTCACTCAGTGTCACCAACTTGCTGTTGAGAAGTGAGTCGCAACTAGCTAGTTAGCGGCAATGTTCCAAATTGCTACCCATGCCCCTCGTGGTTCTGGAATTCTCTTGTCGCGTGTTGCCCACTCAGTGTCAC